>CAKXYN010000025.1:22050000-24550000 GCA_935064755.1 Tragelaphus eurycerus | reverse complement strand
TTTTTTCTAGAAATCAATATTTTTTAAATAAATATTTGCCTCTACAGGATTTAGAACATCAGATCAGATCAGATCAGATCAGTAGCTCAGTCGTGTCCGACTCTTTGTGACCCCATGAACTGCAGCACACCAGGCCTCCCTGTCCATCACCAACTCCCGGAGGTCACCCAGGCTCACATCCATCGAGTCAGTGATGCCATCCAGCCATCTCATCCTCTGTCGTCCCCTTCTCCTCTTGCCCTCAATCCCTCCCAGCATCAGAGTCTTCTCCAATGAGTCAACTCTTCGCATGAGGTGGCCAAAATACTGGAGTTTCAGCTTTAGCATCATTCCTTCCAAAGAAATCCCAGGGCTGATCTCCTTCAGAATGGACTGGTTGCATCTCCTTGCAGTCCAAGGGACTCTCAAGAGTCTTCTCCAACACCACAGTTCAAAAGCATCAATTCTTCGGTGCTCAGCCTTCTTCACAGTCCAGCTCTCACATCCATACATGACCACAGGAAAGACCATAGCCTTGACTAGGTGAACCTTTGTTGGCAAAGTGATGTCTCTGCTTTTGAATATGTTATCTAGGTTGGTCATAGCTTTCCTTCCAAGGAGAAAGCGTCTTTTTATTTCATGGCTGCAGTCACCATCTGCAGTGATTTTGGAGCCCAGAAAAATAAAGTCTGACACTGTTTCCACTGTTTCTCCATTTATTTCCCATGTAGTGATGGGACCAGATGCCATGATCTTCGTTTTCTGAATGTTGAGCTTTAAGCCAACCTTTTCACTCTCCTCTTTCACTTTCATCAAGAGGCTTTTTAGCCCCTCTTCACTTTCTGCCATAAGGGTGGTGTCATCTGCATATCTGAGGTTATTGATATTTCTCCCAGCAATCTTGATTCCAACTTGTGTTTCTTCCAGTCCAGCATTTCTCATGATGTACTCTTCATATAAGTTAAATAAACATGGTGACAATATGCAGCCTTGACGTACTCCTTTTCCTATTTGGAACCAGTCTGTTGTTCCATGACCAGTTCTAACTGTTGCTTCCTGACCTGCATACAAATTTCTCAAGAGGCAGATCAGGTGGTCTGGTATTCTCACCTCTCTCAGAATTTTCCACAGTTTATTGTGATCTACACAGTCAAAGGCTTTGGCATAGTCAATAAAGCAGAAATAGATGTTTTTCTGGAACTCTCTTGCTTTTTCCATGATCCAGCAGATGCTGGCAATTTGATCTCTGGTTCCTCTGCCTTTTCTAAAACCAGCTTGAACATCAGGAAGTTCACAGTTCACATATTGCTGAAGCCTGGCTTAGAGAATTTTGAGCATTACTTTACTAGCGTGTGAGATGAGTGCAATTGTACGGTAGTTTGAGCATTCTTTGGCATTGCCTTATAAAGACATATAAACATTTTCCACAGTAGATTCTTTTCTCTTTGAAACTGAATGGTTTCAAAACTTCCTCTTCTTATATGGCACAGTATTCAGTATTATTAAATGAAAAAGAGAGAATTTGAAATATTGATAGAATGCCAATATTTGTTCTAAAATAAAAAATACATAGATATATACAAAGATGATAGATAATAAGTGGAATGGGGACATGCTTGAATACTGAGAAAATATTTCTAGAAAAAAGCTGAAGAAGCTGATAATAATTATTGCCCTAGGAAGATGGAAAATGGAGATCTACTTCCAACTGTCAACATATTTGTACTGTTTATTTTTTATATATTCTCAGTGAAAGACAATTGAAACACAGAGAGACAGACACATAAATGCATGTGCACACACACACAAAATGGACAGATATTCCTAATCCTAAATTCAATTTATGATTTATGTGACCTATTAATCTTGTAAAAATATGGGTCACTGCCCTTAAAAGAATTAACAAGGGTAGACTATCTTGACTGATGAAAAATCTTTTAATTAGATAAATTTATATACTATTCCCAAATGGAATGAAATGGTGGTGAAGAAATGACTTGAAACAAAAACTAAAAAAAGGTATTTGAGATTTTTCAACAAAACTAAATTATAAGATTAAAAATATCATGTGCCATTGAAGTAAATTTTCTCATATTTAACAGATAACCTAGCAACTACAGAAAAAGTTATTTTTTAAAAGACAGTATGGTCTACAGAGAAGTAGCAGTTGAAGCTGATGACAATCCTAAATATACTAATCATAAGGGCAACTTTAAAGATGATTGCAGGCAATTTTATGAAAAAAATATAAGATCACACTGAAAAATAAAGACCAATAATACCAGAAAAACCTTCAGAAAAATACCAATCACCTGGTATATGAGACAAGTATACTTAAGAAACTGATTAATGTTTATTAAAGAATTTTTAAAATTTTTGCTATAATGTACATACATTTTAAGTATTTTTACTTTAGAGAAAAATCTTCAATAGAACTAGTTGTGATCTAATGGCATCTCACTCCAATACTCTTGCCTGGAAAATCCCATGAACAGAGGAGCCTAGATGGCTGTAGTCCATGGGGTCGCTGAGGGTCGCACACGACTGAGCAACTTCATTTTCACTTTTCACTTTCATGCATTGGAGAAGGAAATGGTAACCCACTCAAGTATTCTTCCCTGGAGAATCCCAGGGATGGGGGAGCCTGGTGGGCTGCCATCTATGGGGTCACACAGAGTGGGACACGACTGAAGTGACTTAGCAGCAGCAGTACAATAAAACCAATTTTGGCTGACGTGTATATGTTTCAGAATATCATCTAAAATTACCTAATTCCAATGACCTTTATTATGTCCTTTTACTCTCAACGTTGTCCTAGTTTACAAGATATACTACATGGTCACACTAGTAGGAAAGAAAAAATGACACTGATCAGCTCAGACACCTTGGGACCTCATTCCATTACTCCTTATTCTCACTCTCTATTAAAATAGATCAACTCTGAGGCATTTAACAGCGATGTCCTCAGAATGTTTTAAGATTTTTCTATAAACCACTACCGGTCAAGAACAAGGTGAAAGCTCTCCCACTCTACTAAGAGGAAAACTTAAGGATGACTGCTCAGCAATTTCTCTGCTTGTAAGTACTGGATGTAAAATGAACACTATACCTCAGGTTTTTCAATCTTCAGCAGGAAGGATTCTATTTCAATAGCATGTTCCAAGGAAGGTTCCCTTTGAGGATTCTATAGAAAAAAGAAAGTACAATTAAATGAATACATGAATCAGAAGTATACTAAAAAAATAATAGAACCTGGCTACGTGGGGTTTCTCTTAGGATCACAAGGAAAATTTAGCAGGAAAACTATAAACTTACTATACAAAAGGAACATTTTGTATAGTACATTTAGTACATAGATGTAAATGTACATTTAGTACATTTTGTATAGAACATTTACCATATAAATTTACCATCTCATATACATACATACGTCTTCATAGAACAAAACTGAACCTTCCCGCCTTTAAGAGACATGATGACTACTTTCTTAACATGATAAAATCAAGCCAGTACTATATCCAAAGTTAAAATACTAGAAGGACACTCTTTAATGTCAGAAGATAATCACCACCTCCACTCTTTAGCAGTACATTTATCAATATAGTGAATAATCAAAAAAAAGAGAAAGACAGGGAGGGAGGAAGGAAGACAAAAATTTGTTGAACAACCACCTAGATTAAAGATCGGCCAACTTTTTCTACAAAAGACCTGAGAGTAAATATTTTAAGACTTCATGGGTCATACAGTCCCTGTTTCAGCAATGCACTTCTTCGTTAGAATGCAAAAGTAACAAGAGACAATCGCAAGGCAATGGACATGGTTGTGCTTCATCCAGTCATTTCTATTTCTAGACACTGACATTTGAATTTCATACAATTTTCACATGTCACAAATTATGATTCTTTTGATTTTTCACCCAAAAACATTTTAAAATGTAAAAACCACTCTTAGCTCTTGGTCTGCACAAAAACAGGTGAGCCAGGTTTGAAGACTCTGCCCTAGATCACTTTAACAATAAGTCCAAGAAGTAGAAAGTGGCGGGGTAGGTAGATGTGTGTCTGTTGGGGAAGGGGTGAACTGAGAAAGATGGGCAGTATTAGGGAAGGGCAAGAGAAGCTTACTTTCTTTTTGATACAACTCCATACTTTAAAAATGCTTTTCCATAATCATAGATTAATTATAAGAAAAAATTTTAAACTATTAGATAAATATAATATCTAATTACCTGCTTTCCTTTTTTTGGGGGGTGGGGCATGGTAAGGTAAGGGATTTTATACAGAGTCAAATTATTAAAATGTTAAATTTTAAAACAGCATATTTCTCTTCTCCTCTTTCTCAGAAAAGAAGGGGGGATCTGCTCTCTTCAGCTATTAATTCTAGTTCTGTAAAGAGAGTAAACCTTAGGAATTCCTCTTTGTTTTATATCTAATCTCAAGCCTCGCTGACCTTTCATCGAGAACAATAGTGCGCACACAGTTCCAACATTCAGACCAGCTCCTCCCCCGCCCGCCACCCACCCCCACCCCCGCCCCACCTTTTCCTGGTGTTGAACTCTAGCCAAACATTAAATTACCCTGGGAAGTAAAAGGTGGATGAAAAAAAAAAAAGTACAAAGGTGGCATTTGGCCTCATTCTATCAGGACACTCAATCTCAATTTAGAGAAAGAAAGAAGACACTTTCTTTCTTAGTGTGAGAGCATGAGAACTGAAGAACAGCACAGATTTTTCAGACAAGCCCATTTTTGTAAGTTTGCAGGTGGACTGTGCTCTTGTTTCAAGGCAGGTGGGGCTCTAGATCAGGTGTGTGTGTGTCTATAAATCCACACCCATTTTTAACCAGAAACATCCAGAATACACTTCCAGCAAGAGCATTGACTATTTCAGGTAAGCAAGCAAAATTTCCAGATTATTTAATCAGTGGTCAAGCTCAGTTATATTTAAAGGATCACCTTTTCACTGCATAAAACTGAAGCCTTCAGTAAGTCAGAGGGAAGTTCAATGAAATTTTTCTTCTTTTAATAAATGAGATTTTCTTTGTTGGCTTCATACTTTTACCAGGCGAGTGTAGGCTCCACAGTTTTTGTCTCATCACAACAAAAATTTGGAATGACACTTTTATTCTCTACTTGTATTAATGTTACTATAATAAATTAACATTGATCAAAAGCGACCCTTTAAAAATTATGCTGCAAGTAACAATTGTTCCTCTCTGTTTTCTTTTTTTAATTTTCTTATTGAAGTATAGTTGATTTACAGTATGCAAATTTCTGCTGTACAGCAAAGTGATTCAGTCATAAAGGATGTATATATAAGGAATATAAAGAATATATATATACACATATATATATATATATATACACACACACATTTTTATTTTAAATATTCTCTAAGGGGCTCTCTTCCCCAGGAAAGAGAACAGAGGGATGGAGTGAAAGTTTGGGGTTAGCAGATGCAAACTTACATACAGGATGGATAAACAACAAGCTTATACTGTTTAGCATAGGGAACTAGTTTTAATATCCTGTGAAAAGAATGTAAAATTGCACTCCCTCTTCTTTCACAGAGAATTTTTAAATATTTAAGTAAATGACATATGTTAAATTACTTTTGAAAAGTAAAGTACTTTCAGAAAATGCTGCCAGTGCTTATAACACCTAATGGTAGACATGTGGTTATTGGCCTCCGAGTGCAGTGCAAGCTGCTCCCGGCACATGACCACACCATGTTCATCTGTGTCCCCCAATTAGATTAACCCAGGTATCTGATACTGGAGGACTGTAAGTCATTCATGTTCTGTTCACCAGGGAAATTACTACTCATCCAAAACAGTAATATATAAATTGACTGTCTTCATTATAGAATATATTTAATACCTCTTTTACAATTTATTAGTGTCAAACAGAAAACAGTCTGACAATCACACCTAATAACTTGAAATCTGAAAAAAAAAATTCAGTTCCTATTTAAATTTGGCAGCTTTAAACTAAGAAAAAGGTGAAGTTATAACTTCTTTTGATAGAGATTCTACCTACTTATCTCTGTCTGTATCATAAAGAATTTTTTCTCATGCTTCCTCCAGATTAACTGCTTCTTAACTCCTTGCTTCTAAAGATACCTGGAAGAATCTTAAGGCAACTGGGCACTTTCTTCCCCAGAAAAGAGAACAAAGGCTCATAAAATTTTACAGTCAGAGATTTTGAGACTTCAGGAGCTCAATCACAGATCGTCTAGAAGCTCCCTGGACCCAAGTTAAGACCCTGCCTTAGATGGTTGCTTCCATTTCTCTACATCCACTTTCACCCCAACAAAGCCTGCCCTTCCCACATTGGACTCTGTGTTCCAGATTCAACTGTCTTTATCCCCTACTGAAATCTACTCTTTCTTTGTTCCAACCTTTACAGTACACAATGACATCCATAAGGTAAAAGATGGCATTCTGAAATGTTTTACAGTATTACCAAGTTATAAGAACTTAAACTGTGATACTTATCAGCACCATGATTATTGTTTAACAGGGTTTCTCAATACAAAGAAATTTACAAGTGAGTCCTTTCCAGATTAGGAAAGAAACTACTTTAAATAGAACCAAAGCAACCATTTTCAATCCAGGAGAGAAACGAAGGGATTCACCACTGGCAAGAGAAAGATATTGAAATGAGAGGCCTGGTTTTTAAATAGGGCAGCGTTGTACACTGAAGAGCAAAAGGCTGAGTCAACGATGGGAGGATAATCAAGGAACTGAAAAACAAGAACCTCCATATTCCATTTTTCCTCCCATTTCCATTTTCAGCACTAATTGTTCATGCCTCATCTTACTGTCTTGGTATAAAGTTAAAATGGTGTTTTAGTCAAAAGGCAAAGATTATTTATGCATGATACTTGTCACCTTCCCACTGCATTCAGCAGGGGCAAGCCCTTTAATCAACCTGATTTTATCTGAGATTTAAAGCATCACTGTAAGCACTCAAATGCTGTCAGAAATAGGCTTTGGGTGCCTATTTGGGTGTCAACGTCATTGTACCACCCCCAGGAAACCCACACACTGTGGCTTTTCATCAAGTGGACTTTTACTGAATTGACTGCATTTTTACAATAACTTACAAATAAAATGTGAAAGTTCTAGATGGTTGTACCATGTCAACTTACACAAGCAAAGCAACCTGTTAGCCTAAGTTTGGTCTAACTCTTAACAAATGTCTTGATGACAGCCTGAAGTAACCTACTAGATTCTGACATTTTTTACCATCCGGTTCTGAAGGATTCTTGAGAAGACAGGATGTCACACTCAGCTCTGGTCCTCTGCCTCTTATCCATCACAGTTTCTTCCAACCTTGCCATTGCTATCAAAAAGGAAAAGAGACCTCCTCAGACACTTTCAAGAGGTAATGGAATTTCATTTTATTTTCTAAACTCAGTTATTTGGATTGTTTTCAAGTTCTTCATCTCTTGCACACAGTCTAGTTATAAAACCAACTCAATTAACTGGAATTTTTTGTTGTGTGTCACTTGAAAACAGGGAAAAAAGAATCCCAGAAAGTATCGGTTAATTTTAAAGAGTGAGCCAAATCAAATGAAAAAAAAAAAAATTGCTGCATCTTCTATAGAAATAGTGGGAAACTAGTTTCATTGCCTATAACTTTGGTAACTAGAGTCCTAGAAAATTCTGGAAAATTCTATTGATTTATATGTCATATTGATATCCTAAAAGCAATCAGAATTTCTATAGAATCTATTCCAGTGCTCTGTCTAATATTTATTCAGGCAAGAAAATAATTTGGAATGATTTTATACTGGGATTCCTCAAAAATTATTTTATCTCCATCCTCCAAGAATTCTGGTTAACCAAGTGTTTGCTATGCTGACTCTGGGAAACCACTATAGTATTTTTTTAAAATTAAATTTTATTTTGCTTAACTTTACAATATTGTATTGCTTTTGCCATAGACAACATGATCTAGATTTGCCCCGGGCTACACTGTTCAGAAAACATCTATTTTGTACCAACTGCTTTACTTCGGCCTAAGAAACAATTATATCTTCACCTGTAAGGAAATATAAATAAGATTCTCAAAATTGATTTCAACATTTCCAGCTACCATAAGTGTAAAGAAAATCATTCTTCTGCACATAGCTAATTCTAAATTAGTAGCACAACCCAAAAAAACACTTGACCACTAGTTGGAATGGCAATGTGAACTAAGTAATAAAAAAATAGAGATAAACTATAGCATAATTTCAAATTTGAAAATATTGACTTTCTTTCCAAGTTAATTTATCCCTTAATAAATGTACTGGATGCCAGCCAACTGCTCACCAATATTCAGCCAAAATAATTAATTCTACTTTAGTTTTAAATCACAGAAAGTCTTAAAAAAATCAGTAAGCTTTTGCAAAATATATAAAAGAGGGAAATATTTTCCTAAGTGTAATTTATCATATTATCTCCATATATACACATGCAATAGTCATAAAACAATGAACTTATTAGCCTTAAATTGCCAAAGACCAAACTAGTCACTGCCCTTAAAGACTCCCAAGGGCTGAATTAAACACCATGTGTAACACAAAGTAGCATATGGAGCTGCTTGGAATGGAACCTAAACAGAGACATTGTTAGGGAGAAGAGGGAATACTAATTGGAAAAAGTTAAGAAATGGTTCAATATAAAAGTGAACTCTAAAACCTTAACTTTCTTTGAAATCAAAAGCACTGCTCTGCAACCAGCACCTAGCATACAGTAAGTACTCAATAAACACATATTGACGATGAATGAAATCTCAGATGACAAGTAAACATAGCCAGTACTGAATTATGAATTATGGTAACTAAAATCATGGCATCCAGTCCCATCACTTCATGGCAAATAGAAGGGGAAAAAGGGGAAAGGGTGACAGATTTTATCTTCTCGGGCTCCAAAATCACCCTGGATGGTGACTGTACCATGAAATTAAAAGATACTTGCTCCTTGGAAGAAAAGCTGTGACAAACCTAGACAGGATATTAAAAAGCAGAAATACCGCTTTGCTAACAAAGGTCCATCTAGTTAAAGTTATGGTTTTTCCAGTAGTCATGTATGGATGTGAGAGTTGGACCATAAAGAAGGCTGAGTGCCAAACAATGCTTTCTAACTCTGGTGTTGGAAAAGACTCTTGAGAGTCCCTTGGACTGCAAGGAGATCAGACTAGTCAATCCTAAGGGAAATCAGACCTGAATATTCATGGGAAGGACTGATGCTGAAGCTGAAGCTCTAATACTTTGGCTACCTGATGCAAAGAGCTGACTTATTAGTAAAGACCCTGATGCTGGGAAAGATTGAACACAGGAGAATAAGGGGGCAAAAGAGGATGATATGGCTGGATGGCAACATTGACCCAATGGACATGCATTTGAGCAAACTCCAGGAGACGGTGAAGGACAGGGAAGCCTGGCATGCTGCTGTCCATGGGGTTGCAAAGAATTGGACATGACTGAGTGAATAAACAACATCATCAATGAACAGAGACCCTGAAGACAGTTTAAATTCTGTACCACCTTTGGCCTATTATGATTATGGGGTAAAGTGTATAAAAACAATTATAATACAATATGACTATCTTGCCAAGCTATGAACAAACTGTTTGAGAGCAGGGACTATACTCCCACACCTTTCTACATCCAGTGCCAAGTGGAGCAAGGCATATAGCAGATGTTCCTTTAATGTTTGCAGAACTAAGTTCACCAAGGGCAGAGACCAGTAATTCTTCCCATTGCTGACATTCTGGCATTGAATGGTATTTGCAACAGAATAGGGAAATTAAGTAGGAGCCTAGTCTCACTGGCTGTTTCCAAAGGAACTTTTATCGAATGCTAAATATAGCATAAAGTTACTACATATGCTCAAGCAAAGAAAATCCTTCAGGATTACTACTGCTACTGCTGCTAAGTCACTTCAGTCGTGTCTGACTCTGTGTGACCCCAGAGACAACAGCCCACCAGGCTCCCCCATCCCTGGGATTCTCTAAGCAAGAACATTACTACAGACAGGAACAATTCTTGCTAAGTTGGGGGTACTAAGCTAACATAAGGTGTTCTTCCAATGCCCAGCTTCTATAATCAGGCAAAACAAACCAACAACATTTCTGGTAAGGGAGTAATATAATGTGGTCACTTTGGAAAAAGTCTGGTAGCACCCCCAGAATAGTAAAGGTACAGTTACCATTTGGTCCAGCAATTCCACCTCTAGGGATAAACCCAGGGAAGATGAAAACATACGTTCACACACAAGTTTTGCACCCATGTGTTCACAGCAGCAGTATTCATAAAATCCAAAAAGTAGAAACAACCCAAATGTTCATCAAATGATGAACAGATAAACAAAATGCAGTATAGTGTTACAATGGAACGGCCCAAGAATGAAGTCCTGATAGACGCAACGACATGGATGAACCTTGAAAACACTGTACTGAATGAAAGCATCCAGCCATAAAATACATCACATCTTATATGATTCCACAGACACAAACATCTGGAATAAGCTAACCTACAGACAGAAAGTGGATTCGGTGTTTCTTAGGGTTGAGGAATTGAAAGGATTGCTGCTGCTGCTGCTGCTGCTGCTGCTGCTGCTAAGTCACTTCAGTCATGTCCGACTCTGTGCAACCCCATAGATGGCAGCCCAGCAGGCCCCCCCATCCCTGGGATTCTCCAGGTAAGAACACTGGAGTGGGTTGCCATTTCCTTCTCCAATGCAGGAAAGTGAAAAGTGAAAGTGAAGTCGCTCAGTCGCGACCAACTGGTAGCGACGCCATGGAAAGCAGCCCACCAGGCTCCTCCGTCCATGGGATTTTCTAGGCAAGAGTACTGGAGTGGCTTGCCATTGCCTTCTCCCAATGAAAGGATTAGATGGTCATAACTGAGTGGTAAAGGATTTCTTTTTTCAGGTGATAAAAATGTTCTCTAATTATTGTGGTGATGGTTGCACACTATGTAAATATACCCAAAAAAGTATCTACTTTCAATAGATGAATTACATTGTTATTAATTATATTTAATAGTTTCTATTAACAAACCAACTAAAACCTGACAAAAATCATACAATCATATTTATCTTGCTTCATAACTCTGCTTCATAAGTCCTGGCCATCCTCTAGGCCATGGTATCAACACAAGAAACTCCAGTCTGACACACTTGAAGCATACAAAAAACTCTGAGTACAAACTAGACTGCACATATTTCTATTTTCAAATTAACTCAATCTTTTCCATCTGTAGACTGAGACATTTCCAGAAAATACTTTGAAGTACTTTGTGCATTCTCGACAGTCATTCTTCAGTCACTAGTATACATCCCCAACTCCTCCCATCGCCTCTTTAAGGACCAGTAGGTTCTCTCTCTCCTCCTTGTGTTCCATTTCCCTCTCCTCCACTCTTTTGGATGCTTCCAAAACAACTGTGTTTCACTGGTTCATCTCTCAACCATGAAATTTCCACAGCAGAAATTTTTACCTGTTAAAACTCAAAAGCAACATGTGAAATTGTTTTTTCATGATGTATTCTGATTTTAAAGGCATCAACATCTCTCATTACTCAAGCTTCAAGGTCACTCAATAGTATAGTCCAACATATTCCTAATAGATTTACAAAGTATGCATGGGATTCCCAGGTGGTGCTAGTGGTAAAGAACCTGCCTGGCAATGCAGGAGATGCAAGAGACTTGGGTTCAATCCCTGGGTCAGGAAGATCCCCTGGAGGAGCAAAGGGCAACCCACTCCAGTATTCTTGCCTGGAGAATCCCATGGACAGAGGAGCATGGCAGGCTACAGACCACAGGTCACAAAGAGTCAGACATGACTGAAGCAACTTAGCACCAGCACTTACAAAGCATGCAGATTAAATAGTCTTCTCCTGTACAATCTGAAAGCCAGAGTTTTTACGTGGTCCAAAGATATCTTATCAATCACCACTAAGCATAATAGCATCTACTGAACATTTACTAGGTTCAGGGCCATGGGTGTTGAGATGTGAAACACAGTTATAAAACCTCACCACTATCATCTAAAAGGATACAACCTCTTCCTGTCTAGTTATAATCATGCATTCTCTGTACCAAATTTCACATGCCCATTTCAGAACTCTTCAGGGGTCTTGAGTTGATACATTGATTTCCCTCTTCTGTTTTAGGATGGGGAGATGACATCACTTGGGTGCAGACTTATGAGGAAGGTCTCTTTCATACTCAAAAAAGGTAAAGTAGCTCTCATTCAGCTTTGACAGATGATACACATACCCCATCATTGAGAGCCAAAAAACTAGCAAGTTAGCTTCTGAAAGGACACAGTAACAATTTGCTCTGATATTGAGTGCTGTTTAAGAGTTGCTATTAGAATTTTTTATAAACAAGAGTTCTAAATATCCTTGTATTAATTCTTTAATAACCCAGGCAAGCTTTTATACTGAGGAATAACTGACTTAACATTATATTAGTGTCAGACATACAAAATAATGATTGGATAGTTCTACATATTGCAAAATGGTACAGCAATAAGTCTAGCTTAGACTTATTAAAGACTTATTTAGACTTAAACAACACCCACCAAGTAAACTTTTGAATATAAGCTGCATAAACAAAACAGCTTTACACACTGGGCATTATACAAGCTTAAAGAGAAACCTGGTTTACAGTAGTGCTTCTTAAGGCTGTCTGATTATCAGAACAATTCAGAGAGCCTTGTTTAAAATCCACGTGCATGGTCAGTCAGTCCAGTACTTACTGAGTACCCACTGCTATGTGCCGGGCACTGTTCTATACTCAATGACCAAGAGTGACATGATTTTTATCCTTGAAGATCTACTGACTTTGAGGGGATAAAGCTGAGACACTTACATTTTTTAAAGCACTCCAAATATTTATCAAATATCAAAAGAGAGTTCAATTCAACTCTTCAAAAAAGGAAAGATTCCAAATAATTGAGTAACACACTCTCAACACTGGAAACACATTACCAAAAGACACAGAAAAGGTTACAGAATAATCTTATTATCAAAGAGAAATGCAAAAACTAAACAACATATTAGCAAAGAAGAGCCAGCAGAACAATCAAAAAATAGACTCTGATAAAGTGAAATTCAGTTTGGGAATGCCAAAAGATTCAAGATTTAAGAAATCTATTAAAATAATCTAATATTCATAAGGACACAAATCATACAACTGTCTCCTATCAACATAAGTGGTGAAGAGGCATTTACAATAATGCCAAATCCATACTGGAGTTTTTTAAACTTTTATCCAACAATATCAATTTATTTTTATTTATCCTAACAGAGAAATATCCATCCCACTAAAAACAAAAAAACAAACCTAAAAACCCAGTATCATGCTTACTGGGAAAATCAATTAAAGTATCCCACTGACGGGATTCTTTAATCACCACAATTACTAACATTGTTCTCGAGACACCAATCAATGCAACTAGATGAGAAAAACTTACTAAGAGTGTGAAAGCATCTTCATTTGTAGATGTTGACTGTGTACATGAGAAACTTCAGAATCAACTCTAAGTATTCAGAAGTATGAAAATTAAATTAAATTGTGAAGTCTCTCAGTTGTGTCCGACTCTTTGCGACCCCATAGACTACAGCCTAATACCCAGAAACCAATGGCATATATATATATATATATATATATATATATATATATATATATATAAATAATATTAAGGGACTTCCCAGGTGGTGCCAGTGATAAAGAACCTGCCTGCCAATTCAGGAGACGTAAGAGACATGGGTATGATCCCTGGGTCAGGAAGATCCCTTGGAGGAGGGCATGGCAACCCACTCCAGTATTCTTGCCTGGACAATCTCATGGACAGAGGAGCCTGGTGGGCTACAGTTCATCGGCTGACAAAGAGTCAGACACAACTAAAGTGACTTAACACACATGCATATAAAATTAAAATGGTTAAATAGCAGGAAAAAAAGACAAAATATCTCAGGATAAATGATAGAAAATGCACGAAATCTTTATGAACTAAATGTACTACTGAGAAAATTACAAACCTATGACAAGAGTTCTGTGTTCTTATATAGGAAGACTCATTATAAAAATGTCAATTCTCTTTATACTTCAAATTTTTTAAAGACAATCATAATATATAGTACAATTTTTGTTTAAAAAATAATTCTAAAATTGAAATGGGGACATAGACACAAATAGTTAGGAACATTCTGAAAAAGAAACCAGTGGGAACTAGCCTTTAATCAATATGTAACATTTTACCAAACTACAATAAAACAATATGTTACTGGTAAATGAACTGAACAGAATGGAGAGAATAGAAATAAAACCAGATACAACAGAAACTGTGTATGTGATAAAGTAGCGTTTTAAATCAGGAATAGGGGACACAGCATATGTAAAACAATTATTGTTAGAATTTGAGAGTCATGGGGAAAATAAACTTGGATTCATACCTCATATTTTACACCAAAATAAATTACAAAGACTAAGTATAAGGATGAAAGTATTAAGGTACTAGAAGATACTACTGCAATATTTTATCTCTTTAAATTCTTGCGGTATGGACGGCTGATATCACCGGTGAGGCATGAGGGGCATCTAGGGTGCAGAAACAAAGCACTTAATTTTTTGCCCTCGGTGCTACTGTTGCCTCACCTTTGTATTTCTTTAGGCTTGAGTATTGCCGAAGTTAAAAAGAAAAAAAAAAAAAGGAAATGTGAAGTTGGTAAAGGCTAGCTTTCTATGTTATAAATTTTAAAAGTTGTAGGATTTATTTTACCTAAAATTAATGTAAATTCTAAGTTGGAGGATTAAATGAAATTATTAACAGCTCAAAGTTTGTTATTTGAGGTGTACTTCATATAATTACCTCTGTTCTCTTAAAGATTTATGATTTATATTTCTACATTAGTCTCTTTTTGGACCCAACATCCTCTCAAAATTAAACATTAAAAAATGTTTATCCAAATCATAATTCATTTATCCTTTACTATAGTCAACATTCTAACTTTTCTCTAATTCTAAACAGCAGTCAATTAACTACCATAAAAAAATTTTTTTCCAAGAGTCAAAATCAAACTGACACTGAAAAATATATAGGAAGGGAACTCTCACTGAGATTGCTTATAGAATTATGACAAGAGTGAAAGTTGATACAAATAACCAAATATTAATAGCCTTTTTGCAAACTAAAAACAGAAGAAAATAAGTAAAAACTTGATTCTCCTAAAATTTTATACCACATGTTCACTGGAAATGAATGCCTTGTTCATATCCTTTCAACTTTAGAGACAGAATTGACTCTTTCTTTTTTTTTTAATCAAGAATCTCTTTTATTGATTATCAGAAACATTACAAACATCTAATATGAACAAATTGTAACATGACAGTATTTAGTTTGAACAATTAATACATTTCAGATATAATATTATACATATTTCAATGTTATTCTCCCCAATCATCCCACCCTCTCCCGGTCCCAGAGTCCAAAAGTCTGGTCTATACATCAGTGTCTCTTTTGCTGTCTAAGGCCCTGTTCTCCCTTGGGATGAAGAGGGAAGAACCACGGGTGGGATGGATGCTCCCTGGTGGGAATTTAAAGTCCTTGGAAGGCAACTTGGCAAGAACTATCCAAAGCTTGATAATGAAGCCTAATCCTTGGCCTGGCAACTCCACTTAGAAATGCACTCAACAGTTTGCTTCTGTCCATAAGACAGTTGTTTATAAAGGGAGAAACTATAAAGACTCTAAACATTTGTTACAAGGAGATCAACTGAGAGTAAGTTTCTTTCTAACTATACTACAGTATATGTAAGAATGACCCGGTCAACTTCTTAAGCTGTGATTCCTAGACCTCACCCCTAGAGATTCTGATTGAGTGGACCCAGAGGGAGTCAGAAAATTTTACATTTCTAATGAGCTACATTTCTGGTGAGGCTGATGCTTCAGTTCTGGGGTCATTTTATGAGAACACTACTATAGATTACAACACTGTGATTTGTCAACCTGAGAATTTTAGTTAATGTCTTACAGAAAGTATCAAAACCTTAAATCTAATTTCCCTGTACAGTTTGACTCGAATGAATCACTTGACTCAATTTCACACTCTCTCTGTTTAGTAACAAGCCACTGATGGTTATTCATCACTTGGAGGACTGTCAATACTGCCAAGGTAATTTATGCTTTTAAGATCATATTGTATTTTCAATATGAATTAAGAAAGTGACCTAGTTACAAATTAAGAAGGCATTCAAATTAAAAAAAAAAAGACAACTGATGGAGTACCACCATTTTACTAAGGGGCTTACTGACTACAATGATTGTTAGCAATCTATTGAATATATTTATATTATGTGTCCTTCAGGATTTTATATCCTTCTGCATCCCCTGCCCCCCAGAAAGGTGGGAAAACTGGCTGAAAAGATGATGCTTTAACCAATGAGTTAATGAATTAAGTGACATTATAAAACTGGTGATTTCAATGTGATTATCCCTTGATGTTCCCTCCCAACCTTGGATAGACTGTGACCCTCACTGCTTTCCAATGAGAGACAGAGTAGCAATGGGCCAATCAACTATTAACATCCAAGTTACAGAAGCAAACAAATGCAAAATACTAGCTTTATTTTTGCTACCTTATTTTAAAGTAATTTTGATCCTTGAAACTAACTGGCATTATCTTTCCCCACAGCACTAAAAAAAGTGTTTGCCCAAAATAAAGAAATACAAGAAATGGCTCAGAATAATTTCATCATGCTGAATCTCATGGTACATGATCTCTACAATTTTTTTTAATATTTCAATTCAATGGAAAAGTTTAATCTCTTTTAGTCTTTATTTAAAGGCAAAAAGAGCTATATAGTATTAGTGGACATAGAATGTTATACAGAATTATAAGAGGCTAAAATATACAATTTACTGAAAACCTGTTTATCTAAAGTATTTTTAAATCAACTGTTAAAAGCAATCCAATCCAATAACATTTTTTTTTCTTCTTTTGCTAGCATGAGACCACAGATAAAAATTTATCACCTGATGGACAGTATGTGCCTAGAATCATGTTTGTGGGTAATTGTGTAATCTCTTTCCATCAGATTTACAAAATCAGTAGCCTTCTTGCTTTTATTTACTTTCAAATGGTAGTTCATTTAAAACTATTCCTTTTAATACTATTTGAAGTACTATTCCTTTTAAAGGGGAGTCATTAGTAACCCAGTCAACAACAGCTCTTGTTCAACGATCAAACTCATTATATCTATATTTGCAACTTATAAATATTAAAGTTTTATTTTTAAATTAACTCATCCTATTAAATCAATCCCCAAAATACTTTGAGTACAGTTCTCTAAACTATGTTGATAGAGAGCTGTAGCACATTAAAATGGAAATTCTGATTAACTCATCATGAATTAACATGTATGAAAACTGATTTAGCTTGTAAATATGCTTAACGTTTGTTTCAGAGCTAGAGGCATGAATGATTTTCAGAACTCTTAAAAAAATATGTAACTTATTTTTTGTGGGCAGATCCTTCTTTAACAGTCAGAGCTGATATAACTGGAAGATACTCGAACAGATTATATACATATGAACCTCAGGATTTACCACTATGTAAGTATTTTCAAATTATCTTAAACAGCAATGCTAGCAAAACTTGACTGTTAGAAGGCTGAGTGATGCCCTCCATCAGCACTTTCCCTCAAACAGTGCTTCCCGACCATCACAGTTCCTGGGATTGGCAGTAGTGGTTGTGGT
This sequence comes from Tragelaphus eurycerus, assembly GCA_935064755.1. Classification (NCBI taxonomy): domain Eukaryota; kingdom Metazoa; phylum Chordata; class Mammalia; order Artiodactyla; family Bovidae; genus Tragelaphus; species Tragelaphus eurycerus. The sequence goes on along the minus strand of CAKXYN010000025.1, from coordinate 24,532,272 downwards.
TAAAATGCAAACTCTTAGCTCCAATTGACATCAGAATTTCTGGAACAACTTGGAATCTATTTTTTTAACAGGGATCTCTAACATTCCTTGTGATCACTAAATGTTAAGACCATCAAACAGGATAGAGTACACATTAAAATTACACTTTAAGAAAGCCAGTCCATTCTTCTCATATCAAAGATCATATATGATTTCCTCAAAGTGATTAACAATTAAATCTCTTCCTCAGTCTGACTTGGGACTTTGATTCTTAACAACATTCACAATCAATCAGCTATAGTTAATAAGATAGCTGTGCTTGCCATGGAGAAGGCAATGGCAACCCACTCCAGTAGTCTTGCCTGGAGAATCCCATGGACAAAGGAGCCTGGCGGGCTACAGTCCATGGAGTTGCAAAGAGTGGGACACAACTGAGCGACCAACACACACAACACACACACATGCTTGTCATATCCAATGAAACTAACACAAAATAATCAGTTAACAAAACCGATACCCCCTCAAATCCCTCTGATAAAATTCTTTAATGTAAAGTTAATTAATCAGCTCTTGAAGGTCTAACCCTAAATTTATGTGTACACATTTATATAATTGTTTTTAATATTGCAGATAAATCCCCATATCTTTATAGTTGTTAAACAGGTTGATTTTAGATTCACGGTTAATTATAAAATTTTATACTCTCATCTACTAATAACATGTATTTACTTTATTACAGTGATAGAAAACATGAAGAAAGCATTAAAACTTATTCAATCCGAGTTATAATATATTACCTCTAAGAGGTCAAAAGTCATGAAGAAAAACTTCTGGTTAACTGACTAAAACTAAATGGGTGGGTACATGAATTCTGTAACATTATCATTTAGATTCTTAATGTGCTTGAATATTCTTATGAAGGTAAAATGATATTTCAATAAAAGTCAAAACCTGAGTCGATGCTGTGGTTTGCCTGTACTGGTAGCAAAGAAAGCCTTTCACGAGCTGATAGTTACGGTGGAGACCTAAGAAAAAGGCATCTACATTGGTTGTTTCTATTTTCTCATCTATCATTCCTTCCACCAAATAATCTAATCTTATTTAGGACCTCTCTATTACATAGAACATGCAAGCTTAGGTCATGCCTGATCTTCATGTCCCCAAGCAAACGGATTCATCTCTATCCACTTATTGTTTGAACTTTTAGCAGCGCAACTCTTAGAATTAACCATTTACTTCTTTTTATCTCTAATTATAATACATTTAAATAATATTTTAAAACTTTAAATACGTTTTTCTTATTAGGTGGATATTTAACACAATAATTTTAAGAAGAACAAAACTGTCTCCAGAATATTAAAGAATTCCTCCAGCTAACTAGCTGAAGAGGAATCTATACACTCTGAGATTATCAAATGTTCAACCACCAACTTAATTCTTCACAGGAAGCTTCTGGAGGATCATATCCATGTCTTCTATTCCTTCAAATAACAGTCCCCCTAAATCCTAATTTTTTATGGGCAAAATTACCATCATCAGTTGGAGTAATTCCAATTACTGATGAAAATCTCTTAAGCAGCTGAGATTAATATTCAGAAAGGTGAGAATGTTTGAGATGGGCAAAAATTATCCTAATCCATAGGATTTGGCTGCATTTAAATAACTTGAATTATTTTAGATACAAAGGTACACTATCTTATGAGATAGATATACATTTATGATATTGATATCTAATTAATTCCAATGTTTCATGAGTCAGAGAAAGAAAAGTTTCTCTCAGATTTTACTTGATCATTATTCAGTTCATTTTAAGCAGACTTTTAGCAACTGATCTGTTTAGATATAAATAGGTTACAGTTCAGTTCAGTTGCTCAGTCATGTACAACTCTTTGCCATGGACTGTAGCATACCAGGCTTCCCTGTCCATCGCCAACTCCCAGAGCTTGCTCAAACTCATAGCCATTGAGTCAGTGATGCCATCCAACCATCTCATCCTCTGTTGTTCCCTTCTCTTTCTGTCTTCAATCTTTGCTAGCATCAGGGTCTTTTCCAGTGAGTCAGTTCTTCAAATCAGGTGGCCAAAGTATTGGAGTTTCAGCTTCAGCATCAGTCCTTCCAATGAATATTCAGGACTGATTTCCTTTAGGATGGACTGGTTGGATCTCCTTGCTGTCCAAGGGACTCTCAAGAGTCTTCTCCAACACCACAGTTCAAAGGCATCAGTTCTGCAGCACTCAGTTTTCTTTATAGTCCAACTCTCACATCCATTCGTGACTACTGGAAAACCATAGCTTTGACTAGACGGACCTTTATTGGCAAAGTAATGTCTTTGCTTTTTACATAACCATCAATACTAGATATCCATGTATCCTCTTTGCAAAAGAATATTAAATATCCTATTTTTATTTTAGTTCTAAGAGACCAAAGTATATGTGTATTCTCTATAATTAATATATGAAGAGAAATATAACTGATTTCACTGTTGCATAAATAGTACAGAGGCAGAAAATGTCAGTGGTTATTTGCAGTGAACTAAGAAGGAATCAGTTGATAGTTGCAATCTTAAGAACTAATAAAATAGAATATTCACTTGTTTTTCTTCAAGTAGTGTAAAAATGTTACTAAATGATAAACTGATTATTCTTTACCATGAAAATATACGTGCCTTTATATGTTTTCATATATATTTAAATTATATAATTCAAGTATGCATATAATTACACATACAAGAACATTTACTATACATATAATGTAACTTATTTTCAAATAATGTGTATAATCAATGTAATCTTGCAACCAATTTAGTCTCCTCTACTCTAACAATTAAAATTCTATATCCTAGCTGATATTTCTGATTTCATTTTATAAACTCAGTGGTTTAGACTCCATCATTCGTGGTTACCCCAGATTTGAAATGCAGGACTAAGCAGAGAACACATGTGTATATGTAACTTTACTTTCATTACTTTTAGCCTTGTAACCTCTAAACAGGTATTTATTCCATCTTTAATACACCCAATATTAAGAATTATATTACTTATGCTAACTATCTGAAACAATATGCAGAATTCCGTGTGTACAGGCATTTTCATAGAGGAGTCTGGGAACTTTCATTTACATTTCAAAGAAATATAATAGTTTTTAAAAGTTACATATTCAAAGAGAGATTAGAATAGTATTGTCAGTAAAGAACATCCAGTTGAATTTAAATGAGAGATTAACAACCTTTTTTAAAAAATAAAAGTATATCCTACTCAACATGTAGGACACAGTTATATTAAAAGCATATTTGCCGTTTACGTGAAATTCATATTTAATTGGGTGACCTGTACTATCATTTCCTAACACTGCCAACCCCTGACTAGAGTTACTGTACAAGCTGCCCCTTTTCACTTTTTGCCAAAAACAGCAACATTCCTCTTTTTTGCAACATTTCTTTTATATTTCAAGCCAATCAATTTCTAAGTTCCAGAAAGTAACTTCAATTATTTTATAGCGCTTAATCTGTCCCAATTAAGCTTCTACTCTGTGCCATACACTGTGTTTGATATTATGGATCCAAAGATAAAATAGATAAAAATAAGGCAATTCTGTTCCCGAGAGTTTCTAATCTAAGATCCATCATGAGGATGGCCCTGACTCCAAGTGGGGCTTCACACAAGATGCAGTATCCATGCATCTCTGAACAAGAATATATCCCACAATTACAGAAATCCACATGATTAAACAATAAAGCACATTACAGGGGCCAAAGAAATTCTCTTCATTGGTTTAACTTTAAAATACAAAAGTGCACAAGGTTTCCTTAGTAAGGTCCTTCAGAATTTTAGATTAAGATTCTGTGCCAAGCTTCAGACAAACTTTGAGGATCACATACTATAAAGACTGAGACAGATGTGCTTGAGAATCTACAGTAGCACTCCTTGAACACTACTGCAAGTGACGCATAACAGGAGATCTGAGTATTCACAAACATCACAGACATCCTTACTGTGTAACAAAAGATAACCTCCCCTCTGCCCACCTTGGGTTTAAACACCGTTTCTAATGCAACGTTTATTTTTTCACAAAATGAAAAGCACTTGGCTGCTGAAAGGCAGCCTCTCTCACATCCACGCATGCAAACACCCTCATAAAATACATCATGACGGCTTCAGGGGGAGGCAAGACGGTAGCAACCACCCAGAGTACGATGCCATTAAGTGTGTAATTCCCCCGTGGTTACAGTGCTCAACTTTATGAACATCAGTTTATGAACGTTTGTTCTCAAAAGATGAAATGAATCCACTGCCCACAGCTTTGAAATCAGGCAATTGGATTTTTGCTGAGTAGTGACTGACTCCTTCAACTTCTTGAAGTACTTTACAGTGTTTTCAAGGACAAGATACTGTTACAGGTTGAACTGGGTTCCCCCAAAATTCAGGGGTTGCAGTCTTAAATCCCCCAGTGTTTCCAAATGTGACCTTATTTGAAAATAGAGTCACTGAAGGTATTCTTGACCAAGATGAGGTAAGACTGGAGGAGCGTGGGCCCCTAAACCAGTATGGCTGACATTCTAACAAAAAAGGGGATTTTGAACACAGAGTTATGCACAGAGACAGAATGTCATGTGAAGAGGAAGGCAGAGATCCCGGTGATGCTACCGAAGCCAAGGAATGCTGCAAGTTACAACAAACTGCAAGAAGCCAGATGAGAGTGAACAGATCATCCTTCACAGCAATCAGAAAGAACCAGTCCTGCGAATACCTTGATCTGGGACTCTAGCCTCATTTGTGAGAGGATAAGTTTCTGTTGTTTTAGGTTAGCCTGTGTGTGGTCAGGGTTGTCAGGACAACCCTAACAAACCAATCCACGTGCTGTCCAGTTTGGGGGTAAGGAAACACCAAAGCTTCTCCTACAACTGAAGAATCATTTCTCCCTGTAAATTTGCCTGTTGCTCACCTAACCTCCCGGAGAAGGCAATGGCATCCCACTCCAGTACTCTTGCCTGGAAAATCCCACCCCACTCCAGTACTCTTGCCTGGAAAATCCCACGGACGGAGGAGCCTGGTAGGCTGCAGTTCATGGGGTCGCAAAGAGTCGGACATGACTGCGCGACTTCACTTTCACTTTTCACTTTCACACATTGGAGAAGGAAATGGCAGCCCACTCCAGTGTCCTTGCCTGGAGAATCCCAGGGATGTGGGAGCCTGGTGGGCTGCCATCTATGGGGTCGCACAGGGTCGGACACAACTGAAGCGACTTAGGAGCAGCAGCACCTAACCTCCAAACAAATTTCTGCCCAGCAAAATGTTACTTGAGTACACAAAGACCTTTACATAATCGGTCAAGTCAGGTTTATGAAATATGAAAACTAATGCTGCGGTTTTAATGCAGAAACAAAAGTCACACCCAGAGAAGGAGCTGATTACCACATTTGGTATTTTTAGTTATTATTAAAGCAAACATACTAAACTCTAGTTCCAGGCACTGAGCTGAGATCTTACTCATTAATACCTCACCACAAATGTGCAATACCGTGCCCTTCACTTTACTTATGATTAGCTGGGGCCTGAAGATGTTCAATAACTTAATGGAAAAAAAAAAAAAAGAAAGGTCACAAAGCTAATTAACAGAGCCAGTGCTCAAACCCAGCAAGTTTGGCCCCAGGGTCACCACACTTAACCACCATATTATTCTGCTTTAGAGCTGTATGTTGTGAAAAACAGGATTTAATCAAAACCGACAGTGTGCAATAATGGAAAACACGTAGTGTGTATTCTTTATAAAAGAAGGGCAATGCACATTGATTCCAATTAACATTTTACAGAAACAGTCCCGCTATTCTCGGCTTGGAGATTTCACCCCCAACAAACCAAAGAACTCGCTTCCACCAGCTCTCGGTGATTCTGCGATTCATTCCCAACGTGGGCATCTGAGGGAACCGAGAGAAATGGACAGGACGGTGTGATTTCCGGTCCCAAACACACCACCCCGTGAACAATGGCGGATATAAATGACCCGCTATTCCTACTTTATCACACTACTGGACCGTACCCACAGGAAACATTCCAAGAAAGCAGCTTCCTTTTGGCAGAATTCTTCATTCTTAAAGACGTCCTTCCAGGCACCACTACTACCGACAGCTTGCGGGACCAGCTCTGCGTCAGTTCTGACGTCACCAGCGTTTTTCTCCCCCTCAACCCCTTAAGACGTTTGTGATGGGTACTCCCACCTGTCGTTTCCACCTTTAACCCTGGAACACAGAGGCTGTTGAAGCTTTAGTGCCTCCAGGTACTATCAATAAAGGGACTTTCAACGACTTATTAAGAACACCTGTCTACCTGAAACCTAGAAACTGTATTGAGGCACTCTCTTCTGACTTCATGAGCCCTAAGAGGAATTTAAGAACTGGGTTCACATCAATCATATAACTTTTTTGTATCCTAAGAAAAAATGCTGAGTAAAGCAACACAGCCCATAAGAGCCGATATATGTAGCTAGATTTGATTTCATACCTAGATTTGGCAAATAATTTGTGTACATATCACAGAGGAGTCTTAGCCAATCATGTTTCTTAGGTCAGACATGCTGCTGCTGCTAAGTCGCTTCAGTCGTGTCCGACGCTGTGCGACCCCATAGACGGAAGCTCACCAGGCTCCCCTGTCTCTGGGATTCTCCAGGCAAGAACACTGGAGTGGGTTGCCATTTCCTTCTCCAATGCATAAAAGTGAAAAATGAAAGTGAAGTCGCTCGGTCGCGTCCGACTCCTAGCAACCCCATGGACTGGAGCCTACCAGGCTCCTCTGTCCATGGGATTTTCCAGGCAAAAGTACTGGGGTGGGGTGCCATTGCCTTCCCCATCAGACATGCTAATACCACTCTAAAACCTTCATAAAAATTACATGGCTGTTGGTTTGTTTCAAAACCTTCAACCTCTAAAATACAAAAATCAGTCATCTTTCTGTATCCACTTTATATTAGAGTCTTTTCCAAAGGAGGACAATGTCAGGTAAGCCCTTCAGGGAAACACTATGCAGTGTGATCATCCTGAAATTTTTGTTTTCTGGTGGGAGAAGGTGAGGGACTGGACCGTGGGTGGGTGGGTAGCTTTTCTTTAAGAAAGCAATGGCAATGTGCTGTATATCTGAAATTAACGTGATATTCTAAATCAATTCTATGTCAATTAAAAAGGATATGCAAAAACAAGAAAATAATAGTAAAAATAAAGCAATGACAGCTGCTTCAAGGAAAAACCACTCCACTACAAATTCATTGTCTAGATTCTGTAAGCTTATTGTTAAGTAGCAAGAGCAAGTTTTTCAGGAAGAACTCTTAAGGTCAAGTGTCAGCCAAATGTCTGTAGTTAAAATGAGGACTTCTGCTCATTTCAAAAGATAAACCACTGTGAGTCGAGGGTCCTTTTTTGCTGTCATCCTCTCCACCAAGGATGATTTCTTTTTCTCAGCTAATGTGGGCCATCACACCTGTTGCTACTCAGAACAAAAGGTGATGTGTTTGTTGATTTTATCCCTTGCACCATGATCAATCATTATCCTGAAGAATTCACAAATGCACCCACATACCCAAAGCTGAGGGTCTTTTTTAGCCTCCGTTTGACCCCACTCCTGTAAAAACATTTCTCTAATAGAACCTGAAAGCAATCTTTATGGGTTGCAACAAACGTACACACCCTTTGTAACTGGATCAGGCAATCCTAGCATGGGGCAGTGCAAACAAACCCAGGCTCCATAGCGTCAGCGGCCTCCCCTTAGGAGCTGGAGGAACAGGATGCCAGCCTGCATCCGTCTCCTTACAGGTGGGTGTTGGCTTACTTTAGGCAGATGGTGGGTTTATGAGTCTAATGTATTATATATTTCTCAATAGACAAATATTTGCACTGGACCAGAATGAATAAGAAAAAAATTCCTCAGTTTAGTTTCCAAAGTATATCCAAAGTTTTAGGACACCTCAGCATTTAAACTACTGTAGGAGGTAGGAGAGGGCTTCCCTGGTGGCCCAAGCGGTAAAGAACCCACCTGCCAATGTAGAAGTAGGTTCAATCCCTGGGGCAGGAAGATCCCCTGGAGAAGGAACTGGCAACCCACTCCAGGATTCTTGCCTGGGAGATTCCATGGACAGAAGAGCCTGGTGGGCTACAGTCCACAGGGTTGCAGAGTCAGACACAACTGAGCTACAAAAGGACAGCAAGAGGGCAGGAGAACGAGTCATGAGCCCTGGCTTTCTTTTTCCTTCTGCTTGAAACCTGAGCCAGTCAATAAAGGAATGGAAGGGAGCCATGTAGTGAGGTCTAGTGGGGACTGGCTAGATTTTTCCCATTTGGAGAGTTCTTTGATATGTAAGTACATACTAATTAATAAAAGGGTACTAATCAGGTTCCCAACTTGAATCAGAAAGTGTGGCCTATCTAGTTGTCTTTCTCTAGTAATTTATGTTGTTCCTTCCACCGTATGACAGGGTCATTTTTTATCTTAAATGTGAACTGCACTGGTGAAGAAATCTGAGTAAATGTTCAACAGGTTTAACAGAATATTAGTTTCACATTACACCTCTAGAGCAGGAGTATATATACCTGTCTCTTCCCTATAGGCCTGTTTTTTTTTTTTTTACTTTTGTTTTTTCTATACTTACTGAAAAGATGGAGGTTAGTGTTTAATTTGGCTTCCCTGCTGAACCTGAAAGAGCTGCCTCACTGCAGGGGCAAGGAGACAGATGGATTTTAATGGATGATGACATTATGGAAGACACATCACCTTCTCCAAAGCAGCAACCCAAGAAAAGCCCTGGAGTTGGCCACTGGAATGAAAATTAATTTCATAAATGCAGTAAATGTTTTATGTCCTCTAAATGTGGTGTTTTGACTTTTGAAAATAAGTCACAGTAGGAAAACTTATTTAAAAGAATACTCCCCTGAAAAGCAAAATAGTTTGACCCATAAACTTTTTCATATAGCATGACTGGAAAATTGGATTTAAGAAGGAAGATAATTTGATTCATCTGATTTTCTCCACAAGGAAAAAGCAATCAGAGTAAGATAAAATTTCCAAAGAACTTCTTGCATTTACTTCCAGAAGAAAGGTTCAGAGAAATACAGTAATTGAGTTTTCCAATCATGCAAGAGTGTCCTGATATGGCTTGGAGTAGGACCACAGATGAGTATCTGGGGGATATTTAGTGAAAATATCAAGGGATGACTATTTTTCCCTCCCTTCTCTCTCTCTCTCTCTCTCTCTCTCTCTCTCTCTCTTATAAATTTAAAATAATTAGAGGAGGACAAAAATGACTTAAAAGAAGTGCCATGACATGAATATCCATTAATGTTCTTTAAGAAGTGTAAGTAAAAAATAGGAATAATTTTAAATTATTTTTGATGGATGGAACTTATACAGCCTGAGATAATTATTTTGATCAAATACTCTGCTTAATTATGACTCATAATACATGAAATATCTTCAAAACATAGATTTTTTTAAACTGTCTTAAATAAATAATAAAATTAATCTTTGACTATTGAGAGCCTTCTAGTATCTCTGATTTTCATCATACCCAAACAAATAGTTCCCTCTCTCCCTATTGCTCAAACTCTCAGGAGGCTTCCACAGGCCTGAAGCCTCTCTTGGAATACTTCCCTACTTTTGTTACGTCAACTCTCTATTGTTGTTGTTGTTCAGTCATTTATTCGTGTCTGACTCTTTGCAACCCTGTAGACTGCAGCATGGGAGAAGACAATGGCACCCCACTCCAGTACTCTTGCCTGGAAAATCTCATGGATGGAGGAGCCTGGTAGGCTGTAGTCCATGGGGTCACTGCGAGTTGGACACGACTGAACAGCTTCACTTTCACTTTTCACTTTCATGCATTGGAGAAGGAAATGGCAACCCACTCCAGTGTTCTTGCCTGGAGAATCCCATGGATGGAGAAGCCTGGTGGGCTGCAGTCCATGGGGTCACACAGAGTCGGACACGACTGAAGTGACTTGGCAGCAGCAGCAGCAGACTGCAGCATCGTAGGCTTCCCCATCCTTCACTATCTCCTGGAGCTTGCTCAAACTCGTGTCCATTGAGTTCTATGCCATCCAGCTATCTCATCCTCTGTCATCCGCTTCTCATCCTGCTCTCAGTCTTTCCCTGCATCAGGGTCTTTTCCAATGAGTCTGCTTTTTGCATCAGGTGACCAGAGTGTTGGAGCTTCAGCATCAGTCCTTCCAATGAATATTCAGAGTTGACTTCCTTTAGAATTGACTGGTAACTCTCCATACTGCAGATTTTCTACCTGCCTTTCTTGTCAACCTTTTCTAATGTACTCCCTAAATCTCTGATCAACCTCCCTACTTGGCAAGCACTAGGGCTCCATCCAAGGACCTTCTTTACTTTTTATGTATAATCTCCCCATAAGTGATCTCATCTAATTCTATTTATTTAAAACCCACAGATAAACTGATGACTCACACATTTTATCTCCTGACCTGATTTCTCCACCAGACTCCTTATTAGTAAATGGCACCATCTTAATGGTTCAAACCAAAAACTTCCCATGACTTTGGAAGACTCACCCATGACTATTTCTATTCCTCATTCCCCTCCAAGTCCTACTGACTGTACGCCGAAATATATTTCTTTGTGTATGTCCTTTCTTCTGTCTCCAGTGTCACCCTTCCGGTTCATTCATTATAACCTTTCACATAGACAACTGCAGTCGCTTCTGAATGATTCTTCTTGATCCAGTTTTTCTTTTGTAAGTCAATAAATCTGCTTTCTTAACCTAGAATAACCTTTTTAAAAAAAATGGAACAAGGGCAAACCACTCCCTGGCATAAACTCACTTAATGGTTTCCCAATGGGCTATGTCTCTGCATGTTAAGATAAGAAAACCCAGTTGAAATTGACGTAAATGATAAAGGGAATTCACTGACTCACACCAGGAAGATCCAGAAATAGGGCATCTCAAAAACGTCATCAAAGTTCCACTTTCTGCTTTCTTCTGCCATCTACGGTGTTGAATCTCTCGCAATAATGGCTCATAAAATTTGTCAGACACAATTAGGATAAGAAAATTTTTGTCTATGTCCAAAAGGAAGGAATAAGTGTCCATGGTCCTCCCCTAACTGGATGTCTTGGGTCACAGACACACTCCCGACAAAAATGACTACAGACAGAGGACTGGGAAATGCTGATTGGCCTGAGCCAACAAGGACCCATTCATGGAGCTGGAGATGAGGTCAGCTGAAGAATAAGGGCAATGCATGAAGATGTATAAAATTCACACATTCAGAAAAAAAGGATGTCTTAGTTTGGGTTGCTGTAACAGAATATCATAGTCTGAGTGACAATAATAATTTATTTCTCACAGTTCTGGAGGCTAGAAATGTGAGATCAGAGTGTAGGTATGGTTGGGTTTTTGGTGAAGGCTCTTGTCCTGCTCTGGGCTTCCCCAGTGGTTCAGTGATAAAGAATCTTCCTACAATGTAGGAGACCCAGGTTTGATCCCTGGGTCAGGAAGATCCCCTGGAGGAGAGCATGGCAACCCACTCCAGTATTCTTGCAGTGAAAACCCCATGGACAGAGGAGCCTGGCAGGCTACAGTCCATAGGACTGGAAAGAGTCAGACACAACTGAAGCGATTAAGCATGCATGCACATGCTCTACAGAGAGCTGTCTTCTCCTTGTATTCTCACATATGAGGGACAGACAGACAAAAAACTTTCTTGGTCTCTTCTTATAAGTGCACTAACCTACTCATGAGGATTCCACCCTCATGACCTAATTACCTCCCAGAGGCATGCGTGCATATTAAGTCACTTCAGTTGTATCTGACTCTTTGTGACCCCATGGACCATAGTCCACCATATTCATCTTTCCATGGGATTTTCCAGGCAAGAATATTCGAGTGGGTTGCCATGTCCTCCTCCTGGGGATCTTCCTGACCCAGTGATAAAACCTGTGTTCTCTTATGTCTCCTGCACTGACAGGTGGGTTCTTTACCACTAGCGCCACCAATCTCCACATTCTAATACTATCACATTTGGGAGTTAAGATTTCAACACATGCATTTTTGGAGAGATGCAAACATTTAGTCCACAACAAGGAGAAAAGGAAAGTTAAGTAGGCAAGCAACAATGTCCATGATTCATGGCCTATAAGGTGCTACTGATCCATTTCTGTTCTCCCAGCCTGCTCTCCAGCACTCTTGTACCTGTCTTGCTTTTGCTTGCTGTGTCCACACAAACTGGCACTTATATTACTCTCTCATGCCAAGAATCTCTTTCTTATTTCAGATTATTTTAACTCATATCTCCCACCTGAAACAGTCTTCTCACTCAGCTTTTCAACTGGCTCCTTTTAATCCCTCTGATCTTAACCCAGAGCACTGCCTACTGCCTGCTCTGCTCTGGGCTGTTTAAAACCATGGCAGTTGTACACACCCCCATTCTAACCATCGAGCCTTAGATTTCTCTACATCTCTGAGGGATTTCATCACAAACAACATAATGGCCTAAAAGTTCATTTTACCTTTAATTATTATAATTTGTATGTTATGAATTAAAACAGAGGTTTCATTTAATTTAAAAATAGATACGTGTTACTTTTCCCTTTGAATCAAAAAGAAACTCTCAGAGGAGCATCAAAGAAACCAATCTGGAAACCTTGCTTCCTCAGCAGTCAAGAAATCCTATTATCTGAGAAATAGCCCCAGTCAATAAACTAGCAAATCTGGAGTTCCTGAGTCAGGCATTATATCTGTAATGGCCATAGCAGGCACACCAGTCCTGAATACAGGAAGCTGTTCTGCCAACCTGGTCAGTGCAATGCCTTCCTTTGAAAGCACTTTCTGCAGGAATCCCAGCTCCTACTGCACTGTGATCATTCCTCCAATGAATATGAAGCTCTTAGACTGTTGTGGTGTATAAAATCACTAAGGCTTTAGGAACATGACTGATCTTTGAAAATTAGATACTGTGGAGGCATACAATAACCAGCAATATTTAGCCCAGTTACAAAACAAAAAAAATATGTAGCCCAGTTACTACTACGATGAGTTAAAAACTACAAATTGACATAAAAGCTTGCAAACATACTGTGATAAATTAGAAAAGATAACTGTATTATAACTGATTTATAAAACACAAATTTGATAAGAGAAATGTCAGGATAAAATGAGGTACTAGAGCCCTTGAATGCAAATGATGCCTTTATTTGCAGAAGAGGAAAGTATATGGCAATACCAGCAGGTAACCTAGGAAATTTCCCTGGATTTTGGTTGTGAAAATCACAACCAGTCGTGCGTGCGACTTAGCATGCACATAAGGACTGAATTTGGGTTATGAAACCTTATTCCAGCAGAGACCCAATTAAATACTGATTAGCAAGTGTCTATCTATGATGACAGTTCTCTGGGTAAAAATACATGTATTTGCAAGACAAGTATTGAAAGGCTAATGCTGGCCTCATTTCAGAGCCTGTTAGATTTTTCACAATCCTTGACTTTTCAGTTTAACACTGCATCAATCATTTAGAAGGATTCTTGGGTTATTTGTCATTTCCTGTATGTGTATGGCCTTGTTGCAACAATAAAGTTTGCCAGATTCTATCATCTCATAGGTTGAAAATGTAAAATACATACAATTTACTGAATTAAAACAATCTGTTGTTAAGATCATGATTTTATACAAAACACTAAAAATGATTTAAAATGTTGCCAATTCAACTATGATACATGATCCATTGTAAAAGCATTATCATTTTTAAGCTGTTAAAATGCTGAAAAAATGTGCGTCTTAGAGGAAATGTGTTTGTAAAAGACATAGCTGCTGCTGCTGCTGCTAAGTCACTTCAGTCATGTCCGACTCTGTGCGACCCCATAGACGGCAGCCCACGAGGCTCCGCCATCCCTGGGATTTTCCAGGCAAGAGTACTGGAGTAAAAGATATAAGGTAATGCTAAATCTTGTTTTTTAGGGATAGATTTACTAATTCAGAGATTCCTGAATCCCAGCAACTAGTTAAGTTACTAAAAGAATAGGTAACTTTTTGTATTTTCTTTAAAGTTCAAAAGGAAGTAGTCTTAAATGAATAAAATGTTTTTCGTGTGTTTGGAACCTATTATTTTCAATCTATGTACCTATGAAGTAAGCCAAGCTCTCTCTGACCTAGAATTATTTAAATGTAAATTGAGAGGTTTGGAGCCAACAATTAATAGATGTTTGACCTTGGACAAATTACATAACCTCTGGATTTTTCTCCTTTATAAATTCAGATAATAATAACAGTGGTTCTTTTATAGTATCATTGGCATTGTTACAGTATTCTCCTAGAGTATCTAAGTAAGATGAGTATTATGGCTGTTTCATTTTGTACAGCAGAAACCAACACAACATTGTAAAGCAGTTATCCTCCAATTAAACATAAATAAAAAGTAATCAGGAAGAATGCTCACACACACACACACACAAATACACACACAAGAGGTGTAAAGTGCTTGGACCCAATGTGCCCAGCACAGTGCAAGCACTAAATAAATTATCATTTCACATCTACTCAAACATGTAACTAACACAGAATTAAGTTCTATTGACATGCCCATGGGAAGGGGAGAAGGAAAGGAAAGTGTTCTAACTACTACTGCTAATTTATAAACCAACTCAAAATTTAATATCTTAAAAGTACTGTTTTATTATGTGTACTGATTCTATGGGTCAGGACTTCATACAGAGCACAGATCCGTGATGTTGAGAAGGCTTGAAAGTAGCCAGTGACTCTAGTGCATGGCAGCCCTCTCCAGTATTCTTGCCTGGAGAATCCCACGGACAGAGGAGCCTGGCAGGCTACAGTTCATAGGGTCGCAAAGAGTCAGACACAACTGAAGCAACTTAGCACGCACCTAAGAGCTATGATAATCATCTTAAGGTGTCTTCATCTGGGAGTTGATGCTGGGCCCTGAGCTGGTGGTCAACCAGAAAATGTGTATGTGTATTTTTCTCATGGTCTGGAAAGGTTAGGGCATCCTATACCATGGTGGCTGGGTTCCAAAGGCAAGCATATCCAGAGAATAGGCAGAAATTGTATTGCTTTTCTGACCTAGTTTTAGAAGCCACATGACATCACACGGTATTACCAGATTGTCAAAGAAGTAACAGAAACAATTAATGGGAGTGTCAGAGTTACATTGAAAGAAGAGCATGTGGAATGGGAGATTTTGTTGCAAAGTATCTGGAAACACAGTCCTCTAGAGAGAGTGAAAGAAAGTAAGAGAGAGAAATTTTCAAGACAACCTGAAGGATGAAAACCTCTTATGGCATAGCTTTGCAGCAAAACAATTTGGAAAGGCACTTAATTTTGAAGTGCCAAATAACCACTGCCTAAATAGAGAAACTCACTGAAAACTGTCAAAAGTTTATTAAGCTCATATACTCTGAAAGAGAGCAGACTATAACAAAAAAATTTTCCAAAAGTTGCTTCTTAAACTGAGCAGAACAAAGATAATGAAAAAACATAAAGTTATTGTTAGATATATAGATACTCAGGATTGATCATAAACTAGGTAAGAGCAGAAATTCAGTAGTCAGCATTTGCCTGGGAAAAAGAGTAGACAAAAACAGCTCAGTTCATAAAAATTCTGTTAGTTTTTAACATTAAACTGTAGGATTCTTTTACAAGTGTTCGACCAGTTTTCCCAGCACCACTTGTTAAAAAGATTGTCTTTAATCCATTGTATATTCTTGCCTCCTTTGTCAAAGATAAGGTGACCATATGTGCGTGGATTTATCTCTGGGCTTTCTATTTTGTTCCATTGATCTATATTTCTGTCTTGATTGGGGAGAATAGCATTGAAATATGTATAATATCATATCTGAAACGAGTCGTCAGTCCACGAACGATGCCCGATAACAAATGCCTGGGGCTGGAGCACTGGGACAACCTGGAGGAATGGTGTGGGGAGGGGAGAGGGAGGAGGGTTCAGGATGGGGAACACGTGTATACTGGTGGCGGATCCATCTTGATGTATAGTAAAAGCAATACAATATTGTAAAGTTAAGCAAAAAAAAAAAAAAGACAATAAAAAAATAAATTGTAGGATTCTTATGATTTAAAAATAATCCTTTATTGTACAGATGCTTGCTCCTTGGAAGAAAAGCTATGACCAATCTAGACAGCATATTAAAAAGCAGAGACATTACTTTGTCAACAAAGGTCCATCTAGTCAAAGCTATAGTTTTTCTAGAGTCATGTATGGATGCGAGAGTTGGACTATAAAGAAAGCTGAGCACTGAAGAATTGATGCTTTTGAACTGTGGTGCTGTTCAGAGTCTTGACAGTCCCTTGAACTGCAAGGAGATCAAACCAGTCAATCCTAAAGGAAATCAATCCTGAATATTCATTGGAAGGACTGATGCTGAAGCTGAAACTCCAATGCTTTGCCACATGATATGAAGAACTGACACACTGGAAAAGACCCTGATGGCTGGGACAGATTGAAGGCAGGAAGAGAAGGAGATGACAGAAGATGAGACGGTTGGATGGCATCACCAACTCAATGGGCATGAGTTTGAGCAAGCTCTGGGAGTTGTTGATGGACAGGGAAGCCTGGCGTTCTGCAATCCATGGGGTCTCAAAGAGTCAGACACTACTGAGTGATTGAACTGAACTGATGCAAAGTACTAGATTATTTACTTCAAATCTGAAATTTGCAACATTATGAAGTTGGTATAATTGCTCCCCTTTTACAGGTAAAAAAAGTTGAGGCTTAGAGAGAGACTAAAAAAATTGGCCTATTTTTTCTGATCCCTAACTCTATGCATTTTCTACTACCACACAATGCTTTTGACTTGCTTATAAAATTAACTTCTTGAGGACATTAAGTTAAAAGAACCAGACACACACTTTTGGCCAGGACTGGAAACAGGGGGAAATCCCAAGTATCACAGTAAGGTTTTTACTTGAAATAGATTAAAAAAAAAAAAAAAAAAATCTGAAGAAGAGGGCATTTAAGGTTCCCAGCCAGCCACAGACCCAAAGGCTCTTCAGAGCAATGTGCTTTGACAGGAACCCCATCACACAAGGCCTAAGTTGATTTTAAGTGTTTCTGCAAAGAGTATGAACCAAGAGGAAAAAATAAATTAACTTCAAACAGGAAGAAAGTAGAAATCTTCAGGGAGATGTCTTAATGGGCCAAAACAAATTTTGAACAAAAAATTATGAATGCTCCAAAGGTAGTTCCAGAAATCAATAGGGACAAACAAATGACAAAATATGAATCTGAAGCTGGCTGTGTTAATTAGGTAGAAAAATAAATATAGATGTTACATCAATGTTTCTGGAGCTTACTACGGCCATTAAAAAATAGACCGACAGGAAACTGTTCCAGAAGCTTTAACGTAATAGTTCTCCTAAGCCCACATTTCTGCTTATTCTTCGTAGGCTGTATACTGGACTTTCCTTAGGGACATCGTTAGATTTGCATTTTTCTCACTGTCTGGATTAACATGCCCTTCCAGACTTCTCTCAGATAATAAAGTAGTTTATTGAGCTACTGAAACTTTAATTTGGAAATATTTCTTTTAAGATAGTGTGATAAGGTCATTGTATTAAGGTTTGTTACTTGAGACAAAAAGAATCCTGGGTATTTTTTTTAAATGTGTGTCACAGCCCAAAACAAATTACAGGACTGAACTTTATAACTGATCATCTAATATTGATACTTTCATCTAAGCGGTACATCAAGCTCTCATATGAAGTTGGCTATTTACCTGAAGTCTCACGGAAGTTAGGGGAAAATGTTCATTCTTAAATTGGAAAGTGAAAGCAACTCTCAATGTACTGGCCCTAGCAGAAAATGTAAAAGCAAATTAAGAGTATTAAACTATATTCTTTCCACAAATAAGGTAGTTCTAACTATTTAGAAAAACAAAGCTCTTTGTTGGAATAAAACAAAGCCCTTTGTTGGAACCTCTCCCAGTAACAGTTTATGTATCACCATTTATAATAAAATTCATTCCAGTTATTAATTGCACATGAGTAATTTTAAATTCACACACACAGACACACAGAGGCACATAGATACAGTGGAATGGATCAAGAAACAAAAAGGACTGGCATCGTCCCTGTTTAAGTGTCTTTCTATGGTACCTAAAGCTAGTTACTGGTGAGTGAATTCCTTTCCTATTCAAAAGCGTCTATATCTGAAACCTGCTTTTTTAAGTGTTAACCTAAAAAGCTAGAATAAATCATTAAGAGTATGTTTCTTACCACTTTACCAGAATGAGAATTATCATTTAGAGATAATTTAGAGAAGAACTGCATTTAGAATATTTCTGCAGCTCGGAAGGGATTACCAGGAAATCATCTTAGCATTCATCTCTAGATTATCTGACCCAGGATGGATGGACTTGAACAAAGCCAGAGACTAATCCAGTGTGCCCTGACTTATGTAAATGAATTGGCTGCTGTAACCTCATCCCTAAAATGGGAGATACTTTCAGACCCTGATATTTCATAACCATTCACCCTCCTATAAATGATGAGTACTCAAAGGGCCACATTTTAGCATCTTCAACTTATCTTCACAAATAGGAAAAACACTCTCTTTGAAAATGAACATCAATATTCTTTTGCACCTAAGGATCTAGGTTTAAATTCATTATTGAGTAGGATGTAATTTGAGACTTTTCCCTCAAGCTTTGATTTGGAACTATAAGTAGGATCCTGAGGGAAGGTACCTAATTGGCAGAAATCCATCCATATATACCAGGAACAACTTCATAGAAGGCTAAGGAGCTTTTAGAAGGAACTGTATAAACTAAAAGGATATGGAAAACCCCCTTTTAGAAACACTCCCACGCCTTCCAACCCATTCCCTACAAACAATATTTGATGTTGTTTTATTACCTTCAAAGTGCTCCAAGCCTCATAGTAGCCCATCAATACCATTAGAATCTAGATTGGTATAGATTGTTAAGTTGGTTAACAGAACTTTAATTCCCCCAAATGCTCAATGAATACCCCAATCAAAGAAATACAGTTTATTTTCATATTTAGACAGTAACTGGATAAGTTTCAGTGAATGGATAAAAGTGATCTGTTTTAAACATATAAGACAAACTGCATAAGAAGCATTTAGAGTCTAGTGGCCCTCCTGCCAGTGCTGGAGACGTAAGAGACCTCGGTTCGATCCTTGGGTCAGGAAGATCCCCTGGGGGAGGGTATGGCAACCCACTCCAATATTCCTGCCAGGGAAATCCCATGGACAGAGGAGCCTGGTGGGCTACAGTCCATAGGGTCGCAAAGAGTCAGACACGGCAGTACCAACTTGGCATGCACGCATAGTAAGTTTTATGTCAAACTGATTAAGTTTTTTATTAGCTTGTTGTCTTAAATAAGTAAATATTCCCACCTGAAATCTTATTTACACCACTTTTTGGCAAAGACCCACACTTTCAAAGTCATATCAAAGTTTAACGTCAAACCAGCCGGATATCCACTATCATAAAGTCACAGTCAGTGATAACTGACAGTGAGACTCCATGCAACAAAAAAAGGCACTGTTCCACAGTGGTACTTACCATCTACACAGCTGCAGTATTAAAATTGTTGAAGGCAAAGTTAACATTCTTTTCCCTCTGCTATACCAAGAAATTCAGACTCATCAATGGCAAAGATTTGAATTAAGAAAACAAAAAGAGGCTAGAGATAAATACTGTTACACAGTAATAATTCCCTCTCCTCGGGAGTCATAACTGCAAGGAGATCCAACCAGTCCATTCTGAAGATCAGCCCTGGGATTTCTTTGGAAGGAATGATGCTAAAGCGGAAACTCCAGTATTTTGGCCACCTCATGCGAAGAGTTGACTCATTGGAGAAGACTCTAATGCTGGGAGGGAATTGGGAGCAGGAGGAGAAGGGGACGACAGAGGATGAAATGGCTGGATGGCATCACTGAGTCGATGGATGTGAGTCTGAGTGACCTCCGGGAGTTGGTGATGGACAGGGAGGCCTGGCGTGCTGCGGTTCATGGGGTCGCAAAGAGTCGGACACGACTGAGCGACTGATCTGATCTGAGGGCTTTCCAGAGAGAATGAACAAACTGGATAAACTTGGGGCAAATGTCTTTGAGTCTAAGCATCAAGACAAACCAACAGCACCCCTAAAACGGCAAACTCTAAGGGCCTACCTACATGGCTCCACTGGCACGTTTAATTAACAACATAATTTGATCCTTGATTCAGATAAAGGACTATTTACAGGATGCTTCTGCTCAGTTCCCTGGTGCCTCAGGCAGTAAAGGATCTGCCTGCAATGCTGGAGACCTGGGTTTGATCCCTAGGTTGGGAAGATTCCCTGGAAAAGGGAATGGCAACCCACTCCAGTATTCTTGCCTGGAGAATTCCATGGACAGAGGAGCCTGACTGGCATAGTCCATGTGGTCACAAATAGTCAGACATGACTGAGCAACTAACACACTTCTGCTCACTTGTTCCACCTAAGCAGTCAGGTTCACTTCAGTACTCCTTGGCTTGTGGTCAAGCACCTAGGCTTTGAGTGGGGCTGGACTCAAATCCTAATTCAGTCATTCAAACCTAGACAGCATTTTAAAAAGCAGAGACATCACTTTGCCAACAAAGGTCTATCTAGTCAAAGCTATGGTTTTTCCAGTAGTCATGTATGGATGTGAATTGGATCATAAAGAAGACTAAACACCAAAGAATTTATGCTTTTGAATTGTGGTGCTGGAGAAGACTCTAGAGAGTCCCTTGGACAGCAAGGAGATCAAACCAGTCAATCCTAAAGGAAATCAACCCTGAATATTCACTGGAAGGACTGATGCTGAAGCTGAAGCTCTAATATTTTAGCCTAGAACCAACTCACTGGAAAAGACCCTGATGCTGGGAAAGATTGAGGGCAAAAGGAGAAGAGGATAGCAGAGGATGAGAGGTCGGATGGCATCACCAATTCAATGGACAAGAACTTGGGTGAACTCCAAGAGAAGGTGAGAGACAGGGAGGCTTGGTGTGCTATAGCCCATAGGGTCACAAAGAGTTGGAGAAGACGTAGCAACTGAACAACAGCAGCTAATCCTGACTGCTTGAAAAACATATTTATAAATTCATTGGCTTCTGAGTTGTTGCCCCATGTTCAGAAATTTTTGTGAAAGTAAACACAACTTCACAATGACCAATCTCTATCATTTTTTTCACGCTTTAGTGTTATTTCAACTCTCTAGAACACACATGACTACCTCTGTTTTCTCCTAGAGTGTTTCTTTTTTCTATTTTCAGTTCCATAGCCATTAATGTCTCTTTCCACATCAATCAGACATATTCCTAAGACCATTAATGGGAACCACTGCAAAGGCCGTTGTTAGATGAAGCAAAAGCAGTCACCACGGTGAAAAATAAAACTCAAAGCCCCAGCACCCCTAAGTGATTCAACACATTTGTGGAACAAAGCAACAGCCATCAGCACAGCTCTGGGTATCTGAGGAGCTAGTGGCACCCCACCCCAGTACTTTTGCCTGGAAAATTCCATGGACAGAGGAGCCTGGTAGGCTCCAGTCCAAGGGGTCGCTAAGAGTTGGACACGACTGAGCGACTTCACTTTCACTTTTCACTTTCCTGCATTGGAGAAGGAAATGGCAACCCACTCCAATGTTCTTGCCTGGAGAATCCCAGGGACGGGGGAGCCTGGTGGGCTGCCGTCTATGGGGTCGCACAGAGTTGGACACAACTGAAGCGACTTAGCAGCAGCAGCAGCAGAGTGACTTCTACATTTTTGAGCCACATTCTTAGGTCAAGTGGAATAAGTTTAGCTGCCCTACTTTATCCCACAGCGGTTTTAAGAGGCAAATGATGTGATGTGCATAAAAGAACCTCGTGCCCACAGAAGCACGTTGCCATGGAAATGTGGAAGTAGCTCTATCTTCCTAGAAATAGGTTGCACATTATCATCTCAACTAAGCAGTGGTCTGATTTTCCATAAAATATCTACCTTGGTGAAAGATTTTTTTGAGATTTCCTAAGGTTTGTTCCATGGAATATTAATAGATATTATGCAAATGAAATGACAATGAAACCCTTTCCAAATTTTTTTGATCAGATAGTCTGAAAAAAATGCTTGGTTAAACAAAATTAAACAGATTTCATTCCTGCAGAACTTCTGAATGCCTTTAAGAGGCTAATATGTAATACTTTGTGGGTGCTGTATAATGTGGTTTCTAAGCCTCTTTGACTATAAAACTGTTTTCTTAGGGAACATCTCTTGGCAATAATGCCCAGTGAGTATCACTAGGAAACAGAGCACTAATAACTTTTTTTCCTTGTACAACTTGCTGAACGAAGCAGAACTTATTCAGCATGTATCTCAGACCTCCAATTCCAGACAGACACATAGAAAGAAGCCAAGGGAGTTAACACTGATTCCAGCTGAGTTCATCCCTTTTCTAATAATATTAAGATAAATAGGATTCTGAGTATCAGATATTTCAGAGACAAGTCAGGCTTTTGCTTGCCAGGTTTCAAAGTAAAATCATCAGTAAGCAGATATCATTAGGCCTAAACTCACCCACCTGCATCACCAGAGCCGTTCTTCCACCCCACCCACCCCCACAACCATATTCTAACATTCTAGGTTCTAACTTTGTCCTTCTCTTTTCCATTCAAAACTTAATTTTGTGTCCTAAAATTTCTGGGACACAACTAGGGGTCCTAGTGACAGACAAGCTGGATAGCCATAGGCAAGTTACTTCACTTTTCCTGGCCTCGGTTTCCTCTAGTATATAGCAGATATAATAGCATAGACATCCTTGTTGTTTAAATTTAGGAAGTGAAAAAATGTGAGTAAGTCCCTTGCTATGGAAACGCACTGGAGAAGGGACTGGCAACCTACTCCAGTATTCTTGCCTGGAAAATCCCATGGACCAAGGAGCCTGAAAAGTTATAATTTACAAGGTTGCAAAGAATCAGACACAACTGAGCAACCGAGCACACACACACACGGAAACTCCCACTGCCTGCCATCTGAACATCAGGAACCAAATTGTTTTAAACAGTGTAATATCCCTTGTTATCCAACTTTGCTATCCACACTTGCTAAACTAAATAGATGTGAGACTAAGGAGTATTTGTGGTACCCACATCACAGTCATTGTGCAGACTAAATCAGCTAATATCTGTCAGGCATTTTGAGGCTGTCTGGCAGAGTATTTGCTATGTTTATTATTTTGGCTACTATAACATAATATTCTGTGAGTATTAATAATCGACCTCTTCTAGGGAATTTATTTTTACTTAACAGCAGCTCTCAGTGTTTTAATCCAAAGTTCTAAGAAAGGACTGACCCTCAAATTTTATTTAAGTACTCATTTGTTTTTATCAGATGATCTTTTGAGGGGAAAAAAACACAAAGATATGAATCAGGAGACCTCATTTTTGGCCAAACTAATTTCTAGCAAAGTACTAATCATAACATATTAGGTCAGGGCTTAACCTGTGAGGTTTCAGTATCTCCTTGAAAAAAGTGGGACAAATGCTTACACTCCCTACCTCATGCAATCAAGAGAAAATGAATATAAAAGTATTCTGCAGGAACCTCCCTGGGGTGCAGGGGTTACCTTCACCTTCCAATGCAGGGGGCACAGATTCCATCCCTGAGTAGGCAACTAAGGTTCTACACGGCTCCTGGTCCAAAGACTAAAACATGACACAGAAGCAATACTGTAACAAATTCAATAAAGACTTCAAAAATGGTCCAAATCAAAAAATATTTGTAAAAAAATAAGTACTCTGCAAATGGTAACATGGAGCTCTCAGGAGGGGACTGCTTGCCATGCTACTTAGATCCCTGCTTACTGTATTTCTGGGATGTAACCTCAGATTTCCAGTCCTCAAACCCATATGAAACTCAGAATCATGAACAAATCTGCTGGAGAGGAAATCAGAGCATATTTCACACTGATTAGCAGACTGTACAGCAGATTAGCAGGCTGTACATTCTGGAAACAATATTCTATCAAGCAACAAACATTCATGAAGCACCTACTAGGTTCCAGAAGGTGTTCTTAATGCAGCTCTGGCTGAATCATGGGGTATGTGACTTTACTACCAAAGCAGGTGCTGATGTAAGTTTCCCCTCTCTCCTGCCATATTGCTGATCCTTATCAAGTCACTTATATTACTGGCTCAAGCTTCCTTCTTTGGAAAAATGGCCCCTTGCTTCATGAGACTAGAACTATTTGCAAGTTCACGTTACTAAAGTGTTTGCATTTCTTCAAAAGGAAAGTCTGACTGAAAACCAGTCTACTTATCAGGAAAGTATCAGGGGACTGATTTCCAACTGCAATGCCTGCTTTGTTATTCATTTATTTTCTTCCCTTGTAAATTTAATAAACTTTATCTAAAAGGTCATGAGTCCTTCCTGAATAGCACTCCAAAGGTATTTGCATAGCATTTAATATTTAGCCACTCCTTTACGATCAGACTGTTTATTTTCCTCCTAGCAACCTAAAGTAGTTCATTACTATCACATACAGTACAGAAATGAAGAAGCTGAGGCCCCAAGGCATATATACTTTATTATACTTACTCTATCAGTCAAGTGAGAATCAAGTCATCAAGTTGAATAACACTTTTAATTTCTTTTTTATTTTATCTCCTAAGTATAATTGACCATACAAAGAAGATTAAATCCTAGCAGGAGGGAAAAATATCTCAGATAAAATACAAATCTGGTACTATACAATAAAAAATATTACTGTGCTTTTTTCCTTTTCTCTCTTCAATAACCTTTCCCTTTATCCCAATTATCTGCTATATTACCCATAAAATATGCTATCAGCTTATTTTAGACTAATACAAAATTGCAAAAAAAAAAAAAAAAAGAAAAACCCACAGGTGACCAAAAACCTTAGGTTAAAAAGAAAGGGTAAAGTCACTGAGATTGAACTGCAACTCCAGAGACTCTATCCTGTGAACTTCTCTAGTTTAAAAGCAATTTGTTTTTCTAAAGAAATAGCATAAACTCTGACTGTCTGAGGACACTTCAAAGTCATGTTCTCCAACCTCAGCTAGGCCATTACTGTCTGACAATTCTTTCATACATCTTTATTAAGACTCTTGAGAGTCCCTTGGACTGCGAGGAGATCCAACCAGTCCATTCTGAAGGAGATGAGCCCTGGGATTTCTTTAGAAGGAATGATGCTAAAGCTGAAACTCCAGTACTTTGGCCACCTCATGCGAAGAGTTGACTCATTGGAGAAGACTCTGATGCTGGGAGGGATTGGGGGCAGGAGGAGGAGGGGACGACAGAGGATGAGATGGCTGGATGGCATCACCGACTCGATGGACGTGAGTCTGAGTGACCTCCGGGAGTTGGTGATGGACAGGGAGGCCTGGCGTGCTGCGGTTCATGGGGTCGCAAAGAGTCAGACACGACTGAGCAACTGATCTGATCTGACCCATCTCAGCTTCTTTTTTTGCCAATGGACTGTGACATTGTGGCAGCAAGCATTAATATTTACCCCTATAGGAACATGATCCTTTCCCCCATTTTAGGGGGAAATTCTGATTTCTCCAACATTTAAAGAAATTTCCTGAACTGATTGAGTCTCAGCCCATTCACAACTTAAGCTTCATCTTCAACACACAGATTCCACAAGTTATTTTGATTTTTGGTAAATGGATCTTTTACCATTTATGAATGAATGAATGAATGAATGAATAAATCTTTTCCTTTTTCAATTCCCAACTTCACTTAAACAAATAAAACTTCTCCTTTAATTCTTCTCACACTTTGGGGCACTTTTCCTGTTATCTCTAACAAGCTTAGATGGACTCCATTCTAAAGTGAACTTTCATCAGCCCTGTTATTTCCTCAAATTATCTCCTCTTTTGATCCTAATTTCTTGAGCTATCAGTATTTGGTTTTCCACAACTTATTCTCTCCCAACCATAACCCCAACCCCTAAAAACTGGCTTTTGCTTTCAATTATCTCCTTTTACATCATACATATTTATTCACTCAGCAAATTCTTTTGGAGCATCATTATACTTGGTGCAAGAAGCACGATTATAACTTGGATTTTACAATCTAGCAGGAAAGACAATTAAGTAACAGGTGAACAAAAAATACTTGGAAATAACAAGGTATGCTACAAAGGAAATGAACATGTAGAGTGCTGGTGAAAGCAAGGGAAGACTTCCTACTGGGGTACCATGGTCAGGAAGGCTTTTCTGAAATGATGGCAAAAAATAACCAGTTGTTCCATAGCCTGTAGAATGACCCTATAGAACAGACCAATCTATAAAGATTTGAAGCAAGAAAGAACTTGGTGCCTTTGAAAAATGAATCAGTTCAACACAGTAAATAGGATGTGAAGTACGGGACCATGGATCCTGGAAACAGACCCACCGGGGTCAGGAGTCATTGCAGGCTCAGATTCTGAGGCTATTTCTAGTAAAACTCCAGTCTTCTAGGCAGAAAATGTTACCTGGAAATGGCAGTTCAGTTTAAGCAGACACTTCCAGCAGAGAGTTCTATCATGAATGATCAGGATGCCCTAACAAATAAACACAGCATGCACATATCCAGAAACAGGCCACGTTCAGATTCCAACAGCCAGCATGAGGGGATTCTCTGAGCAGAGCTCTGAGCCCCAGTTATCAAAAGCCAGTTCCAAGATGGCTCTAGAAGAGGAAGGCTGGTGCCCTATTCTGGGGGTCGGGGGAACAAAGGCAGGAGGTGAACCTTAGGCAAAGGCACTTCAGTGAAGATTCAAGGATAGACTATAACACAGAAATCCACACACCAGAATCAAGGCAACTTGCAGAATGGATGTGTTGGTGATCAGGGAGGACACAAGACTAGGGACCTCAACAGCAATGTGACTTGATTCCAAGCGTCAGTGTGCTCAGCTCACTGTTTTTCCTCACATTTGAGGCCAGAATTTCTCCTGGAAACCAGGGTGTGGCTGAACTCCCCGCTCTGAGTCTTTGAACTGCAGAGAGCAAATATAAGCAAGTTCCTATAAAAGAAACTGTTCTTTCAAAGATTTCAAGGATTTCCTTGTTGCCAGGTCTCATGGTCAGTTTCATCTTTATTTTCCACCACTCCTTGGACCCAATATGTCCATCCCATATTTACTGCCTTTCTCTTAGCTTAAGGCTCGAAAATCTTTTAGTAAAATCCATCTCCTTCATTTTCACACCAAAGCAGTTGCCAATCCAGTCTACTCTACATCCTCTGTTCCTCTTCTCTTCAATTCTACCAACATAACCCAATTGAGCTGTCATTAAAACCTCATCAAGAATCCCAAAGTGTCTTCTCCACTTTTAAAACAATAAAACCGATTATTTGTCTTAATTAAAGCCCATCTTGAACCATACGAGCCTCCCACCAAATGGCTTGCATGCATGTTTCCATCTCCTCTTAGTCACTCACTGCATATTTATTGAATTTCTTCTGGGTGCCAGGTACTGTGCTAGGTACTGATCATTCAGTAGTGGACAAAACAGAGTAGCAATGAAAGGCTTGGCTTACACCAGTGGCTTTCAAATGTTTAGTCCCTAAAATCATTTTATCCAAAAGAAATTTCTACTTGGAAGCCCACTGTGTAAGACATACAAAATGAGAGTTGTTCTGATTGAGACAGGGACTACCTACTTTTCTCTCACATCACAGGATCCTTCAGAGACTCTTGCAAGATATCTTAGACTTCCTTGGTTTTCAAGCACTATGCTTTGAAGTACACACACACCTGTGCACACACGTGCACATCCCACACACACACATGCAAACACCTCTGGTCAGAAACCATTGTTGCTAAGTCACTTCAGTCGTGTCCAACTCTGTGTGACCCCATAGATGGCAGCCCACCAGGCTCCTCCATCCATGGGATTTTCTAGGCAAGAGTACTGGAGTGGGGTGGCATTGCCTTTTCCGAGTCAGAAACCATAAATTTCCCCAATTTTTGCTAACTACTTTCTGTGTTTTGTCTTCTTTCAATCACAAGTTCCATTAAGCAAACTCGACCACATTTTATTTGACAGTAGTTGTACTACTGCAAAGGGTTTAATTTTTGCAAACTCAAGCATACATTGAATCAGCTTATTCATAGATAGATAATTTAGTGATTCTCACACTACAGATGTAGTGCAAGTGGACAAGCCTACAGTGGTACTGTAGCTTCTGAGCCAATCACACATTCTCAGCTTCCTTTTATGCTGTATATTACAGATTATAAAACAGACTCTAAAAATCCTCTACTGATGTGAGTCAGATGGAGATAAAAAATTAAGTTCTAATTTACAAATGAATTTAAGGCCTGACAAATATTATTTATATACATTATAAATATATTCTTCAAGCACTCTGTCTATCAGATCTAATCCCTTGAATCTATTTGTCACTTTCACTGTATGATTGTAAAGGATTTGATTTAGGTCATACCTGAATGGCCTAGTTGGTTTTCCCTAGTTTCTTCACTTTAAGTCTGAATTTTGCAATAAGGAGTTCATGATCTGATCCATAGTCAGCTCCCAATCTTGTTTTGCTGACTCTATAGAGCTTCTCCATCTTCAGCTACAAAGAATATAACCAATCTGATTTCTGTATTGACTATCTGGTAATGTCCATGTGTAGAGTTGTCTCTTGTGTTGTTGGAAGAGGGTATTTGCTATGACCACTGCATTCTCTTGGCAAAATTCTGTTAGCCTTTGCCCCGCTGCATCTTGTACTCCAAGGCCAAACTTGCCTGTTACTCCAAGTATCTCTTGACATCCTATTTTTGCATTCCAGTCCTCTATGATGATAAGGATATCTATTTTTTAGTGTTAGTTCTAGAAGGTCTTGTAGGTCTTCATAGAACCGTTCAACTTCCTCGGCATTAGTGGTTGGGGCATAGACGTGGAATACTGTGATACTGATTACTGGGTTAGCCTTGGAAATGAACAGAGATAATTCTGTCATTTCTGAGACTGTACCCAAGTACTGCATTTTGGACTCTTTTGTTGACTATGAGGGCTACTCCCTTTCTTCTAAGGGATTCTTGCCTGTAGTAGTAGATATAATGGTCATCTGAATTAAACTTATCCATTCCAGTCCATTTTAATTCACTGATTCCTAAAATGTTGATGTTCACTCTTGCCATCTCCTGCTTGACCACATCCAATTTACCTTGATTCATGGACCTAACATTCCAGGTTCCCATGCAATATTATTCTTTACAGCACTGGACTTTACTTTCACCACCAGACACATCCCCAACTGGGCGCTGTTTCCACTTTGGCTTAGCCTCTTCATTCCTTCTGAAACTATTTCTCTGCTCTTCTCCAGTAGCATATTGGGCACCTACTGACCTGGGGATTTCATATTTCAGTGTCATATCTTTTTGCTTTTTCATACTGTTCATGCCAACAAAGGTCGGTATAGTCAAAGCTATGGTTTTTCCAATAGTCATGTATAGATGTGAGAGTTCGACCATAAAGAAGCCTGTGCACCAAAGAACTTTTGAACTGTGGTGTCGGAGAAGACTCTTCAGAGTCATTTGGACCATAAGGAGATCCAACCTGTCAATCATAAAGGAAATCAATCCTGAATATTCATTGGAAGGACTGATGCTAAAATTGAAGCTCCAATACTTTGGCTACCTGATGCGAAGAGTTGACTCATTAGAAAAGACTCTGATGCTGGGAAAGATTGAAGGCAGGAGGAGAAGGGGATGACAGAGGACGAGATTGTTGGATGGAATCCCCGACCATCACGGACATGAGTTTGAGCAAGCTCTAGGAGATGGTGAAGGACAGGGAAGCCTGGCATCCTGAGTCTATGGGGTCACAGAGAGTTGGACACAACTGAGTGTCTGAACATCAACAATATATATTCTGGCTTATAATAATTTTTATTTACTAAAATATTGCCTATAAATAAAGACAGACTGATAGACTGTCAAATAATACCCATAGAAGTTAAATTTTAGAAGATACAGAAATCCAGACATTTCTCTCACACTTAACCTCTGAGAAGGCAATGGCACCCCAATCCAGTACTCTTGCTTGGAAAATCCCATGGACGGAGGAGCCTGTTAGGCTGCAATCCATGGGGTCGCTAAGAGTTGGACATGACTGAGCGACTTCACTTTCACTTTTCACTTTCCTGCATTGGAGAAGGAAATGGCAACCCACTCCAGTGTTCTTGCCTGGAGAATCCCAGGGACGGGGGAGCCTGGTGGGCTGCCATCTCGGGGGTCGCACAGAGTTGGACACGACTGAAGTGACTTAGCATAGCACAACCTCTGGGGAATAAGAACTTTTTTCCCAGGGCTTAGAGGTTCTCCCCATATATTATCTTTTACTGCCTCCAGATTATTCTTAAGGGGCAGGAAGTTGCGTTGTTTAAGCAAGTATCATTTGTCAATAAAGACAGTGTGCTGGAGAGAAGGAATGGCTAGAAGAACAGAATGAGTTTGCTCCTTCGGATAATATGTAACATTTGCCGAGGACTGATTGTGTTTCATGTGCTGTTCTTGGTACAAGTTAACTCATTTCTCCTAAAACACCCTGTACCATAGCTACTACTTTTTCCATAGTTCACCGACTAGAAAGCAGGGCTACAAAGAGATTACAAAATTTACTTAAGGTACTTCAGCTAGTAGACAAGATTCAAAGCCAGGGACTGTCTTTGTGGTTCATGCTCTTAGCTCTGCTCCCACTGTTCAGCAGTGCTGCAGACTGTCCAGTGTGAGCGGAGGACTGATGGCCATGCTCAACACGAGACTGATTTTCACAGTCGCTATAACCTTACATTTTAAAAATTACTACTCCGCTTCCCCTCCCCAACAACATCTCTTCCCTCGGCATTTTATTTAAAGTACAGACGCCCACCGTCAACACTCCAGGACCCTCTCACTGGTTTTGTTTTCCTTCAACCTATTTACCTCCATCTAACAAACTTTATGTGTTGCTAACTTATGTGATTAATTGTCTGCCTTTCTGTCAGTTCAGTTCAGTTCAGTCGCTCAGTCTGTCCGACTCTTTGCGACCCCATGAATCGCAGCACACCAGGCCTCCCTGTCCATCACCAACGCCCGGAGTTCACTCAGACTCACGTCCATCGAGTCAGTGATGCCATCCAGCCATCTCATCCTCTGTCGTCCCCTTCTCCTCCTGCCCCCAATCCCTCCCAGCATGAGTCTTTTCCAATGAGTCAACTCTTCGCATGAGGTGGCCAAACTATTGGAGTTTTAGCTTTAGCATCAGTCCTTCCAAAGAACACCCAGGACTGATCTACTTTAGAATGGACTAGTTGGATCTCCTTGCAGTCCAAGGGACTCTCAAGAGTCTTCTCCAACACCACAGTTCAAAAGCATCAATTCTTCGGCGCTCAGCTTTCTTCATAGTCTGACTCTCACATGTGACTCTCACATATGACCACTGGAAAAACCATAGCCTTGACTAGACAGACCTTTGTTGGGAAAGTAAGGTCTCTGCTTTTTAATATACTATCTAGGTTGGTCATAACTTTCCTTCCAAGGAGTAAGTGTCTTTTAATTTCATGGCTGCAATCACCATCTGCAGTGATTTTGGACCCCAGAAAAATAAAGTCTGACACTGTTTACACTGTTTCCCCATCTATTTCCCATAAAGTGATGGGACCAGATGCCATGATCTTAGTTTTCTGAATGGTGAGCTTTAAGCCAACTTTTTCACTCTCCTCTTTCACTTTTATTAAGAGGCTTTTTAGTTCCTCTTCACTTTCTGCCAGAAGGGTGGTGTCATCTGCATACCTGCTGCTGCTGCTGCTGCTAAGTCACTTCAGTTGTGTCTGACTCTGTGCGACCCCATAAACGGTAACCCATCAGGCTCCCCCGTCTCTGGGATTCTCCAGACAAGAATAGTGGAGTGGGTTGTCATTTTCTTCTCCAATGCATGAATGTGAAAAGTCAAAGTGAAGTTGCTCAGTCGTGTCCGACTCTTAGCGACCTCATGGACTGTAGCCTACCAGGCTCCTCCATCCATGGGATTTTCCAGGCAAGAGTACTGGAGTGGGGTGCCATTGCCTTCTCCACTGCATACCTGAGGTTATTGATATTTTTCCCGGCAATCTTGACTCTAGCTTGTGCTTCTTCCAGCCCAGTGTTTCTCATGAGGTACTCTGCATATAAGTTAAATAAGCAGGGTGACAATATACAGCCTTGACACACTCCTTTTCCTATTTGGAACCAGTCTGTTGTTCCATGTCCAGTTCTAACTGTTGCTTCCTGACCTGCATACAAATTTCTCAAGAGGCAGGTCAGGTGGTCTGGTATTCCCATCTCTTTCAGAATTTTCCACAGTTTATTGTGATCCACACAGTCAAAGGCTTTGGCATAGTCAATAAAGCAGAAATAGATGTTTTTCTGGAACTCTCTTGCTTTTTCCATGATCCAGCGGATGTTGGCAATTTGATCTCTGGTTCCTCTGCCTCTTCTAAAACCAGCTTGAACATCTGGAAGTTCACGGTTCACGT
The DNA here is from genome assembly GCA_935064755.1 of Tragelaphus eurycerus. Classification (NCBI taxonomy): domain Eukaryota; kingdom Metazoa; phylum Chordata; class Mammalia; order Artiodactyla; family Bovidae; genus Tragelaphus; species Tragelaphus eurycerus. The sequence continues at coordinate 24,499,808 of CAKXYN010000025.1, read as the reverse complement.
ACTGCTGAAGCCGGGCTTGGAGAGTTTTGAGCATTATTTTACTAGCATGTGCTGCTGCTGCTGCTAAGTTGCTTCAGTCATGTCAGACTCTGTGCGACCCCAGAGATGGCAGCCCACCAGGTTCCCCCTTCCCTGGGATTCTCCAGGCAAGAAAACTGGAGTGGGTTGCCATTTCCTTCTCGAATGCAGGAAAGTGAAAAGTGAAAGTGAAGTCGCTCAGTCGTGTCTGACTCCTAGCGACCCCATGGACTGCAGGCTACCAGGCTCCTCCATCCATGGGATTTTCCAGGCAAGAGTACTGGAGTGGGGTGCCATTGCCTTGTGAGATGAGTGCAATTGTGTGGTAGTTTGAGCATTCTTTGGCATTGCCTTTCTTTGGGATTGGGATGAAAACTGACCTTTTCCAGTCCTGTGGCCACAGCTGAGTTTTCCAAATTTGCTGACATATTGAGTGCAGCACATTCACAGCATCATCTTTCAGGATTTGAAATAGCTCAACTGGAATTCCATCACCTGCACTAGCTTTGTTCGTAGTGATGCTTTCTAAGGCTCACTTGACTTCACATTCCAAGATGTCTGGCTCTAGGTCAGTGATCACACCATCGTGATTATCTGGGTCGTGAAGCTCTTTTTTGTACAGTTCTTCTGTGTATTCTTGTCACGTCTTAATATCTTCTGCTTCTGTTGCTGCTGCTGCTGCTAAGTCGCTTTAGTCATGTCTGACTCTGTGCGATCCCATAGACGGCAGCCCACCAGGCTCCTCCATCCCCGGGATTCTCCAAGCAAGAACACTGGAGTGGGTTGCCATTTCCTTCTCCAATGCATGAAAGTGAAAAGTGAAAGTGAAGTCGCTCAGTTGTGTCCGACTCTTAGCGACCCCATGGACTGCAGCCTACCAGGCTCCTCCGTCCATGGGATTTTCCAGGCAAGAGTACTGGGGTGGGGTGCCATTGCCTGCTTCTGTTAGGTCCATATTATTTCTGTCCTTTATCGAGCCCATCCTTGCATGAAATGTTCCCTTGGTATCTCTAATTTCTTGAAGAGATCTCTAGTCTTTCCCATTCTGTTGTTTTCCTCTATTTCTTTGCATTGATCGCTGAGGAAGTCTTTCTTATCTCTTCTTGCTATTCTTTGTAACTCTGCATTCAGATGCGCACATCTTTGCTTTTCTCCTTTGCTTTTCGCTTCTCTTCTTTTCCCAGCTATTTGTAAGGCCTCCTCAGACAACCATTTTGCTTTTTTTTGCATTTCTTTTCCATGGGGATGGTCTTGATCCCTGTCTCCTGTACAATGTCATGAACCTCCATCCATAGTTCATCAGGGTCTCTATCAGATCTAGTCTCTTAAATCTATTTCTCACTTTCATTGTATAATCATAAGAGATTTGATTGAGGTCATACCTGAACAGTCTAGTGGTTTTCCCAAACTTTCTTCAATTTAAGTTTGAATTTGGCAATAAGGAGTTCATGATCTGAGCCACAGTCCGCTCCTGGTCTTGTTTTTGCTGACTGTATAGAGCTTCTCCATCTTAGGCTGCAAAGAATATAATCAATCTGATTTCAGTGTTGACCATCTGGTGATGTCCATGGGTAGAGTCTTCTCTTGTGTTGTTGGAAGAGGGTGTTTGCTATGACCAGTGTGTTCTCTTGGCAAAACTCTTGGCAAACTCTAGTCTTTGCCCTGCTTCATTCCGTATAACAAGGCCAAATTTGCCTGTTACTCCAGGTGTTTCTTGACTTCCTACTTTTGCATTCCAGTCCCCTATAATGAAAAGGACATCTTTTTTGGGTGTTAGTTCTAAAAGGTCTTGTAGGTCTTCATCAGATCAGATCAGATCAGATCAGTCGCTCAGTCATGTCCAACTCTTTGTGACCCCATGAATCGCAGCATGTCAGGCTTCCTTGTCCATCACCAGCTCCCGGAGTTCACTCAGACTCATGTCCATCGAGTCAGTGATGCCATCCAGCCATCTCATCCTCTGTCGTCCCCTTCTCCTCCTTCCCCCAATCCCTCCCAGCATCAGAGTCTTTTCCAATGAGTCAACACTTCACATGAGGTGGCCAAAGTACTAGAGTTTCAGCTTTAGCATCATTCCTTCCAAAGAAATCCCAGGGCTGATCTCTTTCAGAATGGACTGGTTGGATCTCCTTGCAAGGGACTCTCAAGAGTCTTCTCCAACACCACAGTTCAAAAGCATCAATTCTTCGGCACTCAGCCTTCTTCACAATCCAACTCTCACATCCATACATGACCACTTCAGCTTCTTCAGCGTTACTGGGTGGCGCATAGACTTGGATTACTGTGATATTGAATGGTTTGCCTTGGAAATGAACAGAGATCATTCTGTCACTTTTGAGATTGTATCCAAGTACTTTGGACTCTTGTTGACCATGATGGCTACTCCATTTCTTCTAAGGGATTCCTGCCCACAGTAGTAGATATAATGGTCATCTGAGTTAAAATCACCCATTCCAGTCCATTTTAGTTCACTGATTCCTAGAATGTCAACGTTCATTCTTGCCATCTCCTGTTTGACTACTTCCAATTTGCCTTGATTCATGGACCTGACATTCCAGGTTCCTATGCAATATTGCTCTTTATAGCATTGGACCTTGCTTCTATCACCAGTCACATCCACAACTGGATATTGTTTTTGCTTTGGCTCCATCCCTTCATTCTTTCTGGAGTTATTTGTCCACTGATCTCCAGTAGCATATTGGGCACCTACTGACTTGCGGAGTTCCTCTTTCAGTATCCTATCATTTTGCCTTTTCATATTGTTCATGGGGTTCTCAAGGCAAGAATACTGAAGTGGCTTGCCATTCCCTCCTCCAGTGGACCACATTGTCAGACCTCTCCACCATGATCCACCCATCTTGGGTGGCCCCACACGGCATAGCTTAGTTTCATCGAGTTAGACAAGGTTGTGGTCCATGTGATTAGATTGACTAGTTTTCTGTGATTATGGTTTGTGTGTCTGCCCCCTGATGCCTCTCACAACACCTAGCATCTTACTTGGGTTTCTCTTACCTTGGACGTTGGATATCTCTTCACAGCTGCTCCAAAAAAGCACAGCCACTGCTCCTTACCTTGGACAAGGGGTATCTCCTCACAGCTGCCCCTCCTGACCTTGAATGTGGAGTAGCTCCTCTCAGCCCTCCTGTGCCCACCTTTCTGTACTAGAATATAAATTCCAGGAAGATAGGAATTTTGGTATTTTTAGTCACTTCTGGAAATGCTGCTGCTGCTGCTGCTAAGTCACTCCAGTCATGTCCGACTCTGTGTGACCCCACAGACGGCAAGCCCACCAGGCTCACCCGTCCCTGGGATTCTCCAGGCAAGAACACTGGAGCGGGTTGCCATTTCCTTCTCCAGTGCATGAAAGTGAAAAGTGAAAGTGAAGTCGCTCAGTCGTGTCTGACTCCTAGCACTAGCAAGTCACAACTATTTTTTGATTGAGTGAAGTTTCCTTCACCTTTACTAAAGGTTCATTACCACCAAAGATACTTAAACATCACGTAGTGTGTATACATACACAAACAGATAGGTATCGATATATGTTGTTGTTGTTGTTTAGTTGCTAAGTTGTATCCGACTCTTTTATGAACCTGTGAACTGTAGCTCACCAAGCTCCTCTGTCCATGGGATTTTCCAGGAAAAAAAAAAAAAATGTGGATTTCCATTTCCTTCTTCAGGGGATCTTTCCAACCCAGGAAGATCCCTCCTGAACCTGCATCTCCTGCATTGGCAGGCAGATTCTTTATCACTGAGCCACCATGGAAGCCCATAGAGATATATACACACATGTATAGATATACGTTACATATGTACACATTCACTGTATATACATATACATGCACACACATACACCTGGAGGATATATTAAATATATTAAGAACATGGTTAATAGTAAACACTGGGTGTTCTTGGAATAAACATGGCACATCCTGGGACGTTTACATTGGATCCTAACTCACCCTCTATCCCATTAGCTTATTTTCTTAGATGTTTACACCGGGGCATATGCATCCTGAATGTTATCACTTCTCACTGTAAGGATACATATATAGATGCAGGAAATAGAGGCCTTTTCCTATTTCTCCGGAAAGAATTAAGTGGCACTGTCATTCTACCCACCCCAAATCAGGCCTCTGTTGGGGCACCCATCTGCTGCCACTGTGGTTCTAATCACCACTTGAATCACCCCAGGCTTGCTGCCAGCTCCCCACCTCACCAGTTTCCCTTCCCTGGTTCCCCTCACCAGTCAATATGAGTAAAGCCCAGGGCCGGCTCCACCAGGACCTTAAATAAAGTCACTCCCACATCTCCATGGCAACAATCACCCCTTAGACAACACTCTCTATGCTGTTCCACTGCATCCTCAGTTGCAGGAGGCAAATGCTGTGTAAAAAGGAATTCCATAAGCTCGCACGAATACAAATCAACTCAGACCTGGATACTGCAGGAGAGTGGGTTGATTTTATACCCTGCTCAGCTCCCACTCACAGTTTCAGGAGCATCCAGGAGTGCCAAATGGGTTTAGGAAATGTGATTTTGGTACAAGGAAGAGAACTAAAAGTTGAGAACTCTGCTGAAATTAGGGCCCTGGGGAAAGTGGTTCAGAAAACTCAACCCTGTGGCCAAGAAACACAGAAAAGCAACTTTTTTCTTCCAGAGATCTGGTAGAGAAAATGCAAATAAAACAAACCTGGTCTTGTAAAAAATAAAAACTCCACACCTGTCCTATGTGTGGGTGTGGAGATGAAGCTGACACATCCTCACTGTGCTGGAATCTTCCAGAGGAAGGCCAGTAATGTCAAAATGGTCCCAGATCAGAGATACCACTCAGGCACCTGTCAGACACAAATTCAAAAATCCTCCCTAGAAACTTGTCACCCACCCAGCGCACTGGACTCCTACAGAAGAATAATGTCTAGAAAAGATGATTTCACAAAGTGTATAGATCATTGGGGAAAAAAATTTGCTCCCCTAAAGAGTCAGCAAGCAAACCCAGTAGATTTGTTTAGCACTGCTAATTCAAATAAGTAAGTTTAAAATGGTTAAGGAAATGGTTTAAAGGAAAGACTCAATAAGGGTGGAATGCTATGAAAATAAATGGGTAGATCAAGAAAAATGCAGTAAAACTTCTAGAAATGAAAAACAAAACCATTAAAATTGATCAGAGCATCCTAGTTCTATGAAATTGGGCGGGAAAAGGGATGAAGCACCCCAGGGCTCTCTGGAAGGATTGGAAATGATTGCATTTACATTAAAGGGAAACATAACCAGGATAGCACTTTGCCCTAGTTCTAGTGACAAGATCAGATCAGATCAGTCGCTCAGTCATGTCCGACTCTTTGCAACCCCATGAACTGCAGCACGCCAGGCCTCCCTGTCCATCACCAACTCCCCGGGGGTCACCCAGACTCACATCCATCGACTCAGTGATGCCATCCAGCCATCTCATCCTCTGTCGTCCCCTTCTCCTCCTGCCCCCAATCCCTCCCAGCATCAGAGTCTTCTCCAATGAGTCAACTCTTCCCATGAGGTGGCCAAAATACTGGAGTTTCAGCTTTAGCATCATTCCCTCCAAAGAAATCCCAGGGCTGATCTCCTTCAGAATGGACTGGTTGGATCTCCTTGCAGTCCAAGGGACTCTCAAGAGTCTTCTCCAATACACAGTTCAAAAGCATCAATTCTTCGGCGCTCAGCCTTCTTGACAGTCCAGCTCTCACATCCATACATGACCACAGGAAAGACCATAGCCTTGACTAGGCGAACCTTTGTTGGCAAAGTGATGTCTCTGCTTTTGAATATGCTATCTAGGTTGGTCATAACTTTCCTTCCAAGGAGTAAGCGTCTCTTAGTGACAAGAAGACACAATAATTCTCTCAAAAGCCCTGGGGCATTATGCTAACCCAAGAACAACACAGGAGGATCCTAATGCCTCTGATTTATACACCTTCCTGTCACAGTGCTTCCCTGGTGGCTCAGAGGGTAAGGCGTCTGTCTGCAATGCGGGAGACCTGGGTTTGATCCCTGGGTGGGGAAGATCCCCTGGAGAAGGCAATGGCACCCCACTCCAGTACTCTTGCCTGGAAAATCCCATGGACAGAGGAGCCTGGTAGGCTACAGCCCATTGGGTCGCAAAGAGTCGGCCACGACTGGGCGACTTTACTTTCTTTCTCGTTGTCAGAGTGCAGTGCTCTGTCTAGAGGCTCCCTGGTGGCTCAACGGTAAATAATCTGCCTGCAATGCAAATTCTTGGTGACTAAACCACCAGCCACCACCTGATGAACACACTGGCATCCTTGAAAGAGGTGCGTAGAGACAGCAGAGAGTATAAAAAGGGCAGAGGGTTTTCTGGGTCACGTCATTAGGTGGTGGAAGCACTATTTTCTTTCTTTTCCTCTTACATTAAGCAGTGAAGATAAGTATGACCCTGGAACTACTTTTTTCTTGGATTTTAGATAACAAGATAGACTCAACAAGGCATTTTTGAGGCCATATCTTTGGCGTTGACCTGTGGTTAGAAGTAAAATATAAAACTCTTTGTTCCTATCCAGTGCTCCAGAATTCTAGCAATTAGCAAGCACTGAATGGCCCCCTGGGCTCCACTTTCCTATCGGTAACTTCCTTCTTCTGAGCTTAATAAATCTTTGTTGCATTATTACCTAACCTGAAACATGCCTCCAGAATGCCTTGTAAAAGGAAAAATGGCTACAAAATCAGAATCTGAGAAAGGGTGCACAGAGCTCTTTCATGAAAGTTATTTTAAAAAAATTATGAAGTAGATCTCTCTTTAGTTCCCCTGAAACTGGTAGTGTTTCCAATGAACAAGATCTCAAAGAGTGTACTCTTTTTTTCTGAAATTGGTTTCTGAAGTTTAATCTTTCTTGGACCACATGTGCCAGAATAAATATTCTATCATTTCATACATGATGTCTGGTTTACTCTAGCTCCGAACATGGAGTCAGTCAACAAAGGGAAGCGGCTTTGCCAAAATTCAGTAACGTATACTGTTTGCAACAGTAACAAAAGTAACACCCCAAACACCAGGAATAAACTTTTACTTATAAAATTTTTGAGAGTGATAATTTTGTAGGGGAAAAAAGTCTCTGTTAAAATTCATATGTTAGTTCAGAAATCGCAACGCAGCTATTTTGGGCCCTTTTATCCTCTTCTCCATCATTCAGTAGCTCTGAACTATCTAAATACCTCTAACAGGCAAAACTAAAGAAGAAACTACTAAGTCACTTCAGTCATGTCCAACTCTGTGTGACCCCATAGACAGCAGCCCATCGGGCTCCCCCGTCCCTAGGACTCTCCAGGCAAGAACACTGGAGTGGGTTGCCATTTCCTTCTCCAATGCATGAAAGTGAAAAGTGAAAGGGAAGTCACTCAGTCGTGTCTGACTCTTACCAACCCCATGGACTGCAGCCTACCAGGCTCCTCCATCCATGGGATTTTCCAGGCAAGAGTACTGGAGTGGGGTGCCATTGCCTTCTCAGTAAAGAGGAAAAACTTACGATAAAAATTTACTAATGGTCTTGCAAGGAAAGTGCAATTTACTACAAGGAATAAAGAGGATATAAAACAGGAATGCCCAATTACATTTTCAGGGTATTGTACTTGATAAATTAGCACTATAATAAAACTTCTGAAATCACAGCTAGAGTTACCAATAATAAGACATACACTGGAGTGCATGATTTTAGAAATTTTAAATACTTTCACAGTTTTATTTTCTCTCCCCATCTTTAAAAATTCCTTAATCTAAGTGTTCTAAAGGAATCCAAGCTATAAATGATACATATTTTAGACATGTCACATAAAACTTGTTTGAAAGCACTGTGAGGAAATGAAGATTTTCATTTAAGACCATTATAAAATGAGCCTGAGTGGGGCAGCTAGTGAAGTGAATCAGATGAGACTAATCTTTAAATTAAAATAAAATGTCCACGTACGTATTTAAAAAAAAAAAAATCCTATTCCTATTTTCATGCTTAAAAAACAAAAATCATCCTGGTACTAATTCTAATTCACAAAGTGACCTGAATGATTCCATATGGAAATCTCTTTATAGAATATCTGCATTTCGTGCCCTGGATACATTCAAATATCCCTCAAACCACCTGGATAGCCTCAGGAAATTTACCAAATTCACCAACTGCTTTAACATTTATAGTAATCTATTGGTAGAATTTCTTGTGTTGGGAGACTTTTATTTAGCAATGCAATATGAAATAGAAAAAATAGAAAACTGGTTTAACTGTAATTAAGATACACTTCTAAAATTACATCTTAAATATTCACTGAATTGGAACATTTTTCCACATCATGCAGAGTCTAAAAGCCTATAAGTAATGAGCAAATGTGATCTTTTCCTATAAGCACGGATTAGACAAAAGTGTGATATGGTGAACACAGCCACAGCTTAGTACTGAAATGATGACGAGGCCTTACAGAAATCAGGAAGAAAGTCAATGTGACAAGTTTCCTTTCTGTTTGCTTTCAGGGCTGACCTATTGCTCCGGACTAGGAGAATAATTATTACAGAATGAGTCACATAGAAAACACAGGCAAACAGAAGAACACTGAATGGAAGTACGTGTTATTCTTTCATTGGTACCTAACTTTAAGGCAAAGACGTAAAAACTGTCCCCAAAAGATCAATTCCTGAATGTGACTGTATTTCCTTAAATAACAATCACAGAAGCTTTTGGAGGGCCCCCAAATTACTCAAACCCTTACTTTTTAAAGCAATTATTCCATTATAATGGAAAAACCATATAATGGAATTAATTGGTATAAAACATACACACAAGCAGACTCAAAGTAAATTTGGAATCATAGAAAGATTATTTTCATCTTCCAAGAAACACACTCAATTATATGCACAAAAAACTGAGGTCTTAGAAAGTTACTTATTAGTATTTATCAAATGCAAAAATCATAAGCAAAACAATACTTTTTTGGAGCTCAGTTGCTAAATAATAAAGTATGTTTTATACTGTGGATACAAAGTATTAAAATGTATACTTTTTCTTATTAAAGAAAACAAACTTTGAAGTGTTATATAACAGAATAGTATATTGTGCATTCAACTTACCAAGGTGATATTAGTATGTATTTGTCATTTCCACATTACTTTGGTATTCACTTACCACTGTCCTTCACAAAACAACAGCCACTTCAGTATATAGATGGCTGGATAATAAGACAGAAAACCTAGTCATGCCCACAAGGCAGTCCTTTCCTACCCCTACATTGGGTAGGAAAATAATGATGTAATAGTGTTTAAAGAAGTAAAGGTTTTCCCAAGTGGCTCAATGGTAAAGAATTCGCCTGCCAATGCAGGAGATGAAAGAGACAGAGGTTTGGTTCCTGGGTCAGGAAGATCCCCTGGAGAAGGAAATAGCAACCGACTCCAGTATTCTTGCCTAGAAAATTCCATGGACAGAGGAGCCTAGCAGACTGCAGTCCATGGGGTCACAAAGAATTGGACGTGGCTGAGTGAGTGAGCACACACACATACACACAAAGAAGTAAAGGTGAAAGAATTACTAGAAGAAATGTATCAAACTTAAGTCAAAGTAAAGCTACCTCAGAAGGTAGGATTAAGCTTTCTCTTTCTAAGTCACTGGCATCCTTAAGGACAGACAAGCTTTTGACAGCATCTCTGCTTGTTCAAGGCTCCACCCCAAGGAGTGTATTTGTCATGTAACAATATTGACTCTAGGTCAGACTCCAACCACTAAGGACACGTCTCCTTAATGCACGTGAAACTCTTTCATATATAGCCAAAGTAGTTGCCAGATCCAAATTTGTTTAAATGACCCCTGTTTCCCACCTTCCAAATTCATTAGGACCAAATCACTTTAATGGCAAGTTCTTAGGATTCATGAGATTATTCCCTTCAGACTCCAAAGAATGAGGTCCATGTTCCCTTTAAAAATACCCATCTTCTTTCTGGGTTTCCTGGGTGGCTCAGAAGCCCACAACTTCTGAGCCTGTGCTCTAGAGCCTGTGTTCCACAGCAACAGAAGCCACCGCATGAGAGGCCCACGTGCTAGAGAGTAGGCCCCACTCTGTGCAATGAGAGAAAAGCCCACATGGCAACAAAAACCCAGCATACTCAATAAATAAGCAAAAAAAAAATTTTTTTAATACCCATCTTCTAAAAGATAGAGTTCACGGGGAAATAATTTATCTACTTTGGATGTTCATATATTATAAATTACTTCTTGTATAATTCTTATGTTCTTTATTCTCACTTTCATACCCAAATTCTCTTTTTTTTAACCCCCTCCCTCTAGGCTTGCATGATCTTAATTCCCCTACTGGGGATTAAACCTGAGCCCCAGCAGTGAAAGCACCAAGTCCTACCACTGGACTATCAGGGAATCCCCACCAATTGCTCTTTATTCTTCCTTCCCTCTAAGCTCCACTTCCACTAAGATCTAAAAGGATTTCCGACTGTGGGCCTTTATTCAGGAACAACAAAAGACTTGAATGACTGTGAGACTAGAATTCTTTCCAACTTAGGCCATGGTATAATATTTCTGATAGGAAGAAATACAAGGTGGTGCTAAAAACCCAGGGCAGAGAGCTAAATGCTAAATTCTAAAGCTGTGGGTCCTTGAAATGGCTGCACTTAGAAGCTTGAACATTCGAGCAATATTGTTTTTAACCTTAGTCTATGGGTCCCACAAAGGGGTCCTCTGATTAAGTTCAGTACATAAATGAGACCTTTGTTAGTCACTCAGTCATGTCCAAACTCTTTGAGATCCCATGGACTGTAAACCGCCAAGCTCTTCTGTCCATGTGATTCTCCAAGTGAAAATACTGAGTGGGTTGTCATTCCCTTCTCCAACGGATCTTCCCAACCCAGGTCTCTTGCATTGCAGGCAGATTCTTTACTATCTGAGCCACCTAAAATTATATGTGTATAAACAATTATTTTCCTACAGAGAACATTGGTAGATTTCATCATCTAGGCTATGTAATTTATTCCCCAAATCACCACTTTTTAAAGTAAAGGAGGATGTTCTCAGTTAATATGCTCAACAACAGGCTTAACCTGAGAATTTTCTGGGCAAACTGAGAATATAGTCACTTTAATAATGACCCAAGAAAGTAATACCTAGCTGCACCAGATAATTTGGCTTTTCATTACTTCAACCCAAGTGCCATTCATGAATTTTGATTGAAGGCAATTGATTTTTACACAATCAAGTGTATTCTACAAGAGTCTTGGCTACATGTCAGAGAGCTCTGGAAACCATTCAGCGGCTTCTCTTCTCCAGTTCTAAGCCCTACCACCTGCATCTGATGCTGGCTGTTGCTTTGCGCTCTGCAGTTGCTACTAACCCTGGATTCAGGAAATGGTGCGGTCCTGGAAATGTACGTCTTCATACAAAGAGATTCTGTCTTGAGCTTTAGAAGCACTTCTTTTCCTCATCCTCCTAAATGGATAAAAATTACCAAGGTTTGGGAATGAGTCTTCCTCTCTACACTTTCCCTTGAGATACATCTAATTGTATCTATAACATCAAATATATCAGTGATTGGGTCACAGTCTTTGATGCATATCAGAGTCCCTAATTCTAGACTCAGGAAATAGGTCCAACCTAGAGGTAAATCTGCTTCCTCTTCACTGGTCCCTAGAAGGAATAGGAAAAAAGTTTCTATTGATGAAGTAACGAATGAAGTAATTCAAATCTGTAACTGATGAAGTGACTCAAATCTGTAGTATTAAGACTTCCAGGTGAAGCTGAAGAATAAGTTTTGAAAATATTGGAAAAACCTTTATGTGTTTGTTAGTGAAGTGCTTGTATGATATAACAGAAATCTCTTTTAGAGAAACTGAATATTGGTCTGTGACTCTAATTAACAATGTGACTAGAATTAGGATTTTTAACTTAGAATTATAATGTATTTGGCTGTGAGAAATATTTGTAAGATTAATATAACCTGAATTGCTAATCAGTAACTTTAATTTGTGATATTTACAAGAATTGCTAAAGTGCTTAGAAAAGTTTGGGTAATTATGTTGGCAAATGTACCCTGCTAAACATTTTAAAAGTTTAAAAGAATTAGATGTACTAGTATTAACTCTGGCCTGGAAAATCCCACGGACGGAGGAGCCTGGTGGGCTGCAGTCCATGGGGTCGCTAACAGTCGGACATGACTGAGCGACTTCACTTTCACTTTTCACTTTCATGCATTGGAGAAGGAATGGCAACCCACTCCAGTGTTCTTGCCTGGAGAATCCCATGGACGGGGGAGCCTGGTGGACTGCAATCCATGGGGTCGCTAAGAGTCGGACACAACTCAGCGACTTTACTTTCACTTTTCACTTTCATGCATTGGAGAAGGAAATGGCAACCCACTCCAGGTTCTTGCCTGGAGAATCCCGGGGATGGAGGAGTCTGGTGGGCTGCTGTCTATGGGGTCGCACAGAGTCGGACAGGACTGAAACGACTTAGCAGCAGTAGCAGCAGCAGCAGCAGTATTAAATTTGTAAATGTAGGTTAAAAGAAGAATTTCATTAAATAAATTTGTAAAGGGGGCTATTTAACACATCAAATTTAGCCTATTGAAATGCAATCTTTCTGATTTAGGTCAGTTTAATTTGATGATACTTGTGGAAACAGTGTCAGACTTTATTTTTCTGGGCTCCAAAATCACTGCAGATGGTGACTGCAGCTATGAAATTAAAAGATGCTTACTCCTTGCAAGGAAAGTTATGACCAACCTAGATAGCATATTCAAAAGCAGAGACATCACTTTGCCAACAAAGGTTCGCCTAGTCAAGGCTATGGTCTTTCCTGTGGTCATGTATGGATGTGAGAGCTGGACTGTGAAGAAGGCTGAGTGCCGAAGAATTGATGCTTTTGAACTGTGGTGTTGAGAAGACTCTTGAGAGTCCCTTGGACTGCAAGGAGATCCAACCAGTCCATTCTGAAGGAGATCAGCCCTGGGATTTCTTTGGAAGGAATGATGCTAAAGTTGAAACTCCAGTACTTTGGCCACCTCATGCGAAGAGTTGACTCATTGGAGAAGACTCTGATGCTGGGAGGGATTGAGGGCAGGAGGAGAAGAGGATGACAGAGGATGAGATGGCTGGATGGAATCACTGACTTGATGGATGTGAGTCTGGGTGACCTCTGGGAGTTGGTGATGGACAGGGAGGCCTGGCGTGCTGCGGTTCATGGGGTCGCAAAGAGTCGGACATGACTGAGCGACTGATCTGATCTGATCTGATTTTACTTAAACGGCAAGAAACAAGTTCTAGGACTTCCCTGGTGGTGCAGAAGATAAAATCAGCCTGCCAATGCAGGGGACACAGGTTCCATCCCTCGCTCATCCCAGACGCTTTCACCTGCCACATGAACAACTCAGCCTGTTCACCACAACTACTGAACCTGTGCTCTAGAGCCCAGAAGCTGCAACCACTGAGCCGGCGAGCACACTCCAGAGCCTGTGCTCTACAAGAGAAGCTGTGGCAATGAGAAGCCCACACACTGCAACAAAGTAACCCCTCCTCACTGCAACTAGAGAAAGCCCACCCAGAGCAACAAAGACCCAGAGAAGCCGGCTGCTGCTCCTGCTAAGTCGCTTCAGTCCTGTCCGACTCTGTGCAACCCCATAGACGGAAGCTCACCAGGCTCCCCTGTCCCTGGGATTCTCCAGGCAAGAACACTGGAGTGGGTTGCCATTTCCTTCTCCAATGCGTGAAAGTGAAAAGTGAAGGTGAAGTCGCTCAGTCTGTCCGACTCTTAGCGACCCCATGGACTGCAGCCCACCAGGCTCCTCTGCCCATGGAATTTTCCAGGCAAGAGTACTGGAGTGGGTTGCCATTGCCTAAGCAAATAAAATTCTTTAAAAAAAGAAACCAGTTATAGATATCTTATTACAGCATTATGCTTATAGTTTAAAATATCGTCTTGTACGCTTTGTTGATTAAGAGGATATCTATATTTCATGTGATTTTTTTTTCTTACTATAATAAAAAAGAAATTAAAATAGACTTTGAATTTTATGCCAAACTTCTCTGTGCTCAGTGGCTTCAATCATGTTCGACACTTTGTAACCCCATGGACTATATAGCCTGCCAGGTTCCTCTGGCAGGAAACTTGCCTGATTCTCCAGGAAAGAATACTGGAGTGGGCAGCCATTTCCTTCTCCAGCCAAACTTCTCTATTCAAAACCAAATTATTTTTGTATACTTTATACAAATAAACAAAATTTGTATACTTTTAAACAAACTTTTAGATCTAGGAAGAACTAGGTGTTTACATTTTACTTTTAATACAGTATCAGTTAAACCCCAAGAAATGGGAAATGACTGTATTTGTACACAAAAGCCCCCATTCAGCTAAGTGACTTCCATAGAGAAGCAAGTTCTGTACCATCGATAGTATGTTCCAGTGCTTACTGTGTGCTGTGTACCATTCTAAATATTTTTTCTCGATTATTTTATATAACCTTCCACAGATCCTATAAAGTGAGTCTTACTGTTTCCACTACTGTTTCTCTGTACTTGAGGAAGACGACACAAGTACAGAGAGGTTAGGTAATTTGCAGGAGTTAGAAGTGTATGTAGTAACCATCACACTAAATTTGAACTCAAACCAAAGGTGAATCTACAAAATGCCCCCTTCACCATCGCAGGACACTTCCTCTTGAGGATGAAGTCTAAACTCCTTAAAATGGTATTCAAGGTCACGGGTAAATCAAATAGCCCCCAAACAACTTTTCAAACCTATTGTTTATGAGTTGCCCAGATGTATCTGACTCTAGCCAGGGGTGATTCCACTAAATATCCAACAAACGTATTTTGGAAATTCTTTATCACTGTCTCCATCTGGAAACCTTGCTGTCTAGCATCAATCTGAGCATTTTCATGACTAGCAATCTCTATTTCCTCTGAAAAATAATAACAGCTGATACCTATACCACTTGTGGTTCAGTTGCTCACTCGTGTTGGACTCTTTGTGACCCCATGGACTGCAGCATGCTAGGCTTCCATCTCCTGGAATTGCTCAAACTCATGTCCATTGAGTCAGTGATGCCATCCAACCATCTCATCCTCTGTCACCCCCTACTCCTCTTGCTTTCAATCTTTCTCAGCATCAGGGTCTTTTGAAAGTGAAAGTGAAGTCGCTCAGTCATGCCCAACTCTTTGCGACCCCATGGATAGTAGCTGCACCAAGCTCCTCCGTCCATGGGATTTTCAAGGCAAGAGTACTGGAGTGGGTTGCCATTTCCTTCTCCAGGAAATCTTCCCAACCCAGGGATTGAACCCAGGTCTCTCACATTGTAGACAGACGCTTTACCTTCTGAGCCACCAGGAAAGTCCATCAGGGTCTTTTACCCATCCATTACGGCATGTTCTTCTCATGCGGATGATTAATTTTTAGTGTGGGTTAATCTTAACTCTTCAATCAGATCATTAATAACCTTACAGCAGACATAATGTATTCAATGTATTTGTTTTCCCATGGTATGGCTTACCATCCTGAATTGCAACTGTCCGTGGATGTGTTTGTCTACCTCGGTAACTGACCATGTCTTTTTCATTTTCCTGTCTTTAATGTCAGGCATAGTGTTTGCTACATAATCAGGCTCAATGAATGTTTGGTAAAGTGGGTGCTCAAGTGTGTCCAACTGTTTGCAACCCCATGAACTGCAGCCTGCCAGGCTCCTCTTCCATGGGATTTTTCAGGCAAGAATACTAAAGTGGGTTGCCATTTCCTCCTCCAGGGGATCTTCCTGACCCAGGGATCGAACCCGTGTGTCCTGTGTCTCCTGCGTTGGCTGGCAGATTCTCTTCCACTGAGCCATCTGGGAAGCCCATATAAAAGGCTTACTGGTTTTCAAAGTTGAGCTCAAATCATTATTTTTATTCAAATTCCTAAAGAAATTATTTCTGTGAATTCATTTCAAATGAAAACTCCCCATTTTTGAAATCACTTCCTATTTTGCCCACAGAAACTCAGGCTTTATCAAAAAATTCACCTACTTGAAAATAATTTGAAATAGTATGATCTCAACTCATTTCAAATTTTATTTTTATAGGGCTTGCATCTCATTAGCTAATTTTCTGTTACAGATTTTTCTGTTCTGAACTTTTAAGAATTATACATAGTTTTCACAGGATTAAAATTTTTTACAGAAAACCCAAGTCCAGTCTTAAACTGTTGAGTGAATTATTGCATAAATTTAAAGGAGAAAGTAGTTGCACATCTTAGTCTTAAAAATGATGGAAATAGCTTCCTGCTATGCCTAGCAGAAAAGTTTGCCATTGAATGAGAGAATATCTGTGAAATACCTTTGAATTCTTTGGAGAGGAGTTCCTACAAGGTGATTAATAAAAACTCATAGTGTTAGGATATCTTTTTTTCAATAACTTCCTTAGTTTTAATATATTATAGGAATTCTTGGTTTGGATTACTTTCGCACCTACAGTAAATACACATTTTGTTTGCCAAGAAAAGGAAGTACATTGTGTGAAATAATTTATACCATAATGGAGGACAGCAGCTTATATGAGTATAGGGGTTAGAACTGTGAATCATCTCTTGTGTGTTTCTAACTAAATAGAGGCAATCTGCCCAAGAGAGAGGAAAAAAAAAAAAAATTCTACAAACCACAAATTCCATCCAATCACATAAAGACAAATCAGCCTTCAGGCAAATCAAATGTCTTCATTTAAACCGTACCTGGATTTGGAACTCTGCCCACCTTTCTCACATCTCTTAACAATATGCTTTCACAAAGAGTTAAAGGCACGCATACTGAAAGGCACTCCCTCCTCAACATTATTTTAAAAAATAGGGACCTCTTTAGCCCCAGGAAGACCTGGGGAAAGAAAAGTTCCTTTCAGAGTCTGCACCGTGTGAATACAGGATTAGTGGGTGGGATTGAGGTGTGCTCAGGTGCATAAATAGAGGCGTGGGCTGAGCCAGCATACTAGGAAGCTTGGACTGCATCGAGGCCGCCTGGCTCACACAGACAGGTGGGTGGGGAGATCCAGGTAAGGCTCCTGACAGCATTGTTAGACAGGCACCTCTTAGAATGAGCTTTGACCTCTGGTTACCATGTAAAGGTGTAGGCAATCCACAGGCAGAGGAGTGTGGGGCAGTTCCAGGAGCAGCAAAATGGGATTTGGAGAGGGAATTGATGGAATTTCCACCAGAGGCTTCCTGGAACCTCTCTGTGAAGCGATGTTCCTGAGCTGATTCAAGGTAATGCTTTCTCCCCCAGAAAACGAGAGGCTTAAGAGTGAGCCAACTCCTGGAGTTTTCAAGCCTGACACACAGCCCAGGGTCTCCTGTCTTGGTTACTGAGCCCTGATCACCATCTAATGCTTGTTTCTTTCTTACTGGCAAAGCAAAGACCCACAGGACTGTGAAACGTCAGTTCAGATTAGCTGCTGGGGATTACAGATCAGAATATTATTGCAAATCAGGAAATAGCTTTCCTTCTGTGTCTGATATAAAGATATCCTTATTGCTTATTCAGTCTTTAAATTCATAGGACAGAATGTAAAAGGAGAGATCTGGTTACTTTCCTAAAGCATTTATGAACAAGGACACTGAAACCTCCTGCAAGGCATTCATTGATGAAGACAGAGATATAATGACCAGTGAAAAGTGCTCGTTTCATAGTGTGTGTGTGTGTGTGTGTCCAAATTACCAGTGTCCTCCATGGTTAGCTTTCTGTTTTGAGGTGGTTTATGCATGCAATTCGGGGAAGGCAATGGCACCCCACCCCAGTGCTTTTGCCTGGAGAATCCCATGGACGGAGGAGCCTGGTAGGCTCCAGTCCATGGGGTCGCTGGGAGTCGGACACGACTGAGCGACTTAACTTTCATTTTTCACTTCCATGCATTGGAGAAGGAAATGGCAACCCACTCCAGTGTTCTTGCCTGGAGAATCCCAGGGATGGAGGAGCCTGGTGGGCTCCCGTCTATGGGGTCGTACAGAGTCGGACACGACTGAAACAACTTAGCAATGCATGCAATTTGCAGATCATAGTCAATTCAGGACTGAAAACTGATGTGTTGAAAACAGTATAGTGAATCTCAGAAAATCCTGTTTGTACAGCAGGAGTTATATCCGGCTCCCTTGAGCCATCCTGCCATAAAACATGTATAAGGTGTCAATAGTTTCAATCTGAACGCTGCAAAGCTATAACAGGAGGTCCTAATGGCCACTTGCACAAGAATTGTCAGTGGATTACATAAATACTTCACCACCCATTTACTACTATTTTTGCTAATATACATTTGTTGCCATATGTAAAATATAAAGTCAAACGTTTGTCGATAAATTTCAAGTCATTACTTGCATACTTTCTGAATCAACCATTATCCTGAACAGTGTAATTATTCTCACATAAGGGTTCTTGGTTTTTAGTGTTGTTGACATGAAAAAGAAGTCTTTGTAACAAAAAGGCTAGAAGAATTGTAGCACAGTTGGGGTGCTTGTGCAAAATACTGGATACAAAAATTGTTACTGGCATTTCTGTATCTTTATGAATATAGAAAATGAAGGCAGTGTATCCCTGTTTTCTGCTTATGTCTTTTTTTGTGAGACATTGCCTAGCTACTACATACTATGACATAGACAATAATTGGTCAGATTAATACAAGGCATCATCTGGATTTGGTAACTTAGCAATGCCTTTTTTTTTTTAATTAACTAATGCTTAACAAGGGCTTCCCCAGGTGGCTCAATGATAAAGAATCCACCTGTCAATGCAGGAGATGTGGGTTCAATCCCTGGGTTGGGAAGATCCCCTGGAGAAGGAAATGGCAACTCACTCCAGTATTCTTGCCTGGGAAATTCCATGGTCAGAGGAGGCTGGCAGGCTAAAGTCCAGGGGTCCCAAAAGAGTGGGACATGACATCACAACTAAACAACAATGCTTAACACAGGTTTTCCCTCAAGCTATCAGGATATGAGAAAGTTTACCCCTCAAAAACACTGAACATTGATGGTCCACCCTGTTTCTCTTGCAGAGTTAATTTAATTTGAAACACATCAATATTAGAATTAGGTGCTTCTTTTTAACCAATTTCAGTCTTTGGCTTTATTAGCATTCCAAGTCTCCAGCTTTGCATGTCATGGTTCCTGGATAGCGCTAGTGATTTGCTAGTACAATTCACTTTGCTAGCTTGCTTACTTCCTCACTCACTCATGGACCTTACCTTGCTATTTCTTTTTCCCACTCAAAAGCATCTGCTTTGAAATAGTACATTTCCTGATATTTAAATTTGGAATACTGGAAAGAAAAAAAAAATTAACAGAGAGACGTTCACGAGGTTGGTCTCTCTGTGTGATGAGTCCCATAGAATATTTTATGGGATAAAATAGAAATATATTGTGCCCAACCACCTACCTATACAGGCCCACACTAAGCATCAAAGAATTAGTTCACTGGAAGAAAGTTCCACTGATGTGTTTTAACCAGTTCAGAGCCAATATATCTAGAGTTTGAGTAAATGTTACACTAGGGAGAGAGCTGTGTGTGTGCAAGCCTTTAGTTAAAAAATAAAGTTGGCAGCTTCTAAATGGAATAAATCATTTCACTCGGGTCTTATTTTTCAATGGCAGTGTCCCCATTTTAACAAAATGTTAAAGAAATATGTACGTTTAGGGCAACTTTTTCTGAATGGGAAGATGGGAGCCAGCACTGCAAAATGGCAAGATCCAAAAGCCTTGGTTCTATGCCCATCTCATTGGTCTTCATTTCTCTGAATTTCAGATACTTAATCTACAAAATGAGACCCTGGGGAGGTGGGGAAAGAGGATATAACCCCTAAGGTGTCTTCTACTATGAAGTTTTTTAGAAAAATATAAAATTTAAAAGCAAATTCCCTTAACTATAAGAATATATACATCTATCTCCTTATTTTCTTAAAATATATCTGTATCTATTTCTACATTGTATATTTCTATGGAGATCTTCATCAGTATATATTTTTTTCTATATAGATCTTATATAGAGGTGTAGATAGATATGTATACTATGCATTCTTAGGAAAGTTCTGTGGAAGGTATTTTTTCACTCCAATTGCTTGTGTTCAATCCCATCTAAGCCTCAATTCTTTTGTCCCACGGTTGTGTTGCAATCTAAAGATTTTGAAAAATTGCTAATTTCTTTTCGTTTTACTGGCTTCTTGCTAATTTACTTGTTTTCTGTATCAGATTTGCCATGGAGAAGATTCCAGTGTCAGCATTCCTGCTGCTGATGGCCCTCTCCTATACTCTGGCCAAAGACACCACAGTCAAACCAGGAGCTAAGAAGGACACGAAGGACTCTCAACTCAAACTGCCCCAGACCCTCTCCAGAGGTAGGAGTCACATTCTTGTTGTCCTCCAATTATACTTAATTGGGAAGGATTTAACTCTCAGAGCTGAGATCTGTGTGAACATGTTTTTGTACATGTTCTTTCTACATTTATCAAAGTTTACCATTATTTCTGTTTGCTCCAGAGGTTTTTGCTCTTCTTTAGTATCAAGTATACAATGATCCCAGTTTTACAACTGTTTGTCAACAGCTCTGGGCCTGAAAACATAACAGTTTTAGATACACTGGGTTTTTTGTTCTAGGTTGGGGGGACCAACTCATCTGGACCCAGACATATGAAGAAGCTTTATACAAATCCAAGACAAGGTAAAGGCAAGCTTTACGGAACTCTCTCATAGCTTTCAAGAGAGCCATCTAGTGACACACAAAATGCTACTCATTAAACATGATCCTATATCTCTTTGTCTCTTGAAGCAATAAACCCTTGATGATTATTCACCACTTGGATGAATGCCCACACAGTCAAGGTAATTTATACTTCTAAATATAATTTCTTTTATAGGTTTATAGCTTTAGGGGGAGGGTCCAGATCTCTCATCTTTATACCCTTAGCACCCAGCACAGTTGAATTAAAAAGAATATTTTATGTAGTAAACACCTATTTTGAAGGAACTTCAAATATTTCCACATTTTGTGTTAACCATTGGCTCACAGTTTGAAAACACCAGCTCTAGAATTCATCCCTGACTTCTTGCTTTGTCTTTTATCCCACATTCAATACATCAACAAATGCCACAGCTTTACCTTCGCAGTATGTCCAAAGGCCAGCACCAGCCTCCTGCGCAATCACACAGGACACAGTGCTTCGAAGGCTCCTATGCTTGCTGTAAAGATCAGCTGTTGCCATCTTAAAAGTCATAGTAATTTTTGAACAAAGGGCTCCATATTTTCATTTGGCACTGGTGATGGTGGTTTAGTTGCTGTCTGACTCTTGTGACCCCATGGACTGTAGCCCGCCAGGCTTCTTTGTCTGTGTGATTTCTCAGGCAAGAATACTGGAGTGGGTTACCATTTCCTTCTTCAGGGGGATCTTTCCACCCCAGGGATCAAACCCAAGTCTCCTGAATTGCAGGTGGATTCTTTACCTCTGAGACAGGCACTGGGCCCCATGTATTACATAGCTGCTGCCCAAATGCAGCCACTTTCTACTACCTTACTGCTACTGCCCTGGTCCAAACCTAGATGAGATCTTGCCTAGATCTGTGACAGGCACCTACCTGGCTACCCTAGGATGCATGCCTAATATCTTTGATCGCATCAGTTCAATGTCTCTCACTTCAATGTCATTTCCTCAAAGAAGTCTACCCTGAACACTCTATAGCTTTTAAACCTCTTGCTTTACTTTATTTTTCTTCAAAGTGCTTATCTCCACCTAAAACTACTTGCTTATGATCTGTCTCCTACACAAGCATTTCAGTCCTATGAAGAAAGCACATTTTATTTTTTCCCCACTGCTCTATTCCCAGTACATGAAACAGTGTTGCCACATAGTAACCACTCAGTAAACACGGGTTAAAAAAAAAAAAATTAAGAGATGAATGATTGACTGACTGAGCAGTAGAAACAAAGCTGGTCAATAGTCTAGATATTTCTTCGTTAATCATTTGCAGAAAGGGTGGGGTTCAATACTGTATTAAAAACACAGTTCAGTTTAAAATCTAGCAGAGAACAATGGTTTTACCTG
Organism: Tragelaphus eurycerus; assembly: GCA_935064755.1. Classification (NCBI taxonomy): domain Eukaryota; kingdom Metazoa; phylum Chordata; class Mammalia; order Artiodactyla; family Bovidae; genus Tragelaphus; species Tragelaphus eurycerus. The sequence continues at coordinate 24,477,739 of CAKXYN010000025.1, read as the reverse complement.
GTGATGAGATGAATGCTTAACTATTTTTCTTTGCATTATAGCTTTAAAGAAGGCATTTGCTGAAAATAAAGAAATCCAGAGATTGGCAGAGCAGTTTGTCCTCCTCAATCTAGTTGTAAGTTAGCTCTCCGTCCTCACTACCATTTCTCTCAGTATTTGAAATGGATGGTTCCTTTTTCCTATATGTCTTAATCATACTACTTTAACGGGGATCTGTTCTGAATACCCCATCTCATAGACTAGAGAGAAGAGATTTTCCTTTGCATCTATCTTGCATGTCTACATTTTGTTTATATATGTGCATATGTATGTGGTCACGTCCGTGCCCAGTTGCTCAGTCATGTCCGACTCTGCCACCCCATGGACTGTAGCCTGCTAGGCTCCTCTGTCCATGGAATTTCCCAGACAACAATACTGGAGTAGTTGCCATTTCCTTCTCCAGGCAATCTTCCAACTCAGGGATTTTGTTTAGTGACTAATAATTTTAAACTGTCTGAATAACACTCTCCTGTGGTCCGGGATTTCTTTGTTGCTGTAGTAAGTGCGAAGTTTTTGTCCTTTACCAATCCCTTGCTGGGCCCCTTTCCCCTGCAGTCCTGGCTGCTCTCCACCCATTCTTACTCCCTGTGCCCTCTTTCTATCTCTGGAAGAGACAGCTGTCTGGGTGGCCAAATCTAACCACTTCATGAATGCTGTGGGCCAATGCTTCCCTATCCTAATTGGCCATCACCACCTCTCTTTACGGTAAAGCTTTCTGTTTTTATAAATTCTACTCAGTGTAGACACAGGATCCACTTCTGTTTCAAAGGCAAGCGATCAGTAAACAACTCAGAAAACTCTTTCGTAATCCTGTGTCACCCAGGGCTTCTCTCTCTCTCTCTCCTCTTTCTGGGTTGATAGGTGAGCTTCTTCAAAGAGCATCCACACCAGCCGTTCTTCTTCACCTCCTTCCACAGGCTCCTCTTTCTCCATTTACCCCCTTAATATAAGTGACTTCCTGATCTCTATTTGACCTACTTCTCTTTCCTATTTTATATTCTCTATGGACAATTTCATCCAGACCTGCTCACTGGTAATTCCCCCGTCTTCCTCGAATACACAATAGCTTCCAATCTGTGTCCACAACCAAATTTCAGAAATCTTGCGATCCGCTTTAACTTGATATGTTCAACACTGAATTTATCAACATAACAGGTTTTTCAAAAAGCTCTTTTTTCTCCATTCCCTACTCCGTTAGAGTGCTATTCTAGACTTGACTCTCTGGCAGTCATGAAGGCCTGAGGTTTTGGCTTGGAAATAGTCTTACTATTGGTCACTGCCCTGTAAATAAATCCAGGACCGCTGTTTCAGTGTAAGTTTTTCACCACTAGCTTACAGTAAGTGGCTCTCTGACTGCAAAGTAAATCCTGTCTGATCCCACACGATTGTCAGGGTAATTACTCTAAAAACCAAATCAGGATCACAGCTCTTCTAACATCCCTCCAGTGGTTCTTCTCTATTTATGGGCAAATCTAAACACCGTGGTGAGGAGTGCAAGGCTACTCACGAGCCGCCCCTGGAGGAGCTTTCTAGCATCATCTCTCACCACAGCCTCAGCATCCCTACCCTTTGCATGTCTACTCAGTCACTCAGCCCAACTTTTTGCGACCCCATGGACTATAACCCACCAAGCTCCTCTGTCCATGGAATTCTCCAGGCAAGAATACTGGAGTGGGTTGCCATTTCCCTCTTCAGGGGATCTTCCTGACCCAGAGATCAAACCTGCATCTCCTGCAATGCAGGTGGATTCTTTATCACTGAGCCATCCAAAAGCTATCCCTACCCTTTAGTCTCATCCAAATACTTGATTATAGAAACTGCTAGGTCTTTCATCTGCCTTTGTATCATTGTCCCCCTCCTCTGCCCAGAATGACCTCCTTTGCTATGTAACTGACTCCTATTCATTTTCTAAAGATTTCTCTTCACCCACTTCAGAAAGTTCTATGGAACCTGCAGACAGGATTAAATGTCCTACTCTGGGCACTCAATGTGCCTGCATATCCTTCATCATAACATTTCACCTACTGGATCCCCAATATTCCTTCTCCTTCTCTGTCTGCCCGTGTGTGCTAAGTCACTTCAGTTGTGTCCGACTCTTTGCAACTCCATAGGCCGTAGCCCACCAGGCCCCTCTCCAGGCTGGAGAGGGCTGCCATTTCCTACTCCAGTGATCTTCCCGACCCAGGGATTGAACCTGTGTCTCCTGCATTGGCAGATGGGCACCACTGGTGCCACCTGAGAAGCCCCTATCTCCCAACAGACATGCATTAATTCAAGAGAAGTGCAGTATACTGCTCAATAAAGTTCTGAATTTAAAAAAGCGATAGATGAATTCTCAAGACAATCCTGTTTGTTTTGTAATTTCTCCAAAAATGACTTCCATTTTTTTTTTCATTGATCTATTTCTTCCTACCTTATCTAAGATGCTTTCCCTGAACACTGTATGCCTCCCAAATTCTCCCTTATTGAATTCTGGGGCTCTTTATTCATCAGCTCTTTACCTCCGGTTCTGCATCACATTCTGCTCTACCTTCTTTATTATTTCATGCATGTAACTAGCTTCTACATCTGTATCATAAACTCTCTGTGTTAGAGATGTGCCTTATAGTGTTTTAAAGCCCTTAGTCCAGGAATGGACATGTTTTTAGAACAAGTTTGAAAATAATTGAAGGATAAACAAACTGAAATTGCTTTTTTTTTTTTTTCATCTTAGTATGAAACAACTGACAAACACCTCTCTCCTGATGGCCAATACGTGCCCAGGATTTTGTTTGTTGGTAAGTAAAAGTGACGATGAGATAAAGCACACTCTGAACACTACACAAACACTGCCACACTTTTTCCTCTGTCCTGCACACCCTCACCTGTTGTTTCCCCACAGCCAAGGAAATGACAAAGCTGGGGTGGCGGGCGGTGGGGGATGGTGGGCCAGCTGTTAACTTTCAGTTTCACAAACTATTTTCATTAGAAAATGCAAGCTCCTGCCTATTTTCATACATGACATTTTTTTCATCTGCTACTTTGAACTTCTCATTTTCTGCCCTAAGAACACCTGAGATGGAAGTACCCTCTTCATTGTTTAAATGTATTTCCCCGAATTATATCGTGCCTGTAAATATTTAATCAGGCATCTTCTTGTTTTGTGTGCTGGATTTTTCTTTCTGATGCTTTTGATCATTATTTTTAGGTGTGTTATGAATATGAGATGAAAGAAAAAAAAAAATCAAAGGAGCCGTGCTCCTTCCTGCCCCTGGTACTTTGCCTGTGCCATTTCCGGCCTGCCCCCACCCTGCCTCAGTATCCCCAGGCCACCCGGGTAATCGCTGTCATTCGCAGACCTGCTCAAAGCCCCATGATGTGTTCTTGTTAGCACCATGTTCCTCTCAATGGTCACTCTTTCCTCAGTTGTATTTTTGCATTTACTGGGTGATTGTTGAATAACTATTGACCCCCAAGTGGCAGAGACTAGATCTTTTTCTGCTCATCATCGTATTTTCAGAATGACCCTGTGGTAGGCTTTCAGTAAACGTTTGTTAAATGACTGAACAAATGAATTGAGTTTGGCTTTGATCAAAATGGCTCAGATGGTAAAGAATCTGCCTGCAACGTGGGAGACCTGGGTTTGATCCCTGAATAAGAAAGATCCCCTGGAGAAGCAAGTGGCCACCCACTCCAGTATTCTTGACTGGAGAATCTCATGGACAGAGGAGCCTGGCAGGCTGCAGTCCAAGGGATTGCAAAGAGTCAGACACAACTGAGCAACTAACACTTTCACTTAGATCAAGGTGATACTGAAAAAAAATGGACCATCCGTAATTAAATTTATCATATAGCACACCTCACTCTGACCAAGCGTAATTCATCTGTGTTCACACTAACCTACAAAACAGAGAGAAAAAGTGAAGGGAGGAAAGGAGCAAGGTTGAACCAGAGCTAATCTTACAGATTTGGTCTTGTTGGGATTTAGAAGATTTAGAATCCTTACACTGAAAGGGCCTTTAGAGGTTATCGAGCCACAGCCTGTGCAGAAATTCTCTTCAGTGCTCCTCTTAAGGGCAGTTTGCTGTGCTGTGCTTAGTCGTTCAGTCGTGACGACTGGGGTCACGAACGGGGTCAGTTGTGACCCCGTGGGCTATAGCCCGCCAGGCTCCTCTGTGCATGGGATTCTCCAGGCAAGAATACTGGAGTGGGTTGCCATGCCCCTCTGCAGGGGATCTTCCCAGTCCAGGGCTGGAACCCAAGTCTCCCAAATTGAAGGCGGATTCTTTACTGTCTGAGCCACCAGGGAAGTTCAAGGGCATTTTAAGCCCTGTCTAATTCCTCTGGTCCTAAGAACCAGGTCCCAGGCAGCTTGCTCTTCCAGCTCAGTAGTTCTCCATGAGGCCTGCGTATTAGAATTGCCTGGAAGATCTGAAAAATCAAGTTGCCCAGGCTACATCTCAAACCAGTTACATTAGAATCTCACAGGGTGGGACACAGGTGGCAGTCTTTGAACGCTCTGCAGGTGACTTCCCTGGGCAGCCAGGGATTGTAAGCCAATGGTTGGGAGACTTAAAAGCTTTTCTTACGTTAATAGATTATGAAGGTGAGACCCTGTGTGTACACCAGGCAGAAGTAGAATAGATCTTAAGTCTTTCTTGAGCAAACACATGTCAGTTTCCTGTGATTTACATCTGCTGGTCCCAGTCCAACATTCTGAAATGACAGGGATTGTCCGTCGAGTACCAGTGACAGACTTGGCATGCATGAGGCTGGGTTTCACGTGTCCTCTTCATCTAATTCTCAGGTAATGGACCACAGGCTCCTTTAACCACTCTCTTAAGGAAAGGCTGCTAGGCCTCTGTATATCTTAATACCTCCCTTTTGGATTTATCTTGTTTATACCTTTTTTCCCTCATTAACTGATAACTTCAAGTTAAATGTCAGACATGAAAAATAAAAAGACTTACACCTAAAGGAATATATACATAAGGGACTCTCAAATCTCTATTTTTAACATGCAGCTTGTTAACAATAAAGCAAAAAAAAAAAAAATCATAGAGGACAATACACAATTATTTTACCTTGGCTGCTCTTAAGAGCTTGCATTCTTGTATTCATTTAAAAAAAAAAAAAACAACTTTGGTTTGGAAAACTATCATTTGATGTGTGTTTCTAATTATCTAGGCTGCTCTTGGTAACATATTTCAATTATAACATAATCATTTCAAAAGTTTAAAATAATTCTTTAGTAGAGGATGCCATTGCTTTCACCAAAACAAAACACTACTTCAACAATGTATATTACCCTGCTTTCAGGCTGCTATAGATAGAACAAGGAGAAGGCAATGGCACCCCCACTCCAGCACTCTTGCCTGGAAAATCCCATGGACGGAGGAGCCTGGTAGGCTGCAGTCCATGGGGTCGCTAAGAATCGGACACGACTGAGCGATTTCCCTTTCATTTTCAATTTCCACTTTCATGCACTGGAGAAGGAAATGGCAACCCACTCCAGTGTTCTTGCCTGGACAATCCCAGGGACGGGGGAGCCTGGTGGGCTGCCGTCTATGGAGTCGCACAGAGTCAGACACGACTGAAGTGACTTAGCATAGCATAGATAGAACAACGGAGTTTGTAACCTTTTCCACAAATACCACTGCCAGGCTACTGAATGTTCCCAGTTTGGCTTTGGGTACCAGCTGCGGCAGCCGGGTTGCAGACTGGATGGAGGTGAATCCCATCCAGCAGGGCATGTCATGTTCCTCTCATGGGATGTGAATAAATACGTAGGCTTTCATGGGATGCAAATAAACACATAGGCTTCCTCTGCAAAAGAGGTTCCTTTGAAACAAAATACTTCACTCCTTTTGGCTTTTTCTTTGTAGACCCATCCCTGACAGTTAGAGCTGACATCACTGGAAGATACTCAAACCGTCTCTACGCTTATGAACCTTCAGACACAGCTCTATGTAAGTGTTACCTCCTTGGAATATCCATAGAATTGCTGTTGTGATGGGTAGAGAGTCTACATGGGGAGGGGAAAAAAGCCGTGTGCAGAGACTCCAGAGAAACAGTCTGACCATATCCAGTCTTGTGTTCTCCATCAAATCACATTCATTTTGATCTCATTTTTTAAAATCTCAAAGAAGAATTATTTACATTAGGTGTCTTTCCCTCCAGGAGGATCCTAGGACCATATTACCTGCTTTTCACATTTCTCTTCAGCACAAATAACTCCTTCTACCACAAAACTGAGTACAATAGTAATAGTACCAGGGTAATAGTAATAATCTGCATGCTTTGTTAATTTTTTTCCCCAAACAACAAAAGTAAAATCATTTAGTCCAGCTTATTAAAGCTGAATTTGAGTTCAATTTTAAAGATCAGTAGGAAAGATGGTTCCAAACAGTTGCCAAGATACTGAATTCTCCTGGGGTTGCCATAAAATGGAAAAAAAAAAAGTTTGAGACTCAAGGCAGAAGAACCTCAACGGGAGGCTGTACCTAGCTGTGACATGTAATTAGTCCTTCTGGGAAGGAAACTGGATTCTGTCCTAAGGATCAATTTGCTCAATGACTAATGACTGTATAGACTGGCATTGTCCAATTTGTCAGCCATTAGCCACATGGAGCTGTTTAATAGTAACTTTAATGAAAATTAAACAAAATTCACCAAGAGAAAACTATACTTCAAAAAGACACATGTACCACAATGTTCACTGTAGTACTATTTACAATAGCTAGGACCTGGATGCAACCTGGATGCCCACCAACAGATGAATGGATAAAGAAGTTGTGGTACAAGTATATGATGGTATATTACTCAGCCATAAAAAGGAATGAATTTGAGTCAGTTCTAGTGAGCTGGATGAACCTATAGCCTGTTACACACAGTGAAGTAAGTCAGAAAGAGAAAAACAAATATGGCATATTAACACAAATATGTGGAATCTAGAAAAATGGTACCAATGAACCTATTTGCAGGGCAGGAATAGAGGACTCAGTCACAGAGAACAGACTTGTGGACACAGTGGGAAGGAGAGGGCGGGATGAATGGAGAGAGCAGCACGGAAACATAAACATTCCCATGCGTAAAACAGATGGCTATTGGGAAGTTGCTGCATAACACAGGGAGCTCAACTCGGTGTTCTGTGACAACCGAGAGGGGTGGGCCGGGGTGGAGGGTGAAAGGAAGGCTCGAGAGGGAGGGGACACATGTTTATTTATGACTGATTTACCCTGTTGTATGGCAGAAACCAACACAACACTATAAAGCAATTATCCTGCAGTTAAAAATTAAAATTAAAAAAAAAGTTCAATCTACAGACACAGTGACCACATTTAAAGTACTTAATGAACAAGCACTGAATATTTTTCCTCATCACAGAAATTTCTATTGGGTGGCATCGACCTAGAACGTTATTTTGCAAAGGATTGTGAGGTTGTGTCCAGCAGCAGGAAACAACATCCCCGTCCATTAGCAATGCCTCCAGTGGGTGCTGAGAGAACCAGGGGATCCCAAGTGTATTGAACATTCTTGAGATAATAGTATAAAGCTTAACCTATTAAGTCTTAACTTTGGCCCCCTTAAAGGCAGGTATTCTGCACAGGTAATATCACCATGCCTTGTAGAAAAGGAATTTAATAAACATTGGAAGAGATCTGGATTATAATGAAAGCCATTTCACGTACTTTTAGAAAAAATTTACAAGATTACCAACTATTCACCCTATAAAACAACACCTATTATTAATTAATTAATTAATTTTTAAAAAAGAGCACTTATTAAACAAGAAATAGAATACTAGAGTTTAGGGATAAACTATAACTATTAATATAACTCTGATGATGTGTTGACTCTTGTAACTTTTTCCTCTATTAGTGCTTGACAACATGAGGAAAGCTCTCAAGTTGCTGAAGACTGAACTGTAGAGAAAACACAAAATCTGCAAGACCCTTCCTTTGTGTTGGGCCTTGAGACTGGGAACCAGAGGAGGTTTTGAAAAACCGTGGAGAAGGCTGAAGCACTGGGGAACCTACTGATTAGATGGTGGTTTCATGTTACAACAGCTTTTTTTTTTAATTGGTTTTACATATACATGTATGAAAATAATATCATATGCTTCCATAGTGAGCCATGATTTTTAAAAAAAATAAATCCTTTTAGGGGGTGTTCAAACTGTTCATTTTTTTCCCAACCTGGTCTTTCACAAAAAGCTATTTGGTTTACTCACCAAATAGGATTTTTAAACACAAAACGTTCAAAAGGGGGACAAGACAAACCCAGTTCAAGCAACAAAGCCCAAAGACAAAATTATCATCTCATCTCACTATAGTCTCTCACCAGGTGACTCAAAGTAGACGTGAGCTTGAACAACAGAAGTATCAAACAATATGCTCTAGAGTGACAGAGTATCTAGAAAGGCATCCCAAGCAAATCAGTATCTAACTGAGGACGTTCTCTGGTGGCTCAGTGGTAAAGAGCCTGCCTGCAATGCAGGAGACACAAGAGATGTGAGTTCGATCCCTGGGGCTGAAAGATCCCCTGGAGAAGAAAATGGCAACCCACTCCAGTATTCTTGCCTGAAGAATCCCATGGACAGAGGAGCCTGACGGGCTACCGTCAATGGGTCGTAAAGAGTCGGACATGAGTTAGCAACTGAGCATTACACTAATTGAAGACCACCTTGCCTCACTCAGGCCAGAAACTCCTATGGACACACTGGAATTTAGCAATTCATTTTTAGTTAGACTTTGCTCTCAGAGAAAGCCTCTGACAGGTAGCTTTCTCCTTCAGAAGGCTAATTTTGTGAAAAGGTCATTCAGAGAACATCTGTATCCTTGAACACACTTCAACCACATCCTGAGAATTCAGCCTCATACTATATTTGGTTTCTTAAGATTTTAGAGTACTGGTCTGAAATAAATTCAGTAAGAGCAAAGGGCAGTGAAATCACCTCTATGGGGTAAAGATCAGAGGTCACTATCTCTCTTTGGATGGTTAAGGGGGAAGGTGGCATCAGAAATAGGAGAGCAGCTTTACCTATTTTTACTCTGTATTCTGCCTGACAAAAACTGTTGTTGTTGTGTGGTTCAGTCACTCAGTCGTGTCCGATTCTTTGCAACCCCATGGACTGTAGCATGCCAGGCTTCCCTGTCCTTCACCATCGCCCAGAGTTTCCTCAAACTCATGTCCATTGAGTCAGAGATGCCATCCAACCATCTCATCCTGTCGCCCCCTTCTCCTTTTGCCCTCAATCTTTCCCAGCATTAGGGCCTTTTCCAATGAACACAATGAAAAGACAAAAATGAGCAATGTGTATTCCTATGGACTTACTAATTAATACTAAGTATCACTAATGTATTTAGTACACATGTGCTCAATTATATCCAACTCTTTGCAACCCCATGGACTGTAGCCTGCCAGGCTCCTCTGTCCATGGGATTGCCAGGCAAGAACACTGGAGTCGGTTGCTATTTCCTTCTCCTGGGAATCTTCCTGACCCAGGGATCCAGGGATCGAACCCGCATGCCCTGAATTGGCAGGCATATTCTTTACCACTGAGCCATCTGGAAAGCCCATTAATAACTTCAATACATATTTAATCTCACATTCATTATTATACAAAATTCCTTTATCATCCAACTTCCACTGCCTGCCTTAGCCCCCAAATGGTTGTGGTGGTCTGTGCCATGCTTTGTATATTGGTTATCTATTGCTTGTCTTAATTAACTTTTTGTTTGTTTGGATAGAGCCCTCCTTCTGAGTAGGTCCTTTGGCATTAGTAACTTTCCCAGTTAATACTTTCTAAAATACTTTCTCTCACACAGTACTGTCAAAGAGCTCTGTATTAATCTGTTCTAAGCCTATGCTGATGATTTAAATCCTTAACAAAACTGTCACCAGAGGGACTGGGTGCCCTTCTTGTAAGTAGGTAACCTACTGTGCTTAAAAAGGTAAAATATTCCATTTAGAAATGTCTCTGAAGGTTAGCTGGAGGAAAAAAAAGAATTTCTACTTGAATAAACAAACATTTTGAGTAACAACTTCTAAGCTATTCAGGTTTCCCTTATTGTACAATAAAAGTGGTTGTTATTTTTTTCAGTTCGGCTGATATGAAATATGATTAAGTCCTTAAAATTTATTGAATGTTATTTTAGCAACCCATATAATTTATAGAATATAAATACATCTCTAAGAAGTCTGATGTTAAGGTTGCAGGGAAAATAAGTCTCCCATAGAAAAATGACAGAGCAATAGTCATTTAAAAAAACTGATCAACTTTGACCCAGTTTCCTCTACTTACAAGAATTTGTCCCAATGAAATCATTCAAGAGAAATTGTTCTGTGAAGATGCCTATGGCAACATTATTTAAACACCACCTCCAAATCTAATGCTTACTTAGTTCACTAACACAAAATGCACTATATTGTCATCAGTAAGTTATAAACATCATATAGAGAAACAAAAAAGACTAGTGAAAAAGAATTTTTAAGAGTTTCTAAGCTATAACTGCAAGTACAGGACATGTGTCTGTACACAGGTTAGAAAGAGAAGTTGCAAACATAAAAACTGTTGTTTTAGCTCATGGAAATATTAAGAGTGCCTGCTCTTTCTACCAAGTTCTTCCCTGTCATCTCAATCTTTCCTTTGTGTTTAAATAAACTTACATGAACCTACCTTGAGGGAGAAACGGAAGAATGCTTTAAGATTAGAGTCTTATTTCAAACAGCTGAATAAAACTGTTGGTAACCTGGACGGGATATAAAATGGTGCAGCTACTATGGAAAAACATATGACCATTCCTCAAAAAATACAGAATTATCATACATCTGGTAAGTCCACTTCTGAGTAGGTACCCCAAAGATATCTATATACTCACATTCATAGCACCATTGTTCACAACACCTTGGAGGAGGAAGCAAACCAAATATCCATCGATGAATAAACAAGTAAACGAAATGTGCGATATACATATAGAATGGAGTATTATGTAGCCTTTAAAGGAAGGAAATTCTGACATAGGCTATAACATAGATGAATATGGAGGACATTATGCTAAGTGAAATAAACCAGCCACAAATTCTGCCCCATTTCAATATGAGGCATGTGTATTAGTTAAATCCCTAGAGTCAAAGTAGAATGGTGGTTGCCAGCTGCTGAAGGCAGGGAGGAATGAGGGGTTATTATTTAATGGAGTTGCAGTTTAGGAAGATGAAAAAAATTCAAGAAATGAGTGGTGGTGATGGTTGTGCAACAATGTGAATGTACTTAGTAACACTGAACTACATATTTGAGGGTTAAAATCATAGATTTTATGCTATATATACTTTACCACCTTCAATTTTTTTAATAGGTTTTATCTGAGGCCCCACAGCATGCAGAGGAGGGGGCAGGGACAAATTCTGGAAAAAAATTCGTAACAAAAAGCATCTGTAAAAGTCATTTATGTAGACGATCAACATACCTGACTACACCTGTTTTAGAACTGTGGTCTTCAAAGGACCATCTAGGACCAGCTAACTCTGCTCTGGTTTTCTGTTTGTCTTATGCCTTCGGTAATCCTAGGTAGCTACCGAGGTCCCATATTTAGATAGAAGCTGAGGGGGAGAAGGAGGAGAGCTCAAAGGCAAGAATGGAACTTTCCAGGGCCCCACCAACCAGCAGACTTCAAAGGCCAGATGAATTCAGCCGACCGACTAAAAGGCCACTTGTCAACCTGTGACCTCACTGACCTGTCAAAAGCAAGATCCCCAAGGTAAGCAGAGTGGTTTCACCCTCCAGGTGGTGGCAAAGTCCATTCTTCGACGTATATTTTAACTCACAGGCAACTCCCTGAAGCCCTTCTCTGCAAAAGAACTCCAAAAGCTGAGTTTCCTGAGGGGAGGGGAGAGAAAAGAGAGAGGAGGGGAGGAGAGGGGAGGGCAGGGGAGAAGCAGCCTGGCACTTGGAGGTGGAAGGGGGGGTCTGCTTTTCCCCTTTTCCACTGTCTCAAGAGTCATTTCAAAGACTACAACTGTCATTGACTACAATTGTGATAGTGACATTCCAGAAACATTTCAACATGAAAAGCTCTGTCTGGTCTCTTTTTTTCCTTTCTCCCTCTCCCTCTGGGGTCAGGTGGAAGCGTGGGGCAAAGGGTGCTGCCCCTTTAAAATTATCTAGAAAACATTCTCTGAAAATTAATTGCACCTGGCATAGAGAGCCTGGTGTAAAAATCAACTGCTAGCCTCAAACATACCGAGGGCACAACAGCTTTAGACAAACCCCTTTTCTGATCCAGACACCTGGACAACTTGGCCTTTCACCTTATTGTCATCTCCAATAGAACAACTGACATGTGAATGCCCCTATTTGCATAACCATGACGTCTGAAAGTGGTTTTCCCCTAGAAAATACTATGTAGAAACATGATTCTAACTTTCTCTGCTGCTGCTGCTGCTAAGTTGCTTCACTCGTGTGCGACTCTGTGCGACCCCATAGACGGCAGCCCACTGGGCTCCTCTAACTTTCTCACTACCAGGTAAATGGTGAAACAGTTTCATATATTCACACAGTGCATTTTCAGAAGGATGAATAAACTTAAACAGGGCTAAACAAATATTTAGAAAAACAGCATGAGGTTGTTTCTGGCTGAAGGAAATGAAGAACTAAAAGCCTCTCTTCTGGTTTTTTTCCTCTGAAAAGTTCCATTCAGCAACATATTCCTGAGGTTGAAAATGTATAACTGGTTTTCACACCAAAATCACGGTGGCTCAGACACCGGAGCTGAGAGGAATTTAAGCTATATGAGCTGAGATTTCTAGAATGTATAGCCTCAAAATTTTCCATTTGTAGTAGCATTATGTTTTTCTAAAACATTTCTCTACGTGAAATACAGAGAACAAGAGAATTTTTTAAAGCCGAGTTTTTGTTTGTCTTTTTTAATAAGTGCTAGGTTTTTGAAGAAAGAAGCTCTAGAGTCTTTAGTCTTCAGTCTGTTGTCGATCAAGACAGACCCTGATTTGACACGCACCTTCCTCTGAATTCACAAAATGTTTTTGTGGCAGAATTTCTGTGCACACAGGCAGCAGCCCTCCTGTCATCCTAAGATCAGCCAGACCTCAGCAGGTTCAGCAACAGCCATCTGGGACTCAGAGGTTAGTGGCCCTAAAGAGTCCTGCTTCTCAATCCCCAGACTGTAACTGAGTTGACCTAAATAATGCTGTTGCAATTAGAGCACAAACCAAAGCTATGGGTTGCTTTTCTCTGGAACAGCCCCTTTCCACAAAGAATCATTTGTACCAAGAAAAAGTATTCTATTAGGAGATTCCAGAACCTCATGGAAACTTCAAGATGCAACAAAGCAAATGGGGAAAATACAAAATGCTCTAAAGGAAGACAGCGTCCAAAAAATCTCACTTCCTTCATGTGTCACAATATCATGGTACAAGTGGGAACATATTTAGGGTTGCCCTGAGCCCTGTATGACATTGAGGGAGAACAGGTCACCCCAGAAAGTGCCTCTTTGGCATAAAGATCATTGTGAGCTGATTAAGTGAGGGGAATCACCAACTGAAACTGCCCACCCTGCTCAGGCAATCAGTTATTTTATAACAGGAGATCCTGGTAAGGAACACGGAACTAACCGGTCACCATCAACCAGAAGAATTCGGGTCAAAAGGCTGGAAGGCGACAGGAGATGCGAGTTCATATGTCATCCCAGAATCCTCCTCACTGGAATCCATCTTGACTGAGTGACGTGTGAGCCACTGGGAAGGACCTTGAGTCAGAAAGATCGGCCAGAGACAGCCTGGAAACTAATCGCATCACCACAAAACCCAAGACAGTGAGCCGTGTGGCGGAAGAGTCCTCTTGGGCTCCCTTACCCTGCTGCTCTCCACCCAGGTGGCCTTTCTCAACAAAGTCTCTTGTTTTGTCAGCGTGTCTCCTCGGACAATTCACTTCTGAGTGTTAGACAACCGTCCAACTCTCGGGACCTGGGAGGGGTCCCCTCTCTTGCAACAATTATTTTGGTGAAACAACAGACAGGAGAAGCTCTGAAAAAAAGAGTAGAAACTTATTCTTCTGTAAGATAAACTTACATTTAAATCTCCATCTGTAAATACATCTCCTTCTCTGTACCAGGAAGAGAAGCATGATTCCAAATCACCAAAACTTATATCAATGGCGCTGGCTTAAAATTGCTGTCAAAGCTCATCCTTGTTTACTGTGCCTTTCCTGGTAACTTCCCACAACTAGCTTCCTGACCAACACACACACACACACACACACACACACACACACACCTGGTAACTTCCCATAACTGGCTTCCTGACACACACACACACACACACACACACCCGCTTCCTGACCACCACCACCCCCTTTCATGCACACACACACCTTTCTTTTGCCCTTAGCTAAAGATGGTATTAAGACAATGGCTGGAGCCACTCAAAAAGTTAATCATTTTTCTGGATATTTCCTATATGTACATGAGGTATACATGTTAATAAACATCTGTTGTTTCTCTTGTTATCTGTTATTTGTTAAGTGGGGTCTCAGTTGAGAACTCAGGAGAATAGAGGTAAAATGGTTTTTCTTCATCTACAATAGCATGGGAATTGCACCAAGAGAGTTTAGCTTTCTTAAAAGATGAGCCAGTCTGTCAGAGGCATGTAAGTACCCACCAACAAAATGCTTTAAAATTCTATATATAGGTCAGCCATTTTTCCTCTTTCCTGGTCTATAAGCATCAAAACAATTACTAATGAAATATCATATACTACATAAAATATGACAGGAAATCAGTAGTTTTTAGTGACAGGAAAGAACTTCTATATTTCCCCCCACCAAGATAAGAAACTTCTCTTTTAAAAAACAATTTTCATGTGGAGAAAATATTAGACACTGAAACATTTCAAGAAAAGATTCTTGCATGACTACTGGTGCGGGAAGTTAATTCCATGGTTGGATTACAGACTGAAATAACGACTCAGTTCTATGAACCCAAAGCAAAAAAGAGAATTCCACTTCACTTAATTCATTTATCAGCCCTTTCATTACTTTCTTTTAATTCAAACACCCAAAGACGAAGAAAGGTTTCCATACTTTAATTTTTTAACATAATATACAGAACCACAATACTATTTAAATTTCAAATTATAGGAGATTACATTCAAATATGCTTGGATTGGACAAGCTGCTGTGACAATACTGAGAAATTTCCTAAGAAGGGTATTTAGAATTTGTAAGATAATCAAATATCGTTTTACTACATGGGCCAATGCATTAATAGTAACTTCTTTAAAAAGGCAATCTTTGGGACTTCAAATTATTATAAAACAATACCAAGATTATATATTGATATGCTTTCTGAATTTCTCAAACTCATTTCATTTTGAAGGCTGAAGGTAAATGTTACACATTAGGACATTCAGGAAATCATTGCTCCTTTGCACTTACCTGTAAAAATCAAAACCTAAACCATACTGTCCTAAAGACACGACTATTTCTAGACTACATTAGTGTGATCAGAAAGACTACTAGAACTAACTTATCACTTTTATATTAACAATATTCACCACATCACTTCTTTCCTAAAAGGACAAAAAACTGGGGAGTTTAGATTTCCCTTGTTGAACTTACAATAATCTCATACTTTCTGGCTTTAACAGACTTCAACTCTTTTTTTCCAGTGAGAACTATCTATACAGCACAGTGCCACATAACAATTATTCCAGTGAGATGGACATTAAGAGTCACAATATGATCAACACAATAGTGCCTTACAAAGTTTTTCTGCAGGTAAAAATGCTAAGAAAGGCCACAGTAGACAGTGCCAGACACTGTGAAAAACAGTAGATTACAGCTACCACTGAGGTTCAAAGGAGACCACAAGTTTCAGATTTGTTTCAGCAATGAAAAAAGAAAAACATTTAGAGAAACATAAAAATATATAATTCCACTGTCAATAATGTAATTTTTCAGGTACTGTTTCCTTAAACAGGCAAATTAGCTTAACTTAGAGGAAATGTACAAGATCAGCATAGGAAAGATGTTCCTTGTTTTCTCATCAAAGGAATGCGCTAGGATTAGCACGAGGGTCTTTCTGGTTCCTGTATCTGTAGGTCAGCCAAACACCCAGGATCTGGAACGGGAGGAAGAAAAGAAGAGAAAGTAACAGTTGTGCATGTTTACTCAGTTGATCCATAAAATAATCTGAACTCCCTGAAGCACTTTGTATTGTTTGTTCAAAGAGGAAGAGCTTTCTCTTTAAAATGTAGTAAGTGACCCAAATTAGATGCCCTAAGAAAAACCGAACATTAGGGTAGGCCTACTAATGGAGCTCGTCCACACCATAATCCTCAGAACCTGTGAACATGTTCTCTTACACCATAATAGGGACACTGCAGACAGGACTGCGTGAGAGCTCGTGAGATAAAAACATCACGAGAGTGAACTGTGTGATGTAATCACAAGGGTCCTTGAAAGAGGGAAGCAGGAAGGACAAAACCCAGAGATAGAGCTCAAAGGCAATGTGCAAACAGAGGCATTAGCAAGGAGAGTCAGAAGAGGCCATGCTGCTAGCTTTGAAGATGGAAAAATGTCAAGTTGGAATCGAGCCAAGGAGCGCAGGCAGCCTCTAGAACGCAGAAAAGGCAAGGAAACAGGTCTCTCCTAGAGCCTCCAGAAACAGTCTCCACTTTAAGCTCCTGACCTCCAGAAGTTTAAGACAGTAAATCTGTGTTGCTTTAAGCTACTGTAAGTGTGATTACTTATTAGAGCACAAAAGGAAACAAATACAAACACTAACTTGTCTTAACAGCTAAAATATCATATGTTTTGCTAATTCAAACAGAGTTCAGTGAAAATTAAGCAATAACAAAAACCCTGCAATAAATACATTTTCCAACACAGATCATAAAAAATGTAATTCCTACCTCTCCAAAGGTGGGGGGATGTATATTTTCAGAAAAGTAATTAAATAGTGCTTGTCACATTTCCCACACCATGTTCACTAATAAGATAAGCAATAGAACCTATTATTTTTTTTTTTTAATTAAGAAATGTGTTCATTCTGCTGGTCCTGCTACCTCAAAGCTGATTTATTTAAAATACTCAAAAATTCTTAGACAAAATTTAATGGAACAAAATGAAATTCAAATTATATTTCCATATTTCAGACCCAGGCCAACTTTTAATCTAAATTTTGTTCGTTCAACTTTATAACTACTCATTAGCTGTTGAAACTCAGAGAAGGCAATGGCACCCCACTCCAGTACTCTTGCCTGAAAAGTCCCACAGACAGAGGAGCCTGGTGGGCTGCAGTCCATGGGGTCGCAAAAGGTCGACACGACTGAGTGACTTCATTTTCACGTTTCACTTTCATGTGTTGGAGAAGGAAATGGCAACCCACTCCAGTGTTCTTGCCTGGAGAATCCCAGGGACGGGGAAGCCTGGTGGGCTGCCATCTATGGGGTCGCACAGAGTCAGACACGACTGAAGCGACTTAGCAGCAGCACCAGCTGTTGAAACTACCTCTAGACAACAGTGGTAAATCCAAAATTTTCTCCATTTACCACAGTAATAATTCCCGAGTTACTGTAAAACTCATGACTGGCAGAGGAGTTCCCTGGTGGGCCTAGTGGTTAGGATTCTGGGCTTTCACTGTCACAGCCTGGGTTCAATACTTGGTCAGAGAAATGAGATCCCACAAGCTGTAAGCATGGCCGAGAACAAAAAGGAAATTCATGACTGGCAATGTTTATATAGTTGTTACAACATCTAAAGATGTAGGGGCTGCTGGTTTGTGAGTTGAATCAAGGAAAGATAAGTCTAATATAAGTGGTGAATCAAGGAAAGATAAGTCTAATATAAGGAAGTGGAAAGTCTGGTTTGCAGTCTGTATGATGAGGCAGGGATGGGGGAATTTACTTAAACATACAAAGAGTACTTTGTATCTAGCTCTGTTCTTCACACTTCACAAATTCATACCATTTGATCAAAAACTCTATATGATAGGAATTGCCATTATCCTCATTTTACCAATGAGGGGACTATAGAGAGGTTAAATAACTGGATAACAGTCACCCAGGTCATGAGTGCTAGAACCAGGGTTCAAATCTGGGGTCCATGCGTCTAATTATTTTGTTGCTTAAGAGAAGAATCTGATGTGCTACTGGCCATTCTCAGGCTAACAACCTTCTATCTGCCATTTCAGCCACACTCATATTACAGGACTGAAATCCTTTCACATGGAGTAACTTCTCCACCACCCCTCAACCTGCCCAACCATCATTTCCCTACCCCTGTCTCAGAAACACGGGCACGCAGGGAAGTTCTGGTTAGAAGTTTTGAGATTGTTAAATATTTTTATTATCAACCCTGGATACAAGCTGATAGTACAAGTTACAGTCCTTAGAGGAAACAGGGCCATCGAGTAAATTAAATACTCATAACCTGGAGCCATATTCTATCAAAGTTTAATTCCTCCAATTCAACTGTGTCAAAACGAGACCACCTCTTCTGTGTGTACCACTGCCAAACCACTGTCTCCTTGCAACCAGGGAGGGCATGACAGGGAGGTCATGCCCAAAATACAGAAAGATCCAAGTTGGATAATTATGTATACTGGGTTTTTAGATTACAAAGGTGCTCATGATTTAAAGATTTTCAATGGTAACTTTGACTAGACCTCATGATTTAAAGATTTTCAATGGTAACTTTGACTAGACCTGATCATGAACTCTGGTAGGTCACCAAAGTACAGGTTTATAAAATGTCTATGTAGAGTGTGCAACAAGTGTGTCCTTTGCTATTTATTTTTATATTTATTAAATGTAGAAATATGTAACATAATATGCCATATTATTAATGTTGATGATTTGAGTAGGTAACTTCAGGTAGTAGATCCAGTCTTTCAGCTTCACAATTCTCTGTATTTTCCAAAAGTTTCTACAAAGCACATGCACTAGCTTTTAAAACTTTTTTTTATTTTAAATCAATGTTTCTTTGATGGTTTAAATTTATTTTCATGTGTTACGAATAGTTCAAATGAACTCTTCTATTTCTTCTATGACAAGAAATCATCAGCTAGTAAGACTCATCCCTTCAAGTTCTAAGAATTGCTGATTCTGTGAAATACTTAATAAAAATTTAAAAAGTGAGAGTGTATAGATCCAAAAAATATCAGATTGGATAAAATATTAAAATCTCTAGTTAGGTTTCAAAAGGAATTGGTGTATAAAATATAAAGAAGGACTCCATGAAAGAACACTTGAGAAATCTAAGACCCATGAGTTTATACTCTTAAATAATTAGTATTTTAAAAAACAGTGGGGGCTGGGAGGAATGAACAGAGCACAGAGGATTTTTAGGGCAGTGAACATACTCTGTATAATACCACAATGACGGATATATTTGTCTGAACTCATAGATTGTACAATGCCAAAAGTGAACCCTAACGGAGGTTATGGACTTTGTGTGCTTATGGTGTGCCTGTGTGGGTTAAGTGTGACAAATCCACCATCTGGTGAGAAGTCGTGATAGTGGGGGAGGCGGTGCATGGGCGGGAGGGGGCAGGGGGATCCTGGAAATCTTTGTTCCGTCCTCTCAGTATCATTGTGAACTTAAAACTGCTCTAAAAATACAATCCTCTTTAAAAAAATATGCGTAGCTGAAGGCAGTGTGATCTGATGAGAAGAGAATGGAGCTGCTCAAAAGGACTAAATTCTCAAAATATATCCCAGATATAAAAAAGAAACCATGTGGCAATATTCTGATAATCGTTGACTCTGGCTAGCGAAGCATATTCAGATTAGTCATTCTGATTTTTTTCCCATCTATATTTTCAAGTTTTTATGACAAAAGTCCAATTTTCTTTTAAAGGAAAGATAGGAAACAGAACAGTTTTCATATGAATTTTCTTGGATCGATGCCATGTCCAGCCCAGAAGTAACACGGCTCTTTCCTCAGAAAAAGTAAAACGAAAAAATGCTTAGATTAGAAAGGGATGTCAGGGGAAACTTCCTTTAAAAAGTGAATACTCAGCTTGGTCTTTATGTCCACTTTGATCATTATAGCTAAGAATGGACTTTTCATTCTTGAAGGGAAATAAAAACTGAATTAGAATAAAATATGTAAAATACACACACACATACTTGTATATAATGTGCTATCTATATTAATTATACATTTTATACATATGTATGTATACATCATATACATAAACGCAATATATGTCACACACAATTAAAATGAGATCTAATATGTAACATGGTGACTGTAGTTGAAAGCACCATATTGTACAATTGAAATTTGCTGATACAGTGGAATTTAAATGTTCTCACCAAAAAAAAATAGGCAAATATGGAAGGTAATGGGTGTGTTAATTAAATTGATGGGGGAATCTTTTCACATGTATAGTGTAGTGTAGTAACATTCAGTCGCTCAGTTGTGTCCGACTCTGTGATTCCATGGATTGTAGCCCACCAGGTTTCTCTGTCCCAGGGATCAAACTCGGGTCTCCTGCATTGCAGGCAGATTCTTTTACCATCTGAGTTACAAGGAAGACCTTCCACATGTAAACATATGTCAAATCATCGTGATGTACACTTTAAATACCTTACAATTTTATTGTCAATTATACTTCAATAACACTGAGATATATGTATGTATTTTTATATTTAGTTGTACAGAGAGTAATAAACTTCTAGGCCCAAGATGAAGCTGCTATAATATTATCCAGGGTGCCACATCAGCGAGTAAAAATACTTGGATAACTTCTGTGTCCCTGTAAATGCTCCACTTCACTAGAAGTGCAGTATATTCGGCCAGCCAATCCCCAAAGGCCAAGCCAACTCTAGACCTTCTCCTCCCAAATAAGACTGACTCTGTGGCCCCAGCTAACCAGATATTTTCTATTAATCTCTTCCTTATTCTTCATCCTATAAAAGCTCCTTGCCTTCTGCCTTATTCTGCAGTTCTCCAAAAGGAGATTTTCCACAAAGTGTTAAAGTTTGTTCATATCACATATACTGTCTACTTTAATCATTTTTAACATATATAATCAAAATGAGAAAGGCCTTTCTAAACATACAAATTGACTGGGTAAACCATATAGGTAAAAGCAATAAACCTAACTACGTACAAGTAACATCTATAAATTTTATTTAAAAGTCATAAAAAAGTGAACTCAATGCCCAAGAAATTGCAAGCAGAAGAAGAAGCCAAGCAGAGTGACAGACAAGAGGAAGAAGGAATGGGAGGGAAGGGAAGAAAGAAAAGCAGAACAGACCACCTTCTGTGTGGCTGGTGAGCCCCCAGCCCTGGGCCCTCCTTTCTAGACACTTTCTTGGCCCTGTGGCCCGCTCTCCTCATCTTTTAAGAAAATTTCCCCTTTTTGGCATAGACTGGGTCACAGGGGATCCAAAGGGTCTTGACCAGGACAGACTTTAGGTGGGCAACAGACAAAAGAAGAAATGCCTGTGGTCCAAAAACACATGAACTTATTTTCAAATTCACTAGTCACATTTCCAAAAGAGCAAACAGAACTGTAATACTATTTATACCTATTAAACTGGCAAGTATCTTTTAAGATAAAAATATCAAGAATTAGTGCTTGAATCAAAAGTTGGTAGAATCTCCCCCAAATGGCCATTTGGCAATATTTATCAAACTCTTTTAAAATGCCCACATACTGAATGTGTCATAGTTTACTTTTGGAGGTGTACTCAACGAAAAAAGCTAGAGAATATAGATAAAAAATTACATACAAGGAAGTTAACCATGGAATTACTTATTATAGGGACATACTGAAGGGGAAATTAAATATCCAAGAAATTAAATGACAGAGTGAACTTCAAACACACAAAACATTTAATATTTTTCTGATTTTCTTTTAAAGATAAATGCTTATTCTTACAATAGCCTATGATATATTTCTATAGTTATGTGCACAATCTCACCTAATAGCATTACTCTATACATGCTACTCTATTATATGTCTAAAATAGGGGAGTAACATGAGCAATTAACACAACAATCATAGGAGTCCCAGCATCTTTTTTTAAGCGGGCATAATATGTACGATTTACTCATGTCTACAAACCAGTAGCTAAACACACAGCACCTGCCATATATCAGGCATTATTCTAAATATTGCAAGCTTTATTAATATATATACTAGCTCCTTTAAGTATCACAACTCTATGAAATAGGGGCTTTCTGTTATTATGCCTGTTTGTAAAGATGAAGAAACAGAAGCACAGAAAGAGAAAGTAACTTGCCCAAGGTCAAATAGTAAGCAGGCTAAGTAGGTTTCTAAACACACAGTGCATTTTTTTAACTATGGCTCTTGTCTAGTAAACTCAAATTTAACCAGCTCCTTATTGGAAAACACAGCTGGCCCAAACGTCCACTGTTACAAACAATAAACATTCTTGTGTATCCATTTTACAGTTATATTAACGTGTGCATGAAATAAAGTACTGCAGGCAGAATTTATGAATTAAAGGAAAAATTTAATTTTAATACATATTAAAAATTCAGATGCATCAAAAATGTCCACGGTTATCAAGCATTCAACAAAGACAATGAGGAATTGTGCATTCCTCAAAAATTATCAAAATAATACATGTGTGGTTTTGCTTAGACGTATGTCAATATAATAATATACTAACATAATACAATATTATATAGATAAGAAATTAATAACAGTAGTTACTTACAGATTTTAGAAGGCTAGGAACAAAGGGGAGTGAGGGATGGAGTTGGAAGGTAATTTTCCAAAGTAAACCTTTATGTAAACGTATGTGTATATACTACACATTAACAGATATATTAAACAATGTGAAGGTGCTACCTATGCCAAAATTATATTTAAAATTATAATTTATCATACAACTCTAGAAATAGAAGAGACCCTAGAGCTGACTCAGTCTAGTCTCACTTCATCTGTTTATTTTATTTTACATAATTTAATGATCAAGTATTTCCTTACAAAGGAATCTCTAAATTCTGATTTCAAGCCAGGGGTCCTCCTATTGCAATATTAGTTCTCAGTGAAAACATCCATCAATACGTTCCAAAAGTTCAGTGCCATGCTAAGGCAAAATGCCATGCCCTCGTGCCCTAGAAAACAGAAATCCCTGTTTGTCCCTGTGACAAAGGTGTGAAGATGCTGAGTTATGTGCACATACCTCTGTAAAACTGAAGAAGAGGCCAATGCCACCGACAAATCTCAAAACCTCTCCAGCGTATCTTCCTATTATCGGAGCACAAGGTGAGCAAGGGTGGCTGCTTTTCACACAGCTCTGTATCAATTAAAAAAAAAAAAAAAAGAACTTGTATAAAAAGTACATTTATAATGAGCAAGTTAAAAAAAAAAAAAAAAACACTCACATAAAAATTAGTGCCTGGAATATCATATCCAACTGGGGACCACTCTTTTTTAGCAGTGTCCAAAATCCTAAGCTGGCTCCCAAGATCCCCATCCCTGAATAATCACCCCTGGAGACTGGATAGAATTTGTGAATATGATGGGTCCTCTCTCCCACGTTTATGTGGCATTACATAAGTCACTGTCTTCATAAAACGAAGCTGTGTTGTGAGATGGCTGTATAGTTAAGATCTGACTGCAGCTTCCAGGAGCTGGGAGACACCAGCAAGAAAATGGAACTTCAGTCCTACAACCACCAGAAGCTGAATTTGGCCCACGATAGCTTTGTAGGAGACCCCAAACCTTAGATGAGACTGCAGCCCCCTGGCTGACACTTCATTCTGGTGACATCCTGAGCACAGGACCCAGTCAAGCCAAGCCCAGACTCCTGACTTAGGAAAAGTAAGGTAATAAATGGATGTGGTTTTAACCACTAAAATTGTGATAACCTAATACACACCATAGAAAACTAAGAATCCCACAAAGGAGGCCTCAATGAGGGGATATCCAGCTCAGGGCTCAGCAAGGGGGTAACAGAAGTTTCCCCAAAACATAAACACATCTGAACTACCCAGTAGAGCCAAGCTCCAAGTCTATCCCCATAAAGGACTGGGTTGGACCTGCAAGGTCAGGAGTTAGGCATGATCAACAGGATGGCTCTAATTGGTCCATTGCTAGCTTAGCTTTAGACAGAAAGGGCATGAAGTTGTGATGGGGAGGAAGGGAGAGAGAAAGAGGATGGTTCCATGTGTCCTCCACCCTGGGGATATATAGCTGGTTGACAAGCCCAATTTAATACAGACCACTCTCTTGCTCCCACCCCGATAGGCTTCCAAACAAAGATATTTACTCGCTAACCTACTATTCCCTTTCACAACCTGTTCTGGGAGGAGCTGAATGGGAAGGAATTAGAGGCAAAGAACCCAAATCATCTTTGGTGTCTGTCTGGGCCCTGGGATATTCAGGACTCTCAGGAATGGATACTTGAGAACAGACAATTGATACAATAGTGTACACAGAATGGAACACTGGTATATAAAAAAGTTTTTTTAAGTACAATTCAGCATCAGAAGTCCATGTCTTCCATGTTAACCATTATTTATCTGTGTGTGCTAGTGTGAAAGTCACTCAGTCATGTCTGACTCTTTGTGACCCCAAGGATAGTCTATGGAATTCTCCAGGCCAGAATACTGGAGTGGGTAGCAGTTCCCTTCTCCAGGGGATCCTCCCAACCCAGGGATCGAACCCAGGTCTCCCACATTGCAGGCAGATTCTTCACCAGCTGAGCCATCAGGGAAGCCCAAGAATACTGGAGTGGGTAGTCTATCCCTTCTCCAGGGGATCCTCCTGACCTAGGAATCGAATCGGGGTCTCCTGCATTGCAGACAGATTCTTTACCAGGTGAGCTACCAGGGAAGCCCATCTATATGTAATATGTCTCCAAAGATATTTTATACTTTGTACTTACTGCCGGACAGGTGTCATTTGGGTTAAAACTTCGGAACCCACAGCAGTTTAAATTTCTCTGGATGTCATCCCGAGCACTTGCTGTATTGTTCCAACCAACTTCCAGGAGCTGAGCCTAGAAAAACGCATATAACATATACATTAAAATATGGGTCTTCCCTGGCAGTCCAGTGGCTAAGACTCTGTGCTTCCACTGCAAGGGGTACATGTTTAATCCCTGGTTGGGGAAGATCCCACATGCCACACAGTGTGGCCATCAATAAATAAATAAAATGTGTTACCCCTGCATAAAATGTATAAAGCTGGGGCCTGCAACTCTTAATACTGGGTGTACCTAAAACAAATACTCTTTATAAGACCATCAAAACTTTTCAAAGGGTTATACCTCAATCTGCAACAAAAAGAAGGCACCATTTCTATCTCAAGAATAAAAATTCATGTTCACATGCAGTTTCAAAGAAGCACTTGGTTCAAAGGCTTAGTTCCCAGAATGTAGCAAGACAAATTTTCCATTGCCCCAAAACTGAGACCCATATTCTTCAAACAAATTAAAGCTTAAAAAGAATAATTGCCAGAATGAAACTGCAAACATTCTGGAGCACATGTTTCGTTGCATATTGGCAGGGAAAGACTGGGTGAACACCCATTAGCAAGAGCACTTTTCGACCCTGTGAGGGCAAAATTCTACTCCAAAGATGCAAAAAATAGCAACATCTGATGTTGTACGGCTCAAATCAGCCCCATGAAAGCAATCAGACACAAGAGACTTCGGCTATATAGAGGGAAATGGCATTCTGAACAAGAAGAAATTACTTTATATTCCAATCATTCCTCCCGCCTCCCTTTTTTTCCCATACTATGTGGTATAATAAAGCAGAAAGAAAAAACAAAAAAACCTTTGCTTACCTGTTGCTCCTGGTTCAGGGCTAAACAAGCACATGATACTGAAAACTGGACAATAAATACAAGCAAGAGAATAATCATGTACTGAGAATCAAAGTTAAGTATATTTCTGGAAATATTTAGAATAACATAAAACAGAGGTACTGACAACTTCACAATGCATTAAAAGGAAGCCACCTAGAAAATAGAACAAGGGCACTTAGAGAAACTTCAAAAAGAATACATGTAATTTTTATTTTGATAAAACACTGTAGGTATAACTACATTAAAAAAATACTAACTACAATAACTATTTAAATGCTTTCTGTCATAGAGAACAGACTTGTGCTGCCAAAGGGAAGGGGAGTACAAAGGGAAGCTTTGGAGTTTGGGATTAGCAGATGCAAGCTGTTACATATATAAGAATGAATAAACAACAAGGTCCTACTGTATAGTACAGGGAATTATATTTGATATCCTGTGATAAGTCATAATGGAAAAGAATGTGAAAAAATATACATATGATACGTGTATAACTGAGTCACTTTGCTGTACAGCAGAAATTAAACACAACATTTAAATCAACTATACTTCAATAACATTAAAAATAAATAATAGCTGATCCATTGTAATTTCATTTAGATTAAAATAAAAATTGTTACATAGAAAAAGCAGGAAGTAAGTATAGATAAATATATGCAAGCATTCTGAATATCGAGTCTTAAAAAAAATCACTGAGAAAGTCTCAACCTAATATTAAAGACTTGGAAAGGACCTAGAGGCCACTGAACCAGTTAAATACAATGCTGAATTTGCAACATACACACAGGATGATACTGAACTTGCAGGATACATTCTTCACGATATGAAAAGAAGAGAGCATATGCAAACATACAGTAACTTAACTGAAAAACGTTCCTAATAGTGGTTGAGCAAATACACATAATGCTTGCCAGGAGCTGCTGTCCGACAATTCATCTCCTGCTGGTAATTTTAAGTTAGAGTTATAAAAAGAGTAATCCACAAGGTAAGAACAAACCCAGTGGGGGTAAAACTCCCAGTTGTAAAAAAGGATACAAAAAAAAGCAACACCTGATGGTGTTTCACAGCTCCAATCAGCCCCACTAACGCGATCAGGAACAAGAAGATGCCAACGGCGATGACCACGCCGACCACACGGAGACTGGAAATCAGCCCGAAGCCGATGCCCCATGCAGCAATTCCAATCAGAAGCAGGCTAACCAACTGCAAAAGTCACCACAAAGGGCAGTGAGGGGGAGGGAAAGGGGCAGGAAAAAGAAAGAGGAAAAGTGCCAACTTATATATTAACATCACAGACATCCTTCAGGCATCTGCTTAGTATCTTACGAATGATTGCTAACACTCAATACTGGAATACACATGTGATCTCATTATAGTGTTGTTTTAACAAGTATTAATCCTCAGACATGTTTTTAAAAAGCAATCATCTATATAGTGTGGAGCCTCAGAGGCCATCTGGTTTACTAAACCTAAATGATTTCTACTTAAGCTTTTGAACTAATAGCATATTTAAAACTGCTAGACACCAATATATCTCAGTCTGACACATTAGTTTCCTCATGTGGAAATCACATATCTTTCCTTCAAAGCCCAGAGCAAGTCAGCTTCTCTGGGGTGTCTTCCTAAGTCCCCAACAAACCAAATTCATTTCTCAATTCTCTGAGCAATCTCTGTTCTTCAAATGTGGTTCTACTCTCTTCATCACATTAACACTCTGATTCCAAGCTTGTCTCTCATAGGGGTCTGTGAACAACTTAGAGACCCCATCTTTTCACCTCTCTGTATTGCCCACATCTATCACAGAACTTGACCCTTGGAACAGTCAAAAACATCTTGCAGAACTGTCACTGAAATGAATTGCTTTAGATATCATTATCTTTTCCATTAGCATTCAAATATGGAGAGAAACTATTAAAACTTTTAGGACGAAAAGAGTGTTAAGAGATTTTAGCTGCATTACTTAAACACGGCATTCTGAGTAAGAAGAAATTATTTTACATCCCAACCACTTAATTTGTATTATAAAACAAAGTCGAGTGTAAGAGGTAAACACATGCCTCAATCGGTCATTACCACTCAAAGTTACAGCTATTTAAAATAACACTTAAATAACATGTCATATTAAGATTATAATCAATTGATAGAAGACACAGCTTCAGTGGGTATGTGGGAAGGGTGGGGATGGGGGTGGAACAGGAAGAGACAGGATCTTCAAGTCAATCAAGTGTTAACCATTTCCTGGAGCAACTTGACAGTTTTTAATACCTTGCTGGGAGAAATAGAAGTATGTAAAATAAACTTTCTAGCACCACTTTGAGGCCTAATAAACTTTGTCTTGAAATACAAAATAAGTCAATACTCATTCAAATGATTCTTTACTGAAACGTATAATTTTTTATACATGTAGTCGTTTATCAGACACAAATTTTAAATGTCTTCGT
Organism: Tragelaphus eurycerus; assembly: GCA_935064755.1. Classification (NCBI taxonomy): domain Eukaryota; kingdom Metazoa; phylum Chordata; class Mammalia; order Artiodactyla; family Bovidae; genus Tragelaphus; species Tragelaphus eurycerus. Next base: position 24,449,466 of record CAKXYN010000025.1, on the reverse strand, counting down.
ACATAAAAACTCTTAACATGTGTAGACATATGAGTAAAATGGCTAAATAACAGAAACTGTTCGTATTTTCACCCACTGATGATAAAGCAGCAAAACTTGGGAACAAAAGCAATCATCTGTAGTACGACAGGACCGAGTTACAGAGTTACATGGACCTGGTGGTCTCCATTGCATACACACAGGAAGCTTTGTTTTCAGAGGGAGAAAAAGAGGAAACACTTCTCACAAACACTCATTTTCTCAACTGCTGCTTCTCAGCAGATCCATCTGCGTCTGACTCTTTCACCACCTCATTCGCAGCCTTCTCAAACTTCACTCTCCTGGATGGACAAAAAGTCCTCAGCCCCATCACAAGTGAGCTTATTTCTGACTTTGTTGTATCCAAATATAACACATTTCCTTTCACGAGGTGTGAAAGGCAGAAGCCTGGAGGAGGTGTCAAGGAAGGAGAGGGCGATGCTGCTGGAGGGGCCTTGCCTCCATGAGGGGAGAGGGCGACGCTTAGCATCCTCACTTCATGGTGGGAAGAAACACTGAAAATGGTCCACATGCTCAACACATCAGACTGACCTGCTGCATCGGTCGGGGTTCTCCAGAGAAACAGAACCAAGAAGAAACATATTGAGAGAGAGACAGAGGAGATTTATTACAAGGAACGGGCTTATGTAACTGTGGGGGCTACAAAGTCCACAATGCGCAGGGCAGGATGACAGGTTGGAAATTCTGGCAGGATTTCTATGATGCCATTTTGAGACAAAATCCCTTCTCCTTTAGGAAACCCAGTTCTTGTTCTTAATGCTTTCATATTTCATATAGTACATGAGGCCCACAATTACTGCAAGTCAACTGAGTGTAAATGTTAATCACCTCTAAAAAATACCTTCAGAGCAACATTTAGACGGATGTCTGAAAAAAACACCTTGCAATCACAGCACAGCCAAGTTTTCTGTAAAATTAACCAGCACTTGTCAGCTTCAAGTCCTGAGTGTGATGCCTGTTTATTTAATTCAATTCAGGGGCAGGACATTTACTCTGTATTTCTTTGAGTTTTAGGACCAAAAAGATCGGAATCATGAATAATATGATACATAAAATTCTTCTAATCCATAGTTTTGAAGAACCCTTTTGGGAATCATCCCAAATCCTTAATGATATTAATGGAATTCTTGCCACAAGTTAAATATTCATCAACAAATGCTTGGTGCCCACTATATACTGGAAGCAGAGACAAGATGCCCCTACAAAAACAAAGGTTGGCAAGCTTACTCTGTAAAGAGCCAGAGAGTTGCCATCTGGCTTTATGGAACACACGGGCTCTGCCATAATTATTCAATCATAACACAAAAGCAGCAACTGATAATACATAAATGAAACAGCAGGGTTGTGTTCCAATGACACTTCATTTACAGATACTGAAACTTAAATTCATATAATTTTCATGTGGAACAAAATATTTTTCCCTTGATTTTTTTCAACCATTTAAAAATGTAAAAAGTTAACTTTATGGAGGCTTTCAAGGGCTAAGTCAAAGATCTCTCTTGGTAAATGTCACACAGCGCTTGAAAGTATGTGGGTTATTTTCAAACATCTTTTGATATTGATTTCTAACATAATTACACAGTGATAAGAGAATAGACTATGTATGAGTTCAAAACCTTTAGGCCATGAAGTCTTTGCGCCCTGTTTTATGTCCCTGGATATGTTCCAGTGTCTCCTGGCTTATAGTCTATGGGAGCTTAGAATCTGTATCCTGCTGTTGTGTGAAAAATCTTAAGGTTGTTGAACTGGGTCATAGAGCTTTTCAAGTCTACTATATTCTTCTACATTTCTGTCTATTCACTCTATTAGTTTTTGAGAGTTTGATATTGAAACTCCAACTAAAACAATCTTAATTTATCTACTGAAACTGTAATATATATAATGGAACTATATGTAACATTGTTCTGTATTTTCCAAGTCTCCTGTAAATGTGTTATCATACTTTCACAATTTGAAAAATAAAAAGAAAGAAGAAAAAAAATTGTTCTAATAAAATAAAAATGTACAATCATTCTTATTTGGCAGATTGCACAATTACAAGCCCTGGAATGGATACGACTCATGGGCTGCAGCTTGCTGACTTTCATTCTAGAATTCAACATAGGAGAGAATGAAAAAAATCACAGTGGTACAGACCATTGCTATGTCAGAGATATTTTACAAGGAGGGCCAGAATATAGAATAATCAACAAACAACAAAAAAATCCAGATAGAGAGAATAAGCCAAAGATTGCAAAGAAACAGTAAGGCAGCAGATAGTAGGCCAAAAAAAAATGACTCCAACTGAATACTACCATATGAAGCAAAAGAATGAATATTATATCGTATGGCAAAAGATGTCACTAAGTTAAGGGCCATAAAAGAGAACCTTATCTTGGATTATCAGGTGGTATCTAAACATCATAACAAGTGTCTTTGCAAGAGAGAGACATATGTGTATAATTATGGCTGATTCACACTGTTGTATGGCAGAAACCAGCATAGCACTGCAAAGCAATATTCCTCTAATTAAAAAATACCCACTCCCCAAAAAATAAGAGAGTGGCAGAGGGAGATTAGAGACACAGAAAGGAGACAGTAATACAAAGACAGAGGCAAAGGGTGATGAGCCCACAAGCCCAAAAGCCCACAAGGAATGCTGGCCACCACCAGCAAACAGAAGAGGCAAGAAGGCAAGTAACAGATTCTCCTCTGGGGCTTCAGAGGGCATGCAATCCTGTTGACTTTAAATATCTGGCCTCTCGAACTGTTAGAATAAATATTTTGTTTTTAAGCCACCATGTTTGTGGTCATTTGTCACAGCAACACACACAGCACACACAGAACAATTCACACATTTGGAAACAACAAGTCAGGAACATCTGTTAAAGAAATCTGCCCGATATTTTATCACTAGCATAATCCCCACCGTAGAGCTGGAGTGAAGTATTTAGCTGTCCCTGTCAGGACCCTCCCAACAAACCAAATCCTTTATTTAAAACACCAGCATTTTAGCAATAGGAGAAAACTGTTCTCTGCTCTCAGCTATCCAACTTACAAGCTCATTAACAATGAGAATCTTTTGGCCTTTGAAAAATAAAATCTACAACTAAAAGGGGTTGAGGGTGGGGTGGGTAGAGCACTTTGTCACTTGCATAAGAAATTCTAACTCCCAGACTAGGCATTATATGGTTACTGAATATATTATCTAGAACATTCACAAGCATCTCTGCTCTGGATTTTTCCCTCCAGATCTGTGCTGTCATGTCTGACTCTTCGCAACCCCATGGACTGTAGCCCGTCAAGCTCCTCTGTCTATGGCATTCTCCAAGCAAGAATACTGGAGTGGGTAGCCATTCCCTTCTCCAGGGTATCTTTCCAACCCAGGGATCGAACCTGTGTCTCCTACGTCTCCTGCATTGGCAGGTGGATTCTTTACCATTGCACCACCTCAGAAGCCTTCTATGGACCTCTCTGTCAAGAATATTCCTCACCAAGTTCGCTCTGCTGTATCTTTAATATAGTTTTAGTCTATCTTCATCATTGACACTAGGCACCTCTCCTTCAAAAACATTTGAGAGGGTATATCAGTTTCCTATTATTGCTTTAACAAATTAGCACAAGTTTAGTGGCTTAAAACACCACAAAAGCACACTCTTATAATTCTAGAGGTCAGAAGTCCAGCATGGGTCTTACTAAGCTAAAATACTGGTGTCAGTAACACTTCATGCCTTCTGGAATCTCTAGGGAAGAATCTGTTTCTTCGCCTTTTTCAGATTTTTTTTTCAGTGACATCTTTTATTTCACTGTTGCTTCAAAGTTGTATTTAAAACTAAGCACACAGAGAAACAAAGCCTAGAAATGAACGGGCTGTGTGTTCACAGAAATAAAAACACCACACGGTATGTGCTAGTAGGTTTGCTCGGAAGACAAAGAACGGAAATCACAAGATCAAGTAGCTATCTTATGGAGTTCTAAGAAAAAAAGATTATTCTGTATTCAAATGCAAGTTTAAATATTTCCTCTTCAGCAGTCGTTCTAGCAAAACCAATGTGGCAGCACAAAAGAAGAAGAAAGAAAAAAGAAAAAACACAGAAACAAAACATAAAAACACACATTAGCATCAAAGGTCAACACAAGGTCAAAGGTGAGAGTTCAAGCATCAGAGAAGCTGAAGAGACAGGGATTCTAGAAGCCACCTGAACTCCCTGGCCTGTATATTCTCTTCCTCCATCTTCAAAGCCAACTGTGCTGTATCTTCAAATTTCTCAGACTGCAACTTGCTTCCCTAAGTGTATCACATTCTTTGAGTATAATCCACCTACATCCCTCTTATACAGACCTTTGTGATTACATAGGGCTCCCCCAGGTAATCTAGAATAATCACTCCATCTCAATATGCTTAATTTAATCACATATTCAAAGCCTCTTTTGTTATATAAGGTCACATAGTCACAGGTTCTAAGGATGACGATGTGCACCTTGAGGGGAGAGGAGTATCAGCCTAGCACAGAGGGTCCTGGGAACATGGCAACTGAGTCACCTACATAACTGAATCCTTTCTGCTACACATAATTTAAAATATCAAAAAGAGACTTCACATTTTATTTAAATATATAGCTGACTGCTGAGAAACTATGGGAAATTCCCATAGGCCAGAAAGGAAAGGAGAACTGAAAAGCAGAATAGCAAGCATACAACTGGCACAATGGGGCCATGAGAAAGTGGAAAGGAATTCCCAGATCAAAACATCACTAAAGGGGAAGGACTTGGGTTTTAAACCAGGCAGACATGAGAAGTGGAACTAAGACCCAGGTTTGTCTAGACCTCCAGAGCGCTGTATTTTCAGTATAAAAGGTCACAGAAAAATTACACCACCACCCTCAGAAAGACAGTAAGAATTTTTGAACCTCTTCAAAATCCACAAGAAAGAGAGACTCCAAGGCTAAATGTACATTATCTAGGAATGCAGGAATCTTCAAGCCCAGCCATTCACAAGAAAGCAGATCACAGGCAGTGATGGCATTTAGAGGAGGAAAGTCAAGAAAACAAACTCAAAATGACTCAGGAGGGACACTTTTGAATCTCAGCCCTCACACCATTCCCCCCCAAAAATAAATAAATAAAAACTTTGTTGTCAATCAAAATTCACAAAACATACAAGAAAAAAAATCTATCACGAGAGATGTAACAGACACAGCAAAAGGCAAAGAATTAGAGCTCCAAAGAACTTGGGGTAATAGGACCAACTGAATGAGATTAAAATTCATTCGTTTAAACTACTTAAATAAATAAAAGAAGGAATAAAAACAATATGGGAAAAGCAAAGCTCTATTTAAAAATGCAGACTTAAAAAAGAGCCAGATAGAGCCAATCTAAAGAAAGCAGAAAGAAGTGAAACATACCATAGGAAGGATGAGTAAAACTTCATTTGTTGACATGCCTTCAACAAATTGTTTTTTAAGAAAAAGAACAATAGTAAGTTCCTCCAAATTTCCTTAACTGAAAATGAAAAGAACAGCTATCAAGAAACCAAAGTAAAAATCATACTCAATGGAAAAACCTGAGAAACATTTCTTTCAAAATTCAGGTGTAAGACAAGGGTGTCAGCCATCGCCACTTCTACTGAGCACTGGGGTAGAGGTCTTAGATAACTATGTTTAAGAGTGAACATGGCACAAAGGTGAAGGATAAACACAGCTGTGGTTATTCAAATTAATGAGAATATCTATACAGGAAATCCAAAAGACTGTAAATACTATTAAAATTAGTAAGAACCAGAAAAGCTGCTAGAACTAGGATCACCATCACAAAAATCGACAGCATGCTGATGCACCTCCAAATCTTTTAATGTATTTCTTTAAATGCAATTTCTAATAGGTTCCCAAAATATAAGGTACATACCAACAAACAGGGAAACCTAGGGTGTTGCAATTCATGGGGTCACAAAGAGTCAGACATGATTTGGTGACTAAAGAACAGCAGCAACATAAACAAATCTAACAGAAGTATTAAAAGATGTCCATGGGGAAAACTGAAATGAATTGAAGAACCTGAAAGAGACCTAAATTAAATGAAGAGATGTATGTTCATGATTGGGAACACTCATTATAATAAAGCATCAATTCACCTCCTATTTAGCCTACAAATTTCATGTATTTCTAGTCAAAGTCTCACTAGGTTTTAGATCATTTATACCATGATCCATCAAGTTACATGGAAGAATAAATGTCATCAAAGAGCTAGGAACATTTTTAAGATTAAGGACCATGCCTGTGGCTGCTGCATTTTTTCTCAGCCCAGCTACAGTATCACTAGCACAGTGCATAAGAAATGCTTCTAGTGGCAAACCAACCTTTGTCAATGGCTACATTTAACTGTCCCAAATTTTACCTTTGTTATTGCTTTTACCATGCTCTGCAAAACCTGAGCCTGACTCTACAGTTTGGGGATCTATTTTAATTAGTAAATTTAAATATATAAACAAAACTAAAAGGACCAAAGAAGTTAAAAATAATCCAAACAAATATCATAATTTATTATAATACTTTGGTAATTAAAATCAAGTAACCAAACAAACAACAATCCAAACTTGAAGAGATATGGAATTCTAAATGAATATGGAAATAGTAGTCATTAATTAACAGCTTTTTCACAATTACTTTCCCATTTTGAAAAATATTAGTAGGAATCCCTACCTCACACCATAGCTTTAAAGCCTAAATCTAAAAAGCAAAACTTAAACTTTGTGGGGGAAAGTACAGAATAATGTTTTGCCTTTGTGGTTAAAGACAAATTCTTAAACAAGACTGCCCAAAAGCACATATAATACAAATATGGAATTTACTATATACAAGAAGTATTCAAAATGTTTTACATTTACTAACTAATGGGCTTCCCTGGTGGCTCAGATGGTGAAGAATCTGCCTGGAATGCAGGAGACCTGAATTCAATCCCTGGGTTGCGAAGATCTCCTGGAGAAGGGAATGGCAACCCACTCCAGTATTCTTGCCTAGAGAATCCCATGGACAGAGGAGCCTGATGGGCCATAGTCCATGGTGTTGCCAAGAGTCAGACACGAGAGAGTGACTAACATACATAATTTTCACAACAACACTAAGAGGTATGCAGTACTACTGCCTCCCTTTTCCAGGTGGGGAAAGTTGTGCACAGAGATGTTAAGAAAGTAGCCCAAGGTTACACAGCAAGGAAGACACAGAACTGGGATATGAATCCTTGTTCTTACCTACCAAACTAGAAGTCACATTAAAATTATAAATTCTATATGATAAAAAAACACCAGACAAATGTAGGATATGCCTAGGACTAGAGGATATTTCCAGTACACACACATATATATTAAAGAACACCTACAAATCAATTAAAAAAAAAACAATAAGCACATTGAAAAGTGGTCAAAGATAATAAGAGGCAGTTCACTGAAGAAGAATCCAAAAGGCCAATCAACAAATGAAAGATGTTAAATTTCATTATATATCAGGAAAACAAAAATTAGAACAATGAGGTACTCACTAGTGAACTTCATAGCAGATCTCACATTCACTAGGTTGGCAAAAATTAAGCCTGATGGCACCACGATGCAGAGACCCTAGAACTTATATTCAAGTAGAAGTGTAAATTATTGCAGTCACTTTACATAACAACTTTGTGGTACCTAAAAAGGTTACACATATGTGTCTCCTACTAAAATAGCAATTCTACTTTTAGGGTAATATCCAAGAAAAATGCCCCTGTCTCCAGCCGGACATATATGTATCAGGATTTTGCTGCAGCCTTGTTTGAAATAGTAAAAAAATTAAAACAACCTCAAACACCATAATTAAGGAATTCAAAAACTCAAACACCATAATTAAGGAATTCAAAAACTCTGGTGTGATCACATAGTAGGATACAAGTGTTAATCTATTTCTAGTAAATCTAGAAACTCCAAACATAAAAATGAAACAAATTTCATAAATATAAATAAAACAGACCATTTACAAAAATATTCAAACATAAAAACAACACTATATAGTCTTTGCGGTTGATTAACAGATCCAATGGTCATATATTTATATAAACGTGTGTAGAAATAACATATGTAGATTTTAGGGTAGTAAGTACTTTTGGTGAGGGCTGGGGAAGGGAATGGACAGTGGGCCTTTAACTGTACTATAGCTTTTAGCCTCTTAAAAAGAGAGAGGGAATTCCTTGGTGGTTCAGTGGTTAAGACTTCATTTTCCAATGCAGCAAGTACAGGTTTGATCCTTGGTGGTCAGGGAGCTCAGCTTGCACATGCCTTGTGGCCAAAAACCCAAAACATAAAGTGGAAGCAATACTGCAACAAATTCAAAGAAGACTTTAAAAAGGAGAGAGAGAGACAGAGCAAAATACTAACTTTGTAAAATCAGTGTTGGGCTCAGGAGAGTATACCATATTATTTTCTGTGCATATGAAACATTTCCTAATTAAAAGTAGCTTGAAGATATAACAGCCCTTCTTACTGGAACACTAAAACTAAATCCTTCTGCTTTGCTCTCTTCTGTAAGTTGGTCCAACTTGCCTCATCCAGCCTTCTTTCACACTATTCCCCAAACACAGCTATTTATATCAAGATAGTCTCATTTGTCTCAAATATTTCACATCAATTCCCTTCTGTGCATCTCCAGGTACTGTCCACATCCTCCCCTACAAAGTGCTGCCATTTAGGAAAAAGGAAGCCTTGCAAGTGAAGGTGGTACAGAAGTGAAGGTAGCAGGCAGCCCTTTGTTGAATCTTCACTTGTCTATCATACTTCGGTAGACGCAAATGTGAAACTTGATACCACCTATCGTTTCCCTTAAGTACCCATATCCTAAACGCACACACATGCACACACACACACACACACACAAATATACACTCTCATTTGTAACATGGAAGAGCACTTAGATTTAACTATCCAACCTAAAACAAGTCTGGCATTTATTACTACAAAGGTAAAACTGTCCAAACATAAACTTATTTAAGTGACTCAATTTTCTGATAAATCCCCAAAGTATGTGTTTTTTTAATTAAAAAATTGAGAACAACATAAATGTTTTCTTGTGTGTGCAACTGCAGTTTCCATCAGATCAGATCAGATCAGTCGCTCAGTCGTGTCCGACTCTTTGCGACCCCATGAACTGCAGCACGCCAGGCCTCCCTATCCATCACCAGCTCCCGGAGGTCACTCAGACTCACATTCATCAAGTCAGTGATGCCATCCAGCCATCTCATCCTCTGTCGTCCCCTTCTCCTCCTGCCCTCAATCCCTCCCAGCATCAGAGTCTTCTCCAATGAGTCAACTCTTTGCATGAGGTGGCCAAAATACTGGAGTTTCAGCTTGAGCATCATTCCCTCCAAAGAAATCCCAGGTCTGATCTCCTTCAGAATGGACTGGTTGGATCTTCTTGCAGTCCAAGGGACTCTCAAGAGTCTTCTCCAACACCACAGTTCAAAAGCATCAATTCTTCGGCGCTCAGCCTTCTTCACAGTCCAGCTCTCACATCCATACATGACCACAGGAAGGACTATAGCCATACATTATAGCAAAAATCCCTCAAGTCCTCAAAATTAACTGTTTAAATTAGAAATAACATCTAAAAGTTATGATATGCTTCTAATTAGATTTGATTACCAGTGTGTCTTTAACTTTCACTAAGAAGGAGCCTTTTAAAGATAATAAGGAAGCAATTTATTTCTGAGTAGTAGTAATTGCATGTTATGGTTGGTTTGTAATTTTGAAGAGAATGGGATTATGTAAAAGTCTACCAAATGAGTGATATAAAAATTATTGATTCCCATAAAACTACTTCTAAGTGTATAATTAAAAAGCCTATTTGTCACTAGAACCTGGTAGACAAAGGAACTGCAAGAATGTTTTGTTTAACAACAACAACAGTTTCCTTATGAGATCAATTGTAATAGAAAGTAAATTTAGACCTATGACAAATAGTTTCCTTCCTTTGGGAGACAGAAGGCTGATAAAAACAAATTACGGATCTGTTAACTTGTTGATAGTGAATTTTTTTATGGGCAGGAAGCGCCAACCTTTCCTGTTTTGTCTTTAAAACAAAGAAAAGTGAATACACAAGAAAAGCTTTTAAGAGAGTGCAAAGGCTAAAATGAAAGACTATACCAAGGCAAGATTATAAAAGTGTCTACAACTGGCATTGCTTTCTGAAGCAAATGCTTAAAAGAAGAGGTCGTGGCAAAACTTCTAGCGCACATATGGACAGATTTTGATGAAGGAGGGTGTCAGTGGCACAAAGTTATCTGGCCGGTGATCTTAACCAAGTCTGTTCATTTTACAGGTGAATAATCCGAGTAGCAAAATGATAGGCTCGGGGACAGAGGCAGAACTGGGACACACTTCTGTTTGGTGCATTTTTTTATCCTGGTAAGACTATATCATAGTGCCTACCGGACATGGTAGGCACTATGATATAGTGCCTATATCACAGGTCATCAGAGCAACACAGATCATTTTTAACACTGAGATATAACGGCAAAGACAATATTATAATGCATAAGAAATTGTAGGTCTTGCTTCACAGCCAGATCGATATGGGTTTGATTAGCATGTCCTTAACATACTCCCTAGCAGACCTGGTTGCACAGTTATAAACCAATAGTAAGGTCCTCACTCATACAGCTTTGCTATTAGTTAACTACCAAATCCCGGCTTACTAATTTTGTGATTACTTTTCTTTTACCCAACCTGAAGAATTTGTCACATATGCTGACATTCATATACAAGTTCACAGTGCATTGCCTGGAGTAGGGGAGCAAAAATTCTACCCAGAATAGAGTCCTTATCTCTGAGATCATTCTACCAAATAAAATTGCTTAAAACTAATAAACATGCATTTATGCACTTTTTTGGATTGATAACATACAACGCCACTCCAGTAGAAATATCATGCATAATGTTCTTTATAATCTAGTTTAAGTAGGTGTTGAGGCATTAAACCACTGAAACTGAAACTGTTAGTCGCTCAGCCATGTCTGACTCCTTGCAAAACTATGGACTGTGGCCCACTAGGCTCCTCTGTCCATGGGATTCTCCAGGCAAGAACACTGGAGTGGGTTGCCATTTCCTTCTAAAGTAAGCCTTTCAGATGATGAAGAAGTTGCTAGAACATTCTAGAATTAAGAAGATTCAGACAAATTCCTGCTCAGAGGACAAAGGATCTCGGTAGGGGACATATGGGGTTTTTACAACCAGCACATATATTTCTTATGAAACTCTTAACCCTGGCGTCTCACTGGCCCTCTCTAGCTAACGCTAGTAGCAGTCATGGTTACTCAGCCTCCTGCTCACAGTAGTTGGTCCATGGATTGGGCCCATAAACCAACATGGTTAACTAGTTTGTCCCATATGATAATATAGGGATATTGAAAGAGCAAAATAAGGACAATTAAAATTGATTCTTCCATTGGCTTGTCTTATACATGGAAAGTTTCAGCCTCAAAAAGAACCTATGCAGAGGCAAGCTGAGCTGAGAAGTGGACAGAAGGAGCAAGAGTTCTGACCTTTTTTGAGCCTCTTGATCCAGCCATACTTGATGATATAATCACTGAATCTCCCAATTATATCCTTTAGGAGTTTGTGCTAGCTTCAGTTCAGTTCAGTTCAGTCGCTCAGTCATGTCCAACTCTTTGTGACCCCATGAATCGCAGCACGCCAGGCCTCCCTGTCCATCACCAACTCCTGGAGTTCACTCAGACTCACGTCCATCAAGTCAGTGATGCCATCCAGCCATCTCATCCTCTGTCATCCGCTTTTCTTCCTGCCCCCAATCCCTCCCAGCATCAGAGTCTTTTCCAATGAGTCAACTCTTTGCATGAGGTGGCCAAAGTACTGGAGTTTCAGCTTTAGCATCAGTCCTTCCAAAGAACACCCAGGGCTGATCTCCTTCAGAATGGACTGGTTGGATCTCCTCACAGTCCAAGGGACTCTCAAGAGTCGGAAACACATTAAGTTCATTTATAACTTATAGAGAATTCAGCCTAACACAAGCTTCATCTTGCAAGTGTTTAACATAACTTTTTAATACTTGCAAACTTGCAGTGACTGTCTGCCTTCCCTACTGTGACTACCTTCCCAATCTAAACTAACTCTAAATCCTTCACTTTGTCAATAGGCTTTAAAAAAAAAAAAAAAAAATGAGTACTCCCTTTAAGTCTAAAAGACCTCTCTGAAACTGCTTCCTCTTGGGATCAAACAAGAAGGGAATCAGTGAGCCAGAGAAATGTCCTAGGCCATCATCCTCCTGCTCACACTCTCCCCAGGCCTGAACTCCAGCCTCAACTTTACTGCTGAGCAGGTCAGTGGTTGCCTGTAAATTGGGACCAAAGGTTATGCAACAGAAAAGAGGGATTACAAAGGAGGATAAGGAAATCTGGGGGGGCTACGTGCAAAGTTTTGAATATGATGAAGGGTTGACAGGTTATGTGTGTGTCACAACTTTATCTCATTTGTACTTTAAATACATGCAGCTTATTGTATTCCATTAATACTTCAATAGAATTGTTCTCTCTCTCACACACACACAGCTTTATAAGGAAAAGCATTTTACAGCATCCTCCTTTTTCCAGCATGGAACAAAACCTTACACCCAAAGTTGCAAATGTAATCGGGTGACAAGGAAGAAAGTCACACACCAAAGATGGTAGGGCAGGATGACAGAGGAAGACTGGGACATTGATAACATGCTTACACTGTACACTGGTTCTAGACTAACTCCTTCTAGACATCTTGCTACATGAAGACAATAAAGCTTAATTATTAAATGAAGCAGAGCAGCTGGGTTTCTGTTAGTTGCCTCTGGACTCTACTCCTAATATGGTGGTCTTTAAAGCCAGTAAGATCAGGTCACTCCCATGCTAACTATTTTTTGTTTCTAATCTTAAAATAAAGTTCAAATCCCAGGCTAACTGGGGGCTTCCTCAGTGGCTCAGAGATAGAGAATCTGCCTGCAATGCAGGAGACACAGGAGACGGGGGTTCAATTCTTGGGTTGAGAAGAACCCCTGGAGTCAGACATGGCAACCCACTCCAGTATTCTTGCCTGGAGAATCCCATGGACAGAGAAGCCTGGCGGGCTACAGTCCATGAGGTCACAAAAAGTCAGACACGACTGAAGCAACTGAGCACACACACCCAGACTGACAAATACAAGGGTGTGAAGGGTCTGAATGTCTAGAGGTAATTCATTAGCCACCACTCCCCACCTCCAGCCATACTTTGCATTCTTCTAGTGAGTACTCTCCACTTTGAGTGCTACACAGGCATCGCACATGGTGCCCTGATACTCCTAGCACCTGGCTAAGCCCCTGGTACAGAAGAGGTACTCAAAATATCCTCCTGTCCTCAAGAGCTCATGGTCGCGCTTATTATGCATTAGAGATGCTTATTGCCAAATCTAATCAACAGTTGGGAGGAAGAAATCCAGCTTAGTGATCTTCCAGATTATTCTATCTCTATACAATCTATAAAAGAGTTTCATTCTTTCATGAAATATCCATCACATTGTAGAAACAAGACGCAAAGAGAGACCTGAATCATTTCTAGACTCCCTACATTTTTTTGAGCATCCAAATTCTATCAGGGTAAGTGAATTGCTCTGAGGATGAAAGAGGAATGTAGGACCTTTGAAAAAACTGGATGCAATTCTGCAGTTAAATTATTCAAAAATGTTCTGTCAGCTCTAGAGCAAGAGAGAGGTCATGATGATAGTGGAGGGTAAGAAACTTAAAGTGGTAATAAGATTTAAAGGGACTATACCACCAAAATGTAATGTGGCATCCACAGATACATGGAAACTAAGGCCCCAGAAGCCTCCCTCTCCATGTTCCAACAGTCAGAATGAGGAATTACACTTGACACTGAACTCTCCCTCTGAACTTCTGCCTAACGTGGACAACTGAAGAACAATTTTGTGATGACTGAGCATGTATTTCTCTGATGTCAAACATCTGGACACAGATTTGAAAATTCTATAAAAAGTCTTCATATTGCAAAATGCTTAGCTAAATGTTAAGTATTTTGCAATATCCAGACACTTAGTGCTGAAGCCAAGACCTTAATTCTTTGTTTCATTTTCATTCCTCAAATGACACAACAAAGGCTGATGTACCTTTTGTCACGTTTTTCTTCTCTATGTTCTCCTTGGTGCCAAGCACACTGCTTTATACTTACAGGGCACCAAATGGATAGCATATATGTTATCTGCTGGGAAGAAATTACATAAAGAGATTCTAAAGTAAGGGATCCTGACTTGCCATCTTCCAAGGATAACTAGTTTATGGTAGCTCTCACAGCCACCAACAAAATTTCCACCACAATTTACATCCTCCTCCTTCAGAACAGTTCTGGGAGACAAGAAGCAGAGTTATGGGCGAAACAGCCCCGCACTGACTCCTCCATTCAATATACTAGATGCAAGCCATATGCCAAGGCGGTGCTGTGCATTCAGGAAGGCAGAAGTGACTGGGACATGGTCCTTATTGTTGAGGGGCATACAGTCCAACATGACAAAATAAAAGGGCAATTGCTTTTTTCAATGACTTCTTCATCGGTCAACTTAAGAATCGTGTCTGAGCAGCATCTGACGCAGATGCTCAACTCTGCCTCTTTAAAACAGTGTGCACTTGGCTTCTAAGACACCTGCCTCAACCAAGTTTTCTTCCTACCTGACCAACCATTCCTTCTCAGGCTCCTTTGCTGGCTGCTCATCTCCCAAAACTGTTACTGTAACAGAGTCCTTGGTTCAATTCATGGATCACCACCCTTCTCTACCTCTCCTCCCTAACTGGTTGATTTCATCCAGAAGCAATGCTAAATACTACTCTCTACAATGATGACTTGCTGAGTATAAACCTCCAGCTATTCCTCTCCCCTAACTCCATCATTATTAGTCTACCTGCTATCTGACATCTCTACCTGGGTATCTAATTGGCATCACATCCAATACTGAACCCCTTACTTGCCTTCCAAAGCCCGTCCAACCACAGTCTCCCCATTCCTGTTAACAGCAGAGTCAGCCAGCCAGTTGCTTGACTGGCCTCTCTCTTACCCCAAGCTCATCCATCAGGAAATTATATTGGCACCACCTTCAAAATCTGACTCTCTCTCTTACTTCCATTGCTATCTTATTGGTCCAAACCTCCGTCATCTTTGCTTAAATTACTGCAATAGCCTCACATGTGGTCTCACGGCTTCCACATTTTTCATCTATAATTTGTTCTCGATTCAGGAGCCAGACAAACTTTTAAATGAAAACCAGGCCCAAAGCCACCAATGGCTCCCCATTTCCCTTGGTCTAAAAGCTCAAATCCTTCAAACTAGGTCCAGAAACTCTGACTCAACTTTAACCACTTTACACACCCCTTGCTCGCTCTGTCCCAGCCCTAGTAGACCCTTCTTCGTCCCTTGCATACGTGAGAAATATTCCTTCAGGATCTTTTCAAAGTCATTCCTTCAACCAACTTTTTCCAGATGTCTGATCATCTCCTTCAAGTTTCTGTTCCACTGGTGTCTTCCAGAGAAGGCGAATTCTGATCACCATTTATAAAAATATGCCTTCACCCTCCCCTACCCACCACACTCCCCCCAATCCATGCTTCATCTTTCTATTTTTCTCCATAGCACTTGTTTTTTTTTAACCTTCTTTTCCCAGGTAGCGTTAGTGGTAAAGAACCCACTGCCAATGCAGGAGACATAAGAGATGAGGGTTTGATCCCTGGGTCAGGAAGATCCCCTGGAAGAGGGCATGGCAACCCACTCCAGTATTCTTGCCTGGAGAATCCCATGGACAGAGGAGTCTGGTGAGCCACAGTCCATGGGTTTGCAAAGAGTCAGACACGACTGAGCAACTAACACTTTGATGATGTATAACATTTACGTCTTTGCTTATCATCTATCGTCCCCTTCAAATGTAAGATCCATGAAGGCAGGACATTTTGGTTTGTTTTGCTCACGGTTGCCAATGCTCAATTAATATTATTGGAATAAATAAAAGAAAAATTAGTTGGGTTTATCTAATAATACATTTATACTAGATTAATAATAAACTGTATTAGACTAATAATGAGCCCTAGACAACTATGACTATAACATAATTTTACAGGAAGTTGATTTGTTCAGGGGAAATGCGACAGGAAAAACCTCAGACATATAGATTTTGACCAACAACGGGAGAAGAAGAAAATAGTATTTCAAGAAACAGATTCTATAGTAGACTGATAAAAGTAATTCATATTTATTATTTTAACTATATTTTAATGCTAATTTTCATGTCTTAAAATATTTGCTTTTCTTCTAGATTTTTGATCAAATTGCCATGTTTATGCAAGTTTTCATTACGTATGTTTTACCTCTGGTGAACAGGGAGCAGCCAGTTCTGCAAATTCAATTCAAGAAGTTATTTAGAGTATAAGCTCTCTGTTAAAAGAAAACAATGTCAGGAACTGCAGGATGCAATGCAGAGAACGCTATGATCTCCGCCAACTACAGGTGGGAAAAAACAAACACAAATTATCTACAGTAAGAGCATTAGTGTGGTTCAACAGAAAGGACAAAGTAAAATCAAATCTTACAACACTCTCAGCCCTCAATGTAATTTAGAATTAGCCAGAAAGCTTTAAAACAGGGTTTTCTAACCAAAAAAAATGACATACCTCCTCCCTTGCTGTGAATCCTGATTGAATCAGTCTGGGGTAGCACTCAGGTATTAAAACTCTCAAGTGAAAATTTAAGCAAACAGTTCCCTCAGACTAAAGAAACAGGAGGCTTTGGGTAACTTTACAAAGACAGAGCAAGGTATGCTAGGCCAAGAGCAGAGGATCAGCAATGACAGGCAACAAAGCACGAAATGTCTAGGAAAACCTTTGTGGCTGAAATACATGAAGAGACGCACATGGTGAAAGACGCTGAACAACATGCTAAGGAATGTGGGTTTATTCTCTAAGAGTTTTCATCCATTATTACAAGTGAAGTGAAGTTGTTCAGTCGTGTCCGACTCTTTGCGACCCCGTGGAATGTAGCCTACGAGGCTTCTCCGTCCATGGGATTCTCCAGGCAAGAATACTGGAGTGGGTAGGTTTGGATTATTCATTGTTCAGTGACAAGAGAATATGGAGGATCAATTCAGATGAAATAGGATATGAAGGAAGGTGAACTAGCCCTAGCCTGTCTTCACCAGTAATCCAAATGTGTTTGAGGTGTTGATGGCCCACTTTTAAACTATCTAAAACTGTATGAAAATTAAACCACTGAGATGTTCAAAACTCACTCTTCAAAAGTAGGCTGAAACACAACTATTGCCTAAATAAATTTTCTTTCTTTGTAAAAGCCTCTTAATTACCTTGTTAAACTTGTGAAAAAAATAACCTCACTTCAAGTGAGAAAGGACATACATGGCACCTTTTGGTCACTCTATTTTAAAATCAAAAATTGGGAAATTTCACAGACATATTTGGCATAAAGGCCAATTATAAATGCCAGCTCAACAGCATCATGTGAAAATTCCAGGTTCTGTAAACAGTAAATCATTTAAAATTCAAAATCCAAGTAAATATTCAGCAACCACTTACATACTTTAAATTCACTCAGTAGTCTGAACAAGTGCTGGGAAATAACATAAATCTAACTACATGTTAAAATATTAAATAAGAATAATTTGAAAATTAATGAGAATTTTGAAAAATAGCAAATACAGTAATTTGAAGGCAATTATAGGAAGTAGATTTTTCTTTGGATGAAGTACTAGTGTGTTTTCATTTATTTTAGAGCACAGACTGAAAAAAATTATACTTTTCCAGCCCTCCATTGACCAGAATAGGACTCAAAACAATGTCCAGGTAAGTCATTCCATGTTTACACTCACCATACCTCAGCCATTTTTTTCTTACAACTGAAGGATTAGTATTACTATTTTGAGGGTATTTTGTCTGTGTAGGCCTGCTTGAGTTAATATCAGCCTGTAAGTGTTAGAAACCCCAAAAGCTTGACAACCTTTTCATTATAACATATAGATTTGTAATTCTGAAATTTAAAATAATTCAACTTTTTACATGAAGCTGTAACAACTTTTTTTTTTCCCTATAGTGCATCCAAAGAATTTATCCACATCCTCTCCTTTTATCCTAAAAACTCCTTGAAGGAAAAAGGAAAAATATCATCCACCAGTCTATAAATGAAAAACTCATGGAGACATTTTTGTTAAATTCCAAGCAAGTTGTAAAGGTGAAATTCAAACTTAGGTTCTCTTCCTGAATCTAGTTCTTCTCGCCATAGACTGTCCAAATATCTGCTATGTTTTATCTGTTTTAAGACAATTTCAATTTCAGAGACACTTAAAATGCAAATAAACATATATCTTAGGATGGATGTAAACAGGTATAATTTTTGACTGCACAGAGGTTTTTTTCCCCCAAAGCAACCCAAGGTATTAGGAGAAAAAAAAAATACTGCAAAAAATATCAGTAGAAACAAACTTAGAAAGATTTTAGGAGAACAAATTTAGCATAAGAAACAAAACTGAAACTTCTGAAATGACCCTTCTCGTTTAAAGACTACAAGTTATTCTATTCTTACATTCTTAACTAAAACTATTCACACACACACACACATTATAACCAGCAGTCCAATTCCTAGTTTTTTTTCTCTGCTTGAGAAGCAGGAGATATAAATCTTCAAAATGTTACATATTTTAAGATAACACTTACCTCATACTTCCTAAAATTCCCCATCAAAAAACTAGGAATAATTTTTAAAAGCTATTTTTCACTTTTTTATCAAAATATTTTCAATCAAAATTATTTTAAAATAAACTATTAGAAATAAAATAGACCATTTTCCTGAAGCAGTTTTCACTTTATCTATATTCTGAACAGTATCAAAAAGACCTGACCTATCTCCACACTTCGCGAATTCAATCATTCTTTCTCTGCCCGACAAGGATCTCCCTTAGTCCTAAATTTTATGGCTCCTAAAGTCAATCCTTCCTTTACATAGCATTCATTTTCCCACCTCATAAATCCTAACTAGATCTTGTCTTCACTGAGTAGGTATTTGCCTTTGTGTGTGTTTATTATTTCCTACAGTTCTCAGCAGAATACATACAATGGGAAAACGTTTATTGACTGAAAAACTCTTGAGATCATACGTAGAGAAGATAGTGAATGAAAAAGAGGCTTTATAAGGCATGCTTATTTCAAAGCCATTCAGCTCACTGCTACATTCCCAGACTGAGAACAATACCCTGCACACAGTAGACACTCAATAAGTATCTGGTGAGTGAAGAAACATTGCTTCTTCAAATGGAGAAAGTTCTAGAGCAAGTCACTCATATGACATCATGAAGGTACATGAAGAAACCATAGCTTCTGCCTTTCCTCCTGTACATATAAACTTGATATTCACTCAGTTCAGTTCAGTCGCTCAGTCGTGTCCAACTCTTTGTGACCCCATGAATTGCAGCACGCCAGGCCTCCCTGTCCATCACCATCTCCCAGAGTTCACTCAAACTCACATGCATTGAGTCGGTGATGCCATCCAGCCATCTCATCCTCTGTCGTCCCCTTCTCCTCCTGCCCCCAATCCGTCCCAGCATCAGGGTTTTTTCCAATGAGTTAGCTCTTCGCATCAGGTGGCCAAAGTACTGGAGTTTCAGTTTCAGCATCAGTCCTTCCAATGAACACCCAGGACTGATCTCCTTTAGGATGGACTGGTTGGATCTCCTTGCAGTCCAAGGGACTCTCAAGAGTCTTCTCCAACACCACAGTTCAAGAGCATCAATTCTTCAGTGCTCAGCTTTCTTCATAGTCCAACTCTCACATCCATACATAACCACTGGAAAAACCATAGCCTTGACTAGACAAACCTTTGTTGGCAAAGTAATGTCTCTGCTTTTGAATATGCTATCTAGGTTGGTCATAACTCTCCTTCCAAGAAGTAAGCATCTTTTAATTTCATGGCTGCAGTCACCATCTGCAGTGATTTTGGAGCCCCCAAAAATAGTCTGACACTTTATTAGTATTCACTGCACTAATGTAAAATTGTTCAGTACAAGCATGTGTGTAGATGTACTTAGTCGTAAGTAGTGGTCATAACTTTTGCCACCGCATGGACTGTAGCCAGCCAGGCTCCTCTGTCCAAGGGATTTCCCAGGCAAGAATACTGGAGTGGGTTGCTGTTCCCTTCTCCAGGGGATCTTCCCGACCCAGGGATCAATCCTGAGTCTCTTGTGTATCCTGCATTGGCAGGCAGATTCTTTACCACTGGAGCCACCTGGGAAGTGCGGTACAAGGGATTCTATTAATTGAAACAACCAAACCATAAACAACAACAAAACTCAACCATGCCTTTGGCTAGTGATCAAAAGTCCATGACAAGTTAGGAGGATGTTCCATCCAACCAATTTAATGACAGGCTTTTCAGACTCATCACCAATTCTGCTCTGGTCTCAAAGCCATTAGCAAGCCACCTGCACATGTAAACTGCACTGGGCAAGTAAACAGGCTGCTGCTGCTGCTGCCAAGTCGCTTCAGTCGTGTCCGACTCTGTGCCACCCCATAGACGGTAGCCCACCAGGCTCCCCCATCCCTGGGATTCTCCAGGCAAGAACACTGGAGTGGGCTGCCATTTCCTTCTCCAATGCAGGAAAGTGAAAAGTGAAAGTGAAGTCGCTCAGTCGTGCCCGACTCTTAGCGATTCCATGGACTGCAGCCTACCAGGCTCCTCCATCCATGGGATTTTCCAGGCAAAAGTATTGGAGTGGGTCGCCATTGCCTTCTTCGTAAATAGGCTGATTGAGTCCTAAGTTCCTGAAGAAAATCCTTCAAGAAACAGAGTGATGACTCTCAAAGCAGGCTGTGGCCTTTACACTTGCCACTTCCATATTCAGTGTAGGCTTCAACAACACTTTTAGAAATGATCTCAGATCTAATCCCACAACTTTGAGTTTATTCCAGAAGCAGTAATCCAGGTGGAACTGAAACCTATAAAGGGTCCTCCTCTTTATGTCTTAAAAATAAATATCTCCCAAGTCTTCAGCCTTTACCCTGTCCCCAACCACTTCACATGCTGCATCTTAAAATGATGAGGAGAGACCAGGAAAGATACAGAACCTAAATAATAGCAGCGGTACATTTTCAGCATCTATTTAAGACTTGGTTCAAGGTTAACCTTTTATTTGTTTCCAAACTCATCTAAACTTGTTCACAGTTTATAAGCAGCAGACATTAATTCAAGAAATATCCTTTCTCTAAAAAGCCTTAGATTTACAAAGCTAACCATTTGTACAATCTGTGAATTCCCAATTAATTATGTTTTACCATATAGCTATTAAAAAACAATAGAATGCCCTTTGAAGGTCAATGCACTTTGAAGGTTGGACATATAACAAAAGTCTTACGGCTTCCCTTGTGGCTCAGTTGGTAAACAATCCACCTGCAATGTGGGAGACCTGGGTTCAATCCCTGGGTTGGGAAGATCCCCTGGAGGATGGCACAGCAACCCACTCCAGTACTCTTGCCTAGAGAGTCCCCATGGAGACCGGCAGGCTGCGGTCCATGGGGTCGCAGAGTCAGACGTGACTGAGAGACTAAGCGCACACACACACACATAAAAGTCTTAGTATGTTCCTTCAGAATCACCTTTCTCCTTGCTCTCCTGATACCACAGTAGATACAGCTAGAAAAGGACGTATCTGGAAAGCAAGAGAACTAGATTGAATAATAATTTGCCTTTGGAGAAGCATATACATATATATATATATGGCACATTAATCTATATAGACCCCTCAATCAGTTAAGTATGTAGATATTCTACTGTAAGTAAGCAGATACTATAAGATTAAATATCTGGTAAACAGGTGACTAAATCATGAGGGGGAGGGTTAGAAGTCAGAGCATAAAGTGGGGAATATGAAGTTCTAAGCAGGCCATTCAGACTAATAAAAGAAAATACCTGGAGAACTGGTCAGAATTTATTTACTTAATAAACAATCAAAGTGATAGGCATGCTTCAGGGAACACAAAGGTGAATTCTGATCTGAAATTTGACATGGATCTCCAGTTACAAGGAGCTGAATCGCCAGGTGTTCAGAATTTTTCCCAAGTTTATCATTAGTGACATGTTGATTAAATTCCTACTAAGACACACACAAACTAGCCGGAAAAACATACTTTACACCATTTATGTTTTTTTAACATATGCTTCTTTATGTCTTGTTTTCAAAGCTTTGCAATCACATTCACATACACAGGAACAGTAATAGTCAAATGACCCAGCTCTCTCTCCTATTGGTGACCACAGGGCAGTCTCCTCACTCTGCGGATGTAACCTAAACTTACACAGATGGCCTAGTTCTCAGCTAATGAAGAGGAGCTGCGTTTGTTTTCAGGGTGGGTGCTGCAAAAAAAAAACGCCAGGTGTATTTATAGAAAGGAGCAAGACTATGATAGAGGCATGAGGACAGAAGTCTAAGTTTCTCTCACCTAGTAAAGAAGCCTGCAGAAAGATCTGGATCCCATAGCCCGGTTTCCACTCCTGACTCTCCAACTACTACCAACTCTGTAAACTTATTAAAGCCCTTTTTGATCTATCACCTTATGTATAAAATTTACACAAGGCCCCTTGCCTCGGATGACTGTCAGAAAAAGGAACGAAATCGGGTATGTAACATCTGGGACGTGGGAGTTACTCGATAAATGGCAACCTCCTCTCCCAGCCTCCTGTTCACCCAGAATTGCCCCTCAAAAATTACAAAGATACGAAAGGCAGGGTTAAAACTAAAAAGCTGGTTGGCAGGGTAAGAACAATTTGGGTGGAGGCTCGCTTATTTACCGGAGGCTTTCGCTTAAAATGGAGTTAGGATATTGGTAACGGAGGGACACACGGAAAAAGCATCAGGTATACGCAGAACTACCCCCTCCTCAACAAACACCTCCCCCAAAGACATTCCTTTAAGTAAGCACGAAACAAACTTCGGAAGCTGCGGATATCCTGTGAACCTACTCGGTGGCCTCAATGAAAATCACAGGCACACGTAGAGCTGAACACGACGTACACCATCCATAGGCCGCCTTGTCAGTTTCTGATCACGCTATTTTTGCAAAACTGTCCTCAAATCCGAGGCTGCTCTCTCGCCTCCAAATTCGCCTCAGAGGAGGCTGGGAGCCAAGAGCGAGTTGCGGAACGGATAATGAGGATGGCAAAGTGGAGATGTCTGGTCAAATGACTGAAAAAACAAGGCGGTGGATGAGGGGGCGGGGTAGAGCAGTGGGGCAGGGACGCGCGGCCACCGAGCCAGAAAGACCGCGGCTTCACAATGAAAGGAAGAGACTGCGACAGTCGCCGGCTCCTGGTCCCCGGCGGATACCGATGGCGAGGCCGGGGGCGCACAACAGAGCGTGGGAAGACGGGAAGAGGGGGCCGGAGGAAGTGGCCACGGAGCACCCGAGCAGGTGCAAAGCCCCCAGGCGAAGAGAAACAGGCTCGGGATACTCACTGTGTAGAGCAGGTTGAGCGCGCACAGGCAGTTCTTGGAACACGCGAAGCCCCCACAAACCATTTTGAAGCCTGTGGTTCCAACTGCAGGTAAAATCTGGCTCCGGCGGAGCCTCCAGACAGCCTCTTTGTCCTTGCCTTCAGGGCCTAGCCAAGGCGAGGCCGCAGCCGGGCTGCGAGTGTGGAGCCCAAGGCTTGGGCTGGGGCTGCAGTGCGCGGCGCGCCCGCGGCAGCTCCAACCCACTCTGGAACCTGCGGCCGCAGCATTGGGAGCCTGAGCCCGAGCCCCGCCCAGCACCCCCCTCCCCCGCCTCGCCCTACGCCCTGATTGGCCGCCGGCGGGGAACAAAGGTAGAAATATGCAAATAAATGCGCTCAGCTAGCTGGGATCCAGGAGGGGAGGGGCGAGGCGGTCCCTGGGAGAGTTGGGCAAGGGGCGGAGGCCGTGGGGGAGGGTGCCGGAGGCCAGAGTGTGACAGCGACCTCGCCGCGGTTCCTGGGGAGCAGGTGAGGAGGAGAGGGCGGGGCTCCGCGGAGATCCACGCTGGCAGGGAGGAAGATGACAGCACCTCCCGGTTCTTGGCCCCAGCGGGTGACGTGACACCATTTTGAATGAGATTTTAAAATTAAGCACCTGGCCTTGTTTGAATGAAGAAAGAAAGCAGGGAATGAAGCAATAAATGAATAAATGTGAACGACTTAAACGACAAAAATGAAGTGGGGAAAATGAAAGGAAGGAAATAAAAGAATAAAAGGAAAGATGAAATATCTGCTTTTCTTAGAAAATAGGTTAGATATATGACCCATAATTGTGACTCTTGTCAGGTTAGATGTATCCTACAGGGATTTACAAAAATGCTAATGAACTTTATGAATACATGTATAAAAAACAGAAAATCAAGAGGTGGGTTGTTTGTTGTTTTTGTCTTCCAATCCTGCCTTTCAATAAGCTGGCGGGGGGCGGGGGGGGGGGGGTTTCCTCCACAAATAATTGAAAAATTTTAAATGACAGTCTCCACTTCTGTCAATTCATTATCACTTTGATCCTCTGCTATAGAAAAGCATAATGGATCTTCAAATGCCTTGCATGTAAATTGGGATATTAACAGTATGTCAAACACTTTTTGCACAGTTTCTGGCACTGTAAGTAAGGACTCAATAAATGCCAGCTAGTATTAGCATATTTAACAGTTATTTGAATACCTACTGCATTTCAGGCACTAAGGTAAGCAAATAAAGGTTTGGTTATTTCATGGTGAAGTGAAGTGAAGTCGGTCAGTCTTGTCCGACTCTTTGCAACCCCATGGACTGCAGCCCACCAGGCTCCTTAGTCAATGGGATTTTCCAGACATGAATACTGGGGTGGGTTACCATTTTCTTCTCCAGGGAATCTTCCTGACCCAGGGATCGAACCCAGGTCTCCCGCATTGTAGGCAGCCGCTTTACCGTCTGAGCTACCAGGGAAGCCCATATTTCATGGTGCCTTCTACCAAAAACTGATCTTACAGAGAAATAATCAGATATTTATAAAATATCTAAACCTAAGAGTTCATGCTGAGTAAATGATGTGATAGCAAATGATACTGTTTACATCGGAGAAAGCGATGGCACCCCACTCCACTACTCTTGCCTGGAAAATCCCGTGGACCGAGGAGCCTGGTAGGCTGCAGTCCACGGGGTCCTGAAGAGTCGGACACGGCTGAGTGACTTCACTTTCACTTTTCACTTTCCTGCATTGGAGAAGGAAATGGCAACCCACTCCAGTGTTCTTGCCTGGAGAATCCCAGGGACGGGGGAGCCTGGTGGGCTGCCGTCTATGGGGTTGCACAGAGTCGGACACGACTGAAGCGACTTAGCAGCTGATAAAAAGATAATTTGTCTTCTTGGAATTATTTGCTTCCTCTTCTAACCTCTCTTAACCTCCCCAGACCTCACTTCACCAAGAAAGCCACATTAATTATTTAGCCCTGGTATTATTCCATATTAACCTTTTGTATATGCCCCCAAAGAGTTCCAGCTTTTTAAAAATTTTAATCTGGAAAATGACCCTCAAACCCAAGTAAAACTTGGTAGCTCAATCCTCTTCTCATTAGTGACAAGATTGCTACCACTTGAACATCACTCAACCAACTTTGACAACTCTATGCTTTCTTCATATTACTCTTTATTGTCTCCCTGTGGGTTAAATCTTTTTTTTTTTTTTTTTTTTTGTAGGAATGTACCATTTCAATCAGGAGTCCAATAGGAAGGAGATGGCTCATTTCAATGACTGAGAAGAGTTTAATAAAGAGACTGTTTTGAAAAATATGGACAAGGTTAAAGGAAGCCAAAACAGGATGGTGAAACAGTTCAGAGTTAGAAAGAGCAAGCAGTCACTAATCCCCTTAAGTCTGAGGGGCAATCTAAGGGAGCTGTTACAGAAACCAGGCAGGAGCTGCAAGTGTAGGAGGGCTGTTAGAGCTGTGGCCTTTAAGAGAAAACAAAAAAAATACTGCAAATTGGAAAAGAAAACAAGTGAGTGTGGTGGGATTTCTTAGAATTTGGGTATAGAAATTTCAGATGATCCCACCCTAACAAGAGTGAGCTGGAAAAGCTACAAAAAAAAAAAAAAAAAAAAAAAACCTACCAGGAAACAAAGCAAATGAATAGACAACAACAAAAAATCACAGATACAGAGGACAGATTGGTGATTACCAGAGAGGAACGGAGTAGGAAGGTGGGCAAAGAGAGTGACCAGTATTAATTGTATGATGATGCACAGTAATTAGAGTTTCAGTGATGATCACTTTGTAGTGTATATGGCTGTAGAATTATAATGCTGTACACCAGAAACATACATAATGTTATATACCAATTTTACCTCGATTAAAAAAAATTATCATAGAACTGAAGAAACAAAGACATCTAAAGGGAACTAAACCCAAGAAGTAATGACATTCTTAGGAAGGAAAAATCCCACAGTGCTTTCACTCTTGAGTGTAAAGTCAGTCATGTCCGACTCTTTGTGACCCATGGACTGCAGCCTACCAGGCTCCTCCATCCATGGGATTTTCCAGGCAAAAGTATTGGAGTGGGTCGCCATTGCCTTCTTCGTAAATAGGCTGATTGAGTCCTAAGTTCCTGAAGAAAATACTTCAAGAAACAGAGTGATGACTCTCAAAGCAGGCTGTGGCCTTTACACTTGCCACTTCCATATTCAGTGTAGGCTTCAACAACACTTTTAGAAATGATCTCAGATAGTCCACTAGGCTCCTCTGTCCATGGAATTTTTCAGGCAAGAGTACTAGAGTGGGTTGCCATTTCCTTCTCCAGGGGACCTTCCCAACCCAGGGATTGAACCTGGGTCTCCCGCATTGCAGGCAGACGCTTTACCATCTGAGCCACCATGGAAGCCCAAGCTTTCACTCTTAGGGATTAGCTATTAGGGGCTTCCCTGGTGGCTCAGTCAGTAAAGAATCTCCCTGCAATCAGGAGACTGCCTGCCTGCAAAGCAGGAAACATGGGTTCCATCCCTGCATCAGGAAGATCCCCTGGAGAAGGAAATGGCAACCCATTCCAGTATTCTTGCCTGGAGAATCCCATGGACAGAGGAGCCTGACAGGCTACAGTCCATGGGATTGCAAGAGTTGGACACAACTTAGCTACTAAACCACCATGGAAAGAAGACTGCTACACAGCCTGGATGGGAAGAGAGTTTGAGGGAGAATGGATACATGTACATGTGTGTGTGGCTGACTCGCTTCTCTGTTCTTAGTCTGTTGTCAGACAAAAGTGCTCCCTCCACAATATCTCAGGACGCACAAACATCCTCGAGTGTGATAGTGGCTAAAAGCTGAGAATAGGACAGGAAAGACAGAGCAATCTGGGTCTTTACCCAATCCAAAGCAGTGGCTGCCAAAGGCTAAGACATTAGCCGAAGAGGAAAATCTCTTTCCCTTGGGCTGCAAGAGCCCTCTGGGACTGGGATAGAACAGCAAGAAAGGGAAAGAACTCACAAGGACGTGAGTGAAATCCAAGGACATGACTGAAGAATGAAGAATGCTCCACGGCAACAATAAATAAATAAATAAATAACAGCCAGGTTGTAAGCATGTCTCCTGAGGCTTAGAGTGCTGGTCGCTGGGCTGTAAAGTACAAAGAGATCTGTATGAGGGCTCCTTCGTATAGAAGGAAAACCTTGATTGTAACCTCAAAAATAATTGAAGCCAGTGCTGAAGAATCCAACTAAGCCTGTAACAAGTCCTGACCCAGCTCAATGACAGTGTGCACTACTTAGGTATCCATAATAGTCTCCTGGCAGAATAAAGGATGTACTGTTTTCTGTTGGGAAATACTACTTGCTTCACTCTCAGTGTTCTTTTATATACACTACCTGACACAAAATCAAAATTATGAAAGATTGGATAATCAAAAAAAAAAATTGACTATGGTCAGAAGAAGAAATGGAAGCAAAACCAAAGAAGATCCAGATGTTACAGTTATCAGACAGGTCCTCAAAACTCAACCAGGACTGGATTAGATGTGCAAAAGGTTTATTGGGAGAAACATCTGTGAGGGTAAATGGGCATGTAACTATAGGAGGCTAGGAGAGTTAAGAGACATTGCTTTGCTGATAGATGACCATATAGTCAAAGCGATGGTTTTTCCAGTAGTCATGTACAGATGTGACAGTTAGACCATAAAGAAGGCTGAGCGCAGAAGAATTGATGCTTTTGAACTGTGGTGCTGAAGAAGACTCCTGAGAGCCCCTTGGATAACAAGGAGATCAAACCAGTCAATCCTAAAGAAAATCAACCCTGAATATTCATTGGAAGGAGTGTTGCTGAGGCTGAAGCTCCAATACTTTGACCACCTGATGCAAAGAGGCAACTTTTTGGAAAAGACTTTGATCCTGGGAAAGATTGAGAGCAAGAGGAGAAGCAGGCAACAGAGGATGAGATGGTTGGATGGCATCACTGACTCAGTGGACATGAGTTTGAGCAAACTTGGTGAGATAGTGAGGGGCAGGGAAGCGTGGCATGCTGCAGTCCATTGGGTCGCAAAGACTCAGACATGACTGAGCGGCTGAAGAACAACAACAAAGGATAGTTAAGGGAATGCAATATAGGTCTCACCTCTATGGAGGAGAGAGGGAAGGAAGGATAAAGGAGATGGAGGAAGGAAGAGGGAAGAAGGACGGATGAAAGGAAGGGAGGAGGGAAGAAGAAAGGAAGAAAGGAAAGAAGGAAGGTCTTGGACTGCCGTGAAGTTTTTAAAAGCTTTGGCCAGGCCAGCAAGGAGTCTTCAGGCCAAAGCCAAACGTCAGAGACATCCAGCACACCCTCCAGCAATGAGCCTGCCTTAAGTACTGCCAGTCTCTGGCTGGAGACATCAGCACAAAGGCTTTGATGGATTTCAGAGGATAGCCTGGGGGCTGGCTCAACTATGCTGCCCACAAGAGGAAGGGTGTTTTCTTGTAATAATTCTGACTGTATTTCCCCTTTCTGTCTTAAAAATATTTTTCTGATCACATCTTGCAATTTTTCAGTCTTCATCATTTTACCATGAAGGAATTCTCTAACTTCATCTGGGTAATCCTTTTTAGGTTTTAACAATCCATATTTTAAAATTCTTTCTTTGTGGCTTAGGTTTTCGTTGTTGTTGTTCGGTTGCTAAGTCCTGTCTGACTCTTTGCAGTCCCATGGACTGTAGCATGATTTCTGAGGCAAGAATACTGGAGTGGGTTGCCATTTCCTCCTCCAGGGGACCTTCCCAATCTAGGGATTGAACACGTGTCTCCTGTGTCACCTGCAATACAGGCAGATAGATTCTTTACTCCGATGAGCCACTGGGACTTGGATTTAGCTTGACACTACCTTTATTTTTTAAATTCTCAATTTTTTTTCCTATCAGTTCAGTCAACATTTCTTTTTTTAATAATTCAACACCAAGACTTGATTTCATTCAACAAATCCTAAGAAAATTATTTATAAGCTGTTGCACAGAATTTTTAACTCTCTTACCAAAAGTCTTCCTAAACTTCTCAGAAATATGAACATAAAATTGCTCATGTACAATTTATAGTCACACAAAACATCAGTAATACAGCAAATTTTAAACTGCTTTAACTGCAGTGAAAGTGAAAATCAGTCGTGTCTGACTCTTTGTGACCCCATGGACTATACAGTCCATGGAATTCTCCAGGCCAGAATACCAGAGTGGGTAGCCTATCCCTTCCCCAGGGGATCTTCCCAAGCCAGGAATCGAACTGTGGTCTCCTGCATTGCAGGCGGATTTTTTACCAGCTGAGCTGTCAGGGAAGCCCTAAACTACAGTACACTTTGCTATACTATATCTCAACCCTAGGATATTTTCCTTAGTCAATAAAATAGTATTATATAAATTGCCAATTTTTAAAATATCTGTCAGTGATTTTACTAGAATTGATCTAGTTAAATTATTTACAATGACAGCTTTTTTATTACAAAATTTTTTGTTCACTCTTTCTTTGATATTCTTGTGTCTCCAGGGGAAATAAAGGAAAGAACTGTAGAAACTTTCTTCTGGAATGATTTTCAGCTTTTTGGATTAAATGAAGCTCAAGATGGGAGTTTCTTGGCCAAGAATGAGACAAAGGAGCTGATCAATAGCTGCCTGACTCCTTCCAAGTCTATCTCTTGCTCTGTTTTCTCTATTATCCTTTTTGATGTTTTGCCAAAATTTAGCAATTAAATGCAACACATTCATCCTGCCTACAATAATATTCAGACTCCCTTCTGCTTCGCAGAATGTTTCACAATTCATGCTAAAGGACCTTAAAATCATAATTCATTTTCAGAAAATGTTTTTCTTCTAACTACAAATTGAAACTCCAGTATTTTGGCCACCTCATGCAAAGAGTTGACTCATTGGAGAAGACTCTGATGCTGGGAGGGATTGGGGGCAGGAGGAGAAGGGGACGACAGAGGATGAGGTGGCTGGATGGCATCACTGACTCGATGGATGTGAGTCTCAGTGACCTCCGGGAGTTGGTGATGGACAGGGAGGCCTGGCATGCTGGGATTCATGGGGTTGCAAAGAGTTGGACACGACTGAGTGACTGATCTGATCTGACAAATTAAATTTGAAGTTCTTTTTTTTTGTTTTCTTGCTTTTACTTGCTTCATTTTCCTGTCCATGTGATGCCAAGAGGATGAAAACATATGGCTATATATGATTATCTTGTCATATATAGCACCCCAAAATCTCAATTCTAAATTTCTGGGATTATTTTGAGTGGCATATTCAGCCATTAATGGGCAAATCCAGCTTACACGTCGGACAGATCCAGCTTGACTTCCCATCAGCTGACTTAAAAGAGGCAATCGGCTTCAGGGATGGGGTAATCTGCTTAACTTTTGCCTGTTTTGTCTCCACATCCTCCCTTCCAATTTTTCTTTATTCACTATGCTAAGAATGTGCCAGGAAGATAACAATTTAGAAGGAATTGATGACATTTACAATGTTCCATCACATCTAAGACAAAACTTTCTGGAAATCTGCTGCTGCTGCTGCTGCTAAGTCACTTCAGTCGTGTCCGACTCTGTGCGACCCCATAGACGGAAGCCCACCAGGCTCCCCCGTCCCTGGGATTCTCCAGGCAAGAACACTGGAGTGGGTTGCCATTTCCTTCTCCAATGCATGAAAGTGAAAAGTGAAAGTGAAGTCACACAGTCATGCAGTGGCTCTCAATTCTGATAATTAAATATGAAATATAAATTTAGTATTAAATATGCATGATTTTATAATAAATGATAAATCTATCCTATTTCAATTCTGAGGCCTGAACGTGTTTCATTTTGAGTAGTATAGATCATTATGTGTTCCATTAATATTTATTTAGTCCACTGGCTACTTAAGTAAATGTATTATTTTTCATTTGAAAGCTAATAATACTGCCTTAATTAATACAAATACATCAGAATGAATAGGAAAAGGTCCAATTAAAGTGGTCAACCATTTTATAGCTTATTTAAATAAGCTATCATTGTCTTTGAGAAAAACAGAAGGAAACCCAGCATTTATAAGAGAAACTATTTTTGACTTGTAAAAAAATATATCTTTCTGACTTCTAAAAGTGAAATCAATACAGTTTAATGCAGCTTCTGGTACACTGGAAATCCTCCAAGCTGAAAATAACTCAGGCATCCATCCATACTAGAAATGTGTGACCAAGTCACGGTATGCCCATTAGTGGAACCCAAACCAGAAACAAAAAATATCCAGCTACCTCGACCATATGGATGTGTCCTACCCAACATGGACTTGAGTAAGAGAAACCCAAATGCAAGAAGGCAGATATTATCATTTCATTTATATAAAATCCAAAAACATAAATTTAATGACAGTATTTAGAGATGATTGCGTTTAGAGATGACTGATAAAAATTACAAATAAAACTGAGGGATTGATGACCATTTAATTACAAATAAAAAAAAGATCAGGTAGTCACGCATTCGGGAGGGTGTGTGTGGAAATAGTGATTGCAAAAAGGTGACAGGGGACTCCTGAGATGCTGACAGTGTTCCTGAATGATCACTTTGTAATTAACTATGAGAGTTGAGAGAGAGGAGAGAAATATTAATAACCTTGTCTGGCATGCTGCGATTCATGGGGTTGCAAAGAGTCGGACACGACTGAGTGACTGAACTGAACTGAAAGTAGCAGTAATCTCATATCTTATATTATGTAAACAATGTTATTCTGGGAAAAAATAC
Source organism: Tragelaphus eurycerus (assembly GCA_935064755.1). Classification (NCBI taxonomy): domain Eukaryota; kingdom Metazoa; phylum Chordata; class Mammalia; order Artiodactyla; family Bovidae; genus Tragelaphus; species Tragelaphus eurycerus. The sequence goes on along the minus strand of CAKXYN010000025.1, from coordinate 24,417,175 downwards.
ACACCCTCCCAAATGCGTGACTACCTGATCTGTGTATTTTTCAAACTTATTTCCTTGCACAAATTTTTCTTTAAAACAGTAACTGTATATTCAAGAGTGTAGTTCATAAGGTAAATTTTGTCATTTCAATTCAGGTGGTTTTGTATATTAGCTCTTGGTGTCTTCATAATATATATATTTTTTCTTTCTTTTTCTTCATGATATTTTGGGCAATCTACCTGGTACAATTTAGGGCAAAGAGACAATTTCTAGAAATAAAAGCATGTCTCAGTTAAGTCATATCCTGTTTATAAGTTCAAGCACACTGGAACACATTGTTAAGCACTTCCCTAAAATAAAGGAACATGGTAAATTTTTTGAGACTTTAAAAATCACTCAGAAAAAATGTTTGTACTTTTTAGGCCATGCATCTTGCAGGGATCTTAGTTCTTTGACTAGGGATTGAACCTGGGCCACAGCACTAAAATCTCTGAGTCCTAACCACTAGACTGCCAGGGAATTCCTCAGAGAATATTTCTATTCTTCTCTCTCATTTTATAGAAATTGCCCAGTGTGTTGAATTCTAGTTTGGATATTATTTCTTCTTAGAAGTTTGAAGTTTTTTCTTATTAAATTATTATTAAATTTTATCTTGCAATGCTGTTAAAAAGTCCAAAGCCATTCTGATTCCTGATACTTCATTTATGACCCTTTGCACTTTTTTGTTCCTCTCTTTGTAAGCTTGTAGATCTTCTCTTTGACCTCAGTGTTCTGAAACTGGAGGAACACTTTGAGATAAAGATTATCAAAGTACAAAAAAAAAAAATTTGGTACAAAATTAAATTGTCTAAAATGGATAAAGAAAATACAATAAATTGTACATTTTTTAAAATAAATGATCAGTTGTAAAACCTCACAAAATCCTAAAAAAAAATAAGCTTTTATTAATCTACTCTCTTACGTAACTATATATTTTCTATTTTTTGGCTTTTTTTTAATTTATTTTTAATTGGTAGATAATTACTTTACAATATTGTGTTGGTTTCTGCCATATATAAGCATGAATCAACCATAGGTGTACGTATGTCCCCTCCCTCTTGAACCTCCTCCCATTGGCTACTCACTTTTAATATCTTTTATGGTAAATGTTTTGTAATATATTCCACAGAGAAAATAGAAAAGTTATTCAGTCTTTCTCTAACACAGTTAACTGAAATTTTAATTTTTATTATCAGTAATTTAGATTAACTTTTTTCTACTCTACAACTTATAGTTACAATTCATTAGTGAGAATACTATTTAAATTTGAAGAATGTCGGATACACATTATCTATTTCTGCATAACACATTACATTATCCCCTACATTTAGTAGCTTAAAAAAAATAATCAGTTTAGTATATCTCATAATTTCCCAGATCAAGAAGTTGAGCAGAACTTGGTTGGCTAATTCTTCTGCTCCACATAATGTTGACAGGGTTATTTGGTGATATTCAGGTGGCAAGCAGGCTAGTCTGGACAGTCTATTTTCACATGCTGGACTTCAGGTGAGATGCTCTCTCCCCATGTAGTCTGAGGGACTATTCATGTAGGCTCTGTGTGCATTTACTACATGACGACTTTGTGCTCTAAGAGATGGAGTGGAAGCTTACAATCCTCTTAAAGACAGGCCTCAGAGCCGGCACAGTAACACTTCTTATACACTGGGCAGAGCAGTAACTTGCCAGGCTAGATTCAAGGGGAGAGGAAACAGACCCAATCTCTTGATATGAGTCTAGAAAATATTTTGTGGGGTGCTCTTTATTATACCACAGTGGTTCTATTTCAGATGTCTCTTGCTGTCTAACAAGTTGCCTCCCCCAAAATAGAAACTTAAAACAGTAACTTATTGTTATCTCTCATGGTTCTGTAGGTTGTCTGAACTCAGTTTGGCCTTTCTCACTTGAGGTTTCTCATTCTGTTGCAATCAGATGGAGGCTCGAATTGACTGGATATAACACATGGGACCTCACCAAATGCCTGGGGCCTCAGCTGGCATGGCTGAAATATGTGGGGGATGCAGGCCTCTCACATGACTAGCTTGAGCTTCCTCACAGCATGGCAATCTCACGGTAATTAGACTTTTTATGCAATGTATTGTATTCCTAGAGTACATTTCAAGAGATCCAGGCAGAAGCTGCAAGATTTCTTAGGACTTAGCCTCAGAACTCACCTACATCACTGTTACCACACTGGTCAAAACCAAGCAATACAGCCAACCCAGACTTAAGGAAGGAGACCATAAAGGCCATGAATACCAGCAGGCATTGAGGGCAGCTTTGACATTAGCAGCCACACCCTAACACATTTCTTACATATATATGCTCTTCATTTCAAGGCATTTCGTAACCTTAAATGCTCTTGAATCGACAACTCAAAAAATTTTGCATTGATAGCCATATATAGTGAAATATTTTACAAGGCTGTATATTGTCACCATGTTTATTTAACTTATATGCAGAGTACATCATGAGAACTGCTGGACTGGAAGAAACACAAGCTGGAATCAAGATTGCCGGGAGAAATATCAATAACCTCAGATATGCAGATGATACCACCCTTATGGCAGAAAGTGAAGAGGAACTAAAAAGCCTCTTGATGAAAGTGAAAGTGGAGAGTGAAAAGGTTGGCTTAAAGCTCAACATTCAGAAAACGAAGATCATGGCATCTGGTCCCATCACTACATGGGAAATACATGGAGAAACAGTGGAAACAGTGTCAGACTTTATTTTTCTGGGCTCCAAAATCACTGCAGATGGTGACTGCAGCCATGAAATTAAAAGACGCTTACTCCTTGGAAGGAAAGTTATGACCAACCTAGATAGCATATTCAAAAGCAGAGACATTACTTTACCAACAAAGGTTCGCCTAGTCAAGGCTATGGTCTTTCCTGTGGTCATGTATGGATGTGAGAGCTGGACTGTGAAGAAGGCTGAGCGCCAAAGAATTGATGCTTTTGAACTGTGGTGTTGGAGAAGACTCTTGAGAGTCCCTTGGACTGCAAGGAGATCCAACCAGTCCATTCTGAAGGAGATCAGCCCTGGGATTTCTTTGGAAGGAATGATGCTAAAGCTGAAACTCCAGTATTTTGGCCACCTCATGCGAAGAGTTGACTCATTGGAGAAGACTCTGATGCTGGGAGGGATTGAGGGCAGGAGGAGAAGGGGACGACAGAGGATGAGATGGCTGGATGGCATCACTGACTCGATGAATGTGAGTCTGAGTGACCCCCGAGAGCTGGTGATGGACAGGGAGGCCTGGCGTGCTGCAGTTCATGGGGTCGCGAAGAGTCGGACACGACTGAGCGACTGATCTGATCTGATTGATATGAGAAAACTTCCATTTTGATGAGATATGGTTGAGACAGAATCTTCCATTTACAATTTTACATATCCAATGCTTGAAAGGATTCTTCACAGACTTCCTTCTGTCTCATAAATCACAATTTCTCCCCAACATTCCTCTTGCGCTGGGTTCCACAGGATAAATTCATAACCCTTTTTGCTTCCGGCACTGCATCTCTCTGTTTCACGGGGTACATTAGCACAGTGGCAATGAGTTTTCCTGGAAGTCATTCCTAGTCCCATGACTAGCTAAACCGTATATGCAATACATATGAAATAGCTATATAGGGAAGTGACTGCAGGGTACATAACTGTATCACACTAAACCTAAACTAAATATGTCCCTAACTGAACTCAGTTATGTGGGTGGCCTCCACAAAGCCACCTGACATGAAGGAGAATATGACAGAGGAAAAGTTAGAATAGAGAGTCAGCTGATCAGGGGTAAAACATCTTACGTTTACGTATTTTACAGAAACATTGGACTACTTGAGTACATTGCTAGAACCCCTCCACAAAGCCTTTGAAAGGCTTCCTGATAACCTTACTTTGCCCTCCCTGCCCTTTACCTCCAGCCTCCTCATCACCTGAGGGCCACCTTCCTCGGATCTGCTGTTACAGCATCTGTAACATGCCTCCTTTGCTCAGATTTTGGCCTGCTTCAATCTACTGCCTATGCGGCAACAAGAGTCATCACTCTGAAACATAAATTCGACCTGCTTGTAATTCTAGCTTAAAATCCTCAGTGGCTCTTTGGTGGTGCTGGTTTAGTGGACGGTCATTCATGTCCAACTCATTTGCAACACCCTGGACTGTAGCCCACCAGGCTCCTCTGTCCATGGGATTTCCCAGGTTGCCATTTCCTCCTGCAGGGGATCTTCCCAACTCAGGGATGGAACCTGCTATCTCCTGCATTGTAGGCTGATTCTTCACCACTGAGCCACCAGGGAAGCCTGATTCACTGGCTCTTTACCATTTTCCAGATTCCTTAATAAGGTTTACAAAGCTTTTCAAAGACTGGACTGTACCTCTACCTTTCATCCTAATTCTTCTCATTGGCCTTTCCAAAATTCTTTAATCCAATCACACTGAACTATTTTTATTTCCTGGTATTCTTTTAACTCTGGGCCTTCCTAATTTCTAGGGTTAGGTACTGTATTAGATATGGTAGATGAAAATTTGACCCTGAAATTTCATAATTCTAACAAAAGTGTATGCCTCATATATGCAAAATTGAAAGTCAAAACAGCTATCTTTCATGCGGTGACCCAGTAACACAAGCAGCTTCTATCAAATTACCTCAGGGTGACCACCTGCAGGGTACAGTTCAGTTCAGTTCAGTTCAGTCGCTCAGTCGTGTTCAACTCTTTGTGACCCTATGAATCACAGCACTCCAGGCCTCCCTATCCATCACCAACTCCCAGAGTCTACCCAAACCCATGTCCATCGAATTGGTGATGCCATCCAGCCATCTCATCCTCTGTCATCCCCTTTTCCTCCTGCCCCTAGTCCTTCCCAGCATTAGGATCTTTTCCAATGAGTCAACTCTTGGCATGAGGTGGCCAAAGTATTGGAATTTCAGCTTCAACATCAGGCCTTCCAATGAACACCCAGGACTTCACCTTTAGGATGGACTGTTTGGATTTTATGGCAGTCCGAGGGACTCTCATGAGTCTTCTCCAACACCACAGTTCAAAAGCATCAATTCTTTGGTGCTCAGCTTTCTTCACAACCCAACTCGCACATCCATATGTGACCCTGGAAAAACCACAGCCTTGAGTAGACGGACCTTCGTTGGCAAAGTAATGTCTCTGCTTTTGAATATGTGATCTAGGTTGGTCATAACTTTCCTTCCAAGGAGTAAGCGTCTTTTAATTTCATGGCTGCAGTCACCATCTGCAGTGATTTTGGAGCCCAGAAAAAGAAAGTCTGACACGTTTCCACTGTTTCCCCATCTATTTCCCATGAAGTGATGGGACCAGATGCCATGATCTTCATTTTCTGAATGTTGAGCTTTAAGCCAACTTTTTCACTCTCCTCCTTCACTTTCATTAAGAGGCTTTTTAGTTCCTCTTCACTTTCTGCCATAAGGGTGGTATCATCTGCATATCTGAGGTTATTGATATTTCTCCCAGCAATCTTGATTCCAGCTTGTGCTTCTTCCAGCCCAGTGTTTCTCATGATGTACTCTGCATATAAGTTAAATAAACAGGGTGACAATATATAGCCTTAACGTACTCCTTTTCCTATTTGGAACCAGTCTGTTGTTCCATGTCCAATTCTAACTGTTGCTTCCTGACCTGCATACAAATTTCTCAAGAAGCAGATCAGGTGGTCTGGTATTCCCATCTCTTTCAGAATTTTCCACAGTTTATTGTGATCCACACAGTCAAACGCTTTGGCATAGTCAATAAAGCAGAAATAGATGTTTTTCTGGAACTCTTGCTTTTTCGATGATCCAGCGAATGTTGGCAATTTGATCTCTGGTTCCTCTGCCTTTTCTAAAACCAGCTTGAACATCAGGAAGTTCACAGTTCATATATTGCTGAAGCCTGGCTTGGAGAATTTTGAGCATTACTTTACTAGCGTGTGAGATGAGTGCAATTGTGTGGTAGTTTGAGCATTCTTTGGCATTGCCTTTCTTTGGGATTGGGATGAAAACTGACCTTTTCCAGTCCTGTGGCCACTGCTCAGTTTTGCAAATTTGCTGGCATATTGAGGGCAGCACTTTCACAGCATCATCTTTCAGGATTTGAAATAGCTCAACTGGAATTCCATCACCTCCACTAGCTTTGTTTGTAGTGATGCTTTCTAAGGCCCACTTGACTTCACATTCCAGGATGTCTGGCTCTAGGTGAGTGAACACACCATCGTGATTATCTGGGTCGTGAAGCTCTTTTTTGTACAGTTCTTCTGTGTATTCTTGCCACCTCTTCTTAATATCTTCTGCTCTGTTAGGTCCATACCATTTCTATCCTTTATCGAAACCATCTTTGCATGAAATGTTCCCTTGGTATCTCTAATTTTCTTGAAGAGATCTCTAGTTTTTCCCATTCTGTTGTTTTCCTCTATTTCTTTGCATTGATCACTGAGGAAGGCTGTTTTTATCTCTCCTTGCTATTCTTTGGAACTCTGCATTCAGATGGGAATATCTTTCCTTTACCCCTTTCCTTTTCGCTTCTCTTCTTTTCACAGCTATTTGTGCTATTTAAAAGCAGGGTAAACACCTGCTTTTAAAACATCATAAGGGGTCCAGACACCTTCTGCTCACAGTTCCTGGGCCAGAATAAATCAAACTGCTTGAATAATTGCTGAGAACCACTAACTGGGTAACATTACCCATAAGCTACTGTCATCATATCTTCTCTTTACCAATCCCATCATCATTTTTATCACTCCTTTTGCCCAAGTCTTTTTACTTATCTCTCTATACATTCTTAATACACTAATAACCTCTGTGAGGACTGCCCTGGTAGCTCAGGTGGTAATAAATCTGCCTGCAATGCAGGAGACCCAGGTTTGCTCCCTGGGTTGGAAAGATCCCCTGGAGAAGGGAATGGCTATCCATTCCAGTATTCTTGCCTGGAGAATTCCATGGATAGAGGGGCCTTGGGGGCTATAGTCCATAGGGTTGCAAAAAGTTGGACAGGACTGAGCAACTGACACATACAAAACTTCTGTGAGAGCAAGAAGCATGTTACTATGGTTCAACATTTTGTTCTCTCTAAAACATCTGTCTACCTGTCGATACGGGACACCCGGGTTCGATCCCTGGGTTGGGAAGATCCCTTGGAGAGGGAAATGGCAATCCACTCCAGTACTATTGCCTGGAAAATCCCATGGACAGAGGACCCTGGTAGGCTACAGTCCATGGGGTCGCAAAGAGTTGGACACGACTGAGCGACTTCACGTTCACGTAGCACCTAGAAAATTCTAGGCATTCAATGACTGTTTACAGAATGACTAAAGAAATACACTGACACTATCAAATGTTGACCACAAGACTCCTAGCCCCAACTTTCCATGATCCCCTGAAAAAATTATAAGACTTCTTCACTTGTTTTTTTTTTTTTTTTTTGATATTCCACTTAAATCATTATGGTTTCCTATGTTATTCACCCCATTTTAAAGATCACAGAGTTGGGGCTTAGATATCACAAGGGATTCAAAAACATTCCCTTTTTAGAGCAGTCCTGAGTTACTTAAACCTTGCACATTGTAAAGAAAAGCCAGTCTTCATGACTATCCTTAACCAGTTCCCAGAAGATGAGCTAAGCCATGGAATATTCGACCTGATAAGTGCTTTGCATGCCTGAGGCCTTAGGCCATGCTGCTTTTGTGGTGAATGCCTGTTCTGCTCTGGCAGGGGCGGGGCGGACTGCAGTCGCAGTTGTGGTCCATCACACAGGGTTAGAGCCCTACCTGCATGCATGTGTGCGTGCATGCTTGCTCAGTCATGTCCGTTGTGTTTGACTCTGCGACCCCATGCACTGCAGCACACCAGGCATCCCTGTCCATCACTAACTCCCGGAGCTTACTCAAACTTATGTCCATCGAGTCGGTGATGCCATCTAATCATCTCACCCTCTGTCATCCCCTTCTCCTCCCACCTTCAATCTTCCCCAGCATCAGGGTCTTTTCAAATGAATCAGTTCTTCACATCAGGTGGCCAAAGTATTGGAGCACTACCTGGCTCACCCCAATAAAAACCACAGTAAGCTTCCATGGTCTGAAACATTTTGCATGTGTCATCACATAGCATTGCTGGGAGAATTAAAGTGTCCCTCTATGAGGGACAGGGAGGGAACTGTCCACTGGGAGGGAACCCAAAACTTGAACCTGATTATTCCTGGACTTCTCCCCATGCATCTTTTCCCCTTTGCTAATTTTAATCTGTGACCTTTCACTGTAATAACCTGTAACCACACATTTAACAGCTTTTCATAGTACTGATAGTGACTCATTGAGACAGGATGGACTTGGGGACCCCTGGCACAATATCTAACACATCAAGCTCCCTGCCCTGCCAGATTCTAACCTATATTCATTGTAAACTTAGATTTTCAGTTGGAAAATAAATGTTTTTTATAATTAACTTCTTTATAATAAAATATATCCATGCTATTTTCCTTCTCCTAGTTGGAGATGACTCTTAAGAGTCCCTTGGACTACAAGGAGATCCAACCAGTCCATCCTAAAGGAAATCAGTCCTAAATATTTATTGAAAGGACTGATGCTGAAGCTGAAACTCTGAAACTCCAATACTTTGGCCACCTGATGAGAACTGACTCATTGTAAAAGACCCTGATGCTGGGAAAGATTGAAGGCAAGAGGAGAAGGGGACGACAGAAGATGAGATGATTAGATGGCATCACTGACTCAATGGACATGAGTTTGAGCAAGCTCCGGGAGTTGATAATGGAGGGGAAGACTGGCGTGCTGCAGTCCATGGGGTAGCAAAGAGTCGGACATGACTAAGTGATTGAACTAACTGATTGATGCTATTTTCCAGAGATACATAGTTTGAGATTAGAAGTTTGTTAGAAGAACTCACCAAATAGCACACAAGAGAGTTTTAAATCATTTCTGTGTTTCTTGGCAAGCATCAAGTAAATGTTCAGTTTTAACCAATTATCTTGAGGCAATATGCAATAAATTAGTTTATGCTGTGAAAACACACAGTCTTACAAAAGTAAGACTGATTATTGCCCCATTTTAGAAAATCACAGGAAATATGACTATTATATTTATTCAGAGAAGTGGTTTTGACACGTGGCATGATATAAATACCACTTACTTGGCAGTCTATAAATCTTGTTTAGCCATGGATTAGGCCTTGCATAAGTCTGATCCTAGAGTTTACTCGGAGAAGGCAATGGCACCCCACTCTAGTACTTTTGCCTGGAAAATCCCATGGATGGAGGAGCCTGGTAGGCTGCAGTCCATGGGATCGCTAAGAGTCGGACACGACTGAGCAACTTCACTTTCACTTTTCGCTTTCCTGCATTGGAGAAGGAAATGGCAACCCACTCCAGTGTTCTTGCCTGGAGACTCCCGGGGACGGGGGAGCCTGGTGGGCTGCCATCTATGGGGTCGCACAGAGTTGGACACGACTGAAGTGACTTAGCAGCAACAGAGTTTACTCATCTACAACCTGCAATGATACCACTTTTCCAATACCCCATTTAATCAGAGTGAGGAGGAAAAGAGATAAAACATATGAAAAAAATCTGGAAACATTAAAACAGTACGTGAATGTAATACATTATTGTTGTTGTTATTGTTCAGTCACTAAGTCCTGTCTGACTCTTTTGCAACTTCATTGACTGGAGCTCACCAGGCTCCTCTGTCCATGGGATTTTCAAGGCAAGAATACTGGAGTGGGTTGCCATTTCTTTCTCCAGGGGATCTTCCTGAGCCAGGGATCAAACCAGTGTGTCCTGAATTGGCAGGCAGATTCTTTACCACTGAGCCACCAGGAAAGCCCAAAACATTACTATATGTTCTCAAATTAGTGGCAACAAGGAAGTGTTTTCAATGTAACTCGTTTATGCTCTCTTAGGAAACTGCTTTTAAGAGGACTCTTTCATAGGAGTTACTTGAATTCTTGGCCATAAGACTCATACTTAAAAGCTTAACACTTTTATGCATAATGTGCACTTATATTGTTAACCTCTAGGTCAAGTGGCAGAGTTGAGTAAGGAAAGGCATGTTTTATATATTAATTTATAGCTGTAAAAGAGAATAAGATTGGACCATAAAGAGAAGATGTTTCAGTAAGCCAGGACCCAACCCTCATCAATATAAATACTACTTTATGAATTAAAAGCACTTAAACTTGTTTTTGTTTAGTTGCTCCATTGTGTTGGACTCTTTGCGACCCCAAGGACTGCAGTATACCAGGCTTCCCTGTCCTTCACCATCTCCTAGAGCTTGCTCAATTTAAGTCGGTGATGCCGTCCAACCATCTCATCCTCTGTCATCCCCTTCTCCTCCTGCCTTCAATCTTTCCCAGCATCAGGGTCTTTTCTAGTGAGCTGACTCCTTCATATCAGGTGGCCAAAGTATTGGAACTTCAGTTTCAACATCAGTCCTTCCAATGAATATTCAGGATTGATTTCCTTTAAGACTGACTGGCTTGATTTCCTTAAAGTCCAAGGGACTTTCAAGAGTCTTCTCCAACACCACAGCTCAAGAACATCAATTCTTTGACATTCAGCTTTCTTTATGGTCCAACTGTCACATCCACACATGACTACTAGAAAAACCAGAGCTTTGACTAGATGCACCTTTAATAGTGCTCAAACAACACCAAATACGATCCAGTGATGTGACATAATAATTCGGTCAGGATAAGCTAGGTTATGATGTGGTAACATGATGTGGTCATGTTAACTCTGAAATCTCATGGATGAACACAAATGAAGTTTATTCCTTGTTTATGTTGTTTTATCAGAGATGGCAGAGCCTTCTGCTCTGCATTGCCACTGGATTTGAGATGATGGAAGCTCAGGAAATCAACTCAGAATATTCATTGGAAGGACTGATGCTGAAGCTGAAGCTCCATCACTTTGACCGCTGATGCAAAGAGCCTATTCATTGGAAAAGACCCTGATATTGGGAAAGACTGAAGGCAGGAGAAGGGGATGACAGTGGATGAGATGGTTGGATGGCTTCACCAATTCAATGGACATGAGTCTGAGGAAGTTCTGGGAGATGGTGAAGGACAGGGAAGCCTAGCGGTCCATGAGGTTGCAAAGAGTCCAATACGACTGAGAAACTGAGCTGACAATTGTGTGTAACAGACATGACCTGGTCTATTCTGTACATTGTGGGTTGATTCCTAGCCAGTATCCATTTACTCCAGTTACCTTCTTCCTTGCTTAAAGTATACACTCAATTTCCCAATAAGCACACAATGCAGAGGAACAGATTCCTGGATTGCAGATTCTCACTCTATCTGCAAGTCTGGTTTTTAGATGGCTTTCTGGCCTTCCTTGACCACAGGCTTTGCTTCAGGTGTAGACATATGAACTAAGGGGTTTAATTAACGAGAATCTCAGGAGTCTTGCTTGAAATATTGGGACAAAAGTAGCATTTCAGAGTAGGCAGTTGTAAAGCACAGTACATGCATGATAAGGAAACCAGTTTGAGAATGATGATATCACAGAGAAGGCACAGCCAGTAGAATAAAAGAGAAATGAAACAAGAGTCATTAACTGGGCTTAGCCAATCACGAAGCCTCGTCCTTCCTCTAAACTTGCAGAGGAGCCAACGAGTGTCTACATAAGGCCATTGAGTCAGACATTTTCTTATGTGCAGCCAAAGATATTTTAACAGATTAAATAAATTCCAAAAACATTTGCTCATCTATATTGTTAACAGTAATTTCAATTATATTCAGTGCAGTGACCAATGAAACTTCGTTCAACAGTCTGGATAAAACCAACTTTCCATGAGATCACATGAGTCTGTGAGTTTTAAATGAGTTAAAACTGATGACTCGCCAGGAACACAGAAATGAGTCCCATTGTGTTGATCAGGGTTCTCCAGAGAAACAGAACCAGTGGGACAAAGAGTGAGAGAGGCACAGGGAATTTATTTATAGGAACTGACTTAACGCATTTATGGAGGTGAGAAGTCCCACAGTTTGCTGCCTAAAAGCAGGAGAACCAAGAAAATAATTCAAGTCTGACAGCCTGAGAATCAGGGGAACTAATGATGTAAGTCTGGGTCCAAAGGCCTGAAAATCAGAGAGGGGACCAGTGGCGTTAAGTTCAAGTTTGAATCTGAAGGGTTAGAGAGCCAGGAACACTGTTGTCCAAGCGCAGGAGAAGGATATCTGAGCTTAAGCAGAGAGAGCAAACTCGACTTCCGTTCAGCTCAGTTCAGTTCAGTCCCTCAGTCGAGTCCAACTCTTTGTGACCCCATGAATCGGAGCATGCCAGCCCTCCCTGTCCATCATCAACTCCCAGAGTTCACTCAGACTCAAGTCCATCAAGTCAGTGATGCCATCCAGCCATCTCATCCTCTGGTGTCCCCTTCTCCTCCTGCCCCCAATCCCTCCCAGCATCATAGTCTTTTCCAATGAGTCAGCTCTTCACATGAGATGGCCAAAGTACTGGAGTTTCAGCTTTAGCATCATTCCCTCCAAAGAAATTCCAGGGCTGATCTCCTTCAGAATGGACTGGTTGGATCTCCCGACTTTCCTCTGCCTTTTTGCTTTCCACAGGCCCTTGAGTGATTGGGTGACATCTACCCACAGCCGTCAGGGTGACCTTCTTTACATCCTCACAGGCGAGGATTTCACCAACTCTCTGCGCATCCCTTAGCCTAGACAAGTTGACCCATTAAATTAGCCATCACAGCCACTGAATAATCTCTCAAACTCGATCTGCTCAGACACCCTTTTCTCTTTTCAGATTTTGCCACTGCCTTCAGAATATGCCTTCTTAGCTTTTCTTTTTCAAATTCCTGAAGTATCATCACCCCATCTCCACCCCAGCAGTCTCTGTCTTGTGCAGCAATATTTAAGAAATCCACATATTACTTTTACAAATGATGCCTACCAACTGCCCATGTTTGGTACAAAAGGTTAATTGAACATTAAGTGAAATTTATCACTAGCAAACAAAAATTTCAGGCAGAATGAGCTGAAATGAACTGAACATGATCTTTGAAAATGTGGCTACTACATCATGGTGCAAATTGTTGGGGAAATAGAATTAAAAATAAAATCTTCTCCCAATCCAAAAATCTCTCCAGAAAGACAGTAGAAAAAGAAACACTTTTAAAATTATTATTCCATAAGCATTAAATTGCTCTAAGAGGCTGCAAGAACAGAGAGGAATCTTAACTTTTTACATAGCCTAGCAGATACAAGTCATCCTTTACATGCTCTAAAAAACAATAGTAACTGTTCCTCAAGTAAGAGGACTTGCCAGCACCATTTGTCACATGTAGTTCATTCTAACTTTACCTGGTAATTATGTGGCCAGCTACATTAGCATTGGCTTGTTGGCTTTACCAAGAAGAAAAGCTAAATTCTTATTTTTTTATGATAGGAGGTAGTTTTGCAACTCAGAACCAAGCACCCACCTAAATAAGTCTACCACTGTCCCCCAGAAACTGGGAGAGAGGGGTGCTACCTTCCTTTATGTTCATATTCAAAGAGAGTACTCCCAGTTTCTTGGGAGAAACATTCTCGGGTTACAAAGCTGACCGAATGCCAATCTAGTCCTCAAAAGAATTCAAAGCACTTCCACTTATAGCTTTTCTAAAGTAAATGTTAAAGAAAAAAAGAGAAGGAAATCTCTCATTTTCTATAGGGAGAATCAAGCTTCTCATTTCTCATTTTCACTTATCCTTACATGATGCCCATGTTTTGATTTTATTCTAGGTGTCCAAGACAATAAAATAAGTGAAAATTCATTCAGCAAATATACCTAAGAGTGCCTACTATGTGCCAGGTATGTGCTAGATAGGTCCAAAACCCTTTGTCTTTATTCTAAAATGAAGAAGCTCTGAGCTCAACACCACTATTTATTAGGGAAATGCAAATCAAAGCTACAATTACATAGAGGTAGGTGTGTGGTGGGGAGGCTCAAGAGGGAAGGGATATGTATATTATTATGACTGCTTTGTGTTGTTGTATGGCAGAAACCAACACAACATTGTAAAGTAATTATCTACCAATTAAAAAATAAATTAAAAAAAGAAAAAGAAAACTACAATGAGGTATCACCTCAAACCAGTCAGAATGGCCATCATCAAAAAATATACATAAAATAAATGGTGGAGAAGGTGTGGAGAAAAGGGAACCCTTCAACAATGTTGGAAGGAATGTAAACTGGTACAGCCAATGTGGAGAATAGTAAGCAGGTTCCTTAAAAAACTAAAAGTAGAGTAATCATATGACCCAGCAATCCCACTCCTGTTCAAATATCTGGAGAAGAGCATAATTCAGAACGATGCACACAGGCCCTCCCTGCCTGCCAATGTAGGAGACGCAGATTCAATCCCTGATCTGGGAAGATCATGCAGGTCGCAGAGCAACTAAGTCCATGAGCCACCACTACCGAACCTGTGCTCGAGAGCCTGGGAGCTACAACTCTGAGCCCTGGTGCTGCAACTACGAAGCCCAAGCACCCTAGAGCCTGTGCTCCTCAATGGCAAACCTGCACGCTGCAAGAGAAAAGCCCGTGCAGCAACGAAGACCCAACACAATCAGAAAGAAAAATTAAAAAAACAAAAAACAGATGCAAGCACCCCGATGTTCATTGCAGCACTATCTACAATAGCCAGAACATGGAAGCAGCCGAAATGTCCATTGACAGAGGGATGGATGAAGAAGCTGTGGTACGTATATGCAATGGAATATTAGTCAGCCGCAAAAAGGAACAAAGTAGTGCCATTTGCAGAGACATGGATGGACCTAGAGTCTGTCAAACAGAGTGAAGTCAGAAAAAGAAAACCAAATATTGTATAATATCATTTATATACAGAATCTAGGAAAATGGTAGAGATGAACTTATTTTCAAAGCAGAAATAGAATCACAGATATAGTGAACAAACATGGTCACCAAGTTGGGGAGAAGAAGGTGGGATGAATTGGGAAATTAAGACTGATACACACACACTACTATGTATAAAATAAATAATTAATGTGGCCCTACTATATACCATAGGGAACTCTACTCAGCACTCTGTGGTGACCTAAATGGGAAAGGAAGAGAGCAAAGTTGCTCAGTCGTGTCTGACTCTTTGCGACCCCATGGACCGTAGCCTACCAGGCTCCTTTGTCCATGGATTTTCCAGGCAATAGTCCTGGAGAGGATTGCCATTTCCTTCTCCAGGGGATCTTCCCAACCCAGGGATCAAACCCGGTTCTCCCACGTTGTAGACAGACGCTTTACCATCTGAGCCACCGACCTAAATGGGAAGGAAACCTAAAAAGAAGAGTGGATATATGCATTGTTTGTTCACATAAGTGCTTAGTCGTGTCCAACTTTTTTCTACCCATTGGACTGTAGCCTGCCAGGTTCCTTTGTCTATGGAATTTCCCAGGCAAAAGTACTGGAGTGGACTTCCATTTCCTTCTGTAGGGGATCTTCCCAACTCAGGTATCAAACCTGAGTCTCCCGTGTCTCCTGCATTGCAGGCAGATTCTGAATCCACTGAGCCATTGGGGAAACCCCAGATATATGTATAACTGTTTCACTTTGTTGTACAGCAAGAAACTAATATAATATTGCAAAGCAACTATACTCTAATAAAATTAATTTTTAAAAAAGTTCTGAAAATAAAGCTTGTTGTTGTTGTTTTTATTTTTAATCAGTCTGGGGCTGAGATTCTTTTAGTAGCAAAATTTGAGCTACAATGCCGTGAGACTCTGTATAAACTTCATTTACTCCACTTGCTATAAATTTTAATACATTTTACTGAGAATTATTAATGTGTTTCAATAATGGATAATATTCCAGCTCCTGCTTAATTAGCTCCAGTTATTGTTTTACCTTGATTTTTGAAGTAGGAAAAAACATCAAAATGTAAGGCAATGGAGAGAGATTAGCTATATATATGTGTGATATGTGTGTGTGTGTGTGTATAAGTTGCAATTAATTTTTTTCTTTGATTCTACATTATAGCCAACTAATGGAGGTCAGAGGTCAAAGAAGTAGAAAGAGAAAATAGACAAACTGAAGGAAAGGGAAAATGCAAGCGTCATAAATACATACGAGGGGAAGGATCATGTTTGTTTTATTTTTCTGTTAAATATCCAGAATTTAGCACAGAGCCTAATACAAAGTGGAAGCTCAAAATTATTTGCTTCACCAGAAGGTACAAGAGAAAGGACAGCTAGAGGGGCACAGACAAGAGAGGAAAACAGACAGTTATGTAATAAGCACCAAGGGAAAGGAAACAAACAGCATACTCCTAAAAGTGGGGGTGTGGGACAGAGAGAAAGAGATGAGAAACAGGACTGAGAGAGAGGAGAGAGGGAGACAGGAAGGAAAGAGAGGGGGGCGGGGAAACAGAGAGAAGAGAGGACTGGGAGACAGGAAGGAAAGAGAGAGAGGGAGCTCTGAACTCAGCCTGGTGACAGCCAGCTCTTTGGTGCAGAGACTTCAGAGTTCTATTATCTTTGATCTTTGAAATGCTAACTCACAGATTAAAGACTTTCCAGCACTTGCTATTTAGACTAACTTCTAGAGGAAGCCTCTGAAAGGCCAGGCCACAGCAACTCCCCAGGTGGGAAATGATGCTTTTCGTTGTCCTGACAGTGACTAAATTACCACGGTGATGAGGGGAAGCCCTGCTAGGGTCTGAGGCCATCCATCTTTTCCTTAGAACGAGTAAAAGATATTCTGGCATCGGATATGTTTGCATTTGAAAAGAGATGTTACACAGTATTGCAATAGCATTCTTCTTTGCCACAGGATCCCTTTAGTTTGGTAATATTATCCAAGGTCATTCATTCGGTAATGGGGTAATGGTTAGGAACCTCGGACTATTATTCAGAAGATCCCTAATCTTTCAAGTTGTTCTTTTGATGGTGTCGTCCTTTTTTTTTTTTTCCATTGTAAAATTCTACTTTTCTTGTCGGAACCCAGGAGATTTCATCTAGGCAGTAAGGAAGAGTGAGATGGGGGTACAGGGCCATAGAGACAAAAGGAAGGGTCTGTGAGGAGGGAAGCCCGTTATCAGCTAAGTGATATTGGAATGCATTCTCCCTGAAACCGAGTCCCCCTGAAACCAAGTTCCTCTTCCAGGTGTATGATGAACCTCTCTATCTAAAACTTTATTCCGGCCGGTGAGTAGTGGCTGTGGTTGGGGTTTCCAATCCGCTGCCATCCACGGCCTCGGGGTCGAGTTGCGGGGTGGTGCGTGGTGTTTTCCCTTCCTCGGTCTCTGGCGGCTTCCTGCCAGGTCCTGTTCTGCGGGCAGGGCCCGCAGGCAACCTGAACCGAGACTACAGTGAGCGCAGCTGAAGTTCCGGGGCCCACAGCCTGAGCTGGCGGATTTCTGAGCGATCCCTTCTCCTTCCTCTGCAGAAATGGGCAAGTTCATGAAACCCGGGAAGGTGGTGCCGGTCCTGGCCGGTCGCTACTCTGGACGCAAAGCGGTCATCGTGAAGAACATTGATGACGGCACCTCAGACCGACCCTACAGCCATGCTCTGGTGGCTGGAATTGATCGCTATCCCCGCAAAGTGACAGCTGCCATGGGCAAGAAGAAAATCGCCAAGAGGTCAAAGATCAAGTCTTTTGTGAAAGTTTATAATTATAATCACATCATGCCCACAAGGTACTCTGTGGATATCCCCTTGGACAAAACTGTTGTCAACAAGGATGTCTTCAGAGACCCTGCTCTCAAATGCAAGGCCCGTCGAGAGGCAAAGGTCAAGTTTGAGGAGAGATACAAGACCGGCAAGAACAAATGGTTTTTCCAGAAGCTGCGGTTTTAGGTCTGGCTCAGTTAATAAAAATATTTTTTAAAAAATAAATAAATATTCCTGGGATAAAGCCCACTTGGTCATGATGTATGATCTTTTTAATGTGTTGTTGGATTCTGATTGCTAGAATTTTGTTAAGGATTTTTGCATCTATGTTCATCAGTGATATTGGCCTGTAGTTTTCTTTTTTTGTGGGATCTTTGTCAGGTTTTGGTATTAGGGTGATGGTGGCCTCATAGAATGAGTTTGGAAGTTTGCCTTCTTCTGCAATTTTCTGGAACAGTTTGAGTAGGATAGGTGTTAGCTCTTCTCTAAATTTTTGGTAGAATTCAGCTGTGAAGCCGTCTGGACCTGGGCTTTTGTTTGCTGGAAGATTTCTGATTACAGTTTCAATTTCTGTGCTTGTGATGGGTCTGTTAAGATTTTCTATTTCTTCCTGATCCAGTTTCGGGAAGTTGTACTTTTCTAAGAATTTGTCCATTTCTTCCACATTGTCCATTTTATTGCCATATAATTGCTGATAGTAGTCTCTTATGATCCTTTGTATTTCTGTGCTGTCTGTTGTGATCTCTCCATTTTCATTTCTAATTTTATTGATTTGATTTTTCTCCCTTTGTTTCTTGATGAGTCTGGCTAGTGGTTTGTCAATTTTATTTACCCTTTCAAAGAACCAGCTTTTGGCTTTGTTGATTTTTGCTATGGTTTCTTCAATATCCGCAAATCAATATCTTCAATAATTTTTGCAAGGATTCTTCAATATCCGCAAATCAATCAACGTAATACACCACATTAACAAACTGAAGAATAAAAACCATATGATTATCTCAATAGATGCAGAGAAAGCCTTTGACAAAGTTCAACATCCATTTATGATAAAAACTCTCCAGAAAGCAGGAATAGAAGGAACATACCTCAACATAATAAAAGCTATATATGACAAGCCCACAGCAAACATTATCCTCAATGGTGAAAAATTGAAAGCATTTCCTCTAAAGTCAGGAACAAGACAAGGATGCCCACTTTCACCATTACTATTCAACATAGTTTTGGAAGTTTTGGCCACAGCAATCAGAGCAGAAAAAGAAATAAAAGGAATCCAAATTGGAAAAGAAGAAGTAAAACTCTCACTATTTGCAGATGACATGATCCTCTACGTAGAAAACCCTAAAGATTCCACCAGAAAATTACTAGAACTGATCAATGAATATGGTAAAGTTGCAGGATATAAAATTAACACACAGAAATCCCTTGCATTCCTGTACACTAATAACGAGAAAATAGAAAGAGAAATTAAGGAAACAATTCCATTCACCATTGCAATGAAAACAATAAAATACTTAGGAATATATCTTCCTAAAGAATCTAAAGACCTATATATAGAAAACTATAAAACACTGGTGAAAGAAATCAAAGAGGACACTAATAGATGGAGAAATATATCATGTTCATGGATTGGTAGAATCAATATAGTGAAAATGAATATACTACCCAAAGCAATTTATAGATTCAATGCAATCCCCATCAAGCTACCAACGGTATTCTTCACAGAGCTAGAACAAATAATTTCTCAATTTGTATGGAAATACAAAAAACCTCGAATAGCCAAAGCTATCTTGAGAAAGAAGAACGGAACTGGAGGAATTAACCTGCCTGACTTCAGGCTCTACTACAAAGCCACAGTCATCAAGACAGTATGGTACTGGCACAAGGACAGAAATATAGATCAATGGAACAAAATAGAAAGCCCAGAGATAAATCCACGCACATATGGTCACCTTATCTTTGACAAAGGAGGCAAGAATATACAATGGATTAAAGACAATCTCTTTAACAAGTGGTGCTGGGAAAACTGGTCAAACACTTGTAAAAGAATGAAACTAGAACACTTTCTAACACCATACACAAAAATAAACTCAAAATGGATTAAAGAGCTAAATGTAAGACCAGAAACCATAAAACTCCTAGAGGAAAACATAGGCAAAACACTCTCTGACTTACATCACAGCAGGATCTTCTATGACCCACCTCCCAGAATATTGGAAATAAAATCAAAAATGAACAAATGGGACCTAATCAAACTTAAAAAGCTTCTGCACAACAAAGGAAACTATAAGCAAGGTGAAAAGACAGCCTTCAGAATGGGAGAAAATAATAGCAAATGAAGCAACTGACAAACAACTAATCTCAAAAATATACAAGCAACTTCTACAGCTCAATTCCAGAAAAATAAATGACCCAATCAAAAAATGGGCCAAAGAACTCAATAGACATTTCTCCAAAGAAGACATACAGATGGCTAACAAACACATGAAAAGATGCTCAACATCACTCATTATCAGAGAAATGCAAATCAAAACCACTATGAGATACCATTTCACGCCAATCAGAATGGCTGCTATCCAAAAGTCTACAAGCAATAAATGCTGGAGAGGGTGCGGAGAGAAGGGAACCCTCTTGCACTGTTGGTGGGAATGCAAACTAGTACAGCCACTTTGGAGAACAGTATGGAGATTCCTCAAAAAACTGCGAATAGAACTGCCTTATGATCCAGCAATCCCACTGCTGGGCATATACACTGAGAAAACCAGAATTGAAAGAGACACCTGTACCCCAATGTTCATAGCAGCACTGTTTGCAATAGCCAGAACGTGGAAGCAACCTAGATGTCCATCCACAGATGAATGGATAAGCAAGCTGTGGTACATATACACAATGGAGTATTACTCAGCCATTAAAAAGAATACATTTGAATCAGTTCTAAGGAGGTGGATGGAACTGGAGCCTATTATACAGAGTGAAGTAAGCCAGAAACAAAAACACAAATACAGTATACTAACGCATATATATGGAATTTAGAAAGATGGTAAAAAATAACCCTATTTACGAGACAACAAAAGAGACACTGATGTATAGACCAGACTTTTGGACTCTGGGACCGGGAGAGGGTGAGATGATTGGGGAGAATAGCATTGAAATATGTATAATATTATATCTGAAATGTATTAATTGTTCAAACTAAACACTATCATGTTACAATTTGTTCATACTAGATGTTTGTAATGTTTCTGATAATCAATAAAAGAGATTCTTGATCAAAAAAAATAAATAAATAAATAAAACTTTATTCCCTTTCTGGTCCCACCCTTGTTCCCCTCAGGACTGAGCAGTAACAAAGAAAAACGGGGGTTGAAACCAAGCAGGGGCCCATGTGGGTACAAAAATCTCTCCATGTCCCCCATTTCTTGTTTTTAGAAAAAGACTTGAGTTTCCTAGACCTTCCCTGAGTTCCAAAGAGCAAACGCAAGCAGTTACCAATCAGGGAAGTGAGGGGATGCAGAAACAAAGGAAAAGCAGATAAACAAGAAAAATAATGATAATAATTTAGCTATAGACATCCTGAGTTCCTCCTCAAAGGACACACATGACAATCTGATACACATCTTTGAGCTCTGCAAGAACTAAGATGCCCCCACCCCCAACCCAGTCCAAGTGAAGAATGGTAAGTGTGGAGCAGAAGTTTGTAGATCCCAGACTGGTTGGGACCAGAAGGCTGCTTAAGATTCTTGAAACATCACCCTGTTACCCCACCACCAACCAATCAGCAGAAAGTCACACATCCTCACGTTTGGAGTCCTCACTCCAAAAACACTGCTATTAAAATCCTTCCTTAGGGACTTCCTGGGTGGTTCAGTGGTTATGACTTCGCTTTCCAATGTGGGAATGCAGGTTCCATCCCTGGTTGGGGAACTAAGATCCCACAGACCTCAGAGCCAAAAACCTGAAACATAAAATGTAAACAATGCTGTCACAAATTCAATAAGTCCCCCAAAATAGTCCACATCAGAAAGTCTTATAAATAAAATAAAATCCTTCCCTGAAAGTCATCAGGAAGTTCAGATCTTTGGAAGATGAGCTGCCCATACTTCTTGGCACATTAGAGATAAATCCTGACTTTTCTTCACCAGTAAGCAGGCTTTGCTGCACGGAGGGCAAGTGGACCCAAGTTTGGTTCAGTCGCAATGTCAGCACGAAGATTCACAAGAACAAGCGAATATTTGGACATAGGGCAAAAAGCAACAATTTAATTCTAGCTGTTTCCTCCTCATAGCCAGGAATTCATAGTCTTAGTTGCTCCTTGAAATCATCTGAAGAAGTTTTAAAAAATATGGATTTCTTGACCTCACATAGTTTGATGCAATGGCTTCAGAATGTGTCCTAAACATCTCATAGTAAACACACATACCCCTCACACACACACACCCTTCCAGGTGGTTTTAATAAAAATCCACAACTGAACACTTCTGCCCTAGGGCAGCAGTTTCCAACCTTTTTGACACCAGGGACCAGTTTCATGAAAGACAATTTTCCCGTGGACTGGACGGGGGTGTGGTTTCAGGATGATTCAAGCACGTAACATTTATTGAACACTTTATTTCTAGCATTACTACATTAGCTCCACCTCAGATCAGCAGGCATTAGATCCCAGAGGTTGGGGATCCCTGCACCAGGGGACCTGCTAATCCCCTGTCATACTGAATACTATTAATATCCACACAACCACTGTTCTCATCTAATTTGTGCACTTGAAACACTTCAGGTGTTGTTTTACTTCAAACAACTCTTGATTTTTACCCAAACCCAACTCCATTCTTCTTCCATATTACCTCTCCGCTGAAGTACCTTCTATTACCACTAACTCATGTGAAAAGCTTCTTGATGCCTTCAGATACCTCATACCATTCTCACACTCAGTCACCAAGTTCTGCTGACTTTACTTTTAGGAAATCTGTCCACTTGTCTATACCTCCACTAGGCAGTGCCCCAACCTCTGCCCTCCACCAATACACACACACACACACTCATTTTGCACTTGAATTACTGGGATGGTCTCTGAACCAGCTTTCCCCTCCCACTCTTGTTCTCATAGAATTCATGTTCCACAGACATTTGTTTATGACACACTCTTGCTGAATGCTTTCAAGATCTTAGAATGGTGGTTATCAGAGTCTGTGTGGGGAAAATGGAGAGATATTAACTTACGGGTACAAACATCATTAAGCTTAGCAAGTTCTGGGCATCAATATACAGCGTGGTGATTATAGCTAATAATACTGTATTGTATACATGAAAGTTGCTATGAGAGTAGATCTTAAAAGTTGTCACCACCAAAAAAGGGCAATCATGTGACAGAAAAGGGGCAAATAGATGGAGAAACCAGGGAAAAAGTGACAGACTTTATTTTCTTAGGCTCCAAAATCACTGCAGATGGTGACTGCAGCCATAACATTAAAAGATGCTTGCTCTTTGGAAGAAAAGCTATGACCAACCTAGACAGTGTATTAAAAGGCAGAGACATTACTTTGCTGACAAAGGTCCGTCTAGTTAAAGCTATGGTTTTTTCCATAGTCATGTATGGATGTGAGAGTTGGACCATAAAGAAAGCTGAGCACTGAAGAATTCATGCTTTTGAGCTGTGGTGTTGAAGAAGACTCTTGAGAGTCCCTTGGACAGCAAAGAGGTCTAACCAGTCAATCCTAAAGGAAATCAGTCCTGAATATTCATTAGAAGGACTTATGCTGAAGCTGAAACCCCAATACTCTGGCCACCTGATGTGAAGAATTGACTCTTTGGAAAAGTCCCTGATGCTGGAAAAGATTGAAGGCAGGAGGAGAAGGGGATGACAGAGGATGACATGGTTGGATGGCATCACCAACTCGATGGACATGAGTTTGAGCAATCTCTGGGAGTTGGTGATAGACAGGGAAGCCTGCTGTGCTGCAGTCCATGGGGTCATAAAGAGTAGGACACACCTGAGCAACTGAACTGAACTGACTGATGTGACAGGATGGAGTTATTAGCTAAGGAGATAGTTGTAATCATTTTGCCATATATAAATGTATCAAATTAAGACTTTGTAAACCTTAAGTTTACACAGTGTTATATCTCAATTACATCTCAATAAAACAGCTTGAAGGAGGAGGATCTTTCTTTTGCTCTAAGGATAAAGTCCCATTTGTTTGACTTAACCCACTAGGTCGAGACCACTTCTACAAGTTCATTTCCCACTCCCCTCCCCCACTAACCCTACTTCCATGTCTTCACTGATCTTTCTTCTTCATTTTTAGGCCACATCATATCTGGTCTTCTGAAAGGCCTTCATGCAAGATCACTGTTCATCCTGCCTAAATTGCCCATTCTCACGTCCTTCCTCCACCACCCCTCCCCAACTCAGAGCTTTATACCACTTCTGTGTCATTTGTGGCCTACATTTTATGTAGCTTTTAGTTCTCAAGCTAAACGTTATCTCATTCTAAATTTATCTCATTCTAAATTAGGTTCCTTTCCTAAACGCTCTAACATCCTATATTGTTCCCTCAAAGCATTTCCAATCATTGTAATTAGATATTTGTGTATTTATGAATTTTTTCCCCCAGTAGAATGTGAGTTTTACATTCTACTGTAAAAGTCACGGATCAGGTCTGTCTTGTCAATGTTAAATGCCCACCATGTATCACAGTGTAGATCTCATAGATCTCAAACACTAAATATCTGTTGAACACATGATTAAAATAGGAGCTTCCTCTTCCCATGTTATCAATATCCACAGGATTCTCTTAACTCTGGACAGCTGATGAGCACCCATGATTCCCAGCTTGGCTCTCACAGGAAGAAGGTGAGGATGAGGAAATTAAGATAAGAAGAAAGTATAGATAGAATCTTAACTGGACAGGCTTAACACTGAAGTTTTCTGGTAATCTGTGCCTTTTTGCTCAGTCTCTGTTTGATAGATTGTCTTCCTTGATGAAAGCACACACTTGCTTGCCCAATGGGTCCTGTTGGATTGCTGTCCTGCTGCTAGTCTAAAGCAGAGGTCTGGCATGCAGGATATGATGTAGATCATGGGACATGAGCAGAGAGGGACACATGACAGCTTACAATAACACCTGGGTCAGCACTGACACCAGCTGAACTGGAGATTTCCGATCACCGATACACCTCTGTGATTCCAGAGCCTGTTCAGCATTTTCAACAAATCTCTCTTCTGGAGGAGCTCTACAGCCCAGAACTGTCTTTACCTTGCACTACATGGATGTTTCTAAAGTTACTACACTATTTAAAATTTCTATCTAATTCATATGGTTGACTTTTTCTGTTTTAGAGGCTACTCACAGAAATATAAAATGCTTCTGCTAGTCTTGTCCAAAATATATGTTGTCATTGTTCAGTTGTAAACTCATGTCTGATCCTTTGTGACCCCATGGATTGCAGCACACCAGGCCTCCCTGTCCCTCACCATCTCCTGGAGTTTGCCCAGGTTCAAGTCCATTGAATTGGAGATGCCATCCAACCATCTCATTCTCTGTTGTCCTCTTCTGCTTTCAATCTACAATCTACTCTTTGATTGGCAGTTTACCCAATCATTCAATTACCAGTCAAAAAGCAATCTACTTTTTTTAATAGTAATCAGTCAAAAAATATAGAGTGGGATCATAGTAGCTAGAACTATGAAGACAGCACAGTCATAATTTCCTCCAGCTACTCAGCACTGATAACAGTTAACAGGGCTCTAGGAAATTTCCATCTGACCAAGGAAATTTCTGGGGACTTCCAAAGGGATTACCCAGCAGAGGTACCCGCAACCCTCATCCTTTCAGGCATCTGATACCACGAACTCATTTAACTGCATGAAGAGCTGTACTTTTCAAGTTATTCAGCACCTCCACTCAGCAAATACCGCACAGGAAGCAATCTTAGGACAGTCAACCAATAGAGTCATCCACAGTTTGGAAACCATTTTCTGGTGCCAGGGGATCCTGGAGAATGAGATTCAGGTCCTAAAACACTGATAAGCACCCCGTGCAACACCAGTGCAGGCACCACCATTCCTCCAGTGTCCCCAGTAGCGTGTAGGGTCTCTTGTCTTAACCTCCTGGGGGTGTCTCTACTGATAAATGGGTAAAAGTATAAAGAAAAAGAAGTTATTTATTGTTCTGCTTGTTAATTCATTGAGCATAAGCAAAAGATTTATTACCATTCTTTCATCATTTAATGAACTATCAGCATATACATGATCATAGCTCATTACAACATAAATCTCTATATTCATTATTAAAAGAATCTCATCTCATTGTTAACGTTATTATTAACAACTAATATGTAGTGAGGGCTCACTAAGGGTTGACAATGTGTTTAAACATGCTATTTATTGATTATCTCATCTAATTATGACTAAAATTTTGGGAGAAACTAGGTAATTTGCATATGAGAGGACCTGTATTACAAAATGAATTTTATCTCATTCAACTGTGACAGCAACCTGTGAGATGTTAATAAACTCCAGTAATAGGGATGACAGTAATATTAATAAAGGAGGTTAGGAAACATTTGTGGAAAAGTAAAGGGTAAAATTCTTGATAAGAACAGAAAAGTTTGTTTTAAAGCATTTGGTAAGGAAAGACAAAAGGACATAAGATTAGAGACCTCTATATTAAGATGGCACAAATATTCTAGTGTATCAGTCATAATAAATAACAACTTAAACTTGCAGGACACATTTTATTCCATTCTATATAATTCTCAAAATATGAGATGGAAAGGATGAGATCCTAAGTAAGAGCCTGTTTAAGAATCCAAAAGAAATAAGCGTCCCACCAATAAGTTAGAAATTTTTTCTTTAGTTGTCTACTTAAAAAAAAAACTCACTGAGAAAATATATTTAAATATAGAGTTGATTCTTGAACAATGCAGGGGTTACAGGTGCCAACCCTCTGTGAAGTCAAAACTCCAAGTGTTATCTTGGTCTTCAAAACAAAGAAATTGATGAATGATTCACCCAAGAACAGGAAGCTAAAACAGTTTGAATAAAATCAGAACTCAAATTCTAGTCTTTTTGATCCCACATATTGTGATCTCTAATACAACACAAGTTTTTTCCCCCACATTCAGCTATAAAATGAAAACACGAGTGAGTGCTGACTGTATTTATTGAAAAGAATCAAGGTGTAAATGGGTCAATGCAGTTTAAATCAGTGTTGTGTAAGAGTCAGTTTAATGCAATCACATAAAGAGCCAGCCTTTCAGATATAGAAATTCTAAGAGTAATTTCCATTTTTAAGTTTTTTTATAAAAATGACAGACTTGTAAAGTAAGTTTATTACAATTTGTATTTTGAAATTTATGCATTTTCTTTAAGGGTGGTATAGCATTTAAATATCCACACCCAGAAGTCACACATGACTTGTTATCTGTAAAAATTTGGATGAGTAACTTAGCTTTGCTGATCTGGTTCATCAGCTGTCTAGTCAGATTAACAAATGCTTTACCCTACAGGGTTGTTTTGAAGATAAAAAGAAAATTGATTATTTGGCTTTTGGGAATTAAGTATAATGACTGAAATGACAATTGTATTCACCTAGTCACATAGAAGAAGTGGCAAGAATACATAGAAGAACTATACAAAAAAGATCTTTATGACCCAGATAACCATGATGGTGTGATCACTCACGTAGAGCCAGATATCCTGGACTGTGAAGTCAAGTGGGCCTTAGGAAGCATCATTACAAACAAAGCTAGTGGAGGTGATGGAATTCTAGTTGAGCTGTTTCAAATCCTAAAAGATGATGCTATGAAAGAGCTGCACTTAACATGCCAGCAAATTTGAACAACTCAGCAGTGGCCACAGGACTGGAAAAGGTCAGTTTTCATTCCAATCCCAAAGAAAGACAATGTTAAAAAATGTTCAGACTAACACACAATTGCAATCATCTCACACGCTAGTAAAGTAATGCTCAAAATTCTCCAAGCGAGGCTTCAACAGAACATGAACCGAGTACTTTCAGATGTTCAAGCTGAATTTAGAAAAGGCAGAGGCATCAAAGATCAAATTGCCAACACCCACTGGATCATCAAAAAAGCAAGAGAGTTCCAGAAAAACACCTACTACTGCTTTATTGACTACGCCAAAGCCTTTGACTATGTGGATCACAACAAACTGTGGAAAATTCTTCAAGAGATGGGAATGCCAGATCACCTTACCTACCTCTTGAGAAATCTGTATGCGGGTCAAGAAGCAACAATTAGAACTGGACATGGAGCAATGGATTGGTTCCAAATTGGGAAAGGAGTACATCAAGGCTGTATATTGTCACTCTTGTTTATTTAACTTATATGCATAGTACATCATGCAAAATGCCAGGCTGGATAAAGTACAAACTGGAATCAAGATTTCTGGGAGAAATATCAACAATCTCAGATACATAGATGATTGCACCCTTATGGCAGAAAGTGAAGAGGAACTAAAGAGCTTCTTGATGAAAGTGAAAGAGGAGAGTGAAAAAGCTGACTTAAAACTCAACATTCAAAAATCTAAGATCATGGCATCCGGTCCCATCATTTCATGGCAAATAAATGGGGAAACAATGGAAACAATGATAGACTTTATTTTGGGGGGCTCCAAAATCACTACAGATGGTGACTGCAGCCATGACATTAAAAGATGCCTGCTCCCTGGAAGAAAAGCTATGACCAACCTAGACAGCATATTAAAAGGCAGAGACATTACTTTGCTGACACAGGTCTGTCTAGTCAAGGCTATGGTCTTTCCAGTAGTCATGTATGGATGTGAGAGTTGGACCATAAAGAAAGCTGAGCACTGAAGAATTGATGCTTTTGAACTGTGGTGTTGGAGAAGACTCTTGCGAGTCCCTTGGACTGCAAGGAGATCCAACCAGTCCATTGTAAAGGAGATCAGTCCTGAATATTCATTGTATTCATTGGAAGGACTGATGCTAAAGCTGAAGCTCCAATACTTTGGCCACCTTATACGAAGAACTGACTCACTGGAAAAGACACTAATGCTGGGAAAGATTTAAGGCAGTAGGAGAAGGGGATGATAGAGGTTGGATGGTATCACCAACTTGATGGACCTAAGTTTGAGCAAGCTCCAGGAGTTGGTGATGGACAGGGAAGCCTGGGGTTGCAAAGAGTTAGACATGACTGAATGATTGAACTGAACTGATGTACTTATTTGATTATTATGTGTTTTAATTTGGCAAATATCTGAATTAGCTCTGATTGGCAAGATTACCAATACCGAAGCACATTAGAACACAGTTTACACTCATATTTAAATGTATTTGTTTTATTCATCTGTTTCTAAAATTAATATCTGATCAATTTTAGGATGCTCAAAAATTTGACATTTATAATTATCTTCAATCTTTTAGAAGAAATTTTTATATCACCTTGATTTCAGACATTCAATAGGGCTATCTGTACTTCATATTCAACTTGGAGTTCCTTGTGGGTTACCCAGTATGTTAGTTGGTGTCTTAGTCAGCTCAGGCTTCTATAACAAAATGCAATAGACTGCATGGCTTAAACATAAGACACTTCTTCACAGATCTGAGCTTGGGAACCCAAGATCAGGGAGCCAGCATCCTGGGTTCTGGTAAAGGAATTTCTTCCCACTTTGTTGATAGCTACCTTTTTGCTGTGTCCTCATAGAGCAGAGAAATAGAACAAAAGAGCGCAAGCTCGCTGATGCCTCTTTCATATAGATGATCATTCCATCTTGGGGCCCCATCTTCAAAATTTTATATAAACCTAATAACCTCCCAAAGGCCCTACTTCCAAACACCCTCACAGTGGGCAAGAGGACTTCATCACATGAATTTTGAGGGATGCGAGAGTTCAGTCCGTAACATTTGGCTAGAGTTGCCATGACAAGATACCACAAGCAGGGGTGCTTAAACAATCGAAATATGTTGTCTCACAGTTATGGAGGCTGGAAGTCTGAAATAAACATGTTGATAGAGTTGGTTTTTGCTGAGAGTCATGCAGGGGAATCTGTTCCGTGCCACTCTCTCAGCCTCTAGTGGTTTGCTGGTAGCCTTTGGCATTTCTTGACATCTCTGTGTGTGTGTCTCTGTGTGCCATATTCCCCTTCCAATAAGGACACTGGTCATATTGGATTAGGAATCCATCCTACTCCAAAATGACCTCATTCTAACTAATTACATCTATAATGATCCTATTTTCAGATAAGGTCACATTCTAAGGTACTGGGGGTTAGAACACCAACATATGAATGGAGAGGGGCATGATTCAGTACGTAATGCTTAGTTATCCTTACTATCTATAAAGCACAAAGATATGAAGCCTATTACTGAGCTCCTTAGTAGTCATAGGATATATTGTTTTTTCACATTAATATGAAATATTATTTAAAACATCACCTGGTCGATGTTTGACGTATCGGCCATACTGAAATAAAATTCTGAGCTTTGTGAATTAAAAAGGAACATTCATTTACAGAAGGAAAGTGAATCCTATGTTTCATCTAAGAACACTTTACCAAATCAAATTAGCAATTTGTTGAGTTTCCTGGCATAGTACTTTGAGTGTTTAAAAGTGTTTTCTCGATTAGCTATTAAAAAGCATTTAATTTTACATAAAGCAGCTTTTTCTTTATAGCCTTAATTAAGTCAGAATTCAATTATTTATGTACCACTCAGGGTATCAAATAATTTAGAAGGAATAGCAAGTAACATTCCACAGATTTGGGCTCATTTAAAATATGATTGAAATAGCATATATATGATAACATTTAAAATATGATTATGGCCTTCCTTATTTGGCTTTGTTATCTGTTGGCCTTTACAGAAAACTGCCGACTATCATGGTCTCTGATGAGATCAAAAGCCAAGAAGATGCTGGAAATATTTTGAACACTCAAAAGTCCAGAGAAATTTGAAGCTCAGAAAGTTGTACCAGCTTGCAGGAGGACAATTAGATTGAGACATCATTTTAAGAGCTAAGTAATAATCATGCTGAAAGAAAGAAGACTTGGTTACCTCATGCAAAAGGATGCCTCCCCTCCTTGGTGACCAAGCAGGATCTGGGGGCATTACACTCCCCAATCTGGGGACCTCCAGCCCTAACCAGCTGCCTTAGACACTTGTGAAACAAGAGGAGTTTAAGGGCATTTCCATGGTTCCCCAAACAATGAGTGATGTAAGTACTCATCACTCCACTCTGATACCTTAATATCTACGGTAGTAAACAGCTACCAAGGGTGACACTGCCCAGCACAGACAAGCTGCCCAGGGAGGAACTGCGGATGCCTGGGGCTGGTGCACTGGGACGACCCAGAGGGATGGTATGGGGAGGAACAGGGAGGAGGGTTCAGGATGGGGAACACATGTATACTTGTTGCGGATTCATTTTGATGTATGGCAAAAGCAATACAATATTGTAAAGTTAAGCAAAATAAAATTAAAAAAAAAAAAAGAGTTGTATCCCAGATGGAAGCAAGTCAAGTAATTTCAAGTGATGCCCAGAGGCATAGCGAGACTCTGAACAGGTATAGCTAAACAGCAAAACCTTCTCTGTTTTTATATATGCAGGATCCCAAAAGTCTCAGTTCAGTTTTAAGTATTAATATCTTCACTAGTATGGGCTTCCCTGGTGGCTCAGACGGTAAAGCGTCTGCCTGCAATGCAGGAGACCCGGGTTCGATTTCTGGGTTGGGAAGATCCCCTGGAGAAGGAAGTGGCAATCCACTTGGCACTCTTGGCTGGAAAATCCCATGGATGGAGAAGCCTGATAGGCTACAGTCCATGGGGTTGCAAAGAGTCGGACACGACTGAGCAACTTCACTTTCACTTTCACTAGTATAGATGTCACAAACATAAAATCAGCATGATCTGGAAGGCTATCTGTACTTATTTAGTTTTAAAATATTTGAAAATTAATTTTTTTGGTTCTGTTTTAGTCCATCTGGAAGATGGCAGACACTAAAATAAAAAATTAAATAAAAAAGGTATTCTTTGGTCAATAAGCATATGAAAAGATGCTCAACATCACTAATTATTAGGAAGATGCAAAATCAAAACCACAATATTATATCACCTCATACACATTAGGATGGCTACTACAAGTAAACCAAAAATTGGCAAGTGTTGGCAAGGATGTGGAGAAATTAAAACCCTTGTGCCCTGTTGGTGGGAATGCAAAATGGTGCAGCTACTATAGACAACAGTATAGCAGTCTCTCAAAAGATTAAAATGAGAATGATTATATGATCTGGCAATTTCAATTCTGGATATATATCTAAAGAATCGAAAGCATGGTTTTGAAAAGATATTGATACATTCATGTTCACAGCATTATTGACAAAGTCAAGAGGAGGAAGAAACTCAAATGTTCATCAGTGGATGAACTAGTAAACAAAACATGATATATACATATAATAGAACGTTATTCAGCCTTAAGAAGGAAAGAAATTCTGACACATGTTACAGAATGGATGAAGCTCGAGTACCTTATGCTAAGTAAAATAAAGCAGTTACAAAAAGACATATACTGAATTATTTCATTAACATGAGTTATCTAGAGTAGTCAAATTCATCAAAATAGAAAATGGGAGGGTGGTTGTCAGGGGCTGTAGGAAAGAGAAAATGGGTACCTGTTTAATGGGCATAGAGTTTCAGTGTCCCAAGATGAAAAAGTTCTGGCAACTCGTTGCACAACTACGAATATACTTAATACTATTTAACTGTACATGAAGAAATGGTTAAAGTGGTAAATTTATGTCATGGACTTTTTATCACAATAAAAATTTATTATTCAAAGTTTCTCAAAACTGTATGACGTGATAAATATAAATAATTTACATTTTCAATGTTTTTTCTTTTGAAGCATTTATACTTCTGAGATTATCAGAACTTAAGAACATCTAATACCTTTGAGGTACCCTAGGTTTGGGGTCTTCCTTCCATTTATGGTTGATGGCGCATACTATTTGGTTTAGCCAAAGTGTGATATTACTATACTACATGTTGTAAATAAAATCTGTAATATTATTTTGAAAAGCTTGATATTTCAAAAGTTTGTATGGATTTGAAATCCATTTGCATTATCAGAGAACTTTCAACATTACCAACATTTCTTTGGTAAAGAAAGAAATGAAGTGTCATCAGATCTTAAAATATAATTTCAAATATATATTTTAGAATCATTGTAAGAACAATTCAAATTGTTCTACTTTTAATTAAGAAAAATTTCAAATGTATTAAAAAAAGGAACAGAGATGCTGGGAAAACTGGAGGCCTATGTTTAAGATTCAACTTCACACTATTGAAAGTTACTAGAAGAATCAGAAGATTCATAAAACTACTATGTTATGAGGAATAAAGAATGTTAAGTTGTTATTAAAAAATACCTATAGTTTTAAGTGAAAATGAACAGTTTTTAAAATAAAAAAGTGTTTACTTGCAAAATTAAATTTCACAAATGAGACCATAAGATACTCTTAATTTAAATGATCAAATTTTTCTTTATCTTTTATCTTTCTTTTCTTTTTTTTTTTAATTGGCTGAGTTGCTTCTAGCAGATCAGTGAAGTCATATTGGTTATCAGGAGCCTGGTGAATAAATTCAACCTCCTGGAACAAACACTGTCCACAACTTTAAGTGAACACTGTTCTCCAAAACAAATATTTTTAGAAACACTGTTTTCCACAAACAAAATGGTTCTAAGGTCAACAATAGAAGGGGATCTCTAATAAAACAAAATAAAATATAAATATAAAAACAAGGTAGAAAATGGAAATACTAGGGGAACATTTCCTTCCCATTTAGTAAACAGATGAAGATATTCACTTTTGGATGATAAGGAGCAGACTAAATGTAGATTTAACTTACTTTTTATGGTTGATAAAGGGTAAATATTGTCCTCTATCTTTCTTTCTTTCTCTCTCAACATATGACAATGACTAACCTAGTGATGTAAATTCATGCATCAGTGTTTCATCACCTTTCTATTTTTCCATCTGTTTCACTGAAGCTTTTTTTTTTTTAATTTTTTTGTTTATTTTTGGCTGCACTACATGGCATGTGGGATCTTAGTTCCCCAACCAGGGATCGAACTCACACCCGCTGCCGTGGAGGCACAGTCTTAACCACTGGACCACCAGGGGATTCCCCACTGAAGCATTTTTGAAGAGAAGTGAAGTGAAATTTGCTCAGTCGTGTTGAATAGGGACTTTTCCCTTTGACTTAATCAAGGCTGAATTAAAGTAATCAGAGCTAATAATTTTTTTCTCTTAGTTTATTGTGAATGAGTATTGTAAGCAAACACTCTGAAATTTTGATTGACATTTTGACAATTGTTGTAGATTGAATGATTATCCCACACACTTACCCCAGCAAAATATCCACCACCTCATCTCCAGAATTTCTGAATATGTTACTTCCATGGCAAAAGAGCTCTGCAGATATAACTGAATTAAGGTTTTTGATATGGAGAGATGAACCTCGATTATCTGGATGTAATGCAACCACAAGAGTCCTATAAGAGGGATACTAGACATGACTGAGTGACTTCACTTTGACGTTTCACTTTCATGCATTGGAGAAGGAAATGGCAATCCACTCCAATGTTCTTGTCTGGAGAATCCCAGGGACGCAGGAGCCTGCTGGGCTGCCGTCTATGGGGTCGCACAGAGTCGGACACGACTGAAGTGACTTAGCAGCAGCAGCAGACATGCATAGCCCAGAGAATATGCCACTGCCTCTGAAGGTGGAGGAAAGAACCACAAGCCAAGGTATGCAGGCATGCCTAGAAACTGGAAAAAAGATTCCTCCCTAAAGCCTACACAAGAATCTCTCTCTGCTGATCCATTTTAGACTTCTGACCACCAGACAGTAAGATAATAGATTTGTGTGGTTTTAAGCTAGTCCATGTGTGGTGATTTGTTGGCCAATAGGAAATTAATCCAACAATGGTCTGTGAGCGGCTTTCACTCATCTCTTTTGTGGCATCTATACCTGTTACCTCTGGTGTCGCTTTTAGGTGTGGTTTTGAAGCCAGCACTGCTCAAGCCAGTACCTCTGGTTGCTGCCCTAAAGGTAATTGAAACCCTGGGTGAATGGTGTTGCCTTAGCTGCCTTATAAAAAAGAACTCGGTTTCTCTTGTGTGTGGCTACCTAAGATGTAGATTAGAAGGCTATTAACCATAACAGAAACACTAAAAAATCCATTTTAAGTAAGGTAGACAACCTAGAGGAAGATCCAAAGGAACATCCATAGTTAAGTCCAGCTACCAGGCTCCTCTGTTCATGGGATTTTCCAGGCAATAGTACTGGAGTAGATTGCCATTTCCTTCTCCAAAGCCCAGTTGCTGCTGCTGCTGCTGCTGCTAAGTCGCTTCAGTTGTTTCTGACTCTGTGCGACCCCATAGACAGCAGCCCACCAGGCCCCACCATCCCTGGGATTCTCCAGGCAAGAACACTGGAGTGGGTTGCCATTTCCTCCTCCAATGCATGAAAGTGAAAAGTGAAAGTGAAGTCGCTTAGTCGTGTCTGACTCTTAGCGACCTCATGGACTGTAGCCTACCAGGCTCCTCTGTCCATGGGATTTTCCAGGCCCAGTTAGTGACTCTAATTAGTAAGTTTTAGCTCTCCTTCATCACAGCTTAGGCCAATTTGTGTTTCTATAAATTTGAGTAGAATAAACTCATCTTGAACCTATTCTGTTCTGAGGTAAGGCTGGAACTATCAGACCAAATTGATATGAAAAGTGTTTCCTAACTGCAAGACCCTTATGCTCTTTAATTAAATATTGATCTGTGAGGCTTTCTCTGATTATCACCTCTCCTATTTGGTTCAGAGCCCAGACTACCTGTGGTGTGCTTTGCTTCCATGTAGAATTAAGGATATCATTCTGTCTCCTTTCATTCTCCTGGGCTGGGTTCTGTGTTTGCTTTTCATCTACTCCCTCATTTACCTTCCAAGATAATAACTTCAGAGCTGCTCTATATGTGTGTGTGTCCGTCCATGTCTTCTAGCATTTTCTGCTAAAATCCTGCTGAAAGACAGCCTGTAAGAGGTGATCAACTTTTTAGAAAAGCCGGGTATGAAGCCACATTTAGGTCACTCTGAATTCTGCATTTCTGAAGGCCAGCACCACTTCTAAACAATTTCAATCCAGTTTCAAAAACTTTGTAAGTTATTTTTCAGTGTTTATAAAGTGAAGAAAAGAAAGCCCAATGTACCCCAAACAAACACTCATATGTGCAGCCTCTGTGGATAGCAGAGAGAGTAACTGTCTCCCTAAACAGACTCTAAGAGGCCATATTCTTTAGTTGGCTATTGTGTTGGACAAATCAATTTTATAAGCTGAATTCTTAAAAGCTGAAAGGTACAGTGAGTTATCTAAACTACTCCATATTTCTTAGAAAATAGTCGATTGCTCTTTCTGAAATGGTACCCTGTTCTAGGGCCAATCCCTACCCGAGGACAAATAGTAAATGGGTCACCGACACAAGCACTTCGTTAAATTAGCCTCAGTTCTTCCTTTTAATTCCTCTGCTCTCTATACCCCGAGTTCCTTTTACTCTTCATTTTTCCATTGTGAAAATACAAAAGTATGTCCAAAGGAAGGAGGAATGGCCCCCAGGATGAAAATGAGATGCTAATAGGGGACTCTGGTGTTGACGATGGCACACCCACTCCACACGAGAGTGGGCTGTCTGGCTATAATCATCTGCCTGACCTACCTTGATACCACTCTTTGGCAAGCTCTTGCCAGCTGCCTGCTGTGTTGTTTTTTTTTTTTTTCCCCAGAAGCAGCACATTCTTTTGTGAGTTCTATGTACTTTCCCTGAATGCACACATTTCTAACATATTTTGCGGTTCAGTCTTTAGCAGTATCTATTTTATTCATTTAGTTCCTAGCAAATCTTTCATTATTAGAATCATTCTTTATTTTCAGCATGATTTTAAACAACAAGAATGTTTTCCCTGTATTTAAAATAATACACAAAAATGGACCTCCAGGGAGTTTATTTACTTGCTTGAAAGTTTGTTAGTCATTGTACTAGAAAAACAACATTTTTTTTATATACAAGCAGAAAAAATAAGCCTTTGGACTTCATCTAACTAAAATGACTTTAGGAATTAATATTTGACTTATATGATTATTTTAACCCACAGGGTGGCAGAGGAAGGTATCAGTAGCTTTTATGAATTTGATTGAGCATGTAAAAAATTGTGATCTGTGGCTTTAACAAGTGTTACATCTTTCTATGATGATCATTCTTTTAGGGTGCCCTAAGAACTTATTGATAAGGTTTGACGAGGTCAGAAGGCAATTCTGAAGCATTTCCAAGAATTAGGGAGTCATAGACAACCAACCAAGAGAAAATAAGAATGAAGAACAAAGAGACTGTGGTCTCTCTCTCTTTTTTAAACTAAAAAAAAAATTGAGACCATGGTCTTTTGAATCCCAATCTGATGCACTGGTTCCCAAAACCATGCTACTGTAGACTTCAAATGTAAACATCGTCCCCCAAAACTATTCTAAGAATAGTTTGGAGATTTTCCTTGACAGTTTGGGCATTTTAATCTCAAGATCAACTGAATTCATACTATTTTCAGCACTTTAAAATGGGATTAAGTAATAAAAGTTTATTATTCCATGTAACTTTCATGCATAATAGTGTATCTATCCCCATGTATGTATATATGTGTGTTTTTGTCTATATTCATTGATATATCTCTATCTGTCTATATATAAATATCCTACTGGTTCTATTTCCCCGGTAGAACCCTGACCAGTACAAGATACGGTGTCCTTACATCTTGATATAATTCAACAGGAAACACGGAGTCACGGAGGAAGTTCTGGTATATAATGAAACCCACAGTGTATTTCTAAAGTGGTTTATCATCATTACCTTTAAGTACTTTGAACAAACTGCTAGTAGAGGTGATATTAAAATTAACAGGAAATGTGTCAATATTTACAATTTTGCTTTCCTCTATGAGCTAGAACATAAGTTATAATAGGTTTAAAGGTATCTATAATGATATAAAACTATTGGAGACCTGATAACCAAACCCCCCATCCCGGGTGTGATACTGATGCTCATTCACTGTGATATTAATTTTGTGACATAAATTATGACCTAAAAGCATCCTTCCTGTGGCAGCAATTTCCAGTCCCTGATTATTATTATTATTTATTCAAGTTTCTGCTTCTGGTGGTGGCCGATTAATTTCTACAAGAGTATAGCTGCTTTCTTGATTAAGTTTTAATACAGATTTGTTTCCTGAGGAAACTACACTGATTTTTACAAAACATTAGACTTCTCTTACTTCTGCCAAAGTAACTAGTACCTGACAGAGCTGGTAATCCAAGGTGAAGGAGGATTTCTGGAACCAGAGTCTTCTCTTTGGAGCTGTGAGCAGTCAAGTTAACCATGGGTTACCTGGCTTTCATACATCTCTGACTAGCATTTGGCTTGGAGTAGAATGTGAATTAGTGTTTGGGTGTGGTAGAGTCAAATGCCAAGTTCATAGCAGGCACACACCCTCCTTTGTTACCTCCTAGATCTCTCGACTTTTGGGGGCTAATTGAACAAAAACAGATTGGGTATTGTGTGACTAGGCCCTTCTCAGGTGGCTCCTACTGAAGAATCCACCTGCAATACAGGAGACGCAGGCAGACACGGGTTTGATTCCTGGGTTGGGAAGATCCCCTGGAGAAAGGCATGGCAACCCACTTCAGCATTCTTGTCTGGAGGATTCCATGGACAGAGGAGCCTGGTGGGCTACAGTCCATGGGGCCCCAAAGAGTTGGACATGACTGAAGCAACTACGCACACACACACGTACTGTGTGACTATAGCTTCCAGCTGATCAATAAGATTCCTAAAAGAATTCATTGTTCAAGATTCTGCTTCTGGTAGTGGCCGATTAATTTCTACAAGACTAAGCTCTCCATGGATAATAAATATAAAGGCTAAACAAAATATGAAAAACAATTACTTGGAGGCATTGCTGCTGCTACTGCTAAGTTGCTTCAGTCACGCCCGACTGTGCGACCCCAGAGACGGCAGCCCACCAGGCTTCCCATCCCTGGGATTCTCCAGACAAGAACACTGGAGTGGGTTGCCATTTCCTTCTCCAATGCATGAAAGTGAAAAGTGAAAGTGAAGTTGCTCAGATGTGTCCGACTCTTAGCGACCCCATGGACTGCAGCCTACCAGGCTCCTCTGTCCATGGGATTTTCCAGGCAAGAGTAATGGAGTGGGATGCCATTGCCTTCTCCACTTGGAGGCATTGGAAAGTAACAACAACAACAAAAAAAAATCAGGCAGATAAAGGTACAGACAAAAAAATGGGACCGTTGGCACTTGGAGGAAGAGAAGAACACCTGATGAGTGTATCCCACTCCTCTTTATTCAAAAGAATAATATACATACATATATCCCATCACTTCGTGGCAAATAGATGGGGAAACAGTGGAAACAATAGCTGACTTCATTTTTCTGGGCTCTAAAACCACTGCAGATGGTGATTGCAGCCATGAAATTAAAAGACGCTTACTCCTTGGAAGGAAAGTTATTACCAACTTAGATAGCATATTCAAAAGCAGAGACATTACTTTGCCAACAAAGGTCCATCTAGTCAAGTCTATGGTTTTTCCAGTGGTCATGTATGGATGTGAGAGTTGGATTGTGAAGAAAGCTGAGCACAAAAGAATTGATGCTTTTGAACTGTGGTGTTGGAGAAGACTCTTGAGGGTCCCTTGGACTGCAAGGAGATCCAACCAGTCCATCCTAAAGGAGATCAGTCCTGGGTGTTCATTGGAAAGACTGATGTTGAGGTTGAAACTCCAATACTTTGGCCACCTCATGCAAAGAGCTGACTCATTTGAAAAGACCCTGATGCTGGGAAAGATTGAGGGCAGGAGAAGGGGACGATAGGGGATGAGATGGTTGGATGGCATCACTGACTGGAGGGACATGGGTTTGGGTGGACTCCGGGAGTTGGTGATATACAGGGAGGCCTGGTGTGCTACGGTTTATGGGGTTGCAAAGAGTAGACAGGACTGAGCGACTGAACTGACCAAAACCTGACAAAGATGCCACAAAAAAAGAAAACTACAGGCCAATATCACTGATGAACATAGATGCAAAAATCCTTAACAAAATTCTAGCAATTAGAATCCAACAACACATTAAAAAGATCATACACCATGACCAAATGGGCTTTATCCCAGGGATGCAAGGATTCTTCAATATCCGCAAATCAATCAACATAATACTCCACATTAACAAATTGAAAAATAAAAACCATATGATTATCTCAATAGATGCAGAGAAAGCCTTTGACAAAGTTCAACATCCATTTATGATAAAAACTCTCCAGAAAGCAGGAATAGAAGGAACGTACCTCAACATAATAAAAGCTATATATGACAAACCCACAGCAAACATTATCCTCAATGGTGAAAAACTGAAAGCATTTCCTCTAAAGTCAGGAACAAGACAAGGATGCCCACTTTCACCATTACTATTCAACATAGTTTTGGAAGTTTTGGCTACAGCAATCAGAGCAGAAAAAGAAATAAAAGGAATCCACATTGGAAAAGAAGTAAAACTCTCATTGTTTGCAGATGACATGATCCTCTACGTAGAAAACCCCAAAGACTCCACCAGAAAATTACTAGAACTAATCAATGAATATAGTAAAGTTGCAGGATATAAAATCAACACACAGAAATCCCTTGCATTCCTGTACACTAATAATGAGAAAATAGAAAGAGAAATTAAGGAAACAATTCCAGTCACCATTGCAATGAAAAGAATAAAATACTTAGGAATATATCTCCCTAAAGAAACTAAAGACCTATATATAGAAAACTATAAAACACTGGTGAAAGAAATCAAAGAGGACACTAATAGATGGAGAAATATACCATGTTCATGGATTGGTAGAATCAATATGGTGAAAATGAGTATACTACCCAAAGCAATTTATAGATTCAATGCAATCCCCATCAAGCTACCAATGGGATTCTTCACAGAGCTAGAACAAATAATTTCTCAATTTGTATGGAAATACAAAAAACCTCGAATAGCCAAAGCTATCTTGAGAAAGAAGAATGGAACTGGAGGAATCAACCTGTCTGACTTCAGGCTCTACTACAAAGCCACAGTCATCAAGACAGTATGGTACTGGCACAAAGACAGAAATATAGATCAATGGAACAAAATAGAAAGCCCAGAGATAAATCCACGCACATATGGACACCTTATCTTTGACAAAGGAGGCAAGAATATACAATGGATAAAAGACAATCTCTTTAACAAGTGGTGCTGGGAAAACTGGTCAAACCCTTGTAAAAGAATGAAACTAGAACACTTTCTAACACCATACACAAAAATAAACTCAAAATGGATTAAAGAGCTAAATGTAAGACCAGAAACCATAAAACTCCTAGAGGAAAACATAGGCAAAACACTCTCTGACATACATCACAGCAGGATCCTCTATGACCCACCTCCCAGAATATTGGAAATAAAATCAAAAATGAACAAATGGGACCTAATCAAACTTAAAAAGCTTCTGCACAACAAAGGAAACTATAAGCAAGGTGAAAAGACAGCCTTCAGAATGGGAGAAAATAATAGCAAATGAAGCAACAGACAAACAACTGATCTCAAAAATATACAAGCAACTCCTACAGCTCAATTCCAGAAAAATAAATGACCCAATCCAAAAATGGGCCAAAGAACTAAATAGACATTTCTCCAAAGAAGACACACAGATGGCTTACAAACACATGAAAAGATGCTCAACATCACTCATTATCAGAGAAATGCAAATCAAAACCACTATGAGGTACCATTTCACGCCAGTCAGAATGGCTGCGATCCAAAAGTCCACAAGCAATAAATGCTGGAGAGGGTGCGGAGAGAAGGGAACCCTCTTACAATGTTGGTGGGAATGCAAACTAGTACAGCCACTATGGAGAATAATATGGAGATTCCTCAAAAAACTGGGAATAGAACTGCCTTATGATCCAGCAATCCCACTGCTGGGCATACACACTGAGAAAACCAGAATTGAAAGAGACACGTGTACCCCAATGTTCATAGCAACACTGTTTACAATAGCCAGGACTTGGAAGCAACCTAGATGTCCATCTGCAGATGAATGGATAAGAAAGCAGTGGTACATATATACAATGGAGTATTACTCAGCCATTAAAAAGAATACATTTGAATCAGTTCTAAGGAGGTGAATGGACTGGAGCCTATTATACAGAGTGAAGTAAGCCAGAAAGAAAAACACAAATACAGTATACTAACGCATATATATGGAATTTAGAAAGAAGGTAACAATAACCCTGTATACGAGACAGCAAAAGAGACACTGATGTATAGAACAGTCTTATGGACTCTGAGAGAGGGAGAGGGTGGGATGATTTGGGAGAATAGCATTGAAATATGTATAATATCATATCTGAAATGAGTCGCCAGTCCAGGTACGATGCCTGATGATGGATGCCTGGGGCTGGCGCACTGGGATGACCCAGACGGATGGTATGGGGAGGGAGGAGGGAGGAGGATTCAGGATGGGGAACACATGTATACTTGTGGCGGATTCATTTTGATGAATGGCAAAAGCAATACAATATTGTAAAGTTAAGCAAAATAAAATTAAAAAAAAATAATACAATGTATATGTGTATCTTTTAGCTTGGGGGAAGTTCCAGAATAATGATTTGAATCCCCCACCCCCACCATCTTCCCATCCCCACTCATCAGAAAAAAATGAAGTCATACAGTGGAACAAAACCTTTCAGCACTGAGAGCTAAAAACTGCAAGCCCAGAATACTATATGGAATCAAAATATTCCTTCACAATGAAAGCAAAATAAAGACATTTTCAAATAAAAGTAAACTAAGATAATTTGTAGGTAGGCCTTCACCTCTAAAAATTATAAAAATTAGGGCTTTGGTTCTTGGTTTATAATGAAGAGAAATGATGAAAACCAGATGAAAACTCAGCTATTCAGGAAAGAAGAGGAGCACCAGAAATGGCAAAATAGAGAATTATAACACATGTTTTTCTTTAATAAAAAAATGCTTACAACTATTAAAACAAAAAGTGCTAATATTATATTCTATAGGTATAATGTTATAGATGGAATATATATGACAAAAATTACACAAAGGATGGAGGAGAGGGTAGATAGGTCTATACAGTTATGAGGTATTTATATTTTATGCAAAATAAAATATTACCTCTAAGTAAACTGAAAATTTAAGATTGTCCATTTTAATCCCTAGAGCTGTCACTAAAATATAAAGAGGTACAGCTAGAAAGGAATAGATAAAAAGTGGAATTTTAAAAAATATTCAATTAATTCTAAAAGTAGGTAGGAAAATGTAGAAAGAGGACTAAAAACAGAGGGGACAAATAGAAATAAATTCTAAAATCGTAGACTTAAATTCAACTATATTAACAATGAACCAAGCACTCCATTTAAAGGGCAGATTATTGAGATGGATTGTTCAAAAAGCAAGACTCAGTTATGCTGTGAACAAGAGTCATACTTTAAATATAAATGTACAGATTGAGAGGACATGAATGAAAAAAGATATGCCATACAAATATTAGTAATATTCCTTAAGAGGGTGGAGTGGCTGTACACCAGATAAAGCAGATTTCAAGACAAAGATTATTACTAGAGGTAAAGAGGGACATTTCATAATGAAAAATAGGCCATTTCATCAGAAAGGCACATTAATCATAAATGTATATACAACAGATAACAGAGCTTCCAGATATATGAAGCAAAGTAGGTCAAATTAAAGAGAAAGGGACAGTTTATAACCAGAGTTGATCTTAATACCCCTTTCTCAGAAATCGATGCAGCCACTGGGCAAAGAAATCATTAAAGAACATAACCTCTGAACACCATCAACCATCATGTTCTCACGGATATTTACAGAAAACTCCTGTAGATCAGACCTGCAGATCACACACTATTATCAAGAGCACATAGGACTTTCATGAAGACAGACCACACACTGGACTGTCAAACAAGTTTCAATCCACTTAATGCTGTGAAATCATAGTGTACAAGTTCTCTGATCACAGTGAAATTAAACTAGAGAGTAGCAAACCATATTAGAAAAACTCAAATATCTGGAAAATTTTAAATGCATTTGTAAATAATTCATGGGCCATTGCCGCAGTTCATAATATTTCAGAAGTCATTTAGTAATCACTATGATGAGAAACATGCTTTGATGTGAACAGAAGACTAGAGCCTGTACTGGGCAAAGTAAACACCTTTCCTAAAGTCCATGGAAAACCTTTAAGATTTGGTGAAAAAAAGATAAATGATCAGA
This sequence comes from Tragelaphus eurycerus, assembly GCA_935064755.1. Classification (NCBI taxonomy): domain Eukaryota; kingdom Metazoa; phylum Chordata; class Mammalia; order Artiodactyla; family Bovidae; genus Tragelaphus; species Tragelaphus eurycerus. Next base: position 24,373,145 of record CAKXYN010000025.1, on the reverse strand, counting down.
TATTTCATTTGCTATTTTGTCCTCAGGATTAATGACATTAGAATTTAAAAATCTTTGTTTACAAGCCAGTTAGCCTAAATGTAATCCTCCTATCTAGATTCCTATATGCATGTACACATAACATTCATCTTTCCCTCTTCTGCTGCCCCTATTTTCCTATTATCCAGGAGACTATTTCGAGAATACTCATCTTCCAGGTCTATTGTATTTAGAAAAGCTGCTGCTCTTTACTGCTGCTGTTGCTAAGTCGCTTCAGTTCTGTCCGACTCTGTGCGACCCAGTAGATGGCAGCCCACCAGGCTCCCCCGTCCCTGGGATTCTCCAGGCAAGAACACTGTAGTGGGTTGCCATTTCCTTCTCCAATGCATGAAGGTGAAAAGTGAAAGTGAAGTCGCTCAGTTGTGTCCGACTCTTAGCAACCCCATGGACTGCAGCCCACCATGCTCCTCCGTCCATGGGATTTTCCAGGCAAGAGTACTGGAGTGGGGTGCCACTGCCTTCTCCACTGCTCTTTACTACTAAACCTATTTCTGTGCTTATTGATGGTAAGCTACTATGAAGAAGAAAAAAATCTGAAAATACATTTTCATTTCATTGCTCAATAAGAACACAAGAAATTGAGGGAAAACTAGTTTCTAGAAGAACTATAACTTTTCAGAAGGTGTTTGTTCCCATGCACCTGGGAAATGAGTTCATACGGGATAGCAGCCACTTCCATAGCTTGGTCTGAGTTATGTAGTTACAGGGCATTGACATCCTCTATTCTCTTAAATCAGGAAAGAAGAAGAAGAAGAAAAAAAAAACAAAACCCACTTACCTGAAGCATAATGGGTCATCCTGCCCCCAAAGATATTTTCCAGTCTCTGATCCAGCCTTCAAAAATAGTGACCTCTGTTGTCTCACTAACCCCATACCTGTGCCAAAACCTGAAATTCTAATTGTCCTGTTACCTTCATGTCTTTTATGGATGTGTTTCAAGATAATCTGGTACCCGATTTTTTTTTTTTTTTTTTTTCGGAGGGAAATGGGAAGAAAGAAGGGGAGTGATGGTGGGGAGGAGTATATGTAATTTCTTAACCAATGGCTTTCTGTTTTTAATCACAAAGAACACTTAAAAAAATCATGGTGAGTTCATCTTATATTAGGAGGTTTGTTCTCGAAATGAAAAGTTCAGAAAACAAAAAGTCCAGTTTGGGTGTCCTCATCTTTAGGCACATCTTGGTATTTTGTATTGGTAAATCTATCTTTACCACAATATATTATTTAGGACAGGATCACATTTGTCACCTCTTCCTCCCTACTACCCAAAGTGGTACCAAACCCACAAAATAGTCAATAAACCTCTACAGAGTGAGCAAATAAGTCTTTTTTTTTTTTTTTTTAAACTCTCCTGAGTGAACTGAATTTTTTGAGGCTCATAAGTAAATATGTTTTCCTCTTTACTTTGTCTATTACAGCCAGATTATATGAGTGGGGTGTTAAAGTCTCCCACTATTATTGTATTGCTCTAGAGAATGTCCTTTAGTTTTTGTTGGAGAAATGGTTTAGTGATGCAAAATTCTCTCAACTTTTGCTTATCTGTGAAGCTTTTGATTTCTCCTTCATATTTGAACGAGATCCTTGCTGGATACAATAATCTAGGCTGTAAGTTATTTTCCTTCATCACTTTAATTACGTCTTGCCATTCCCTCCTGGCTTGGAGAGTTTCTATTGAGAGATCAGCTGTTATCCTTATGGGAATTCCCTTGTGAGTTATTTGATGTTTTTCCCTTGCTGCTTTTAATATTTGTTCTTTATATTTAATCTTTGTTAATGTGTCTTGGGGTGTTTCGCCTTGGGTTTATCCTGTTAGGGACTCTCTGGATTTCTTGAACTTGAGTGGTTATTTCCTTCTCCATTTTAGGGAAGTTTTCAACTATTATCTCCTCAAGTATTTCCTCATGATCTTTCTTTTTATCTTCTTCTTCTGGAACTCCTATGATTCGAATGTTGTAGCGTTTGATGTTATCCTGGAGGTTTCTGAAATTGTCCTCATTTCTTTTGATACGTTTTTCTTTTTTCTCATCTGATTCATTTATTTCTAGGATTCTATCTTCTAGTTCACTAATCCTATCTTCTGCCTCTGTTATTCTACTATTTGTTGCCTCCAGGGTGTTTTGGATCTCATTTATTGCATTATTCATTATGTGTTGACTCTTTTTTATTTCTTCTAGGTCCTTGTTAAACCTTTCTTGCATCTTCTCAATCCTTGTCTCCAGACTCTTTAACTGTGATTCTATTTTGATTTCGAGATTTTGAATTAATTTCGCTATCATTATTCGAATTCTTTATCAGGTAGATTCCCTATCTCTTCCTCTTTGGTTTGGTTTGGTGGAGATCTATCCTGTTCCTTTAGCTGCTGGGTATTCTTTTGTCTCTTCTTTTTGTTAAAATTGCCAAATTTAGAGTGTCCTTACTATATTCTGGTAGTTTGTTGAATTCTCTTTATTGAGGCGGTTTACAGGTCTTTTCAATATCTGATCTCTGCCTTGTTACAGAGGGGGTGGAGATGAACACCCAAATCTAAACCGGCCAGGTTCAGGCACTCAGATAGTCCTCAGAAGCACAGACTTGGTTGAGTCTGCGTTTTATGCCCTTCCCAGATCTGAGTAGCGCAGGTGATGAAATGTTCAGCGAGCGCAGGTGCTGCGACTTATCACCTCTCCGCCGCTCAGTTTTCTGGGTATACACACAGCGCACTTTCTCAGGCAGATGTTGACCATCCAGAGCACCAAGAAGCGTGAGTCAGCACAGAAACCTACTCACAGTTCTGTTAGACAGTGTCTCTCTAGGGCTATAATTGCCCGCCTCTGGCCCTGGCTGCCTGTCACGGGAGTGGGACGGCCTGCAGCCGGCCAACTCTGTGCAGCCCTTTGTTCCGTAGGTAGTCCTGGTGGTGTCTTAAGTTAGGGCTGGCTTTTGATGTAGTAGATAACCGACAGTCTGGTTATTTCGCTCAGATAGTGCCCGAGATAGCCAGGCCAAATCCTTTCTCAAAGCAATGCAGGCCTCGCCGCTCCTCCTAGCCCAGCCCCCACTTGCCAATAGCAAATGCTGGTGTCCGCGCCAGTTCTCCGCAAAAGGAGTTACCGCAGGGCTCGTTTTCTCGTTTTGAAGACAATGAGTTGTCTTTCTAAGTGCCTGATGTCCTCTGCCGGCATTCAGAAGTTGTTTTATCGAGTTTATTCAGCATTCAAATGTTCTTTTAATGGATTTGTGGAGGAGAAAGTATTCTCCCCGTCTTACTCGTCCGCCATCTTAGCTCGCTCCCCCCTGCCCCCTGGTACCCGATTTTAAGTTAGGCCAGTGGTTTTTTAAACCTAACGGTGGGTCAGAGTCACCAAAAGGGCTGGTTAAAATAGATTGCTGGCTTGACCTCTAGAGTTTCTGGAGTGCATCCTGAAATTTTCCATTTCTGCCTCTCTCCCAGGTGATACTGCTGCTGCTGGTCTGAAGTCTACACTCAGAAAACCACTGGGCTTTCCTGTTCAAGAGGAAAGAGAATGCTAAGAACGGTTCCAGGATTTCCTCAAAGGCGTTTTTGTATTGCAAGAAGTCAAGACTGTCTGAATTTAGATTTTTCAAACTTTCTCATACTTCTTAAGAATACTTAAGGATTCATGGAAGACAGGAGCTTGAGAGAGCTAGGGAAGAAATGATACAAATTCAGTAGCTTTTGAGTTAGTCTAAATTAAAGTCCCATTCTGTGAGGCTGGGTTGCTTCAACATGCCTATTCCTAAGGGTTTACAGATTAGCTAGCCCAGTGCTTCTCAACATGTGGTCACAGGTTCAGCAGGAACAGCATGACCTGGGAACTTGTTAGAAAATGCAAATTCCTTAGGTCTTACCCCAGGTGTACTGCGTCAGAGACTCTGGAGCTGTTGTTTACAACCCATCATTAACAAGCCCTCCATGAGATTTTGAGCGGCTAACACTCACTCTGCCATGTGATCCAGATGGTTTTCAGATAAAGTTTGAAAATCAGTAATCAAGTCCAGTTAGAGCTTCCCTCTCTTAGACCCATTCTAGGTCAGAGAGGGCAGGCTGAGGGGTTCACAGTTGGTCGATATCCACAATGTACTGGTGTAGATAGAGCCTGGTTAGACAATCCTCATGAGAAAGTATTTTTGCTACTTTTGGAAAAGGACAGGGTCAGATCATTTTGTAAATTATGGCCCCACATTTTACTGGCTCTGCTTCAATAGAATGCAGCAATCAATAGTTGTGGATTTCTGTCTAGCTCATTAATTCAAATTCTTACTAAGTAGCAGTCAGACTATGGTCCCAAAACTGAACTTTTGAAAGAAGATACAGGAACACATTAGGATGAATTTATGATCCACCCTTTAAAAAGGAATTCTTAATGCACATTTGTTCATTTATTCATTCAAACATTTTTCAAACACCAACTTCCTGCCAAGCTATCCTGAATGGCAATACAGAGGTGAGCAAAGTACAACCCACCTCCTTTATTGAAGATCTAGCGGACTGCAGATGGCTGCACAGGAGTGGACCTTGGGAACCATCTGGCTCTGTGGCTGTCAGTGCGGTCCTGACACCAGTCCCCTTCTCAAGGATCACTGAGAAGTTGTGCTCAGACCTTGTGCCACACCTACTGAGTCAGAAACTCAGTGGAGCAGTGAGGTGAGATCAGCAATCATTTTCAGTCATTTGGGTGCCCCTGAGGCATGCTGAGATTTAAGAACCCACAATCTAGCCTAATTATATTTTACCTTTCTCAGGTCACGGACCTACGAATCTGAGCATCTGATGACAACGGTCTTCCTTTTCACTTTGGATGTTGTGAACTGGGAAGGCCCAGTTTAAGGACTGATCTCGTACTAGCCTTTATTTTACAATTAAGCAAAGTAAATACCAAGAGTTGAGCAAACTCGGGGAGTTAGTGAAGGACAGGGAAGCCTGGCATGTTGAAGTTCATGGGGTCACCAAGAGTTGGACATGACTGAGCAACTGAACAAGTGACTTACTATTTAAGTTAATCAACTAATTAATGACAGAATGGTGCCTCCAAGCTCAAACCAACCAATTCCAAATTCATTTCTCTACTCCTCTATTTACACAGAAGGAAAAGCCAAAATATGGGTGCAAGGACACCCAATTTCTGGTCACAGGAATCTATGATGTCATTAAAACATCTATCCTGCCCATATAAATGCAACTGGTCCTTCAGAGAAGACAGGCATAGTTTTTTTTTTTTTTTTTTTTTGTAACAACTACTATAAGGAAATAAGCAATTTCCAAAACGATCTCTGACGAGCAGAAATGCGCCAGGGAATTCTTTTCTGTGCTAAAAGAAAACAGGGCAACATTTTGGCTCAGTAAAAAAAGTGTCCTCATGTTTCTTACGTTTTTGCCGAAAGAGCTGGGTATCACTATCAGTAGATTGACAGGGTCCACTTAATCACATACCAGAAAAGAATGCAGCATAGAATTGACAATGAAACTAGGTCAAGTTGAACAAAAGAAGGCCCAAGTGAGCTGACCCTATATGGGGTCACTTCAAACACAGGGGAAATGAACCTATGCTGTCAGGACTCAGGATGACCACCTACCTAGATGAGGGAGCGGTGGAGGCTGGGAGGGGGTGTCCTCCAGGACTGTGCTCACGTGCATGGTCTTCACCGGAGCCCTGCTCACACGGGTGTGCTTAGCTTCTATTCAGTCCACAGACTGCATTTTCCTTTCTTATATGTAAATATACAGTTGAAACACCACACACAAAACAAGGTGTTTTAAGGATGCAAAGATTAGCTCTAAAAAGTTTTGCTGGAAGAAATATTTTAATCCCATGGAGGTGTCAAGGCATCTATCACGAGGAACCTTGAAGTTAGTAATTTTTCCGAAGAACTTAGTGTAAAGAAATAATTTGTTGGACCTGATGTATTTCCAGGCAGCTGCTTTTCTTGACTTAATATATGCTCCGTACTGCCAATGCAGTGGGCCCAGGTTCAACCCCTCGTGACAGAACTAGATCCCACATGCTGCAGCTAAAGATTCTGTGTGCTACAATAAGACCTGGTGGAGCCAAATAAAGATTTTTTAAAAATGCAAATTCAAAAGTAAGACTCCCTTGTGTTAAAATTATTCAAATCCCTTGACCCAAATTCCATTTCTATTTTTTTCTGAATAACCGTAGATGAACAAAACCTTATGTCAGAGTATTTTAAGTGGTTATTTCTAAAAGCAAAACATTTAAAGATACTTTGAACATAAAGAGTAGTAATTGAACTTATATTGAACATAAAGAGTATTTTATGCTCCATCCATACCAAGGATAATTATATTTTAAAATTATGTACTTGAAGGATAGTTATTGACGTGGTAAAATGGTATCAAACACTACTTAATAAAGAGAGAGCAGGATAAAAATGGTACAGAAGAGACTTAATTTTTTAAAGTATTAAGCAAAGCCATATTTGTAAAAAATATAAAAACATTTAAAAAATATAAAAACTAAGTTCCCAACAAGCCACGGGGCAACTTGCCCCCTACTGCACTGCAACTACAGAGCCTGTGCTCTGGAACCTGCTCGCCACAAGGAAAGACACCACAGGCCCTGATGAAGACCCAAAGCAGCCAAATAAAAAAATATTAAAAAAAGATATTTCCTATATTGTCTTTTAGTCCTTTTATTAACATTAGTCTTAATCTATTCAGATTAAAAACTCTGTTTAGCATATAGTTTTCATCTAACTAGAAACGATTTTAGTATGTATTAGTAGACTAATAATAATAGACTAATTAATAGAGTTTGCAAGGAGACTCTTAATGGACTGCAAGGAGATCCAACCAGTCCATTCTGAAGGAGATCAGCCCTGGGATTTCTTTGGAAGGAATGATGCTAAAGCTGAAACTCCAGTATTTTGGCCACCTCATGCGAAGAGTTGACTCATTGGAGAAGACTCTGATGCTGGGAGGGATTGTGGGCAGGAGGAGAAGGGGACGACAGAGGATGAGATGGCTGGATGGCATCACTGACTCGATGGATGTGAGTCTGAGTGACCTCCGGGAGTTGGTGATGGACAGGGAGGCCTGGCGTGCTGCGATTCATGGGGTGGCAAAGAGTCGGACATGACTGAGCGACTGATCTGATCTGATCTGAATTAATAGAGATTGATACTACTGTGGTCACCAGCCTCCGAGACAGCCCTCGAGTGTCCGCACTGTCTGGAAGTCACACCTCATGTAGTCCCCTCCCACACTGTACCCGAGTTGGTCTGGGCCACCAGTAGAACCTGACAGTATGGTAGGTCACTTCAAATACTTAGGCCTTAAAGGGCTGCCTTTCTCACCCCACTCATTCTGGGGCAAGCCAGGGGTTATGCCATGAAGACTCTCAGGCAACCTACGTAGAGGACCTGTGGTCAGGGACAAAGTCTATAGCCAAACGTCACCAAGGAACTGAGGTCCACCAATCCTTGCTTTGGGGCCACACCCCACAGGCCCCACACTCACCCAGCCTCAAGACTGAAGAAAGAGTTCCAAGGCAGCAACAGGGACACTAATGTTTTAATGGATGGGGGAGCTTATTTGTCCAAAGCAGGATCCTGGAGCAACACCCCACCATTGTCGGCAGACAGCAGCAAAGACACCAAGGCAAGACGTAGCAGTCTTTGGTACCAGGGGCAAAGGGAGGTTACGAGTTACGAGGGAATTGACATCAGGTGTGCTCATGAGTTACCAGGAAAACCAGCAGAAAGGCCGCTCCTTTCAAACTGAGTAGAGGGGTCTGACTGAACGATTACCTTTTAAACTGAGCAGTGGGGGGGTCTGATCTAATGATTAGAACAATCAGCACCTGGGGCCTGGAGCAAGGAGGCATTTACAGATTAGACTCTATGACTAAGACAGAAGGTCAGTCATGTGATGAGGGTGGAGGAGAGGCTGAGACTTATTGAGCAGGGATTCCCTGGTGGTGGCTCAGACGTAAAGAATCTGGGACCCAGGTTTGATCGCTGGGTTGGGAAGATCTCCTGGAGGAGGGCATGGCAACCCACTCCAGTATTCTTGCCTGGAGAATCCCATGCACAGAGGAGCCTGGCAGGCTACAGTCCACGGGATTGTCAAGAGTGGGACACGAATGAGCCACGAACACTTTCACTTTCTTTTTCCCAACCTGGACCTGGCCACACAGTAGGAGGTGAGAGGCCAGCAAGCAACAGAAGCTTCGTCTTTACAGCCACTTGCTATTGCTCACGTTACTGCCTGAGCTCTGCTTCTTGCTCAATGAGCTCAATAAATGTAACGCACTTGAATCATTCCAAAGCCCCGCCGCTGCCCCCCTATCCATGGAAAAATTGTCTTCCAGGAAACTGGTCTCTGGTTCCAAAGTGGTTGGGGACTGCTGATGTAGACAGAGCAAGAGAGCAGCCATCTTGAGTGGCCTGATCTTAAAACCACCATCAGCTTGGAAGCAATGCTGCCTCAGAGGACTGCACGCCCCACCAACAGGTTGACTGCAACCTCAGGAGAGGCCAAGCTGGAGGCCACCCTGCTGAGCTGCTCGTGGATCCAAATCACAGAAACTCATAGGGTAAATGTCTGTTGTTTAAAGTTGCTAAATGTGGGGATAATCTGCAATAGATAACTAATGCAATTAGTTTTATAATTAGGACAAGTTTTATTTTAAAAAAGTAGAAGAGACATTTGTCTTTCAGAGAAAGAAAGGGCTTTGGTTTGAGGCCTCTAAGTTTTTGCTGATAGGTATCCTTCTTCTCCCCCATGACTGTGCATGCCTGCTCGGTCACCTCAGTCGTGTCCGACTCTTTTCAAACTCATGGACTGTAGCCCATCATGTTCCTGTCAACAGGATTTTCCAGGCAAGAATACTGGAGTGGGTTGCCATTTCCTTCTCCGGGGGATGTTCCTGACCCAGGGATCGAACCATCTCTGGAGTCGCCAGCACTGCAGTCAGCTTCTTTACTGCTGAGCTACCCAGGGAGCCCCTCACCCATGATTACTTACCTGAAAATCACTATCTTAAGTTCTGTTTGGAAAAGATATTATATGTTAGAAAACATTAAGTAGTTTATATGTTAGACAACTGACTTCCCAGATGTTTGCTCAGTAGAAGTGTTATTGAACCTTCTTGAAAAACCTTCTGATTGAACTGTAGAAACATACATTTCATTATAATTTGACAGCAGAAAATAGGGGCAAAAGGGCATAGGTGTGTAACTCAGTAATGGGACTTTTAGTTCATCTTGGTCCCTAACTTGGTCACTAAGACCTAGGACAGAAGGTCTCAGTGTGGATTCTTTGGAAATAGTACTACTGCTACTGCTAAGTCACTTCAGTCGTGTCCGACTCTGTATGACCCCATAGACGTCAGCCCACCAGGCTCTCCTGCCCCTGGGATTCTCCAGGCAAGAACACTGGAGTGGGTTGCCATTTCCTTCTCCAATGCATGAAAGTGAAAAGTGAAAGTCAAGTAGCTCAGTCATGTCCGACTCTCAGCGACCCTATGGACTGCAGCCTACCAGGCTCCTCTGTCCATGGGATTTTCCAGGCAAGAGTACTGGAGTGGGGTGCCATTGCCTTCTCCATTGGAAATAGTGGTGCAAAGTCAAATATCTTCTTCATACATCTTACTCAAGATCCCTAAAATGACAGGGAACATGTTGATTTAAACTTAAATCTAAAATACATAAAAGTTGACATATAAAATTGTTATTACAAATTGAATGTAATTTTCAATATTTTAATCTTTATCTGTCAAAACATCAGAGATGAAGATTTAACTTACAAAGTGTGCCTACCATGTATATACTAATTGGCAGTCAGTACTTGTTAAATTAGTTTGCCAAGTCTGCTTTCAATAAAAATTATTCATTTTTTTCATTTCAAATAAACACACTGAATATGCACTCTATGATGTGAATACCATTTAACTTCATAATTCTTATTTTTAGATAGGCAGAAGGAGGCTTGCCATGAACTAATGGACTGGAAGAAATAAGACGCAGACTGAAAGGAAAAACCAGAATGAAAGAGGAGCATTTTCCAGGAGAACAATTTTAGGAAAGAATATATAAGCACCCCCGGGGGTATGCTAGTCATTTCAAGGGGCTGTAAAGCTCTTTATCCTATGACTTTTAATCATTCTTGGGTACAGTTATTCTTGTCCTTTTTATTTCCTGCATAATGAAAATGACATCCTCACACACAGATAATATTATTATTATCAATTCATGGTATTGGTGCTAGTGTGCCTATACTTTTGGGTGGATTTCTATTACACTACAAAGGTAAGTGAAATATATACTCGCCAATGATACAAGGAGTAGAAGTGCTTTGATCGACAAGAGCCATTCAGCATTCTGGATGGGAAAGAAAGCCTGATAGTGAAGTGTCATCTGTACAGAAGTCAGGATAATAAAGCAACAAAAGCGTTGAAAATATAAGCCCAGATTTTTAAAAAGCCATTTATTTTAAAAAACTGGTTTGTCAAATCACATACACGAGCAGATACACAACTACCAAAGTGGCCCTGTAATAGACACCAGTGGGGCGTTCACCACACAGTACCTGAAAAATACAGCTAAAAAAAAGGGGAGTCTGTGGAGTATTTCGCCTCAGATACCTACTGGACTCCCGGTTGAATGGCTTTAAGTTAGCGAATCGTGAGTGAGAGGTAGAGTCCCAAGTATAATTGCTGATGCCTCAGGGCTCCATTTAAAAACAAAACAAAACAAAAAACCATTTCCCCCTCGGCAAAAGGGAAGCCTATCCTATTTTTTTTTTTCCTTTGTGAAAACGGAAGCCAAGTTTCTCTTCTCAAATGGCTCAGCATTCCCAGTAAAAGTGTTGTGTGGTGACCTGGGTATTGTGCTTCTGGAGCCACCTAATTCTCTTCACCTTCAGATTCAGATTCTACGAGAGAAGAGAGAGACAAGTCAGGTCGTTTTCTTCTGAGACTGTTAAACGAGGTCAGGAAATAGTTTCTACTCTTATCTCCCTGCTGCTGCTGCTAAGTTGCTTCAGTCCTGTCCGACTCTGTGTGACCCCATAGACAGCAGCCCACCAGGCTCCCCCGTCCCTGGGATTCTCCAGGCAAGAACACTGGAGTGGGTTGCCATTTCCTTCTCCAATGCATGAGAGTGAAAAGTGAAAGTGAAGTCGCTCATTCGTGTCCAACTCCTAGCGACCCCGTGGACTGCAGTTCACCAGGCTTCTCTGTCCATGGGGGGGTCCCCTAAAAATAGACATTTCTGCCTGGGTGTCCACTGACTAAGAGAGTCATAGGGCAGATAGCAAACTTTTCGATTTTTAAATGAAATTGACTTTCTAAAAAAGCAACATACCCAGAAATATTACTGGTGACTATAACTACTTGTGTGTTTCTGGATCATCAGCGTCTCATGCCTAGTTGGATTAAGTCTCATCATTATTGCTCTTCCAACTTGTATTCCCACTTTAAGCACGTCAACTAGTAAAGGCGCTATAAAAAATTGATATAATCCCATAAATGTAATTATTTTTTTCCTTTCACATCTGATTATTTCTTCCTCTTTGTCCTCCACTAGGGATAATTTTGTGCATTGGAGAAGGAAATGGCAACCCACTCCAGTGTTCTTGCCTGGAGAATCCCAGGGACGGGGGAGCCTGGTGGGCTGCCGTCTCTGGGATGGCACAGAGTTGGACACGACTGATGCGACTTAGTAGCAGCAGCAGGGATAATTTAAGAGGGATAATTTAAATTGTTTTGTTTATCATGTAGATATTTTCATTGCCTTGATTCAGAAATGAAGGCTCAGAACTTCAGTTTTACAATGCCAAAAAAAGAAAAAAAATCTGTGGAGGGAGGAGCTATTTTGAATTATAGTGAGAAAGGATCTGTTAAATGGCCACCAGGGTTGTTAAATACAATCATACCTTCTTCTGCGTTTTGTAACCACTCCACAAATTTCTTCATCTGGTCAAGGAAAACACTTTTGCCTTTGGCAACATGTGCTTCTTTGTACCACTTCAATATTGCTTCTTCACTCAGCACATCAGCTGCAATTTCAAATCAAACATTTCAAAGTTATTACATACATATCATGTTTTAAAGCAAGTTCATGTCTTACAGTTTAATAGAAAGCAATCGCTTCAAATATTAAAATTCTGTTATAAAAGAAACTCATATTGAAACTTATCAGAAGACAAGAACCAAGCTTGTTTCCACACTGCACAGTGTCCTGTGTATGTTAGCAGTTCGGGTGGTGATGTTGTTTAGTTGCTCAGTGGTGTCCAACTCTTTTGTGACCCCACAGATTGTAGGCTTTTCTGTTCATGGGATTTCCCAGGCAAGAATTCTGTAGTGGGTTGCCATTCCCTTCTCCAGGGGACCTTCCTGACCCAAGGATGGAAGCCTTGTCTCCTGCATTGGCAGGTGGGATCTTCACTTCTGAGCCACTGGGGAAGCCCAGTAGATAGGATCGTCAGTACTTTAGTGATGATGGTGGGACTGGGACTTGGAAATCTTACAGTGCTAATTTGCTGGGAGGAAACTGGGTTATTTTGCCAATGAATCAGCAATTCTGGCATTTCAGAATACCCTTTGTCCTGCCAGTTTCAAACACATCTTGATTAAGCAGTGACCTCAAATGACTGGTCTTTTAAGGGGATTTACTTTAGGAGAACAAAAGGGAAATGAAAAAAATACAGTTGTAGATAGAATGCAATAATGATAATATTAATGATTAAATATAAAGATGACCAATATACACAGAATCCAAAGTTCCACATCACTCTATCACTGTCCTAAATTTATTTTCCCACAATATCTAAATCACATGAGTTTCCTTGTACACCATTCAGAGAGAAAGATGTGTTAGATAGACTTTCTACAGGTTTTTAAGAAAAAGTATTATCTATTAACTATATACTACCTAAAACTCTAAATTCCACAAATATACCTTAATACCCTCAAGTTATCATTAATTTAGAATAGTTAATGTTAAGAATAGAAAGGGAAATGTGGAAACAATAGCTTACATACTTTGCCAACGTTCTAATGGGTTGTCTTTCGGGGTTTTGGAGTGTGAAATGAAATAGAAAGCATATAAAAAGGATTTACTATTATCCCCATGCCTGCCCAATCCACTGCAAGTGCTGATAAATCATTCTAATGATGTTTTTGTAGTTAAAATATACCTTTAACTTATAAAAACAAGAGAAATGATTTGATATTGTTTTCATTCATAATGTCACTGATCTTTTTATAACAAAAGCCTTGTTTTTTTTTATATAAATTTATTTATTTTAATTGGAGGTTAATTACTTTACAATTTTATATTGGTTTTGCCATACATCAAAATTAATAACTGGCTCTCAGATCGACTTAAGAGATTAAATTGACTAAAAATGCACATGGTTGCTTTTAGGAAATATAAAAGTGTGTTTTATTTTTATCATTAAATACACTACGTTTTGCAAAGGAAGACAGAAATCTGGGTTTATTCATTTATAAGGACTAGACTTAGAAATTATAATCAGGAGTCCTAAGGAATTACTCTTAGCTTCTACTCTTTGAGTTTCTCATGTTTCCAGCTCTGCACTCTCCACCCACAATGATAAAAGAACTTTCCTACCTCTGGCCATCAAAGCCCAGTTTTCATAGCCACAAGAGGAAGATGGTTCACAGCTCGAGGAAGTGACTTATTACTGGGTAAGAACACTTTGCAGAAAATTTCCAGGAACACTGATTATCTCAAACATGAATTTTAAAAGTCCCTTTTATAGAATTTGTTTTTATGACATCTTTAAGATGGCTGTGATTTCTACTAGTAATTTCCAAACTGTTTTCATCATGTTCTATCAGTAAGACAATTTTGAGCACATACATTCCCAACGTATGTATATTTTTTGGTTTACAAACTATATGCATGTATTAACAACTACTGTTCATGGGGTTCTCAAGACAAGAATACTGAAGTGGTGTGCCATTCCCTTCTCCAGTGGACCACATTCTGTCAGACCTCTCCACCATGACCCTCCTGTCTTGGGTGGCCCCACATAGCATGGCTTAGTTTCACTGACTTAGACCTAACAGAAGCAGAAGATACTAAGAGGTGGCAAGAATACATAGAAGAACTGTACAGAAAAGAGCTTCACGACCCAAATAATCACGATGGTGTGATCACTCACCTAGAGCCAAACATCCTGGAATGTGAAGTCAAGTGGGCCTTAGGAAGCATCACTACGAATAAAGCTAGTGGAGGTGATGGAATTCCAGTTGAGTTATTTCAAATCCTCAAAGATGATGCTGTGAAAGTGCTGCACTCAATATGCCAGCAAATTTGGAAAACTCAGCAGTGGCCACAAGATTGGAAAAGGTCAGTTTTCATCCCAATCCCAAAGAAAGGCAATGCCAAGGAGTGCTCAAACTACCGCACAATTGCACTCATCTCACACGCTAGTAAAGTAATGCTCAAAATTCTCCAAGCCAGGCTTCAGCAATACGTGAACCGTGAACTTCCTGATGTTCAATCTGGTTTTAGAAAAGGCAGAGGAACCAGAGATCAAATTGCAAACATCCGCGGGATCATGGAAAAAGCAAGAAGAGTTCCAAAAAACATCTATTTCTGCTTTATTGACTATGCCAAAGCCTTTGATTGTGTGGATCACAATAAACTGTGGAAAATTCTGAAAGAGATGGGAATACTAGACCACTTGAGAAACCTATATGCAGATATAGATATGCCTCTTGAGAAACCTATATGCAGATAAGGAAGCAACAGTTAAAACTGGGCATGGAACAACAGACTGGTTCCAAATAGGAAAAGGAGTATGTCAAGGCTGTATATTGTCACCCTGCTTATTTAACTTCTATGCAGAGTACATCATGAGAAACGCTGGTATGGAAGAAGCACAAGCTGGAATCAAGATTGCCGGGAGAAATATCAATAACCTCAGATATGCAGACGATACCACCCTTATGGCAGAAAGTGAAGAGGAACTAAAAAGTCTCTTGATGAAAGTAAAAGAGGAGAGTGTTTGGCTTAAAGCTCAACATTCAGAAAACGAAGATAATGGCATCTGGTCCCATCACTTCGTGGGAAATAGATGGAGAAACAGTGGAAACAGTGTCAGACTTTATTTTTCTGGGCTCCAAAATCACTGCAGATGGTGACTGCAGCCATGAAATTAAAAGATGCTTACTCCTTGGAAGGAAAGTTATGACCAACCTAGATCACATATTCAAAAGCAGAGACATTACTTTGCCAACAAAGATCTGTCTAGTCAAGGCTATGGTTTTTCCAGTGGTCATGTATAGATGTGAGAGTTGGACTGTGAAGAAAGCTGAGTGCCAAAGAATTGATGCTTTTGAACTGTGGTGTTGGAGAAGACTCTTGAGAGTCCCTTGGACTGCAAGGAGATCCAACCAGTCCATTCTGAAGGAGATCAGCCCTGGGATTTTTTTGCAAGGAATGATGCTAAAGCTGAAACTCCAGTACTTTGGCCACCTCATGCTAAGAGTTGACTCATTGGAAAAAGACTTTGACGCTGGGAGGGACTAGGGGCAGGAGGAGAAGGGGACGACGGAGGATGAGATGTCTGGATGGCATCACCGACTTGATGGACGTGAGTCTGAGTGACCTCCGGGAGTTGGTGATGGACAGGGAGGCCTGCAGTGCTGCGATTCATGGGGTCGCAAAGAGTCGGACACGACTGAGCGACTGAACAACTACTACTGTTAATGTTATAAAATAAAATATAGAACTAAACATGTAAAGGGAAATTCTATTTTTTCTTCTCACATAATGAATCGTGTTATGATACAATGTACAGGTTGCAAAGTCGACAGAGTGTAGCTTAGTGACACTCTGTCTCGTGTCTTCCTCGTGAAGGTTGAGAGCTCACTCCTGCGTTTGATTGCCCCACAGAGGCCAAAAGAGACCACGCAAGTACTAGAATCCTTGTTGGTGACTGTGCTTGTGAAAAGGACTGTCATGACCGGTAAAACTTAACCAAATATATCATCTACTGAAAATTCAAACCAACTTTGTACAGAGCTCAGCTCATGGAAGGATTTAATAATAAACACCTGCTGTAAGACCAAATTTTTACGGAAATAAATAATAAAGAAGAGACATAAGCAACGACACAGGGCAACTTTGAGGCAAAGTGTGAACATCGAAAAGAAAGTTAACTTTTGTGTAGGAAAATATCTCATCACAAATGGAAGGAGCTCCTTGACAAATGTAGGAGAGAGAGAACTTCTGTTTTTCACTGAGGAAAAGTAGGGAGAAGAGTTCATTATAACCAGGAGATGGAGATGACAAAGTGTTGGGATCTCCCCAACTATCTACTAGGAATACAGACGGTCAGTAAATGTACAGTAAGAAAGGAGACTTGCCACAACTGCACCAAGGCCCCTCATATTACACTGCGTTTCTCTCCCTTCTATGTGGCCAACTTCTTCATCACCTCTGGGA
This sequence comes from Tragelaphus eurycerus, assembly GCA_935064755.1. Taxonomy (NCBI): domain Eukaryota; kingdom Metazoa; phylum Chordata; class Mammalia; order Artiodactyla; family Bovidae; genus Tragelaphus; species Tragelaphus eurycerus. The sequence goes on along the minus strand of CAKXYN010000025.1, from coordinate 24,356,663 downwards.
AAATACTCTGGTCCCTTGAGAGCCTTCCCTTTTCCTTCACCAAGTAAGCTTCAGCTCTGAGTTAGGGGCACCCCTCCACTGTCATCCTTCTACTTCTCATCATCATTTACTGGTACCAGCCTTATTTTAGCCACTGATACGGTGATTATCAGATCAGATCAGATCAGTCGCTCAGTTGTGTCCAACTCTTTGCGACTCCATGAATCGCAGCACGCCAGGCCTCCCTGTCCATCACCAACTCCCGGAGTTCACTCAGACTCACATCCATCGAGTCAGTGATGCCATCCAGCCATCTCATCCTCTGTTGTCCCCTTCTCCTCCTGCCCACAATCCCTCCCAGCATCAGAGTCTTCTCCAATGAGTCAACTCTTCACATGAGGTGGCCAAAATACTGGAGTTTCAGCTTTAGCATCATTCCTTCCAAAGAAATCCCAGGGCTGATCTCCTTCAGAATGGACTGGTTGGATCTTCTTGCAGTCCAAGGGACTCTCAAGAGTCTTCTCCAACACTACAGTTCAAAAGCATCAATTCTTCAGCGCTCAGCCTTCTTCACAGTCCAGCTCTCACATCCATACATGACCACAGGAAAGACCATAGCCTTGACTAGGCAAACCTTTGTTGGCAAAGTGATGTCTCTGCTTTTGAATATGCTATCTAGGTTGGTCATAACTTTCCTTCCAAGGAGTAATCGTCTTTTAATTTCATGGCTGCAGTCACCATCTGTAGTGATTTTGGAGCCCAGAAAAATAAAGTCTGACACTGTTTCCACTGTTTCTCCATCTATTTCCCATGTAGTGATGGGACCAGATGCCATGATCTTCGTTTTCTGAATGTTGAGCTTTAAGCCAACCTTTTCACTCTCCACTCTCCATGGTGATTATAGGAGAGGGAAATGGCAACCCACTGCAGTATTCTTGCCTAGAAAATAACACAGGCAGTGGAGTCTGCCAGGCTACAGTCCATGGCGTCACAAAGAATCAGACACGATTGAGTGAATGAATACACACACATTGTGATTATAATTTTGGATTTTTTCTATACTCTGAAATCCAGGCAGTCAGGGACTATTTTGTTCATCTCATTTCCAGCATTTAACATAAGACTTGGCAGCTAGTTTGCACTCAGTACATGTATAATAAATAACCTGATGAGAAAAACTAAATATATCTCAATGTGTAGAATTTTAATTCAAAATTTGGGTTTTCATGAGGGTCAAAAAGATAATATCCTAAGAGTGTTATGACAACTGCAAAGTGTTAGGCGATGTCAGTTATTTAAATATTTAAGTTGAAAATGATGTCACTTGAAACATAAAATTCAGTACTTTTTATGAGCAGTGTCGTATAGGGACATGAGTCAAACATAATTTACCCTAAGAAAGCTGGGACTATATGTGAGAAGGTCAAAAATCTTTCAGAATAAGAACCTTCTTTTAGAAAAATGTGTGTGAGGAAAAGAATTTAACCTAAGAAATATCCGCAAACAATAGAAGCCATAATAGAGATACTGAGAGTACTTGAGGTGGTGGTTTTACATTTTTCCAAACCTATATGCTGAGAATACAGTACCTAGCTTTAGGAAGAAAGACATTTATTTTAGAAAGTGAATAATGCAATATTAGAAAAGTAGTGACAGACTTACTATTTTCCTTACTGCCTTAGAAATATAAAAATCTAGATTCTAGTACAAAATGTAAATCTTCAGTAAGTGACCAATCACCACTTTCTCCTTTCATTGCTGTAAAGCATTACTCAAAGTTTATTCACTTTCATTCCACTATTTTTTTTCTATAAAATATATAAAAATAAAAATTTTAATAATGGCATTCTTTTAAGCAATTAGGTTTTCAGAAGGGCATAGGGAGTCATATCCCAGTTTCTGTTAACCTCAAGTTTTAGCAATACAGGAAGATGAGTGTATGTAATAGAGATACTCGGAGAAGGCAATGGCACCCCACTCCAGTACTCTTGCCTGGAAAATCCCATGGACGGAGGAGCCTGGTGGACTGCAGTCCATGGGGTCACTAGGAGTCGGACACTTACTGAGTGACTTCTAAAATGGGAAAGGAGAAATGATTTCCATTACATTTTTGAAAACTGGCTTTAAAGCAAAATGTAAAGGGCTTCCCATCACTAGATAAAAGAAGCAGACAAAACACTATTTGATATTTGTAAACGGTATATGTGTATATGGAATTAATGGTTAAGCATAATCTTAACCATGTTACTATAGTTCATGGGATTTGTCACTTCTGGCATTCAATAAAATCCTTTAGATCAATCAGTGATCTGAGACCAACAGTCACAGCATCACCTGTAAATTTGTTAAAAGGGAAATCTGAGGGCCCAAGGCTGGACCCACTGAATCAGAAACCTTGGGGAATCTGTTTTAACAAGCTCCCCAGGTGATTCACACGCACACAGGCACTGGAAAAAGAGTGCTTTAACAAACACAGTCCTCAAGTCTTCCTAGGCATATGAAACACAGGACAAGAACATCCTAACCCACAGAAAGACAGAGGAAATATTTGTCTACTGGTGCACAAGTGTTTGCTGAACGAAATAAGGCCAAGGTAAAAACTACTATAAAAAGGAAGGTAAACACAGTAACTCTCTTAACAGTCATAAAGAACAACCATTCCTCAGGGATTCCATGTTCTCAAGAGAAAAAAAATGCAATTATTTTATTCAGAAGAACAGCCTATATGTATAATTTTGTGGACAATTGTGAAGTTACTTAGAAAATGATATTCAGTTTTAACTTTTCAGTAAAATATAGTTCAGGTTTCTATTTGCAAGTTTCCTGATTTCATTTCCAAAAACAGCTAGGCCAGAATAAAACTGATGCTGACACTTACCTTCCCATGTCCCCTGGGGCCTGCTCATACTCACCACAGACTGTACTAATTGAAACAATCTATTTAAAAGCTGACCACCTAGTCGATCTATGGCCTAAGGAACAGCTAATGCCTCTTCTTTGTACTTTTTGGTGCCCATTACTTCGATATAATTCCAGCCACTGTTCCTTAGCGTTTGGGGCTCAAGAATAGGAAATAACTCAAAGCCGCCAGTTTTGCTAGCTGTTAGTGGTTGTTATCAGGGAAGGCAATGGCACCCCACCCCAGTACTCTTGCCTGGAAAATCCCATGGATGGAGGAGCCTGGTAGGCTCGTCCATGGGGTTGCTAAGAATCGGACACGACTGAGCGACTTCACTTTCACTTTTCACTTTCATGCATTGGAGAAGGAAATGGCAACCCACTCCAGTGTTCTTGCCTGGAGAATCCCAGGGACAGGGGAGCCTAGTGGGCTGCCATCTATGGGGTTGCACAGAGTTGGACACGACTGAAGCGACTTAGCAGCAGCAGCAGCAGTGGTTGTTATAAAAAGTGTAATGGGGAAGGATGTTGACATTCATTAATAGTTAAAAGAGAAATCTGAAGAATAGGATGTTAATAGCTAATATGCCACCTAAATGCCTTTACTGATTAATAAGTAGTTTGTCTTGGGCACTGGGTGCCACAGGTATGTTTGCCATGGGACCTGCAGGTCTGGTTCTGATGGTTCACCCAGCATTAAGACATTGCTATCTCATGGCCTAACGTATCATATAAGCCCTAGTTTTAGGACGTTGCTATCTCACAACCATATCCAAGTGAGTCTAAGACAGACTTGGCCCAAAAAAAACCACACACCTTTTATTGAACTTCAAATGGGACTCTGCAGTCATCACAGTCTCCCACTGACACAAAAAATTGTGCCCAATACCTTAGCGCTGAGAAAGCATAAATATCACCCACACACTTGTAGGCAAGAAGAATGCATTTGAAGAATCTGGAGAGCCAATTAAAACTCTGTGAAATGCTATCATGCATTTTTTCCCAAATAGCTAGCAACCGATAATGTAGAATTTTTACATTCCAAACTGTCATTCAAAATGGACAAATTTAAGAACGCATCAAAAAGAAAAGAAACATTGGACTGGTATTCATTTACGTGTTTGTTGTGTGCGTGTCTGTCAGTCGCTCGGTTGTGTCTGACTCTTTGTGATGCCATGGACTGTTGCCTGCCAGGCTCCTCTATCCCTGGAATTTTCCAGGCAAGAAAACTGGAGTGGGTTGCCATTCCCTTCTCCATGGGATCTACCAGACCCAGGGATTGAAACCAGGTTTGCTGCACTACAGGCGGATTCTTTGCGGTCTAAGCCACCAGGGAAGTCTGTTAGTTTATACTTGAGTTTTCCTCTGTGTTATGCCATTTAAGATAGCAGTAATTTCTAATAAACATTTCGTCATGTTCAAAATGTATCATTATTTAAATGCTCCTTTCCCCCCTCCTCATACAACTACACAAAGCTAGACCAAAGAATACTCTAGGATCATTTTTTAAAACTATACCATAGGTATAGAGATTGAGATCAGTTAAAACCCTAGAGCATTCATTTTTTAATAAACTGGCAGTACCAGTTGTCATGGCAACCTAATCCTTATAAACACAATGAACAGACAGTAAATGTGAAAATCTAAAAATAATCATTTCCTGGGCAAACAGGAGACTGGTTGAGCCAAATCACTAAAACACAAAGTTTAAAGCTAATTTAGAGCCAGCTTGATGGTATCTGAAAGGTTTGAACATGCTTCTGGTGATCACTGTTGTTAGAACTAATCCTTACAATTCAAACACAGACCTTCTTTGTAGTAATCACAGTCTTTTTCACCATCCTCCCTCCCCACCTCCCAAAATTATAAGTTCATCACCAGTTTTCTAGCCATTTCCATCAATGAGAAGGGCACAGGGGCCTAATCAGACTGGAACCTGGGGCCACAGGCATCTGTGGGGTTTGTATGAATACCTTCTCTTTCTACATTATATGGCTGCCGTGCTAAAATTCAGAGAGTAGCAGAAACCCATGTGCCCCTCTGCATCACCCCTTACTCTGGCCCAAAAGAAGCTTCAACAAAACATGGAAACATAGTGGCAGAACAACACAGATACATACCTTTGTAAAAGAGAACCACAATCTTCTGAAAGGCTTTCATGAAATGGATGTTGTCATAGCAGTATTCCTGAACCTTCTGCAGAAGGATCAGCTCTGACTGGCCTTGGGAGCTGAACACAGCCAGGAGTGGAGCGTATTGCTGGAAGAGGAGTGGGGAGGAAGACCATTCACTTTTGTTGGGAGGTATAGGGCTGACGCCACTTGAAGCACAGTGGTCACCTGGAGATTTGCTTAGAAAACTTCCACTTTGAGGATTATCTTATTATAATATTGTATCCAACCAAAATGAATTTTTTATCCCCGCACCATATCCGATTTCTCTCATTGTACCCGCCTGGAGATTTGCTTAGAAAACTTCCACTTTGAGGATTATCTTATTATAATATTGTATCAACCAAAATGAATTTTTTATCCCTACACCATATCAGATTTCTCTCATTGTACCTGCTCAAAGAGACCAAATAGGAACTCCTGACTCTGTCAGAGACAATTGCTAAGCTACTATGGATATTGTGAAAATGAGATAGAGATCCTAGTTCTGAAGGTTCCCAGGCCTGCTGTGATTCCTCCACTCCTGGAGTATGGCTCTGCCACTGGAAGAGCAGAGGTCTCTTCCCAGATCCCCTCACAAAACATCTTTATGGTTTTGTTCATATTGCTCTTCTGTCTTAAATGACCTTGGCTTCTAGTTCTTGATGTGTGTGTGTCTCTTGGTCCTGTCTGACTCTTTGTGACCCCACTGATTGTAGCCCGCTAGGCTCCTCTGTCCACAGAATTCTCCATGCAAGAATATTGAAGTGGGTTGCCTTTCTCTTCTCCAGAGAATATTCCCAAACCAGGGATCCAATCCAGGTCTCCCGCACTGCAGGCAGATTCTCTACCATCTGAGCCATCAGGGAAGCCCCTAGTTGTGGATATGTGGCTATTATTTTCTCTAGGAGTTACTGAGCTCAACACAAACTCGTTTGATCCTTCCCTGCATAGGCTACTCACTTCTCTGTTCTCCTAAATATTGAAGAGTTATCTGATTTACATTCTACCGAGTTTATACTACGTAGGTGTTCGCTTCCCAATTCAAGTGTAAATTCTGAAGGTAGGTTCTAAGTCTTCTATGTTTCTTAATAGTTTTACAGAGAGGATGATAAAAGCAAACACAAATGTATCCCCATACAAAAATATACAATTTATACAATCCGTTGATTTCTTCCACCACTCACTTTTCAAATTCTAATGTCAACTTGTAGCTTACTTAAAAAAAAAAAAAAATGCTCCTTAAGAATTTTTGTCAGGTAGAAGGAAAACTAACAGACTATATTTCTCTTTAACTAATACTGAATATATGACTATTCTGTGGATTTTCTGATGTTGTGTTTAATAAGAACTTACCCTCAGGTACTTCACAAGCTCTTACATCTCAAACATTTTAGGTGGTGGCATATTTGAAAGGAAAAACAGTAGGAAATACACAATACACGTCTGGACTGAACCTTGGGGCACTATGATCAGAACCCGTCTGTCGCACTGTTAGAGCTGCAGCTGGCCTGCAGCCAAGACAGCCTTGCTGGGACCCTCTACCTTCAGGTGTTTGAGGGCCTGCTCCGCCACCAGCTCCTCCTTCTTGTTCCATTCCACAGCGTTCATTATACAGGTCCACAGAAGTCCAATGACTGCTGTTTCTGGAAGATCATTCCTTTTCATTTCTTCTTTAACATAGAGAACCACCTACATTTCATGAAGAAAGGAGTCAAAAGAGGAACAGGCAGGTGGGGAGATCCCCCTCTCTCTGTGCTTAGTCAGTAAAAGGTTTGGAGCAGACAGATACGCTGCTCAGTCCCTCCCTTCCTGGCATATGCTCTCAAGTTCCAAGGCAGAGGAGAACACCATGATTTGTTCTCAGAGCGGATTTATTTTTAGTCCCTAAATTCATAGGCTTAGCTCTGGCCAGGAGCTGCTGGGTAATAGAAAATAACAGCGAATCTTGGTTTCTCAGGGTTAGTCTTTTACAGGCAGGACCCCTGTTGAGTCCAGCAGGGCAAGGATTATTTAAGCCAGTCTGACTTTCTGGGGTTTGAAGAAAGCAACAGAGCTGTGAATGTCTACTTTCAATCCTCAACTTAAAACCTCCTGATGAAAAATATCTTGGGTTGGTATGAGGCACTAACTACAATTTATTCTTTAATTATCACTTTTGAATATCCTCATGCCTCATGTAAATAAAGTGTAAAGTGCAAAGACTTCTTTTAGATGGTATATATCAATGTAGCAACACTCAGCAGGCTATTTTCCCTTCAGAATTACCTTTAAACGTGCAAATGTATCCTAAAAACCTGATCATAAGGAATAAATTCTGCCTAACAGTGTATTTTATATTAAACTTGTTGAAAAAAATCTTTCTCCTTTTGAAATAAAATCCCAAGTAGAGCTGAGGACTTCAGTGCATGCATGTGCGCTAAGTCGCTCAGTCATGTCCGACTCTTTGCGAACCCATGGATGTAGCCCACCAGGCTTCTCTGTCCGTGGGGATTCTACAGGCAAGAATACTGCCCTGAGTTGCCATTTCCTTCTCCAAGGGATCTTCCCGACCCAGGGATTGAATTTGCATCTCTTAAGTCTCCTGCCTTGGCAGATGGATTCTTTACCACTACCGCCACCTGGAGGGCTTAAGAAGTAATTAAAAACCATAAGGCATCTTAATGTACCACTTTGTGAACAGTACAACTACTTTTCTCCCTTCCTTTTTAAAATGAAAGTATACTGTTTTCTTTCCTGACAGCCTGGATTGCAACAGGTAAAGCAGCTTTCAAGAAAAGAAGGAACGGAGGAGTCCCAGTCCTCCAGCTGACAGGGAAAAGCTGCAAAGAAATGTGACATCTTTATCCCTGAAAGTATCATAGTGTTGGTTATAGTTTGCTTTTTTTCACCATGGAAAATCATGTTTAAGATTTTTGCTTGGATAAAGGTTACTGAATATATTGCTGACCTTAATGCTATGAGACTTAGGACCAACACCTCCACCTGCTGGCCAGAAACCATCTTGAAATCTCAAATTTTAAACCATACACAGTACCTTGCAAGGCTCTAGGCAAGCAGGATGGTGAGGGTTTGGGACCTGAGAGTAAGTGGCAAAAGGAAAGAACTCTTAATGCAACTTTTGAATTATTACATAAAAGTTTTTTTAAAGTTCAAATGGGAAGTTTTCTTCAGGCATGACTTTCCTCACCTCCTTGATCGGGCATTCCTGAGAAAGACGCTCCTGGAGTTCCTTCTGCAGCTCCTTCCTGGTGCCCAGGGACTGCTGGACTCGGAGGAAGTCGGAGAGCTCCTTCAGACCTGCGTCAGTGAAGTATTTAGCGAAATGATCCACACTCTGTCTGTTAACTGGGAAGAGTTCCTGAGAGAGAAAAGACAAGAGACTGTCTTACAATAAGCCATTCACATTCTGAAAGCATAAAGAACATTTTCATATTAAAATAGCACTTAGACTATCTCATGAAGAAAAGAGTAAGGATTGATTTTTCAAAAGAATACATCTCAAGGTATATTTCTTGAGCACTTGGCTAAGACACCTTTCAAAATTAGGCAATTTGACAAAGAATAAAAAATGTTAGTCAACTTACATAAACTAGTTTCACTCATTTGGAACCACTATTTACTTTTACTTTAATCAAAGTGTAGCATATGCAAAAACAGAGCCAAGTTTGCTAAACTAAGCACAAATAAAGTGATAACTGAGTAAGGCTGGGATTATTTTAAACCGATAAGAAAAACTGAAATTATTAATCATACTGTTTCCTTAACTATGAGTTAATAGACAAAAACCAGTTTTAATAGTGCTGAAATGATTTGAGATACTATTAAAAAAAAAAAAAACAATACTATTATCATCTCATAGACCTCGATTCACATTCTGAGAAAATGCTGCTATTAGTCTAAAATAGCTCAGAGCTACAGGGAATTTTTGCTGTATCTCTTAATGATGGTGGCTCTAAAATAAGTTCATGGTGAGATCTAATCTAAACCTGCCCTACCAGCTCTTCAATTAATTACATAATTCTTTTGGAAATTTTTAAAAAGCGCAGTACACCACGGCTGCTCTTACATTTTCACTTCATTTCCATTTCACCTTATACAGCTTGGCAGGGGCTTAGGAACACTTAGTCATGTTCTAATCCTGTGTGACTCCCAGCACTCAACCAAGAAAGCAAGGCAGTTTTCAAAGCTCTCACATTTTTCAGACTGTTGAAGAGTCTACAAAATAGATCCAGACTTTTATGATGGCTAGATTTGCATATATATATTGGCCAATGGCTGTATGGGCTTCAGTAAAAATCTCTGAAGAAAGATCTGTAACGAGTTTGCCACCAAGTATAGGGACGTAGCCAGATGGCTTCTGTCATGATTCAAATTTCAACATTCTGTGTACCATCATCCCATAACCTGCCTTGAGCTGAGTCATGAGTTTCAAAATGTCAGAACAGGGTTGGTGGGAGCAGCATTAAAACATGCATCCACGTTAAGCCAACATTTCAAAACTGACTGAAGTTCTGTCATTGATATTTGTCAAGAGGTCTTCTGAATTTGTTGGGGGCAGGGGACTAATTTAATTTTTACTTTCTTCTATGAATCTAGATATGAGGTATTTTGCTAATAACTATATACAATAGAAGTTTTACAGAAAAATAAACTGAACCTCAACAAGGTTAAACAACGAATTAGGCTGCATGACTCCAAAGTCAATAACTATTTGTGCCAGCATTCTGTATTCAATTTAGGAAGAATGTGACTGCAAAGTCTGATCGCAAGTTATGTTCAGAGAAATACATCATCAAAACTGATTTTTTACTTTTATGAACTACAACCATAATCCTTATGAATGACATGCAATATCTTGAAAATTATTATTCTGAGCTGGTCTCCACATTTCTGCTCCTACTAAATTCTCTCTTTTGTTGTTCCCAACACGCCATGCCTCAAAGGCTTCGCCTGAAATATTCTTCCTGAATATACCCAGGTCGTTAGCTTCCTCACACATGTCACCTTATGAGAGGCCTTCCCACACCACAGACACACCTCACTGTTTCCCTACTTGGTTTTCCTCTCAGAGCACTTTTCACTTTTTGTTATACTACACATTTAAATTAATTATTCAGCTTATTGCCTGTTCCCCTGCAATAAACTCTAAGCCGCAGAAAGACAAAGGTTGCTTGTTTGACTTTCTCCAATAGCTTCAGCTCAATATCTTGATCACTGTTCCCTTTTACACTGATGGGAGAATGATGTTTCCCAACTCCTTTCTTCTAGGAGTTGCTATATATTTTTCTTGCTTCTGTAATACAGAAGTAGGTAATTGCTAAACTTTGAGAATACGCTATTTTCCCCCAAAATGTGCTAATGCAGAGGGAATTTTGTTAAACAGCTTAGTGAAACAAAAATTTCCTCCTAGATGGTAGAATTGACACTCTAGTTCCTCATTCATATGTAAGTCAGCAAATAGCATGCAGGCATGGTCTAAGACATAGCCACCCTGTCCTCACAGAGTTTCTGGTAGAAACTGCTATCTAAGCTTTTCATGCTCAAAATATATTTAGACAAAGCAACCTAGTAAGAACACTTAAATGATATGTGTTTTTCAAAAAGGAAATACATTAAACACTTTTTAAATGAAGTAACCTAATCAAGTTAACCAAGCTGTGATTACTGGTGTCTTTGCTGCTGCTGCTAAGTCACTTCAGCCGTTTCCAACTCTGTGCGACCCTATAGACGGCAGCCCACCAGGCCCCGCCGTCCCTGGGATTCTCGGCAGCCCACCAGGCCCCGCCATCCCTGGGATTCTCCACGCAAGAACACTGGAGTGGGTTCCCAATTCCTTCTCCAATGTATGAAAGTGAAAAGTTAAAGAGAAGTCACCCAGTCGTGTCCGACGCGACCACATGGACTGCAGCCTACCAGGTTCCTCCGTCCCTGGGATTTTCTAGGTAAGAGTACTGGAGTGGGGTGCCATCGCCTTCTCCGTTTTTAAGGAACCATACTTTAAGTTAGAAGAGCATAGCTTTTTCAAAAGTTTAATATGGGAAAGAAAGGTTCACTTTTACCCCTAACCCACACTCACATACAGTGCCTTGTAAAACACCTGATAATAAGCATAAAATTGTAAGGATGAATGAATAAAAAATAAATTGGTATTAAAAAAACCAAAATGGATAATCAACAAGGACCTATTTATATCGCACATGGAACTCTGTTCAGTGTTATGTGGCAGCTTGAATGGGAGGGAAGTTTGGGGAGAATGGATACATGTATATGTATGGCTGAGTTCCTTTGCTGTTCACCCTAAACTATCACAACACTGTTAATTAGCTATATCTCAATACAAAATAAAAGATTAAAAAAGAGAAATAACTGAGTCTTCTGTGTTAAGTAGTAATCGACTATATCTTTTTTCGTAATAATTCACCTGCTGCTAAGTCACTTCAGTCGTGTCCGACTCTGTGTGACCCCATAGACGGGAGCCACCAGGCTCCCCCGTCCCTGGGACTCTCCAGGCAAGAACACTGGAGTGGGTTGCCATTTCCTTCTCCAATGCATGAAAGTGAAAAGTGAAAGGGAAGTCGCTCAGTCGTGTCCGGCTCTTAACGATCCCATGGACTGCAGCCTACCAGGTTCCTCCATCCATGGGATTTTCCAGGCAAAGTCCTGGAGTGGGGTGCCATAATTCACCTGCTGCTGCTGCTGCTAAGTCGCCTCGGTCGTGTCCGACTCTGTGCGACCCCATAGACGGCAGCCCACCAGGCTCCCCTGTCCCTGGGACTCTCCAGGCAAGAACACTGGAGTGGGTAGCCATTTCCTTCTCCAAGCTCTCCTTTAAACAAGTGTTCAGTGAAGTCCCTCCTTGTTGCACCTGTCTTCACAGGTGGAGAAGTAGCCCATGAGTGGATTAAATCTTCCTACCCCACTGGCAGGCTTCTCACTGACTTCTGGCCAAAGAAGGCAAGCTTCTACAACACCAGAAGGGCTCACTTTGCTGTCCTATATTCCTGTCCTCTGACATGAGGACAGAAGGGCTCTGGTTGGAGCTGTTCCTTCACCATGGGTCCCAGAAAGAAAGGACATGTAGATCTCAGTGGGTCTTGTTGAGCTAAGATACAGCTACTCCACAGACTCACACTCTTTCATATGAACTTCCACTGACATCAACAACCTATTCACTTGTCTTCAGTGACTTCCATACACCCTACATCGCTATGAGTGGGTTCCACAAAGCCAGGAAAATTCTATCCTGTCTCTACTGACTCTACAACTTCTAGGCTGGAGCCTGGCACAAAGCAGACAGTTAATAAATACACACTAAAATGAAAAGTATTGTCAGTGGCAAAAATCAACAAGAATCTAGAGTTAAATTTTTCTTCTTTATCAAATTCTAAAGACTTCCAAGAGAGCTATTTTAAGGTAAATTGCAAAAGATAAAGGAATTTTAAGTCATTGAAATTTCAAGAGTTTACAATGAGCCAGATTTAGACTTATCCCATGGATCAATACCCTTTCACAGTAGGACATGCTGGAAGAGAAAACAGATAAGAAAGTAGGTAAAGAGAACATGATAAGCATGTCTTTTGACTTTAGACTTTGTCCTAAAATTGTAAAGACAATTTCACTTGCAGCAATCTCTGTCACAGCTGTGGCCTCTGATCAGATCAGATCAGTCACCCAGTCGTGTCCGACTCTTTGAGACCCCATGAACTGCAGCACGCCAGGCCTCCCTATCCATCACCAGTTCTCGGAGGTCACTCAGACTCACATTCATCAAGTCAGTGATGCCATCCAGCCATCTCATCCTCTGTCGTCCCCTTTTCCTCCTGCCCCCAATCCCTGCCAGCATCAGAGTCTTCTCCAATGAGTCAACTCTTCACATGAGGTGGCCAAAATACTGGAGTTTCAGCCTCAGCATCATTCCCTCCAAAGAAATCCCAGGGCTGATCTCCTTCAGAATGGACTGGTTGGATCTCCTCGCAGTCCAAGGGACTCTCAAGAGTCTTCTCCAACACCACACTTCAAAAGCATCAATTCTTCGGCGCTCAGCCTTCTTCACAGTGCAGCTCTCACATCCATACATGACCACAGGAAAGACTATAGCCTTGACTAGGCGAACCTTTGTTGGCAAAGTGATGTCTCTGCTTTTGAATATGCTATCTAAGTTGGTCATAACTTTCCTTCCAAGGAGCAAGCGTCTTCTAATTTCATGGCTGCAGTCACCATCTGCAGTGATTTTTGGAGCCCAGAAAAAGAAAGTCTGACACTGTTTCCACTGTTTCCCCATCTATTTCCCACGAAGTGATGGGACCAGATGCCATGATCTTCGTTTTCTGAATGTTGAGCTTTAAGCCAACTTTTCACTCTCCACTTTTACTTTCATCAAGAGGCTTTTTAGTTCCTCTTCACTTTCTGCCGTAAGGGTGGTATCATCTGCATATCTGAGGTTATTGATATTTCTCCTGGCAATCTTGATTCCAGCTTGTGTTTCTTCCAGTCCAGTATTTCTCATGATGTACTCTGCATATAAGTTAAATAAACATGGTGACAATATACAGCCTTGACGTACACCTTTTCCTATTTGGAACCAGTCTGTTGTTCCATGACCAGTTCTAACTGATGCTTCCTGACCTGCATACAGATTTCTCAAGAGGCAGATCAGGTGGTCTGGTATTCGCATCTCTCTCAGAATTTTCCACAGTTTATTGTGATCTACACAGTCAAAGGCTTTGGCATAGTCAATAAAGCAGAAATAGATGTTTTTCTGGAACTCTCTTACTTTTTCCATGATCCAGTGGATGTTGGCAATTTGATCTCTGGTTCCTCTGCCTTTTCTAAAACCAGCTTGAACATCAGGAAGTTCACGGTTCACATATTGCTGAAGCCTGGCTTGGAGAATTTTGAGCATTACTTTACTAGCGTGTGAGATGAGTGCAATTGTGCGGTAGTTTGAGCATTCTTTAGCATTGCCTTTCTTTGGGATTGGAATGAAAACTGACCTTTTCCAATCTTGTGGCCACTGCTGAGTTTTCCAAATTTGCTGGCATATTGAGTGCAGCACTTTCACAGCATCATCTTTCAGGATTTGGAATAGCTCCACTGGAATTCCATCACCTCCACTAGCTTTGTTCGTAGTGATGCTTTCTAAGGCCCACTTGACTTCACATTCCAGGATGTCTGGCTCTAGGTCAGTGATCACATCATCATGATTATCTGGGTCGTGAAGCTCTTTTTTGTACAGTTCTTCTGTGTATTCTTGCCACCTCTTCTTAATATCTTCTGCTTCCGTTAGGTCCATACCATTTCTGTCCTTTATCGAGCCCATTTTTGCACGAAATGTTCCTTTGGTATCTCTGATTTTCTTGAATAGATCCTTAGTCTTTCCCATTCTGTTGTTTTCCTCTATTTCTTTGCATTGATCGCTGAAGAAGTCTTTCTTATCTCTTCTTGCTATTCTTTGGAACTCTGCATTCAGATGTTTATATCTTTCCTTTTCTCCTTTGCTTTTCGCTTCTCTTCTTTTCGCAGCTATTTGTAAGGCCTCCCCAGACAGCCATTTTGCTTTTTTGCATTTCTTTTCCATGGGGATGGTCTTGATCCCTGTCTCCTGTACAATGTCACGAACCTCATTCCATAGTTCATCAGGCACTCTATCTATCAGATCTAGGCCCTTAAATCTATTTCTCACTTCCACTGTATAATCATAAGGGATTTGATTTAGGTCATACCTGAATGGTCTAGTGGTTTTCCCTACTTTCTTCAATTTAAGTCTGAATTTGGTGGCCTCTAGCAGAAAGAAATTATAGGGGGCAGATAGAAATTATGAGAGCAAATATTTTTCGTGATTTTCTTTGAAAAATACAAAGGTACAGAAGTAAAAATCTAATCAAGCAATCATGATAATGGAAGTTTCAAATTAACTACAATTAACTTGTTCACTTTCATAGGTATCTAAGCATTTCTAAGGAATCTTGGTATAAACAAGAAATCTTGTTTAAACTTTTATTTTGTTAAGAAACTAACTGTATTTGAGATCAGTGTTATTCAACTATGACTCAAGATATCCATAAATATCTAATTAGGTGAGATCAATGTGACCTCAAATTTCATATTGAATCTTTAAATTTCTATAGTTATTAGCTGCATCAGAGGTAGTTCTGATAAATTTTTTCACTATGTCAACAAACTTCCAAATTTGAAAGTCTCCATATTCCCTGTGACTCTTTAATTTTATCACTCCATTTATTTATGCAACAAAGATTAAACTGGAATTAGTTTCTATCTTACAATAATACAGAAATAAAAGGAGCCATGTTCCAATTTGA
This sequence comes from Tragelaphus eurycerus, assembly GCA_935064755.1. Lineage (NCBI taxonomy): Eukaryota > Metazoa > Chordata > Mammalia > Artiodactyla > Bovidae > Tragelaphus > Tragelaphus eurycerus. Next base: position 24,341,314 of record CAKXYN010000025.1, on the reverse strand, counting down.
CACAGACTCAGGCATTTGTGTATTACATTGCACACACTGACAGAGCCACGGCAGAAGCGTGGAACATATAACCCTTTGCCCAAACAACACTTACAAGCAGCCTTTTGTCTAAGTTGGCTTTTCTCAAAGAGGAGGTAACAGAGTTGGCATCTTTTTCTGCCATCCATGCTTTAAAAAGTTTGACAGCAAATGAGGCCGCAATGCCTGTTAAAAATAAAAGAGAGAGAGTAAACCTTTGATAAGAAAAACTGCTTGTGATAATGCATAAGGCAACATTTCCCATTAGGTACCCTGAAATGACTGAATAACTTAGAGACTTGATTTGGTACAAACGGAAAATGGAAAGCTCTCTAGGCTATTCATTACTCAGAATATTTTCATGAGAAGGAAAAAAAGAAGTTACAGTACTTTTCAAACTTGGACTCCTGAATTTCAACCTGTTTTAACTGTAAGTTTATTTTTACCTTGCTCAAAACCATATTCAAAGCCAAGGATGTTATAGTGTTTTGCCTCTATTTCACTCTGTGGTTCACCAATATTCCATGTTTATAACAGTTATCCTGAGGTACAACAAATAAATCATGAGCCATACAACTGAAATGTCAACATGTCATCTAATCTGCTGATAAATGATGCCAGTGAAAGAACATCAATAGTGACAGGTATAAATAAATAAAGTTACAGATGAACATGCATCATTTACTTTACAGTTTTACTTTTGTAAAAAGCATTTTAAAATATTCATGAGTTAAGCTATAAAAATGTCAGTTCTGTTTTCAGCTGAAATCTTTTCTGGATATTTTTAAAGAGATTTTAAAAACTGCTATGTTAATCAGGAATCCACTCAACTACATACCTATTTATAACAGGATTTATTTCTAAATATAAGTAATCACATAACTAATAGACAGCTTTTCTGTGAACACTCTAAATGTCTAAATTAATGCTGCACTTATTTAATGAAAGTTTAAGGAGTAATTGATACATTAAACTGATTTTTCTGAATTGAAGGCTTCACTATTGTTGGTGGTCTAAAAGCAAGACGTCTCTAGTCCCCTTTCCTAAGAGAATTCCCATCTTACTGAGGCCAGGTGACTTCTAATTAGTCTAAGCCCTGGCACCACCCTCCTTCTGCAGTGATTAATAATGAGGGAAAAATTTGAGCCCTGAATGATATTGCTGTTCACTCTGAAGTCTGTTCGACTTTTACATATGTTGTTACATAAGAAATAAATGCCCTTAAATGGGGGAGGGAATAAATTAGGAATTATGGGATTAACACATACCTAGCCAAAGATGGAGAAGCTCTATACAATCAGCAAAAACAAGACCAGGAGCTGACTGTGGCTCGGACCATGAACTCCTTATTGCCAAATTCAGACTGAAATTGAAGAAAGTAGAGAAAACTACTAGACCATTCAGGTATGACCTAAATCAAATCCCTTATGATTATACAGTGGAAGTGAGAAATAGATTTAAGGGCCTAGATCTGATAGATAGAGTGCCTGATGAACTATGGAATGAGGTTCGTGACATTGTACAGGAGACAGGGATCAAGACCATCCCCATGGAAAAGAAATGCAAAAAAAGCAAAATGGCTGTCTGGGGAGGCCTTACAAATAGCTGTGAAAAGAAGAGAAGCGAAAAGCAAAGGAGAAAAGGAAAGATATAATCATCTAAATGCAGAGTTCCAAAGAATAGCAAGAAGAGATAAGAAAGCCTTCTTCAGTGATCAATGCAAAGAAATAGAGGAAAACAACAGAATGGGAAAGGCTAGGGATCTCTTCAAGAAAATCAGAGATACCAAAGGAACATTTCATGCAAAGATGGGCACGATAAAGGACAGAGATGGTGTGGACCTAACAGAAGCAGAAGATATTAAGAAGAGGTGGCAAGAATACACAGAAGAACTGTACAAAAAAGAGCTTCAAGACCTAGATAATCATGATGATGTGATCACTGACCTAGAGCCAGACATCTTGGAATGTGAAGTCAAATGGGCCTTAGAAAGCATCACTACGAACAAAGCTAGTGGAGGTGATGGAATTCCAGTGGCGCTATTCCAAGTCCTGAATGATGATGCTGTGAAAGTGCTGCACTCAATATGCCAGTAAATTTGGAAAACTCAGCAGTGGCCACAAGATTGGAAAAGGTCAGTTTTCATCCCAATCCCAAAGAAAGGCAATGCCAAGGAGTGCTCAAACTACCGAACAATTGCACTCATCTCACACGCTAGTAAAGTAATGCTCAAAATTCTCCAAGCCAGGCTTCAGCAATATGTGAACCGTGAACTTCCTGATGTTCAAGCTGGTTTTAGAAAAGGCAGAGGAACCAGAGATCAAATTGCCAACATCCGCTGGATCATGGAAAAAGCAAGAGAGTTCCAGAAAAACATCTATTTCTGCTTTATTGACTATGCCAAAGCCTTTGACTGTGTGGATCACAATAAACTATGGAAAATTCTGAAAGAGATGGGAATACCAGCCCACCTGATCTGCCTCTTAAGAAATCTGTATGCAGGTCAGGAAGCATCAGTTAGAACTGGTCATGGAACAACAGACTGGTTCCAAATAGGAAAAGGAGTACGTCAAGGCTGCATATTGTCACCATGTTTATTTAACTTATATGCAGAGTACATCATGAGAAATGCTGGACTGGAGGAAACACAAGTTGGAATCAAGATTGCCGGGAGAAATATCAATAACCTCAGATATGCAGATGACACCACTCTTATGGCAGAAAGTGAAGAGGGGCTAAAAAGCCTCTTGATGAAAGTGAAAGTGGAGAGTGAAAAGGTTGGCTTAAAGCTCAACATTCAGAAAACGAAGATCATGGCATCTGGTCCCATCACTGCATGGGAAATAGATGGGGAAACAGTGGAAACAGTGTCAGACTTTGTTTTTCTGGGCTCCAAAATCACTGCAGATGGTGACTGTAGCCATGAAGTTAAAAGACGCTTACTCCTTGGAAGGACAGTTATGACCAATCTAGATAGCATATTCAAAAGCAGAGTCATTACTTTACCAACAAAGGTTCGCCTAGTCAAGGCTATGGTCTTTCCTGTGGTCATGTATGGATGTGAGAGCTGGACTGTGAAGAAGGCTGAGCGCCGAAGAATTGATGCTTTTGAACTGTGGTGTTGGAGAAGACTCTTGAGAGTCCCTTGGACTGCAAGAAGATCCAACCGGTCCATTCTGAAGGAGATCAATCCTGGAATTTCTTTAGAAGGAATGATGCTAAAGCTGAAACTCCAGTATTTTGGCCACCTCATGCGGAGAGTTGACTCATTGGAGAAGACTCTGATGCTGGGAGGGATTGAGGGCAGGAGGAGAAGGGGACGACAGAGGATGAGATGGCTGGATGGCATCACTGACTCGATGGATGCAAGTCTGGGTGACCTCCGGGAGCTGGTGATGGACAGGGAGGCCTGGCGTGCTGCGGTTCATGGGGTCGCAAAGAGTCGGACACGACTGAGCGACTGATCTGATCTGACTGCTGCTACTGCTAAGTCACTTCAGTCGTGTCCCACTCTGTGTGACCCGACAGACAGCAGCCCATCAGGCTCCCCCGTCCCTGGGATTCTCCAGGCAAGAACATTGGAGTGGGTTGCCATTTTCTTCTCCAATGCATGAAAGTGAAAGTGAAGTCGCTCAGTCGTGTCCGACTCTCAGCGACCCCATGGACTGCAGCCTACCGGGCTCCTCCATCCATGGAATTTTCCAGGCAAGAGTACTGGAGTGGGGTGCCAATGCCTTCTCCGAACACATACCTACTACTATATATAAAATAGATAACCAACAAGGACCTACTGTATAGCACAGAGAACTATACTCAATATTTTGTAATAACCTGTAAGGGAAAAGAATCTTAAAAAGAATATATATCTGAATCTCTTTGCTATATACCTGAAACTAACACAACATTGTAAATCAAATTTGCTTCAATTAAAAAAATGTAAAAAATAAAATTTAAAAAAAAAAAAGAAGAAATGCCCTGACACAGACATTTATGTCTTGTCTTCCAGTTTCTTGCAAGTAAACAAGTCCAACTAATACAGACACCAGCTTTACCCAATGTTTTTCTTTTGAATAGCAGAGAAACTAAGCCCCTCCAGCCTCAAACTAAGACAATAAACATGAGCTAGAGAATTTTATATTGTCAATTTGCTGACCTGGATTTTTAATATTATCATTACTTTATAGTCAATATAAAATGTAATATAAACTTATGTAATTAAAAATTTTAAAAAGGATCTTGTAATCCTCATTGTAAGAGAAATAAAGTATGCCTGAAACTAGGAGTCTAAAAAAACAATCAGGCTCAGACCTATCACTGTGCATTAAACGTGGCTCCCGGTGGAAGGACTGGAGAAACTTTGTACTTGAGATTCTGCTGAGTGGATGGTTCCCCTTAGCCATTTGTTGGGTGGGAAGTTGGGGGAAAGGTATAATTTCATAACCCTTTCCTATTTGGGAAGAAAAAGTTTAAGACTTTAGTTTCTAAAGATAATGGAGTGTAAGGAAGAACCATGTGACAGAGGCACTATGTCACTTCTATCGCAAAAGTATTCTTTCCTACCCCTCCTAACGTTTTACCATAAAAAATTTCAAGAAGAACTTCTTACAGAAGACCTGAACCAACTGAAAAGTAACCACTCGTGTACTCACCATCTGTAGCAGTTAATGTTTTGCTGTTTTTGCTTTATCACGTTTGTCCATTTATCTTTCTAATAATTTAATTTTTAATGCATTTCAAAAGAAATTACATACATCATTTAAGTTTTTAATACAACCAGAAAGAATTATTTTCTGTTATAAATGCTAGGGATAAGTCTGATGTTAATTAACATTTACTGTTTACTTTTTATCTTTTTCTCCTAGTATACAATGGCTAGTGCCATAAATAAAACACAAAGGATCACGAATTCTCTTCAGGAAAACATTTTAAAGTGCTATAATATTTTAACAATATATTAATAACAATTAGAGAGTCTAAAACTATAGAGAATCTCTGAATAATATGATTTGACTCTTGATTTACTGTTCTTTTCTCAGTTATAAGAAAATTATATCTCATTTCACTATAGGCATGAATGAGGCTGGGACTTCACATCTGTAGGAGTAAAACCCAGTTCCAAGAAGAAACAGATGTTTTCACAAAAGCTCTTTTAATTTGTCTTTAAGAAAAAAAATAACTCTTTTGTTTAACTGCATTTAAAACTTGAATATCATTATCCTCCTACAAGAAAAAAAAAAAAAAAAAGCCCACTTCTGTATTATTCTATAACCAAGTAATTGTATGTATGCCCATCAAACTCTTAATGCCTTTAAATTAAAGCAAACTCTTAGGCAGCCGTCTGGACTTCTAAAACAGACATAATGAATACTTTAAAAATGTGATCAGAACGAACATCTGAGCATAAGATCTCGAAGAGGAACAGTTCAGGAGAATGGCTCAAACCAGTGAAGTAGTAGTTTGGGGGGCATTTAGGAATGTGAAGGCCCATTTTTGGCTGTTCTACTAAATGGAGGCAAGTGTTTTAGGCTGGCATTCTGTTTCTGAGGGCAAAAAAAGGCTAAATGTCCCACAAAGCATAAAGAGTCCTGAACAATGAAGCACTGTCCCAACAAAATATGTCAGTAAGCATCTATATTGAGAGAAACAGTTTAGAACTGATCAATTTCAGGGTCTTTGACTGAGACTTATGCCAAAAATTGTAGTTTATTATTATTCTTTAATTGTCTTTATATAGGTGTGCATATTTTTATCCTAAATTCCTACAAGAAACACATACAATCCTTTTACTGTTTGAACACACACACAGTCTTTTACATGGAGCACCGATGGGTAGCAGAGAACGCCAAGAAGAGGTACTGGTATTTCTCTTTGGCGTTCTTTTCCCAGCTGACAGGTAAGAAAATGGACATGCGTACCTTCTTTGACTAAGCTGTCAGTGAAGAGACTGGTGAGGATGGTGGCAGGCAGGGTGCCGCTGCCCAGCAGGATCCCCGACAGCATTGCCAACTTTGTCTGCTCTGTTTCAGAAAAGGCTTTAAGGAAGAGGAGAAGCTGCGGGTCAAACAAAAGAAACCATGTCTATAAAGCAAAGGACTAATGTAGGAAAATAACAAACAGTGCACATCCACGGCCAGATGGCTCACAACTGATGGCTCACGGGTAGCACACTTGCTTGTTGGAGACACACACATATGTCCCATTATAAACTGGGTGCTATAGAAAGGGACTTATCAGGCCTTGTTCCTTTCTCCCAAATTTCCTTACAATTTAGCTACAGATAACATTCATGGGAAGGAAAAGAGGCCTTTGGAGAACAGTGTAAACAGGTCACATAAATAACTTAAATTTGACTGCATACGACAAAGGGTAAACATTACCAAGTGTTTTCTGAATACACCGTTGCCTGTCATTTCTTTGCACACTCTCTTAGTGCTGCACCCACCACTACACCCCCACCCCATCATACATCTACCCATTTTCTTTGCATTATAACAAAACAGAAGTCAATAAGCTTTGACATCTAGCATATACTTTTTTGAGCCCATGGCATACTTTTTTAAAACAAGACTGGGTGAAAAAGGGTTTTCAAGGTTCTTGATGCCTCTTTTTAAAATGGTGAGCTTCAAACTAGATATTTCTTAGATCATAGAGTTTTACCACCAACCCCAGCGATGAAGTAATGGAGGGTATAAGATAAAGAAAAGTTACGAGTGAAGTAAAGGCCACTGCTGTGGGTTGGAAAGAACAATCGTAATGAGAGGGTGATGATGCTGGCGCAATGCTGCCAACATCATATCCCTGCAGTAGAGGAACTGACAAAGCAGCAACCCCAGAAAACTTGGAAGGGAACACAAAGCAAAGGGGCTAAACCCCACTTGCCACTGTGAGTTCTAAGAGTATACAGGTTTGTAGAATGCCCTCCTTTTTCCTAACCCTCCTTCACCTAGTGCTTCAACTGTACTATATTTGTATTTTGTTGCTACTTTTCTCTGTTTCAACAGACTTTAGACATGTTACTGAGATTCCCCAGGGCCGAAAATCACGACTGGGGGTCTCTAGACTTATTCATTACCCTGCACCGATGAAAGAAAAATCACTGGCATAAATACAGACTTATTAAGTGCTTTATGGCCAATGAAATTCTGTTAGCTCTGTGCAGTGAATAGGGCTATATTAATGTACCATCCCCAACAGTTACAGAATTATTATATTACAGAGAGGTTATATGACTCTCCAAATATTTATATGATGAGTAAGTGGCAGAACTGGAATCAAACTAGTCCATTTCACTCCCCATTTATGCCTTTTAAAGTCTCAATGATTTAAAAAGACTTTCTAAGCTCCCTTTATAAGCTCACAAGAAAAGAGGGAGTGAAAGAAATTGGTATCAATGGTTAAAGCTCCAGGGCGCGGCAGGAATGAGGTAAGAAAAAAACTGAAAAAAAAAACTAGATACTTTATATTACTCTGGCTTTTTTTCTCGTTGTCAAAATAAGAAAGATACAAGTAAATAATGAAAAACAGCCAAGATAAAAATATTAACACTATTTAAGAACATTAATATACTCATATTCATCAAAAACTCAATTATATTAGCAAAATGATGCAAAAGTTATCTTTTCTTAAAATTAATATCCATACTGCTCAATTATACAAATAAGTATTAAAATCAGACGCTACATGTATTGCAGAATTTTCTTTAAAAAATGGATACTCTGAAAAATAAATAATTCTTGAAAGCATATTCATCAAATGAATCAAGTGGAAAGTTTTCAAGGTTCAAATGAACTAGGAGAAGAAAACCATGAGTGATATTATTAGGCAAAGTGGTAAGATGTTTATTTGAATGCTTTAATATCATTTTTTGGTCCTTTCTATCCCTCTGGACAGGGAGGCCTGGCGTGCTGCAGTTCATGGGGTCACAAAGAGTCGGACACGACTGAGCGACTGATCTGATCTGATCTGATCCCTCTATTTTCGGAGAAGGCAATGGCAAGCCACTCCAGTACTCTTGCCTAGAAAATCCCATGAATGGAGGAGCCTGGTAGGCTGAAGTCCAGGGGGTCGCTAAGAGTCAGACGCAACTGAGCGACTTCACTTTCACTTTTCACTTTCACGCACTGGAGAAGGAAATGGCAACCCACTCCAGTGTTCTTGCCTGGAGAATCCCAGGGATGGGGGAGCCTGGTGGGCTGCCATCTATGTGGTCGCACAGAGTGGGACACGACTGAAGCGACTTAGCAGCAGCAGCATCCCTCTATTTTAATGACACACTTCTTATTTTCTAAGCATCTAGCCAAATAATGGACCACTTTAATCCATTCAAATGTTTTTCCATGGTAAAAAAATATAACACATGCTAGTAGAATAAATCTAACATAGAATAATATAAAAATGTGAATAATCTCTTTAATCGTATTTCCTTAGAATAAACATTATTAACAGTTTGAGATGTGTTCTTTCAGATTCTTAAATGTACTTCTATATGCCTACATTTTATAAATAACTACATGTATACACATGCTTTTACTGAACTATACATTGATAACAGCTCAAACTCGCTAAGTGGAGCAGAAAGTTTTCTTAATACTTTATGTGTATATGCAGAGAAGGCAATAGGACCTCACTCCAGTACTCTTGCCTGGAAAATCCCATGGACGGAGGAGCCTGGTAGGCTGTGGTCCATGGGGTCGCATAGAGTCGGACATGACTGAGTGACTTCACTTTCACTTTTCACTTTCACGCATCGGAGAAGGAAATGGGAACCCACTTCAGTGTTCTTGCCTGGAGAATCCCAGGGACGGGGGAGCCTGGTGGGCTGCCGTCTATGTGGTCACACAGGGTCGGACACGACTGAAGCAACTTAGCAGTAGCAGTAGCAGTATGTGTATATGACTATTTACTAAAGTCTTGATCCTCACTTTCAATAAAGAAATCTGAGGCACAAAGAAATTAAGTAACTTGCTAAGGTTAAACTTCTGCCAAATGGTTGCTCTTTTACTTAACAATTTATTATAGATATTTCCTCTCATCAATTCATGTGGTTGTGCCTCTTTCTTTAACTGACTACATAGTATCCCACTGTAGAGAGACACCATGATTTAATGAACCTGTCTCCCACCGTGAAAATTTACGTTACGTCTCAATACTGTGATGAACATCTGTATGCATATATAGTTGTATGTTTTCATGCTGAAGGATTTTTTTGTATGAAAGTCGAGCCATGGAGAATACAGATTTACAAAATTGATTTTGCTGCTTAAATGTTTGCTATATATGGAACCATTTTGAACAAAGGGAACAAGAGTGGGTAAGCAACAAAGTAGATGTTGCAAAGTAACAAAGTTGATGGTTTCTTTATTCCCTTGGTTTATAATTTAGGCAGATATCTAAAATCAGAAATGATGGCAAAGCAGCATACAAATCTGTAACTGCCATATATAAATAAAGAGGAGCTACAAACTAGAAAGGAACATACTGCAATTTCTGAAAAGAGGGCTTCTTTAATAAGGTGCTATTGCTTATTTGGCTATTTATTAGAGGTCAATTACTGTGCTAAGTACCTTACAGCTCATAGAAATTATCCCTACAACAACCATACATAAAGTCCATATTTTTATTGCAGCTATTTTATTTTTTGTGTGTGTATTTATTTATTTATTTTTTTGCTTAACTTTACAATATTGTATTGCTTTTACAATACATCAAGATGGATCCGCCGCCAGTATACACGTGTTCCCCATCCTGAACCCTCCTCCCTCTCCCCTCCCCACACCATCCCTCCAGGTCGTCCCAGTGCTCCAGCCCCAGGCATTTGTTATCGGGCATTGTACCCGGACTGATGGCAGCTATTTTATAGATGAGAAAAACCAATGAGACTTACACCTAGATACTAATTCCAAAGGCATGCTTCTACCTCCTTTGCTAAACAGCATCTTTTAAAATTAAAGAATTTTAGTAATTAATAGCGGCCATGCTATGCTCTTTCATAAGTTTTAACTAATTATATATTCTATAAAAATATTCCTTTGAACAAAGCATGCTGGCTTACATTAAACATGAAGTAAAAGTTTTAGGCTAATCATGTATTTCTCTCTACAGCAATTAGCTAATGATCTGTCATACTCATTTCTTTACTCAACAGGCATTTATTAAAAGCTTTAAGAGGTCTGTCTGTGGTTCTCTGGACGACGACTATAAAAGCAAAATTTTCATCCCTCTTCGTGTCATCACTTTAGCAAACCGAGTATATTAACATCTGAATTCTTACCTTTTTCATTTCATCCTCAAATGCTTTTTCCAAATACTTATATCTCCTGATGAGTTTGTTGAAGACCTAAACATAAAAGAAACCAGTCAATATTATGTAAACAATTTTAAAAGGCAAACTCACCTCAACTACACGGGTCTACACTAATAAAAACATGTAGTTAAACATTCTCCTACTGTGATATGAGAACCACAAACATTTCAAAAGAATTATTATGACCTGGGGGATAAAACAGGATCAAAATACACGTAGAAAAAAAAAAAAACAAATCCATTTGAGAATATAATAGGTGAGAAAACAAAAATGACTGATGAAAATAAAATGAATATAATTTTAAAACTGTGTGACACAGAGATGGAAAATATTAATAACTGAAACAAAGGGGATTACAGATATAATCACTGAGATACATGATGGGAGGAGATCAGAGTTTAGGGGAGATTATACTCCAGGTGAATACAAACATGATTTTAGCAGATGAGCAATAAAGACTACTGGCCCCCACAATCCAGTTAGAATTCTCAAGCAGGATTTCCAAGTGTGTCAGTGGAATCCTGGACTGTTTTTTAAAGAGGAATGATGTTTGTTATGGACCGAACATCTGTGTTCCTCCTAAATTCATACATTGAGGCCCTACCCCCAAAGTACCTCTAACCTCTGGGCTCTAATGCCTGATGATCTGAGGTAGAGCTAATGTAACAGTAATAGAAATAAAGTGCACAATAAATGTGATATACTTGAATCATCTCTTTTCCTAATAGTCTGCTTTGTCCTTTTTCTCTTGACTTACAGTTCTTTATTTAATCTGTATATAAATCCTTTATAGACTGTATGTACAAGTATCTCCTTGCCTCTTTTGAACAGCTACCTGATAGTTTATTAATATGAATTACCAAACTCTACTTAATCAGTATCCTGTGAATCCACTTACAGATTTTCAGACCTATGGATTTTCATCCTTTGATGTTTTAGTTTTGAAGGATAGTGCTAAACTACTCTCCCTAAAGCTGGGACCAACTTATATTCCAACACAAATTACGATTCCTCATGTCTCTGATGGATGAAAGGTAAAAACATTCTGTCTTCCTGAAGTTTAATGATCACTGTCTTATTATGAGTACAGTTAAGTATCTCTCCATATGTTTAAGAGCTACTGAATATTTCTATTAAAAAAGTGACCTGAAGAATTTCTGAATCTTAACTTTTCTTAAATCTTAATTTGAAGGTTTCCCCTTCAGCACAACAATCTCTCCGTGACAGGCTTTACCTGAGCATAGTTTCGGATGGTTTCATGATCTTCATTTGCTGAAAACACACAGTGGTTGGTCATCTTGGTCTTATCACCATCATCTATGCGTGTCCCTCCAGGGGCTAATAAGAGAATGGTTAATGACCATTAGGACAGCACTGAAATCAGAAGAGCATGTGTACAAGAGATCAATTCTTGCACATCTAGGAAAACAGTAAAAGTAGGTATCACATAAACTTTCATAGAATGATGTACATGTGTAGATACAGAGCTTTTTAGAGGATTATCACCTTAATAAAATTGTGTTCAAGTGGTGGTGTGTATTACAAAGGGCTAACTAAATCTTATGAATAAATTAATTGCATCAAAATAGACTCTTGAAGGAATTAACTTTTCCAAAAACTAATTTACTTGATAATGTAAAATGGTTATTCGAATGTGTATTCCTACCATAGGGTATGAGACTGTTGATCTACATACTTGACTTCACTGGACCCTGTAAGTCTGGTTCTTGCCAAAGTGTATCCTTAACCATGATAGCTAAACAATAACATTTATTCAGTGAATTTAATTTGATTATTCTCAATGTGGTTCCTGATGTTTCCCACATCAGAAGATGGTTCACTTTCCAGGTTTGCTACTAATATTTTGCTGGACTGCAGTTCACCAACACTAGTACTATTCAGACCTGGCTTTTATAGTAGATCTTGATGGTTTCCACTTCAGTAGGTATCAAGAATGTTTCCTCCTCACTAACCCAGTTGTCCACACAGTGTTGATCAGTATACACTCTGACCCCTTGTCATCCAGCAGTTGCATTGGCTAGGAAAGAGTGTATTTTATTGTTGCTCATCTTTGCCCCATACCCTATACAGTATCATGGAAGAAATGGACAAATAAATGGATTAGAACAAAAGAACGCTTTTTTTCTACCACCAACTTTCCTCATTCAAAGGGCTTCCCAGGTGGCACAATGGTAAAGAACCCACTTGCCAATGCAGGAGATGCAAGTTCAATCCCTGGGTTGAGAAGATCCCCTGGAAAAGGAAATTGCAACCCACTCCAGTATTCCTGCTTGGGAACTCCCATGGACAGAGGAGCCTGGCAAGCTACAGTCCATGAGGCTGCAAAAAGTCAGACACTCATGCACACGTGCTCAAAGGCTCCTCCTGTAAGTTTCAATGGTGGCCATTACAAACATTGGTTGATTAGAAGACCAGAGTCAGAACACTAGGCAGTTTTGTTTTCTGATTTTAGTTCATTGGAATTAGGGTGGAAATTTGAGCAAGTCAAATTAGGTTAATAACTACTATACACTCAAATAATTTTGTTGAGTAGATATTTGTACAGGCTATATTTTAGTGTTTTGATTTGAGTCATATTTCATACCTTTGGATGAGATGAGCCACAAATAGCCAATTGTTTCTTACAGTTTTGTAAGTAAATTTGTTGTTAGAAAAGTCAGCTCCTTCAGGAGTCTGTTCTCATGCAATTAATTTATGCATAATTCAATTAGCCCTTTATAATGAATACAACTACCAGGAACAAATTTGTTTTGGGGGAAGGGTAACAGAATTTTATTAAGGGGATAATCTTCTAAAACCTCCAGACTAATGATTCCTATCTGATGGAAGTTATATAACTGAAAAGTCTGATTTGGAAACTACAGTCTTTAAAGAGGTAAAAATTAAAAACTGCATTCTCTTACAAAACAAAATATTTGTTACACATTAATAATATGTGTACACAATAATAATAATACACCTTGCTTTTTTCCTCCCGATAGTGGGACCAAGTATTAATTGCCATTTCTAAAAATTTTCTGTTTTTCTCAAAGTAGAAGTAGAAGAAAAGTAAAGTGTTTCTTGTATCTCCTCTTCAAAGTATACAATTGAAAAGCCAAAACAACTATTGTCTCAAGAGTAGCAGTGGAAGGTAAATATTTTTGTGGATGTGAAGAAAACTCTTACATACTAAATTAGCAAACAAAATGTTTATATAAAAAGAATGTGGCTAACTTTTTTCAGTACATCATAGGTCTGACCTCGGTAGATATCTGGGGTTATACTAACTGTGCTCATACACTGTATCAAACATTTTGTCCTACGCTCTTTTGGATGTATGAATGTGGCGTGAAAATATGAATTCTTTTTTTCAAACATATGCGGTTTATTAGGAAAAAAGCCTAATAGTGGAAAGGGGGAAAGACTGACAAAGAGTGCTCAACGTGTGTCTGTAAAATGAAGGTGGTGGTGAAGGAATCTCCCCTTGAGCTCTAAGTTCCATGAGTAAGAGGGAGGCAAGATGCTGCCGACCTTGTGATCCTGGTATAGGCTGCAGGTATACATTTGCTGATCATCATTATGGAGATGGTAAAGGAAGTCTTGAGACAATCAATGCAAAGCATATAAATCTGAACATATGTGAGGTGGCAAATATGGAAACTATGAACCATATGAGAAGTGGCACTAAGAGAGGGAGTAGGGAGTCTAAATGGTCTATGAAAGGAAAGAAAGGGAAACACTTCAAGGATGATCAAAGGGTAAACAGTGCTGCCAGGAAGGCAAAAAGAGCTGAAAAGGGTGCCCCAGATTGACTGGTGAAGTCACTTGTGACTTTGACAAGAACCAAAACTGACCGAAAATTTTCCTTGCATACAATTTACCAGTGTATCAGTAAAAGTCTATAATAGTTAAGGACATTGAAAAAGCCAATAATCACAACAGGAAAGGTTCAATCTCACTCTTAATTATGGTTTTCATTCTTTTCGGAATCATTTGAGGTAACACTTATTATAGTAAGAAAGACAACAACATACTGCAGAGTAAATACAAAACAGCAGAGAGAGTTATTGTGTTTGTATAATATCATCCCATCCTCAAAAGTTTATGCACTTATGTAAAGAAATGTGTAGAAAGTAATTAACCAAATATTAACAATAGTTATCTCTGGGTATTGGCATTTGAGCACACTTCAGCTCAGTTCAGTTGCTCAGTTGTGTCCAACTCTTTGTGACCCCATGAACTGCAGCACACCAGGCCTCCCTGTCCATCACCAACTCTCGGAGTTTACCCAAACTCATGTCCATTGAGTTGGTGATGCCATCCAACCACCTCATCCTCTGTCATCCCCTTCTCCTCCTGCCCTCAATCTTTCCCAGCATCAGAGTCTTTTCAAAGGAGTCAATTCTTTGCATCAGGTGGCCAAAGTACTGGAGTTTCAGCTTCAACATCAGTCCTTCCAATGAACACCCAGGACTGATCTCCTTTAGGATGGACTGGTTGGATCTCCTTGCAGTCCAAGGGACTCTCAAGAGTCTTCTCCAACACCACAGTTCAAAAGCATCAATTGTTCTGAGCTCAGCTTTCTTTATAGTCCAACTCTCATATCCATACATGACTACTGGAAAAACCACAGCCTTAACTAGATGGACCTTTGTTGACAAAATAATGTCTCTGCTTTTTAATATACTGTCTAGGTTGGTCATAACTTTCCTCCCAAGGAGTGTCTTTTAATTTCATGGCTGCAATCACCATCTGCAGTGATTATACTTGTTTTAAAACATCTACTTTCTGCTTCATTGATTACGCTAAAACCTTTGACAGTGTAGATCACAACAAAATGTGGAAAGTTCTTAGAAAGAGATGGGAATATCAGACCACCTTACCTGTCTCCTGAGAAACCTGTATATAGGCCAAGAAGCAACAGTTAGAAGTGGACATGGAACTGCAGACTGTTTCCAAATTAGGAAAGGAGTACATCAAGGCTATACATTGTCATCCTGCTTATTTAACTTACATGTAGAGTACATCATGCAAAATGCTGGACTGGATGAAGCATAAGCTGGAATCAAGATTACCGGGAAAAATATGAACAACCTCAGATATGCATATGATACCACTCTAATGGCAGAAAATGAAGAGGAACTAAAGAGTGTCTTGATGAGAGTGAAAGTGAAAAAGAGCAAAGTGAAAAAGCTGGCTTGAAACTCAACATTCAAAAAACTAAAACCATGACATCAGGTCCCATCACTTTATCATTTCATGGTAAACAGATGGGGAAAAACTAGCAGATTTTATTTTCTTGGGCTCCAAAATCATTGCTAATGGTGACTGTAGCCATGAAATTAAAAGACACTTGCTCCTTGGAAGGAAAGCTATGACAAATCTTTGTCAGCAAAGTGACGCCTCTGCTTTTTAATGACAAACCTAGACAGCGTATTACGAAGCAGAGGTGCCACTTTGCCGACAAAGGTCCATCTAGTCAAAGCCATGGTTTTTCCAGTAGTCATGTATGGATGTGAGAACTGGAACACAAAGGAGGCTGAGCGCTGAAGAACTGATGCTTTCGAACTGTGGTCCTAGAGAAGGCTCTTGAGAATCACTTGGACTGCAAGGAGATCAAACCAGTCAATCCTAAAGGAAATTAATCCTGAATATTCACTGGAAGGACGGATTGTGAAGCTGAAGCTTCAAAACTTTGGCCACCTGATGCAAAGAACTGACTCATTTGAAAAGACCCTGATGTTGGCAAAGATTGAAGGCAGAAGGAGAAGGATACAACAGAGGATGAGATGGTTGGATGGCATCACCGAATCAATGGACATGAGTTTCAGCAAACTCTGGGAGATAATAAAGGACAGGAAGCCTGGTGTGCTGTAGTCCATGGGGTCACAAAAAGTAGGACATGAGTTAGTGACTGAACAACAACAGCAATTTCTGAGTATTGGGATTTGAGCACAATACAAAGTACTTTTATGCGTGGACTTGAATTACCTATAATGATAATAAGAGTTTCATAAACAGTAGCAATAAAAATAAACTTGGCACATAGTGAAAGCCAGCAGTTCAAATTAAAAGGGAATCTGGAAGTGAATGGGGCCATGGACCAGCACAGATAGACATAAGAGCTCAGAGTGAAGAATTAAAGGGTGGCTCTACCTAGAAAGGGCTTTCCTGGTGGGTCAGATGGTAAAGAATTCACCTGCAAGGCAGAAGACCTGGGTTCAGTCCCTGGCTTGGGAAGATCGCCTGGAGGACAGCATGGCAACTCACTCTAGGATTCTCGCCTGGAGAATCCCCATGGACAGAGGAGGCTGGCAGGCTACAGCCCATGGGGTCACAAAGAGTCGCACACAACTGAGTGATTAAGCATAGCACAGCACTATCTAGAAAGGTATGTATATACCCTGTCTTAAAGTAGGTTGGCCTAAGCAACATTTCTCAATGAAAGGCACTCACATCATGCTGTGCAGGGCAATTTTTGATTGTACAGAATGTTCCTTGCACAGCAGAGTAGGTGGCATACCTGGCCTCCACTCCCAAGTCTTTGTGACAACCAAAACACTTGCATACACTTGCAGATGTCCTCCAGGTGGTTGAAAATCACTGACCTGGGGATCTGACCACTTTCAGTGATTTACGATTATCATAGGAACTAGTTACAAAAACCAAGTTCTAAGAGCAACTATAAGAGGAAAAAATGAGTGGTTGTGATACCTAATAAATAAACATTTAGATCAACATACCAAGACACTTAAATAGTATTCTGAAACCTTTTCCTCTGATGCCCCTGCTCTGTAAGACACAGTTTTTATTTTGCTTTTTATCTATTTTTAAACATTTCCAAACTTCTATCTTTAATGTTCACAATTGCGAGGAATTTTTAAAAAGACTAAATATAAACTATATTTCTTAGGCATTTTATTATTGATTGATGAAATGATATTTAATGAAACACTGGGACTTCTTTTTAAATTTGTTGACAAAGTTAAATCTCACTGCTCATTGTACCAAAAAAAAAGGGTGGATGGGACTAAAAAGAAAGGTACCACGGCAATTGGGATTTAACTTGCAGGCAGATTCTTTATTGTCCGAGCCACTAGGTAAGCCCCTTAAATATACTGGAATGATCTAGATAAGTGGTCTCCAACCTCTCTGGCACCAGGGACTGAGTTCATGAAAGACAACTTTCCCACGGACTAGGGGTTGAGGACCCTTGATCTAGATGATCCCTGAACTATAATGCAGAAATTACCCCTCCTAAATCCACTCCAGAAACATTCAAAGATTAGGGACACATAGGAAAATTGGCTTTTAGCTACAGTCAAGTGGCCAACCGTGTTGTCTGTCAACAAAAGTTCTCAGTGCTATGCCTCTCTTAACCAACAAACATTTCACAGCCACATCAACACCATTCCAAATCATAATCTAGGTAAAAGTTTTACAGACTCCCATTTGTATTTTTTTTAAATCAACTATTATGCATGTAAAGCTTATAAAGATTTTGTCTCATAAGAAAATATTTCAATAGAATTGAAAGTATGTAATACTACAAGATGCTCTAGTATATGGCTTACCGAGCATACTGCCAGCCACCAGGATATCGAAGAGTGTGTCTGCATAGCGACGATAATCTAATCTTGAGCCTGTAGAGTCCAGAAACTTGGCTACAGCTTCAAGGTCATCACCAGCTTCATTAAGCCCCTGGACAAGTGTATCCCTGAAGACTGTGGGTTCGAATTTCTCTTTTTCATCTAAAATAATAGGTAATACAATGGTCTTATACATCATATTGCCAAATGCAACCATACATTTCTTTTGCTCACTGGTTTGTATTTACTCTACAGTTGGAAGTTTATTCTTTTTGAATACTACCTTCACCCACTGGCCCACCTCTTCATTTCCTCTCCTGCAACCATCAATCTGTTATCTGTGAGCTTTTTTTGTTGTTTTTATTGTTAAGATTTCACATATAGAGATCATATAGAATTTGTCTTTCTTATTTCACTTAACGTAATTCCCTCCAGATTCATCCATGTTGTCACAAACAACAGGGTTTCCTTCTCTTTATTGCTGAGTAATGAAAACTTAGGTTGTCTCCATATCTTAGCTATTATAAATAATATTTCAGTGAACACTGGGGTGAATGTATCTTTTTGAGTTAGTGTTTTCATTCTCTTCAGATAGATACCCAGAAGTGTAGTTGCTGGGTCATATGTAGTTCTATTTTTAATTTTTTAAAGGAACCTCCATACTGTTTTTTATAGCGGCTGCACAAATTTACACTCCCACCACGGGTGTTCAAAGGTTCTCCTTTAACCACATCCTCACCAACACCTGTTACTTCCTGGAAGGATATATATATTTTTAACAAGATAAGTTATTCCAGAATATTTAATAATATCTGAGCTATATGTTTATAAATCCAGCTTCAGAGAAGATGTTGTCAACCTTCCTGGTTGCATGACCCCTTGACAACCTTCAAAAGTACTAAAGATTCCAAAGAACTCTTGTGTTTATTGATTATTACATCCATGGAAACTTATTTTATAGAAATAAAATTAAAAATATTTATAACATAAAAGATATTAGTGAGAAGAGAGGCACTGTTTTACACTTTTCTTTAAAAGTCTAGAGTAATGGCAGATAGACAAATTCTCAAATGCACTGCGTGCAATTTGTTGCAATATCACACATCCTGAAACCACTGTTAAACTCCTGAGAGAATGTGTGAAAGGGGAAAATATTACCTTGGTATTTTATTACGAAAACAGTTTCAATTTTGTAGATGCCCTGAAGTATTTCAGAGGATTTAAGGATACAGATACTATGTAACTTTCTCTCCTCAGAATACTCTAGAGAGACTTCCTTGTGGAAGGTCACTTTGGAGCAAAATCTTGTAAGGATCACTTGAAAAAAAGTGAAGGTAACAACTAGATGTCAGATGAGGAGTTAAAAAAAAATGACTAGATAAGACAAAGGATCTAACATTCAGTTCAAAGAATTTCACCTTTTCCCCCATACAAAGACTGAGTCGGCATATGGGGAAAAGGAGCAAAGGATGACATCCCCCCCCAAAATATTCTATCATAAATGTCTTTAGAGAAGTAGATATTGCAACTGTTTTGTTTTGTTTTTTAAAGGAAGAAAGAGGAGGAGAAGAGAATGCTATGGAAAAAAGAAACATTTCATGAATAAAAAATAGTTCTTGGAAATGAAAAATATGATAGAAAAACTTAAGAACTGAATTGAGTTAAAAGAGAAGCTGAGAGTATCTCTTAGAAACTGACAGAAAAGTCAAAGACCTACATAATAGAAGCATAAAGATAAGAAAAAGAGCAGACTAGTCAAATGTCCAAACAAGTGAATAAAAGGATTTTTCTTAAAAAGGGAAAGATTTAAAACTTTCAAGAAATTTCAGTTTTAAAGATGTGAGTTTCCCAATGAAAGACTATCCGTGGACACAGCGCAAGGACTGAAAGTGGACCCACAAGGAGCACTGGTTACTGTGAAACTGCGGAATAGAGCAACTCTCTGAAGTTTCAAGGGCAAAAAGCCAAATCACATACAAGGTATCAAGAACAACCTGAATTGCCCAACAGAAATACCAGAAGTCAGAAGACATTCCTTCAAAATTCCAAGGGAAAACAATTTTCAACCCAGAATTCCAGTGTTTGATCACACTATTAATTAAACATAGTTCAGTGGAGTTCAGTTGCTTAGGCAAGTCTGACTCTTTGCGACCCCGTGGACTGCAGCATGCCAGGCTTCCCTATCCATCACCAACTCCTGGAGCTTGCTCAAACTCATGCCCATAGAGTTGGTGATACCATCCCACTATCTCATCCTCTGTCGTCCCCTTCTCTTCCTGCCTTCAGTCTTTCCCAGCATTAGGGTCTTTTCCAATGAGTCAGTTCTTCGCATCAGGTGGCCAAAGTACTGGAGCTTCAGCTTCAGCACCAGTCCTTCCAATGAATATTCAGGACTGATTTCATTTAAGATTGACTATTTTGATCTCCTTGCAGTTCAAGGGACTCTCAAGAGTCTTCTCCAACATCACAGTTCAAAAGTATCCGTTCTTTGGCGCTCAGCTTTCTTTATAGTCCAACTCTCACATCCATGCATGAACTACTGAAAAAACCATAGCCTTGACTAGACGGACCTTTGTTGGCAAAGTAAGGTCTCTGCTTTTTAATATGTTGTCTAGGTTGGTCATAACTTTTCTTCCAAGAAGCAAGGGTCTTTTAATTTCATGGCTGCAGTTACCATCTGCAATGATTTTGGAGCCCAAGAAAATAAAGTCTGTCACAGTGTCCATTGTTTTCCCATCTATTTGTCATGAAGTGATGGGAACAGATGCCATGATCTTCTCTTTTTGAACGTTGACTTTAAGCCAGATTTTTCACTTTCTTCTTTCACTTCCATTAAAAGGTTCTTTTAGCTCCTCTTGCTTTCTGCCATTAGAGTGGTGTCATCTGCATATCTGAGGTTATTGTTATTTCTCCCACCAATCTTGATCCCAGCTTGTGCTTCATCCAGGCTGGCATTTTGCATGATGCACTCTGCATATAAGTTAAATAAGCAGGGTGACAATATACAGCATTGACGTACTCCTTTCCCAATTTGGAACCAGTCTGTTGTTCCCTGTTGCTTCCTGACCTGCATACAGATTTCTCAGGAGGCAAGTCAGGTGGTCTGCTATTCCCATCTCTTGAAGAATTTTCCACAGTTTGTTGTGATCTACACAGTCAAAGGCTTTGGCATAGTCAATAAAGCAGAAATAGATGTTTTTCCGGAATTCTCTTGCTTTTTCTATGATCCAGCGGATACTGGCAATTTGATTTCTGGTTCCTCTGCCTTTTCTAAATACAGTTGCACATCTGGAAGTTCTCAGTTCAAGTACTGTTGAAGCCTCGCTTGGAGAATTTTGAGCATTACTTTGCTAGCGTGTGAGATGAGTGCAATTGTATGGTAGTTTGAACATCCTTTGGCATTGCCTTTCTTTAGGATTGGAATGAAAACTGACCTTTTCCAGTCCTGTGGCCACTGCTGAGTTTTCCAAATTTGCTGGCATATTGAGGGTAGTACGTTAACAGCATCATCTTCTAGGATTTGAAATAGCTCAGCTGAAACTCCATCATGTCCACTAGCTTTGTTCCTAGTGTTGCTTCCTAAGGCCCATTGACTTCACACTCCAGGATGTCTGGCTCTAGGTGAGAGATCACACCATTGTGGTTATCTGGATCATTAAAATCTTTTTGTATAGTTCTGTGTATTCTTGCCATCTTTTCTTGATATTTGCTGCTTCTTTTAGGTCCATACCATTTCTGTCCTTTATTGTCCCCACTGTTATGTAAGAGCAGATTAAACACATATTAAAACATTCAACAGAGAAGGCAATGGCACCCCACTCCAGTACTCTTGCCTGGAAAGTCCCATGGACGGAGGAGCCTGGTAGGCTGCAGTCCATGGGCTCGCTAAGGGTTGGACACGACTGGGCAACTTCACTTTCACGCATTGGAGAAGGAAATGGCAACCCACTCCAGTGTTCTTGCCTGGAGAGTCCCAGGGACGGGGGAGCCTGGTGGGCTACTGTCTATGGGGTCACACAGAGTCAGACACGACTGAAGTGACTTAGCATAGCACTTAGCATAGCATAAAACATTCAAGGCCTCAAAAATTATGTTTCTCATTCATTCTTTTTTAAAAAGCAATTGAAACAGACACTCCACCAAAATAGGAGAGTAACTCATGATTTCACAATCTTATTAAGTTATGAGATCCCAGGAAAAAGAGAAAAAAAAAATCTAAAAGACAGACAACAGTATTTTTCAGGATAGTAGGAAAAGGGACATTTCAAGCTGTACTGTTAACAGCTGGACAACTGGCCTAAAGAACAAACTGAATGGAAGAGTGTTTTCCAATACAATCATACAGTATGAAGTGATACATAGTTAGAATTCCTTCAATAAAATGTCATTGTTAGAATTCCAAAAGTGCTTATATGAAGAGATTCACATAACAAAGGATGTAGTGCTGCCTAGTTTTAAGGTACAGAAAGCTAAGGAAAAAAAGAAAAAATCAATTACTATAAACTCATTTAATCCCAAGTAAAAATGGTGTTTAGAAAAATAAATAATAGTTTAGCTCTGAAGACCATGTACCAGGTCACAAAGATATAACCTCTAATTAGAAGTCTAGCTAAAACTAATACAATGAAAGCACACAGATCTAGAAGAGGATTTTGCAGGTGGGTGGGGGGCATGAAAGAGACGAATCCTCATCTTCCACAGCAGGAAGTGCATCCATAATATACCTCTCCAACAGAAACATCAAGAAACAGCCAAGTAGAAGTGTCATGTGGTCATAGGAATGCAAATGCTAAAAGAAGCAGTTAAAGGTTAGAAAGAATACTGCTGGAAAACAGACTTGCTGCTGTTGCAACATGTTTTGCAGAATGGTTTGACTATTTAAGCCATGTATATGTGGACTATTCAAACCATGAACGTGCACGACTTAGATACAATTAAAAACTACATTTTAAACCAGACAGCAGCTATCTGGTTTGTACAGACTGCCTACCTATGGTGTAACAGAAAGGATGTGCTGTAAGAGGTTAATACCACAACCTCAGAAGCAGAGAAGAATGGCATTCCCAGTACCAGTCACAGTTACGCAGCGTAAGATTCCACGAAGACAGAGGGAAATTAACTTGAACACTATTTGTCATAAACAAGAGATAAAAGTCCCTTTGATTCCATAAGCAAAACATTATGCAGACAAGAACACGCTAATGTTGACTGTGGCGGGGTGGGGGTGGGGAACATAATTAGGGTCTTGTTGTGAAGCGGGGGAGCGAGAGAATGGGCACCCTACAAGAACAGATCATGGGTGTGGGAGGGGCAGGCAAGTGTGACCAGAAGGACGAACTCACTGGCAAGCGTCATCCCCCTGCTGGGCGCCCAGCTAAAGGGTAATTCTCCTCCCACCTTGGGAAAAAGTTCTGTTTCCTTTAATGCAAAAACGCGAGAAGTAAAAAAGGACCACAGGTTGCTTACTAAGTATTTAGTCACTCAGTTGTGTCCAGCTCTTTGTGACCCCATGGGCTGTAGCCAGCCGGGCTCTTCTGTCCATGGAGTTCTCCAGGCAAGAATACTGGAGTGGGTTGCCACTTTCTTCTTGGGTCTCCTGCACTGCAGGCTGATACTTCACCATCTAAGCCAATAGGGAAGCCTGTTAAGCTTATTAAAACTTGTGACCAGCTCCCAAAATCAACTGAGGCCACCCACATAATGGCACCCCAACATACTAGGATGTTGACTCAGGCAGCAGAACAGACTTTTTGATGGTTTGAAAATTATAAATTTGAAGCATTGGAAAATATAAGTTGGTCAAGAAGGTACGATCCAGACCAAGCTACAAATACAGACAGGTTTGTTTTGAATCTAACAGACAACCTAAAAACTTTTGCTTGTGAAAAGGCCTTCACCCTCCAGTTATACTTTTTCAAAAGACTTGCTAAGGGAGAGGAAGGCAGTGTATTACAGCCAGAGATATTTCAACAGTGAGTAATAATGCAGTAGGTCAAAATGCTCATGTATAGCTTGGGAATCTTAAAAAGTCATGACGGCCTGGGAGGATTAATAATTCTCTTGCAGGATGAAGAGCAGAACTCCCACGTGCTAAATTAAGTGTTCATCTGCAGGAATTTAAAATTCCTGTACAGGAAAATGGCAAGAACGTTAATGGAAGTTTGTGAAAACAAGACAATACTTTTACCCAAAGGTTCTTTTTCACCTTAAACAACCAACAGTAAATATGACATGAATTTCATTTGAGGACAGTGGAGCAGAAATATCAACAATATTCTAACAAAATTATGACACTGCTCCCTTCAGTTTCCATTTGGCAGGTCAAAGCTCCCCTGAGGTGGAAACGTTTAGAGTCTGATGTTCATACTGTGTTGGTGAATTACAAGTGTGACCCTGAGGAGTTAGTCATAATCACCCTTCCATGATACAGAGAAACAGGCCTATTTCTGACATGCCTATAAGTTATCTAAATACTATTGCTTTCTCAAAGAACTATGCTAACTGGGAAAATATCCCAACATAGTGACGAAAATAACATAAACTACATCTTTTTCTGTAGGTCACTGAGGTACAGTAAAAGAATGCGAAGTATCATGGATTTTCTAACCATACACACAGACTGACGTCCAATATATATTACCTTAAATGATTTACTTCATTAGTTCCTAACAGCATTTATTACAAATCTTAAGAGTTATTTAAAACCGCCAACTCAGATCTAACCAAGTATGTGGTCACTCTGGATGCCTAATGTTCGGTCATTTTTTTCTCACTCCTATTTTCACTAATTTTAATTATATTTTTCTACAAAATTTAGAGGGGGACCACTTGAATTATTAAACATTTCATCTCACTCATTACATCTAAGCATAACAATGGCTCGGGCGAGAAGTGTTCATGCTTCTCCGATTTCCACAAGTCACAGTAGAAAACATAATTTCTTTGGAGAAAATTTTATAAGTAAGATGTGCATATTTCATAAAGGATAAGTTCTCTATGCTGTGCCCTACTATAATGTTTGGGCTTCCCAGGTTGTGCTAATGTTAAAGAACCCATTTGCTTATGCAGGAGACATGAGACACAGGTTTGATCCCTGGGTTTGGGAAGATCCCCTGGAGGAAGGCAAGGCAACCCACTCCAGTATTCTCACCTAGAAAATCCCCAAGGACAGAAGAGCCTGGCGGGCTACAGACCATGGAGTCACAAAGAGTCAGACACAACTGAAGCAACTTAGCATGCACACACCATAATATTTCATTTTGATGTTAAGAAGGAAAAAAAAAGGAACAAAACATTTTTAGACTACCTTGGCAGGGAAGAGCATTAGCTGTGCTAGGGAATAGTTACAAACTGAAGACAGAGCTTCAGAAGACAGCCTATTAAAATGACCTTGAAATATCCTCTGCAGATTTCTTTTCTCAGCTCTATGAAATTGCCAACCATTTATCTGAAGTCATCCCCATCATAATAGCAAAAGAAAAGCCAAGGCATGATGAATCGTCAGGAGGCAGTTCACTGTTATGAAAAGCAGAAAATGAGGCTGACTCCATTTTTCCCCCAGTCAGCAGTTTGCACAAAATGACTCAAATGGAGCTTTAAATCCCCAACAGACCTGAGTTATATAAATCTAGATCAACTGGCAAATTATAGATAGCATATTTCTGGGTGGCTCTCTGTGCGTACTCCTGAAGCAATGAGACGCAGGCACAATCTTGCCCATCAGATGAATCAGGCAAACCAGTTCAGTATGAGAGGCAACCTTTCCGTTTCAGAACTGACTGGCTCTAAGGGCCAGTTCACTCGCTGACTCATGTTTGCTCTTGTGCAATCCATCCTCAGGCCCTCTCCTGGCGTTGGAGCTCAGCTACCGTGAATCAGCGTCACGTTAAGAAAGCTGCCTGATCTGAAGATCCAGGTCTGAGATTAACACGTTCCCTCAGTGGGCAGGTGGTGGCAAACCTTTCTTCACCTCACAGTGGGGCATACGTTAAATATTATCACATTACCAGGAGCAAGAATACCTTAACTGTGACTAGATTTCTGATTAAGTCCTTTGGAAATCAACGACGTCATTTATTTATTTTTTTCCCAAGACTGCTTTACACAATGAGACAAAGAATGCATGCTGGTTTCGGCACCTTGGATGGCTATCTGCTTCCACATTTCAATCCTCGTTGTTTAAGTGGGGACACAGTTTCTAAAAGGACTAAACACAGGCTGGTGGTTCAGGCTATATTTGTACTTCATTTATGGGGATGAGTCAAGGATGCAAAAAATAAAAACATAAACGCATATAAGACAGAAATACTGTACAAAATAACTACCTTTTTGGTTTTTAAAACTTTTTTTTTTTCATTTTTTAGAGAGAATGTGAAGTTTTTTAGCAGGCAGCATTTATAGTTAAATTTAGCCTTACTGCTACGGAGTGATTCTTATAATCTCTTCTGTTTCAATCGACCCATTGTATTGAGAAATCTTTTCTTTCTGCATGACCACACCTGGCTGCCTCTTACACAGACAGCAATACAAGAGAACCTCAGCTACAGACACTTGTGGGGAATGCCAAAGGCATCTGACACAGGTTAACAATTCAATAATTCAGTGCTAGACGACCATTACATAGCTTCTGTTTCATAATCAGCAATGAGGCCTTCACAAAGATATTCAATCATCCTTTATCTTTACACATGATACTTTCTTAAATATCTTTCAGTCACTCTCCTCAGTGTTAGTCATGCCATATTTCATATTTTAAAAAGTTTTCCAATCAAGTTTTAGCTCAACTATTCTTAAATCCAAGAGGATTTCTGTATAATTATGCAAAACTGGTTAAATATTTAGAATATTTAAAAATTCTTTATACAGAGAAATGGTAAGATGAACATGAAAGGAGTCGCTCACATACAGATGTTTTAACAGCCACCATCAAACTGGCTTTATCACTACTTTTCCCACAATAAAAGACACTTGAAAATATCATGAATTTTAAAGTTTTAAAGATATTTAGGTAAATTTAATTCGACTTTCTAAAATTCTGAAACGGTTACAGCTCTTTTATATCTCTTTCCTTTTATATCTCTTAGCTTTACTATCTTTACATATGAACATTTTCTTAAAAAACATAAAGAAAGCAAAAACCAAGTACAAATGCAAATGTCAAAAATAGTAAAGTTTATCAATTGCCTTCATAGCCTCACATGAGACTAAGGCAACCTGAACAGACATAATTACCCTCACTTTGTAGCTAAAGACACAAAGCTCAGACAAGTTAAATGACTTGTTCAAAAATCAAACACCTAAATAACTGGCAGTTCTGAACTTGAATGCAGAACTTTAGATTTTACAGTCAGAGCTCAAAAGACAGGAATTAGTTGAGGTTAGGTGGAAACAAAGATAATACTAATTCTTCTTTGTGGAATTAAGAAACCTCACCTAGAAGTGGGCTTCACTGGTGGCTCAGCTGGTAAAGATCTCCTTGGAGAAGGGAAAGGCTAGCTACTCCAGTATTCTGGTTTAGAGAATTTCATGGACTTTATAATCCATGGGGTTGCAAGGAGTCGGACATGTCAGAGTGACTCTCACTTCACTTTACTTCAGCTACAACTGGAGTCCAGACATGCCTGTAGGGGGAGCTCTTACACCCTCTCATGCACCATCAATTATTCCAAACAGGAAGAGACTTAATGCCCTCATCTCTGCAGCTGCTGCTGCTAAGTCGCTTCAGTCCTGTCCGACTCTGTGCGACCCCGTAGACAGCAGCCCACCAGGCTCCGCCGTCCCTGGGATACTCCAGGCAAGAACACTGGAGTGGGTTGCCATTGCCTTCTCCATTGTGTGAAAGTGAAAAGTGAAAGTGAAGTCGCTCAGTCGCATCCGACTTCTAGCGACCCCATGGACTGCAGCCTACCAGGCTCCTCCATCCATGGGATTTTCTAGGCAAGAGTACTGGAGTGGCTTGCCATTGCCTTCTCCAGCCCTCATCTCTAGTCTCCAACAGAAAGCTGTTGCCTACTTTACTATCCAGAAGGAAGAAGAAAACTTTTCTCCACCTAACCACAGCCCAGCCAATCAGAGAGTGTACCAGTGCAACCTATGAGAAGCCTCCATACTTTGGACTTCCAGCTTCCTAATATGACTCTTGGGTTATTACAGCCTCTCTCAGCTTCCCTCTTTTCTCTACTAGAGCAAGTTCCTCATCCTTGTTCTGATTTGCCCCATAGTTCAAATATCCAGAATTGCAATTTCTTTGGGCTATTCCTGAAGCAACTGGCTTTTGCTAGTAAAAAAACTGGTTTTCTATTGTTAAATTTGACATTCTCCAAACATATATTGATTAGAACTTTAAACAACATTCCCCACCTCCCTGCCCTCCTTGCCCCCGCCATACAAACACAAACACAACACAACTTACCCCTTTTCCGAGTTTTGAACCGCTGGCCTGTTAGCACTGGCTTCTGATGCTTATTCATAAAATTTCTGAAAACAAAAAAATAAAGATTATGTGCTCAAATAAACAGTCCATATAATATATTTCCAGTAAGTATGTTTGACTTTAGTCATCTAAATATACTTTTCAAAATGAGATAATTGTAACTACTGAACTAGCAAAACTTTTATTAAAGTTTAATAATATCAGATCAGATCAGTCGCTCAGTCGTGTCCGACTCTTTGCGACCCCATGAACTGCAGCATGCCAGGCCTCCCTGTCCATCACCAGCTCCCGGAGGTCACCCAGACTCGCATCCATCGAGTCAGTGATGCCATCCAGCCATCTCATCCTCTGTCGTCCCCTTCTCCTCCTGCCCTCAATCCCTCCCAGCATCAGAGTCTTCTCCAATGAGTCAACTCTTCGCATGAGGTGGCCAAAATACTGGAGTTTCAGCTTTAGCATCATTCCTTCTAAAGAAATTACAGGATTGATCTCCTTCAGAATGGACCGGTTGGATCTTCTTGCAGTCCAAGGGACTCTCAAGAGTCTTCTCCAACACCACAGTTCAAAAGCATCAATTCTTCGGCGCTCAGCCTTCTTCACAGTCCAGCTTTCACATCCATACATGACCACAGGAAAGACCATAGCCTTGACTAGGCGAACCTTTGTTGGTAAAGTAATGTCTCTGCTTTTGAATATGCTATCTAGGTTGGTCATAACTTTCCTTCCAAGGAGTAAGCGTCTTTTAATTTCATGGCTGCAGTCACCATCTGCAGTGATTTTGGAGCCCAGAAAAACAAAGTCTGACACTGTTTCCACTGTTTCCCCATCTATTTCCCATGCAGTGATGGGACCAGATGCCATGATCTTCGTTTTCTGAATGTTGAGCTTTAAGCCAACCTTTTCACTTTCCACTTTCACCTTCATCAAGAGGCTTTTTAGCCCCTCTTCACTTTCTGCCATAACAGTCGTGTCATCTGCATATCTGAGGTTATTGATATTTCTCCCGGCAATCTTGATTCCAACTTGTGTTTCCTCCAGTCCAGCATTTCTCATGATGTACTCTGCATATAAGTTAAATAAACATGGTGACAATATGCAGCCTTGACGTACTCCTTTTCCTATTTGGAACCAGTCTGTTGTTCCATGACCAGTTCTAACTGTTGCTTCCTGACCTGCATACAGATTTCTTAAGAGGCAGATCAGGTGGTCTGGTATTCCCATCTCTTTCAGAATTTTCCATAGTTTATTGTGATCCACACAGTCAAAGGCTTTGGCATAGTCAATAAAGCAGAAATAGATGTTTTTCTGGAACTCTCTTGCTTTTTCCATGATCCAGCGGATGTTGGCAATTTGATCTCTGGTTCCTCTGCCTTTTCTAAAACCAGCTTGAACATCAGGAAGTTCACGGTTCACATATTGCTGAAGCCTGGCTTGGAGAATTTTGAGCATGACTTTACTAGCGTGTGAGATGAGTGCAATTGTTCGGTAGTTTGAGCACTCCTTGGCATTGCCTTTCTTTGGGATTGGGATGAAAACTGACCTCCTCCAATCTTGTGGCCACTGCTGAGTTTTCCAAATTTGCTGGCATATTGAGTGCAGCACTTTCACAGCATCATCTTTCAGGACTTGGAATAGCTCCACTGGAATTCCATCACCTCCACTAGCTTTGTTCGTAGTGTTGACAAAAAACACAAGGATAATAACCATAGACATAAACTTTGGCATAAGGGATAAACTCCATGCAATACTTTTGGAAAGCATTTGGTGAATATAAATATTTACATGTACCAAACCTATGGTTCAGCAATTCCTTTACAAGGAATTTATTCTAGTTATACCCACATAAGTATGTAAATATATGCATGTGTATATAAAAGGATTTAGTTGCAACATTGTTGGATGCATAAATAAATGAAAAAGTCAAATACACACAAACCTGTACCTGGTTCCGTAAGTTATAATAAGCCACTGAATGGAACTATGAAGCATTACAAAATAAATTAGATGCAAATGTAATACATATGGCCCTGGCTACCTCTCTGATTAAGTTTCCCACACCCATCTTTTCCCATCACTCACTCCTCTGGTCACCCTGCCCTCTGCTTTTCCCACTGGGCCAGGGAAGGTCATTTTTCTTCTGGGAAGACTCTCTCCCAAGGCATTCATGTGGCTTTACTCTCTGCACACAAACACCTCCTTTTCAGAGAAATTCCCAGGCCATCCTGACTAACAAGGCTCCGTGTCTTTCTCTAGCTTTATTTCTCTTCATTGCTCATAGCAGCCCCTGGCATTTTTTAGCATTTGTTTGCCATGGTCTATTCCCCTGATGACAGCGTAACCTTCCTGTGGCCAGGGACTTGGAAGGTTTTACTCAAAATTGTATCTTTAGCACCTAAAGCAACACTGAGAGCAAGTATTGAATAACTAATTGTCATAAACTGTCGTACTGAGAAAGATGTTCAAGGTAAATTGTGAAGGGAAAAAAGCAAATTGAATAAAAGTGCAAGGCATAATTTTTTGGTTAAAAGGGGGTACATGTAATATTTGCTTTTCTACGCAAGAAACATTTAAGAACGAGACAAGAAACAGTTTTTCATTTGTTTACTTCAGAGGATGCATATTTGGGCTTTTTAATTCTTCTACTGGACTTAATTTAAAATATCATATATAATCTTTTTAAAAAGTGAAAGCTTTTTACAAACTGAGAATAACCTTGCTGACATAAGTATTACAATCTGAAAATGTATCTAGATTGCCTAAGTTATGAAGACCAAACAAGATGATGTCAAGCAAATTATTTCTCTTTCAAAGTTTTTAAAAATTGTAATTAAAAAACATTCTCAAGAATGTGGAAAAATTATTATTCAATTTATGTACCAAAACTTTCTTCCCACCCATCCCGTGAAAGAAGAGAAACACCTATTTTCACATAGAAATCAATCTATTTATCATGGAAAAACTTTAATCGCCATTTCACAAGTGAAATTCATTAAAAATAAAGTAACAAAGCCCCAAAGTAATTTCTTTCATGGTTAAAGAGAGAGAATTTTTATCAGTCTTATAAAGTGAACTTACTAAAACATTCTGCTTTTAGATATAAAGGTGACTAAGCTAGACACCAAGCCCTCAAAGAGCAGAGTCCAGCAGAGATTAAATACAAACATTTACAGAACAACGAGGCAGGTGAAACAACAGTGGGGCTCCCCTAGGTCGAGAGTAGAGAAGGGATTGACAGATGTATGCATACGGGGCAGCAGCTGCACAGTGAAATAGTTACAAATGCAATAACCTTAATCAGTGAAATCTTATTTCACTTGAGAGGCACTGGAAATAGAGTTTCTAATGCATTATGTATATTTACAGAAAAATTCTCTCATTCAGGATTTTCCCTGTTGGCATTTTCAACATATTCACTCTAGATCAGCAAACATTTCCACTGGGGCACAAGTAATGAATATACCTAAGTGTGCATGTGGTTTCCTTAATGTTTCCATACCTCCCCAAACACAACAAACGTCATACAAAATATTTTCTTGTGTTAGCAAAGAAAAAAATACCTGTTAAAGAGTTTGGGTCTTATACTGAGATACAAAACCAAAAATAGAGCCTGAAACTTCTCCAGTAGCTGAACATGTAAGGAAGGCATTATTACCCTTTGCCAAAGATGTTTTTATTTCAGAATTTAAAAATATTTTAAAAGTGTGTGCCCCTTCTATTAGAGTCTACAGTATAAATATAAATATAAATTCTCTAATTACGTTAATATCTTATTTCTATTTTCCTGCTAATGGAGAATTACCACCAAACACAACCTACCTAGGAGTGAATTACTCTATTTTAAAAGTTCTTTAGCTCTGTTTATAATACCTTCTTTAGTTTTAAACAGGAAAGTTTGTATCTTCAAAGTTCAGTTATGTGGGCTTGTTTTATACAACCTGAACATATTCTATGTGGAAAATAAGGTAAGAACACATAAATGTTTAAAAATAGTATGCAAAGAATTTTGACATACACAACATCAAAAATTAAAATAAACAAACACACACAAATAAAGATTTGCGGAGTGGTATTGAACGACTAAGTGAAGATATTCTGTTCACCAAAAGTCTCTATCACTTAGCTGTTACTATTTGGAGCAGAGGCTTGGCTTTTCTCTAAATTTAGCTCCAGTGCTACATTATAATCTGCTCCAGAGAGGGTCAGCCTTTATAAGGCATTCACTGAATCCTGGCCGAAGAAGAGCAAGGGCACATAGACTAAGAAACTGCACCAGCTTAAACCTGGGCAAGTCACAATAGAAGAGCAACAATGGTAGTTCTCTTAGGCCAACTAAAAAAGCTCACAGTTATAAGACTGCATTGCAATTTATAACTTGATATCCACTAACTAACAGCATGATAATTTGGCTTCCACTCAGAACACTGTAACTCAAACATTCACAGAGAAATTTAAGCTCATGTCCCACCTAAATGGAAAAGCTCCATGGTTTAAAACAGTACATATTTTTAAAAAATTGTATTTAAAATTGGAAATGTTAGAAGATGAGGTCATAAAAATACTAAAATGATCCACTCAATCAAACATTAGAGACCAGGTCCTCTATTAATGAAATAAAAATTTAAAATCAATTTCTATTTGAGCCTAAATGGCTAACTGATCTCGTGCCCTTTTCACATTCCATCTGTCACTTCCCAACCAGACTCTGGGCCACAGTGTCACGAGGGGCCAGCAGCACTGAGGGGTCTCATGGCTGCTGTAGACTAATTCTGCCACTTGCTCTGCCCACCTTGAGTAGACTGACACCTAGTGTGTTGCCTTCCCTTATACTCTTCTTTAATTCTCTCCATTTTGGAAAGTATCTGATCAATCGGAGACAGACATATCTTCCAGTTGTCCCTCCTAGGGGAAGCCTGTTCTCAACTAGTAATTAAGAGACCTTGCCTGTCCTGGTCTGGCTCAGCTCTGAAGTATGATAACCTACTTTATGTAAGGCATTTAATACCGCTAATATATTCTACACATAAAATAACTGCTATTCAAACAACCTCGACATTATGAATATGGATACTCTAAAGTGGGGTCACAATCTTTTTCCTTAATGGGACAGAAAGGAAGTATTTTAGGCTCTGTGAGCTACCAGGTCTCTATTCTAACTATTCAGTTTCGCTGTTCCAGCCTGAAAGTAGCCACAGGCAAAATGCAAAGAGGTGGTCCTGGTTGCATTCCAGTAAAAACTTCATTTACAAAATAAATAGAGGCTCAAAATGGGCCTCCAGGCTGTAGTCTGCCAACACCCATCCTGGAAAGGTGTACCTAACGCTGCTGTCTGTGGCAGTGAAAATGTTCTGTATCTGCACTGTCTCATATGGTAGCCACTAGACACCTGTAGCATCCCTGAAGTGTGGCTAGTGTGAATGAGGAAGAAAATGCTTAGTTTTATTTAATTTTTATTAATTAAAACTGAAGCAGCCAGCCAACATGCCTAGTGGCTATCATGACGGGCAATCCAGTTCCAAAGCATTCCCCATGGCTCAACACACAAACCTGATAAGAAGACGAAAGTATACTCAAAGAAAAGTAATTTTTTACTTAGCATTTTTCAAATAAAGTAACTGCAGAGCATTTTGCCCAAATTTCGAAACTAACATTGTCTACAGCAGGAAAGAAAAGAAAAAATACCAAACTCCAAAGTGAAACTCTCTGTGTACAATCAATATTACTTAAGACAATGGAAACAAAAAGACTTCTGATTGATTCTGATACTAAAAATTATTTTTGCTGTTGTTTAGTCGCTAAGTTGTGTCTGACTCTTTGTGACCCCATGGACTGCAGCCCACCAGGCTCGTCTGTCCATGGGATTTCCCAGGCACACTTTATCCTTTGGGTATAATACTGTTGCCCTACAAAATTATACCCAAAGAATAAAGTGTGTTGTAAAGATGCAGTAACACCAGCACACAAAACTCAAAATATTACTGAGTCACTTCACTGCAATATTCTAGGGAAACACTCTGTGTCTAGGAACAAGTTTCAAGAATTACCTTTTATTCTATCTTTCAAATAGATAAAATAATTTCCATAAAAAGAACTAAAAATATGTCCATAATTATAAACTATTCTCTCTTCCATTAAAGCTAAAACTGCAAGAACAAACATCATAAAATCCTGTTTAAAATATTGTCTTGGGGTCATTTGGGTTGATAATATTGCAGCATCATTCTCTCAAAAGAAAATAAATAGTTCTGTGAAACCTTAAATTAGAACATTCTAAAGCAATAAACTAAATATATACCTATAATAATAATACACAATTTTGTTGCCCAGCATAACATTAGTTTGGTCAGTATCTTTATCATGAGTCCTCTCTGGAATCAAAATCACCCAGCCTCTACAACAAGCTTCATTCTATGCTATGCTAAGTCACTTCAGTCGTGTCTGATTCTGTGTGACCCCATAGACGGCAGCCTACCAGGCTTCCCCGTCCCTGGGATTCTCCAGGCAAGAACACTGGAGTGGGTTGCCATTTCCTTCTCCAACGCATGAAAGTGAAAAGAGAAAGTGAAGTTGCTCAGTCATGTCCGACTCTTAGCGACCCCATGGACTGCAGCCTACCAGGCTCCTCCGTCCGTGGGATTTTCCAGGCAAGAGTACTGGAGTGGGGTGCCATTGCCTTCTCCGAAGCTTCATTCTATCTCCCAGCAAATTCTACGTAAGTTTCAGTATTTATAATAATTGAAATAACAGTAAAAATTTAAACTAAGTAGTCTATCTACAAAAGAAGAATGTTTTTAAATACAGTCAAATTTCTGTAATATAAATATTATTGTTATATTCACATCCTCTTCACTTTTATAATCAATGATATCGAAAGACAAAAATATTTATCTTAAAAAGTACAAAACAATAAACTATAGTTGTCTTCTCAAAATTTTACAACAATAGTTTCCAGCAAGGAACATTAATGGTTGGAACTTAAATTGTGCTAAGCAATGACTTTATAAGAAAGAGGGATCAAAAGCCTAACAAATTGTGCTGTGAAAACAAATACACTAAGAGTTAATTACGTTCATCTAAATCTTCCTCAAGAAGACGTAAAAGCATCATGATTAAATTTTCATTATAACATTTCCAAATCTATTTCATGTCTTAAACTTTATCTTGTTTTTGAATACTGGATTTTTGCTTCTCTTTTAATAGAAATATTTCAGAAATTACATTTTAAGTATCACTGTACAACCTCTTCATTGAAATGATTACATAATGTCCCTTATTTCATCTCAATGAAGTTATTTTCAAAAACTCCCAAGAAGTTTAATAACTCCTAAATAGTTTCACTCTGCTTATCCATTCATGCTATCTATTTAATGAACTCTATACAAAGTCCCTGGGACAAGCACACCTCCTTCTCTGGGAGTTTCCACTTTCCCCAGATGCAATCTTTCCTGGGCCCTTCCCTTCCCCCAGCAACTGACCACCCCTCTCAGCTTCCCAGGTGGCCTAATCTTGCTGACGTCATTCTTACATCTCAACACTCTGAAAAAATACAAACACACCTTCAACTACACACACTGTATATACTTTTAGAAAAGCCATCCCTCAAACATAACAAACATCTCAGGGTGTTTTAATAACAAAATGTCCTAAAACCTTTGTGCTAGATGAGACCCTTAGAATTTTTATCTACAAGAGGATGGTGATAAGAGCTGCATACCTACCACGGATACTTCAAGCTGTAAATTCAGAGAATTTAGAGGAAATGGTGGCATGAAACAGAGAAATACCCAATGATTAAATGCCTAGCTGTGGTTTAAACATATTTATTCATTCATCAAGCAGTTGAGGGGAGCTTACTCGGTGTCAAGCACTGTGCCACAGCAGTGGCTTCGCTCCAGGGTTAATTTTCTTCCCCAAGGGACATTTGGCAGTGTCTGCAGACATTTTTGTTTGTCATGCTGGGAGGACTGAGGTGCTACTGGAATCTAGCAGGTTGAGGCCAGGGATGCTGTTGAACCATCTATAATGTTGTAGGAGAGCCCCCTACAGCAAATGGTTATCTGGTCCAAAATTTCCACTGTCAAGGTTGTAAGACCCCACACTAGAGAGGAAAAAAGGCAAGCAAAGCCAAAGATAGGCCTTGCTCTCAAGAACTGAAAATTGTACACACAGGTCTATACATATCAGAGCAGCAATCAGGCAGATATTTCCTTGAGTGATTTATTTTTGTTTGCCAAACAATTTAACTTATATGCAGAGTACATCATGAGAAATGCTGGACTGGAAGAAACACAAGCTGGAATCAAGATTGCCAGGTGAAATATCAATAACCTCAGATATGCAGATGACACCACCCTTATGGCAGAAAGTGAAGAGGAACTCAAAAGCCTCTTGATGAAAGTGAAAGTGGAGAGTGAAAAGGTTGGCTTAAAGCTCAACATTCAGAAAACGAAGATCATGGCATCTGGTCCCATCACTGCATGGGAAATAGATGGAGAAACAGTGGAAACAATGTCAGACTTTATTTTTCTGGGCTCCAAAATCACTGCAGATTGTGACTGCAACCATGAAATTAAAAGACGCTTACTCCTCGGAAGGAAAGTTATGACCAACCTAGATAGCATATTCAAAAGCAGAGACGTCACTTTGCCAACAAAGGTTCGCCTAGTCAAGGCTATGGTCTTTCCTGTGGTCATGTATGGATGTGAGAGCTGGACTGTGAAGAAGGCTGAGCGCCGAAGAATTGATGCTTTTGAACTGTGGTGTTGGAGAAGACTCTTGAGAGTCCCTTGGACTGCAAGGAGATCCAACCGGTCCATTCTGAAGGAGATCAGCCCTGGGATTTCTTTGGAAGGAATGATGCTAAAGCTGAAACTCCAGTATTTTGGCCACCTCATGCGAAGAGTTGACTCATTGGAGAAGACTCTGATGCTGGGAGGGATTGCGGGCAGGAAGAGAAGGGGACGACAGAGGATGAGATGGCTGGATGGCATCACTGACTCGATGAATGTGAGTCTGAGTGACCTCCGAGAGCTGGTGATGGATAGGGAGGCCTGGCGTGCTGCGGTTCATGGGGTCGCAAAGAGTCGGACACGACTGAGCGACTGATCTGATCTGATCTGATCTGAATGTCAGTTTTAGACAAAACAAATGTATCACTGAGTAGCTCTGGTGAGGAGTGATGATAATGAGGAGGCTATGCATGTGGGCAGAGGGTATATATGAAATCTCCGTACCCTTAACTTTGATGTGAACCGAAAAAAATTAAGTTTAAAAAATTAGCAGGGAGTGGTGTCAAATGCCAGGGCGCAGTTGATTTAGACTAATTTTGTTTAAAACACAAAAGTGATGGGAATGTTTATGACTATCAGTACAAACAGAAGATTAGATGGTAAGTTATTATAGCAAGGGGAATTGAAATCTGTTCCTCTCTTAGCATGTTAATCAAAGAGAAGAAAACAGCATTTTCTGAAAAAACAAAACAAAAAAGACTGGTAGCTAGTGGAAGAATATTGCTTTGGAGCAGTGGCTTAAAAAACATGGGAATGGACCTTCAGGAAGTTCAAACGTGGTGGTGGGCAGAAGTCCAAATGTCTTCTCACTTGTGAGTTCTCCCAGGCCACTCCTGCCCCCATTCTCCCAGGAGGGAACCTGCCCAAGCCTGTCTAGCAGATGAAGCTTTATTTGAAGAGTTGCACACACACACAAAGTTACACATGCCTATTTCACAATGAGGAGAGCATACACTGGATATAAATATCCAATCTTAGCCCGAGACTTATGGGACACAGCACACTGAAATGAGACTGCATTCCCAGGTACAATTTTAAAGGAGTGAATTATACAAACTCAAATTAAAAGGGGGAAAGAAGACCAGAGCACAATTACAAATTTTCATGTATACTTTCTAAAAAAGCCTAAACACATAGAGAATAACTCCTTTGCATTCACTTATTAAACATACACTGTGCTGTGCTAAGTCACTTCAATCTTGTCCGACTCTTTGCAACCCTGTAGACTGGGGCTTGCTAGGCTCCCCTGTCCATGGGATTCTCCAGGCAAAAATACTGGAGTGCGCTGCCATGCCCTCCTCCAGAGGATCTTCCAGATCCAGAGTTCAAACCTGAGTCTCTAACGTCTCCTGCACTGGTAGACGGATTCTTAACCACTAGTGGCACCTGGGAAGCCCTATCTGGTACTGGGCAATAGGGATGCAGTGGGGACCAGACAAGATGCATAGATAAAATGCCTGGTGCTCACGTTCTAGCAAGTGGACTTCTGAGCCAAGCACTGCACAAAATTACCTGGCAGTGTAAGTTAAAAAGGAATGGTGTCCCGTATGTTAAAGTCCATCACATGATGAATTTGAGTTGCAAATTGTTTAGTAATGCTTTAACAATTCGATGTATGTTATTGTTGTTTTTTACTTTTTAACTTATAATGGCTATCCATGAAGCTTGGAATACTTTAAAACCCGAAGAACTAAACCTAGACCCACTCTGATAAGCCTAAGACTCTGATAGACTCTAATAAGACTCTGAGATGTCATGCCACTTGTCTGAGGCCATGCATTCCATTCTCACCTTGGTGATAACAGCAGAGATCAAAGAGGAAAAATCAAACACAGAGCAGCCAGGGCCAGAAATCATCAACTGTCTCCTCACAGTGCACTTCCTCCAAAGAACCAACCGAAATTGTCGGGTAACAATTTACACCATCCTTGACGGCAGCTTTTTCATTATTTGCCTTATGGGCTTTATGGGTTTAGAGTTAGAGAGAGTGAAGCATAAATATTAATTTTAATGTCTAGTTCAGCACTTGGATAAACTAAATTAGCATATGTTACCTCCAAAACGCCAAATAGTTCTCTGTGGAGTTCTAGTAAGGACAAACACATTCATCTTTAGCAAGAGGATTTAACAGAAATCCTGACTCTTATGGACATGTAAATAGTAGGAAATTTATGGCTCCCTGGTTTCTGGTACTATGGGAGCCAGTGCTCAACTTGCTTCCTGCAGAGGCTCGATCCTCAGGTAAACACCATCTTCACACTCCTCCACGCGGAGAAGTGGCATCCTTTCCTCTAGCCAGCAGCTTCCTCTGTACCAGCAACACGCGCTTCTCCTTCCTGTTTACAATAACCCCTTTCTATTACCTTGTATAATGAGAACGTATGTCCTGTTCTTTTTTTTTTTTCTTAGAAATGGTTACAAATCCAGGAAGCCATAGAGGCTGGTTTGAAAACCATTCAAGTTTTTTGTGTAAATATGCGAAAAAGGACGACAGGAGAATATTATAAAACTGCACACCTCGCAGTGGCTTATGATAAAGTCTCCACAGTGCGAAGAGTTAATATTCATTACTGTTACCCTTCTCTGCCCAGTGGTTATCTTCAGATTTACTTAGAAGTCCTCAAAATAACAGTGCATCTAACAATTATTTTCTCAAAGTCCTCATCTAACATAAAAATAAGTTGGATTATGAAAAGAGGAAACATAATTCTACATCTCTCACAAATTTGTTATTATTGTTTTCCTATTAATATATCATTTCTGTAATTAAGATAATTAAAGATAACAAAACAAAAAATACCAAAGGCTACACCTCCAGTTAAAAAATCAGGCAAGAACAATGCAAGCACTCTCTTTGGTGTTTGTCAAAAGAATGGGTCATTCAGTGAGTTATCTAAACCTTTTATTTTCAAAATAGTTTACAAATATGACTATCAGAACATTTTTTGGCACTCTTCACTCATCACATGCCAAATTTAGAACAGGTCAGTTCATTCTAGTTGACATTTAACTGTCCAAAAGATACTTGCTGAAGAGACCCATGGCCCCAGTACAGAAATCAGAGTGAGCTAAGAATGAAATATATTCTTGTGTACACTGCTGATAGTGGTAAATTTTATATTTTAAAAAATTTAGAAATTATTTTAAATTATCACAAATTTTTTCCCCAGTAGATATAAAGGAAAAAATGTTGTGGAAACTCCTAATGATAATCACAATCCCACATTAAAATGATTCACATTAATCTGATTACTAAATCCCTGAGTTGCATCTCTCAGGTTTAACTGTTTCAGTCTTTATTCCATTTGTCAATAAAAGTAGAAAAAAATCAGAACAATCCAATTGGAAAAAAATTAGAGAATAAAATTCTTTAAAGGCACTGTATAGATAAAAACAGGTTCCATGGATTATATTTCATTTGCAAAATAAATTTCATAAACAATTTCCTACTCATTTGATTGTCTAGCTGTTTTGACTATTGATATTTTAACTATTTTGGATAATTTTGAATCAATTTGTATTCAAGGACACAATATTCTAATAAGTATATGATTTTTTCTTCCCTTGCTTCTTTTCATGTCCATTATTAACTTTCCTGCTACCAACAATTCTAAAGATACTGCTTTATAATTTTCAGTTTAGTCGAAAACATGTGATGTCATAAACTACTTGAGAGCAGGAACAAACCTAGTGTGCTTTAAAATATAATCTACCACTTCTATGACTTAAAAATTTCTAGTTCTAAGATGGTCAGCCAGAAAATTATAGGCAATATTTATTTTATAAATATTTATGTTATAGTATATTATGGAGTTGTTTTCTTACGGGTTGTTCTCCCTGGAATGTTTTCCATTTTCTGGCTCACCTGCTCAAATTCACCAATCCTTCCAGACTCTGTTCAGAATCTCATTTTCTCTGACCCTCCCACTGAGTGCCACCGTTTCTGGAACCCACACATGTGGACTGTGTTGCTCAGATTAGGCATTGGAGAAGGCTGTTTGAAGGAGGAGCCGAGAAGGATTTGAGTAAAGTGTGATGCAGAAATGGGTGGAGGAGGGCATTCTGGGAGCAGGAAATCTGTGGGTGGATAGGGGAATAACCACATTGTTCAAATTAAAGTTGAAAGACTGGAAGGAGCCAGACAGCCACTTGAACAGGCAAAGGACTCTAGTCCTTACTGTTTCAGAGACTGGCAGGTCTCCTAGAGGACACTGGAAGCCTCTTGAGGACAAAGATCACATCTATCATTTGGGATTTGCTGAAAACAACAGAAACGCACCAAGATCTTTCTTATTAATATATATATATATACATGCATACATAAATATATAATGTTAATCCTGAGATAGAGTTATTAGAATTACATCTTTTGTGAAAGTCTCTCTTAAAGAACAAATCTCTTCCAAAATGTAGGAAGAAGGGCTTATATGAATACTAATTTCTATACCATTTTACTTTAAAATGACTTCTTACCTAGGCCTGCTGCTGCTGCTGCTGCTAACTCGCTTCAGTCGTGTCGGACTCTGTGTGACTCCACAGACGGCAGCCCACCAGGCTCCTCCATCCCTGGGATTCTCCAGGCAAGAATACTGGAGTGGGTTGCCATTTCCTTCTCCAATGCATGCAAGTTAAAAGTGAAAGTGAAGTCGCTCAGCCATGTTCGACTCTCCGTGACCCCATGGACTGCAGCCTACCAGGCTCCTCCATCCATGGGATTTTCCAGGCAAGAGTACTGGAGTGGGGTGCCATTACCTAGGCCTACAACTATGTTATTCATCTACTTCTCAACTGTAAAAACAGGGAGAACTGGCCCTAAAAATATCAGTTTTTATATAACACTTTATAGTTCACAGGGCATCCTCTCAAGAATCCTCAAAGTCACCATGTAAGTTTGGTTACCATCCCTGTTTTATGTATGAAGAAAGTGAAAGCAAGAGAGATTGCCTTGGAAAAGCCACCTCATCACAGAGCCTTGGCTTTGCCACTCTAATTCTCAGGGCTATGGCTGTGCTTGGCTGTCTACCAGGGCTCATCCATAATCATTTCCCACCAGGTCAGAAGAGGCTTCTTAATGG
This sequence comes from Tragelaphus eurycerus, assembly GCA_935064755.1. Lineage (NCBI taxonomy): Eukaryota > Metazoa > Chordata > Mammalia > Artiodactyla > Bovidae > Tragelaphus > Tragelaphus eurycerus. The sequence continues at coordinate 24,299,111 of CAKXYN010000025.1, read as the reverse complement.
GACTGCTATACTCCACAATCAACAGACCAGGAAGAGATTTTACTCAGAGGCTGATGAATGTAGTTTTAAGGGCTGCTTTGTTTGCTGGGTTGTTCTAAAAACCCAGCAAAAGACAATCAAATAACAAGACATAAAAACACCAATCTTCTACCTTAAATGTATTTATTGGGAAGGCGAACACTACCTTTCCCTTCTGATGCAGAAGTAGCTTTCTATTTTTAATTATTGCAATTGCTTTACTATACTCAGAGATAAAGAGGCAGCAGCCTAGAGTTTTAAATTCCACAGTGACCTAGCTAATATAAATACATATGAGTTGAAGTTGGAAGCACCCAAGTGTGTGCTTCAACATGACCTGGCAATGAGACTGGATTGGCTGCATTGCCTTAGATATTGTGAAGGCTTGGCTTTGAAGCTTAATTAAATATGCTTTAAAAACCCTTCCAAAAAAAAAAAAAAAATCTGGAAGATTATAAATGATACCAAAATATTTCATGTTGGCCTCTGGAAATATTAACATTTCAGAAGTCCAAAACATCATACAAGAAATGTAAACATCAGGACACACAAGGTATAAAGTTTTAAGAATTCAGAAAACAGGTGTCAAAAATGAGCATTTAGTTAAGCAAACCCAGAGGAAGGGAGTGGCAGGCACACCTGAGTGTGGTCCTCATTTTCCTACACTGAGATATCTGTTCTAACTACACTGATGCTGCTCACAACATTACCAAAGTACTCCTCCTTTGGAAACATCTTCTGACACAGTTTATGAGACAGAGAAGAAAATCGGTCTCTCTACTTCATTCATATCTTGATTTTCTCAGTTAAACTAAATACACTCGCACCCCTTGTTCAGACTTGTCTGCAAATTACTCTGTCAGAGTTCAAAAAGGATGAAGATTAACTGACATCAGGATATTCATAAGCCTGTGACACAGCACTGGGATATGCCACCTACCCCTCCTTCATTCGGGGGAGAAGCTAAAGTGTGACATGAACAGTTTATGGAAATGCATTGTTCACAAGACAATCTTTTGCAGATTTAGGTGGAACTGTTTTAACATTAAATTGATAACTGCATAAGCTAAACTCCAAGGACAGAGAAAGAACATTTGTTTTCTTTTTTTTAAAAAACTGAAACAACAATTTCTTAAGAGGCTGTAATACTTCCAAACCTTCCTTTTTATTTCTCTATTTTTTAAAATTTATTTGGCTGCACAGGATTTTACTTGCTACACACAGGATGCCTTAATTGTGGCATGTGGGCTGTAGTTCCCTGACCAGGGATTAAACCTGGGTCCCCTGCATTGGGAGTACAGTCTTAACCACTGGACCACCAGGGAAGTCCCAAACTTTCCTTTTTAAAACTTCATTACGGAAAAATCTTAAACATATCAAAAGCAGAGAGAATAAGTCTAACGAAGTCAATGTACTCACTGCCCACTTTAAACTGTTAACAGCATAGTGAGTTTTGTCTCATTAATATTCTTACTCAGTCCCTGCCGCTCACTGTCACAAAATTAGATTAAAGCCAGTGTTAGATATCCTATTATTCCCGCCTTAAATAATTCAGTACCCATGTCTAAAAGATAAGGGATATTTTAAAATACAACCATAATATTAGTTTCAGACCTAAAGAAAAATGAAATTCCTTAATATCATCAAATATCCAACTCAGTCAAGAAGTGTACCTAAGACAAGAGAGTCAAATGTCAAGGAAAACATTACCCCCAAAGTTACAACACTCAAAAATGAGCTATTCCCCTGCAATAAAAAACAAACAGCATTCTCTTAAAGCACAGAGCTGGAAGTCAAGGGTTAATGGTTTGCAAAGTTTGTAACACGTACATATGAACAATTTTTTTTTTTTCTTGGTTGATAGCATTCATCAGAATGTCAAGCAGCTTGAGACTGAAAACATTTAAAGACCTTCTGCCCTTGGTTACGACTGTGTGTGCTTAGTGCCACATCACCTCACATTGCCAGGAAGGATTAGTCAAGTAGGGAAATAAATCTACCTAAAATAACTTAGAGATCAAGCTGAATTCAACTCAGTATGCACTGAGCACACACTAAGTGCAAGACACTGGGTCACGGTCTTGAGAAGCAAAAGTAAACTAATACTAGTTAATTTATAGTATAGAAGGAGAACGGATCAAATAGATTAACAAACACTGAACTAGAAAGCCATGAAAAAGGTGCTGGCTTTAGGTTATTTTCATGGAGCTCCAGATGAAGAAGCAAAGATGTTAATTTAGGGGTGCGGGGAGGGATCAGGGCTAATAAGGAGACTGGAGAAAGTTAGAGGATGTCAGCAATTGTTCCAGCAACTCATGAGGAAAGACTGTCCTTATCGCCCTTGCTGATGGACAGGAATAAACATGTTTACTAGGGCCTGTATTCCCCTCCTGGATAGGGTAGAAGAAAGTTTCTTGAAAGTTGACACTTGATCAGATCTGGGAAGGAGAGAAACACTCAGTGAAGAGGAAAGGGAGGTCATTCCAAGAAGAGAGAAAAGCAGGAACAAAGGGGTAGAAGTTACTGGCATGTTAGGGAATCAGCAGTGAGGTGACCTTAGAGCAGAGTATGTGGGAAGGGCTGGCTGACTAGAAATGCTGGCTGGGACCAGAAGTCAGAGCCTTCCAGACCAGACTTGGGCCTCTATTCTGCGGCTCATGGAAAGGAACTGGAAGTAGACCTCCAGCCCAGACCAGAGCCTCTACTCTGCAGCCAGTGGAGAGCCACCGACAGGTTTTTAAGTGAATCAGTTCTGTCTTTACAAAGTATGTCTCATCCTTCAGTAGATGATGAGTGCTCACTGTTTATTGGTGGTGGTGCCTTGAATGAGCCGGATGGGAAGCAAGCTACTTAGGAATCCATTGCAATCGGCTGAGAGGTCCAGGGTATTAGGAGTAGGCGAAGGGTTGACAGGGACACATAAAAGAATTTCAGACATTTCAGAAATCATTTTTTTTTTCCCACAGAAGAGGAAAGAAACCAAAGCATCATATAAATTTCATTACACAGTGTGCAACAGTGTGTTAACACACTTTTCATTTGTTTAAAAAAAAGTGGAAATACACCTGCAAGTTATAAACACATACAATTTCTCAGTAAAGGTATGAGAAAAATAGACACTGTGGGTTGTAGGACATGGAGAAAAACTGGGAAGAGGTTGGAGAGTTTTTTCTATCTTTGTCACATTGAACCACATGAACATGTTATCTATTAGATAAAGAATATATACTTTCCCCCTTACTTCCAGCCACATAGATAGAGAATAACACAAAGAGAAAAGGTTTTGGAGACAGATCGAGGTTCCACTTTGGGCTGTGATACTTCCTTCCTAACTGTAGGGCTGTGGGCAAATTAACCTCTTTTTGTTTCTGTCCTCTTATTTTCAGAAACAGGGGTAATATTGGCTAATTTCTGGGTCATTACAACAATGATTAAACTAATCCTATACAAAGCTTCTGGTGGACTATCTGGTGCTGACTAAATACCCAGTAAGCAGTAGCTGTTTTATTACCAACAAAACTTCTTTGATGTGAACACATTCTTCATACAAAAAAAGTTCCTTGAACAAGTCTAAGGTATGCTCATTAGTCCTATTCCTACATTCAATATTAACACTGTACAAAACAATGAATGTAGCCCATATGATAAACACTACCCATTACATTATCTAGAAATTTAGAATTAACATGTTATTTACATGCATTTCAAGGCAGATGTTAGCTGCTTTATTTCTAGCTGCCTAGATTTACTGAATGAATGTAGTCACAGATGACTAAATATCAACAAGGCACCAGGAAAACAAGTAATAAGTTGCTATCCTTCAGAAACTGACAACCTCAGTGAGACAAACAGGTGTGACCTTCAAGTAACCATGGCCCCAATTTGGCAGAAGAGATGGAAATTCTGGCAATGAAGCACCCAATTCTGTAATATCCCTTCAGTTCAGTTCAGTCGCTCAGTCGTGTCCGACTCTTTGTGACCCCATGAATCGCAGCATGCCAGGCCTCCCTGTCCATCACCAACTCCCGGAGTTCACCCAAACTCATGTCCATTGAGTCAGTGATGCCATCCAGCGATCTCATCCTCTGTTTTCCCCTTCTCCTCCTGCCCCCAATCCCTCCCAGCGTCAGGGTCTTCTCCAATGAGTCAACTCTTCGCAAGAGGTGGCCAAAGTATTGGAGTTTCAGATTTACAGAATGTTAAATCACCTGGTAAGGAAAGGTTACTCTGTAAGCATTTTCTTAGGTTTGTAGGTTGCTCCTTCATGAGACTGTGTTTTCAATCAGCTGTAACTGTGGCAATAGCAGCATTCTAAGTGTTACAAAAGATGGGTCACTCAAAAGCCTTACTACTTGTTTGAACAGTCACATCATTATTAAAGTATCCCTGAACAAAAGTTTCTTTGTTATACATTGAGTTGAATAATTTCAGACCATTTTCATGTGAGATGTTCTGGCTCAGATTTGTCCCAGCCTGCAGAGATGAAGCCTTAGACAAGAAAACATCTGGGATTCAGGGGGGAAAATTTTTTTTGTTGTTAAAGGCAGGAAATAAGGGTGAACATCTTCCAGGATTTCAGAAGTGTTAGTGAATGCTTCCAAGAAATGAAGGTGTAAGGCCAGAGGAAAATACATTTCACTTCATATATGGCACAAGAGGGGAGAAAGAGTGGTGGGGAGGGGTGCTTAACAAAAAAAAATCTACGTAATCATTCAAATAATTCTCTTGGAAGCAGAAGGGTCTTGGGAGAAACACTAATACTAAACTGCAGAGAAACAGTAAACACTAATTTCTAAACAAGCTTTCACCAATGCTGTAAATATATTATGGATAAGCACCCAGGAGGAATGACTGACTTCATATTAGCAAGCAAGTCTTGTGGCTGAGCCACAGGAGGGTGCACACTTGTATTTATCCCCTAGCTTCCCATAGTGAAAGCTTGAGGTTACATATTACAGTTGAATGAAGGTTGGATTAAGAGGCTAATCTAATGCTATATATAGACAGCAACACCAATTTAATCTCCGCCCCTTCCCCCTCCCCTCCCTATTTCCATAAATCTCAAGATCTGAGTTACAAAGAGACCGGGAACTCTAGCAGAGAGAAGAGGCCCTTCCTCCCCCTCCCCCTTGACTGTCTCTCCTAAATCAAGTATTAGTGCACGTGTAAACTGCTTCCAAACACCCTTTACAGGAACACAGGGCGATCAGATCCGGTTTTCTTCTACAGCTTCCACAGAAGCCTGAGGAGATGACAAGTGGGGGCGAGGGGTAGGTTGCCAGAAGAGACTTATTCTCACATGCTTTCACCTCGCTTGTAATGGGGAGCTCTCCTTTCCTCCCCACCGTAGTTCAGAGCCTCAACCTTGGCTTCCTCCGGAGTTGCATCTGGCAGTGCCACGCACGAGACGTTGTGCACCCGCCACTTTCCACCGCGTGGCCAGCCCCTGCCCGCTCTTGGTCTCTCGGGGCGGCCAAACGTGGCGAGTGGTGGGTCTTTACTCTAGGGCACCGATACGCTGTATAAGCGATGGTAATGGGGTGGAGGGGAGGCTTCCCCACCGAGAGGCAGGAAGCCGCCCGAGCAGGCACATGCTTCCTCCCGGGCAGCTTCGGCCGGAGGGGAAGCTCCCAGTCGGGCTTTGGCTCCGGTGGTCTAAGGCTTTCCGGCTCTCCCCTGCCCTACCTGGTTTGCTTCTCACCTGTCCGAGGAGGTAGCGGCGACGCGCGAGGCTGGGGGCTGCGGCGATCCCGGCAGCTGCGGTGGCAGAAGCGGCAGCGGTGGTGGCAGACAATGGAGGAGTGAAGGACAGACACATTGACATCCACACGGAGCTCGGCGCAGCCCCGCCTCCCACGCCGCCCCGCCTCCCAGCCCGCCCCCGGCCAGGGCCGCTCCACTTCCAGGGAAATAAAGGGGGGGTGTATAGCGAGAACCAGGGAGATACACGCCCAAGAAGAAATTTTCGAACATAGAAATTCCAGATAGAGAATTTATTTATTGTGTGTCCTTAAATATCTGAACCGGAAAGAGTGGCTTGAGGGAAACGTGCAAGAATCTTTTAATTACCCCCCAGTGTTTTTCTCCATTTGGTTTTTCCTCCCCAGGCTCTTCCAATGGGACAGCCTCGCTGCTGCCTCCTGCAGCTCCTCCTCCTTGCCCGGCCAACGGGGTGCGGAGGGCGGGGACTACCGCTGGGCCTACGGAGACCGCCCGCCCGGCTCGCCCGAGCTCGCCCGCTGCTCGCCAGCGCCTGGAAGGAGGAGAGAATTCGAATGCTTCCGCGGTTGGCTACTTAGTGTCCTAGTCGCAAGTTGCCTAATATTGCGGCTGGCTTTCCTAATACAGACACGTCGTTTCTTTTTAGTACTCCCGAAGACACAGAATAGCCGTCAAGCTGGCGGAAGCAATGGTTCACATAAAGAAAGGCGAGCTGACCCAGGAGGAAAAGGAGCTGCTGGAAGTCATCGGAAAAGGTGTGGGTGCTGGGCTGCGACGGGGGCTCTGCCTGCCTGGCCCGGGAGGGGAGGGAGGGGCGTGGCGGAGCCCGGGCCGCGCCCCAGGCCCGGATGACCCCAGGTTGCGGTTTTCCGAGGTTGACACCGGGAAACAGCGCTCCTCCCTTTGGTCTGGGAAGAGTTGCGGGGGCGGAGAGGCGGGGAGGGAGAAGCGCAGCTGGGACGAGAGCGGAGGTTGCAGACATTCGTCCTCTGAATCAGCTTTTAGAAGGCGGCACCTTTCCGGGCTCCACATCAGATGATAAAGAGCCACCCGGGGGTGGGGCCTCAGAATGTGTATATTTCAAAACTCCTCAGGTGAATTGACCACAGTCTGCCTGGGCGATAGTGGCCCGAAAGTTTCAGGCTCATAGACGGGTGTCTACAGGGCCATTTCGACTTCCGGGGGCCGAATGATCTGGATCCCTTGGCTGTCTCCGCCCCCTTTTGGGGGGTGGAAAGAGCTCCCAAGGAGCAGAGTTCTTTATAAGGGCACAGAACGACATCTGTAATTTGCCTCATTGAGGCTTCTGAAGCCCCCGACCGCCGCAGAAACTCGCGCGAAAGCGAAGGGGTTGAGGAGGCGTCCACACCGCTTGGCGCTCTGGGCAGGGCTGCGATCTTGTAATCGCACTCTGCGCGCATTCTCTTCCGTTCTCCCAACGCGAGTCCCCAATTCCTCTGCTCCTGGTACTAGGGAGGGAGACGCAGGCCCCAGGGACGAGCCAGAAGCCCTGTGTCCCCTCATTCCCCCAGCGGATATCCCAGAAGAGTTTCCTGCTAAGTCCCGTTACCTGGCAGGTGACAACTGCATGAATACGTTGCTTCTGTACTGTCACCACGCGGGGATGGGGATGCGTGGGAACTGCGGGCGTTGTTCACGTGGCTCTTTTAAGCTCAAGAATGAGCTTGCCCTCGATCGGGATCGGCAGAGAGGCTGGTCATAATAACAGAAAAAGCTTCCCAATTTCCAGTCTTTCTAAGTAACATGGCTCAGATCTGGACCTACACAGAGAGAGGAAGGCAAACTTTATACTGACAAGGAAAGTCCACTCGGAAAAGAGAGAAAAATCGGATTGGAACTCAACAGGTGCTGATGACCTGAGCCCACCCGACGTGACCTCAACAATTTTAAGTCAGTCACAGCTGTGTGTTTGTCATGATAAGTGTTCTTTGCCCAGAATTTGTGGGCCCTGGAGTTAGTGCAGTGTGTTTGTTCAGCGTGGTTCTCGCTGACCTATTTGGCATGCAGTCTTTCTGTTCTGCCTATCTCTGGTTAATTTCTCCGTGCTTTTGGTGGCTCAGGGATTCGGCTCCCAACCATGTGAGTCTCAGCTCTGTGCCAGGTACAGTGCTGGGCAAAAAAGGAGACAAAGGATCAACTTACAATCCACCAGAGATGCAAATGCTGTTTTTAAGCAGTCCAGGGCTATCACCTTCTCTCAAAAGTGTAGACAAGAGAGCAGTTTTGTAAAGTGGGTCTCTGAAAGGTGTAGATGGGGTGTGTGTGTGTGTGTGTGTGTGTGTGTGTGTGTGTGTGTGTGTGTGTGTGTGTGTGTGTGTGTGTTGGAGGGAGGGCAGGGAAGGGGAAAGCTTGGATAAATTACTGGGTGTCCACTAGTTTTTCGGGGAAGGCAATGGCACCCGACCCCAATACTTTTGCCTGGAAAATCCATTGGTAAGCTCCAGTCCATGGGGTCGCTAAGAGTCGGACACGACTGAGCGGCTTCACTTTCACTTTTCGCTTTTATGCATTGGAGAAGGAAATGGCAACCCACTCCAGTGTTCTTGCCTGGAGAATCCCAGGGACGGGGAAGCCTGGTGAGCTTCCGTCTATGGGCTCGCACAGAGTCGGACACGACTGAAGCGACTTAGCAGCAGCAGCAGCAGCCACTAGTTTTTATTTGTAAAGATTAAATGAAACAATTGATGTGAATTTAGCCTGGTTAACCCTGTGACTTTTTTTTTTACTGGGCTCACATTGTTCAACAAATTACATAGACCCTCTTTCAGCTATTTATTGGGTGCAAGCTGATGAGAAAAGAAGTGAGATGGACTTAGTATGTGATACATTCTTGTCGAGTGAAGGTCGGTGGGACGTCACCGTACTCTTCAAAAAGAGTAAGCTAGGAATACAGACTTCTCTGTGGTTCAAAAGGTAAAGAATCTGCCTGCAATGCAGGAGACCAGGGTTTGATCCCTGAGTTGGAAAGTTCCTTTGGAGAAGGGGATGGCAATCTACCCCAGTATTCTTGCCTGGAAAATTCCATGGTCAGAGAAGCCTGGCAGGCTACAGTCTGTGGGGTCACAAGGAGTTGGACACGGCTGAGCAACTAAGACACACGTAACACTTGACAACATTTTAAATGAGTTAGTATATATAAAGTATTTAAGATACTGTGTTGGCTATGATTATGGTAAATATGGCAGTCTCTATTTGATAGGTAATAAACCAAGGAATTGAAAAGTTAAATAGCTTGCCCAATGTAACACAGGTAAGTGGCAGAGCAGAGGGTGGCGGGAGGAGCGGCAGCGGTCAGGCTACTCAGCTTCGAGAAGGCTCTCGGCGCGCCGCGGCCCTCAGGCACCCGGCTCTCTGCCGCCCCGTCGCCACGATGCCCAAGAGGAAGGTCAGCTCCGTCGAGAGGGCGGCGAAGGAGGAGCCCAAGAGGAGGTCGGCGAGGTTGTCAGCTAAACCGGCTCCTGCAGAAGTGGAAACGAAGCCGAAAAAGGCGGCGGGAAAGGATAAATCTTCAGACAAAAAAGTGCAAGCAAAAGGGAAAAGAGGAGCAAAGGGGAAACAGGCGGAAGTGGCCAACCAGGACACTAAAGAAGACTTCCTGCAGAAAATGGAGAGACTAAAAACGAGGAGAGCCCAGCCTCTGATGAAGCAGAAGAGAAAAGAAGCCAAGTCTGATTAATAACCACACACCGAGTCCTGTCAGTGGTCCCTGTTTCCCTTCTTGTACAATCCAGAGGAATATTTTTATCAACTATTTTGTAAATGCAAGTTTTTTAGTAGCTCTAGAAGCATTTTTTAAAATGAGGGAATCCCACCTCATCCCATTTTTTAAGTGTAAATGCTTTTTTTTAAGAGGTGAAATCATTTGCTGGTTGTTTATTTTTTGGTACAACCAGAAAAGAGTGGGATATTGGATACGGGAGGCTTTGATTGTCTTGGGTGTCAGCTTAACATTCCATAGATGGGGTGGGGGTGTAGCTTTTATATCCTGTAACACAAAAGCATACTAAATGGCAGTTTGGAGTCAGTTGTGCATTTAATGTCTTGAACACTTTAAATTACTTCTCTTCTCATATTGTTTTGGTAGAATTATTTGCTACAGCAAACCACTTTTGGATCTTGGCTCTCCTGGTCAGGATTTTGTGCACTCTACTATAGCATCTTTGGTCGTGGTAGTCCAGTTTTCCTAGTAACTTGGTTAATGTGCTGTGAACGATTGACAGTTTGGGTATGTAGTGTGTATGATATGAAATTGTGAATCAGTGGGACTTATGATGTAACAACATATCAATATTTGAAGATACTGGTACTTGATATCCTGTTAAGGAAAGTTTGCTCCAAATTTTAAGCTGGAAAGTCACTGGAATAACTGTTAAGAATCACAACTACATGATATTTTAGATTTCTGGTACGTATGTGAAGAATTGTGTACAGATTGAAATGTGTGTGTAGTGATCCTCAAAACAACCAATAAAATCTCAGTTATAAAAGAAAAAAAAAGTGGCAGAGCAGAGATATCATCTGGCCCATAGTTGTAGAAACACGCTGGACTTGAAAACAAACTAAACAAAAAAATGAAAAAATGAAATCAGCACCATAGCAGTCCATACCATATCTTACTCGCTTTGAAAGGTAATTGCATTAAAATATCATCTGTCAAGTTAAATTGATTTTAATTGTAAGTGATTTTGTAGTTTTGTGTGCAAGTGGCTCAAGGGTGAAGAATCTGCCTGCCAAGCAGAAGACAGTGGGTTAAATACCTTGGTTGGGAAGATCCCCTGGAGAAGGAAGAAGCGACCCACTCCAGTATTCTTGCCTGGGAAATCCCATGGACTGAGGATCCTGGTGGGCTACAGTCCATGGGGTCTCAAAGAGTTGGACATGACTTGGCAACTAAACAACAATTTGTAAAAAAAATTGTTGGCTTATAGCTGAACAAAGATCATAAACAGAGCTTATATTTGTACTCATAAAAAGCATTTTTTTTTTTAAAGAAGTGAGTACAGTTCTGATATTTTTCCTCCTTTTGGTACATTTCTCGACTTTGAGAAGCACTGGATTAGTCAGTACTAGTCTGTGAAATTAACAATAAATTTCTAGCCAAGTGTGACCTGTCACCTTGGCCAGTCTGAAATAAGCTCAGCAAAGTTTCGAATATCTCCGTCCTGCTAATCACTGCCCTCCAAAAGTTAAGCAGATTGTAAGGGGGACATATAGCCCAGGGAATATCACATATGGCACTGGACACTTTAAGAACAATTTCTTCTTTTGAGTGAATTCATATGCTAGCTACTCTACAGGTTGTTTATTTGTTGGAATGCCAAGAAGAAGTTTCAGATGAAACTGAGAAGCTGTTTCTCACATATCCATTTAAATTATAGTCAATGACAGCATCCATTTCACAACATTTCAGAAGAGAAATGAAATCACTGAAGCACAGTTTAGTGGCTTATATTACTTGTAGATTGAGCCATTCTTCCAAGTTCTGATATCTTTTTCACTAAACACTGAGGAAGCACTGTTTCAAAATAAATGAAACCTCCTTTAAGAATATAAACCAGAAGGTCTTTCATTACTTATCTTGTTTAGTACTTGAAATCCCTGGAGTCAGTGTTGCTGATTTCACAAGAAAGTAATGTACTTTCTTTTCTTTTTCTCTTTTTTCCATTATTTGTGTTAAAGGAGCTATGAAACAGGCTTGAACAATAAGGTTTATTCCACCAGTCTTACTGGAGTATAATTTAAGTATGATAAATGATGCATATTTAAAATGCACATTTTTAAAAAGAGAGTTTTGACATAAGTATACATCTGCTACTACACCTTCACTGCAGTCCACACAATGACCAGTTGTGTTACCCCCCAAAATTCTACATACCTTTTGTAATCTGCCACTCCCTCCAACCCTGTCTCTAGGCAACCACCGATAGGTTTCTGTCACTGTTGGTTAAATTTATTTATTCTAGAATTTTATAAAAGTGGAATTATAAAATAAGTACAGTAAAAGTCCCCCCCCTTTTTTTTTGCATGACTTTTTTCACTCAGCATCATGATTTTGAGGTTCATCTGTATGGTACCAACAGTTTGTTTTTTATTTTCTTCTTTTATTCCCCGTGTATAGATGTATCATTATGTGCTTATCTGGTCACACTTAGGGACATTTAAGTTGTTTCCAATTTGGGACTGTTAAAAGATCCTGCTCTAAGGTCCTGTGGAGTTAATACGGTTATTGCTAGTGCCTCTGATATATTAGAAAGATTCAGTTCAGTTCAGTCGCTCAGTTGTGTCTGACTCTTTGTGACCCCGTGGACTGCAGCATGCCAGGCTTCCCTGTCCATCACCAACTCCCAGAGCTTGCTCAAATTCATGTCCATTGTGTCGGTGATGCCATCCAACCATCTCATTCTCTGTCGTCCCTTCTCGCAGAAGCCTTCAATCTTTCCCAGCATCAGGGTCCTTTCCAGTGAGTCTGTTCTTTGCATCAGGTGGCCAAAGTATTGTAGTTTCAGCCTCAGCATCAGTCCTTCCAATGAACATCCAGGACTGATCTTATTTAGGATGGACTGGTTGGATCTTCTTGCAGTCCAAGGGACTCTCAAGAGTCTTCCCCAACACCACAGTTTAGAAGCATCAATTCTTCAGCACTCAGCTTTCTTTGGAGAAGGCAATGGCACCCTACTCCAATACTCTTGCCTGGAAAATCCCATGGACAGAGGAGCCTGGTAGGCGGCAGTCCATGGGCTTGCTAAGAGTCGGACACTACTGAGCAACTTCACTTTCACTTTTCACTTTCATGCTTTGGAGAAGGAAATGGCAACCCACTCCAGTGTTCATGCCTGGAGAATCCCAGGGACGGGGGAGCCTGGTGGGCTGCCATCTATGGGGTCACACAGAGTCGGACACGACTGAAGCAACTCAGTAGCAGCAGCAGCTTTCTTTATAGTCCAACTCTCACATCCATACATGACCACTGGAAAAACCATAGCCTTGACTAGACAGACCTTTGTTGACAAAGTAATGTCTCTGCTTTTTAGTATGCTGTCTAGGTTGGTCATAGCTTTTCTTTGAAGGAGCAAGCATTTTTTAATTTCATGGCTGCAGTTACCATCTGCAGTGATTTTGGAGCCCCCAAAATAAAGTCTTTCATCATTTCCATTGTTTCCCCATCTATTTGCCATGAAGTGATGGGACCGGATGCCACAATCTTTGTTTTCTGAATGTTGAGTTTTAAGTCAACTTTTTCACTCTCCTCTTTCACTTGCATCAAGAGGCTCTTTATTTCTTCTTCACTTTCTGCCATAAGGGTGATGTCATCTGCATACCTGAGGTTATTGATATTTCTCCAGGCAATCTTGATTCCAGCTTGTGCTTCTTCCAGCCCAGCGTTTCTCATGATGTACTCTGCATAGAAGTTAAATAAGCAGGGTGACAATATACAGCCTTGATGTACTCCTTTCCCAATTTGGAACCAGTCTGTTCTATGTCCAGTTCTAGGTGTTGCCTTTTGACCTGTATACAGATTTCTCTGGAGGCAGGTGAGGTAATCTGGTATTCCCATCTCTTTAAGAATTTTCCATGGTTTGTTGTGATCTATACAGTCAAAGGCTTTGGCGTAATCCATAAAGCAGAAGTAGATGTTTTTCTGGAACGCTCTTGCGTTTTCAATGATCCAACAGATATTGGCAATTTGAAAAAGATTCAGGTCTCCTAATAATCAATTATAGCATAGAGTTCAAAAACAAATTTAAATTCAAATACATAGAAACTGTTAACTATATGACTGGGCAGGTTTTACAACCTCTATGGGCTTCCTTGTGTTCATTTACAAAACAGCTCTTTTAGATTCTATTTTTTTAATGCAGTGATTCATAATCCTAAACTTAAGGACATTTGGTTACAAAGTCTAAAAATAGATACAAGTAGGAGAATTTAGAAACTTTACATTTATACAGAGTCAGTATTTCAAAAGGCATGTTGTAATTAAAAGTCCATTTAAAAATACATTTATAACTATGTATTTATGACTAAATCTGTATCCACGTATTATTTTAAAATCCAGACACTTTATTTTATACACGATTTTACTTACACATAAATGTTATAGCAACTAACAAGTCAAATAGTTTTTTTAAATACTTAACTTTGATATAGCTTCCTCACAAAAAGACATTTCTTTGGGGAAGTGAAGTGAAAGTCAGTCAGTTATGTCTGTCTCTTCCAGGCCAGAATACTGGATGGGGTAGCCTTTCCCTTCTCCAGGGAATCTTCCCAACCCAGGGAACTATAACCCAGGTCTCCCACATTGCAGGTGGATTCTTTACCAGCTGAGCCACCAGGGAAGCCTGAAACTCACACATATCCAGATCTCATGACCGTCTGATGGATTGCTGGGAACAGAGATGTCATGTTTGTTTCTCCCTTTTTGTTTGTTTTGGCTGCTACTTGTGCTCAGTGAGACCAGTAATCCCAAACTAGAAATTAGGAGTGTCACAATAAATTTTATTATGCTGCTCTAAATACAAATAACAGGAGCATCTAGTGTGCACAGAAGTTGTACTCTCTACCCTACACCAAGACAAGGCCTTAGTCCTAAGAGCCGTATGGGATGGATATTATTATTTCTGCTTCACTGATGGGAACACTCAGGGTTTTATAGGACTTGTTCATTTTTAGAGTGATGCTAAAAGGTCTGTGGTGTGGTGTAGGAGAGAGCAGTAACAGTGAGACTGTCACACTTACCATCATCTCTTTTCTGCTAAAATGCTGGCCCATCCAGATAAGTTACCAATCCCACCCTAGTGGAGCAGGTTAGGTTGTGTTTTCTTCTCTGGAGTAATTTGAAGACAGTCTCACAAGGGAACCAAATCATTAAATATTACTTTTCATCATTATAGGTCTGTTCATTTTTTGTCTCCAGTAAAATGTCTCACTTCCTATCCTCCTTTTAGTACCACATTTCTTCATCTTAAGAGTTTGTTAACTGAGATTTAACACATTTCTTTCCTGAGAAAAGCAATTGATCTTTTCAACTTAACTGCAAAATATTGTTTGAGAGTCTCCTATATGCACAGTGAGGAATGGCCAAAAAAAAAAAATTCCTTCTGCGTTAACCATGCGTTTCCCACTTCTATGCTTTGTAGACTTGTACAGTTTCCCACTCAAGTCATTAAATTAGGAACACCAAATTAGAAATCATTGGAAGTTTCTCTTCTTGGGGGTATTGTGCTCATGTGTTTTCCAAAATCTGTTTTCATTCTCTGGATTCCCAAACCGTTCGAGAAAAATTTTCTAACCATGGTCCCTGCATTTTAAAAGACTAACTGGTATTCCATGGCATGGGAGTAAATGGCTCATCCTTTTTTTTTTTTTTTAATTGCCCTGTGACTGGACAGATTCAACATGTATTGTTAGCCCTTGGGCTCAACTTTTATAGAATTATCGGCCTGTTCCCTAACATGAGCCAAGTGTTTATGATTGTAATTCCCATCTTCCCCCTAACATATAGCAGGCTTTGGCATGATCACAGTCCCTATAGTATTCTCCCTTTACTGCATAAACATCTCTTGGTTGGATGAAAAGTAACTTCAGTTATTCCTCAGTGGATAATGAGGTTCAACTGAAGCATCTTCCTCAAGTGAAACTGGGATGCTGGAGTTTGTTCTAATTCCTTTCCAAAGATGTTTGAGTCTCTGGTGAGGAACCATGGGTATGGATAAGGTTCTGTACAGAACCTGCTTGCATGATTGAAGGCTTTCCCCTCTCTCTCTGTAGCCGTAGCCATTCAACCAGTGATACCAACTGGCCCTCAGATGGACCACAGGATCAGACAAATGAACTATTGAGAGGATAGCTGTCATGGTCCAGGGCCTTGCAGATCACTCACTTGACATTTCCCCAGCCGAGCTGTTGCAGCATCAGTCTAGGAGACGTTTCTGTGTCTCCCCTCTGTTGGTGAGGGGCACTCAGGTTATGTGCCTAAGAAGCAGATCAGGTAGAAAGAAGCAGGCTAAATTCGATTCTGCTTTCCATCTTTAACTCTGGAAGAACTGCAGAGTTTAGCATATTCTTGAACTGTAATTCTAAATTTAAAAAGAAGAAATAATTCCTCATTGAGAATGCTTCGGTTCTTCCATGTCCTTTCAGAGAGGCTTAGCTCATCTTTTCTCCCTGAGAACGTGCAATTTCATTATCCTGTTCCCCTTCACACTAGAAATTTTTTGGCAGAACATGTGGTTGGCTTCTACTAATGATGATAATAGCAACATTTTCTCCCGAGACTGCTTGCTTCTGTCAGAACGTCTTATAGACGGCTGGAAAGCCTGACAGCTGTGGTCCAATTACAGCGTATTTACAAATTTACAGAAACTGACCTTTAGTTTTATATCAGATGACTTTCAGTATGAGAGTCTGAATCCTGGCCGTAACGGCACTTTTATATAATACCAGGCTTTAAAGATAACGTTTACCTCAGCATTTCCAAACCAAGAATTCTATTACAAGCATGCCATCAATTCACAGGGCCTAGTGGTGACAAGGTATATAAATACTGACTGTATTTTGAGCCCCAGTTATTATACTGACTGCAGTTTAAGCTTTAGATGGTGGGTTGGATTAGATGCCCTTTAAGATTTGTTTCAGTATTAAAAGTCTTAGGCCTTGTGGTTTTTGCATTACTGCCAAAGGAAAATGCGGCCAATTTAATATACTCTGAGGCCAGTGGAAGTAAAAGCAAGATAGAGCTATTTTAGTCTCTATGAATCTGTTCTTGGGAATAATTACTTTGTGGAAGAAATACTATGTGATTGGTGTTTTATTTCTTAACAACCTAACCTGACTCATCTTAGTTTCACAGATAATCCTTTAAAGTTTGTTTCCTTGGCGTTAGATTCTTTTCTAAAGATAAATAAACTTTGCATTTTCTTTCTTTCTTTTTTTTTAAGGTACTGTCCAAGAAGCTGGAACATTGTTAGGCAGCAAGAATGTTCGTGTCAACTGCTTGGATGAGGTAAAATTTAAAATGTTTAATAGATGTTTTACTTCCTATGAGAATAGATAATGTATAAAATCTAATAATAAGAGCTGTTTTCTAGCATTTGTCCTCAAGTTATATTAAGCTCTAAAGCAAATATCAGGAAGACAGGTTGCAAAAGACAAATAGCATGTAAAAAATGTTTAATTTTACTGGTAATCAAATAAGTGACAAACCAATACTATATCATTTCTTATGAAGTATGGGAAACACTGGACTTACATATGCTAATGGATTAGGTATAAATTGACATCACATTCTGGAAAAATTTTTAGAATATTTCTTGTTTTTAAACATGCATACCTTCAATCCAGCAATTCTTCTAGGGAAGGTTAACTGAACCTAAACTCAACATTATATAGAACATTTGCTATGCAAAATAACTTTCTGAGATGATGGTCATTTCTCTTCCAAGCTGTCCAGAATGGCAGCCATCAGCCATGTGTGGCTAGTAGCTACACGATTATGCAGGGCAGTTCTAGTGCTACAGACAGGTAACTGAATTTCTGTTTCTCATGCAGAAAACGAAGTGTTTTGTTAACCCTTTACCCACACATGGATAGCAAAATTAATATCAGACAAAATAAAGCTAAAGCAAAAAACAAACAAACAAAAAGATGAAGACTCTTTGCTGTAGATCATAAGAATCCTCCAAGAACATGACAGCCTTAAGCCTTCACTAATAAGCCTATAAGCTTTGAGGTTCATAATGAAAAAGATGGAAATCAAAGGAGAAATTTGTAAGACCACAAAAGCATCTTCTGGTTAAGTAGAAGTATTCAAGCGTTGGAAAATTGGATAACCTAACAGTCTCTGCACTGTGTATAAGACAGAAATAGTACATCTCCATTTTACATGGAACACTGATAAAAATTTGCCTGTGAATGATACTAATCTGTACAGGAAAATTTTAGCTAATTTTGAACAAAGTCACCAAATGTAATATAACACTGAAAATAAAAATTTGATCCAAATAATAAAACATATAACCTGAATGCTTATTAAAATTCTGAATAATTCTTGGCTAAAGGAAGAAATAGAAGTAGAAATTACCTACTATTTACAGCTGGAAGCATAATATTTATCAAAAGCTACTATTGATCAAAAACTGGTGTCATGTGGCCAAAATCATATTCAGAGGAAATTTCGTAGCATTTATTATTGTACTTTAAATCTTTGTGGTGTTCTGTGCTTTCAGCTCATGAAATTAGATGAAAAATAATATACTCAGAAAATACAGGAAATGAACTAAGAAAAATAAAATAGAAATAAAAAATTTAAAAAGTCATTAAACATAAGCAACAAAAGAAAAAACAAAAATGAAAACCTTTGTACTTCAAACCACACCGTCCAAAAAAGTGAAAAGAAAACCCACAGAATGAATGGTTTTACAGATCCTATCTGGTAAGGGACTTGTAACCAAAATGTTTAAGAACCCCTACAACTCAATAATAAAAATTACAAATCACCCTATTTAAAAATGGGCAAAGGATCTGAATAGACATTGCTCCAAAGAAAACATACAAAGGGCCAACATGCACATGAAAAAGGCTCAGAATTAGCTGCCAGGGGGGTGCAAATCAGAACCACAGTGAGAGCCTACTTTGTACCCACCAGGATGGTGAAAATGAAAGGGATGATAACAAGTACTGGTGAGGATGTGGAGAAACTGGGACCCTCATGCTTTGCTGGTGGGAATGTAAAATGGTGCAGCTGCTCTTTAAAATGGGTTGACGGTTCCTCAAATGGTTAAACATAAGAGTTACCGTATGACACAGCAATCCTAGGTATATAACCAAGAAAAATAAAACATATGGCAATACAAAAGTTTTGAACTTGAATGTTTATAGCAGCATTATTCGTAACAGCCAAAGTGCCAAAGGTGGAAACAGTTCAAAACATTGATCAACTGATAAGTGGATAAACACAGTTTGGTATATCTATGCAATGGAGTATTACTCAGTTATAAAAAGGAAAGACGTCCTGGTGCATGCTACACCATGGTGAATGTCGAGTAAAATGCTGCCAAGTAAAAGAACCCAATCAAACAAGACTGTGAATATTATGATTCCATTTATAGGAGAATTCAGAAATGAGCAAGTCCAGGATACAGAAAGCAGATTCGTGGTTGACTAGGGCTGGGTGATGGGATTGGGTGGGGGCCAATGGGAATGACTGTCAGTGGGCATGGTGTTTCTTTTGGGTATGACAAAAGTGTTCTAAAATTGATTGTGGTGATAGTTGTTCCACTCTGAAAATACTACAAATTATTTAACTGTAACAAATGGGTAAATCATATCACAATGAAACTGTTTACAAAGAAAAGATAAAACAAAGTTATCAATTTAAGATCCCCTGCCCCCCCAAAAAATAGACAATTAGGAAAGTAGAAGCAAGAAAATTATGTATATAAACACCAAGGAAGTAAGTGAGAGCATAACTTCAGTGAGAAAAAAAAAATTGTCACACTTTTTGATTTATGCTAATTCATTTGAAAACCTATATGAAATTAGTGATTTTTGTAGAAACATTAAAATGAACATATTCATCTCATATAGAAGTATAAAAATGGAAAATAAAAGATTTGTATAAATGTATCTAACTGCCAACTACCTTTTAAAGCTATAGACCTGAGTAAGTTTTACAAAATGTTCAAGGACCATGTAATTCTCATTTTGCACAGATTGTACCATTAATTCATAAAAATATGGGCAAATGCCCAACTCATTTTGATAAAATAATCTTAATGCTGATGCCAAAATAGGAAGAAGCCCAAGCAAACTGTGGGCTCAATGCACTTTTTAAATAAGGAATCAGAAACACTATATAAAATACTAGCAACTTAATCCAGTGGTGTAACAAAAGAATAATAAGACTTGACAAAGTAAGGTTTCTCCAAGATGACAGGATGATTCAAATTAGAAAGTCTTGTAAATCACTATTTTACAAAGTAAAAGAGAAATATATAGATCATCTCAATAGATAGTATAATGTATTTGATAAAATTTAGCTACTGAGGGTAAAAACTCTTTAACAGATTAAGGTAGAATGGCTCTTCTGTAGCTTAATAAAAGAATAAGTTTCTGGAAACCCTCCATAAGCACTGGCATCCTATTTAATGTTTAAAACATTAGACACACTCCTATACTATACTATCCTATATATGTTTAAACCTGGAGAAGGAAATGGCAACCCACTCCAGTCTTCTTATCTGGAGAATTCCATGGACAGAAGAGCCTGGTGGGCTACTGTCCATGGGGGTTACAAAGAGTTGGACACGACTGAGTGACTAACACACACTAGGAGCACTAGGATCGAGACAGAGAGGTCCTGGACATTCTGTGAGTGAGCTGCACGCAGATTTGGCCTCCTAGGTATTCCTTGAACACAGACCACCAAAGAGTTTTACTCTTGCAGTTTCTCTACTGGAGCATTCTTCTCTGTTTAGTTGCTGAGTTGTGTCTGGCTCTTTGCAATCCCATGGACTATAGGCTCCTCTATCCATGGGATTTCCAAGCAAGAATACTGGAGTGTGTTGCCATTTCCTTCTCCAGGGGATCTTCCTGACCCAGGGATCAAACCTGTATCTCCTGCTCTGGCAGGAGGATTCTTTACCAGTGAACCACTCGGGGAGCCCATTCTTCTAGTTATTCAATATTTACGTCCTTCCCCCAGGACTTTGTTCAAAATGCCACCTTGTCAGAGGCATATTCTTTGACTGTCCTTTTAAAAATAAGAACCTCCTCTAACCTTCTGGCATTCCCTCTCCCGCTTAGGCAATGTTGTCTCCCTATAGCGCTTGTTATCACCATCTGCCTTGTCACCCGTACAAAAATTTAAGTGCCCAGGACTTAGACTTCAGGGGCTTGGGGCTTGTTCATTGCTACCCACAGTGCATAGGTTTGTCTGATATAGCTTAGGCACTCGGTAAGTATCTGCTGAATGAATGCTTTTTTTAATGATAATAGAATTATAACTTAGTAGAATGCTGCTGCCGCTGCTGCTAAGTCACTTCAATCATGTCCAACTCTGTACAACCCCATAGACGGCAGCCCACCAGACTTCCTCGACCCTGGGATTCTCCAGGCAAGAACACTGGAGTGTGTTGCCATTTCCTTCTCCAATGCATGAAATTGAAAAGTGAAAGTGAAGTCGCTCAGTTGTGCCCAGCTCTTAGCTACCTCATGGACTGCAGCCCACCAGGCTCCTCCGTCCATGGATTTTCCAATCAAGAGTACTGGAGTGAGGTGCCACTGCCTTCTCCGACTTAGTAGACTAATATTGATGAATTCTTTAAGAGTTACGAGAGAGAAACTTTAATTATTTTTAATGTCATCATATCTAAAGTTTTTAAAACTACTCCCTTATTTTCCCATTACTACTGCCAAGAAACTTTGACTACTCCTACTAAGTTGCCTCTTGTACAGCTTCCCAATAATTCTCACATCAACATAACCTCTGATAATATTGAGGACTATGTTCATAAGAATAGTCTAGAATCATTAAAAACAATTCAAATTATGTTAGTATTCTAAAATTTGCCAAAAATGAGATTATATATTTTAGAGAGATTTTCACCCCAAACAACTGAACAACAGCACTCAGAGAGTCTCTCCTGGGTTCTGAGAAAATTTATAGGAAACAGCTCATTTATTTATCCAAGTGGTTTTAGATACTTAACATATGAGGTTGGATATTCATTGGATCTGGACAAAACATGTGGAGACTTAACAGTGTGGCCTGGTGTAAATACTACTGACCATTTCTCCATATTCATATAATCACATATATGACCAAATCATATTTATAATTGAAATATAAATGTGATTTTGAGGATCATTGTTTTAAAAATGAGGGCACTTTAATATGCATATCTTGTTGTTCTCATTGGCAGTAGTAATTCATGAAAATTTCTTCAATTCAGTAGATACAGATGAATTCAATCAATACATAATAATATTCCATGCTATGGATATACCATATTCAACTTTCCCCTTGATATGTATTCTATTTATTTTAATGTTTTTCCTTACTTTTTTCTTTCTTTTGTAGTGCATTTGTATCTCTCTGTTCCATTTGTTTCTTCAAGAGCTATGTGTAGGCAAGATGAGAGCTCTGATAAATTTAGTTTCAGTCTTGCCCTGGCCATTTTATTAGTTAGGTGAGGTTGAGCAATTCTTCTCTGAATCTGTTTGCTAATCTATTGAAAAGCTGAGGTAATGAAACTATTTTTTTTTCTTTAAAATTTTTTTAATTTTTAATATAAATTTATTTATTTTAATTGGAGGCTAATTAGTTTTTTGGTTTTGCCATACATCAACATGAATCTGCCATGGTTGTACACGTGTTCCCCATCCTGAACCCCCCTCCCACCTCCTTCCCCATACCATCCCTCTCATCCCAGTGCACCAGCCCCAAGCATCCTGTTTCATGCATCGAACCTGGACTGGCGATTCGTTTCGTATATGATATTATACATGTTTCAATGCCATTCTCCCAAATCATCCCACCTTCTCCCTCTCCCACAGAGTCCAAAAGACTGTCTCTTTTGCTGTCTCACATACAGGGTTATCATTACCATCTTTCTAAATTCCATATATATGTGTTAGTATACTGTATTGGTATTCCTCTTTCTGGCTTCCTTCACTCTGTATAATAGGCTCCAGTGAAACTATCTTTTTTCCTCAGCAGTTTATAGAAGATCCAAGTGGGAAGTGAGTATAAAAATGTAGATTATAAAGATGATTTTATTAATTCATTTATTTTGTGTTCTAACTTAATTGCATAAATTATTCATAGGCAGGGGAAAGGTAAATAAGTAAAACTAATATTTTTTTCCCTTTCTGTTAAAGAATGGAATGACTCCTCTAATGCATGCTGCATATAAAGGAAAACTTGACATGTGCAAATTACTTTTACGACATGGAGCTGATGTAAATTGTCATCAACATGAACATGGATACACAGCCCTCATGTTTGCTGCACTTTCTGGTGAAGTTTTCGCATTTATTCTAATACAGTAATAATAGCCACCTATACAAATTGGTTATAAGTATATATTTTTTCATTAAGTGTGTTTTTGTTGTAGTAATTTTAAGATCATGTCTTATGGAAAGACATGATGGGAATTGGTTTTGAAAAGGTACAATGTATGAAATATGTTATACAGTTAATTTGATGATGTTTCTTTAGTTATTTACATCAACTGATTATTGTGATGGTATGCTTCGTTTAGAGCCATGAAGCTTGATCTGTTATTCTTACAAGTTAGTTCCTTTGATGTTCTATAGTTTTATATTTTGAAGTAACACTGAAGCTTCTTTGTTGTTCTCTTGACAAAATAGCTGCTATGATAGAGCAATTTGCTTCCCTGACGTTTCTGTATGAAATAGGGTGATCTGTTTAGAAACTTACTCTGATTCATGTTTCTTATAATTTGTTGAATGAAGACAATTTGGGAAGTATCTAAAATTAAGTGGAATTATCTGTACTTGTTACAGTTCTTAAGAAAATATATAATATTATCATGCTTTGAAAGCAGTAATCTGTAATTTTTTAATCCTGGAACTGGACGGCTATTCTAACCATAATATAAAATATAGGCTTCAAAAAGGGCAACAGTGCCTAATTTGATTACATAAAATCTTAATATTTCCATATGTAGAAAATACTCTACATAGAGTTAAAATATAAATTAAATAATATGGAAAATAGTTATTACATGTCTTAAAGGCTCTTCAGTTCAGTTCAGTCACTCAGTCGTGTCCAACTCTTTGTGACCCCATGGACTGCAGCATGCCAGGCTTCCCTGTCCATCACCAACTCCCGGAGCTTACTCAAATTCATGTCCATTGAGTTGGTGATGCCATCCAACCATCTCATCCTCTGTCGTCCCCTTCTCCTCCTGCCTTCAATCTTTCCTAGCATCAGGGTCTTTTCCAGTGAGTCAGTTCTTTGCATCAGGTGGCCAAAATATTGGAGTTTCAGCTTCAACATCGGTCCTTCCAATGAATATTCAGGCCCGATTTCCTTTAGGATGGATTGGTTTGATCTCCTTGCAGTCCAAGGGACTCACAAGAGTCTTCTCCAACACCACAGTTCAAAGGCATCAATTTTTCGGCACTCAGCTTTCTTTATGGTCCTACTCTCAGATCCATACGTGACTACTGAAAAAGCCACAGCTTTGACTAGATTGACCTTTGTTGGCAAAGTAATGTCTCTGCTTTTTAATATGCTGTCTAGGTTGGTTACAGCTTTTCTTTCAAGGAGCAAGCATCTTTTAATTTCATGGCTTCAATCACCATCTGCGGTGATTTTGGAGCCCCAAAAATAAAATCTCTCACTGTTTCTATTGTTTCCCCATCTATTTGCCATGAACTGAGGACCAGATGCCATGATCTTAGTTTTCTGAATGTTGAGCTTTAAGTCAACTTTTTCACTCTCCTCTTTCACCTTCATCAAGAGGCTTTTGAGTTCCTCTTCACTTTCTGGTGTCATCTGCATATCTTAGGTTATTAATATTTCTCCCGGCAATCTTGATTCCAGCTTGTGCTTCCTCCAGCCCAGCGTTTCTCATGATGTACTCTGCATATAAGTTAAATAAGCAGGGTGACAGTATTCAGCCTTGACGTACTCCTTTACCATATGGAACCATCTGTAGTTCCATGTCCACTTCTAACTGTTGCCTCTTGACCTACATACAGATTTCTCAGGAGGCAGGTCAGGTGGTCTGGTGTTTCCATCTCTTTAAGAATGTTTGTTGTGATCCACACAGTCAAAGGCTTTGGCATAGTGAATAAAGCAGAAATAGATGATTTTCTGGTAGTCTCTTGCTTTTTCAGTGATTCAGCAGATGTTGGCAATTTGATCTCTGGTTCCTCTGCCTTTTCTAAATCCAGCTTGAACATCTTAAAGGGTGATATCATTATATATGTAGGGTTCTTTTAAATCAATTGGAAAACAACAAATACAGTTAGAAAATTGAACAGGAACAAAAGAAACACAACTGACTAAAAAACTCAAAACCGCTCTCACGAACAGAGAACATCAGATTAGGACAACAAATGATAGTTTTTCACTTACAGTATTGGCAGAGGTTAAGGAGAAGTGATAAAGCCCAGCATTGGCGTGGGAACTTTTGTCCAGTTTTGGGGAGTGCATGTGAGCCTAACCTTGTTGGGAGGCTGCCTGGTAAAATGCGTTTAAAATATACATAACCTTTGATCCTACAATGTTTTCCAGGAACTCTTCCTAAGGAAATCATAATTCAAACTTGTAAAAAGTAACAGAAAATGCTATTCACTGAGTATAGTTTATAATAGCAAATGATCTGTAATGATTCCTGTAGTCAAAGAATGCAAATAAAATAACTGTGAATGTTTAAATAGGACAGAGTGTAGAAAGATAGGTCCTCAACCATCAACAGTTATCTCAGGGCCTCTAGGAGTAAGGGAGGGGATGAGTTAGTAGAAATTCAGTTCAGTTCAGTTCAGTCACTCAGTCGTGTCCAACTCTTTGCAACCCCATGAATCGCAGCATGCCAGGCCTCCCTGTCCATCACCAATTCATGGAGTTCACTCAGACTCACGTCCATCGAGTCAGTGATGCCATCCAGCCCTCTCATCCTCTGTCATCCCCTTCTCCTCCTGCCCCCAATCCCTCCCAGCATCAGAGTCTTTTCCAATGAGTCAACTCTTCACATGAGGTGGCCAAAGTATTGGAGTTTCAGCTTTACATCATTCCTTCCAAAGAAATCCCAGGGCCGATCTCCTTCACAATGGACTGGTTGGATCTCCTTGCTGTCCAAGGGACTCTCGAGCCTTCTCCAACACCACAGTTCAAAAGCATCAATTCTTCAGTGCTCAGTTTTCTTCGCAGTCCAACTCTCACATCCATACATGACCACAGGAAAAACCATAGCCTTGACTAGACGGACCTTTGTTGGCAAAGTAATGTCTCTGCTTTTCAATATGCTATCTAGGTTGGTCATAACTTTTCTTCCAAAGAGTAGACATCTTTTAATTTCATGGCTGCAGTCACCATCTGCAGTGATTTTGGAGCCACCCAAAATAAAGTCTGACACTGTTTCCCCATCTATTTCCCATGAGTGATGGGACCAGATGCCATGATCTTCGTTTTCTGTATGTTGAGTTTTAAGCTAACTTTTTCACTCTCCTCTTTCACTTTCATCTAGAGGCTTTTTAGTTCCTCTTCACTTTCTGCCATAAGGGTGGTGTCATCTGCATATCTGAGGTTATTGATATTTCTCCCGGCAATCTCGATTCCAGCTTGTGCTTCCTCCAGCCCAGCGTTTCTCATGATGTACTCTGCATATAAGTTAAATAAGCAGGGTGACAATATACAGCCTTGATGTACTCCTTTTCCTATTTGGAACCAGTCTGTTGTTCCATGTCCAGTTCTAACTGTTGCTTCCTGACCTGCATACAGATTTCTCAAGAGGCAGGTCAGATGGTCTGGTATTCCCACCTCTTTCAGAATTTTCCACAGTTAATTGTGATCCACACAGTCAAAGGCTTTGGCATAGTCAATAAAGCAGACATAGATGTTTTTCTGGAACTATTAGTGAGGACTTTGATTCATTTTCTTTTTTCTGTCTTTGTTTTTGTTGTTATTTTGTTTTGACTTTATAGTAAGCAAGGAAAAACATACTTTGTCTTGTTTTTTTAAAAAAAAGTGATTTCAATTCTGTGCCATTTTTTTACTACTTCATGTTTTCTATTCTTTTCTAGAAAATAAGGTTAATTTCTCTGTGGGTTCTGTCGCATTTTAGTTTTTACTGTAGTTATGATCAATATTTTGGGAAAAATGAAAATATCCACCAGATAGAAACCTGAAACTAATTGGGAAAAAAAGAGTGTGGATTATTTAAAAGGCAGTATTTGAATTGGGCATTCCTTATTTTTAACAAATGTTTCTTTTTAACTCTAGGTAATAAAGACATCACGTGGGTAATGCTAGAAGCTGGTGCCGAAACAGATGTTGTCAACTCTGTAGGAAGAACAGCAGCTCAGATGGCAGCCTTTGTGGGTGAGTTTTTAGGACAGTTTTACATTAGGTTACACCCCAAATTTCCCCCATGGAAAAAAATGCCACTTTGCTTCTCAGAGTATAAATACTGTCATGTGTCCTTTTTAAAAAGCGAACGTTTACAGTTTTGTCTAACTTAATGAAACACCTAACGACATTTTGGAGAACATGAACAAGCTGTTTCAGATTTCCACTCTGAGCTAGAGTGTGTGGTGAGGCCTTTCTGTTGCAGTCAAATGCTTGAGTGAGAATAGTTTACTCCTCTAAAGAAGTAGTTAAACCTAGTAATTAAGAATAAGAACTGTGGAGTCAACGATCTGGGTTGAAATTATGTTTGTACCACCTAATAGGAGGTTATTTAATTGATTCTGATCTTCAATATAATGGTTACATGATCATTAAAATAAGAAATGGTGACCCACTCCAGTGTTCTTGCTTGGAGAATCCCAGGGATGGGGGAGCCTGGTGGGCTGCTGTCTATGGGGTCACACAGAGTCGGACACAACTGAAGCGACTTAGCAGCAGCAGATTATTAAAAGGATTAAATGAAATGATAGACCTAAAGAGCTTTAACTGTAGCTCTCAATTAAGGCCATCAGTTATTCCTATTTATAATAATTATAATAATAGGAATGATTATTGATGATAATACAACATACAGCTGTTTCAGGATCATCCTCAGCAACCATAAACATTTATTGTGTGTGTCCAGTATTTCTTGGTATGTTAATCCTGTTACTTGATATAGGGGGTTTAGAAGAGAGTGGGAATGGATATTTGGTGTTTGGTTTGGCCCCACTGAGTTGGCAGTTAGTAGAGTCCACTAATAGAAAAGCAAAAATAGAAACATCTGATTTATTGGGAATACAGTAAATAGCTTTGTGAGACCTAATGATTCATGAAACAGATACTTACATTCACAACCTATAGATCAAGCATCACTCAAGATGCTTTGGTGAAAAGGCAGGATATTTGTGTATTTATGGCACTAAGTGGCTAATAGGAATGACTGTGTGAAAATATACTCCAGTGGATGACTTAAGGGTTCCATAGAAATACATCAAAGGGAGGGATCTTCTCTCCCATTCCAAGGAAATTTCAAGAGAGAAATTACTTTTAAGCGGAGATATAGGGGGAATTAATCAGATATGGGGGACAGTTAACTGTATATGGTATTAAAATTTATTATTGTGTTACTTAAAGCTACTCATCGGGGAAGGCAATGGCACCCCACCCCAGTACTTTTGCCTGGAAAATCCCATGGATGGAGGAGCCTGGTAGGCTCCAGTCCATGGGGTCGCTGAGAGTCGGACATGACTGAGCGACTTCAGTTTCACTTTTCACTTTCATGCATTGGAGAAGGAAATGGCAACCCACTCCAGTGTTCTTGCCTGGAGAATCCCAGGGACAGGGGAGCCTGGTGAGCTTCCGTCTATAGGGTCGCACAGAGTCGGACACGACTGAAGCGACTTAGCAGCAGCAGCAGCAAAGCTACTCATAGTAGGTACAGTTTATTAAGTCAAACAGTCACAGAGTCACTTTTTTTTACAGCTCTATGAAAACAAATATTCTTGTTTTATTTTAACTCAGTTTCAGGAAGATTTGAGAAAGGTATGACCTTGCTGGGCAAATTGCAGAGAAATAGTTGTCTCTCATAGTTAAGAGCTCCCTGGTTGCCACCACCTCACCTCTCAGCTAATTTTAAGGGTGTCAGTGTAGTAAGAAAAGAACATTAAACTAGGAATCGTGAGATGCATATTTTAGTTCATGTCTGCTCGTAATTATTTCCAAGATCATAGGCAAATCCCTTCACTGCCACATCTTCAGTTTTCTGATATGTACAGTGACACCAGGGAATTACATGATCTGAAATTCTGTTTAAGTCTGCAGGTTTTCATCATGTCCACGATGTAATGAAATAGAGCTCAGATAGAGATTAAGTGTCTTTCTCCAGACCACAGGGCTGAAAGTAGAAGAGTTTGTATTTCAACCATTAATAGAATAGTTTTCTCTTTTTCTCTTTTTTTTTCTTTTAATACTACCATGTTAATAAAAAATCTAAGGTACAAATGTCTTCATTTCCATCCTAGAGTGAGGGTAATGTTTTCATTCCATTTTAATCTATTTAGACTAATTTCATAGAAAATTGCATTGTACCCTTTCAAGTTGACATTATATTTTCCTTATAGTTAGTCTTATTAAAAACTCAGTCTCCCACTTTTATTTCCCTCAATCAGGTCGATACATATACATTTGTATTCATATGTGCAAGATTTTTTAATCTTTTAAAAATACAGTCATACAAATATATTCTTCCAACTTTATTCACTTTCCAGTATACCATGGAAGTCCCTTAGGTGATGGTTTGTGTGTTTTCCTGTATTTCCTTAATGTGATTGGCCTATCTTTGTTAGAGTATGTTTCCTTTCTGTTTTTATTAACTTAAAAAATTAAGAATGCTTTTCTGTTCTACTAGTACGTACTCTCCTATTCACAACGCTCTCAGTTAAACCTGTCTTTCTTAGTTATTATCTAGAAATGAACAAAACTGTAGCCGGTGCCCCACCCTTAAGGTATTATATTTGCCCATTTAGCAACCCCAACAAGATGAACTCATTAAAACTCAATTTATTTCTCCACATTCTCTGTGTTTGCCTTGTCAGGCATCCGGACTTTCCTTTCCTCCTCCACCACTACCACGAGGTGTGGCCTTGGCTGAGACAGTCTAGAATTTTTAGTACCAATATATCATTAGAATGTCATCCACGGTGTGTTCTTTCTCCTTTAGCAGTCCCCACCATCTACAGTATAAATTCTCTTGTCATGCTGTCTCCACCCATTGGGATTAACTGTCTCTGCTACCAAGGGCTGTTGTTCTTTCTCCACACTCTCTCTTCTCCTTGCTCCATCTTGATCATTGTTCTCATTTAGTGTTTGATTATAGGACCTTCTCAGATGGTATATAGGTCACACATGGTTTGAAACCCATCATAACCAAAGCTATCTTTTTCTCTGAAATGCAAGTTCTATCTTGGCTTGTTCCATGATTCTTGTATCACTACTCTGCTCCCTTATATGTAGACATGACTCCATAGTTTTCTAAATCCTGGTTTTGCAAGTGCGAATGTGATTTGTCTTTGTCAGCTTTTCGTTTCTTATGCTAGAAGTGTGTTTCAATTTCACTTTATCCTTGCAAGTAAAAAATTGTACTGGATGTGTCTGATTGTATTTATGTTCTCATTAATCCTGCCTAGGACTGACTCAGTGAGCCCATTTAGTCTTGAAGACTCAAGTCCAGTGACAGTAATGATGGAACACAAAGTGGTCCCCACCCAGCTCCCACTCCCAGCATTTATTTTCTGTATTAATAGTACTGTTTTATTTGCGTGTATTCCCAATTTGTAAATTAAAAACTAATAAAGCTAAATATTTAATAATTTCAGTTATAAAAAATTAAATATACATAGAACTTATAAAGATAAACTTTAAATATATATGTGTATCACTCTGCTGCTGCTGCTAAGTCACTTCAGTCGTGTCCGACTCTGTGCGACCCCATAGACGGCAGCTCACCAGGCTCCCCCGTCTGTGATATTTTCCAGGCAAGAGTACTGGAGTTCCATTGCCTTCTCCTGTATATCACGCTAACAGAAATTATTGATGGATTATTTAAAATATCAGAATAACCTAAGCAATATCTAAAATGAGAAAGATAAATCTTAAAAAAAAACAACATGTTTTTTTCCTTCTCACAAAGGTGTAATTTTAAGAAACGCATAGTCCTATGATAGTGTCATTGTTGTATACCCATTATTTTTATGCACAGATATTTCCAACTGCTAACAAGGCTTTTTCTGAGTATCCTTATTAGGGGACTGATGAGAAGATGTAAGTTACAAGCTAAGTCTATGTTTTTCTCTCTCTCTCATTCTTTTAACTTCAAATTTTCCTAGGCCTCTTTATATGTTGAGAAGCTTTTTTAGAGTATATATATTTTTTAAACAGGAACATCTATCTTTTTATTGAAGCTGGATGTGTTTTAGAGCTTCCCTGGTGTTTTAAAAAAGCAGTGTAGTTTGTCTTCATCTGTAGTTGCTTCCAGCACAGCTGTGAATTCCTGCACACTGTTATCTGTGTCATGTTTTCATGCTGCTTGCAATATATTTGCTTGATTGTCATTTTCCTCCCTTCTTGAAAATTATGTAGGTAGAAATGATCTTTCCAAACAGAACACTTTATATTTTTTAGTATTTCTTGTTACTGTTTGACTTCTCAAGATATATATAATAGAGATTTCTGGTTTAAAAAAAGAAAAAGTGATGTCTCAGTACTTACAAATAGCATCAAACACCAAAAATGATACGTCATCACTACTAAAATTTGTTTTAAAATCATGACTATGTTGTTTTTATCATTTGTTTAATTATTAATTCTCCATCCATTTCTTTTCTTTTCTCCCCCCGGATCTGTTTTTTTCAGCTCTCTCATCTTTCCCGTAGTGACTTCTATATCCTAATTTTTAATCTGTTTTGAGATATTTTATCTACTTCATCTTCTGCATTTCTATTTTAGTTCTCCATTGTAACCAGGATTACCCTTCTCAGTTTGTCTATTAACTTTTAAAAATGGAATCTCTCTGTGGTCCATGAGAGTCTCTTTACATACAGCAATTGATCTGCTTAAGTATTCTTCGATGGTTGTCTTTATGGTTTAGTTGTGGAGTGGTTGTAGTAGATGTTATAGTACATGTTCCATGGAAGAGGCCCTCTGTTGGGACATTGCATCGTCTTTCGAGATTGGATCCACTTGGGTCTGCATCTCCTA
The DNA here is from genome assembly GCA_935064755.1 of Tragelaphus eurycerus. Lineage (NCBI taxonomy): Eukaryota > Metazoa > Chordata > Mammalia > Artiodactyla > Bovidae > Tragelaphus > Tragelaphus eurycerus. The sequence goes on along the minus strand of CAKXYN010000025.1, from coordinate 24,267,454 downwards.
GGCAGTCAGGTAAAGCTGACAGGGTCATGGAGCTGTGAAGGGCTGTGCCATGTCTCTATGCCTCTGGACCAAGGGTCAACAAACCAGGAAATATTTCAGCCTCTGCTGAGACACAACTCTTGGGTTATCCTCGAACTCTTGGGCAAGCTGAGAACTTGACCAGCCTCAAAGATCCACCTGGCCCACAGCGCAGTCCCCCTGCAAGTCACCTGTTGTCAGCAGATTGAGCAGATGCTCCCTGGACCATACACAGATGGGCAGGGGCCACGTGGGCCACCCAGAGCAGACCCCTCTCCCAGAGCCCTGGCATCTGGGTCTGCTCCACAGGACTCTTTCAGCCCTCATCAGGCATAAAGGAGGAAGAAGTCTGTCTTGCAGAGATTCCTGGAGAAGCCTGCAATTGCACATGTGCCCTGCTTGTCCAGAGGGGCCACTTCCTTGCTCCAGAGAAGTAGTGGAGAGGGAGCCAGCGGGGAGGAAGCAGCAGGAACACACAGTCTGGCCATCAGCTTCTCCAGGGAAGGTTCTGCTTTCCTAGAACAGTTTTTACCTCTGGGGATTGGCTTCCAGAAGTGGCACAGGGATCTATGAGGAGCTACAGTGTGGATTCCAAGCTTATGGAAGCAAAAGCTTTTTCTCTAATTCATTTCACAAAAAGGCCAAGCTTTTCTCAAATCCAAGGGGAGGAGAGATTAGCTTAACAAAATGGGTAGTAATTATAATGACAATAAGAAACTTAATACAGAATAAATTTAAATTTTGTGTAAAGAAAGCCAGATGTGGCTAGGGAAGAAACTTAATACAGAATAAATTTAAATTTTGTGTAAAGAAAGCCAGATGTGGCTAATCAGATGTGATTAGGGAAGAACAAACATCATTTGTGTAGGAGTGGAAGAAGAAACATTTAAATTATGCGCAACTTTTATTAAATATTTAGGGCCAATTTTAAGTGGAACACTGCTTTTTTATTATAGTTGTTGTTATCCACATAATCTTCTTATGTATTGTAGATTCTGTGTCTTTAAAAGGGGATTATTTCTTGACTTTGAAAAGCATGCTTATAGATGTTTCCTAAAACATTTTACCTCTCCCCTTCCTCCTCTACTCTCCTAAAAGTTAAAGACGTTGACGCATGTTGACTTCAGAAAACAGAACAACATAGTGAAAAAATGGAAAATGTCTTATTTTGAATGATAAAACAATACATTTCCTATTTTCCTATTAAAAGGTCAACATGATTGTGTGACTATAATCAACAATTTCTTTCCTCGAGAGAAACTGGATTATTACACTAAGCCCCAGGGACTGGATAAAGAACCGAAACTGCCCCCAAAGTTGGCAGGCCCACTGCACAAAATTATCACTACAACAAATCTTCATCCTGTCAAGGTACTGTAGTTTATCGTATTTGCTTTCTATTTTAAATTGTGTGTGTGTGTGTGTGTGCGCGCGCGCGCGCACTTAGTTGTGTCTAACTCTTGGCGACCCCATGGACTGCAGCCCACCAGGCTTCTCTGTCCATTGGAACTTTCCAGGCAAGAATACTGGAGTGGGTTGCCATTTCCTTCTCCAGGGGATCTTCCCAAACCAGGGATGGAACCCCAGTCTCCTGCATTACAGGCAAATTCTTTACTGTCTGAGCCACCAGGGAAGCCCATTTATATACTGCTTTAGAATTTAAACTGCTCTTAGCATATGGGGTCCTGATTGTCCAGGGTTGCTTTTTGTTGATGTAAAACTTGTGATAGGCTCCTCCGTTCAGTTGATACAGTGAAGTAGTGCTCTTGTTTGAAACCGACAAGAGAGTGAGGGACACAGAGCAGAGCAAGAGGAAGAGCAAGGCAGAGAGGTGGGTTCAGCCAAAACCTAGCTTCCACTTTGTCTCACAGTGAGCTCTGTTTATTAGTGGCTCCAGAGAGGCAAGGAAACTGGGATTTCCTGTATCAGTACGTCATGGTTGAAGTCTGTCCCCAGGGAGAAAGGACAGCCGCCCAGATGGTGCCAAGTGAGGTGGCTCACTCTGGATGAAGGGAGTTCCCCGAGGAAGGAGGCAGCTCTGAGCCATAGCCAAAAGTCCCAGTCGCAGGAACCTGGTGTATGGGCCTGGTAATGAGGATCTGGGTAAGGGACCAACAGCATCCAGTACAATAATTATCCTTCCAGGCAGTGTTTGGAAATGTAATCATGAACACATTTCTTTCATGCAAGTAGGTATCTGATGCATTTAAGTAGTACAGTTCTTCCAGTAAATAGTCAAATCACACAGATTTTCAAACTTTGTAAACCAACTCGGAAGTTCACGTAGCATTCCTGGGAAACTTCAAGGGTTATCCGGAACTATTCCCACTGTTCTTTTCTTCGTACTTTATATATGACCTTTTTGCTTATAAAATGATTATGTTTTGAAAAATTAATCCAAATGAATATAATTTTTTCCATGAGTCATCTCAGGAAACAGCACTGATCTTTTTCAGACTTCAGTGTCTGCCATATGCCTTCATTCATAATATATAGATTTGATAGTAACTCAGAGCCATTTGGGGGTTTCTTTGGTTTGTTTTTTAATACTTATGTATTTATTTGACTGTGTTGGGTCTTAGGTGCAGCATGTGGGATCTAGTTCCCTGACTAGGGATTGAACCCGAGTCCCCTGCATTGGAAGTGCAGTCTTAGCCACTGAACCACCAGGGAAGTCCTGAGAACTCTTTCTGGAGCAAGATGTATGTTGGGTCAAAACCTGAAGCTTCCCCTTAGTACAAGGTGTTATTATAATGTACTGAAATGGATTTCCTTAGTCTGTTACAAAAGAAAAATCTGGAATATACTGATCGTCATTAGACTAAGTGGACAGCTCTCATGAAGTGACTCTTTTGAAGACTAATACACACTTAAAGATAAGTTATAAATTATATGTAATGTTATTACTTTATTGCTGCATCCCTTGGCATATGGTCATTTGAAGCTTGAGGGACACACAAATAAAATAATACCTTTCATGTGGCCTTTCCCCCAAGTTATTAATAGTGTTCTGGACCGTCAAGAGAGATGACAAAGTAGCAGATCCTTTCCCACACAACATACAAGTGCAATCTATTCTGTTTTTATTTTTCAAAACTCAGATGTTTTGCTTAACATTTTGGAAGAACCACTAGATGCAACACTTGTGATCCTCGCTGGGCAAAAAAGAAATTCTGCCATGGAACAGGTGTTTGTGTTTCTAGTGGAAATTTTATAGGACTTAGAATTTAACTGTTAGAAAAATACTTAGCCTCTTCTGTTTCAGTCTTTCCCTCCCAGCACATGCAGGAAAGAGAGAACTCTTGGAAATGACAACATTGTCTCTGTGGCACTCTTTTTATTAGGAGTGGAGCGGGCTGGGCTGGGAAAACAGGAATTTCCCTAGGCATACAGCATTTCTCAGTGTAGAGAAACGTGTGTGGTTTTATAAGGCCTTCATCACTCCCACTCCAATCCAAGCATGACTCAGGGGTCCCCAACATCTGGGGTCTAATGCCTGGTAATCTGAGGCAGAGCTGATGTAATAATAATGGAAATAAAGTACACAATAAAGGTAACGCACTTGAATCATCCTGACACTATCTTCTCCCCAATCCCCTTCTCCCCCGTGGAAAAAGTGTCTTGCACAAAACCAGTCCCTGGTGCCAAAAAAGGTTGGGGACCACCGCATTACAGGATATTTCGGGTTTGATTGATTTAAATATGTTTCCTGTATGTTTCTGATTCATTGTGTCTTATGTCTGTTTCCACCCTTTGAGATTACAGTAATTTCAGTTACTGTGACAATTGGGTCTGTAGAGTAATTTTTGATGTTTACACAGAACCTAGTCTCTCAGGGTTAAATATCCCAAGAATTATTGTATCTGCAATTATCTTTAAAGGCACATATTTTGCATAAGTTAGATTCAGGGTATATTTATACAGACAAATTGTAAACTAGAATAGCCTACATTTTATTTTTTAGAGCACTTGGTTTTATGAGAGACTACACTATGATTGTACTACCTTCTTTCAGACCAGACCTTGCCTTTTATAGATACAGTCTATTTGCTTGAAAACCTTTCTTTATCACACTTTAGTTAAAAGCTTCCCAGTTGCTTTGGCTTTGGGCCATTTTCATTGCTTTACCCCTTTTCAGGCTGGCATGGGTCTTCAGAGGGCATATTATAAAAAAGTAACTAATAGCCACCAGTCAAATCAAAGACCTTTAAAAATGTAAAAATAAGCACAGTACAGCACTTGATCCAACAGTGCACCTTTTGCCACAGTGTACCTAACACAGATACATTTGTGAGGAGGTTAAGTGGCTGCTATAGCAATAAATGTTTGTTTTCAACAGGGACTTAGGGAGTTGTGCTGATGGCCAGGATATAGACGTTTATAATGGAGAAAAACAGAGGCAAAAGGAAGAACGACAGTAGAGTTTAGCAGGGTCCGTAAGCGATCAGAAGATAGATGTGTGCGAGTGACCCGGTTTCTTGATTATTAACACGATTTTTAAGCCCAGAATTCATTTATTCATCCTCAGTAATTATTAATAATAATGTTTCCCTTTATAATAAGTATCCCTTTATAATGCTTCAGAGACTAAAGGAAGGAAACTAATTCAAGTATTCTTTCTTTTGTGTGCAGCTATGATAAATGCTTCCATGAGCGCATTGTTGAGCTGTGGATATGTATCATTTTTCATTGTGTTTGGGCTTCCCTGGTGGCTCAGATGGTAAAGAATATGCTGGGTTCAATTCTGGGTCCAAGAGATCCTCTGGAGAAGGGAATTGCACCCCACTGCAGTATTTTTGCCTGGAGAATTCCATGGACAGAGGAGCCTGGTGGGCTACAGTCCATGGGGTTTACTGATATATATTATTAAGTAAATAAAGTCTAATGTCTTAAACGAAAAAAATCATTAATCTGGGTTCTATTTGGAGTGTTTGGTTTTTGTTTTAAAGAATTCTCACGTGCAAGTTTAGATCCTATGCTTTGATTCATAATGTGCACAAAATATTGAGCAAATGGCATCAAGTGATGGCAGTTGATAGGAGAAATATAAATAATTAATGATTCTTTTCTTCTCTGCCACAAGTTAACTTTTGAATTATATAATGGTAGAGGAAGTTGTCAGCAAATTTATCAATAAGGATTCTGATTATACTTATTTCGTGAAGTCTCGTTTGTTACTGAGTGCTATATTTGAAGTAAAATACTGGGCTGTGTATCAGTAGGGTCAGAAATAAGTAAAAGTCTTATTTTAATTTAACAAGAACATTTAGTTTATGTTAAGTTTTCACGTAGGAGGAGTGTGCATGGGTTTTCCTTAAGTTAACAATTACCTTGCTCCTTGTCTAAAGAAAAGGATCTGATTCATGAAATCTGCCGTCTGCTGTTTCCTAATGTTTCGGTTACCTGGGATCACATTTTACTATGACACATAGGTTAACAAATACTGAATGACTTTCTGCTCTGAGAATACAGTTGTGCCTCTGTTTCCCACATATTTACATTACTGTTATGTTATGCGGATTTGTACAGGTGTCCTTATGCAATCAATAAAGAAGAAAATACTCCTTCTTACACTGAATTTGGGCTTAGTCTGTGCGTATTTGGGAAGTGTAGGACTCATAATGCATCATATTGGATAACTCTCTAGTTATCCCCTTTTTAAAGCTATTTTTGCTTTCATCTATTCATATTAATGATTAGAAGCATATTAGGAAAATTTCCACAGAGAAATGTAGTTAGTAAGCAATACACCTTTTATTTTTAAGACTTCTGCCTGTAAAAACCTCATTTCCTTATAATTAACAAGAATGAATGAGAATTGTGGTTTTCCTAGCCATGAAATCCTAACACTCAGTAATGTTAGCTAAAAGCCGTGATTGCTCTGTGCTTTGTTTCTGTATATAAAGGGTATGCAAATATGCCATGCTTATCTTTAGTAAGAGAGCTTCCCTAGCTCAGGCGATAAAGAATTTACGTGCAATGTGGGAGATCCAGGCTCCATCCCTTGGTCAGGAAGAGTCCCTGGAGGTGGGAATGGCTACCCTCTCTAGTACTTTCCTGGAGAATCCCATGGGCAGAGGAGCCTGATGGGCTACAGTTCATGGGGTTGCAAAGAGTCGGACACAACTAAGTGACTAACAGTTTTATCTTGAGTAAAAGTGCTTTTAACAGATACAGAAACCATGGTTCCAAGTGGCCAACTAATACTTAGTTTAACTGGATGACAAATCACACAATAACTTTGATATACAGAGTTCAAGAGAGTTCATGATGTCCTTCTGTTATTCCTTTTACAACTTGATCAGTGGCAATTTGCATTCTTATTATTTGAATTAACATAGTAAATATGTGACCATGAGAAAGACTTTATTTGGTAATCAAAACTGACGGCCTAAATTGAGCATGGAAAAATCTCTCATGGAATTTCTAAGCTCACTGGGGTTTCTTCTAGATTGTGATGCTTATAAATGAGAATCCTCTGCTGGCAGAAGAAGCAGCTCTGAATAAATGCTACAAGGTGATGGATTTGATCTGTGAGAAATGTATGAAGCAAAGAGACATGAATGAAGTACTGGCTATGAAAATGCACTATATCAGCTGTATCTTTCAGAAATGTATTAACTTCTTAAAAGACAGAGAAGATAAATTGGACACTCTGATCAAAAGGTACAGTTTTACCATGTCATGTATAAAATACACTCAAATGGATAATGTTTTATTATATGAAATCTCATTATGGCTTTAAAAATTAAACATTTTAGCAGCAGCTGTTATTGTTGAGATCACATTTAATCTGCCAGAAAACAGGGGCCCTATTAAAACTAGATTGACTATTCCATTCTGTACTATTTACAATGTTTTTGCCGTCCTAAATTATGGATGAGAAATCTGAAGTTTGGAGAGGTTAAAAAGCATTTATAAAATCATACAGCTAGAAGGTAGCCCAAGTCCAGGGGTCAGATTCTCATGATTTTACTAAGAAAAGAGAACTAAGTCAGAAGGGTGTAGGTGTGACTTAATCACAGTTTACATTCTTTGTTCAAATAACTGCCATGGTAATAAGTAACTAGCTAATCTGATAAATGTCTAGTATGTTTTACGTCAGGGGTCACCTTTTAAAATACATCCCCGGGCTCCTAAACCTGATAAGACCTGGCCTAATGGGCAGGTGGAATAGCAATTTGAATTGAATCAATCCTCATGATGTGACTACACAGTGAAAATCTTAAGCAGCAAAGAAAAGAGAAAGTGTTGGTCACTCAGTCGTGTCTGACTCTCTGCAACCCCATGGACTGTAGCCCGCCAGGCTCCTCTGCCCATGGAATTCTCCAGACAAGAATACTGGAGTAGGTTGCCATGCCCTCCTCCTGGGGATCTTCCCAACCCAGGGATCAAACCCCGGTCTCCTGTACTGCAGGGAGATTTGTTACCTTTTGAGCTACCAGGGAGGCCCATGGAGCAAGGAAGGAACTACTCAAAGTTCATGTGTTCAGCTGGGAGGAAATGCTTGGTAATTCAATTCCAGTTACTCTTTTAAAACTATCTTTCAGCTTGTTAAAAGGCCGAGCTTCTGATGGCTTTCCAGTATATCAAGAAAAGATCATTCGAGAAAGTATCAGAAAATTTCCTTATTGTGAAGCTACTCTCCTGCAGCAGCTGGTGCGAAGCATTGCTCCTGTGGAAATTGTAAGGCTCTTCCTAACTAGGTTAACTGTCAGTAAGACCTAATTACCATATTTTATACAATTAGAGGCATGTTCTCCTTAGCATTATTTAGTTACCTAATAAAGGCATAATTATCTTAAGGAAAATTTCAGAAACAAACATGGAGATAAATTTGCCTGCTAACACTGTTTCTGTTTACGTGTTTTCCCTCTGTCAGTCTTCTTTCATTTATATAGTTCACGGTTTAATACACAGGATTTCCTTAGATCAGAATATAGATCTTATAGTTACAGTGAACACTTACATTTTTAATGACTCGGTGAAACCTCAATGGGAGGATCACATCCAGTACGTAATACAGACCCATGTTTGTTTTCATATGTAGCCGGTGAAAAACCAGCATAAAATCCCATACTAGATGGAAGTAGGAATTGAATGTCTACCTTGATGGTTTCCTGTCCGGAGGATGTGAGAGGATGAGTTATCGGAAAGCTCATTGTATATCCTGCTAAACAATCTTAAAGTACGTCCCGCTTCTTAGATCCTCCCTTAATGCCTCTGATTTTATAAATTTTCCACACATTAAAAAAAGTCTATTTATACTTAACAGTTATGGGAAGTAAATTTGAACTTTATTATCTGTTCTTTACTTACTTTTGTCATGTATTTAGTTAAGTGGTATTAAAGACACTCCCTGCCTTCCCTGTTTTGGATAGTTTTCAAATGACCTTATCTATACCAGTTATGCTTTTATACATTTCAGTGAAATCCCTTACCAGCCTTTGTGTATTAGGCAAGAAACTGAGCCTGACACTGTTACCATCCATGCCTTCCTCCCTCCCTCTGGCAGTATCGGTTCTTCTCTGCCTTCTCTAGGCTGTTGTATCATTCTCGGCCTGAAAAATCAGGACTAAAAATGAGTTCCAGGTGCTCCTTTTATATATTAAGATGTCATCCAATCAGAACCATTAAAGAAGAAAGGCCTAAGCAGACAAGATGATTTCATGAAGTTCATGCATTGATTTATTCCTGAGAGTCTGCCACGATTTCACATAGAGATTCTTTCCGCTTGCTCTTTAATACGCTTGGCTATTTGGTGTTTAAGTTTTTGGAAGTTTAAAGTTAGCATATTATGAGGGTAGCTTATCAATTATGAATGTGTTTTGGCTATGCATATCATACTCCAGCCAACTATGAATTAAATAGATCAGAGCTTACTTAATCCACATATTAAATATGTGCCTAGGAGTAGGCAGACCCAGTCTGGTACAGTGAACTAGGGACCCAAATCCTTTCCCATTTTCCCACCCAGTATTCTTTAGCCATATGGATTATCATGCACATGCTAATAACCTCACAGTTGCAAGGCATCTAATGCTCTTCCTCCAAACTCATATTCCTGTCCTAGGCAGGCAAGAAAATAAAATTGGTCTAGAGCTGAAAAGCATAAGCAATTAACAGTGGCTGCTGAGTGATATCCAGCACTAATAAGTGTAGCTGACATTGTACCTTTAAGGGAGAAAACAGAAAAACTAAAAATAGCAGGTCGGAGTACTTTTTAAAAAGTCAAAGCAGGTCAGTGTAGGACTCAACAATCCATCTTAGCCCTATATCATAGAACAGTGTAGTTAGTATGGTGTTTGATGTTTATCCTAGTGATCTGAGTCATCAGTAATCAAGATAATATTTATTTAATGCATTTTAGAAACATTTCTCTCTTTAAAAACGTTTGCTGTCCTGAAGACTTGATCTGCAATGCTGTGGTTGTGCCAGATAGCCACTGTTGACTGCCTGACAGATTCCAGTATTCTGCAAGTTCAGAAGCCTCTGAAGCAGTATTGACCTTGTCCCATGACATGGTGGTTCTCACGGCCGGCTGCCATGAAGATCACCTGTGGTATTTCCTGACAGTGTTAGTGCCTGAGCCCAAACCTCTGCCTGTCGTGGAACTCTGACTTCTGCCTGTCACAGAGTTCAGCAGGAAGCATGAGGCATAGCTCTATTTAAGAAATGCTGCTCAAGCATTGTCACATGAGACTGTTAAAGGTGTTTTGCTTTATCATTTGAAGGTGTATATTTTAACTTCTGGAAGGCTAGCTAAGGTCTCTGATTTTATAGGATACGTATTTAACAAAGTAGATGACAAGGTTTTGTATAGTAAGAAAGAATTCTTATCACTCAACTGTGACAAGATTGCACATGATTACTCTGCTGTACCATCAATTTTTTTTCTGAGGCAATCAGATCAGATCAGTCGCTCAGTCGTGTCTGACTCTTTGCGACCCCATGAACCGCAGCACGCCAGGCCTCCCTGTCCATCACCAGCTCCCGGAGGTCACTCAGACTCGCATCCATCGAGTCAGTGATGCCATCCAGCCATCTCATCCTCTGTCATCCCCTTCTCCTCCTGCCCTCAATCCCTCCCAGCATCAGAGTCTTCTCCAATGAGTCAACTCTTCGCATGAGGTGGCCAAAATACTGGAGTTTCAGCTTTAGCATCATTCCTTCCAAAGAAATTCCAGGATTGATCTCCTTTAGAATGGACTGGTTGGATCTTCTTGCAGTCCAAGGGACTCTCAAGAGTCTTCTCCAACACCACAGTTCAAAAGCATCAATTCTTCGGCGTTCAGCCTTCCTCACAGTCCAGCTCTCACATCCATACATGACCACAGGAAAGACCATAGCCTTGACTAAGCGAACCTTTGTTGGTAAAGTAATGTCTCTGCTTTTGAATATGCTATCTAGGTTGGTCATAACTTTCCTTCTAAGGAGTAAGCGTCTTTTAATTTCATGGCTGCAGTCACCATCTGCAGTGATTTTGGAGCCCAGAAAAACAAAGTCTGACACTGTTTCCACTGTTTCCCCATCTATTTCCCATGTAGTGATGGGACCAGATGCCATGATCTTCGTTTTCTGAATGTTGAGCTTTAAGCCAACCCTTTCACTCTCCACTTTCACTTTCATCAAGAGGCTTTTTAGCCCCTCTTCACTTTCTGCCATAAGAGTGGTGTCATCTGCATATCTGAGGTTATTGATATTTCTCCCGGCAATCTTGATTCCAACTTCTGTTTCTTCCAGTCCAGCATTTCTCATGATGTACTCTGCATATAAGTTAAATAAACATGGTGACAATATGCAGCCTTGACGTACTCCTTTTCCTATTTGGAACCAGTCTGTTGTTCCATGACCAGTTCTAACTGTTGCTTCCTGACCTGCATACAGATTTCTTAAGAGGCAGATCAGGTGGTCTGGTATTCCCATCTCTTTCAGAATTTTCCATAGTTTATTGTGATCCACACAGTCAAAGGCTTTGGCATAGTCAATAAAGCAGAAATAGATGTTTTTCTGGAACTCTCTTGCTTTTTCCATGATCCAGCGGATGTTGGCAATTTGATCTCTGGTTCCTCTGCCTTTTCTAAAACCAGCTTGAACATCAGGAAGTTCACGGTTCACATATTGCTGAAGCCTGGCTTGGAGAATTTTGAGCATGACTTTACTAGCGTGTGAGATGAGTGCAATTGTTCGGTAGTTTGAGCACTCCTTGGCATTGCCTTTCTTTGGGATTGGGATGAAAACTGACCTTTTCCAGTCCTGTGACCACTGCTGAGTTTTCCAAATTTGCTGGCATATTGAGTGCAGCACTTTCACAGCATCATCTTTCAGGACTTGGAATAGTTCCACTGGAATTCCATCACCTCCACTAGCTTTGTTCGTAGTGATGCTTTCTAAGGCCCATTTGACTTCACATTCCAAGATGTCTGGCTCTAGGTCAGTGATCACATCATCATGATTATCTAGGTCTTGAAGCTCTTTTTTGTACAGTTCTTCTGTGTATTCTTGCCACCTCTTCTTAATATCTTCTGCTTCTGTTAGGTCCACACCATCTCTGTCCTTTATCGTGCCCATCTTATAGTTCACATTAATAGCCATACTTCTAGCAAAAAATATTTTTGTTTTACTTCTGGTATATTTGTGAGAATATCATTGTTTTGTGACTCCTACAAAAGTCCCATCTTGGGGAAGATTTTGAACATGTCTCAGTCATGATTTTTCCCCCCCCTCAATTTTTATTTATTTTTAATTTTTGGCTGCACTGGGTTTTCATTGCTGCAAGGGCTTCTCTGTAGCTGCCACAATTTTCAACAAGCTCTCTGATGCACACCCTCTTTTCAGCACAACTGCCATAGACATTCATTCTGTGCAGATATTCTGCAGATAATGGAGGCTACTCTAGTTTCAGCGCACGGGCTTCTCATCGTGGCGTCTTCTCTTGTCGTGGAACACAGGCTATAGGGTGTGGGGGGTTCAGTAGTTGCGGCACATGTGGGCCCTGGGCTCTAGAGCACAGGCTCATTATTTGTGTGCACGGGCTTGGTTGCTCCCAGGCATCTGGGATCTTCCCAGCCCGGGGATTGAACCCATGTCTCCTGCATTGGCAGGCAGATCTCTGTACTACTGGGCCACCAGGGAAACCCTGTCTCAGTCATGTTTATGAAAAGAATGTTTGAACATGAACATGCAATTGTAAAAACATTTAAGTACCAGTAATTCTCAAACTTTTCGTATGTTTCAGAATCACTTGTAATAATGCAGGTACAGGGACCACATCCTTAGAGACTCTAATTTAGAAAGTATAGATGGATCTGAATTTTGAACAAACTATCTGATACACTATCATTTCAACACAACTGCCATAGCCATTCATTCCTGATGAAATTATTAACTTATAACTAGTATCTGAGGTTTTATTTTAGCTCTTTTTTTCTCACTATTATCTTCATTCCACAAGAGAATTCTTAACTCTTGAACTAAAAAGAAACTTCGTAATTATTTGTTTTCAGGAGGAGTAAAGTGGTTTTGAAATGAGTCCCGTGTAAAACAGTGTTCCAGGGTGGTTATTTGTTATGTATAACTGGTAAAATAAATACTCTTAGAAAGGAAAAGCAAATAAAAATATAAATTATGAAAATTTCCACATTTTTAGTTAAGAATAAAGAAGCAAATTTGAAAAACTCAGAAACAAGAACTGTTGTGAATAGGTATGATAGCTCCATACCCTGTAATTGCTCTAAGTAGATCCTAATACTATTATCCCAGGCAGATAAATATTTAAATAGGTCTTAATAGCATTACCCCAGGCAGATAAATATTTGCCCTTATAATTTCCTCTGTTAAGAAATTTCATAAATCCTCTTTAGCAGGCCACTCTGATTTTCAATAACTGTGTAATTTTCTTAATTTTGGTTTTTCTTAATAACCTAATGCAACCACATGTATAGCTCTTTAATCTTAAGAGTTTGGAGCATTTCAGTGATAAAGGTGATAATTTTTATCTATTAGAATTGCAGATCTACATCAAGTAAATAGTTTTAAATAGACAAGTTCTTTAAAACACTTAAGTTGCATTAAACTTTTAAGAATTATGATAAACATTTTTGATGTATCCTATAAATTGTCCCTCAGAATATGTATTATATATTGTCTTAATTCTCAGAAGGAAATTCCACTCTGAGTTCACTGTCCTATATCTGAAATCTTTGTATGCTTACTGAATAATCCCAGTTGAAAAATACATTTATCCTAGAATAGAGCCAAATTTTTTCTTTCTGAACATCTGGATCCACAACTTACCTGCCATGTACTTGATGCAGAAAAAAGTGTACTCAGAAAGGTGTATGTGTCATAAAGTCTGTGCAGGCTCTCTCTCGCCTTAAGCATTTTGTCTCTTTTTCTGGAAGTGTCTTCTCTGTAGTCTGTCCATGGTGATTTCAGTGGGGTTTTTTTCCTCTTCTTTCTTCCTCTAGGGTTCTGATCCCACTGCATTCTCTGTGCTTACCCAAGCCATCACTGGTCAGGTGGGTTTTGTGGATGTTGAATTTTGCACTACCTGTGGAGAAAAAGGAGCAAGTAAAAGATGCTCAGTGTGCAAAATGGTAAGAATGAAGTTAAGTTCATTGGCATATGGTTTAGATTTCATCGAAGTTGGTAACTGAGTTTTAATATTCTATAAATGTAATAGTTGGCATTTTTTCGAATAAATTTCATTATATTAGATATGAAGTATTGAATCTAATATTTTAACATAATTTTGAAAAAGAACTATAGGATATATGTAGTTCTATTCTCTCTTCTGTGTAGCTCACATGTTGCCCAGCTTCTATGCTGACCACACCCAAAAAAGAGAGTATGAATGAATGAATTATTATGAGAAAACTTATTCACAGGGGACTGAGACTGGTGCATATATGAGAACCTACAACAATTCATAAATTTGCAGTCCTAAATCTTCCAGTGTTGACTTCAACTACTCTCGCTTCATCAGCTCTTCCTTGTAAAGCTCTCACTCCCTTCTCACTGTCACCAATCTTTAAGCTTTCTGTACTGCTACCAACTTCTGCCAGAATTATCTTTATAAAGAGCATATCTGAATGGATTCTTCTCACATACAGATACTGCCCACATGCATGCATCTGTACATTCACTTTACTCTAAAGATCATGTTAATTTCCTATTGTTTTAAGGTTGAAATTCTTCAGCACATTCTTCTGTAACCCGTCATATTCTGCTAGAAACTTCTTCTCCAGTTTAATTACCTTTAATTACTTACTTCTCTGAGCCTCAGTTTCCTTAACCGTGTGAAATGGGGCTAGACTTTTGAAAACTAAATGAGACCATCTATAATGATTAAGTATGGCCACATATAAAAACACTCCAAAATTCATTACTTGATCTTTTTTTTTCCCTCATGTTTGTGGTTGGCTGGGGCACATCTGTTCCGCAGTGTGTTTCGCATCCTTCTTGGACCAGCAGGCCAGGGTGAACATGTCCTCATGGTGATGGTAGAGCTATAAGTAGGCAAGTAGAAACATAGAAGGTCTTTTGAAGTCCAGCCTTGAAATTGCCATGCTGTCTCATTTCTCTGGCCAAAACAAGTTGCATGGTTATATTTAAAGTTAATTCTCCTCCCCTTCAGAGAAAAGAACTTTGAAGTCACATGGGAAAATGTATGGGTGCAGGGAAGAGTGAAGAATTGGGGCCAGTAATACAGTCTGTAATACCTTCTATGTATAACATCCTAGCCCAGTGCTTGGCATATAATTTTACAAAAATCTAAGCTCTATTTACACAAATGTATTGCTGTCCTAAACACAGCATTCACTTTGCTATTCCTGCATTTTTGTACAAGATATTCCATCCACTTGGAATGCTTCTTTCCTGTTTCTCTGTCTACTGACTCCCTCTATTTAGAGTGAGTCATTGCTTCCTCTGTGTTCCCATTGCTGTGACGTCCTGTTCTAGGATATAAATCATGTTGTTAATTATTAGCCTACATCCGTGCTGCCCCATCCTGCTCTAGCTTCCTCTGGGACAGCAATTGTATTTTCTTTGTCCTTGTACCATATCAATTCTGGTACACAGAAGTCTCTTAAATAAATCATATGTTAGAGTCTTTGGTAGACCACGTGTTATATATATATCCATTGTTGTTAAAAAGTGTAAGCTAAAAATTGCAAAGGTAAACAATACACATTCATACATCATGGTTTTAAAATAAAGCACTTTGGGAGTTAGTCACTTAGTCATGTCCAGTGCTTTGTGAGCCCATGGACTGTAGCCTGCCAGGCTCCTGTGTCCATGGCATTCTCCAGGCAAGAATACTGGAGTGGGTTGCCATTTCCTTCTCCAGGGGATCTTCCCAACCCAGGGATCAGTCCCGGGTTTCCTACATTCCAGGCAGATTCTTTACCATCTGAACCACCAAGGATGCCTAGAAAAGTTAATATTTTTACAGCACAGTACTTGATTTAATGTTGTAATTGAAAAATCATGTGACTACACCTCTTGAAAATAAACCTACAATTGCCTTCAGGTAATATATTGTGATCAGACCTGCCAGAAAACACACTGGTTTGCCCATAAGAAAATCTGTAAGAATCTCAAGGACATTTATGAGAAGCAACAGTTGGAGGCTGCCAAGGCAAAGAGTGAAGAGGAGAACAGTAAGTGTATAAAAACCGAGACCATAATACTTGTCAGTAGGAAGAGGAAGGATCAGTTATGTTAACACAGGACACACAGGAACTGCGTCTTCTCAGGGAACCAAGGAAGACTGGGGTTAACCAACATCAGGATTACACTTAAATATATCCTTCTTTTGAGTCTCTGGGATAATGTCCAGACTATAGTCAACCTAGATAGCACTAGAAAATGAAAAACAAAATTCTGAAGAATGGTGTTTACTCCCCTTTCAACTCTGTGATTCATGAGACTGCTCTGGAGCCATGTGACTCTTAATGAATAGTTTACTTATATTTTGCTCACAAAGGATTTTAAGGCTTTTGAATAAGGAAATAATTAAATTTCCCCTAACGGCTACGTGAAGATTTTAAGATTGGAAGCCTTTAAATTTCTTAATTATGAACCTGCAGATAAAATTATGGAGTAAATTTATAAATTACAAGTTAACTTGCACAGCTTAACTTTCCACAAGTGTGAGGGCAGTGAGTTCCATATTATTTTTCCTCTCCTTTCCTCATAAAATGTTATGACTCATTTTCATCAGAAACAGTGAGTTGCTTGGGCAATGATTCACATATTGGAGAAGAGAACCGCCCACACTCTTACGTCCCATCCCAGAGGATATAGGATATGTATCACACATTCTGGGAAGTCATAGGTTGCCAAAAGGTTACCTGGGTGATTCTGATACTAAGCATGCTCATCTCTATTCCTCAAAGGACCATGTCCCTTTGCCACCTGGTGGAGAAACATATTAATGGAAATAGATGATTTGTACAAACCTGCATTCATACCAAATAAATTGGTATAAATAGATTATTAATAGAACAGTCACACTTTCTGACTGTCTTGTTTTCTTCTGTTTGCTGGACCAAACCTTTATATCCTGTGTGTTGAAAGCAGTGTATAATGGCTGTTGACATACTCAAGAAGCCATATGGGAGGGTTGTCAGTGGATTAGAACTCCTGGTTGTTAGACATCAGTCCATCCCACACACTGTTCTACTCCTTTATTCTCCACGAATGTGCGATAGGCTTTATTATCCCCCACTTTATAAGGAGACAGCCTTGGATAGGCATTTACCTAACCAAGCATGTCAAGCTAATCATGGCAAAGCTGTATTCAAATATGGATTTTGCTTGTCTGCAATCCTGATTTCAAGGCCTGAGTTCAAATGCCAGTTCTCTTATTTTCACTGGCTACGCAACTATGAGCAAGTTAACAAACCCCCTCTCTTCTGTTTCCCCATTTGTAAAAGAATAATGCTAATAGAAAACTCCCCCTTGTGGTTGTTATGAGGATTAAATGATTTAATACACCAAAGCACTTGGAAGAGTGTCTGGCACATGTAAGAACCAGATGACTTTTTTTCTTCTTCTTCTTTTTATCAGATAGCAAACTTGATGTCAATTCTAATTGTGTTGGTGAAGAGCGGCCGGAGGAGGCTGAAACAAGAATCTGCCAAGAGAATGACAATCCTAAGGATTCTGAGGAAGGCGAGAAAGAATCTCTGCAGAGTGATGCTGGGCTGGAAGGCTTACAGGAGGCTGCTGTAGGGCCGCAAGTGTCTGAGGAGTAAGGGCCAGAGCACGTGTCTGAGCAAGCCCAGACAGTCCTCACCTGGCAGGTAGCTGGGAACTCACATGATTGCGTCCTGGTTGGCTCCACACCTGCCTGGCACTGTGGCGGGATTCCACATTTCACAGAATACCTGCTTTCCAACAAGACCCTGTCCACCACGCCCTGACTTCATACTGATTCTGTTCTATAATAGGACAGATATAACTGGAGAGAAAAACGTTTTTCAAAATGCAGGAGAAACATTTCTATTCCCTTTCTGAGGCAGGCTTCCCAGCAGTTGTTCTCAAAGGAAAATAAATATCCTTTTAAAAAAGAAATATATGTTCTTGGGAACAAAGAGGCAAGCAGAACAGTTGTAGGAGACAGATTTTCAGGAAAAGAAAAATTTTATAGCCATAGAGATGAGTAGTTAGAATCATAACTTATATGTAAATAAAATGCTTGATATAAATAGCATTTACGTTAAAGTGCTACTTAAGATGCAATGAAATGAAGAAAAGCTACATGTTAAAGGAGCTCTGACATAGTTCAGCTAATTGTAGTTTTCTGTAGAATTTATCCTGAGCAGACTGAACTTTATGTAGTTCCTGCAGTGACATTTTATCTACAGTATTTGTACCTTCAGAAATGTCAAATCCCCCAGGAGGAACTGAGGTATAGCCACAGTTATCTCAGCATGTGCATTAAAAAAAGATGTTTGATGAAATTGTTGGTTAAACAAAGGCTAAACACACTGTGTCCACAGTTACTATAAAACTGATTTATGTGCCATTTTCCACTTGAAAGGCCGTGACCTTCCTGTAAGCTTTTCACGGGGTTCTTCTTGTCCATGAAAGATTTGTCTGATTATATAACTTGTCTGATTTATAACTGTCCTTTATAGGCTGTGCTGGCATCAGTTTTTAGTGTCTGAGTATTTAAATCGAACTAGAGTGAGATTTGAAGATAGTGCTTTGTTTCAAAGTTCCTGTGTGTTGATTGTAAAATAAATTGTGCCTATTAATAGAGCCAATTTAAATCTTTTTTCATAGTTTATTGCTGTTAGCGGGTGGCAAATGGTAAAGAAATACTAGAGAACTTAAAACATTTTAGGAAACAGCAAATACTGGAGAACACAGTAATAATTATTTTAATATTTACAATTGTAAATCAGAATGACAAGAATTCTCACCTCACTTCACTGATCAGATGCTTGTCTTGCTTTTTCTTTTCCTTACACTCAGTTACTTTTGTCCCAACCCCAACACGTACATCTTCTGTACACCCTGTACTATGCTGCTGTAGGAAGCCTTCTTGTGAATAAATCACTGTTTAGGGTTAAGTGGGTAGGAATTCAGCAGGCACATTTTTCCTGCACTTGTGAATCATGACAAGCCCCCTTCTCTCATTGAAATTCCTCAATCTACACACGGTGCTAAACATTTATCTTTGACTAGAAAAATGGTCCTCTTAGGCCTTCCTCTTTCTCAAGTAAATTTTTAACTCGAGTTCCCTGATTTTAATTATTTTTTGGGTATGTGGTATCATCATGGTTCCTGTTTTTGGATAGCATGAAAGATTATGAAAAAGCCAAAGGGAGTAGAAGAATCGAGATGTGGCAACAAAGAGGTGATTTTCTCTTTATTGAAATGAATGCTAATATGAGTCAGAACTCCAACATAGCTACAGCTGGCATTAATAGTAACTTTCCAGTTGGACAAAGAGGACTTCAGATATAAGCCATGTCAGTATCAAAAGTTCTTCAGGGAAGGATTGGTTAGAAAATGGAATTTAAGAAAAATGAGGTTGGTTCTGATGGTACTCTCTTTGTCATAAATAACCAAAAATAGATGATTCCATTATAACACCATCAAAACAGGTGGTCATCCAGCTACCCTTTCTTTTTTTTTTTTTTTTTTCACCATATTGAATTATTTTCAATATGCCATCAAGAAACTTTTCTCAAAAACAGGACCTGAAGGATTAGAATAGTCTTACTATTGTAGTCTCTTGTACTCAGAGCTGATATAATAAAATATTAAATTAGCCAATGGGTTTATTCAAAACTTGGATTGTGCTGTTTGACCCAGAGGTGGCTTAGTTGCTAAATCCTGTCTGACTTTTTGCAACTCAATGGACTGTAGCCCTCCAGGCTTCTCTGTCCTTGGGATTTCCCAGGCAAGAATACGGGAGTGAGTTGCTGTTTCCTTCTCCTGGGGATCTTTCCAACCCTGGGATCAAACCGGGGTCTCCTGCATTGCAGGCACATTCTTTACCAACTAGGTAATAATAATAGCTAACACTGAAAGCTACTGTATCTTGAAGTCATTTTGTTTAATATTCACAACAACCCCATGAATCAGGCTTTATTTTTATGTCCTCACAGCACAGATAAGGAAGTTAAAGTCTAAAAAGGCCCACTCAATCATCCAAAAGTCCAGAGTTGGAACTCAGCAAGGTCTGCAGTTTGACTACAACATTGTACACTCTTTATATGTTACCATTGCTGTAGTTTCTCTGCAGACATGAGATAATAGTAGAGCTCTGTAGACAAGCCATTATTTTATGGGATGTGGTGGGTAACCCCTCAGCCCTTAAAAAGATGACTGCTTTTAGTCATCCATCATGTTTATGAGTTTACTCGAGTTTTAATATTATTGGATATTAAACGTAACAGAAATACTTGAAGTAGTTCTGCAGTGTTTTTATCTTCTCAGGACCATCTCCCCTGCTTCCGAAGCAAATCACTTCCCTTCTTGAGTGGGAGATAGATGTCTTCCTAGTCGCCCAGTTTTATAAACATCAGTAGTGACCTGTTTCCTTGGCCACAATGAGGCCCATCAGAGTACCTCTCAGAGATTTTACCTTCCTGAAGCCAAAGAGGGAGGATTTTTGTTTGTTTCTCCCTTGGGATGATCATAAATTATAGGGATTTAGTTCCGAAGCTGACATGTGGAGGTACCTAGGAGAATGCAGCCACTGAGTAGATGCAGATAAGAGAGGGATACAAGGAGGGAAGGGTGTCGTATTCACTGGGCTCTGACGTGGTCCACACTGGGTGTGCTTCGTTTGGTTACATGAGCAGATTTCTCCTTTGGCTTTCTATAAATCAAAAGCAAAGAACTATTAAGACCTCCTTGAAAAACTTAATGGAATCAAATTTCAAAAGTTAAATGTATAAATATAATTAAAAGGAAAACGAAGGCATGTGAAAGTTTTGAGATTATATGCTCTTAGAAAAAGTGCAAAGGCAGGTCAAGTTTTGGATCACAGTTACCATTTTGGTTGGAAAAGAAGCTACCACTG
The DNA here is from genome assembly GCA_935064755.1 of Tragelaphus eurycerus. Taxonomy (NCBI): domain Eukaryota; kingdom Metazoa; phylum Chordata; class Mammalia; order Artiodactyla; family Bovidae; genus Tragelaphus; species Tragelaphus eurycerus. The sequence goes on along the minus strand of CAKXYN010000025.1, from coordinate 24,246,885 downwards.
CAAGGTGTGTTTGCATCTCCTAATGTTTATTTTGGAAAAGCACATCTGTTTGTAATTACATAGAAATTAATAATGTTTATGTAAGCTGTGATAATATTAAAGCATCATTTGCATGGACAAAAAGCAAGATCTTAATTTAGTAAAAACAACTTTCTTCTTCCTGCTAATAATGATTGAATACTTTAGCAGATAAACAGATTTCCCCCCAAAAGGTGGCTCTAGCCTAGCTTCTATGTCCTTTAAAGACAAAGTTCTAGTTTTATAAATCAATAAAGGCATCTTTTTAAATGGTGGTCTTAATTTGTCTGCGATGAATCAGGTAGCTATGTAATTGATCAGTTCAGGGCAGTGTAGCTAGCAAATTCATACACTTACATAAAACTGCTTAATCTCAGGGATGATGCCAAATGCTAATTTTAAATGTGAAAAAATTGTCAATTCCAGAAGAAACCATGAATGAATTCTTAGTGACTCTGGCATGAAGAAGGCCTTCTTAAATATGTCACTAAACTCGGAAGCCACAAGTGAAACTAGTTCAGCTACATTTTTTTAAAAATCTGAACACTTCTGGAAAAATAGTGTATACATAGTTTTCATTATTCCTCCTCCTAAGTAAGACTGAAAACCCTGGACTTTACATATAAAACAAACAGAAGAAGGCAGACTGGCTAGGTCCCTCAGGACCAGGCAATGATAAGTGGTTTTTTTGTGTTTTCTTGCTGCCTCATATATCACAGATTTGAGGCAGAAGCCGCCAGTAACATGGAAGCAACAATCAGAGACAAAAGTAAGCTCCAGCAAACAAATGCCTGCTCTATGGATCTTGGACTCAAAGCTGAAACATCAAATCATACCTGAATTTCAAGTCTGCACCAGCCTACCCTACACATTTTGGACTTGCTAGCAATGGCATGAGACAGTTCCTTAAAATAAATTGCTCTCTGTAAATATGCATGTACCCAGTTGATTCTGTATCTCTGAAGAACCCTAATAGACTGCATGTCCTAGTTTGAGCTGCTAAAACAAATTACCATGGGTTAGGGTGGTTTAAACAGCAAACATTTATTTCTCACAGTTCTAGAGGCTAGAAGATCAAGATCTGGGTGCCAGCATGGTCAAGTTCTTGGTGAGTGTCTTCTTCCTGGTTTACAGAGGGCCACTGTACTGTGTCCTCATTAGCAGAAAGGGCATGCTAGTTCTCTGGCCTCTTACAAGCTTGCTAATCCTATTATTCATGAGGCTCCACGCTCATGACCTGATTGCCTCCCAAAGGCCTTACCTCCAAGTACCATCACACTGGGAATTAGATTTCAACGTGTACATTTTGAATGGACACAAACATCAGTCTCTGATGCTAGGTGTAGTTCCTAAGGGGCACAACTACTCTCGAACAACACACGGGTTAGGGGTGCCCACCCTCCCAGAAATCCAAGTATAACTTTCCAGTCTGTCCTCCATATTTGTAGTTTCACATCTGTGAATTCAACCAACTACAGAGCATGTAGTACTGTGCTACATACTTACTAGAAAAAATCTGCCCATAAGTGAATCTATGTAGATCAAATCCAAGTTGTTCAAGGGTCAACTGTAATAGATGACATATATTGAGCACTTTGAGAAAGCCACTATACTTAACACGTTACATACATGACCTACTATAATCCTTGCAACTCTCTGAAGTAACTTATTATTTAAAGAAGAGGAAATTAAAGCCTCTATAGAAATTAACTAACTTGTCCAAGTAACATAACTGGTAAATGGAAGAACTAAACTAGATTGTCCAATTCCAGAGCCCTAGCTTAGAACTGCAGCCCTCCACAAATCTGTGTATCAGAGTTTTCTCTTCCCCAGTTAAAAGATTAAGTGATGGATCCTGAAATAAATGTGCTTCCTTTTGAACCCACTTGAATGGGTCTTTGTTTTTTAAAGCAAATAACTTAATTAAAGACTCTCTCAATTGTGTATTCCATTTTGGTAGAGTTTTAGATTATTTAGGTAAGGATCATGTATTTTATTTTGTCCATTTCTCCAAATGGTATTTAATGTTTTCCTGTCGTGGAACTAATAGGCCTTCATTCCTGAACCAGAAGTACCCAGTATTGAAGAGTGCATTTTGAAACAAATCTTTTTCATACAAATGATATACATTTCCATTAGTTCTCTAAAACGATTAAGTAAAATTTGTTAGCCATATTTTTGCAATTGGAATAAAATTTTCTTCCTTTTTAGCGATTGTGGAATTAAAAATAACTTTGTTTTTACTATTCTTTTAGTGGTTAACCTGAGTATTTCAATACCCCATCCTCCATTTACTGCAATCTAATTAAAAAATAATACTGCTTGTGCAATTTATGAGCCATCTTAAATCTGAGCCAAAATACACCATTTCCATCCTGATAGCTTGTTGCTCTGCCCACCCAACATTATTGGGTGGTGGGTCTCATGGTACTCAGTTCATGATGAGTTCAGCTTAGGCTCCCAGTTCTAGAATGAATGCAGTAGCATTCCTCAAACTGATCAGTGACGAGCTCTCTGATGCTGATGCTGTGACCCTTGAAGACTGCACTGTAAGCCCTCTCAGCTTGCCAGAGGCTTTACAAGATACCGTTACTTACAACAAATACTTCTAACATTATGGATTAGGCTGGGTTATTGTGTTACTTGGGGCCTCCCAGGTGACTCAGCAGTAAAGAGTCCACCTTGCCAATGCAAGAGACACAGGAGATGTGGTTTCAATCCCTGGATTGGGAAGATCTCCTGGAGGAGGACATGGCAACTCACTCCAGTATTCTTGCTTGGAAAATATCTTGGACAGAGGAGCTTGGCAGCTACAGTCCATAAGGAAAGCGTCGGGTATTACTGAGTGATTGAGCACACACAGAGACACATTGTATTAATTATCTATTACTATATAGCAAATTATCCCCAAATTTATCAGCTTGAAGCTTCAGTAAGCATTATCTCATGAAGTTTCTGCAGGCCAAAAATAGAAGCAGCTTGATGGTGTAGTTCTGGCTTGGTTCTCAGGAGGGTGTTATGAAGCTTTCAACCAGAGTTGCAGTCCTCTGAGGCTTAAATTGGATCTGGAAGACCCACTTGCAAGGTGAATTAACTGGGTCTGGGGAAAGAATTGTAACTCACATAGTTGTCAGCAGAGGACTTAGTTTCCTTACTTACTTCTGGAACTAGGTCTCAGTTCTTTACCACGTCGGTCTCTCCAGAGGACTGCGTAAGTGTCATAACATGACAACTGCTTCCTGCAGGTTAAGTGAGAAGGAGAGAGGAAGAGAACATTTTGATTCTTCCTGTGAAGTCATCTTGGAAGCCACATGCCATCATTTTTGCCTTTATATCAGCCACTCATGAAACTCTCTTTTTCTTTGCCTCAGCTTTAACCTTCTGGCAGCCACTATACCAGATTTTGCAGATTCTAGCTGTGCACAGAATCCTATGTGCCCAGAGAAGTCACAGATTCTTGGCGACAGTTCACTACACCTTCTCGGGTTTTCACCTCGCGCTTTTGATTTCAGCCCCACTTCTACAGTGTGTCTGTGGTACAGTGTGCTAATGTCTAGGCACCATCAGGTCAGGGGACACATTGCTCTGCTTTTTATAAGCTTTTCTCTAGCTCTTGAGCTTAGCTGGAGAAGACCAGCAATATATTCTGAGTTACCTTACATGTCCAGTTTTGTGTCTCAGCACCAGGCAACTGCTGAAAACTTTTGTTTTCACTTCCCTCTTACAGAGCGCTTCTGGGTAGGCCAACCACAGATCATAAGCTCACACCCAGAACTGATAAATGCCTCCAAAGGTGAGAGTGCAAGTCATACCTGTGTCATCGTCATATGATAGAATATGTATCAGTGAGCACAACAGAATTATTGCTACTGACAACAACATGGGTCCATTTTACAATGTTGAGTAAAAGAAGGCAGAAGAAATAATTCTGCTTCTATGATTCCATTTATATGCCTTTCAAAAACATTAATATATGGTTTAGAAACCATATTAATGTATATTAATATCTAATATATGTGTTTAGAAACACAATACATGGTTTAGAAATCAGGATGATGTAGTAACTGGTCATTGGACTGGTAACAGGAATGAGGTTTCTAGAGCACCTCATAGGGAAGAACCTGGTAATGTTCTATTTCTTGATCTAGGATGATAGTTACATGTACGTGTTCATTTTTTTGAAAATTTGTTAAAACTTACGATTTGCATATATTTCTATATCCATGTTTAACTTCAAAAGAAACTTAAGAGAAAATGTAGGAATTATTTTTCCTTGGTGTTTCTGTTTACATCCTAATGTTTCAAATAACACCACAGTAAATAAAGAATATGCTAATCACAGCAAAGTTTAATATATAACTGAAAACTACTAAGATTTCTAGAAACCCCAGGGGCTATCTCAGTGTGATTGTAAGCATTTGGGCAGGTCCTGTGTCTTTCTCTTGAAGGTATTTTTCCTCTCGTGTTGGCACCGTGTCCCAGTTCAGAGAGGTAATAGCCATTGCCGATCGCTTCATGGACCTTACAAAAACAGCATCTTCTGGGTCATCAAACATAGTTCTGCAAAAATGGTAATTATGTCAGGAAAAAATCAATTAGACCAAAACACATATTTAATTTAAAGGCATCAGTGCAATATTTTTCTGTTATTTGTAGTATAGTACCACTGACAAATAACTTTAGAGCCCTACTGACAAATGACTTTCAGAACAAGTAACACTGTTTTTATTGTATATTTTAAAAAATACAATGAACACATTTGGGATCAGCTATAATAGATGTCAGTATAGATGTGACTATTCTTGCATTCACATTTAAAGTCAGTGGTTAAATGAAATGATTAAAATATTTATAGCTATGATATGTATTAGTATCTTATATACATTTTATTGAAAAGTTATTATTTCTCTGTATTATGCTACATTTTATAAAAAGTGGTTGGAGATAATATTTTTCAAGACTGAATCCAAAGAAAAAATTCCTTAGTGCAAAATGAAAAGAATGATGATTTAAAAAATTTATCAATATTCATAAATTAAGATTTTTTTCAGTTATGAACTATTTCTTTTAAAAATATAGATTCCAGTGAGTATAAAATATTAATAATTGTGCTCACTGAACATATTTGGGGGAAAAGTAAAAGGGAAGTAAGGACCTTCATTTTTAATATCAGGTTTAACTTTTTTCCTAACTTCTCCCTCCACCTCACTCCACCTCTTAATTTATTTTAGGTTATAATAATAATATTAAAAACCCTAAATATATCAAATATAAATACATAGCTTGAAATCATTCATCACAGGAAGACAGTGTGATTTTTCCTATCAAAGAGTTAGTCATTTTTTTAACTCATTAAAATTCATTTGGGGAAATGGGAATAATTTAGGGAACCACCACAATTATGAAATAACATGATAATAAAAGTAAAGTTTAAAAATCACTTACTTGTCTACATTATTTGCAAATGCAAAGTCTGAAAAAGAAATTCTAAATTAGTATTTTTCAAATGTTTATTCAGCATTTTAAAACAATGAAATAATGCTATAAAGGAAAAAGTCTAGAGCATATGTTTCTGGGTTTTGAGCAGTCTTTCAGATAAATAGTTCAGTTCATCAAAATTGCCATGATGCCTAACCACAAACTGAAATTTTCTCTCAGGTATAGAACCTTGGGTCTTTCTAATGTCTTGAGGCAAATTCTTTACTACAATACATGCCTCAAAACTGAGAACAAAATGCTCTATCAATTTGGTTACCAGTGGAATCCATGTGGGGATTTTTATAATTAAGATCCTGAGTCTCATGTGCAGAAACAGAGCCTTTTTCTTTTTCAGACAGACACATGCATCTGTAAATGGACTAATAGACCAAATGTGGAAAAAATATTTAGGGCAGTTTAAGCCACTTGGATTCTTGGCATTAACTTCAAAGAAACAGAATAAACAAATCCTAGGTCATAAGAATCTACATCTTCCCTAGCTTTGGAGCTCAAAGGCTAGTCCTCAAAGCTTGGATTTCCTATGGTATCTTCTCGAGACTGTCCTTGCTTTGTTTATTCCTCTCAAGAGGCCCAGTGCCAGGCTAGTGATGGAATGTACCAACACCTGTTGAACCAGCAAAGCCCACAGTCTGAGCTCTTGCCAACCCACAGGCAGCAGGGACACTCTGCCTTAGGAGAGGGGTTCATGGCATCGTTCCCATTACAAGTGGCTGGTGCAAGTCTTCCATTTCTTTGCTGGTCTCCCCAGACTCTGTCTACATTTTCAATTACAAAAAGCTCACATTTTCCTTATGATAAATATAAACAAGAGAACAGTAAAAAGTGAAATTCCCCTCTGACCTTTCCAGTTCCTCATATCAGTAGTATCACTATTAAGTGTTTTGTATTTATGCTTCCAGCCTCCTGTGTGCGTATACATGTGCACTCACATACATATACAAAAAGATTTGCTGACAGAATTCTAATTTTGTCACTACTCCACATTATATTGGGCTTCCCTGGTGACTCTGTTGGTAAAGAAACTGCCTGCAATTCAGGAAACCTGGGTTTGATCCCTGGGTTGGGAAGATCCCCTAGAGCAGGGATTGCATTATATTACTCAAAATGTGTCTTTTCTTTTCTTTTTTTATATTCAAGATTTATCATGGAATGATTCTTTAATCCAATAGTTTGTATTGTAAGGATGTGCCATAAGTTAACTTTCTATGAGTGGCCATTTAGACTTTCTACTATTTTTCTATTATGAAAAAATGTTTCAATTAGCCCTTTATACATATATCTGTTTGTGTGTGTGCAGATACTTCTATAGTAGAGAGATTTCAAATTTAGTTGCTGTGTTGAATAGGTTGCATATTTTGTATGTGCATGGGTACTGTCACATTGCCATATGACCTTGCAAGAAAGCTGAACTAGTTTACACTCCCACCAATTATGTATGAGTTATGCTTTTGTCTCTCCTCCACTTCACCAGCCTTTCCAGTGTTTGCCTAACTGCAGGATGAAAATGGCATCTCATTGCTTTAATTTGCACTTGCTCACTCATGAGGCTGATGGTTGGACGTCACATTTATTTCCTTCTATAAATGTCCACATCTTTTGTCACTAGTTTTCAGATTGATTTATAGGATCCTTTGATATCACGGGCATTAACTGTCGCCTATTGTATATACTACAAATATTTCTTCCACTTGTGTTTTTTAATTTTATTCCTGGGATTTGAAAAAATTTCAAGTTGTCCTTGCTTCTCAGGCTATTTGGAATACAATTGATTTCTTTCTCAATTTAGGGTGAAGAGTAATAAAATCAAAATGTGGTGTTACAACTGCTCTATAAACATTTTCAAGTATAGTTTATTTCCAGTGAAAGAATATCATCCTCAATGTGCACATCACAGTAAGAACAAATGTAGAAACTATAAAACTATAAGGCACAATTTTAAAGCTTATGTAGGGAGTTCTACTAAGTTCATTATAAATGTTTTGGTTTGTGGAAAATGAATTGAAGATTGATAGATTAATTAGGGTCATGCTGCCAATTTGGGAGAGGGTTATAGTCAACCTATCTATGAATTAAGAATGTGGATTAAGAAGAAAGATTCCAAATGCAATGAAATACTCTTTCTATCCTTTCTTCCCTAATTTTATTTTTGGAGATTTGATATGAAAGAAATGTAAAGCTCTAAAGGTAGTAGTCAGCTATCCTCCTCACACTTGGAAAACACTCTAGGCATGATAAACAGATGGGGGTGGCCTTATGTTGCTTGTTAATAGGTGCATTAGTTGTTTCTAAGAGTGGGGATTTTCTATCCAGAGGTTCCTTTTCTACTACAGCATGGCCTATCCCCCCAGCCCCCCACTAATCCAGTAGCATTTAGTTTGAGTATTATCTTTTACATGAACTAAAAAACCAAGTGGCTAACCAATAAAACAGTCCAACTGGTCATGCAGTTATGTGTCAGATCAGGTGTTGCAATGGCTTGCGTAATAAGCATCCTGACAGCCAAAAGAAGATATCACCCTCATTTTAAAAATCAGGAGGCTGAAGCAAAGTCATGTCCAATACAAAACGTGTAATTACTAGCAGAGCTGGTGTTTAGATCCAGGAGAATCTGATCCTAAAACTTGTTTCTTGCCTCTACACTGGTTGTTCTCCTAGTGGGAGTATGCATCAGAATCACATGAAAGGCTTGTTAAAACATAGCTTCCTGGGTATGTGCATCTACAGCAAGTTACTAACTGATGCTGCTGCTGATTTGGGGGACTACACTTTGATAATCATTGCTCTACACTATCGCCTTCTGCATCCAGAACATGTCCTCCAGGTATTTCTCCTGTTCTATGGGATATATAGGGGATTGAGGAATATGTCAAATTATACTCTGTGGAAACAATCATACAAATCAAGGCATTCTATAATGTAACTGGCCTGGTCCCTTCAAAAAGTCATGGGAAAACAATGGAGGTTATTGTAAATTAAAAGAGACTGAGATAGTTGGATGGCATCACCAACTCAATGGACATGAGTCTGAGCAAACTCCAGAGGAGGTGAAGGACAGGGAACCATGGCATGCTGCAGTCCCTGGGGTCACAAAGAGCTGGACACAACTTATCGACTAAACAACAATGAAGAACCACAACAACCAAACATAATTGTGAACCCTGACTGGACTCTGGTTTGAAAAAGCAGTTGTAGAAGTCATCTTGGAACAAGTGGGAAATTGGAAAATGGATTATATATTAAATAACATAAAAATTAAATATAAATACGTTGTTTTTCTTAGGTGTGATTATGGCATTGTGGCTTTATAGAAGAATGTCCTTATTTTTTTAATTTACAGGACAAATTATTTAGGAATGAAATTTCATTATGTCTGCTACTGAAGTATTTAAATGGTCATCAATACTCAATATTTTTGAGTTTACATAAGAAGTAAAGCCTCATGCTGCTGCTAAGTCACTTCAGTTGTGTCCGACTCTGTGCAACCCCATAGACGGCAGCCCACCAGGCTCCCCCATCCCTGGGATTCTCCAGGCAAGAACACTGGAGTGGGTTGCCATTTCCTTCTCCAATGTGTGAAAGTGAAAAGTGAAAGTGAAGTTGCTCAGTTGTGTCCGACTCTTAGTGACCCCATGGACTGCAGCCTACCAGGTTCCTCCGTCCGTGGGATTTTCCAGGCAAGAGTACTGGAGTGGGGTGCCATTGCCTTCTCCATAGATGATGGTGAATAGAGTAGAATATTAATTGTTGAATATACATGGACATGTATAAGTGTTTAATATTTTTTCAACTGTTTCTGTTGGAAAAACTTCATGATAAAAAATTGACTTTTCATCTTGATTTTGCCATTTTTTTTAAATCTTGTTCATTCTTGAATAATAATTTAGCTGGTTGTAGAATTCTTGGTTGACTATTTATTTTCCTTAGCATTTTAAAAGTATTAGATCACTGTCCTGATTTCCATAATTGCAGTTGAGGAGTGTGTTGTAAATCTATAAATTCTTCTTTTGTAGGTAATCTATAATTTTTTCTCTATTTTAACCTCATTTTGCCTTTGGTGTGGATATTTGTTGCTGTTTTATGTCTTTTATGTTTTTGAATTAATTTTGTCTGGTGAATCTAAGGGTTTATAACATTCAACAAATTTGGAAAATTGCCAGCCATTACCATTTCAAACATTACCTTCAGCCCAATTTCTCTCTTTTTCCCTGTGGGATTACAACATTTGTTACTAAATTTATATAGGAAGTAAACATTATTTCCAAATGTCTCCTTATCACCTGCTTCTTTTTCTATGTTGCATTCTGGGTAATTTCTTCAAAACTATTTTCCAATTTAATATTTTTTTCCTTTTGTTTCTAGAGAATCTATTTGGTTATTTTTCAAATATATGTTGTCTCATTGGCAAAATGTCATGAGGAAAAGGCTTTTTGTCTCTGCACCATTTTTCATCTCCCCATGTGATACCTGATGGTACAGTAACCACTTGGCAACCATAAAGCAGATTAAGGATCACAGAACAAAAGATAGATGTATTCTCAAACACCAAAAACATCATTTAACTTTATACTAACCTTGGACACTCTTTGTTGTGTGAGTAAAGTAAAGCTCTCTTTGCTTAAGTCACTGTAGTTAGATTTCCGTTACGTACAAGAAAATTAAATTCCAACTAATGAATACATTACTGAAGATATTCAAGTTATACTTACATACTTACATATGATTGCATATGATCACACTGTATGAGAGTACAACCAAATAACAATGTTTATGTCTGGATGGAGGAATTGCAATGATCTTTATTTATTTTTAATATTTTTCTATATTATCAAAAACTTATAGCCTTAATTCATAAAATTGTCCAGAGTCATTGATAATAGTAGCAATTGCAGCTTATTCACTGAGCCCTTTATGCTGTGCTAGATATTGGGGTGTGGACTTCAATGTGTTATCTCATTGTTATCACATTATCTTATTTAACTAATATACACAAATGAACTAATATACACAAAAGGTTGCATACTTAATTAGGCTAATAAAATTAGAAACTATTTCAGTACATAAGTGCTCAGCTTACTGTAAATTGAAGTTATTATATTCAAATTAACCAAAAGCTTGTGGAGTTTTAATTTCATTTTTTTTCTTTTTTCAAAATACCTGAAGGTACTCTCTGCGCTGGTTTTTGCTTAAATGGTGATCGAGGATCCCATGAGGCATCTACTTTTCCTCTGAATGCTATTGATTGAACAATATGAGCCTTTTTATGGTTAAAAAGTGTAATCATTGACCTTCTTTCCTTTTCTGTAACTTCTGACAAATGCAAAAAAGTAATGTTATTGCATGGCATTATATGCAGAGTGAGTCAAAAAATAGAATTTCTTTCAAAAATGGATTTGTCCTAACTACATTGTATGTAAACATCCTGTCATAATCAATTTGTAAAAACTCTACCAAGCTAATTCCTTAATCTTACAAGCTCAATATATGTCCCTAATGTCACAGGGCACAGATCTATCTTATCTCATCCAGACATTCTAATGCATCACCATGGATGATTGAAATTACAACTGTGCTACATCTCTTCTTTTCCTCAAGGCTATGAGGAAAAAGGAGAATAAACATATGGTTTTAATATATCCTCATTAAGAAGTTACTCAGTTACAAATGATTAAGAATGTTCACATCTGTGGAAAGGTAAGTAGGTAGGTAGGTAAATAGCACTTATGGGTAAAACAGACCTCAAAAAATGTAAAATATAATGCACTGAGGTTGATTATTTGTGGCTTATACAAATCAGACATACTAGTTTGTCTGCAATGTCTAAAAATATATCACAAAGAGGTTATGATTGATTACATGTTTTAGTATATATATGCATATATACTTGCAGAATTTCAAAGAATATGACTTTTATTTTTTAATATAAATTTATTTATTTTAATTGGAGGCTAATTACTTTACAATATTGTATTGTTTTTGCCATACATCAACATGAATCCACCACGGGTGTACAGGTGTTCCCCATCCTGAAACCCCGTCCCACCTCCCTCCCCGGACCATCCCTCTGGGTCATCCCAGTGCACCAGCCCTGAGCATCCTCTGTCATGCATTGAACCTGGACTGGCAATTTGTTTCACATATGAATATGACTTTTAGAATTTAAATAGGCTAAGCCTTAAGAGATTTAGTCCAATTGTCTCATTTTTGAAATAAAAAATTAAAAGAGTGCCAGGGGGTCAGTGAATGAATATTCAATACATAACTGACAAAAAAATAAAAATTTAAAAAAGAATAAGGAAAAACATGTATTATTGACAAAGCTAGAATCAAAAGGAGACCTTTCTCCAGGCTCTGTTAGATGGTCTTTCCTATAAAGTGGTCAACAGACAAGCTCCTAAACTAGAGCAAATTTCATACAGCAAAAATTTCAAAAATAAATAATTGAAAAACTTTCATTTACAAAGACAGTTATTTTCAAAGATCAAGGATCATCAGCATTTTAAACCACTGAGTTATAAGACTGGCTCTCCAATATTTCTCTTCAAGAAGAAATGCTCTTACGATTTCGGTCAAGCAACTCGACTCCTGGAAGGTGGTAGATTATATATAGACGGTACAGGTTATACTGGCATAAAGGGTTTTGGTAGAGAGCTGCAAAGAAAGAAGCCAAATTAAGATGTCAGATTTTGAAATCGGTTTCATTTAACACATTATATGAAAAATCGCAAGATTAATATAAAACATAAGTATATGTGAAGCCCTGCTTCACAGACTTTTGGTATCACCAAATCCTTACCTATTCATTGCAGGACTTACTTTTTCTATCTGTTAAATTCATTCATTCAACAAATACTTTTGGAATGTTTACTATCTTTTAGGAACTGTGCTAGGTGCTGAGGATGTATCTGTGACCCAAATCTGCCACAAATGGGAAATTTTTTAACATGTCCATAAATTAATCAGTAAAGGAAGAACTTAATATCAGCTCTAGAGGGTTCTGAGAAGATCGAAGGCAGGAGGAAAAGGGGACCACAGAGGATGAGATAGTTGAATGGCATCATTGTCTCAATGGACATGAGTTTGAGCAAACTTTGGGAGATGGTGATGGACAGGGAAGCCTGGTGTGCTGCAGTCCATGGTGTTGCAGAGTCGGACATGACTGAGCAAGTGAACAACAACAAAAGAGGGTTCCTGCTGCTGCTCTTTATTAAAGGATTTGCTCATTTGGTTCTCTTCTTCCCCTCTCAAAGGTCACATTGGCATCTGTGAGGAGATGAGCTGAGATGTGGTACACCGTTTGAATAGTTTTCTTTCTTGGCTTCCCACCATTGTGCCTAGTTCAGAACATGTAAAGCCAGTAGCAGCTTCAGGTCTCAGCAGGAGCAGAGATGAACAGATGCTGGTTTTGCACCCTGCGTACCTCTGGCCAGGCACAGGGGCTTCGGATTTCCTTGAGTGGAGGTGCTAGGATACCTAAAGAACCATGCTCGCTAATCCAGCTGCTGGAGGTGGGAGGCATGCTAATGCAGAACTCCTGGCATTTCTCTCATGACATCCCTTAGGCATCAGAAGATTTTAAAAAATGCATCAACATTTTAAAAATCTTCAACTGGAAGTTGTATTTTATTTTCCACAGAACAGGTAGAATATTTTCCCTCTCCTTCTTTAGATAATATTAAGCAGGGTTATTTCAATACAGTCTTTTATAATTTTCACTTGGATATCTTTAGCTATTGGATTCTGCCTACATGGAATTTCTAGAAAATATTTCTGGAAAATATACCTAGTGAGGAGAACCACTAGATGGCAGTAACAGAAAGAGCTCCAGCTATTGTACAAATATCACTCAACAAAATGAGGCTCATTTAATACATTTAGCTGTAGCATTTGACTATTTATAGAATACTAGTTTTGATAAAAGTATGAAAGTATTAAGCACTGGAAACCCAGGAAAAAACTGATTAATATTTATAAAGAAGAGTTTGCAACATAAAGAAGACAGGGGCAGAGGGCATGCTTGGAAAACAAACTGTTTAGATAAAAACTGAAGAAGCTAATTATCTGCATGCTTTTTTCTGCAGGAAATAAAACATTCTGATATTTGTTGTATAAACACTAACTTTTCCGGCTAATAAAATCGTTATATATAGCTGTTCCCTGTGGAAAACATGAGCTTTAGAGGGACTTAAAGCAGGCAATGGAAGACACCTGGTGCATAATAAACAAAAGTTATAAGCAGAAAGGCATAAAAGAAAATGTAGAGCCAGGGGCAACAAGAAAATTTAAAAGAAAGGAAATATGTATGTATTGGGGGAAACTAGAGGAAAAGTAAAATGGATATTTTTCAAGATTTCTTAAGTGACAAAACTGGTTTGAATTTTAATCTTAAAAGACAAGGAATTTAACATAACAAAATAATGGTAACTACAGGATGGAGAATAGAACGGATGTATATTAAACCAGTAATAAGGACAGATTTAAAAAGATCCACAGCGATCATGCATTGTAGTTTGAGCCAGAAAAAGAAGAAAACGATTACCTTCAAGAATATAAAAGCAAAGCACTGTTGTTTTTAATGAGAGTTTAGGAGGAAGAAAACTTCACACGCACTTTGTGCATAAGGCTGCTCTGTGGTTACTGACTTGGAGAATCACATTGGACACCTCATAACCCTGTCCTACACTGTAGCAGTTGGAGCAGAGTCTGCCTTTGCATGTGATGTTAGTGGAAAATGCACAAGCATCTTACAATGACGTTTACTTTGGGGATACCCTTCATAGTCTGTTTTCCCTCTGAGAACATTACTATTTAATTCCTTCTCTTGGTTTTCTTCCTAGTGCTTGGTTAACTAACTTCTTTATGTATTGTAATACTTCTGGCTTTTGCTAAACAAATCACCAAATTTGGATCTACTGTTATTACTTATTAAAAAGGTGTCATAATACTAAAAACTTGTGCTTATTGTGGTTCAACATTCATCTCATCATAAAATATAAGTGATAGCAAGTCAGAAAACTGGGCTATTAATCTCAGTCTCTAAGTTCTATTTAAAAAATAGAATTAAATAATTTTAAATTATTCTGTTTTTATTATTCAGTTTTTTTCTTACTCAAATTTTAGAAGGAAGCAATCTTATTTTTAATTCTTTTTTCCCCTCCATACTATCAAGCATTTAATATTTTGGATTTATGAGTTTTGGACTGATGCTACTAAAATTACCATAAATAAAGTTTCTAAGATATGATATCAGTTTCCTGTGTCTGAAAGTTCTGAAAGTCTTCTATGATGTATGGGTACATTCTTTCAGGAACTATGAAGTGAAATTGCTTACACTTTCACTTTCAATAGGTTAATACTATTTAATCCACCTTTCCTCTAGGCTACTTATAGAGTACACCTTGATGGCGCCAGCACTGTCTTGCTTATCTTAATTTGGGATTCTGAATCTAAGCAATTTATATCTACCCAATAATATATCAAAATGTTTCTACTACTTTACTGCACAAGCTTGAGCTCTATGAGTCACATGTGTGAAGCTATTTATGGAAACAGAAGAAGAAGAAAAAAAAATTATCTAAATTATTAGCACCAGTTAATTTTTATTAACTTTTAAAGCAAAATGTAAAATCCCATTTAAATGAACCTGAATATTTTTAAGATCATCTTTGAAGAAAGTTGATGTAATTAATAATGTGTCAGCATGTTCATTTTAATAGATGAGGAAATGATATAGAGAAGTTAAAAGTAGTTCCATCTGTGCCTGTACAGAGAAGCCTGTGAAAGGAAGCTTGCTGTTGCTGCTGCTAAGTCGCTTCAGTCGTGTCTGACTCTGTGCGACCCCATAGATGGCAGCCCACCAGGCTTCCCCGTCCCTAGGATTCTCCAGGCAAGAACACTGGAGTGGGTTGCCATTTCCTTCTCCAATGCATGAAAGTGAAAAGTGAAAGTGAAGTCGCTCAGTCGTGTCCGACTCTAGTGACCCCATGGACTGCAGCCTACCAGGCTCCTCTGCCCATGGGATTTTCCAGGCAAAAGTACTGGAGTGGGTTGCCATTGCCTTCTCCAAACTTAGCTGTTAACAATCAGAGGTTCTGGCTCAAGGTTATTTACAAGATCAGAATCTCCACTGTTACCATTTCATTTTAACTAAAATCTCTGGGCCACAGCTTGTCCTGAATATGGAAGTGATACCTGATTTTTGAAAGACAAACTTGAACTAAATCAGGGTTTAAGAGAGTGAGGGATGCTCTTTCAGGATAAACAGCAATAAAAGATCCAGCTGGCTTTTTAATAGAGTGGACTGTTATATTGCATTATATGGGAGAAGTAGTCCTAACCTTGAGGGGCATTTCCGGGTAAAGAGTCTCAGATAAAGTAACCATTGAGGGACTTACCTGGTGGTCTAATGGTTAAGAATGTGCTTTGCGATGCAGAGGCCATAGGGTCAATCCTTGGTCATGTTGACTAAAAAGATGTACAACTTGAGAGTTGCAAATTAAGTTTTATTTGGGGCAAAATGAGGGCTGCAGCCCCGGAGGCAGCACCTCAGATAACTCTAAGAGACTGCTCCAAAGAGGTAGTAGGGGAAGGTCAACATAGAGGATTTTGGTGAAGGGGGAGTTCAATACCATTAAGCATTCATTTTACAAAAAATTTGTTGCTAGGACCTGATGTCACCATGAAGGGATTTAGGGCTTTTCTAGATATGAGGAGATGTAAGGATTGGGATCATAAAATCTGTTCCTATAACTTCTATCTAAAGTCCTGTCCCACAAGATTGCCTGAAGCACAGAGTGCCGTACTCCACCCTGAGCTCTCTCAGGGGGTGTTGAAGGTCAACAGTGCGGGGTTTAGTCTCTGGTGGCCATGGCGAATGCCCTTGTTGTTCAGTCGTTGTCAACCATCTTGGCAAGCGCCAATTTATAGTTGACAGGGAACTAAGATCCCACAAGCCATGGAGCAACTAACTAGAGAGTCTGTGCATCATGAGGAAAGATCCCATAAGACACAGTGAAGACCCTGTGTGCTACAACTAAGACCTGACTTAGCCAAGTAAATAAATAAAGAGGAGACCATGATCCCACAGTGACCTCTCAGCATCCCTCTTCACTCCCTGACTATTTGCCATCAGCAGTGGACTGCGGCCAACTGAGGAAGGGCAGGACAGGATATGCTTAAGAGCAGAATCTGTAAAAGCTGGAGATTGCACCTTTGACAAGGGGCATTTCTTGTCTACAATGGTGAATCCTTAAAGACTGCAAGGAAAGCAAGTCTTAACAATTCTGGAATGTGGGAGTCCAAATATACTTTCTAATAGTGGAGCTTCATGAAACACAGAGACAATTAGAAATGAGGAGACTAAAGATTTAGAAACAGAATGGGTTCAGCATTTTGTTGCTGTTGGAATGTTTTTTTTCCATGTAGGCAAAGAGGCAGGGAGGCTGAAGGTCAGTGAAAGTCTGCAGCCACAAAGCAGGTCTTTGACACCAGTACAGATTTAGAAAGTGTTTGGAGGAGAGAAGGGAAGAGGAAAATGGAGCAAGAGAGGAAGGGTGTGGAAAGGTAGACTGCCTGGAGAGAAAAGGTGTGTCCCTCCTGATTCAGCCTGGAAGTCAGGAATTCCAGTTTCCAGGACCTCACACTCTGCAGCAGTTTTAGGCCTCCCTGAAGCTCCCAGCCATGGGAGCAATCCTGGGCAATCTCTCCGCAATTCTCTCTGTAAATGCCTGTGGAGGGTGCAGTGCTGAAATGGATTAGAGGTTTACCCTCCAGGCTATTTTCTCACCCTCTAAAGAACTGGTAATTGAAGTAGAATAATAACATTTTTGCATTTTATACAGTTTTACAACTTGAAAAGACAAAATTCTTAACACTTGAAAATACATGGATTTCTCATTTTAGTTAATGAACTGACTCTATTCTGTGATTGCAAATGAACCTTACAGAAACTTAATTTGGGGACATTACTGCACAAATATAATTCAGTTCAGTTCAGTTCAGCAGCTCAGTCGTGTCCAACTCTTTGTGACCCCATGAATCATAGCACACCAGGCCTCCCTGTCCATCACCAACTCCTGGAGTTCACTCAGACTCACGTCCATCGAGTCAGTGATGCCATCCAGCCATCTCATCCTCTGTCATCCCCTTCTCCTCCTGCCCCCAATCCCTCCCAGCATCAGAGTCTTTTCCAATGAGTCAACTCTTTGCATGAGGTGGCCAAAGTACTGCAGTTTCAGCTTTAGCATCATTCCTTCCAAAGAAATCCCAGGGCTGATCTCCTTCACAATGGACTGGTTGGATCTTCTTGCAGCCCAAGGGACTCTCAAGAATCTTCTCCAACACAACGGTTCAAAAGCATCAATTCTTCAGCGCTCAGCTTTCTTCATAGTCCCAACTCTCGCATCCATACATGACCACAGGAAAAACCATAGCCTGGACTAGACGGACCTTTGTTGGCAAAGTAATGTCTCTGCTTTTTAATATGCTATCTAGGTTGGTCATAACTTTTCTTCCAAGGAGTAAGTGTCTTTTAATTTCATGGCTGCAGTCACCATCTGCAGTGATTTTGGAGCCCCCCAAAATAAAGTCTGACACTGTTTCCACTGTTTCTCCATCTATTTTCCATGAAGTGATGGGACCAGATGCAGAGTAGCTAGTAAATGCCAACATTTTTAAAAAATATAATATCTTTAACCAAAATGGGGTAAGGGTTCAAACTGCATATTTGGTACTAAAAATTTTCAGAAATATTTTTTTTGGGTGGAGGGGCAATTATACACAGCATTTTCTCTATTAAAAAAAAATCTCAGTAATAACAATTTATATAACGAATTACATCACTATGATTTTTAAATAGAGATCATTTAAAACGTTGTGACAGGCAATGGTATGGACCTTACACTACCAGGCTGAGCTAAGAGAGCAGGAAAAGGCACTCCTGCATTCCACCTCAAGGCTGACACTACTCTGTGGCCACACAGAGGCTTCCTATCGGAGGCAGGCACTGAATTTTCAGACTCTTCACACCCCAGCCCGTCCCCTGCCCCCACCAGGCGCTTCAGTTTAGGGCATAACCTTGTTGACTACGATGGCAACCTGATTGCTAATCTCCAAATCTTGTCTTGTAAAATAAATTTGCTTAAATTATTGAGCTCTTATATTTGGCAAATTGTCCAATTAGTTTTGCATTCAGGCGCCTCGGGTCTCCAGGAAATACGTACGTTGACTGTTAGAAAGCTGTAAGCTCCATACAGATCCAGATGGGGTCTTTCTTGTTTACCTTTAAGTTCCCATCTAGAAGAGTCTCACTCAGTGAATGCATGATAAATATTTATTGAATGAATGAATGATAAACAAAAGAAGCACAGTATGAGTTTAACATTCCATAGTAGTCTAGTTAGAGCTCTGAGCCCTGCATTTCTACCATTAAAGAGGGAATAATTCTAATCACATCATGCTAATCATATCATTGGATTGTTATGAAGATTTAAATGAGAATATTATAAGTATTTTCTAAACATTCAAACATTGTATTATAATGTTAATTATAATGATTATTATTTAAAATGTCAATTAAAAAAATCTCTTTACCAATAAGCAGAATTTCTAGACCATGTGCATCTTAATTCATTATCCAACTTTACACAATCCATAGTAAAATAATATTTTTGTTGTTACACCTGGGGTCAGTACCCGGTCAGGAAATTGTGAGATCCCACAAGCCACACAGACCAGCCAAAAAAAAGAAAAAAAGAAAGGAAAAAAACCCCACATATTTTACAGAATTAGTTTAATATGTGAAGCAATCCTGAGAGGTAGCTATTAGCCCATTTTACAGAAAAGTGAAAGTAAGGTAGAGTAGATCTTGCATAACCAGTCTCTTAATCACAGAAGCACCTGTTCAGCACAGAAGGGCCAGATACAAATATGCATGTCAATCCGGATAAGTCTTTAACAGACCTTATCACAGCTCAAAAATGAGCACTGAATTCCCATTAACTTTGGGAAATCTTAATAGTTAGTTTAAGAACCTACCTATAAGCACTTAAATAATTTCTCCTTACAGTAGCTATAACTAATCAACACTGAAAATATTTGAAAACTTTAATAACTATGTTTTGATCTGATCAACAACAGCAGTTTACACATTTTAAAGCACTGTCTCAGGCAATTCTGAGAAAATAATACAAAATAAATAGGGGGAAAGACAACATCTATATTTTGACACTGTATAAAGAAGTTTCTCTTGATGAAAGTGAAAGAGTAAAGTGAAAAAGTTGGCTTAAAGCTCAACATTCAGAAAACGAAGATCGTGGCATCTGGTCCCATCACTTCATGGGAAATAGATGGGGAAACAGTGGAAACAGTGTCAGACTTTATTTTGGGGGGCTCCAAAATCACGGCAGATGGTGATTGCAGCCATGAAATTAAAAGACACTTATTCCTTGGAAGAAAAGTTATGACCAACCTAGACAGCATATTGAAAAGCAGAGACATTACTTTGCCAACAAAGGTCCGTGTAGTCAAAGCTATAGTTTTTCCAGTGATCATGTATGGATGTGAGAGTTGGACTGTGAAGAAAGCTGAGCGCCAAAGAATTGATGCTTTTGAACTGTGGTGTTGGAGAAGACTCTTGAGAGTCTCATGGACTGCAAGGAGATCCAACCAGTCCATTCTAAAGGAGATCATTCCTGGGTGTTCTTTGGAAGGACTGATGCTAAAGCTGAAACTCCAGTACTTTGGCCACCTCATGCAAAGGACTGACTCACTGGAAAATACTCTAATGCTGGGAGGGATTGGGGGCAGGAGGAGAAGTGGATGACAGAGGATGAGATGGCTGGATGGCATCACTGACTTGATGGACTTGAGTCTGGGTAAAGTCCGGGAGTTGGTGATGGACAGGGAGGCCTGGTGTGCTGTAATTCATGGGGTTGCAAAGAGTTGGACACGACTGAGCAACTGAATTGAACTGAACTGAAAGAAGTTTCAAACTCTGAAATCTGAAAACCTATTCACTGCTCTGACTCTTTTCCCTTGGTCCACCGATAAACATTTGTTCTGAATTATGTACCAGTTTATTTACTCTTCAACACTAAAAGCTTATTGAGAGTAGGAACTGTGTATTATTTATTTTTCCAACCCATCTCACACTTTCTTCAAATACTGAGGCCAGTTCCTGGCTATCTATGAATTAAGTTTGTGGTACACCCAATGGAAAACTTCCATTAAAATATGCTCTTTTGTGTGTGCAGGGGGGGGGGGTGAGTGTCAGCTTTATTAATATAATTTCCATATGATAGGCTTCACTAATTTTAAATACACAATTCATAGTTTTTAGTATATTCACAGAATTGTGCAATTGTTGTTGTTGTTCAGTCACTCAGTTGTCTTCAACTCTTTGAGACCCCATGGACTGCAGCACGCTAGGCTTCCCTCCCCTTCACTATCTCCCAGAGTTTGCTCAAACTCATGTCCATTGAGTCAATGATGCCATCCAACCAACTCATCCTCTGTTGTCCCCTTCTCCTCCTGCCTTCAATCTTTCCCAGCATCAGGATCTTGTCCAATGAGTCAGTTCTTCAAATCAGGTGGCCAAAGTATTGGGAGCATCAGCTTCAGCACCAGTCCTACCAATGAATATTCAGGACTGATTTCCTTTAGGATGGACTGGTTTGATCTCCTTGCAGTCCAAGGGATTCTCAAGAGTCCTCTCCAACACCACAATTCAAAAGCATCAATTTTTTGGCACTCAGCGCTCTTTATGGTCCTACTTTCACATCCATATGTGACTACTGAAAAAGCCACAGCGTTGACTAAATTGACCTTTGTTGGCAAAGTAATGTCTCTGCTTTTTAATATGTTGTCTAGGTTAGTCATATCTTTCCTTCCAAGGAGCTAGCATCTTTTAATTTCATGGCTGCAGTCACCATCTGCAGGGATTTTGGAGCTGAAGAACATAGTCTGACACTGTTTCCATTGTTTCCCCATCTATCTGCTGTGAAGTGATGGGACTGGATGCCATGATCTTCATTTTATGAATGTTGAGTTTTAAGCCAACTTTTTCACTCTCCTCATTTCACTTTCATCAAGAGGCTCTTTAGCTCCTCTTCACTTTCTGCCATAAGGGTGATGTCATCTAGATATCTGAGGTTATTGACATTTCTTCCAGCAATCTTGATTCCAGCTTGTGCTTCATCCAGGCTGGTATTTTGCATGGTGTGCAATAATTCAGATCAGATCAGATCAGATCAGTCGCTCAGTCGTGTCCGACTCTTCACGACCCCATGAATCGCAGCACGTCAGGCCTCCCTGTCCATCACAAACTCCCGGAGGTCACTCAGACTCACATCCATCGAGTCAGTGATGCCATCCAGCCATCTCATCCTCTGTCGTCCCCTTCTCCTCCTGCCCCCAATCCCTCCCAGCATCAGAGTCTTCTTCAATGAGTCAACTCTTCGCATGAGGTAGCCAAAATACTGGAGTTTCAGCTTTAGCATCATTCCTTCCAAAGAAATCCCAGGGCTGATCTCCTTCACAATGGACTGGTTGGATTTCCTTGCAGTCCAAGGGACTCTCAAGAGTCTTCTCCAACACCACAGTTCAAAAGCATCAATTCTTTGGTGCTCTGCCTTCTTCACAGTCCAGCTCTCACATCCATACATGACCACAGGAAAGACCATAGCCTTGACTAGGCGAACCTTTGTTGGCAAAGTGATGTCTCTGCTTTTGAATATGCTATCTAGGTTGGTCATAACTTTCCTTCCAAGGGGTAAGCGTCTTTTAATTTCATGGCTGCAGTCACCATCTGCAGTGATTTTGGAGCCCCCAAAATAAAGTCTGACACTGTTTCCACTGTTTCTCCATCTATTTCCCACGTAGTGATGGGACCAGATGCCATGATCTTCGTTTTCTGAATGTTGAGCTTTAAGCCAACCTTTTCACTCTCCACTTTCACTTTCATCAAGAGGCTTTTGAGTTCCTCTTCACTTTCTGCCATAAGGGTGGTGTCATCTGCATATCTGAGGTTATTGATATTTCTCCCAGCAATCTTGATTCCAACTTGTGTTTCTTCCAGTCCAGCATTTCTCATGATGTACGCTGCATATAAGTTAAATAAACAGGGTGACAATATACAGCCTTGACGTACTCCTTTTCCTATTTGGAACCAGTCTGTTGTTCCATGACCAGTTCTAACTGTTGCTTCCTAACCTGCATACAAATTTCTCAAGAGGCAGATCAGGTGGTCTGGTGTTCCCATCTCTTTCAGAATTTTCCACAGTTTATTGTGATCTACATAGTCAAAGGCTTTGACATAGTCAATAAAGCAGAAATAGATGTTTTTCTGGAACTCTCTTTCTTTTTCCATGATCCAGCGGATGTTGGCAAACCACCTTCAATTTCATAACATTTTCATCACCCCAAAAAGAAATGGCAGGCTATCACTCCACAGACCCTCATCCCCCAACCCTGGGTTAAACACTCATCTATTTAAAAACAGTTACCTCTCAGTGTTGCTATCTTGATCAATGTGCCCATTCTGGACATTTATATGAACAAGTGGAATCATATAATAAATGCCAAAACTTCCTTTTGAGGAAAAAACCAAAACCACAGATGTAACATGTAACAGTTTTTTGGGTCACTTTTATCATTTTCATACTGTCTCATTTCACAAAAGTTTCTTCTACCTATTGTTCTTTTGAAAATGTATTTCTAAAGAGATTAAGATCTAGTCTTGCTTCAGGAACATCTAAATAGTTTTGTTAAAAACACTGATTTAATTTAAATTCAAAACATGAAATAGCGTGTTATCACTTTTAAGTTATGGACATATAAAGTGCAGATTAATACTTAGGGTCTTCAGATTTAGCATTCCCTTTAACTCTTTTACTGTTGCGTCAAGGTTTATTAACTCATTGTGATGTAGCAGGAGTATATTCAATGAAGGCAAATAGTGCAGGCCTGAAAAAAATTAAATATTTGTGTAAGATTTAAAATATTTTTTTTAAATGAAGAAAAATGTTTTGTACTACACCTCTTTGTATCTCATGATAATAGTATAGCAAGTACTTTAACACCTGGCTTGTAATTATCAGTTTAGAGATTGTTGCAGATACAAAATTAACTCAGAGTGAAAGACAGATTTGACTGGGAAAAAATATAACAAGTAAAAACATTTAAGATTATTTATGAAGTCATTATTTTTATTAATGCTCCCAAACATTGTTAATAAGTTTGCTTCCACAATATCTAGTTTGTGTCCAACTATGCAGTAGAAATATCAATAACCTCAGATATGCAGATGACACCACTCTTATGGCAGAAAGTGAAGAGGGGCTAAAAAGCCTCTTGATGAAAGTGAAAGTGGAGAGTGAAAAGGTCGGCTTAAAGCTCAACATTCAGAAAACGAAGATCATGGCATCTGGTCCCATCACTGCATGGGAAATAGATGGGGAAACAGTGGAAACAGTGTCAGACTTTATTTTTCTGGGCTCCAAAATCACTGCAGATGGTGACTGCAGCCATGAAATTAAAAGACGCTTGCTCCTTGGAAGGAAAGTTATGACCAACCTAGATAGCATATTCAAAAGCAGAGACATTACTTTACCAACAAAGGTTCGCCTAGTCAAGGCTATGGTCTTTCCTGTGGTCATGTATGGATGTGAGAGCTGGACTGTGAAGAAGGCTGAGCGCCGAAGAATTGATGCTTTTGAACTGTGGTGTTGGAGAAGACTCTTGAGAGTCCCTTGGACTGCAAGAAGATCCAACCAGTCCATTGTGAAGGAGATCAATCCTGGAATTTCTTTAGAAGGAATGATGCTAAAGCTGAAACTCCAGTATTTTGGCCACCTCATGCGAAGAGTTGACTCATTGGAGAAGACTCTGATGCTGGGAGGGATTGAGGGCAGGAGGAGAAGGGGACGACAGAGGATGAGATGGCTGGATGGCATCACTGACTCGATGGATGCAAGTCTGGGTGACCTCCGGGAGCTGGTGATGGACAGGGAGGCCTGGCGTGCTGCGGTTCATGGGGTCGCAAAGAGTCGGACACGACTGAACGACTGATCTGATCTGATGCAGTAGAATGGCAAAGTTTTTATGTTTAAAAAAAAAAGATTCTTTAACATCTTGGATAAGATGTATGATAATATTGAGCTAAAACCATAATCAAACAGCACATCTAAATGAAATATACATAAGCACATTAAAAATTAAGTTTCTATCATTATTTTCAATGGAAATGTTAAAACAGAGTTTACCACACCATTAGCAATACCATGCATGTGTATGTGCTAAATTGCTTCAGTTATGTCCAACTCTGTACTGTAGCTCTTATGGACTGCAGTCCACCAGGCTTCTCTGTCCATGGGATTCTACAGGCAACAATACTGGAGTGGGTTGCCATGTCCTCCTCAGCAATACCATAGTTGAAAGTTTATTATTTAATTAAAAATCTATTCAATTAAAAGAGAAAATATAAGACATACCTTCTATATCAAATATTGCATTGTTGTTTAGATATAGTTCTGCCAGACAATAGTTTCTGGTTAGAAATGTTATTCCATGGAGCTGAAAATGAGAGTTAGAGAACAATATACTTTCTACAAAAATTAAACATAATTATATGCACATATATAAATTTAGTTGGGAGCTAACATTTGCTGTTTTTATTAATTATCTGCAACTTCTTGCCTGGGCTACTGAATTGCCTTTGAAGGTATATGTGATAAAAAGAGAGTGTGGCCACAGGACTGGAAAAGGTCAATTTTCATTCCAATCCCAAAGAAAGGCAATGCCAAAGAATGCTCAAACTACCACACAATTGCACTCATCTCACACACTAGCAAAGTAATGCTCAAAATTCTCCACGCCAGGCTTCAACAGCACATGAACTGTGAAATTCCAGATGGTCAAGATGGATTTAGAAAGGGCAGAGGAACCAAAGATCAAATTGCTAACATCTGTTGGATCATCGAAAAAGCAAGACAGTTCCAGAAAAACATTTGCTTCTGCTTTATTGACTATGCCAAAGCCTTTGACTGTGTGGATCACAACAAACTGTGGAAAATTCTGAAAGAGATGGGAATACCAGACCACCTGACCTGCCTCCTGAGAAATCTGTATGCAGGTCAAGAAGCAACAATTAGAACTGGACATGGAACTACAGACTGGTTCCAAATCGGGAAAGGAGTACATCAAGGCTCTATATTGTCACCCTGCTTATTTAACTTATATGAAGAGTACATCATCAGAAATCCTGGGCTGGATGAAGCACCAGCTAGAATCAAGATTGCAGGGAAAAATATCAATAACCTCAGATATGCAGATGACACCACCCTTATGGCAGAAAGCAAAGAAGAACTAAAGATCCCCTGGATGAAAGTTAAAGAGGATAATGAAAAGGTTGGCTTAAAACTCAACATTCAGTAAACTAAGATCATGGCATCTGGTCCTCAGTTCATGGCAAATAGATAGGGAAACAATGGAAATAGTGAGAGACTTTATTTATTTGGCTCCAAAATCACTGCAGATGATGACTATAGCCATGAAATTAAAAGACATTTGCTCATTAGAAGAAAAGCTATGACCAACCTAGACAGCATATTAAAAAACAGAGACATTACTTGGCCAACAAAGGTCTGTTTAGTCAAAGCTATGGTTTTTCCAGTAGTCATGTATGGATGTGAGAGTTGGACTATAAAGAAAGCTGAATGCCGAAGAGTTGATGTTTTTACAGTTGATCTTAGCCAAAAGGCCGAGAAGCGATAGAGTTGATGCTTTTGAATTGTGGTGTTGGAGAAGACTCTTGAGAGCCCCTTGGATGCCAAGGAGAGCCAAACAGTCCATCCTAAAGGAAATCAGTCCTGAATATTCATTGGAAGGACTGATGTTGAAGCTGAAACTCCAATACTTTGGCCATCTGATAGTAAGAACTGACTTCTTGGAAAAGACCCTGATGCTGGGAAAGATTGAAGGTAGGAGGAGAAGGGGATGACAGAGGATGAGATGGTTGGATGGCATCACTGACGCAATGGACATGAGTTTGAGCAAGCTCCGGAAGGTGGTGATGGACAGGGAAGCCTAGCGTGCTGCAGTCCATGGGGCTGCAAAGAGTCAGACATGACTGAGAGACTGAACTGAACTGAACTAGCTGACTTAATACAAACTTTTCTTACCACATCTCCTCTAAACTGAGTGGTTTTCAAAGCTTCTAGAATCTGGTCCAGCCCTTTGTTTCAACAACCTTTCCTATTGTTCTGCTCCATGTCATAGCACTGGATTTGGCTCCATATATTCACTGATTCACCATCACATATTATTAAGTGGCTATTATGCACCAAGGGCTCCCTCCTCAGATAATGCTAAGCCATTTCTTCATCTGTGTATGAGTCATGATTTCTCTTTGCCTGAATACTTTTTCTTCCTGGTACATTTCTGATTATTCTCAAGGATCTGCCCTAGGCTGGCCATGCCTTTCCCACCATCCCTGAGCAGGCTGTCACAACACGTTTCCACTGCTCCAGAGATTCACTAAGACCATTCTTTGATCTCTTTGCATCTCACTGCTGTCTTCTTGCTTTGTTTTGACCCACATTTTGTTTCTCTACACTTCCACCTGCTCCAGGACTTTGAGTCAGATTTCCTGAGAGATGGTTTAATTCAGCAGTTAAATGCTCTACATGCCACCCGCCCACCCTTTCGCTGAGGTATACCTTCCCCCTCTCACCACTGTTCCTCCTCCCCCAAGAAGGCCTAATTCTGAATTCTCATTCTTTATGCCCCAGTCTATGAGCCATCTCCTCTTCTTGGGCTCTCTGTCCTTCATGTCAACAGATCTCAGTTGAGCCAAGGACTCTGTAATCTGCATACATTCAGGAGATCAGACCCAGGGCTAACAGCTCAACTGGCCACCATTTCCAAGAAGCAAACAAGGTACAGCACAATCCTTACTTTACAGCTCATCTTTCTTTAATAAGTCCTTTCCTGATAACTCCGAATCCCATGAACCTTCCTTTTGTTGACCACATCCAACACTTTCTTAGACTTGTGCAATTACTTGATCACTGGTTTTGTGTCTTCCTTAAGGAAAGAAACCATGTTTTTTCAGTCTCTGATCCTTCCCATCTCTCCATTCTCCTAACTACCTGGTGAAGTGGGATCTTACTTTCAAGATAAGATTAGAAATTTTGTGTGCTATATAAATTGGAAATAGTCAAAAGCACTCTTGATAATTCCTCTAATGAACCATTATGGTACATAATAGGAGTATTTAACTCTGATCTGAATTCAGAAATGTTTGTTACCCTGCAAGGAGAATCCCACTACTTTAAAGAAAAATATTGACTTTATAACCCTGATAAAATTTGACAGATTTGTTTGAGTTATGAAGATGAGACATGGTAGAGTCACAGGGTGGGGTAGATAAGTTCTAAAAGCAGTGCTTAAGTTAAATGTGAACAATGCTCACTTTACAGCTTAATACAGGATGTAGCAGGGAGAAAAATCTCATGAAACAGTTTTGACCAAGTGCTTACTGGTTTATATATACAGAAGTAAGTGGTCATGATTGTAAATTAGTTTTATATGTTTATTAAAATCTATCACGGGAAATATTATCATCAGTTAAATAAAACTGTTTTAACTTTTGATGGATTGATTTAGGTAGACAGATGCCAACTTATCTGACTTCGTGAGGATTTATTAGAAATTTTACTCATGCCCTCTCATAACTCAGAAAAGCTATTTTAGATTTATGTTCAAAGTTTGAAAATGGGTTTCCTTAGCAAATTTAACTTTTTCTTATATTTTCAACCGTCCCAAATTATGAATCTATAAAATGCACATGTTCTGCTCAACCTCATTGTCTCTCAGTCTTATCTGTACCTAATTACATCAGCACTTGTGAAGGAGAAACACTAGTAATTTCACTTCAGCTTTTTGAGAGGAGCCAAGTTTGTGCCAAGTAGGGGAGACCATTGACACAGAGAGGGGTGGGTCCCAGTTGCTTCCTATCCCTTCCACTCTTCCTGCTAACCTCCTGACAGCCACTCATTACCTTTTCGTCCTTCCCCTCACCAATCCCTAATCTAATGATAGCCACACTTAACATCAGCATGGAAAGAGAACACCAGGGCAAATCATGACTTTTTCTTCTCTTCTTTTTCCCCCAGTTGCCTGCCCAACATTGACAGAACATTACTAGTTAGTTGAAGTTTTAATTTTTCTTGCATTATGCATTAACACAATACTAATAAGCTCAAACCATTTCATCTTGATTATAGAATAATAATTTTCTCAAGAGTGTTAACATCTTTGAACCATGATTATTGCAATTTTAAGATTGCACTACTTGTTGGGATGAAATGATTTAAGGGAAAGGGAGTGAAAGGAGATAAAGCCAGATCATGAGGACCTTGGGGAACTATTAAAAGATTTTGTACAGAGAAGTGTTATTGATAAGTTTTATTTTGGAAAGAAAATGGCAGGAAAGAATACTGTTTAGAAGAGACAGTAATGACAAGAGATTAACAAAAATGGTGTTATGCTAATTCAAAAGAATATATGGATCCCAGAGTACAGTAATGACAGTGGAATAAGATCAAAGTAGAGGAAATTGAGAGACAGTTCCAAGGTAAAATTCACAGGACCTTATAGACATTGCAACGTACCAAGTTGCTGAAGTTAAGATCCAGGAATGGGAGTTGATAGACTTGCTGATTATTTTGACACTCAGACCATTGTTAAAGTAAAACATTATTATAATTTTCCACTTAGAAAAATCTACACTACCAATTTTAAGGATTGCCATAAAAGTTATATTAGAATGTGACATTTCACAAATTATATCAAAACCTCAGATATGCAGATGATACCATTCTAATGGCAGAAAGCAAAGAGGAACTAAAGAGCCTCTTGATGAACGTGAAAATGGGGAGTGAAAAAGCTGGCTTAAAACTCATCATTCAAAAAACTATGATCATGGGATCCAATCCTATCATGGCAAATAAATGGAGAAAAAGTGGAAACAGTGACAAATTTGGGGTTCCGAAATTACCACGGATAGTGACTGCAGCCATGAAATTAAATGACGCTTGCTCCTTGGAAGAAAAGATATGATAAACCTAGACAGCATATTCAGAAGCAGAGACATCACTTTGCCAACAAAGGCCCACATGGTCATAGTTTTTCCAGTAGTCATGTACAGATGTGACAGATGGACCATGAAGAAGGCTGAGCACTGGAAAAGACTCTTGAAAGTCTCTTGGACAGCAAGAAGATCCAACCAGTCAATCCTAAAGGAAATCAGTCCTGAATATTCACTGGTAGGACTGATGCTGAAACTCCATTTGGCCATCTGATGTGAAGATCTGGCTCACTGGAAAAGACTCTGATGCTGGGAAAGATTAAGGGCAAGAGGAGAAGGGAGAGACAGAGGCTGAGATGGTTGGATGGCATCACTCATCATGATTAAGTGGACATAAGTTTGAGCGAACTCCAGGAGATGGTGAAGGACAGGGAAGCCTGGCATACTGCAGTCCATGGAGTGGTGAAGAGTCACATGTGACTTAGTGACTAAACGAGACCAACATATCTTAGCTCAGGGTTTGGCACATAGCAAGTGGTCAACAAACAATAGCTGCTATTATTTACTCCCTAACCATTATTACTTTTGATAGAGTGGAGAGCACTTAGGTTTAAGATAAAGCTCTTATGGGTAACCACTGATGTACTAGTGGGGAAATTTTTAGGCCAGCATGATTTTAAAGTTAAGGAGGCATACTTTTAGGGCAGGACTTCTCAACCTTTACAACTATCGACATTTGAGGCCAGATAAATTTTTGTTGGGGTTGGTGGAATTGCTCTGTGGATTGTAGTATGGTTGGCAGCATCCCTAACCTCTGTCTGCTAGAAGTCAGTAGCATACACACCCCAGTTGTCAAAATAGAAAATGTTCCCAGACATTGCCACATATTCCCCTTTTATATGTGAGGTGGGAGAGGGGTTGCAAAGTCATTCCTGATTGGGAATTACTGATTTAGACTCAAGGAAAAAGTCATATCTTTTAAACATTTATTATGACCCAGGAACTAAGCTAGATGTTTTCACCAATGTCATCTGACTCTTACAGTAGACCATGGTATTTGTTTTATTTCTTTTTTTACCTAGGAGGAAACTGAGGCTTAGAGAAGTTAAACAATTTCTCAAGATAACAGAGCAAGGGTTCAAACCCAATACTGTCTGATTCTCAGATCAAAAGTTGGCATATAGTGCATCACGTGATTCATTAGATTGGGGGAATTTCTATATAAACCATCCAGAAGACATTCAGTTCAGTTCAGTTCAGTCACTGAGTCCTGTCTGACTCTTTGCGACTCCATGAATCGCAGCACGCCAGGCCTCCCTGTCCATCACCAACTCCTGGAGTTCACTCAGACTCACGTCCATCGAGTCAGTGATGCCATCCAGCCATCTCATCCTCTGTCATCCCCTTCTCCTCCTGCCCCCAATCCCTCCCAGCATCAGAGTCTTTTCCAATGAGTCAACTCTTCGCATGAGGTGGTCAAAGTACTGGAGTTTCAGCTTTAGCATCATTCCTTCCAAAGAACACCCAGGACTGATCTCCTTCAGAATGGACTGGTTGGATCTCCTTGCAGTCCAAGGGACTCTCAAGAGTCTTCTCCAACTTCACAGTTCAAAAGCATCAATTCTTCGGTGCTCAGCCTTCTTCACAGTCCAACTCTCGCATCCATACATGACCACAGGAAAAACCAGAGCCCTGACTAAACAGACCTTTGTTGGCAAAGTAATGTCTCTCCTTCTCAATATGCTATCTAGGTTGGTCATAACTTTCCTTCCAAGGAGTAAGCGTCTTTTAATTTCATGGCTGCAGTCACCATCTGCAGTGATTTTGGAGCCCCCCAAAATAAAGTCTGACACTGTTTCCACTGTTTCCCCATCTATTTGCCATGAAGTGATGGGACCAGATGCCATGATCTTAGTTTTCTGAATCAACGTTGAGCTTTAAGCCAACTTTTTCACTCTCCTCTTTCACTTTCATCAAGAGGCTCTTCACTTTCTGCCGTAAGGGTGATATCATCTGCATATCTGAGGTTATTGATATTTCTTCCTTAACTTGAATATAATTTCAAGTAATGGAAAATATTATTAGTTTGAGTAATGGAAAATATAGAGTAATAAAAAGCATTCTACAATTATTTTTTTTTTCTACTATGTCAGCAATAACCAAAAAACATGTTTAAAATGTACCCCAAAATATTTGGCATCAAATGAGAAAAAAGAAGAGAATTATAATAATCTTGAAATATATACACATATGGCAAAGTACTAATGTCTTCTGAAGATACATATATATGTGATATTTACATAGATATATGGGCTTCCCAGGTGGCACTAATGGTTAAAAAAACACCCTGCCTGCCAACACAGGAGACATAAGAGATGTGGGTTTGATACCTGGGTAGGGAAGATCCCCTGGAGGAGGGTATGGCAACTCACCCCAGTATTCTTGCCTAGAGAACCCCATGAACAAAAGAACCTGGTGAGCAATAGTCCATGGGGTTGCAAAGAGTCAGACATGACAGAGGCAATTTGGCATGCATGCACAAATAAAATTACCTTATTTAAGCAATAAGACAGACACAGAGAGGTTGAGTAACTTGTTCACAGGCCTACACAGCTAGTATATAGAGGAACTGAAGTTTGGCCCAGACTCCAGAGTCCTTGCTGGGAACCACTGAACTTTATTACCACCCAGGGTAGGAGGCTGAGCTGTGAAGCTCATTCCCTGATGCAGCTTGAGTCACTGGCTTGACTTGCCCCATCCATCTGATCTAATCTTGAATCTCGCAAGGGATCTGGGTTTCTCTCAAAAATTGCTCCAATCTGCCTGCCACTATCTTAGGCTAACTTTGGGTCCCAGGTACTGTCCTCTTATGTCTCCAACCCTTAGGAAGTTTCTCTCCGGTTTTATCAATGACTTTCCAGCAGAAACTAGACAGATGCATCTGATTGCCAATCAGTCCAAACTAAAAGAACCACCCAACATTGGTGTGAAGCAAAGTAATATGCAAATAAATGCACTTGCTCTTGGTTTCCTCCACGATGCTTTTCAGCATTCCTTTTTTCCGGCAACCTCTTACCCCTGAACACCCCACTTCAAGCCCTTTCAACATGCTCTAGAGTCCCATTTCTGCAGATTGGTAGAGGTAAACTGCTATATTGTTGATAAGGCTTAAGATAGCCATCCCAAAGGTATTTCTTTTAAATTATTTTGTTTACTATTTTACCCCTTTCTCTTAGAACACTGTCTGCTAGCAGTTGCTGCTGCTCCTTTTAGTCACAAAGTCGTGTCCGACTCTTTTGTAACACCATGGACTGAAGTGTGCCAGGCTCATCTGACCATGGGATTCTCCAGGCAAGAATACTGGAATGGGTTGCCATTTCCTTTTCCAGGGGATTGTCCTGACCCAGGGATCAAACCCATGTCTCCTGCATTGCAGGAGGATTCTTTACTGCTGAGTCATCAGGGAAGTCCAGCTATTTCTTTTCAATTAGAGGATTGTGATAGATGACTCTCTAATTGCTGACTTTCAGGTCAGTCTGAATAGGTATTGTGCTCTGAGAAGATTTCTGAGTGTCTCTCGAATTATGTTCCATAATAGCTCCCTAGGATACAGCTTGTAAAGTCAGTTTTAGAGACTATGTTCACTAAATCTGAATAATGCCATCAATATAAAGAGTGTCTTCAAAAAATGTCTATTGTAAAACAAGATCACAGACTTGGAAGGAAACTTAAGAATTATGCACATGATTGCTGGTGAGGAAAATGACTTCTGGTTAAAAGTTCATATTATAAACACAGATTTAATTTTTTCCAGCCAAATATTTATCTAAAATGACAATAAAATAATTATTTCAAAAGATGTATATGCATAAAGAGAGGGAGAACAGAAAATTAGACCATAGCAATATGGTTTTGGAAAGCATATGATCTAGGGGTAATAGAATTAATAGAAACAAGAAAGTCAAATTCTAAACCAGAAAACAACCTTATATTTATACCACAAAATTCTAAAAAGGCTCAAAAACTGGATGTGAGGATAAAGAGGAGAGGATTAACTGAGCAGAGAAATTCTATTTCTCAATAATGTTCCCAGAATAACCACATGGCAACTGGACCTCTCCCCTACCACCTCAAAAGACTAGAGATTCTTTCCCTAGATGGAATGGGGGACTCTTTTAAGGGAACTCTTTTAAGACAAGAGTTCCTGGTCAAATAGCCGCTACACAGATGTAAAGACAGAGGTTCCCACTGAAAACTGAGATTAAGGGAATGTATGTACACCATACGTTGAGGGTTCCCAGACCTCTTTTCCCAGCTTGGCTCTCAGAATGTGGGCAGCTAGGTCTTTATAGTTTAATCCTGTTATATATAAAGATAATATAATAATAACATTTAGAGGGGTAAAAGAGCCCCTGGAAATTAAAAACATGAATGTAGTCTAAAATGTAATAAAAGAGTTGGAAGAGAATGTTGAAGAAATTCTCATAAAGTAGAGCAACCTGACCAAAAAAATAGAAAATGGAGAAAATAAAAGAAAACTAGAGAGCCAGTTCAGTAGTTCAACATGTGTGTAGGAGTTCCAGAAAGAGAATGGTGGACATAAAAGAGAAAGAAATCAACAATACACTCCAAGAAAATTTCCCCAAATGGAAAGATATGAGTTTCTTGACTGTAATTTCCTCAAGCTCATCACAATGGTTGAAAACAGACCTGCACCAAAGCACATCACTGTAAAATGTCAGAACACTGTCCTCCAGACAGAACACACGTGCTTACATGTGCACACACACATAATATTCAAGGATCAGGAATCAGAACGAAGAATGGCTTCATACTCCTCAAAAGTTATGCTGAAAAAAATACAAAACAGTGGAGTGATGCCTTATCTCTAACTTAGAATTCTACAAACCCAATGAGCCAAAATATCTGTCCAAATATGAACACTGAATATACACAATTGCAGGCATACACAATCTTAAAAAAAAAATTACCACATGGAACACCTTCTCACAAAGCTGCTGGAGAATGCAATTCAGAAAAATGTAAGACACACAATACAAGAAACAAGAGGGGGCAAAGGGAGTCCCTGGTATGGCTATGAAGGGTGATTAAAATTGTGCACAGAGGGATACAGGGCAGAAGTCCAGAGCGGAGCATGTGAGAAGGCTCTGGGCATACTTCTTCGAGAAATAAAAGCTACTGAATGATTCATTGAATAGATTTGGTCAACTGGGAGAGAGTTTGAATAAGTTGAATAAGTAATAGTAAGTAATAAAAAGTATATTCATTTGTTTGGGTTGCATAACAAATATCACAGACTGGGTGTCTTAAGCAACAGAAATTTATTTCCTCATAGCTCTGGAGGCTAGAAGTCCAAGATGAAGGTGCTGGCAAGACTGGTTACATTTTGAGGCCTCTCTCCTTGACTTGTACATGGCCACCTTCTGATACCTTCACGTGACTTTCTATCTGTATCCCTGTGGCTAAGCTAAGTGGCTAAGTCACTTCAGTCGTGTCTGACTCTGTGTGATCCCATAGACGGCAGCCCCTGGGATTCTCCCATCCCTGGGATTCTCCAGGCAAGAACACTGGAGTGGGTTGCCATTTCCTATCTGTATGCACACATGTCTATTCTCTCCATCTCTTTCTCTCTCTCCTCCCTCCACGTCTCTTTCTCCCTCTCTTCCCCTCTCACCCTCTCCCTCCCTCCCTCCCATTTTCACTCTCACTCCCTGCTCTCTCTCTCCTCTCCCTCTGTATCCTTATCTCCTCTTCTATGATGACATCAGTCACACTAGATTAGGGCCCACCCTAATGTCCCCATCTTAACTTCATTTCTTCTATATAAAGGTTCTAGTAGCTTCCCTAGTAGTTCAATTGGTTAAGAATCTGCCTGCAAGGTAGGAGACCTGGGTTCAATCCATGGGTCAGGAAGATCCCCTGGAGAAAGAAATGGCAACCCACTCCAGTACTCTCGCTGGAGAATTCCATGGACAGAGGAGCCTGGTGGGCTACAGTCCATGGGATCACAGAATCAGACATGACTGTGGGACTTTCCCTTTCATAAAGGCCCTATATCCAAATACAGTCCCATTATGAGACAGTGGGGTCTAGAACTTCAACATATAAATTCTGGGGCAGGGAAACAATTCAACCCAGAACAAAAAAAACTGCTTAATGAATCAAAGGAAAATAAAATCCAAGGAACTAGAGGAAATCCCATAAAGGGAAAATCCCTTCAGAGCTTAAAACATGGCTTAGCTCTGAAGAGCATGGGTTGTCATAATAACATAGCCAGTGAATACTGATTTAACCAAAATCACAATACTGCCACATTAGGGGAATGGGAAATGGAAAGTATGCCTGTGTATGGAAAGTATGGAAGTGAAGACAGGAAAGACAAAGCATTAAATCCTCATTTTTGTGGAAACTCAATAGCTATTGTCTAAATGGGAAAAATCATGTGGCAACAATACCAGCATGTGACTTTGAGATATGCAGCTAAACAACAAAAAATTACTTTAAAAACTGAAAGTTATTGCATCTGGGGGCTAACAAATGAGGGCAGAGTGTGCAGAAATGTTGCTAATGTATAGAATTAGCTAATTCTTTAAACTATTATAATAGTGATACATATAGCTGTTAAAAATAAATCTTTTTAAAAAGAGTAGGTTCTTAAAATTCATTCCGTGCTTGCTGTATGTGCTTCTTTGTTCAGTGCTTCACATATGCCATCAAATTTCTTTATCATGACACCCCTTAGTTATGTAGAATAAATATCCCGTATATTATATAAGGGGGCTTCCCAGGTAGTGCTAGTGGTAAAGAACTCACCTGCCAATGCAGGAGATGTAAGAGATGTGGGTTCAGTCTCTGAGTTGGGAAGATCCCCTGGAGCGGGGCATGGCAACCCACTCCAGTATTCTTGCCTGGAGAATCCTAAGGACCCTAGTAAGCTTACAGTCCATACGGTCGCAAAGAGATGGAGACGACTGAGCCGACTTAGCATGCATGCATATTACGTAAGAGGAATCAGAGCTCTAGACAAATATTTGCTAAATATTATCAGCTTATTAGTAGCAGGATTATAACTATACCTGAGACCCCCGATCAGTATCCAGAGTTCCAGATTCTGCCAGGAACTATTATGTAATTATTGGTATTATTCTTTGGATTTTCATCTTTCTAAACATTATCTTATTAAATATAGGACAGACGAGTCATTAGTTTTTAGCTTCCCAGCACTGAATCATCCTCCCCACAATTCAAGGTATTAGGACTTACTCCTCATTAGGCAAAATATTTGCTTTTCTAGATTTCCTGGCAGGTAATATGTGGACACATGACTAGGCTGGATGCAATCTTACACATCCACTCTGAACTTCAAATCAGGGACTGGTAATGCAATCCAGAGAAAATCATAATTCCAAAAGTTTCCAAAAGTCACATGCACCCCAGTGTTTACTGCAGCACTAGTCACAATAGCCAGGACATGGAAGCAACCTAAGTGTCCATCAGCAGAGGAATGGATAAAGATGTGGTACAGATATACAACAGAATATTACTCAGCCATAAAAAGAAAGAGACAGGGTCATTTGTAGAGATGTGAATGGACCTAGAGACAGAGTAAAGTAAGTCAAAAAGAAGAACACAAATTTCACCTATTAATGCATATATGTGGAATCTGAAAAAAGTGGTACAGATGATCTTATTTGCAAAGAGAAATTGAGACACAGATGTAGAGGACAAATGTATGGACACCAAGTGGGGAGGGGGAAAAAGGGGGTGGGATGAATTGGGAGATTGGGACATAAATACACTGCTATGTATAAAATAGGTAACTAATGAGAACCCAATGTTTAACACAGGGAACTACTCAGTGCTCTGTGGTGACCTAAATGGGAAGGAAATCCAAAAGAGAGGGGAGATACGTATCTGTATAGCTGATTCACTTTGCTGTACAGTAGAAACTAACACAACATTGTAAAGCAACTATACTCCAATAAAAATTAATTTAAAAAAATCAGAAGCGAGTAATGCAAAGAGGTAGAGACAGTTTTGTGTTAAATCTGGTGGTGGCAGAGGAGACAGCAACATTCATTCCCCACTGCAGTGGAAATGTGGCAGCAGGAATGGGGACAGGAAAACAGCAGCATGGGTGGGGGCTTCTCTTGCTGATTGGCAAGTCAACAGCGCACGTGGAAGCCACTTCTGTGATATGGCTGTGGCCATGGCTTCTTTGATCCTAAGAATTTTTTACAGTTGATTCCTAAACTACTTAATATTCACCCACTGTCATTTCAATATATTACTTTCCTGCTTACCTCAGCTAAAGCATACTTCTGTTAAGTGAACTTCTGTTTACCTTAGCTAGCACCTTTGCAAAGAAAAGTTCAACTTGGCAGACCTAGCTATGATGCTTAAAAAACAAAACAGAATGGAAACTGAAAAAACAAAACCTAGAAACTATTTTTGAAGGAACAAAAAAGTATCATATTAAGTAAAATATTGTCAAGTTACCCTCCCCAAACTTATAATTTATGATCCATTACATGACTTTCATGATTCACTGACAAAATTGAAATATTATATTTATGAGAAAATATTAGAATGTTTATGTACACATTTTTCCATTCAACAAATACTTGTGGAGCAGCTACTGTGTGCCAGCACTGTGTTAAATTCAGTGGTATAGCTATGAAAAAAACAGACAGAAACCCTGTCTTTTTTTCTAGCAGGGAAAGAGAAAACAAATAATACTTACAATAAGTAAATTGGAATCAGTTGATAAATGCTATGGGGAAAAAATTAAGCATGGAGATTGGGGGTGCCAACAGGGAGATAAGTTATATTTCAAATGGGCTGGTCAGGAAGACCTCACAGAGCAGGTAATAGCTGAAAAAATGCTTGATGAGGAAAAGGGAGTCAGCCATGAGAATATCTATGCAGTAGCACTTGAAGACTAGCCAGTGTATATAGGTCCAGAGATAATAGGGTACATGGTGCTGTTGGGTCAGTGAGTTAGGGAGAGAAGAGGTATTGAGGTCAGAGAGGTAAGCTGGCAGCCTACGTGTGCAGAGCCTTTAGGCTACTGAAAGAACTCAGCTGAAAATAATAGGTAACCATTAGAGATTTTGAGTTGGAGAAGGAAATGGCAAGCCAATCCAGTGTTCTTGCCTGGAGAATCCCAGGGACGGGGGAGCCTGGTGAGCTGCCGTCTATGGGGTCACACAGAGTCGGACACGGCTGAAGTGACTTAGCAGCAGAGATTTTGAGTAGAAGAGTAACATGTTTTGACTTAGATTTCCACAGATCACTCTGTCTTTGAGGGATTCTCAGTGAGGAGCAATTTTGTACCTCGGGGAGCATTTGACAATGTCTAGAAACATTTTTAGTTGTTACTTGTGGGGAGAAATCTGAAATATAGTGTGTAGAGGCCGGGGATGCTGCTAAATATCCCCAAATGCACGATACCACCCCCACAACCAAGAATTATCCAGTTCAGAAGGTCAGTAGTATCAGAGTTGAAAAACCTTGGGGCTTTAAAGACCCCTACACTAGAGACTAAGTGACATGACACAATTCTGAAAAATTCTATAATTATGTGTTATTTAAAGGAGTTGCATGTTTGATATTATAATTACAATAGCCCTAAATTTACATGAAATTCTTAAGTATTACTTGGGAACAATTTTAATAATATACACTGAATTACATAGGAGGGAAAAAAAAAGAAAAATTTCAGTATACTTTAAGGATTTCTAAGTTCATATATATGGTGTTCCTGTCCGATAAGTGAACATGATGCATTCATTTGGATCAGTTTAAAATGTATATAAGACTTGGAAATAAAATCTACACTTGAAAAATATTGAGAAATAACTGTTTTTGTACAATGCAAATAGATCTTCATTCTCATGTTTTTCCCTCTTTATTCCATGTTCTTGACATTTTTATATACACTTTTCCCCCCAAATAGGTTACATTTTTTGGGTCATAAAAATATTGTTGTTTAGTTGCTAGTTGTGTCCAATTCTTTTGAGATCCCATGAACTATGGCCTTCCAGGCTCCTCTGTCCATGGGATTCTTCAGGCAAGGATACTGGAGTGGGCTGCCATTTCCTTCTCCAGAGGATCTTCCCAGCCTAGGTATGGAACCCAGCTTCTGCACTGGCAGGCAGATTCTTTACCACTGGGTCACCTGGGAAGCAACTAGATATATAGTGTATATGAATTTCACAACCATGCAGTGAAATCTTATTTAGGTGACTTTTTCGAGGAGGTTTTAAATATTTGGTAAAATATTCTTTCAACAAAGTTGACATAAGAGAGATAATTAATATTACATTGAGATAACAGAAACATATGAGAGCCCAAATTATAAGGAATGTATGCTAGTTCATTTTATTCATTAATTTCTCATATGCTCTACCACAGAGTTTGTGGTGCTCTAAATAGTTTTTGGGAACAAAGTATGGCATGTATAAATGAATAGATAAATGTATATGTACCTAAACCTGATTAAAGGAACCAACTAAACTTTCATGAGGCAAAGCATGTTGTGAAAACTACCTGAAAAAAAAAAAGCATTGCTGCTCAAAGAGTTCTTTACAAATATTTAAAATTGTACATTACAAAATAATTATTTTAATTTTCAAATTGTGACTTGCTAGTTTTATACATCAATATGCCTTCCTAAAATACACACACGTGTGTCCTTAACAAATTTGCAATATGTGCTGCCTGTCTGGGAGATAGGGAAAAACAACGTATCTTTATGGCACAGAAGAATGAGCTCACTCTTTCTTGAAATGATTTTGCTTATTTTAGTGTGGAAAATATTGTTATAAATAATTTCATTACTTTTTAGATGATGAAGTATGACTGTCCGATGTATTTTTATTTAAGTTTTCTTTGTAAGAGTTGTCAACTATTCAGTTTTTGCTACGTGGTGGAAACTCAGATTGTATTTTGGATAGTTGCTTGGTGAGGCATTATATACAGGTTTCTCATCAAATGCTTACTGTAATCTGTGATAAATAGAATATACCCAAGTACTGCTAGATCTTCCAGAAATAGAAAGACATTAGCATTGTGGCAATATTACACACTCATTAAACATCTGTTTAAAAAAAACTTTTGAGGAAATGAGCCAAAACACAAACATATCAAATGTATACAGACCATTTGAAACTGTAGTATAACATGCAAATCACTTAGATCACTCATCCAAGCAGACCCAGATTCTTAGGAAAGCTAGAAAAGATGAACTGTGACCTCAGTCAGGCTCATTGGAAGATGAGACAAGAGAGAGTATTTTGAAGGCTTCAGTTTATATACACCTAAGAGCAGCTGCCTCTCACTCATTACATCAGTGAAGATGAGAGAGAGAGATGACTCAGAAAAGAGAGTTGCTACAGAACTAGTGAATATCTACACAATACAAGGAGAAAGCAAGCCCTAGAGAGCATAATGAAGGAGGAAGCAGGATGGCGTGAACAAACCTAGGAGAGTTGGGGCATTGCAAATCCTTAGAAACAATTTGTACCTATTTAATTTGTTGGTTCAGGGTTAGACTAGAAGCTCCAGTTTTATCACCCATTGCATAATAATGTGAAGAAGTGTGCACCCTTTGAACATGTTCAGCTCCAAACACACCAAACCACACTCATTCATTGTCTCCCCAAACCACTGCTTTCTCTCATTCCATTCCAGGTAGTTTGCAACCACAACGCCCTCACCAGGAGTATAGCCACTCCCTCATTCTGTCTCTAGGGCAGGTATCATCATATTCATTGTTATATTCTATCAGTAGCCTAAAACAAGTACAGAATAAACCATATTAGATAGGATGCTTTTGACTATAAGTAATCAACTTATATGCAGAGTACATCATGAGACACGCTGGACTGGAAGAAACACAAGCTGGAATCAAGATTGCCAGGAGAAATATCAATAACCTCAAATATGCAGATGACACCACCTTTATGGCAGAAAGTGAAGAGGAACTCAAAAGCCTCTTGATGAAAGTAAAGTGGAGAGTGAAAAAGTTGGCTTAAAGCTCAACATTCAGAAAACAAAGATCATGGCATCCGGTCCCATCACTTCATGGGAAATAGATGGGGAAACAGTGGAAACAGTGTCAGACTTTATTTTTGGGGGGCTCCAAAATCACTTTAGATGGTGACTGCAGCCATGAAATTAAAAGACGCTTACTCCTTGGAAGGAAAGTTATGACCAACCTAGATAGCATATTCAAAAGCAGAGACATTACTTTGCCAACAAAGGTCCGTCTAGTCAGGGCTATGGTTTTTCCTGTGGTTATGTATGGATGTGAGAGCTGGACTGTGAAGAAGGCTGAGCGCCGAAGAATTGATGCTTTTGAACTGTGGTGTTGGATAAGGCTCTTAAGAGTCCCTTGGACTGCAAGGAGATCCAACCAGTCCATTCTGAAGGAGATCAGCCCTGGGATTTCTTTGGAAGGAATGATGCTAAAGCTGAAACTCTAGTACTTTGGTCACCTCATGCAAAGAGTTGACTCATTGGAAAAGACTCTGATGCTGGGAGGGATTGGGGGCAGGAGGAGAAGGGGACGACAGAGGATGAGATGGCTGGATGGCATCACTGACTCAATGGACGTGAGTCTGAGTGAACTCCGGGAGTTGGTGATGGGCAGGGAGGCCTGGTGTGCTGCGATTCATGGGGTCACAAACAGTCAGACACAACTGAGTGACTGAAGTGAACTGAACTGAATCTCTAAGCTCAACTCAAACTGGCACATAAATTAAAATACTCATTATCTTACATATCTAGGAGTTTAGAGGTTGTAAGAGCCCCAGATCTCAATGATTCTCTGAGCTCTGCTTCCACAAGTTGGAAGGATGGTTTCTGGCTTATAAGCCAGGCCAGAAAATGTCCAGAGGAAACAGTGGACCTCTTTTCCAGTGCTCTTTGAGGAATAAGGAGACCTTTCACAGAAGTCTCTCAGGAGCTCCCTCCAATGTCTCTATTGCAACAATTGGATTATGAGCCCATTCATTGACTAGCCACTCACAAGGAGGATGGAGTTATCCTGACTGGTTTAAACAGCTTAGGCTCCATCCTTTGGAAGTGGGAATGGGACCACCTACCTGAGTAACAAGTGTGTACTAAAACACAAACTCAGATTCTGCTATCCAAGTAAAGGAAGATAATGGATAATGAATAGACAACTGATAAAATGATCAGCACATTTGCCTCCACAAAGTTGTTGATTGAATAAATGAATAAACAAAAAAGATGTGTTCATTTTATTTTACTACTTTATGCCTTAGTTGTTCCTAAACAGAGGGTAGGAAATAAATCTAAGGACATTTATTTATGTTCTACAATAATGTAAGAACAATGCTGGTCACAGATTCAAACCATTGTTAGCAAAACATTACAGTTCTAAATATTTATGTTCATTTGTCACTGTTGATGTTTCTCACCAAGATTCTCCATATCATTTCTATACTGGCATGCTGCTAAGTCGCTTCAGTCATGTCTGACTCTGTGCGACCCCACAGATGGCAGCCCACCAGGCTCTGCCATCCCTGGGATTCTCCAGGCAAGAACACTGGAGTGGGTTGCCATTTCCTTCTCCAATGCATTAAAGTGAAAAGTGAAAGTGAAGTCGCTCAGTCATGTCCAATTCTTCGCAACCCCATGGACTACAGCCTACCAGGCTTCTCCGTCCATGGGATTTTCCAGGCAAGAGTACTGGAGTGGGTAATTTCCTGATAGTAGTTCACCCAGTGTAATCTAGATTGTAAAGAAAACTAATAATCACATTTTTTCCATAGGAATTTTGATGAAATACTATCATAGCTAATATGCCCATTAGAGTTTTAGATGCTGAATAAGACTTTAATTTTCCATGGAGTGTGAATACTCCAACAACTTAGCAACCAGTCAACTATTGATCAACCCAAAAATTCACATAGGCTTATTCTCTCATCTCATGACCACTTAAAATTTATTTGAATATGATATCTCTTCAGGATTATATGGAATAGTTGTTCAGTTGCTAAGTCATGTCTTACTCTTTGTGACCCCATGGACTGCAGCACTCCAGGCTTCCCTGTCCTTTAATATCTCCCAAAGTTTGCTCAAATTCATGCCCATTGACTTGGTGATGATGCCATCTAACAATCTAAATAAATCCATTTTTAAAGAACTAAGTTAAGTGATGGCTATTTGCAAAAGAATATAGTTTGTTAAACATAAATAACCCAACACTAGAAGAGAATTTAGCCCTTTTGTTGCACCCTTTCTCCACCAATCCCCCTTCAAAACCAAAGTACCTTCAAAACCAGAGTTGACAGTGTGTGCAATCCTTTCCTATGTATATAATGCATCTGTAAGCCAACTGTATGAAAATTCAGTGACTGCCTGAAGGTGGGATGGTGTCCACTACAAGAAAGCCAAAAAAAATATTAAAAATCCCTAATCACACCTCTCCCTTTAGACATACTGCTAACATTTGTACATGTTCTTTCCTTCAAAGCTGAACACTGAACACCACAAGGAACACACATGAAAAACAAAGATTAGTCACTTTTGCCATGCTTGATGAGTTCCATCTTTTTCTAATTGGAGGTCACACACTGTGACCCAGGATAATTTTTGGCAGACTGTTTAAAAGAGTTTTGAACTTGTATGCCCTTAAGTAGTTTGTGCACTTTCCATTTCAGTTGTTAGCTGCCTGGGCCTTGAAGGTATTTGTGCTTGTTCTCCTAGAAATTATTTCAAGCTTATGCAACTTATGCTTGCACTTAATACTAGAATAACTTTTTTCCATTTTCCACTTAATTGGT
Organism: Tragelaphus eurycerus; assembly: GCA_935064755.1. NCBI lineage: Eukaryota > Metazoa > Chordata > Mammalia > Artiodactyla > Bovidae > Tragelaphus > Tragelaphus eurycerus. The sequence goes on along the minus strand of CAKXYN010000025.1, from coordinate 24,202,449 downwards.
TTAAAAAACAGACAAATTGCAATGTAATATTGAAATACTTTCATAAACATGGCTGCTTAAAGATTCAGTGCTGTGAATCTGGACTATTGCTTGACAAGCAGACCATTACCAAAAACTCAAATTGTTATTTTTTAATCAGCTGGTGTTTGAAAGTTTAAATTTAGAATGCTAAGACTGGATCATCAATTTGTGATGAACAAAATACAAGCTGTTGGAAAGTCACACTTCAGAAAGTTGAGAATGACTGACTAGCTAACTATAGTAATTGTTTTGGCTTGAATTTAGTTCAGTCCCGCTCTTTGACTTGAAGAGAGCTTGGAGCTCCAGTCAGGCCCCACAATGGAGGAGGTGGTGGGAAGACTCTGCCAACTAATCCTGGCCTCTAAGAGCAGCTTCAAAGGCCACACTCAGTGACCTTGATGAGCATTCCTGGCAGCTGGTGACACGACAGCTTAGTGCCTGGCACTTCCTGAAGAAGCTAGATCAGCTTGGGAGGTAATCAGTCCCTCACAAGGCAGGACAATGTGTGTGAGTTCTGGGGAATGCATGCAGGACCTTTGGAGGAATGTTGATCTAGGGCACTTTACAAAGGATCCTGCCCAAGAGGGCAGTTTGCCAAGGTGAGGAGATGCTCAGATGTAAGAACGACTGGGATACAAGGTTAGGGGAGGTCTGGAGTGGCCAGCAAAGACAATCAGAGTTGAAGAAACCTAGCAGAGGGGGCTTCTGAATAACCCAGTGGGAGAAAAAAGTAAACTCTGAACATTGTTAATACCAGTGGGTGCAAACTGAAAAAGAACTTTGCTTTTCCTTGGCCTTTCAACTGCCTCCGCACTTCTCCATTCCATGCTAACTTGTGAAGGCTGGGGTAGAGGGGTGAGGCAAGGAAACAACCAGCCACATCCCCTTGCTAATGAAGAAGGCAGATGGCCATCCACAGTCAGCCCTAGCTGAATAAGAGAGGAGAGATGGGGGATGTGTCTCATATTCATCTCCACATTCTCACTTCTGAACTGGCTTAAAACAGACTGAAAGTTCCTGGACTACAAAAGAGAGAAAGAAAAAGTCATGAGACTGCACAAGTTTTCTTCCAGGAAACTGGGAAGCAACAGCTTACATTGAACAATTTTGAAAGAACATGGGAGGAAAAAGTAAAGCTCCCATCTGACAACATCTCACAAATTGACCTATTCAATATGCATGTATGCAAAGTTGCCTCAATTGTTTCTGGCTGTTTGCGACCCTGTGGACTGTAGCACGCCAGGCTCCTCTGCCCATGAGGATTCTCCAGCCAAGAATACTGGAGTGGCAGCCATGCCCTCCTTCAGATGATGTTCCCAACCCAGGGATCAAACCCACGTTTCTTAAGTCTTCAGAGTTGGCAGGCAGATTCTCTACCACTAGCGATATACCACTTTGTATATACATGTAGTTTCTTACCTATATTAAAATTAGGAATATAAAATATTAATACTTTTAATGACCAGTTCTATTAAAAAACATGATATTAAGATTGTAGTTTAATCATAGAGCCACATAAAGATCAAACATCACACTACCTTGTTATGATGTAGCCATAAGTATTTTAATTTTTTAAACCTAGAAAGATCAATGACCTCTGTCAGCTCCCTAGAAAGGAAAAGAGAAAGTGAGTATTAGCAACAATTAATTTATTCATGTCTAAAGTTGCTTATATAGTATGACTTGGGGAGAATAGAAAAGGGGTCTTTCTGTCCTTTCAAAATTATTGGCACATTTATACAGGCTAATTTCCTACATTCCACCTTTAAAACTTCATTCTTGGATTAAGATTTTTATTAGTTAAAGCAAATACTAAAAGGAGGAAATTTATCAGATTAGTAGAATTTATACCTTATTATGACTGAATTTATTGGGACCTTCATTTTATTTTATTTTTTTAAATATTTTATTTTTTAACTTTACAATATTGTACTGGTTTTGCCATATATCAACATGAATTCGCCACAGGTATACACGTGTTCCCCATCCTGAACCCTCCTCCCTCCTCCCTCCCTGTACCATCCCTCTGGGTCATCCCAGTGCACCAGCCCTAAGCATCCAGTATCATGCATCGAACCTGGACTGGCGACTCGTTTCATATATGATATTATACATGTTTCAATGCCATTCTCCCAAATCATCCCACCCTCTCCCTCTCCCACAGAGTCCAAAAGACTGTTCTATTTTAAAAGACTTCACTGAGGAGAGGCCAGAGGAATAAAAGTAAGAGCAGAAGACACCAGACTTAAGGTTAAAGTGGGAAACAGCATCAGCTCCTGCTTCAACACTGCCTACACAGTCTTTACTTTGAGGTTATCCAGACCTTGGCCAAACTGGATTTAAGACATGGAAACTGCAGGACCCGAAGAGGCAGAGAGTGAGTGAAGTGTTTTATTCTCCCATTGTTGTTTATCATATGTGTGTGTAAGTCACTTCAGTCATGTCCAACTCTTGTGATGTCATGGATGGTAGCCCACCAGCCTTCTCTGTCCATGGGATTCTTTACCACTGAGTCACCAGAGAAGTCCATAATTTTTAATATTTTGCCACATTTATGTTCACTCTTATCTGTAGACACAATTTACCATGCTAGTTGATAAGTTTCTTGGTGAATCATTTTTTGAAAATAAGTTGCAGACATGACTCCAGGGCTTTGATTCATAAATACTTCAGCACACGCATGCCTCAAATAAGGACAGTCTCCTGCTTAACCACCATACAAATATCAAATCTAAGAAAATTAAAATTGAATTCAATGATATCATCTAATACACTGCTATTCATATTCAAATTGTTCCTGTTGTCCCTATATTTCTTTTACAGATTTTTTGCTTGTTTAAACCTAGAATTGCATCAACATCAATGCACTGGTATTACCCATTTTCAGTTGGTATAACCCATTGTTTGTTGTTCGGTTGCTAAGTTGTGTCTGACTCTTTGCGATCCCATGGACTGCAGCATGTCAGGCTTCCCTGTCCTTCACTATCTCCCAGAGTTTGCTCATATTCATGGCCATTGAATTGGTGATGCCATCCAATTATCTCATCTTCTGCCTCCCCCCTTTTCCTCCTGCCCTCAATCTTTCCCAGCATCAGGGTCTTTTCCAACAAGTCGGCTTTTCCCATCAGGTGACCAAAGTGTTGGAGCTTCAGCTTCAGTATCAGTCTTTCCAATGAATATTCAGGGTTTATTTCCTTTAGGATTGACTGGTTTGATCTCCTTCCAGTGAATATTCAGGGCAGTCCAAGGGACTCTCATGAGTCTCACAATATGAAGGCATCAATTCTTTGGCACTCAGCCTTCTTTATCAGCCAACTCTCACATCCATACATGGCTACTAGAAAAACTATAGCTTTCACTATACATACTTTTTTTGGCAAAGCGATCTCTTGCTTTTTATTTTTTATTTTTGAATGTACAGCGGTTTATTTAAAAAAAAAAAAAAAAAAAAAACTAAAGGGAAAACAAGACATTCTCGCGACGGGGGAAAAAGGGGGCAGAAATCAACAATACGTTTCGAATGTAGGCCAGAAGAAAATGGGAACGGGGCTCAAAGTTTTACGGAACTACTTGATGCTGTTTTCCACACCTTTTCTCTCCCATGGCCCATCCGACCCTTTCCGTCCTAAAATCGCCGTCCACTGATCGCGGGGTACGCGAGAGAAGAAAAAAAGAAAGTCAACCCCAAGCAAGAATAAAAGTGTGGAGGGAAAAAGCAGAAGCTGCCTACCTGGGGCAAGGATCAGTTCAGTTCGTGCCTTGAGAAAGACAGTGCTGGGGGGGTGGGACGAAAAGCAGCACTAAAACTAAAACAAAAGTGGCGCCAGAACCCCCCAACAAACAGCCTTCCACTCCCGCCCTTCCCCCTCCTCCCATGCCAGGCAGGCAGGGCCCCCTTCGGGGCAAGGTCTGCACGCGGGGGCCAACACCTCAAGACCCCAACCTATTTAGAAAATTGTTGCCCGAAGAAAACTGACTGAAGTCGGGAGAGATCAATGCCAATTGCTCGTCCCGGCAGTTCCCCCACCACCCGCTGGAGATGATGGGGCGGGGAAGCAATCTCTTGCTTTTTAATATGCTATCTAACTTAGTCATAACTTTTCTTCCATGGAGCAAGCGTCTTTTAAGTTCATGGCTACAGTCACCATCTGCAGTAATTTTGGAGCCCAAGAAAATAAAATCTGTCACTCTTTCCACTTTTTCCCCATCTATTTGCCATGAAGTGATGGCACTGGATGTCATGATTTTCGTTTTTTGAATGTTGAGTTTTAAGCCAGATATTTCACTCTCCTCTTTCACCGTCATAAGAGGCTCTTTAGTTCCTCTTCATTTTCTGCCATTAGAGTGTATCATCTGGGTATCTGAAGTTGTTGATATTTCTCCCAGCAGTCTTGATTCCAGCCTGTGGTTCATTTAGGACAGCAGTTTGCATGATATACTCTGTATAATCCATTAGTCTTCCCAAATTGAAAATAGTCACCTTCTCTCCTTTATTGCCTTCAACATTTACTTTCTGAAGAGTCCAGGACAGTTGTCTGATAGAATTTCTCACATTCTTGATAGGTCTGATTGCTACCTCATGATTAAATTTAAGGTAGATCATTTTTAAATTACAACAGTGGTAATTACTACACATCAGGAGGCAAAATGATGCCACTTTGTCCCACTCTTTGTGAAGGTTGTGTGTGTGTGCTCAGTCACTAAGTCATGTTCAACCCCATGGACTGTAGCCCTAAGGGCTCCTCTCTCCATGGGAGTCTCCAGGCAAGAATACTGGAGTGGGCTGCCATGCCCGCCTCCAAGGGATCTTCCTGACCCCGGGATCTCGTATGTCTCCTGCACTGGCAGGCAGATTCTTTACCATTGAGCCATCTGTTCACCCTGTTGGTGAAGCTAAGTTCAGTGATTTGCTTAAGGCTGTATTTTCCAGTTCTCTTCATTGTGAAAGTATTTACAAATTTTATCATTGAAAAGCAATATCTGGGGCAAAATTCTGAGTGATTTGACACTGGACATACTGCAAAATGATCACCAGGTGAAATCCAGTTGCTGAAACCATACAAAGTTAATATAATATTATTAACTGTATTCTCATTCATTCCATCCCCAACACTTACTTATTTTACAACTGAAAGTTTATACCTCTTGATCATGTTCACCTATTTCATGCCCTACTCCCAAATCCCTCTCCCTTCTGGTAACTGCCAACCTGCAGAGAACAGACTGGTGGTTCTCAATAACTATTTATTCGATGGCTTTATCTTTGATTAATAATATTGACCTGAATCAGTACGTTTTGGATTATGAAATGGTAATTTTTCTAATCCTCTCCTTCTTTTTACATTTACTAGCTGGTACTTGGTAAAAAAGATCTGCTTCTCCCCTTTCTTTCTCTCGTTCCTTCTCATCTTCATCCTTCTTAGATTTGAAGAGTTTTTTCTTAATATTTTATCAATTAAAAAAAAATTATTCTCACGTTATCCCAAAAAGAAGGCTTGTCAAGTAGACCACCTTGTCCTTTTGACAGGTGCCATTAGTCTTCAAGCACTTCCCTGATACAACAAAATATTCTGGGTTCCTTCAAAGCAGCTTGTAATATATTTGTATACATAATGAATTCTCCTCTTTCACTGAAGGTGTGTAGCTAATTTTGGACACTGACACACTTATTGCACTGGATGACAAGGATGGTACGTCAGCTCCACTTTTTTCCTATGAAAAATAAAGCAGTCACTACATGGTAGCAGAGAAACTCAAGCCCCATTAAGAGCGTTCCTACAAAGATTCCCAGAAAAGTTATTTTCATATATTAATGCTACTACTACTACTAAGTTGCTTCAGTCATGTCCAACTCTGTGCGACCCCATAGACGGCAGCCCACCAGGCTCCCCCATCCCTGGGATTCTCCAGGCAAGAACACTGGAGTGGGTTGCCATTTCCTTCTCCAATGCATGAAAGTGAAACGTGAAAGTGAAATCGCTCAGTCTTGTCTGACCCTCAGTGACCCCATGGACTGCAGCCTTCCAGGCTCCTCCGTCCATGGGATTTTCCAGGCAAGAGAACTGGAATGGGGTGCCATTGCCTTCTCTGATATATTAATGCTATAAAATATCAACTTTGTCACATCACTGTCAAATTAATTTTCTTGTAATAGTTGTACTGACACTCTGCTATAGATAATATAATAAAATGGCTCACTTTTGAGGAGAATTTAGCTTAAGTCAGAACAGTTTATTTTGCATATAAATTTGTCCTAAATTAATAACAGGTTATTACATTTTAAGGTGAGCCTAGCGGAATCCCAGGGACAGGGAGCCTTATGGGCTGCCATCTATGGGGTCGCACAGAGTTGGACACAACTGAAACGACCTAGCAGCAGCAGCAGCAGCAACAGTGGAAGACAATAATAGAAACTCTACTACTGGAGGCGGTCCTAAGATGGCAGAGGAAAAGGACGGGAGACCACTTTCTCCCCCACAAATTCATCAAAAGAACATTTGAACGCTGAGTAAATTCCACAAAACAACTTCTGAATGCCAGCAGAGGACATCAGGCTCCCAGAAAAGCAGCCCATTGTCTTCAAAAGGAGGTAGGAAAAAGTATAAAAGACAAAAAGAGAGACAAAAGAGGTAGGGAATGAGCTCTGTCCCAGGAAGTGAGTCTTAAAAAGAGAGAAGTTTCCAAACACCAGGAAACACTCTCACTGATGAGTCTGTGGTGAGCCTTGGAACCACAGAGGACAACATAATTGGGAGGAAAAATAAATAAATAATTAAAACCCACAGATTACCTGCCCAATGGTAACTCCCCCAGCGGAGAAGCAGCACAGACACCTGCATCCGCCGTTAGCAAGTTGGGGCTGGGCAGGGAGGCGTGGGCTGCTTTGCTTAGAGTAAGGACCAGGCCTAAATGCCCCAAGGGCAATCTGAGGGAGCTAACTTGGGCTAGCAAACTAGACTGTGGGATAGCTACCACGTGAAAAGCCCTAACCTAAGAAGGCAATGGCACCCCACTCCAGTACTCTTGCCTGGAAAATCTCATGGATGGAGGAGCCTGGGAGGCTGCAGTCCATAGGGTTGTGAAGAGTCGAACACAACTGAGCGACTTCACTTTCACTTTTCACTTTCTTGCATTGGAGAAGGAAATGGCAACCCACTCCAGTGTCCTTGCCTGGAGAATCCCAGGGACGGGGGAGGCTGGTGGGCTGCCATCTATGGGGTCGCACAGAGTCGGGAGGCTGGTGGGCTGCCATCTATGGGGTCGCACAGAGTCTGACACGACTGAAGTGACTTAGCAGCAAGAGACTGTCAGGCCCGCCCACAGAAAAAAGGATTGAGCAGAGCTAGCCAGCTGCAGTCCGGCCCATCCCCCACCGGAGACAAGCAGGCAAAGGCAGCTAGAGCCAGAAGGGGGCAATCGCAGCCCCAGAGAGGCATTATCTACCAAACTGTAAGCAGGTTTCATCGCTAGCCAAGACTTCTTGGGATTCTGGACGGTCAACATCTGCCTGAGAAGGTGTGCTGGTTGTACACCCAGAAAACCAATTGGCAGGGACAGGAGAGGCGCTAAGTCTCAGAGACCGTGTTCACCATACACCTGGTCACCTGAGCTGCTCGGATCTGGGAAGGGCACAAAATGCAGTCCCAACCAAGCCTGCGCCTCTGAGGACTACCTGAGTACCTGAACCTGAACGGCTTAGACCTGGGAGGTGCATGCAGCCCAGGGCCAGCCTTGGAGGGTTCCTGGCGGAGCAACCTAGAGCCTGAACAGTGTGGGCAGGGAGGGCACACGTGCCATGAGCGGTGGCAGGCCCAGTGTGGCTGAGACACTGCAAGCACATGCCAGTGTTATTTGTTTGCAGCATCTCTCCCTCCCCATAGTGCAAACTGAACAAGTGAGCCTAAAAAAGTGTCCACCACCACCCCCTTGTGTCAGGGCGGAAATTAGACACTGAAGAGACCAGCAAACAGAAGCTAAAACTGAGGGAACTGCCTTGGAAGTGACAAGTGCAACAGATTAAAACCCTGTAGTTAGTACTGACTATATAGGAAGGGGAGAAGGCAATGGCACCCCACTCCAGTACTCTTGCCTAGAAAATCCCATGGATGGAGAAGCCTGGTAGGCTGCAGTCCATGGGGTCGCTAAGAGTCGGACACGACTGAGCAACTTCACTTTCACTTTTCACTTTCCACTTTCATGCATTGGAGAAGGAAATGGCAACCCACTCCAGTGTTCTTGCCTGGAGAATCCCAGGGACGGGGGAGCCTGGTGGGCTGCTGTCTATGGGGTCGCACAGAGTTGGACACGACTGAAGTGACTTAGCAGCAGCACATAGGAAGGGGCCTATATATCTTGAGAAATATAAGCTGGATCAAGGAAATATCCGAAAATGAACTGACTCCACACTGCCCACAACACCACCAGAGAAAGTCCTGGATATATTTTTACTATTTTTACTAGCATTCTTTAATTTAAAATTTTTTTAAAAATTTTAAGTCCTTTATTATGCCTTTAATTTTCATTTTTATAACCTAATATTACTTTGCAAAAAAAAGAGAATCTATTTTTTAAAGCAAACTTCATATATATATATATTTTTATAATTTTTGAGACTTTTTTTTTCTCTTTTGTTAATATTGTATTTTTGAAAATCCAACTTCTACTCTAGACTTTTAATCTTTGCTTTTTGGTATTTGTTATCAATTTTGTACCTTTAAGAACCCAATCTTCAGTACCCATTTTTCCTGGGAATGAGATTACTGGCTTGACTGCTCTCTCCCCCTTTGGACTCTCCTTTTTCTCCACCAGGTCGCCTCTATCTGCTCCCTCCCCCTTCTCTTCTCTATCCAACTCTGTGAATCTCTTTGTGTGTTCCAGACTGTGGAGAACACTTAGGGAACTGATTACTGGCTAGATCTGTCTCTCTCATTTTGATTGCCCCCTTTATCCTCCTGGCCATCTCTGTCTCCTTCCTCCCTCTTCTCTTCTCTGTATAACTCTGTGAACATCTCTGAGTGGTCCAAACTGTGGAACGCACATAAGGAAGTGATTACTAGCTAGCTTGCTCTCTCCTCTTTTGATTCCACCTCATCTCATCCTTGGAGAAGACAATGGCACCCCACTCCAGTACTCTTGCCTGGAAAATCTCATGGATGAAGGAGCCTGGTAGGCTGCAGTCCATGGGGTCGCTAAGAGTCAGACACGACTGAGCGACTTCACTTTCACTTTTCACCTTCATGCATTGGAGAAGGAAATGGCAACCCACTCCAGTGTCCTTGCCTGGAGAATCCCAGGGACGGGGGAGCCTGGTGGGCTGCCGTCTATAGGGTCGCACAGAGTCGGACACGACTGAAGCCACTTAGCAGCAGCATCTCATCCTGGTCACCTCTATCTCCCTCCTCCCTCTTCTCTTCATGTAACTCTGTGAACCTCTCTGGGTGTCCCTCACTGTGGAGAAACTTTTCATCTTTAACCTAGAGGTTTTTATCAATGGTGCTGTATAGATGGATAAGCCTTGAGGCTACTGTAAAAATAAGACTGAAAACCAGAAGCAGGAGGCTTAAGTCCAAATCCTGAGAACACCAGAGAACTCCTGACTCCAGGGAACATTAATCGACAGGAGCTCATCAAACACTTCCATACCTACACTGAAACCAAGCACCCCCAAGGGCCAAACAGTTCCAGAGCAAGACATACCATGCAAATTTTCTAGCAACACATGAACACAGCCCTGAGCTTCAATATACAAGCTGCCCAAAGTCACTCCAAACCCATTGACATCTCATAACTCATTACTGGACACTTCATTGCACTCCAGAGAGAAGAAATTCAGCTCCACCCACCAGAACACTGACATAAGCTTCCCTAACCAGGAAACCTTGACAAGCCACCCCATATAACCCCACCCACAGCAAGGAAACTCCACAATAAAGAGAACTCCACAAACTGCCAGAATACAGAAAGGCCACCCCAAACACAGAAATATAAACAAGATTAAGAGACAAAGGAATACCCAGCAGGTAAAGGAACAGGATAAATGCCCAACAAACCAAACAAAAGAGGAAGAGATAGGGAATCTACCTGATAAAGAATTCCAAATAATGATAGCGAAAATGATCCAAAATCTTGAAATCAAAATGGAGTCACAGATAAATAGCCTGGAGACAAGGATTGAGAAGATGCAAGAAAGGTTTGACAAGGACCTAGAAGAAATAAAAAAGAGTCAATATATAATGAATAATGCAATAATTGAGATCAAAAACACTCTGGAGGGAACAAATAGTAGAATAACGGAGGCAGAAGATAGGATTAGTGAGGTAGAAGATAGAATGGTAGAAATAAATGAATCAGAGAGGAAAAAAGAAAAACGAATAAAAAGAAATGAGGACAATCTTAGAGACCTCTGGGACAATGTTAAACACCCCAACATTCGAATCATAGGAGTCCCAGAAGAAGAAGACATAAAAAAAAGACCATGAGAAAATACTTGAGGAGATAATAGTTGAAAACTTCCCTAAAAATGGGGAAGGAAATAATCACCCAAGTCCAAGAAACCCAGAGAATCCCAAATAAGATAAACCCAAGACGAAACACACTTTCCTATGGCTCAGAGGGTAAAGCGTCTGTCTACGATGCAGGAGACCCGGGTTCGATCCCTGGGTTGGGAAGATCCCTTGGAGAAGGAAATGGCAATCCACTCTAGTACTATTGCCTGGACCTGACATTCCAGGTTCCTATGCAATATTGCTCTTTACAGCATCAGACTTTGATTCTATCACCAGACACATCCACAGCTGGGTATTCTTTTTGTTTTGGCTCCATCCTTTCATTCTTTCTGGAGTTATTTCTCCACTGATCTCCAGTAGCATATTGGGCCCTTACTGACCTGGGGAGTTTCTCTTTCAGTATCCTATCATTTTGTCTTTTCATACTGTTCATGGGGTTCTCAAGGCAAGAATACCGAAGTGGTTTGCCATTCCCTTCTCCAGCGGATCACACCCTGTCATATCTCTCCACCATGACCCGCCCATCCCAGGTTGCCCCTCAGAATTGATGCTTTTGAACTGTGGTGTTGGAGAAGACTCTTGAGAGTCCCTTGGACTGCAAGAAGATCCAACCAGTCCATTCTGAAGGAGATCAATCCTGGAATTTCTTTAGAAGGAATGATGCTAAAGCTGAAACTCCAGTATTTTGGCCACCTCATGCGAAGAGTTGACTCATTGGAGAAGACTCTGATGCTGGGAGGGATTGAGGGCAGGAGGAGAAGGGGACGACAGAGGATGAGATGGCTGGATGGCATCACTGACTCGATGGATGCGAGTCTGAGTGACCTCCGGAAGTTGGTGATGGACAGGGAGGCCTGGCGTGCTGCGGTTCATGGGGTCGCAAAGAGTCGGACACGACTGAGCGACTGATCTGATCTGATCTGATCTGACTATTGCCTGGAAAATCCCATGGACAGAGGAGCCTGGTAGGCTACAGTCCATGGGGTTGCAAAGAGTCGGACACGACTGAGTGATTTCACGTTCACATTCAAGGCGAAACACCACAAGGCATATATTAATCAAATTAACAAAGATCAAACACAAAGAACAAAGATTAAAAACAGCACGGGAAAAACAACAAATAACACACAAGGGAATTCCCATAAGGATAACAGCTGATCTTCCAATAGAAACTCTTCAGGCCAGGAGGGAATGGCAGGACATACTTAAAGTGATGAAAGAAAATAACCTACAGACCAGATTACTGTATCCAGCAAGGATCTCATTCAAATATGAAGGAGAAATCAAAAGTTTTACAGACAAGCAAAAGCTGAGAGAATTCAGCACCACCAAACCAGCTTTCCAACAAATGCCAAAGGATCTTCTTTAGACAGGAAACACAAAAAGGGTATATAAACTTGAACCCAAAACAATAAAGAAAATGGCAACAGGATCATACTTATCAATAATTACCTTAAACATAAATGGGTTGAATGCCCCAACCAAAGACTTGCTGAATGGATACAAAAACAAGACCCCTATATATGTTGTCTAGAAGAGACCCACCTCAAAACAAGGGACACATACAGACTGAAAGTGAAGGGCTGGAAAAAGATATTCGACGCAAATAGAGACCAAAAGAAAGCAGGAGTAGCAATATCATATCAGATAAAATAGACTTTAAAACAAAGGCTGTGAAAAGAGACAAAGAAGGACACTACATAATGATCAAAGGATCATCCAAGAAGATATAACAATTACATATATATATGCACCCAACATAGGAGCACCGCTATATGTAAGACAAATGCTAACAAGTATGAAAGGGGAAATTAACAATAACACAATAATAGCGGGAGACTTTAATGCCCCCATTCACATTTATGGATAGATCAACTAAACAGAAAATTGACAAGGAAACACAAACTTTAAATGATACAATAGATCAGTTAGACCTAATTGATATCTATAGGACATTTCACCCCAAAACAATGAATTTCACCTTTTTCTCAAGCACACATGGAACCTTCTCCAGGATAGATCACATACTGGGCCATAAATCTAGCCTTGGTAAATTCAAAAAACTTAAAATCATTCCAAGCATCTTTTCTGACCATAATGCAGTAAGATTAGATCTCAATTGCAGGAGAAAAGCTATTAAAAATTCCAACATATGGAGGCTGAACAACACGCTGCTGAATAACCAACAAATCACAGAAGAAATCAAGATATGCATAGAAATGAATGAAAATGAAAACACAACAACCCAAAACCTATGGGACACTGTAAAAGCAGTGCTAAGGGCAAGGTTCATAGCAATACAGGCTTACCTCAAGAAATAAGAAAAAAGTCAAATAACCTAACTCTACACCTAAAGTAACTAGAAAAGGAAGAAATGAAGAACCCCAGGGTTAGTAGAAGGAAAGAAATCTTAAAAATTAGGGCAGAAATAAATGCAAAAGAAACAGAAGAGACCATAGCAAAAATTAACAAAGCCAAAACCTCGTTCTTTGACAAGATAAATGAAATTGACAAACCATTAGCCAGACTCATCAAGAAACAAAGGGAGAAAAATCAAATCAATAACATTAGAAATGAAAATGGAGAGATCACAACAGACAACACAGAAATACAAAGGATCATAAGAGACTACTATCAGCAATTATATGCCAATAAAATGGACAACTTGGAAGAAATGGACAAATTCTTAGAAAAGTACAACTTTCCAAAACTGAACCAAACCAGGAAGAAATAGAAAATTTTAACAGACCTATCACAAGCATGGAAATTGAAACTGTAATCAGAAATCTTCCGGCAAACAAAAGCCCAGGTCCAGACGGCTTCACAGCTGAATTCTACCAAAAATTTAGAGAAGAGCTAACACCTATCCTACTCAAACTTTTCCAGAAAATTGCAAAGGAAGGTAAACTTCCAAACTCATTCTATGAGGCCTCCATCACCCTAATACCGAAACGTGACAAAGATGCCACAAAAAAAGAAAACTACAGGCCAATATCACTGATGAACATAGATGCAAAAATCCTTAACACAATTCTAGCAATCAGAACCCAACAACACATTAAAAAGATCATACACCATGACCAAGTGGGCTTTATCCCAGGGATGCAAGGATTCTTCAATATCTGCAAATCAATCAGTGTAATACACCACATTAACAAATTGAAAAATAAAAGCCATATGATTATCTCAATAGATGCAGAGAAAGCCTTTGACAAAATTCAACATCCATTTATGATAAAAACTCTCCAGAAGGCAGGCACAGAAGGAACATACCTCAAACATAATAAAAGCTATATATGACAAACTCACAGCAAACATTGTCCTCAATGGTCAAAAATTGAAAGCATTTCCCCTAAAGTCAGGAACAAGACAAAGGTGCCCACTCTCACCACTACTATGTAATATAGTTTTGGAAGTTTTGGCCACAGCAATTAGAGCAGAAAAAAATAAAAGGAATCCAAATTGGAAAAGAAGAAGTAAAACTCTCACTGTGTGCAGATGACATGATCCTCTATATAGAAAACCCTAAGGACTCCACCAGAAAATTACTAGAGGATATAAAATCAATACACAGAAATCCCTTGCATTCCTATATACTAATAATGAGAAAATATAAAGAGAAATTAAGGAAACAATTCCATTCACCACTGCAATGAAAAAAATAAAATACTTAGGAATATATCTACCTAAAGAAACAAAAGACCTATATATAGAAAACTATAAAACACTGGTGAAAGAAATCAAAGACGACACTAATAGATGGAGAAATATACCATGTTTATGGATCAGAAGAATGAATATCATGAAAATGAGTATACTACCAAAGCAATCTATAGATTCAATGCAATCCCTATCAAGCTACCAACGGTATTTTTCAGAGAGCTGGAACAAATAATTTCTCAATTTGTATGGAAATATAAAAAACCTCGAATAGCCAAAAGCAATCTTGAGAAAGAAGAATGGAACTGGAGGAATCAACCTGCCTAACTTCAGGCTCTACTACAAAGCCACAGTCATCAAGACAGTATGGTACTGGCACAAAGACAGAAATACAGATCAATGGAACAAAATAGAAAGCCTAGAGATAAATCCATGCACATATGGACACCTTATCTTTGACAAAGGAGGCAAGAATATACAATGGATTAAAGACAATCTCTTTAACAAGTGGTGCTGGGAAAACTGGTCAACCACTTGTAAAAGAATGAAACTAGAACACTTTCTAACACCATACACAAAAATAAACTCAAAATGGATTAAAGATCTAAACATAAGACCAGAAACTATAAAACTCCTAGAGGAGAACATAGGCAAAACACTCTCCAACATAAATCACAGCAGGATCCTCTATGACCCACCTCCCAGAATATTGGAAATAAAAGCAAAAATAAACAAATGGGACCTAATTAAAATAAAAAGCTTCTGCACAACAAAGGAAACTATATGCAAGGTGAAAAGACAGCCTTCAGAATGGGAGAAAATAATAGCAAATGAAGAAACTGACAAAGAATTAATCTCAAAATATACAAGCAACTCCTACAGCTCAATTCCAAAAAATAAACAACCCAATCAAAAAATGGGCCAAAGACCTAAACAGACATTTCTCCAAAGAAGACATACAGATGGCTAACCAAACACATGAAACGATGCTTAACATCACTCATTATCAGAGAAATGCAAATCAAAACCACAATGAAGTACCATTTCACACCAGTCAGAATGGCTGCTATCCAAAAGTCTACAAGCAATAAATGCTGGAGAGAGTGTGGAGAAATGGGAACCCTCTTACACTGTTGGTGGGAATGTAAACTAGTACAGCCACTATGGAGAACAGTGTGGAGATTCCTCAAAAAACTGGGAATAGAACTGCCTTATGATCCAGCAATCCAACTGCTGGGCATACACACTGAGGAAACCAGAATTGAAAGAGACATGTGTACCCCAATGTTCATCGCAGCACTGTTTTTAATAGCCAGGACATGGAAGCAACCTAGACCTCCATCAGCAGACAAATGTATAGGAAAGCCGTGGTACATATACACAGTGGAGTATTCAGTTCAGTTCAGTTCAGTTTAGTCGCTCAGTCGTGTCCAACTCTTTACGACCCCCACGAATCGCGGCAACTCGTTGTATTAAACTCAAATGTATTAAAAAGAATACATTTGAATCAGTTCTAATGAGGTGGATGAAACTGGAGCCTATTATACAGAGTGAAGTAAGTCAGAAAGAAAAATACCAATACAGTATACTAACGCATATATATGGAATTTAGAAAGATGGTAACAATAACCCTGTAAGCGAGACAGCAAAAGAGACACATGTATAGAACAGTCTTTTGGACTCTGTGAGAGAGGGCAAGGGTGGGATGATTTGGGAGAATGGCATTGAAACATGTATAATATCATATGTGAAATGAATCACCAGTCCAGGTTCGATGCATGATACAGGATGCTCGGGGCTGGTGCACTGGGACGACCCAGAGGGATGGTATGGGGATGGAGGTGGGAGGGGGGTTCAGAATGGGGAACACATGTACACCTGTGGCAGATTCATGTTGATGTATGGCAAAACCAATACAATATTTTAAAGTAAAAAAAAATTAAAAAAAAGAAAGAAACTCGACTACTAATGATGACAATGACTCATGCTGACAATGATACACCAACTCTGTTGTTACAGTATATGTTCTCCATGATTTCTCAAAGAAACATTAATATGATCCTTTCCATTTTCCAAGGGCAACAAAGACTTAGGCAAATAACCTAATTTACCCAGTTTATTGGCATCTGGACTGTGAAACATTTTTTGTACCTAGATGTATTAAATGATAACTTAGTATTCTGAGGATATAAAATGTATTATCCTTAAATTGAGAAGACCACTAATTATCCACTGTCAGAAAATCAATATTTCCATTTTGCTACTGTTTTAAAGCTTTTCTTATTGTTATCTACTTATCCTAATGATCAATAGTGCTACTGTTTTAAAGCTTTTCTTATTGTTATCTACTTATCCTAATGATCAATAGTGTACAGTTGTTAAAATCATGAAAGGCTTAGAGATGCAATCTTTTGAAGACAAAAAAATATTTATTGTTATTGTAAAACAAACTGGTCTATAGAGAGGATCAAAGTATGACCTTAAGTTTGTCAGAATTGCCTATCATACTTGCTCCATTCTAAAAAGTTTATTTTTTAAAATCTGAAATTTATTAGCTATTTATTCTCTTACCACCAAGAGATTCAGAGTCATTACAAAGATAACTATTATTCATGGCACTAATGAACTAAAACATATTAATATTTAACAAAAGAAATATGTTTATTAATAAAGGATTTCCTCAAATCACCAGAGAAAAAGTGATTAACTTCATTGATAAAGTACGACGTTTTCTTTAAAAAGTAGCCAAGTTCTGAATATTAAGTACAAGTAGAAATATGCTAAGCCTCTTTTCTACACGGGCATCACTGATGCACTAGTAAAACCTGTGCCATCAGCATCCAACTGAACACAAACTCTGTCTTCCACCTGGGCTCTACCGCAGGCACTGTAACTTGCTCTGAAGAAGAAGGACTCACTTTGCTGCCTGCCACGTTGAGAAGTCGGAGTGGAATGAAAGGAAATTGTAACATAAGGCAGAAGTTTTCCTACTCACGAGTAAAATTAGTATGAAGGTTATCGGCTAGTGGTTATAGTATACTAGGGGCTATTATTTTAGTACAGTGGTACAATGAGTCGTTATCCTTTAATCACAATAGTAATATCAACGGCACTAATGCTGATTGTTTACTGTGTACCAGACCTTTCCCTACTCTCAACTAACTCACTTAATCTTCACAATGACCCTGTGAAGCAGGTAGTACTGTTATATGTAGGCAATAGGTTTGCCAGATAAAATACAGGATCCACAGTTACATGTGCATTTCAGAGAAACAACAAATGTCCCAATGTGATGTGGGGCATATTTATGCTAAAAAACTTATATTCAGTTGTTTCTCTGAAATGCACATGTAACTGGTATTCTATATTTATATTGGCTAAACTGACAGCCCTAATAGGTTTATGACATGCCCAGGATCATCCAGTTGGAAGAGACAGAACTGGGATTCAAACTCAGCCTGACTCCATAATCTTTGTTTTTATCCATTTCAGGATCCTGCCTCTCCAATAGAGACTGTGAATGTCGACAAGCACGGGCTACTTGCCAGTCCACACAAGGGGAAAACAAGGGAAGAGAACATTTGAATCTATGAAACATAACATGATGCTCTTCTCTTTCTTACATAAAGTACACTTACTTTTGAGAAAGAAACAGCTCAAATACATCAGCATCCCTCTTGTGGCCACATATCTTTAGCTGCTCTTCAATTGCCTGATAACATATAATTAATCTGTCAAGCCACATTCCACTGAGCAAAAATACTGAGACATTTGCAGTCAATAACAATAATGTCTACAAAAAGATCAAAAGAAAGGTGAATATGGAGGCAACTACTCTAAACTGATAAATTCCAACACTACAATTCAACATTACTTAATCATTTTTGTGGTTGAATTTCATTATCCTTCATCCTGAGCACAGATGTGTAAATAAATTTTAATCAAGAGAAAAAAAATGTGCATGTGTGCTTATACACCAAAAACAAGCTTTTTATTCCTCATGAGGAAGAGTAATTTGGTCTTTAAATATCTGTAAATATTCCTTTACGCAGGAAAAACTGATATTTGGTAGGTTTTCCATTTTTACAGAAGACAGTGTCAAGGTTGGAGATGGAGGGAGAAGAGTATAATGTACCCTATAAGTTCTCAGTAAATGTCAGACAAACAAATGAGTGTATGAATGTTATTTTTTTCCTCTGCAAAGAAATAGTGTCTTCATGTTTCAAGAATTACTACTATACTTGGACCATGGGAATTTTTGGTGGAGAAGAAGCAATTTTTATTCCCACAGGTTTTTTGTTTGAAAATACATATCCAACAACAGCTATTTCACTGCTTTGCTTTTTCTTCTTAAGGTCCTTTACTAAATTACAAAATAACATTTATAGGCCATGTAGCCTAAGATGATATGGAAAAATTAAAGATCGTCTATAATTTGTCAATGAAGGAGTAAAGCTAACAAGACACAGCAGAAGTGGAAAGTATAATCATTGCACTTCTGGAATCTGACAAACACTGTAATTATCAGGGTCAAAGCAATCACCAAATTTCAGAAATTTCAACCTGAATTTGTTGTGGGTGGTGAGGTTATAATGTCAGTAAGTGATTTATAGATTTTTGACATTGGTTTTGTTATCTAGTAGGGGACATGAAAAAGTTAGATTTAATGGGATGAACAAGTATCTAGAGGTGAGGAAGACAGATATCCCAGGGATGGAGAACAGCTGCTAATTTATACCGCAAACTTTCTTTGTGACCCTGTTACACAAGTTGGATCTTGGGGCTTGGAGAATTTATTGGTTCAGGTGTAGGCATTTCCATTAGGGTATTTTGTGACCATGATAAATGAGCTGAATTTGGAGTTTAGAAAAACCCATTAGACATCCACATCTGGGTATTTTAATTTAAACACAGAAACCATCAGCTTGTACTGTACATAGTCAATCTCAGTTTTGCCAAAGCGTTTCGAATGTTAAGGCTTAGTCAAAGTATAATTAAAATTTTGCAGCTACCTATTAAAATTGCAAGCTGGCTTCTAACTTAATCCCATAGTTTCACATCTAACACTCAGAAATACATCAATACATACACACACAAGCAAAATGTGAATATCATTGCTCATCCCATATATACACTGTCTGTAGTTGTGAAATAGGCCCAATTAATTGGAATAGAGGTTATAGTAAGATGCAACTTCACAGTAGGACATATGCAGTAGCTTAAAAACAGAGAGAGATGGATATATAGACCTAAAAAATATATCCAAAATATATTTTTAAGTAAAAATCCCATTGGTAGTATAATATTTATATGCTATGCTATGCTATGCTAAGTCACTTCAGTCGTGTCCGACTCTGTGTGACCCCATAGACGGCAGCCCACCAGGCTCCACCGTCCCTGGGATTCTCCAGGCAAGAACACTGGAGTGGGTTGCCATTTCCTTCTCCAATGCATGAAAGTGAAAAGAGAAAATGAAGTCGCTCAGTCATGTCCGACTCTTAGCGACCCCATGGACTGCAGCCTACCAGGCTCCTCCATCCATGGGATTTTCCAGGCAAGAGTACTAGAGTGGGGTGCCATTGCCTTCTAACACTATTTTTGTTACTAACGACATTTATATGCACACAAAATGCACATGCTCCAAACCATTAGCAAGTTATTACCTGAGATTATAAGGGACTGTCACTTTTTAGGAAATTCGTTTTTCAATAATGTTTGAATATTTTATGATATTGATTTAGTAATCAGAACATTCCGAACATTTTACCCATGGAATGAATATTTCAGGACTTAAATTTTGAAAATAAAAAGATGAAAAAGAGAAATTGAAACTTACAATATGTAAATCAATGATGTAATTAATTATTCATTTACACAGTTCTTTATCATGGCATACTTCCTTCCAAGCAAAACTTTCATATGAATCTGGTAACAAGAAAGTGTCAAAATGCCAAAGAACTCGAAAATGCGCCAAGAAGTTTCAAGTTTCAGTGAATCTGTGGTGGAACAGTTCCAGTTCCCAATCAACAAACAACTTCACTAGCAGCATATTCCTTTCATCTAAAGAGACACAAGAATTCTTTCCCTGAACTGTTTTGTTTTTTTCCTTTAATTGTGGTAATATATACATAATGTCGAATTTACTATTTTAACTGTATATTTTTGTGGTATTAAGTGCATTCTCATTGCTGTGCAGCCATCGCCACCATTCATTTTCAGAAGTTTTTCATCTATCTCAAACGAACTTCTGTACCCACTATACACTACCTCTTCATTTTTTTCCCCTCTCCCCCCTGTTCCTGACACTCACCCTTCTACTTTCGGTCTCCATAAATTTGACTACTCTAAGTACCTTATATAAGTGGAAGCATGCAGCATTTGTCTTATTTCACTTTGGCTTATTTGCTTAGCATAATTGGCTTATTTCACTTAGCATAATGTCTTCAAGAATCATCTAGTTGTAGTGTATGTCAAGATTTCCTTCCTTTTTAAGGCTGGATAATGTTCCATTGTATGTGTATACCACATTTGGTTTTTCCATTTAGCTATCAGTGGACACTTGGGTTGCTTCCACTTTTTAGCTTTTGCGAATAATGGTGCTATAAATATGGGTGTACAAATATCTGAAACCCTGTTTATACTTCATTTAAGTATATATTAATACTCAGAAGTGGAATTGTTGGATAACATGATAATTGTATGCTTAACTTTTTGAGGAACTGCCATACTATTTTTTACAATAGCTGCACACAACAGCATACTTTTACATGAACATTTCTACCAAAGTTTGTCCAAACAGATCATTCAGCTATTTACTGAACCACAAACTACTGTGGTTCAGGCTGTGACTAGTTTAGTCTATGGCTAGCTAGTAAATGTAGCAATGAATCAGGGAACATGTCTATTCCCTATAAGTAAACTTTGAATAAGAGAAGGAAGGACACACAATGTTGCAAAAGAAGGTTGCAAATGTTAAGCACTATGCAAAAAGAAAAATACCACTCCAGTGAATTCAGAGGAATAAGAAACTACTGTCAACCTTGGGAACTTTGAGAGGATTTTAGGGCAAGACTGACAGTTGGGCTCAGTCTGAATGATGAGGGGAATTTAGACAAAGATTTTGATGGATGAGTGTTTTAGTCACAGGGAAGTAAGTACACAAAGGAGGAAAAGCAGGGGAAGAACGTACAAGGCATTAGGGCTGTACATTCTTTGGCTGCAGGAAAAAGGAATACAGCAAGCAACTATGAGGGATCCATTTTAAAAGGTGAATTGGGGTCATATACTTCTGCTCACTTTGAAATTTAGGCTCAGAAGTATGTACCTACTGCTTAAAGTAAACTTTAATGGGTCAAGAATTCTAACTTAAAATCATGTATTTTATGTAATCTAAAATTAAATTTAATTTTGTATATATATAAATTAAATATATATACAATAAATATATATACTAACAGCATGATGAAATCAGTGTAAGGAAGTCCAATAAAGTTCTGATTTTTCACATGACAACTATATCAATGCTTTTAAGTAATATCCAATATCAAGTGATTTTAAAATCATTTTTCCTCCTTCTCTTTTGGTTCCCTTGCTTTGTTGGGCTGTAAAAGAATGGACTTAATAACAACTGGGTAATTCATCAATGGACTCAACTCTGGGAAGTTTGCAGAGAAATATTATAGGATTTTTAAACAGGAGAAAAGATGTGACAAAGCATACCATATCTCATGGCCTAGGGTGCAGATTGAACTGCAGACAGGAAGCAAGGTTGCCTCCGGAAAATCAAGTCAAGATCTGATAAGCCTGCCTCAGGGACAGAAGCAAGTGAGAATGAGCAGTGAACAGGTATGACATGTGAGATACAGAGAGAATTGATGAGAACTGGCAAGTAACTGGAGGCAGAGAATAAGGGCAAGGGAAGCCACTGGTGATGATAATGATGTGATGACATGATGATGAGAAAGCTGATTGCGACGGAAGATGCATGCAGTTGAGAAAGGGTGAAACTGAGGCACTGGTGGAAGATGTCAAGGCGACCACCAGAAAGTTGCAAGTGAGAGTGAATCTCACCAGAGTGTCAGAATAGGTATGTCCAGTCTGGTCATCAGCCAGCACAGAGAGAGTGGGACCCAGGGAAGATCATCCTGAAGTGTCTACATTTGGAAGGAGGAGGAGAGAGCCAAGCTGCATAAGAAGATACATGAGGGATTGTTATAAAGTTATGAAGAGAAGCAAAAAGACAATGGGAGCAGAGAGGGTGGGTTTCAAGAAGGTAGAATTTGAACCTGTGATATTGTGTAGCATGGTAGAGAATATCACACAGAAAAGATATTCAATTTGCAGAGCAATTTCAGGAATCTGATAAGGGGGAAATGTTAGCTTTCAAATTAACTGATGAAACAGGAAAATAAAAACCACCCAACACAAAACTTAGATGTAGATCATTTTAGCATAGAGCAGCTACTTCCACTGCAGATACCTTGGGATCTAGATAAAATAGAACAACATGTTTGAAAATTGTGGGACTACTACATCCTAGAAGAATGAAGACTTTATTAAGGTCTATAGAGTAAAATCGGAGAAGGCGATGGCACCCCACTCCAGTACTTTTGCCTGGAAAATCCCACGGACGGAGGAGCCTGGTGGGCTGCAGTCCGTGGGGTCGCTAAGAGTCGGACATGACTGAGCGACTTCACTTTCTCTTTTTACTTTCATGCATTGGAGAAGGAAATGGCAACCCGCTCCAGTGTTCTTGCCTGGAGAATCCCAGGGACGGGGAAGCCTGGTGGGCTGCCGTCTGTGGGGTCACACAGAGTCGGACACGACTGAAGTGACTTAGCATAGCATAGCATAGCATAGAGGAAAATATCCTCACTTTGATGATTTATCTACTATAATGATACATTCCTATACCTTCATGCAATACACATGCACCAATAGTTAGTTAGGATTTAGTGTAAGTTTCCAATTCATTACAGAACGTTCAGCCTTGATTAATTATCATAGCTCCAAGCCTTTCTAGACAAGTGTGAGAACTCAAGAACACCTTGTTAGGTCCTAAATGGCACAACACAATTGTGACTTTTTTTAATTTCCCACTCAGGGATTCTTTTAGATATTATCTAAACTGTCCTCAACTCTGCTTGTATTGTCCCTCAAAGAACTTTTCCTCCCCAGTATGTCAATCTGCACTTTAGGGAAACAACATTTTGGGGCTCTACATATATATATATATAGATATAGATAGATAGATAGATAGATGTAGATGTATATATATGTATCTATCTCTGTTGGAGGGTCAAGATTTCAAATTTATGGTCTTATTAATTTCTGTGTGCCAGCAGACATACTCAGTTGCTTCAGTCATGTCTTACTCTTCCTTCCTTCTATAGACTGTAGCCCACCAGGCTTCTTTGTCCATGGGATTCTCTAGGCAACAATACTGGAGTGGGTTGCCATTCCCTTCTCCAGGGGATCTTCCTGACTCAGGGATCGAACCGTGTCTCTTACCTCTCCTGCATTGGCAGGAGGGTTCTTTACCACTAGCGCCACCTGGGAAGTCCTGTTAGTCTCTATAAACTGCCATAATTATATATGCACGAGATATTAAATGGGAAAGGGTCAGTGTAAATTAGTGTGGGTCGGGGCAGTCCCCAAACCCCAGTCAGGAGATTGCAGGCTTCTAGCCCTAGTGGAAGGTTTGGCTGGGGACTGTGATTGGGTTATCCCTTTGCCCCGGACCCCTGTGTGGCCTTTAGCGGACTGGAGCATCTGTCAGAATCCCCCGAAATGCTTCGTGGTCTGGGGAAGCGGGAGATGCTCACCGTACGGCTGGTTTCCAGGGCAGCTTCTGCGGCCCTCACTGGGATCGCTGGGTGTCGGCAGGCACGTGGCAGATGACTGGGGTCCCTGGCCATCAAGACACCTGGGCACTCAGCAGCACCTGTGATCGACCCAGCCTGGCCTGCGGCTGACTGTTCTGGCAGTTACCAAGAGTTACCACCACCCTGTGGACTAAACGCCAATCCGAAGCAGGGAAGATGTGAAGCCAAATCCGGACTTCTGTGACGTTTGCGCTTGTGGCCCTGCAACAGCCACTGCGTCGTACCTCAGGTCTCTAGTGTTTCTCCTGCGCGGGGTGCTGCACATGGCGGATGAAGGAAGGGAGCGTGATTGGGTAGAGACCAGAGACCACGAGCGTATCAGGGGGCCCCACTGAAGTCACCCAGTAATAATAACTCTATTGAGATCTGAATATTAGAAAATTTAGGTTTCTGAAAAGTAGATGTGTGTGGAAACCACCAGCCACCTGTGGAGGGTAGGAGTGAAGCGGTGCCTGGTGGAGTCCTTCTGGAGCTTAACGCAAAAGGCGTGGGGCGTGGGGGGGGGGGGGGGGAGGGAAATCAATACTAGTGAGACTGTCTTTATTTTAAAATTTGACATTTTTGTTTATCATGTATGTTTTGCATTAATTTTTTTTTTCTGAAAAGAAATATTGCATTAGGATTTATTTTGTAAAGCTGAGCCACTATTTGGCCAGTCTCATCCAATCTTGAAGACTTGATGATTTTATTTACATGAATTTGGTTCTCTTCTAGCTTGGGAAACTTTGGAGGCTTGAGGGTTTTTTTTTTTTTTTTTTTTTTTTGCCAGGACCTAACACATTGCATTTAATAAAAAATTATTCAATTGAATAGGTTAGGTTGGTTTCTTGGCACTAAATTTGAATTTGAAATCTAGGAATTAAATATAATTTTTTGAAATGGATCAAGCTACTTGCATTAAAAAGTGCTGGTACTGGAACAGAGCATTGAAAAAAAGATCTCAGTGAAGAAGTCAAAACACATTATTTCTAGAACTTTTTATAAATATTTGAGTATAAATACTTTTTATAAGTACTTGAGCCTGTTGGGGTGGGTGGGTAAAAGTTCTTCTAGGTACCATGGGGAAAGTAACCATCTAAGAACCATTGTTTAAATAGTTTTTAACCCAGGAATAAAAATCAGAGAGGAAGGGTCCACTGAGAAAAGGTATAAAATAATTTACTAGCATCTTGTCTCCTGTCTTTGCTGTTAATATGTATTACAATTTTCCAGATATCATTTATTAATATGCTACATAGAAAAATGGAAATGCATACTCCTTGGTCAATTTTGTACATTGCACAAATGTGAGGTTTACAACCATAGGCTATTTACTTTTAAAGTGTCTTTTGGCA
Organism: Tragelaphus eurycerus; assembly: GCA_935064755.1. Lineage (NCBI taxonomy): Eukaryota > Metazoa > Chordata > Mammalia > Artiodactyla > Bovidae > Tragelaphus > Tragelaphus eurycerus. The sequence continues at coordinate 24,177,045 of CAKXYN010000025.1, read as the reverse complement.
ATGGCACCCCACCCCAGTACTCTTGCCTGGAAAATCCCATGGACGGAGGACCCTAGTGGGCTGCAGTCCATGGGGTCGCTAAGAGTCAGACACAACTGAGCGACTTCACTTTCACTTTCCACTTTTATGCATTGGAGAAGGAAATGGCAACCCACTCCAGTGTTCTTGCCTGGAGAATCCTAGGGACGGGGGAGCCTGATGGGCTGCCGTCTGTGGGGTCGCACAGAGTTGGACACGACTGAAGTGATTTAACAGCATAGAAGTAAACTACTAACCAGTTAATTTCTACTAAAATCACATTTAAATATTTTATTTTGAAATCTCTTCACTTTACACTGATTCAGAGGAGGAAATAAATTTTAGACAGCTCTGTTCTTAGGAAAGGAACTCAGAGACTCATCTATTCAGAGGTCTTTACATGTTCCCTCTTCAAGAAAAATTTACCATTAATTGATTGCAAGGACTAAAATAATGCAAGTTTAAAATGAAATGTGAAAGATGGGAATTAGTGAAGGTACTTCTTGGATAAAAGGTTCTTCCTAGATGTCTTCATACACTGGTGGGCTACAGAAGAGGTACCCCTAGCCAAGTGAACAGAGAGAACTTTTACCTCCATTTGATGGGGTTATAGCCTGAGGAATCCAGCCTGAAATTTTAAAAATTCATGTAAAATGTACATTCTCCTTTATAATCAATTTTGTTTTAATATAAAAATAAAGTGGTTCCCCCTAACTCCCCTCAAATCTTTGAGTAATATTTACATTGAAGCAAGACACCCTGTGTTTATCCTGTGGCTTTGCCTCCCTGGCATGCTGCCATTGCCTGCAGGGCTATGCATATCCCAGTTTGAAAGCTCTATCATATCATGTATGTGGATTTGGATAAGAAAAAAAAAGCCTTGTGTTCCAAGTCAGGGCATGTGGGGTTTAGTCTCAGTTCTGAAATTAACTATCTGTTGGCCACCTTCTAGCCACTTAATGGCTCTGAGCCTCAGTTTCTTCAACAGTAAAATAAAGAAGCTGAAAGTTTACTTCAAAAAATCCACTATTTAATTACACTCTCCCAGACAGGTAGAACGGAGAAGGCAATGGCACCCCACTCCAGTACTTTTGCCTAGAAAATCCCATGGGCAGAGGAGCCTGGTAGGCTGCAGTCCATAGGGTCACTGGGAGTCGGACACGACTGAGCGGCTTCACTTTCACTTTTCACTTTTATGCATTGGGGAAGGAAATGGCAACCCACTCCAGTGTTCTTGCCTGGAGAATCCCAGGGACGGGGAAGCCTGGTGGGCTGCCGTCTATGGGGTCGCACAGAGTCGGACACGACTGAAGCGACTTAGCAGCAGCAGCAGCAGACAGGTAAATGTATTGTTCACAGAATCAAAGGGTCTCATTGAGATGTTGACATATAATTGTTTTTCAAAAATAATTTGCTAGTAAAAAGTGTGTAAGAAAAAAATTATGCATGTAATGGCCATCATGAAAGCTACAAAATTTAAAAAAAATTTCTCTCCCTAATTTGTCTTGAATAATTACCACCCATTCCTACTGTATACAATGACCATAGAATAAATGGTCAGTTACTATCAAATTGCATTCTTATTTGTATATCTTTTATGATATATGATGCCATTCTTTACCACAAAACCCCCTGGGAAGTTCAAAGCTGTCTTCTTTGCTCTCTCCTCCCAAGATAATGTCTGTTGCCTCCAAACTGTGAACAAACATCATTTCTGAATCTATCTCCAAAAGCACCCCTTCACTGATATCCAAGGTCCATGCCCAGAATGCTACCACTTGATGCTCTAAGTGGTGCAGCCATATCCACTTCATCTTTACATACCTGTTTTCTCTCAGACTTCACACACAACCCTCAAAATACCTTCCTGTATAGGAATAAGAAGTGATTCAAGTTTGGAAACATACTATATTGTCTGAAAAAGCTAGAAACCTCTAGACAGGATCCCAGCTTAATCAAATGATATAATTTTCAGTTCCAAACCTGAATTTGCTTCAGTGTGATTTCACATCTTCTTCCAAGAACCTATCTAAGTTCTGCCCATCCCCTCCTATAGCTACCTTTTCACTATCCTTTACACCTAGGGCATCACATGTCCATTAGGGTCGTAGAAGGGGCAAGAACTCCAGGTGGGTTCATCCACTTGTCCCTCGGTGGAGTGCATGAGAGTGGTGGGGCATGAGTCCAGTAGAAGACCTGAGCAGTGTCCTCTAAATCAAGAAGCCTAGGGCAGAAGCCCCCTTGCCTGAAATTAGAGGTGGTACTGGGTGGAATTCACACAACTCACAAATATTAATTTTCATTATAGCACTTCTTTGTGTAATGTCATCGAAATTACTAACTCTTCTCTTGCTTTGCTCAGTTTTGACTTGATGACGATTGATAGACGTTTATCTTAAGCTGGCAGAGAAGTCTTGTTAATGCTAATGCTGCATTTCCATAGATAACAGACTTAGGTACAAGGCAGCAGGGAGGGAAGGAGATGGTGAGATGAACGGAGAGAGTAGGATGCAAACATACATTCAGTTCAGCTCAGTTCAGTTGCTCAGTCATGTCTGACTCTGCGACCCCATGAATCGCAGCACACCAGGCCTCCCTGCCGATCACTAACTCCCAGAGGTCACTCAGACTCACGTCCATCGAGTCAGTGATGCCATCCAGCCATCTCATCCTCTGTCATCCCCTTCTCCTCCTGGCCCCAATCCCTCCCAGCATCAGAGTCTTTTCCAATGAGTCAACTCTTTGCATGAGGTGGCCAAAGTACTGGAGTTTCAGCTTTAGCATCATTCCTTCCAAAGAAATCCCAGGGCTGATCTCCTTCAGAATGGACCGGTTGGATCTCCTTGCAGTCCAAGGGACTCTCAAGAGTCTTCTCCAACACCACAGTTCAAAAGCATCAATTCTTCAGTGCTCAGCTTTCTTCACAGTCCAACTCTCACATCCATACATGACCACAGGAAAAACCATAGCCTTGACTAGATGAACCTTTGTTGGCAAAGTAATGTCTCTGCTTTTCAATACCATATGGTAAATAGATAGCCAGTGGTAACTTGCTGTATGACTCAGAGAACTCAAACTGAGGCTCTGTGACAACCTATAGGGGTGGGATGGGGTGGAAGGTGGGAGGAAGGTTCAAGAGGGAAAGGACATATGTATACTTTCGACTGATTCGTGTTGATGAATGGCAGAAACCAGTATTGAAAAGCAATTATCTTTCAATTAATAATAAATAGATGAATATAAAAAAGAATGTTGCATTTTATCACACACATGATGTAGCAATCAGGCATTTCAAGCATAAAGTCTCTATGTAAATGTGTGGCTCTTATACATGTGTATATGTGTGTGTGTATATATTTATGTGTGTGTGTATATTTATGTGTGTGTGTGAGTGCTAAGTTGCTTCAGTCATGTCCGACCGTGTGTGATCCTATGGACTGCAGCCTGCCAGGCTCCTCTGTCTATGGGATCCTCCAGGAAAGAATACTGGAGTGGGTTGCCGTGCCCTCCCTCAGGGGATCATCCAGACCCAGGGACTGAACTTGCCTCTTACGTTTCCTGCATTGGCAGGCAAGTTCTCTGCCACTAACAGTACCTGGGAAACCCAGGATATGTATGCATACACATGTAAATGCATGTGTGTGCATGCATGTGCATATATATTCATACAAATGTACACCCATGTGTGCACCCCCCTACACACACACACACGCATACAGAGCAGGCAAACTCCACAATGCCCCCAGTGATCCTACTGGTTTTCGCATCCTTGTGTAATTAATCCTCTCCCCTCGTGTGTAGGCTGGACTTTGGACTCACTCTGAATGAACAGAATGTGGCAGAAGGGCAGGCTATTACTTCTGAGGGCAGGTTACAAAAAGACTGTGACTTCTGTCTGGGGCACCTTCTCCCTTTTTCTCTGGCCCACTCTGAGGTAAACCAGCGTCCTGTTGTGAGCTGATCTATAGGGAGGCCCGTACAGCAGGGTACTGATGTCTCTGGACAACAGCCACAGCAGACCTGCAGCCTGCAATGGTCACATGAGCCAGCTTGGCAGTAGATCCCCCAGACTGGAGCCTTGAGAAGGTCACAGCCATGCAGCCTCCTGAGAAACTCAGCCAGAGTCACCCAGCAGAGGCACACCCAGATTCCAGATACTCAGAAATGGAGATAATAAATGTTTGCTGTTTCAGCTGCAAAAGTTTGGAGGTAATTTGCCATGCAGCAGTAGGTCATTATAAACATGTATGTATATTATTGGAGTTGCTCAGGTGCTGCTAGTGGTAAAGAACCCACCTGCCAATGCAGGAGATGCAAGAGACACGGGTTCAATCCCTGGGTCAGGAAGATCCCCTGGAGGAGGGCATGGCAACCCCCTTCAGTATTCTTGCCTGGAGAATCCCATGGACAGAGGAGCCTGGTGGGCTACAGTCCAAAGGGTCGCACAGAGTTGGACATGACTGAAGTGACCTAGCATGAACACACACACATATGTATTATATATAATACGCACATTATATATAAATATCAATATAGTTGTAAAGCAGAAACTAATACAACACTGTAAAGCAATTATATGCCAATTTAAAATATATACATAAAAAATTTTTAAAAACTGACAAAAGACATCAAAAGAAATAAACCAATATCAATATCAATTTAAAATCTCAGAAGACTAGAAAGATACATTTCAATGACCAAATTCATTCTTTTTCAAAAGAATTCTTGCTCCTGTCACCTTATGTTGTAAACACTTGACAAAATTTCCATCCTGACAATTTCAAATTAATATTTAAATCTGGAAAGACAGATACATCCTTGGAATGTTGTCTGCATGCAACTACATGTTTAAATGTAAAAATAAATTTAACTCTTTCATCATAATAGACAGTGATTTAGTTGGAGGGTTGTTATTAAACTACAACTTAATCTAAATTGAATATTGACATAAAAAAAATACCATCTGCCAGAATAAATACTATTACCAAGTCAATAAATATTTTCTCATCTCCTTACATGAAAACTGTTTCAAATGTGCTATATATTTAAAAAATGTAGTGGGACAATGGAAGCACTATTATTTTCTCCAGTTTGAGGTATTATGTTGGAGCTGGGTTTCACCTCTGTTAACATATAGGCTTCTTTGTGACTCTTTCTAACTCAAGCATCTGAACCTGCTGGAATTATTTTATTCACACCCCCATAATTTAAACATTTCAGAATAAGGACTCAGCTTTAAAGTCATTTCCCTTTTGACATGGATTATTTCTGCAGAAGATCAGTGCTAGCAGTGGCATCTGGGATTCTTGGAGACAGTTTCTTTGGTGCTCTTGTCTACAAAGTGGCAGAGAGCCTCCCAAACTAGCTCCAAGAAGCCTGAGTTACCACAGACTACACTTGGGCAAACAAGCCATTTAAAGTGGATTCTCACTGCATGAGGTAGCTACATCAGATGATCTGATGTCCTTTATCAATGTATTCATTCCTTCAGCCAATCAGGCACTGAAACTGACAGAGTCCCTACCATAAGCTACACGCTCTGCCAGGGACTAGAGGATGTGAATGAGGTTTACTCCAAGAAACGAGTGTTAGGAAGCAATCTCATGGGTATCTACAGCTTTAAACACATTAATTGTAATTGGGTCTACTTTGATATGACCTGGTATTCAAGTAGATCATTAAAACCACTACTATTATTTGCTTAGAGTGTGAAGTGTTTCAATTACCTTTGTAAATAATTCCAAACTGTGTTATTGACCATGTTGACTGTGTACTCCTTGTAGCCTTTATTCTGCTGCTAGGTATTTTACTAACAATGCTTTCATTACCACCTTTTCCCACAAAACAAAAGATCAATAATTATTTTAATTAGAGATACTATGTATTGGAAAGTAATTCAGAAAAAACCTTTTTCATAAAAAGTACAAAGGCATCGAGAGATTTTGCATTGAAAGTACATCTAGAGTTTCAGAAACTGATCTTTGCTTCATGAACTCATTTTAGATTATAACAAAGGAAAAATTGGTTTTCCCAATTAGGGTATACTTTCCATGAAATTTGGCCAGTTTTTGTAAATTTGGATAGGAAAAGTAGACTAACAGTTAATTTTGGCTTTGCCCAATTCTTCCTTTACTTAGAGATCTGACTAAAGCAGTAAGAAGCAGGAGGCCAGCTGAAGGCCACTAGATTCCTGTGTGCTGAGTTGCTTCAGTAGTGTCTGATTTTTTTGCAATCCTATGGATGGTAGCCCACCCGTCTCCTTGCCCATGAGGATTCTCCAGGCAAGAACACTGGGGTGGGTTGCCATGCCCTCCTCCAGGGGATCTTGCTGACCCAGGGATCGGACCTGTGTCTCCTGCATTACAGGCAGATTCTTTACCGCTGAGCCACTGGGGCACTATATAGGTGATAGATGTTGGGGGCTGTTGCAGGCATGGACAATTAAAACAGGTGAGGGGATAAGGAGACGCAAGTGAGAGAGAACAGAACAAAGTAAAAAAAAAAATGGGGGGGGATAAAGAGAATGAAAGGGAAGGTGCAGAGAGGAGGTGAGGAGCACGAGATGAAGAAAAAAGGGAAAAGAAACAGAAAAAAGTGAGAGAGAAAGGAAGTGGGGGAGCAGAGAGAAAAGACACACTGTGATTAGGAATTACATTGTCATTTGATCACTATCTTTTGAAAGGAGATGTTCTTCACTGGGGCACAGCTTCATTCCCAATCCTATGGCCCAGTGAGGCTGATAATCATAATCTTTAAACTTCTGGAATTAAGGGTAGGTACGTGATCTGAGACAGGCTAAGCAGAATAATTGTAACTAAGGGGGAAGGGAGGATTTCTTTCTTGTGGTAAATCTATGCAGTATAAGACTTGGAATTAGTATCACTTGAAGGCAATGGCACCCCACCCCAGTACTCTTGCCTGGAAAACCCCATGGACGGAGGAGCCTGGTAGGCTGCAGTCCATGGGGTCGCTAAGAGTCGGACACGACTGAGCGACTTCACTTTCACTTTTCACTTTCATGCATTGGAGAAGTAAATGGCAACCCACTCCAGTATTCTTGCCTGGAGAATCCCAGGGACAGCCGTCTATGGGATCGCACAGAGTCGGACACGACTGAAGCGACTTAGCAGCAGCAGCTGCCTCAATACTGAAACCAGGAAGCCCTCAAATGACCTAAGTACACATTCTTCTCCCTGCTTTGCCCTCACAGATAAGGTCCCCTGGTCAAGCAATCCTCCTTATCAAGCAGACCAGGTACAAGTGCTACTTAGTCCTAAGCAGCAGATTTTAGTTCCTTGCCATCCTGCAGATTTAGTCAATCTAATCACATCCTTTTGTGGGAATGAAGGCACCCCATCCTCTTATTCCTACAAAGCCTACTCCCACAGCCTCTGGTTGCTCCCTCCCACAGTCCAAACTAACTAGTGAGGAGCCATCAAACTTTTCTACAGTGGCTGCACCACCTCACGTCTACCAGCAACATATGGGTTTGAATTTTTCTACTCCTCACCAACACTCATTATGATTTTAATTTGCATTTCTCTAATGAGCCTGGTGGGCTGCAGTCCACGGGTTCACGATGTGTCAGACATGACTGACTGAGTGAGCACAGCACAGAACAGCAATGACTAACGACGTTGAGTATCATTTTCACGTGCCCGTTGGCCATTTGTATATCTTCTTTGGAAAAATGAGTATTCAAGACTTTTGCCCACTTCTTGATTGGTTTGTTCTTCAGCTGTTGTGGTTTTTGCATATTCTGAATACTATACCCTTGTCAGACATGTGACTTGCAGTATATTCTTCCACTCTATAGGTTGTCATTATAATCTGGTGACTTTTTTTCTACTGACTATTTCTACTCCTCTGCTGTTGCTGCTACTGCTAAGTCACTTCAGTCCTGTCCGACTCTGTGCAACCCCATAGACAGCAGCCCAGGCTCCCCCGTCCCTGGGATTCTCCAGGCAAGAACGCTGGAGTGGGTTGCCATTGCCTTCTTCAATGCATGAAAGTGAAAAGTTAAAATGAAGTAGCTCCTTCGTGTCCAATCCTCAGGGACCCCATGGACTGCAGCCTTCCAGGCTCCTCTGTCCATGGGATTTTCCAGGCAAGAGTACTGGAGTGGGGTGCCATTGCCTTCTCTGATCTACTCCTCTAATTAATGCTAATTAGAATTCATCCTACATGCATTATTTTTGAGTATTCATTTTTCTACCCTACTCTTATAAATGAGAGGTTTGGTTAAAAGCCACTAAGTTAGAATAGGGTCTGCCTGACTTACCTCCCTGGCTTATAGTTTTTCGTCTAAAGCCGGGGATTTAAGCTTATCCAGACCTCACAACTCTAGCCACAATTATTGATCCATCACACTAGTTAGGCCAATCAGAATCCTTCTCTAGGATCTTTTCACTATCATTAAACTGTTATCGTATGAGCCTAGAGACCGCCACCACCCATGCTTCTTTCTATATAGAAATTGGATCTACAGTATGCTAAGTCACTTTAGTCATGTCCGACTCTGTGTGACCCCATAGACGGAAGCCCACAAGGCTTCCCTGTCCCTGGGATTCTCCAGGCAAGAACACTGGAGTGGGATCTACAGTAGAAGAAAATAAAATTTACAGAGACTTCCCAGGTGGTCCAGTGCAAGGGGCACGGGTTCAGGGAAGTTCCACATGCAGCATGTCCAAAAAATAATTAAATAAAAAGCTTTTATTCACTTAAAAAAAAAAAAAACATACAGAGCAAGAGAAGATCATGTCTATTGGCATTGAGCTCTTGGTGCTAGCTTAATGCCTGTTTCCATTGCAGTTTGGTTATGTGGGTCAATAGAACTTTAGTTCAAAAGAACTAAAAAGCCTCTTGATGAAAGTGAAAGTGGAGAGTGAAAAGGTTGGCTTAAAGCTCAACATTCAGAAAACGAAGATCATGGCATCTGGTCCCATCACTACATGGGAAATAGATGGAGAAACAGTGGAAACAGTGTCAGACTTTATTTTTCTGGGCTCCAAAATCACTGCAGATGGTGACTGCAGCCATGAAATTAAAAGACGCTTACTCCTTGGAAGGAAAGTTATGGCCAACCTAGATAGCATATTCAAAAGCAGAGACATCACTTTGCCAACAAAGGTTCGCCTAGTCAAGGCTATGGTCTTTCCTGTGGTCATGTATGGATGTGAGAGCTGGACTGTGAAGAAGGCTGAGCACCAAAGAATTGATGCTTTTGAACTGTGGTGTTGGAGAAGACTCTTGAGAGTCCCTTGGACTGCAAGGAGATCCAACCGGTCCATTCTGAAGGAGATCAGCCCTGGGATTTCTTTGGAAGGAATGATGCTCAAGCTGAAATTCCAGTATTTTGGCCACCTCATGCGAAGAGTTGACTCATTGGAGAAGACTCTGATGCTGGGAGGGATTGGGGGCAGGAGGAGAAGGGGACGACAGAGGATGAGATGGCTGGATGGCATCACTGACTCGATGAATGTGAGTCTGGGTGACCTCCGAGAGCTGGTGATGGATAGGGAGGCCTGGCGTGCTGCGGTTCATGGGGTCGCAAAGAGTCGGACACGACTGAGCGACTGATCTGATCTATGTGGGTCAATACACTTTCCTTTCTGTTTAAGCTGGTTTGTATTAGATTTCTCTACTTTAAATCAAGAATACGACCAAGTTTGTTGATGTGGTAGTATTATCCTGAAGGTGTACCTTATAATGTCATGGCATTTTCACATATACGTGGCATTTCTTAGATCTACATCCTGCCCACACTGACTCTGATTTTTACTGCAACACTTGCCCAGAGTTTTCCTCTATTGATCTCACTTGCCCCATTCCTACCCCAAATTAAGAACTAATAAGAAAAAATTGAAATAATTCCTCTTTTCTCTCTAAAAATTTACATTAAAAATATTGGACAAATGCCAAGAGCTTGAAGTACAGCTGCATTTTGTGAATTAATTAAATATCATTATCCTGTTTGCAGTTTCTATTAGTAACAGGAATGAATGTTATAAAAGGAACATTTACTAAAAGGAATGTGTTGTGTAATTTAATGTATGCTAAATGTAGGTGGTCTAAAAATATTCTACTGCATTCCTACCTTTACTAACAAACTTTTTAAATACTGTACTAAATTGTGAATACCATTCTACAAAGGAAGTCAACTAAGCCCTTTATATGACATTATTTTAAATAATCTTTTCTATATTTTCTATGTCAGATTGTATAGTTAGTTGATTCAGCTACCTATTGTAGTGTTAGTTGGTGGGAAATGTCATGCATCCTGTCTTTGGTATGATTACATACATTCCTTTTCAATTTCCTTTTGTTGAGTTTTGTTATATTTTGTATTATGGCCTTAGTAAGTAATATGTCTTTGGGGTGAAGAAAATCCCTTATTTCCGATCTTTGTCGTTTACAAATTAATGACTCAAAGTATTACAAGTGCACTCCCATAACTGTTTATCTTGGTGTGGCCCACGGTGAAAATGACTTCTACTATCAAAATTATTCTGTTCTTTGACATGATCCCTTGGTATCTGGGGGTTCTGTTTTCTCTAAAAGTTCAGGAATTCCTTGTCAGAAGTCCTTTGACGAGAAAATTTACTAAGAGTATTATTGGATTGGTAAACTTGACAGTTTCTTTGCTAAAAAAAGTATAGCTCCCACAGCTTAACTTCTCACCCTGTGGCTATTTTGTTCCCTCCTGCCATATTTTTTTCCTATACAATTATTAGTCAAATAAGCTATTTTTTTAACTTCATGTTGTTACTTAGATATGGATCACACCTAAACTGTAGGTAGCCATGGCAACACAACAAGCTCACACTCTGTATTAATGAAGAACATTTAAGAAGCTTCATTTAACTGGTGGAATGACCCTGAGGCAGTTGTCTGGAGTTCCACATAAGAGCGACCCACTGGAAAATCATAAAGTCTGGCTGTGGCTTTTTCCCAGGACAGTTTCTAAGCCCTGGATTTTATATTGTTTATCTATAAATGATCTTGGGTTTTGCTCCCAATCACCCAGTGTCTTGGTCCTTCTGATTTGTCACGCACAGAGCCACTAGCAGACTCACTGGCAGTGATAGGTGTTAACTATGGAGGAAAGGTGTAGTTGTCAGGTAGGATGTCTTTTATTATAGCACCTGGACACTAGACTCTACTTGTTCAAACAGTTAAGAAATGCCTTGTCTCCATAACAGAAGCCCAAAGGAAGAGCAGTTCTGCGCTCTATACAGTCAGGGTCAGGGCTCCAGAGCTCTGCTCATTTTAAATGCTATGCTCCTCTAAGTCAACTTTCCCTTCAGGTTGCCTCCTTCTGTCACAGGACAACAGTGGCATCTCTAAGTTTCACATTTTGATGTATTACTATTGAGAGGAATAAGAGGGGCTACATTTCATCATCACCTTCTGAGAGTGAAAACCTTTCCAGGAGTCTCTCCTTTCCTGAATGCATCCTTGTGGGTGTCCTGGACCTGAATGGTGTCACAATGCCCTCCTAAACGCTGGCCAGGGGGGTGGTACTGCTATCATTCATGGACAATTAAGGTCCACCTTGAAGCCCAGGTGGCCCTGCCAGATGGACTCTCCCTTCACTCAGCTTCGAGACTGACGGTCCACACGGGTCTGCTGGATGCCCATCACCCCCTGCTGGAATTCCTACACCACCCCCAGGCTGCCTCTTTCCACAAGGACACGCTCCTTACCTGGCTTGAACTCTGACACTGCACCCACCAGCCATTCCACAAGGCTTCTCCAGAAATGAGAGAGGCTCTGAATCCTCAGTATGGGCCCACTCCATGCACCAATGAGTTTGTCACCCAGTTCAGGTTCTGACACCCCTGTTTTCTGTCACCCCACTGAGACTGACTGCTTACCCAGTGACAGTCTGTTCCAACAAGAGTTAAAACCTTGCTCAGATGCAACTTTTATAGCAGTCTATTTAAAGAAGGAAGTTGATATGACAAATAGCTATGTACAAAGTTTAAAAAAAAAAGCTATGAGATTTTTCCACTTGGAGGAAAAAAAGATGGGAGTTGTCAGAACAGAAAGCTGTGACGCTGCATGCACACTGTTGCTATAGTCCCTACAGTTAATACAGGTGGTTTTCATAAGTTAAAACATATATAACCATTTCTCCATCTTATCAGAAATATCTCAAGTTACAGAAATAGAAAGTAGCTATTTAAAATGACGTTTTAACTGTAAAACCTATGTCGTGATATTTATCAACTGGAAATACATAAATAAGCACCTGACCCTGTTTCGCCATAAATTAAAAATTGAACCCTTTTAAAGGGTTAATGTCATGGTACTTTTGATCAGTCCCCTACCACAATTTAATCACTCCTGTGACCAGAAGGCAGCTTAGAGTGGTGACAAACCTTTTATGTTGCTGTATTACCTGAAAGATTTCCACAGTAGGCTCAGTTTGCAGATGTGAAGACTGAGGCACAGACATTTAAGTAATGGATCCAGAGTCACACAGCTGTAAGAGGGACAGGCAGGACCCACCCCCATGAAGCCTAGCTTCCTTGCCCTTACATTTCCCAGTGTATGACCGTCTGGGAACAAAGTACATGACTGTGATATTACCTCTAATAGGAGAAATCTAAGAAACAACTGGAGCGGGGAAAGGATTTTTGAATCATCTGTCCTGTGGAAATTAAACAGCTGTAAAAGAATGATGCAATAGAGTCACATTTACCGATGAGGAAAGATGTTTAGTTTATCACACAATGTTTGCTGTAAAAACTGAGTCAGGACCATCTACAGATTACAAAGAGAGTGTTTGTATAAACCTATAAATGCCCCAAGCAGGACTGGAAAGATTCCCAGCAAACTGTCCACAGTGTCAGTCTGGGAGAGGAGACTTGGGAAGTGAATTTCAATTATGAGAGAACAGAATTTGGATTGAGATGAGGAATCTCAGGGGGTGGAGGTAACTCAACACAGCACAGAAAGGGGAGGTCAAACAGGCCACCAGAGAGAGGGGAACACCCAGGAGGTCCATGCTACCCAAGGAATCGGGTGGATTCCACAGGCTGGAAACTGAGGTCTCCCCTGCCTCAACTGCATGCAGGGAAATCAGCTGCCCAGATCAACTTCCGGTTGATGTCAGGCATACCTGGGCCAGGCGTATTCACCAGGGTCCTTCACCATTTTAGGGTTAAAAGGCACCCCTGCCTATCAGCCTATGACAGGTCTCTCACTAGACAGAAAAACTCAAAGCCGAGTAAGAGACACAGAAGTCCACCAGGCTCCTCTGTCTATGCGATTCTCCAGGCAAGGATACTGGAGAGGGCTGCCATGCCCTCCTCCAGGGGGTCTTCCTGACCCAGGGACTGAACCAGCATCTCTCTCGTCTCCTGCATTAGTAGATTATTTACCACTGGTGCCATCTGGGAAGCCCTGTTGCAGATTAACGATCCCTTAATCATGAAGGGTCTACTGAGAACATCCTGAGCTGCTTTCTGTTTAACTTCCTTCAGGAGAAGTCCAGGAACCTCCATCATGTACTCGGAAGACGGCTGATGCTGGGGAACATCGGAATGAGACTCAGTTCTTAGCCTGACTTAGTGAGCGGCCAGGCTTAATCTGCCAGTCTGCTGCCTTTGAACCTTGTGTCACTGCATTTGCGAGGCCACATTTTCTTTCTGACCATGAGTAAAGACACCATCAAGAATGCAGAGCCACCTTAAGGCTCAGAGACTTGAACCCCTCCTGCCATGTTGGCTTCGTTTATTTTTGCACCAGTTACCGACTAATATTATTTGTCACCATATGGGTAACACTGGGCTTCCCTGATGGACTTAAACTGTAAAATGGTCAGAACCTGTCCTCACACATCCTGGGCCATGTGCCCAGGATCAAGGGAAGTCTCAGCCTGGCTCCTCTGGGCAGCTCTCTCTAACTGGTCACAATGTCCAGAGCATGCTGGAGAGAATCCGGGGGTCTGGGAAAGGGGGAAGGTCACCATGCTTAGATTCTCCATTGCTGCACTCTGAGGGTGACCCCAGGATGGGAGAGGACGGGGCATCAGGGCATCTCCCAAGATGACATGATGGTTATCATCATATGGTGTTATTTCTTAGCAAATTCACCAGAGAGTTTCACTGATGTTAAGCATTTTCCTAAACCAATCCAGCTTTCCAGCAAATGTCAAAGACAGTTTGGGTGAAATTGAGTGACTTATGGAAGTTAGGAACCTGATGAAATTAAAATGGAAACAATTTTATGCAGAAAAAAGTCCAATTGAAATTTTGACTGGGTTGCACTAAATTTTATAGATTAATATAGGGAAAATCCAGGTCAATATAAATGATTAAGACTTCCCAGGCAGGTGTGAAGCGTTTTAAATGTTACCCTATTTCTTGAGATTATTAACTCAGCAGACAAGGCCATCCCTTTGCCCCTGCTCTTAAAAAAAAATTTTTTTTTAACTGATGGCTATTTGTCGTTAGACATGTGATATTGGGACTTCCCTGGTGGTCCAGTGGTTAAGAATCTGTCTGCCAATGCAGGAGACACAGGTTTGATCCCTGGTCTGGGATGATTCCACATGCCTCGGGGCAGCTAAGCCTGTGCACCACAACCAATGAGCTCACGACCTGCAACTACTGAAAGCCTTGTACCTTAGAGCCCGAGCTCTGCAATAAGAGAAGCCCCCAAAATGAGAAGCCCCTGCATACTAGAGACAGCCTCTGCTCAACACAACTAGACAAAGCCTGTGCACAGCAACAAAGACCCAGCACAGCCAAAAGCAAATAAATACATGTTTTACATAAATAAATACGCAATATTGGACATAGATGGGATTTGTACTTCATCTTAATTGAAGTAAGGTTTCTGAAGCAATTTAATAAAGTGATGACAGCATCATTTCAATAAAGTTAGTGAATCATTTGACTATGGAAGTGTCTTACTTGGTGATTTTGAAAAGATTAATAGCAAGTTAGTCATAGCCCTTCTGATAAATGAAAACATTATTCTTAGCTCTCTTTCTTCTTATTCTTACTTCTCACAAGAGTTTTATTTACTCAAAAATATTTGTTTAAACGCTTTTATGCTAAAGAACTATTTTAGGCCCTAGGGACACATCAGGAAAAATAAAAGAGAAAATTTCTTTCCTTCATTACGTTTTAGTGGGTACAACCCAGCTATATAACATGATACTGTTGCTGTTACTGTTCATTTGCTCAGTCGTGTCTGACTCTTGGTGACCCCATTGACTGCAGCACACCATGTTTCCTTGTCCTTCACTATCTCTCAGAGATTGCTCAAACTCATGTCCATTGAGTTGATGATGCCATCCAATCATTTGATCCTCTGTCACCCCCTTCTACTCCTGCCCTCAATCTTTCCCAGCATCAGTGTTTCTTCCAGTGAGTAAACTCTTCACATCAGGTGGCCACATATTGAAGCTTCAGCATCAGTCCTTCCAGTGAACATTGAAGGTTGATTTCCTTTAGGATTGACTGATTTGATCTCCTTGCAGTCCAAAGGATTCTCAAGAGTCTTCTCCAGCACCACAGTTTGAAAGAATAAATTCTTTGGTACTCAGCCTTCTTTATGGTCTAACTCTCACATGCATACATGACTACTGGAAAAATCATAGCTTTGACTAGATGGACCTTTACCAGCAAAGCGATGCCTCTGATTTTAATAAGCTGTCTGGGTTTGTATGTCTTTATCCATACCTGTTTCCATGAAAAAAAAGAAAAGTTGACTGTTTCTCCATGATGATGAGGTACCATTTGAGGGACTCATCATATTTCTGGTCCTCTCATCTTCTCAGCACATGGTTAGATTACACTTCCTTAGTCCCTTCTCATTGCATGGGGCCAGGTCACTAGCTACAGCCAGTGAGCTGTAAATAGAAATAATTTGGGCCATTTCTGAATGGGAGCATTTATATAACAGTGCAAGATCCTCCATGACATTTCTTTTGCTCTGACATGAGAAGGTCACCCTCTGAGATGGTGGCTGCTTCATCAGTCTGGGTTCCTGAATGACTTTTACATCCTCCTGGGGGACATGGTGTGCGACTGAGACACCTTGTGGTATTGATCCTCTGAGGTTTCATAGGGGAGGCAAACTTTTTTACTGCAGTGTAGCTCAGTCTGTATGGACAGATACAATGTGCTCAAAGGAGAACAGAGTGAAGAATTTTGTATTAGGACCTGTGAGCAAGTAGGTGCCAAATTATACTCACATGCTTGCATGCTAAGTTGCTTCAGTTGTATCCAACTCTGCAACACTATGGATGATAGCCCACCAGGCCCCGCTGTCCATGGGATTCTCCAGGAAAGAATACTGGAGTGGTAGAGTGGGTTCCCATGCCCTCCTCCAGGGGATCTTCCTGACCCAGGAATCAAATTCACATCTCCTGCATTGGCTGGTGGATTCTTTACCACTAGCGCCACCTGGGAAGCTTGCCAAGTTATACTTGCACTGCACAATTAGGCAAATATTGACCAGGCTTTGTACACTCCTTCCACTGGAATTAATTGAAATCAACTAGTAAATTTCTCATGTTGCCTTTTTTATTTCCTTTTCCTAATCGTTGGCTCTAGGCTGTAGCTCTGGTTCCTTTTCTCTTCAGTGCTTGGCACTTTCTCTTTATACACTCTGTTCAGTTCAGTCCCTCAATCCTGTCCAACTCTTTGCAACACCATGAATCACAGCATGTCAGGCCTCCCTGTCCATCACCAACCCCCGGAGTTCACTCAAACTCATATCCATCGAATCGGTGATGCCATCCAGCCATCTCATCCTCGTCGTCCCCTTCTCCTCCTGTCCCCAATCCCTCCCAGCATCAGGGTCTTTTCCAATGAGTCAACTCTTCGCATGAGGTGGCCAAAGTATTGGAGTTTCAGCTTTAGTATCAGTCCTTCCAAAGAACACCTAGGACTGATCTCCTTTAGGATGGACTGATTGGATCTCCTTGCAGTCCAAGGGACTCTCAAGAGTCTTCTCCAACACCACAGTTCAAAAGCATCAATTCTTTGGTGCTCAGCTTTCTTCACAGTCCAACTCTCACATCCATACATGACTACTGGAAAAACCATAGCCTTGACTAGATGGACCTTTGTTGGCAAAGTAATATCTCTGTTTTTCAATATGCTATCTAGGTTAATCATAACTTTCCTTCCAAGGAGTAAGCATCTTTTAATTTCATGGCTGCAATCACCATCTGCAATAATTTTGGAGCCCCCAAAATAAAGTCTGACACTGTTTCCACTGTTTCTCCATCTATTTCCCATGAAGTGATGGGACCAGATGCCATGATCTTCGTTTTCTGAATGGTGAGCTTTAAGCCAACTTTTTCACTCTCCTCTTTCACTTTCATCAAGAGGCTTTTTAGTTCCTCTTCACTTCCTGCCATAAGGGTGGTGTCATCTGCATATCTGAGGTTATTGATATTTCTCCTGGCAATCTTGATTCCAGCTTGTGCTTCTTCCAGCACAGTGTTTCTCATGATGTACTCTGCATAGAAGTTAAATAAGCAGGGTGACAATATACAGCCTTGACGTACTCCTTTTCCTATTTGGAACCAGTCTGTTGTAAACCTCTTGAATTGCATATGGCTTTGAATGTCTATTACAACTACCACATATTTCTGGTTTCAGTCTTCCTATACTCTACATTGCCCCAAGTGTAGCATGAACATCTTCCTTGCATTCAGTCTGGATGACCTTATTTCAGTGAGCTAAGAAAATGCTACAGTGTTCCAATGCGTACTGATTGAGACACTTAGATTGGCTCTATCCTTTTCAGAGCTAGTACTTTAGTTCTAGTGACACTTCAGTTATCATATTTTCAGTCCCATTTCCTCCTCAATTTGAATAAACTGGGATTGGTCAGATTGGAATACCACTTAGGCAACCAGAACTATGGGGTCTGTTTCTAGGGCAGTATTTTTTTTTTTTTTTAAACATTAGCTGTATGATAAAATTACATGATAGAACCTGCAAGATCCCAGAGCCCAAGCAGCACCCCAGGCTGATGACAATGAAATCACGGAGGCTAGGACCTTGGCATCAATGTTTGCTAAAGTTAACCAGTTGGCTCTAGTAAGCAGTTGAAGTTGAGACTCATTCTTTCAGACTTTAGTTCTGGATCAGGTGAAAGCAGGAAATCAAGAGAACCAACAGCAGAAGGACAGAGAAGAGAATGAGGTATAGTTTTGCAGGGCCTCCCAGCAATGGCTCACTTGCTATAAATGCTTCTTAGCATCCATCAAAGTTGTGGTTAGACACATTTGAAGGCTGCCAGGACTCTATTATTTGTTAGCTTCTCCTCTCTTCTGCTCTAGCTAGAACATGAAAAGTTACCCCTAAACTAGCAAATATTTAAAAGCCAAAACCAGGTAAACAGAATTATATTGAGTCCAATAACAGAGAGGCAAAGCCTAAAGTTTCAAAAACGCTGAAATGGAATTGGGGAAGAGCACAGGTCAGAGGGCAGAATGAAATGGCACACACAATTGTATAAGTAGGCTGAAGAGACCATCTCCTTTGTTGAGGCAGCCACCTTCAAAGGACCTGATGAGCCTGGGCAGGGAAGAAATGGGAGACGACATGTGACATATTTTGAAAAGGTAACCAATATTTGAGCATTCTCTGGCATTTCCCATCATTGGGATTGGAATGAAAACTGACCTTTTTCAGTCCTGAGGCCACTGCTGAATTTTCCAAATTTGCTGGCATATTGAGGGCAGAACTTTCACAGCATCATCTTTCAGGATTTGAAATAGTTCAACTGGAATTCCAACACCTTCTCTAGCTTTGTTCGTAGTGATGCTTTCTAAGGCCCACTTGACTTCACGTTCCAGGATGTCTGGCTCTAGGTCAGTGATCACACCATCGTGATTATCTTGGTCATGAAGATCTTTTTTGTACAGTTCTTCTGTGTATTCTTCCCATCTCTTCTTAATATCGTCTGCTTCTGTTAGGTCCACACCATTTCTGTCCTTTATTGAGCCCATCTTTGCATGAAATGTTCCCTTGGTATCTCTAATTTTCTTGAAGAGATCCCTAGTCTTTCCCATTCTGTTGTTTTCCTCTACTTCTTTGCATTGACTGCTGAGGAAGGCTTTCTTATCTCTCCTTGCTATTCTTTGGAACTCTGCATTCAGATGCTTATATATTTTCTTTTCTCCTTTGCTTTTTGCTCCTCTTCTCTTCACAACTATTTGTAAAGCCTCCCCAGACAGCCATTTTGCTTTTTTGCATTTCTTTTCCATCGGAATGGTCTTGATTCCTGTCTCCTGTACAATGTCACAAACCTCCATCCATAGTTTGTCAGGCACTCTATCTATCAGATCTAGTCCCTTAAATCTATTTCTCACTTCCATTGCATAAAGTAATGCTCAAAATTCTCCAAGCTGCTGCTGCTGCTGCTAAGTCGCTTCAGTCGTGTCCAACTCTGTGCGACCCCATAGACGGCAGCCCAACAAGCTCCCCCATCCCTGGGATTCTCCAGGTAAGAATACTGGAGTGGGTTGCCATTTCCTTCTCCAGTACTTGAAAGAGAAAAGTGAAAGTGAAGTCGCTCAGTTGTGTCTGACTCCTAGTGACCCCGTGGACTACAGCCCACCACGCTCCTCCATCCATGGGATTTTCCAGGCAAGAGTACTGGAGTGGGGTGCCATTGCCTTCTCTGTCTGCTTCTACTGCTACTGCTGCTGCTTAGTCGCTTCAGTCGTGTCCGACTCTGTGTGACCCCATAGACGGAAGCTCACCAGGATCCCCTGTCCCTGGGATTCTCCAGGCAAGAACAGCTAGGCTTCAGCAATATGTGAACCGTGAACTTCCAGATGTTCAAGCTGGTTTTAGAAAAGGCAGAGGAACCAGAGATCAAATTGCCAACATCCGCTGGATCATGGAAAAAGCAAGAGAGTTCCAGAAAAATATCTATTTCTGCTTTATTGACTATGTCAAAGCCTTTGACTGTGTGGATCACAATAAACTGTGGAAAATTCTAAAAGAGATGGGAATACCAGACTACCTGACCTGCCTCTTGAGAAACCTATATGCAGGTCAGGAAGCAACAGTTAGAACTGGTCATGGAACAACAGACTGGTTCCAAACAGGAAAAGGAGTACGTCAAGGCTGTATATTGTCACCCTGCTTATTTAACTTCTATGCAGAGTACATCATGCAAAATGCCAGGCTGGATGAAGCACAAGCTGGAATCAAGATTGCTGGGAGACATATCAATAACCTCAGATATGCAGATGACACCAAAAAGTGTCATCTTTTGGTAAAAAGTGAAGAGGAACTAAAAAGCCTCTTGATGAAAGTGAAAGAGGAGAGTGAAAAAGTTGGCTTAAAGCTCACCATTCAGAAAACGAAGATCATGGCATCTGGTCCCATCACTTCAGATGGGAAATAGATGGGGAAACAGTGTCAGACTTTATTTTGGGGGCTCCAAAATTACTGCAGATGGTGACTGCAGCCATGAAATTAAAAGATGCTTACTCCTTGGAAGAAAAGTTATGACCCACCTAGATAGCATATTGAAAATCAGAGACATTACTCTGCCAACAATGGTCTATCTAATCAAGGTTTTTCCAGTGGTCCTGTATGTATGTGAGAGTTGGACTGTGAGGAAAGCTGAGCGCCAAAGAATTGATGCTTTTGAACTGTGGTGTTGGAGAAGACTCTTGAGAGTCTGTTGGACTGCAAGGAGATTCAACCAGTCCATTCTAAAGGAGATCAGTCCTGGGTGTTCTTTGGAAGGAGTGATGCTAAAGCTGAAACTCCAATACTTTGGCCACCTCAGGCAAAGAGTTGACTCATTGGAAAAGACTCTGATGCTGGGGGGGATTGGGGGAAGGAGGAGAAGGGGATGACAGAGGATGAGATGGCTGGCTGGCATCACCGACTCGATGGACATGAGTTTCAATGAACTCTGGGAGTTGGTGATGGACAGGGAGGCCTGGTGTGCTGTGATTCTTGGGGTCACAAAGAGTCAGACATCACTGAGTGACTGAACTGAACCAATATTTGAGCATGTAATAAAAACAAACGTCAAGCAAAACTGCTTATTTATTTATTCTTCTTTAACTGTAGTTGATGGTTATGTTACCACTGATTTAGGATAAGAATATTGTTTATTTTTGAGAAAAAAAAAAAAAAACAAACAGTGGAATGTCTTATAAAAATGGCACATGTTAAGGAGAAGGTAACCTGAGTTCACTATGATAGTCTACGACAATATTATTCTTCCATGGTTCAGTTTAGTTCAGTTCAGTCACTCAGTTGTGTCCAAATCTTTTTGACCCCATGGACTATAGCACACAAGGTTTCCGTGCCCATCACCAACTCCTGGAGCTTGCTCAAACTCATGTCCATAGAGTAGGTGATGCTATCCAACCATCTCATCCTCTGTCATCCCCTTCTCCTGCCTTCAATCTTTCCCAGCATCAGGGTCTTTTCAAATGAGTCAATTCTTCACATCAGGTGGCCAAAGTATGGAGTTTCAGCTTTAGCATCAGTCCTTCCAATAAATATTCAGGACCCATTTCCTTTAAGATGAACTGGTTTGATCTCCTTGCAGTTCAAGGAACTCTCAAGAGTCTTCTCCAACACCACAGTTCAAAAACATCAATTCTTCAGCTCAGCTTTCTTTATAGTCCAACTCTCACATCCATACATGACTACTGGAAAAACCATAGCCTTGACTAGATGGACCTTTGTTGGCAAAGTAATGTCTGTGCTTTTTAATATGCTATCTAGGTTGGTTATAGCTTTTCTTCCAAGGAGCAAGTGTCTTTTAATTTCATGGCTGCAGTCACCATCTGCAGTGATTTTGGAGCCCAAGAACATAAAATCTGTCACTATTTCCATTGTTTCCCCATCTATTTGTCATGAAGTGATGGGGCCGGATGCCATGATTTTTATTTTTTGAATGTTGAGTTTTTACTCAACTTTTTCACTCTCCTCTTTCACTTTCATCAAGAGGCTCTTTAGTTCTTCTTCAATTTCTGCCGCAAGGGTGGTATCATCTGCATATCTGAGGTTATTGATATTTCTCCTGGCAATCTTGATTCCAGCTTGTGCTGGTATGTTGGAGTAAATGTTATATCTCATGTGTGTACTAAGTAGTGTTCAACTCTTTTCGACCCCATGGAGTGTAGCCTGGCAGGCTCCTCTGTTTGTGGAATTTTCCAGGCAAGAGTATTGGAGTTGACATTCCATGGTCCTCCCGGATCAGGGACCAAACATGTGCCTCCTGCATTGGCAGACAGATTCTGTACCATGGTTCCAATTGCCCAGGAAGCCCATGTTGTACCTTTATTGTTGTTCTGTCACTTAGTCATGTCCAGCTCTTTGAGAACCCATGGACTGCAGCACGCCAGGTTTCCCTGTCCTTCACTATCTCCCTCAGTTTGCTAAAACTCACATTTGTTGAGTCAATGATTCCATTCAACCACCTCATCCTCTGTTGTCCCCATCTCCTCCTGCCCTCAATCTTTCCCAGCATCAGGGTCTTTTTCCAATGTGTCAGCTTTTCGCACCAGGTGGCCAAAGTATTGGAGTAAAGATACTCTGTAGAATGGGTTAGTATCCACTCTCATGCTTGTTTGCTTTTCCTTTCTCCTGCTAATATTCTTTCCTCCTCACACTCTCTTCTTTCTTATTCTTTTCTTGCTGTCTGAATTTTTAAGGTCCGTAGCCTGTCATGATGACTCCCAACACCAAACCAGCAGATTGGGCATATTTGCTCTGCTGCTGCTGCTGCTAAGTCACTTCAGTTGTGTCCAACTCTCTGTGTGACCTCATAGACAGCAGCCCACCAGGCTCCCTCATCCCTGGGATTCTCCAGGCAAGAACACTGGAGTGGGTTGTCATTTCCTTCTCCAATGTGTGAAAGTGAAAAGTGAAAGTGAAGTTGCTCAGTTGTGTCCGACTCTTCGCGACCCCATGGACTGCAGCCTACCAGGCTCCTCTGTCCATGGGATTTTCCAGGCAGGAGTACTGGAGTGGGGTGCCATTGCCTTCTCCAGCCCCTGTTAATTTATTCCCTGTAATCAATACCACTCTTATCACCACTTATGTTTGTTCTCTGATCTTGAATCTTTGTCTCTGTCTAGAGATTTTTTCCTAACTCATGTGACCTCTTTCCTTTGCTGCCTCCACATATGCCCTGTGAAGCCTGAAGCTGCTGCCAGAACTCTTTACAGTGACTTACCCAGAGAAGCTTTGTTTAGCATTCCCACAAAATGAGTCACTTGAGCCTTCCATGTTTAGGGAAAGCTCCCGCTTGCCTAAGGAGGCTGAAAGAGTGGCTGGGTACTCCCTGAACTTGAAGTTTGCAAACCCCAGTTGAGAGTTTCATTATTTCCACTCCTTGATCTCTTGCTCTGGATCCAATAGACCATCTCCTTCTTCTTTCCATTCCAGCTGAAGGCCGGACCGTGCCAGAAATCTGTCTGGGCATGATTTCCTTGATGTTTCATTTCTATATTGTACAGTGGGAAAAATGGCAAGGTTTCAGGTAGCAGAGGTTGGCAGCAGCTCCCACAACTCATTCGCCTTTGTTTTGAACCCTTTAATGCCCCAGGACCTCTTGCTTCTCTGCCCTCTCTCTGCTATCTGCCCCACAGTGCATGCACACACACACACTCACATACACACACACACACACTCACACACACACACACTACATGGAAATTCTCAACCTAATGATGGGAGTAGGGGTTGGAGAGAGAGCATATAGAACATCTCAGAATCTTAGGAGTTAGAAAATGGTTTTAAAACATTTAACTACTATAAATTTTTGTATATTTTTGAATAGGTGAACAAGAAAGTTGTTTGAAAAAAAGAAAGTTATGCTCAAGTGACTTCATATTGATTAAATGCAAAAAAATTTTTTTAACAGTAACATTGTTTTTTCAAGACAAGGTTAATTGCTGTTCAATGTAAAATTACTCACTGGGTTCATATTTATTACAAATTAGATAATTAAATTCTTAATGTGGTATTAAGAGGCTACCACATACACCCCCACATATACAATACAACCTCAACATAATTTTTCAACATATTCTTCTTTATTGAGCTTTTAAAAGTATAATGTATATTTTAAAGCCGATGAACCATGGGTAACTCTTTCTCCCTCGTGTGCCTTCCTTTATCATTACCACTCCTGATGACATTTTTTCTATTCTTTCTAAAATTCAAACATCATATATGTAGAGAGAATATCTTATTAATCTTGTTTTGTCTATCTCTCCATAATTTTTAAGAATATTTTAAAGTCAATCCCAAGTATCATTATTTGTAGTATATAACTAAGATATTGGACTTTTAAAACATTCACAATGCTGTTAAATCAATTAAATCTTCCCAGGTGGAGTTGGTGATAAAGAACCTGCCTGCCAGTGCAGGAGACACAAGAGACGTGGGTTCAATCCCTGGGTCAGGAAAATTCCTTGGAGATGGCAACCCTCTCCAATCTCATGGACACAAGAGCCTGGAGGGCTACAGTCCATGGGGTGGCAAAGATTTAGGCATGACTGAAGTGACTTAGCGTACAACTGTCATCTACTATTCATTTCATATCCAAATTTCCTCAACCTATGGAACAGAAGAAAATGTTTGCAAATCATATATCTGATAAGGAGTTAATATGCAAAAGATTTAAAGAATTCACACAGCAAAAATCCCCCAAACAATTCTATTTAAAAAACAGGCAGAGGAACTGAATAGACACTTGTCCAAGGGATACATAGAGATGACCAACAGATATATATGAAGGTGCTCAAATCAGTAACTATCATGGAAATGCAAATCCAAACCACAATGAGATTTCACCTTATACTTGTTAGAATGTTGGTGAGGATGTGGACAAAAGGGAACCCTTGTGTACTGCTGGGGAATGTAAATTGATGCAGCCACTGTGGAAAGTAATATGGATTTTCTTTAAAAATTAAAAAATAGAACTACCATGTGATCTAGCAATCTCATTTCTAGGTATATATCCAAAGGAAATGAAAACAGGATATCAAAGGGTATCTGTACTCCCATATTCATTGCAGCATTATTCATAGTAGCCAAGACTTGAAAACAATCTGTCTGTATATATATATATATATATATACACACACACACAGGCAATGGCACCCCACTCCAGTACTCTTGCCTTGAAAATCCCACGGACGGAGGAGCCTGGTAGGCTGCAGTCCATGGGGTCGCTAGGAGTCTGACATGACTGAGCGACTTCACTTTCTCTTTTCACTTTCATGCATTGGAGAAGGAAATGGCAACCCACTCCAGTGTTCTTGCCTGGAGAATCCCAGGGACAGGGAAGCCTGGTGGGCTGCCGTCTATGGGGTCGCACAGAGTTGGACACGACTGAAGTGACTTAGCATAGCATACACACACAACACTCACACACACACACACGTATATGTGTGAAATATTATTCAGTCAAGATAAAGAAGGACATTCTGCCATTTTTGACAACTTAGATTGATCTTGAGGGCATCATAAGTGAAATAAGCCAGACAGAGAAAAGCAAATACTGCATGATGATGGTAGCATCATCAACTCAATGGATATAAATTTGAGCAAACTCCAGGAGATAGTGGAGGACAGAGGAGCCTCACATGTTACAGTCCATGGGACCATGAAGAGTTAGATCTAACTTAGCAACTGAATAACAACAACAACAGATCATTTATATGTGGAATCTTAAAAAATAAGTCAAGTTCATAAAAACAACTAGAAAAATAGATTCCAGGGGACGCATGATGGAGGAAACAGGGAGAGGCTTGTAGAAAAGGAGAGAAACTTCCAGTTCGAAGGTGAATAAAGTTGGAAGATACAACGTATAACATAGTAACTACAGTCAATAACACTGTGTTACATAACTGAATTTTAAAACAGTAGAATTCAGCAACAAAAAAGATAAATATATGAGATGATAAATGTGTTGATTAACTTGATGGGAAGAATCTTTTCACAATGTATGTATCAAAACATCACCGCGAACTCTTTAACTGTCTTACAGTTTGGTCAATTATACCTGAATAAAGTTAAAAAAAAAAAAAAAAAAAAAAAAAACCAAACACTGAATGAACACAAGAAAAAAAAAGGAGTTCAGAAGTTTCTAAATTTTGAGAATATAAAGTGATGTATATTATGTCTTTTTAATCTTTCCAATTGCAATGAAAATTTTAACAGTGGCACTAACCTATAATTTCTGTTGAACTTTGATATGTGAAATTTCTTTCAAATTAAATCAAGACTATTTAGCTATATAGGGATAAAAGAATCTTGATTTGTTTGAGAAACACATTTGGAAAAGTTATGATGAACTTTAATGGGAAACACACTTGGATAGAAGCCTGGGCATAAGGTTGAAATTGATCATCACATTGTTTGTTTAGAGAAGAAAACATAACATTCAAAGAATATGTTGGAAGCATTGGATTTCTTCACATGAGAACACACACATTGAAAATGTTGGGGTTTGGATAAAGCGTAAATTACAGACTACTTTGTTCTTTAGTTGAAAGTGTTGAACTTTAAGGATATGCATATATTGTTGGAAATACTAAAATCAGAATATTTTTGCATGGAGAATACTTTTAGGGGAAAAAGGAAACAAAATAATAGAAACTTCTGAAAATTAATAGTGCTAATGACCAGACTTTGAAAATAATTATACAAATGGAAGAGTGAAATGATAGATAATTTATAGCAAGTCAGATACATAGGTTATAGAGGGCAGCTGATCATTGCTTGCCTGGGTGGTCTCCCATTTCCCAGAAGAGTGAATTGCTGAGCTTCATGAGGGAGTCATGACATACTCTGCACCTAAGGGGACTTTGTGTGTGGGAAGGGTGGAGGGAGGATGGATAACTCTTTAAAAAGTCAGAGAAGGGGGTCAAAAAATCATAGAAGAAACTTTGTAAGTTATATAAACCAACCCATTTACCCTCAGGAAAAACCACACCTAAATTCTTCCAGGCAGATTAGGATCTTTCCTACTTCTAAAGACCTCCGCAGAAGTTTCCATTTCCGTACTTTAGTACTAAACAGACTTTACTCTCAGAGCACTGTTCTTTTGCCTATGTTAAATCTTTCATGACACTGCCAAGACATTCATTTGTTCTTATAAAATCCTCTGCATAGAGGAGGACAGCTGAGTGAGCTTGCTTTAGGAACTCTTGGTCTATTTCTCTTTTCCCTTGGCCCTCTGTTCTCTACACTTAGAAATTCCACTTCTTTAAGATAGGGATTTCTGGGGCCTTTCAGGGGTCAAGTGGACAATATATCACTTGTATGATTTAAAAGTGTAGAGAGTGGTGGCAAGTGGAGAACAAATGCTGCTCTAAAGGCATTTAATTGCATATTCATTGTATACACTGGTTCAGATCAGATCAGATCAGATTAGTCACTCAGTCGTGTCCGACTCTTTGCGACGCCATGAATCGCAGCACGCCAGGCCTCCCTGTCCATCACCAACTCCTGGAGGTCACTCAGACTCACATCCATCGAGTCAGTGATGCCATCCAGCCATCTCATCCTCTGTCATCCCCTTCTCCTCCTGTCCCCAATCCCTCCCAGCATCAGAGTCTTCTCCAATGAGTCAACTCTTCGCATGAGGTGGCCAAAATACTGGAGTTTCAGCTTTAGCATCATTCCTTCCAAAGAAATCCCAGGGCTGATCTCCTTCAGAATGGACTGGTTGGATCTCCTTGCAGTCCAAGGGACTCTCAAGAGTCTTCTCCAACACCACAGTTCAAAAGCATCAATTCTTCGGCGCTCAGCCTTCTTCACAGTCCAGCTCTCACATCCATACATGACCACAGGAAAGACCATAGCCTTGACTAGGCAAACCTTTGCTGGCAAAGTAATGTCTCTGCTTTTGAATATGCTATCTAGGTTGGTCATAACTTTCCTTCCAAGGAGTAAGCGTCTTTTAATTTCATGGCTGCAGTCACCATCTGCAGTGATTTTGGAGCCCAGAAAAGAAAGTCTGACACTGTTTCCCCATCTATTTCCCATGTAGTGATGGGACCAGATGCCATGATCTTCGTTTTCTGAATGTTGAGCTTTAAGCCAACCTTTTCACTCTCCACTTTCACTTTCATCAAAAGGCTTTTTACTTCCTCTTCACTTTCTGCCATAAGGGTGGTGTCATCTGCATATCTGAGGTTATTAGGCCAAGCCAAATATGACTTTGCAGGTGAATTGTGCATGAAAGCTGCCCACTTACAGCCTTGCTTTAGGCTTTCCAAAAGGGTAGCATGGGCTTCCCTGTTGGCTCAGCAGTAAAGAATCACCAGTTTGATTCCTGGGTCAAGAAGCTCCCCTGGAGAAGAAAATGGCAACACACTCCAGTATTCTGGCCCAGTTCCACAGACAGAGGAACATGGAGGGCTACAGTCCATGGGGTTGCAAAAAGTCAGACATGGGTTAGTGACTAAACAACAACAAAAGGGGAGCATGTGGCAGTCAGGTTGCATTTGCCTATATTTACAAACAAAAAACCAAGACTTAATTTAGCTCTGATGAAAGATGATTCTTGTCTATATTCTCCAGGGCTAGAAGCACTCTTATTAAAGGCAGTTATTCCTATAACTATTTATATTACAATTATACAATTACAATTATTCTATATTCTGTAGGTCTTAGTAAACATATTAGCTCCAAGACAATTCCCAACAATCCTTGTGTCCAATATTCATATCCTTGTGTGCTAGCCCTGTGTGAGCCATTGTGGGAAGGGATGGTGTGTGACTTAGTCATGGAAGCCTTGTAGCTTTCACTTTTGTCTCTCCAGTAAGCCAGCGCCATGCTACAAGGACACTCAAACATTGCTGTGTAGAGGATCTGAAGCCTCCAACCAACAGCCAGCCACCATCATGCCGGTCTAATGAAAGCCATGTTGGAGATGGATCCTCCAAACTCAGTCATGCCTTCAAGTAATTGCTGCTGCTGCTGCCACTAAGTCACTTCAGTTGTGCCCGACTCTGTGCAACCCCATAGATGGCAGCCCACCAGGCTCCCCCGTCCCTGGGATTCTCCAGGCAAGAACACTGGAGTGGGTTGCCATTTCCTTCTCCAATGCATGAAAGTGAAAAGTGAAAGTGAAGTCGCTCAGTCGTGTCTGTCTCTTAGCGACCCCGTGGACTGCAGTCTACCAGGCTCTTCTGTCCATGGGATTTTCCAGACAAGAGTACTGGAGTGGGGTGCCACTGCCTTCTCTGGGAAAACAGTATGGAAGTTCTTTAATAAACTAAAAGTACAGTTGTCATATGATTCAACCATATCACCCCCAGGCACTTATGCTGAGAAAACTCTCAACCGATGGGAACTCGAGATGTAATAAAGTTCATGTATTGTTTAAAGCCATTAAGTTTTAGCGGTGATTTATTAGGTAGAAGTAGATGACAAGACAAATAGAGTTGGTAGACTTAAGAGTCATACACCCAAAGTTTCAGGCCTCTATGACTTAAAGCAAGTAACAGAATCAATCCTGGTGACCCATTCCTCTCAGTTTCTTTTCTTTTTCTTTTTTTTTTTTAATATTTTGAGCTTTTTAAGATATGGTTGACATATAACTTCGTGTAGTGTACAATCTGATGATCTGATATACATATATACTGTGAAATGATTTCCACAATAAGGTTTGTTAACACATCCATCATCTCCCATATTTTCCCAGTTTTTTTGGCACTAGGAAGGGAGATGTTGTGTTCTTCCCTGGGAATGTGGAACTAGGAATAATATTCAAAGCAAGGCAGTTTTACATGTGTCACATTTTTTCCATGCCATGTGTATGTGCCTAGTCAGTCATGTGACCCCATGTTCTGTAGCCCACTGGGCATCTCTGTCCATGGGATTCCCTAGGCAAGAATACTGGAGTGGGTTGCCATTTCCTACTCAAAGTAAGCTTTCCAATCCAGGGATCAAACCCACGTCTCTTAGGTTTCCTGCATCAGATTCTTTACCACTGCATTACCTAGGAGGCCACTTTCCATGCCATATTGGCTCTTAATAATTATTCACGAATAGCTGATTGGAGAAGGAAATGGCAACCCACTCCAGTATTCATGCCTGGAGAATTCCATGGACAGAGGAGCCTGGCGGGCTGCAATCCATAGGGTCACAAAGAATTGGACACAACTGTGCAACTGACACAATAGCCAATATTAATTTAACTTTTATCAAGTAGCAGTGATATGCTAAGGGTTCTATTTGAGTTATCTTATACAATCCTTACAAGAGCTTTAAGAAGTAGATACTATTACTATATTTTGCCAACTTACTACAAGACAATTCTAAGGAGCTGGTTAAATAGGCTCTTGTCTAAGAAAAAATGATAAGGAAAAAATGCTACAAAATTTCCCTGCCCTAAAATATCTTTATAAATCAAATTCCACAGTTACTTCAATTTTATGAATATGAATGTTAAGTATTTTTCAAGGCTGTCTCTAAACAGGGTACTCAGTCAGTTAATGAGTACATTTAGCAGGTGTGTTTTGGACCTCTTCTTGTGAAACTGAGTAGCAATTGCCCATGAAAGTGAGCTTCATGATAGCAGGGAACCCAACTGACAAGGCACCAGGTACTATGCTGTGAGGTCCACTGTTGTCCACGCCAAGGCCATGCTTCCCAGGAGTCATTCCTGGTCAGTGACTGAGTGTGCCAGGGTCACCACTGCAGCACTGCTGCCCCCAAAGGACACACAACTCTGAAAGCTGACTGCCCAAGGCCCTACACAGATCTCTTAAAACTGTACTACAGTCTAACCGTCTTCTATCCATCCTTTTCTTTGCCTCTCTCAGGTCAAACCTTCTCATATTCCTTTCACAGGTGTTGTTGCCCCTCATAAATCTCATGCATGGCTGGTCCTCTCTTTTCATCTGCTTCTCAGATGACTTGGACTAACATTTACCGGTAGCACATAAAGCATCTATGATCACAGTGTGGCAAGAAACTGGCATGAGCAAGCCTAAGAGGACTTAAGAAGATTCAAGAGATAAGTAATCTGTTGCATAATTTTGGTCAAACAAACTGGTACTGTACAGAGTTGAATAAAAGCTGATTTATGAGGATGTTAAATGGAGACCTCTTTGTAGCAAAAAGGGGAAAAAAAAAGCGTTAACTAGAAAAATGACACACAATGAGTGTATGTGATCTTTTTGGTGAAGTTAGACTGATTCTTTATCTAAGAATTCCCACATGTAGCAGCCACATTTGGGTGCCCTGCTTTACCTGCCCTCAGCTCACCTCTGATTTTAGCTGCTACAGAGATAAACAGTTCTGGGCAAGTTCAGACTCACGCCAACCCATCGCAAGCACTTTGCTAGTGGTAGGGTTGCCAGATTTAGAAGGGAATTTAAAAAAAAAAAAAAAAAAAAAAACAGGATGCCTTGCTACATGTGAATTTTAGATAATCATTTTTAGTGAAAGTATACTTCATGTAATATTTATAATTCAAAAAGAATTCAGTTTATCTGAAACCCTGACTGAACTGGGCATCTTGTATTTTGTTGCACCTCTAGGAAAGGGAGTCTCCACTTTTCTGTTGAGCTTTCTCTGAAGCCCTGGGAGCATCCTCAGCCTGCACACATGAGCCCAGCAGGGAAGGGAGTTGATGTCCCCAGGAGAGTAACCCTCAGCCAGTGGAGGACAGTAGCTGGGGATTGGCACATAGCACCTTCCAGTGGAGCTTGTTTCTCAGTTTCCTGCAGCTTTGAGTCCCTGTTCCCTCCAGCAGCAGTCTCAGTAATGCACACCTGTACCGGCCTTTCCTTCCATTCTCTTTCTTCCTGCTCATTCACTTCTGATTCCTGTGATTACCCTTCAAATAAATCTAATTTCACATCTTGGAATTCACATTTGGGGGAATCTACATTAAGACAGCATTTTTACAGACAGAAGAAAGTATAAGTAATCCCTTTCCCTCCAAATAATTTCAAGTAGCCATAAATTTGAAAAATGAGCTTACAGTTAGTGAATGATCACCTAATTATATGAAGATATAATTTTGGATTCTAAGTAAATAAAAAAATTTATACTACTTACATTTCAGGAAGGGACATTTTCCTTATTTGTGAATAAAATAAATCATTTGCTCATATTCACTTAAGGTAAAAAAAAATTTTTTTTTTCTCATGAAAACAGTAACTCTCCAGTATGTATGAAGTGAGCAACTAAGGCTAATCAAATCTACTTTCTAGTATACATACTTTAAAGGCAATAAGTGTTTTTATTTAAAGAAGTAATAGAAAAATAGTTTATGTAAACAAATCTGTAGTGGATTTGGGAAGTTTGTGATTTTTAGTTCTTAAGTACTTCTGGTCATCAGTATAAATATTGTGATACTATTGAAGAGTTACATTCCTTTCTGGCAGTGTTTCCCATTTTGTCAACTACAGATTTCAAGTCCCTTTAGACTGTGAAAGGTTCTGCATAAAACGATCAATCATCCCCTTCTGGCTGTTTGGCAGGGGCAGCCAATGACTTGTTCTATCATGAAGTGAATTCATATATATTCATGAGGAACAGAGAAACACTTCATTGTTTCAGATTGTTTTGTTATTTCAGAATAAATCATAAAGACACCATCCCACCCATAGCTGGTAAAGAAATATTTGTCCTACAATCCTCACCTTTGTGGTTTGTAGTGTTTTAACTTGCACCGTTTAGCCGACATTACATGTTTCTTTTTTTTTTTTACAGTACATTGTATACTTTTTTAAAAAGCACCATGTCTTTATTACCTTGCACCAGCAAAAATTGGGAACATCTAAAAACTGAAAGAACATGCGTCCTAAATTAGTGATTTAATTTTCACAGAGCATAGGACTCAGGGCAGAATGATCAACTTTGTACAGGTAGGTATTGTCTGAACTTCCAAATTCCATCAAGCTCAGTTTTTTTGTTCCTTGTTTATTTATGCAGAACTTTCCAAGAATCTATTGTAATTGCAAAATCTTGCCTCCTGCCAAGATGTCTGTGTGGACTTCAATCAGAGACACAATAAATAACACAAGCAGCATGAAAACAACTTGCTGGGAAAGCTATTAATGTTTTAACACCTCTGATCAACAGGAAAAGAGGTGACTATTTGTATTTAAAGCCATCCAAGTTCCTTACTTTGTCTACCTTTCCTAATCAATGTAATCCTAGGCTAGTAAAATTTTATAAAATTGAGGGAAATAAAATCCAGAGATAATGAATCCCAGAGACATAAAACCATTGAACATTCTTGATCACCACCAATGTGGTTCTCAGAAAAGAGTTTACTGGCTCTTTCCTAAGAATTATGTTTTCAGCAACAAGATGAATCAAACATGTACTGTCTCGGATTCTAACAATGGCTATTTGTTTAGGCGGCACAGTGCCTATACAGAACTTACTTAAATTCTTGCCATAGGGATCAACAAAGTTTAAAAGTACAAATGACAGTAAGTGTGGCTCCACATAGGATTGAAATCAGACACTTGAGTTTGAATCCTGGTCCTGGATGTATTCGCTGGTGAACTCAGACAGTTTACTTGATTTTTTTACCCTAGACTTTCTTATCTGGTTAATGTAGCTGATCACACCTATCTCAATATTATGAGAATACACACTAGTCATAGAGTAAGAATCTATGAATTTTAGTTACTATTATTATCAGTCACTGCTTGACTGCAAAGAATAGAACCCCACCCAGCTAGATTAAACAGAAAAGGAATCTGTTAAAGGTCACGGGGTAGCTCTGAGACTCTTGAGGTAGAAGGGACAGAGAATCAGACTCGGAAGTGACTTACAAAGGATAATGCCTAAGTCAGGTTGCAGAGGTTCCAGAGGGTACATATACTGAGCTTACACAGGAGCTACATAAATTGTGGAGCTCAGTGCAAAGTGAAAATATGGGGCCACTTTTTCAAAAAGTAAGACAATTTTCATTGAAGATACACAAATGTAGAGGTCTTTCCTTTTTTCTGCAGTCTCTCCACTTGTCTTGATGATTTTTAATTTATTTCATGTTGTTTTAAGTAAGTAAAAAGCAAATTAAAAAATTGCAATATGAATCTTATTACTCATCTTGGTGTACAACGTCAGTCTTAAATGCAAGTATAAGACCATTTCATTTTTATGTAAAATTATTGAAATTAGCACAATTCATGTGTATCTTGTATATATTTATGTATTTTGTCCTCACTAGAAGAATAGAAACTGCTCAAAACTATCTGAACTCTTTTTACTTTGCTTCTTGAAACAGGGCATTCTACCAACACTCTCTACCTTTGGCATGTGGATGAGTAGGAAAGAACTGAAAAGAAAAGGAGATACGGATTGCCTTAACTTTTCCTTTTCTTCCATGTCATCATTCTCAGAGTAAGAGGTTGCTACTACAGAGGACTAACAGGAATAGGAAAAGCTGTGACAGGATTCCTCGGTCGTTCGTGTTTCTTAGAACGACATTACCTTTCTTGTCGTTCTGGCTGGCGCTATGGATTCCCCGCACAATACTCCAGAGTACACATTAATATGTCTACTGTGAGCTTCGCTGAACTTCCACGACACAGTGGGCTACTGCAGCACTGTGCTTATGGGTCAGTAATTGCTACCTGCAAATGGGCAGTAAGGAACTGGGGCGGACATGTATTTTGGACAAATGGGTATATTTAGTATAATCTGATTAGAGTATTCCTTGGAAGATTTTATTTTCAATCCAGAAAGGCATATACTTTACTGTCTGGATATTCTTTTCTAAGAAAGTAAATGCTACTGTTAGAAATTCATCTACTTAAAACGCATAAGATGCAAGAGACTAAGCAAAAGAAACATATATAAATTCACCCTTGTCTTGTTGGCCCCAAGAATGTTAGGGCAAAAGTCACCTGACATAGTATGTTGCGTTACAATGATTCAGAACTAAAGAAGTCTCTGCTGGAAAAATTTTCAAGAGCTTAAGGCATCTATGTTATACTAGAAAGTTGGTTTGATAAAGTGATTTAGTACTTTGTCATTCCATTCCCAGGGACCTTTTCTAGTAACCTATCATCAACATACACCCTCAATATACAGATAAACCGAACCAGTATCAAGAAATACCTCTCCTCCAAGAACTGGGTTGATAAGACAGTTATCAATTGGGTGTCCTGTATTCCTGATGCAATCTCAAAAATGACAGAATGATCTCTGTTCGTTTCCAAGGCAAACCATTCAATGTCACAGTAATCCAAATCTACGCCCCAACCAGTAACGCCGAAGAAGCTGAAGTTAAACGGTTCTATGAAGACCTACAAGACCTTTTAGAACTAACACCCAAAAAAGATGTCCTTTTCATTATAGGGGACTGGAATGCAAAAGTAGGAAGTCAAGAAACACCTGGAGTAACAGGCAAATTTGGCCTTGGAACACGGAATGAAGCAGGGCAAAACTAAGAGAGTTTTGCCAAGAAAATGCACTGGTCATAGCAAATACCCTCTTCCAACAACACAAGAGAAGACTTTATACATGGACATCACCAGATGGTCAACACCGAAATCAGATCGATTATATTCTTTGCAGCCAAAGATGGAGAAGCTCTATCCAATCAGCAAAAACAAGACCAGGAGCTGACTGTGGCTCAGACCATGAACTCCTTATTGCCAAATTCAGACTGAAATTGAAGAAAGTAGGGAAAACTACTAGACCATTCAGGTATGACCTAAATCAAATCCCTTATGATTGTACAGTGGAAGTGAGAAATAGATTTAAGGGCCTAGATCTGATAGATAGAGTGCCTGATGAACTATGGAATGAGGTTCGTGACATTGTCCAAGAGACAGGGATCAAGACCATCCCCAAGGAAAAGAAATGCAAAAAAGCAAAATGGCTGTCTGGGGAGGCCTTACAAATAGCTGTGAAAAGAAGAGAAGCGAAAAGCAAAGGAGAAAAGGAAAGATATAAACATCTGAATGCAGAGTTCCAAAGAATAGCAAGAAGAGATAAGAAAGCCTTCTTCAGTGATCAATGCAAAGAAATAGAGGAAAACAACAGAATGGGAAAGACTAGGGATCTCTTCAAGAAAATCAGAGATACCAAAGAAACATTTCATGCAAAGATGGGCACGATAAAGGACAGAGTTGGTGTAGACCTAACAGAAGCAGAAGATATTAAGAAGAGGTGGCAAGAATACACAGAAGAACTGTACAAAAAAGAGCTTCACGACCCAGATAATCATGATGATGTGATCACTGACCTAGAGCCAGACATCTTGGAATGTGAAGTCAAATGGGCCTTAGAAAGCATCACTACGAACAAAGCTAGTGGAGGTGATGGAATTCCAGTGGAGCTATTCCAAATCCTGAAAGATGATGCTGTGAAAGTGCTGCACTCAATATGCCAGCAAATTTGGAAAACTCAGCAGTGGCCACAGGACTGGAAAAGGTCAGTTTTCATCCCAATCCCAAAGAAAGGCAATGCCAAAGAATGCTCAAACTACCGCACAATTGCACTCATCTCACACGCTAGTAAAGTAATGCTCAAAATTCTCCAAGCCAGGCTTCAGCAATACGTGAACCGTGAACTTCCTGATGTTCAAGCTGGTTTTAGAAAAGGCAGAGTAACCAGAGATCCAATTGCCAACATCCGCTGGATCATGGAAAAAGCAAGAGAGTTCCAGAAAAACATCTATTTCTGCTTTATTGACTATGCCAAAGCCTTTGACTGTGTGGATCACAATAAACTATGGAAAATTCTGAAAGAGATGGGAATACCAGACCACCTGATCTGCCTCTTGAGAAATCTGTATGCAGGTCAGGAAGCAACAGTTAGAACTGGTCATGGAACAACAGACTGGTTCCAAATAGGAAAAGGAGTACGTCAAGGCTGTATATTGTCACCATGTTTATTTAACTTATATGCAGAGTACATCATGAGAAATGCTGGACTGGAAGAAACACAAGTTGGAATCAAGATTGCTGGGAGAAATATCAATAACCTCAGATATGCAGATGACACGACTCTTATGGCAGAAAGTGAAGAGGGGCTAAAAAGCCTCTTGATGAAAGTGAAAGTGGAGAGTGAAAAGGTTGGCTTAAAGCTCAACATTCAGAAAACGAAGATCATGGCATCTGGTCCCATCACTACATGGGAAATAGATGGAGAAACAGTGGAAACAGTGTCAGACTTTCTTTTTCTGGGCTCCAAAATCACTGCAGATGGTGACTGCAGCCATGAAATTAAAAGATGCTTACTCCTTGGAAGGAAAGTTATGACCAACCTAGATAGCATATTCAAAAGCAGAGACATCACTTTGCCAACAAAGGTTCGTCTAGTCAAGGCTATGGTCTTTCCTGTGATCATGTATGGATGTGAGAGCTGGACTGTGAAGAAGGCTGAGCGCCGAAGAATTGATGCTTTTGAACTGTGGTGTTGGAGAAGACTCTTGAGAGTCCCTTGGACTGCAAGAAGATCCAACCAGTCCATTCTGAAGATCAGCCCTGGGATTTCTTTGGAAGGAATGATGCTAAAGCTAAAACTCCAGTATTTTGGCCACCTCATGCGAAGAGTTGACTCATTGGAGAAGACTCTGATGCTGGGAGGGATTGAGGGCAGGAGGAGAAGGGGACGACAGAGGATGAGATGGCTGGATGGCATCACTGACTTGATGGGTGTGAGTCTGGGTGACCTCCGGGAGCTGGTGATGGACAGGGAGGCCTGGCGTGCCACGGTTCATGGGGTCGCGAAGAGTCGGACACGACTGAGCAACTGATCTGTATTCCTGAAGTTCATTTTCAAACTCATTTTTCATTCTGCTCTACCCTCATGCTATTCTTTCAAGTAAAAGAGAGGTTAACTTTGATGTGTAATATATTTGACTTCATCAGATGCATTACTCAAATAAATGTGAGGAATTTCTTGGCTATAAGATTGTTGGAACATTAATCTTCCTTTTGTTTTATTTCACTATTTTAAAAGTAAAGACCTTACATTCTGACTCATTTAACAAAATGCTAAATGAAGTCAGATATAGAAGATTTTTTATATATAAAAAATAGAAATTTTATATATAATAGAAGTAACACAGGTAAACTGTCTTGTATTTCTTCACTAATGTTTATCCATGCACATGACTTGATTTGGATGAAATCAGTAGCACAGATAAACACATACTGGGGGATATCTTTGTTACCTTATTTCTGGTGTGTTTTTCAGGACTGACGTAAGAACTTACTGCTCAATAGATATTTGTTGGGATGAATGACTCTATTAGTAAGTAACTATGACCAGTCTAACAAAGATGTTGGCTCATAATGGCTAATAATGGCTAACAGATTTAAGTAAAGAAACTTCATGAAATTAGATTTGCTGTATTGGGTTACCAGAATTTTCAATTCAATTTTAAGAAGTTTTTCAAATGGGATTACATCAAGCATTTAAAGAAAATAAGGGAAGCTTCCCTAGAAAAGTGGTTGTTTGAGTACTTTTCTAAACTGAATCATGAGGTTATTGAGAACAGCCTGTAACAGTCTACTAGTTCTCCCCTTCATCCCTAGCCAAAGAATATTCAGCTGGGCTCATGATGGTCCAGATTATATTTCCCAGACACTCTTGAGCTATTAATAGATGTGGCCATGTGACTAGATTTTTAAGACCAATGAGCTGTGAGTAGAAGTGATGTGTACAATTCAGACTGTGTTGTTAAGAACAGGAGAATGTGTAAATCTATGGTTAATTCATGTTGATGTATGACAGAAATCAAACCAATATTTTAAAGCAATCATCAATCAATTAAATATAAATATTACAAAAAAAACAGGAGAATAAAAATCCATCTCATCTAACTCACTGTGATTTTGGATTTATAGTATATGCAGACAAAGCTTTATTCTAAATAAAGCAATGTCCAATATAAAATGTTATTGGCGACAAAAATATGGTAAGAATCTGTTTTCAATGAACTAAATCAATGTAAGATGGGAATGTTTGGCTTATATAAACATATGTATATATGTATGTATGTATGTTATTTAAAGATCTATGTATGTTATTTATCTATGTATGTTATATATACATAATCTATGTATGTTATGTATGTATGTTATTTAAAGATCTATGTAAAGATCTATGTATATATGTATGTGTATGTATGTATGTTAGTTATTTAAAGATTTGTCTTCAAAATGAAAAGTGAAAGTCACTCAGTCGAGTCCGACTCTTTGGGACCCCATGGACTCTATAGTCTGTGGAATTCTCCAGGACAGAATACTGGAGTGGGTAGCCTATCCCTTCTCCAGGAGATCTTCCCAACCTAGGGATCAAACCGAGTTCTCCCATACTGCAGGCAGATTCTTTACCAGCTGAGCCACAAGGGAAGACCAAGTACACTGGAGTTGGTAGCCTAACCCTTCTCCAGCAGGTTTTCAAAATAATTACTCACTTCTCTACTTGGTTTTGCAGCTTCAGTTTTACTCATGTATCAAGCCCTTGCCTAACCCAGGTCTGGACTTTCAGGGAGCTTGAGTGCTAGTCAGGTGGTCCTGAAGAGCTTACAGAGAAAAAAAGTTGATTTTCCACAATGACATGGAAAGGCTTGAAGACGTTAAGTAAGAAAATCAAATTACAAAATAATGCATAAAGTATAAACTCAATAAGTTAACACACAAATAAATTTATACATACTAGCTTGGTGTATATATATATATATATATATATATATATGTAAACTCATGTGAATGTATAAATTAATAGAAAATGTTTGCAAAGATATATGGAGAATTATTAATGGTAGTTTTCTCTAGAGAAGGGCGAGCATTTGGAAGAGAATAAAGTGAAGGTATGGACGTGAGAGTTGGACTGTGAAGAAAGCTGAGTGCCGAAGAATTGATGCTTTTGAACTGTGGTGTTGGAGAAGACTCTTGAGAGTCTCTTGGACTGCAAGGAGATCCAACCAGT
The DNA here is from genome assembly GCA_935064755.1 of Tragelaphus eurycerus. Classification (NCBI taxonomy): domain Eukaryota; kingdom Metazoa; phylum Chordata; class Mammalia; order Artiodactyla; family Bovidae; genus Tragelaphus; species Tragelaphus eurycerus. The sequence goes on along the minus strand of CAKXYN010000025.1, from coordinate 24,137,119 downwards.
CCATTCTGAAGGAGATCAGCCCTGGGATTTCTTTGGAAGGAATGATGCTGAAGCTGAAACTCCAATACTTTGGCCACTTCATGCGAAGAGCTGACTCACTGGAAAAGAGTCTGATGCTGGGAGGGATTGGGGGCAGGAGGAGAAGGGGGACGACAGAGGATGAGATGGCTGGATGGCATCACTGACTCAATGGACGTGAGTCTGAGTGACCTCCGGGAGTTGGTGATGGACAGGGAGGCCTGGTGTGCTGCAATTCATGGGGCTGCAAAGAGTCAGACACGACTGAGCGACTGAACTGAACTGAACTGAACTGAAGGTGAAGGTGAAATTTAACTTTTTAGTCCATATGCATCTTTATATTTGAATGCTATATAAAGAATATGCGTTCAGGAATTACTCATGGATTTTAAATATGTATGTGTCATGAAGTTAAAATACATATTATCAAAATTGAAATATAAATTATTTATACTTATTAAATACCTAAATATTTGTATATGATAAAAATGAACTTAGGAAGGTGTGGTTTGGTTATGTTGCTGGGGGGAAAAGTCTTTATACATAATTTTTTTTTTTACTTCAGAGCTAAAGTACTAAGTTTAGGGTTTGACTCATAACTTGCAAGCAATAACTAATGGGTAAGTTATATGTATTCTTTGAAAAGCATAGCTTATAACATAGAGTGGCTGCTAAGATTGTAGGTTATATCACCAGACCATTCACCTTAGAGGAACTCAATAGATGCTATCATTATTAAGATTACTCTTAAAATGTGGAAAACTGAAGTCTTTTAGATATCTGGTTATAATTTCATTAAGCCAGGTACAAATTATCGTGGAGGAAAGAGAAAACCTGACAGGAAAAATGTAGGCAATGTTTTAAATAAGCATACTTTTGCAAGTGAACTCAGTAAAATTCCAATTAAAAATGTTTTATAACATGTACAAAATGATTTATAAATAAATTTATAATATTACAGGTCACATTGAAGATATAATGGAAGAGCTTGATTCAATAGAGAAACCAATAATGGCCATAAATATAAGGCAACCATGAAAAACCTTAAAAAGAAATCTATAAACTCTATATGAAGAGAGGTTTGCTAAGAAATATGTTAATATGTTATATAAGGAGACTTAATAAATTTAGAGACATCTTCTGTTCCTAAATGGAAAAATTGAGATAAAAGAAAGCCCAACAACAATGTGCATGCTTAGTCATGTCCGACTCTTTGCAACCCTATGGACTGTGGCCTGCCAGGCTCCTCTGTCCATGGGATCTTCCAGGCAAGAATACTGAAGTGGGTTGCCATTTCCTTCTCCTGTGGATCATCCCAACTCAGGGACTGAACTTGTATCTCCTGCACTGGCAGACGGATTGTTTATGCACTAAGCCACCAGAGAAGCTGAAAAGAAAGTCAATTTTTCACAATTGGTAAGTTTGGCACTATTCCAGTTAAATTTGTTGCAGGTTGATTTCCTAATATAAGACATTTATTAGGAATTGACATATGGGGAAATGAAGGAGAAAGTAGCAGAATTGCTCAGTAAGTATTTCTTAAAATGAATCACTCTATGAGTAAGTTATTATGGCCATTCTAATAAAGATGTTGGCCCTTCCCATAGTAGTTCATAGAATTATTAATAGAAGGAGTAATGGACTGAGATGTAGATGCCAAAAGCCTCAGCTAACCAACTGGGACTGTTTGCTCCATGGAGTCATCCCAGGCCAGTTGAAATAACTGATCCTTTTATCATTCCTCTGCCAGGTACCTGATGGACGTGGTCTCTGGAGGGACGAAACCCTGAAGGAGCTGACAGCTGGGAGGTACCTACAACAGTCCTCACAGCTGAGCAACAAGCCTTTCCTTGGGGGTTCTGGATCATGGGTTTCCATGTCCGCCACATTTTGGAATAATTTGACAAAGTGGTTCTAAAGTTCAACTGGAAACTGCCTGGCAGTCCAGTGGTTAGGATGCCATGCTTTCACTTGCTGAGGGCATGGGTTCGATTCCTGATCAGAGAACTAACATCCCACAAGCTGTGGGATGCAGACAAAAGAAAATAAGGTTCAACTGGAAGAATAAGCAAACAAGAAGAGCCAATACATTTTTGAAAAAGGAAAATAAGAAAAAGGATTTGCTCTGTCAGGTATTGAAACATATTTGAAAAGCTTCAGTAATCATTGGTAGTTTTGTCATAGGAATAGACTCAAAGTTCAAAACGATAAGGATCTGAAAGCCAGAGAAACAGCCTCCTGTACACATAAACATTTAGTACATGATTGTGGGGTAACAGTTTGCTTCTTGTTTCGTTTGTTTTTTGAGATACTCCGAAGATGAAGGCAATGATATCATTCAAGAGTTCTAGAGTGCTGTTTCTCACAGCCCACCCTCATGTGGCTGTGGCTTTGCTGATGATTAGGTTTGTTTAAAAAAATCTGGATAATTTCATGTTCATAGACGTGTACATAAATGGAAGCAATTAGATTGTTGATATAAGTTTTTCTGGAATGAGGATATAAACCCTAAATATTTAAGACTTATGGAAAAGCTAGAGTTCGGCTGTTTACTCTCCTGTGACAAGCCTCTATGTGAAGCGTCACCAGCAGCTGTGAGTCCAGTTTGGACACAGAGAAAAATCATCTTGATATGCATCTGCTCCTCTTCTGTGGATATTTATATGTCTGTATTCTGGGCTAATTAAATTATAATTGTGTTCAAAGAAGAGTAGGAATATGTGGATTAGTCTCTTTCTGTTAATCTGTAATTCTCTTGAAACTCTGACAAGTTAAGAGACAAAGTCAGTGAGAAAAGGCTAGATGTTCAGTCAACTTTATTTAAAATTTTGTTTAAAAGTTATTTGAGACAAATAACAAAAAAAGATCACTACCTTGCAGAAATAAACTTTTTTGCCTTTGAATAATTTAATAGCTATGTTTAATAAAAAAAATCACTTAACTGATATCTACTGTGATATTTTAAATATACAGGCAACATCAGCCAAGCATCACTAAGTATATAAGAAAAGAAATTTAGGAAGAAAATCACACTTTGAAATATTAAGCACTTGATATTTGAAAAAGACAGCCGATGATGTTGTAAAAGATATAATTGATGTGCTTTTTACTTACCAAATATGCTTTATATCAGGTCAGATCAGTCGCTCAGTCATGTCCAACTCTTTGGACCCCATGAATCGCAGCACACCAGGCCTCCCTATCCATCACCAACTCTTGGAGGTCACTGAGACTCACATCCATCGAGTCAGTGATGCCATCCAGCCATCTCATCCTCTGTTGTCCCCTTCTCCTCTTGCCCCCAACCCCTCCCAGCATCAGAGTCTTCTCCAATGAGTCAACTCTTCGCATGAGGTGGCCAAAGTACTGGAGTTTCAGCTTTAGCATCATTCCTTCCAAAGAAATCCCAGGGCTGATCTCCTTCACAATGGACTGGTTGGATCTCCTTGCAGTCCAAGGGACTCTCAAGAGTCTTCTCCAACACCACAGTTCAAAAGCATCAATTCTTTGGCGCTCAGCCTTCTTCACAGTCCAACTCTCACATCCATACATGACCACAGGAAAAACCATAGCCTTGACTAGGCGAACCTTTGTAGGCAAAGTAATGTCTCTGCTTTTGAATATGCTATCTAGGTTGGTCATAACTTTTCTTCCAGGGAGTAAGCGTCTTTTAATTTCATGGCTGCAGTCACCATCTGTAGTGATTTTGGAGCCCAGAAAAATAAAGTCTGACACTGTAAGAAAAATAAGAAAATGAATCATGAAGAACTAAAATGTACACAAATATATTCATCTGACCCTGGGGTTAGAGAAAGCCTTTATAAGCATGAAGAAATAGATACAGTGAAATACATGGGGTATATATTGGGTCATACATACCCATGACCACACACAGATGTAGACAAAGCTTATGTGTAAAAAGCATGTATGACAGTCTCAATGTAGAGTCTAAGACAAAGATCCATGTGTAAGTAGTTTATTTGGGAATATGATCCCAGACAGCAGGAATGACTGACAGAAGGAGAGAAACAGGTTGATAGAATGAGTCAATACAAAGATATATGATCTTGTTGGCCACTCTCTGTGTCAGGTTACTCTGTCCCTAGGGATGTGCTGAGATGACTCAAGATCCATGGGAAGGAATAAAAGAGAAGCTTCATTTCCCCTAAACCTCAATAGTCAGAGGTAGCAATAATCAGAGCCTGTTAATTCTTATCTATATCTATATCTTATCTATATCTATATTTTTGCCACACAGAATATGAGATCTTAGTTCCCTGACCAGAGATAGAACCTGAGTCCCCTGCATCAGGAGCACAGGGTCTTAACCACTGGTCTCCAGGAAAGTCCCTGATTCCTCTATATTTTCAGGATATAAAAATGGGTACAAGTGAGTTCCTGTGTGTGTCCTGTTGAAAACTCAGGAAGCAAGAGGTTTGGGATAAGGGCTTCAGGCAAATGCTCTCAGACTGCACCCAGGAGAAGCGAGGTGAAGCTAGCAGGGACCTGAATTCTGCAATAGGCTGGAATAAGAGGTGAGGATATAATACTTGAGATGGGGCACATGAGACAGCTACAGAAAATAAATAAGAACCATAAGCACAATTAAATGATAAATCAAACTGAAAAATACTTCCTATTTATAGAAATAACTTCATAGGCAAAGACCTTTCACAAATATATAGAAAGAATAAAGTAAATACAATTTAAAGAGGAGAACAAATAATACAGAAAGAAAAAAATTTGATGATAAACATGAAAAATGGTCTTATTTATTCACAGTCTTAGATATGAAAGTGATATATTTAAGAAATGCAATTTTCACCTGTTGAACTGACAATTCAATAAAAAAATTATTCTTCTCAGGTTTGGGGTGAGTAGAAAGAAACAGATCCTTTCACATGTGGCTCAGGATTATCCAGGATAATATTTCTGAAAGCAACTTGGTCTTATTCACAAATGTGCTAAAATGAGCAATACAATAATCAAGGAATTATTCTCTTCACTATATTTTCAGAACTCATGACCAAATAATACTATGGGATTTTCATAATAAATGAACATGGCCAATTAAGAAATGAAAAAAAAAAAAACCCTGAAAGCAATAATGAGCAAAGAAATTAAAACATATAGTATTAGATTACAAAAATATTCTTTATCAATTAAATTGCTGGGATTTTTAAATTGGCAATATTAAATGCTGATGTGGATGGTGACTGAAGCCACAAATTAACAGATGCTTTCTCCTTGGAAGAATAGCTATGACAAACCTAGACAGTGTATTAAAAAGCAGATATATCACTTTGCTGACAAAGGTCTGTGTAGTCAAAGCTATGGTTTTTCCAGTAGTCATGTACAGATGCGAGAACTGGACCATAAGGAAGACTGAGCACTGAAGAATTGATGGTTTTGAACTGTGGTGTTGGAGAAGACTCTTGAGAATCTCTTGGACTGCAAGGAGATCAAACCAGTCAAACCTAAAGGAAATCAATCCAGAATATTCATTGGAAGGATGGATGCTGAAGCTGAAGCTCCAATACTTTGGCCACTTGATGCAAAGAGCCAACTCACTGGAAAAGACCCGGATGCTGGGAAAGACAGAAGGCAGGAGGAGAAGGATGCGACAAAGGATGAGATGGTTGGATGGCATCATCAGCTCAATGAACATGAGTCTGAGCAAACTCTGGGATATAGTGAAGGACAGGGAGGCCTGGAATTCTACAGTTTATGGGGCCACAAAGAGTCAGACATCACTTAGCGACTGAACAACCACAACAAATGCTGATAAGAATAGCACTTGTATACTGCAGATAATTTGTACATGAAGCTCTGGAAACGATTTAGCATCACATTTAGGAAACAATAAGAAATGCAAATATTTATGAACAAAAGTATTTGCTTCAGTGTATTTGAGTTATCAAAGAAAAAGACAACAAAAAAGTGTGCATTTGAAACACAACATAAATATCCAAAGTTAATGAATGTGAAATTCATTTCTAGTTAAGTCAGGAACAATAGAAGATTACCTGTCATTGCTGATTTAAATTAAGTTAAGTTGGTGGAAAGCTTTAACCAGTAGAATAAAAAACAATATATGATGAAAACAAAAATATAAAACACTGAAAAGGGAGGCACAAAGTCATCATTATTGGAAGATGATGTGATTACCAAGAAATACTGAGATCAACTAAAAAGTATTTAACAGTATTAGTACTGCAGTCAGATACAAGATCAATTACCAATTACCAATTACCAATTATCTGTAGTTTTTTAACAAATATTAAGAAAAAATCATGTAAGCAAATCCCATTTTAATAGCAGTCTAAAATATAAAATACCTCTGTTAAATTTAAAAAATACATAAATATAAAGAAATCATAAAATGGGACTAAAGTACAAAAATAAATGTAACAGAGAGACAAAATTAATGAATAAAGTGTAAATATTGTAAAGATTTCAGGTAAATGCTCTTTCTAATTAATCATTCAATAAATATCATATCAATCAAATTATCAATGATGTAACTTCTTGATAATTGTGGTTATCTCTTGGTATTTAAAGATATTTTTGAAGTTTTTTTCTCCTTAAGTATCCCTGGGTTGTCCCATCACTAAGTTGTTATTTCCTTTGAAAAATTGTCACTTTGAATGAAACAGAACTTTGGCCAATCCTTAGGTTACTTGGGAATCCTGAAAAGATGTCAAAATTCTAGTTCAGTTTAACTAACCTTTAGCCTAAAACCATGGCTGAGTAACTGCCATTTTCATTTCCATGCTAAAAATGTTTACCCTCTAGGATGCTGGCAATGTTGGAATATTTATATGTAAAGAGAAGGGACTGAGTTCTTGACTACAACTCTCATAAAAAATAATGCTTACTTTGCATCACACGAAGCAAAAAAGAACTGTTCAGGGGACAGTTATATACTCATTGGTTTATCAGGTTAGTTTAGAAATACTGAGCACCAACCTTAACCCAGATATAGGCATGTGGGCTTCCCAGGTGGCACTAGTGGTAAAGAATCCACCTGCCAATGCATGAAATGTAAGAGACCGCAAGTTTGATCCCTGGATTGGGAAGATACCCTGGAGAAGAGCAAAGCAACCCACTCCAGTATTGCTGCCTAGAGAATCCCATGGACAGAAGAACCTGGTGGGCTACAGTCCATAGGGTTGCAAAGAATCTGACACGACTAAAACGATACAGTTAGGCATGTAGGAGCTAACAGCAAATAAAATAAAGCCCTTTCTCTCCAGGAGTATTCTGGTTGGGGGGAGGGGTGTGGGTGGTGAAAAACAAAATAAACAATATAAAATGTAAATGATGACAAAAATGCTACATTAACTTTGTGATTGTGATAGTGAATTCCTTTCAATTATGGTGCCATTTGAACAAAGGATATCTGGGGGAGAGAGTTCCAGGCAGAGGGATAACAGTAATGCAAATGGGCCTGGGACAAATAGTGCATTTGAGACAAACAATTGCTCAATGTAGCCGGATCAGAGAGAGAAGAGGGGAAAGTAGGAAGAGATGGAGACAAAAAGGTAGCAAGGGACCAGATCACTCACAGTCTCTGGATCATCACAAAGTGATAGAAAACCACTGGAAAGTTAGCAACATTTAGGGTGTCAGTAGGTAGAGGGGGCTGAGTACAGGTTAGAGAAAATAGGGGCTTGGGTCAAGCATGTTGTAGCTCAGATGGTGAGAAGTGAGTGGACTCTGAATATTATTTGAGGGAAGAGAAGATAATTGTTGGTAGATGTGAAATCTATGTGATAGGAAGACAGTCATCAAAGAGTTTTTGATCAAATCAACTGGATATGATATTCAATTTATAATCATGGAAGGTTTAAAGAAATTTTATGAATTGCTATGTATTATCTTCAGAACAGGCCAGATTAGCATGAATTTTTACTAATGTGAGTCATTGGGATATCAAGGTGAAAAAGAAAATAATTTGTCAAAATCTTTACACAGAAAGAGGCAGAGAGGAACTTTTGGAGGTGATGGATGTTTATGGCCCTGATGGTGGTGATGGTTTCCTGCCTATATACTTAACTTTAAACTTAACAAGTTGGATACACTACATATGTACAGCTTTTTGTATGTCAATCATACCTCAATAAAATATTTTTTTTTTAAGAAAGAAAATAAACTGCACCTTTTTAAAAGAAATAGAATGCTATCAACATATTCTGACTCTCTCCTCCCTGCTCGTTTTCAATCCTGGTTGGAAAGCTAGGATTTAAGCAACAAGTGTTGCTTCCAAATCACCTCTACTGCCTTTCCCCCCTTTTCTCTTTTCCCTACAGCTTTCATTTTCCCTTACTTTTTCTTCCCTCTCCCTTTTAGTTTTTCCTCTTTGGTTTTTCTTTCTTTATGATATTCCTGCCCACAGGAGTGATAGTTCAGTCTGTTTTTGTCAGCACTGTCCTCAGGACCAGCTCCTCCCCTCAAGGCTTCCCAGGCGGTGCGATGATAAAGAACCTGCCTGTCAATGCAGGAGACTCGGGTTTGATCCCTGGGTCAAGAAGATCCCCTGGAGAAGGGAAAGGCAACCCACTTCAGTATTCTTACCTGGGAAATCCCATGGGCAGAGGAGCCTGGTGGGCTACATACAGTCCATGGGGTCACAAAGTGTTGGACATGACTGAGCAACTCAGCATGCACATATGCACTATATGTTAAATATTAATATTCTCAAATTAAAGTTTTTTCTACAATCCCTTCGAGTCATCAACCCAAAACTCCAAACTGGTCAAATCACTTTCTTGTTCGCAGTTTTTCTAAAAGTCGACATTGACTTTAGAATGAGATTCAAACTCCGTAGGAGGGCAAAAGAAAAGAAGCCTGGCTTTCAACATTCAAAAAACTATAATCATGGCATTCAGTCCCATCACTTCATGGCAAATAGATGGGGTAAAAGCAGAAACAGTGACAGATTTTATTTTCTTGGGCTCCAAAATCACTGTGGATGGTTACTGACTGTAGTTCAGGAAATTAAAAGATGCTTGCTCCTTTGAAGAAAAGCTATGACAAATCTAGACAGCATATTAAAAAGCAGAGACATCACTTTGCTGGCAAAGGTCCATCTAGTTAAAGTTACGTTTTTTTCCAGTAGTCTTGTATGGATGTGAGAGTTGGACCATAAAGAAGGTTGAGCACCAAAGAATTAATGCTTTCTACTTGTGGTGCTGGAGAAGACTCTTTAGAGTCCCTTGGACAGCACAGCGATCAAGATAGTCATTTCTAAAGGATATCAACCCTGAATATTCTTTGAAAGTACTGATGGTGAAGCTCTGATACTTTGGCCACTTGACATGAAGAGCCAACTCATTGGAAAAGACCCTAATGCTGGGAGAGATTGAGGGCAGGTGAAGAAGGGGGTGACAGAGCTGGTTGAACAGCATCACTGACTCAATGGACATAAGTTTGAGCAAACTCCGGTAGATAGTGAAGGACAGGGAAGCCTGGTGTGCTGCAGTTCATGGAGTCACAAAGAGTCAGACATGACTTAGCAACTGAACAGCAACAGGAGGGCAAAAAATGGTATTCAAATTCCTGCCAGGCCTATGTCTCCTAACTCTTCTCTAGTTTCTCCATAGGCGGCATTTTAAGTCAGCAAAATGTTTTTCATTTCTAAAATTTGCCATGTTTTCTCTGGCTGCCATACCTTAGTGCACACACTATTTTTTTCTGTCTAGAATACCCCCACCCACTTGCTTTTATCATTTGCCTACTTTTATTTTTCCTCAATGCTCCATACAGAATTATCTTTACTGGGAATCTTTTTGATCTCCACCAGAGGCAATGGCAACCCACTCAGTACTCTTGCCTGGCAAATCCCGATGGAGGAGCCTGGTAGGCTGCAGTCCATGGGTTCACAAAGAGTCGGACAGGACTGAGTGACTTCACTTTCACTTTTCACTTTCATGCATTGGAGAAGGAAATGGCAACTCACTTCAGTGTTCTTGCCTGGAGAATCCCAGAGACGGGAGAGCCTGGTGGGCTGCCATCTATGGGGTCACACAGAGTCAGACATGACTGAAGCGACTTAGCAGCAGAAGCTTGGAGCCCGAAGTTCCTTTTCCTACTCTATGCTACCCTGACTTAGACCCCTTTACGGTGGTTATCTGTTTAACTGACTGCCTCTATCATATGTAGTAAATTTAGGGTAGGTAACTTAATTCTAAACTACAGGCTAAGCCACAATCTCTAGTGCATAAGCACTTAACAAATATTAGTTAAAATGGTGACTACATGAAAGGGAACAAAGAAAGCATATTATAAATCCCATAGAAAGAAAAACTTATTCGTTAGCATTGATAAGTAAAAATCAGTTTTAGGTTGAACACAGGGAGGTTGGGCGATGAAGATGAGGATTTAAGACGTGAATTCTTGAAAGGCTCTAGGCCTTGTTTTGAATCATACGATGATTTCACTGGATCAAAGAGAGGTTTGGCAAGCAGTTGTTAAGGAACCCTGAAACTGTGCCAACATTTCTGAGCTGATCTGCTCAAGAGTGAATAAATTTTAAGGAACTGTAATTATTATGTGCATTAGCCACCTTCATAATTGGAAAGGTAAAATAGCGCTGAAACAGTGCCGTAAATGACAACATTTATGTGCTTAAGGGTTGTCTTTAAAGGCTCAGTCTTATGAAGATTTGATCTGCAGAGATACAAGCCTTTCAAGTGCTTCAGTCTCGGACTTGTATGGTATTTGGAGACAGTCACCCTAGGGCGTGGCTGTGCACAGTTGTATTTTGTTTAGCTCAACTTCTGAGACTAGCCAGATTCCCAGGACTACCAAGTATGGCAACAAAACTAGCAGAACATTTAAAGGGTCACTAAGCAGCTTGCAGTGTCCTGGCAGGAGTGGACTTTCCCCTGTCTGTGTCTGTTTCAATTTCTTCTTTGGCTGTTTGTCAGAGGAGCCTCACCTCCCCAGGCACTGTCAGACCAACAGACCTCAACTGCTGTATAAACATGCTAGAGAATTAGGCCTGAAGACAATATAAACTGTTAGTTGATATAGTAAAATTCTAAGCCATAAGACATTTTAAGGATCTTTTCAGTCTTTCCTTCTAAAAGCAATTTTAATCAACGCTTCTTAATCAGAGAATAATAGTTAAATTGTTTCCATGAGATTTTTAATTGACTTAATCTTTTGCCAACCTTTAAGGCTAAAGCCTTCAATAAAGATTGCAAAAGTACCAATTAAAGGTAAAAGCAAAGGCAAACAAAAATGTAATGGTCATAGTATAAGTGTCGCTTTTCCATAAAGAAATTTTTTTCGTTCTTCAAAATAAACTCTTAAATTTTATTGTTTCATATTATGTATTTTAAACCATGCTTGATGTCTGTGTGACATCCAAATCGTACAATAAATCCTTAACAACTTGAGGCCACAATAAATACATGATTTATTTTTGTTGAAATTATATTCTGAAAGAACAAATGAATATCACAAAATTCCTCATGTAATGATGTCAAGATTAAAAAAACACTATTTCCAGTGGGGATTTTGCCTGTAATCACTGAAACAGAATTGTACTCCATGAATAAAAAGCCTCCAAAATTAAAGTGCAACTTTAAATATACCAAGATAAACTGTTCATGAAAATGGTACAAATTCTCACTTCGAGGCTCATATGTGCAAAACATATATATTGTATTTCTTTATATTTTAAAATCAGTTTAATTTAGAACTCTGGCCCTCACTTTCCTTTCATCACTCCCATCCATTCCACTTCCTATTAAGAACTTTGCAAAGTTTCCTCCATATGACCAACGTACTGGTGAGGTTCCTCTAGGCTCTGTTCACTAGCAATCATTTCCCATTGGTCACTATCAAGCTGTTCATGTCCAGTCTACATACTTCCTTCAGATCCAGAGGCTATGGAATTATATTTCTTGCAGAGATCTGAAATGCATGTGGTTATTACACTTTTCTGAAGCCTAGACACCTGTCTGGGATGCTGTCAGGGTGTAAGGCCTGGCTTCCGGTCTTTCTGCATTGAGGGAGACCTGGGTTCCATCCCTGTTTTGGGAAGATCCCCTGGAGAAGGAAATGGCAACCCACTCCAGTCCTCTTGCTTGGAAAATCCCATGGCTGGAGGAGCCTGGTGAGCTACAGTCCACAGGGTCACAAAGAGTTGGACACGACAGAATGACTTAACTCTCTGGTCTTTCATGAAGTACCTGTAACCAACCTCACTCTTCCATTCCCAATTCTACCCTCTCCTCAACTATCTGGATGGAGGAAAAGAGGAAAAAGGGGGCTGAAAACAATAATTGTATGAAACAAACCTCCTGCCACAATTATAAAGGAGGTAGCCTAAAAAGAATCTAAATATACATTAATAGAGAACTGGATGAATCATTTGTGCCACAACCACACAACTCACTCAATGCAACGTTTAAAAAGAATGAGGTAAATCTATACATTCTGATATAGAAAAATGTATATGACAGGTAATTACAAAATATAATTTGAAAAATCATATGTACATCATCATCCAGTCTTTATAAAAAATTAAAAATATACTTGAATGTATATACATGTTGTAACTGTGGTTCTAAATGCAGAAAATATTGGAAAACATTACAAGACACTCTTAACTGTGATTATCATCACAGAACAGGACTGATGGAGGGATGGGAAGAAATGAATTTTTTCCTTATATTTAATGAACTGTTGACATTTTTTATATTTTCATATGACATTTTCACAATTTTATAACTCATTTTTGAAAGAATAGACATCTGACAAGGTGAATCTTTTCCTTAATACAATAGTTTTTGTATTTGTCCAATACATTTTAAAATGAGCTTAATTATTAAGTACTTATGCTAATTTTCTTGTTAATGGCATGAGAGCATTAAAAAGATGTATTTGAAAATTTAAATCAGTATTCTCTGGCAAGCTTCATAAATTAAGTATTGCATGCTGAAAATCCGCATGCATTCTTTCTTCTATTATTTGAATGCTTCTAATTATTAAAGTATTTTACTGATCTTAAATGTGTTTTGCAGCATGCTAGGGCTGGAAATGAAATCACACAATATACTGAAACTAAAATGAATGTCTTTATATTATTTTAAACACTAGTACATAACCCTCAGAGGTCCATCTCTCACATGTTCAGAAAAGCTTCCTTTGCCTCGACTGTCCTTTTCCTTCTTTTCCAGTGTTTGATTAAGTATATATATTTAAGAAAGACTGAAGGGCAGAGTTTTGAATTATGAAAGTAACACTTCCAGGAATGAAAGTCATGAAAGCATTAAATCGAATGAAGAGCATGAGAAACTACTCCCAAAGCATAAACTATAAGAGGGTGGCATGAAATGAGGGTAGCTGGCTTATAACGGTATTTATTTTTCAAGTAAAAGGAATGAATGACACTTTTAAATGAGACATTTAGACTCCTTTTTTAAAAAAAGAGAACTCTGGACGTCACTGTGGAGAGTGAAGAGAATAGAAAGCAAGAAATACGGTTAAAAAAATCATGGAAAGGTAGTTCAGGAAAATAATGATAGAAATGAACAAAGCTACTGGTTTTTTGGTAGGAAATAAAGAAAATTTGAGGGATGTTTATTATTATTTATAGTTCCACATAAAAGGCAAGGCGTTCGTTTGTTAAGCCTATACAAATGTTAGTGGCAAAGCCCCTTAGCATTCTCAGGAAGCAAAAATAAAAATAGATTTTAGGTAGTAAAATAAAGTCTAACCTTCTTTCCTTTCACTTTGTGCTCAGTGTTGTTTCACTTGCTCACACAATACTGCGGGCAGAGGGGTGGAACCTGGCGCTTCAGGCCAGAATTCCGAGCAGGAAAGGCTGCGGTTAACAACACCTCAGCTGCGCATGACTCCGAGATTCAAGATGGCGGTGGCGGGCCACGTGCAGACGCCTAACGCAGCTATCCTGCGGGAGCTGTAGGGGTCTCGTGAGAACTCCTCTCCCTCCCCTCTGCCCATATCCTATAAAGTAGTTCCCCTACAACCTGTCAGGGAGAGCGTGAGCTCTAGAGCGGAAGCTGCAATATTTCCATTCTCTGAGGGAAAAAAGAAACTTTCCTTTGCTTCTGAATTGAACCTTCTCATACTATTGGCTCCACCAATACTGGGGGACAGAGTGGGGAGGGTTGGTAACGCAAGTATATCTATATAATACTTCATGTGTGTAAAGTCACTTCAGTCGTGTCCGACTCTTTGTGACCCTGTGGACTGTAGCCCGCCAAGTCCTCTGACCATGAGATTCTCCGGGCAAGATTACCAGAGCAGGTTGCCATTTCCTTCTCCAGGGGATCTTCCCGACCCAGGGATGGAAGCGGAGTCGCTTGTGTCTGCTACATTGGCAGACAGATTCTTTGACCACTGTCGCCTGAAGCCCCTGAAAGTAGGGAGTTAGATTTTTATCCAGGGCATGATTAGATGACAATAGATATATAAATGAAAGTCTTAGTGCTGTTTGACAGAGGGTTTCTAAATCAAGTTCTATCGTGATAAAGTTATAGGAAGGCATCCTAGTGAAATTGCTGTTAGTCAAGGGACAGATTTCTCTTTTGAATTTTATTTATTTATTTATTTTTGGCTGTGCTGGATATCTTCATTGCTGCATGGGCTTTTCTCTAGTTGCAACAAGCCAGGGTTACTCTCTAGTTTCAGTGTTTGGTCTTCTCATTGTAGTGGCTTCTCTTGTTGCAGAACACAGGCTCTAGGGCTTGCGGGCTTGCTTACTCTGTGCCATGTGAGATCTTCCCAGACTGAGGATCAAACCTGTATCTTCTGGACTGACAGGTGGATTCCTTACCACTGAACCACCAGGGAAGCCCCAACAGATTCCTTGAGCTTTGATTACAATTGTCTCTTAGGCACTTTCTTCTGGGTTCCTGTAAGCACCCTAACCTTATTCTAACTCAGCCCCAATTCATTATTAAATTCTAAACTCTGCCAATTCTGGTTCTCTTGACACCTCAGTCTCTCCGTGACCCAGCATTAAAACTTTATTTTTACATTTACTTTCATTTCCAAACACCCTCTGAGCTCTCTCCCTAGTGTGTCTAATCTCTCTTCTAGCTTTTCCTCTTTCCTTCAAGTTCAGGGTCTTATTTTTCACCTGAGCTCTTGCAGTTTCCCCTTTCCATATTGCAGTAGGTGTGTGTGTGAGTGCTAAGTCGCTTCATTTGTGTCCAACTCTGTGCAATCCAATGGACTATGGCCCAGCAGGCTCCTCTGTCCATGGGAGTCTCCAGGCAACACTACTGGAGTGGGCTGCCATTCCCTCTTCTGGGGAGCTTCCTGACCCAGGGATCGAATCTGCGTCTCTTGTGTCTCCTATATTGGCAGGTGGGTTCTTGGCCACTAGCACTACCTGTGAAGTGTATTGCAGTGTGACAACATCTAAACCATCTCATACATTGCAACTGGATTCAGTCTCCTGAAACATCAGGTTGATCTTGTCCTCTCTCTGTCAGGGGAACTACGTCAGGGCTGATAGAAATTTTATTTAATAAAATCACATGGGAAAACTCTTTGGTATTATTTACTAAAGTTGAGCATACATGCATCTTATATATCATTTATTTTACAACTAGATATATATCCCCCTCCCCAAAAAAAGGTATGCCTATATGCATCAAAAGACAAGTACAAGAGTGTTTATAGAAGTGTTACTCATAAGAGCCAAAAGCTGGAATCACTCCAGTGCAACTGGATAAATACATTGTGTATGTTCAGGCAATACAGTAGTACACAACAATGTAAAAAGTCATTTCTAAATCAAGTTTTATAATGGACGAGACTAATAACCTGTGTCAGAAATCAGAACAGTGGTTTATTTTTAGGGAGGAGGCAGGAACTGGTTACAAGGAAAGGACAGAAAGGGAAATTCTGTGTACTGGAAACATCCTATCACTTTACATACATATATGTTACACAGTGTTTTATACTTAGTGAAAATAAAAATTAACATAAACATACACATATCGTTCAATGGCTCTCTATTGCTCACCAAATAATGCCCAAACTTCTAAACATACAAAGCAGGATTATAGTCCATGATCTGCTCCAATCTACCTTTCCAATCAATGTGGTCAAACTTGTTCCCCAATATTCCTTGTCACATTCCCTTCCCTCCAGCTGCATTGTTGCTGTGACATCCTCTGTACCACAGCTTCTGTCTGTACATAACTTAGAGGCAAATTACTTCATTAAAAATATCAGAGGGACTTCCCTGGCAGTCCAGTGGTTAAGACTCTGTGCTTCCAATGCAGGAGGTGTGGGTTCGATCCCTGGTACAGGAACTAAGATCCCACATGTCTTGAGGCCAAAAAAAAGAAAAAAAAAACAGAATTGAAATTAGAAACTTCTATAGCAATCCCTGGGAGATGGTGAAGGACAAGGAAGCCTGGTGTCCTGCAGTCAACTGGTGTCCTGCAGCCCACGGGGTTGCAAACAGTTGGACATGACTGAGCGACTGAACAACAAAAATAACAACTTTGGGCTTCCCAAGTGGCACTAGTGGTGAAGAACCCACCTGCCAATGCAGGAGATGCAAGAGACTCGGGTTTGATCCCTGGGTCAGGAAGATCCTCTGGAGAAGGGAATGGCAACCCACTCCAGTATTCTTGCCTGGGATATCCCATGGACAGAGGAGCCTGGCGGGCTACAGTCCACGGGTCAGCAAAGAGTCGGAAGCAACTTAGCACGCACATAACAACTTTATTTTACAGAAAAGACTGTGGTGTTGTTGGGCCAAATGCCCTGCTAAATATTTTGTTATTGTTGTTCTCCAATTTTCTGACCTACGAGGGAACTATCAACTGTTAAGTCTCTAATGGTTATATAAGTTCCTTACCATCTTTGGGTTGGCCATGATGCCCACTAAGACATTCCTAAAGAAAGAGGGAAGCCAGACTGAATGTTGCCAGGACTAGGAGCTTAATGTGGCTGTGGGATGTGTCTGGGACTGGTGGAAAACAATTAAAATCACAGTAGCTGAAGTGTTTTGCTTAAGTCTAGTTTCACATTGATATCTGAGAGAATCAGATATGATTGCCACAATTTCTAGTGAGCAGTAACATCAACGTAGCAATAATTGTTGTGACCATCTCCGTTGGACAAAACATTAAAGTCAGGGGGGACACTGAGAGAATCCAGTCAGTAGGGAGACATAAATGCAGGAAGAGGAAATAGGGTTGGGTTTTGTCCAGCTGGGCTGAGCTTTAGGGCACGGCTTCCATCTGACTGTGAAAACTGGACAAATCTGAAGTAGTGTTAGTCACTCAGTTGTATTCAACTCTGCATCTTCATGGCTGTAGCCCACTAGACCTCTGTCCATGGAATTCTCCAGGCAAAAATACTGGAATGGGCTGCCATTTCCCTTCTCCAGGGTATCTTCCCACCCCAAGGATTGAACTTGCATCTCCTGCATTGCAGGCAGATTCTTCACCATCTGAGCCACAATGGAAGCCCCAGTCTGAAGTAAAAGCCCAGTTAAAATAGATGCAGCAACCATGATGGAAATCATGGGGACAGGCCACAGTTAGGAGGGCACACACGATTCGAGAACAGTACGTCTCAAACTTCAGCATATATAAGAATGACTTGGAGAGCTTGTTAAAACACAAGGTCCTGGGTTCCACCCCCAGGGGATTTTGATTCTGGCCTGAGGTAAGGCCCAGAAGTTGCATATCTAACTCCCAGGTAAAACACAGTTTTAGAACTATCAGGTTTGTGGAACAAAACTAATTCTAGCTCTCACCTTGGGGATAGGATATTTAATATGCTACCAACCTTGATCAAACTGAGTTTGGGGACTTGGCATGCACTAAATGCACAGAAAGAGGACATCTCTGTGGAGCAAGATAGCAAAATGCCAGTGAAAAGGGACAAACTGGGACTTCCCTGGGAGCCCAGTGGCTGAGACTCTGGGCTTCCAATGCAGAGTGCCCAGGTTTGATCCTTGGTCAGGGAACTAGATCAAGCATGTTGCACCTAAGACCCAGCAGAGTCAAATAAATAAATATTCATCAAGGGAAAAAAAAAGAACAAACTCCTTCTCTCCCTAGTGTAGAATCAGATGGATGGAAACCATAGCCCCACTGTCCTAATTGGCTCTCTAGAGCTTGCATGTGAGGGTTTTCCTTAACAGCACCATGCTGCCATTTTAAGGAAATTTACTGGAGAATTTGCCTAGACCAGAAGTTTAAAACCCAGGACAACTTTGCACACCAGAGGACATGTGGCAATGTCTGAAGGTGTTTTTGATTGTCATCACTGGGTGAGGGAGGTGCAAACATCATCTAGCAGAGCCCAGGAGTGCTGCTGAACATCTTATAACTTAGGGCACAGCTTCCACGACAAGGAATTATCCAGCCAAAAATGTCCATAGTAGAGCCAAGATTGATAAGTTCTACCAGGAAATCTATCCATGGGGTTTGAAATTTCCACCTGGGTTTTATATCAAGTTACACTGGATTATGGGTTTCCCAGGTAGCGCTAGTGGTAAAGAATCCACCTGCCAATGCAGGAGATGTAAGAGTTGTGGGTTCAGTCCCTGGGTTGGGAAGATTCCCTGGGGAGGGCATGGCAACCCACGCCAGTATTCTTGGCTGAAGAATCACATGGATAGAGGAACCTGGCAGGTTACAGTCCATGGGTCACAAAGAGTTGGACATGACTGAAGTGACTTAGCATGCACACTGGATTATAATCAGCACTATCTAAATTAATATTATCTCTGTTGAAGCAGCTTATAAGAAAAAGAATATTTACTCTACATATTAAACCAAAAGCGTTTAAGCAAAATAAAAATAAAGAGACAACTAAGAAAGGTGGCGAGGAAGGAAGAAAACAGTACAGAAAGATCAGGTTAAGGGAGTTCCTTTAGTGGAAATCTAAATAGAAACTTTTGGGAAAGTGAAGAGCGTGGGCTCCATGCCTCATTCGACTCTACAGTCCCTGGACTATAGCATCCATGATAAACACTGGTTTCAAGTGTTGATATGAAATAAATCCAAGATGTTAGCCCATCCTATTGTTAAGACTTTTGAAGATTCTATAAGTAGTTTTAATTTTCTTCTAAACTAATGATGGTTACCTTTCCAACGTACAAGGTCTATCTTATTAGCTGGAACTCTCTGAAAATAATTAAAATGCACAGAGGACCAGATATACCTCATTGTTGCATTCAATAAATATGCTTTGCTTATACTTATTCTGATTTTTCTCCTTTCAAAGATAAAAAGCAGTCAGGCTAATTATTTTCTTAATCAAAAAATATAAATACTTTATATTTATAAATATAAATTAATATTTATAAATATTTATTTATAAATAAATAAATGATCAAAATAAATATTCGATCATTTCTTATAGCTCTTCGTTCCACACCTTAAATACAGTACTTGCACTTTTTTGAGAATTTTCTATTTTTTCCAAGGTCATTTTTAAATTCAAAGACTCTAAGGAGAGCTTTCCTGGTGGCTCAGTGGTAAAGAATCCCCCTGCCAGTGTAGGAGACACGGGTTTGACCCCTGGTCCAGGAAGATCCCACATGCCTTGTAGGAAGTGAGCCTGTATGCCACAACTACTGAGCCCATGGGATGCAACTGCTGAAGTCTGTGGGCCTGGAGCCCACACGCTGCAACAAGAGAAGCCACCAGAGTGAGAAGCCCACACACCTCACCTGGGGAGTAGCCCCTGCTTGCCACAACTAGAGCAAAAGCCATGTAGCAATGAAGGTCCAGTAGAGCCAAAAATAAAGAAAGAAATAAAATTATACATAAAAAAGATTCTAATGAGAACCAGTAGTCTTAGACTCCTTTTCAAAGACTATTTTTTTTCCCCTACATTTCAGATTTTGTGCTAGACACTTTCACATTTTATTTCTCTGTGAGGTAGGTAAATTTGGTCATGTATTACAGTTGAAGGGACTGACTTTAAAGAGTTTTAGGAAATACATCCAAGTTCACACAGATTATAGTGGCAGAAATAAGATTCAAATTCAGGTTTTCTGAGTCCAGTGCCAGGACTCACAATTGAGTATTAAAGTTACTTTCAAGCTTTTGCATATCAGACCAACAGTAGTAATTCTGATATTAGTGAAGTGAAGTCACTCAGTCGTGTCTGACTCTTTGAGACCCCATGGACTGTAACCTACCAGGTTCCTCTGTCCATGGGATTTTCCAGATGAGAATACTGGAGTGGGTTGCCATTTCCTTCCCCAGAATATCTTCCCGACTCAGGTATTGAACCCAGGTCTCCTACGTTGTAGGCAGACGCTTTACCATCTGAGCCACCAGGGAAATCTAATTCTGATATTATTTGATAATTAATAATGGCATCATACTGATGACTCAGCTGAGGACTGGGAAACAAATTTCAAAGCTTGCCCAAAGAATGAAAGTTACTCAGACACCATATTGAATGATTCCATATCTGATCTTTCAAGACTCTAACATTTTTCACAAAATGAATGGCTTAATGATTATATCTTCATTTTAAAGCAGTTAATATTGTGTAAATTATTTACAGCTGTGTAAAACTTAGTTAAAACTTTTATCATTTCAGGGTGTTAAGTCAGGGTTGCAGTCTCATGTGAAGGATTGGCTGTGGGGATATTTGCTTTCAAATTCACTCTTGTGGTTGTTGATAAAATTCAAGTCCTCATGGGTTGTTCGGCTGAGGGCTTCTATTCCTTACTGGTGAGAGACACCTGTTTCATGCCACTGGGGCTTCTGCATAGGAGAGCTTACATTGTGGAAGCTGATGTTCATAGAAACGAGTGAGATAGCTAGAGCAGGCAAGCAAAACTGAGAGTCACAGTGTTTTGGTAACCCAGTCACAGAAGTCACATCTGAATGTTGAATTTCCTGTCCATGTATAACAACCACATTGTCTTCATTCCTAACTTTGCTTCTGCCAGACACAATATCCTAAGGCTGCACATATAGAATACTAGGGACAGAGCATATTTAACACTTAGGAGTTAGTTTGAGCAAGTTGATTAACAATCTAACAGTTAAACTGAAAATTTAATCATCTCCTCCTCCAGTGGTTGGGACTCCATGCTAGGCGTGAGTTCAATCCCTGCTTGGGGAACCAAGATCCCACAAGCATGCAGGGTAGCCAAAATAATAATAACAATAATAATAATAGTAATCTCCTCCTCCAGGCATAAAAAAACAGGCTTCCCAGTGGCTCAAAGGTAAAGAATCCACCAGCCATGCAGGAGCTACAGAAGACACGGGTTTGATCCCTGGGTCAGAAAGATCCCCTGGAGGAGCACAAGGCAAACCACTCCAGTCTTCTTGCCTGGAGAATCTCATGGACCGAGGAGCCTGGTGGGCTAACAGTCCATGGGGTCACAAAGAGTCAGACAAGCGAAACAGCTTGGCACAGCATGGCACCTCTAGGCAACTGAAAAAAAAAAAAAAGAGGCTGTTGAGTGGGGCTTCCCTGGTGGCTCAGATGGTAAAGAATCTGCCTGCAATGTAGGAGTCCTGGGTTTGATCCTTGGGTCAGAAAGATCCCCTGGAGAAGGGAATGACAATCCACTCCAGTATTCTTGCCTGGAGAATTCCATGGACAGAGGAGCCTGGTGAGCTATACAATCCATGGGGTAGCAAACAGGTGGACATGACTGAGTGACCAACACACACACCAGGCACAAAAAATAGTATAGGCAAAGAAATTAGCTATTTTGGCCCTGTTACTTCCTTTAGACATTGGGTCTCCCAGTCAATGGTTAATATTAACGTACTTCATGTATTTAACATGAAGTCCCCTGATAAGCAAGATAAGACACTCTTTAGTGTGGTGCATATACACAATGGAATATTATCAGCCATAAAAATGAATGAAATTGGGTCATTTATAGAGATGTGGGTATAACTAGAGACTGTCATATAGAAAGAATAAGTCAGAAAGAGAAAAACCAATATCATCTATTAGTGCATAATGTGAAATCTAGAAAAATGGTACAGATGAACCTGTCTTCAAGGCAGAAATAGAGACACAAACATATGGATACTAAGTGGGTAAAAAGGGTGGGATGAATTGGGAGATTGGGATTGACATATATACATTAATATGTATAAAATAGATAACCAATGAGAACCTCCTGTGTAGCACAGGAAACTCTACTTAATGGTCTGTGGTGATCTAAATGGCAAGGAAATCCAAAAAAGAAATGATATATGTATACGTATAGTTGATTCACTTCACTGTACAGCAGTAATTACTACAATATTGTAAAGCAACTATAACCCAATTAAAAAACAAACAAAAAATATTGTAAAGCCAAAAAAAAAAAAAGTTTTTCATAGTTACTTCGAAGGATGTCTGATCTATAATCTCTATGTGCACATACATAATTTTCCAGGAAGAATGTTAGAATAAATGACTACATATAGTCTTAAGATAGAGATGTGATTGACAGTACGTGTACATTGAGACTTTTGAATTCAGGTTTAAAAATTTTTTTGATTGTGTAGAATTTCGAACATACACAAAAGTAAACAAAATAGAATATCCAGCATCCAGCCTCAACAACCATCAAATCAAGCACCATCCAAACGCACTTCCTATGTTGTTTTTGAAGTTTTGTTCCCGGCCTCGTGTGATTTCATCTAAGGATATTTCAGTATTTAATTCTAAAAGAGAAGCAGTTGTTTTTACATAAAACCACAGTATCATTTTTCTCCTAAAAGATACAGTAATTTCTTAGTACTACTAAATCATTAATGTTTTGTTCTTAATTGTACTGTCTTATTATAGTGAGATAGATAGGTAAAAAGTAGTTCTGAACTGGGGTGATTTTTTTAGCTCACAGGGGACATTTGGCAACATCTGGAGATATTTTTGATTATAACTGGGGGTGCTACTGGCATCTAGTGGGTAGAAACTAGGTATGCTGCTAAACTGACAGGACAGCATCCCATAACAAATAAGTATCTATTCCAAAATGCCAATAGTGCCACTGTGGAAAAGCCCAGGTGATGGACAGATAGATATGAATAGCAGCTGTATATGTGGCTCAGTCACTCAGTTGTGTCTGACTCTTTGTGACATGGGCGATAGCCCACCAGGTTCCTCTGTCCATGGAATTTTCCAGGCAAGCTTTCTGGAGTGCATTGCCCATTCCTCTTCCAGGGGATTTTCCTAACCCAGGGATCAAACCCGCATCTCTTGCATTGGCAGGTGGATTCTTTACCATTGAGCCACCTAGGAAGCTCCAAACAGCAGTAACAACAGGTAAAAGTTTATAAAGAGGTGAGATATATCCATCCTACAGGGTCAGTTTAATAGCCACACAAATGGCAAAAATGGAATTAAAATTGACAACAGTTTCAGAATTTTTATTCCAATCAAGGTATCCCACCAATCGGTTGGAATTTCATTTCTGTTTTAAGGCTAGAGATCCTTGTGTGTGTTCATGCTAAGTTGTTTCAGTCGACTCTTTGTGACCCTGTGGACTCTTAGCCCACCAGGATCCTCAGTCCATGGGCTTCTCCAGGCAAGAATACTGGAGTGGATTGCCATGCTCTCCTTCAGGGGATCTTCCCAACCCAGGGATCGCATCTGTGTCTCTTATGTCTCCTGCATTGGCAGGTGGGTTCTTTACCATGAGCACCACCTGGGAAGCCCTTAGAGATCCCTGCTGCTGCTGCTGCTAAGTCGCTTCAGTCCCTGGTAGTCATTAATGGAACATCTGTGTCATGTGTGGATAAACAGAAGACTACCTTGTTTCTTACGAGAGCAGCAGAGCCAAAGGAAGTCATGAACAGAATGTTTAGTAAATGGAGGTAGAATACGTGTTCTGCAGCCCATGAAAAACCTCACAAAAATTAACTTGAATTTGCAAAGTAATCAGTCAGAAATGGCTTTCATGTAAAATGATGCTCTGAACGGTAATGCTTGGGTCATATTTTTAAGATGCAAATGGATATTAGTTACTTTAATGCAGACAGAGCTATGCTCATTACTCTCCACACAGAACCCCTGGCAATGATTTACCTGGGAGCGCAGCAGTTCATGCAGATCAAAGCTGCATTATTTAAGTGTGTCCAGGGGGCAGATTTTTAGCTCTGTGCCTTATACTTTCAGAAAAAAAAAAAAGAAAAAAGGGTGGTTTGTAGCTTGACAAACGAGAAATGTTTAACTAATTAGGTGCTTCATTCGAGCCCTACAATATTTAAACTCCTGAATTCCTCCTATTATCTGGGGTGAGGCCCCTCCCTACTACAAATACAGAACAACTGTGGGAATGTAAATGTCTTCAAATGAACAGCAGCATATTTTCATTTAAATGAAACCTGAATGTGAACTAGATTTAGGAAAGGAAATGGCAGAGAGAGAGAGAGGGGAGAGGGGCTGTAGTTGCTATAGAATGCGCCTGGCTGCTTCAGCTCTCAGACAACTGATGAAGTCCAACTCTGAAATTTCAGGCAATTTGGATACCAAGCTCCTCCTTTTCTGTAGTCTTCTCTTCCATTGGTAAAATTCTTTCGCAGGGTCATGTAGGGATCCCACCCCTTCTCCGTGTTTTCACTCTGTAGCGCTACACAACTTTACACCTGAATGAACGCCAAACCTCAGTCGATATATAAAGGGAACCTTGAGGAGGAATTTCACAGTTACAGTGCAGAAGCAGAGGGAAAGGAATTAACCAGCTCTCCAGCCAAGCAAATCCTCTACTCACCATGCTTCCTCCTGCCATTCATTTCTCTCTCATTCCCCTTGCATGCATTCTAATGAAAAGCTGTTTGGCTTTTAAAAATGATGCCACAGAAATCCTTTATTCACATGTGGTTAAACCTGTTCCAGCACACCCCAGCAGCAACAGCACAATGAATCAAGCCAGAAATGGAGGCAGGCATTTCAGTAACGCTGGACTGGATCGGAACAGTAAGTGTGTTTTACTTGCATGAATTTGATGTTCTTATTTGGTAGCATTAACTCACATTCCTGTCGAATTATTTCACTGCTAACTAACCTGAACCATATATGTTTTGCTAAACAATCTGGGGGCAATCCGCTGCATGTGTAGACTGGCATTCTTCCCTACAAAGTTAACATAACTAAAACAGTGATTTGATAATGTAGGCACAGGCTTTGGTTTTCCAACATTCCAAGAGAAAATGTTTCTAGAAATTAAAGTGTTGCTTCTTTGAAATGCAGAATGAGATTTTTTTTCATGAAGTGTTGTTCTAGATAGCTTAAATTCAGGTTGTGTTCTGTTTATTTCAAAACATGTGCTGTTCTGGTAGAGTGTATAAAGGTAAATAACCAAAGCACATATGGGAAATCACAAGGGGAAAAAAAGAAGCTTTCTGAGGGGGAAAAAGAAAAAAAGCTCACACCAATTTCTAAAAAATGTCTAGTGAAATAAATGAAGTGTGGAGATGATCATTGAGAAAGAGGGATAAAACTAAACATTGGAGAATCATATTTTTATGAAATAACTTCTTATTCACCAGATCAAAACGTAGGTTATTGCAGATTTATGTGAAAGATCAGGGAAACTTTTATGAGTTTGGAGATTTAAAGTAATGACAGTACAATAATACTTTGTATAAAAACTATTTTTCTTCCTTTCTGTTTGCTTAATTGATATACTTGTTGACCACTAGTTGGAGGGATTCAAATGTCTTTTCCTAACTTTTGCTTCACTCCTTTCACATGCTAGTAATTGGACTTTAAGAGAGACACAGAAAGAGTTCAAAAGAAATCTTCTCCTCAACTCCATTCAAGCACTGAAAAGAGTTTCAACCTTTGAAAAGTCAAAGCAAATATGACTGTTTATGTCTGTCTAAGAAAATCACGGTGTTTTTTAACTTTCATGAAGATGCTTGCTTTTACATATACAAGAACTATCTGGTTATTATTAGATTACCAAGCAAGGCGGTGGGTATTCATTGTCAATGAACTGTCACTACAAAAATGCCAAATTTCTATATACACAGGAACAAAAAGCTAGGCAGGTCAAAATCTTCTCGGCTGTTTCCAGGTGCATTTCTAAGGCGGCTGCAGGAAGGTGAGCTGGAGTCAGATTCAGACAGGCAGAGTATGCTGACTGCTGACTGGCCAGCTAGGTTACACTTTAATTTCAACCTCACACTCCATATCTGTACAGATGTATGTGTTTATACATTACATTTTTCACAGCTATCACATCCCTTTAGACTATATCTTTTACCTTATAAGTTCTGGGGGCACAGTGCTAAAGTAACACTCCTAATTCGATATCTACTTCATGTTAGCTTTCAATATCTTTTGCAAGACCACTTCAATGTCCCTTATAATCTTTATTTTTTTAAATTTCAGCAGTCTGTACTTTGAAATATATATATATTTCTGGTTAACAAGGCTGGATTTTTTCTCCAAGCTTGTTACAGGCAATTCTCCTCAAGTTTAGATAACAAAGCAATGTAAAAGAAAACCCAAATATTTCAAGACTAATTTTTGCTATAATTACATAAGGCATGTAACAAGAAACAGTCTATTAGAGAACATACTTATCAAATTCAAATGACTAAACAAAGTTTGCCATGACCAATATTCAGGAAACAAACACCGTGGTTCCTTTTGCAGTTGTAAATCAGACATGTTAGGCATTTTTCTGCTGTAAAATTCATGGAAATGTAGCCAAGTTGTTATGGCAACCATACGTTCCTGATTTAGGAGCTTTTATATTCTTTAAATGTTGAGTTGTAGTGACATTTTGCATTTCAAGCATGTTAGTATTTATGTTTTTAAAAGATAGTTTGGGAATTTATGTTTAAAATGTAGTTATTAAGTTTGAGATGCAAAAATGTCAGATATTGTACACATATATATATGATTCTCTGCAGCTGAATTTTATAATTGAAACAAAATATTATGGATTTCATTGTACACAATATTCTAATTCTTTCTGCATTTTTTTCAATAGATTTTTTGAAAAACCTAATTAAAAGCGCTTGTAGACATTAACTAATAGACCTGTGAGTGAAGAACATGAACATATACTCCCTGTTAGCTCATTAAAGAATGAATATTCATACATAAAACTTAGAGCTGCTTAATACTTATCAGGGGAATAAAACTAAGAAAATGGGATTTTCAAATACTCCAGTAAGCAATTAGCTAATGTTACACATGAAAAAACAAATCAGGCTCAGTTTATTTTATCCCACAACTGATAATTTTCATGCAAGCTTTCTCTATAACCATCCAGGTGGATTTTTGCATTGTGAGAACAAAATAAGAGTTCGCTTCCTATTGGCCAATTTGCTATCATTTGGACATTATTTTTTGCCAATGCAGATTACTTTTCTTTTTAAGTGTTTGCTTATGCCTCTCATGCACATACATATATATATATAATTTTTTTTTTCCCCTGCTTCCTGCAGCTCGAGTTCAAGTAGGCTGCCGAGAACTGCGTTCCACCAAATACATCTCGGACGGCCAGTGCACCAGCATCAGCCCTCTGAAAGAGTTGGTATGTGCTGGCGAGTGCTTGCCCCTGCCTGTGCTGCCTAACTGGATTGGAGGAGGCTACGGAACAAAGTACTGGAGCCGGAGGAGCTCCCAGGAGTGGAGGTGTGTCAATGACAAAACGCGTACCCAGCGAATCCAGCTGCAGTGCCAGGACGGCAGCACGCGCACCTACAAAATAACCGTGGTCACCGCCTGCAAGTGCAAGAGGTACACGCGGCAGCACAACGAGTCCAGTCACAACTTCGAGAGCCTGTCGCCTGCCAAGCCAGCCCAGCATCAGCGAGAGCGCAAGAGAGCTGGCAAACCTAGCAAGCACAGCATGAGTTAGAATCCAGACCTCCAAACTGGACTGACTAGGAACCATCTGCTTTACAGATTTGATTGCTTGGACGACTCGAGCCTGCCACTGCTATTTTCTTACTTGAAAATATATGCTTTCTGCTTTGATCAAACTCAGCCAGCTGTCCTGAGTATCAGGAGTTTCTTGAGAGATAGATTTTTTCAAGTTTTTCAAGATGTATAAGTATCCATGAATGCGATTTGCCTTTAAATTCCACACATCCTGTAGTATTAATTCCCCATGGTTCTTGAAAGATGGGTGATACTATACCCATCATTGAATCCTCACTTTTTAACACGGAAAAGAGCTTCTCAGTAACCATTCATTTCCCAAACCATCCTCTCCACCCCACACCCAACAAAACTTCTTCGAAATTGAAATTTTTTTTAAAGAGTTGTTGCCATGAATCTTCAGGTTAACAGTTCAGAAGGGTGTTTTTTTGGTAATCTTCATGGGAAGAGTTTAGCTGCCAAGAGTGATCTCCCTTTGAAAGAGTGAAAGACCTTGTGACATTTCACTTCAAAAATAAGCCCTGTAGCTTTTTACAGTCTCATAGTATGAAATTATACCCTGCATGCTGACCCTTGCTTGGAATGGAATGCCAGAAATGCATGGCAGCAGCTAATAAGTAAAGCTGATTAACTATTTATTTGTCAATGTTATTATTTAATGAGCTTTCACAAGTGATTGTTTTCAAAATGTTAATTTTTTATGTTTCAAAGTTTTTTCATGTACCTAAATATTTTCCTGTATAATTTGTGGTTGATCTAGAAGTATGACAATACATACTGTAGATATGTAAAATAAATATTTTAGTCTCTTTGTTACATATATGTTTCATCATGAACTTTATCAATAGTATAGATCTTTAAAAATCAATAAGATGCTTTGTAAAGATGAAATAGTAACAGTTTCCTATTTAATCTGTGCAATCAGAAGGTGACTTGAGCTTCAATGAGTTTCTTTTAACAAAAATAAACACAGCTAAACGTTATTGTCTTTGCCTTGAACACGTGTAGAATGGTACAGAATAAGCACACAAACTACCGAAGAAGGACATCAGAATCATTACTTTTTTAAAATATAAGGCACATTCAAGTTTTGATAGAAAAATCTAGAGTAAGAAGAAAGAGAGAGATAGGGAGACCATCTAGTTGGTAAATAAGATGCTTGAAAAAGTTGGATGATGACAATCCAGCAGTGAGTTGTAAGAAGAATATCATATTTATATATACCTGTGGATGCCAAATCTACTGCCCATTATAATCACTTGGGGGAGATAGTAGGCAACCCAGTAACCAGACTGCCATCCAAATTACATCATAGTTTCTGAACATGGAACTCAGATATTAGCAGTTTTTAAAGTTTTTCAGGTTATTCTAATATGCAGTTAAGTCTGAGAAAGGAATCGTGAAAAAAATCACTGCCATACGTCGGGAAACTTTGACTACTATTGCATGGTCCTCAGACCAAAAACTAAAATGAAAGAAAACAACAAAGAAAACAAAAACAAGTTTTTCGGTGTTTTCAAGTTTGACATGTTGTTTATTAACCAACGTGATCAGTCTTGAATAAGATTATACAGTTAAATCACTGATTTATCAATTTAATCATTGACTGATTCCATCACACTAAGTGAAGAAAACCAAAGAGGTTTGATTATGTATCAATAAGATCTAGATTTTCTTTTTTTTTGGATCCTGAGCCTGATGGAGTCCTTACTGCTTTTTTGTAGATTGTTCTTTTCTGTAACCACAAGTCTAAAAGTCACATGTGTATTACATAAAGCACAGTAAGCTAAATAAATGACATTAATGTTGTCCCTTCCCTGTGAAAGGGAGGAGAGCCTCAACGTACATGAGGACAAGAAAACATCTCTCAATTTTAAATATGCTAACTATTGTATCATTAAATTAAAATAATGATTTGGCGTCCACTATTGATTGATTTATTTTCTAGTTTTACTAACTGAATCTTAAACTACATATAATATCATTATACATGGAACATTCATGATAATTACATCACAGGTAAACTATACGAAAAATGTATTATTTCCTATGCCTACTTTATTTGCTCATCATCTCTCAATTTGGGATATTTAACATAACAGAGGACTTAAGATGATTTGGGCATTTCTTTCTTCTCAACATCATAGCACCCT
Source organism: Tragelaphus eurycerus (assembly GCA_935064755.1). NCBI lineage: Eukaryota > Metazoa > Chordata > Mammalia > Artiodactyla > Bovidae > Tragelaphus > Tragelaphus eurycerus. The sequence continues at coordinate 24,107,108 of CAKXYN010000025.1, read as the reverse complement.
CTATAGAAGATCTTAGAGAGGATCTAAAAATTAGTGTGTCCTAAGGCCTGAGGCTTAAAAAGGAATTGACCAGACAATAGCCTCACAGTCAATAAGATTATGTTGTTGCCTTTTACTAAAGAAACATTGAAACAATGGTTTTGATGATAAAATACTAAAATCACCACTAATTTGATTAATAATAGTGTTTAGTAAGTGAATATACTAGAAAAAAATGAAATGGAATAAGGGAACCTTATAAATAAGATTAGTCTCTTCTAAGTCAAGAATTGGATCCATTTCTTATGGTCACATTCAACTTACTGATCCACTTTAGGCCATATTACATTTTGAGGCACTCATTACATGGTCTTTAACATCCAATGACAGGAAAAGGTCAGCAATCAATAAGACAAGCCTAAGATGCAATCAGGCAGTCAGTGAAATGAAAATTTAAACAGAAAATGCAGCTTTGTAGTTATTATTTTAAAATGCTAAAAAGTACTTGCATCTTAATTTCTGATTATATTTCAGTTTTTGGTTTTTTACAGTTAATTCACATTTTCTAGTCTGATTAAACTCTGCATAATTGTATTCTTGTTTTAGCAACTATCATTTCAAAATGGTAATTGTGATAATTTTGGCAACCTGATTTCTAGTTCACATCATAATATTTATCCATAAAAGACATCAAATTCATTTTGGCCAATATGAATAAAGAGTTTTTTTCAAGTAGCTTTACTGCTAGAAGATAGCTTGATAGATAGATAGATATATAGTTAGATATTGATATTTATATAGATATAGTTATTTTTTATCAATAACAAGAATGAAAGAAAAATTGATAGCACATATACAAATAAAGAATACATATAGTATGCTACACCTAAGTTAAGTAAGGACATAGAGGCTTCAGAAATATTCATTTGCAAAAAATTAGTATTTTAACTACAAATCATTTGCATTTATTCACTTAGGCTAGTTGCAAATAACCACTAACTGACAACACTCTGTTAGCCATGTTTATTTTACTGTATATTTTTTGAAACACAATGAAAATTAGAGTATGTTTTTTATTAAAAAAGACTGAATCTTAGTCCCTTCTGCCTTGTATAAACTTAGTAAGGTTTTGTCAGATGATCTTGCTGTCATTCACCTCATGCTACTAGAATGTCTTTTTTAAATTGTATAACCTGATCTATCTATTTTGTATCATATTTACTTTAATAGACTTTCAGTAGGTTATACTCAGTACTCATGAATGGAAAGAATAGTATTTAGCTTAAGCAAAGCCAGGAAACTTCCAAATTGCTGAGCAAATTAAAGCCTTTAAAAGTTTAAATTTAATGTGTTGAAAAAATTTTTTTCAATCATCATGAAATGTAGGTATCAAAATATAATTCATTACATTTGGAATTAAAGTGTGGTTTGGATTAGACTTAACTCTTGAAAATGTTTTTTAGCACTAACGTGGCAATTCACTGCATACCATAAATTCAGCATTTATATATACTTTCTATAGTCACACAGTTCAAATGAAACATAGAATGCAAGGCAAAGCTTTGATAAAATCCTTGTAGACACTCAGGAAAATGACCAAGGTCTTCAGTGCTACAGCTTATTGTTAGACTGTCTCCTTCCCTCAAGGACAGATAGTGATGATTCGCACCTTGGTTTAATTCGAACCTATTAAAATATAGCTCTATGATAAATCAAAATTAGTTTAGATTTGTGAACTGAGCATACATATGGCCACTAGAAATCCTTGTTACATCCACAAAGAGAGACCTACTAGAATAGATATGCCAATATCTGCCCATCATTTCTAATTCCATCGTTAACATCTATGGTGTTTGCTGCATTTGCCTGCGTATTTTGCAAATCATCTCAAAGATCTACAGGGTAACAGCTACTCCAAAAATCCTAGTGGGAAGATGTTTCAACTTCCAGTTTCAAAAATTGATTAAAATGAATTAATGCCAAGCTGTGTAATTATTTCCAGTGCAAATCAGACTGAGTGATGATAGTTTATCATTTGCATTGCAGACCTGCTAAAGGATTTATTTTCTGTTACAAATGAAGACTGAAACAGCTTGGGAGATGTAAGAAGGAACTTAAATATTTTCTTTTGAATGTTAGTAACTGCAAACCAAGGGTTACGTTGTATTATTGATTTAATTTCTTGATGATGGGATTAGATGCATGAATCTGAGACAATGTCTAAAGTGAATGGCATTGTCAGTGATATAGACATATTCAGCCGAAGTTCATTGTTCATAAAACTAATTAAATGCCTGATAGGCTTAAAGATAAGTTACTATTAAAATAAAACATCGCCTTTTTCTTTCCCAGGTAGCTCTGTGGTAAAGAATCCATCTGCCAATGCAGAAGACACATGCGGGTTTGATCCCCGGGCTGGGAAGATCCCTTGTAGTTGAAAATGGCAACTCACTCCAGTATTCTTGCTTGGAAAATTCAATGGACAGAGGCACCTGGTGGGCTACAGTCCACAGGGTTGCAAAGAGTTGGACATGGCTGAGCACACAAAACACACATCATCTTTTTCAGTAGGAATAAATTCATCCTAAAAAATTTATTGTCATTAAATTTGCACAAATTTTTTAATCTTTCATATTATAATATTAGTGAACTTTTGCAAAATGATCATTTAAATCCTTTTATTTATTGAGGTATTAGTTTAAATTTGCCTTTCAAAGACAGCCTAAAACATTGAACTCAATAACCAGGATTTCTAAAAAATCCTTTCCAATCTTTAATTAGCTTACACTTAATATAGAATAGTTCACAATTTTTACTAACTAGAGTTTTCGGTATACATTTTTGCCTTGTTTCCTCTCTTACTTTTTCATATGTGGCCTATCCATTATAAAATATTTTCTTTATGTTGTGCGTTTATATTATTTCTTCAAACTTAGCGAGTTAAACAACAACTTTCTTATCACAAATTGTCTTATTGCCAACCAAAGACAAAATTTGCCAAATGCATTTAATAATCCAGTGAAGAGTTGTCACTTTGCCTTTTTATTGACACTAAGACTCGAATTTTATTCACGATGTATACTAGTGAAGAAATATTTTGCATTTAGTCAATGCCATAGCTTGACATTTTGAACAAATAATAAAAATATTTCAGTTCGACTTATCTGCTTTTGTCTTATGTAGCAATTTTATACAAGTGACTGCCAAACATGTGAACTTGGGAAGAGAAGACCTGGGATATGGTTTAGAATGTGCTGCTACTAACTGGTTGGGTGAAATCACACTTAAGTTTCATTTACTCTAACCATAAAATAAGGGAGTATAACTTGATAACGTCTGAAGTATCTTCCAGAGTAAAATATTCACTTTCTCTTATCGCAAACAACATGGCCATATTTTCAGTCACACACATCTGCTACTAAAGAAGGCCGATTTGACAAGTACTATTCTTCAGATTCCTGGTGACTCAGTCAGTAAAGAATCTGCCTGCAATTCAGGAGATCTGGGTTTAATCCCTAGGTCTGGAAGATCCCCTGGAGAAGGAAATGGCAACCCACTCCGATATTCTTGCCTGGGAAATCCCCTGGACAGAGCAGCCTGGTGGGTTTCCCCTCATGGGGTTGCAAGAGTAGGACAGGGACATGGGTCAGCGACGAAACCACCACCACCCATTCTTCAGTTCTGGTGATGCTTCCAGGGCACTCCACTGTGAACTTTGAGATTAAGATTTTGGTCAGACTTGCTATGGAACTGACCTTTTCCATCTTCATCAATACCTCATCAAGGCATGCTATCGAAGATAAAATTGGAGATCCAACTCCAGGATCGCTGAGACTATAGTCTGTTACCAGGCACTTCCCACATACCATTTCCAGTTTCCTGATAATTTCTCTACATTAGGTGAAGTCATTTATTGCTAGTCATGGCAAGAGTAAAGGAAAGAGCTATAGATGATGCTGGCAAACAAAATTTGTAGAGATTTGTGCATCTAGAACATTAAACATTGCTTATACCCAACATTTACATGGATGTTTTAAAGTAACTGTATACTTCTGAAATAATGCCATGGTAATCAATTTACTCTTGACAAGAGCCTCTAATGATAGGATGATCTACCTGGCAATACATGGTAAAGTCCTAGCAAAACCATCTCTAAAAATACAGAGAATTTTATGGATCACACCAGATGATTGCTGTATCAGGTAAATCATGCTGACATTTTATCACTTAAACTGGTTTTCAGTCATTAACATACATTTGAGAGTAATAATTAAAAAAAAAACTTGAATTGGATTTGTGTTAAATGTATATTTTATTTTCATTTCTTAATTCACGAATGAGGGAAAAAATCCAAGAGAATGCCTTCAGCAGATGTTTGAGTTGGAGCAACCTCTTCCTTCCCCTTCCCCTCTTTTTTTATCATTGTGTTCTTTTGGAGTTAAGGCTTTTATGATTCAGTGATATTATTAAGCTAAACCAGGTGTGGTTCCTGGACATTCTGGGCTATATGAATTTTCCATTGTGTTTCATGATCTCTTTTATGACCTGTAGTAATGATAAGCATGTTCAAGGGCAAGATGACCACAATACCAGAGCTGCTCTATGTTGAGCTGAAATAAAGAGCTGGAAATGCTGGTGACAGGGAGAAGAGGCTTGTGAGAACACACAGTCAGCACCGTAGCGTACCTCTGCAATGACTTCTGAAAACCACAGTCTCTCAGGAGACTGTGGCAGGCTCTCTGCTGCCCCAAATAGGAACCTTCCAACACTGTGTAATTTCCAGGCTATCAGAAGTTCTGCTGCTCTCTTCCTTGGTAAAAGCAACAAACAAACACATAAACAAATAAATCCTCTCTCCAGTTCCTCCATAACTACCAGCACCTTGTTAACCTTCTGTTGGTGGTTTTTGATTCCTCTCAGATACATACATCTCCGGAAGAGAAAACACATCAAGATAAGGTTTGGAACCTCACTAGGACCAGTAGGTTGACAGTGAAGCAAGGGAAAGGGAAATGGGACTACAGAAAAAAGCCATGCCCAAAAACACTAGTTTCATATCTGCTCCCACATAGAGTAAAAAATACTCAACCAGAAATCGAAACATGTTATATGAATTTTCCTAATTCATCAATTACTACCAGTAGATTTAAAAAGCTTGCCTTTGATAAGCTTTTAAAAAGCTGCCCTTTTGTTGTGTTTGTTTCACATGCTCTATGGGGCATATGATGGGCTTCCTCAGTGACTCAGTGGTAAAGAATCCACCCGCAATGCAGGAGACACAGCTTCCATCCCTGGGTTGGGAAGATGCCCTGAAGCAGGAAATGGAAACCCACTCCAGTATTCTTGCCTGGGAAATTCCATGGACAGAGGAGCATGGCAGGCTAGAGCCCATGGCATCACACAGAGTTTGACACACACACACACACACAGGAGGCACGATGGGCCATATTGAGTACTCAAATGATCTCTCAGTTTAGAGTTGTTTTTGCCTAGTTGTTAAGTGTCTGACCCTTTTGCAACGCCATGGACTGTAGGCTGCCAGGTTCTTCTGTGCATGGAATTCTCCAGGCAAGAATACTGGAGTGGGAAGCCATTCCATTTTCTAGGGGATCTTCCCCATCCAGGGGTAGAACCTGAGTCTCCTGCATTGGCGGGTGGATTCTTTACCACTGAGCCACGAGGGATGCCCCAGTTTAGAGTCAGGAGAATTTAATTCCAATCCCCAGTGTACTACTTCTGAATGGCCTTGGGAAATGCAACTAGATTGTAGACTTCTGAGACCTGAGTTGACATCTCTTTACTTACTAGTTAACATCCAAATGGAAACAGACAACTTACTCAGGATGAGTTAAGGAGGATTTATTTACAAGCGGACTCATTATAAGAGTCTGCGTGGGGAATAGGGAAAGTACAGGGCCTAGTGCAGGAGCCCAAGGCCAGCAACAGCAGCACTGTCACAACCCCAGGCCCTAAGAAGAGGGAAAGATGGGGCTGGGGGTGACTGGAAGGTGGGGGCACACACGGAGAGGGGCTGTGGGCTGCGGGCAAGCTGAGCAGACCACCAGAAGGATCTGCAAAGTCAAAGGTCCAGGGGAACAATACCCCATCACTCTCCTTTCTCCCTTATCCTTCTGATGGATCTTCTGCCAGGGCTCCCATGGGCTGACTCCATCAGAGGCCATGGGCTTGGGAGCTGATGAATATAATCTGTACAGGTGAGCCTTGGGGCAGAGGACAGGGTGGAAGAGCAGAGGATAGATATGGGAAGTCAAAGCGATGATGCAAATGAACTTACAAAACAGGAAGAGACTAATAAATAGCCTGAGAGAACGAACTTAGGGTTGCTCGGGGAAGGGGAAGGGATAGTTTGGGATGGACATGTACACACTGCTGTATTTAAAAGATAACCAAGGACTTAATGCATAGCACATGGATCTCTGCTCACTGTTATGTGGCAGCCTAGATAGGAGAGGAGTTTGGGGGAGAATGGATACATGTATATGTATGGCTGAGTTCCTTCACAGTTCATCTGATACTATCACAACATTGTTAATTGCCTATAGCCCCAGTAGAAAATTAAAAGTTTAAATTAAATAAGATAAAAGAAAGTCAAACATACCTGCCTGGGCATCCTTTTCTTTACAACATCTGGAACAGTGTACTGCATTTAGGGGGTGCTGAATTATTATACAATCTTTCTCTTTTTATACCATGTCTAAAATGTAGAGATTAAGTTGTAAGGATTGAGATCCAAAGTCTCTTCTAGCATTAATCTTTCCATTTCCAGCTTGAGATGAGAATCTAAAAGAGACTTTTGGGAGAAAGTCCGAGAACAGGTGGGTTCTTTACCACTAGTACCACCTAGAAAGCCCCATGGATATAGTGGGGAATAGGAATTGGGTGTTTATTTTTGCTATTATTGCTGCTACCTGTTTTAATAATGATCATGTCATTAGACATGCAGTCATAGATGAATGATTAACTACAAATCGGTTTCTATTTGGGGTTTTTTTTTATGACAGCATTTCAAACTTTGAAATACTATATTAGTTGGGAAAAGATACTATCTATTCCATAAATCCATTTCATATTAACTGAGAACTGCTCACCAAATAAGATCAGTTCAGTTCAGTTGTTCAGTTCTGTCTGACTCTTTGCGACCCCATGGACTGCAGTACTCCAAGCCTCCCTGTCCATCACCAACTCCTGGAGCTTACTCAAACTCAGGTCCATCAAGTCGGTGATGCCATCCAACCATCTCATCTTCTGTCATCCCCTTCTCCTCCAGCCTTCAATCTTTCCCAGCATCACGGTCTTTTCCAGTGAGTCAGTTCTTTGCATCAGGTGGCCAAAGTATTGGAGTTTCAGCTTCAGCATCAGTCCTTCCAATGAATTTTCAGGACTGATTTCCTTTAGGATTAACTTGTTGGATCTTCTTGCAGTCCAAGAGACTCTCAAGAGTCTTCTCCAATACCACAGTTCAAAAGCATCCATTCTTTGGCTCTCAGCTTTCTTTATAGTTCAACTCTCACATCCATACATGACTACTGGAAAAACCATAGCTTTAACTAGATGGACTTTTGTTGGCAAAGTAATGTCTCTGCTTTTTAATATGCTGTCTCGGTTGGTCATAGCTTTTCTTCCAAGGAGTGAGCATCTTTTAACTTCATGGCTGCAGTCACCATCTGCAGGGATTTTGGAGCCCAAGGAAATAGCCTGTCACTGTTCCCATTGTTTCCCCATCTATTTCCCATGAAGTAATGGGACCAGAAGCCATGATCTTAGTTTTCTGAATGTTGAGTTTTAAGCCAGCTTTTTCACTCTCCTCTTTCACTTTCATCAAGAGGCTCTTTAGTTCTTCACTTTCTGCCATAAGGGTGGTATCATCTACATATCTGAAGTTATTGATATTTCTCCCAGCAATCTTGATTCCAGCTTGTGCTTCATCCAGCCCAGCATTTCACATGATGTACTCTGCATATAAGTTAAATAAACAGAGTGACAATATACAGCCTTGATGTACTCCTTTCCTGATTTGGAACCAGTCTGTAGCTCCATGTCTAGTTCTAACTATTGCTTCTTGACCTGCATACAGATTTCTCAAGAGGCAGGTCAGGTGGTCTGGTATTCCCAACTCTTTCAGAATTTTACATGGTTTGTTGTGATCCACACAGTCAAAGGCTTTGGCATAGTCAATAAAGCAGAAGTAGATGTTTTTCTGAAACTCTCTTGCTTTTTTGATGATCCAATCGTTGTTGGCAGTTTGATCTCTGGTTCCTCTCCCCTTTCTAAATCCGGCTTGAACATCTGGAAGTTCACGGTTCACATACTGTTGAAACCTAGCTTTGAGAATTTTGAGCATTTCTTTACTAGTGGGTAATATGAGTACAATTGTGCAGTAGTTTGAACATTTTTTGGCATTGCTTTTCTTTGGGATTGGAATGAAAACTGACCTTTTCTAGTCCTGTGGCCATAGCTGAATATTCCAAATCTACTGGTATATTGAGTGCAGCACTTTTTCAGCATCATCTTTTAGGATTTGAAATGGCTCAAATGGAATTCCATCACCTCTACTAGCTTTGTTCATAGTGATGCTTCCTAAGGCCCACTTGACTTTGCATTCCAGGATGTCTGGCTCTAGATGACTAATCACACCATCATGGTTATTTGGGTCATGAAGATCTTTTGGTATAGTTCTTCTGTGTATTCTTTTCACCTCTTCTTAATATCTTGTGCTTCTATTAGGTCCATACCATTTCTGTCCTTTATTGTGCCTATTTTGCATGAAATGTTCCCTTTGTATCTCTAATTTTCTTGAAGAGATCTCTAGTCTTTCCCATTCTATTGTTTTCCTCTATTTCTTTGCATTGATCATTTGAGGAAGGCTTTCTTAACATTTCTTGCTTTGAAACTCTGCATTTAAATGGTTATATCTTTCCTTTTCTCCTTTGCCTTTAGCTTCTCTTCTTTTCTCAGCTCAGACAACCATTTTACCTTTTTGCATTTCTTTTTCTTGGGGGTGGTCATGATCACTGCCTCCAGTACAATGTCACTAATCTCTGTCTGTAGTTCTTCAGGCACTCTGTCTATCAGATCTAATTCCTTGAATCTATTTGTCACTTCCACTATATAATCATAAGGGATTTGATTTAGGTCATACCTGAATGGCCCAGTGGTTTTCCCTACTTTCTTCTATTTAATTCTGAATTTGGCAATAAAGAGTTCATGATCTGAGCCACAGTCAGCTCCCAGTCTTGTTTTGGCTGACTGTATAGAGCTTCTACATCTTTGGCTGCAAAGAATATAATCAGTCTGATTTTTTTATTGACCATCTGGTGATGTCCCTGTGTAGTGTGTTCTCTTGAGTTGTTGGAAGAGGGTGTTTGCTATGATTAGTGCGTTCTCTTGGCAAAACTCTATTAGCCTTTGCCCTGCTTCATTCTGTATTCCAAGGCCAAATTTACTTGTTACTCCAGGTATCTCTTGACTTCCTATTTTTGCATTTTAGTCCCCTATAATGAAAAGGACATCTTTTTTGGGTGTTAGTTCTAGAAGGTCTTGTAGGTCTTCATAGAACTGTTCAGCTTCTTTGGCATTACTGGTCAGGGCATAGACTTAATATGATAATTCTCACCAAAAGGTGTTATCTAAAATATAAACATATATCCTATGTTAAGCAAATTCTTCAACCTTAGAAAAGAAAGTGTTTGAATGTGGCAGTGTTTAAGCTTGGCTGCCCTTGTAATTCGTGATGAAAATAAAGCTTCAGAGTTGAAAGCTTAAGACTGAAGGTCTGTGGATTGAAAGGAAGGTATCTACCTACTCCCACATGATTGCAAAACGTATAACTCTTACCCGTTCACATTGCACACTCCAGCAGTCATCAGTATAACCCATGAACCACCTAAAGTTGCAGAAGGACATCATCATGGTTCCATATGCAGCTGGTCTCCTCACTTGGGACAGTGATAACCATATCACAGTTTCACATAGTGGGACCGATCCAGAGAATGATGAGAGCAGGATGCCAAGCCATTTTAAATACACATCAAAGCCAATTTAGAAACTTGGCTTCAGTGTGGTATGATGGGAAACGAAGCACTTGGCTTTCAGAATTTCAAAGCCTCCCATTAAGAGGAAAGCACTACACAGATAAAAGACGATGAGAAAGAATGAACAGCTGTGCCAGGCTTTGCTTAGCGGTTACACTGCCGAGAACAGCCTTTAGATGTACAAAGGATAAGAAGCACTGCCAACTTTGCAATTTCTTTTTCACCTATGTCTGAATGCATAGAAATAACATCTGTAACTGGAATAGTTCCCTTTCCCCCTTACTCTACTCCCTTACACTTGAACACCCATATGTTGAACTTAATCCACAAATGGTAATATCACTTGATCTAAGCAAAGGTTTTAGAATGTTGGGATCCTAGAAATGAGAATACAAAGAAAAGATTATCTGAGGAATCCATTCAAAATTCACTGTATTTTATTTCATATGCTGGTGGATAGTATTGCAGAGTTGTAATCAAGAGTATAGATATTGGAGCCAAAATACATGGGTTTGAATCCTGATCTTGCCCTTACTTGTGGACTCCTTTGAGCAATATGTGCCTCAATTTCCTCATCTCTAAAATGGGATAATTATTTATAATTTCAAGAATTCCTCAACGTGTGGGCTCATAGTGTTAGTTGGTACTGCTATTACTGTTGTTATTATCGTGTTTCTTAAGTGGAGACCAGCTAGTTAGGTGGAGGAGAATTCAGGCTTGGCTAAGGACTTCATCTTCCCCAAGTCTTTGGTCCAGAAAGTAGACCATGAGTTGGTCAGAGGGAAGCAGACAAAGAAGCAGGAGTTAGCAAGGTGGGGGATGCAAGGTGGAGGGCAGACACATCTTAGAAAGATATTCTGGACTGATCTTAGTTAATTTTAAATAAAAATAAATAGCTTTGGTATCTTGGTAGTTTTCAAAGAGTCTCTCTCTCTCCTTCTCTCATGTTAATGAGTAAAGTGTTAATGCCTTTTCTCATTTCCTTTTGAATCACCCTTGCTTTGCTTTCTTGGCTATGCTGCCATTTCTCATCCATTTCACATGTTTGTGTGACACAAAAACTGATGTAGGAAACATTTTCACATTTATCCTTCTTTTGCCTCTATGCTCAATCTTGACTGCTGCTGAATTTGCTTGCGAGAGTTCTCAGTCGCTAAGTCTTGTCCGACTCTTTGCAACCCCATGGACTGTAGTCTGTCAGGCTTCTCTGTCCTTGTGATTTTCCAGGCAAGAATATTGGAATGAGTTGCCATTTCCTCCTCCCAGGATAGAACCCATGTCTCCTGCATCAGCAGGCAAATTCTTTACCACAGAACCACCTGGTGAATTTGCCTACTTTACCAGTATGTCACTTCAGGGTTCATCCTTTCATTCATTTCTTCAGTAAAAGAAGAAGAGCAGTTTTTCTTTTGCTTTCTTCCTCCTTTCTCACTGGGCTTCCCTTGTGGCTCAGCTGGTAAAGAATCCACCTGCAATTCTGGAGACCTGCGTTTGATCCCTGGGTTGGGAAGATCCTCTGGAGAAGGAAATGGCAATCCACTCCAGTATTCTGGCTCAGAGAATTCCATGGCCTGTCCATGGGGTCGCAAAGAGTCAGACACGACTGAGTGACTTTCAATGTCAATTTTTCTTTCTCATAATTCCAATGAAATACATCAATCCCCTCCTAAATGTCCAAGTTATTGTTTTTTCTTTATATAACTTATGTTGACTGATGGCTTAAAGTCATTCTCTAAATTTTGAACTGTTTCCACAAGAAAAAAAGATTTTGGGAAACTTTCCTCCAAAATACATTTATTTATTTACATGTATACTCTATTAATATGTTCTGTATATTATTAACATTTAAAAACAGAAATAGAATAAAATGAGATAAAATTGAAATGCAGATTTTCTTCCTGTGGTCCAATGGATCAGTAAAGCTTAAATAATAATAATATAAAAGATATTATATAAAAATATAATAATATTTATAAAATATAAAAAGATATGATAATACAAAAACAAAGTAAGTGGACTTGACTATATTCTCTGAAGATAATAAATGTCATATAAGTTTTGAAAACTTGCACAGGATTTTATACTGTTTATTTAAGCATTTCTCAATCCTATATTACTCCCTTTTAAATGCTCTGAGTTATCAGTAATTGTGTATTACAAATTATAGTCTCTTTTGAGATTACAAGTTGATTAATCATTGCCTTATTTACTAAATTCGTTGTCATATATATTTTCTTCTATATGCCAAGATGGTTTAGTAGGGGGAAATCTGGAAGACAATAACATAAGTGGAAATAAAATATTTAACACCATTCTAAAAATCAATGGCAAAATTCCAGGAAAACATCCGTGCTGTATCTGGAAGTATATTTTATCCTTGACCTCACAAGAAGATATTTAGAAGAAGTATAAATAAAGATTTTGTTGCTAAAGATTCTTTCAACATAGTTCACGGGCATTAAAAAGTGATGTAACTTTCTTATGCCAGGATACCCTTAATGTACTTGGCAAGTTTGTTTTATATCCTTTAGGAACATTGTATTTCTAATTAATGCCTGCATTTAATAAGGATATTAACTTTTCATTTGTGTCTTTTATTAACAATAGAAAAGGAAGTTTCATTAGAAACATTAAAGTTTTTCATTTCTAAAGATGAAAAAACATGCTTTTAGTATTTTGTGCAAGAAAGTAGTTATGATTTGGTAATTTTGAAATAGTAGTTAGCTATCCATCCCTCCTGTTTAGTATTTGCTTTTCATAGGTGAAATTACTGTCACACACAAGTTAAAGCGGCTCTGATTAGTCAGTTGTTTCTATTACAACATGCGTATGCATTCAGTCGCTCGGTTGTGTCCGACTTTTTGTGACCCCAACGACTGTAGCCTGCCAGGCTCCTCTGTTCATGAAATTTTTCAGGCAAAAATACTGGAGTGGGTTGACATTTCCTCTTGCATGGGATCTTCTTGACCCAGAGAATGAACCTATTAGCAGATTCTTTACCACTGAGCCACCGGGGAAGCCCAGCTATTACAACAGCAGCACATAAATCTTGGATTAACAATCAAACTCTTTTATCACTGGATGCTGATCTAGTCTGTGGCCTTTATAATCTGAAATGCCTAATTGACTACTTCATTGCTCTAGGTTTTGTTTACATCATTTTTTTTTCTTTAATTAGATTGAAATTTCTTGGAGAGGTAAACTATGTTTTTTACCAACTGCCTGCCAATGCAGGAGACATAAGGGAAGCAATAAGGAAACACGGATTCCATCCCTGGGTCAGGAAGATCCCTTGAAGGAGAGCATGGCAACCCACTCCAGTACTTTTGCCTGGAGAATCCCATGGACAGAGGAGCCTGGTGGGCTACAGTTCACAGGGTCACAGAGTTGGATATGACTGAAGTGACCTAGCATGCATGCATAGATAGCTCTTACATAATAGCTTGATACCCTCTTAATGAAGAACAATTCATCTTGCTTTTTCAAAGCAGAGCATTTCTTTGTGGGTGAGGGAGTTGGGATTGACTGTTGCTATGAGACAGGTGGAAGCTGTTGAGACCCTTCGACATCAAGATGGCCAGAAGTGCTGCCTGTTATTCTTCCCACCATGGCTTGTGTCTCCAAGCCATGGCAAGGCGGCATGGATGATGGTGGGTCTTGCACAATCTCTGATTCCCTGATGCCTAAGATCCTGTTGTAGCAGATGAGTGGTAATAGACAGTTGTAAAGCAATTAATAGAAAAATGAAAAGTGTTGGTGAGGCTGTCTGGAAGAGGCATTTCAGTACAAAGCAGGAATCCAGCTTTCCTCGGGGATTTTTAGGAACTTTGTTTCATGTAGATGGTGTTTTTGCTCATGTTTCTTATTTTTTTTCTAACTTCTTTTTCAGATTCATTATTTCAACTCAATGTCACATTCTCAGTTCTTTACTGTATTTCTTGATTCTGTAATTCAGTCCTTTAGGGAGATGAAATCAGTATCCCAATCAGGTTTTTGAAGCTTAGAGAGATGACTAGTTAGTGTATACACACTCTGCCTCTGACACAAAGAATCACTGTCTGATGAAACAGAAAAATCTTAAGAATGTGAATGAAACAAAGTAGGTTTTTGTGCGAATCTAACTGATGCTTGCTCTCTTTGATATAACTTTCTTTTACATCAAAATGGAGCTTGTTGAGTCAGGTAGTTATATTTTGATTGTTTTATTTCTCCCTGCTTGGGCCTAAGCTCCTTTTAAGGATGTTCATAGTAAAAACCGTTTTCAAAACTATCCAAAAAGGTGTCAATATTAACATACTCTTTTCACTTGATGAAAACTTGAGAGAGCTGAAAGCCCTTCATTTTACTTCTACTTCCTACAATCCGTTATTTCTTGAAAAAGTTGTCTTTTCCCACTATAGCCCAGTTGGTGAAGAATCTTCCTGCAATGTGGGAGACCTCGGCTTGATCCCTGGTTGGGAAGATCCCCTGGAGGAGGGCATGGCAACCTGCTTCAGTATTCTTGCCTGGAGAATTCCCACCGAAAGAAGAGCCTGGCAGGCTGCAGTCCCTAGGGTCACAAAGAGTCGGACAGGACTGAGTGACTAAGCACACACACCCTACAGATAAGACCTGGAGTTTATTTAATAAGCCTTAGCAATGGCCTAAGATAAGTAAGTCGGAGAGGGCAGTGGCACCCCACTCCAGTACTCTTGCCTGGAAAATCCCATGGGCGGAGGAGCCTGGTAGGCTGCAGTCCATGGGGTCGCACAGAGTCGGACACGACTAAAGTGACTTAGTAGCAGTAGCAGCAGCAGCAAGATGAGTAAGTAGTTTACTCTTATGCAAGATCTAAATTTCTGGAAAGACAAAACATGGCATGGAAATTGTGTTAAAGTAAGAGTCACTGGATAAAAGGAGTTCAGTGGTGGAGTCTCAATCCCACATCTGAACTATAAGACATTGTAAAAAAGTCATTTGGGGGCCAGTGGTTTGTCCTGAGACCTCATTTCTCTGACTGAAGTAAGAAGAGTTGTTGATTTTTCAGTTTGTTTAGTTTTTTACTTGTTAGCACAGACTGTGACTTCTAAGCTCTTTATTTGCTGAACTTCAGTCCTTCTTTTTGGACTTTCTCTACTTCGAACTTGAATCAGCCTCATATCTGCTGACAAGTCGCTTGGGCTGTGGCACGCGTGTGTGCACGTGCACTCAGTCACTGCAGACATGTCTGACTCTGTGCGACCCCATGGGACGTAGCCCCCCAGGCTGCTCTGTCCATGGGATTCTCCAGGCCAGAGTACTGGAGTCGGTTGCCATTTCCTCCTCCAGGGTATCTTCCCAACCCAGGGATCAAATCCCCATCTCCTGTTTCTCCTGCATTGGCAGGTGGATCTTGCACCACACCACTATGCGTGCTGCTGCTGCTAAGTCACAGCAGTCGTGTCCAACCCCCAACCCTGTGAGACCCCATAGACGGCAGCCCAACAGGCTCCTCTGTCCCTGGGATTCTCCAGGCAAGAACACTGGGGTGGGTTGCCATTTCCTTCTCCAATGCATGAAAGTGAAAAGTGAAAGTGAAGTCGCTCAGATGTGTCCCACTCTTAGCGACCCCAAGAACTGTAGCCTTCCAGGCTGCTCCGTCCATGGGATTCTCCAGGGAAGAGTACTGGAGTGGGTTTCCATTACCTTCTCCAATATGCATATCTTCATCCAAAGCCAGTCTTTGTCCCAGACCTTGGAACAGTGCAGTGATTCAGCCTCCTCAGAATATTTGCAATTATTAGTAGACACATATTAAATGTTGAATTGAATTTCTCTCCATCTTCATTGTATTCACAATAAAGTACTTATTCTTTAGATGAAAGGCTTAAAGCCTTATTATTCTTCCACATGGTTTTATTTTTTGGATGCATTTGGTAAAAACATAAACAAATAAAAAGTCCCTGCTAAAAACCACTGAACCTCAGAACTGATTCTAATCAGACCATATAAAAAAGAGAGCAATCTCAGCTGAAAGATAAAATCTAACAATTTTACATAATGACAAAAATAATTTGTTCTACTTAAGTAATGAAAAGAAAAAAAGCATTTTTGGGAGTAGTCACAGAAAAAACATGAGTTTTACCAATAAAATAAATGTTTCAGTCTGTTCTTAGCAAGGCACATTATTTTATATAAATAATCATTTATCACAAAGTTTTAAAGAAGAAAACGAAGAATATGTCCACTTATGAATCCTTTCTTACCCTAAGGGCACCTAATATGATTTCTTTAGGCTTCTTTGTCCTTAATTATATAAAGAGGAGTTGGGAAAGTTGAGACTAAAATGCCTTTCTCTGCGAAAATATCTAAACTCAATATGTTGTCAGATGGTTAATAGCATCATTATTTTGATACTGTTTATTCCATTGAGTTAGCCATTTGTCCTAGAAAATATCACTCAATGAAGAGGTATTTTTTTGTCAGGTGGCCTTTGGTAAAATTATGAAGTGGGCCAGCAAACTGTTTTGGCTTCTTATAAACCTGAAGATTGATGAAATGATAATAGTCATCTAATGCTTCTAACATAGATCAATTTAATTTATTCAGCCAAGACTTCTTGAATAACTACATGGTGCTAATCACTGTGACATGTGCAGGAGATAACGTGGTGAACAAACCAAATATTATTTCTCATTTACACACTGATGGTAAAAGTGGAAATTAGTTTAAATGCTTTGGAAAACTGTCTGCCACGTCTAATGAAACTGAATATATGTATGCCCTGCTGCTGCTGCTGCTGCTACTGCTAAGTCACATCAGTCGTGTCCGACTCTGTGCGACCCCATAGACGGCAGCCCAACAGGCTCCTCTGTCCCTGGGATTCTCAAGGCAAGAATACTGTAGGGGGTTGCCATTTCGTTCTCCAATGCATGAAAGTGAAAAGTGAAAGTGAAGTCGCTCAGTTGTGTCGGACTCTTAGCAACTCCATGGAATGTAGCCCACCAGGCTCTTCCGTCCATGGGATTCTCCAGGCAAGAGTACTGGAGTGGGTCACCATTGCCTTCTCCACAAATCATCAGATCAGATCAGATCAGTCGCTCAGTTGTGTCCGACTCTTTGCAACCCCATGAATTGCAGCACCCCAGGCCTCCCTGTCCATCACCAACTCCCGGAGGTCACTCAGACTCATGTCCATCAAGTCAGTGATGCCATCCAGCCATCTCATCCTCTGTCGTCCCCTTCTCCTCCTGCCCCCAATCCCTCCCAGCATCAGAGTCTTTTCCAATGAGTCACTCTTTGCATGAAGTGGCCAAAATACTAGAGTTTCAGCTTTAGCATCATTCCTTCCAAAGAAATCCCAGGGCTGATCTCCTTCAGAATGGACTGGTTGGATCTCCTTGCAGTCCAAGGGACTCTCAAGAGTCTTCTCCAACACCACAGTTCAAAAGCATCAATTCTTCGGCACTCAGCCTTCTTTACAGTCCAACTCTCACATCCATACATGACCACAGGAAAAACCATAGCCTTGACTAGACGAACCTTTGTTGGTAAAGTAATGTTTCTGCTTTTGAATATGCTATCTAGGTTGGTCATAACTTTCCCTCCAAGGAGTAAGCGTCTTTTAATTTCATGGCTGCAGTCACCATCTGCAGTGATTTTGGAGCCCAGAAAAGTAAAGTCTGACACTGTTTCCACTGTTTCCCCATCTATTTCCCATGAAGGGATGGGACCAGATGCCATGATCTTCCTTTTCTGAATGTTGAGCTTTAAGCCAACTTTTTCACTCTCCACTTTCACTTTCATCAAGAGGCTTTTGAGTTCCTCTTCACTTTCTGCCATAAGGGTGGTGTCATCTGCATATCTGAGGTTATTGATATTTCTCCCGGCAATCTTGATTCCAGCTTGTGTTTCCTCCAGTCCAGCATTTCTCATGATGTACTCTGCATATAAGTTAAATAAACAGGATGACAATATACACCCTTGACGTACTCCTTTTCCTATTTGGAACCAGTCTGTTGTTCCATGACCAGTTCTAACTGTTGCTTCCTGAACTGCATACAAATTTCTCAAGAGGCAGATCAGGTGGTCTGGTATTCCCATCTCTTTCAGAATTTTCCACAGTTTATTGTGATCCACACAGTCAAAGGCTTTGGCATAGTTAATAAAGCAGAAGTAGATGCTTTTCTGGAACTCTCTTGCTTTTTCCATGATCCAGCGGATGTTGGCAATTTGATCTTTGGTTCCTCTGCCTTTTCTAAATCCAGCTTGAACATCAGGAAGTTCACGGTTCACATATTGCTGAAGCCTGGCTTGGAGAATTTTAAGCATTACTTTACTAGCATGTGAGATGAGTGCAATTGTGCGGTAGTTTGAGCATTCTTTGGCATTGCCTTTCTTTGGGATTGGAATGAAAACTGACCTTTTCCAGTCCTGTGGCCACTGCTGAGTTTTCCAAATTTGCTGGCATATTGAGTGCAGCACTTTCACAGCATCATCTTTCAGGATTTGGAATAGCTCCACTGGAATTCCATCACCTCCACTAGCTTTGTTTGTACTTTCGTACTGATGCTTTCTAAGGCCCACTTGACTTCACATTCTAGGATGTCTGGCTCTAGACCATGAACTCCTTATTGCTAAATTCAGACTTAAATTGAAGAAAGTAGGGAAAAGCACTAGACCATTCAGGTATGACCTAAATCAAATCCCTTATGATTATACAGTGGAAGTGAGAAATAAATTTAAGGGTCTAGATCTGATAGATAGAGTGCCTGATGAACTATGGAATGAGGTTTGGAACTTTGTACAGGAGACAGGGATCAAGACCATCCCCATGGAAAAGAAATGCAAAAAAGCAAAATGGCTGTCTGGGGAGGCCTTACAAATAGCTGTGAAAAGAAGAGAAGCAAAAAGCAAAGGAGAAAAGGAAAGATATAAACATCTGAATGCAGAGTTCCAAAGAATAGCAAGAAGAGATAAGAAAGTCTTCTTCAGTGATCAATGCAAAGAAATAGAGGAAAACAACAGAATGGGAAAGACTAGGGATCTCTTCAAGAAAATCAGAGATACCAAAGGAACATTTCATGCAAAGATGGGCTTGATAAAGGACAGAAATGGTATGGACCTAACAGAAGCAGAAGATATTAAGAAGAGGTGGCAAGAATACACAGAAGAACTGTACAAAAAAGATCTTCACGACCCAGATAATCAGAATGGTGTGATCACTGACCTAGAGCCAGATATCCTGGAATGTGAAGTCAAGTGGGCCTTAGAAAGCATCACTACGAACAAAGCTAGTGGAGGTGATGGAATTCCAGTTGAGCTATTCCACAAATCATACTACTACATATAAACACCATAGAGATAAGTATGCATGTTTACCAAGGATTTACACTTTTTGTGAATGTATATTTGGAACAGTATTATTTGGAATAGTTCCAACTAGAAATTGAAAAGGCAAATCAGGAATAGAATGCATAAACAAGTAAGGCCAGAAAGCAATAAGAGTGATCTACAACTATACACAACAATACAAATTTCATAAACATTGTGTTGGACAAAAGAAGTCAGGCACATACTTGTTACATACTATATAATTCCATTTATAGAAAGTTCAAGAAAAGCAAAAGAAATCACAGTTTTTGGAGCCCGGAAATGTTTACTTTTAGAATATAACAACCTAGAACATAGAACTCTTGAGAGTCTCTTGGACTGCAAGGAGATCCAACCAGTCCATTCTGAAGGAGATCAGCCCTGGGATTTCTTTGGAAGGAATGATGCTAAGCTGAAACTCCAGTACTTTGGCCACCTCATGCAAAGAGCTGACTCACTGGAAAAGACTTTGATGCTGAGAGGGATTGGGGGCAGGAGGAGAAGGGGACGACAGAGGATGAGATGGCTGGATGGCATCACTGACTCGATGGACGTGAGTCTGAGTGAAATCTGGGAGTTGGTGATGGACAGAGAGGCCTGGCGTGCTGCGATTCATGGGGTCACAAAGAGTTGGACACAACTGAGTGACTGAACTGAACTGAACCGAGAACATAGTATCAGAGTCTTCTAGGGTGTTGCTGCTCCTCTGCTTTTTAATCTGAAAACTTGCTATACAGTTGTGTCCAATTGGTGAGCATTCATTGACCTCTACACTAAGGATATGTGAACTTTCCTGCACAAATATTATAATTTAATAAAAGTTTTCTCCCTCCAAGGAAAAATGACCATGGGTAGTTTACAGTTTAGAATGGGGGACAAATAAGCAAACCAGAAAATAGATGAATTGCACAAGGTAGAGCAAAGGAAATTAAGAGTATAGCAAAGATTAGCCAAGTATCTCCAGTGGAGGAGGCACCCTGAAAGAAAGGACCCCTTGTTTGATAAACATAGTCACCATATGCAGAAGAGATGGCTGTTCAGAAATGCCATTTGCCTTCCAGTGTTCTGGGTACTTATTGAAAAGCAGGCACTCCTCTCTATTGGAGGGTGTTGTAGACTGATCAGTTGATCATTGTGACTTTTTGGTGATGCACAATTATGCATTGTTCCTTGAATAGCCTTGCTTTAACAACTATAATTATTCTACCCAATGTACCTACCATTGTACTCCCTTATTCCACTAGCATCTGTTCTCTTTTATAATTCCCCAACCCCCAAGGAGATATTGTCTGCATTTGAGGAATTATGATGGGACTGGTGACATTAGAAACATCTGGGAAACTGGTACTGTGGCTGCATTGTGGACAGCCATAATTTAGACCTATTAATTAATTAATTTTTATTAGCTGAGATCCAGATAGTGCATGAATCTTTTTTTTATTTTTTTTCAATGTCCAAAAGAACTTTTTCCCCTTGGTTATATTCTTAAGGCATCTCAGAAAATTTTTACATATATTTAATAATGAGAGTTAGAACTGTCACCTAAACTGCCCCACTGTATTATAGTAAATCACTATTTATAGATCAAACTCTAAATTAAATTCTACTTGAGTCCAACTTAGCCACTATTCAAAGGAATCTGAATTATGCCAATCTGTCTGTGAAATATTCTTGGTATTCTAGGATACGAACGCAGGTCAATAAATACACTTTTGATCATCACTTTTTCCTCTAATAATTTGGGAGCAGAACAATCCATTTTTATAATTATAGCAATTTAAAAAGCAGAAAATGTGTTTAAAATATGTAATGTGTTACATATGCTGTTAATGTGTAACAGCATAGACTAAACAACCTCTAAGAAACGTGGTCCTCATTGATTAGAAAAAGATTCATCACTACTTACTCTCTATTACCAATTTCTTGGCCTAGTTACCAGACCCCTACACGTTGTTAACTGTCAGGTTACATCATCTGCTGGAGAATCAACTCATCTTGACAAACTGAATTCTCCATCTGGTAAGGAGACAGCAATTTGAATTCTCCTTTGTAAAAAGCTATTTTCAGTTGAAAGTGAAAGTCGCTCAGTCACGTCTAACTTTTTGGGAGCGCATGTACTATACAGTCCATGGAATTCTCCAGGCCAGAATACTGGAGTGGGTAGCTTTTCCCTTCTCCAGGGGATCTTCCCAACCCAGGGATCGAACCCAGGTCTCCTGCGTTGCAGGCATATTCTTCTTGCGGGAGAACCCAGGTCTCCCACATTGCAGGCAGATTCTTTACCAGCTTAGCCACTAGGAAAGCCCAAGAATACTGGAGTGGGTAGCCTATCCCTTCTCCAGCACATCTTCCCAACCCAGTAATCCAACCAGGGTCTCCTGCATTGCAGGCAGATTCTTTACCAATTGAGCTACCAGGGAATCCTGGTATTTTAAGTTAACTCTTGACTATTCAGAGTTTAATTATTCAGTTTTCTTTACTCAGGACTTTGCCCTTCATCCCCTATTCCTTGCCTTTTGGTCAATTAATTTCTCATCAGTTGACCCACCAGAAGGTGGGCAAGGTGAGAGAAGGAACTTATATGGTTAGTTGAGCAAGTTGGTACAAAACTCTGGGCCCTCAGTTTTCTTACTCTATAAATCTTGCAGAGATAATATTCAACTGTTTTAGAAAACTGCTACACTGGGGGCTTTCCTAGTTGCACAGTGGCTCAGGCTTCACATTAGGGGGCATTAGGCTGCCCCCTAATGCAGGGGGCCTGGATTCAGTTCCTGGACGCCTGGCCAGGGGACTAGATCCACATGTTGCCACTAAAAAACAAACAAAAATATCCTTCGTGCCACAACAAGGAAGATCTCGTGTGGGGCAACTAAGACCTGGTGCAGTCACATAAGTAAAGAAATCAGTAAATCTTAAAAAAATAAAAGAAAAGTGCTATACTATATTGGAGAGTGAGAAAAAATTACACCTGCGTTTCAAGTCCTGGGCAAGCACACTTAATCAGGTTTGAAAATGTGATTATTTTCTAATACTCAAATATGTGATGCAACTTCTAAAAGAAATATAATGATTTTTTGAATGGCTCAATTTAAATTTTCATTCTGTAACCTCTTTAGTTTATGTAGAAAATTATTTCTTGGGTTATATATTTGGAAAAAAGGTGTAATTAGTCCAAAGAAAGACATATGCTTAAGAATGGATGTATTTATGTTCAAACATAGTGGTTATTTTTGATTTTTCTTGAATGTGGAATTACAATCTTCAGAAAAAATAGTTTTAATAAAAAAGATGTCCATTATTCATATGCATTGAAAACAAATATGCA
The DNA here is from genome assembly GCA_935064755.1 of Tragelaphus eurycerus. Classification (NCBI taxonomy): domain Eukaryota; kingdom Metazoa; phylum Chordata; class Mammalia; order Artiodactyla; family Bovidae; genus Tragelaphus; species Tragelaphus eurycerus. The sequence continues at coordinate 24,084,422 of CAKXYN010000025.1, read as the reverse complement.
TATACATAAACACAGGCGTGAAATTGCAATAATTCAGCATAAGCTCTAGTTTTTTAAATCTTCTATAAAGATGGAAATTGGGTTAATTTTTTACTGAATTAAACGAAATCAACATTTAGGTAAATACTTCAAAATTTTAATAGAGCATACATATTCTTCATTCCATAATTTCTTGATTCATTCTTTCCCCAGGTATTTCTTAAACATCCAGGATATACCAGGCCCTGTTCTGGCTGTAGAGACAAAGTCCTTATTCACATGGCTTTTACTACAGGACAAAATGACTAAGGAGCACTATTATGGAACAAATGGAAAGGATCATCAATGAAGAATAGAGGACAAAAATTGCCTTGCTGATTAACTGCCAAACTTCCAGCGTTTCTGTGGGTGGCAGGTTGATTGCCTAGACAGGTATAAATCAAGCATTCTCTTCAGTTACATGCTTTGTCTTCTTACTGATAAAAAGTGCTTGGGGGGACACAAGTTGGTACTGGCCGGAACCCCTCAAACACCACCAGTGTTTTTCTCAAAAGCTTGGGCAGGTTTGAAAACAGAAGGTCACCATTCCTTAACATGGCTTTAAATAAAATAAAATAAAGAATTTATTATGGATAAAGCATTGTGTTAGGCACAGAAAGGAATGTAATAAGAGCATAAGGCAGGGAGGAACTTCTCCTTCTAGTCAAGTGCAATTTAGCAGGAGATGATAGAGCCACAGGAAATCATCACCAGTGTTAGCAGAGAAATTTCTTAAGTGTTCATGATAAACTTTCACATATATAGTTCACATAAATTTTATTCTAAAAACAAACTCTGTGAGGTGGGATGGGAAAATGATATTATTATGTCTAGTTTATAGAGGAAAAAAAATGAATAATTTGTTTAAAATAAAAATCACAGTCAATAGATAGAGCAAACTTAATTTGATTTTTCTCATTTATGATCATTTATGTTTTCCACCACATCTTGCTTTTTCAAATAAGAATGTTAATCATATATGTAGATCCTCATTCATTCATTTATTTATTAAACGTATTCTATTTTCCAGCTACTGTGAAAAATCCTGGAAATACAAAAATGAACTATTGTCTGCTCTCAAGGTGTTCCCACACATTTGAATAACACTCTATCTCTTACAAAACAGTTCTCAGAAAAATGATACAATCATCACTACAGCTACTGCTGCTGCTAAGTCGCTTCAGTTGTGTCTGACTCTGTGCGACCCCATAGATGGCAGCCCACCAGGCTCCCCCATCCCTGGGATTCTCCAGGCAAGAACACTGGAGTGGGTTGCCATTTCCTTCTCCAATGCAGCTACTGCAACATATCGTTATTAGTTCTATTTTGCACATAAAGGAATTTAATAACTCAGCTAAGATCATAAAGATAGTAGAGGCCCGAGAAGACTTAATCATTACTTAAGTGTCAAAAATAAGTGCAGAACAATAGAACATTAGGTCTAAACTTTGTTAGATGTGAATCTCCATCATTAAATTCTGAGCATCCACTTATCCTAAGCCTCTTATCCTCATCCATCAGAGGGCAGACAGAATGAAAACCACAGTCAGAGAAAACTAATCAAACTAATCACTTGGATCACAGCCTTGTCTAACTCAATGAAACCATGAGTCATGGCATAGAGCCAAAGGGCCATCCAAGATGGATGTGTCATGATGGAGAGTTCTGACAAAATGTGGTCCACTGGAGAAGGGAATGACAAACCACTTCAGTATTCTGGGCTTGAGAACCCCATGAACAGTATGAAAAGGCAAAAATGTAGGATACTGAAAAATGAACTCCCCAGGTCAGTATGTGTCCAATATGCTACTGGAGAAGAGTGGAGAAATAACTCCAGAAAGAATGAAGAGACAGAACCAAAGCAAAAACAATGTCCTGTTGTGGATGTGACTGGTGATGGAAGTAAAGTCTGACGCTGTAAAGAGCAATATTGCATAGGAACCTGGAATGTTAGGTCCATGAATCAAGGCAAATTGGAAGTGGTCAAACAGGAGATGGCAAAAGTGAACATCAACATTTTAGGAATCAGTGAACTAAAATGGATTGGAATGGAAGAATTTAACTTGGATGATCATTATATCTACTACACTGGAGAAGAATCCCTTAGGAGAAATGGAATATCCCTCACAGTCAACAAGAGTCCAAAATGCAGTTCTTGGATGCAATCTCAAAAAATGACAGAATGATCTCTGTTTGTTTCTAAGGCAAAACATTTAATATCATGGTAATCCAAGTCTATGTCCCAAACAGTAATGCTGAGGAAGCTGATGTTGAACAGTTCTATGAAGACCTACAAAACTTTCTAGAACTAACACCCAAAAATGATGTCCTTTTCATTATAGGGGACTAGAATACAAAAGTAGGAAATCAAGAGATACCTGGAGTAACAGGCAAATTTGGCCTTGGAGTACAGAATGAAGCAGGGCAAAGGCTAACAGAGTTTTGCCAAGAGAGTGCACTGTTCACTGCAAACATCATCTTCCAACAACACGAGATAAGACATGACACATGAACATCACCAGATGGTCCTTACTGAAATCAGACTGTTTTTTGCAGCCAAAGATGGAGAAGCTCTATACAGTCAGTAAAAGCAAGACCAGGAGCTGACTGTGGCTCAGATCATGAACTCCTTATTGCCAAATTAAGACTTAAATTGAAGAAAGTAGGGAAACCACTAGACCATTTGGGTATGACCTAAATCAAATCCCTTACAATTATACAGTGGAAGTGACAAATAGATTCAAGGGATTAGATCTGATAGAGTGCCTGAAGAACTATGACTGGAGGTTTGTGACATTGTATAGGAGGCAGTGATCAAGACCACCCCCAAGAAAAAGAAATGCAGAAAGACAAAATGGTTGTCTGAGGAGGTCTTATAAATAGCTGAGAAAAGAAGAGAAGAGAAAGGCAAAGGAGAAAAGGAAAGATATACCCATGTGAATGCAGAGTTCCAAAGAGTAGCAAGGAGAGATAAGAAAGCCTTCCTCAGTGATCAATGCAAAGAAATAGAGGAAAACAATAGAATGGGAAAGACTAGCGATCTCTTCAAGAAAATTAGAGATACAAAGGGAATATTTCATGCAAAATGGGCACAATAAAGACAGAAATTGTATGGACCTAACAGAAACAGAAGATACTAAGAAGACATGGTAAAAATACACAGAAGAACTATACAAAAATATCTTCATGACCCAGATAACCGTGATGGTGTTATCACTCACCTAGAGCCAGACATCCCGGAGTGAAGTCAAGTGGGCCTTAGGAAGCATCACTACGACCAAAGCTAGTGGAGGTGATGAAATTCCAGTTGAGCTATTTCAAATCCTAAAAGATAATGCTGTGAAAGTGATGCACCCAATATGCCAGTAGATTTGGAAAATTCAGCTGTGGCCATAGGACTGGAAAAGGTCAGTTTTCATTCCAATACTACATAAAAGCAATGCCAAAGATTGTTCAAACTACTGCACAATTGTACTCATCTCACCCACTAGTAAAGTAATGCTCAAAATTCTACAAGCCAGGCTTCAACAGTATGTGAACCATGAACTTCCAGATGGTCAAGCTGGATTTAGAAAGGGCAGAGGAAACAGAGATCAAATTGCCAACATTTGTTGGATCATGGAAAAAACCAGAGAGTTCCAGAAAAAACATCTACTTCTGCTTTATTGACTATGCCAAAGCCTTTGACTGTGTGGATCACAACAAACTGTAAAATTCTGAGAGATGGGAATACCAGACCACCTGATCTGCCTCCTGAGAAATCTGTATGCAGGTCAAGAAGTATCAGTTAGAACTGGACATGGAACAAGAGACTGGTTCCAAATCGGGGAAGGAGTATGTCAAGGCTATATATTGTCACCCTGCTTATTTAACTTATGTGCAGAGTACATCATGCAAAATGCCAAGCTGGATGAAGCACCAGCTAGAATCAAGATTGCTGGGAGAAATATCAATAACTCCAGATATGCAGATGATACCACCTATATGGCAGAAAGCAAAGAAGAACTGAAGAACCTCTTGAAGAAAATGAAAGGTAGAGTGAAAAATTTGGCTTAAAACTCAACATTCAGGAAAACTAAGATCATGGCGTCTGGTCCCATCACTTGATGGTAAGTAGATTGAGAAACAATGGAAAACGTGACAGACTTTACTTTCTTGGCCTCCAAAATCCCTGCATATGGTGACTGTAGCCATGAAATTAAAAGATGCTTGCTCCTTGGAAGAAAAGCTATGACCAACCTAGACAGCATATTAAAAAGCAGAGACATTACTTTGCCAATAAAAGTCCATCTAGTGGAAGCTATGATTTTTCCAGTAGTCATGTATGGATGTGAGAGTTGAACTATAAAGAAAGTTGAGAGCCAAAGAATGGATGCTTTTGAACTGTGGTGTTGGAGAAGACTCCCAAGAGTCTCTTGGACTGCAAGGAGATCAACTCAGTCAATCCTAAAGGAAATCAACTCTGAATATTTATTGGAAGGACTGATGCTGAAGCTGAAACTTTAATACTTTGGCCACTTGATGCAAAGAACTGACTCATTTGAAAAGACCCTGATGCTGGGAAAGATTGAAGGCAGGAAGAGAAGGGGATGACAGAGGATGAGATGGTTGGATGGCATCACCAACTCGATGGACATGAGTTTGAGTAAGCTCTGGGAGTTGGTGATGGACACGGAAGCCTTGTGTGCTGCAGCCCATGGGATCGCAAAGAGTCGGACACAACTGAGCGACTGAACCGAACTAAACTGAGCATCCACTAGCAATATATATTTTCAAAAATTAAATATTATACACATTTATCAATGTCAATATAGTAGACAATTCATAAAAATTACATTTTAAGAATAGAATAAAAAATAAAACAATACAAATAGAAGCTTTAATATCTACTTTCTGTATCCTAATGGATTATCTTGCATGCTCTTGAGGGTACATCTACTTCTTTTTTTAGATTACTGTTATTGTTGACAATGAATTCTAAACAAATATGTGTGTGTTAGGAGAAATACTAGCAATCACACAAAACTCAATTAAAAGTCAAATCTTTGAAACTTAGTAACATTTTATTTCAATTCCCAACTAGTTATTAATATAATTTGTGCTGTCACAATAACTACAACACATCACTTTATGAAAGCATTTAATTTCCATCCATGAAGAGATCACTTTCCTTCCTACAATAAACTCTTTAGTTGAGCTCCAGTTTAATTACTTTTAAAATAATTTATATAAACTCCTTTACAAAAAAAAATTGCCACTTAAAATTTATGGTAATATTGAAATTATTCAATTTTTTAAGATGTTCACTCAATGAATAGTATTTACCAGGAAAAATAATAAGCAAATATTAATTCATCCTTTCTTTCAAAGATCTAAAACATGTAATTTAGGCACATACAATCGTATTTTAAAAACTCCTATACCTAACACAAAAATTCCCACATTCTTTGAAAATTAGTTAATAATCAGCAATGGAATAATAATTGAAAGTTTTTGTCTCGACTATTGCATTACTGAACTTCAGGAAGCAAGTTTACAATATGCTTTCTGGGCATGGTTTCTCCTGAAATTTTGCAAGAATGTGGCCTTGGTCCTTGACTGTTAAGCTAGGACAAGTTCTTGGGGAAATGAAAATATGGTTTTTATAAGAGGTAATAATGCCTCTGCGTTATACTAGGGATCTTTGAAAAACCCGTTGAACATATTTAATGCTTAAAAAAACTTTCCGAAGTTTAACAACAAAGACCATCAAAAATTGAGTTACTATGCCATTTGGGGGGAATATTTCATCACCAATAGGGGGCTCAGCTTCAATTTATTTATTTATATTACCCTTGTATTTGAGAAGAATTGTGGTGGTCAGAACAGTTTTGAAATGGAACATTTGTGGTCAGAAAATTTTTGAAATGAGAAGTTCAAAATAATAGAAGAGTTTGAAGTCAGTTAATAAAATGAGGAAGTAATATTTAGGAAAAATTTAATTTGTATTATAGGATAGTGACAAGAGCCATCATTCACGATAAGAAGAATTTTTAATTTCAATGGCATGTTATAATTTGCAGCGCCTTCTTCCCTTAGTTCATCTCAATTTCATCCAGGAAAGTTTGCTGTAGGAGATATTGCTCACTGTTCACTGAAAAGTAGTTTATTGTTATATTTTGTCAAGATAGGCATTAAAGAGCTAAACCTCACACTGAAGAGTACTGATGACAAATTGGAAACACGGTCCTCTCCAATGGAGGTCAGCATTGTTTAGATAGACCTGGCATAACAGCCCATCGCTTCTTTTGGCAAGTCAGAAACTTCATGGTCCACATCAGTAAAATGGGAGGAATTACGACCTTTGTCTCACAAAAGCAGTTGTGAGACCCAAAAGATTTATTGATATACGCATACCATACTGTGCCCAACATGCAATGCATACAATTAGCAATAATTCTTCAACAAACCTATATCAGCATGGAGTGAAAGCAGCCATACTCTTTGATTTAACATTCAGTCCCATGAGGCAGTAACTCTTCTGTTCACCCTGGTCAATTATGAGTTGTTAAACTAGGCCAAGGGTTTCTCTGGTGTCTCAGATGGTAAAGTATCTGCCTACAATACAGGAGACTTGGGTTCGATTCCTGGGTTGGGAAGATCTCCTGGAAAAGGGAATGGCTATTCACTCAAGTATTCCTGCCTGGAGAATTCCATGGAAGGAGGAGCCTGGAGGGCTACAGTCCAAGGGATTGCAAAGAGTCAGACACGACTGAGCAACCAACACACACACACACACACACTCAGCCTGGTTTCGTGTGTGATCTAGCAATGTAGAAGCTCAAGAGAATAAACACTTCCAAGCTCTCATCTGATTCTGATACAGCATTTGCATCTGATGTAGTCTGTATCCCGGGGAAGGCAATGGCACCCCACCCCAGTACTTTTGCCTGGAAAATCCCATGGACGGAGGATCTTGGTAGGCGCCAGTCCATGGGGTCGCTAAGAGTCGGACACGACTGAGAGACTTCACTTTCACTTTTCCCTTTCATGCATTGGAGAAGGAAATGGCAACCCACTCCAGTGTTCTTGCCTGGAGAATCCCAGGGACGGGGGAGCCTGGTGAGCTTCCGTCTATGGGGTTGCACAGAGTCGGACACGACTGAAGTGACTTAGCAGCAGCAGCAGCAGTTTGTATCCACAAATGTGTAGCCTGAGAACTACTTTATGCCAAAGAGAGGTGGGATTCCAAGCAGGAATCAATCATAAGCCCTGGGTCAAGTGGAGTAGAGGTCGGGAGGAAGATTTCCAGGAGGTGGGTGTACCCTGTGAATGGTAAGGCAATTCCTCTAGGCAATAAGACGAATTCAAGATGCAACCCTCTGACAGGTTGGAGCTGCCTGTTCTGGTCAGGGCTGAAAGGGTTAAATCCACAGGTGAAAGCCACAGATGAACTTCTGGTCAGCAGAGCTGATAGTGAGATGGCCAATTCAGGAGATGATAGGAAGAAAGGAAAAAGGACCAGAACACAGGAGGCCAGGAGAGCCAAAGAGAAACAACGAAATTTGAAGTTTTGCCCAGGACCAGTATTAGTTAATTTTGTGCATAATATGTTATTATACTATAGCAGCTAATAATCATAGATTTTTTAATGAAGTTCAGAGAAAATAATTGCTAAGGAAAGATTTGACAAAAGGGAAAGTTTTTGGTTTTTCTTTTTAATCTTTTGTCAAAGTCTTGAGGTCCTTTAGGAATAATAGGAGAAGAAAGAGGATAGTGCAACTTTAAATCAAAGCAACTTTTTCTTTTGGGAAGAGTTTTAAGCATCCAAATTTTTCTGAAGACTAAGTGTAAATTGGTCTTAACGCATTTAGTTATATTCATTGGCACATTGAACATTATTTCACTTATTCATCCCTTTACTTATGTCTTACATCATTAGTGTTTAGCCATGGTGACAAGTAGAAGCATTTAATTTCTATTTAACATTTCTAATCATACACAGCATAAACACTACAGTGAGCTCATTTATTCCTTTTTGCAATATACCACAATTTATTTCTCTATGGTCCTTCCACCACAACTAAGTGCTTCCCGTCCAAACCACCTTAGCTAATTGTTCTCCTAATTACATCTTACAGCATCTACCCAAACTACTGTTTTTTTTTTTTTTTTACTTTTTGGCTAGTCCAGTAAATGCCCCATGCTAAAAAGCAGTGAAGCACTCTTTTTTTCCTAAACAAAAATTAAAAGATGGTTTGTATCTTCATACTCTTTTGGATATCACTGAAGAGACTGTATCCTTCACGTGTCAGTCTTCTCTCTCCCTTCATTTTGACTTTTTGCCTCTCTGGACGCTATTCCATCATAGTCCCTTTTGATCTGCTTAAGATCCAGGCTTGGTAACCTCTTGGTAAGGCATTATAAGGCAATGATGTCCCACATTCAGACTAATGCACAGCTCATAATCTATATTTATTCTATGCTCTACAGGGAGGGTGGTGAGGATTGTGGTAATAATGGCACATTCAAATATCCACATTCTTCTTTTCTTATTCTTCAGTAAAAAGATATGACTTTGAATTTTCAGGGAGCATTTTCTTCTGAAAGACTAGGGTTTTTTCCTTCTTTAAATCTTGTTTTAGCAATGAGTTGCAGTTAATATATAGGAATAACTGCTGCCAAGATCTTTCCCTGCGGAATTAACGAATCTTCCTTGACTAACAGTTGCTCTTCATTGATGATTCTGAATGTTCTTCTTTTCCACAGATTATGAAAACTGGCTACCACCAATTCTAGGCTAGTCATTTGTTTCCTAAATAAACCCATCAAAGATACCACCTCTCCCACATTTCTTATGCATAGAGGCCATTCCCCTCTTTTAGTTTCTGCAGGTATGTGTCATCCCTCAATTGAATCGCATCCTTGAGTTCCATACTCAGGGCAGAGTTCCAGGCAACGATTTCAATTTTGCTTAAGCGGTGGTCAAAGATATGGCCTTTGATGGCTTTCAGAGGTGAGTGATGTATTTTTTAACGACACGTCTATACAAATAGCACAGGTTTTCCAGGTCTCTACCATCTTTTTTTTTTTTTTTTTTTTAATTTCTGGCACTTAAACATTTCCCCCTCATGTTTCCCTCCTTATAAATTAACAAGAAAATAAAACAGACATTTTAATGGATTTCTTATGCAATTTTTATATGGCACATTTAATATATTATGTGCATTTTGCTTTAGGTCTTGAAATTAAAGTACACTGGATATAAAGTGAATTGGGGTGTAATTCTTTTTTAATTCAGGGTTTATATGAGTCGGGTCCAACCTACAGTAGGAAGACCTAAGGAAGCCTATTAAAAATGCAGCGTTGGGGGTCTACTCCAGACCTACTGAAGCAAACGTTCTATCAGAAGGTGTTAGGGGACCGCTGTGGTGGAGACTGTTGATCAAAACCAACTGCCTTGGCCAGGCATGATGATAACCACTTGTCTGAGTTGTCTTACAACAGGAGATACCAATAAGGAACATAGTGCTGCTGCCAAAAACTAACCGGGAAAATTTGGGAGGGGACAAAAGAGGAAGGAGATGACCAACTTCCCAGAATCCTTTGTGCTGGAATCCATCTTGGGAGATGTTGAGAGGAAGAACCCTGAGTGAGACTGTGGGTCAAGTAAGACGAATGGCCAGAGACAACCTGGAAACTAACCCCATTACCAGAACCTGAGTCTGTGAGCCATTTTGGCAGAGCAGCTCTCCTGGCTTTTCTTACCCTGCTGCTCTCTGCCTGGACACCCCTTTACAATAAAGTCTCTTGCTTTGTCTTCATGTTTATCTCCTCAGACAATTCATTTCTGAGTGTTGGATAACAGCTCACTCTTGGGTCCTGCAAGGGGTCCCCTTCCTGCAACAAATGTGCCAGTAATATATTTTCTAAGATTAATCATGATGGTGTGATCACTGACCTAGAGCCAGACATCCTAGAATGTGAAGTCAAGTGGGCCTTAGAAAGCATCACTACGAACAAAGCTAGTGGAGGTGATGGAATTCCAGTTGAGCTATTTCAAATCCTGAAAGGTGATGCTGTGAAAGTGCTGCACTCAATATGCCAGCAAATTTGGAAAACTCAGCAGTGGCCACAGGACTGGAAAAGGTCAGTTTTCATTTCAATCCCAAAGAAAGGCAATGCCAAAGAATGCTCAAACTACCGCACAATTGCACTCATCTCACACACTAGTAAAGTAATGCTCAAAATTCTCCAAGCCAGGCTTCAGCAATATGTGAACCATGAACTTCCTGATGTTCAAGCTGGTTTTAGAAAAGGCAGAGGAACCAGAGATCAAATTGCCAACATCTGCTGGATCATGGAAAAAGCAAGAGAGTTCCAGAAAAACATCTATTTCTGCTTTATTGACTAGGCCAAAGCCTTTGACTGTGTAGATCACAAGAAACTGTGGAAAATTCTGAAAGAGATGGGAATACCAGACCACCTGATCTGCTTCTTGAGAAATCTGTATGCAGGTCAGGAAGCAACAGTTAGAACTGGTCATGGAACAACAGACTGGTTCCAAATAGGAAAAGGAGTACGTCAAGGCTGTATATTGTCACCATGTTTATTTAACTTATATGCAGAGTACATCATGAGAAATGCTGGACTGGAAGAAACACAAGCTGGAATCAAGATTGCTGGGAGAAATATCAATAACCTCAGTTATGCAGGTGACATCACCCTTATGGCAAAAAGTGGAGAGGAACTAAAAAGCCTCTTGATGAAAGTGAAAGAGGAGAGTGAAAAAGTTGGCTTAAAGCTCAACATTCAGAAAACGAAGATCATGGCATCTGGTCCCACCACTGCATGGGAAATAGATGGGGAAACAGTGGAAACAGTGTCAGACTTTCTTTTTCTGGGCTCCAAAATCACTACAGATGGTGACTGCAGCCATGAAATTAAAAGACGCTTACTCCTTGGAAGGAAAGTTATGACCAACCTAGATAGCATATTCAAAAGCAGAGACATTACTTTACCAACAAAGGTTCGCCTAGTCAAGGCTATGGTTTTTCCTGTGGTCATGTATGGATGTGAGAGTTGGACTGTGAAGACGGCTGAGCGCCGAAGAATTGATGCTTTTGAACTGTGGTGTTGGAGAAGACTCTTGAGAATCCCTTGGACTGTAAGAAGATCCAACCAGTCCATTCTGAAGGAGATCAGCCCTGGGATTTCTTTGGAAGGAATGATGCTAAAGATGAAACTCCAGTACTTTGGCCACCTCATGCGAAGAGTTAACTCATTGGAAAAGACTCTGATGCTGGGAAGGATTGGGGGCAGGAGGAGAAGGGGACGACAGAGGATGAGATGGCTGGATGGCATCACTGACTCTATGTACGTGAGTCTGAGTGACTTCCGGGAGTTGGTGATGGACAAGGAGGCCTGGTGTGCTGCGATTCATGGGGTCACAAAGATTCAGACACAACTGAGCGACTGAACTGAACTGACCTGAAATGATTATATTATAGAAACAATACAAGAAATACTATATATATTAGCAATGGTCCCCAAATGATTTTTAGGAAAAGTTAAACTTCAGTAGCATTAATGATGTCAAATTTATCATTCAGTCCTAAGGCTAAATATTCACCACTCTTTCACTTTTTAACTATTCAGGAAACAAGGTAGAGAGTTGAGACAGTTGATAAATAACTTTGTAAGTAATATTGAGAAAGTCAAAGAAAATAATTTTTTGCCATGTGGTGTTTAGTTTGAATTATCCACAGAAAGATCTCAGTTCAGAGCATTACCTTTCTTTTGTATAAAAATGAGTTAAACATCAGAGGTTGATGGACTGTCTCATTTACATAAGATACACAATAGAAAAACAGGAAATAGAATTCATGGGGCTGACAGAAATGCTGGGGCTGAACTGTTATTTATTTTGTTTGGCTCTGATTTCAGCAGAGTTAAAGGATAAGCCACGTTCATTAGCACTTATGAGCGACACCCCAAATAACCTCTAGAAATGCTATTAAAACAATGTGGTTGGGGAGGTGGGGAGTGACTGGCAGTGCTAATTGTGCTTCAATTAACACTAGAAAAATGAACCCAATTTGATCTAAAATTCTGCAAGAATAATAATAATAAATTCCCCTGGTAAATATTCTGTGGTATACTGACAAGTAGAAACAACCCAGAAAAGAGAATCTTTCAAATATAAAGAGAGCCACTTCCACTTAATGGGTAATTTTATATTCATTCAAAGAAAAAGACAAGTCAAAGTGAGGTCATAAAGTTGTGGTATATATTTATCATAAAGCTTTTCTGGTTCAGCTGGTAAAGAATCCTCCTGCAATGTGGGAGATCTGGGTTTGAACCTTGGGTTGGGAAGATCCCCTGGAGGAAGGGAAAGGCTACGCACTCCAGTATTGTGGCCTGGATGAACTATACAGTCCATGGGGTTGCAAAGTGTTATTCACAAGATAATTACAGGATTTATTTTAAAAGTCAGGAACTTCCCTGGTGGTTCAATGGTAAAGAATCTGCCTACCAATGCAGGTGACATGGTTCGATCCCTGGTCTGGGAAGATTTCACATGTGTTGGAGCAATGAAGCCCATGCGCTACAACTACTGAAGTCTGTGTGCAAGGAGCCTGAGTCACAATAAGAGAAGCCACCATAATGAGAAGCATGTGCACCGCAACTAGAGAGTAGTCCTTGCTCACCACAACTCCAGAGAAGTCCATGCAGCAATGAGGACTCACTGCAGCCAAAAATGAATAAATAATTTTTAAAAGGCAGAGTTCACTTAGGGCCTAGGTATGGGATATAAAGGAGAATAAACAGTTTTCCTTTTTCATGTCAATGTATTTCAAACTATGTATAACTTCATTTCAGAGAAGGCAATGGCACCCCACTCTAGTACTCTTGCCTGGAAAATCCCATGGATGGAGGAGCCTGGTGGGCTGCAGTCCATGGGTTCGCTAAGAGTCGGACACGACTGAGTGACTACTTTCACTTTTCACTTTCATGCATTGGAGAAGGCAATGGCAACCCACTCCAGTGTTCTTGCCTGGAGAATCTCAGGGACGGGGGAGCCTGGTGGGCTGCCGTCTCTGGAGTCGCACAGAGTCGGACATGACTGAAGTGACTTAGCAGCAGCAGCAGCATAACTTCATTTGGAGATGATCGTCAGTGTATATACGTGAAGCTCCCCAAGTATGAAGCCATGTTAGTATCCAATTGTTACAAGATATTACCACCAATTTTGTGACTTAAATAAAATTATCACCTTAGTGTTCTGAACGCATGTTCCTCCAGAATCTCTAGGAGAAAAATCTGGTTCCTTACTTAACCCAGCTTCCAGAAGATTCCCAAATGCCTTGGCTCCTAGCCCTGTATCACTCCAACATGCTCTTTCATCTTTACACTTCCTTCTCTAGTTCTAACTTCTCACTTACAAGGGCCCTTGGGTTTACATTGAGCCCACCAGGATAATCCAGAACATTCTTTCCGTGGCAAGAACTTGAGCTGAGTCATGGCTGCACCACCCTTTTATAATGTTAGGTGTCATGCACAGGTATCAGGGGTTAGGACACGGACATCTTTGGGAGGTCGCTATTACCACAGAATTCCAGATCAAAAAACCACGCCAAGAACTGCTCCCTTCTGCTTACTCTACATTGTAACACCTGTGTGCCTGCTAAGTTCTTGGTCGTGTCTGACTCTTTGTGACCCCATGGACTGTAGCCCGCTAGGTTCCTCTGTCCATGGGATTCTCCAGACAAGAATACTGGAGTGGGTTGCCATGCCCTCCTTCAGGGGATCTTCCCAGCCTAGGGATCAGACCCGTGTTTCTCACGTCTCCTACACTGACAAGTGGGTTCTTTACCACTAGTGCCACCTGGGAAGTCCTATTATACAGTTGGGTTTTATTTTTTCTAAACTCTTATAGTACTTATTACCAATGTATCACAGAAGATCTTACTTTCCAGGGTATGTACAGTTGTCCATCACTATCCACGTGGCATTGGTTCCAGACCCCACAGATACCAAAATCTGCAGCTGCTCCAGTTCCTTATATTAAATGGTGGATATAATCTCTTCTCTGTATCCACAGGTTTGGAGTTTGATGAATTGGTTGACTTTGCAGATGCAGAACCCTCAGATACAGAGGGACATTATTAAATATCTACTACAGGTAAAATAGTCTTGTAATGTGGCTGCTATAACTTGTAGTGGAACTTCTCCCTTCATCAATTTTAGGTTGTTTGGCTGACCTAATAATTAAATTAACCTAAGATGGATCAACAGGAGAAAACCAAGTTTAATTTTGTATGTATGGGAACCCCAAAGTAGGAAGAAGTAACTAAAGCAGCTTCTATATCTTTTAGACTGAGGAGCAATACATTTGTGAGGAATTGACAAAACAGAGGGGCTTGGAAGAGTTAATTAATGAAGAAGTAACCAGGTGTGTTATTATAATCTTCTGTGCCCTGAATTCCCTACCTGTAGTGATAAGGATGTCTCTCTGATGCTACAAAGTATTTTCATATGAGGGATTTATTTCCTGCTTTCAGGAGGACAAATGAGGGTCAGAATGTCCTTCTTGCCCCTGATATTTCTTAAGTAACTTTAAAGTAGTCAATATGCTGAAGTGGCATATTTTGCTCCCCTTCAGTATAAAGCAACATGGAAACTACATCTCCTATGCAAAGAATGTATAATAAAGAACTAATTATTTATATTTACATAGAAAGACATAGAACAAAAACTTTGCTTCTTATCTTTGCTTCTCATATTGCTATATGCAAATAAAGTCTGTCCTTTTTCTTTCAGTACAAGTCTGTCTATTAAACATCATTAAGGTATAGTATGTAAGATCTATGAGTTCACAGTGATCAGAGCAAAGTTACTTGAAGAAGAGAACTAAATCAATAAAATAATATTCTGGTTAAATTTTCAAAGTTTAATTATATTAATGATTATATAGAAATTAATATAACAAGAATTTTATTACTATGATATTTTTGCTTAAGACTAAGAAAATGAATTTTGGCCACCTCATGTGAAGAGTTGACTCATTGGAGAAGACTCTGATGCTGGGAGGGATTGGGGGCAGGAGGAGAAGGGGACGACAGAGGATGAGATGGCTGGATGGCATCACTGACTCGATGGAAGTGAGTCTGAGTGACCTCCGGGAGCTGGTGATGGACAGGGAGGCCTGGCATGCTGCAGTTCATGGGGTCGCAAAGAGTCAGACACGACTGAGTGACTGATCTGATCTGATGTGAAGAAAATGAAGAATAGCCTTAGCTTCACCATTCGCTATGCTATGCTAAGTCACTTCAGTCGTTTCCGACTCTGTGTGACCCCATAGACAGCAGCCCACCAGGATTCCACGTCCCTGGGATTCTCCAGGCAAGAACACTGGAGTGGGTTGCCATTTCCTTCTCCAATGCATGAAAGTGAAAAGAGAAAGTGAAGTCGCTCAGTCATGTCCAACTGTTAGCGACCCCATGGACTGCAGCCTACCAGGCTCCTCCATCCGTGGGATTCTCCAGGCAAGAGTACTGGAGTGGGGTGCCATTGCCTTCTCCGAGCTTCACCATTAGATTAAAATTAAAAAGTGAGGTTTAAAGATCAATATTAATAGAAACAATTATTTGATTTGCTTTTTTGTCTCTGTAGATAGATTTAGTTATTCATTTATCCACCCAATTAGTCAACATATATTAATTGAATGCATACTGTAGGCTAGACACAGGAGTGGTAGTGCTACAAAGTCAAGTGTATTATGAAGCCTACTTATTGGCTAAGAGTCAGTGATCTGACAAAATTAAAGTAGAATAGAGCTAAAGATTAATTATAATAAAAGTAAGCCATGTGAAACTGATAGTGCTTTTAATAATAAGATCAAATAAAAGACAATAAGAGTAGAAAAGGTAAATCTTAATTTTGTATGCTTTATTCTAAACTGGGAAAATGGCTAAAAATACTGAATTGGAATATTATAACCTGATAATATTTAAAAGATTCCTTTTAATTAATCTTATATTAACTAATATAAGATTAGTTATAAATTAGCAAATATTTAATTATATATACTTCGACTATCATTCATTCAATTTGTAGCTTATTTAGTAAATATTAAGCTTCACTTATATTCCAGGACAGTATCCAAACCAAAAAAGTAAGGACCCTGCTCTCAAGGAGTTTACATTCCAGAGACCTAATACAGTCTGCTTCGACACTCCAAATATTTCAGTACATTTTCAAGGTAAACACTGCTATCAAAGACAGAACTAAATAAGGGCACGATAGGCTTCGGCCCTGGAATTCTTCAACTCTGGCCGTACTTTCGGGCAAAGGCCATTAAGTGTGCAATCTTACACAAGTTATTTAACAGTGAACTTTGTTTCCGCCTGTGTATAAGTGGAATGGCAATAGATGGGTTCGCCTGGAGATTAAATGAGATACTGTGTGCCGACTACTCAGCAATTATTAGTATTACTTCTTTGGCTTCGTGGTTTCAATAAAATCGTGCCTGCTCATTAGAATCACCTGGGGATCTTTAAAATCATTCCAAAGCTCAGGCCAATTAAACCCAGTCTCTGAGGTTGGGACATACCAGTCAGCGTTTTTTGAGCTCCCCAGGCGTTTCCGATTTGTAGACAAATTTGGTGACCGCGGCAGTTTGACTCAATGATATTTCATATTTGCCCGTCCACCTGTCTTTACCTGAGGAGCCAGGAAGCCTCACGAGCGGAATGAAAGATAATCGAGAAGTACATCTCTCTGGCCCATCCAAATCTCTTTAAATCTCTCCGAGGGGAGAGGGAATGGGAGGGAGCCCTGACCCTTACGGCCAGAGCACAGCTGTTAGGTTTAAGGAGACCCGTAGGCACTCAGGGAGAGCTGACACCTGCGGGGGCTGCTGGGCCTGCCCGAGAAGGCGAGAGCCGGGAAACTCAGCCCTCCCGGGGGCGCTGGGCTCGGGACCGAGGCCGAAGACGCGCCGAGAGGGAAGACTGGCAGCTAGGTCCTCCCCTGGGACGTGTGGCGGCCAGACCCGCGCGGCTCGGGTGGGCGCTGTCCGTGTGCCCGCCCTGCCCCCGCCCGGCCTCTCCCGCACGACCCCGGCCAAGGCCCCGAGCGGACCCCGGGCCAGCGGGGTGCGCCGCGCCGCCCGCCGCCATGGAGTCAGGGCCGCCTGGCGGCTCCGGGCCCGCGGAGCCGGGGCCTCGCCTGCGTGGCTTGCGCGGCGCGGACGCGGCGGCCTCGGCCTCCTCGCTGAGCCGCTTCGGGGCCGAAGCCGGGTGTCGCGCGCCGGCTGTGGCGGCCGTGTTGCCGGCGGGGGGTAGCGGGGAGAGGATGGGCGTCCCCACCCCGAAGCAGTTCTGCCCCATCCTGGAGAGGCCGCTCATCAGCTACACCCTGCAGGCCCTGGAGAGGTAAGGCGGCGCCGGGCTCGCCTCGCGGTCCCCGGCCCGCCGCTCCCCGCCCTCCCGCCCAGGGCGGCCCGCGCGCCGCACCTGCTCCTGGGGCTGCGCTCCCGCTGGCGCCAGTTCTGGGCGGACTGCGGGGCTGGACTCCCCCCGCTCGGGCCCCATTCCTGTTAGCCCTTCACGGAAGGGGAGCCTGGAGAGGCCCCACGGAGCCCTTTACTGCCCCAGCCGCGGCCTGTGGAGTCGCCCTCGGGAGTGCTTGGGTTAGGGCTGGGGACGTTTAGTTCTAACTCTGGGCCCTGTGTGCGTGATGTGGATTTTGGGGTGCAGCTGGAGGGACTGAAGTGGGGGAGAAGCACAAAGGTCCACATAAGTGTTGCTGTGGTGGTTAAACTTCCAGAAGCCAACGTGGAATAAGTTAGGTGTATATTTTTAAAAGTATCGATTTTAAAGAAAAAGGATTCTGGGAAGGCCTTGTTGAATTAAAAATAAGACTTTTTTTCGATTTTTACTTAATTCGATCACTCTTTGCAACTCAATGGATTGTAGCCTACCAGGCTCCTCTGTCCATGGGATTCTCCAGGCAAGAATTACTGGAGTGGGTTGCAATATCCTTCTCTAGGGGACCTTCCCACCCAGGGATTGAATCTGGGGCTTCTGCATTGCAGGCAGGATTCTTTGCCAACTGAGCCATCAGAAAGCCCAATTCCGTCACAGCAGTAATAAAATCCTAATAGCAATAATAACTAATCAAAACCTCCATTTTGAAACAGAGATCATTCTTGGTCCTATTACAGTGCATGAAGAATTGATGAAATATGATTATGTTGGGGTATGTCTCAGGAAATCCTTGGAAACCTTGTGTTACAGGGGGATATGTATGGGTGCTTCCTAGCTGTTTGCCAAATGAAAGCCATTGTATTGGTTAAAGAATGGGGTTCCACAGACTGATAATAGTTTTCCTAGAGCATGGTGCTAAAAGACCTAGAGCATTTCATCCCGAAGGATAAATTATGGAAGCTCTTGTCGTTTGGTCCTGAGGACCAATGTAAAGACAAACCGGTGAGGACTTAGAAGGAGGCCCCCCCTCAAGTTTGGCCCTGAAATAGGATGGGGAAATGTGAAGAAGCATGACTAGTTTAGTTTTCAGTGGAACAATGCCATGTAACCGTTTATTACATGTCGGCTTATCTGCCCAAAGCAAGTGAAACTGTATGGCCTCACAATGGAAACATGAAAGCGAAAGATGGTGAAGCAGGTAAGAGAACAACAAACTCTGGAAGAAAGGCAGTCTAGAACCCATACATTTCAGGAGGCCCAAGGAAGGGGAGGCATGGCTGTCAGGTAGAAGAGCTGTGAAGGAAACAAGTTGATGGAAGTCGTAGAACCCTGGAAAGGCCCAGGAATTAAAAGTACTGTTTAAGATAGGGCAGACAGAGAGCAGCTGTGTCCAGTTGTAGAGACAGCTGGTTGAAACCTTCAAAAGAACAACTAGACCGCCAGATACTTGTCAGAACACTGGAGGCATCACCAGTGGCCAAGTGAAGTGCTCCAAGGCCATAGAAAAATTAAGAGCAAGAGTCTCATTTTCCAATGAGATCCATAGCGCCTAGGGCAGACTAAAGGAAGTACTTTACTTTTCAAACATGTTACACATTAAAGCACCTATCTTTGCAAAATTGAGAAGTTGGAGGAGACATTGAGAGGTTTGCCTTGTGAACCGTCTGGGACTTCATATTGTTTTTCTGCTTCAGTTGAAATTGGAAAAATGCACATTTTTTTTTCTAGTCTAGCCATCTTTTACTTGTGTGCCATTGAAATTTCTTTAATGATCAGATTAAATGAGATTTAAAAGAATCCCTGAACTCACACAGATCTTAGACATATTGATGAAAGGCTTTAACTGGTGAGATGGAGGCTCCACGTCTATCCAAACTAGTTTAGTGTGGGTGTTTATTACAGTTAGCCTTTATATGTGTAGCAGTATATATGTGTTTAGTGTGCCGAGATTATACAGCTTGTTCAGATCTCTGCCTTACAGACATTATACTGAAAGGATCAAATGTAAAATAATTTGTAGATTGTACTAAGAACAAAGGTCTTTCAGAAGTTGATTAAAAACATTTTTAGAAGTTTTAAAGTTTCATTCTGGCTTTTTAGGGGGGAATAAAATATAAATTGAATCACAGATTGTAACTTAAAGAGAACTTTGATTTTTTTCCTTTTTGTTAATGAGGAACTGAGGTCAAGGGTATTAATCCTTTATATAACTATGACCTGAGTTTGTAGAAGGAATCATTGCTGTAAGAAATCATGTGATAGTGGAAAGCTCTGATAATTAAGTTGTGGAATCTACTCACAATGGATCGAGTGATATCTACATTTTACTGATTTAAAAAATATATATTCCCAGGTCTGAAAGAGAAAGTAAAAATTCCCTCCAGCTATCTTCAAATACTTAAAGAAAGTTAACCTGGAATAGTTAAATAGAGTCAAATGACAACTACAATGAAAGCAAAAAAGAGAAGCAAACTTTGGCCACATTTATTTAGACTCATGCTGATGGTGGGCTAGGCACACTCCTCTCTCTCCATAGCTCCTGAGGCTTCCTGAGTTCTTGGGGACGCTGCTTAAGATGTTCCTTGATAAGGTTTCATGCTCATCAAAACGCATGATTATAAATTGGCTTTCCATAGAAATCTTTTATAGGAAGAAAATTTGCTGTTGTGTTGATCAAAGTTTTCCAGACATTGTGATAGTAATGTATATCATTGTATATTAATACATTGGCATTCAGATTCATGTTTCAGAGCCTTTTAATTTGGTTAATATGAGTTGGTCTCCATGAGTCTGATAACTCCAGATGAAAAATTCACTTTGTCAATTTGTATGTTATGGCAACCATGGATTTTGTGATTGAGACTAGGTTGCTTTCTTATTACTTGAAAGACTGATGAAAGACTGTTTTTAGTAATAGTTTAAGACTCCATGGTGTTTTTCAATGTGTTAACGTCTGGGTTATTTGATCCTCTGAAATTTTCTTTAATATTTTTTGTGTACTTAAAAAAACTGTTCTGTCCCACTGAATTCCTGAAAACCACTACAAACTCTGTTAGTGTAAGAGAATAGAAAGCAATAACTGTTAATCCAAATGAGCAATATGGATAGCTTTCATTAAGCTGAAAGTAGGAATGGAGTAGGGAACATAGGAGAAATATTTTGAAGACGGGATTTGGCAGTTTTTAGTGATTAGTTGTATTAAGGATTCAGAAAAAGAGTTGCTTTTGAGTGATTGCTCAGATACATAAATTTGAGTTAAAATTTTTGTCTGAGCGCTTCATTAATGAAAAGATTACGTCTGAATCAGGTGAAGGAAGAGACCTATATCTTAGAAGAAACAGTGGGATTGAGTTTTGAAGAGATCAAGTGATTGGAGATTTATATTCCCATCGGCTCCCCCGGGGCCCCTGGGAGACAAGAGGGAAGACCAGGACTGATGTTTTGGGCTTGACCACTGGAGGCCTTCATGGGCCACATTAAAGAGATGTGTCAAGGCAGTGAGGAGCCAGCCCCTTCACACCAATTCAGTATTTTACTTCTAAAATATCAGGGTTGGGGCTGGTGCACTGGGATGACCCGGAGGGATGGTACGGGGAGAGAGGTGGGAGGGGGGTTCAGGATGGGGAACACGTGTACTCCCATGGCGGATTCATGTTGATGTGTGGCAGAACCAATACAACATTGTAAAGTAATTAGCCTCCAATTAAAATAAATAAGTTTAAATTAAAAAAAAAAATATCAGGGTGGATTAGGAGGAGGAGGAATGATGGCCACAGGACGATCCCGAGGCCTGATTTCCCTGGTGAGTGTCCGGGCGGTGAGTCACAGCTGTCCCTCTCCCTGGGGGCCAAACTTCTGCAGCCTGGGTGAGGGCACTTAAGGGGTATTAACAGGGCCCGATTTTTCCATCTGTTTTTAAAAAGCATTTGTTTAAATCTGTTTTCAACTGATCTTGCTGAACTGTCTGAGCAGAATCTACCTGTAATACTTATTTTAAAAATATAATACACATATTGATAGAAATATATTTCAATATAATCTTAAAATATTCTGAGAGAAAATAATATCTGGCATACTGTGTTTTTTCCTCAAAATGTCTGTAGGTGTAATGAAATGAGGTTAGGTCTGTATTTGCCTATGGAATGTGCTGGGAAGGAAATATTCAGAACTTGATAAAATCCAGCTACACAGGGGGTTCAGTGTGGACTTGCCTTCAGCTAAGGAGGTCGGCCAGATCCATTTATTCAGCAAATATTTGTTCACTATGCACTGTGTGAGGTACTCAAGGCCTTTCTTAGTCTCCTGATTCTACATTATTAAATTTTAATACTGTAAAAGGCTTTTAATTCTATAACTAGAAAAGTATGTGAATAAATCCTCTGAAACACAAACAGTACTTACAAGGGCTTGCAAGTGCTGGATGTATGCTTGGTTGCTGAACAAAACAGCATAACCAGCCCATTATCTCTTAAGAGCTGGCTAAAACATTTTTCTGAACTTTTTCATTGTGACCTATTCTTACAAGATTTTGCTCATAATTTAATAGTACATACGTGACTGCATACCACAAATTTGAGAGAATTTCATGAACAGTATCTGTCCTTATTACTTGCTATACTTTCTGTTTTCACTTTTCTAGTAATTACTGTTTATGCAGAACTGTTGGGCTAAATTTAGGAAATCGATCTGATGATACTTTAACGGCACCAGTGCTCAAGGATCATGTGTCAGTGCAGGAGACACAAGAGATGTGAGTTCAATCCCTGGGTTGGGAAGATCCTCTGGAGTAGGAAATGGCAACTCACTCAGTATCCTTGCCTGAAAAATTCCATTGACAGAGGAGCCTGGTTGGCTACAGTCCATGGAGTTTCAAAGAGCCAGACATGACTGAGCTTGCACTTCTAATGGGTTTTGAAATCTGCAGTTTGAGGCATTTTTATGTTTCATTCGTTTAAGACATTTTTCTGTTCAGAACCTCATAAAAATTGTTTGGAATGATCTAAGGCCACAAGTATATCTGCGTAATCTACATTTTACTTTATTGGACTCCTTTCCATTTGATACTATAGATAGAACATAGGTAATCATTTTATAGGTATTTTAAGGCATTCTACTAAAATTGGGATTTACCTGTGGGTGTTCATTAGCTCACAACAGATATATTTGAATGACAATTGTCAAGTAATGTCCTTTCTCCCTCTTAATCACTCTGTTTTAACATTTAATCTCTTGTGACTTTTGATCAAAAAAGCAACATTTCTTTAAAAGTTGCTTTAAACTTTTTAATAGAGTAGACTATGGAAGGTAAAAGGTGAGTAGGTTAAGCTCTTGTCGTAGAAGAAAATCCTGTTCACTGATACAGCTGAACATGTACTTAAAACTTCTCTATTTAAAAAAGCAAACAGTGTGATATCCTCCTAATAAAACTCAAGAGCATATTTTATTCCTAATAGTGTAAGATTCCTCTTATCTACTGGTTCATTTAACAGATATTTCTTGGTATATAGTCTGTGAGGTCAGGAATTCTTTGTTACCAGATCTCCAGTGTCTAGTTTAATGTCTGGCAAATGACAGATGCTTACTGGATGTTTGCTGAATGACTGAATGAATGAATGAAGAAATACTGAGATTTGCTTAAATCTTAAGAAGTAAACTTGACCAGTTTTGACTACAAATACAGTGGTAATGTTCACAGTAAATCAATTTCTGGGGACATGATGATCCAGACATGATTTTTTTTTCCTCTGATGGATGTTATGACTACTCAGTGTTAATGCTTTTATAGATGTTAAGAGTGTGAGCTCCCAAGTCAGATAGGGGTACACCCAAGTTCTGTCACTTTCTAGCTGTATCATTGTGGGCTGGTCATTGCCCCATCTGTGAAATGAAGATAATACTGACTTCATTCAGAGCTGATGTGAATATTAAGTTAACTATTAGAGGCACATGCTCCAAATAGTGCATGGCACTTAGTAAACAGTGAATATATCTTAGCTGCTTTTGCTACTCTTAATATTACCGAAAGCTTAGTATGAGCCACACTCTAGGGTATCGCCTTTGCTTTCTGTGAGTTGGCAGCTTAGTGAAGGAGATGAAGGGCTAGTCTTTGTTGCAGTGAGCTGGATTCTCATTGCCATGCTTCTCGTTGTAGAGCACAGACTCTAGGGCACACAGGCGCAGTAGTTGTGGTGCTTGCTTAGTTTCCTTGTGGCATATGGAATCTTCCCAGACCAGGGATTGAAACTGTGTCCTGTGCATTGCAAGGCAGATTCTTATCCACTGCACCAGCAGGGAAGTCAACAGTGTAAGATTTAGGATGGAAGTTCTGACAGTTGCTAAGTTTGGAGCAGTAGGTTTGGGGATAGATGGATTACAAAACAAAGAGCAACCCATGCCTGCATGCTTGCTAAGTTGCTTCAGTCGTGTCTGACTCTTTGTGACCTTATGGACCATAGTCCACCAGGCTCCTCTGTCTATGGAATTCTCCCGACAAGAACAGTGGAGTGGGTTGCCATGCCCTCCTCTAGGGGATCCTTCCGACCCAGGATCGAAGCCGAGTCTCCTGCAGCTCCTGCCTTGCTGGTGGACTGTTTACTGCTGAGCCACTGGCAAAGCCCAGATCAACTCATACTTAGTCATCTTCACAATCCTCCGTATTGCCCACACAGATAACTGCATATTTTCTGGTCTGTATTCTGTGACGGTTGTTGCTTTGCTTTGTTTGTGATTACAATTTCCCCAACGTGCCTGACAAATCATTAGTGGTCCCAGCCATCCTTGGAGCTTTGACAGTGATGCTATGTGACAGTGTTAATTGCTCAATTGTGTCCAACTCTGTGACCCCATAGACTGTACGCCTGCCAGGCTCCTCTGTCCATGAGATTTCCCAGGCAAGGATACTGGAGTGGGTTGCCATACCCTCCTCCAGGGAATCTTCCCAACCTAGGGATGGAACCCAGGTCTCTTGCATTGCAGGTAGATTCTTTACCATCTGAGCTACCAGGGAAGCCCCTTGGAACCCTTAGAATCTAGAAATCAGAATAAAGAGTCACACTCATCAAAACGAGCAACAAGTGACATTGCCCGGGGAAGGCATTTTTATTGCTTTTCATTCTCTCTTCAGGTTGATGAGGAGAGCTTTCTGTGTTTTCATAATCCTTGGAACTATGCTTTATTGTAAGATCCTGGTAGATGTGTCATACCAAAATTTTTATTGAGTACCAAATAATTATCAAGTACCTTCTAGGTGCAAAGCAATGGGCAAAACTCACATTGTCCTTGCTGTCATGGAGCCTACATTCTAGAAGATAGAATGCTGTATTTTGATGAAAAATGGTGATTTTTTTTTCAAGTTGTTTTTGGCATCAGATGGCAATATAGGAAAATAAAGATATTTGAATATCAGCTCTTTCTGATGTTTCTTTCCCATGTGAGACAGTATAGAGCATGAGGATTATGTGAGTTAAAAGATGACTAATGCTTAAGACTTAGTAAGTTAATCGACGTTAGCTATTTCATGTTACATGATAAATGATTTATTTTTCCCATTTTTCTTACTGACTCAGGAGGATTATTGCTGCTAAATCAGGAAGATTACTATTAATATATCTCATCCACAAGCTCCATCTGATAGCCAGGCTACCATTATTGTCTTGTACCAGACTTCAGCAGGAGCCTCTATTCAGATAGACTTCAACCTAGTCTATCTGCCGGAGAAGGCAATGGCACCCCACTCCAGTACTCTTGCCTGGAAAATCCCATGGATGGAGGAGCCTAGTAGGCTGCAGTCCATGGGGTCGCAAAGAGTTGGACACGACTGAGCGACTTCACTTTCACTTTTCACTTTCATGCATTGGAGAAGGAAATGGCAACCCACTCCAGTGTTCTTGCCTGGAGAGTCCCAAGGACTGGGGAGCCTGGTGGGCTGCCGTCTCTGGGGTCACACAGAGTCAGACTCGACTGAAGTGACTTAGCAGCAGCAGTAGCAGTTGCTCCTATAAACATTTCCATTAACTCAGTGGCTTAAAGTAATATTAAATACATTCTTAACCTTTTGGATGTCAGAGGTCAAAAAATCGGTTTCATAAGGCTAAAATAAAGATATTAGCAGTGCTATGCTCTTTTTGGAGTCTTTTAGGTACAGTCTGTTTACTTGCCAGGTGGCAGTCCGTTTGCTCTCTCAGATTCTGGGACTTTTTTTGTTGCCTAGTTGCTAAGTAGTGTCTGACTCTTTGTGACCCCATGGACTGTAGCCCACTACGCACCTTTGTCCATAGGATTCTCCAGGCAAGAATACTGAAGTGGGTTGTCATTCCCTTCTCCAGGGGATCTTCCTGACCCAGGGATCAATCTGTGTCTCCTGCATTGGCAAGTGGATTCTTTACCACTGAACCACCAGGGAAGCCCTGCTGGGACTTATGATCCTATGTCATAATGATTGATGCTTCTGTTCCCACACTTTGTCCCTCAACCCTTTTGTCTGTCTTTCCCTGTTCGCTTCTTATGGTTTTATTGGACTCACCCAAATAGCCCTGATGGGTCTCTCCAATTCAGGATCCTTAACTTAATTACATATGCAAAGTTCCTTTGTTAGGTAATGTTACAAATTCTCTGTTTTGGGAGTTAGGTGATAGATGTCATTCAAGGGTTATTATTTTGACTACCGCGATTTCCATTTTGTCATTGAACAGTGCTTAGAATACTGGGGGAAGTAAATTTACTGGGTGTAAATGTCCTGCATAAAGATTTTCTATGGATTCCTGTTACTCTTTTTTTTTTTTTTTTTTAAGATTGTTTTGATGTGGACCATCTTTTTAAAGTCTTTTGTTGATTTTGTTACAATGTTGCTTCTGTTTCACGTTTTGTTTTTTGTCCTCAAGGCATGTGGGATCATAGCTCCCTAACCAGGGATCGAACCTGCACCCCCTGCATTGGAAGGTGGAACCTTAACCACTGGACCTCCAGGGAGGTCACCCTATCACTTTTTAAGGTTGAAGACCGACACTCCTCACGTGGCCTTGGAGGAGTCCGAGGAGTAGGCCAGCCTGTCACTTGGCTGGGCCTTTGCATGGGTACTTTCCTCTTAGCTCCTCAGGACCTTGTCTTGGCCTATGCTTAAATCATCCCTCTCATTCTCCTTTCAAATCCTTTTGTCCGTTTTCCTGCCTCTCTCCACTTGAGAAAACTCTGCTTCCTTAGGGAGCATCATCTTGGCCTTCACTACGCTGGTCAAAGTGGAATGCATGCGGTCTTGAAGTCTGGCCCTCTCCTTGACATCAGCTTAGCAGTTGGTGTTCTTCGTGTCCTCTGTAAGCTCTGCGAAAGCAGTAACTATTTCCATTGTGTACTCAAAGCTGATCATTATTCAGTGCTCAACAAACATTTGTTAAGGGAATGGACTTAAAACGAAAGGATAGTGCGCCTGTAAAGCTCTGGTTGTATTCGTCAGTGCAGTGTTGTAGCCACAGGCAGAATGGAGTTCTGGGTTTCAGGGTGGGTTTGTTCAATAGCAGAAGGCAGGAGATGGTTAATTATTGAGCAAAGCAACCCAGTATTTTTCATTGTTCAATAGTTAATTTCATTAGTCAGACATTTTGAGACCCTTCTCCTGTCTCTTTAAAAGTGAGTATAAGACTTGACTGTTTAGCATGAACATGTAGGATTTCACAGGCAAAGAAAGCCTTTAAATTTTACAGTGACCTTTAATCAGAGTTGATGACACGGGCCAGAGGCAGTTTTCCTGGCTTGGGCCTGTCGGCTGTGGAACTCTGAGTGTATAATGGTGTTTGCCTCTCTTAGCACTGGTGTTCCAGAGAAGTCTG
Source organism: Tragelaphus eurycerus (assembly GCA_935064755.1). Classification (NCBI taxonomy): domain Eukaryota; kingdom Metazoa; phylum Chordata; class Mammalia; order Artiodactyla; family Bovidae; genus Tragelaphus; species Tragelaphus eurycerus. The sequence continues at coordinate 24,057,112 of CAKXYN010000025.1, read as the reverse complement.
CCCAGCCCCACTGCAGCCACCCTCTCAGTGCCGTGGATGGAGAGGGTTGGTGTGTCACTCGGTCTTGAAGAAAGTGTTTTAGAACAGAACAAAACTGGTCTGTTTTGTATCTAACTCAACAGATGAATTCCTTTAATTTTATATTTCCTTAATATATGTTTTGTTTTGTTTAAGCCTGATTTATACTTATACAGATTTAATTAGCTGCGTTTCCCTATTTAAGCTAAAATATTTCACCTTGATGTAAGCCAAGTTTAGTTCAGTGATCCAGCTTTGTTGCTGACTCGATGGACTTCTGAAAGAGACAGAGCTTCTAGAATTCAAAAGTGCTTTGAATTGTTCCTATGCAGTGAAGAGACTTATTTGGAGGAAAAAAGAGCAACCTAAAAGCATAGTCTTACATTTTTAAATTTCAATCTACTGATGTATATTCTAATTATTTAATTTTACCCTAAGAAATGCATGATATATATATCTTACCTTTGTTTTACAATAAAGGTACATCTATGTTTCATCATAAAAGTACTTTCACACTATGCATTGAAAAACACAACTTATATTTGTGTTTCTATCTACAGTATGAAAAATTCAAATTCTTAACCCCTTTACTAGACCTGATTAAAATGCATGAAATTGACTTAGTTAATAACGTTGAGTTTTTAATGTCCTCATGAAGATGTATTTGTACTTATTGGTAACCCAGTTTTGTTACTAACTCCATTGTTTAAGAATCAACTGATACGAAAAGTGTGCATCCTTTCCTTGCAGAGTATCTTGGATAAAGGACATTATTGTGGCAGTAACTGGAGATAACATGGAAACAATGAAGAGAATTATTCAGAGGTACCAGCATAATCGTATCTCACTGGTTGAAGCTGGAGTGACCCGCCACAGGTCAATTTTTAATGGTCTGAAAGCACTGGCAGAGGATCAACCCAACTGTAGACTATCAAAGCCAGAAGTAGTGATCATCCACGATGCTGTGAGACCATTTGTTGAGGAAGATGTCCTCCTTAAAGTTGTCACAGCTGCTCAGGAACACGGGGTAAGTATTTGAATACTTTTGAGAATGGATAAAAGGGGCAAACACTATAGCACACAATTGATTTGCTAGATTTTGGTGGAATTGTATTTACATGTCAAGTTAATTAAAATGGGCAAGATTACCTAAGACATTATGCTAATTTGTTTTAGGAAGTTTATACTATTATAGATTTTGAGACTGTTCTAGTATTTGTTTTGCTATGTAGTCATTTATCATAATATAATAAGAGCTACTTGGAGAAGAATGCAATAAAGTCGCTAGAGTAGAGATACGAATGGGTGGACCTTACTGCTACTGCTGCTGCTAAGTCGCTTCAGTCGTGTCCGACTCTCTGCGACCCCAGAGATGGATGCCCACCAGGCTCCCCTGTCCCTGGGATTCTCCAGGCAAGAACACTGGAGTTTAGCTGCATATTTAGTTCCATTCTTTTACCTAAAAATGCCTAAGAAATCTTGTAAAAGTCTAGAAGTTGTATCATGTAAAAAAAAAAAACAACCCTGGCTCATTTCACTCAATTTTTCAATCTTCAAAAGTGGTTTATTTTCTGGCACAAACAGCCAGGCAAGATTTTTATATCCTCTAAAGTGAATAATCTTAGGATGACAAAATGCTGTGTTCACTTCTATTTCACCAAAATAAACACAGGATAGCAGAAGGCCTCTTGTAATCTTTGGGACGTACTTGTTTTTTATAGACTAATAGGCTAAAATCCTATAAATAGCATAATAGTTACTAAATTTAAGTTGGTGTTCTAAATTTGAGACTTAGTGAAAATTTATGGCCCAGACTTAGTATGTGAAAGTGAAGTCGCTCAGTCATACCCGACTCTTTGCAACCCCATGGATAGTAACCTGCACCAAGCTCCTCCGTCCATGGGATTTTCAAGGCAAGAGTACTGGAGTGGGTTGCCATTTCCTTCTCCAATTAGTTTAGTATAATAGAAATAAGCTGTGGAGTTGAATAGACTTAGGCCCAATTCTGTTTTTCTAACTATTAGTAGTATGGTATGTTCAACTTTCTCAACTTCTTTGAGCTTATACTCAGTTGGGAAAGACAATCTCTGATTTCTGTTTAGTTATCTATATGTATTTGGATTTTAATTTTCAGGAAATTGCTCCTTATTTCATCCCTCTCCAACATGAATTTCTTTACAATTTAGATGTATATAAGAATTTCATAGGTAAAATGAAACATTTTTCTTATCTTCAACTTCTAGGTGGTATTTTGATGTAGTGAAAATTAAGTTGCAGGACCATTAGCGACCAGACAACTGTCTCATGGCTCTTGTGTTTTCTGTGAGCTCTTGCTCTTCTCCATGCTCTTCGACTGTAGTAGAAGCAACGTGGTCAGGTACAAGGGTGACAAGGAGAAATAAAAGGACCAAAGATTTATAACTCTTAAGAATTTGAGTAAAACTTTACAAGTTTAAAAGTTCTTAGGAAAGTCTATGTAATTTGGGCAGATGCAAAGTCTAATACATACCATAATACAAATACAATTATGGCTCTTTGCCTATTTACCTTTTGGATAAATATCACTTAAACTCACTGTGAAGATCAAACATTTGGATTTTTTGGAGTATTCAGAGAATTCCTAAGATTGTTTATAAAGTGATCCTTTTGGTAATGTATCTGAAAGGCAAAATATTAATTTGAGCTATTTAATGTGCCGAGATGGAGAAGGCAATGGCACCCTACTCCAGTCCTCTTGCCTGGAAAATCCCATGAATGGAGGAGCCTGGATGGCTGCAGTCCATGGGGTCACTGAGAGTCGGACACGACTGAGTGACTTCACTTTCACTTTTCACTTTCCTGCATTGGAGAAGGAAATGGCAACCCACTCCAGTGTTCTTGCCTGGAGAATCCCAGGGGTGGGGGAGCCTGGTGGCTGCCGTCTATGGGGTCACACAGAGTTGGACATGACTGAAGTGACTTAGCAGCAGCAGCAGCAATGTGCTGAGAATGTCATGTAACAGGTGACTAAAAAAAGGTGACCAATAAAACATAAAAATGTGGAGCAGTTAGTGGTTTCTTGTTAGTTGCAGATTTGTTAGAGTTCCTTTTAGACTCTAATTTTCTTAAGTGTGTTAATCAGAATATAACTTGTAAGATTCAGTCTCATTATGCATTCTAAGTAAAGTAAATTGTATTTTAATTAAATCTGAAACTTTCTAATGACATTAAGAAGTTGGTTTAAAGCAAAATCTTTACAATGAATTTAAGAAAACTTCAGTCTCTTAAGAAATACAGCATTGTTTTTGTTGGTGTTTAGGGATAATTTTCATGAGTGTAAAATTATTTTCATAAAAATATAAGGAGCATGTTAAGGATTTTACTGCCATCAGGAACCAGACAGATGTTACAATGCAGAGAAGAACAAATTTATGTGGAATAAAGGAATGTTGAAATGAATTCACAAATAGACAAAGCTGTATTTTTGTCCATGTCGTGTGGGGTGCCAATTGAACTGGGAAAAATCTATTGGCAAGTGTATAGGCAGCAATGATTTTTGATTTACTGTCAGTTATCTATAGTTTATGAGAGTTATAAAAGAGCTCAAGGGCAATGAAAAGCTAGTTTCTGCTACTCAAGAACAGTTTGCTTTAAACAGTACAGTTTTTGACTGGGCAATTTATTTTGCTCATTCTAGTTTCCTTAGAATGTTGAGAGTGACCCAATAAATAGCCTCAGGAAACTGAGACATCATTTCCTGTCACCTCTCCTACACTGTTCTAAATTCTAATAAAAACAAAACAAAACAGCAATTAATTGAGACTTACACTATTAGTAGTTGAAATTCTTGAATTGGGGGGAAGAATTGACATTGTTTTTAACCTGAGGTAAATTGCAGAAGCCCAGTCTGAATCAAAGATTTTGCTTGGAACACTGGACAATTGTTTGCCTGGGATTCCTTTGAACTCATTCTCCTTTGTATTTTAAATTGTATTTAACTGATCACCTGTTTTCTTGCCTCTTAATTTTCAAGCCCTTCCCAAAGGTTCCTTGAGATAAATCACCTCCTGAATGATTTTCTGAGGCTGTGACAGACCCTTGGTGGGTATACAGGCTTAAGATAACTCTGATGTTTTAACTTACATTACATTTTGGTTTAAAATCCGAATTAATGGTGATGTATTACTTTAAGAGACTAAGATTCTCCAAATTAAGGGTGAAATTAGGTTGTCTGCATATGGGGGCTCAGAAGTGTTGCCAAGACACCAGTTACTTTTTTTTAATCTGTATGTATATGCTGCGTTCTTGTTCTTGGGTTCCGTAGAGGCAAGATGACTTTAGTAGGGCAGCTGTTAATCATTTCTTTTGCTTTTCTTTTATTTTCTTTTACTTTTAGTTTTTTTATTTTTGATAGTTGGTCAGAGTATAAAATTTTAAGTGTATAGCTCTTTTTTTCCCTGGTACCTTGAAAATACATTATGTCATTATCTCCGGACTGTAATATACCTTTTGTGAACTCTGCTTATGAATATAATGATATCCCTTGAAAGTAATCTTCCTTTTCTGTCTGGTTGCATGTAAGAATTTTTAAGCTATTATGCAATGTCTCTTGTATGTCAAGATACTTTTTTTCCCCCCTATGCTTTGGATTTATTTTTCTTTATGAATTTTGCATTTTATTTAAAATGAATTCTAGAAAATCCTGAGTGATTATCCTATTGAATATTGACCTTGTACCATTTGCCACCTGACAGCCTTTTCCCTCTTGCTGCTTTTTCTCCTTATACATCTATGTAGAATAAACCTTTTCTTGTCCTCATGTCTCAACTTGTTAATACTTTCAATTTGTTCTTGTGGGCTGCCTCCTGGGTAATTTCAGTTTTCTATTCCATTCTTTAGCTTTAATCTCTTCCTAAAGTATTTTTGCAATCATAGTAATTATCAGTTTCTAGGAGTTCTATATATGTTTCAAATGTGATTAGTCTTTTTCTATTTTGCTTTTCAATATTTAAACATATTTTATACATTGTAGATGACAACAGTAATTCTTGATAGTTTAATTCTCTTCAATTCTATTCACTTTTATTCATGATTTGTATCCTCTTTTGAAATTTGTATTGTGAAGCCCATGTTTGGCAGGACTCTGAACAGGAATCATTTGGACATGGGATAAAGGTATGTTTCTGAAATGTGAATTTGTGTTCCCTCTGCCAGGGATCCCAAGGACTTTTCCAATATGTAGCAACTTTGGGCAATTTTGGGGTTGAGATTTTGTAGACATTGTTGTTAATTGCTAAATCATGTCTGACTCTTCAGCGACCCTGTGGACTGTAGCCTACCAGACTCCTCTGTCCATGGGATTTCCCAGGCAAGAATATTGGAGTGAATTGCAATTTCCTTTCCCAAGGCATCTTCCTGATCCAGGGATTGAACCCATGTCTCCTGCGTTGCAGAGAAGGCAGTGGCACCCCACTCCAGTACTCTTGCCTGGAAAACCCCATGGATGGAGGAGCCTGGTAAGGCTGCAGTCCATGGGGTCGCAAAGAGTTGGACACGACTGAGCGACTTCACTTTCACTTTTCACTTTCATGCATTGGAGAAGGAAATGGCAACCCACTCCAGTGTTCTTGCCTGGAGAATCCCAGGGACGGGGGAGCCTGGTGGGTTGCCGTCTGTGGGGTTGCACAGAGTCGGACACGACTGAAGTGACTTAGCAGCAGCAGCAGCAGCTCCTGCATTGCATTGCATTGCAGGCAGATTCTTTACCACCGAGCCACCAGGGAACACTACTTTGAGGACACTATTACTACTGTTTCTATTACTTAGAGGAGACTACTCCCACACCCAGCTTGCTTGCTCCCCTGACTCTAATCCAGGACAGACAATTTTGCTATATTGTCTTTGCTTTGAGTACAGTCTGCTCTTTAAATGCTGTTTCAAATCCTAAAAGATGATGCTGTAAAAGTGGTGCACTCAATATGCCAGCAAATTTGGAAAATTCAGCAGTGGACCCAGGACTGGAAAAGGTCAGTTTTCATTCCAATCTCAAAGAAAGGCAATGCCAAAGAATGTTCAAACTACTGCACAATTGCACTCATCTCACACACTAGCAAAGTAATGCTCAAAATTCTCCAAGTCAGCCTTCAATAGTACATGAACTGTGAACTTCCAGATGGTCAAGCTGGATTTACAAAAGGCAGAGGAACCAGAGATCAAATTGCCAACATCTGCTGGATCATCAAAAAAGCAAGAGAGTTCCAGAAAAACATCTACTTCTGCTTTATTGACTATGCCAAAGCCTTTGACTGTGTAGATCACAACAAGCTGTGGAAAATTCTTCAAGAGATGGGAATACCAGACCTCCTTACCTGCCTCCTGAGAAACCTGTTTGCAGGTCAAGAAGCAACAGTTAGAACTGGACATGGAACAAGAGACTGATTCCAAATAGGAAAAGGAGTACGTCAAGGCTGTATACTGTCACCCTTCTTATTTAACTTATATGCAGAGTCCATCATGAGAAACTCTGGGCTGGATGAAGTACAAACTGGAATCAAGATTGCCAGGAGAAATATCAATAGCCTCAGATAATGCAGGTGACACCACTCTTATGGCAGAAAGTGAAGAGGATCTAAAGAGCCTCTTGATGAAAGAGAAAGAGGAGAGTTAAAAAGTTGGCTTAAAACTCAACATTCAAAAGAGAAAGATCATGGCATCCGGTCCCATCACTTCATGTCATATTGATAGGGAAACAATGGAAACAGTGACTGACTTTATTTTCTTGGACTCTAAACCTACTGTAGATGGTGACTGCAGCCATGAAATTAAAAGATGCTTGCTCCTTGGAAGGAAAGCTATGACCAGCCAAGACAGCATATTAAAACGCAGAGACATTACTTGGTCAACAAAGGTCTAACTAGTCAAAGCTGTGGGTTTTCCAGTAGTCATGTATGGGTGTGAGAGTTGGTCTATAAAGAAAGCTGAGCACTGAAGAATTGATGCTTTTGAACTGTGGTGTTGGAGAAGACTCTCGAGAGTCTCTTGGACTGCAAGGAGATCCAACCAGTCCATCCTAAAGGAAATCAGTCCTGAATATTCATTGGAAGGACAGAAGCTGAAACTCCAATACTGTGGCCACCTGTTGTGAAGAACTGACTCACTGGAAAAGACCCTGATGCCACGAAAGATTGAAGGCAGGAGGAGAAGGAGATGACAGAGGATGAGATGGTTGGATGGCATTACTGACTCGATGGACATGAGTTTGAGTAAACTCTGGGATTTGATGATGGCCAGGGAAGCCTAGTGTGCTGCAGGCCATAGGGTCGTAAAGAGTTGGACAAGACTGAGTGACTGAACTAAACTGATAGCTTCTCATGGATCTTTGAGGCTACAATTCTAAGGAAGCAAGTAGCAGAGACTCAAGATCCAATTCTCATTACTTCTCTTTTTTTTTACAACTAATGCCTCTTTTTAACCCAAGACTCTCTGCCATCTTCTTTGGCCTCTGGCTGCTATTATGTTAGTTTTAGGTTGTAGTTTAAATTTCATTTCTAAAAAGACAGTTTTAAAAATCACTTAGAAAAAGCTGTTTATAATTTCTTCATTTAAAGAATTGTAATAGATTTTGCAAGGTCTGTGGTCTGCCATATTGCCAAAATAGGAGTCCTTTACAAGTATGAAGTACTTGTGTATTTCTGCACGGTTTTAAGTCAAGAGATGAAGTCTCAGGCTTCCCTGGTGGCTCAGAGGTTAAAGCGTCTGCCTGTAATGTGGGAGACCTGGGTTTGATCCCTGGGTCAGGAATATCCCCTGGAGAAGGAAATGGCAACCCACTCCAGTACTCTTGCCTGGAGAATCCCACGGAGGGAGGAGCCTGGTAGGCTACAGTCCATGGGGTTGCAAAGAGTCGGACACGACTGAGCGACTTCACTTCACTTCATTTTGTAGTTATAAGGGGACTTTCCAGGTGGCGCTAGGGGTAAAGAACCTGCCTACTAATGCAGGAGACACAGGAGATAACCTGAGTTCCATCTCTTGAGTTGGGAAGATCCCCTGGAGAAGGACATGGCAACCCACTCCAGAATTCTTGCCTGGAGAATCCCATGGACAGAGGAGCCTGGTGGGCTACAGTCCATAGGGTTGCAAAGAGTTGGACACAACTGAAGCGACTTAGTACGCACAAATGGATGTAGTTTTAAGGACATTGTTATAAAGGATGTGTTAGAAGATTAAAATAAATTGGAACACTGAAAAGTAAAGATATAGGGAGAATCCTTTTTAAAAGGATTAATTAGTTATTACATATACTCTAAGAACTGCCAGTAAGGGTCTCATTTTCAATTCATTGCTATCAGTACAGCACCCCCTGAAAGACTTGCTCCTGAGGGATGATGTTTACTTACTAGCATATGTTTCTTTCCCAAGCCCTCTGCTTTTGCATCTCTAATGATGTTTTACCCTCTTTTCCCTAATCAACTTACAGTAACAAATTACATTTATTGCTTCTGTTGATTCATCTCCAATTTACTTCTCAGTGCTTTGCAGTCTGGCCTCTTTGTCCTCTGACTATTCTAAAATCACTGTAACTTTCCAATTCCTGATTAAATGCATTTATAGTCTGTTGTATAGTACAGGAGTTCAACTGGCTTTTGTCCCTGTTTCCTTGTGGGGAGAATAAATCCTTGAAATTTGTCCAGAGTCTTCATTTTGCATGAGCCCATTGGATCTCATCTGAGCTTATGCTAATAAGATGAGATGACTCAGGATGCTGCTGCTGCTGCTAAGTCGCTGCAGTCGTGCCCGACTCTGTGCGATCCCATAGACGGAAGCCCACCAGGCTCCCCCGTCCCTGGGATTCTCCAGGCAAGAATACTGGAGCGGGTTGCCATTTCCTTCTCCAATGCATGAAAATGAAAAGTGAAAGTGAAGTCGCTCAGTCGTGTCCGACTCAGGATAGAGGATGGTTATCAGAAAGACCCCTGGGGCTTTGAACCAGCTGAGCTTCCAGGGTGAGAGGAATACTGCTGGAGACAGAACTCAGTCACATGCTCAATGGTTCAGTCAATCATTCATGCTTAGGGAGTGAAATCCCAATAAACTGGATACCAAAGCATAGGGAGGAGCCACTTGGTTGGTGCACCACCGTGATATGCTGGAAACGTGGTGCTGCCTGAGTGTATAGGGGAGAGGGCACCACAGAAGCTCTGTGTTCTGGTCTCCCCAGGTCTCACCCATGTGTCTCTTCACTGATCTAGTCTGATTTGTATCCTTTGTCGTAAAACTGTAATGGAAGTCATCATAATCATATTATATTACTCTAATAAGCATTTTCCTGAGCTCTGAGTAATTCTACTGAATTCAGTTCAGTTCAGTCGCTCAGTCACATCCGACTCATTGCAACCCCATGAATCGCAGCACGCCAGGCCTCCCTGTCTATCACCAACTCCCGGAGTTCACTCAAACTCACATTCATTAAGTCGGTGATGCCATCCATCCATCTCATCCTGTGTCGTCCTCTTCTCCTGCCCTCAATCTTTCCCAGCATCATGGTCTTTTCAAATGAGTCAGCTCTTCGCATGAGGTGGCCAAAGTATTGGAGTTTCAGCTTCAACATCAGCCCTTCCAAAGAAATCCCAGGACTGGTTTTTAGGATGGATTGGTTGGATCTCCTTTAGGATGGACTGGTTGGATCTCCTTGCAGTCCAAGGGACTCTCAAGAGTCTTCTCCAACACCACAGTTCAAAAGTATCAATTCTTTGGCGCTCAGCTTTCTTCACAGTCCAACTCTCTCATCCATACACGACCACTGGAAAAACCATAGCCTTGACTAGACAGACCTTTGTTGGCAAAGTAATGTCTCTGCTTTTGAATATGCTATCTAGGTTGGTCATAACTTTCCTTCCAAGGAGTAAGTGTCTTTTAATTCCATGGCTTCAGTCACCATCTGCAGTGATTTTGGAGCCTCAAAAAATAAAGTCTGACACTGTTTCCACTGTTTCCCCATCTATTTCCCATGAAGTGATGGGACCAGATGCCACAATCTTTGTTTTCTGAATGTTGAGCTTTAAGCCAACCTTTTCACTCTCCTCTTTTACTTTCATCAAGAGGCTCTTTAGTTCCTCTTCACTTTCTGCCATAAGGGTGGTGTCATCTGCATATCTGAGGTTATTGATATTTCTCCCGGCAATCTTGATTCCAGCTTGTGCTTCTTCCAGTCCAGCGTTTCTAATGATGTACTCTGCATAGAAGTTAAGTAAGCAGGGTGAGAATATACAGCCTTGACGTACTCCTTTTCCTATTTGGAACCAGTCTGTTGTTCCATGTCCAGTTCTAACTGTTGCTTCCTGACCTGCATACAGATTTCTCAAGAGGCAGGTCAGGTAGTGTGGTATTCCCATCTCTTTCAGAATTTTTCACAGTTTATTGTGATCCACACAGTCAAAGAAGCATCTGCCTACAATGCGGGAGACCCGGGTTCTATCTCTGGGTCAGGAAGACCCCCTGGAGAAAGAAATAGCAACCCACTCCAGCACTCTTGCCTGGAAAATCCCATGGACAGAGGAGCCTGATAGGCTACAGTCCACGGGGTTGCAAAGAGTCAGACACGACTGAGCGACTTCACTTTCTAGTGAATTACTGAACTTAATAGGAGTTGTGGGAACCTGTTGAATTTGGAGTCAGTTGGTCAGAAGTGTTGGTGGCCTGGGGCACTCCACTGCTGTCAGAAGTAATGGCAGTCTGGCTGTGAACCATGCATTTATGCTAACTCGAGATGACTGACATGAGAGTTGAGCTTTAGAGGACACAGTGTATACAGAATGTCTTAAACTTGATAGTGTTCACTAGCTCTTCCTTGGAATCTTGCCCCTGCCTTGGCTTCTATGACTTTACTCTTCCTTTTTTTTTTTTTTGATCACTCGCTTTTCAGATACTCCTTCCCACTCTTTAAATAAAATTTCTTTAACTTTTATTTTCATGGAACAAAGTATTTCTGCGCAATCTAAATCATGCCTATAATACTTCAGTTCAGTTCAGTCACTCAGTCGTGTCTGACTCTTTGCGACCCCATGAATCCCAGCATGCCAGGCCTCCCTGTCCATCACCAACTCCCAGAGTTCACTCAGACTCACATCCATCGAGTCAGTGATGCCATCCAGCAATCTCATCCTCTGTTGTTCCCTTCTCCTCCTGCCCGCAATCCCTCCCAGCATCAGAGTCTTTTCCAATGAGTCAACTCTTCGCGTGAGGTGGCCAGAGTACTGGAGTTTCAGCTTTAGCATCATTCCTTCCAAAGAAATCCCAGGGCTGATCTCCTTCAGAATGGACTGGGTGGATCTCCTTGCAGTCCAAGGGACTCTCAAGAGTCTTCTCCAACACCACAGTTCAAGAGCATCAATTCTTCAGTGCTCAGCCTTCTTCACAGTCCAACTTTCACATCCATACATGACCACAGGAAAAACCATAGTCTTGTTTAGACAGACCTTTGTTGGCAAAGTAACGTCTCTGCTTTTGAATATGCTATCTAGGTTGGTCATAACTTTCCTTCCAAGGTGTAAGTGTCTTTTAATTTCATGGCTGCAGTCACCATCTGAGTAATACTTAATACTGTTTAAATCTATGTGTGATAGAATATTTATATTGTTTAAATCTACATTTGTCACCTTGGGGGAATGTACAATCAGAGTGTTAACACCGGTAAAGATTCTTGTAATCACAACCCCAGGTAGGACACAGAACTGTTCTAACATTCTAGAGAATTTCCTCCTGTTGTCTTTACCATTCAGACCCTTGTTCCTCTAATAACTCCTGTCAACCACTGATGTGTTCTCTGCCCCTATATTTTTGTCTTTTCTAGAATTCCATAAATTGAATCATGCAACATGTAACTTTGTAAGACTGTTTTTTTTTTAATTAAAAAAAATTTTTTTTTAAATTTATTTTAATTGGAGGCTAATTACTTTACAGTATTGTGGTGGGTTTTGCCATACATTGACATGAATCAGCAATGGATGTTCATGTGTTCCCCATCCTAACACCCTCCCACCTCCCTCTCCATCCCATCCCCCAGGGTCATCCCAGTGTACCAGCCCTGAGCACCCTGTCTCATGCATCAAACCTGGACTGGTGATCTGTTTCACATATGATAATATACATGTTTCAGTGGTATTCTCTCAAATCATCCCATCCTTGCCTTCTTGTACAGAGTCAAAAGACTGTTCTATACATCTGTGTTTTGCTGTCCTGCATATAGGGTCATCGTTGCCATCTTTCTAAATTCCATATATATGCATTAGTATACTGTATTGGTATTTTTATTTCTGAATTACTTCACTCTGTATAATAGGCTCCAGTTTCATCCACCTCAGAACTGATTCAAATGTATTCTTTTTAATGGCTGAGTAATATTCCATTGTGTATATGTACCACAGCTTTCTTATCCATTCATCTGCCACTGGACATCTGGGTTGCTTCCATGTCCTGGCTATTATAAACAGTGCTGCGATGAAAATTGGGGTACACGTGTCTCTTTCAATTCTGGTTTCCTCAGTGTGTATGCCCAGCAGTGGGATTGCTGGGTTGTATGGCAGTTCTATTTCCAGTTTTTTAAGGAATCTCCACACTGTTCTCCATAGTGGCTGTACTAGTTTGCATTCCCACCAACAGTGTGAGAGGGTTCATTTTTCTCCACACCCTCTCCAGCATTTATTGCTTGTAGACTTTTGGATAGCAGCCATTCTCATTGGCGTGAGATGGTACCTCATTGTGGTTTTGATTTGCATTTCTCTGATAATGAGTGATGTTGAGCATCTTTTCATGTGTTTGTTAGCCATCCGTATGTCTTTGGAGAAATGTGTGTTTAGTTCTTTGGCCCATTTTTTGATTGGGTCATTTACTTTTCTGGAATTGAGCTGCAGGAGTTGCTTGTATATTTTTGAGATTAATTCGTTGTCAGATTAATTCTTTGCTTCATTTGTTATTATTTTCTCCCATTCTGAAGGCTGTCTTTTCACCTTGCTTATAGTTTCCTTTGTTGTGCAAAAGCTTTTAATTTTAATTAGGTCCCGTTTGTTTATTTCCAATATTCTGATAGGTGGGTCATAGAAGTTCCTGCTGTGATTTATGTTGGAGAATGTTTTGCCTATGTTTTCCTCTAGGAGTTTTATAGTTTCTGGTCTTACATTTAGATCTTTAATCCATTTTGAGTTTGTTTTTGTGTGTGGTGTTAGAAAGTGTTCTAGTTTCATTCTTTTACAAGTGGTTGACCAGTTTTCCCAGCACCACTTGTTAAAGAGATTGTCTTTTCTCCATTGTATATTCTTGCCTCCTTTGTCAAAGATAAGGTGTCCATAGGTGCATGGATTTATCTCTGGGCTTTCTATTTTGTTCCATTGATCTATATTTTTGTCTTTGTGCCAGTACCATACTGTCTTGATGACTGTAGTTTGGTAGTATAGTCTTAAGTCAGGCAGGTTGATTTCCTCCAGTTACATTCTTCTTTCTTAAGATTGCTTTGGCTATTTGAGTTTTTTTGTATTTCCATACAAATTGTGAAATTATTTGTTCTAGCTCTGTGAAGAATACCAATGGTAACTTGATAGGGATTGCATTGAATCTATACATTGCTTTGGGTAGTATACTCATGTTTGCTAAATTGTTTCTTCTGAATCATGAACATAGTATATTTATCCATCTATTTGTGTTATCTTTGATTTCTTTCATCAAAAGTGTTTTATAGTTTTCTATATATAGGTCTTTTGTTTCTTTAGGTAGATTAATTCCTAAGTATTTTATTCTTTTTGTTGCAATGGTGAATGGAATTGTTTGCTTAATTTCTCTTTCTGTTTTCTAATTGTTAGTGTATAGGAATGCAAGGGATTTCTCTGTGTTAATTTTGTATCCTGAAACTGTACTATATTCATCGATTAGCTCTAGTTATTTTCTGGTGGAGTCTTTAGGATTTTCTATGTAGAGGATAATGTCATCTGCAAACAGTGAGAGTTTTACTTCTTCTTTTCCAATCTAGATTCCTTTTATTTCTTTTTCTTCTCTGATTGCTGTGGCTAAAACTTCCAAAGCTGTGTTGAATAGTAGTGGTGAGAGTGGGCACCCTTATCTTATTCCTGACTTCAGGGGAAATGATTTCAATTTTTAACCATTGAGGATAATGTTTGCTGTGCGTTTGTCATATATAGTTTTTATTATGTTGAGATATGTTCCTTCTATGCCTGCTTTCTGGAGGGTTTTTATCATAAATGGATGTTGAATTTTGTCAAAGGCTTTCTCTGCATCTATTGAGGTAATCATATGGTTTTTATCTTTCAATTTGTTAATGTGATGTATTACATTGATTTGCGGATATTGAAGAATCCTTGCATCCCTGGGATAAAGCCCACTTGGTCATGGTGTATGATATTTTTAATATGTTGTTGGATTCTGTTTGCTAGGATTTTGTTAAGGATTTTTTCATCTGTATTCGTCAGTGATATTGGCCTGTAGTTTTCTTTTTTTGTGCCATCTTTGTCAGGTTTTGGGATTAGGGTGATGGTGGCCTCATAGAATGAGTTTGGAAGTTTACCTTCCTCTGCAATTTTCTGGAAGAGTTTGAGTAGGATAGGTGTTAGCTCTTCTCTAAATTTTTGGTAGAATTCAGCTGTGAAGCCGTCTGGACCTGGGCTTTTGTTTGCTGGAAGATTTCTGATTAGTTTCAGTTTCCATGCTTGTGATGTGTCTGTTAAGATTTTCCATTTCTTCCTGATTCAGTTTTGGAAAGTTGTACTTTTCTAAGAATTTTTCCACTTCTTCCAAGTTGTCCATTTTATTGGCATATAGTTGCTGATAGTAGTCTCTTAACGATCCTTTGTGTTTCTGTGTTATCTGTTGTGATCTCTCCATTTTGATTTCTAATTTTGTTGATTTGATTCTTCTCCCTTTGTATCTTGATGAGTCTGGCTAATGGTTTGTCAATTTCATTTATCTTGTCAAAGAATGAGGTTTTGGCTTTGTTAATTTTTGCTATGGTCTCTTTTGTTTCTTTTACATTTATTTCTGCCCTAATTTTTAAGATTTCTTTCCTTCTACTAACCCTGGGGTTCTTCATTTCTTCCTTTTCTAGTTGCTTTAGGTGTAGAGTTAGGTTATTTATTTGACTTTTTTCTTGTTTCTTGAGGTATGCCTGTATTGCTATAAACTTTCCCTTTAGCACTGCTTTTACAGTGTCCCACAGGTTTTGGGTTGTTGTGTTTTCATTTTCATTTATTTCTATGAACATTTTCATTTCTTTTTTGATTTTGTTATTCAGAAGCGTGTTATTTAGCCTCCATATGTTGGAATTTTTAATAGTTTTTTCCTGTAATTGACATCTAATCTTACTGCATTGTGGTCAGAAAAGATGCTTGGAATGATTTCAATTTTTCTGAATTTACCAAGGCTAGATTTATGGCCCAGGATATGATCTATCCTCGAGAAGGTTCTGTGTGAACTTGAGAAAAAAGGTGAAATTCATTGTTTTGGGGTGAAATATCCTATAGATATCAATTAGGTTTAACTGGTACATTGTATCATTTAAAGTTTGTATTTCCTTGTTAAATTTCTGTTTAGTTGATCTATCCATAGGTGGGAGTGAGGTATTAAAGTCTCCCACTATTATTGTGTTATTGTTAATTTCCCCTTTCATACTTGTTAGTATTTGTCTTACATATTGTGGTGCTCCTATGTTGGGTGCATATATATTTGTAATTGTTATAGCTTCTTGGATGATCCTTTGATCATTATGTAGTGTTCTTCTTTGTCTCTTTTCACGGCCTTTATTTCAAAGTCCATTTTACCCGATATGAGTATTGCTACTCCTGCTTTCTTTTGGTCTCTATTTGCATGAAATATTTTTTTCCAGCCCTTCTCTTTCAGTCTGTATGTGTCCCTAGGTTTGAGATGGGTCTCTTGTAGACAACATATATAGGGGTCTTGTCTTTGTATTCATTCAGCCAGTCTTTGTCTTTTGGTTGGGGCATTCAGCCCATTTACGTTTAAGGTAATTATTGATACGTATGACCCCGTTGCCATTTGCTTTGTTGTTTTGGGTTCGAGTTTATACACCCTTTCTGTGTTTCCTGTCTAGTGAAGATCCTTTAGCATCTGTTGGAGAGCTGGTTTGGTGGTGCTGAATTCTCTCAGCTTTTGCTTTTCTGTAAAGCTTATGATTTCTCTTTCATATTTGAATGAGATCCTTGCTGGGTGCAGTAATCTGGGCTGTAGGTTTTTCTCTTTCATCAGTTTAAGTATGTCCTGCCATTGCCTTCTGGGCTTGAAGAGTTTCTATTGAAAGATCAGCTGTTATCCTTATGGGAATCCCCTTGTGTATCCCTTGCTGGTTTTAATATTTGTTCTTTGTGTTTGATCTTTGTTAATTTGATTAATATGTGTCTTGGGGCGTTTCACCTTGGGTTTATCTTATTTGGGACTCTCTGGGTTTCTTGGACTTGGGTGACTATTTCCTTCCCCATTTTAGGGAAGTTTTCAACTATAATCTCCTCAAGTATTTTCTTATGCCCTTCCTTTTTGTCTTCTTCTTCTGGGAATCCTATGATTCAAATGTTGGGCATTTGACATTGTCCCAGAGGTCACTGAGGTTGTCCTCATTTCTTTTAAACTCTTTTTTTCTTTTTTCCTCTCTGCTTCATTTATTTCCACTATCCTATCTTCTGCCTCAG
Source organism: Tragelaphus eurycerus (assembly GCA_935064755.1). NCBI lineage: Eukaryota > Metazoa > Chordata > Mammalia > Artiodactyla > Bovidae > Tragelaphus > Tragelaphus eurycerus. The sequence goes on along the minus strand of CAKXYN010000025.1, from coordinate 24,040,412 downwards.
TTATTCTACTGTTGGTTCCCTCCAGCGTCCTTTTGATCTCATTTATTGCATTATTCATTGACTCTTTTATCTCTTCTAGGTCCTTGTTAAACATTTCTTGCATCTTCTCAATCCTTATCTCCAGGCTATTTATCTGTAACTCCATTTTGTTTTCAAGATTTTGGATCATTTTACTATCATTATTCTGAATTATTTTTCAGATGGACTACTTATCTCTTCCTCTTTTGTTTGGTTTGGTGGGCATTTATCATGTTCCTTTACCTGCTGAGTATTTCTCTGCCTTTTCATCTTGTTTAGATTGCTGTGTTTGGGGTAGCCTTTCTGTATTCTGGCAGTTTGTGGTTCCTCTTTATTGTGGAGGTTCCTTCCTGTGGGTGGGGTTGGACGAGTGGCTTGTCAAGGTTTCCTGGTTAGGGAAGCTTGCGTCGGTGTTCTGGTGGGTGGAGCTGGATTTCTTCTCTCTGGAGTGCAATGAAGTGTCCAGTAGTGAGTTTTGAGATGTCTCTGGGTTTGGTGTGACTTTGGGCAGCCTGTATATTAAAGCTCAGGGCAGTGTTCCTGCGTTGCTGGATAATTTGTGTGGTATGTCTTGCTCTGGAACTTGTTGGCTCTTGGGTGGAGAGCTTGGTTTACCAAGTAGGTATGGAGTAGGTATGGAGGCTTTTGGATGAGCACTTATCAATTAGTGTTCCCTGGAGTCAGGAGTTCTCTGGTGTTCTCAGGTTTTGGACTTAAGCCTCCTGCCTCTGGTTTTCAGTCTTATTCTTATAGTAGCCTCAAGACTTCTCCATCCATAAAGCACCAATGATAAAACATCTAGGTTGACGGAGAAAAGATTCTCCACAATAAGTGACACCCAGAAATGTTCGCTGAGTTACATGGAGAAGAGAAGAGGGAGGAGGGGGATAGAAGTGACCAGGAGGAGAAGAGAGGGAATCAAAAGGGGAGAGAACAATCTAGCCACTAATCAAATCCCTATGTGCTCCCCACAGCCTGGAACACCCAGAGAGGTTCATGGAGTTACATACAGAAGAGAAGAGGGAGGCAGGAGATAGAGGTGACCAGGAGGAGAAGAGATGGGGGTCAAAAGGAGAGAGACATATCTAGCCAGTAATCAGTTCCCTAAGTGTTCTCCACAGCCTGGAATACCCAAAGAGATTCACAGAGTTGGGTAGAGAAGAGAAGGGGGAGGGAGGAGATAGAGGTGACCTAGAAGAGAAAAAGGAGAGTCAAAAGTGGGAGAAGGCAATCAAGCCAGTAATCACACTAAGTGAAAATGGGTACTAAAGATCGGATTCTTAAAGGTATAGAATTGATAACAAATACCAAAAAGCAAAGATTAAAAATCTAGAGTAGAGGTTAGACTCTCAAAAATACAATATTAAAAAACCCAAAATCACAAAAATTATAAAAAATATATATGAAGTTTGCTTTAAAAATAAGGTCTTTTTTTTTTTTTTTTTGGCAAGGTAATAATAGGACTTAAAAATAAAAAACAACTAAAAATTGAAAAAATGATAATAGTAAAAATATATCTAGGAATTTCTCTGGAGCTGTTGTGGGCAGTGTGGGGTCAGTCCAGTTTCAGATAGTTCCTTGTTCCAGCTTATACATCTGAAGATATGTAGGCCCTTTCCAATGTAGTCGGTGGTAGCTGCAGGGTTTTAATCTGTTACACCTGTCACTTCCAAAGAGGTTCCCTCTGTTTATTTTGGCTGCTTCTGTTTGCATGTCTCTTCAGCGTCTAATTTCACCCTGACACAAGGGGATGAAAGTGGTCACTTATTTAGGCTCACTTGTTCAGTTGTGCTGTGGGGAGGGAGGAACATTGCAAACACATATCACTGGCATGTGTGGGGAGTGCTCGCAGTGTCTGGGGCACACTGGGTTTGCCCCCTGCTCATGGTGTGTGTGCTTTCCCAGTCTACGCTGCTCAAGCTCCAGGTTGCTCTGCAGGGGAACTGTCTAGAGTGGGCCCTGGGTTGCATGTACTTCCCAGGTCTGGGTACTCCACAAAGGCACAGACTCGGTTGGGCCTCGTTTTGTGCCCTTCCCAGGTCCAAGCAGCTCAGGCGACCAGGTGCTTGGTGAGTGCACTCTCCCTAGGTGCAGTGCGTCTTATTGCCTCCCCTGTCCCAGGTGCTTGGTTTCCTGGGTGCACAGTGGGCGTACCATCTCAGGTGTGCCGTGTGTCTCCTCTGGGGAGCTGGTCTCTGGCTGCGACCCTGAGGTCAACCATCCGGGATCCCAGAAAGACTTGGTTAGCAACTGGGAGCCTGCTTGCAATTTGGTGGAGGATGCCGTCTCTGGGGCCAAGTTTGCCCCTTGCCTTCCAGCTCTGGCTGTCGCCTGCCTGCCTGTCTCTGGCAGGGGATGGGCCGGTCTGCAGCGGCTAGCTCTCCTCTGGTATTTGCTCAGTCCTTTGTTCTGTGAGCGGCCAGTAGTGCTTTAGGTTAAGGCCTTTCTTGGGAAAGTTCTCTCTCTCTTTCTCTCTCTCTCTCTCTCTCTCTGGCTGTCCCACAGTTTGAGTTGCTATCTCACCTTAGCTCCCTCAGATTGTCCTCAGGGCATTCAGGCCTGGTCCTTACCCTAAGCAATGTGGCCCTCACCTCCCTGTTCAGCCAATGCTTGCTGGTGGCGGATGCAAGCATCTGGGCTACTTCTCCACTGGGAGTTGCCATTAGGCACGTAAATCTGTGGGTTTTATTTATGTATTTTTCCTCCCAGTTATGTTGCCCTCTGAGTTTCCTCTGGCCAGTCAGAGGGTTTCCTGGTGTTTGGAAACTTTTCCTCTTTTACAACTCCCTCTCCTGGACGGGTCTCTGTCTCTAACTCTTTGTCTCTCTTTTTATCTTTTATATTTTCTCCTACCTCTTTTCGAAGACAATGGGCTGCCTTTCTGGGTGCCTGGTGTCCTCTGCCAGTGTTCAGAAGTTGTTTTGTGGAATTTGCTCAGAGTTCAAATGTTCTTTCGATGAATTTGTGGGAGAGAAAGTGGTCTCCCCGTCCTATTCCTCCGCCATCTTAGGACCGCCCCCTAAGACTATTATTTTGATGGGTACAACACATCTGTATGCACTTGTTTTAACTTCCACAGAAACATTGGCCCAGATCTCTTATTCTTGGGCTTCTTCTGAATTCCAGACCTGCCCTGTTTAACTGGATATATACTATACTATACTAAGTCATTTCAGTCATGTCCGACTCTGTGTGACCCCATAGACAGCAGCCCACCAGGCTTCCCTGTCCCTGGGATTCTCCAGGCAAGGACACTAGAGTGGGTTCCCATTTCCTTCTCCAATGCATGAAAGTGAAAAGAGAAAGTGAAGTTGCTGTGTCATGTTGGACTCTTAACAACCCCATGGACTGCAGCCTACCAGGCTCCTCCATCCGTGGGATTTTCCAGGCAAGAGTACTGGAGTGGGGTGCCATTGCCTTCTCCGGTTCAACTGGATAGAACCACTTAAATTTGTCTTTTTCAGTGTCTCTGGAATCATTGTAGATTGGAATTCACTAGTCCTCACTGATTCCTTTCCTTGGATTTTGTCCATAGGTAAGAGGGAGCCACTGAGCTTTGAACAGGGAATGATAAGACTTGAATTCTACAAGGATGAGTCTGCCTGGTTTGGTAGGTTGACTAAAGGAAGAGTTCAAGGGAACTGAAATTAGTTTGGGATCTATAGTAATGATGCAGCTGAATGATGACGAAGCCTGTTAAAGCCAAATGAAATGGATAGGGAAGTAGATAGCACTAAGCTGTTCAGGGAACTGGACTGACTGGGCTTGACTGTTAGTATGGTATGTGAGTCACAGGAAACGGGATCTGTATTTTGTGTGCTTTTAATTTTTCTCTTCCCTGGCAGTAGGCGTCATCTTTTCTCTTGAAATCCCCATGTTCCTGCCCTCCCCCATCCTTGCCTCCAAGTTTCTGTGAAATTAGGGTTTTGGCACTGATTTTTTTCCTTGCCACATTTCTGCAGACCTATTTATGGAAAGAGTGTTTATCTAAGGGGTGTGACTGCCTGGGACCTTTTCTGACCTGGTTTATGGTTTATCTTTTCTCATAAAACAAGGTTTCCTATACTTCCTGTTTTGGATTTTTGTGATATATAAAACAAGGATTTTAGTGTCTGAAACCAGGGTCCAGGCCATATTTGAATATCAAGCAGGCACAGGGTTTCTCAATGTTAGCGTGATAGACATTTTGAGTAAGATAATTCTTTATTTTTTGAAGTCCATGTGCTATAGGATAGTTGTGGCATTAATTTTTGTTAGAAAAATGTTAATCTGAAGAGAAACAATGGAATTTAAATAATGAGAAACTTTGGCACGGGTTGTATGTGGAATCTCTTAGAACTATGCAGCATGATTATTTAGCAGTGATGAACAACACTTTGGAAATTCTGCTGAAGTTAATATGTATGTATATTGAGAATACACTTTACCCAGTTTCATAATTTTATGCAATTTGTTCTGGACTGTTTTATTTAATTTTTGTTTTATATTGGAGTATAGTTGATTTACAGTGTTGGGGTAGTTTCAGGCATATAGAAAAGTGATTCAGTTATACATATATCTATTATTCACATTCTTTCATGCGAAGAGTTGACTCATTGGAGAAGACTCTGATGCTGGGAGGGATTGGGGGCAGGAGGAGAAGGGGACGACAGAGGATGAGATGGCTGGATGGCATCACTGACTCGATGGATGTGAGTCTGAGTGACCTCCGGAGTTGGTGATGGACAGGGAGGCCTGGCGTGCTGCGATTCATGGGGTCGCAAAGAGTCGGACACAACTGAGCGACTGATCTGATCTGATCTGATCTCTTTCCCATATAGGTTATTACAGAGTATTGAGTAGAATTCCATGTGCTATACAGTAGGTCCTTTGTTGATTGTCTGTTTTGTATATCATAGTGTGTATATGTTTATCCCAACCTCCAAATTTATCCCTCCCCTACCACCTTTACCCTTTAGGAACCATAAGTTTGTTTTCAAAGTCTGTGAGTGTGTTTGTTTTGTAAATAAGTTCATTTGTATTATTTTTTAGAATCCACATACAAATGATATCATATGATGTTTTTCTTTCTCTGACTTAGTATGATCATCTCAAGGTTCATCCATGTTGCTGCAAATGGCATTATTTCATTATTTCTTATGGCTGACCTGTTTTCAGATGACACGACTCTTATAGCAGAAAGTGAAGAGGGGCTAAAAAGCCTCTTGATGAAAATGAAAGTGGAGAGTGAAAAGGTTGGCTTAAAGCTCAACATTCAGAAAACGAAGATCATGGCATCTGGTCCCATCACTTCATGGGAAATAGATGGAGAAACAGTGGAAACAGTGTCAGACTTTGTTTTTCTGGGCTCCAAAATCACTGCAGATGGTGATGCAGTTATGAAATTAAAAGATGCTTACTCCTTGGAAGGAAAGTTATGACCAACCTAGATAGCATATTCAAAAGCAGAGACATTACTTTACCAACAAAGGTTCGCCTAGTCAAGGCTATGGTCTTTCCTGTGGTCACGTATGGATGTGAGAGCTGGACTGTGAAGAAGGCTGAGCGCCGAAGAATTGATGCTTTTGAAGTGTGGTGTTGGAGAAGACTCTTGAGAGTCCCTTGGACTGCAAGGAGATCCAACCAGTCCATTCTGAAGGAGATCAATCCTGGAATTTCTTTAGAAGGAATGATGCTAAAGCTGAAACTCCAGTATTTTGGCCACCTCATGTGAAGAGTTGACTCATTGGAGAAGACTCTGATGCTGGGAGGGATTGAGGGCAGGAGGAGAAGGGGACGACAGAGGATGAGATGGCTGGATGGCATCACTGACTCGATGGGTATGAGTCTGGGTGACCTCCGGGAGCTGGTGATGGACAGGGAGGCCTGGCGTGCTGCGGTTCATGGGGTCGCAAAGAGTCGGACATGACTGAGCGACTGATCTGATCTGATCTCTGACCTGTTTTCCATTGTATATATATTCCACATCTTCTTTATCCATTCATCTGTTGATGGACATTCACAGTCCTTTCCATTTCTTGGCTGTTGTAAATAGTACTGGGGTGAGCACTGGGGTGTATGTATTTTTTCAAATTATGGTTTTCTCTAGTTATGTACCCAAAAGTGGGATTGCTGGATCATATGATAGCTCTTTTTAAAGTAATGTCCATACTGTTCTCCACAGTGGCTGTACCAATTTACATTCCCACCAACAGTGTAGGAGGGTTTTCTTTCTCCACACCCTCTCTGTGCTTAGTCACTCAGTCATGTCCGACTCTTTGCAATCCCATGGGCTGTAGCCCACCAGGCTCCTCTGTCCATGAGGATTCTGCAGAAAAGAATATTGGAGTGAGTTGTCATGCCCTCCTCCAGGGGATCCTCCCAACCCAGGAATTGAACCCAGGTCTTCCACATTGCAGGCAGATTCTTTACCAGATGAGCCACCAGGGAAGCCCCCAGACCCTCTCTAGCATTTATTTGTAAACTTTTTGATAATAATCATTCTGACTTGTGTGAAATGATATCTCATTGTAGTTTTTATTTGCATTTCTCTATTAGTGAGTCTCAGTGAACTCTTGGAGTTGGTGATGGACAGGGAGGCCTGGTGTGCTGTGGTTCATGGGGTCCCAAAGAGTCGGACATGACTGAGCGACTGATCTGATCTGATTAGTGATTGATGTTGAGCATCTTTGCATGTGCCTTTTGGTCATCTGTATGTCTTCTTTGGATAAATGTCTATTTAGATCTTCTGCCTGTTTTTGGATTGAGTTTTTTTTTTGATATTAAGTTGTATGACCTGTTTGTATATTTTGGAGATTAATCCTTTGTGGGTGACTTTGTTTTGTTTTATTACCTGAAGCTGTCTGCCCTTGTATATCTGTTCAATTAATTATTTGAAAATGAAGTTGGAAAGGATAGACCAAGGGGAAATAAGTATACCTAGGAATTAAACTTTCAGATCAGATCAGATCAGTCGCTCAGTCATGTCCGACTCTTTGCGACCCCATGAACCGCAGCACGCCAGGCCTCCCTGTCCATCACCAGCTCCCGGAGGTCACTCAGACTCACACCCATCAAGTCAGTGATGCCATCCAGCCATCTCATCCTCTGTCGTCCCCTTCTCCTCCTGCCCCCAATCCCTCCCAGCATCAGAGTCTTCTCCAATGAGTCAACTCTTCGCGTGAGGTGGCCAGAGTACTGGAGTTTCAGCTTTAGCATCATTCCTTCCAAAGAAATCCCAGGGCTGATCTCCTTCAGAATGGACTGGGTGGATCTCCTTGCAGTCCAAGGGACTCTCAAGAGTCTTCTCCAACACCACAGTTCAAAAGCATCAATTCTTTGGCGCTCAGCCTTCTTCACAGTCCAGCTCTCACATCCATACGTGACCACAGGAAGGACCATAGCCTTGACTAGGCGAACCTTTGTTGGTAAAGTAATGTCTCTGCTTTTGAATATGCTATCTAGGTTGGTCATAACTTTCCTTCCAAGGAGTAAGTGTCTTTTAATTTCATGGCTGCAGTCACCATCTGCAGTGATTTTGGAGCCCAGAAAAACAAAGTCTGACACTGTTTCCACTGTTTCCCCATCTATTTTCCATGTAGTGATGGGACCAGATGCCATGATCTTCGTTTTCTGAATGTTGAGCTTTAAGCCAACCTTTTCACTCTCCACTTTCACTTTCATCAGGAGGCTTTTTAGTTCCTCTTCACTTTCTGCCATAAGGGTGGTGTCATCTGCATATCTGAGGTTATTGATATTTCTCCCGGCAATCTTGATTCCAACATGTGTTTCTTCCAGTCCAGCATTTCTCATGATGTACTCTGCATATAAGTTAAATAAACATGGTGACAGTATACAGCCTTGACGTACTGCTTTTCCTATTTGGAGCCAGTCTGTTGTTCCATGATCAGTTCTAACTGTTGCTTCCTGACCTGCATACAGATTTCTCAAGAGGCAGGTCAGGTGGTCTGGTATTCCCATCTCTTTCAGAATTTTCCATAGTTTATTGTGATCTACACAGTCAAAGGCTTTGGCATAGTCAATAAAGCAGAAATAGATGTTTTTCTGGAACTCTCTTGCTTTTTCCATGATCCAGCGGATGTTGGCAATTTGATCTCTGGTTCCTCTGCCTTTTCTAAAACCAGCTTGAACATCAGGAAGTTCACGGTTCACATATTGCTGAAGCCTGGCTTGAAGAATTTTGAGCATTACTTTAGTGGATATCCAAATATATCTCTGATCACATTAAGTTTTACACAAATGGTATTACTCCAATTTTCCAGAATCAAAGTTTAGCATACAGTGGGGGTTCCTTATTCCTTTTTGTTGCATATTCAAGTTTAGGGATACTTTGTAGTGATAGGACAATTTGTACAGATTTTCCTAAAATTTAGATTTCTATACTGAATAAGCTATAGATTCTTTCTTTGTTAAAGGAGATTGGAAGTATTCTACTATAAAAATGTTAAATAGTAAAAAATCTCATAATTTACAGTCATCAGCTTTGAAGATGTTATTCTGTAAGCATTTATTAAGTAGTCTCTGAATAAAGACAATTCAGCTAACTGAAATGATAATTACCTAGTCAGGGTTTCTGTTGTAGAGTGTCATAATTAGCTTGAATGCAGATGCCTGAGGAGGAATGCATGTTAGTACCTGCTGTGTGGATGGATGATAAGCATTGTTCAATTTTGCTTTTAAAAGTAAACTGTAGAGGTGGGGTTCATTATTCCATATTGAATGATTTGTATCTATGATGATTTCCATGCATTGACATGTGGAAATATTTGATAGAATAGCCTGAGAGGCAAGTAATCTCTGTGGTGCTGAGCTGTTAAACTTCCATTCAGAGCTTATTAGGCTAATTCCCATGGAGACAGTATGTTTGATAACTTGGCAATTATGTTTCATAACAAACTTTTCAGTTGTATTTTAAAGGCAACTGACTTTGCCCATACTTCAACAGAGGAGTTATTTTCACTTGTTACCCTTTTCACGGGCCTTTTGTTTAGTGGGACTTAGGAAGCCGGTGGGCACCTTATGCTCTCAACTGTCTTTATGTTGTGTTACTTTTCAAGTGATGTTCTGACTTCCATAGAAAGCAACCTAGTAGTTTCTGGAACACACCAGTCCTACCATAATGACATCTAAGTTCTGAATGATCTCTGCTCTTAATGTTAGTTTTCAGTAATCAAAATGAGGGTCCATAGATATACATCTTAGAAATCCTCTGTTTAAAAATACTGAAAACATGCAGAGAACTTCAGACACTTGAAGATACAACACATGGTGTAATAAATATAACACAACTAGCTACTCTGTCCCTGCCTTGATTATGCTTACTTGTCCCAGACAGATAAAAGTTATCTTGAAGTTTGTTTTCTTGCCCCTTTGTTCAATTTTGTAGCATGTATCCCTAAAGAACATACTAGTTAGGTTTTATTTTTTTTGTTGAGGTATAATTCATACAGTCATCAGATTTTTAACTGTTTTACATATATTTTGATGGCATGTTATTTGCACAGTATGTTGGCGGAAACCTGTTTATGTGAGTCTGCGCAGCTATAATGTGCTCATGATCACTGCTTCATGTGTGGGAGCTGAGAGAATGAACATGGGTGGCTTGGATTCAGACTGTGGCAGTAGAAACTGAAACGTTGGGCAGATTTGTGATACTTGAAACCGATGTTTTGCTGATGGATTCATGATGAGATGTGAGACAGCAGAAAAAACAATGACCTTCAAGGTTTTTGGTAAGAATAACTAGAAGAATAGATGTGTATGTAGATGGGCAAGTCTGTTGAGGAGCCAGTTTGGGGTGTGTGGTATGGGTAAAACCAGAACTTTGATTTTATAGTCCAGATGTATGTTTTGAAATGAACAGAGATGTTAAATAGGTATTTGGATATACAAGTCCAGATTTAAAGAGAACTTTCTGGGTTGGGTGTATAGATTTGCATGGTCTAGCATAAGATGGTGTTGATACTTGAAGCTACGGGGTTGAGGAGGTCATCTATGGAATGAATGTAACTAGGGGAGTCTGAGGTCTGAGCTCTGGAAGTACTCTCCACTTAGAAGGAGGATTTAAGGATCTAGTATTTCAAGTGTGGAAAGATAAGAGGGTTTCCTTGGTAATAACGGTTTCTGAAAACCAAGTGAACAGACATTTTCAAGAAGATAAAGAGCAATGTGGAGGTTCATTGTGAGCTTGAAAAATTTATTTTGTGGAGTTGTGGAGATAAAATCCTAATAAAAGTAGATCATAACATGCATGGGAGGAGAGAGAAATTACAGATAAGGAGTAGTACAGTACAGACAATTGTTTGAAAGAGTTTTGCTTTAAACTGGTATGGAGAAATTTGATAATAGCTGGCAGATGTATGATCAATGGAAGACTGATTTAATGATGGGAGTTGTCACAAGTGGCTTGTATTCTAAGCAATTTGTCTCTAAAAATGGAGACAACTTAATAAAAGAATAAAAATTGAGGCAGGACAGACTATTGTATGAAGATCTACATGGGAAGGAATGGATGCCTATAAGTATGTGGAGATGTTGGCCTTTTGATAAGAGGTAGAAAATTTTTTGTAGTTCTTAGCATGTTTTGCACATACTGACTATATCTAAATATATTATACTTTTGTTAAATATACTTTAGTGTTCCTAAGTGTTCCTATTGAAGATTCTGTAAATGAATTACTTTTGGATTGTTCATTGTTAATATTTAGAAATACACTTTTATGTATTAATCTTGTCCTCTGCATTCTTGCTGAACTAGTTTATTTGTCTAATACTTTTTTAATGGATGCATTAGAATTCGCTGTATACAAGATTAGGTCATCTGCAGATGAAGACAGTTTTAGTTTTCTTGGAGGCCTGTATTAGATTTTCTTGCATAACTGCCCTGACGAGAACTTCCAGTGCTTTTATTGAAAGTGGCAACAGTGGACATCCTTGTTCCTGATGTTGAAGGGAAAACATTGAGTCATCACCCCATTAAGTATGATGTCAACTGTAGACGTTTTGTAGATGCCCTTGATCAGATGGAGCAAGTTCTCTGCTGTTAGTTTGTTGCATGGCTTTTTTCTTAAAGGAGTGTTGGATATTGTCAGATACTTTTTCTAAGTCTATTGAGTTGTTTGTGTCTTTTTGTTCTTTATTCTATTAACATGGTGTATTACATTGATTTTTTTTTTTTTTTGGTATGTTTAATATTAAATTTCTTGGGATAAATCCCACTTGGTCATGGTACATAATACTAATTGTTGCCAAATTTGGTTTGTTATCTTGACTTTTGTGGGTGGTTTTTTTTTTGGTACTTTTCTGGGATATTTATCTGTAGTTAGGTTTTTTGGTGATGTCTCTGGTTTTGGTAATACTTGTCTTAAAGAATGTGTTGGAAAGTGTTCCTCTTTTTTGCCTTTTGGGATAGTGTGAGGAATTGGTGTTTACAGTTTTTTTTTCTTTTATTGTATATAACCAGTGAAGCCATCTGGGCCTGGGCTTTCTTTGTGGGAAACTAAAAAATGCCTGATTTTATTAAAAGTCTATTCAAATTTTCTATCTTTGAAGTAATTTTGGTTGTGTCTCTCTGGAACATTGTAATTTTATCTGTAACCTAATGTGTTAAAATACACTTGGAATTTTCTTACTCCTTATTTCTACAAGGTTAGTGGAAATGTCAACACTTTCACTTGTGATACTACTTATTTGAGTTTTGCAAACCTTTAACTAAACTAGAAAACAGTGGTTAAATCTTTTCAAAGAACCAACTTTTGGTTTTGTTTTTTCCTTTTCCCATTTTCTGCTTTTATGTTCACTATGCCCTGTTAACTTTAGTCTTTCTCTTTTTCCAGTATCTTGAGGTGGAAGGTTAGGTTTTTGATTTTGAAAATGTCTTTTTTTATGGAAAATCCCAGCTGTAAATACTTTAGCTGCATTCTCAGGTTACATTACCTTGTGTATGTTGCTGCTCTCAAAATACAATTTTCACAGTGACTTCTCTGATTCATTTAGTAGTCTGTTGTACAGTGGCTGTGTTCTTAATTCCCACATTATTTTTGGTTCTCTAAAACATATTTTGACATATACATATAGTATACTGGATTCAGATATACAACATAATGTTCCAACATTTGTTTACATTGAGAAATTATCACAATAAGTATCTATCACCATATATAGTTACAGAATTTCTTCTGAAGAGACTTAATGATCTACTCTTTTAGCAACTTTTAAATATGCATTATAGTATTAACTGTAGTACATCCCCATGACCTATGAAGAACCTTTGAGTTCTTCATATGTCATTGAAAATGGCAGAATTTCATTCTTTTTATGGTTGATTAATATTCCATTGTATGTATTCTACATTTTCTTTATCTTTTCTTTCATGTGGCCATTTAGGTTTCCATGTCTTGGCTGTTATAAGTAATGCTACAGTGAACGAAGGAGTGGGTATCTTTGAGTTTGTGTTTTTATTTGCTCCAGATAAATGACCAGATGCCATGATCTTTGTTTTTTGAATGTTGAGTTTTAAGCTGGCTTTTTCAGTCTCCTCTTTGACTTTCATCAAGAGTCTCTTTAGTTCCTCTTCACCTTCTGTGATAAGGGTGGTATCATCTGCATATCTGAGGCTATTGATATTTCTCCCTGCAATCTTGATTCCAGCTTGTGCTTCATCCAGCCTGGCATTTTACATGATGTACTATACATATAAGTTAAATAAGCAGAGTGACAATATACAGCTTTGATGTACTCCTTTCCTGATTTGGAACCAGTCTGTTGTTCCATGTCCAGTTCTAACTGTTGCTTCTTGACCTGCATACAGATTTCTCAGGAGGCAGGTCAGGTGGTCTGGTATTCCCATCTCTTTTAGAATTTTCCACAGTTTGTTGTGATCTACACAGTCAAAGGCTTTGGCATAGTCAATAAAGCAAAAGTTGATGTTTTTCTAGCACTCTCTTGCTTTTTTGATGATCCAACAGATGTTGGTAATTTAATCTCTGGTTCCTCTACCCTTTCTAAATCCAGCTTAACCATCTGGAAGTTCATGGTTCACATACTGTTGAAGCCTGGTTTGGAGAATTTTGAGCATTACTTTGCTAGTGGGTGAGATGAATGCAATTGTGCAGTAGTTTGAGCATTCTTTGACATTGCCTTTCTTTGGAATTGGAATGAAAACTGACCTTTTCTAGTCCTGTTTTCACTGCTGTGTTTTCCAAATTTGCTGGCATATTGAGTGTAGCACTTTCACAGCATCATCTTTTAGGATTTGAAATAACTCAGCTGGAATTCCATCACCTCTACTAGCTTTGTTTGTAGTGACGCTTCCTAAGGCCCACTTGACTTCTCATTCCAGGATGTCTGGCTCTAGGTGAGTGATCACACCCTTGTGGTTATCTGGGTCATAAACATCTTTTTTATATAGTTCTTCTGTGTAGTCTTGCCACCTCTTCTTAATATCTTCTGCTTCTGTAAGGTTCATACCATTTCTGTCCTTAATTGTGCCCATCTTTGCATGAAATGTTCCCTTTGTATCTCTAATTTTCTTGGTGAGATCTCTGGTCTTTCCCATTCTATTGTTTCCCTTTATTTTTTTGCATTGATGGCTGAGGAAGGCTTTCATATCTCTCCTTGCTATTCTTTGGAACTCTACATTCAAATGGGTATATCTTTCCTTTTCTCCTTTGCCTTTCTCTTCTCTTCTTTTCTCAGCTATTTGTAGGGCCTCCTCAGACAACCATTTGGCTGCACTACTGTTTTCTAATTTCACTCTTAAGGTCAGAGAACATATTTAATATGACTCTAATTTTTAAAAATTTATCGTGTCTTTTTTATGGCTGAGTATTTGGTCTGATCTGGAGAATTCTCCACGTATGCTTTAGAAGAACATATTCTTGTTGATGGAGTATTTGATACGTTAGATATAGTTGGTTTATAGTGCTTATCAAGTCTTATTTCCATAACGCCTAGTTGTTCTCCTCTTTATTGAAAATAGTATGTTGATGTCTCCAGTGGTTGGATTATTTATTTCTCCTTTAAGTCCCACCAGTTTTTGCTTCATGTACTTGAGGATCTATTAGATGAACTTTTATACTTTGTTGAATTGCCCTTTCTTTTTTAATTACAAAAGGATTTTATCTCTTTTTTTTTTTTTTCTGATATAGCTACTTCAGCTTTCTTATGGTTACTGTTAGCTCGATATATATCCTTTTCATCCTTCTGTGTTCAGTGTATTTTGATCTTTGAGTCTCAAATTTTTGTTTCTTATACATAGCATACGGTTGGGTTTTTAGTCCAGTTTGACGGTATGACTTTAGATTGTTTAATCCACTTAAAATTAATGTGTTGATATTTTTGAGTTTACGTTGGCCAGTTTATTTTCTGTTTCTCGTGTGTCTTTCCTCATTACTGCTTTCTTTCATATTAAAATAATGTTTTCTATTGGAACATTAATTTGCTTACTTTTTCATTTCAACTTTTATTTTCTTAGTGACTGTTCCATGGCTTATAGTATATATCTTAACATAATCCAGATATATGCTAACTAAAATCTAGGAAGATACAGGAATGTTACCCTTAAATAGCTCTATTCCCTCTTTCGCCTTTTTGTGCTATTTAATGTTAGACGCATGCATGTTAGAAACCCAATAATCCACTGTTGTTATCACCTCATTTTATTTTACAACAGTTATAGGAGCTGAGAAGAAAGGTGAGCTGTATTTATAAGGAATGGCATCACCTGGGAAGCCCAATGTCATATTAACCTTCTTGTTTTCTATTTTCAGTTTTCACTTGTTACTGTGGATTCAAGGTACAATTATTTTCTTCTTATAATACGCTTTTACTAATCTTTTATGCTTTTTTTGTCAAATACATGTCTCAATGTTATAGGTTGATCAGTTACTTATATATTTTATACAGTTTCTTTTTAAACCTCATAAGACAGGAGAAATAGGCATTTATACTATTTCTTTCTTGTTTTTTTTTTTTTTTTAAATTATCTTTTTTTCATGTGGATTTGAATTACTGTCTACACTTGGCTTTCTTTCAGCTTGAAGTTTGTAGGGTGAATCAGCTAGACATGAAATCTGCTTGTTTGCTCTGAGTTATTTTGATCTGATTTTTGTATATGCTCATTTTGCTGGACTTTACGTTTAACAGGTTTTTATTTTGAGCAGTTATCATATCACCTACCTGCCTTCTTCCTTCCATTGTTTCTGATTAGAATCTGTTGTTAATCTTATTGGTGTTTTCTTGCTAATGATAAAACATTTTTCTCTGGTTGCTTTCAACATTTTTTCTTGTAATTTTAGCTTTTTCATTTTTTACTATGATGTGTCTGGATATAAATTTCTTTGTGTGTGTTCTGCTTTGAATATATTGATCTCCTTGAGTATGGAGATTGTTTTCCTTGGGAAATTTTCAATCATAATTTCTTTGAATATTTTTTCTGCTCCTTTCTTGCCTTTATTCTCCTTCTGGTATTCCTATTACAGAAATGTCTATAATGATGTCCTGCATATCTCGGTGAATCTGTTCATTTTTCTTTGTAGAATCTATTGATATAACTTTAAATTCAGGTATTCTCCAGTTCAAATCTATTATTGAACCTCTCTAATGAATTTTTCATTATAGTTACATTTAATTCTAAAACTGCTACTCAGTTTTTAAGATATCTGTTCTTAATATTGATGATACTAATGGTCATCATACTTTACACATGTATCCTTTTGTTCTTTGAACCTGTTTGTAATACCTGATTTGACGTCTTACCTGCTTAAGTGTGATATCTGGTCCTCTTGCAGGCAGTTTCTGTTCCTTGATTTTTTTTTTTTCTTTGTATAGATTCACCTTCCTGTTTGGATCCATGTCTCTCCATTTTTTTGTTGTTGAAAAATGCATATTTTAGAAAATGTATTTTGTCTATCTCTGTAGGGCTTATTTTCTTGGCTACTAAAATAAACCAGAAAAGGCACAGTCTTGTTCCTGTACAGGGCAAAACCTCTGAAGTCACTTCACTGAGGGTGGAGTTCTAGATGTGTATTTAGTCATCAGAGAATAATAGTGGTTTTAGCAGTCTGATCTCTTTGTTATACTGCCTGCCTCTGACACCCAACTGACAAGTTCCATTCATTGCCTGCTAACTGTTTTACTTTGGACCAGTGCCCAGTACATAGAGTACCCTGTGGTTCCATCCAATTACATTCTGGCCCCTTGGCAGGGGTAGTTTGTGAAGCCAGTATTTGAGGTTTGCTCTGACTCTAGGGAATGGTGGGAGATTGTTGTTAGCCGTCTCTTGTTCTGGTTGTCTCTGATAAACTAGCTTGCCTATGGTTCAGCTTTTTGCTCTCATGAAGCGGTCACCTTCCTCTTAATTGCTTATCATGCTGATCTCTGAGTGTGTACTTATCCTTAAACTTTCTCACACTCACTTCCAATTAAGTGAATTCCCTTAGGGAAAGCTTCATAGTTGTTATTAGAGCTTGTCTTTCTCCCTGTGAAAAGTCACCATGCCTGTGTTTTGGGGCTATTGGTAGGCATGCTGTGTGAGCGACGCCACTTCTTCATGAGTAAGGTGCTGCCTAGAGGCAATAGACTCTTCTTTTTGCCTCTTCCAGCACAGAACCTCTGCCCTCTGTGTGAACTGGGCCAAGGGTGATGGCCACAGTGTTCTCTGCCTACCATGCAAGGGGTAGGTGTTCACTCTGTGGGTGGAGCCTGTGGGAGACTCTGTGGGAGAAGGACTCTCTTACCACCTCTTGGCCACACTTGTCTGTAATTGAGCCTTTGTGTCTTGGAGTTGAGTGTGCTGGGAAATGCTCCGCTCTCCCCATCCCACTAGGAGCTAGGGGTACAGGGAGGCCTGTCTTCTTGGTCACACCTACTCTGAGTGGAACTTAGTCACACTGAGCTGGGTGTTGTGGAATGAAGGAAAAAATGGATGATGGTTCTAGTACCACAGGCTTCGTTCTTTCCAAGATTTAAGAGAGATTCTTAAATGTTAATTTGTTGAATGCCCTTAGGACAATTTTCAAAGACTTTAAATGGTTGTTTTTGAAAAATGTTTTTCTTTAGTTTCAGTTGTTTTGCTGGGAAGAGACTCTGCACAGCTCTTGGTGACATTTTGTGTATCTCATGTTCTTCTAATGTTATGACATAGTCTGGCACAGAGTGAACTGTAAGTTGAAACAGAACTATTTTTTTTTTCCCTTAAAAAGCACTATGTACATGTATGAATTCCTTTCCTGTCTTGTCTTCCAAAACCTCTGCTAATAGGTGCTAGCTTGACAAGTTGGATTTACTCTCTCTCTCTCTCTCTTTTTTAATTTTGTTGGAGTATAGTTTATCGGGGAAGGCAATGGCACCCCACCCCAGTACTTTTGCCTGGAAAATCCCATGGACGGAGGATCCTGGTAGGCTCCAGTCCATGGGGTTGCTAAGAGTCAGACACGACCGACCGACTTCACTTTCACTTTTCACTTTCATGCATTGGAGAAGAAAATGGCAACCCACTCCAGTATTCTTGCCTGGAGAATCCCAGGGACGGGGGAGCCTGGTGGGCTTCCTTCTATGGGGTCGCACAGAGTCGGGCACGACTGAAGCGACTTAGCAGCAGTAGCAGCAGCATAGTTGATTTATAATGTTATATTAGTTTCAGGTGTACATCAAAGTGAATCAGACACACACACACACACACATATATACATATATATATATATCTATCTTCACTCTGTTTTAGATTGTTTTCCCATAGAAGTCATTACACAGGATTGGATAGAGCTCTCTGTGCTGCCTGTGCTGTGTAGTAGGTCCTTATTAGTTATCTATTTCATATAGTGTATATATGTTAATCCCAACTTCCCAGTTTACCCCTCCCCTCCTACCTTACTCCCTTGTAACCATAAGTTTGTTTTATACATCTGTAACTCTATTTCTGTTTTGTAGACAAATTCATTTGTACCCTTTTTTAAGATTCCACATATAAGGGATATCATGTAATATTTGTTTTTCTTTGTCTGACTTATGTTGCTGCAAATGGCATTCTTTCTTTCTTTTTTTAATGGCTGAGTAATATTCCATTGTATATATGTTCCACATCTTCTTTACCTATTCCTCTGTTGATGGACATTTCTATTGCTTCTATGTTCTGGCTTTTGTGAATAGTACTTCAGTGGACACTGGAGTGCATGTATCTTTTTGAATTGTAGTTTTCTCTGGATATATGCTCAGAAGTGGGATTGCTGATAGTGACATAGCTAATCTATGTCAAAGGAGGCAAGAATATATGCTGGAGAAAATACAGTGTCTTTGATGAGTGGTGCTGGGAAAACTGGACAGCCACATGTAAAAGTATGAAATTAGAACACTCTCTAACACCATACACAAAAATAAACTCAAAATGTATTAAAGACTGGATACTATATAACTCTTAGAGAAAAACGTAGGCAGAACACTCTGACATAAATCACAGCAAGATCTTTTTTGGTTCCATCTCCCAGAGTAATAAAAGTAAAACCAAAAATAAAACCAAAAATAAACAAATGGGACCTAATGAAACTTAAAAGCTTTTTGTGCAACAAAGGAAATCATAAACAAAATGAAAAAAACCCCTCAGAATAGGAGAAAATATTTGCAAATGAAGCAACTGACAAGGGATTGATCTCTAGAATACACAAAATAGCTCACGCAAATAGCTCAATATTAAAAGAAAAAGATTTCTCCAGAGAAGATATACAGATGGCTAAAAAGCTCATCTTTGCAAGGTGCTCAACTTCACTAATTATTAAAGAAATGCAAATCAAAACTGCAATGAGGTTATCAGCTCTCACTGGTCAGGATCATCAAAACGTCTACACATTGTAAATGCTGGAGAAGATGTGGAGAGAAGGGAGCCCTCCTACACTGCTGGTGGTAATGTAAACTGGTACATCCACTGTGGAGAATTGCATGAAGCATCCTTAAAAAACTAAAAGTAGAGCTACCAAATGGGCTTGCTCTTTACCTGTCTTTCATCCACTTGCACATGATCACTCCCTATCAGCCCTGGCTCTCTCTTCACTTTTGCTTTTATGCCTAGGCTCCAAGTCTCTGCTTGAGTCATTGGAAACGGTGACACAGTTTGTACACTGTCTGCTTGGCTCACACATTAGCTTTGATTTTCAGCCAATCCCTTGGCTTTTGTAAACTAGTTTGTGGACAGTCTATCTTTCTCAGGTGTGGTCTCCTGGAGACCAAATTCTTCTTAGGTGTTAATGTTATATGCTGTATTTATATGAAAGATAAGACATTTTACAGTTAATCTAGGACAGTTGGGTTAATTCTTCTAACTGGGAACTTCATTTTAAGGCTACTTCACCAAGGTAGCTGTATGGTATTGACCTGTAAGACTATATTACAGTGTAACTTTATTAAAGGTAAAGGGAAAAACTGTCAGATAAGGTATATTTTTAAAATTTAGATGCATCTATTAATGAGTCAGAGCTTTCATCATAGCAGTTGAAATCAGTGGACATTTTGCCTCAGGGAGCTTCACATGGATGCTGTGTTTGAAGGGAGCTATTTTTCACAGGAATTAGAGAAAGACAGAAATTCATTGTCATTTGGGTGGTGGCAGAGCTCATTTTGAAATCTTAGGGAATGTGTTTTTTCCTTAATGATCTAATGTGTAAATTAAATACTTGAAGGCACATTAACAAGTAAATATCCATGTGTAACCCATTTCATTCCTGGACAATAGTCTCCTTCTGTCTCCCATCTTCAGGGAGGGTCCAGTTTTATCTGAGCATCCTTTCTTAGTATTTGACTTCAATAGCCTGTGATGAAAAGGATTTTGGACCCATAATGAAAACTTATTTATATCTCTTACTGTATAGAACTGTAGTGGTTTGAGATTGGTGGGGTTTTTTTGGCTGCACTGTGTCTTTATGCTGCATGTGGCTTTCTCTAGATGTGGCGAGCAGAGGCTATTCTTGAGTTGCAGTACCCGGGCTTCTCATTGTGGTGGCTTCTCTTGTTGTGGAGCATCGGTTCTAGGACACACGGGCTTCAGTAGTTGTAGCTTGCTGGCTCACGAGTTACGGCTCCAGGGCTCTAGAGCGTGGACTTAACAGTGGCACACGGGCTTTGTTCTCCGCAACTTGTGGAATCTTCCTGGATCAGGGATCGAACTCATGTCTCCTGCATTGGTAGAGTTTTATTCACTGCATCACCAGGGAAGTATTGAGACTGGTTTTTGATTGTAAATGATTTTATTTATGAGCCAAAATAAAGACTTGTTTGAATATTTCTTGAGGTAGCTTGTTGAAGGTATAAGATCTGTTTTAAGACAAATCCAGAGTTCAGAATTTAACTTTTAGACATTTTTTAGGTGATGTAAATGTGTCATTTGCACCTCTGTTTGTTCTTTAGGCCTCAGGAGCAATCCGACCTCTTGTATCTACTGTCATCAGTCCGTCTGCTGACAGCTGCTTAGACCACTCACTGGAACGTGCCAGATACAGGGCAAGTGAAATGCCACAGGCTTTTCTATTTGATGTGATCTATGAAGCATATCAGCAGGTAAGAATCTTGGCTTTTTAAAAATCTGCCATATTGGGCGTCTTTAAGAATCACTCCCATATGTGGAGATTAGCTAGAAGAACTCATGGTGCTCTAGAGTGAACTCAAGGCTCAAATTAATTAGAGTGAAGTTGGTCCGTATGAGAAAAAGACCCAGACAGAGCCTGGAGGAGTCCATGTGAAATCTTCCTCATGATCTGTCCCTTCCAGGGTGACAGAAAGCACACCTTCCTTTCAGCAATGACAAGGCAGCAGCATGGGTGTGATGCTTCTTTCCAGGGAAGCCCATTAGAGACTTGGTGTCTTAAGGCATTGGGTTGGTCATGCAGATACTTCTGCCTTGCACATAAATTTCAGATTCCCAGGAGGAAAGCAGGTGCTCAGCATAAACCATATTGTTTACATGGATGTCTAGGCACAGTGAGCCACTCTTAGCAGTTGACTATTCCCTGGAAACACGCCAAGAAACAAACTCCCTGACGCTGGCCAAGGGCCTGCCTGGTGAGTGGGTCTTTGAAAGTTAAGCAGTCTTAGCTCTACTGTAGTAAACAGTCTACACAGCTGTAGAGACATTGTGTTAAAATTTTAAAGGTAAGTGATTTCAAAATACCAAATAATTTATGTTTAGGTTATACTACATTATCTTTGTTTTTATGTTTTGGAAACATTTTTGTACCTGTAAATTTTACTGCTATTCATTTCTGTGTTTATTCATTAAACAGTTATTAAATATCAGGTATCATGCTTGACAGAAACTTTCCAATGAAAAAGGATCATTGCAACAACTAAAGTAGTGCTTGGCTGATGTTAAATAATCAGTAAATAGAGATGGATGGACTTTAGAGATATAGGAGATAATAGTAACATAAATATTGACATTTTATAATAAAAGAATACCACAGTTTGGATAGTTGTTTTTGTTTAGTTGTTAAGTCATGTCCAACTCTTCTGGAACCCCATGGACTATAGTCTGCCAGGCTCCCCTGTCCATGGGATTTTCTAGGTAAGAATAATGGAGTGGGTTGCCATTTCCTTCTCCAGGGGATCTTCTCAACTCAGGGATTAAACTCATGTCTCCTACCTTGGCAGGAGGGTTCTTTACCACTGAGCCACCAGGAAAGCCCACATTTTGGATAAAAAGTAGTTAATGACATAATGAATCAATCTTGATGATCAATTACTGTTTTAAATATTGAATTCTCAGTAAATGGGAACCAGTTTTCATGGTATGAATAGTTCACCATGGTTTGTTTTCTTAAAATTTGCTACACAGAAATTTACCTTCATTTGGTCATTAATCAAATGTTACCCCATTAAAAATCATAAAAAGCCTAAATCTTGCTGAGTTAGACATCTGCTTAATATTTCTATTTTTTAAGATTAATGAAAGAATTTATTCATCTTTATGTGAGCATTCACTTTAAGAAGAATAAATGTTAACTCTGTTTTAGAAAATTTAATACAATCCTATGCTCCTCACATTACAGTAGTATGTTTCAACAATTTTTGGTAGAGAAGTAAGCCCTAAAGCACTGAGGTATTGATTTTCAAATTATGGTTGCCAGACCAACAACCTTAAGCATGTTTTAGATCTTGTTAAAATGCAAATTCTGGGTCTTCACCTCAGACCTACTTAGTTATAAACTCGGAATGAAAACACCTATTTGTGTTTTAATAAACAAGCCTGTCATGTGATCCTGATTAACCCTGAATTTTGGGAACCAAAATTTACCACATACAACCCTAAGGTATTCATTGTATGTGGTAAAGTCTCTTCTTTTGCATTCTTGGGAGAATTGAGAATGAAGTCACACAAAACCAACTCTTCTACGGTTCAGATGAGGAATGCTCACAGCATTTTCGAGGTTTTGATGCAAGTTCTTATGAAAATCATTTTTGATCATAAAGTCATTCATAAGGAAGTTTGTATAAAATATTTCTCTCTTATCTATACTATTTGTGTATATATATATGTTTTGGTTTTAACAAGTAGAGAAGAGTAAAACAGGACAGTGTTCCAGGGGTGGGAAGTCATTTTCTATAGATTGGTCAGAGGTACCGTGTGAAAAGGTAAAATTTAAGCCAGCATTGGGAAGTAAGTGAGGAGATAAGTCATGCCGGTAACTGAGAGCATTATTTTAGGTACAGGATGCAGAATCTAAAAAGGTGGTGTGAGGCTAGAGAAGAATGACATCATGGAGGAAAGTAGGAGATGTGGTTAGGGAGGCCCTGTGTGTGGTATCTTGTAGCATCTTAAAGGCAATGATATGGGCTTTAGGTTTTACCTTGAATGAAAGGGGAACTTTAGATGGTGCTGTGTGAATGGGGCCACCCTATCCCTTGTGGGGATGGTACCTTATAGAAGGTAAGGGAAGAAGTAAGCTATTGTAATGATCAAGGCAAAGATGATGACAGTTAGGGCAATTTATGTAATATAGTATTTGGTGTGAAATGTTTGTGTTCTGAAGAGATTTAGAGGTCAAGTGAGGATATGCCATTTAGTCAGGGATCAGGTATCAGAATGGGAAGACCAATGGGTCCAAAGATTTGCTCTGAATAACTAGAACACAGTGGTCCTTTATTGAGATAGGAAATGCTAGGGAAGAGAGTTTTTGTATGATTAGATCAAAAGTTTGCTTCTGTTGTACTAAGTTTGAGATTTCCTGTAGACTTTGTAAAAAATGTGAAGGAGATAGTTGAATATGCTGCTGCTGCTGCTAAGTCACTTCAGTCATGTCCAACTCTGTTTGACCCCATAGATGGCAGCCCACCAGGCTCCTCCATCTGTGGGATTTTCCAGGCTGGAGTGGGGTGCCATTGCCTTCTCCGATATTTGAATATATGAAACTGTAGTTCTGTGGAAAGGTCCAGATAAAAGACAGGCACTTGACTTCTAGTAGAGCTCAGGGAACCCTACTCAGTGCTCTGTGGTGAACTAAGTGGGAAATAAAAAAAAAGAGGCAATATATGCATATAGCTGACTTACTTTGCTGTACAGTAAAAACCAACACATTGTAAAGCCACTAGACTTGAGTGAAAAATTAATAAAAAGAGAAGAGCTAATGCCTAGCCTTCTAAAACTCTTTCAAGAAGTTGCAGAGGAAGGAACTTTCAAACTCATTCTACGAGGCCATCATCACCCTGATATCAAAACCAGACAAAGATAACACAGAAAAAGAATACAACAGGCCAGTATCACTGATGAATATTGATGCAAAAATCCTCAACAAAATTTAGCAAACAGAAATCAGCAACACATCAAAAAGCTCATACACCATGATCAAGTTGGGTTTATTCCAGGGATGCAAGGATTTTTCAATATATACAAATCAATCAATGTGATGTACCATATTAACAAATTGAAAGATAAAAACCATATGGTCTCAGTACATGCAGAAAAAGCCTTTGACAAAATTCAGCACCCATTTATTATTTTTTTAAAATTTTATTATATTTAACTTTACAATATCATATTGGTTTTGCCATATATCAAAATGAATCTGCCATAGGTATACATGTGTTCCCCATCCTGAACCCTCCTCCCTCCCCATACCATCCCTCTGGGTTGTCCCAGTGCACCAGTCCCAAGCATCCAGTATCGTGCATCGAACCTGAACTGGCCACTCATTTCATATATGATATTATACATATTTCAATGCCACTCTCCCAAATAATCCCACCCTCTCCCTCTCCCAGAGTCCAAAAGACTGTTCTATACATCAGTGTCTCTTTTGCTGTCTCATATACAGGGTTATTGTTACCATCTTTCTAAATTCTATATATATGCGTTAGTATACTGAATTGATGTTTTTCTTTCTGGCTTACTTCACTCTGTATAATAGGCTCCAGTTTCATCCACCTCAGAACTGATTCAAATGCATTCTTTTTAATGGCTGAGTAATACTCCTTTGTGTATATGTACCACAGCTTTCTTATCCATTCATCTGCTGATGGACATCTAGGTTGCTTCCATGTCCTGGCTATTGTAAACAGTGCTGCAATGAACATCGGGGTACACGTGTCTCTTTCAATTCTGGTTTCCTCTGTGTGTGTGCCCAGCAGTGGGACTGCTGGATCATAAGGCAGTTCTATTTCCAGTTTTTTAAGGAATCTCCACACTGTTCTCCATAGTGGCTGTACTAGTTTGCATTCCCACCAACAGTGTAAGAGGGTTCCCTTTTCTCCACACCCTCTCCAGCATTTAATGCTTGTAGACTTTTGGATCGCAGCTATTCGGACTGGCGTGAAATGGTACCTCATGGTGGTTTTGATTTGCATTTCTCTGATAATAAGTGATGTTGAGCATCTTTTCATGTATTTGTTAGCCATCTGTATGTCTTCTTTGGAGAAATGTCTATTTAGTTCTTTGGCCCATTTTTTGATTGGGTCATTTATTTTTCTGGAATTGATCTGTAGGAGTTGCTTGTATATTTTTGAGATTAGTTGTCTGTCTGTTGCTTCATTTGCTATTATTTTCTCCCATTCTGAAGGATGTCTTTTCACCTTGCTTATAGTTTCTTTTGTTGTGCAGAAGCTTTTAAGTTTAATTAGGTCCCATTTGTTTATTTTTGATTTTATTTCCAATATTCTGGGAGGTGGGTCATAGAGGATCCTTCTGTGATGTATGTCAGAGAGTGTTTTGCCTATGTTCTCCTCTAGGAGTTTTATAGTTTCTGGTCTTACATTCAGATCTTTAATCCATTTTGAGTTTATTTTTGTGTATGGTGTTAGAAAGTGCTCTAGTTTCATTCTTTTACAAGTGGTTGACCAGTTTTCCCAGCACCACTTGTTAAAGAGATTGTCTTTAATCCATTGTATATTCTTGCCTCCTTTGTCAAAGATAAGGTGTCCATAGGTGTGTGGGTTTATATCTGGGCTTTCTATTTTGTTCCATTGATCTATATTTCTGTCTTTGTGCCAGTACCATACTATCTTGATGACTGTGGCTTTGTAGTAGAGCCTGAAGTCAGGCAGGTTGATTCCTCCAGTTCCATTCTTCTTTCTCAAGATATCTTTGGCTATTTGAGGTTTTTTGTATTTCCATACAAATTGAGAAATTATTTGTTCTAGCTCTGTGAAGAATACCGTTGGTACCTTGATGGGGATTGCATTGAATCTATAAATTGCTTTGGGTAGTATACTCATTTTCACTATATTGATTCTGCCAATCCATGAACATGGTATATTTCTCCATCTATTAGTGTCCTCTTTGATTTCTTTCACCAGTGTTTTATAGTTTTCTATATATAGGTATTTTGTTTCTTTAGATATATTCCTAAGTATTTTATTCTTTCATTGCAATGGTGAATGGAATTGTTTCCTTAATTTCTCTTTCTATTTTCTCATTATTAGTGTACAGGAATGCAAGGGACTTCTGTGTGTTGATTTTATATCCTGCAACTTTACTATATTCATTGATTAGTTCTAGTAATTTTCTGGTGGAGTCTTTAGGGTTTTCTACGTAGAGGATCATGTCATCTGCAAACAGTGAGGGTTTTACTTCTTCTTTTCCAATTTGGATTCCTTTTATTTCTTTTTTGTTCTGATTGCTGTGGCCAAAACTTCCAAAACTATGTTGAATAGTATTGGTGAAAGTGTGCACCCTTGTCTTGTTCCTGACTTTAGAGGAAATGCTTTCAATTTTTCACCATTGAGGATAATGTTTGCTGTGGGTTTGTCATATATAGCTTTTATTATGTTGAGGTATGTTCCTTCTATGCCTGCTTTCTGGAGAGTTTTTATCATAAATGGATGTTGAATTTTGTCAAAGACTTTCTCTGCATCTATTGAGGTAATCATATGGTTTTTATTTTTCAATTTGTTAATGTGGTGTATTATGTTGATTGATTTGTGGATATTGAAGAATCCTTGCATTCCTGGGATAAAGCCCACTTGGTCATGGTGTATGATCTTTTTAATGTGTTGTTGGATTCTGATTGCTAGAATTTTGTTAAGGATTTTTGCATCTACGTTCATCAGTGATATTGGCCTGTAGTTTTCTTTTTTTGTGGCATCTTTGTCAGGTTTGGTATTAGGGTGATGGAGGCCTCATAGAATGAGTTTGGAAGTTTACCTTCCTCTGCAATTTTCTGGAAGAGTTTGAGTAGGATAGGTGTTAGCTCTTCTCTACATTTTTGGTAGAATTCAGCTGTGAAGCCGTCTGGACCTGGGCTTTTGTTTGCTGGAAGATTCCTGATTACAGTTTCAATTTCCGTGCTTGTGATGGGTCTGTTAAGATTTTCTATTTCTTCCTGATCCAGTTTTGGAAAGTTGTACTTTTCTAAGAATTTGTCCATTTCTTCCACGTTGTCTATTTTATTGCCATATAGTTGCTGATAGTAGTCTTTTATGATCCTTTGTATTTCTGTGTTGTCTGTTGTGATCTCTCCATTTTCATTTCTAATGTTATTGATTTGATTTTTCTCCCTTTGTATCTTGATGAGTCTGGCTAATGGTTTGTCAATTTTATTTATCCATTCAAAGAACTAGCTTTTGGCTTTGTTGATTTTTGCTATGATCTCTTTTGTTTCTTTTGCATTTATTTCTGCCCTAATTTTTAAGATTTCTTTCCTTGTACTAACCCTGGGGTTCTTCATTTCTTCCTTTTCTAGTTGCTTTAGGTGTAGAGTTAGATTATTTATTTGGCTTTTTTCTTGTTTCTTGAGGTATGCCTGTATTGCTATGAACTTTCCCCTTAGGACTGCTTTTACAGTGTCCCATAGGTTTTGGGTTGTTATGTTTTCATTTTCATTCGTTTCTATGCAAATTTTGATTTCTTTTTTGATTTCTTCTGTGATTTGTTGGTTATTCAGGAGTGTGTTGTTCAGCCTCCATATGTTGGAATTTTTAGTAGTTTTTCTCCTGTTATTGAGATCTAATCTTACTGCATTATGGTCATGCACAGAAAAGATGCTTGGAATGATTTCAATTTTTCTGAATTTACCAAGGCTAGATTTATGGCCCAGGATATGATCTATCCTGGAGAAGGTTCCATGTGTGCTTGAGAAAAAGGTGAAATTCATTGTTTTGGGATGAAATATCGTATAGACATCAATTAGGTCTAACTGTTCTATTGTTTTGTTTAAAGTTTGTGTTTACTTGTTAATTTTCTGTTTAGTTGATCTATCTATAAATGGGTCAGCACCCATTTATAATTAAATGGGCCTAGAAGGAACCTACCTGAACATGGTAAAGACCATATATGATAAACTTACAGCAAATGTTATTCTCAATGGTGAAAAACTGAAAGCATTCCCCCTAAGATCAGGTACAAGACAAGGGTGTCAACTTTCACCACTATTATTCAAGATAGTTCTGGAAATCCTAGCTACAGCAATCAGAGAAGAAAAAGAAATAAAAGGAGTCCAAATTGGAAAAGAAGAAGTAAATCCCTCACTGTTCTCAGATGACATGATTCTGTACATAGAAAACTCTAAAGATAGTATCAGAAAATTACTAGAGCTAAGCAGTGAATATAGCAAAGTTGCAGGATATGAAATGAATGCACAGAAGTCACTTGCATTTCTATATACTAACAATGAAAAATCAGAAAGAGAATGAAGGAATCAATCCCTTTCACCATTGCAACTAAAAGAAATATCTAGGAATAAACTTACCTAAGGAGACAAAAGAACTGTACACAGAAAATTATAAGACACTAATGAAAGAAATCAAAGACAACATAAACAGATGGAGAGATATTCCGTATTCCTGGGTAGGAAGAATCAATATTGTGAAAATGACTATACTACTAAACTCAATCTATAGATTCAGTGTGATCCCTATCAAATTACCAATGACATTTTTCACAGAACTAGGACAAAATATTTCACAGTTCAGATGGAAACACAAAAGACCCTGAATAGCCAAAGCAGTCTTGAGAAAGAAGAATGGAGCTGGAGGAATCAACCTTCCTGACTTCAGATTACTACAAAGTTACAGTCATCAAGACAGTATGATACCTGCACAAAAACTGAAATATAGACCAATGGAACAAGATAGAAAGCCCAGAAATAAACCCATGCACTTATGGGTACCTTATTTTTGACAAAGGAGGCAAGAATATACAATGGGGCAAACAGCCTCTTCAATAAATGGTGCTGGGAAAACTGGACAGCTACATGTAAAAGAATGAAATTAGAACACTTCCTAACACCATATGCAAAGATAAACTCAAAATGGATTAAAGACCTAAATATAAGCCCAGAAATGGTGAAACTCTTAGAGGAAAACAGGCAGAGCACCCAAGGACATAAAGCAAAGCAAAATTCTCTATGACCCACCTCCTTGAGTAATAAAAATAATAACAAAAGTAAACAAATGGGACCTGATTAAACTTAAAAGCTTTTGCACAGCAAAGGAAACTATAAGCAAGGTGCAAAGATAACCCTCAGAATGGCAGAAAATAATAGTAAATGAAACAACTGACAAAGGATTAATTTACAAAATATAGAAGCAGCTCATACAACTCAGTGCCAGAAAAACAAACATCCCAGTCAAAAAGTGGGAAGAAGACCTAAACAGACATTTCTCCAAAGAAGACGTACACATGGCTAACAAACACATGAAAAGATGCTCAGTATCGCTCATTATTAGAGAAATGCAAATCAACACTACAGTGAGATATCACCTCACATTGGTCAGAATGACCATCATCAAAAAGCTTATAAACAATAAATGCTGGAGAGGGTGTGGAGAAAGGGAATGCTTTTGCACTGTTGGTGGGAATGTAAATTGATACAGCCAGTATTGAAGACGGTATGGAGATTCCTTAAAAAACTAGGAGTAAAGCCACCATATGACCCAGCAATCCCACTCCTAGGCATATACCATGAGGAAACCAAAATTGAAAAAGACACATGTATCCCATTGCTCATTGCAGCACTATTTACAGTAGCTAGAACATGGAAGCAACCTAGATGTCCATCAACAGATGAATGGACAAAGAAGTTGTGGTACATATACACAATGGAATATTACTCAGCCATAAAAATGAATGCCTTTGAGTCAGTTCTGATGAGTTGGGTGAACCTAGAACCTGTTATACAGAGTGAAGTGATTCAGAAAGAGAAAGAGAAATATTGTATTCTAACACATATATACGTAATCTAGAAAAATGGTACTGAAGAATTTATTTATAGGGCAGCAATGAAGAAACAGAGAGAATAGGCTTGTGGACATGGGGAGAGGGGAGGAGAGGGTGAGATATATGGAAAGAGTAACATGGAAACTTACATTACCATGTGTAAAATAGATAGCCAACGGGAATTTGCTGAATGGCTGAGGAAACTCAAACGGGCTCTGTATCAACCTAGAGGGGTGGGATGGGGAGGGAGATGGGAAGGAGGTTCAAAAGGGTGGGCATATATGTATAGCTATGCCTGATTGATTCATTTTGAGGTTTGACAGAAAACAACAAAATTCTGCAAAGCAATTATCGTTCAATAAAAAAATAAATTAAAAAAAAAGATAGGCACTTGACAATTGTCATCTTTCAGACATTTAATGCTGTGGCATTGACTGAGATGACTAGAAAAACTGATAGAGAGAAAATAGGAAGGACAAAGGCTGAATCCTGGGGCAGTCAAAGATTCTGAGTTTGGAAAGATGTATTAGTTTCCTGTTACTGTTGAAACAAATTACCACACTCTCAGAGAACTGAAAAGAGAACTTTAAAATTCTGGAGATCAGAAATCTAAAATGAAGGTGATAGGGCTGTGTTTCTTGAGACTGCAGTGGAGACTATTTCCTTGACATTTCTGGTTTCTAGAGGCCACTTCATTCTTGGCTCCTGGCCTGTCCTTCATACCACTCCAAACTCTTGCTTTCAGTATTCCTGCTTTCCGTGTCCTGCCTTCCTCTGAGAAGAATTCTAGTGATGACATCAGGCACACCTAGATCATCCAGGATGATCTTCCTGTCTCAAAGTCTCTAATGTTATCTTCAAAGTCCCTTTACTATATTAATGGACATACTCAGATTCTGGGAATTAGGAAATGGATATCTTGGGAAGGACATTTTTCAGGAGAGGAGTGGCCACAGAGTAAGAGGGTAATGTTCCAGGAGCCTAGTGAAGGAGTTCAAGAATGATTCAGTGCTCCATAATGGTTTAAACAGAAGAAAGGATTGAGAATTGACCATAAGCCTTACTAATGTGAGATGAGCGGTGTTAGAAGGGGAGTAGTAGTAACAGAAGCCTGGGTGCAATTGATTGGCTAGAGAATAGGAGGCCGTTCTTTATAGGAACTCCATGCATATGGAGGAGACAAATGGGGATAACCTAAGGGGGTAATAAAAAAGAATTTTTTTTTTGTTAAGGAGGATGGCATAGCATATTGACTGTAGTTATTGTTGTTCTGTCACTAAGTTATGTCTGACTCTTTGTGACCCTCTGGACTACAGCACGCCAGGCTTCTGTGGTCCTACACTTTCCCCAGAGTTTGCTTAAACCCGTGTCCATTGAGTCGGTGCTGCCATCCAACCATCTCGTCCTCTGTTGCTCCTTTCTCCTCCTACCCTCAATCTTTCCCGGCATCAGAGTCTTTTTCCA
This sequence comes from Tragelaphus eurycerus, assembly GCA_935064755.1. Classification (NCBI taxonomy): domain Eukaryota; kingdom Metazoa; phylum Chordata; class Mammalia; order Artiodactyla; family Bovidae; genus Tragelaphus; species Tragelaphus eurycerus. Next base: position 24,009,304 of record CAKXYN010000025.1, on the reverse strand, counting down.
GTGAACTGGGGTCTTCACATCAGGTGACGAAAGTATTAGAGCTTCCACATCAATACTTCCAATGAATATTCAGGGTTGATTTCCTTTAGCATTGACTGGTTTGATTTCCTTACAGTCCAAGGGACTCTCAAGAGTCTTATCCAGCACCATCAGTTCTTCAGCGATTAGCCTTCTTTATGATCCAAATCTTACATTTGTATATGACTACTGGAAAAACCATAGTATTGACTATGGCATACCATTGGCAAAACCAAACCAAACCAAACCATTGGGAAAATAATGCCTCTGCTTTTTGATACACTGTCTAGGTTTGTCACCGTTTGTTCCAAGGAGCAAACATTTTATTTCTAGGTTACAGTCACCATCCACAGTGATTTTAGAGCCCAAGAAAATAAAATCTGTTACTGCTTCCACTTTTTCCCCCGACCATTTGCCGTGAGGTGATGGAATCAGATGCCATGATCTTAGTTTTCTGAGTGTTGAGTTACAGGGCACCCTTTTCACTCTCCTCTTTCATCCTCATCAAGAGGCTCCTTAGTTCCTCTTCACTTTCTGCCATTGGAGTGATATCATCTCTTTATATGAAGTGGTTGATGTTTTTCCTGGAAATCTTGATTCTAGCTTGTGATTCATCCAGCCTGGCATTTTGTATGATGTACTCTGCATATAAGTTAAATAAACAAGATGACTATATACAGCCTTGACATACTCCTTTCCTAATTTTGAATCATTCACATGTTTCATGAAAGGTTCTAACTGTTGCTTCTTGACCTGCATTCAAGTTTCTCAGGAGACAGGTAAAGTGGTCTGGTATTCCCATCTCTTGAAGAATTTTCCAGTTTATTGTAATCCACTCAATCATAGTCTTTAGCATAGTCAGTGAAACAGAGGTAGTTTTTTTTTTTTTTGGAATTCCCTTGCTTTTTCTATGATCCAGTGGATGTTGGCAATTTGATCTCCGGTTCCTCTGCCTTTTCTAAATCCAGCTTGAACATCTGGAAGTTCACGGTTCACGTACTGTTGAAGCCTGGCTTGAAGGATTTTGAGCATTACCTTGCTAGCTTGTGAAATGAACACAATTGTACAGTAGTTTGAACATTGTTTGGCATTGCTCTTCTTTGGGATTGGAATGAAAACTGACCTTTTCCAGTCCTGTGACCACTGTTGAATTTTCCAATTTGCTGACATGCTAACTGCAACACCTTAACAGCATCATCTTTTAGGATTTGAAATAGCTCAGCTGGAATTTCATCACCTCCACTGGCCTTGTTTGTTATAATGCATCCTAAGTCCCATTTTATTTCAGGTTCCAGGATGTCAGGCTCTAGGTGAGTGACCACATCATGTGGTTATTTGGGTGTTTAAGACTTTCCTTGTATAGTTCTTTTGTGTATTTTTGTGATTTCTTTTTAATCTTTTCTGCTTCTGTTAGGCCCTTACCATTTTTGTTCTTTATTGTGCCCATCTTTGCATGAAATGTTCCCTTGGTATCTCTAATTTTCTTGAAGAGATCTCTAATCTTTCCCATTTTTAAATTTTCCTCTATTTCTTTGCACTATTCATCTAAGAAGGCCTTCTTATCTCTCCTTGCTATTCTTTGGCATTCTGCATTCAGTTATTGCATTAACATATTGATATGCTGATGTAATTATTTCAGTTCAGGTTAGTTGCTCAATTGTGTCCAACTCTTTGTGACCCCATGGACTGCAGTACGCCAGGCTTCCGTGTCTATCACCAATTCCCAGAGCTTACTAAAGGTCATGTCCATTAAGGTGGTGATGCCATCCAACCATCTCATCCTCTGTCATCCCCTTCTCCTCCCTCCTTCAGTCTTTCTCAGCATCAGGATCTTTTCAAATGAATCAGTTCTTTGCATCAGGTGGCCAAAGTATTGGAGTTTCAGCTTCAGCATCAGTTCTTCCAATGAATATTCAGGACTGACTGATACTGTATTGAGAAGGGATAGGGTATAGTATAAGGCTACAGAGACAGGAGCTAAGGCCATATTTGGGTATAGATGTAAATTAATAGACATAGGAAGGATGTGGAATTTGTTATCCAGTTTTTATCTTCTCAGTGATATGGGATGCAATTATTAGGTGAGACCCAGGGAGGGGTGGTATCTAGGCTTAGAAAAGAGAAGGTTTGAAAGAGTAAATACTGTTTTGTGTTCTTAAACTCTTACACTTAAGCTAAAAATATGCAAAACTTGTCCCAAGGTAAAACGCAAAATTGTCCCAAGGAAAAAAATACATCTATATTCAAGAATTATTTTCTGGGCATTTGTGGAAAATTGAAATATTGGATTGAAAAACCACCTAAATGGGTTAGTCATTAATGTGATCTTGAAATATGTACTTGACCTGTGAAGTTGTTATATTATTATCAAGGGTGTAACTTTCCTTTGTGGAACTCATATAGAAAATACATAATAGTGTTAATCATTTCCTGAGTTCATCAGAAATTAGTTGTAAGTCTGGTCACGTGAGATTGAATTATATGCAGAAGAAACACATCTTAATCTGATATAAAGTCATATGGCCGTGACCAAAAAGGTTTTTTATTTTCATTTTTTTGAATTCAAGATTATGGATGACTCTTCCTCCTCAAATGGTGCCATGGTGCTGGGCGCTTATGGATATCAGGATGCAGTTCTGTACGTGGGTCTGCTGTATTGTTTTCCCGACCATTTCTCATCTGCTCTCATTCATTCTCCTGTTCTATGTGCTCTAGTTATGCTCACCTTATTTCCACAAATACAAGTTTGGTCTAGAAGTTTACTTCCTATCTTGCTATATATCCTTTAGATAGTAAGTAAATTATCATTTAGGGAAGACTTTACTGTCCGCCCTCACATCCACTGGGTTAGACCAGCCTACTATACATTTTCCAAGTGCCCTGTTTTTTCTGCCCAGCATCACAATTAGAGTGGAATAATTACTTGTGAAATCCATTATGAAATGTCCAACTCTCCTGCTAGACCATGAGCCCTGTGAAGGTACGGATGGTATCTGTCTTAGCAACTTGCCTGACACATTTTTAGTATCAAGTACATATTTGTTCAATGGATGAACAGAAAAGAATATGCATATAAATATGAAAAATCTCCAATGTACTGGTTCTTTTGGGCTACTGCAAGATATTAACACTGTTTCCACTGTGCATTTAGATACCTATGCAAATGTTACTTCATTAAAGGAGCTTTCCACTGATAACCTCATATAAAATAATATTCTTCATCATATGATGCTTTATTCTGCTTTAGTTTCATATCACTGACATATTTTTGGTAGGTTTTTCTCTTTCCTGAATGTTCAATGAGAGCAGGGATTTTGTCTTATCTCTAGCACCTGGAAGAGTTGATGGCTTCTGTGAAGTTTGTAATATTTTCAAATGTAAGAATTTTATACATATATAGGTATACATAGGTATATGTTTATTTGTTATCACTTAGGTCAGTTATCACTTAGGTCAGTTATTTGGAGAAGGCAATGGCACCCCACTCCAGTACTCTTGCCTGGAAAATCCATGGATGGAGGAGCCTGATAGGCTGCAGTCCATGGGGTCACTAAGAGTCGGACACGACTGAACGACTTCACTTTTTACTTTCACACATTGGAGAAGGAAATGGCAACCCACTCTAGTGTTCTTGCCTGGAGAATCCCAGGGACAGGGAAGCCTGGTAGCCTGACGTCTACAAGGTCGCACAGAGTGGGACATGACTGAAGCGACTTAGCAGTAGCAGCAGCAGGTCAGTTATTATATAAAAAGCTTTGCATGGGGGCACTATAAATGTGTATGTACATACTGAATTCTTTTCTAAAACCTTCAAGAAATTCATCTGAGAAATCAGAAATGTAGACAGATATTTGGGTTTAAAGCTGGTGATTTGCAACATTTTTGTAAATGTGAAAAATTCTATTTGGCCTCTATTTCTAGAGACTAATTAGTAATTTTAAAGTGTCACTTCAAGTTGTTTTGAGGGAATTTTTATGGAGCATGAATATGCTCATGATATTATATTAATATAATTTGTTTTGTTAACTCTATATAATGTGTATTTATGCTTACATGTCCAAATGTGTGTGTATGAGTACATACACACAGTAGGAAAACGAGTTGGGTATGTGAATACTGACATGTGACTGAGTTGACAGTAATTGAAGTCATTAAAAATCTGCAGATGTGATATACAGAGTACATCATGAGAAATGCTGGACTGGAAGAAACAGAAGTTGGAATCAAGATTGCTGGGAGAAATATCAATAACCTCAGATATGCAGATGATACCACCCTTATGGCAGAAAGTGAGGAGGGGCTAAAAAGCCTCTTGATGAAAGTGAAAGTGGAGAGTGAAAAGGTTGGCTTAAAGCTCAACATTCAGAAAACGAAGATCATGGCATCTGGTCCCATCACTACATGGGAAATAGATGGAGAAACAGTGGAAACAGTGTCAGACTTTGTTTTTCTGGGTTCCAAAATCATTGCAGATGGTGACTGCAGCCATGAAATTAAAAGACGCTTACTCCTTGGAAGGAAAGTTATGACCAACCTAGATAGCATATTCAAAAGCAGAGACATTACTTTGCCAACAAAGATTCGTCTAGTCAAGGCTATGGTCTTTCCTGTGGTCATGTATGGATGTGAGAGCTGGACTGTGAAGAAGGCTGAGTGCCGAAGAATTGATGCTTTTGAACTGTGGTGTTGGAGAAGACTCTTGAGAGTCCCTTGGACTGCAAGGAGATCCAACCAGTCCATTCTGAAGGAGATCAGCCCTGGGATTTCTTTGGAAGGAATGATGCTAAAGCTGAAACTCCAGTATTTTGGCCACCTCATGCGAAGAGCTGACTCATTGGAGAAGACTCTGATGCTGGGAGGGATTGGGGGCAGGAGGAGAAGGGGACGCCAGAGGATGAGATGGCTGGATGGCATCACTGACTCGATGGATGTGAGTCTGAGTGACCTCCGGGAGTTGGTGATGGACAGGGAGGCCTGGCGTGCTGCGATTCATGGGGTCGCAAAGAGTTGGACACGACTGAGCGACTGATCTGATATGAATACTAAGTATTTGGTTTTGATTGGTTTTGGACTTTCCAATGTACTTGATTTTGTTGCTTAGTTCAGTTCAGTCTCTCAGTTGTGTCTGACTCTTTGCTACCCCATGAACCGCAGCATGCCAGGCCTCCCTGTCCATCACCAACTCCCAGAGTTCACTCAAACCCACCTCCATTGAGTCAGTGATGCCATCCAACCATCTCATCCTCTGTCATCCCCTTCTCCTCCTGCCCTCAATCTTTCCAAGCATCACAGTCTTTTCAAATGAGTCAGCTCTTCGCATCAGGTGGCCAAAGTAATGGAGTTTCAGCTTCAACATCAGTCCCTCCAATGAACACCCAGGACTGATCTCCTTTAGAATGGACTGGTTGGATCTCCTTGCAGTCCAAGGGACTCTCAAGAGTCTTCTCCAACACCACAGTTCAAAAGCATCAATTCTTCGGTGCTCAGCTTTCTTCACAGTCCAACTCTCACATCCGCACATGACCACTGGAAAAACCATAGCCTTGACTAGACAGACCTTTGTTGGCAAAGTAATATCTGCTTTTTAATATGCTATCTAGGTTGGTCATAACTTTCCTTCCAAGGAGTGTCTTAATTTCATTGACTGCAATCACCATCTGCAGTGATTTTGGAGCCCAGAAAAATAAAGTCAGCCATTGTTTCCACTGTTTCCCCATCTATTTCCCATGAAGTGATGGGACCAGATGCCATGATCTTAATTTTCTGAATGTTGAGCTTTAAGCCAACTTTTTCAATTTCCTCTTTCACTTTCATCAAGAGGCTCTTATTTCTTCTTCACTTTCTGCCATAAAGGTGGTATCATCTGCATATCTGGGGTTATTGATATTTCTCCTGGCAATCTTGATTCCAGCTTGTGCTTCCCAGCCCAGTGTTTCTCATGATGTACTCTGCATATAAGTTAAATAAGCAGGGTGACAATATACAGCCTTGATGTACTCCTTCTCCTATTTGGAACCAGTCTGTTGTTCCATGTCCAGTTCTAACTGTTACTTCCTGACCTGCATACAAATTTCTCAAGAGGCACGTCAGGTGGTCCAGTATTCCCATCTCTTTCAGAATTTTCCACAACTTATAGTGATCCACACAGTCAAAGGCTGTGGCATAGTCAATAAAGCTATTGTTGCTTAGAAATGATTAAAAAAAACTTTCATTTTTTGAATTTTTAATGATATCAAGCAGCTGCTAAAGAAGAAGATGGCTAAAGAATAACTAACAAATTCAGCAGTGAAAATTATGCAGTCTATAGAAACACGAGGGAAAGCACTAGATTGGTTCACAGTATTCTTATTGGATACTCAAATACATAATCATGTTATGTACTGTTTTTGAAAAATTTTGTACAAATGCTTTTAAAATTACATGCATCAGTTTCTTGAGGAAAATTGATATGGTGGGTACAGATGGTATTCTAAACTTTATTGAGAGATGTGGCCTCATTTCTAACACAAATGTTTAAGTTTTCAGTGAGAATCTTAGAAGATAAATTTTTGTGAAAATGCACACACATGGAAGACATCAGGTCTCAACTAGTGACAGAATTGTTCTTTTGGTGTTAACTATGTACTCTTTGATATCGTAGACTTTACTGTAGAGATTAATGTGTTAAATTTTCTCAATCTCCATTAAGAGTATTTTAATAAAAACGAGTGTTTAACTTGAAAGGGAAAAAAACATCTTTCAAAAACATGCCTAAAACAACCGTTTGATTTTTAAAGATTCCTGTCACTTAAGTATCTAGGTCCAAGAATACAGTCATACAATTAAAGGAATATAACAGGAATTTCCCTTTGTAATATGTATCTTGCCCACCCCCACACGTATTAGAATGACTAAGACTTGTTTCTTATACTGGGTATTAACACATTAGTCTTTAAATGCTGAGTTAACAAGAAACCGATTTTGAACATGAAATTTTGTGGAGTCTTTTCTTTATACCCACCAGCAGTACACTTCTCAGCTGTTGTATTGCCATTTTTAACATGATGTGCTTGCCCGTTCCTTCTCCTTCCCCACTCAGTGTTTAGGTAGGCCTGGATTGGAGTTGGAGTGATCAGGAAGAGCCTTAGAATAAAGTCTCAGAGGAAATCTCACATTACATGGAGTTTTGAAAAGGAAAAGTAGTTTTGATTTGCATTTCTCTGATAATGAGTGATGTTGAGCATCTTTTCATGTGTTTGTTAGCCATCTGTATGTCTTCTTTGGAGAAATGTCTATTTAGTTCTTTGGCCCATTTTTTGATTGGGTTGTTTATTTTTCTGGAATTGAGCTGCAGGAGTTGCTTGTATATTTTTGAGATTACTTGTCAGTTGCTTCATTTGCTATAGTTTTCTCCTGTTCTGAAGGCTGTCTTTTCACCTTGCTTATAGTTTCTTTTGTTGTGAAGAAGCTTTTAATTTTAATTAGATCCCATTTGTTTATTTTTGCTTTTATTTCCAATATTCTGGGAGGTGGTTCATAGGGGATCCTGCTGTGATGTATGTTGGAGAGTGTTTTGCCTATGTTCTCCTCTATGAGTTTTATAGTTTCTAGTCTTATGTTTAGATCTTTAATCCATTTTGAGTTTATTTTTGTGTATGGTGTTAGAAAGTGTTCTAGTTTCATTCTTTTACAAGTGGTTGACCAGTTTTCCCAGCACCACTTGTTAAAGAGATTGTCTTGAATCCATTGTATATTCTTGCCTCCTTTGTCAAAGATAAGATGTCCATAGGTGCGTGGATTTATCTCTGGGCTTTCTATTTTGTTCCATTGATCTATATTTCTGTCTTTGTGCCAGTACCATACTGTCTTGATGACTGTGGCTTTGTAGTAGAGCCTGAAAGTCAGTCAGGTTGATTCCTCCAGTTCCATTCTTCTTTCTCAAGATTGCTTTGGCTATTCGAGGTTTTTTGTATTTCCATACAAATTGTGAAATTATTTGTTCTAGCTCTGTGAAAAATACCTGGCTGTGATCCAAAAGTCTACAAGCAATAAATGCTGGAGAGGATGTGGAGAAAAGGGAACCCTCTTACACTGTTGGTGGGAATGCAAACTAGTACAGCCACTATGGAGAACAGTGTGGAGATTCCTTAAAAAATTGGAAATAGAATTGCCATACAATCCAGCGATCCCACTGCTGGGCACACACACCGAGGAAACCAGAATTGAAAGAGACACGTGTACCCCGATGTTTAGGACATGGAAGCAACCTAGATGTCCATCAGCAGATGAATGGATAAGAAAGCTATGGGACATATACACAATGAAGTATTACTCAGCCATTAAAAAGAATGCATTTGAATCAGTTCTAATGAGATGGGTGAAACTGGAGCCTATTATACAGAGTGAAGTAAGCCAGAAAGAAAAACACCAATACAGTATACTAACACATATATATGGAATTTAGAAAGATGGTAACAATAACCCTGTATGCGAGACAGCAAAAGAGACACAGATGTATAGAACAGTCTTTTGGACTCTATGGGAGAGGGAGGAGGGGATGATTTGGGACAGTGGCATTAAAACATGTATAAAGCATATAAGAAACGAATCACCAGTCCAGGTTCGATGCAGGCTACAAGAAGCTTGGGGCTGGTGCACTGGGATGACCCAGAGGGATGGTATGGGGAGGGAGGTGGGAGGGGGGTTCAGGATGGAGAACACATGTACACCCATGGCAGATGCATGTTGATGTATGGCAAATCCAATACAATATTGCAAAGTAAAAAAAAAAAATTTAAAAACATAAGTAAAAAACAAAGAAAAGGAAAAGTAGGAAAGATAGGAGGGCACAAATTGTTTTTATAAATGAAGAATTGACCCGCTTTTGCTGTCTCCCATGCATTTTGGATAGTTTACATTTTCCTTTGTTTCAAGGTATTTTACTTTTGTCTTTGATTTTCTTGTCCATTGGTTACTCAATAACATGTTGTTTAGTTTCATACATTTGTTTTTTCTAATTTTCTACTTGGAGCTGCTCTTTAGTTTCATGGTTGGAAAAGATGCTTGATTTTATTTCAGTTCTCTTAAATTTATTGAGACTTGTTTTGTTACCTAACATGGCGTCTATCCTAGAAAATGTTTCATGTGCACTTGAAAATAATGTGTATTATATAGTTTTTGTGTATTATATAGTTTTTGTATGGAAAGTTCTGTATCCAATCTATCTTGGCTAATGTGTCTTAAGGCCATTATTTCTATATCAGTTTTTTTCATCTGGATGATCTGTTCATTGTTGTGAGTCTTAAAGTCACCTAGTATTAATATATTGCTGTACATCTCTCCCTTTATGTCTATTAATATTTACTTTATGTATTTAGGTGCTCCTACATCGAGTGTATAAATATTTTTGTTTTATCTTCTTTTGGATTAACTTCTTTATTACTCTTTAATGCCCTTGTCTTCAGTTAGTTTTTCTTGTACAGTCTTTTTTGTTAAGTATGCATGTTGCTATCCCCAACTGTATGTTTTTTGCTTCCATTTGTATGGAATTTTTTCAATCATTTCACTTTCAATCTTTTTGTGTTTTTGTATCTTATACTAGTCTCTTGTAGGCAGCTTATAGATAGGTCTCATTTTTTTGGTCCATTCAGGTGCTCTGTCTTTTGGAGCATTTAGTTTATTTACATTAAAAATGATTGATATGTATTGATAGATATTGTTTGGGTGATTTCCACTATTTTGTCTTCCAGATTGAAGATACATTTTTCTGGATACAGAAAATTTTATGGATACAGAATCACCTATTGTTTTATTGATTGCTTCTAGTGTATTTTTCATTTCAGTTGTTGTGTTCTTCAGTTCTGATTAGTTCTTTCTTACAGTTTGTAACTTTTTGTTAATAGTCTTTTCTCTGTTTTTGTCCTGAGTTGGGTAAGCATGTTTATGACTGTTACTTTAACTCTTTATTAGGTAAGTTATCTCTCTTTCATTAGACTTGGGGAGAACGGGTTTATCTTGTTCTTTAATTTCTGCATATCTTTGAATTAAGCAGAATAGCTGCCTCTTCTGGTCTTAGGGCTTCCCTGGTGGCTCAGCTAGTAAAGAATCTGCCTGCAATGCAGGAGACCCCTGTTTGATTCCTAGGATGGGTAGTTCCCTGGAGAAAGGATAGGCTACCCACTCCAGTATTCTTGGGGTTCCCTGTGGTTCAGATGGTAAAGAATCCTCCTGCAATGCAGGAGACCTGGGTTCGATCGCTGGGTTGGGAAGATCCCCTGGAGGAGGGCATGACAACCCACTCCAGTATTCTTACTTGGAAAATTCCCATGGACAGATGAGCCTGGTGAGCTACAGTCCATGGGGTGACAAAGAGTCAGACATGACTGAATGACTCAGCACACACACTCAGCTGGTCTTAAGGGCCTGGCTTTGTTTAGGAGTGTGCCTAGTGTAGCCTCTGTGGGATGGGTGACTTGGAGAGGTGGGCTGGAATGGTCTTGGGCTGGAGGGTCTCTAGGTGCACTGTGATGGGGCTCCCTTGGACGGACCACTGGAACTTGAATGGGCACTGTGAGGTTCTGGTGTGCACTATAGGAGAGCTGACTTGGTAAGGTGCCTGGAGCTGATATGGGCCCAGGGGTTGTGGGGGCACTGCGGCAGCATTGGCAGGCCAGTTGAGTGCCTGGACTGTGTTCCCACCTGTGCCGTCAAGGTGGAGGAATGCAAAAAATGGCAGTCTCTGGTGCCTCTGATCCCAGAGAGAGTTTCAGCTGTTCCTCACTATCCCTATGCCTTCCGTTTGGCAAATGCTCTTTGGTTAGTAAATGCATTTCCTTCATGTAGTATGCTATGCTAAGTCACTTCAGTCGTGTCCGACTCTGTGCGACCCCATAGACGGCAGCCCACCAGGCTCCCCCGTCCCTGGGATTCTCCAGGCAAGAACGCTGGAGTGGGTTGCCATTTCCTTCTCTAATGCATGAAAGTGAAAAGTGAAAGTGAAGTTGCTCAGTTGTGTCCGACTCTTAGTGACCCCATGGACTGCAGCCTAGCAGGCTCCTCCGTCCATGGAATTTTCCAGGCAAGAGTACTGGAGTGGGGTGCCATTGCCTGGTGCCCTTTAAACCACTGTTTATTTTCCATGGTGCCCCAGGACAGACAGATCTGTGCACAGGCCCCTTGGTGATGTCCCTCCTTACAGCAGGTTGCCACATTGTGGGGTGTGGTTTTCACTGATACCATCTGTCCTACCCATCTTTATCTATGTGGTCTTTCTATTACTTGTTGTGCAGAAGGTGTTCAGTCAGCCCTCAGTTCTTCAGGAGGAAGTCCTCGGTGTGTAGATGTAGACTTGGTGTGTCCATGTGAGGAAATTAGTTCTAGGTCATTTTATGCTGTTGAATTGGACTGAAACCTGATTGCTGCTGTTAATTAACATTTCAGTGTCTGTAATGGTTATTGAACTATCAAAGCTTTGTCATATTCCTGGTGCCGATTTTGACACACTATGTTTTTCTGGAAATTTATCTGTTTATTGATATTTCAAATTTATTGGCATATTATTTTTAATTTTTATCTATAGGAAGAGGCTATTTGTATAAAAATCAGCCAATTATATATCTTCTTTGGAGACATGTCTATTCAAGTCCTTTGTACCTTTCAAAAACTGGGTTGTGTTCTTGTTCACTTGTGGGAATTCTTTATATATTCTGGATATTAATGCCTTACCAGATTAGCTATGCAAATATTTTCTTCTACTCTGTGGACTGCCTTTTCAGTTCTGGTGATACTGCCCTTTGATGCATGGGTCTTTTAATTATGATATACTCTAATTTATCAAATTTTGTCTGTATTTTGGTGCCATATCCAAGAAACCATTGAAAAATCAGTGTCCTGAAACCTATGTTTTCTTCTAAGAGGTTTACAATTTTAGTTTTTACACTTAAGTCTTTGTTTCATTTTGAGTTAGTTTTTGTATATGATGTTAGGTAAGAGTATAACTTGATTCTTTGGCATGTGAATATTCATTTTCCGCAGCATCATTTGTTGAAAATGCTGTCGTTTTCCCATTAAATAGTCTTTGGACTAAATAATTTGACCAAAAATGTAAGGGCTTATTTCTGGACTATTTCTGTTCCACTGGTCTATTTGTCTGTCTTTATCCTAGGACCACACTGATTTGATTACTGTAGTTTTGCATTAAGTTTTGTAGTTGTTTAGTATGTTTTGAAATCACAAAATGTGAGAATTTCTTTTTTGTAGGGTTGTTTTGGGTATTGGAGGTGATCATGCAGTCTTGAATATAATTGACTCCACTGCTGCTCTGCTGCTTAGTTGCTTCAGTTGTGTCCGATTTTTTGTGACCCCATTAACCATAGCCTGCCAAGCTCCTGTGTCCATGGAATTTTCCAGACAAGAATTACTGGGGTAGGTTGCCATTTTCTCCTCCAGGGATTCTTCCTTACCCAGGGATAGAGCCCATGTCTCCTGCATTGGCAGGTGGATTCTTTACCACTGAGGCACTGGGGAAGCCCCTAAACATATTTAACTCTGAATCTTTCTTTTGTTTTCATTGTCTAGCAAAGTGCCTCAAATCTAGTAGATGTTTAATGTATGTTGTTGTGAGAATTCTAAAATTTGTGAGGTCTTGGTATAATAAATTGTAAGAGCATTGTGTATTTTATATTATATACTTAGTGTAAAAACCTTAGAGATATATAAAGTTTTTTCATGCTCTTACCCTGGTTCATACCTATTCTTTAGGAAAGTGTATTAATAAGATATGAATATCTGTCTTTACCTGTGGTAGATAATGTTTTAAAAAATACAGTGTGGAGTCAGTCTAATTACAATCGTTTGTAAGAAAAACAATCGGCAGACAAAAGATGAGGCAAATAGGATATAGAATCAGACTGAAGAGGGGATCACAAAAACAATAGGGCTGTTACTTTCTTCCTGTAGTTTGTCCTGAGTTCATGACATTGTAATGGAAAAATAAGATGGTAGGAAAAAAAATTTCTGGTCTGGGAGATTACTGGAAATCTTTGCTGTGTTTGTACCTTTCTGGTAAGAAAGTTAAAGGTGGGGAATGGAATGCGTGGAAAGAGGCATCCAGTGGAAATATGTGCTCTGTTCTGAGCAGTAAGTAGGCAGAGGGCCTCTTGGAGCTGTCAAAGGCTTTTTGTTTTATCTCTAAAATCCTGATCTTTTGGTTACAGAATTTGGCACGATAAGCTGCTTTTTTTTTTTTTTTTTAAGTAAACAAATGAACTGAAGAGATATAGTATTTTCTCTTTTTGATCTTTTACTACAAGAGTCTGCATCTCATAGTAGGAGCTGACTTCTGGAGGACTGTTGGGAGAGGGCAGGATTTATAAGGAGGTTTGAGAAATTATATGGACACCGAAGAATCAGACATAACTGACAGTCCAGGTCCAGGCTTTGGATGTGACAGGGGATGACCAACAGCAGCCCACAGGCAGTCCTTCTAATTTATGCTCTTCCAAAAATGACAGAGTTCGGACTACCAAGGGATTCCATGATCACATCATGAACCATACTGTGTACTAGCAAAGGGATGCTGTTATTTAGAGCCAAGAAATCAGTTTCAGAATGAAAAAGTTCTTGGTTCACTCGACTGTAGAAGGAAACCTTGTAAGGTTTGGGTTCATCCACAATCAGACGATGAATTAAATTTTGATCTCATTTAGTTCTTGGACTTCTTATGTTAACTTGTGTAGTATATGTATTAACATCTGGGTGTTAACTTACCAGCTCATAGGCAAAAAAGCTTTGGAGGCAGATTTAAGAACTTAAACTCTTATGTGAGGGTCTTTAAAAAAAATTTTTTTTATTGGAGCATAGTTGAGTCACAGGTTTTTTTTTTTTTCAGGTGTACAACAAAGTGAATCAGTTATACATATAGATTTATCCCCCCTTTTAGATTCTTTTCCTGTATAGGCCATTATGCAGTATTGAGTAGGGTTCCCTCTGCTACACAGTAGGTCCTTATTAGTTATTTACTTTATCTGTAGTAGTATGTGTATGTCAATACCAGTTTCCGAATTTATCCCTCCCGAAGCTCTTTGCTTTTAGGAAAATTAGAGAATGATGGGAAAATATATAGTGAGATATTTGGAGTACATACTTTATCATGAAGGAATTTAAATTTTAAAATTCATAGCATTTCATTCACCACCTGTCAAACTGTATGGGGTACTTAATACCCACTGTATTAAGTGGGTGAATTAATGACTATCCTTTTCTGTGTATCTCTGAATTATGTCCTCTTGTAGTGGGTATCTGAATTACACCCATCTGTGGTAGGCATTGCTGGATCAGTTTGGCTAAATTAGAAACTGTTGTTCTGTTAGATTGGCCAAAAGCACAGTATGAATGAGTTTTGGAAGGCTGAAGGAAAGCAGAAGGCATTTTTCTCCTGAAGTCTTTTTTGTCAGATAGATTGACCAACAGTCGCAAAGATGCCTGGTAGCTGCACCCTGTCCTCCCCATGTCACTCCACCTAGTTTGTCCATCCGACTAATAAAGCCATTGACAGTCACTAGCCCCAGTTCACCACAAGACAGACACTGGACTGGGGGCCAGTTGAGGCCGTAGCTACACAGACCTCTCTGTGACTTCCCCTCAGCATCCCCCTTCGGTGGCAGGCCGTGTTTGTCTACTGAGATTGACTGATCAGTGTTGCCTTCTCTGATCCTTGAACCTGCATGTCCAGTGCACATCTTCCCCAGCCACACACAGCCTGAAGTCTAATTCCTGTAATCCCGTATCACATGGTACTCCTCAGACTGGTACATCTAATTCCAGTGTGGAGTTTTGTCCAGACGGTGTCCACTTACGTATTGTACAAGCAACTCTTACTGTTTTGTGTTGTTGCTCAATTATTTTCTTAGCATTTTAAAAAGATGCACATGTGTGTTATAAAGTAATAATTTCACATGCTTTTTGATGCCAAAGTTGTTTGCGTTTGTAATATAGCTTTCTTCTTGGGTGTTTCACAAAGCACTGCCAAAAGAACCAGAAGGAAAGTTTTGCTTTTAAGTGGTTCCGGCAGGGTTTTGTTTTATTGGGCTGTTGCCTAGAACATTGAAAAGTCATGTATAGTGACATAGAAAAGATTATTAACTATATGCTATATTAAATCTGGCATTTTAGGAACCATGTTTGTTGTAGAGAATAGCTGTGTCTGAATAGTTGTGTGGAGCCAACCCCTCAGACTATGTGCCCTTCAACATGTTCTGATATATTGTGGACTTCTAACAAATAAAACTTTAATCTCTGCCCTACACATGATTTCAAGGTTTGTCATGATTTTATGGACATTGTTATTTGTGGGTATAAATGTCTTGAGAAAGAGTTTGATATTTCAAAATAGAACCTCGAGATGTAGTTTAGCATTATCTCAGCCATTAGAGACATTGTCATAGGTTTTTAATAAACTCAATTCCTTTTATAACTAGTAGAATTATTATTATTTTTTAACTGAGACCATTTTGGACAGGGTTTATTTTTAGTGAAACTTAGGAGCACTGCAAAATGCCAAATGGCCATACATGTCATAAACCTCCCAGTAGGTAACCTGAAACAAAATAGTGGTGGTTCTCTGCTTATGATGTTCTCCAGGTTCTGTGTCAAATCATTTCCTAGGTTCTTGGCTCCTAGTCAGGACAGAGTTCCTTGGATAGACAGCTCTTCAGTTTATCATTCAAAAATGATAAACTCTAAATCTTCCTTGAGAGACAGACATGGGTAGAGTAAGAGAGATGAGATGAGATGAGATCAGATCAGATCAGTCGCTCAGTCGTGTCCGACTCTTTGCGACCCCATGAACCGCAGCACGCCAGGCCTCCCTGTCCATCACCAGCTCCCGGAGGTCACCCAGACTCATACCCATCGAGTCAGTGATGCCATCCAGCCATCTCATCCTCTGTCGTCCCCTTCTCCTCCTGCCCTCAATCCCTCCCAGCATCAGAGTCTTCTCCAATGAGTCAACTCTTCACATGAGGTGGCCAAAATACTGGAGTTTCAGCTTTAGCATCATTCCTTCTAAAGAAATTCCAGGATTGATCTCCTTCAGAATGGACTGGTTGGATCTTCTTGATGAGATACATATGTATATATGTGTGTTTGTGTAAAGGGAATGAGGACCAAAGATATGCAAAAGTGGGAAAGAATTCAACCCTTGAAAGAAGGGGATGGGGCTAGGGAAGATACATATTTATACAGTGTGGTGTGTGCGTGCTAGGTCGCTTCCATTGTGTCTGATTCTGTGCGACCCCATGGGCTATAACCCACAAGGCTTCCCTGGCCAAGAGATTCTCCAGGCAAGAATACTAGAGTGGGCTGTCATGCCCTCCTTGAGGGGTTCTTCCCCACCCAGAGATCGAACCCTCATCTCCTGCAGCTCCTGCATTACCAGTGGATTCTGTACTGCTAAGCCACCGGGGAGGCCCATTAGGTGTGGTACTCGGCTCTAAATCCACTCTGCACTGTGTTGCTGGATCCCATAGATGTGCACATCTCTGCTTTGCTGTGGGAGCGTGCTAACAACACACTGCAGGAGGAAAAGGCTTTCCTTCTTGAGTCTGGTGTGCTTTCATTCCTGCTGGATACACAGCTGCCACCTGAGTGTGTGTGGCACTCAGTGCCCCTCACTCTTGAACGGGTTTTTGATGCGAGTTCTGGCCTGCCGTTCTCTGCCTGGTAACAGGCTGCTGGAGGATTTCCTGCTTGCAGTCCTGGACCGCACTTGTGTGCATGCCAATGTTGGTTGCTTGGCATTTCAGCAGGAGGATTTGGGCTTGTCAGTCCCTGTCTGCAGTTCCTTGTTCATCAGTCTCAGGCTCCCGGCCATCCAGAGGGGCTCTTAGCTTGCCAGGCCTCCTTGCTCATGGTTTCTGAAATGCCAGTCTTAGCTTGTTGACTGTGTACCATCTCTGGCCCAGGTCAAGAGGCTAAACTCCTTTACAATGTCAGTGGGCCACAGCCATACTTTCTCCAGTGAGATTGGAATCTCAGCCTTGGATTGAGGCCCTACCCCCTCTTTATTCCAAGTTTTTCCTTCCTTGGGTGTGTTCCCTCAGAGTTGGTATGTTTTATAGAGTTCTGTTCTACTCATTTGTAGTATAACAATTGTATATAGTTAATAATACTATATGTTAAATGTCTCCTGTTGAAATTTTTGTGTAGTTGATAACTCCCAACTGATACATGAAGCGCTTCTGCCTGAGGTAACTTCTTGGTCTCTGAAATGGTCAGGCTGAGAACTTTCTTTTTTGGTCCTGAGAAATTAGATGGTGGAGTTTGGGTTGCGAAGGAAGTTGGCCATTGAAAGGGCTATTCCAAAATGTTGGGAGCCACAGGGGAGGCAGGCCTGAAGCATGCGTCTGAAATCTCCTCAAGCCTTTGCCAACTTCCAGGCTGTGCATTGTGCAGTATTCACAGTATTCTAGAGTCTCAGGAGAAAACATCAACGGGAAGCCTGAAGGACATGAACAGAGAGACCTCAGCTGCTCACCCTAAAGGAAGACAGGATTTGGAGTCAGAGTCTTGGTATGCTAAAGGGAATTGGTAAACGCCTCTGGCTTCTCATCAGTATTCTAGGAGGACTACATTTTAGGAGTACCTCTTCCAGGAAATACCATGGAGAACAGTAATCTATAGTTTGTATAAAATACACCCTCTACATTGTCTAGTATGTGTTTCAAGCCATTAAACAAAAAGGTAAAAGTGATTCAGGTTAGGAAAAGTTTAAAGGAAAAGACCCCAAGATGGGAAAGCAGTGTGACTTTAAAATAACCATGACAAATATGTTGAAGAATCTACAAGACGTGGTTTGACATACAAAGTTCATAGAATGGGTGAGTGAGGAGTTTCAAGACATAGAAAGGGTTGAAAAGTCAAACGAACATTTGAGAACTGAAATATATCCTGGACTTTAAAAGCCTGTAATGAATCTACAGACTGTGATCAACAGTGAATTGAAGAGTGGGACCGTGAACTTGAAGCTAGCCTGGGTTCCAGGAGATCAAGGTGGAAGCTGCTGGTCTTGTGACAGCCTGTGCCCAGGCTGAAGCACCGTCACTTCCGTTGTTGTCTATCGATCAGAATAGTTAGAGTCCAGCTCATATATTTAAGGAGAGGGAAACACAGTGCCACCCCACCCCAAGGAATTTGTGTCTGTCTTTAATCCACCACAATCATCATGTTGTAAAAGTAAAAAGTGTGGAATCTCCCAGGCCTAAGTTTGTGTTTAGTTTCTGCTACTTTTATATTCAGTCATTTGCTATACTTTTCTGAGTCTTGGTAATTTTGACCATGAAAAGGGAAAAGATCTTTGTTGGATTGTTCAGAAGAAATAAATAGAAACAGCAGTGGTTAGTGGAAGTTACACCTTGCTGTGAATCCACTGTTGGCTTCAGTTTGTTCACTCTCTAGTGAAGTGTTCCCATGTAAAAACTTACTGTTGTTCAGTAACTAAGTTGTGTCCGATTCTTGGTGACCCCCTGGACTGCAGTACACCAGGCTTCCCTGTCCTTGTAAAAAACTTGTTCATTCTTTAAACTTAATTTCTTTAACTTTCATAATGTTAAGATTTGGAAGTAACCTAAATTTTTTCCCTGAAATTTTGTTGTTGTTCAGATTATATTTTGTTATTTGAGCTTGGATAGGGTATATAAGGGGCTTCCTTGGTGGCTCAGATGGTAAAGCGTCTGCCTGCAACACAGGAGACCCGGGTTCTATCCCTGGGTCGGGAAAATCCCCTGGTAAAGGAAATGGCAACCCACTCCAGTACTCTTGCCTGGAAAATTCCATGGACAAAGGAGCCTTGTAGGCTACAGTCCATGGGGTCGCAAAGAGTCGGACACGACTGAGCGACTTTACTTCTGGGGTATATAAATTGTCAAGTCAGCGACATGAATAGAGGTTGAAAAGATCATCCAGCGGAAATTTGCTTGGTTTCATGAGCATAGATGGGCCTGGCATGTTAATGCGGCCCAAGCAGACTGAGCTGATGGAAGGATGGAGTTAAAATATGAGGAGTTAGTGGTAAATGCATTTACCAGATGAATCACCACAGGGATATTTTATATTGTGTTAGAAAAGAAACAGTTGCTTTGAAAGAGATTTCAGGCTTAAGTTGGTAGGGGGAAGAAAAAAGTTTGTTTCAGTGGGGAAAATTACTGGTTTTTGTATGCAAAGCTCCAATAATAATTGATCCTTTAGCTTACAGAACTGGAACAGATTTAATCACATCACATTTCTGTCCAATGACGTATTTCTTCTTTTAAAATTTCTACATAACAGCTAGATGTTAGAATGTACTCATTGAACAAGTGATGAATCGTGTTACTTGCGTTGGAGCTACTTGCTCTTGGCTTTGACACTCCTCATTTGGGTGCCTGTTGGTCTAAACATCGACTTTGAGCAGGTGTTTATATCTGTTCCTTACAGCTGTGTGAGCTGGAAGTGTGTTTTGAATGGAAATTGATCTGGCAGATGTGTATGTGTCTTTAAGGCTATTTGGTCCTTTGAAACTGATTTAAAATGTCCTCTTTGGCTTCCCTTGTAGCCCAGCTGGTAAAGAATCTGCCTGCAATGTGGGAGACCTGGGTTCGATCCCTGAGTTGGGAAGATCCCTGGAGAAGGGGAAGGCTACCCATTCCAGTATTCTGGCCTGGAGAATTCCATGGATTGTATAGTCCATGGGGTTGCTAAGATTTGGACATGACTGAGTGACTTTCACTTTCATTTTCTTGCACTTTCCTTGGCCTCATCCTAGGACATTGGTCAAATTCACATTGGATTTTTTATTCACGCAGAGGGAAAGGGAAACTAGTTAACTGAGTAGTCTGTGGAAAGCAGTGTAACTGGTAGGTGATCTTCCCATTTTGTAGTTAAGAAGTCAAGGTACGTAAAAGCGCCCATATGTATGAAACAGCAAAAACAAAATAAAAATTACAGCCCGATTACCTATTAGGTTTCCTGAAACTGATTCTTTAAACAGTGGTGTGCTATATTCTAATTCATTTTGATAATAAATTGCCCATAATAAAGTATAATTTCTTTTGCAAGTACCTTTTAATGAAGTTTGATAACCTAGGAGGAAAAGATTAGAGACTATATCCTTAGCTCAGTTGTGAATATATTCAGCAGTCAATTTTTATTAGCATGTTGTCTCTCTACCTGTGTGGTTTTCATCTTTTCAGTTTCACTTTGAGATTTGGTTCTAATGTTGAATAGGTTTTAGACATAGGAGAATGAGTATATTTGAAATGAAAGTGAAAGTCCCTCAGTCGTGTTTGACTTTATGAGACTCCATGGTCTATACGTGGAATTCTCCAGGCCAGAATACTGGAGTGGGCAGCCTTTCCTTTCTCTAGGGAATCTTCCCAACCCAGGAGTAGAACCCAGGTCTCCTGAATTGCATGCAGATCCATTACCAGCTGAGCCACAAGGGAAGCCCAGGCATACTGGGGTAGGTAGCCTGTCCTTTCTCCAGGGGATCTTCCTGACCCAGGAATCAAATCCAGGTCTCCTTCATTGCAGGCAGATTCTTTACCAACAGAGCTATCAGGGAATCCCATATTTGAAATAGAAGCAATAAATAGGATGTTAGTATCTGATGGCTGTAATTCAGTGGGGAGGTTCAGGAAGCATTCTATTAAACATACGTGTTTAATGACACTAAATTCCTTTTTTAGAAACACACTGTTAACCATTATTGTCTTAGGATAATAAGAAAGCTTCAAGGAAAAACTTTATATCCTCCATTTCTAAGAAAAACTAAAAATTCTACAATACTTTGGCCAGACTTATTTTTTTCCCCTTTTCCTTAAAGTAATCTCAAGTTTCCTTGTAAATTTAAAAAAAAATAGTAAATGTCCAAAGCTTCCTTAGGCTGACAAAGATAGGATAACTCCTCTCATACAGTCTGTGTGTTCCCTACCACAAAATAGTAAGTGGAATTGGGAGTTTCAGGAAGTCACAGACTTCCTGTCATTAGAAGTAGGGTAGTCTACTTCATACCTAAGTCTGATGGATTGTGGAAAGCATAAATGCCCTTTGTTTTCAACCATAGTACAAATCACCATGTTATGTCATGTCCTTGTGGTATAAAAAGCAGTATAAAATTATGTAACAAAAAAAAAGAACCATGCGTTGAGTGCTGCATTTTAAATAAATTTCACTTTTGATACTTACCATGGCTTTCTTGATCCAGATAAAAGAATTTACTAAATTCAGTATATTCCTAAAACAAATATTCTTGCCATGATACTTTATTTTCCAAGAGGATATTGTCACTATCAAATCTGGAAATAATAATATTTTCAGTAAGACTTTTTGTAAAAACTGAATTTTCTTAAAATTTTTTCTTATCCAATTTAAATGATAGTTAAATTTACTTGGCTGGTATAACTGCTTGCTTTCACTTTCTGGAAGATGAAACAGTATGATCACTTAAAATGGTATCAAAGCTTGGCAGCACTCTGTTCAGTTTGTACCTACGTAAAGTAGGTCCAGTGTTCTTGCCTGGAGAATCCCAGGGATGGGGAAGCCTGGTGGGCTACCGTCTATGGGGTCACACAGAGTCGGACACGACTGAACTGACTTAGCATAGCAAAGTAGGTCCCAATAGGGCAGGAACAGCGAAAGTAAATCTGGAAACACCAATTAGAGTTTGTAGTTTATTTTTTATAATTCACGTTCGTAAGTGCTAGAAAAGAAGTAGCACAACGATATACATACTGATACTGTTGTTAGCAGACTGGAGCCAACTTAGGAGAACGGACACCATCAAAGTAATGAGGAGCCACAGAACTTTAAAATTAGACCAACTGGGTTTCATTCTTGGTTCTCACAGTCATTAATGGTGTGACTGTAAGCAGGTAATTCAACCTGTCACTCTCAATTTCCTTATTGGGTAAATAGGGCTAAAAATATTATCTATGGCGAAGGATCAATGGGAAGTTTGGATGAGCTCACACGTGTAAAGTTCCTAATACAGTGCCTGATGTTACAAGTGTTTGTTACAAATGTTTGTCTGCTGTTCAGTTCAGTCACTCAGTCGTGTCCGATTCTGCGACCCAATGCATCGCACTACGCCAGTCCTCCCTGTCCATGACCATCTCCTGGAGTTCACTCAGAGTCACGTCCATCGAGTCGGTGATGCCATCCAGCCATCTCATCCTCTGTCGTCCCCTTCTCCTCCTGCCCCCAATCCCTCCCAGCATCAGAGTCTCTTCCAGTGAGTCAACTCTTCGCATGAGGTGTCCAAAGTACTGGAGTTTCAGCTTTAGCATCATTCCTTCCAAAGAAATCCCAGGGCTGATCTCCTTCAGAATGGACTGGTTGGATCTCCTCGCAGTCCAAGGGACTCTCAAGAGTCTTCTTTGACACCACAGTTCAAAAACATCAATTCTTTGGCGCTCAGCCTTCCTCACAGTCCAACTCTCACATCCATACATGACCACAGGAAAACCATAGCCTTGACTAGATGGACCTTTTTTTTTTTTATTAAATTTTATTTTGCTTAACTTTACAATATTGTATTGCTTTTGCCATACATCGAGATGGATCCGCCCCAAGTATACACGTGCTCCCCATCCTGAACCCTCCTCCCCCCTTCCTCCCCATACCATCCCTCTTGGTTGTCCCAGGGCACCAGCCCCAGGCATCCATTATCAGGCATCGTACCTGGTCTGGTGACTCGTTTCAGATATGATACTATACACATTTCAATGCTATACTCCCAAATCATCCCACCCTCTCCCGTTCCCAGAGTCCAAAAGTCTGTTCTATACATCAGTGTCTCTTTTGCTGTCTCGAAAATAGGGTTATTGTTACCATCTTTCTAAATTCCATATATATGCGTTAGGATACTGTATTTGTGTTTTTCTTTCTGGCTTACTTCACTCTGTATAATAGGCTCCAGTTTCATCCACCTCATTAGAACTGATTCAAATATATTCTTTTTAATGGCTGAGTAATACTCCATTGTGTATATGTCCCACAGCTTTCTTATCTATTCATCTGTGGATGGACATCTAGGTTGCTTCCAAGTCCTGGCTATTGTAAACAGTGCTGCGATGAACATTGGGGTACACGTGTCTCTTTCAATTCTGGTTTTCTCAGTGTGTATGCCCAGCAGTGGGATTGCTGGATCATAAGGCAGTTCTATTCCCAGTTTTTTGAGGAATCTCCATACTGTTCTCCATAGTGGCTGTACTAGTTTGCATTCCCACCAACACTGTAAGAGGGTTCCCTTTTCTCCACACCCTCTCCAGCACTTATTACTTGTGGACTTTTGGATCGCAGCCATTCTGACTGGTGTGAAATGGTACCTCATAGTGGTTTTGATTTGCATTTCTCTGATAATGAGTGATGTTGAGCATCTTTTCATGTGTTTGTTAGCCATCTGTATGTCTTCTTTGGAGAAATGTCTATTTAGTTCTTTGGCCCATTTTTTGATTGGGTCATTTATTTTTCTGGAATTGAGCTGTAGGAGTTGCTTGTATATTTTTGAGATTAGTTGTTTGTCTGTTGCTTCATTTGCTATTATTTTCTCCCATTCTGAAGGCTGTCTTTTCACCTTGCTTATAGTTTCCTTTGTTGTGCAGAAGCTTTTTAAGTTTGATTAGGTCCCATTTTGATTTTATTTCCAATATTCTGGGAGGTGGGTCATAGAGGATCCTGCTGTGATGTATGTCAGAGAGTGTTTTGCCTATGTTTTCCTCTAGGAGTTTTATGGTTTCTGGTCTTACATTTAGATCTTTAATCCATTTTGAGTTTATTTTTGTGTATGGTGTTAGAAAGTGTTCTGCTGCTGCTACTGCTGCTGCTAAGTCGCTTCAGTCGTGTCCGACTCTGTGTGACCCCATAGACGGCAGCCATTCTTTTACAAGTGTTTGACCAGTTTTCCCAGCACCACTTGTTAAAGAGATTGTCTTTAATCCATTGTATATTCTTGCCTCCTTTGTCAAAGATAAGGTGTCCATATGTGCGTGGATTTATCTCTGGGCTTTCTATTTTGTTCCATTGATCTAAATTTCTGTCTTTGTGCCAGTAGCATACTGTCTTGATGACTGTGGCTTTGTAGTAGAGCCTGAAGTCAGGCAGGTTGATTCCTCCAGTTCCATTCTTCTTTCTCAAGATAGCTTTGGCTATTCGAGGCTTTTTGTATTTCCATACAAATTGAGAAATTATTTTTTCTAGCTCTGTGAAGAATACTGTTGGTAGCTTGATGGGGATTGCATTAAATCTATATAGTGCTTTGGGTAGTATACTCATTTTCACTATATTGATTCTACCAATCCATGAACATGGTATATTTCTCCATCTATTAGTGTCCTCTTTGATTTCTTTCACCAGTGTTTTATAGTTTTCTATAAATAGGTCTTTAGTTTCTTTAGGAAGATATATTCCTAAGTATTTTATTCTTTTCATTGCAATGGTGAATGGAATTGTTTCCTTAATTTCTCTTTCTATTTTGTCATTATCAGCATACAGGAATGCAAGGGATTTCTGTGTGTTGATTTTATATCCTGCAACTTTACTATATTCATTGATTAGTTCTAGTAATTTTCTGGTGGAATCTTTAGGGTATTCTACGTAGAGGATCATGTCATCTGCGAACAGTGAGAGTTTTACTTCTTTTCCAATTTGGATTCCTTTTATTTCTTTTTCTGCTCTAATTGCTGTGGCCAAAACTTCCAAAACTATGTTGAATAGTAATGGTGAAAGTGGGCACCCTTGTCTTGTTCCTGACTTTAGAGGAAATGCTTTCAATTTTTCACCATTGAGGATAATGTTTGCTGTGGGTTTGTCATATATAGCTTTTATTATGTTGAGGTACGTTCCTTCTATTCCTGCTTTCTGAAGAGTTTTTATCATAAATGGATGTTGAACTTTGTCAAAGGCTTTCTCTGCATCTATTGAGATAATCATATGGTTTTTATTTTTCAATTTGTTAATGTGGTGTATTACGTTGATTGATTTGTGGATATTGAAGAATCCTTGCATTCCTGGGATAAAGCCCACTTGGTCATGGTGTATGATCTTTTTAATGTGTTGTTGGATTCTGATTGCTAGAATTTTGTTTAGGATTTTTGCATCTATGTTCATCAGTGATATTGGTCTGTAATTTTCTTTTTTTGTGGCATCTTTGTCCGGTTTTGGTATTAGGGTGATGGTGGCCTCATAGAATGAGTTTGGAAGTTTACCTTCCTCTGCAATTTTCTGGAACAGTTTGAGTAGGATAGGTGTTAGCTCTTCTCTAAATTTTTGGTAGAATTCAGCTGTGAAGCTGTCTGGGCCTGTGCTTTTGTTTGTTGGAAGATTTCTGATTACCGTTTCAATTTCCGTGCTTGTGATGGGTGTGTTAAGATTTTCTATTTCCTCCTGATCCAGTTTTGGAAAGTTGTACTTTTCTAAGAATTTGTCCATTTCTTCCACGTTGTCTATTTTATTGGCATATAATTGCTGATAGTAGTCTCTTATGATCCTTTGTATTTCTGTGTTGTCTGTTGTGATCTCTCCATTTTCATTTCTAATGTTATTGATTTGATTTTTCTCCCTTTGTTTCTTGATGAGTCTGGCTAATGGTTTGTCAATTTTATTTACCCTTTCAACGAACCAGCTTTTGGCTTTGTTGATTTTTGCTATGGTGTCTTTTGTTTCTTTTGCATTTATTTCTGCCCTAATTTTTAAGATTTCTTTCCTTCTACTAACCTTGGGGTGCTTCATTTCTTCCTTTTCCAGTTGCTTTAGGTGTAGAGTTAGGTTATTTATTTGGCTTTTTTCTTGTTTCTTGAGGTATGCCTGTATTGCTATGAACTTTCCCCTTAGGACTGCTTTTACAGTGTCCCACAGGTTTTGGGTTGTTGTGTTTTCATTTTTATTCATTTCTATGCAGAATTTGATTTCTTTTTTGATATCTTCTGTGATTTGTTGGTTATTCAGGAGTGTGTTGTTCAGCCTCCATATGTTGGACTTTTTAATAGTTTTTCTCCTGTTATTGAGATCTAATTTTACTGCATTGTGGTCAGAAAAGATGCTTGGAATGATTTCAATTTTTCTGAACTTACCAAGGCTAGATTTATGGCCCAGGACGTGGT
Source organism: Tragelaphus eurycerus (assembly GCA_935064755.1). Taxonomy (NCBI): domain Eukaryota; kingdom Metazoa; phylum Chordata; class Mammalia; order Artiodactyla; family Bovidae; genus Tragelaphus; species Tragelaphus eurycerus. Next base: position 23,983,175 of record CAKXYN010000025.1, on the reverse strand, counting down.
CTATCCTGGAGAAGGTTCCGTGTGCACTTGAGAAAAAGGTGAAATTCATTGTTTTGGGATGAAATGTCCTATAGATATCAATTAGGTCTAACTGGTCTATTGTATCATTTAAAGTTTGTGTTTCCTTGTTAATTTTCTGTTTAGTTGATCTATCCATTGGTGTGAGTGGGGTATTAAAGTCTCCCACTATTATTGTGTTATTGTTGATTTCTCCTTTCATACTTGTTAGTATTTGTCTTACATATTGCAGTGCTCCTATGTTCGGTGCATATATATTTATAATTGTTAAATCTTCTTGGATTGATCCTTTGATCATTATATAGTGATCTTCTTTGTCTCTTTTCACCGCCTTTGTTTTAAAGTCTATTTTATCTGATATGAGTATTGCTACTCCTGCTTTCTTTTAGTCCCTATTTGCATGGAAAATCTTTTTCCAGCCCTTCACTTTCAGTCTGTATGTGTCACCTGTTTTGAGGTGGGTCTCTTGTAGACAACATATGTAGTGGTCTTGTTTTTGTATCCATTCAGCCAGTCTCTGTCTTTTGGTTGGGGCATTCAACCCATTTACATTTAAGGTAATTATTGATTAAGTATGATCCTGTTGCCATTTACTTTGTTGTTTTGGGTTCAAATTTATATACCCTTTTTGTGTTTCCTGTCTAGAGAATGTCCTTTAGTATTTGTTGGAGAGCTGGTTTGTTGTTGCTGAATTCTCTCAGCTTTTGCTTGTCTGTAAAGCTTTTGATTTTTCCTTCATATTTGAATGAGATCCTTGCTGGGTACAATAATCTGGGCTGTAGGTTATTTTCTTTCATCACTTTAAGTATGTCTTGCCATTCCCTCCTGGCTTGGAGAGTTTCTATTGAAAGATCAGCTGTTATCCTTATGGGAATTCCCTTGTGTGTTATTTGTTATTTTTCCCTTGCTGCTTTTAATATTTGTTCTTTGTGTTTGATCTTTGTTAATTTGATTAATATGTGTCTTGGGGTGTTTCGCCTTGGGTTTATCCTGTTTGGGACTCTCTGGGTTTCTTGGACTTGAGTGATTATTTCCTTCCCCATTTTAGGGAAGTTGTCAACTATTATCTCCTCTAGTATTTTCTCATGGTCTTTCTTTTTGTCTTCTTCTTCTGAGACTCCTATGATTTGAATGTTGTAACGTTTAATATTGTCCTGGAGGTCTCTGAGATTGTCCTCATTTCTTTTAATTCGTTTTTCTTTTTTCTCCTCTGATTCATTTATTTCTGCCATTCTATCTTCTAATTCACTGATTCTATCTTCTGCCTCTGTTATTCTACTACTTGTTGCCTCCAGAGTGTTTTGGATCTCATTTATTGCATTATTCATTATATATTGACTCTTTTATTTCTTCTATGTCCTTGTTAAGCCTTTCTTGCATATTCTCAATGCTTTTCTCCAGGCTATTTATTTGTGATTCCATTTTGATTTCCAGATTTTGGATTAGTTTCACTATCATTATTTGGAATTCTTTATCAGGTAGGTTTGCTATTTCTTCCTCTTTTGTTTGGTTTGGTGGGCATTTATCCTGTTCCTTTACCTGCTGGGAGTTCTGTCTCTTCATCTTGTTTAAATTGCTGAGTTTGGGGTGTCCTTACTGTATTCTGGCAATCTGTGGAGTTCTCTTTATTGTGGCATTTCCTCACTATATGTGGGTTTGTACAGGTGGCTTGTCAAGGTTTCTTGGTTAGGGAAGCTTGTGTCGGTGTTCTGGTGGATGGAGCTGGATTTCTTCTCTCTGGAGTGCAATGGAGTGTCTAGTAATGAGTTATGAGATGTCCATGATTTTGGGGTCACTTTGGGTAGCCTGTATATTGGAGCTCAGGGCTGTGTTCCTGTGTTTCTGGAGAATTTGCTTGGTATGTCTTGCCGTGGAACTTGTTGGCCTTTGTGTGATGCTTGGTTTCAGTGTAGGTATGGAGGCTTTTGATGAGCTCCTGTCAATTAATCTTCCGTGGGATCAGGGTTTGGACTTAAGGCCTCCTGCTTCCAGTTATCGGTCTTATTTTTGCAGTATTCTCAAAAACTTCTCCTTCTATACTGCAATCCACAACTGGACCGCTCAGAGATGTTCACGAAGTTATACAGAGAAGAAAAGAGGGAGGAAGGAGACAGAGGTGGTCAGGAGGATAAAAGGAGGGAATGAAAAGGAGAGAGACAGATCCAGTCAGTAATCAGTTCCCTAAGTGTTTTCCTTTATTTGGAACACTCAGGAATTTACAGAGTTGGATAGAGTAGAGAGGGGTTAGGGAGGAGACACAGGCGGACTGTTGGAGAAAAAGGAGAGTCCGGAGGTGGAGAGAACAGTCAAGCCAGTAATCTCACTCCCTAGTAAAAAGTGGGTACTGAAGATTAGGTTCTTAAAGGTACAGAATTGGTAACAAATACCTAAAGGCAAAAATTACAAATCTAGAGTAGAGTTTGGAGATTCACAAATACAGTGTTAAAGAAGAGAAGAAGGAAAAGAAAGAAAGAAAAAAAAAAAAAAAAAAAGGAGTCACAAAAGTTATGAAGAAAATATAGGTACAAAATGATAACCAATTTTAAAAAGCAAAAGTTAAAAATCTAGAGTAGAGTTTCAAATTTCAAAAATACACTGTTAAAGAAAAGAAAAAAGGAAAGACAAAAAAAAAAAAGAAGCAAAAAGAAAAGAAAAAAAAAGGGGAGGGTGTCACAAAAGATATATCTAAAAGTGGAAATTAAAGGAGTACCAAAAGATAAAAACAAAACAAATAAAAAAAAAATTTTTTTTCTTTCTTCCTTTCTTCTTCAGTTAAAAAGAAAAAAATATATATGTATTTTAAAAAAAGGAAGAAATAATGATGGTAAAATACTAATAATATATATTAGACTTTCTGTGTTATTATTGTGGGTTCAGTTTATTTTCAGCTAGTTCCTTGCTCTGTTATAGCTTCTTCTGTTTGCCAGTGTCTGATTTCTGCCCTGATACAAAGGGGGCGGTGGTGGACACCCTTTGTAGGCTCACTTGTTCAGTCACGCTGCAGGGAGGGAGGGATGCTGCAAACAAATACCACTGGCGTGTGCTCGCAGTGCCTCAGGCACACTGGGTCTGCCCCGGCTCACAGCGCTTGTAGCCTCCCTGCCCACTCTGCTTAGGCTCTCTGTTTCCCCGCCAGAACCATCCGCTACTGGCCCTGGGCTGCTTGCCCCTCCCAGGTCTAAGCCGTTCAAGTTCAGGCACTCTGGTAGTCCTCAGAGGCCCAGGCTCGGTTGGGCCTTTGTTTTGTGCCCTTCGCAGAATCTAGCAGTGCCGGTCGGCCCACGGTGCCTCCCTGCCCATGGAAGCGGCCCGCAAAGAAGCCGGCCGCAGCGCCTCCCTGCTCACGGAAGCAGCCCGTGAAGAAGCTATCCGCGGCGCCTCCCTGCTCATGGAAGCGGCCCACAGCGCCTTCCTGCCCGTGGAATCGGCCCGCGAAGAAGCCGTCCGCAGCGCCTCCCTGCCCTGCGGAAGCAGCCCGCGAAGAAGCCGGCCGTGGCGCCTTCCTGCTTGTGGAAGCAGCCCGCGAAGAAGCTGGCCGCCGCGCCCCCTGCCTGCGGAAGCAGCCCGTGAAGAAGCCGTCCGCAGCCCTCCCTGCCTGCGGAAGCAGCCCGCGAAGAAGCTGCCCGCAAAGAAGCTGCCCGCAAAGAAGCCGCCCGCGGCGCCTCCCTGCCCGCGGCGCCTCCCTGCCCGCGGAAGCAGCCCGCAAAGAAGCCGTCTGCGGGGCCTTCCTGCCCGTGGAAGCAGCCTGCGAAGAAGCCAGCTGCGGCATCTCCCGGCCCGCGGAAACGGCCTGTGAAGAAGCGGCCTGCGGCGCCTCCCTGCCCAGCCCCGGCTTGCTAATGGTGGATGCGTGCGTTTGCGCTGCTTCTCCGCTGTGGAAGTTATCGTAGCGCTTGTGGTCTGTGGGTTATAATTATTTGTTTGTTTTCCTCCCTGTTATGATGGTCTCCGTGCTTCCCAGGTTCGGCACAGACTCTGCAGTGAGAGTGTTTCCTGGTGTTTGGAAGCTTCTCTTTTTTTTTTTTTAAGACTCCCTTACCCGGACAGAGGTCCGTCCCTCCCTCTTTGTCTCTTTTTAAAAAGTCTCTTATATTTTTTCCCCTACCTCCTTTAGAAGGCAATGAGTTGCTTTTCTGGGTGTCTGATGTCCTCTGCCGGCATTCCGAAGTTATTTTGTGGAATTTACTCGGCGTTTAGATGTCCTTTTGATGAATTTGTGGAGGAGAAAGTGTTTTCCCCGTCCTAACCCTCCGCCATCTTGGCTCCTCCCTCCTAGATGGACCTTTGTGGCAAAGTAATGTCTGCTGTTTCTTGGTACAAATATTCCCCCCAAGACCCCATAGCATGCAAAAACAGTCATTCTCACTTGAATGGATTGCAAGTTGCCTGAGTGTTGGTTGATATAAACTAGGCTTGACTGGATGGCTCTCACTATGGTTGCTCTTGTTCCTGATTGTAATCTGTAATTGTCTACTTGGTCTGGTTTACATGTCTGCTACCTTTAAATTCAGTTCAGTCACTCACACGTGTCCGACTCTTTGTGACCCCATGGACTGCATCATGCCAGTCTTCCTTGTCCATCACAACTCCTGGAGGCTATTCACACTCATGTTCATTGAGTCGGTGATGCCATCCAGCCTTCTTGTCCTCTGTTATCCCCTTCTCCTTCTGCCTTCAATCTATCTCAGCATCAGGGTCTTTTCAGATGAGTCAGTTCTTCACATCAGATGGCCAAAGTATTGGAGTTTCTGCTTCAGCATCAGTTCTTCCAATGGATATTCAGGACTGATTTCATTTAGGAATCACTGGTTTGAGCTCCTTGCAGTCCATGAAACTCTCAACAGTCTTCTCCAGCACCACAGTTCAAAAGCATCAATTCTTTGGTGCTCAACTTTCTTTATAGTCCAACTCTTACATCCATACATGACTACTGGAAAAACCATAGCTTTTACTAGATGGCCTTTTGTTGGCAAAGTAATGTCTCTGCTTTTTAATATGCTGACTAGGTTGGTCATAGCTTTTCTTCCAAGGAGCAAGTGTCTTAATTTCATGGCTGCAGTCACTGGCTGTAGTGATTTTGGAGCCCCCCAAAATCAAGTCTCTCACTGTTACTATTGTTTCCCCATCTATTTGCCATGAAGTGATGGGACCGGATGCCATGATGTCAGTTTTTTCAGTGTTGAGTTTTAAGTTAACTTTTTCACTCTCCTCTTTCACTTTCATCAAGAGGCTCTTTAGTTCTTCTTCACTTTCTGCCATAAGGGTGGTGTCATCTGCATATGAGGTTATTGATATTTCTCCTGGAAGTCTTGTTTCCAGCTTGTGGTTCATCTAGTCCAACGTTTCTCATAATGTACTCTGCAAGTAAGTTAAATAAGCAGGGTGACAATATACAGCCTTGATGTTCTCCTTTCCTGATTTGGAACCAGTCTGTTGTTCTATGTCCAGTTCTAACTGTTGCTTCTTGACCTGCGTACAGATTTCTCAGGAGGCACGTAAGGAGGTCTGGTATTCCCATCTCTTTCAGAATTTTCCGCAGTTTATTGTGATCCACACAGTCAAAGGCTTTGGCATAGTCAATAAAGCAGAAGTAGATGTTTTTCTGGAACTCTCTTGCTTTTTCCATGATCCAACAGATGTTGGCAATTTGATCTTTGGTTCCTTTGCCGTTTCTTAATCCAGATTGAACATCTGGAAAGTCATGGTTCACATACTGTTGAAGCCTGGCTTGGAAGATTTTGAGCATTATTTTGCTAGCGTATGAGATGAGAGCAGTTGTGGGGTAGTTTGACCATTCTTTGGCATTGTCTTTCTTTAGGATTGGAATGAAAACTGACCTTTTCCAATCCTGTGCCCACTGCTGAGTTTTCCAAATTTGCTGGCATATTGAGTGCAGCACTTCCACAGCATTATCTTTTAGGATTTAAAATAGGTCAACTGGAATCCCATCACCTCCATTAGCTTTGTTCGTAGTGATGCTTTCTAAGGCCCACTTGACTTCACACTGTAGGATGTCTGGCTCTAGGTGAGTGATTACACCATCATGGTTATCTGAGTCATGAAGATCTTTTTTGTATAGTTTCTTCTGAGTATTAAGAAGATATTCTTAATATCTTCTGCTTCTGTTAGGTCCATACCATTTCTGTCCTTTATTGTGCCCATCTTTGCATGGAACGTTCCCTTGGTATCTCTAATTTTCTTGAAGAGATCTCTAGTCTTTCCCATTCTCTTGTTTTCCTCTATGTCTTTCCATTGATCACCAAGGAAGGCTTTTTTTTATCTCTACTTGCTATTCTTTGGAACTCTGCATTCAGATGGGTATGTCTTTCCTTTTCTCCTTTGCCTTTCTCTTCTCTTCTTTTCTCAGCTATTTGTAAGGTGTCCTCAGACAACCATTTTGCCTTTTTGCATTTCTTTTTCTTGGGGATGGTGTTGGTCACTGCCTGCTGTACAGTGTCACGAACCTCCATCCACAGTTCTTCAGACACTCTGTCTATCAGATCTTATCCCATGAATCTGTTTGTCACTTCCATTGTATAATCATAAGGGATTTGATTTAGGTCATACCTGAATGGTCAGGTGGTTTTTCCTACTTTCTTCAATTTAAGTCTGATTTTAGCAATAAGTAGTTCATGATGTGAGCCACAGTCAGCTCTTGGTCTTGTTTAGGCTGACTGTATAAAGCTTCTCCATCTTTGGCTACAAAGAAGAATATAATGCATCTGATTTCAGTATTGACCATCTGGTGATGTCCATGTTTAGTGTCTTCTCTTGAGTTGTTGGAAGAGAAGGTTTAGTATGACCAGTGAGTTCTCTTGGCAAACTCTATTAGCCTTTGCCCTGCTTCATTTTGTACTCCAAGGCCAAATTTGCCTGTTATTCCAGGTGTCTTTTGATTTCCTGCTTTTGCATCCAAGTCCCCTATAATGAAAAGGTCATCTTTTTGGGGTGTTATTTCTAGAAGGTCTTATAAGTCTTCATAGAATCATTCAACTCAGCTTCTTTAATCTTTAATCCAGTTTTCTGTTGATGGGCAGGGCTATTCCCTCCCTGTTGTTTGGCCTGATAGCAAAACAGTGGCGACCTCCTTCAAAAGGTCCGGTGCCTGCACTGCCGCTCTCAGTGCTCCTGACCCTGCAGCAGGCCTCGCTGGCCCACGCCTCTGCCGAGCCTCCTGGACACTCACAGGCAAGTCTGGGTGAGTCTCTTGTGGGGTCTCTGCTCCTTTCTCCTGGGTCCTGGTGTGCACCAGGTTTTGTTTGTGCCCTCCAATAGTCTGTTTCCCCAGTCCTGTGTAAGTTCTGGTGGAACTATGGTGGGGTTAATAGCAAGTCCTGTGTAAGTTCTGACAGCTCTGTGGTGGGGTAAATGTTACCTTTATCACCCCCTGTAAGTTGTAGTCTAAGAAGGAGGGACTTTTTCTTGTTCACTGTGTTACCCTAGTCCTGAGCCCAGTGCCTGGCATGGAATAGCCACTCTGTTAAAAAAGAAAAAAAAAAAAAAAGTTCCTTATTAAAAAAAAAAAAAAACAACTTGAAAGAAATGATGGACGTAGGCTTATATTTTTAGCCGAAATTGACTGTTTTCTAGTGTTTCTTATTTTGATGTGGCACTTTACTACAAGCATTTTTAAATACTGCATTAGAGCACTTACCTATACAATACAGAATAAATAATAGTGTTTTTATAGAGAAGTTAACTTAGCAACAAGTGAATGAAACCTTTATCTATAATATTTGTTAAGTTACATATAATGATGCAGAGGACTAAAGGAAATCGTTTGGGTTCTGGTGCAAATAAGTTAGTAAAGGTTTCAGCTTTGATGACTTGGACACTCATGGGCATGCTTACACTTTGAGTGAATTTTCTTTGTATAAAATTGGTTAATTGTACATATTTTATTAGTTTTATAGTGCTGAGAGCAACATTACAGCAGAGTTCCAAGATTGATACCTAATGGTTGAGTACTGCCTGCAGATGTGTTTGTCCTACATAATTGTTTATTGAAATTTTTCTGACATTAAAAGAATTACCTTGATTTGCTTCTTAGACAATACAAGAGTCAACAGGGCTGTTCCATTGCCTACTTTCTATACACTAGTTTTTGCTCTCATGTTATATAAATTGCGTCTTTATACACTGCATGCCCTTCACTCATAATTATTGCTCTTTGCAATTGTCTTATAAGAAGGAGAAAAAGTTAAACCAAAAATATGTTATACTGTCACTTATGCTTACCTTTGTGTGCAGGTATGTTTAGTGGTACTCTCTATGTAGATTCATGCTGCCGTCTAGCGTCCTTTCATTTTAGCCTCAGGATCTCCCTTTGGTATTTCTTGTAGACCATGCTGTCCACTGGAGAAGGAAATGGCAACCCACTCCAGTGTTCTTGCCTGTAGAATCCCAGGGATCGGGGAGCCTGGTGGGCTGCCATCTCTGGGGTTGCACAGAGTTGGACACGACTGAAGCGACTTAGCAGCATGCTGTCCACAAATTCCATCACTTTTTGCTTACCTGCTGCTGCTGTTGCTGCTAAGTCGCTTCAGTCATGTCCGACTCTGTGCGACCCCATAGACGGAAGCTCACCAGGCTCCCCTGTCCCTGGGATTCTCCAGGCAAGAACACTGGAGTGGGTTGCCATTTCCCTCTACAATGCACGAAAGTGAAAAGTGAAAGTGAAGCTGCCCAGTCGCGTCCGACTCCCAGCGACCCCATGGACTGGAGCCTACCAGGCTCCTCCGTCCATGGGATTTTTCAGGCAAAAGTACTGGGGTGGGGTGCCATTGCCTTCCCCCTTGCTTACCTGGAATGCCTTAATTTCTGCATCATTTTTGAAGGATTATTTTGTTAGCTACAGAATTCTTGGTTGAATTTCTTTTTGCACTATGAATATTTTCCCATTGCCTTCTGGCCTCCATGGTTTCTGCTGAAGAATTAACTTGAGTGATGAGTCTTGTGCATAAGTTACTTGTTCCCTTCCAGATTCTTGTTGGGTTTTTTTGACAGTTTGATTGTCATTTATCCAGATGTGTATCTCTTCCTGTTTATTTTTTTGAAGTTCATTGAGTTTTATTTTTTTTAATTAAATTTTATTTTGCTTAACTTTACAATATTGTATTGCTTTTGCCATACACCAAGATGGATCTGCCACAAGTATACATGTGTTCCCATCCTGAACCCTCCTCCCTCCTCCCTCCCCATACCATCCCCCTGGGTTGTCCCAGTGCACCAGCCCCGGGCATCCGTTACCTGGACTGGCGACTCGTTTCAGATATGATATTATACATATTTCAATGCTATTCTCCCCAATCATCCCACCCTCTCCCGTTCCCAGAGTCCAAAAGTCTGTTCTATACATCAGTGTCTCCTTTGCTGTCTCGTAAACAGGGTTATTGTTTCCATCTTTCTAAATTCCATATATATGCGTTAGGATACTGTATTTGTGTTTTTCTTTCTGGCTTACTTCACTCTGTATAATAGGCTCCAGTTCCATCCACCTGATTAGAACTGATTCAAATGCATTCTTTTTAATGGCTGAGTAATACTCCATTGTGTATATGTCCCACAGCTTTCTTATCCATTCATCTGTGGATGGACATCTAGGTTGCTTCCACGTCCTGGCTATTGTAAACAGTGCTGTGATGAACATTGGAGTACACGTGTCTCTTTCAATTCTGGTTTTCTCAGTGTGTATGCCCAGCAGTGGGATTGCTGGATCATAAGGCAGTTCTATTCCCAGTTTTTTGAGGAATCTTCATACTGTTCTCCAAAGTGGCTGTACTAGTTTGCATTCCCACCAACAGTGTAAGAGGGTTGCCTTTTCTCCACACCCTCTCCAGCATGTATTGCTTGTGGACTTTTGGATCGCAGCCATTCTGACTGGCATGAAATGGTACCTCATAGTGGTTTTGATTTGCATTTCTCTGATAATGAGTGATGTTGAGCATCTTTTCATGTGTTTGTTAGCCATCTGTATGTCGTCTTTGGAGAAATGTCTATTTAGTTCTTTGGCCCATTTTTTGATTGGGTCATTTATTTTTCTGGAATTGAGCTGTAGGAGTTGCTTGTATATTTTTGAGATGAGTTGTTTGTCTGTTGCTTCATTTGTTATTATTTTCTCCCATTCTGAAGGCTGTCTTTTCACCTTGCTTATAGTTTCCTTTGTTGTGCAGAAGTTTTTAAGTTTAATTAGGTCCCATTTATTTATATTTGATTTTATTTCCAGTATTCTGGGATGTGGGTCATAGAGGATCCTGCTGTGATGTATGTCAGTGTTTTGCCTATGTTTTCCTCTAGGAGTTTTATAGTTTCTGGTCTTACATTTAGATCTTTAATCCATTTTGAGTTTATTTTTGTGTATGATGTTAGAAAGTGTTCTAGTTTCATTCTTTTACAAGTGTTTGACCAGTTTTCCCAGCACCACTTGTTAAAGAGATTGTCTTTAATCCATTGTATATTCTTGCCTCCTTTGTCATTGAGTTTTTAATGTGTATATCATCATGTTTCATCAAACTTAAGATGTATTCAGACATTTAGTAGGGTTCAGTCGCTCAGTTGTGTCTGACTCTTTGCAACCCCATGAATTGCAGCACGCCAGGCCTCCCTGCCCATCACCAACTCCTGGAGTTCACCCAGACTCACATCCATTGAGTCAGTGATGCCATCCAGCCATCTCATCCTCTGTTGTCCCCTTCTCCTCTTGCCCCCCAATTCCTCCCAGCATCAGAGTCTTCTCCAGTGAGTCAACTCTTCACATGAGGTGGCCAAAGTACTGGAGTTTCAGCTTTAGCATCATTCCTTCCAAAGAACACCCAGGGCTGATCTCCTTCACAATGGACTGGTTGGATCTGCTTGCAGTCCAAGGGACTCTCAAGAGTCTTCTCCAACACCACAGTTCAAACGCATCAATTCTTCGGTGCTCAGCCTTCTTCACAGTGCAACTCTTCACATCCATACATGACCACAGGAAAAACCATAGCCTTGACTAGATGGACCTTTGTTGGCAAAGTAATGTCTCTGCTTTTCAATATGCTATCTAGATTGGACATAACTTTCCTTCCAAAGAGTAAGCGTCTTTTAATTTCATGGCTGCAGTCATTACTTCTTTGCAAATTCTTTTTGCCCTTTTTCTCCTTTCTTTCTAGGTGGGACATCATCAAGCATACCAACATACGAGACCTGTCTTCATTGAGCCAGTTATTTCTTCTGACTGCTCAACCATATTGTTGTGTCTGTCTAGTAAAGTTTTCATTTCTGTTACAGTTTTCAGTTTCAAATTGTGTTTCAGTTCCAGAATTTCAATCTGGTTTTTATTAGTGATTTCTACTTTGTTAATATCCTGTAACAGACAAGGCAACTTTTTAATACTTTAATTCTTTAGACATGGGTTCCTTCAGTTCATTAAACATATTTTTAAAAACTTACAGTCTTTGTCTAGTAAGTCCAAAGTCTCAGCCTTTTCAGACAGTTTCTTTTCCATAATTATTGTCTACTTATATTTCGTTTTCTTTGCATATCTGTTATATTTTTGTTATACTGGATCTTTTAACAGTTTTAACAGATCTTTTTAACAAAACTACATTAGACAGCTGCTCACAGGGAAGCACTGCACTGGAAAGCTCTGACTCTAGTCAAATAAAGACAAACCTTGGGCTTTGGATTTTTCAGGGAGCTTCTGGACAGGTTGAATTATGACAGTTATCTGGGAAATGGATTTGAGAAGTTGTGACCTTGTTTTGTTTTTGTTGTAACCTTCTGGTTTTTGTTGTCATTGTAGGCAGTTGGTTTGCAAGGCTGTTATGCCCAGAAGAGAGTGTGTGGCAGAACAGACTATATTAAAATTGTACAACATCTATTTTTACCAAGATTTGATGTTATGTATTAGAACAGTTCTACAGATTGTCATATGCCTATGTTTACTTTGCAGAGTTCTTACAAAGTTGATTTTCATAATATCTGCTAATGATTTTGTTGTTCTTACGGAAAAATGAATTTTTGGAATACTTAGCTTTTTTTGCTTAGCCCTCTCAACAAGTAATTTTAAATCAAGTAATTGCATTACTTGATTTTTGCAAGTCAGTTATGCCTGAGTTTAGGAGTATCAGTGTCAAATATGCAAGAACCAAATATGTTAAAGTTGATACTATGTATACAATTTACATGTTGTATCTATCATGTTAATTATTTTAAATTATATTAAGTCCTAAATAAATATCTTCTAAAAATGTCTTGTTCTTTAAATTGGAAATATCTGTCTCTAAAATATGTTTATATCTACTTTGATGTTTTCATTATGATTGAATAGATATGCTAAATTAACAGATCAAGCATATTTTCTCCCATTAGACTAGTAGATAATTTTCACATTAGATGAAATTAGTGCCTTACTACCCTTTGATTAAATAGGTAAAGGGGAAAGCTTGAGAGATGTTTCTGGAAATAAGAAAATCAGTGTCTAATACAAAGCACGTACATACGTTGAACTATTAACTTGAAAATAAAACTTAGGGTACATAATCAAGGTCTTGATTGTTGAACATGGGCTCATTATTAATATATAGATGCTATGGTTGGCATGGAACCAGTCGTTAGATTTTTCTGAAAGAGGTATAGGGTGGGGAGAGAGAGAAAAAGAGAAAGGAAGGGAGGACTGGAAAGGATGAGAAAGACATAGATACAGATATGAGGGTGGGGTCGGGGAGAGGAAAAATAGACAAAGTGATAAAGACAGAACAGGGACAAAATAAAACAGAGGGAGAGACTAGAAGAGGGAGATGGACTGTGAGCATGTTCTGTGGAAAAGTTGAACTAGGAAGGGTTAAATCATAATTTTTCAAGCTGTACTCCATGGAATTTTGTTCTTGAGAACAGAAAGGTTTGGGAAAAGATTTCTTGGTGAAATATACTTTGGAAATGCTAGACATAACTCCCATTCGAATATTCAAATTGTGTATTAGTAAACCAAAGTCTCTGAAATGAAGTTGCTGAACTTTGTGGAAGTTAGCATTTCCTGAACTTATTCGCAGAACGAACACCTGATGTGGATCACAGCTAGTGACACTCAGAGAACACAGTGCACTTCTGCAGAAGCAACTGATGGACATGGAGACAATTTTTAATGTATTTTTATTTTTCAATTAAAGCTAAAGGGGAGATAAGGGTATATTATGTGAGGAATGGTGGCAAGTAAAGATGACAGTCTTATGCTGAATCTTTTTTTGGGAGGAGAAATATACTTGTTTTCACTAAGGTGTGTCATAAAATAGTGTGGATAATAATGAAGTGTTTAAAAATAGACTAAATTTTAAAAATTTCTTATTTGTGACACAGAACTTTTAGAATGCAGTGAGTTGGTTCTTATTACTTTGCACAGTCCCTGACCTATGGCAGTTGATAATTTGTGAGTGTGTATGTGTAATGGATGAGTGCATTTGTTTTTATTGTGATCCTTAAGATCAGGGGTGTCCACCACTGCCTCCCCGCCTCCACCCCCAGTCCATGGAAGCTTTGTCTTTCATGAAACCAGCCCCTGGTGCCTAAAATACTGGGGACTGCTGCTTAAGATAATATGGTTTCATGGAGTTTATTACTTGAAAGAAAGCTAGAGGAAAATGAGTTATTTTCAGCTCCTGATCCTTGGTAACTGCGCTTTACCTTTTCTAGTTTGGTAAACTGAGGGAAAGCTGTTGAAAACTTCTGAAACAAGCAGGACCTTCTGCTGGTTTGTGTTCTCAGTCTTGAAGTCATGTCTGACTCTGCAACACAGTGGACGTAGTCCACCAGGCTTGTCTGTCTATTGAATTTTCCAGGCAAAAATACTGGAGTGGGTTGTCATTTCCTCTTCCAGGGGATCTTACCGACCCAGGATTTAACCCCTGTCTCCTGCATTGGCAGGTGGGTTTTTTACCATTGAGCCACCAGGGAAGCTCCTACTGGTTTAACCTGATCTAAAAATTCCTTGGAGTTGAATGCAATGTTTCTTTTACTTGTGGCTGACTTCATGGTTTCTAGGGACTTGTTCCTTTTTATGACTTTTGTGATTACAACCAAAGAATAATTAATTTTATTTAGACCTTTTTTTAAACTAAAGAAATTCCTTATGAAATTAAGGCTTAATTTGATTGTGAAATCCCTGGCCTTTTGTCTGCGCACACACGTGCATGTTGTGTGTGTACGTTTGTTTATACTGTTACTTTGCAGTTTTACTGATGAGAAGAAAAGATTGCCCTTGGATAAAGCAGTACCTAAGGAGTTAATTTTCCACATGTTTAATATAATGCCCTCCTATTGAAGTTAGTGTTCCTTAATGATTCGTCAAATACTATTTGTACATAATCTAAAGACAGTGAAAGGCCTGACTATACTCTAAAAGCAGTCTTAGATTAAAAATTAGTGCAGACAAGCTATTCTCAGGTAATCCAGATGGTGGTAGTATATGGTTTCTAGAGCCATATGATTGACACTAAATTTTAGTAGGAATCTGATACCTCTGGAATATAGTTTGAAAATATGCTATCTTTGATTACAAATTCCTTTGCGTTTTTATCAGGCACAGGTAGAAATGCTAGCAAATAAATAATGGATAGAATAATAAATTCAGTATTTCACAAACTCCTAACTTTTGTCAGTCCTAAATTCATTTTGCATAGGACCTTGAATAGGTTTGACCTACCTCTTGGATATAATCAGTGATTAAGACTGTATGAAAAATCATTTATTTTAAGAGTTACACTTTGAAGTTTCCCATAGTGGGGTTATAATGTTTTAATTGGTTTGATAATTTAACTCCAGGTCTTGTAGATAAGCTGCTCAGAAAGCCATTGGTAAAGGATTCAGTTTTCCTACTGTGGCCTGAAGTGTGTTGTTTGGTTAGCAGGCTATCATGTTAAAAATGACCCCAAATTACCACACGTTCTCTCTTGAAACACAGTTGGAAGCATTCCATTTTGAAAACTAGAGGTAGAATTACTTGTCTGTAGTTCTTATAAGCAAAGCAGAAAGTTAGGAATTCGTTTATAAGAATATTATGATTTAATCTAACTGTGGTGCTATGTAGTGTTTTTAATTTGCAGTAAAATTGAAGTAAGACTATTGTTTTGAATGTAGTCTACTACTTACTTAAATTGTTCTGTATTTAATCAGCTCATTTGCACAATGAAATGTCTAGATACCTAAGTTCTTTGGTTAAAAATTAATTCAGGGCTCTCAAATCTTTTAAGAAAAGATTTGAGTAAAATAATAGCAAGGAATAAACAATAGGAGAAGAAACCATTAAAAACAAAAAATCCTCTAAAAATATCCTGGACAAATTAAAAGATATTTTCTCACTCAAGGTTCTACAGTGAGTGAACATGTGAGTTAGTATCATCTTCTAAGGTGAAATATATGCGGCTTTCAAAAATACTAGATAAAATGAGAAGATACAACAGGAGCCTTTGTAATCTGAATTTTATGGAGAACTTCAAAAAAAAAAAAAAAAAAAGGCATTGTGCAGTTTCGTAGCATTACGCAAAGACAATGTGTGGTGAATCTGGCCTAGTATTTTGTTGCAAATCAATGATGTGGGACACACCTGGGTCAGATGTGGTGAATTTCCACTTCTGTACAAAGCAGGGGGAGTGTGTTGCACATTGCATCTTTACTGCTGAACCATGGAGCTCCCCCTTGTTAGTGCCTATGTTGATGTATGTATGGTATTGTGCTCAGTCCTGTCCAACTGTGCGACCCTTTGGACTGTAGCCCGTGAGGCTTCTCTGTCCATGGGATTTTCCAGACAAGAATACTGGAGTGGATTGCCATTTCCTCCCCAAGGGGATTTATCATACATAGATGCTGATATATATGTACTGATATGAGCATATATGGGCTTCCATGGTGGCTCAGACAGTGAAGGATCTGCCTGAAGTGTGAGAGACCCAGGTTCTATCCTTGGGTCAAGAAGATCCCCTGGAGAAGTGAGTGGCAACCCACTCTAAAATTCTTGTCCGGAGAATTACATGGACAGAGGAGCCTGGAGGGTTACAGTCCATAGACTTGCAAAGAGTTGGACATGACTGAGTGAATCACACACACACACACACACACACACACACACACACGAGCATATATGTTGCTATATATTTTCTTAATAAGCATACATTTTTAGGATAAAAATCATCATTTAACTTAACATTTTTAGTGAACTAAATGTATGAAATAAAAAGTATTTTATGCTGGAGAGAGTATATGGATCTTTCCAATGGCTGTTCCCTTAGAGTTACCATTTTTCTGTTTGCACAAGATGCACTATAAACAAAAGTGTTAAGGTGCTTGTTACTTGATACCCTTGAGTGCTGGCCACCTTCCCTTGCTTTTCCTCAAAGCTGAGGTCATTTAAAATAATCAGAGTTTAACCTGGAATGAATTGGAGCATTCTCCATTCTCAGGAAAGGAGAAAATAAAAGAACTGCTGTCTCTTCGAGGTGATGATTGAAGGGATGCTATAAAATATTTGGAAGGAAAGTTATGACCAACCTAGATAGTATATTCAAAAGCAGAGACATTATTTTGCCAACAAAGGTCCGTCTAAGTCAAGGCTATGGTTTTTCCTGTGGTCATGTATGGAGGTGAGAGTTGGACTGTGAAGAAGGCTGAGCACTGAAGAATTGATGCTTTTGAACTGTGGTGTTGGAGGAGACTCTTGAGAGTCCCTTGGACTGCAAGGAGATCCAACCAGTCCTTTCTGAAGGAGATCAGCCCTGGGATTTCTTTGGAAGGACTGATGCTAAAGCTGAAACTCCAATACTTTGGCCACCTCATGCGAAGAGTTGACTCATTGGAGAAGACTCTGATGCTGGGAGGGATCAGGAGCAAGAGGAGAAGGGGACGACAGAGGATGAGATGGCTGGATGGCATCACTGACTCGAGTCTGAGTGAACTCCGGGAGTTGGTGATGGACAGGGAGGCCTGGCGTGCTGCGATTCATGGGGTCGCAAAGAGTCAGACACGACTGAGCGACTGATCTGATCTGATAAAATATTTAGATTCTTTTAGGAAAATCAGGAAAAAGTTAAAACATGGTAAAAGTGAACTGGAATGTCTTATTCAAGGTGTTGATTTTCATTTTACTCTAACCTGGAAAAACATCAGTTTCCGGCTCCTACTTTTTCTCTGACAGTTGAAGCAAGGCACCAAAAATGGCCCTGGGTGGGGCAAATATGATGGCATGTTTGTGATTTGATAGTTTTAGACAGTAGATAAAATCCATCCTAATTGGAGTTACATGAGGGAAGGAAGCTGGTTCTGTGCTGAGACTGTGCATTTGAAAGATCAAGAGATAGCTTTCAGTGTTCAGTGCTGTTCACCCTGAGATCTTTCAGAAGCATTGTACTTCCTGGAAAAGAAAAATCACACCACTTAACAAACTACACAAGATTTGGCAAGAATTATTTAGAAATGTTTCGAATCTTTCTCTTAACCTGAAAACATAACACATGCAGAACTGATTACATGTATTTAACACAGATTAATTGCTTCTTTCAGGACTATTGCTTCAGCTTTTTTTGTGATTCCAAAGCCTACAAATAAAGGTAATTTTAGCTCATACTGGACTTGATGGCTATTAAATCTTCTAACAGGATTCCCTAGAGAACAGGACCTCTGTGACAGCCTTTGTAAGGACAGATGATCTCTCTTGATCCCAGGACATCCACATTTTAAGAGGGATTTCCTTCTTTGATATCTACATATGTTTCCTACTCTAGATATTTTCACAGTGAAACCTAATCAGAGCTGTTTCTTTTCCTGTAATTTTTTTTTTTTTTTTTTGGTACTTCATCTAGGCCTTCATATGTTGGATGTCTGTTTAATATCATGATAATCCTTTTGGAAAGAGAATGGGCTTTTGCTTACATTGAGTAACAGGGAATAGATGTCAGCATTCAGGAAATAATTATTACTCCAGGAGGGAGTGTAGTTCATTCGGAGGCCTGAGAGCTGGAGTTGGGTATGAGTCCTGTGCTTTGTCCTTCATGCTATCCCTTGAAATTTCTTTTTTTTTTTTCCCCAGCTCCTCTTAAAACATATCCTGATCTTGCAAAAAGGTGTTACTACGCTATGCTTTTTGAGCATCAAGACTAAATATTTTCATAGTAGGTTTCAGACAGACTGTCACTTACCTATTACCAAGTTCACCATATATTCCCAAAATACGGTTCAAAAAAGAGGGCCGTTCCTTTTGATGTTGGCTGTATGGTTGATGTATTCCGTTGTACTGGTTTACTTTAAGGTTAAAGATGGAATTTTTTGAATGTTTGGTGCATGGAAGAAGAGTCTTCAGTTTGATGATTATGAACTGAGTCTCTGGAGACTTCACATGTGTTGTGAAAGGGGTACCCGTGTCGCATCCTCACAGAGATGAGTCAGTCTTAACTTGTCATGTTGGTATGAGCAAGGCTTTTTGGCAGTTCACCATATTTACAAGTAATTATCAGTGATGCTGGTAGTCAAGAAAACTTTCAGAAGGATTTTGAGAGAATTGTCTCTATCAGGAACTTTTATTGGCACTGGAACTTTCCAATGTCCATGGAAACATTCCTGATTAAATCTTGAGTTTGTAAGGAAGACAGATTCAAATTTTCCAAGAAAGATCCATAAGTGATTGGGAAAAGATAATTGACTGGTAACTGGCAAGCTGTTGAGACCCCAAGTTATTTTTAGGGGTTTTGGTGCCTTGTGACTAATCCACTTTCTTTCCCCACCTGCTAAATTTATGATTTCTCTTTTCCTGTAACTTCAGATTTAGTTGCCGTACCTCTCGAGCTCCAAGAAGAATGCATGCTGTAGTAGATTTGACTTCCTTTCTCAACTGGCAAATTCTTTGGTTATGTACTACTACAAATTTCTGGTATACGTAACCTCCATCAGCCAATTTATCCAGATCATAAGCTACTGGTCATCTGATTGATTGGCTACTCT
The DNA here is from genome assembly GCA_935064755.1 of Tragelaphus eurycerus. NCBI lineage: Eukaryota > Metazoa > Chordata > Mammalia > Artiodactyla > Bovidae > Tragelaphus > Tragelaphus eurycerus. The sequence goes on along the minus strand of CAKXYN010000025.1, from coordinate 23,964,203 downwards.
GGGGGTAGGTCCCAACAGTAGACCAGTCAGGAGGCTCTATGAAGCGGGGTTGGGAAGAGAGGGGTATGACAGGAAAAGGTTGATGCTTTCTTGGTCAGGACTGTAGATCAGACATTTCCTTTTAAAAAAAAAAAAAAAGGAGGGGGGAGGGGAATGAGATGAGGGCATGTCAAGCACCTAATGATTTAAAAATTCAGCTACAGTATCTCAATGATGCCTAAATTATGGAAGCAGAAGCAGATAAATTCAGGTGAAGCTGAAAAATCCTACATTGTTTCAGGCACTTTGTTGTGATAAAAATGAGAAGGATGAAATTAAAATCTTGTGCTTTTTATAGCCCAGTTGTTACATCATTGGATGGATTACATAGTGATAGGATAATGAGGGTAGTGAATGTGTAGAGCAGAGTGTTCATTGTCTCTAGGCCTTGTGAATAGCAGTGCAACATGTATTTGCCTCCACCTGTACTAGCGGTGGCAAGAGCCAGTGTAATTCATTTTGAACACAGGGTCTGAGTACATCAAAGGCTGGTGTACTGAGTGGAGTGTAATGGCATAGAGGAGTTGGTGTTCGCCAGTGGCGTGCTCTGCTGCTCTATGCTGAAGTCCATAGGAAGTGCCAGAAGGGGCAGGAAAGAGACCTCCCTCTTGGGCTGTGTTTTTACTCACATGTTCTATGCTTGTTGACAACAAACAAAATGATCCCCACTCCTTATTGCTAAGGAGATCTATTAAATTTCTTAGTATAGGATGTTACCTATTACAGAAGTATTGCAACCCAGGTGTTCCTGGCTAACTTCCCAGTGTCCCCAGACAATCCTATTAAGTAGTTACTCACTGGTCTGCAGTGGGGCTGTGGTTTCATCCTTCCCAGGAACCTCAGCCTAGCTCTCTGATGGTGAGAGAGGGACCTGTAGGCCTCAGTCCAGTCTCTCATCAGTAAGTGTGTGTGTGTGTGGGTGGGTGGGTGGGCGTGGTTATTCGTGTGCTCATATGCTGTGCTTTGGGGCTGTTCTGCTTTGCACTGAGGGTGTATGCTGGCTGGACAGCTCTGCTCCATTTTTGCACCTTTGTTTGACCAGCGGTCGGTCCAGGCATGGTCTTCTCATAGAGATGGAGGAGGTATAAAAGGATGGGAACACATGAGGTTTCTTAAAGCCTAGACTTACCACTGGCACACTGTCATTGCTGCCTTCTATTGGACAGGCAAATCACATGTCCAAATCTGCAGTCAGTTACCTTCTCCCACCCCTAAGATCCTTATTAGCTACCAGCTATCTGTTTTTGCTTCCTTTTGAATTTGCTTTTCTAAAATGTCATATAAATGGGAATTATAATCTGTAGTCTTTTGTGTTTGGCTTCTTAGGCTAAAGCATAAATAGTGAGATTCATCCATGTTGTTGCATAGATCAGTCCATCGTTCATTTTATTGCTGAGTACCTTTTCATTGTTATTAGTTTTAGCCTCAGTGGCCTAGTTTTGAGGCAGATTTAATTCCTGTTTTCTTAACTATGACTTTTCATGATTGAAAGATGTAGGTTAGGCTGTAGAGAATAGCTTTTAGGAGCCACAGTTCAGTTCAGTTCAGTCACTTAGTCATGTCTGACTCTTTGTGACCCCATGGACTGCAGCACCCAGGCCTCCCTGCCCATCACCATCTCTTGGAGTTTACTCAGACTCATGTCCATTGAGTTGGTGATACCATCCATCCATCTCATTCACTGTTGTCCCCTTCTCCTCCCACCTTCAATCTTTCCCAGCATCAGGGTCTTTTCAAATGAGTTAGTTCTTTGCATCAGGTGGCCAAAGTATTGGAGTTTCAGCTTCAGCATCAGTCCTTCCAATGAATATTCAGGACTGATTTTCCTTTAGGATGGACTGGTTGGATATTCTTTCAGTCCAAGGGACTCTCAAGAGTCTTTTCCAACACTACAGTTCAAAAGCATCAGTTCTTTGGTGCTCAGCTTTCTTTATAGTCCAACTCTCATGACTACTGGAAAAACCATAGCTTTGACTAGACAGACCTTTGTTGGCAAAGTAATGTCTCTGCTTTTCAATATGCTGTCTAGGTTGGTCATAACTTTTCTTGCAAGGAGCAAGGGTCTTTTAATTTCCTGGCTGCAGTCACCATCTACAGTGATTTTTGAGCCCCCCAAAATAAAGTTTCTCATTGTTTCTACTGTTTCTCCATCTATTTGCCATGAAGTGATGGGACAGGATGCCATAATCTTAGTTTTCTGAATGTTGAGTTTTAAGCCAGCTTTTTCACTCTCCTCTTTCACTTTCATCAAGAGGCTCTTTAGTTCTTCTTTGTTTTCTGCCATAAGGGTGGTTTCATTTGCATATCTGAGGTTATTAATATTTCTCCCGGCAATCTTGATTCCAGCTTGTGCTTCATCCAGCCCAGCATTTCGCATGATATACTCTGCATGTAAGTTAAATAAGCAGGGTGACAATATATAGCTTTGATGTACTCCTTTCCCTATTTGGAACCAGTCTGTTGTTCCACGTCCAGTTCTAACTGTTGCTTCCTGATCTGCATACAGGTTTCTCAGGAGGCAGGTCAGGTGGTCTGGTATTCCCATTTTTTAAGAATTTTCCAGAGTTTGTTGTGGTCCACACGGTCAAAGGCTTTGGCATAGCCAATAAAGCAGAAGTAGGTGTTTTTCTGGAACTCTCTTGCTTTTTTGATGATCCAGCAGATGTTGGCAATTTGATCTTTGGTTCCTCTGCCTTTTCTGAATCCAGCTTGAACATCTGGAAGTTCATGGCTCATGGACTCTTAAAGCCTGGCTTGGAGAATTTTGAGCATTACTTTACTAGTGTGTGAGATGAGTGTAATTGTGTGGTAGTTTGAGCATTCTTTGGCATTGTCTTTCTTTTTAGGAGCCACAGAGTTTCCTAGAAAACTTGGAAACAGTTTCACAGTGTTTAAGTGAAAAGTTGATACTGGGGGAACTAGATTGTAAAGTGAGACTTGGAAGAAATATTTGAAAACATCACGTGAAGTATGCGAACCGGGGAGAAGACTGAAGGTACTAAAATTAGTGTAAGGAGTGGGTCAGCGAAAGGTATTGGGCAAATTGTTGAGAAGGTGGGATAATTTTAAAACTGTGGTTTCAGAGGAGATTATGAGATACTTTTTGACTGGGGTTTACAGTATATTGTTACAGTTTTAAGTATTGCACTAAACTCAGGTTAAATTTGTGCAACTTGTATCAGTGAAGGGAAAGTAAAACTAATAACATGAAGTCATTGGTGCTTTTCTACATTTCTCCCAGCCTGTGAACACACACGTTTGATTTCCTTATGTTTGATTTGCTTGTATAATTTCCCCCAGCCTCATTCATTCTTCTCAGTGCTCTTAGAGAAAGGTGCCTGGCAAATTTTCCATCAATATTTGCTTAGTATCTGGGTAGTGAAGTGAAAGTTGCCCAGTCATGTCTGACTCTTTGCGACCCCATGGACTATACAGTCTGTGGAATTCTCCAGGCCAGAATACTGGAGTGGGTAGCCTTTGCCTTCTCCAGGGGATCTTCCCAACCCAGGGATCAAATCCAGGTCTCCTGCATTGGAGGCTGAATCTTTACCAGTTGAGCCACAAGGGAAGCCTAAGAATACTGGAGTGGGTAGCCTATTCCTTCTCCAGTGGATCTGCCCAACCCAGAAATAGAACCAGGGTCTTCTGAATTGCAGGTGGATTCTTTACCAACTTAGCTATGATATCTGGGTAGATATTCCCCAAGTTTTCTAATTATTCTTTATCTGTTTCTCTCATAAGTGTTGGACATGTATTTACAACTTCTTTTGTGTATTCCTACTAGTTGTCCTACAGGGAACTTAAACTGATTCCATGAATCTGACCAACAGACCTCTTCTCTTTTCCTGTACCTTCCAATTGGGTAATAGCGTCTCCAACCTTATTAATGCTGAAACAGCTTCTGGCTCCAGTCCTTCCCTTCTCTATTCCTAGATGTATTTTAGATCTTCATGATCTCTTGATGAGATTGCAACAGAAGCCATCTAACAGTTCTCCCTGCATGAATTTAAAGTTGCCTTATCTTTGAGGTTGGATATTGATTTAGTGTTTCAGTTTTTCCCTTAGTTGTTGACACTGAGGCTGGATGATGCATTTGTGATATGTCTACTCAATGGGTTTCTGGGTAGCATCTCAGTTTGTTAATTTGATAACTTTGATCATTTTATTTTTTCAAAGAAGTTACGTAAGAGTAAAATATTCCAGCAAACTTCATAGTTTTTAATAAAGCTTGACAATATTTGATTGTGAAGCTCAACAGAAATAGCTAAAAACAGATATAAAATTGCCACTGAAATTCACGTTTCCATGCTATTTTCATCTCTAATTATCTGGATGCAGCAAAAAAAGTATCACCTTCTAGGTAATAATTAACTGATGTATATGGGTGGTGTTTGTCTATAAGCTCAGTAGTACTGGCAAAAAAAAACTGAATAAAGTGATAGTATTTTTAAAACTGGTGTTTGAAAGCCTTTTGTAATGTAATTCTATATAAACTCTTCTAAAAATTTGTAGTAGAAGAAATCCTGTCCTTAGCCAGGTCATTATACTTTGTTTCCTAAAGATTGAGGACTGTGTCTGCGTTATCAGCCTCATAGGGACTTAGTCTGAGTTGTTTCTTTACTCATACAATGATTGGATATATTGTAAGAACAAAGCTTCTTGGACAACTGTCTCTCCTGCAGTTCTAAAATATGTTGCATAATTCAAACAATGTAAATGTATGCAAAAGGCTTCAAGTCTGATTTTTCAGATGATAAATTGAATGCAGGTGTTCATTATTTACCTCATTGTAAGATGGCCTATTTTGTTTCTACTTGAAACATTCTGAGTAGGATTCTGTAATGGCAGAGTGAGAAACTTGTGCATGCATGCCCTTGGTTTAGTTTTTCTCCAGTGTATATATTTGTTGGGCAAGCTTCCCAGGCTGCTTTGCAGAAATAAAACTGCAAGTGATGCTGAAGCTGGAAAAATAGATACGTGATTGGATTATTTGTAACCCTGAACCATGATCACCATAAAACAATAGTCCCTTACTTTTTTGTGTTACAAAAGCTCTGATATTTGTTGAATCTCTCCCTAGAAAAATAACTGCATTATACACAAAATAATATTTTTAGAGGTTTTTCCAGTCCCTCTGAGTCCTTTTCATTTACCTCATGTTAACAACTCTGCCACATTCTCATACATTTTTGATGGAAATGTTAATTGAAGCGATCTCAGTGGGTGACAATTTAGAATTACTTACCTAATTAGAATGCACATATTCCTGTTTCAGGGTAAAGATAACCAACTGAACATGGATCTAGTTTTGTTTATTAACAAAACCTCATTAAAGTCCCTTCAGTTCAGTTCGGTCGCTTAGTCGTGTCCGACTCCTTGTGACCCCATGAATCGCAGCACGCCAGGCCTCCCTGTCCATCACCAACTCCCGGAGTTCACCCAGACTCACGTCCATCGAGTCAGTGATGCCATCCAGCCATCTCATCCTCTGTCGTCCCCTTCTCCTCTTGCCCCCAATCCCTCCTAGCATCAGAGTCTTCTCCAATGAGTCAACTCTTCGCATGAGATGGCCAAAGTACTGGAGTTTCAGCTTCAGCATCATTCCTTCCAAAGAAATCCCTTAGCAAGGGACTAAAAACAATGTGAACCCACAGGAATAAGGAGAATGAGAAGTGGTGATGGCAAACAAATAACTAGAAAGAAGGTGAATGAATAGTAACGGACAGTAATGAATCTGAGAAGGCTGAATTAGAAGGGAATTGTAGGGAAAGCTAAGACTTAAAATTGACTACAATAGAATTGCTCAAAAGTTCAAGAACTAGTAGCCCCAGGTACCCCTAGACAGAGGATGAGCTGGTTGGATGGCATCACTGACTCAGTGGACATGAGTTTGAGCAAACTCTAGAACAGTGAAGGGTAGGGAAGCCTGGTGTGCTGCAGTCCATGGGGTCACAAAGAATCAGACATGACTTAACAACTGAACAACAACCCATAGAACTGAGTGAAGGCGGACAAAATTAGGAGACTTTAGTGGAATGTAAAAACTACTAAAAAGTAGTCTGATCTCTAGATCACCTTCTCTACTCTATGACCCTTTTCATCCCCACTACAGAAGCAGGTCGGGGGGAAGAGCTCCCTCCGTCTGGAAGAGAACACTGTTTGAAGGAAGGATTGCCTTGCCCCAAACAATGACTAGCAGACCATGTGTATCCTGCCTTCCTGATGGGGGAAGCCCTTGGCATCTTCTCCCACTCAGCAGCAAATATCTTGGTGGCTTGGTTTTCTCTCCTGGCTGGACATTGGAAATGTTTTATGTGAATAATATGCTTAAGAAGAAAGACCTAAAAGTACTAACCTCAGAGATTCCCTGGTAATCATCTCAACCCCATCACCCTGTAGTGAAGCTCACGGTTTACAAACCTCACTCCTGCGCTCATTGCTGAATAGGTTTATCATCCCACTTGAAGAATGCACTTACCGTGGAAGATAGAGACCAAAACAAAGAGAAAAGCATACCATGAGAAAACAGGGAATATGCAGAGAAAGCAAAACTCTTAAAAAGTTAATATCATTACAGAGGTAAAACTTCGTTGCAAACGTGAACTAAGATCAGAATGCTCAAACAAATTAATGTTCAGAGGATAAAAACAAGATTTGGAGTTAAAATCTGAGGGTCTTTCCCCAAAATATTAAAAGATGAAATATAGTGAAGAAAAGAAAATTAGAAGTCCAATAAAAAAAGTAAGCATTCAATGACAAAACTTTCCCAAAGAGAAAATTGACAGGAAGAAATATCAAAGAAATAATGCAACAAAAAGTATTTTTAAAGCTTACCTCTTGCAGTCCTTTTCTCAGAAAGCTACTAGAGGATGTGTGCAGAGTTATTCAAAAAAATTACATGGACGTTGGAAATTCATGGCAGGAGAAAGATGAAGAGTATCCCCAGGATGATGGTGTAGGGTGTTCTCAGGACGATAGCTGTGTGTCACTGTCACCAGTCCCTGCTGAAAAAGGTCAGAAGACTCCAAGGGTGACTGCTTCAGGAATACAAAGTTGGTGAATACCTTACCTGTCTAAATATCTTCAGAGTGCTACTGCTAAGTCACTTCAGTCGTGTCTGACTCTGTGCGACCCATAGACGGCAGCCCACCAGGCTCCCCCATCCCTGGGATTCTCCAGGCAAGAACACTGGAGTGGGTTGCCATTTCCTTCTCCAGTGCATGAAAGTGAAAAGTGAAAGTGAAGTCGCTCAGTCCTGTCTGACTCTTAGCGACCCCATGGACTGCAGCCTACCAGACTCCTCCACCCATGGGATTTTCCAGGCAAGAGTACTGGAGTGGGGTGCCATTGCCTTCTCCAATCTTCAGAGTAGATCTAGACAAATAGTTATTTGCTGTTGAATGACTCATAGGTATATTGAAAGCTAAACAGTTGAAACAAAAGAGAAGTTATAACTCCAGGAAAAACAAAGACTGGTGCAGGAAAGGAATTTCAGTGTATAACTTAGCTATGAGTAATGATGGCATAGTCACTAATGTAAACACTCGATGTAACCAAAATTAAGATACTGAAGGCACGGGAAATAGGAAGTGTTGGTGTGTATTGTGATGCGGGGAGGAGAGGAGACAAAAGTCTTCTATATCTGAGGGCTAACTCAGAAAATAGAGCTGTATGTTCTTTAGAGAGATGGTATGATAGTAAACTATTTCAGTTGTTCAGGCCTGACAGTATTCTGTTTTTTACCTTTACCATGTACTCCTGGTAAGTGAAGTCTCTTTCTCTGTTCCTTGATTCTGGATTGAGCCTGCTAGCTTGCTTTGGGATTTTTGCAGAGGAGATGTAGATAGAGGCATAAATGTGCCTCTGCTGTTGGGTTTGCCCTTTGTTGCATCTGTTGTCCTAAGGAAGGCACAGTCTGGTCGCTGTCCTTCCAGTGTGATCTGTAGTGTGTGACCCACGGATCAGAAGTGCCACAGCCGACCTACAGTCCTGCAGGTTACCGCACAGTCAGCCTCAGCCATCCCACGGCTGTGTGTGAGAAAGTAGTCGATTGCTGTGTGCTACTGAGATTTGTGTATTTGTTAATCCCCGGTGGCTCAGACGGTAAAGAATCTGCCTGCAGCACAGGAGACCTGTGTTCGATCCCTTGGTAAGGAAGATCCCCTGGAGGAGGTGATGACAACCCACTTCAGTATTCTCGCCTGGAGAATCCCCATGGACAGAGGAGCCTGGCGAGCTACAGTCCATGGGGTCACAATGAGTTGGACTAAGCACAGCACACAGTAGTTGACTTGTTACACATGGAAATGAATATTAGAGGCTTCAACTGAAAGAAGGAAAAGTGATTGCCTGTGGTGAAGACAAAGTAGAACAAAGGGAGTGAGGTTGACTTTTTCATAACAAATCTTGTAGAGATAGTTGGTTCTTTGAATTATGTACTTTGATAACTGAAATCTATGAACTAAAAATTTAGAAAACAAAACAGATGACATGATTTTGTACTTGGAGTTTGTAGAGAAAATCTAGTGGATGGACAAATGATCAAGGCAGTTGGGGTGCTAGTAATAAAATTTTCTATGCCTTCAATCATAGTCTCCTGGTTGATGAAGGACAGTCTAGAAAAATGAGCATCAGCTAATCAAGAACCAGTGGAGGTTTTACAGGATTGGGTGCCTCATTCAGGGTCACTGGGAGAAAAGGGTAAGAAAAAGGATGGGTGGAAGTTCCAGTCAGATTGGATTATGAAATGGAAAGTTTCAGAGGAGTCTCAGCTGAAGGTAAAAATAAAGTTTCTGTTTCTTCACAACAGAAATTAGTTGTTCAAGTGAAAATAAAGTCTAGCAAGGAAATGGCTAGAATATTTAAAGTTTGTGCACATGGACCTTGGATTCAGCCAGTATAATGTTGGTAATTTGAGTAAAATGGAAGACTGATCCCACATGTCTGAAATGGCGGAGCCTATGAAGTAGTGACAGACAACAGTATTATGAAGACTGGAAGATTTGTCGAGATGGCGTGCATTTTGGAGGGACAGAGGGTTTGCATGGAAAGAGAGGTACAAGGGTCTAGAATGTTAATCCTGCCTGTGAGGCCTGAAGTAGTGGTGGTTGGGAAATTAGGAGAAAGCACTTGAGAGCAATGGTGAGAAATGGGTGTTCTTTCATATACAGGAGGCGAAGACTCTCTAAGTAATGAATTTGCAGCACAACAGGGTGGTACAGGGGAAAGGGCAGCGAAGGAGGTGGTTAACTCTAGGATGGTGGTCCATGGAGACTGACGAACAGTGCGAGAGGTATATTGCAAGCTATTTGACAGTAGTCACTTAACTACCACATAGAAAAGATGGAAAAAGAATATACACATAACAAAAGCTACCAACTATATGTGATGTATAGAATGAAACAAAATGAGAAGAGACTATGTTTGTCATTGTCACAAGTGAGAATAAAATTATACTTTAAAACCTTTTTTTTCCCCCATTTAATCTTTATTCTTCGAGTTTCACTGCCACCGTGTCTTCCATTTTTCTTAAGGGAAACTAAGTGTGAGGAAAGTAGAAGGAAAAGGTTGTACACAATTTCAGAGTTACCCCCAGTATCACTACAGAAAACATAGAACTCTATATAGCCATTAGATACTACTGAATAGCTGTTACTGAGTACCTACTTTTTTAAACCTTAATTTGGGGCTCCCTGGTGGCTCAGATAGTAAAGAATCTGCCTACAGTGTGGGAGACCTGGGTTTGATCCCTGGGTTGTGAAGATCCCCTGGGAGAAGGGAATGGCAATCTATTCTAGTTTTCTTGCCTGGAGAATTCTGTTGGTAGAGGAACCTGGCAGGTTATAGTCCATGGTATTGCAAAGAGTTGTACACGACTGAATGACTAACACTTTCAGTTTCACTTTCAAACCTTAATTTGTACGTGCTGTGCTTGGTCAGTCAGTCGTGTCTGACTCTCTGCAACCCTGTGGACTGTAGCCCACCAGGCTCCTCTGTCCATGGGGATTCTCAGGCAAGATTATGGGAGTGGGTTGCCATGTCCTCCTCCAGGGGATCTTCCCAACCCAGGGATTGAACCCAGGACTCCCGCATTGTAGGTGGGTTCTTTACTGTCTGAGCTACTATGGAAGCCCTTGATTTGTATGGTTAACTATATTTATAGCCCCTAACTATCTAGACTTTATCAAGGAATAACCATAGACTAGACACTATGCCAGACACCTCACATGGCTGTTATGCTAGTTCTTTTCAGTAGTTTTTATTCTCCATTTCTGAAAATGGAAGAAGCTTGAGGAACAGACTTGTTTAAGTATTTTCTCCCCAGTCAGATAACTTGTTATGTAGAAGAACAGAGTTGGAACCCAAGTCTGTTTGACTTCAACATCAATGCTCCTAACCACTTGGTAACAATGCGTCAAGTTCAGTCAAGTACACATATACTTTCATTAATTAAGCAGACCCCCATCTATGGACTTGTTATGAATCTTAATGCACAGTTTGCAAATTGCTTTAAATTACTGCTAGAAAAAAGTAAGAACAGGAACAAATTGAGGAGTACTATCCCATGTGATCACTGACCTAGAGCCAGACATCCTGGAATGTGAAGTCAAGTGGGCCTTAGAAAGCATCACTACGAACAAAGCTAGTGGAGGTGATGGAATTCCAGTGGAGCTATTCCAAATCCTGAAAGATGATGCTGTGAAAGTGCTGCACTCAATATGCCAGCAAATTTGGAAAACTCAGCAGTGGCCACAAGATTGGAAAAGGTCAGTTTTCATCCCAATCCCAAAGAAAGGCAATGCCAAAGAGTGCTCAAACTACCGCACAATTGCACTCATCTCACATGCTAGTAAAGTAATGCTCAAAATTCTCCAAGCCAGGCTTCAGCAATATGTGAACCGTGAACTTCCTGATGTTCAAGCTGGATTTAGAAAAGGCAGAGGAACCAGAGATCAAATTGCAAACATCCGCTGGATCATGGAAAAAGCAAGAGAGTTCCAGAAAAACATCTATTTCTGCTTTATTGACTATGCCAAAGCCTTTGACTGTGTAGATCACAATCAACTGTGGAAAATTCTGAAAGAGATGGGAATACCAGACCACGTGATCTGCCTCTTGAGAAATCTGTATGCAGGTCAGGAAGCAACAGTTAGAACTGGTCATGGAACAACAGACTGGTTCCAAATAGGAAAAGGAGTACGTCAAGGCTGTATATTGTCACCATGTTTATTTAACTTATATGCAGAGTACATCATGAGAAATGCTGGACTGGAAGAAACACAAGCTGGAATCAAGATTGCTGGGAGAAATATCAATAACCTCAGATATGCAGATGACACCACCCTTATGGCAGAAAGTGAAGAGGAACTCAAAAGCCTCTTGATGAAAGTGAAAGTGGAGTGTGAAAAGGTTGGCTTAAAGCTCAACATTCAGAAAACGAAGATCATGGTATCTGGTCCCATCACTACATGGGAAACAGATGGAGAAACAGTGGAAACAGTGTCAGATTTTATTTTTCTGGGCTCCAAAATCACTGCAGATGGTGACTGCAGCCATGAAATTAAAAGACACTTACTCCTTGGAAGGAAAGTTATGACCAACCTAGATAGCATATTCAAAAGCAGAGACATCACTTTGCCAACAAAGGTTCGCCTAGTCAAGGCTATGGTCTTTCCTGTGGTCATGTATGGATGTGAGAGCTGGACTGTGAAGAAGGCTGAGCACCGAAGAATTGATGCTTTTGAACTGTGGTGTTGGAGAAGACTCTTGAGAGTCCCTTGGACTGCAAGGAGATCCAACCGGTCCATTCTGAAGGAGATCAGCCCTGGGATTTCTTTGGAAGGAATGATGCTAAAGCTGAAACTCCAGTATTTTGGCCACCTCATGCGAAGAGTTGACTCATTGGAGAAGACTCTGATGCTGGGAGGGATTGGGGGCAGGAGGAGAAGGGGATGACAGAGGATGAGATGGCTGGATGGCATCACTGACTCGATGGATGTGAGTCTGGGTGACCTCCGGGAGCTGGTGATGGATAGGGAGGCCTGGCGTGCTGCAGTTCATGGGGTCGCAAAGAGTCGGACACGACTGAGCGACTGATCTGATCTGATCCCATGTTTATCATGATGCTAGCCAGATTTAATATTTTATAGTAGACATTGTTTTTAGATCTGCATGTTCAGAACTTTAAATGCTCTGCAACTTAATTATTACCAGGACATCAGATTGATTTGCTGAAAGCATTAAATATATATGTTTGGAAACAAAATCTTAACTCTTGAAAGCATATATTTCTTGAGAATATAACAATTATATTGCATATTACATTATGCTATATAAATACTGTATCAAGTTTTTTTCCAGTAAGAGCAAGAACCATGTGCACGTGTCAGGGGTGAAAATTAAATCTTCATGCTAACCTTGTCCCTTTGTCTTTCATCTCAGAGGCAAACAGATTCTCCCGAGACCTTCTGAAGGGATGCAAATTCATTCTTAAACTTTTATTTTCCATCTGAGGCATCCATTCTGAGGAACTACAATCCCTCTGTTACCTGTTTTGTCACTCTGCCTCCTGCATAGCAATCACCTTGAGACTGTTCCTCCCTACTCTCCTAGCAATTCTCTTTTTTCCTCACCTATTAGACTATCTTGCTTCCTGCATCTAGGTCTTCCCTTTTCTCACTGTGCTCCCCAAGTTTGTGGAGCACCATCTCCTGAGAAAGAGTATGTGGGGAACTTCTGCTTTCCCAGGCATGTAAGAAACTTAGAAATGATCAGCCTATCCTAACAGTATAAAGCTAAACAAACTGAAAAATAAAAAATGTGTCTTAAATCTAACAGAGAAGTGAGATAACAGGACAGATTGGTGTCCTGAAACAGGCAGACACAGTGTAGTAGGAAATGGCAGCCCACTCCAGTATTCTTGTCTGGAAAATCCCATGGACAAAGGAACCAGGCAGGCTACAGCCCATAGGGTTGCAAAGAGACACAAGGGAAGTGACTCAGCACTCACACAGTGGTTCTATGTTCAGATTCTGAGAACCTCCTATTGTTTTCTACAGTAGCTATACCAATTTACGTTCCTGTCTACAACACACAAAGGTTCTCTTTTTGCTACATCCTTGCCAGCAGTTTGTAGTTTGTGATCTTTTTGATGATAGCCATTCTGACAAGTGTGAGGTGATACCTCATTCTGGTTTTGTTTTGCATTTCTCTAATCAGCAATGCTGAGCATCTTTCCTGTGCCTGTTGATTACCTATAGGTTTTGTTTGGAAAAATGTCTCTCCAGGTCTTCAGCCTATTTTTTTTAAATTGAGTTGTTTGAATTTTTGATGGTTTATATGAGCTGGTTATAGATTTTGGATATTAACCTTTTGTCAGTCACATCGTTTGCAGGTATTTTCTCCCATTCAGGAGATGGTCATTTAATTTTGTCAAAAGTTTCCTTTGCTGTGCAAAAGCTTTTAAGTAGGTCCAGTTTATTGGTTTTTGTTTCCTTGCATTAGGAGGTAGAGCAAAAAAACAAAAACAAAAAAAACAAACCCAAATGCTTTCACAATTTTTGTGAAAGAGTGTTCCTATCTTTTCTTTTAGATGTTTTTTGGCTTCCGGTCTTACATTTAAGACTTTAATACATTTTGAGTTTGTTTTTGTATATGGTATAAGGAAATGTTCCAGTTTTATTCATCTACATGTAGCTGACTTGTTTTCCCAGCACCACTAGTTGCAGAGACTGTGTTTTCTCCACTGTATATTATTGTCTTCTTTGGTGTCAATTAAATGATGGTGACAGCCTATCACTATCATTATTTCTGGCCTCTCTAGTCTGTTCTTTTAAACTAGGTGTTTGTTTTCATTCCAGTACCAAATTGGTTTTTTTTTTTTCTTTTTTCTTTCTTTTTTTTTTTAAACCATAGCTGTGTAATATAGTTTGAAATCAGGGTGTATGACACCTCCAGTGTTGCCCTTCTTTCTCAACATTGTTTTGGCTATTCAGGGTCTTTGGTGTTCCCATAGGAGTTTTAAAATTATTTGTTCTTTCTTTGAAAAATGGCATTGGTATTTTGATAGGGATTGCATTGAACCTGAGATTTTGATATTCCACATCATCACCAACTCTGGATATTGTCAGTGTTCTGGATTTCAGCCATTCTAATAGATGTATAGTGATATCTCATTGTTCTTTTACTTCCCATTTTCATACAGAATTCATTGTTGGTGATAATGCAAAATGGCACATCCACTTGGGAAGACAATTTGACAGTTTCTTACAAAACTAAACATACTCTTAGCATATGATACAGCAGTTGCACTTCTTCGTATTTACTGAAATAAGTGGAAAATTTGTATCTATACAAAAGCCTACATGTCAATATTTTTACCTGCTTTATTCATAAGTCACCAAAACTCGGAAGCAACCAAGATTTCCTTATACACACACACACTGTGGTACTTCCAGATAATGAAATATTATCTAGTGCTAAAAAATAATTCAAGTCATGAAAGACATGGAAGCACTTTTCATACACATTACCAAGTGAAATAGACCAGTCTGAGCAGACCACATACTATTTGATTCCAGATATGTGACTTCTGGAAAAGACAAAACTATGGATACAGGAAAAAGTTAATCAGTTGCATGGAATTGAGAAAACAGAGGAGGATGAATAGGAGAACAAAGAATTTTTAGTGCAGTGAAGATATCCTATGTTACCATTGTGGTGAATACATACCACTACACACTTGTTACGATGTGTAGAATGTGAAACACTAAGAGTGAACCCTAATGTAAACTGCTGACTTCAGGTATGAGCAACTTCACTTTCACTTTTCACTTTCATGCATTGGAGAAGGAAATGGCAACCCACTCCAGTGTTCTTGCCTGGAGAATCCCAGGGACCGGGGAGCCTGGTGGGCTGCTGTCTATGGAGTCACACAGAGTCAGACACGACTGAAGTGACTTAGCAGCAGCAGCAGCAGCAGCAGTGCACCGCTCTGGTGTAGGATTTTGTTAGCGAGGGAGCCTATATATATGTGGGGATGGCAGTAAATGGGAACTAGCTGTACTTTCTGCTCAATTTTGCTCTGAACCTAAAACTCTTAAAAAAAAAGTAGCCTGTTAACCTAGATTGAAAAAGTACATAGGAACTAAACTTCTACTGAGACTTTCAGTGTTTCTGTAAGTCCATATTCTGCCTTCAGACAGGATATATAGCTTTTATAATTTTATATTGACAATCACTATCTTCTAAATTATGAAGAAACTCTTCCACTATTTATCTGATTTTCATTGTTGGCTGTTAAGTAGTCTTGTCCAGTTTGGATTCCTGCTTCTTTACAAGAGACTTTTTGTTTTTATTAATTGGATTTGGTGTATTTTCATCTATTGGCATCTATATTCTGTAAAATTGTTTAAATTTGGGGACTCGTTCCTTATTACTGCAATTAAAAATTATTTGGTTGTTTGCTTCTCCAGACCTTTTACGTTCTTCTGATTTTTATTAACATATTGGACTTTGACTCATTATGTTTTTCTGTTTTATACCCTCCTAAATATTATCCTTATTTTATGAGTATAAACACTATCATTCTGGGACTGTTAAACTTTTGTTGACTATGTAGTTTCTAGTTTCTCCAAAACATTTTTTTGCCATTTTGACCTTATCTTTAATGTTAGTCTTACCTTGCATTTCAGTTATAACTGGCTTTTCTGTTCATGTGTATATGTTGGTGATTGGTTGTACTTTGTGAGTTTTATGGTGGGGGGGAGCTGGCTGTTGATTGTGAATTTCATTCTAAGGTGACTGGGCTGGACAGTAAATAGTGTGCCAAGGGGTCATACCTGAGGACAATATTCAGCTCAGTCCACTTGCTCAGTTGTGTTCAACTCTTTGCAATCCCATGGACTGTAGCACGCCAGGCCTCCCTATCCATCACCAACTCTCGGAGTCCACTCAAACTCATGTCCATCGAGTTGGTGATGCCATCCAACCATCTCATCCTCTGTTGTCCCCTTCTCCTCCTGCCTTCAGTCTTTCCCAGCATCAGGATATTTTCAGATGAGTCAGTTCTTCACATCAAGTGGCCAAAGTATTGGAGTTTCAGCTTCAGCATCAGTCCTTCTAATGAATATTCAGGACTGATTTCCTTTAGCATGGGCTGGTTGGATCTCCTTGCAGTCCAAGGGACTCTCAAGAGTCTTCTCCAACATCACAGTTCAAAAAGCATCAATTTTTCAGCACTCAGCTTTCTTTATAGTTCAGCTCTCACATCCTTACATGACTACTGGAAAAACCATAGCTTTGACTAGACAGACCTTTGTTGGCAAAGTAATGTCTCTGTGTTTTAATATGCTGTCTAGGTTGGTCATAACTTCTTTCAAGGAGCAAGGGTCTTTTAATTTCCTGGCTGCAGTCACCATCTGCAGTGATTTTGGAGCCCAAGAAAATAAAGTCTGTCACTGTTTCCATTGTTTCCCCATCTATTTGCCATGAAGTGATAGGAACAGATGCCATGATATTAGTTTTCTGAATGTTGAGCTTTAAGCCAACTTTTTCACTCTCCTCTTTCACTTTCATCAAGAGGCTCTTCAGTTCTTCTTGGCTTTCTGCCATAAGGATGGTATCATTTGCATATCTGAGGTTATTGATAGGAGAATATTATTAATGCTATTTTGAGCTCCAGGTTTCGGGAGGCAGAGGATTCTCAGCATCTACATATTTGTGTGTTTTTCATGTGATCAGTGATAACACTGTGGCCCCCATGCTGGATAATGTCCACATTTTGTGCAGCTACACCTTAATTAATTTGGTGGTGGTTTAGTCTCTCAGTCTTGTCCGATTCTTCGAGACCCCATGGACTGTAGCCCACCAGGCTCCTCTGTCCATGGGATTCTCCAGGCAAGAATACTGGAGTGTGTTGCCATTTCCTTCTCCAGGGGATCTTCTCGACCCAGGAATTGAACCCGGCTCTCCTGCATTGCAGGAAGATGATTTACCAACTGAACTTACTTGATTAAAATCTAACATCTTGCTGGTTGCTGTATTTTTGTTCCTTTTCTTTTTTTGTCTGCCTTTGTATTAATTTTTCATTTTATGATTCCCTTTTATCCCTATTGACTTCTTACTCTTACCTTATAAAGAATTTGTCTAGTGATTACTTTGAGTTTAGAATTTGATGAGCACCCAGTTTGATTGCTAAAGAAAAGCCTGAATGGGTTATTAACTCATGTTGTGTTTGTATTTCCCAGAGGTTCTATATTCTCCTAATTGCCTCTATTCAGTATTTATAGTTTTTTGAAATTTTTAGGAGATTTTATTTTACTGTCTGTATGGGACCTGATGTTTCTTCCTTTTGTGTTATGCTGTAGGTGAGCTGGTGATGGCATCTTCTACTTCTTGGGGGAGGCATGCCTTTTCTAAGATTTAGTGCTACTCAGTCATCCTGTGACCTCAGCTCTGATGGTTTCAAGAAAAAGTTCTGTTTTTGTAGTTTATCTGCTTTTTTCTTTTGTTCTTGAAATGAGCATCACTTTTGCTAGCTTTTCATATCCTAGGCAGTAGAAATCATCATCCACGTTCTTGAGAAACAAATTCAGATTTTAATTTGTCATAAAGTATGCACTTTTTTGAGGTAACCGTAGAAATAAGGTTTAATGCAAAAACATTACCAAAACCCCATAATTGAAGTGAAAGTTGCTCAGTCATGTCCAACTCTTTGAGACCCCATGGACTATACAGTCCATGGAATTCTCTAGGCCAAAATACTGGAGTGGGTAGCCTTTCCCTTCTCCAGGGGATCTTCCCAACACAGGGATCGAACCCAGATCTTCTCCTTTGCAGGCAGATTTGCGGCACTGGGGAAGCCCAAGAATACTGGAGTGGGTAGCCTATCCTTTCAGTGAATCTTCCCAGCCCAGGAATCAAATCGGGGTCTCCTGCATTGCAGGTGGATTCTTTACCAACTGAGCTATCAGGGAAGCCCCCAAACCCCATAAATAGTTGTAAACTTATTCTATACAGTGAATGACAGATTCAGAGTATTTCTGCCAAGATCGCTCAGTTTCTGTTTTGGGTGTATGTTTTGGAAGTATCTGATCTGTCATTTCCTTTGTTTCCTACTGGCTCTGTTGATTGGAGTCCTGAAGACTTCTTGCACTTGGTAAGCTGTTGCCATTCTTGGTTGGTACATCACGTGACTGGCAGGAGCACAGCATCAAGTACTTCTCATTCCTGAGATGGGAAGAAAGAAGCTGTTTTTCTCAGTATGCACTTTGTGAGCACTTTTAAGGCTGTCCATGAATATATTCAGTATCCTGCAACTGGAAAGAGAGGCAGGAAAAGGGTTATTGGTAGTCTTCTTTGTTTAGAAAGAGAGAGAGAGAGAGAGAAGTGAAAGTCGCTCAGTCGTGTCCAATTCTTTGCAACCCCGTGGACTGTACAGTCCATGAAATTCTTTAGGACAGAATACTGGAGTGGGTAGCCTTTCCCTTCTCCAGGGGATCTTCCCAACCCAGGGATCGAACCCAGATCTCATGCATTGCAGGCAGATTCTTTACCAGCTGAGCCACCACGGAAGCCCATCTCAGTGACTTTCACTTCACTTTGGGATTTAACCCCAAATAGTTATTTTAACTGTAGATTGGCCTTACTTGCATACTACTAGATGAGATTGTGCAGATGTTGGACTATTAGTAGAATGTGGAGATTTTGTTGTTGTTGTTTAGGCGCTAAGTCATGTCCAACTTTTTGCCACCTCATGGACTGCAGTACGCCAGGCTTCTCTATCCTTCACAATCTCCCGAAGTTTGCTTAGATTCATATGCATTGAGTTGGTGATGTTATCTAACCGTCCCATCTTCTACTGCTTCCTTCTTCTTTTGCCTTCAGTCTTTTTCAGCATCAGGGTCTTTTCCAATGAGTGAGCCCTTCTCATCAGTTGGCCAAAGTATTGGAGCATCAACAACAACCCTTCTGATGAATATTCAGGGTTGATTTCCTTTAGGATTGACTGGTTTGATCTTGCAGTCCAAGGGACTCTCAAGAGTCTTCTACAGTACCACAATTCAAAAACATCAATTATTTAGTACTTAGCCTTCTTTATGGTCCAACTTTCTCATCTGTACATGACTACTGGAAAAACAGTAGCTTTTAGTATAAAGACCTTTATTGGCAAAGTGATGTCACTGCTTTTTAACATGCTGTCTAGGTTTGTCATGTCTTTCCTCCCAGGGAGCAAGCTTCTTTTAATTCCATGGCTGTGGTCACCATCTGCAGTGATTTTGGAGCCCAAGAAAATAAAATGTGTCACTTCTTCCACTTTTACCCCATCTATTTGCCGTGAAGTGATGGGACCAGATGCCATGATTTAATTTTTTTTTGAATGTTGAGTTTCAGGCCAGGTTTTTCACTCTCCTCTTTCAGCCTCATTGAGAGGCTCTTCAGTTCCTCTTTGCTTTCTGATATTAGAGTGGTATTATCTGTATATCTGAGGTTGTTGATATTTCTCCTTGCAGTCTTGATTACAGCTTGTGCTTCATCCAACCGAGCATTTCCCATGATGTACTCTGCATATAAGTTAAATAAGCAGGGTGACAATATTCAGCCTTAACGTACTCCTTGTCCTATTTGGAACCAGTCTGTTGTTCCATGTCCAGTTCTAACTGTTGCTTCCTGACCTGCATATAGGTTTCTCAGGAGACAGGTAAAGTTTACTAAAGCATAATTTATTTGTATTTAGCTACAGGTATGACCTAAATCAAATATCTTATGATTATACAGTGGAAATGACAAATAGAGTCAGTGGATTAGATGTGATAGACAAAATGTCTGAAGAACTATGGATGAAGGTGCAGGACATTGTACAAGAGGCAGTGATCAAGACCATCCGCAAGAAAAAGAAATGCAAAAAGGCAAAATGGTTGTCTGATGAGGCCTTACAAATAGCTGAGAAAAGAAGGGAAGCTAAAGGCAAAGGAGAAAAGGAAAGACATATCTATTTGAATGCAGAGTTCCAAAGAATAGCAAGGAAAGATAAGAAAGCTTTCCTCAGTGATCAGTGCAAAGAAATAGAGGAAAACAACAGAATGGGAAAGACTAGAGATCTCTTCAAGAAAATTAGAGATACCAAGGGAACATTTCAAGCAAAGATGGGCACAGTAAAGGACAGAAGCATAAGATATGAGGAAGAGGTGGCAAGAATACACAGAAGAACTATATAAAAATATCGTCATGAACCAGATAAACACGATGGTGTGATCACTCTCATAGAGCCAGACATCCTGGAATGCAAAGTCAAATGGGCCTTAGGAAGCATCAGTATGAACAAAGCTATTGGGGGTAATGGAATTACAGTTGAGCTATTTCAAATCCTAAAAGATGATGCTGTGAAAGTGCTACACTCAATATGCCAGCAAATTTGGAAAACTCAGCAGTGGCCACAGGACTGGAAAAGGTCAATTTTCGTTCCAATCCCAAAGAAAGGCAATGCCAAAGAATGTTCAAACTACCACACAATTGCACTCATTTCACCCACTAGCAAAGTAATGCTCAAAATCCTCCAAACCAGGCTTAAACAGTACATGAGCTGTGAACTTTCAGATGTTCAAGCTGGATTTAGAAAAGGCAGAGGAACCAAAGATCAAATTTCCAAGATCCATTGGAACATTGAAAAAGCAAGAGAGTTCCAGAAAAAATCTATATCTGCTTTATTGACTATGCGAAACCCTTTGACTGTGTGGATCACAACAAACCGTGGAAAATTCTTCAAGAGATAGGAATACCAGACCACCTGACCTGCCTTCTGAGAAATCTGTATGCAGGTCAAGACACAACAGTTAGAACCAGATATGGAACAAAAGACTGGGTCCAAATTGGGAAAGAAGTATGTCAAGGCTGTATATTGTCACCCTGCTTATTTAACTTTTACACAGAGTACATCATGAGAAATGCTGGGCTGAATGAAGCACAAACTGGAATCAAGATGCAGGAAGAAATATCAATAACCTCAGATATGCAGATGATACCACCCATATGGCAGAAAGTGAAGAACTAAAAATCCTCTTGATAAAAGTGAAAGAGGAGAGTGAAAAAGTTGGCTTAAAGCTCAGCATTCAGAAAATGAAGATCATGGCATCCAGTTCTATCGCGTCATGACAAATAGATGGGGAAACAATGGAAACAGTGACAGAGTTTATTTTTGGGGGCTCCAAAATCACTGCAGACGGTGACTGCAGCCATGAAATTAAAAGATCTTTGCTCTTTGGAAGGAAAGTTATGACCAACCTAGACAGCATATTAAAAAGCAGAGACATTACTGCCAAAAAAGTCTGTCTAGTCAAAGCTATGGTTTTTCCAGTAGTCATGTAAGGATGTGAGAGTTGGACTATAAAGAAAGCTGAGTGCTGAAGAATTGATGCTTTTGAACTGTGGTGTTGGAGAAGACTCTTGAGAGTCCCTTGGACTGCAAGGAGATCCAACCAGTCCATCCTAAAGGAAATCAGTCCTGAATATTCTTTGGAAGGATGATGAAGAAGCTGAAACTCCAATACTTTGGCCACTTGATGGGGAGAACTGACTCATTGGAAAGGACCCTGATGCTGGGAAAGATTGAAGGCAGGAGGACAAGGGGATGACAGAGGATGAGATGGTTGGATGACATCACCGACTGGATCGACATGAGTTTGAGTAAGCTTTGGGAGTTTGTGATGGACAGGGAAGCCTGGCATGTTTCAGTCCATCGGGTCACAAAGAGTTTGACATGACTGAGCTACTGAACTGAACTGAAGTGTTGATAATACTACATTAAAGATGCAATTTCTTAGATTTCTTCAACGTCATGTTATATAGTATATTGGACATATCATGACATTTCTTAAAAATGTCATGTTGTTTATAAAAATACAGGTTTAAACTGAAATAATTCTGGTTAATTTGGGACTCTATTGGCTGGATGGCATCACTGACTCGATGGATTTGAGTTTGAGTGAACTCCAGGAGTTGGTAATGGACAGGTAGGCCTGGTGTGCTGCGATTCATGGGGTCACAAAGAGTCAGACATGACTGAGTGACTGAACTGAACTGAACTGAACTGATATATACCTGATGGTTATACATTATTGTCATATTAACTTCACAAATCATTAAAATGTAGGGTTTGTAATTTCCAATAAAATAAAGATTGGCAATGGTTCTAAATGTCATATTCATATTTATTGCCTTCCTGCAGTCTCTCTTATATGGATATGCTCTTGTGTGTGTGTGTTATTTGCTCAGTTGTGTCTGACTCTTTGTGACCCCATGGACTGTAGTCTGCCAGTTTCCTCTGAACATGGGATTCTCCAGGCATGAATACTAGAGTGGGTTCCTTTTTCCTTCTCCAAGGGATCTCCCAACATAGGGATTGAACCCTGGTCTCCTGCATTGCAGACAGATTCTTTACTATCTGAACCACCACGTAAGTCATGGTTGTGCTGTTGGTAAAATGCAAATCCAGCAGATGTCTGCAATGTCTGTATCTTTGTTGGGCAGTTTTTGCCTGAAAAGTATTCCTATCCTTGAGTTTTATTCAGTCTTTATTTTATTAAAAAAAAATCTTTATTTATTTATCTGTGCCAAGTCTTAGTTGCAGTATGTGGGATCTAGTTCCCTGACCAGGGATTGGGCTCAGCGCACCTGCATTGGGAGTGTGGAGTCTTAGCCAGTGAAGCACCAGGCAAGTCCCTATTGAGTCTTTAGAATGAGATGAGAGACCATTTCCTCTAACGGGGCTTCCCTAGTACCCTTACATAGAATTAAATACTGTATCTCCTGGTCTACTTGTAAATATTCTGCTAATGCTCCATCAATGTTACAAAATATTTGTTATAGATCAGCTTCCTCTTTTAAACTTGAGTTCCTTGAGGACACAAAACATGTCTCATTTATCTTTATATGCTGGTACTTGAAAGCTTGGACATGATAGATACCCAGTGACCATTATTTAATTGCATTATGTTGGTCATTTGAATGGTTCTGCCTAAAATGTTAAAAAATATTATTTCTATTTTACTAAATCTGACAGGCATTCACTTTTTTTTCTCCTAATGGAAGACTGATATAGTACCATGTTCAGAATCAAAGTATATTGTCTAAAAAGATCTGTTGTTATTTAAAATATCAATAAGAAAGCTGTGACCTGCCAGTGTTTTGGTATAAATATAAGAGATTCGGGGTTTTATGGATAGGTATATTTGTTAGTTTCATGACATTGTACAGGAGACAGGGATCAAGACCATCCCCATGGAAAAAAATGCAAAAAAGCAAAATGGGTGTCTGAGGAGGCCTTACAAATAGCTGTGAAAAGAAGAGAAGCGAAAAGCAAAGAAAAAGAAAGATATAAGCATCTGAATGTAGAGTTCCAAAGAATAGCAAGGAGAAGTAAGAAAGCCTTCCTCAGAGATCAATGCAAAGAAATAGAGGAAAACAACAGAATGGGAAAGACTAGAGATCTCTTCAAGAAAATTAGAGATACCAAGGGAACATTTCATGCAAAGATAGGCTTGATAAAGGACAGAAGTGGAATGGACCTAACATAAGCAGAAGATATTAAGAAGAGGTGACAAGAATACACAGAACTGTACAAAAAGGATCTTCACGACCAAGATAATCACGATGGTGTGATCACTCACCTAGAGCAAGACATACTGGAATGTGAAGTCAAGTGGGCCTTAGAAAACATCACTATGAACAGAGCTAGTGGAGGTGATGGAATTCCAGTTGAGCTATTTCAAATCCGGAAAGATGATGCTGTGAAAGTGCTGCACTCAATATGCCAGCAAATTTGAAAAACTCAGAAGTGGCCACAGGACTGGAAAAGGTCAGTTTTCATTCCAGTCCCAAAGAAAGGTAATGCCAAAGAATGCTCAAACACAGTTGCACTCATGTTTTCATTCCAATCCCAAAGAAAGGCAATGGCAAAGAATGCGCAAACTAATGCACAGTTGCCCTCATCTCACATGCTAGTAATGCTCAAAATTCTCCAAGCCAGGCTTCAGCAGTATGTGAACTGTGAACTTCCAGATGTTCAAGCTGGTTTTAGAAAAGGCAGAGGGACCAGAGATCAATTTGGCAACATCTGCTGGATCATGGAAAAAGCAAGAGAGTTCCAGAAAAACATCTATTTCTGCTTTATTGACTATGCCAAAGCCTTTGACTGTGTGGATCACAATAAACTGTGGAAAATTCTGAAAGAGATGGGCATACCAGACCACCAGACCTGCCTCTTAAGAAACCGGTATGCAGGTCGGGAAATAACAGTTAGAACTGGACATGGAACGACAGACTGCTTCCAAATAGGAAAAGGAGTACGTCAGGGCTGTATATTGTCACCACGCTTATTTAACTTAAATGGAGAGTCCATCATGAGAAATGCTGGACTGGAAGAAGCACAAGCTGGAGTCAAGATTGCCGGGAGAATTATCAATAACCTCAGATATGTAGATGACACCACCCTTATGGCAGAAAGTGAAGAGGAACAAAAAGCCTCTTGAAAGTGAAAGTGGAGAGTGAAAAAGTTGGCTTAAAGCTCAACATTCAGAAAACGAAGATCATGGCATCTGGTCCCATCACTTCGTGGGAAATAGATGGGGAAACAGTGGAATCAGTGTCAGACTATTTTTTTGGGCTCCAAAATCACTGCAGATGGTGCCTTCAGCCATGAAATTTTTAAAAGATGCTTACTCCTTGGAAGGAAAGTTATGACCAACCTGGACAGCATATTCAAAAGCAGAGATATAATTTTGCCAACAGAGGTCCGTCTAGTCAAGGCTATGGTTTTTCTAGTTGTCATGTATGGAAGTGAGAGTTGGACTGTGAAGAAAGCTGAGCACTGAAGAGTTGATGTTTTTGAACTGTGGTGTTGGAGAAGACTCTTAAGAGTCCCTTGGACTGCAAGGAGATCCAATCAGTCCATCCTAAAAGAGATCAGTGCTGGGTGTTCTTTGGAAGGAATGATGCTAAAAAGCTGAAACTCCAGTACTTTGGCCACCTCATGTGAAGAGTTGACTCATTGGAAAAAACCCTGATGCTGGGAGGGCTTGAGGGCAGAAGGTGAAGGGGCCAACAGAAATGAGATTGCTGGATGGTATCACCGACTCCATGGATGTGAGTTTGAGTGAAGTCTGGAAGTTGGTGATGGATAGCGAAGCCTGGCGTGCTGCAATTCATGGGGTCTCAAAGAGTCGGACATGACTGAGCAACTGAACTGAAGTGAATATTTGTTAAATTAAGTTCTGATACGGTAATCCTCAGTCATACCTTTAAGCATTTTACAAACTCGTTTGGAAATGTAGCATTTGAGCAAAGGAAATAAATTCTTGTATTTATCTGACACCTGGGCTCAAATGGTAAAGAATCTTCCTGCAAAGTTGGAGACCCAGGTTCAATCTTTGGGTTGGGTAGATCCCTTGGAGAAGGGAATGGCTACCCACTCCAGTATTCTTGCCTGAAGCTTCCAGTGGACAGAGGAGCCTGGCGGGCTACTGTCTATGAGGTCTCAGAGTCAGAAATGACTGAGCAACTTTTACCGAAAGTCCTCAGAAATTTAAAAACATGATTGCAATATTTCTATTTTCTATTGGTGTCATTTGGCTTTTAGGGCATGAAGAAGATTAATTTAACTTGATTAATCAGTGGCTAAAGAGTTTGTGAATTCTCTGGGTTCTTTTCTAGATGTAGTTGATTATAAAATTGAAAAATTATTTAATATTATATTTTAACTTCTTAATTATTTTTTCTTCCTACCCAGTGTAGTGACTATGACTTGGAATTTGGAACTGAGTGTTTGCATTTGGCTCTAAAATACAGTCATATCAAAGCAAAACTTGTGGAAGGATCTCCTGACCTCTGGAAGGTAAGGAAGTTGGTACTTAGCTCTGTGTTGATGTGTCATTCCTGAAGACATACTCTGCAAGTACTGACACTTTCCAGGTGCTTTAGAAAATAGAGAAGTTTAAAAACATTTGGCTTCATATTGAAATGGTATTTCCAGGAATAAAAGTATGTGTGTACATATACATTAAAGGTGTTAGGAGTCTCAGTGGGTTTTCTGATCCATCGAATTATGGTATCATTTCTGTTGTTTGAAAATGCAAGAAAATTCATGTTGGGATAGTTTACTCAAACAGGTCCCATTTAGCCAGTAAGATTGTTTTGTTCCCAATTTTTGTGTATGTTCTTGGTGTGTAATATTTACTGTGTAACCTTACTCTCAGCTGGATTGAGGGCACCACTCTGCTTCTCACAGCAACAGCATTTCCTCTCAGTCCCTAGGATGGTAGCTCCAACTTAATGTGTTACTGAAACACGTATCTGCAGTAGTTTTGACTCAGTAGGCTTGGTACCTGGAAGAACTCACCACCTCCAAGAGGCATTGTGCTCTTTCCCATGCTCAGGCTTGACTGATTTCATGACAGACTTCTTTCTTTAGGAGGAGTGAAGTGGTTGTAGCATTATCATACTGCATGTTTATGTTGAGGCTGGAGTGCTTTACAGTGTGACTCTACTGTGTTTCATTGGGTAGAAATCTGGTAAACTGAACAATGTATTCTGAAATAGAATTGTAGGGTCATATCATAATTTTGAATAAGTACTGCTCCTTTGGAAATATTGGATGAAATCTTTATAAAGCATCCATCTAAATCTGGCTAGTAAACATTCATCCTAATTCTGAGCTAATATGAATCCAAAAGCATATTTCTTCATTGACATAAAAACAAAAAGCCCTATGTGTTAGGTATTTTGTACAGTCATGTGATGGGCCTTGCTACGTGCTAAGATTGTCTCATACATATTTAAATTGTTACAAGATTACAGGATATTGACATGCCTGATTTATTGCCTGGTGGAGAAAATTAATGCAGTATTATTGCTCTTTTAAGAGTTTCCAAATGTCATTAATCCATCAGGTCAACATTTTATTATTTTTGTTTATTTTTTTCTGTGTATGACAGATGGTGATACACATATTCATTGGATTTGGGTAATTACCAATTCAGATCAGATCAGATCAGTTGCTCAGTCCTGTCCGACTCTTTGCGACCCCATGAACTGCAGCACGCCAGGCCTCCCTATCCATCACTAGCTCTTGGAGGTCACTCAGACTCACATCCATCGAGTCAGTGATGCCATCCAGCCATCTCATCCTCTGTCATCCCCTTCTCCTCCTGCCCCCAATCCCTCCCAGCATCAGAGTCTTCTCCAATGAGTCAACTCTTCGCATGAGGTGGCCAAAATACTGGAGTTTCAGCTTTAGCATCATTCCTTCCAAAGAAATCCCAGGGCTGATCTCCTTCAGAATGGACTGGTTGGATCTCCTTGCAGTCCAAGGGACTCTCAAGAGTCTTCTCCAACACCACAGTTCAAAAGCATCAATTCTTCGGCTCGGTGTTTTGTGAAAGATCGTGGCTCACATCACTACAGATCTGCTAAACTTAATTTACAGGCTATGTTAAAAATAAATAAATGAAACCTCAAGACATTTATTGCTACTAACATGTCAACACCCTCTGGCCTCTTTGCTCATTTTTTTGAGGGGGTTGTGTTATTATCTGTTTCTCATGGGTATTCTGAGCCTTCTTTAAATGTGTGAAGCACCCTCAGGTCTTCAGGTAGAAAGAAAGCTCTTTGAATTTTCCACTTGAACTCCACAGAGGTACTTCAGTGTCTTTTGCATTAAATCTCAAATTTCACTGCTTCCACCACCAACACAGAGCACAGTTTTAGTCCTCACACCTTGAAGCTTGCCTCTGTTGTATGTGCGACAAGTGTCAGTGCACGGAGTGGAAGCTGGCCTTTCCAAGTGCTTCTCTTCATTCCCTTGCTGTGTCATTTCACACATGGTGCTGGAGGTTGAATTGTGTCCCTCTCCCCCCTAGAAGTGACTCATTAGAAATGGCCCTGATGATGGGGAAGACTGAGGGCCGAAGGAGAAGGGGGTGACAGGTCATGAAATGGTTGGATGGCATCACTGATTGAGTGGACCTGAGTTTGAGCAAGCTCTGGGAGTTGGTGATGGACAGGGAATCCTGGTGTGCTGCAGTCCTTGGGGTTGCAAAGAATTGGATGTGACTGAGCAGCTGAACTGATAGCCAATAGGAAAATGTAGACAAAAAAAAAAAAAAAAAATTCAAAGTTTAGGGAAATTTGCTGGCAGTCTTGTGGTTAGGACTCCACACCAGTTTCACTGCTGAGGGTGCAGGTTCGATCCCTAATTGAGGAACTAAGATCCAGCAAGCCTTGCAGTGCAGCAAAAAAAAAAAAAAAAAAAAAAAGAATTTTAGCTGTCTTTCATTATATAGTTTCTTTTTGAATATTAGTGTAGTACCCAAGGACCTTTGGGTAGTAATACATATATTTTATTCTTAAGGCTGATTTCAATGCATAAGCGTTGTTTTGCAAGTATGCTAGAAAAGTCATTTTAGTATTTGAGACCAAGTTTTCTTTATTTAAAAAACCCCATTGTTAAGATAGATTTATTTGAAAAAAAGAATAAAGCAATTTCACAAGTATTCTGTGTAAATTTGGAATGCAGTTATATTCCTCAAAGAAAGCAGGAAGGAATGAGAAATCAGCTATAGTAATTAGGCATCTTTCCATTAATTACTGTTTTGAGTTTACCTTACATAGCAGACAGTTAAAGGGAATAAAAGCCTTTTCTCATCTAAATTGCAAATATTGAGTGCTGATTTCAGCTGTCTAGTTAACTTTGGGTTTTCATGGAAAAAAATATATTTTATTCACTTCTTCTAAGAAAAATGTATCCGTAAAACGTTGATTCTGCAGGTTGAGTTTTGCCCACTGTGTTCATTGCTCTATTGCAGCCATTAGAACAGGACCTATGATGTGGCAGTATTAGAGATATATTTATTGAATGAGTGAATGAGATCAATGCAGTCTTTAATTTGGTAAAATGCATAGTCTGAAGCTTTAAGTGTCTGTTTCCTACTTTTTTTCCCCCCAGATAATAGAGCTATATTTTGGATCAGTAACTGTAGTACTGGTTTCGGTTGGCATTGCTTGTTTTAGAGATAATTTAACAATGTCATACTTGATTTTAATAGATTGGTTGACTGCTTGAGGAAATTTCCATTTGTCATACAAGTCAGCTACTACGTTAATTCTGAGTTGTAAGATAAAGATTTTGGGCCAGGGTGGTTTACCTGCCAGGATCTAGAAGGGAAGGGAAACCTATTTGGGTGAAAGTGCCGTGAACCACTTAGCTGAACAGTTTTTGCACAAGTTTAGTTCGGAGATAATCTGGAGAAAAATTGTCCAAATTATCGATATGGAAAGGTATTAATTATTTCTCACAGTGGGTTTTGAGACACTGGCATCATAATCATCTGAGCACTTGAATGATAAGCTCCTAAGACCTTAGAGTACTTACTAATAAATTTAATTATTTGCTCTGTTCTTCAGTTCTGTGATGAAGGAAAAGCACTTCTACAGTGCAGTCCATCTGACATGTTTTGTACCTGAGCTCACTGCATGTGGTCTGAGAACCCTCTGCTGTAGGACCATGGCAGGTTATATAACAAGGAATAGGTTATAATTGCAAAGAGGCTGTAGGTTCTTAAGCAAAGATCATGATTGTTCTTACATTCATGATGGTAGCCTCCAGGCTGTCTCTGTCAGTCATGTATTAGTAAAAATATTAAAAAGGTGAGCCTTATCTGAGGGTACACAGATAAACTCAATTCAGAAGACCCTCACTGTGAACAGGTCTTTGAGAATCATCTCATTTCAACTGAACATGCAATGTGGTAATTTTCAAATATATTCTTTTCCTTATTTCCTCCCACAAAAAACTTTACTATTAAATAATAATTCTAATAGTTGTATGTAAATGCTACCACATTTTCTTTGATATGATACTTATATTAATAAGACTTTGGTAACAACTGCCACACAACATCTTAATTTACTTAAAGATTTAAAAACAGATCTTCAAGCATTTGTAGAAGCAAAATATATTTTTTTCTGAATAAACTAATGTTGTTATAATTAAAAACTTGTCAGTGTTGTGTTTATGGTTTCTCCAAAATCAAGAATTTCCTTGGGGGCATTACTTTATTGCTTTAACATTCCTTTCTTCTCTGTTAAATCTAATGACATTTATCTGCCCTCTAGGTGACCTACAAACGAGATCTGTATGCAGCTGAATCGATTATTAAGGGTATGTTTGGCCTTGTGACTGTCAGTTCCTGTGTTTCAAAACCGTAAGCCAGTTCAGAATTTCTCATGACATTTTAAAGCTCTAACTTCTCAGAAGTATAAATCTTGTAGACCAGGGAGGTCTGTGATTTGGGTTTTTTGAAAAATAATTACCTTTATTTTATTTCCTGTTTTGAAATATCACTTATTATGACTTATGTTGGGGCTTCCCTGGTAACTCAGACAGTAAAGAATCTGCCTGCGATGTGGGAGACCTGGATTCAGTCCCTGGGTTGGGAAGATCCCCTGGAGAAGGAAATGACAACCCTCCCCAGTATTCTTGCCTGGAGAACTCCATAGACAGAGGAGCCTGGCGGGCGGCAGTCCGTGGGGTCGCAGAGTTGGACACGACTGAGCGACTATCATACCTGCTTTATGTTACATTGGTTTAATTTTTATGAAGGAAATATTTTATTAATCTGAGAAAAGTAGGTGACATTGACATTTTAGAAGTGAAAACTGACATCTTAATTTGTTAATGTATTTTGTTTTTATTCAGAAAACTATCTCAACACTTGCCAACACATTATATTAGACAGCATCTTTTGCCTGAAAAAAATTTTTCTGAAAAAGAGAAATTGGTCTGAATGATCTTTAGTTCCTTTTGGTTTTGACAATGACTTTGATTTTGCTTTGTGATTTTAGGTATTATATATGTAATAATCCTTTTCTCATTTTTTTCATCTCTCTTAAGAGCTCAACTGCACAGAAGTGGTTTATTTCATAATAAATATTTATTAAATGTGCTTGACACTGTGCTAGGAATGTAATGATGATGCAAGAGATGCGTTCATTCTGTATTTTTGCAACCTCCACAGTTTACATCACAATTTCTTAACCTTGGCATTATTGGCATCTTGGGCCAGGTACTTCTTTGTTCAGGGAACTGTGTTTGGCATCATAGTAGTTGCATGATCTCTACTTAATAGGTGCCGGCGGCACTCTACCCTCCCTCCCTTCCTCCGCTGTGACCATCAGTTGTCTCTGGACAGCACTGTTGTTGTTTTTGTGTATGTGTGTATATGGTCCTAGCCACAATCAGAGGGGCCCACCCCCAATACTCAAGCAAGTGTGGTACTTTACAATCTGTTTGTAATTTACTCCTTCAAAACTAGATTAAGGACAGAATGATGTACTCAGATACTGACTGAGATGTGACCTTGATTGAAGTTGGGGAAAAAAACACACAAAACACTGAGTGGAAATTGTGAATGCAACATTTTTTAAAAAATCTTATTTTATGCAAAGCCTGTTTAGCAGTCATCTGGCTTCACATTCAGAAAACTGAAATCTCTTCTCTGTGTGTGACATTCTGTATTTGTATTTTATCTTTATATTTTTTTTGTGCTTTGACAATATTGTGTTTCAAACTATTGATATAATGATTTGGGCATCTGTGTGTATGCAAACAGATGATCTATAGCTATAAATCAAAATTTTGACATATATTTACATATGAGTCAGGCAATGTATAAACATGACTCTGGAGAAGATGCCTAAACCATGATGTAGTTGGTTATGTTCTCAACAGAAGGAAATTAAAAACTTAGTTTGGTTTCTTTACAAAATCTTATCTCTGCTGCTGCTGCTAAGTCACGTCAGTCGTGTCCAACTCTGTGCTACCCCATAGACAGCAGCCCACCAGGCTCCCATCCCTGGGATTCTCCAGGCAACAATACTGGAGTGGGTTGCCATTTTCTTCTCCAGTGCATGAAAGTGAAAAGTGAAAGTGAAGTCGCTCAGTTGAGTCCGACTCTTCGCGACCCCATGGACTATAGCCTACCAGGCTTCACCGTCCATGGGATTTCCCAGGCAAGAGTACTGAAGTGGGTTGCCATTGAGTACCTGGGTAAAATGGAACTGATCTATTTTGCAAGAAGTTGGTAAATGGTTCAGTGAGGATTCTACACATTTCAATACTTTGCCTATATATTATTAATATCAAGAGCAGTCTTTGTCATGTAAAAGCCTACATTTTAAGTATAATTGCAGTGGCTTTAGTTTTGGAAATTGTTTGCAGAGAGAAATTGTTTTTTAGTTAACATGTTCTAGTATTCTACTTTTCCACCTTACTTGTCTCCTTAGAAACCTGTATGCGGTCATAAAGCAACAGTTAGAACCAGATATGAAACAATGGACTGGTTTAACATTCGGAAGAGAGTACGTTAAGGTTATATATTATCACCCTGCTTATCTAACTTATATTCAGAATACACCATGCAAAATGCCAGGCTGGATGAATCACAAGCAGGAATCAAGATTTCAGGGAGAAATATCCATAATGTCAGATATGCAGATAATACCCGGAGAAGGCAATGACAGCCCACTCCAGTACTCTTGCCTGGAAAATCTCATGGATGGAGGAGCCTAGTAGGCTGCAGTCCATGGGGGTCGCTAAGAGTCGGACATGACTGAGCGACTTCACTTTCACTTTCATGCATTGGAGAAGGAAATGGCAACCCACTCCAGTGTTCTTGCTTGGAGAATCCCAGGGGCAGGGGAGCCTGGTTGGCTTCCGTCTATGGGGTCACACAGAGTCTGACATGACTGAAGTGACTTAGCAGCAATGGCAGAAGTGAGGAAGAACTAAAGAGCCTCTTGATGAGGGTGAAAGAGGAGAGTGAAAAAGCTGACTTAAAACTCAACATTCAGAAAACTAAGATCATGGCATCTGGCCCCATCACTTCAGTTCAGTTCGGTCGCTCAGTCAGGTCTGACTCTTTGTGACCCCATGAACTGCAGCATGCCAGGCCTCTCTGTCCGTCACCAACTCCCGGAGTCCACCCAAACCCATGTCCATTCAGTCGGTGATGCCATCCAACCATCTCATCCTCTGTTGTCCCCTTCTCCTCCTGCCCTCAATCTTTCCCAGCATCAGTATCTTTTCAAATGAGTCAGCTCTTCGCATCAGGTGGCCAACACTTCATGGCAAACAGAAGGGGGAAAAGTGGAAGCACTGCCAGATATTATTTTCTTGGGCTCCAAAATCACTGAAGACAGTGACTGCAGCCATGAAATTAAAAGGAAATTAATTTCCTTACTTCTTGGAAGGAAATCTATGACGAACCTAAACAGCAAAACCACTATGACGTACCATCTCACACCAGTCAGAATGGCTGCAATCCAAAAGTCTACAAGCAATACATGCTGGAGAGGGTGTGGAGAAAAGGGAACCCTCTTACATTGTTGGTGGGAATACAAACCAGTATAGCCACTATGGAGAACAGTGTGGAGATTCCTTAAAAAACTGGAAATAGAACTGCCTTATGACCCAGCAATCCCACTGCTGGGCATACACACTGAGGAAACCAGAATTGAAAGAGACACGTATACCCCAATGTTCATTGCAGCACTGTTTATAATAGCCAGGTCATGGAAGCAACCTAGATGTCCATCAGCATTCAAATGGATAAGAAAGCTGTGGGACATATACACAATGGAGTATTACTCAGCCATTAAAAAGAATACATTTGAATCAGATGAGGTGGATGAAACTGGAGCCTGTTATACAGAGTGAAGTAAGCCAGAAAGAAAAACACCAATACAGTATACTAATGCATATATATGAAATTTAGAAAGATGGTAACAATAACCCTGTATACGAGATAGCAAAAGAGACACTGATGTATAGAACAGTCTTTTGGACTCAGTGGGAGAGGGAGACGGTGGGATGATTTAGGAGAATGGCATTGAAACATGTATAATATCATATATGAAATGAGTCGCCAGTCTAGGTTCAATGCATGGTACTGGATGCTTGGGGCTGGTGCACTGGGACGACCCAGAGGGATGGTACGGGGAGGGAGGAGGGAGGAGGGTTCAGGATGGGGAACACGTGTATACCTGTGGCGGATTCATGTTGATATATGGTAAAACCAACACAATATTGTAAAGTTAAAAAATAAATTAAAAAAAATCAGAGACATCATCTTACTGACAAAGATCTGTCTAGTCAGAGCTATGGTTTTTCCAGTAGCCATGTATGGATGTGAAAGTTTGACCATGAAGAGAGCTGAGCACCGAAGAAGTGATGAAATTGAATTGTGGTGTTGAAGAAAACTCTTGAGAGTCCCTTGAACAGCAAGGGGATCACACTAGCCTATCCTAAAGCAAATCAACCCTGAATATTCATTGGAAGGACTGATGCTGAAGCTTCAATACTTTGGCCACCTGATGTAAAAAGCTGATTCATTGGAAAAGACCCTGATCTTGGGAAAAATTGAGCGTAGGAGAAGGGGGTGACAGAGGATGAGATGGTTGGATGGTATCACTGACTCAATGGATATGAGTTTGAGCAAACTCAGGGAGATAGTGAAGGACAGGGAAGCCTGGCGTGCTGCAGTCCATGTAGCCACAGAGAGTCAGACCCGACTTAACAATTGAATGACAGTTCTCAGAGAAATTAATCTGTCTGTATGTAAACAGATAATTTAGAGATTTACTGAAATCTTCAAATTGTGATTTATAGCAAGTCTCAGAATCTGACTTATTTTATGTTATTAGAGAAGTTTTATTGTTTAAGCTTAATTTATTTTACTGTCAGTGTATTTATGTGGATTTCCATTTATAGTGAACTGTTCAGTAATAAGAAACATATATAAGGAATACTCTCACATTTCTTTTACAGTCTTTGACAACATAGCATTGAAAAATGTATCAGATCAGATCAGATCAGTCGCTCAGTCGTGTCCGACTCTTTGCGACCCCATGAACTGCAGCACGCCAGGCCTCCCTGTCCATCACCAGCTCCCGGAGGTCACTCAGACTCGCATCCATCGAGTCAGTGATGCCATCCAGCCATCTCATCCTCTGTCGTCCCCTTCTCCTCCTGCCCTCAATCCCTCCCAGCATCAGAGTCTTCTCCAGTGAGTCAACTCTTCGCATGAGGTGGCCAAAATACTGGAGTTTCAGCTTTAGCATCATTCCTTCTAAAGAAATTCCAGGATTGATCTCCTTCAGAATGGACTGGTTGGATCTTCTTGCAGTCCAAGGGACTCTCAAGAGTCTTCTCCAACACCACAGTTCAAAAGCATCAATTCTTCGGCGTTCAGCCTTCCTCACAGTCCAGCTCTCACATCCATACATGACCACAGGAAAAACCATAGCCTTGACTAGGCGAACCTTTGTTGGTAAAGTATAGTGAATCACATATTTACTTTTATTCACAGCAAAGCATTTTTGATACTCCTTCTTCTGAGGTATAGAATTAGATTTGGTCATTGTTCTTTAATTTTAACTCTCTTAGGCTTCTATTGTGTGTGAAATTTAAAATATAAACTTTTCTAGGGATTAGTGTGGTTAATAGGTAGATTGACTGATAAGTTTGTAAACAGCCATTTAAGGAGATATCGTACTTTTGTCACACCAGCTGGTTGAGCCCACCCAAGCCTGCTCTACCTGCTCAGACCTACTCAGACTATTAAAGTGATTACAGCAGTAATATACTTTATCTAGATTTGCTTATACCGAATAGTCCCAAACCTACATTTGTTTGAATAGACTGACCATATCATGGCAAAAGTTTCAATATGCTAAAATTTTCTAGGATGGAAAGCCCCTAAGGGATTTCTAACTAAAATATTGCATTTATTTTCTACCATCATCCTTGATCTCATCTTTTAATATTTTTTAATTTTGTGGCTGGAGTGTTTTAAGAATAATTGTGTTTTATTCTCTCCTGATTATGATTATACAAACCCAAGTAAGCTAGTGCTATAAAGAGGCCTTATGGTGTTTTATATAAAAGTGAAAAGAATAGGTAAAATTGATAATCATTTAATTTTTAATGGACTTTAGTTAATATTACTTTAAATAGTAATATTCATATTTTTATGAACATTAATATTAATATCTATAAATTTCACATCTTTTCCAAGTTATATAATGTTTTCCATTTGCTAAGCACTGCATTTGAAAGGAACTTGATTTTTTGGAATTGCAGTATCTCCTTTTCATTCAGAAATTTAGACTTTATTCTGAAAATAGATTTTTATTTTCAATATCATTGATCCAGGTAATTTCTTTCAATGTCAAGTATTTATGCACAATCAGCTACAAATACCCATATGCCTGCTTTTTTTTATGTTTCATACAGTTTTTTAAAGAAATCATACAAGTTGGCAAGCAATTGAACTCTTTTGTACTTAGAACATCCGCTGGATCATGAAAAAAGCAAGAGAGTTACAGAAAAACATCTATTTCTGCTTTATTGACTATGCCAAAGCCTTTGACTGTGTGGATCACAATAAACTGTGGAAAATTCTGAGAGAGATGGGAATACCAGACCACCTGATCTGCCTCTTGAGAAATCTGTATGCAGGTCAGGAAGCAACAGTTAGAACTGGACATGGAACAACAGACTGGTTCCAAATAGGAAAAGGAGTACATCAAGGCTGTATATTGTCGCCCTGTTTATTTAACTTATATGCAGAGTACATCATGAGAAATGCTGGACTGGAAGAAACACAAGCTGGAATCAAGATTGCTGGGAGAAATATCAATAACCTCAGATATGCAGATGACACCACCCTTATGGCAGAAAGTGAAGAGGAACTAAAAAGTCTCTTGATGAAAGTGAAAGTGGAGAGTGAAAAAGTTGGCTTAAAGCTCAACATTCAGAAAATGAAGATCATGGCATCTAGTCCCATCACTTCGTGGGAAATAGATGGGGAAACAGTGTCAGACTTTATTTTGGGGGGCTCCAAAATCACTGCAGATGGTGACTGCAGCCATGAAATTAAAAGATGCTTACTCCTTGGAAGAAAAGTTATGACCAACCTAGATAGCATACTCAAAAGCAGAGACATAACCTTGTCAACAAAGGTCCATCTAGTCAAGGCTATGGCTTTTCCTGTGGTCTATGGATGTGAGAGTTGGACTGTGAAGAAGGCTGGGCGCCAAAGAATTGATGCTTTTGAACTGTGGTGTTGGAGAAGAGTCTTGAGAGTCCCTTGGACTGCAAGGAGATCCAACCAGTCCATTCTGAAGGAGATCAGCCCTGGGATTTCTTTTGAAGGAATGATGCTAAAGCTGAAACTTCAGTACTTTGGCCACCTCATGCGAGGAGTTGACTCATTGGAGAAGACTCTGATGCTGGGAGGGATTGGGGGCAGGAGGAGAAGGGGACGACAGAGGATGAGATGGCTGGATGGCATCACTGACTCAGTGGACATGAGTCTGGGTGAATTCCGGGAGTTGGTGATGGACAGGGAGGCCTGGCATGCTGCAATTCATGGGGTCACAAAGAGTCGGACACGATTGAGCAACTGAACTGAACTGATTGAAAGTAGCTAAATATACTTTTAAGTTGGCTCTGATGCTGAAAGGAATAGAATTGAATTACATGTGAATAAAACTGATTCATTGTTACTGAGATTAGGAAAACTCATAGTGTCACAATGTGTACTTTATGTATATGGAGAAACTAATATTTTTGTTTTTAAGTGCTTCTTTATTATTTTCATTTAAAATTATGTCATTTCAAGTGCATAGTTACTTTCAAGTCTTTTCAGGCAAATTGCAAAGTACATCAGTTTTGTACATCTGTGGTACATCATCATCAGGTTTTTCTCACTAAATAGTGATGGATGACACCATTTTATTATTAACCATGCTTTTTGGATAATGCAAAATGACAACTAAGATTTACATGGAAAGTGTAATTTTTGATGTATCTGGCTTTTGACAATGATATTTAATTTTCCAAATTTTCACATTAATACCATAACTACTTTGTAAATAATACACTTTTTGTTCCCTACTGTCTTGAATAGTACTGTGATTGTATCTTAATGTGAATCTGTAAGGACATTGGCGTCAAGCTTTAATTAGCAAGAACAGGAAGTCTGCAGTATGATTTAATAGCTGTTTGTTTTCCTTTGAACTTACTGGAAAAAATGTAAGTTGGAAAATTAATATTTGGGTGGAGATTAGAGAAAGTGAAGTTTGCTTTTTTGTTTAACTTTATAATGTCCTTAATTTGTTATTCAGTTCAGTTCAGTCACTCAGTCATGTCCGACTCTTTGTGATCCCATGAATTGCAGCAAGCCAGGCCTCCTTGTCCATCACCAACTCCCGGAGTTTACTCAAACTCAAATCCAACGAGTTGGTAATGTCATCCAGCCATCACATCCTCTGTCATCCCCTTCTCCTCCTGCCCCCAATCCCTCCCAGCATCATGCCATCACATCCTCTGTCATCCCCTTCTCCTCCTGCCCCCAATCCCTCCCAGCATCATGGTCTTTTCCAATGAGTCAACTCTTCGCATGAGGTGGCCAAAGTACTGGAGTTTCAGCTTTAGCATCATTCCTTCCAAAGAAATCCCAGGGCTGATCTCCTTCAGAATGGACTGGTTGGATCTCCTTGCAGTCCAAGGGACTCTCAAGAGTCTTCTCCAACACCACAGTTCAAAAGCATCAATTCTTTGGTGCTCAGCTTTCTTCACAGTCAAGCTCTGGCTAATTGAAGCATAAGCAAGTAAATGTGTCATATTCAAAATCTAAGGTCACAATGAGGTATTAAGCGACTAGCTAAATAAGACTTGATAACAGACAAAAGCCAGGCAGTTATGCTTAACTCTGATGTAGTTAGGAAAAAAATTAATAAAACATGGAAACATGATATTTGTGTTTTAATTAATAATACAGTGTATTTTATATATATCCTGATGAGTCACTAGCCTTAGAAAATTGCATTTCCTTTAGATTTACTTCTCTTAATTAAGAAAGAATATATACTTTGAAAAGTATTGCATCCTTTACTTGGAAAAAAGTAATATCCTTGCATGTTAAAATGTGCAAGAGATAAGATGTCACACGTCTGCTCTTTGTTTTTAGAAGCAAGGTAGGAAACTTCATTTGATATTCAGTGACTCATTTAAAAATGTGGCTAAGATCTGATATAAAATGTCTTTAAAAAAATCTGCCTACATACCATTGTTCTCCAGGCAAAACATACAGTTGACAAGAAAGCTAACTTTGAGGAGCCCATGTTGACCTTTCAGCGTGGGTCTCTGTGTTTTCCTTCTGTCAGTCCGCATTTACTGTCCCTGTTGTCCACTTGTCCTTAGTCATGACTTGGTGACTGCTTCTCCTTGCTGCCTGCCTCCTCCCTCTACTGTTCTAAACACTTCCTCTAGCAAGGTGTTCAGAGGAACCTCCGGCATCAGTGTACAGGTGGAACTGACATGGCTATTTCACTGCTTGGCAACGGTGATTCTGTTTAAGACGCCTTTAAAATTTTTCATAGAAGATCAAAAATAGCCTCTCAGATTGGTTTTTGGTTCAGTGGACTGAACAGGAGAATAGAAAATGACTGCCCTCACTTTGAATGGATTAGGGCTTGACATCTTTTGGAAATGACTCTTTTTGGGTTTGATTTAGTTGCTTGTTACTTACACTAAAATTCTGACTGAAGAGGTTAATATATTGGATAAAGCCTGATGGAAATCATCATGTTAGATGTTTCTAAGAAAATTGAAGACTGACTTCTGGATCTTCTGTCCACCTGCTTATACAACTAATCTAGTATTCTCTCTTCACCAGTGTGTTTGAAATTTTTTTTTAAAGTACAAACACCATTCTGACCACTTATGAGTCCCTATTCATGATTAATCAGTGGAAACATATGTCTAGGTATTCCTTACTCTTTATGAATGTGTCAGTGGGTTTGTCATACAGTAAACAGGATTGGTGGCTCAGTGGTAAAGAATCTGCCTGCCAATGCAAGAGATGCAGGTTTGATCCCTGGGTTGGGAAGATTTCCTGGAGAAGGAAGTGGCAGCCCACTCCAATATTCTTGCGTGGGAAATCCCATGGACAGAGGAGCCTGGCCGGCTACATTCAGTGGGGTTGCAAAAAGAGTTGGACACGACTTAGAGACTGAACAACAATAACAGTAGTGCAGGAAGCTGTGCATATTAAAGATTTTATGTATTACTGTTTTATGAATTTGAATGAAGACTCCAAATTGCACTTGTTTTCTCACCCTTCAAGGAACACCTGATACTTTATATATACCAAGAGTTCTAATGCTCAAGAGCAGTTAGAAGAATATTTAGAAGATGAGTATATTAAAAAGCAGAGACCTTACTTTGCCAACAAAGGTCTGTCTAGTCAAGGCTATGGTTTTTCCAGTGGTCATGTATGGATGTGAGAGTTGGAGAGTGAAGAAAGCTGAGCGCCGAAGAATTGATTCTTTTGAACTGTGGTGTTGGAGAAGACTCTTGAGAGTCCCTTGGACTGCAAGGAGATCCAATCAGTCCATCATAAAGGAGATCAGTCGTGGGTGTTCTTTGGAAGAAATTATGCTAAAGCTGAAACTGCAGTACTTTGGCCACCTCATGCGAAGAGTTGACTCATTGGAAAAGACCCTGATGCTGGGAGGGATTGGGGGCAGGAGGAGAAGGGGATGACAGAGGATGAGATGGCTGGATGGCATCACCGACTTGATGGACATGAGTTTGGGTAAACTCTGGGAGTTGGTGATGGACAGGGAGGCCTGGCATGCTGCAGTTCATGGGGTCGCAAAGAGTCGGACACAACTGAGTGACTGAACTGAACTGATACTACAAATTAGATCTTGGCCAGGTTTGTAAGCTTTGAGATTCATATTTTATGCCTCCTATATAGGAATTTAGTTAGAAAAGACATTGTGTATGAATACATTTTGATAAACTGTATATCCTAACCAAAGGGGGCTAAGTTCTAGTTTGCAAAGCACATTAAATTAGTGGATTGAAAGCTTTGAAGATATTCCACTGTACTTACAACTTGATTAACACTTGAGAGAATTTCAAAAGAGTTTGACAAATGAAGCTGTGATACATTGAAAAATTGGGCAAAATACATTTGCCCATTTGCCCCCAAATTGGTAAAAATACATTTATCAATTGGAATTGGGTAAATTCCAGATACCATGCTAGGAGTCCTTTGATGCACCCCCAGGGTGGAGGGTTGCTGCTGCTAAGTAGCTTTAGTCATGTCTGACTCTGTGCGACCCCATAGATTGCAGCCCACCATGCTTCCCTGTACTTGGGATTCTCCACGCAAGAATACTGGAGTGGTTTGCCATTTCCTTCTCCAATGCATGAAAGTGAAAAGTGAAAGTGAAGTCGCTCAGTCGTGTCCAAATGTGTGCGACCCCATAGACGGCAGCCCACCAGGCTCCCCTGTCCCTGGGATTCTCTGGGCAAGAATACTGGAGTGGGTTGCCATTTACTTCTCATGCATGGAAGTGAAAAGTGAAAGTGAAGTTGCTCAGTCGTGTCCGACTCTTAGCGCCCCCATGGATTGCAGCCCACCAGGCTCCTCTGTCCATGAGATTTTCCAGGCAAGAGTACTGGAGTGGGGTGCCATCGCCTTCTCTGGGGTGGAGGGTTGGAAATGTGTTAATGTTCTTCTCTGCTACTATCAACTCCTGGGAGAGCAAAGAGATAAACAGGCAGAGGAGGATCCTTTGCTGGATGGACCTTTATGTCTTTTTTCACTTCTTCCTCTTGGAGTTAATGATATGTAACTGTAGCATTGTAGGGTTCTGCTCAAAGACAGCTGACCTTCTGAGCTGTTGTCTCTATATTATATCATTATGTGAAGTGAAAGTGAAGTGAATGTGAAAGTCACTCAGTTGTGTCCGACTCTTTGTGACCCTATGGGCTGTAGCCCTCCAGGTTCCTCTGTCCTTGGGATTCTCCAGGCAAGAATATTGGAGTGGGTAGCCATTCCCTTCTACAGGGGACCTTCTCAACCTAGGGGTTGAACCCAGCTCTTTTGAATTGAAGTCATATTCTTTACCATCTGTGAAGAAGGCTGAGCGCCAAAGAATTGATGCTTTTGAACTGTGGTGTTGGAGAAGACTCTTGAGAGTCCCTCGGACTGCAAGAAGATCCAACCAGTCCATTCTGAAGGAGATCAATCCTGGAATTTCAGTAGAAGGAATGATGCTAAAGCTGAAACTCCAGTATTTTGGCCACCTCATGCGAAGAGTTGACTCACTGGAGAAGACTCTGATGCTGGGAGGGATTGAGGGCAGGAGGAGAAGGGGACGACGGAGGATGAGATGGCTGGATGGCATCACTGACTCGATGGATGCGAGTCTGAGTGACCTCCGGGAGCTGGTGATGGACAGGGAGGCCTGGCGTGCTGCAGTTCATGGGGTCGCAAAGAGTCGGACAGGACTGAGCGACTGATCTGATCTGATCTTTACTATCTGAGCCACCAGGGAAGCCCTTATATCATGGGCTTTGATTAATGCTTATTTGGATTTGGTATTGACACTGTTGTCTTCTCTACTACATGTGACCTAGTGACCCAGCTGAGATTTTTATATTACTTTCTAAGTCTCTAAGCATCTGATTTGGGCTCCCCAGGTGACTCAGTGTTAAAGAATCTGCGTGTCATTGCAGGAGACACAAGATATTCAGGTTTGATCCCTGGGTCTCCTAACCCAGGAAGATCCCCTGGAGTAGAAAATGGCAACCCACTCCAATATTCTTGCCTGGAAAATTTCATGGATGAAGACCCTGGTGGGCTACACTTCATGGGGTTGCAAAGAATCAGACCCAGCTGAGCCACTGAGCACTCATGTCCACAAGCATCTGATTTAGGGTTCCGCTGTAGACTATTAACTCTTGCCTAATTACGTATGCACGTAAGAGACAGTGTGACTTTGCTTTCAAAGTTTAGAGGTTTAGATGGTCTCTACTTTTTTGGTATAAGGTGGACAATGTTGTTAAGCAGCTGTCACCCAGAACGTGGTCTTCTTATGAGATTAGGGAAGCATGTGGTCAGGTATTTCATTTCTACCATGATTCATTGAGTCAGAGGTGGCATTGCTTGTAAGAAGCAATGTTACTTTTATACCATTGAGAAAGAAAAGTGCAGGCAAGGTTCTGGTTCTGGATAACATGGAGCAAGATCACTCCCCTCTGTTGCTTTTATTGAATAACACTGTAAAACTTGGACAGAATACATAGAACAGCTGTTTCAGGCTTCAAAGTAAATAGTAAAGGTGGGTTAATGAATAAAATCTGAATTTGAAGTGCTGCCTAACTGGCAGTGAATTATGTCACGGTCTTCTGTATCTTGATCTCGGTCCAGGGTAGCCCAGAATCCAGAAGTGGCAGTTGGAATTGACAGAGCTCCGAGAAAAGAGAAGTAGGAAAGGGATTTCCCAGTGTTTGGGGAGTGAACATACCTCCCCTTTCTTCTTTGCTTTTACTCAACACGTGTTTCAGTGCCACATGCAATCATATGGCAGTAGTAACACTGACAGAGGGAAAAATGGGGTTCAGAGAAGTCTAGGATTCTGAAGGAAGTGAACATTTCTCTTTGATTAGAGGCACTGTGATTTTTTTTTTTTTGATAGATACATGTTGGTGTGTGTGTACGTTAGTCACTCAGTTGTGTCACTTTGCAACCCCATGGACTGTAGCCTGTACATGTCATAGATGTATTCAAACCCATAGAACCATGGAAGATACAACAAAAACAGTGAACCATTAATGTAAACTATGAACTTCAGATGATTTTGTTATGTCCGTGTAGGTTCATCAACTGTAACAGATTTGCCATTCTCTGGTGGTTAGTTGATAATAGGAGATGCTATGCATGT
Organism: Tragelaphus eurycerus; assembly: GCA_935064755.1. Classification (NCBI taxonomy): domain Eukaryota; kingdom Metazoa; phylum Chordata; class Mammalia; order Artiodactyla; family Bovidae; genus Tragelaphus; species Tragelaphus eurycerus. Next base: position 23,920,310 of record CAKXYN010000025.1, on the reverse strand, counting down.
GTGGGGCAGGGACTATATGGGAAATCATTAAATATACTTTTCCCTCAACTTTGCTTAAAAATACTTAAAACATTTTTTAGAAAACAGTATAATTAATCAAACTACATTAAATCAGTAATTACCACTGCTCTATGCTGCTGCTAAGTAGATGGCTACAATTAAGAATTTGCCTCCTAAATCACAGAATTTTAGAAATACTAAGTTATGGAAATGCTTCATATATTACAGTTTTTATCAATTAGTTTGAATCATTGTATAGCATTAGAAGTATACAGGAACTTAAAATGGTAAAGTGAAATTTCTGTAGCTCCCTTTCACAATGTAGAATTTCTATTCTACACATAACTTTATTAGGTATTTTTTGCTTCTTTTTTATTTTTTAAATTATGAAAATATGATAGCACATTTACAGGAGACTTGGAAAATACAGAACAAAGTTACATATAGTTCTGCATGTAAGATTGTTTAAGTAGATAAATTAAGATTTTTAGTTGTAGTTTCAATGTCAAACTCTCAGAAATTAATAGAATGAATGTACAGAGAAGTAGAATATATGCTGAAAAGCATTATGAACCAATTGAACATAATTAGGATTTATACAATTTTCACACAATAGTAGGATACAAATTCTATTCAAGTTCCCATAGACTATAAACTAGGAGACACTGGAACATATCCAGAGACATAAAACTAGGTGCAAAAATTTCATGATCTAAAGGTATTGAAATCATACAGAACCCATTCTCTTATTACTGTGGAATTATGTTAGAGATCAATATCAAAAGATTTTTGAAAATAACCCATATATTTTAAAGTGCAGAGTGACATTTACTAAGCTAGATCTTTGACTTGGCCATTAAAAGCCTCAATAAAGTTAGAAGACTGGAAAAACTCAGAGGGTAATTGCAGAGAAGAAACCATTTAAATGATAATATAAAAATAAATTAATATCAAACATACTTTTAAAAATTCCATGTATTTGGAAATTAAATGTCTGCTTGTAAATGAGGGGTATATCTAAGAAGTCATAACAAGGAAAATTAGAAAATATTTGTAATAGAATAAAAATAAATGCACACAGAATTTACCAGAATTTGTTGCATGAAGCTTCCAAACAGAATTTAACCAGAATTTGTTGCATGAAGCTGAAGCTGCTTAATTGAACTAAATACAGTGTGGAGTCTTGAATAAGGTATGGAAACAAATGAGGGATGCTAGCATGACACTCTGTGAGATCAGAGCTAAGCCTGCACTTTAGTCAGTGAGACTGTATTCCATGTCAATTTCCTGTTTGTTTTAACAACATAGTATGTCCTTATATTCTCAGAATGGGATTGGAAGTTTCAGGCCTCATTCAAGTTTTTTTAATCATTAAGATGATAAACTTTGTAGACTTTTAGCAGTAATACTAGATGCCCAAATACATCAAAATTTTGAGTGAATATAATTTAGAAATCTAGCATTCTATTCATACTAAGTCAAATAAGTAGAATCAAAATATCATAAATTTTTAGCTAGGCAAAAATTCATAAGTTTTCTAAAATATATAGTGTACATACTACATATATATGTATATATATATCTGTGTGTATATATACACACAAAATATTTTGTATATATATGTACAAAATCTTTTCTTCTATGCTTGGAAAAGGCTGGAGAATGAAGATCAAAAGAAAAAAAAACAGACGGAGAAACTGGATAACGTAAACTAAATGAAATTGGAGCACTGAATATGAAATAAAAAAAGTGAAACAAACTAGATAAAAGTAAAGGATCATCATATAGTCCAGTTGTTTTTAAACATAGCTGCTCATTAGAAACACATCTGGAGTTTTGGAGGAAAAAACCAATACCTGGGCATTTGTATTTTTCAAAAAATCCCAAGATAATTCTGATATGCTTCTGGATTTTGAAAAGTGATTACAGATTTTTCTATTAAATGATAGTTTTAGTAATATTCTGTTATTTTCTTTTGACCAATCATGATACGATTATTGTATTAAGCACAAATCACAATAGTAGGAAACATTTATTAGTTTTCACAATCAATAGTCATACGAAACCTAAAAGATCATTACAGTTGTAAGCCATAATGAAAACATGATTAACCTAGCAATATAAGATAATTATATACAATTTAGGGGATTAAATAGAGTGATGTGGTAAGTGGAGGTACATACACGCATATGTTTTCATCTTCCCAGCCAGTCTATGTCTTTTGGTTCTTGCATTTGATCCATTTACATTTAAGGTAATTATCAATATGTATGATCCTATTACCATTTTCTTAATTGATTTGGGTTTATTTTGTGTACGTCTTTTCCTTCTCTTGTGTATCCTGCTTAGAGAAGTTCCTTTAGCATTTGTTGTAAAGTTGGTTTGGTGGTGCTGAATTCTCTTAATTTTTGCTTGTCTGTAAAGCTTTTGATTTTTCCATCAAATCTGAACAAGAGTCTTGCTGGGTAAAGTATTGGTTGTAAGTTCTTCTGTCTTATTACCTTAAATATATCATGACATTCCCTTCTGGCTTGTAGAGTTTCTGTTGAGAAATTAGCTGATAATCTTATGGGAGTTCCCTGGTATGTTACTTGTCCTTTTCCCTTGTTGCTTTTAATATTTTATCTTTAATTTTTGTCCGTTTGATAACTATGTGTCTCAGTGTGTTTCTCATTGTATTCATCCTGCCTGGATCTTTCTGTGCTTCCTGGACTTGGTTGACTATTTCCTGTCCCATGTTAGGGAAGTTTTCAGCTATTATCTCTTCAAGTATTTTCTCAGGTCCTTTCTCTCTTCTTCTGGGGCCCCGAAAATTGCAAATGTTGGTGTGTTTAATGTTGTTCCAGAGGTCTCTTAGGCTGTCTTGATCTCTTCATTCTTTTTTCTGTATTCTGTTCTCTGGCAGTGATTTCCACCATTCTGACCTCCAGGTCATTTATCTGTTCTTCTGCCTCAGTTATTGTACTACTGATTCTTTCCAGTGTATTATTCATCTCTGTTTGTTTGTTCTTTAGTTCTTCTAGGTCTTTGGTAAACATTTCTTCTCTCTTCTCCATTGTTTTCCTGAGATTCTGCATCATCTTCACTGTCATTATTCTGAATTCTTTTTTCTGGAAGGTTGCCTATCTCCACTTCATTGAGTTGTTTTTCTGAGGTTTTATCTTGACCCTTCATCTGGGACCTAACTTTCTGTTTTTTCATTCTGATTAACTTTCTGTAATATGGCTTTTGTTCTAGCTACTATGGGATTGTGGTTCTTCTTTCTTCTTCTGCGTACCCTCTGATTAAGGAGGCTGAGAGGCTTGTGTAAGCTTCCTGTAGGAAAAACTGGGTCTTGCCCTGGTGAGCAGGGTTGTGCTTAGTACAGCTTTAATCCAATTATCTGCTGATAAAATGTGGCATTGTGCTCCCTCCCTGTTAGTAGGATTAATGATATCTCCAAGAGGACTTACACCAAGGGGCCCCTTCCAGGACTGCTGTTACCAGTGCCTCCGTCCCTGCAGCAAACTACTGCTAATCCATGCCTCCATAAGAGACTCTTTAACACTAACAGATAGGTCTGTTTCAGTCTCCCATGGGGTCACTGCTCCTTTTTTCTGGGTCTTGGTTTATGCAAGATTTTGTTTATTCTCTCCAAGAGTGAAGTCTGTTTTCCTCAGTCCTGTGGAAGAGCTGTAATCAAATCCTGGTAACCTTCAAAGTAAGATTTCCTGGGGATTCCCAAGTCCTCTTTTCCAAGGATCCCCAGGCTGGGAACCCTGCCATGAGTCTCAGAACCTTCACAACAGTGGGAGAACTTCTTTGGTATTATTATTTTCCACTTTGTGGGTCCCCCACCTGGTGGGTATGGGATTTGATTTTATCATGATTGTGCCCCTCCTAAAATCTTGTTGTGGTTTCATCTTTGTTTTTTGATGTGGGTATCTTTTTTGGTGGATTCTAGTGTCCTCTTGTCGAGGGTTGTTCCAACAGCTAGTTGCAATTATGGTGCTCTCACAGGAGATGAGCACATGTCCTTCTAGCCCACCATCTTAAACTGGAAACCAGAGTTGCTGTAATTATAAGAGGTAGGGTGAGAGCACTGTTGCTGTTTTTAATTTCTCTTGTTCTTTAGCATTGGACACAGGTGCAGTCATGGGAAATGTGTACAAAATGGGGTAAATAGGACCCCGTCTTCCTGGTAGGAGTGCTGAAAAGAAATGCATGAAAGAAATGGAATGTACAGGGAGAGTTTGGGATGAGAGAGGCTATTACTCAAATATACAGAACATGATCTAAGGTCACTTAAACATACAAAGAGTGAGAAAAATTTAAACTCCCGTGGGAAAGGATGACTAATAGATACCTGTGCTGAGATGGCACAGATGTTAGAATTTTCTGAAAAATACTTTTAAAGTGCTTGGTACATAAATGCTGTAACGAGTAAGGGGAAATACTCTTGAAAGATGAAAAGTCTCAATGAAAGCATAGAAAATATAAAGAAGAACCAAATAGAAATCTTAAAACTGGAAGAAAAAAAAAAAGGTAACCAAAAAAACCCACAAACTTATTAGATGGTCTTAATAACAGAATGGAGATGGCAGAATACCACTGAAGTTAAAAATAAATCATTGAAAGTTTTTCAGTTTGAACTACTGAATGAAAAAAAAATTGAGAAATAAAATTAATAGTGCTTCTCATGTGTGGGAAAGTATCAGGTAATCTAAATCCTGGAAGGAGAGGAGAGGAAAAAGTGCAGTTTAGAAAAAAAAAAACTAGAAGAAATTTTTTAGAAAAAAATATTTAGAAGAAATTTTGAATAAAATCTTCCCAAATTTGATAAAAGATATAAAACTGCAGATGTAAGATGCTCAGGTAATTACAACATGATAACCCAAAGATTATCAAAGATTATGCTTCCCTGGTGGCTCAGTGGGTAAAGAGTGTGTCTGCAGTGCAGGAAAGCTGTGTTTGATCGCTGGCTTGGGAAGATTACCTGGATAAGGAAATGGCAGCCCACTCCAGTATTCTTGCCTGGAGAATCCCGTGGACACAGGAGCTTGGTGGCCTGCAGTCCATGGGGTCACAAGGAGTCGGACATGACTGAGTGACTAACACTTTTACTTTCATTTTCAACCCAAAGATATCCACACATGGATTCTTTGTAAGCAAAACTGCTGAAAAAGTAAGACAGGACACTTGAAAGTAGCCAGAGAGAAAGGATGCACTGCTAATAGAGGAACAACAATTTTAAAGACTGTAAATTTCTCCTGAGAAAACATGGGAACCAGAAGAAAGTAGAACAAGATTTTTACAGTTCCAAAAACAAATAGTATTAACTCAGTATTTTATATCAAACCAAAATATACACTTTTGGAATAAAGGTAAAATAAAAACAATCTCATGTAATTGAAACAAAGATAATTTTCTTGCCAGAAGATGTACTCTGAAAGGATAGCTCAACAAAGCCTTTCATACAAAGGAGATGATGCCAGAAGGAATCTTGGAAATTAAGGTGGAACAAAAGAATCAATGGGCATCCCTGGTGGCTCAGTGGTGAAGAATCTGCTTGCCAAGCAGGAGGTTTGATCCCTGGGTCAGAAAAATCCCCTGGAGAAAGAAATGGCACCCCACTCTAATATTCTTGCCTGGAGAATTCCATGGACAGAGGAGCCTGGTGGGCTAAAGTCTGTGCTGTCCTAAAAGAGTTGGACACGACTTAGTGACTAAACAACAACTATAGAACCAATCAGTAGAATAGACTCATGTAGTTCTCTTTTACATTTAAAAACTATTATAGATAATATTTTTTGATGAGTTTTCCTATGTATGAGACAGCTGCAATGTTGTGGATAAGTAAATGCAGCACAAAGGTGGGTAAGGTAAAGGAATCTCTAATTCCAGGTTGGTTTCTACATTTGACTTGCTGTTGTAAAATATTTTATTTAAACTCTAAAAGGGTAGATATGAATATTGAAGTCCCTAGAGGAACCACTTAAAAATATACAGAGATTTGATCAGAAACAGAAGAGATAAACTTGAATACTATAAAAAAATTTAAACCAGGAGTTGTTCATTTGCTTAGTCATGTCCGACTCTTTCCGACCCCGTGGACTGCAGCATGCAGTCCTTCACCGTCTCCCGGAGCTTACTCAGACTCGTGCCCATTGAGTCAGTGATGCCATCCAAGCGTCTAATCCTCTGTCATTCTCTTCTCCTTCTGCTTTCAATCTTTCCCAGCATCAGGGTCTTTTCCAGTGAGTTGGCTCTTTGTATCAGGTGGACAAAGTATTGAAGCTTCAGCTTCAGCAGCATCCTTCCAGTGAATGTTCAGGGTTGATTTCCTTTAGGATGGACTGGTTGGATCTCCTTGCAGTCCAGTGGACTCTCAAGAGTATTCTCTAGCACCACAGTCCAAAGGCATCAATTCTTCAGTACTCAGACTTTTTTCTTGCCCAGCTCTCACATCCATATGTGACTACTGGAAAAACAATAGGTTTGACTAGATGGATCTTTGTTGGCAAAGTAATGTCTCTGCTTTTTAATATGCTGTCTAGGTTGGTCATTGCTTTTCTTCCAAGGGGCAAGTGTCTTGTAATTTGATGGCTGCAGTCACTGTCTGCAGTGATTTTGGGGTTCTCCCAAAATAAAGTCTCTCACTGTTTCTATTGTTTCCCCATCTATTTGCCATGATGTGATGGCACCAGATGCCATAATCTTCTTTTTTTGATTGTTGAGTTTTAAGCCAGATTTTTCACTCTCCTCTTTCACCTTCATCAAGAGGTTCTTTAGTTCCTCTTTGTGTTCTGTCATAAGAGTGGTGTCATCTGCATATCTGAGATTATTGATGTTTCTCCTTGGAGTCTTGATTACAGCTTGTGATTCATCCAGTCGCATTTTCCATGACGTACTCTGTGTGTAAGTTAAATAAGCAGAGTGACATTATGCCGCCTTGATGTACTCCTTTCCCAATTTTGAACCAGTCTGATGTTCTATGTCCAGTTCTAACTGTTGCTGCTTGACCTGCATACAGGTTTCTCAGGAGGCGGGCAAGGTGGTCTGGTATTCTTATCTCTTGAAGGATTTTCCACAGTTTTTTGGGATCCACACAGTCAAAGGCTTTAGTGTAGTCAGTAAAGCAGAAATAGATGTTTTTCTGGAATTCTGTAGCTTTCCCTATGATCCAAAGGATGTTAGCAAGAGAGAAAGGAGAAAAAGGGGAACATAAAACAGAGGGAGAAAAAATATAAATAATAAAGTTAATTATTATTGTAATTAATATATTAATTATAATATTATTGTAATTAATATATTAATTATAATATTATTGTAATTAATAAATAATAAAGTAATTATTAAAATGACCTAAATCCATGTACATCAGTAATTTCATTAAATGTCAGTGGTTTTAGCATACCAATTAAAAGGTAAAGTTTTTAGGATGAATATTATGACCCAACTGTATGCCGCCTGTAAGAGTTCATTTCTAATATAATGTTTTAAATGAAGGTTGCAAGTAAATAAAAGTAAAAATACATACCATGTATTCACTAATAAAAAGAAAGCTGGAGTGGCCATATAAATATCAGACAAAGTAATAAAGACATACCTTACATAATAAAGGGAAAAATGCACCAGGAAGACATAGTTCTAAATGTGTTTCCACTTAACCACAGAGACTGAAAATATATTTAACATGAATTGACCAAAATGAAGGGAAAATTAGATAAATCAACAATGATAGTTGGAAAATGTAATATTTATGTATTTGCTGTAATCAATAAAATATAAACTAGGATATAAGCAGAGTGAATAATATCCCCAACTAAGTTGATTTAATTTACACAGAAGTTTCCACCCAGCAGTAAAAGAATAAACATTCTTCTCAAGTACACTGAGAACATTCTCCAAGACAGAATGTACCCTAGGTAATAACACAAATCTTAACAAATTTAGAAGAATTGAAAGTGTGCAAAGTATGTTCTCTGACCATAATGGAAACAAACTAGAAATAGATTAATAGGTTATATATATATATTAAAAAAAAGACAATTGGAAAATAAACACTAAACCATCTGTGTCCAACAGAAAGTCTCAAGATAACTTAGAAAATATTTCTAACAAAATGACATCACACTTTTTAGAATCCTGCTAGAACAGTACTTAGAGTGAACTTCAGTCTGGTTCAGTTGCTCAGTCATGTCCAACTCTTTGCGACCCCATGAATCGCAGCACACCAGGCCTTGCTGTCCATCACCAACTCCCAGAGTTCACTCAGACTCACATCCATCAGGTCAATGGGGCTATCCAGCCATCTCATCCTCTGTCGTCCCCTTCTCCTCCTGCCCCCAGTCCCTCCCAGCATCAGAGTCTTTTCCAATGAGTCAACTCTTCGCATGAGGTGGCCAAAGTATTGGAGTTTCAGCTTCAGCATCATTCCCTCTAAAGAAATTCCAGGGCTGATCTCCTTCAGAATGGACTGGTTGGATCTCCTTGCAGTCCAAGGGACTCTCAAGAGTCTTCTCCAACACCACAGTTCAAAAGCATCAATTCTTCTGCGCTCAGCTTTCTTCACAGTCCAACTCTCACATTCATACATGACCACTGAAAAAACCATAGCCTTGACTAGACGAACCTTTGTTGGCAAAGTTTGAATATGCTATCTAGGTTGGTCATAACTTTCCTTCCAAGGAGTAAGCGTCTTTTAATTTCATGGCTGCAGTCACCATCTGCATTGATTTTGGAGCCCCCCCAAAAATAAAGTCTGACACTCTTTCCCCATCTATTTGCCATGAAGTGATGGGACCAGATGCCATGATCTTCGTTTTCTGAATGTTGAGCTTTAAGCCAACTTTTTCACTCTCTACTTCTACTTTCATCAAGAGGCTTTTGAGTTCCTCTTCACTTTCTGCCAAAAGGGTGGTATCATCTGCATATCTGAGGTTATTGATATTTCTCCTGGCAATCTTGATTCCAGCTTGTGCTTCTTCTATCCCAGCGTTTCTCATGATGTACTCTGCATAGAAGTTAAATAAGCAGGGTGACAATATACAGCCTTGATGTACTCCTTTAATAGCATTTAAATGCTTATATTAGGGATGAAAAAAAGTCTTGAGTCAATGATCTGAGTTCCTGTGTTGAGGAGCAATGTAAACCCAAAGCAAGCAGTAGGAAGGAAATGATAAAGAACATAAATTAGTGATGTTGAAAACAAAATGTTAGAGAAAAAAAACAAAAACTAAAGCTTGTTCTCTGAAAAAATTAATAAAACTGAATAAACCTATCATAAGGCTGCAAGAAAAAAAGGAAAACACAATTGGAAATGTTATACAATTGCTGGTGACAATGCAAAATGGTATAGCCACACTGAAATGCCACTTGACAGTTCTGATAGCAAGTAAAACGCATTTATTGTATGATCCAGCATCCTATTCCAATGCAAATACTCTAGAGAAAGGAAAACTTACTTTCACACAGGAAACTGTATGTAAATGTCTATAGCAGTTCTATTCATAATCATCACAAATGTGGAGCAATGCAGATGTTCTTCAGTGGATGAATTGATGAACTGGTACTTCTATACAAATAGAATGCAATTCAAATGAAAATCTATGAATTGTCCATTTATAAAATAACCTAACCTCAGAGGAATCATACTGAATGATAGAAACTGATCTCCAGAGGTTATAATTTAGATGATTCCATTTATTATGATATTTAAAAAATTTGATTTTATGTTGGAGTATTGTTGGTTAACAATGTTGTGTTTCAGGTGTATCACATAGTGATTCAGTTACACAAATACATGTATATATATATTTAAAATTATTTTCCCATTTAGGTTATTACTGAATGTTGAACAGACTTCCCTGGACTCTACAGTAGGTCCTTTTTGGTTATCTGTTTTGTTTTTTTATGGTTTTAATATTTAAAATTAAAGAATTATTGTATATTGGAATATAGTTAATTAACAGTGACATTAAAGATGCCATGAGGGATTGAACCACTTTGTATCCTGACTCTGGTGGTGGTTATGCAAATCTGTAATGTTACAACTGCAGAAATGACAAGTGGACGCACAAAACGGTAATTTTACTGTATGCTAATAGAGGTTAAGTGAGTCTTCATAAGGTCCTGATGATCAGCACTGTTATGATGCCATCCCTATTCCAGAGAAGTTCTACAAAGGAAAAACAAAAGTTTTAATTCATGAAATATAGTAATTCAGTAGTGAAAGTTTGCCAGTTATTTCATTACAAGCTACAAGAGAAGACTTTGTATTCACCTCAGTGTGATGTCATTTCCTCTTACATTCTATTAGCCTGAATGTTTGGGAGATAACAGGGTATGCCAGAAACTGCACAGAATCCTTTTTACTCCATGAACCTGTGAGACTGTCATTCATGTATTGTTTCAATTGAAAAAGTAAAAGATCGGGAAACTCCTGGGTAAAATGCTGAATTAGGGAATTATCTGTGTTGTGTATCAGTTCCGTCAGCATGTGGGGTGGTTCAGGGCCTTATCTCCACGCCTGGAGATTCCTTGCTTGGAATGCTGGCTCCTGCAGTTACTAGCTGTGTAATCTCAGGCAAATCATTTGTATCATCATCTCTGAAGAGGCTAGGATGATTTTGCCAGCTATAGTTTGGTTAGAATTTAATATATATTTATAATAATAATATAATAATGATAATAACCATCAATCACTCAGTGAGAAATAATCCACTGACTTGGCTGAGTTACTCTAGGCCTCAGTTGCTTTTTACATTAAAGGAGGCTAATATTTTCTGTTTATTAGGAATATTGCATTGATTCATCAGAATTTAGAAGGCAATGGCAACCCACTCCAGCACCCAGTACTATTGCCTGGAAAATCCCATGGACGGAGGAACCTGGTAGGCTGCAGTCCATGGGATCGCACAGAGCCGGACATGACTGAAGCGACTTAGCAGCAGCAAGATATTTTGAGCTCTTAAAGCTTCATGCTTTGTAAATAAAAATACCATTGCTCTTTCTTTTCATGTTATTGGCAGTTTTTTTCCTAACTTAAATTTTTTTTTTAAGTTTACTGATTGCTTTAACAGTGTGTTTTAGACCCTTTTGTATCATTATGTGCTATACTGAAGACCATATTTTGTCCCTTGATCATCTATGAATATACTTTTTGAATGAATAAAAGTACAGATGAGAAGACTAGTCTAATTTCAGGTAATTTTTTTTTTCTATTTTGTAAAACTTTTTATTGTCAAATAACCCACAGACAGAAACCTAAACCAAACCAATTTGTAACTTAAAGAATAATGCACGCGTTTGCATCAGATCAGATCAGATTAGATCAGTCGCTCAGTCGTGTCGGACTCTTTGCGACCCCATGAACTGCAGCACGCCAGGCCTCCCTATCCATCACCAGCTCTCGGAGGTCACTCAGACTCACATTCATCGAGTCAGTGATGCCATCCAGCCATCTCATCCTCTGTTGTCCCCTTCTCCTCCTGCCCTCAATCCCTCCCAGCATCATAAAGTCATTCAAATCAAGAAGAGAACTTTGTACCCACTGCACAAAAGCCTTTTCCTCTGTTTTACACAGTTGTAGTGGCAATCCAGATTTTGTAGCAATCTCCTCCTAATATTTCTTTTAACATTTATCACTCATATGTGCATCCATAGAGTCTATGGTTTGGTTTTGATAATTTTTAAAATGACATTTAAAATCTCACTCTACAGCTTCCCTATCCCTTTATTTTGCTTACACTTTGTCTTTTTCTAGACTTGGGCCATTTGACTTGTAGTGCTTCTTTTGAACTTTAGTGAGTGCATATTTATGCATGATACAATTCTGCATGTTTTTCTGTCCTCTACAAAATCATAGCTGGACCTAGAAGCTTGACCAGATTTAGTTTCATCTTTTTTTTTTTTTTTTGCAAGACTAGAGGCGGTGTGAGTTTTTTGTTGGGACATCTAATGTCTGGTTGCTCTGGAGTGTCTTGAGAGCAGCACTGCTAATCATTGCTTGTATTTGTTAATAGATTCGGAAAGTGCAAGTATTAGTTGCTCAGTCGTGTGCGACCCCATGAACTGTAGCTCACAGGGTTCCTCTGTCTGTGGAATTTTCCAGGCAAGAATCCTGGAGTGAGTTGCTATTCTTTTCTCCAGGGGATCTTCCTAACCCAGGGATCAAACCTGGGTATCCCACATTGCAGGCATATTCTTTACCATCTGAGCCACCAGGTTTGAGGGGGCCTGCAAAATCATGAAATATATTTTAGTTCTGTTAATTAGTTTTCAGATATTAGTTATTTTCACAAAGAAACACTTCTATCTACTGTTCAGTTATCTAGTGGTACAGTTTCTATGACAAAAGTAAATGCTTGGTTATTTTCCTTTATTGATTTCTCATTCCCCAAAGTTAGCAATTATTTTATGAATAATATTGTTGCATGAGATGAAATATTTATGAGTTCATAGTGATACTTCAGTATTGAAAGTGAAAGTGAAGTCACTCAGTTGTGTCCGACTCTTTGCGACCCCATGGACTGTAGCCTACCAGGCTTCTCTGTCCATGGGATTTTCCAGGCAAGAATAATGGAGTGGGGTGCCATTGCCTTCTCCAGGAGATCTTCCTGACCCAGGGATTGAATCTGCATCTCCCTCATTGTAGGTAGATGCTTTACCATCTGAGCCAGCAGGGAAGTACCCACCAGGGAAGTCACTTCAGTATTAAGTTATATCTTATTTCCAGCATGTTGAGAATCATGGTTCTCAAAGCTAGAGGGAATAATAGAATTAGAATATTCTATAAATACTCATTTGTTTTATTCAACAGTGCATACCCTAGGTCTCAAAGTGCCAATATTAATGTTATAAACCAATATTATTTCCATAAAAGTTTAAACAATTTTTTCCTACATGTATTATCCCCAGTTACTCTCCTATTCCATTTTTTTTACAGTGTATGTTTTCAGATTATATAGCTGTTATACACTGTACTGTTTTAACTTGAACTCTTATACAGTTGCAGTTCTGCTAGTAACTTTTACACTGTTCATCAATAATTTTCTTCATGTCTCTCTAGACTTAGTTATCTTAAGCATGAGCTCTCGTACATTTCTTGGGAAAGGTCCCTGGGAAAATTTAATTTAACTCACATTAATAACTGCTTGTGCTTTATTCTTGAAAGTTAGTTTTACTGAATATAAATCCTTGGCTCATGTATTTTCCCTGGCATAACTTAAGTGTGTTTCTCTGTGCTTTTCTTGTGTAAAGTCCTATGATTATGTCATTTTATTTCCTTATCTGTTTATTCTTTTTGCCTGTGTGCCCAAAAGAATTATTTTTTATAAGTCTATTAATTTTGCTAGAAAATGTCTTCATATTGATTTTTATTGGTAAATATTTGTAGATATTGATATGTAATATACTTGTGTGTGTATAGGTGTTACATGTAGCTTTTAGTAATGTCTTTTTTCAGAGAAACTATTATGTTTATGTTGGATCGTCTTCACCTAACTTTAATATTTATTACTTTATACTGAATGTTTATCTTTAAAAATTTATTATTACATTTTTCTCTTAAAGTATTATTGGTTGGTTTTATACTTGTGTAACTTTCTAATGTGGTCTTCATTTCTTAAATAATCCTTTCTTCTATTTTGCATTCTTTCCTGAGTTCTGCAACTTAATTTGAGTCTGTTAAATTCCAAATTAAGTGGCTCTTTCATGTTTGATTTCATTAGTAATGTTTTATAGCTTGTTTTGAAATAGATTACAGTTTGGCTTGATTTGATAGGCACTTCTTTCTGGCATGCTGTCATTATTTTTAGAGGTGTTATTCTGGTCCTTGTTTTGTTTTTGCTTATAATAATTTTTTGTGGGGTTTGGCTTGGATATTTTTCCATTTTTTGCATGTGAACTTCATTTTTCTTAAACTTGAAGATGAAGAAAGGTGTCACAATAACTCAGAAAGCTTCCTCTTCTGTTGCTGTCTCATGGTGTCTACAACTAGGGAAACGCAATTCTAATATTTTTCTGACCCTATTCTTCTCTCATACTTTCATGTGGATCTTCTCTTTCTTTTGACTTTGTTTCTGTCCTGTGTAATTTTGATTCCACTTGCAGTTTCTCTTTTATTTGGACCCCGTGCTGAAGGGGGTCTCTGGTGTGTCAGTCTTCATAGTATGTATGCCGTTCCTTCAGACCTAACCAAGTTCTCTTGTACTGTGTATGCGTGCCAAGTTCCTTCAGTCGTTTCCAACTCTTTGTGACCCTATGGACTGTAACCACCCAGGCTTCTTTGTCCATGGGATTCTCTAGGCAAGAATACTGGAGTGGATTGCCATTACCTCTTCCAGGGGATCTTCCCAACCCAGGGATTGAATTCACATCTTTTATGTCTCCTACATTGACAGGTGGATTCTCTACTACTAGCACCATTTCTCTTGTATTAACCCTATATGAAGTTATTTTATTGTATAAAACTCCTCCAGTTAGGGTGGCTACTGACTATCTGTGGCAAACTTTAAGTTTTTTCTATTATCCTATCTGTTAGACATCCTGTTTTTATTGATTCCTAGATGGTGTACAGTGTTTCAGGCCTTATATCGTTGGTTCGTTTTGTTTGACTACATCGTGAAGGTTATTTATGTTACCTTTGTATCTAAGCTTATTGAAAATGTTGTCCATAAGTTCTTGGTTTTACCATCCAATTTTGTTTTTATATTGGGATTCTTAAAAAGTGTTCCTTGACTGTCATTGCCACTTTTCAAGAGTTCTCTTTTATTTTTCTCTTTTAAATAATTTTTTCTCTTGGTATTGAGCAAAATTTTGCAAATGAGATGTTTCTTTCAAAAAATTTCTCTTAATCATAAGTCACTTTCATGTGCATAATTGAATATTTTCTACTTCTTTCCATATGGAAACTAGTAAATGTATGTATATTTGTGTATTATCAAATAGAAGAGAAAATAATCTGTGTGTGTACCTACTCAGGTAAAAATGATTCTTAAGTGTTAAGCCCACAAAACTTGGAGTTACATTATATTGAAGATATTTTCTTAAGGCTGACCTTATTTTTTAATTCTTATTCTAGAAAATAAAAATTTAAGATAAATGTTTTATTTTGGCTTTTTGATAGTTAGGAATGTTTTTGTATTTAAAGTTATTTGTTTTGAAACAAAATTGTTGCATTAAGAAAAACTTCTAAGTCTTACATATTTTACTCAGCATAATACATTTGGTGTTAACCCAAACCGTTGCATTTATTGATAGATTATTGCTGCATTTGTATTCCTTTGTGTGGAGTTTTTATCCATTCACTCATTGAAGGACATCTCTGTTGTTTCTAGTGTTTGGGGTCACAGTCCATGGGGTCGCGAATAGTCGGGCCCAACTGAGCAACTTCACTTTCACTTTTCACTTTCATGCATTGGAGAAGGAAATGGCAACCCACTCCAGTGTTCTTGCCTGGAGAATCCCAGGGACGGGAGAGCCTGGTGGGCTGCTGTCTCTGGGGTCGCACAGAGTCGGACATGACTGACGCAATGCAGCAGCAGCAGCACTAGAGCTTCTGTAAGCATTCGTGTATAGGTTTTGTGTGGACATACGCTTTCATTTCTCTGAGGTAAATACCCAAGAGTGGAATTACTAGGTTCATAGTTCAGTTTAGTTCAGTCACTCAGTTGTTTCTGACTCTTTGAAACCCCATAAACTGCAGCACTCCAGGCCTCCCTATCCATCACCAACTCCCGGAGTTTATTCAAACTCATGTCCCTTGAGTCAGTGATGCCATCGAACTATCTCATCCTCTATTGTTCCCTTCTCCCGCCTTCAATATTTCCCAGCATCAGAGTCTTTTCAAATGAGTCAGTTCTTCACATCAGGTGGCCCAAGTATTGGAGTTTCAGCTTCAGCATCAGTGCTTCCAATGAATATTGAGGACTGATTTTCTTTAGGATGGACTGGTTGGATCTCCTTGCAGTCCAAGGGACTCTCAAGAGTCTTCTCCAACACCACAGTTAACCCCATGAACAGTATGAAAAGGTTCATGGTAGGTATATGTTTATCTGTTTCAGGAACTGCCAAACAGTTTTCCAAGGTGGCCAAATCATTTAGAATTCCCAACAGCAAGATTTTAGAGTCTAGTTACTATGTGTTCTTGCCAGAACTTGGCATTGTCAGTATTTTTTATTTTAGTCATACTGAAAGGCATGTAGAGGAATCTCCTTGATATTTCTCTAATATTTAATGGTGTTGACTATCTCTTCATGTACTTTTTTTTTCTGTTTATATCTTTCTTTAAAAAGTTATTTACTTTAATTGGAGGATAATTACAATATTATGATGGTATATGCCATACATGGGCATGAATCAGCCATGGGTGCACATGTGTCCCCCCATCCTGAACCCCACTTCTACCTCCCTCCCCATCCCATCCCTCTGGTTTGGCCCAGAGCACTGATTTTGAATGCTCTGCTTCGTGCATGGAACTTGCACTGGTCGTCTATTTTACATACACGTTTCAGTGCTGTTCTGTCAAATCTTCCCACCCTCGCCATCTCCCACAGAGTCCAAAAGTCTGTTTTTTGTATCTATGTCTCTTTTTTTGCCTTGCATATGGGATCATCATTACTGTCTTTCTAAATTCCATATATATATTATCTATATATAATGCATTCCATATATATAATGCATTCCATATATATAATGCATTCCATATATATGTGTTAATATAGTGTACTGGTGTTTCTCTTTCTGACTTACTTCACTCTGCATAATAGGCTCCAGTTTCATCCACCTCATTAGAACTGACTTAGATGTATTCCTTTTTATAGCTGAGTAATATTCCATTGTGTATATGTACCACATCCTCATCCATTCGTCTGCCGATGGACATCTAGGTTGCTTCGATGTCCTAGCTATTGTAAACAGTGCTGCAATGAACATTGGGGTACATGTGTTCTTTCAGTTCTGGTTTCCTCAGTATATATGCCCAGCAATGGGATTGTTGGGTCGTATGGCAGTTCTATTTCCAGTTTTTAAAGGAATCTCCACACTCTTCTCCATAGTGGCTGTACCAGTTTTTCTGTGCACCAGCAGTGTAAGAGGGTTCCCTTTTCTCCACACCCTCTCCAGCATTTATTGCTTGTAGACTTTTTGATGGTGGCTGTTCTGACAGATGTGAGATGATATTACATTGTGGTTTTGATTTACATCCAGTTGAGCCATTTCAAATCCTGAAATGATGCTGTGAAAGTGCTGAACTCAATATGCCAGCAAATTTGGAAAACTCAGCAGTGGCCACAGGACTGGAAAAGGTCAGTTTTCATTCCAATCCCAAAGAAAGGCAATGCCAAAGAACGCTCAAATTAGCGCACAGTTGCACTCATCTCACACGCTAGTAAAGTAATGCTCAAAATTCTCTAAGCCAGGCTTCAGCAATATGTGAACCATGAACTTCCAGATGTTCAAGCTGGTTTTAGAAAAGGCAGAGGAACCAGAGATCAAATTGCCAACATCCACTGGATCATGGAAAAAACAAGAGAGTTATAGAAAAACATCTATTTCTGCTTTATTGACTATGCCAAAGCCTTTGACTGTGTGGATCACAATAAATTGTGGAAAATTCTGAAAGAGATGGGCATATCAGACCACCTGACCTGTCTCTTGAGAAACCTATATGCAGGTCAGGAATCAATAGTTAGAACTGGACATGGAACAACAGACTGGTTCCAAATAGGAAAAGGAGTCCATCAAGGCTGTATATTGTCACCCTGCTTATTTAACTGATATGCAGAATCCATCATGAGAAATGCTGGGCTGGAAGAAGCACAAGCTGGAATCAAAATTGCCGTGAGAAATATCAATAACCTCAGATATGCAGATGACACCACCCTTATGGCAGAAAGTGAAGAGGAACTAAAAAGCCTCTTGATGAAAGTGAAAGAGGAGAGTGAAAACTATTCATATTTTCATATATTCATATTTCAAATATGAATATGAAAACATTCATATTCAAAAAATATTCATTAAAAGCACTGATGCTGAAGCTGAAACTCCAATACTTTGGCCACCTGATGTGAAGAACTGACTCATTTGAAAAGTCCCTGATGCTGGAAAGCTCAACATTCATAAAACGAAGATCATGGCATCTGGTCCCATCACTTCATGGGAAATAGATGGGGAAACAGTGGAAACAGTGTCAGACTTTATTTTCTTGGGCTCCAAAATCACTGCAGATGGTGACTGCAGCCATGAAATTAAAAGATGCTTCTCCTTGGAAGAAAAGTTATGACCAACCTAGATAGCATATTCAAAAGCAGAGACATTACTTTGCCAACAAAGGTCTGTCTAGTCAAGGCTATGGTTTTTCCAGTGGTCATGTGTGGATGTGAGAGTTGGACTGTGAAGAAGGCTGAGTGCTGAAGAATTGATGCTTTTGAACTGTGGTGTTGGAGAAGACTCTTGAGAGTCCCTTGGACTGCAAGGAGATGCAACCAGTCCATTGTGAAGGAGATCAGCCCTGGGATTTCTTTGGAAGAATGAAGTTGGAAAAGCTGAAACTCCAGTACTTTGGCCACCTCATGCGAAGAGCTGACTCATTGGAAAAGACTCTCATGCTGGGAGGGATTGGCGGCAGGAGAAGAAGGGGACGCCAGAGGATGAGATGGCTGGATGGCATCACTGACTCGATGGACCTGAGTCTGAGTGAACTGTGGGAGTTGGTGATGGACAGGGAGGCCTGGCATGCTGCGATTCATGAGTTCGCAGAGTCTGACACAACTGAGCAACTAACCTGAACTGAGTTAAATTTGCCCGTTCCAGTCCATTTTAGTTTACTGATTCCTAAAATGTCAATGTTTACTCTTGCCATCTCCTGTTTGACCACTTCCAATTTGCCTTTATTCATGGACCTAACATTTGAGGTTCCTGTGCAATATTGCTCTTTATAGCATTGGTCTTCACTTTTATCACCAGTTAAATCTACAACTGGCTGTTGTTTTTGCTTCAGCTCTGTCTCTTCATTCTTTCTGGAGTTATTTCTCCACTGATCTCCAGTAGCCTATTGGGTACCTACTGACCTGGGGAGTTCATCTTTCAGTGTCCTATCTTTTTGCCTTTTCATGCTGTTCATGGGGTTCTCAAGGCAAGAATACTGAAGTGGTTTGCCATTCTCTTCTGCAGTGGAGCACGTTTTGATGCTTTTGAACTGTGGTGTTGGAGACTCTTCAGAGTCCCTTGGACAGCAAGGCGATCCAACCAGTTCATCCTAAAGGAAATCAGTCCTGAATAGTCATTAAAAGCACTGATGTTGAAGCTGAAACTCCAATACTTTGGCCACCTGATGTGAAGAACTGACTCATTTGAAAAGTCCCTGATGCTGGAAAAGATTGAAGGTGGGAGGAGAAGGGGACGACAGAGGATGAGATGGTTGGATGGCATCACCAACTCAATGGGCATGAGTTTGAGTAAACTCCAGAAGTTGGTGATGGACAGGGAAGCCTGGTGTGCTCCAGTCCATGGGATTGCAGAGTCGGGTTTGACTGAGCGACTGAACTAAACTGAATTGAATAATGAATGATGTTTCGCATCTTTTCCTGTGTTTGTTAGCCATCTGTATGTCTTCTTTGGAGAAATGTCTGTTTAATTCTTTGGCCCACTTGATTGGGTTGCTCATTTTTCTGATATTCAACTGCATGATCTGCTTGTATATTTTGGGGGTTAATTGTCAGTTTTTAATTTGCTATATTTTCTTTCATTCTGAAAACCGTCTTTTCACCTTGTATAGTTTCCTTCATTGTGCAAAAGCTTTTAAGTTTAATTAGGTACCATTTGTTTATTTTTGTTTTTATTTCCATTTGCCTGGGTTGTGGGTCATAGAAGATCTTGCTGTGATTTATGTCAGAGAGTGTTCTGCCTATGTTTTGCTCTAAGAGTTTTATAATTTCTGGTATTACATTAGATCTTTAATCCATCTTGAGTTTGTTTTTGTGTATAGTGTTAGAAAGTGTTCTAGTTTCATTGTTTTACATGTGGCTGACCAGTTTTCCCAGCACCACTTCTTAAAAAGATTGTCTTTTTCTCATTGTATATTTTTGCCTCATTTGTCAAAGATAAGATGTCCACAGGTGTGTGGATTTATCTCTGGGCTTTGTATTTTGTTCCATTGATCTATATTTCTGTCTTTGTGCCAGTACCATACTGTCTTGATGACTAGCTTTGTAGTATAGTCTGAAGTCAAGAAGGTTGATTCCTCCATTTCCATTCTTCTTTCTTAGTATTGCTTTGGCTTGTCAAGTTTTTTCTGTTTCCATACAAATTGTGAAATTATTTGTTCCAGTTCTGTGAAAAATACTGTTGGTAGCTTGATAGGGATTGCATTGAATCTATACATTGCTTTGTGTTGTATACTCATTTTCACTGTATTGATTCTGCCGGTCCACAAATACAGTATATTTCTCCATCTCTTTGTCAGTGTTTTCTAGTTTTCTATATATAAGTCTTTTGTTTCTTTAGGTAAATTCATTCCTAAGTATTTTAGTCTTTTCATTGCAATGGTGAATGGGATTGTTTCCTTAATTTCTTTTTTCATTGTTAGTGTATAGGAATACAAGGGATTTCTGTGTATTAATTTTATATCCTACAACTTTACTATATTCATTGATTAGCTCTAGTAATTTTCTGGTGGTATCTTTAGGATCTTCTATGTAGGGAATCATGTCATCTGCAAACAGTGAGAGTTTACTTTTTCTTTTCCAATCTGGGTTCCTTTTATTTCTTTTTCTTCTCTGATTTCTATGGCTAGGACTTTCAAAACTATGTTGTATAGTTGTGATGAGAGTGGACACTCTTGTCTTGTTCCTGATTTTAGAGGAAATGCTTTCAATTTTTTGCCATTGAGGATAACATTTGTTGTAGGTTTGTAGTACATGGCTTTTATTATGTTGAGACATGTTCCTTCTGTGCCTGCTTTCTGGAGAGGTTTCATCATAAATGGGTGTTGAATTTTGTTAAAGCTTTTCTCTGCATCTATTGAGATAATCATATGATTTTTATCTTGCAATTTGTTAATATGGTGCATCACATTGATTTGTGAATACTGAAGAATCCTTGCATCCCTGGAATAAAAACCACTTTGTCATGATGTATGATCTTTTTTAATATCTTCATGTACTTTTTATTCCCATTGATAGATCCACTTTGGTGAAATATCTGTTTTAAGTCTTTCCACTCATTTTAAATGGGGTGTTTATTTTCTTGCTGTTGAGTTTTGAGATATTTTTACATTTGCTGGATGCAGATTCATTGTTGAATACGTGATATGCAAATATTTTTTCCTAGTTTGTACCTTGTCTTTTCATTCTCTTAGAAGTATCATTTGTAAAGCAAAGTTTTGTTAGTTTTAATAAATTCTAATTTATCCTTCTATCTGTTATACATTATGATTCTAGTGTCATATCTCACGACATTCTACCTAATACCAAGGTATATATATATTTTTTCCATTATGTTTTCTTCTGAAACTTGAGACTGCTACATTTGCACTAATTATTGTATATCATTTATGTATAATTTTTGTATGTGATGTGTAAGATTCATTTTTGTATGTAAATATCCAATTGTTCCTCTACCTCGTTTTAAAATTTATTTTTAATAGGATAATTTTTTTACAATGTTGTGTTGGTTTCTGTCATAACACAAACCATAAGTGTATATATATCCCTTCCCTCTTGAACCACCCCTCCCCCATCTTCCACTCCATCCCATCCCTCTAGGTTGTCACAATACCTGGGTGAGCTCCCTGTGTTACATAGAACCTTCCTATTAGCTATCTGTTTTACATATGGGCATCTGGTCCCATCTCTTCATGGGAAATAGATGGGGAAACAGTGGAAACAGTGTCAGACTTTATTTTTCTGGGCTCCAAAATCACTGCAGATGGTGACTGCAGCCATGAAATTAAAAGACGCTTACTCCTTGGAAGGAAAGTTATGACCAACCTAGATAGCATATTCAAAAGCAGAGACATTACTTTGCCAACAAAGGTCTGTTTAGTCAAGGCTATGGTTTTTCTGTGGTCATGTATGGATGAGAGAGTTGGACTGTGAAGAAGGCTGAGCACCAAAGAATTGATGCTTTTGAACTGTGGTGTTGGAGAAGACTCTTGAGAGTCCCTTGGACTGCAAGGAGATCCAACCAGTCCATTCTGAAGGAGATCAGCTCTGGAATTTCTTTGGAAGGAATGATGCTAAAGCTTAAACTCCAGTACTTTGGCCACCTCATGCGAAGAGTTGACTTGTTGGAAAAGACTCTGATGCTGGGAGAGATTGGGGGCAGGAGGAGAAGGGGACAACAGAGGCTGAGTTGGCTGGATAGCATCACTGACTCAATGGACCTGAGTTTGAGTGAACTCCGGGAGTTGGTGATGAACAGGGAGGCCTGGTGTGCTGCAGTTCATGGGGTCGCAAATAGTCTGACATGACTGAGTGACTGAACTGAACTGAATATATATGTTTCAGTGCTACCCTCTTAGTTAATCCTACCCTCTTATCCCCATGCTGTGTCCACAAGTCTGCTCTCTATGTCTGTGTATCTATTCATGCCTTGCAAATAGGTCCATCAGTACCATTTTTCTCAATTTATCTATATGTATTAATATATGATACTTGTTTTTGTCTTTTTGATTTACTTTGTTCTGTATAACAGCCTCTAGGTTCATCCATTAGAACTGACTCAAGTTCCTTCCTTTTTATGACTGAGTAATATTCCATTGTATACATGTATCACAACTTCTTTATCCATTCTTCTGTTGATGGACATCTAGATTGCTTCCATGTCCTGGTTGTTGTAAATAAGTGCTGCAGTGAATGTTGTGGTACATGTGTCTTTTTCAGTTATGGTTTTCTTAGGATATATTCCCAGTAGTGGGATTGCTGAGTCATATGGTAGTTTTATTCCTAATTTTTAAAGGAATCTCCATGCTATTGTCCATAGTGGCTGTATCAATTTATATTCCCACCATCTGTGCAAGAGGGTTCCCTTTTCTCTACACCCTTTTCATCATTTATTGTTTGTAGAGTTTTTGATGATGGCCATTCTGACTGGTGTGAGATGATATTTCACTGTAGTTTTCATTTGCATTTCTCTAGTAATGAGTGATGTTGAGCATCCTTTCATGTGTTTGCTGGCCATCTGTATGTCTTCTTTGGAGAAATATTTGGTTAGGTCTTTTGCCCATTTTTCATTTGGGTTGTTTGTTTTTCTGGTATTGAGCTGCATAAGCTGCTTGTATATTGAATTTAACTTTAGAGATAGGAATTAAAAAATGCAACAATTTTAAAAATTCTTTTCTCTAAAATTAGATTCTCCTGATATAATTTCTGATCTCTCATTCTAGGTGTCTAGTTACTTCTTTATATTCACAAATTTGTATTGCATCCTGGTCTAAAAAATGAGATGAGATGTGGCCAACAAAGGTAATTTTTATTCAACAAATTTAAGACAGAGAATTTGTATATTAGTTTTCTAGGGTTGCCATAATAAAGTACAAACACTGGGTGGCCTGAACAACAGAAATTAACTTTCTCACAATTCTGGAGGCTGGAAGTCTGAGATCATGATTTTGGCAGGACTAGGTTTTTCTGTGGTTTGTGTATTTGACTTGTGGATGGCCTAACGTCTTCTACCTGTGTCTTCACAGGCTCTTCCCTCTGTACATATCTGTGTGCAGATTTTTTCTTCTTCTTTTTTTTTTTTTTACAAAGACAGCAGTCATATTGGATTACTGCTCACCCTAATGTCT
Source organism: Tragelaphus eurycerus (assembly GCA_935064755.1). Lineage (NCBI taxonomy): Eukaryota > Metazoa > Chordata > Mammalia > Artiodactyla > Bovidae > Tragelaphus > Tragelaphus eurycerus. The sequence goes on along the minus strand of CAKXYN010000025.1, from coordinate 23,896,537 downwards.
TTATTTTAATTGATTACTCTTGATTCCTCTTAAAGTTCATATCTCTAAATATAGCCACATTCTGAGAAACTGGGACTTAGAGCTCCAACAGATAGATTTTGAGCGGGACACAGTTGATACCATTAACAGTGTCTTGATTATGAGTCTCGCACAGAGCTTGGAAACTAACCAGTGTTCAATGCCTTCTTGGTGCCCTGTGTTAAAACCTGGGGTTGATGTTGGAAAATTGTAAGTTGCAGAGTTAGGAGTTTGTGATTTTGGGGAGAAAAGAACAAATAGATAATATAATCCAATGTAAAAACAATAATGAAGGCAAAATGCAAAACAGTATGAGAGAGAGAAATATCATTTAGGATACTACCTTCCATAGATTTGAGTTAGAAAGCTTGAAGTTCACAGTGCATGGCAGTATGATCTTCAGCAACTTAACTGGCTTTATAGCCTCATTTAGCTCGTCTGTAAAATGGGGAATTTCTCTCCCTAGTTTTTCCGATGATTAAATGAAATAATGTATAAAAGTATTACCATAGTAAAAAGCAATGCAATACTACAAATAATTATAGAATGGCATGAGTACTAAATAATCAAAATGAATGCACTGACAACCAGAATGATGGTTGGCTATACGGAACTGATATGGCTCTGTTGGTGTGTACCACCTGACCATATGCTTTGTGGATAGATTTACTAGGGTCACAGTACATGTGGATTTCTTTCCTGTTTGGTAACTCTATGGTGAGAGACCTTTCCCCAGGAACACTTAGAGTCAGCAATGTGGTGATTCATACTTGGATATGAGGAGGATCGTAGTTGTGTGGTTATATGTGTTTGAGAGAGATATCTTCATGTATCAGAACTGGAGGTTTGGAGATGTGGGACTGTAGTTTCCAAAATGTCTTCCTGGTGATTCTGTTACTATCTCCCCTTTTCTTCTCTTACCACCAAAATACATCTAAAACATTTGCCTATAGTTACTAATGCAGGCGATACTTGTTGTAGCCCTTACTGGAGAATTAGACAAGGAAATGTAATGGCACTGCAGGCAGGGGGATCATGAACTTTAAGCACAAGGATCATGATGTGCCAGGGAATTGGAGGTACTATGATTTAGTGACTGAAGAATAAGGTGTAAAACCTCAGGGGTTGGGGGTGATCATATGCTGCCCCATGAAAAATAAAAGGAATGGGAATCCTCTAGTGAGGACTTTATAATACTGAACTATCTGTTGAAAAATGCTTAAAATGCTTTCTTGCCAGTGTATTAGAGTTCTTCAGAGAAACACAATAAATGAGAAGTGTACACACACAGTAAGGAATTGGGTTACATGATTATAGGTTATCAAGACTGACAAGTCCAATATCTACAAAGCCAGTATCTCAGTTCAAGTCCAAAGGCCAGCAGACTTGTGTGGAATCATGAGAGCCAGGTTTCAGTGTAAAGCTGTTAAACAGGAGATTCATTTCTTACTTGGTGGGAGGGTCAACCTTTTGTTTTGTAGGGATCTTCAAGTGATTGGTGCACCCATATTAGGGAGAGCTTTACTTAGTTTACAGATATAAAAATGTTAAACTCATCTAAAAATACCCACAGCAAACACCCAAATTATGTGTGACCCAATATCTGGGCATCCTATGACTCCATCAAGTTGACAAAGTTAATCACCATAGCCAGTAAAGTAAAATCAGGTTGCACATTATTTTTGGCATTATTATTAATTATTGGCGATCATAGGTATACTTTGGCCATTTAGAAGTTGTCATGCATGGGGAGGAAGATTCCACTCACGCTGAAAATTTTGAGTTTGTTAATTAATGCTTACAGCTTTTATACTAACCTATTGATTTCCAAGTTATGTTCTAGTTTTTTTTATGTTAAGTCCCTTTGAGAGCTGTGTGACACCAAATGTGATATATAAATCAAATTACTCAGTATAAATTCGAGTACATGTTTAAAATGATTTTTAGGGGGATGTACCCTACTGGTTTAGATATCAAAATATTTCCTCATGTGACACAGGTGCCTTTTAGAAAGATTTTTAAAAAGTTGTTTATTAAAGAGGATAGTATGAAGATTGAAACTCAGAATAATATTAGTCATCAAGTTGACTGGTCAGGTATGATTTAATTTCAGTGGTTTTCCAATTTATCCTTAGGTTGTTTGGGGGGAGAGAACAAAGAATAGATTCTTGTGTGAGTGTTTTTATGATTCTGGGAAGTGAAATGATTTTATGTTTTTTTCCCCCAGTGCTATTGTTTTTATTTTAACCTCTAAAAACTTCTAAGAAGTGCTTTATTAATAGTTAGAACAGTAGATTAAGAATTCTAAAGGCTTCTGTTTTTCTTTTGATTTCATCATTAACCTCAAGGAAGTTGTTAAATACTTTGTTTGCATTGAGAAATAATAAGGATTAATCATATTATGTTGAGAAAGTGTTTTGTGCTTCCTGAAAAAAGTGAATAAAATATGTGCATTTTCTCCCCTCTTCCTGAGTTGAGGAATACTAGAATAAATGTGAATTTGAGAAGGTACAGTTTATTTGAGTTCTGTTCCTATAGCTACATTCCTTCTCATTTTAGCCTTCCATCTGCATGGCACAAGTCTGTCATAGAAGATGTCTTTTGTTGATAAAGATCTTATGTACATCAACATTGTCAATTAAGGTTATCAGTGTGTGTTTGTGGAATTATTAATAGAAATCATATAAGATGCTTTAACATGGGGTTCCCAGGTGACACAGTGGTAAAGAATCCACCTGCCGATGCAGGAGACATGGGTTCAATCTCTGGTTAGGGAAGGTCCCCTAGAATAGGAAATGGCAACCCACTCCAGTATTCTTGCCTGAAAAATTCCATGTGCAGAGAAGCCTGGTGAGCTGCAGTCCATGGAGTTGTAAAGAGTTAGACATGATTGAGCCACTGAGCACAAACACAAGATGCTTTAGCCTAGGTTTGGTGGACAAATTAATACATGAATAATTAGAAGGTATCTATTTTAGCTTTAGAAGATTTCAGTGGTGAAAACAGGGTACTATTTATTACTTAAGATGTGTATTCCAGGACTTCCCTGGTGATCCACTGGTTAGGACTCTGTGCTGTCATTCCTGGGTCCCTGGGTTCGATCTTTGATCAGGGAACTAAGATTCTGCATGCTACCTGGCATGGGCAAAAAAAAAAAAAAAGATGTGTATTCCATTACCACACAAAGCTACTGCATGCTGCTGCTGCTGCTGCTAAGTCGCTTCAGTCGTGTCCGACTCTGTGCGACCCCATAGACGGAAGCTCACCAGGCTCCCCTGTCCCTGGGATTCTCCAGGCAAGAATACTGGAGTGGGTTGCCATTTCCTTCTCCAATGCATGAAAGTGAAAAGTCAAAGTGAAGTCGCTCAGTCGTGTCCGACTCTTAGCGACCCCACGGACGGGAACCTACCAGGCTCCTCAGTCCATGGGATTCTCCAGGCAAAAGTACTGGGGTGGGGTGCCATTGCCTTCCCCGAGCTACTGCATAGTTGGTGAAAATTTGAAAATTGAAAAAAGTGTGGGGCAAAGTTGATAGCGATTGTTTATTAAACTCTGAAAGGTGAAGACCGCAAGACACTATGTGGAATTAGATGTAGGCCATATTTTGATAAGATAAAAGGAGTCTTACTTTATATCTTACTGAATGTGTGACTATTTATCAGGGATGTACCTGTACAAAGCATTCTGCATAACTTTACATATGTTAACTCATACAGTCTTCATTAATCCTCCTATAGGATCTTTTATTATTCCCATGTCTTCTTTTAGATACTTATAAACTCCTTATATTGGGCTTCCCTGATGGCTCAGTGGTAAAGAATCCACTTGCAATGCAAGAGACGCAGGAGATGCGAGTTCGATCCCTGGGTCAGAAAGATCCCCTGGAGGAGGGCATGGCAACCCACTCCATTATTCTTGCCTGGAGAATCCCATGGCCAGAGGAGTCTTGTGGGCTGTAGTCCATGGGGTCACACAGTGTCAGACACCACTGAAGCGACTAAGCACAGAACAGACTCCTTATGTTAATAGAAAGAAATGGCTTTACATAGAAATTGTTAGTTCCTTTTCTCATTTCATACATGTAAAATGCTGTCGAAATAAGACTATGTTATTTTTAGAATCTTTTCAGATACAAAGTTTGTGTAAAATTTTGAAAAACTGCATTTGCCTCAGCAATTTAACCAATATCAGACACCAAGAAGTGACTCATACCTGTAATTGAAATATAAACATGGCATTTTATTCTTATGGTATTGCCCTTACAGTATTGAGCAAGAAATGGCTAAATTGTAAACCTCAGTGAGTCATGCAGATCAGTATAGGAGTTGGGTGGATTTGGGTTTCTTTAAAAGTTTCACACCCCAAATATCAAAGGGAAATGAGTAACTCAGCACCTTTTTTTCTCACTAAACTTTTCATTCTCCAGTGACCACAATATGCACATGATAGAAAACTGAAAAAGTACCCTAAATGATTACACTCAAAAAGACTTATACCACTTTGGTGAAATTAACTAACTATTGTAGGTAATTTGTGTGTTTTTAAAGGTACAGAAGCCTTTATAAATCTCACAATATAGCAAATTAGTGCAATGAGTAAGCTGAGATTTTCACCCTGGCTGAGCATCAGAATCACTTTTGGAGCTTCAGAAAATAGAGGCAAGAACCTTGTTGGTTGAGTAATATACATATGTATTTTAAAAATATAAAGGCAAAGCAAAAAGGATACTGAGAGTTGATTCTTATGTGCAACCATGGTTGAGAACAAGTTGAACCTAGTTTAGACTTTAAATGAACACAGCCAGGCAGAAAATTAATCATTGTTGGTGGTTAAGGACATTGATATGGACTGTAGAAACTGTAAGAAAGTGGCCAACTGGGACAGACCTCTGTGTAGAATATAAGTGAGAATTACGGAGATCAGCAGACAATACAGAAACCACATGATAAAAGATTCACTTTGTTCATTATTGTATTACATTGTTTTGAATCTAGGTCCTTATTTATGTTTTGCTCAGTTGATCTTTAATGAACAGAGAGGAGAATTTATTAAGATATAATTGACCTAAAACATTTTAAGTTGTACATGAAATACAATCATATTTGTTGATTGTATGTATTGTGAAATGTTTACCACAATAAGGTTAGGTAACAGATCCATCACCTCACATAATTAAAATTTTAGATGAATTTTAAAGTCTCTGACTATGTGTATATGGGTGTATATAAATTTTTAAAAATTGTTTATTGTTTGTTTTGGGGATTTGAATATTTATTTTAATATACTTTCAAACTTAAAAGATGTAAGAATAGTGCATATAACTTCCATCTGTCTTTTATTCAGACTGAGTGAAAGTCACTTGGTTGTGTGCAACTTTTGCGACCCCAAGGAATTTTCCAGGCTGGAATACTGGAGTGGGTAGCCGTTCCCTTCTCCAGGGAATCTTCCCAATGCAGGGATCGAATCCCAGGAATCTCACATTGCAGACGGATTCTTTACCAGCTGAGCCACCAGGGAAGCCCACCAGTACTGGAGTGGGTAGCCTATCTCTTCTCCCGGGGATCTTCCTGACCCAGGGATTGAACTGGGGTCTCCTGCATTGCAGGTGGATTTTTTACCAATTGAGATACCAGGGAATCCCTTAAAAGATGTAAGAATAGTGTATATAACTTCCATCTGTGTTTCAGGCAGATTAGCATTTCACTGATTTTTTTTACATCTTGCCCCTGTTGCTTTATCGTTTCTCTATGTGTGAGCCCCCTTGGGCATGCTCATGCTCTCCTTTGCTCTTTCTCTCTCTTTCCTGTCTGCATTATGGAATTGAGAATTAATTAGTTGGTGTTTTAAGCTGCTAAATTTTTGATCACTCATTGCACAACAGCAGACTAATAAAAACAGTAAAAATTAATAACCCATGAGTCAAATGAGAAATCACAGTGGAAATTAGAAATGTATACAGTGAGAAAAATGAAAATGAAATAATTTAAACAACTGAAAAATATTACAAAGCTTAATGTATATAACTAAGCTGTTATTAGAGGCAGCAGCAGCAGAGGAAAATTTAGAGCTTTAAGTTTTGGTCCTTGAACAACACGGGGGCTGGAACCTCACCTTCCACACAGTGTAAAATTTATGGATAATTTTACAGTTGACCTTCTGTTTCTGAGGTTCTGCCTCTTCAGATTTAACCAGTCACAGTTGTATAGTACTGTAGAATGTATATATGGAAAGACTCCATCTGTAAGTGGATTCTCACAGTTTAAACCTGTATTGTTCAAGGGTTGACTGTATTAGAAAAAAGGAAAAGCAGAGACCCACTATTTAAGCGTCTTTTGTAAGAAATTAGAACAGTGAATTAAACCCAAAGATAGTGGAATGAAGAAGATATTGAAGAAAATAATAATGATTCATGAGTTAGAAAATAAGCCTAAGATAGAGTCAATAAAACTTTCTTTTGAAAATGTTAATAAACTTGATAAAACCTTGGCAAAATTCAACATGAAAAATATTGAAGGCTCAAGTAATTATCATCAGAAATGAAAAGAGAGCATTAGTGCAACTCATAGACATTGCAATGAGATGTTGTAAATCACTTTGTTGGTCATCTTAAAGTGAAAGTGTTAATTGCTCAGTCATGTTTGACTCTTTGCGACCCCATGGACTGTGGCCTCCTCTGTCCATGGAATTCTCCAGGCACGATTATTGGAGTGAATAGCCTTTCCTTTCTTCAAGGCATCTTCTGGACCCTGGAATCGAACCTGGGTTTTCCACATTGCAGGCAGATTCTGTACTGTCTGAGTCACCAGGGAAGCCCTATAATGAAATACTGTAGCCTGGGTGGATTAAACAACAGTGTATTTCTCACAGTTCTGGAAGCTGGGAAGTCCAAGATCAAGGTGCCAGGAGATTTATTCCCCAGATAAGGGCTCTCGTCTGGGCTTGCAGAATCCTTACATGGATGAGAGAGGAAAATCTGGTGTCTTTTTCTCTTTTCATGAGGGCACTAATCTCATCATGCAGAGAAGGCAATGGCACCCCACTCCAATACTCTTGCCTGGAAAATCCCATGGACGGAGGAGCCTGGTGGGCTGCAGTCCATGGTTGTCGCTAAGAGTCGGACATGACTGAGCGACTTCACTTTCACTTTTCACTTTCATGCACTGGAGAAGGAAATGGCAACCCACTCCAGTGTTCTTGCCTGGAGAATCCCAGGGATAGGGGAGCCTGGTGGGCTGCTGTCTATGGGGTTGCACAGAGTCGGACACGACTGAAGTGACTTAGCAGCAGCAGCAGCAATCTCATCATGGGGACTTCACTCGCATGATTTTATCTAAACCTATTTACCTCCCACAGACCCGGCCTCTTAATACTATCACATTGGGGGTTAAAGCTTCAATATGAGTTTTGGAGGGAACACAAACATTCAATCTACAGCTTTATGCTAAATGACTTAAATGTAGATCAAATGAATGCATTCATAAGCAAATACAACTAGGAAAAGTAGTCTATCCATTTAAGACATGAATCTAACTGAAAATGCTACTACAAAAGTAGTTGGCTTTTACCAGTGAATTTTACAAAACCATTAAAAAGAAGAAATAATGTCAATTTATGTCAAATAATGTCAATTTCATGGTGACTGCAGCCATGAAATTAAAAGACACTTACTCCTTGGAAGAAAAGTTATGACCAACCTAGACAGCATATTAAAAAGCAGACATTACTTTGCCAATAAAGGTCCATCTAGTCAAGGCTATGGTTTTTCTGGTCGTCATGTATGGATGTGAGAGTTGGACTATAAAGAAAGCTGAGCACCAAAGAATTGATGCTTTTGAACTGTGGTGTTGGAGAAGACTCTTGAGAGTCCCTTGGACTGCAAGGAGATCCAACCAGTCCATCCTAAATGAAATCAGTCCTGAATATTCAACTGAAGGACTGATGCTGAAGCTGAGACTCCAATACTTTGGGCAGCTGATGAGAAGAACTGACTCATTTGAAAAGACCTGATACTGGGAAAGATTGAAGGCAGGAGGAGAAAGGGACAACAGAAGACGAGAGGGTTGGATGGCATCACTGACTCAATGGACATGAGTTTGAGTAAACTCCAGGAGTTGGTGATGGACAGGGAGTCCTGGCGTGCTGCAGTCCATAGAGTCACAAAGTTGGACACAACTGAGTGACTGAACTGAAAGGTTGTTGCTGAACCATGAAAAGACCAGGAAAAGATGCTGGGATTCTTGGCCTCCGGAAGAGAAGAATTCAATCTGGGGCTTGAGATGAGGCTTGATTGCTCAGAGCTTTTGTGTAATAAAGTTTTATTAAAATATAAAGGAGATAGAGAAAGCTTCTGACATAGACATCAGAAGAGGGTAGAAAGGGTACCCACTTGCTAGTGTTAGCAGTGGAGTTATATACTCTCTAATGAATCCAAAGAATGTCTGGAGTTTGTAAAGACCTCACCAGACCTACTCCCATAATTTGCATTTTAAGATAATAGGACTAGCCAGAAGATTTAATCCAAAGACTGTCCTCAGGCAGGATACATTATCCTAAGGAATGTAGAGGAAAAAGAAGAGTTTGTCCTTTCTTCCTCCTTAAGAATTCCAGACCCCTCTCTCCTTGGGGACCCCTAAACTTCTTATCAACCTGCCTAGATAGTTCTGCCTCAGAACTGAACTGAACACATTTTTCCAGAAAATAGAGAAAGAGAGAACAATTATCCAATTCATCCTATGAAGGCAGTGTAAATGTTTAGTAAAAATCTGACAAGGACCTTAGAAGAAAAAAATTACAGACTAATTTTTATCATAAACATAGGAGCAATATTCCAAAGATTGCATTATCAGATTAAAACATTGTAAGTTAGAAAAAAGGAAATAAAATTTTATTCACAATTGACATGTTTTTATATGTAAAAAATTGGAAATAAGTTGTAAACTCTTAGAATTTATAAGTGAATTGAGCACAGTTACTAAATACAAAACCTATAAAAATCTTAATGTATTTTTGTGTATCAACAAAGAAAATGTAATAAAATATCATTTGCAATAGCATCAACAAAGTTGTTTAGATATTTAGCAAAAATTACTAAAGGACTCTGTACTGGAGTTTATAAAGCTTTGACAAAAATTTAGGAAGATATTAATAAATAAAGAAATAAATTCATAATTAAAAACCTTGATATTTTAGAGGTGTCATTTTTATCTAAAAAGCAGGTGATTTTGAGCAAATTTATTGTAAAATTTATTGCAAAGATTCACCCCTGGCCCTGAAAAAGCTTTCTTTTTAGAACAGCTGACACATGGCATACAATTAATATCATAGATTTTGAATTACTCCATTTTATTTATGCAGTTGATCTTTGGACAACATGGGTATTAGAGGTACTGACCCTCCACAAAACTGAAAATCCACATGTAGTTTACAGTTGGTCCTCCTTGTCTGTTGGTTCAACCAACTGTGGATTGTATAGCACTGTACTAAGAACTATACTATTTCCTGTTGAAAATACTGTGTGTAAGTGGATCCTTTGCAGATAAAACCCATGTTCAAGGGCTAATTGTACTTCATTTTTGATGGGAGATAATGTCAATTTTAATTTATTGTTAATTACACTTGATAGAACTTGGAACTTGGTAAAGGATATATGATGCAACAAAGAAGGGATCTCTGCATATGTTGTATTTTGTTTTAAAAAGTATTGTTTATGCATTATTTTATAAATTAGTAAGAATTATTGTGGTGCCATCCTATTCATTGCATATGTAGTGAGTTACTTGATGCTTACACATTAGATTTTTTGTTATAATTTTTTGGTATGTGAGAGAAACATTTGGAATAGTAATCAGACTTTTACTAGGATGTTATAAAGTCCAAATATTTCTCCAAATATTTGAGAGAATATAAAACATATTTGAATTAACTTGGTTTTCAAAAGCTATTGCTTGTATTATAGTTACAAGCAATAACTATAACCTTCTGATCTAAAGCTTTCAGGCCACTCAAGTGTTCAGGACAGCATGCAACCATTACATTCTGGCTTCACAGCGTTCATTGCTGAATCATTGCATGGTTTTTTGAGTGCTTATTGTATCTTATCAAAATTTTGTATCTTATCACAGAAACTTCATGCTTATAATCTTTCTACCCCCAAAACATTTTTTTAAAAAATCTTGTTTTTCTTCATAGCTTTCAAAGCCCCTTGCTTCCACTAAGCAAAGCTTACTCACCTTTCAAGAGTGAACCCCTAGCTCATGTTAGTGTAAAGAATTATATAATATTGTCAACCAGTTTATCTTTCTAATCACAGTGATGTTCCATAGTACTTACTATCTTGACCATTCATTTGTGTTCTTAATTATATTTAATTAGGCTCCTTGCCGGAGTCCAGCTCCAGCAGCCAGGGAATCAGCCTGAAGGGGTGAGTGGTGTCTGTGGACGATGATATAGCCTCTGACTCATAGTACAGAACTACATGTTTATTTGAAGCTTCAGGTTTTCTTTTATACTTTGAAAAATGCATTAGGTCAGAGGTTTGACATTTTTAGTTTTCCCCACCCAGATTTATTGTCTCCAGAAATCATTGTTGTCCTATAGAGTTCCTGCTTCAGCAGGAACTGATTCTCTCAGAATCAGCTTTACTATTATCTACTTTGTCTTATGTGTCCTATACTTAACTTGTGATTACATTGTAACTCATGCTACATTCCTCAGTTTATTACTTATCTTCCTAAATCCTGTTTGCCCCTAGCATCTTAAGATCACTATCTCCTAAAAAGGCTTCTAGCTATTCTTCAGTTCAGTTCAGTCCCTCAGCTGTGTCCTCTTTGAGACCCCATGAATCGCAGCACGCCAGGCCTCCCTGTCCATCACCAACTCCCCGGAGTTCACTCAGACTCACGTCCGTCGAGTCAGTGATGCCATCCAGCCATCTCATCCTCTGTCATCCCCTTCTCCTCCTGCCCCCAATCCCTCCCAGCATCAGAGTCTTTTCCAATGAGTCAACTCTTCGCATGAGGTGGCCAAAGTACTGGAGTCTCAGCTTCAGCATCATTCCTTCTGAAGAAATCCCAGGGCTGATCTCCTTCAGAATGGACTGGTTGGATCTCCTTGAAGTCCAGGGGACTCAAAAGAGTCTTCTCCAACACCACAGTTCAAAAGTATCAATTCTTTGGTGCTCAGCTTTCTTCACAGTCCAACTCTCACATTCATACATGACCACAGGAAAAACCATAGGCTTGACTAGATGGACTTTTGTTGGCAAAGTAATGTCTCTGCTTTTGAATATGCTATCTAGGTTGGTCATAACTTTCCTTCCAAGGAGTAAGCATCTTTTAATTTCATGGCTACAGTCACCATCTGCTGTGATTTTGGAGGCCCAAAAAATAAAGTCTGATGCTGTTTCCACTGTTTCCCCATCTATTTGCCATGAAGTGATGGGACCAGATGCCATGATCTTCATTTTCTGAATGTTGAGCTTGAAGCCAACTTTTTCACTCTCCTCTTACACTCTCATCAAGAGGCTTTTGAGTTCCTCTTCACTTTCTGCCATAAGGGTGGTATCATCTGCATAAGGGTGCATTCTTTGGGTTCTTCACTTTGGATTCTTTGGATTCTTCACTTTCTGCCATAAGGGTGGTGTCATCTGTTATTGATATTTCTCCCGGCAATCTTGATTCCAGCTTGTGCTTCTTCCAGCCCAGCGTTTCTCATGATGTACTCCACATTTAAGTTAAATAAGCGGGGTGACAATATACAGCCTCGACGTACTCTTTTTCCTATTTGGAACCAGTCTGTTGTTCCATGTCGAGTTCTAACTGTTGCTTCCTGACCTGCATATAGGTTTCTTAAGAGGCAGGTTAGGTGGTCTGGTATGCCCATCTCTTTCAGAATTTTCCACAGTTTATTGTGATCCACACAGTCAAAGGCTTCTAAACCCTAAACTCAGCAAACTTCTTTTGCCATAAACATTCCCTCACAAACAGGTCTCAGAAAACAATCCTTCCCATGGCTTATCCTGGGACTTTCTTTGTAAAGATTCTTGAACAAATGTCAGTGGTTATTTTATAGATTATTTTCTGGGCACAACTACAGAAGGTTTTGTGCTTTCTCATGCTTCTCTCAAGCACCTTAACATTCTTTCCAGCCAGTTCAACCGAAGAAAGGAAAGAACAAATCAGAATCACAGGGCTTAACTCCTTCATCCCAGGGCCGTACCTACGAGATGAGGAGAGGGGCTTGTGGCCGTGCCTCCATTTTGTCAGTAATGCCTAACACGGCTCCTGACAGCTCCTGTATTTAAAACTATTTATTTTGTGTTGGGGTACAGCTGACTAACAGTGTTGTGATCCATTTGAACAGTGAAGGGACTCAGCCATACGTACAAAGGTATCCAATTCTCCCCAACACTCCCCTCTTCCAGGCTGCCACATTACACTGAACATAGCTCCATGTGCTATACAGTAGGTCCTTGTTGGCGATCCATTTTAAATACAGCAGTGTGTATGTGTCCAGCCCAGACTCCCTAACTCTCCCTTCCCTCCATACCCCCAGCAATTGGAAGTTTGTTCTGTAAGTCTGTGAGTCTGTTTCTGTTTCGTAAATAAGTTCATTTGTGTCATTTTTTTTTAGATACCACATATAAGGGATGTCACGGAGAAGGCAGTGGCACCCACTCCAGTACTCTTGCCTGGAAAATCCCATGGATGGAGGAGCCTAGTAGGCTGCAGTCCATGGGGTCGCTAAGAGTCAGACACGACCGAGTGACTTCACTTTCACTTTCATGCATTGGAGAAGGAAATGGCAACTCACTCCACTATTCTTGCCTTGAGAATCCCAGGGATGGCGGAGCCTGGTGGGTTGCCGTCTCTAGGGTTGCACAGAGTCAGACATGACTGAAGTGACTTAGTAGCATAAGGGATGTCAAACAATATTTCTCCTTTTCTGTCTCACTTCCTTCACTCATTATGACAATCCATAGGTCTCTTCACCTTTGCTGCAAATGGCTTTATTTCATTATTTTTAATGGTTGAATAATATTCCATTGTATATATGTACCACATCTTCTTTATCCATTCCTCTGTTGATGGGTGTTTAGGTTGCTTCAATGTCTTGGCTCATGTAACTTAAAAGTATAGACATTTTCAACTTGATTGGAGTCTTACTGATGGGTGAACACAGTCCTAAAAGGATAAAACGATTTTAAGATATTATAGCAGGTCAATTTTCAGTATAGAAGTATACTCTGAATCCATTTAAATTACTGTGCCTGTATTTGTTTTCTTGAATTTGTAGTATGTAAAAGAGTGAATGTACAGTAATTATTATAAGGTAGACAGCATTATAGAAAAAGCACAAGCTTTGGAAATACCTGGGTTTAAGTACCTTGTGACGAGTAAAAACAGGAATTATAATACTTAGCTAATAATCCATATTTATTTTGAGTCATTAAATGGGATAATGACTATGAAACATTAGGAACTTTCATAGGAAAATCCTTGATGTTCAGTTTATGTCAGATTACTCTTTTCATCTTAGTGCTGTAGAATAGCTGTGTGTTTGTGTGCTTAATTTCTTTGGATTTGGATTCTTTTTCTTCTAATCATAACCCTGTGATCTTGGGCAAGTTACTTTGTTTCTCTGAAATGAAGTTTCCTTAATCTGTTATATAGATTCACAATAATACTGTTTGCAGGATCATCATGAGAATTGATGTGAATATAGGGTATGACTCTTGGAACATATAATACACTTGATAAGTACGAAGTGGATAGTAATAGGAATACCGTTAACTGGTGACATTATTTTAAATGGTTTGTCATTCTCAGCTTTCTTTGGATGAATCATTAACTATTGCTAGGACAGTGTTTATAGAAAGCCTGTTATATGGAGTTACCAGTGTAAGAAGCAGCCGGGTCAAGTGTTAAACCTACTTTGATTTGGGACTCCTATTTAAAATTAGTCTTTTTCAAAAAGTCCTTGACATAATACCATGAAATATTTTCTTAAATTGATAGTAATAAAGCCTTTTATTCGTATTTTATATCTGCTATAAAGGAGGACTGTGTATATTTTGTGAGAGTGTATCCAAGGTTTACCAAGGAGACTATCTCTATGTCATACAGCTTATGATTTTAAATGATATAATTTCAAGACTTCCACATTTGGAGAATATCTATTTTTGGCAATTTTAATGTGCAATAATAGTTAGAGAGGCAGGAATTTAATTGGATTGACTGAACCTAAAGGAATGGGAAGGAAAATGCTGTGTGTCATCAAGGTACCAGATGGCACAGTGAACTGTATGCAGGAGATATCTGATGGCCTAAAGAGAGGATCTGCTTGAGAGAAGGGATTCTATCAGATCCTGGGAGATTCCTTGTAAATGCAGAAGGATTGAAGTCTTGAGCAAAATAGCTGTCACCTCCAGTTACTCTCTTCAGATGTTTCTGAAGATCTCTTATTTCTGTTGCTTACATGATGTCCCAGTTATCCACCCACAAAATGTTAAATACATGGATTTACTGGCTTGGTTGGTTAATGAGTCAAGAATATCTCTGTGTAGTTCAGGTCACTTCACTTGGCCCAAAGCCCACAACCCCCTATTCAGTACTTATGAATAGCAGGTAAGTATAGGTTTCAGTGTACTAGGACTTTGTTCATAATCTGTTTGAAGCTTAAAATTTTATCTCTTTTTTATTTCAGAAAGAATTTCACAACAAGTTTGTGTAGTTATGGACACAAAAGAAGATGAAGAACATGTAGGTCGTTGTCTTGAAGAAATGATAAAAACTGAATTAAATGTAAGTATTCAAAGATCTAGTTTGATAAATGATATTAGATTGCCACACTTTAATTTTACAAAGATGGCTTCTTTTAGAAGGCATGAAAATGCTTTCAAGCTAATTTTCTTATTTCACTTTAACAAAATTTGTTTTTCCTACACTTTTGACTTGAAATACAGTCCATTCCTTTCATCTACTCTCTTCTGGTCTTCCTCCCTAACTTCATCGTCTGAGTTCTATTTCTCCTTTAAAATTTAGAGTCAGGGTGACTTCTTTAGAAAATCCCCCTGCCCTGGTACACTTGGGCCCCTGTGAGCTTGACACTTGTCTTGAGAGCCAAGTGTCTAGTGCATTCTACATACTTAACTAAAATTCATTGAAAACAAGAAGAAAATAATTGAGAGAAAAAAAAAGAGACAAACACATTTGCAAAAGATAGGATAATTATGATATGAAGAAGTGAATATGTATTTCTTGCTGCCACCTCCTTTTTCTGAACTGGTCAATGTCCAAGTTAACCTCATATTTAATATTAGGGTTAGGAAATGCAGAAGTAGTAGTGGGTGTGAGGAGGTGTATAGGAATTATGTACTACTTTTACCCCTAAGGACATCCATTATTTTTATGATAATCTTGCATTTTGAAATGTTTTGCTTGCCAAACTGATTTGTATTAAGTTTTCCACTATTTTCTTGTTTTCATTAAATTGTGTAAGTGCCCAGGTTTATGGTCAATGTATGAGGACTTTTTAACAACATACATAATTCTAGTTGAAAGTACAAGGAACAAGTTTATTTTAGTAGGCTAGTTTTATCATGGTAACAGTACAGAGAACGGGCTCTGATATCAGGCTGCTGGTGCTCAGATGTCTGTTGTATTGCCTAATTTTCTTACCTTAAATTGAAAATGTTAATGATATCTTCATTGTAAAATTGTTGAGGCAGTTGAACCTTAACATTGTATTTTAATGCACTTGGAACAGCATCTGCCATAAGTTTTCAATGAATAGGGACTAAAATAGACTTAACAATGATGAGCTGAGATGAAGGTGTGACAATATTAAGTAGTAAATCCTTGTTTTTGTTGCATCACTAAGTCCTGTCTCACTCTTTGAGACCTTGTGGACTGCAGCATGCCAGGGCTCCCTGTCCCTCACTATATCCCAGAGTTTGCACAATTTCATGTTCATTGACTGCATGTACAAGTAGTAAATACTACTAGTTTCCAAATTTAAGTCCTGTATTAAATCCATGAACTGCTAAATACATACATTCCGGAAATATGTAAACATTTAGTGAATCATCTGGGATAAGTTCTAGAATGTCAGTTTTTAACAAGGTCCCCTTGGTGGTTTTGATGGCAGTCAGAGCTAAATTCTACCAGTAGCATTTGGAGTAGCGATCTAAAGCTGAAAAGAAATGGCAACTATCTCAGCTGTCTCTTGAGTTTGAAGGTTATATACTACATTCTTCTTTTCCATGTTCCTTCTATCTGTAGACTCTAGGTATTCTACTTCTGTTGCTGGAAATTTTAGCACCTTGTTCTTTGTTTTGTGTCTTGAATTCACTGCTAAGAATCTGTTTCTAAGTTCTGTGCCCTAATTCCATTGCTGTGTCCTGGGGGATATTTAAGTGTAGATAATTTCCCATTGTCTGACCTCCTGAGGCGATAGTTTGGACACTGGCAACATTTTGCCTGAAAAATAGGCTTCTACTCTTGGATAATTTCATTCATGTTCTACCCACTCAGTGCAGAAACCAATAGGATGGGACCCTGGAAGACTGTGACTGCAACTTTGGCTATCAACCCTTGGTTTAGAAAGCTGGGTTCTAAAAATAGGTTCCACACTCTTGTTGAGCGCCCAACAAGATCCTTTGTGTTGGGTATTGGCTCTTGGATCTTTTGTGACTTATCCCTGATCTTCTCAGTGTTAGATACTATAAAGAGTCCTTTTTGTTAAAAATTGTTGTGGTAGTCTCTTTTTGTTCCTGCTTTTCCTGTATATATTTGGTAATTATTGACCTAAAACAGACTGCCATATCTTTCTTCAGCAAAGATAGGTTTCTTTGGAGGTAAACAGAAAAGTGAAATTTGTGGTCTGCAACCATGACAAGCCACATGTAAGTACCCCCATAGCAAGGGAAGAACACTTTTATAGAAGGGAAAAAGAAGTTGGGAGGGCTAGAGTGAACAGACAGGCCCTGGTTTTCCATTTGCTGAGTCCTCTCCAGGAAAGATGAGTGTTTGCTCTTGTAGAACAGACTGTAGTAGCAGGTTGTGAGATCTCTCCCTTCTGGTCTCCCAGCTCTGTTTTAACAGAAATTCCTGTTTATCCATTGCTTGTTGTTTTGTTGTTTTAATTTTTATTGGTGTATAGTTGATTTACAATGTTGTGTTTCTGCTGTATGGCAAAGTGGATCAGTTATACATATATGTATATACACTCTTTCCAAGATTCTTTTCTCATATAAGTCATTACAGATTATTGAGTAGAGTTCCTTATGCTATACGGTAGGTTCTTATTAGTTATCTGTTTTATTTATAGTGGGGCTTCCCATGTAGCTCAGCCTGTAAAGCATCTGCCTGCAGTGCGAGAGAGACCTGGGTTCAATTCCTGGGTCAGGAAGTTCCCCTGGAGAAGGAAATAGCAACCCACTCCAGTATTCTAGCTTAGAGAATCCCATGGACAGAGGAGCGTGGCAGACTACAGTTCAGGGATCGTAAGAGTCAGACATGACTTAGTGCCTTTTTTTTAATAATAGTGTGTATAGTCAATTCCAATCTCCCAATTTATCTGCACCCCTATTTCCCCTCTGGTAACCATGAGTTTGTTTTCTACATCTGTGATTCATTTCTGTTTTGTTAAGATCGTTTGTAGCGTTTTTTTTTTTTTTTTTTTAGATTCCGCATATAAGTGATTTCATATGATACTCTTTATCTGACTTCACTCAGTATAACAATCTCTAGATCCATCCAGATCATTGCAGATGGCATTATTTTATTATTTATGGCTGAGTAATATTCTGTTTTCTGTGTGTACTGCATCTTTTTTATACATTCTTCCTTTAGTGGACATTTAGGTTTCTCTCATGTCCTGGCTAATGTATATAGTGCTGCAGTGAATATTGGGGTCCATTATCTTTTTGAATCATTGTTTAAATAATGATATGACATGAAGTTTAGGTATACACACAGTGGTGTATAGCTGGCACTATGTGATTTTTCCCCATCACCCTAGCTTCTCAGGTCCTCTCCTCAGTTCCAGTGTCTGTTATTTTCAGTGCTGTTCATCTGTCTGCCTGTTGGGTCTCATGTGGATATGAGTTGCCATCATCCTAACTGTGCTGAAAAATAAATACCCAGGCTATTTCTTAGCTTCTGGCTGCAACGTTTTATCTTCCTTTACTTTTGCTCAATTACTCTCAATGCACATATTAAAATTTCATAGAAAACTCAAAGCCTGCTGTCTTCTCTGTTTCAGCTACCTTTTGTTTCATACATTTCGTTACTTGGATACCATGATCATTCACTTTAGTGAATCATGGCTGTTTTATCAGCATCTCTAATTCTCTTGTCCTTCTATTAAGACCTGTTTTGTAAAACCTTGTTCATGTTGTCAATTTAACTTTTTACTTCTCTGAGCCTATATTTCATCTTAATATTGCTGGAGAAAATTACACAGCAGTGCAGATTATTGTCATTTAAAAATAATGGTTTTCATTCTGCAGCAAGCATTGAATATTGTAAAGTAAGCGTACCATGATTCCATCGTAAGCTCCCTGTTCTCCTCACTGGATATTTTAAACTTCTTCCTCTCTCCTTAAATGTCTAACCCAGGTTTCTTAATGTCAGCAGTATCAGCATTTTGGACTATATATTGTAAGAAACTTTCCTATACCTTCTACAGTTTAGCAGCATACCTGTCTTCTACCTACTAGATGATAGTATTATACCTTCTGGTTGTAGCAAGCAAAGTCTTCCCAGACATTGCTAAAGTTGCCTGGAGCAGGTAAAATCACCCTCTAGTTGAAAATCACTGATCTAACCCAACCATTAGCATCTCCACTCTTAGATATGATCTTGCCTTTAGCTTCAGAGTGTAATTACATACTCAAATGTGAGAACATTCTTATCTTCCAAGCACCAAATCTTTCAAGAACCTTGCTTCTGTAGCCATCTTTTCATTAAAACTATTTCCTCTCCTGAGCTTTAATTTTGCTTTTCTGTTCTCCCTCCCCCATTGATACATGTTCCTTCCATTAAAATAAACAAAGAAATAGTTCTAAATGCAGGGTTGCTGCTGCTGCTGCTAAGTTGCTTCAGTCATGTCTGACTCTTTGCGACCCCAGAGACAACAGCCCACCAGGCACCCCGGTCCCTGGGATTCTCCAGGCAAGAACACTGGAGTGGGTTGCCATTTCCTTCTCCAATGCATGAAAGTGAAAAGTGAAAGTGAAGTCGCTCAGTCATGTCCAACTCTTAGCGACCCCATGGACTGCAGCCTACCAGGCTCCTCCGCCCATGGGATTTTCCAGGCAAGCATACTGGAGTGGGTTGCCATTGCCTTCTCCGAAATGCAAGGTTACCCTATAGTAATCTTGCATAATTTTAGGATCATTTATCTTCTTGTTCCTCAGTCATCACACCCTGGCTTCTACGCCAGCCTTCCATGGGAACTGCTCTCAGTGAGGTCCTTAGTGACCGTTCTATAGGAAATCCTTAAGACCTTATTGGCTCTTACCTTGTCTATTGTACTCCTTGTATGATATTCTTCTTTTTCCTAGAAGGAATCTTATCTAGTGGATTCTGTAACTTCTTGTCTTTCTTATTAACCTGTTTCATTTTTGGTTTCTTTTTCCAAGTTTCTTTTGCAGGATTCAAGATTCTATTGATGATTTTTAGATTTTTGTACATCAGATCAGATCAGCTCAGTCGCTCAGTCGTGTCCGACTCTTTGCGACCCCATAAATCACAGCACACCAGGACTCCCTGTCCATTACCAACTCCCGGAGGTCACTCAGACTCACATCCATCGAGTCAGTGATGCCATCCAGCCATCTCATCCTCCACCGTCCCCTTCTCTTCCTGCCCCCAATCCCTCCCAGCATCAGAGTCTTCTCCAATGAGTCAACTCTTCGCATGAGGTGGCCAAAGTACTGGGGTTTCAGCTTTAGCATCATTCCTTCCAAAGAAATCCCAGGGCTGATCTCCTTCAGAATGGACCGGTTGGATCTCCTTGCAGTCCAAGGGACTCTCAAGAGTCTTCTCCAACACCACAGTTCAAAAGCATCAATTCTTCGGCGCTCAGCCTTCTTCACAGTCCAGCTCTCACATCCATACATGACCACAGGAAAAACCATAGCCTTGACTAGGCGAACCTTTGTTGGCAAAGTAATGTCTCTGCTTTTGAATATGCTATCTAGGTTGGTACTAACTTTCCTTCCAAGAAGTAAGTGTCTTTTAATTTCATGGCTGCAGTCACCATCTGCAGTTATTTTGGAGCCCAGAAAAAGAAAGTCTGACACTGTTTCCACTGTTTCCCCATCTATTTCCCATGTAGTGATGGGACCAGATGCCATGATCTTCGTTTTCTGAATGCTGAGCTTCAAGTCAACCTTTTCACTCTCCACTTTCACTTTCATCAAGAGGCTTTTGAGTTCCTCTTCACTTTCTGCCATAAGGGTGGTATCATCTGCATATCTGAGGTTATTGATATTTCTCCGAGCAATCTTGATTCCAACTTGTGTTTCTTCCAGTCCAGCGTTTCTCATGATGTACTCTGCATATAAGTTAAATAAACAGGGTGACAATATACAGCCTTGACGTACTCCTTTTCCTATTTGGAACCAGTCTGTTGTTCCGTGATCAGTTCTAACTGTTGCTTCCTGACCTGCATACAGATTTCTCAAGAGGCAGATCAGGTGGTCTGGTATTCCCATCTCTTTCAGAATTTTCCACAGTTTATTGTAATCTACACAGTCAAAGGCTTTGGCATAGTCAACAAAGCAGAAATAGATGTTTTTCTGGAACTCTCTTGCTTTTTCCATGATCCAGTGAATGTTGGCAATTTGATCTCTGGTTCCTCTGCCTTTTCTAAAACCAGCTTAAACATCAGGAAGTTCACGGGTCACATATGGCTGAAGCCTGGCTTGGAGAATTTTCAGCATTACTTTACTAGCGTGTGAGATTAGTGCAATTGTACGGTAGTTTGAGCATTCTTTGGCATTGCCTTTCTTTGGGATTGGGATGAAAACTGACCTTTTCCAATCTTGTGGCCACTGCTGAGTTTTCCAAATTTGCCGGCATATTGACTGCAGCACTTTCACAGCATCATCTTTCAGGATTTGGAATAGCTCCACTGGAATTCCATCACCTCCACTAACTTTGTTCGTAGTGATGCTTTCTAAGGCCCACTTGACTGCACATTCTAGGATGTCTGGCTCTAGGTCAGTGATCACACCATCGTGATTATCTCGGTCATGAAGATCTTTTTTGTACAGTTCTTCTGTATATTCTTGCCACCTCTTCTTAATATCTTCTGCTTCTGTTAGGTCCATACCATTTCTGTCCTTTATCGAGCCCATCATTGCATGAAATGTTCCTTTGGTATCTCTGATTTTCTTGAAGAGATCCCTAGTCTTTGGTATTCTGTTGTTTTCCTCTATTTCTTTGCATTGATCGCTGAAGAAGGCTTTCTTATCTCTTCTTGCTATTCTTTGGAACTCTGCATTCAGATGTTTATATCTTTCCTTTTCTCCTTTGCTTTTCGCTTCTCTTCTTTTCGCAGCTATTTGTAAGGCCTCCCCAGACAGCCATTTTGCTTTTTTGCATTTCTTTTCCACAGGGATGGTCTTGATCCCTGTCTCCTGTACAATGTCACGAACCTCATTCCATAGTTCATCAGGCACTCTATCTATCAGATCTAGGCCCTTAAATCTATTTCTCACTTCCACTGTACAATCATAAGGGATTTGATTTAGGTCATACCTGAATGGTCTAGTGGTTTTCCCTACTTTCTTCAATTTCAGTCTGAATTTGGCAATAAGGAGTTCATGGTCTGAGTCACAGTCAGCTCCTGGTCTTGTTTTTGCTGATTGTACATAGATGAGTGTATATCTTTTTAAAAAACAGTTGATGGCTTCATATGTCTTTTATTTCCTAGGGACAGAAAATATTCTGTAGCCTTGAGTTTAATCACTTTCCTGAATGTCACATCTGTATATTCAATCAGAAGTCCTTTAAATATTGATGATATTTCACATTCACAGATTCTTTTTCCAGCCAGTCCTCCATTTGCTGGGGGTATCAGTTTCTGAAAATGTGTATCATTTACTTAGTTACCTAAACCTTGTGTAAGGTATGACTCATTCTCTATCTCACTCATGAAGCAAATCAAGTTCCAAAGCATTTGAATTCTACCTCTCTTTATCCTTCCTTTGTTCCTTTGCTCTTGATTACCACTGCCACTGTTCTATGTACCAGGACTCTTGTCCAGATTATTGTAACAGTCCGTTACCTCCCTACCAGCCTTCAATGTTATTCTTCTCAGATTTATTCTTTATGGGGCTGTTTGATAGATGATTATAAACTGTTTATCTTATGATATTATCCCCCAGTCAAATCTGTTTCTTGGTTTTCCATTGCTTCTAAAGTAGTATGAAAATTCCTTGGTATGTCTCATAATATCTCTTACATCTTACTAGTACTACTAATAAATAACAAAAATGTTGATTTTATATCCTGCAACTTTACTATATTCATTGATTAGTTCTAGTAATTTTCTGGTGGAGTCATTAGGGTTTTCTATGTAGAGGATCATGTCATCTGCAAACAGTGAGAGTTTTACTTCTTATTTTCCAGTTTAGATTCCTTTTATTTCTTTTTCTGCTCTGATTGCTGTGGCCAAAACTTCCAAAACTATGTTGAATAGTAATGGTGAAAGTGCGCACCCTTGTCTTGTTCCTGACTTTAGAGGAAATGCTTTCAGTTTTTCACCATTGAGGATAATGTTTGCTGTGGGTTTGTCATATATAGCTTTTATTATGTTGAGGTATGTTCCTTCTATTCCTGCTTTCTGGAGAGTTTTTTTCATAAATGGATGTTGAATTTTGTCAAAGGCTTTCTCTGCATCTATTGAGATAATCATATGGTTTTTATTTTTCAATTTGTTAATGTGGTGTATTACATTGGTTGATTTGCGGATATTGAAGAATCCTTCCATCCCTGGGATAAAGCCCACTTGGTCATGTTGTATGATCTTTTTAATGTGTTGTTGGATTCTGATTGCTAGAATTGTGTTAAGGATTTTTGCATCCATATTCATCAGTGATATTGGCCTGTAGTTTTCTTTATTTGTGGCATCTTTGTCAGGTTTTAGGATTAGGGTGATGGTGGCCTCATAGAATGAGTTTGGAAGTTTGCCTTCCTCTGCAATTTTCTGGAAGAGTTTGAGTAGGATAGGTGTTAGCTCGTCTCTAAATTTTTGGTAGAATTCAGCTGTGAAGCCATCTGGACCTGGGCTTTTGTTTGCTGGAAGATTCCTGATTACAGTTTCAATTTCTGTGCTTGTGATGAGTCTGTTAAGATTTTCTATTTCTTCCTCATCCAGTTTTGGAAAGTTGTACTTTTCTAAGAATTTGTCCATTTCTTCCACGTTGTTCATTTTATTGCCATATAATTGCTCATAGTAGTTTCTTATGATCCTTTGTATTTCTATGTTGTCTGTTGTGTTCTCTCCATTTTCATTTCTAATTTTATGGATTTGATTTTTCTCCCTTTGTTTCTTGATGAGTCTGGCTAATGGTTTGTTAATTTATTTATCCTTTCAAAGAACCTGCTTTTGGCTTTGATGTTTTTTTGCTATGATCTCTTTTGTTTCTTTTGCATTTATTTCTGCCCTAATTTTTAAGATTTCTTTCCTTCTACTAACCCTGGGGTTAATTTCTTCCTTTTCTAGTTGCTTTAGGTGTAGAGTTAGATTATTTATTTGACTTTTTTCTTGTTTCTTGAGGTATGCCTGTATTCCTATGAACTTTCCCCTTAGGACTGCTGTTATAGTGTCCCACAGGTTTTGGGTTGTTGTGTTTTCATTTTCATTAGTTTCTATGCAAATTAAGTTGCAGGATATAAAATCAACACACTGATATCCCTTGCATTCCTGTATATTAATAATGAGCAAATAGAAAGAAAAATTAAGGAAAAAATTCCATTCACCATTGCAATGAAAAGAATAAAATATTTAGGAATAAATCTACCTAAATAACCTAAAGACCTATATATAGAAAACTATAAAACACTGGTGAAAGAAATCAAAGAGGACACTAATAGATGGAGAAATATACCATGTTCATGGATTGGCAGAATCAATATAGTGAAAATGAGTATACTACCCAAAGCAATTTATAGATTCAATGCAATCCCCATCAAGCTACCAATGGTATTCTTCACAGAGCTAGAAAAAATAATTTCACAATTTGTATCGAAATACAAAAACCTCGAATAGCCAAAGCTATCTTGAGTAAGAAGAATGGAACTGGAGGAATCAACCTGCCTGACTTCAGGCTCTACTAAAAAGCCACAGTCATCAAGACAGTATGGTAGTGGCACAAAGAGAGAAATATAGATCAATGGAACAAAATAGAAAGCCTAGAGATAAATCCAGGCACATATGGACACCTTATCTTTGACAAAGGAGGCAAAAATATACAATGGAGAAAAAACAGTCTCTTTAACAAGTGGTGCTGGGAAAACTGGTCAACCACTTATAAAAGAATGAAACTAGAACACTTTCTAACACCATACACAAAAATAAACTCAAAATGGATTAAATATCTAAACATAAGACCAGAAACTATAAAACTCCTAGAGGAGAACATAGGCAAAACACTCTCTGACATACATCACAGCAGGATCCTCTATGACCCACCTCCCAGAATATTGGAAATAAAATAAAAAATAAACAAATGGGACCTAATTAAACTTAAAAGCATCTGCACAACAAAGGAAACTATAAGCAAGGTGAAAAGACAGCCTTCAGAATGGGAGAAAATAATAGCAAATGAAGCAACAGACAGACAACTAATCCCAAAAATATGCAAGCAACTCCTACAGCTCAATTCCAGAAAAATAAATGACCCAATCAAAAACTGGGCCAAAGAACTAAATAGACATTACTCCAAAGAAGACATACAGATGGCTAACAAACACATGAAAAGATGCTCAACATCACTCATTATCAGAGAAATGCAAATCAAAACCACTATGAGGTACCATTACACGCCAGTCAGAATGGCTGCGATCCAAAAGTCTACAAGCAATAAATGCTGGAGAGGGTGTGGAGAAAAGGGAACCCTCTTACAGTGTTGGTGGGAATGCAAACTAGTACAGCCACTATGGAGAACAATATGGAGATTCCTTAAAAAACTGGGAATAGAACTGCCTTATGACCCAGCAATCCCACTGCTGGGCATACACACTGAGGAAACCAGAATTGAAAGAGACACGTGTACCCCAATGTTCATCGCAGCACTGTTTACAATAGCCAGGACATGGAAGCAACCTAGATGTCCACCAGCAGATGAATGGATAAAGAAAGCTGTGGTACATATACACAATGGAGTATTACTCAGCCATTAAAAAGAATACATTTGAATCAGTTCTAATGAGGTGGATGAAACTGGAGCCTGTTACACAGGGTGAAGTAAGCCAGAAAGAAAACCACCAGTTCAGTATACTAACGCATATATATGGAATTTAGAAAGATGGTAACAATAACCCTGTATACGAGACAGCAAAAGAGACACTGATGTATAGAACAGTCTTCTGGACTCTGGGAGAGGGAGAGAGTCGGATGATTTGGGAGAATGGCATTGAAATATATATAATATCATATATGAAACGAGTTGCCAATCCGGGTTCGATGCACGATACTGGATGCTTGGGGCTGGTGCACTGGGATGACCCAGAGTGATGGTATGGGGAGGGAGGAGGGAGGAGGGTTCAGGATGGGAAACACATGTATACCTGTGGCAGATTCATTTTGATATATGGCAAAACCAATACAATATTGTAAAGTTAAATAAAATTAAATTACAAAAAATAAAATTAAATTAAAAAAACATAAAAAATAACAAAAATGACAATAGTAACAGCCAGCAATTTTCAGCACTTATTTTGTGTTAGGTGCCATATCAAATGCCCTTAACAACCTTTTGAAATGTGTACTGTTATCCTTATTTTCCAGAAGAAAGAACTGGGACATAGAGGGGATGTTTAAATGGTTCTTATTAACGTTGCTATGAAGGGGCAGCACAGGTACATGGAGGTGAACTTGGACTCAGGTAACACCAAGTCTATCTTAACTGGTACCCTGGCCAAAGAGCCCTGCACTCTATAACCATGCCCTGTTCAGGCCATCTTTACTTTCTGTAGTTTCTCAAATGCAATAGTACTTTCTGTGTCATGGCCTTCACCCATGATGTCATGTTCCCCCAGAAAGCTTTTCCTGCTTGTTTTTCTCTGAATTCTGGTTTATGTATGCTCCTCTTTTGTTCTGTGGATGCTCTAGAGCCCCATGTGAGGTCTTCCCAAATCATGATGCAGTCTTGATAAAAGGCGGGCATTTATAGAATGTTGAATAGATAAGTAAATGAATAGATAATTGATCATGAATTCTTATTACTAAGCTGAACATTGTCTTACATATTGTACCATGTTTGCTGCATAACAAATTACCCCAAAATGTAGTGACCTTCATTAACAAACATTTACTCTGTCACAGTTTCTGTGGGTCAGAAATCTAGGCACAGTTTAGCCAGGTTCCTTTGACCCAAGGTCTTTCATCTGATTTCAGTCAAGCTGTCTGACCTCTGTAGACTGTCCTCTGCAGTTGAATCTGAAGACTTGATGTGGAAGTGGATTCTGCTCTCACACCTACCTGGTTATTAGTAGGTCTCAATCACTTGCATGTGGACTTCTCCACAGGGCTGCCTCACCACATGGCACTCAGGATTGAAGGCACGGTGCTTTTGTAATCTAATCTTAAAAGTGACACTCCATTATTTCTTTCATATTCTGTTGATTTGAATCAAGTCCATATGTCCAGCCCACACTCGAGAGAAGGGAATCATACAAGATTGTGCATATTGGGAAGTGTGGATATCATTGTAGGGTGTGTATTATAGACTGATTGTCACAAACTTATTATCTCAAAATAAATCTCTTACTAAGTTGCAAAATAGAAAATGCCCACTAGTATTGCCATCCTCCTTATCTGTGGCCTGTGAGGCAGACTATATATAGACCTGTGTCTCCTCGAAACATCAGAAATTTGCTTTATTGTACCTAAACTTTCCTCATTGGGAATATTAGCCATCTCAACTATAATTGCCTAGTCAAAGAAGTGTATTAATTCCATATATTAACAATCTATTAATATATGGAATCTAGTCCTTAGTCGGAGAAGGCAATGGCACCCCACTCCAGTACTCTTGCCTGGCAAATCCCATGGATGGAGGAGCCTGGTGGGCTATAGTCCATGGGGTCGCACAGAGTCAGACATGACTGAGCGACTTCACTTTCACTTTTCATTTTCATGCATTGGAGAATGAAATGGCAACCCACTCTAGTGTTCTTGCCTGGAGAATCCCAGGGACGGGGGAGCCTGGTGGGCTGCTGTCTATGGGGTCGCACAGAGTCAGATATGACTGAAGCGACTTAGCAGCAGCAGCAGCAGTCCTTAGTATTTAAGTCTACCAGAAATTCTGTATAAAAATTGCAGAGTTGATCAGGAAATGCTGAATAGTTTTGTAATCAGTGCCAGACAAGGAGTGCCAACTAGCCCAAACTAACAGCCTGAGGACATACTCTCTGCAAGGAATGAATATAATCTCCTGAATTAAATGTCTGTCCAATGTAAGCCAGCCTAACAAATTTTCAGATTCCAACCAAGAAAAAATATTAACTTGTTCATATTTTTATGATCATCAGTCTATAGTATAGCCCTATAACCTATTGTATAATCTGATGAAACATACTGAGTATAGACTGAATTTCAGAAGAAATGAGCCTAATGAAGATATAGCTTGTAAAGTGGAAGTTTGCATGTCCTGTTAACTGACTCAGGCAGTCTTGGTTGACCTTAAGAGGAAATGTCATTCCTTTCTGCTAAATCTGCCCTGGCTCCTAAATTTGCCTAAAAACTATTAAACCCCAAAAGGACTATATCAGAATGTTTTCTGTTATAAACAGTCACACCACTAACAATGACTGAGTGCCCTCCATGTTCTAGAGAGAATAATATGTACCTTAATCCTTTAAAATAAACCTATTACCTTCCTTCTCATTTTACAAATAAAAATAGGGAGACCTATGGCTTAATACTTTGTCCTAAGATTATGTAACTCATTGACTGTAGGTGCTGCTTGATTCCTTATGATTTCTACTACTGAATACTTTTCTAAGAAAAGATGAAAGAAAAGAATTTTAAGTTTGACAGAACGCTTATACCTAAGGTCAGAAAGAAGTCTCCTTGGGAAAGTAATTAGCAGTTTTCTGCCATTTTTCTCTCCCTTTATAAGGGCACATTTACCTTACAGCATTTTCAGCCCATAACTTACAGATGCAAAATGCCACATATTCTAATATTTTTACCCCCAGAGCTTTTGTCTGATTTTGGAAAGAACGTATATAAAGGGTGAAGTCACACTACTGAAACCCAGGCATCTGTAGGGCAGATCCGTGTAGGTGTGGAGTCATGAAGCTAAAGGAAGAGATTGGGTATGCTTATTATAATTATCCATGCTGGATTTTGAGCCATACTTCAGTGTATTGAATATCTCAACTCAAATGTAATGATACACACCAAACACATGGAAGAGGTAGCTAAAAGGTGAAATAAAGAATTAACTGAATAGAGAACCCTTCTTCCACCCTCCATTCATGTGCACATTTTACTCTAAGTAAAATTTCAAGTCTTCATTATCAGACTTAATTTCTTTAAGAAGACTGAAGTATTTCACAGAACCAAGCTACTTCAGAGACAGAGATCTCCAGAAGGTACATCAGGGCAGTAGACAATAATGGAAGAGACGTTTTCCCTTTTTCAACTCTTGTTGAAAAATAATTCATGCTATATACCATGCTGAGAATAGTAAGGAATTTATAAGTAGGAAAGTTAGTCTTTCATTAGTTCCTTAGTTCATGAATGTCTTTGAAAGTGAAAGTAAAGTCGTTCAGTCGTGTCCGACTCTTCACGACCCCATGGACTGCAGCCTACCAGGCTCCTCCATCCATGGGATTTTCCAGGCAAGAGTACTGGAGTGGGGTGCCATTGCCTTCTCCAGGCACGAGAATACACAGGCCACAAATGTTGGCAATTATGATGCTGATGGTGCAAGGTAAGCAGAACCTACATAGGCATTACAGATGGAGTCCCAGGGTGTGGGATACTGGTTTTGCATATGTGTGTGCTGCTGCTGCTAAGTCACTTCAGTTGTGTCCGACTCTGTGCGACCCCAGAGACGGCAGCCCACCAGGCTCCCCCACCCCTGGGATTCTCCAGGCAAGAACACTGGAGTGGGTTGCCATTTCCTTCTCCAATGCATGAAAGTGAAAAGTGAAAGTGAAGTCGCTCAGTGGTGTCCAACCCTCAGTGACCCCATGGACTGCAGCCTACCAGGCTCCTCCGTCCATAGGATTTTCCAGGCAAGAGTACTAGAGTGGGGTGCCATTGCCTTCTCCGATGAATGTCTTTACCAAATATTAAATGCCTATCAAGCTTTAATCGCTGGGGCTGGGGTGTGAAGGAGGCTCAAGAAAGTGGGGGTATATATATATACTCATAGCTGATTGATGCTGTTGTACAGCAGAAACTAGCACAGCATTGTAAAGCAATTATCCTCCAATTAAAAATAAGAAAAATGAAAAAAAAAAGATTAAGCACTGGATTTAGGCAGTTGAACTAAGCAAGTATAGTTCCCTGTTCTCAAGGGGCATACTGTACAATTGGGGATAAAACAGTAAACAAATACACAAACAGTGTTTAATTACAAATTGTGATAACTATGCTAAGGAAAAACTAAACTGTCTTTAATGTGAAAGAGCCCTGGGCAGTGATTTAAATTGCGAGTAGAGAGCAGTAAATGAGAATTTCATGGCAGATGTGGCATTCATTTAAGGCTAGACTAGTGATGGGGCTTCCCTGGTGGCTTAGATAGTAAAGAATCTGCCTTTAAGAGAGACCTGGGACACCTGGATCAGGAAGATCCTCTCAAGAAGGACATGGCAACCCACTCCAGTATTCTTGCCTGGAGAATCCCATGGACAGAGTAGCCTGGCGGGCTACAGTCCATGGGTTCTCAAAGAGTCGGACATGACTGAGCGACTAACACACAGACTGTGGTTAGCAGGAGTTAGCTATTTAAAGAGAAATACAGAAGGGACAATATGTGAAAACCCTCAGAGAGTTCTGTTCAGGGGCTCCGAAGTAAGACTTGTATGACTGGAGTGGAGGTGGACTGGTGGGAGTTGAGGGCAAGAGATTTGGACGTGTCTAAATGTGGTCTTGTAGGTTTTGTTAGATGACTGTGACTCTACCAACTCCACTGCTACTGTGACCGCTACCATTGCTTGTATTTTGTGCTAAAAGCGAAACGAAGTGGTGGAAGACTTCAGCTGAAGATGCCATGATCCAGTTTAACTAGATTGTTGCTCCTTTAAAGTAAAATTCTATAGAAAAAGGAAGCATTTAATGTTTTCATACATCACAGTACCCCTAAAATCACAAGTGTCTTCAACTCAATTTTTGTTCCCATAATAAAAGAAAGCACCTCCCGAAGAATACTGATCTATAATCTGAACAAACAAGGACTGTAGCAGCTTTTTGTATTTCACTTATCCACCTGTACCTGTTTCCTGGAGCTTATAATTTAATTATTGTTTAATGTAACCACAAATGACAAACAGGATATAACTGAAAATCATTTATTTTCCTGGGTGAAAGGCATGCTTTGGTTTTATTGAAGCTGTCTGGGGTACTTAGTTTATTTTTCCTAATGGCTTCAAGGTTTTGTCCAGTGTATGGATCTGTGCCTTTTTTAAATAGACCTAACTGAATTCAGTGTATTAAATAGTAGTCAAACAAACATCCAAAACAGCAAATGAAGAAGAAAAGCAGAAATTAGAGAAATAGAACAAACTGAATTATCTTAGCATTTTAAGACCTGTTCAAAATAGGGCTGAAAGTGAAAAGTGTTAAGTTACTCAGTCATGTTCGACTCTTTGTGACCCTGGATTGTAGCTCTCCAGGCTCACCTATCCATGGGATTCTCCAGGCAAGAATACTGGAATGGGTTGGCATGCCCACCTCCAGAGGATCTTCCCAACCCAGGGATCGAATTCAGGTCTCCCAGGTCTCTCTTGAAGGCAGATTCTTTACCGTCTGAGCCACCAGGGAAGCCTCACAGGGTATTTCTTGCTTATTTTAACACATAACATAGTTTTAAACAATGTTTAAAATAGTGATTTTTCATTTTTTTGAAGCTGAATGCTGTACAGTGTAATAGTGAAATAACACTGTGAACACCATTTCTTGGACCTCTGACTCTAAACAATGCCAACACAGTTAATTCAGTTAGAGTATGTGGTTTTGGTGTATGTTCAAGACTATAGAAATTAGCTGAAGGCCATCCAACAAAATCCATTTAGTTTGTTTGGGATGTTAGCCAGATTTTCTGATCAGTTTTCCAGAGGTAGAAAGGTCCAAAGTTACAGGACCACCTAGTTGCTTGGGATGGTATTAATTATGTTCATGCTTTATTTAATAAAATTAACAGTTTATAATTATGTGGATTGTCAAAGTTTTAGAATATGGTTATTAATGAGAGAGTAAGGATAATCATCCCTAAATGGTACTTTCTCTACTTTTTCTTTGTGTACTTAACATGTCTTCACCTTTTGTATCTGTGTATATTTTTGAAACATAGGGACATATTGAAACATTATTTTCCCTAAAGAAACCAGATGGTTAATTTGTAAAAATGATAATCCTTGTCTGGTTAGTCATGAAGTCATTGCACACAAGTTCTAGTTATGTTATGCTAAGTTGAAAACAAACAAGTTGAGAGAATAGCCATTAGTCTAACTTTGGGCATATATTTGTAAAAATCAAGTCTCCTCTTGTAATTCAGGAAATTGATTTTACACACATGGTAAATATGTTTAGGGAGAAAATTTTTATAAAAAGCTGAAAAAAATTGCTCTTTGGCATGTAGTTTATAGTTTCTAACCCTCAACTGTTGATTTTCATGAATATGTATATACTACTTTTTTATGCTATTTAAACTGAGATAGAATTTTAAAGCTTAGTCACTGATTTCATTTCATTTTATTGATTTCTTTTTGGTTCTGAATAGAGGATAAGTAATATTTTTAAGTAATCATTTTATACTTATTAATGTTTCCCAGAATAATTGAGTTTGGCGATGTGTTTCAACTATTTGCGTGAAGCATGATTATACTTAGTAACACCATAAAGTAGATTATTCTGTTGTTCTGGTGACTTTAAGTATATAACAGCTCTGAGGTTTTTGTTGTGTTAGGGAAACTGAACCAAATGTACTCCTTTGAACTTGTGGTCAGAATAAATTATTCATGGTATTTTCGTACCTGAGAACTTGTTTTCAAAGCCTTATACATAGTTGTCTGCTTAGGTTAAAAATCTCTTTCTTCTCATTCGCTCAGTGACTATTCACTTCAAGTGAGTCAAAGTCTATACATTTTAACCTGTTATTTCAGACTTTTCATAGTTGGTGCTGAATCTTTCAGGCTTCCCTGGTGACTCACTGGTAGAGAATCCACCTCCCAATGCAGGAGACATGGGTTCTATCCCTAGGTTGGGAAGATCCCCTGAAGGAAGAAATGGCAACCCACTCCAGTATTCGTGCCTGGAAAATCCCATAGACAGAGGAGCCTGGTGGGTTACAGTCCATGGGGTTGCGAAGAGTTGGACATGACTGAGCATGCATGCACGTGTATAAGTCAGTCCCAAACTCCCTCCCCCTCTTCCTCTTGGTAGCCATAGATTGTGTTCTGCATCTGTGACTCTACTTCCATTCTGTAGATGAGTTTATTTGTATACTTTTTTTTTTAGATTCTGCATATAAGTGATATCACATAGATCTTATCTAATCATCTTGAACACACTTGCTATATTTGTGGTGTGTTATTTTAAACACCTGTCTGATAAAATACATTTTTTAAAGCACAATTTTAATATTCTCTTGTTTCCAAGTAACTCTACTTAAGTCTTCAAGTTGTTAGAGTATTATTTCTTTTAATGTCAGCTACTGATGGAAGATCGAAAACCAGAACTATCCGTCTAATCCAGGATATTGCAGTTGCTATGTTCTTAAAATTTTGGTACAGATAATTCTTTGTTCTGGGGGCTGGCCTCTGTGTGCATTGTAGAATATGTAATAGCATCCCTGTCTTAGGCTTCCCTGGTGGCTCAGTGATTAAAAAAAAAAAAAATCCACCTGCCAATGCAGGATATGCAGGTTCGGTCCCTGGGTCAGGAAGATCCCATGGAGAAGGGAATGGCCACCCACTCCAGTATTCTTGCCTGGGAAATGCCCTGGACAGAGGAGCCTGGTGGACTAGAGTCCACAGGGTCTCAGAGTCGGGCGCGACTGAGCACAGGAGCTGTCCTCTGCTAACTGGCAAAGGTATCACTTTCCCATCCCAATTCTGACAACTGACAGTGTCTCCTGATGTTGCTGGGTTGCCTCTGAGGACAGTTCCCCACAGTTAAGAGCTGCTAATGTAAACTGTTTTGTTTCACACACACTCACATTTTATACTTACTTGAGGATAAAGCCATATATGTGTGTGGCCTTTTATATATAATTATAATTTCTAATGAATGCATAGCTAATATAATAAACTGTAACCTTTAGACTGTTTATATAATTTATAAAACTGAAAGCAGTGTTTTGTGTGGATTCTAATATAATTTCAAATTAATGACATTTTGACTAGAACATAATTGTACATACTTAATTAGTGCATGGTTATATGGAAACTAGGTGCTAATGTTACTCTGTATGTATCTGAGCGGTTTCTGTGTTACTTAAAGTCAAAATTTTATAAGTATAAATTTTATTATGTTGTAAATTTGGTAAGGATTTGAGGGAAAATACAGTTGAAATAATGAATTCTTTCATTTTTGTTACTTAGTTTGCCATACTGATAGATTTCATAAAAGACATAGGTAATTTATTTTAGATGCTTAAGAAAGGCAATACCTTCAGTAGAGTCAAGATTACTCTCTGTTGGTTAGATGAAGGTACATTCCTCGGTGAATTTATCTACTGAGAATGAGACGGGACTTTCAGATTATATAACCGCTCGTTTCTTCAGTGTGATCCATGAACCAGCTATAGCAACATTGCCTGAGAGCTTGTTAGGAATGCAGATTCTTAGCTCCCATTCCACATCTGCTGCTGCTGCTGTTGCTGCTAAGTCGCTTCAGTTGTGTCCGACTCTGGGCGACCCCATAGACGGCAGCCCACCAGGCTCCCCCGTCCCTGGGATTTTCTAGGCAAAAATACTCGAGTGGGTTGCCATTTCCTTCTCCAATGCATGAAAGGAATCAACAACTGTATTTTTAATGAGATTCCCAGGATTTCTTATGCAGATCAAACTTGGAGAAGCACAGGTCTTAACTTTATTTCGGTTAATTTTATTTTCCCAACATGATCTCCTTGAGGATATAAACTGTCTGGTCTGTTGCTATGGTTTCAACATGCAGTCTAGCATCTGGCTCAGAGTCCTTAATACTTATCGGTTGAGTGAATGAAACTCTAACCTATGCTAATCCAATAGATAGGGTACCCTACTTTTTGGGACTAGAACAAAATTTTAAATTAGGACAGATTATATTTGTTTATGTCAGCTTGCCAATTCTCAGCTTGCAAATGTTTCATATATTACTAAGAAACGTTAAGTGAAGTGAAAGTCGCTCAATTGTGTCAGACTCTTTGTGACCCCATGGGCTGCAGTCCATGGAATTCCCCAGGCCAGAATACTGAAGTGGGTAACCTTTCCCTTCTCCAGGGGATCTTCCCAACCCAGAGATCAAACCCAGGTCTCCTACATTGCAGGCAGATTTACCAGCGGAGCCACAAGGGAAGCCTAAGAAATGTAGGGTGGTTTATATTATGGTGCATACTTTTTAAAACATATCATCCTTTATCGTATACAAAATGGATAATATTTATAAAATAAGCGTGCCAAATATGATTTGTGTGAACTAGTGCCTACATACTACAGATTTTCCCATTAGTTATATATAGTGTAGCGTTCTGTAGTAAAACTCAGTGGAAAGATAAGCTTGAGCAGATTTGGTAGCTTTGCCTTTTGCCTGGATCCTTTCTATCTTTGAATGTATAATCTGAATGATAAAATGGGAGTCTTGAATTCTTTGTGATAGTCCTCAGGTTTGTTAGGATTAGGACCTGTATCTTCAATTCAACAATGTTTGTGGTTTTGCATCAGAAAATAACTGACCTCCCAGGGAAGTTTTAACAGTGAGACACAGGGACGTGTAAAGGAAGACTTTCATTAAGGTGGTACTATGACGTAAATCAAATCCCTTATGATTATACAGTGGAAGTGAGAAATAGAGTCAAGGGAATAGATCTGATGGACAGAGGTTTGTGATATTGTACAGGAGGCAGGGATCAAGACCATCCCCAAGAAAAAGAAATGTAAAAAGGCAAAACAGTTGTCTGAGGAGGCCTTACAAAAATAGCTGTGAAAATAAAAGAAGGAAAAGGCAAAGGAGAAAATGAAAGATATGCTCACGTGAATGCAGAGTTCCAAAGAATAGCAAGGAGAGATAAGAAAGCCTTCCTCAGCGATCAGTGCAAAGAAATAGAGGAAAATAACAGAATGGGAAAGACTAGAGATCTCTTCAAGAAATTAGAGATACCAAGGGAACATTCCATGTAAAGATGGGCAAAATAAAGGACAGAAATGGTATGGACCTAACAGAAGCAGAAGATATTAAGAAGAGGTGGCAAGAATACACAGAAGAACTGTACAAAAAAGAACTTCATGACCCAGATAATCACAATAGTATGACCACTTACCTAGAGCTAGATATCCTGGAATGTGAAGTCAAGTTGGCCTTAGGAAGCATCACTGTGAACAAAGCTAGTAGAGGTTATGGGATTACAGTTGAGCTATACCATTTGAGCTATTTCAAATCCTAAAAGATAATGCTATGAAAGTGCTGCACTCAATATGCCAGCAAATTTGGAAAACTCATCAGTGGCCACAGGACTGGAAAAGGTCAGTTTTCATTCCAGTCCCAAAGAAAGGCAGTGCCAAAGAATGTTCAAACTACTGCACAACTACACTGATCTAACATGTTAGCAAAGTAATGCTCAAAATTCTCTAAGCCAGACTTCAATAGTACATGAGCCATGAACTTCCAGATGTTCAAGCTGGATTTAGAAAAGGCAGAGGAACCAGAGATCAAATTGCCAACATCCGCTGGATCATGGAAAAAGCAAGAGAGTTCCAGAAAAACATCTATTTCTGCTTTATTGACTATGCCAAAGCCTTTGACTGTGTGGATCACAACAAACTGAAAAATTCTTAAAGAAATGGGAATATCAGACCACCTGACCTGCCACCTGAGAAATCTGTATGCAGGTCAGGAAGCAACAGTTAGAACTGGACATGGAAAAACAGACTGGTTCCAAATCAGGAAAGGAGTATGTCAAGGCTGTTATATTGCCACCCTGCTTATTTAACTTATAAGCAGAGTACATTATGAGAAACGCTGGGCTGGAAGGAGCACAAGCTGGAATCAAAATTGCCAGGAGAAATATCAATAACCTCAGATATGCAGATGACACCACCCTTACGGCAGAAAGCAAAGAAGAACTAAAGAGCCTCTTGATGAAAGTGAAAGAGAATGAAAAAGTTGGCTTAAAACTCAACCTTTGGAAAACTAAGATCATGGCATCCGGTCCCATCACATCATGGCAAATAGCTGGGGAGACACTGGAAACAGTGGCAGACTTTATTTTCTTGGGTTCCAAAATCACTGCAAATGGTGACTGCAGCCATGAAATTAAAAGGTACTTGCTCCTTGGAAGAAAAGTTATGACCAACCTAGATTGCATATCAAAAAACAGAGATACTCCTTTGCAATAAAGATCCATATAGTCAAAGCTATGGTTTTTCCAATAGTCATGTATGGATGTGAAAGTTGAACTATAAAGAAAACTGAGAGTCAAAGAATTGATGCTTTTGAACTGTGGTGTTGGAGAAGACTTTTGAGAGTCCCTTGGACTGCAAGGAGATCCAACTAGTCCATTCTAAATGAAATCAGTCCTGAATATTCATTGGAAGGACTGATGCTGAAGCTGAAACTCCAGTGCCACCTGATGAGAACTGACTCATTTGAAAAGACCCTGATGCTGGAAAATATTGAAGGTGGAAAGGGATGGGGACCATAGAGGATGAGATGGTTGGATGGCTTCACCAACTCAGTGAAGATGAGTTTGAGTAAAACTGGGAGTTGGCGATGGACAGGGAAGCCTGGTGTGCTGTAGTCCATGGGGTCACAAAGAGTCAGACATGACTGAGAGACTGAACTGAACTGAACTGAATTAGGTAGACTGAGCTGATGGCAATAATTATGATACCATCACCTGCTTGGTGTATATTGATTTCAGTGGCTCCGATACTCTACCAGTATAGAATCTGAAGACCTGCCTTAAGAGTCTTTGTTTTCTGTCCAGAACCCAGAAAATGATCTGAGGAGATTGTCAGAGGTGGCAGTTAAACTTTTTAGTACTCAAATGACTTCCTCCGAATGAGTTTTCTCTTGAGCTGACCTTGGGACTTGTAGTGTCACTGTCATCTGAGTAAAAGTCTTGTGGCTTCCATGACATAATACAAGTAACCTGGAGTAAACCAACACCCTGTCTTCTTGAGAGATTAACATTGTTGAGGGTCCCACAGAGCTTAGTCTGGATACTACCACTCACAGGCAGTGTGGTTTCAGATGGGCTCTGTGACTTCTGTGCTTTCCTTCCTTATCTGTAACATGCGTATAATGCTAGTGTACTCAGACGTATGTTGTGTGGTTTCAGATATTTGTTTAAAGTATTTAGCACAAAAGAAAGCAGGAGTAGCAATACTCATATCAGATAAAATAGACTTTAAAACAAAGCCTGTGAAAAGAGACAAAGACGGTCACTACATAATGATCAAAGGATCAATCCAAGAAGAAGATAGAACAATTATAAATATATATGCACCCAACATAGGAGCACCACAATATGTAAGACAAATACTAACAAGTATGAAAGGAGAAATTAACAATAACACAATAATAGTGGGAGACTTTAATACCCCACTCACACCAATGGACAGATCAACTAAACAGAAAATTAACAAGGAAACACAAACTTTAAATGATACAATAGATTAGTTAGACCTAATTGATATTTATAGGACGTTTCATCCCAAAACAATGAATTTCACCTTTTTCTCAAGCGCACACGGAACCTTCTCCAGGATAGATCACATCCTGGGCCATAAATCTAGCCTTGGTAAGTTCAGAAAAATTGAAATCATTCCAAGCATCTTTTCTGACCACAATGCAGTAAGATTAGATCTCAATAACAGGAGAAGAACTATTAAAAATTCCAACATATGGAGGCTGAACAACACGCTGCTGAATAACCAACAAATCACAGAAGAAATCAAAAAAGAAATCAAAATCTGCATAGAAACGAATGAAAATGAAAACACAACAACTCAAAACTTCTGGGACACTGTAAAAGCAGTCCTAAGGGAAAAGTTCATAGCAATACAGGCATACCTCAAGAAACAAGAAAAAAGTCAAATAAATAACCTAACTCTACACCTAATGCAACTAGAAAAGGAAGAAATGAAGAACTCCAAGTTTAGTAGAAGGAAAAAAATCTTAAAAATTAGGGCAGAAATAAATGCAAAAGAAAAGAGACCATAGCAAAAATCAACAAAGCCAAAAGCTGGTTCTTTGAAAGGGTAAATAAAATTGACAAACCATTAGCCAGACTCATCAAGAAACAAAGGGAGAAAAATCAAATGCATAAAATTAGAAATGAAAATGGAGAGAATACAACAGACAACATAGAAATACAAAGGATCATAAGCGACTACTATCAGCAATTATATGGCAATAAAATGGACAACGTGGAAGAAATGGACAAATTCTTAGAAAAGTACAACTTTCCAAAACTGGATCAGGAAGAAATAGAAAATCTTAACAGACCCATCGCAAGCACGGAAATTGAAACTGTAATCATAAATCTTCCAGCAAACAAAAGCCCAGGTCCAGATGGCTTCACAGTTGAATTCTACCAAAAATTTAGAGAAGAGCTAACACCTATCCTACTCAAACTATTCCAGAAAATCGCAGAGGAAGGCAAACTTCCAAACTCATTCTATGAGGCCACCATCACCCTAATACCAAAACTGGACAAAGATGCCACAAAAAATAAAACTACAGGCCAATATCACTGATGAATATGGATGCAAAAATCCTTAACAAAATTCTAGCAATCAGAATCCAACAACACATTAAAAAGATCATACACCATGACCAAGTGGGCTTTATCCCAGGAATGCAAGGATTCTTCAATATCCGCAAATCAATCAACGTAATACACCACATTAACAAATTGAAAAATAAAAACCATATGATTATCTCAATAGATGCAGAGAAAGCCTTTGACAAAATTCAACATCCATTTATGATAAAAACTCTCCAGAAAGCAGGCATAGAAGGAACATACCTCAACATAATAAAAGCTATATATGACAAACCCACAGCAAACATTATCCTCAATGGTGAAAAATTGAAAGCATTTCCTCTAAAGTCAGGAACAAGACAAGGGTGCGCACTTTCACCATTACTATTCAACATAGTTTTGGAAGTTTTGGCCACAGCAATCAGAGCAGAAAAAGAAATAAAAGGAATCTAAACTGGAAAATAAGAAGTAAAACTCTCACTGTTTGCAGATGACATGATCTTCTACGTAGAAAACCCTAAAGACTCCACCAGAAAATTACTAGAACTAATCAATGAATATAGTAAAGTTGCAGGATATAAAATCAACACACAGAAATCCCTTGCATTCCTGTACACTAATAATGAGAAAATAGAAAGAGAAATTAAGGAAACAATTCCATTCACCATTGCAACAAAAAGAATAAAATACTTAGGAGTATATCTCCCTAAAGAAACTAAAGACCTATATATAGAAAACTATAAAACACTGGTGAAAGAAATCAAAGAGGACACTAATAGATGGAGAAATATACCATGTTCATGGATTGGCAGAATCAATATAGTGATAATGAGTATACTACCCAAAGCAATTTATAGATTTAATGCAATCCCCATCAAGCTACCAATGGTATTCTTCACAGAGCTAGAAAAAATAATTTCTCAATTTGTATGGAAATACAAAAAACCTCAAATAGCCAAAGATATCTTGAGAAAGAAGAATGGAACTGGAGGAATCAACCTGCCTGACTTCAGGCTCTACTACAAAGCTACAGTCATCAAGACAGTATGCTACTGGCACAAAGACAGAAATATAGATCAATGGAACAAAATAGAAAGCCCAGAGACAAATCCACACATATAAGGACAACTTATCTTTGACAAAGGAGGCAAGAATATACAATGGATTAAAGACAATCTCTTTAACAAGTGGTGCTGGGAAAACTGGTCAAACACTTGTAAAAGAATGAAACTAGAACACTTTCTAACACCATACACAAAAATAAACTCAAAATGGATTAAAGATTTAAATGTAAGACCAGAAACCATAAAACTCCTAGGGGAAAACATAGGCAAAACACTCTCTGACATACATCACAGCAGGATCCTCTATGACCCACCTCCCAGAATATTGGAAATAAAATAAAAAATAAACAAATGGGACCTAATTAAACTTAAAAACTTCTGCACAACAAAGGAAACTATAAGCAAGGTGAAAAGACAGCCTTCAGAATGGGAGAAAATAATAGCAAATGAAGCAACAGACAAACAACTAATCCCAAAAATATGCAAGCAACTCCTACAGCTCAATTCCAGAAAAATAAATGACCCAATCAAAAAATGGGCCAAAGAACTACATAGACATTTCTCCAAAGAAGACATACAGATGGCTAACAAACACATGAAAAGATGCTCAACATCACTCATTATCAGAAAAATGCAAATCAAAACCACTATGAGGTACCATTTCACGCCAGTCAGAATGGCTGCGATCCAACAGTCTACAAGCAATAAATGCGGGAGAGGGTGTGGAGAAAAGGGAACCCTCTTACAGTGTTGGTGGGAATGCAAACTAGTACAGCCACTATGGAGAACAGATTCGTCAAAAAAATGATCCAGCAATCCCACTGCTGGGCATACACACTGAAAAAACCAGAATTGAAAGAGACACGTGTACCCCAATGTTCATAGCAGCACTGTTTATAATAGCCAGGACTTGGAAGCAACCTAGATGTCCATCCGCAGATGAATGGATAAGAAAGCAGTGGTACATATACACAATGGAGTATTACTCAGCCATTAAAAAGAATACATTTGAGTCAGTTCTAATGAGGTGGATGGAACTGGAGCCTATTATACAGAGTAAAGTAAGCCAGAAAGAAAAACACAAATACATATACTAATGCATATATATGGAATTTAGAAAGATGGTAACAATAACCCTGTATATGAGACAGCAAAAGAGACACTGATGTATAGAACAGTCTTTTGGACTCTGGGAGAGGGAGAGGGTGGGATGATTTGGGAGAATGGTATTGAAATATGTATAATATCATATTTGAAACGAGTTGCAAGTCCAGGTTCGATGCCTGATACCAGATGCTTGGGGCTGGTGCACTGGGATGACGCAGAGGGATGGTATGGGGAGGGAGGAGGGAGGAGGGTTCAGGATGGGGAACACATGTATACCTGTGGCTGATTCATTTGATGTATGGCAAAACCAATACAATATTGTAAAGTTAAGTAAAATAAAATTAAAAAAATAAATAAAGTATTTAGCACAGATTAGCTCAGCTGGTGAAGAATCCCCCTGCAATGCAGGAGACCCCTCTTCGATTCCTGAGTTGGGAAGTTCCCCTGGAGAAGGGATAGGCTATCCACTCTAGTATTCTTGGGCTTCATGGTGGCTCAGATTGTAAAGAATCCTCTTGCAATGCAGATGACCTCGGTTCGGTCCCTGGGTTGGTAAGATCCTCTGGAGGAGGGCATGGCAACCCACTCCAGTATTATTTCCTAGAGAATCCCCATGGACAGAGGAGCCTGGAGGGCTACAGTCTGTGGGACCACAAAGAGTCGAACATGACGAAGCACAGTGTGTCTGATGAATAGTGAAACCTTGATAAATGTAATATTTAAAATTAAAGGGATAGTAGATAAGGGATATGGTGATGTGTCACAATGTTATTTAAAGGTGGAAGTTAAATAAAAAGTGAGTGGAATAATAGCAAACATTAAATGTATGCTCTATGCAAAGTTGGGCATTACATAAATTCAAGAAAATAAAGAAAGTCATGACAGGACTCACACTAGATTTGGGACTTTGTAGAACAGAGGCAGTTTTCACTGCATTGTAAGACTCTTATCTTTATGCACTGTGGCTTTTAAGGTGCATAATTAAAGGAGAACCAGCCCTTTCCTGGGTGTTATAAAGGCCTGGGATCCAACACCATTACAGTGTAGCAGAACTTTGTACTTCTGTGCCTGCCCAGCATTTAGGATGAAGACACTGTCAAGACTTTGATATGTCTGACAGGCTAGGGTCTGAATCTTGTGGTGGCAGCTAAGGATGTGGAGGGCCACTGATATGATCCCCCAGCTCAGTGTTCGTGGTTAGAGATGTTAGATGTTCTAACATAGATGTTAGAACATGGTATAATGGTAGCATGATTTATGAA
Source organism: Tragelaphus eurycerus (assembly GCA_935064755.1). Lineage (NCBI taxonomy): Eukaryota > Metazoa > Chordata > Mammalia > Artiodactyla > Bovidae > Tragelaphus > Tragelaphus eurycerus. The sequence goes on along the minus strand of CAKXYN010000025.1, from coordinate 23,853,707 downwards.
TGTTTGCCACCTCAAAACTCTACCAACATTTGTTGTGTTAAAGGTATAGCATTTTCCTTTGAAGCTTTCCTGGAGACCAGCCAGTAAGGAATAAGTCCTGAAAAAGTTTATTCTTAACTCTCACATATTAATTTAACAAGCCAATCAGTTCTGAAGTATTCCCTTTACCTATGAGTGAACTGAGCCATGGGATTTAAGCAACGTGCCCAATGTCATATAGCAAATTTTTTGCAGAGCTAGATCCTAACACCAAGGGATCTTGGCTCCAGGTGTCTTGTTCGTAACTACAAACAAAGAGCTTTAGAGTTGATTCTAAAAAATAAGAGAGTAAATGTGCACTGAAACATGGACAAAACCACCACAAAAGTCTGAAAATAGCCATGAAGCCATTAATTGGCAACTCAGAATTTGGAAGTAGTGAATACTTCTGAAAGAAGCGTCTCAGGTGAATACTACTGAGGTGCAGGGTGAGGAGGCTCTGGGCTCTTCTCCTTAGATTGGAGGTCCAGGGACAGCACCCACAGGCCAGAAGCCACTCCACTGATAAAGGCAGCAACTGATGAACCAAAGGCCCAGACTCAGCCATCTTTCGGCAGCAGTGGTAGCTACCTAAAATTCTCTGGATTTGCAGTGTAGAAATACTTCCCACCCCAGCTTTATTGAGATATTTTTTTGTTGTTCAGTCACTAAGTTGTGTCCAGTTGTTTGTGACCCCATGTACTGCAGCATGCCAGACTTCCCCTCCTTCACTATCTCCCAGAGCTTGCTCAAACTCATGTCCATTTATTCAGTGATGTCATTCAACCATCTCATCCTCTGTCATCCCCTTCTCCTGCCATCCATGTTTCCCAGCTTCAGGGTCTTTTCCAGTGAGTTGTCTCTTTGCATCAGATGGCCAAAATGTTGGAGCATCAGTGTTAGCATTCCATTGGTCATTCCAATGTATATTCAGGTTTGATTTCCTTTTGGATTGACTGATTTGATCTCCTTGCTGTCCAATTATTGAGATTTAATTGAAATCTGTATGCAGGTCAGGAAGCAACAGTTAGAACTGGACGTGGAACAACAGACTGGTTCCAAATAGGAAAAGGAGTACGTCAAGGCTGCATATTGTCACCATGTTTATTTAACTTATATGCAGAGTACATCATGAGAAATGCTGGACTGGAAGAAACACAAGTTGGAATCAAGATTGCTGGGAGAAATATCAATAACCTCAGATATGCAGATGACACCACTCTTATGGCAGAAAGTGAAGAGGGGCTGAAAAGCCTCTTGATGAAGGTGAAAGTGGAAAGTGAAAAGGTTGGCTTAAAGCTCAACATTCAGAAAATGAAGATCATGGCATCTGGTCCTATCACTGCATGGGAAATAGATGGGGAAACAGTGGAAACAGTGTCAGACTTTGTTTTTCTGGGCTCCAAAATCACTGCAAATGGTGACTGCAGCCATGAAATTAAAAGACGCTTACTCCTTGGAAGGAAAGTTATGACCAACCTAGATAGCATATTCAAAAGCAGAGACATTACTTTGCCAACAAAGGTTCGCCTAGTCAAGGCTATGGTCTTTCCTGTGGTCATGTATGGATGTGAGAGCTGGACTGTGAAGAAGGCTGAGCGCCGAAGAATTGATGCTTTTGAACTGTGGTGTTGGAGAAGACTCTTGAGAGTCCCTTGGACTGCAAGAAGATCCAACCAGTCCATTCTGAAGGAGCTCAATCCTGGAATTTCTTTAGAAGGAATGATGCTAAAGCTGAAACTCCAGTATTTTGGCCACCTCATGCGAAGAGCTGACTCATTGGAGAAGACTCTGATGCTGGGAGGGATTGAGGGCAGGAGGAGAAGGGGACGACAGTGGATGAGATGGCTGGATGGCATCACTGACTCGATGGATGCAAGTCTGGGTGACCTCCGGGAGCTGGTGATGGACAGGGAGGCCTGGCGTGCTGCAGTTCATGGGGTCGCAAAGAGTCAGACACGACTGAGCGACTGATCTGATCTGATCTCTGAATGTGTACAACTTGATGTTTTGATACACACTTTAAAATGATCACCACAGTCAAGCCAATAGGTCCATCACCTCACATAATTATCATTTTCTTTTTGGGAAGTTGGAGTGAGAAGACTTAAGATTTACCCTCTTAAGTAAATTTTGGTTTTACAATATACCATTGTTAATTATAGCCACCATGCTATGCACAGGACTGGAGAAGGTCAGATTTCATTCCAATACCAAAGGAAGGCAGTGCCAAAGAATGCTCAAACTACCGCACAACTGCACTCATTTCACATGCTAGCAAAGTAATGCTCAAAATTCTCCAAGCCAGGCTTCAACAGTACGTGAACTGTTAACTTCCAGATGTTCAAGCTGGACTTAGAAAAGGCAGAGGAACCAGAGATCAAATTGCCAACATCTTTTAGATCATTGGAAAAACAAGAGAGTTCCAAAAAAATATCTACTTCTGCTTTATTGACTTTGTAGATCACAATAAACCGTGGAAAATTCTTTAAGAGATGAGAATACCAGACCACCTGACTTGCCTTCTGAGAAATCTGTATGTAGGTCAAGAAACAACAGTTAGAACTGGACATGGAACAACAGACTGGTTCCAAATCAGGAAAGGAGTATGTCAAGGCTGTACTTATATGCAACCTTATTTAACTTATATGCAGAGTACATCATGAGAAATGCTGGGCTGGATGAAGCACAAGCTGGAGTCAAGATTGCCAGGAGAAATATCAGTAACCTCAGATATGCAGATGACACCATGCTTATGGCAGAAAGCAAAGAAGAACTAAAGAGTCTCTTGATGAAAATGAAAGAGGAGAGTAGAAATGTTGGCTGAAAACTCAACCTTCAGAAAACTAAGATCATAGCATCTTGTCCCATCACTTCATCGCAAATAGATGGGGAAACAGCAAAAACAGTGACAGACTTTATTTTTTTGGGTTCCAGAATCACTGCAGATGGTGACTGCAGCCATGAAATTAAAAGACACTTGCTCCTTGGAAGAAAAGCTATGACCAATCTAGACAGCATATTAAAAAGCAGACATTACTTTACCTACAAAGGTCCATCTAGTCAAAGCTATAGTTTTTGCAGTAGTTGTGTATGGATGTGAGAGTTGGGCTGTAAAGAAAGCTGAGCATCGAGGAACTGATGCTTTTGAACTGTGGTGTTGGAGAAGACTCTTGAGAGTCCCTTGGACTGCAAGGAGATCCAATCAGTCCATCCTAAATGCAATCAGTTCTGAATATTCATTGGAAGGACTGATGCTGAAGCTGAAACTCCAATGCTTTGGCCACCTGATGAGACGTCTGACTCATTTTAAAAGACCCTGATGCTGGGAAAGATTGAAGGTGGTAGGGGAAGGGGACGACAGAGGATGAGATGGTTGGATGGCATCACCGCCTCAATGTACATGAGTTTGAGTAAACTCCAGGAGTTGGTGATGGACAGGGAGGCCTGGTGTGCTGCAGTCCATGGGATCTCAAAGAATCGGACATGACTGAGTGACTGAACTGAACCATGCTTTCAATCCCCAAAACATTTTCTTTCATCTTGCATAATTAAAGCTTTGTACCCTGGACCAACATCTGCCCCATTTCCCCTACCCACTAGCCAACACAGGATTGTAAATTATTAATGTGTTGTCTCCATATTGGAAAGTTCATCTCTGATTCCCTTGTGTGTGTTTGCTTGTTAGTTGCTTAGTCGTGTCTGAGTCTTTACAACCCCATAGACTGTAGCTCACCAGGCCCCTCTGTCCATGGGTTTCTCCAGGCAAGAACACTGGAGTGGGTTGCCATTTCCTTCTCCAAAAGGAACTATAGAAAGAAAGAAAGTGAAGTCGCTCAGTCGTGTCCAACTCTTCGCGACCCCATGGACTGTAGCCTTCCAGGCTCCCCCATCCAAGGAATTTTCCAGGCAAGAATACTGGAGTGGGTTGCCATTTCCTTCTTCACTGATTCCCTTGTTCAGTTCAGTTCAGTTCAGTCGCTCAGTCATGTCTGACTCTTTGCGACCCCATGAATCGCAGCACGCCAGGCCTCCCTGTCCATCACCAACTCCCAGAGTTCACTCAGACTCACGTCCATCAAGTCAGTGATGCCATCCAGCCATCTCATCCTCTGTTGTCCCCTTCTCCCCCTGCCCCCAATCCCTCCCAGCATCAGAATCTTTTCCAATGAGTCAACTCTTCACATGAGGTGGCCAAAGTACTGCTTTAGCATCATTCCTTCCAAAGAAATCCTAGGGCTTATCTCCTTCAGAATGGATTGGTTGGATCTCCTTGCAGTCCAAGGGACTCTCAAGAGTCTTCTCCAACACCACAGTTCAAAAGCATCAATTCTTCTGTACTCAGCTTTCTTCACAGTCTAACTCTCACATCTATACATGACCATGGGAAAAACCATAGCCTTGACTAGACGGACCTTTGTTGGCAAAGTAATGTCTCTGCTTTATACCCACATTAGTGCCCTTGTTTGAATGGGAGGAAGGTGAGAAATTGATGGATTCAGAGTAAGAAATGATCCAGCTAATATAGTCTATAAAAAGAGGGCTGGCTTTCAGAAACACATTTTTGAACCTCTGACTCATGGGACCTGAAACCAAAGCCTTTCATCCTTAGTTAAGCCTTAACTATTCTTGAAATGGAAAAGAATTCTGGTTTTTTGGCAACCCAGCTTCCTTCCTAAGATCCCTACTTTAAATAGTATTTTGAATATGCAGATGTTTCCATTTTGTTAGTAGTAAATATTTCTGAATTTCTTATTTTTTTATGATGTAAGGAAAATATTTCATGGTGGTTTTTTTGAGGGGGAGTGGGAGGGATGCTTTTTAAATTTTACCAAACACATTGGAAGGTTGTTTTAAATTTTGTTTAAATGTTCTTTGAACCAAAATATTTACAGATCAAGGAGTTCTAGCCAGCAGCTTGTTCCATTTGTTGTGTGTGAATGTGGAAACATTAGGAATGACAGTTTCAGATGATGCCACATAACATTTTCATAAACAACCTAATAGCATTGTCTAAGGCTGTCTTTGTTTATTAAAGGTGTCAAGGTCTCCTCTGCTATATTTAGGTAAAATCTAAGTTTCTTTACTCAAGCATGGAAAATATTGTTTGTTTTCTGCTTGGGAGGAAAGCAGTATGACCAAATAGAAGAATTAAACTTCACTGGAAACAATTATTTTAAGAGTCTCAGTTTCAAGATGGAAAAAAAATGTAGTTTGATTTTCTTTTTTCTTTTCTTTTTTTTAATTTTTTTAGATGGGTTAAAAAAATGAAGGTCTGGAAAAGTGGGCAAATCCCTCAATTCTCCATGGTACTTCAGCAGAGGCAGAAAATACTATCAGTGCCTATCATTCTATCATTTTAAAACTCATCAGTTGTAAAAATAATAATTAATAATGCATACTGAAAATCACAAAACACACAAATCTGATTTTAAAAACCTGGAAGAAACCTCAAGACTCTCCTACCCCTCAAAATATTCTCACTCCTTTTGGTTCTGTAGAAAAACTCAATAAAAATCTGAATTCAAGAGGGTTAAAAATTCAAAAGACAGTATTTGAAGAGTTTAATGGAATGAGAACTATGGAGACAATTGAGCAACAATGTAATAGAAATAATTAGTACATTAGACATAGAAGCAAAGGTCAGTTATTATCACAGGGAAACTTGAGATAATAACTCAAGTTATTCAAAGTAAAAAGTAAATGATAAATAATAGAGAATAGATGTGAATAATGATAAAAACATCCAATATATGGACTATATTCATGTAATATGTCAAGAAGACAAATGATATTATTTGGAAAGTTAGAAAAAAAGTTTCATTAAAATGCCTAACTGGTTCTGTAAAATGTAAAGGGTATATTTTCGGAAAAAAATGAGGAACAGCAATTGAAAATTTATGGTCTGATTCTAATTAAGATTTTGAACTTCCTCATAAAGAATTCTTCAGGTAGGTACCTAGGAGCAAAAAACAAAACCAAAACTTATAGAAAGGAGGACACTCTGCCAGACCTCTTACACCTTCACAGTACTTACCATTCAAATACATACAATGAATCATTGTCTGTAAACTTTGGAGGGAATGAAAGTGGAATCCAAGAATATTACCACCAGCCAAGTTGTCATTTAATTAGACAACAGGAAAAAAATTTCATGTAACTTCTGTGTCTATTTTCTATTAGAACTATTGAAGTTGAAATCTAACCCCCAAAATGGTGAATAGAGTGAATAACATACGGACTTTAAAAAGCATCAGGACAATGCTCTGTGTTTGAATATACATGTGCAGAGACTACAAATCTTTGAGGAAAAGTGTGGACTGAACTTTTATTCCCAGATAAGCTATTCTTCCAGAATAGAAGAAAACAGTCAATGAATGTAAAAATGTCGAGGCTTCTATTAAAAAACAAAGGAAAAACTACTTGCAATTGAAGTTCATCAAATAGAGAAGTGAATTAACATGAATTTATAAATGGAGAGATTTTGTTTAAAGCTGTTGTCTTTAGCATAGATATATTATGTCACTTGTGTGAATTATGGATATAGAATAGACTATGAATCTAATAAGCTCTTGACCAGAGCTAGGCTGTGGGCAGAATTACAATATGCTATTTCTTTCTCTATCCTAGAAGGAAATCAGTTAATACTGACTTAACACATGCAGTGTGTTGCCATTGAAAGTCCAGTGTCCTCTCCCAGTTCATGACATCTTAACATTTAGGAAAAGCTCCCTGGAGGTGAAGAATAATTTGAAGTTTAGCAGCAATTCAGGTTTATTATGTTTAAGGGTTTTTTTTTTTTTTTTTTTTTGCTAACACTAAAGAATTTTTAAATGACGTGCATATGATTGCATTTCTTTGTGTGTGTTCCTTCGTCCTTTTGTCCTAGCAGCTTACTGCATGTATTATTACTAGATGACTGTTGAAATGATACTTATCCAATGCTCAGGGTGATTATTTCTAGGTAGTGTTATTTTTGGATGCATTTTTTTTTTAACCTTTTTAAAAAACTTCCATGTGGTTGATTTTAATAACATATCCTTTTTTTCTTTTTAGACTGCTAAATTTTAAAAACCTATTTGTTGAGTATGTGCTAGTGTTTACAAACATGTTTCTGTCCTCAGAGACCCCATTCCCTGTTCTCAAGGATTTTATCAGTTTTAATACTTGAAAAGCTAAATTGGAATATCCCTCATGTTCTTGTCCTAGATCTTACTTTATGTATCTCCAAAAGAAAAAAATTTTTAAGTAAGCCATTTTTTTTTGAGTTCAGAATTCACTCGTATTTGCTGAAGTTAAGATACATAGTTGCCTTATTTCATTATCTGTCAAGTCAGAAACTAGGCAGGATCTGAGGATTATAATCATTTTGTATGCAAACACACATATCGATGTTGTAAATATTGGCAAAAGACATGAAACTCCGGAGTCCGTGAAAAGAGTTTGTTAGGACTACAGCAGTAAGGAGAATAACAGAGCAGCACTGATTTTCTGAATTGCAATTCCTCCAGGGAAATGTCAGTAGAGATGGATGTTGTTAGGCAGTGGAGCACGTTAAAAAAGAATCTTCTTATTGAGAAGCACTGCTGTTACACTGGGACTGCTGGCAAACCACCCCATACTCCTCTTACAAGAGAGACATTGTCTTTATTACTCTAGAATGCCAAGCAGATCTCTATAGAGAGAGATGTCTCTACTTTCTAGAACACAAGCAAATTTACTCCAAGAAGGTTTTGCTTGTTTTTGAAAGTCAGCCTGCTACATGAACATCCTTGAAAAGTCAGTTTGGTGTATACCAGCTATTCATGCCTTTAAAAATGTTTGGATACAGGAGAGATCCCTGAAAAATAATCTCCCTGTAATATCTAGAAGATGAAATTTCTTGAACAAACTCAGTGTTACACAGTGCAAGCTGTTTTCTTCTCTATTTTACTATGGCAGTATTTTGTTTCTGTCTTTTTTTTTTAAATTAATGTTCTCTCTGAAATACCTACTCAAGAACTTTAAACAAAAATAAAATTTTTGAAATTTATGAAATTTATGAGCCATGTAATTTCTATAGCATAGCCAAGATCTCAAACCTTTACTTCTCTTTCTCAAATACTTCTCTTTCTCAAATACCTTGTATAAATTAGGTAAAATTAAAGTTGAGTTCTATGGAAAAGACAATGCTCTTTGAGTTACAGATTTCTGGTTTTATTATGGAACAAGCATTGTATTTTAGACTTATTATTTCCTTCATTCAACTAACTTTGTGTTTCTTTTATTAATCTTTTTCTGGTTCCTTTAGGTGCAAAGTTAGATTGTTTATTTGAGGTTGTTCTTGCTATTTGAAGTGGGCCTGCATTACTATAAGTATCTCTCCTAAAACCACTTTGACTGTATCCCGTAGACTTTGGAATGTTATCTTTCTATTTTAATTTGTTTGAGATTAATTTTTGATTTCTTCTTTGATTTTTTTCATTGACCCATTGATTGATTAGTAGCTTTCGGTTTAGGCTTCACATTTTGTGGTTTCCCCTCCACCCCAGTTTTATTCTTGTAATTGATTTATAGTTTTATGCTGTCTGGGTCAGAAAAGAATTAGTTTTTAATTTATTGAGACTTGTTTTGTGATCTAATGTGTGATCTATCCTGGGGAATGTTCCATGTGTACTTACAAAGAATGTGTATTCTTCTGTTTGGGTGGTTGAAGGTCTGTACATATCTATTTAAGTTTATATGGTCTATTGTGTCTTTAAGACCAATATTTCCTTACTGATATTCTCTCTGATCTAAATATTGGTGTAAGTGGAGTGTTAAAGTCTATTATCATATTATTGTTGATATCTTCCTGTATATGTGTTAATATTTGCTTTATGTACTTAGGTGCCACAAAGTGCATAGATATTTACAAGTGTTATATTCTCTTGCTGGATTGATCCCTTTATCTTTATATAATGACCTTCTTTTTCTCTTGTTACATTTTTTGTTTTAAAAAATGTACAGTTTGATATGAGTATTGCTACTTTGTATCTGTGTGTGTCTTTAGATATGAAATGAGTCACTTGAAGGTGACCTGTAGCTAAGTTTGGGTTTTTTAATCCTTTCAGCCACCCTCTGTCTTTTGATTGTAGCATTTAGTCCATTTAGATTGAAATGAGTATTGATTAGGTATGCAATTACTGTCATTTTGTTGTTTTCTGATTTGTCTGTAGTTCTTTATCTCTTCTCTTGTTCTTTTCCCTTGTCTCTGCTTAGTGTTATGCCTCATTTGATGCCTCTGTTTAGTGTTATGTTTGGATTCCTTTCTCTTTATTTTTTGTGTATCTGTTAGAGGTTTTTGGCCTGTGGTTACTGTCGTGGTTTAGGTGGTTTAGTTGCTAAGTCGTGTCTGACTCTTGTGACTCCATGCACTGTAGCCCACCAGGCTCCCCTGTCCATGGGACTTCCTAGGCAAGAATGCTGGAATGGGTTGCCATTTCTTTTTCCAGGGGATCTTCCCGACCCAGGGATTGAACCTGGGTCTTGGCATTGCAGGTTGATTCTTTACTGACTGAGCCACCAGGGAAGCCCATGAGGTTCATGGTGGCTACCATGAAATTCATATATGACAAACTATGTATATAGTAGTCTATTTTAAGTTGATGGTGGCTTTAAGACCAAATTCATTCTAAAAGCACAGTATTTTATTCTTACCTGTGTTTTATGTTTTTGATGTTATATTTTATATCTTTTTACTTTGGGTATCACTTAAATAGTTTACATACAGATGATTTTTACTACTTTTGGTTTTTAATCTTCATACTAGCTATATAGGTGGTTGATCTACTATGTTTACTATATGTTTGCCTCATAGTGAGTTTTTCCTTCATAAATTTCTGGTTTCTAGCTATGGCATTTTACATTTAAAGAATTCCCTTTAACATTTCTTATAAGGCCAGTTTTGTGGTGACAGACTGTTTTAGCTTTTGCTTATGGAAAACTCAAGTATCTCTCTTTCAATTTTGAATCATGATCTTTCCAGGTAGACTATTCTTTGTTGTAAGTTTTCTCCTTTCTGTCCTTGAAATATATCATGCTAGTTGCTTCTGGGGCTATACATTTCAGCTGAAAAAAATAGTTGATAGTCTTATGGAGCTTTTCTTGTATATAAATAATTGATTTTTCTCTTGCTGATTTTAAGATTGTCTCTTTATCTTTGAATTTTGACATTTTAATTATAACGTGTCTTGGTATACATCTCTTTGGATTCATTTTGTTTTGTACTTTCTATTCTTCCTGGACATGGATGTCTATTTTCTTCCCCAGATTTAGGAAGTTTTCATATGTTGTTTTTTCAAGCCAGATATGATAGCAGCTCTTCCTGATGCAGGCCCCTCTGCCCCAGGCTGGGGAATCCAGTGTGGGGCTCAGAGTCGAAGCTCCTTAGTGGGGGACCTTCACGTTTGCAGTATTCCTCCTGCATATGGAGTGAGGCACCAGGAGTGGGGGTTCTGACTAGACTGCCCCTCTGCCTGTCCCTACCTGTCTTGATGTAGCTTTTTCTTTATATCCTTGGTTGTAGAAGGTCTGTTCTGCTAATGTTCAAGTCATTCTCAGAGAAAATTATTCTACGTGTATCTGTAGTTTTGGTGTTTCATGGGAGGGGTGAGCTCAGGGTCTTCCTATTCTGACCCTCAGAATAAGCCCTCTTATGATATAATTTCTTGTTGCTTTCCCTGTTTCTAGTCATTCCATATTTAGTGAAAGCTCTTCTTTGTAACTGTAGTATTTAACATGCTTCCAGAATCTTTTAACAAATCTCATCTAACCAACTTTTAAATTTTATTCAGTTATTTTCTGCACTATATTTTTATATAAAAAAAAGCCAGACTATTTACCTAGTCCTGAATGTATCTTGAGCTTTTTCTACCTCTTTTTATCTAAAACAATTTCCTATATCCTTATTTGCTACAATAATATTAACTATTTATGGACTATTTCAAATGCTTTTCTTTTTTAGCCTCAGAAACTTATGTCAGAGTTATTTTGTTTTTATATATGGTCCTTCGCTTTATGTACCTATAGAAATTTTGTGTTCATAAAGTTATCTATCTTCATGTTTGGTTTTCTGTGTAGTTTGTAAACTCTTTTCTCCTGTATGTTCTTTGTCCTAGCATGTAAAAGTCACATCTGGCCAAGATCTTCAGCAAATCATCTTAGAGCAATGCTACAATTTTGTTTGTGTGAATGTAAGTAGTAAATACAAGTGATTGAAAATTCTTGAGAATTTGTGTGAATGTAATGTGGAAGAGTACTTAGTTTTCTTGATTCTTAAATATTTGATATAAGATTTTGATAGGTGAGTTGTATTACTCAATATTTATTTCAAAATGTTATTTTTGTCTTTTGAAATAAGGAAATAACCTCGTTCTTATAACCTTGTTCCCATAATGAGAAGAGAGTGATATTTCTTTAGACAGTGTTTTCAAGTTTCTGATAAAAATTAGATAAAAAACAGGTTTGATTTAATGAATTTTTAAATTTTAATAGCTATAATCTTATGGGTATCAACATTGTTTGACAATTTAAAATTAAGCTTGATAGGTATTTTGAATGTTTAAATATTTAAAAGCTCTCCATTTTTCTCCTTGAATTAACTCTTAAATCACTTTTCACTTTCTTTTATTTTTCTGGTCTTTCAGGTTATGACCTCTGATTTTGAGGAAACCCAGAGGTTACTGAATATGCTGGAAGAGAGTAATCTATCCATTTTATATCCTGTTGTGGTTATTTCAGTAAGTTAATTAATTCACTTTTCAATTTATACTTTTTTCTTTGAAATTGAACTTTTCTTTTTAACAAAATTTCATCCAACTTAAATCGAACTAAACCTAAATGAAGAAAGTCTTCTTGGTGAATTCTTAAATGTACTTTCTCGCTCTGACTTCTCTAACTGTAGGTACTTAGTATTTCAATTATTTGGTTGAACTGACAGGTTTGAAAAACAATTTAATTCAACCTAGCAAAAATTTCATGTCTTTTCCTTCATTTGAATTGCAGAGTTTATTGCTGAGTTGACTAGTTGTTTGGATAATGTGAAAGCACTTTATTTTAGAGTATCATCAGAGTGCCGTTAGAGAAGAAATCCCAAAGATTAAAAAAACAACGGGGAAAAATCATATCTAATAAAATACTCTTACTTTTTTTCATCTTCTCTGTCCCATGGACAGCAAAATTAGAATGAGCAACCAATGAGAGAGAAGCCCTAGAAAAATGGCCCAGGAAAGTTTGAGAGATTTTTTCTATGAAAGACTAAAGCTCTGTGTTTAGTACAGAATTTACTTTTATTGGCTTTTAAAACTGTGTGGCAGAGAAGAATTTCAGAGAGCAAAACCAAGAAGTAATAAAATCAGAGCCCAGGCCTGAGGAACCAGCCGATAAGAATCTGCAGTCAGCAGCATTGCTGCGGAAAGGGATTCCAAACATGGAATTCTCAAAACAATTGCTTAGCAGTTGCTGAATTCTAATGCTCAGGCCTGTCCCATAGTGTGGAAATTTATCTTTCGTTAGATGAGATTATTAATAAAGAATAAAGAAAATTTGCACTAAAAATAAGTAACTATCTACAAAGCCGTGCATGTAGAAATGAATTAGCACTTGGGGGAAGTTTGATTATTTCACGGGCCTGTTGTATTTGACTTCATGCCCTAAAGTTGAGTTCCACGATTGCTGCTGTGGAAATCCAAATTCCTCGTGTGACTGATTTTAATGGAAATGTGGATGTTTTCATTGAGATTTTTAGAAGCATCATGAAGTGTTCCCAGTGCTGGAGGTCTCTAAGGCACTATCAGATCAGATCAGATCAGATCAGTCGCTCAGTCGTGTCCGACTCTTTGCGACCCCATGAACCGCAGCACGCCAGGCCTCCCTGTCCATCACCAGCTCCCGGAGGTCACTCAGACTCGCATCCATCGAGTCAGTGATGCCATCCAGCCATCTCATCCTCTGTCGTCCCCTTCTCCTCCTGCCCTCAGTCCCTCCCAGCATCAGAGTCTTCTCCAATGAGTCAACTCTTCGCATGAGGTGGCCAAAATACTAAGGCACTATAGGATGGAGATAAAGTCAAAGTTCTTTTTGCCTCCTTGTTCATCTCTCCATGTTCACTTGCTTAGAAATTTCATTCATATCAACTCTTTGGCCAACTCTTTTGTGATCCCATGGATTGTAGCCCACCATGCTCCTTTGTCCATGGAATTTTCTAGACCAGACTACTGGAGTGGATTGGCATTTCCTCCTCCAGGGGATCTTCCTGACCCAAGGATCAAACCTGCACCTTCTGTGTCTCCTGCATTAGAAGGCAGATTCTTTACTTCTGAGCCACCTGGGAAGCCTCATTTATATCATGTTCCCAGATGTTCTTCTAAAGAGGCAGAATGGTACTGTAAAGAGAGGAAAGGCTTGAATTCAAAATACCTCACTTCTTTGGTCAAGTGACTTCACTTTTCTGAGATTTGCTTTCCTCCTTTTAGAAACGAGACTACTATAGCCCTACTTTATTGTCAGGGTTAAAATGATAAAATATAGTTCATGTTACAGTCCTGGGCCTTTGGCAGCCATACAGTGTTAGTTTCATTTAATAGCCTAGCTTCTGCTCTTTCCAGTTTGGATGAGATGAATCAAAGCTCACTGGTTCTGCTCAAGTCTGATTCCTGAGCTTCAGTTCTACATTGTTCAGCATTTTATTAGATACTTCCATTTGAGTACTTGACTATCCTCTCACAGCTAGCATATCAGATCTATCACAAAACATATTCCCCATCAATTGACTTATGTGAGCGGTGGTACAGTTGTGGCAGGTACCCAGGTAGGAATCTGTGTCATCACTGAATTTTCCTCTACTCCTTTCCTCTGCCTCTCTTCATCAAATACACACACATTCTCTCTCTCTCTCAAAGTTTCTAAATTGTTAATTCTTATAGTTTATTGCTTCTCTTCTTTTCATAGTTATTTGTAAGGCCTCTTCAGACAACCATTTTGCCTTTTTGCATTTCTTTTTCTTGGGGATGGTCTTGATCCCTGACTCCAGTACAATGTCACGATGGGCATCTAGTCCTATCACTTCATGGCAAGTAGATGGGGAAGCAATGAAAAGAGTGACAGACTTTATTTTTCTGGGCTCCAAAATCACTGCAGATGGTGACTGCAGCCTTGAAATTAAAAGACTCTTACTCCTTGGAAGAAAAGTTATAACCAAACTAGACAGCATATTAAAAAGCAGAGACATTACTTTACCAACAAAGGTCTATCTAGTCAAAGGTATGGTTTTTCCAGTAGTCATGTATGGCTGTGAGAGTTGGACTATAAAGAAAGCTGAGCGCTGAAGAATTGATACTTTTGAACTGTGGTGTTGGAGAAGACTCTTGAGAGTCCTTTGGACTGCAAGGAGATCCAACCAGTCCATCGTAAAGGAAATCAGTCCTGAATATTCACTGGAAGGACTGATGCTGAAGCTGAAACTCCAGTGCTTTGGCCACCTGATGGAAAGAACTGACATTTTAAAAGATCCTGATGCTGGGAAAGATTGAAGGCAGGAGGAGAAGGGGATGACAGAGGATGAGATGGTTGGATGGCATTACCGACTCAATGGACATCAGTTTGAGTAAACTCCAGGAGTTGATGATGGACAGGGAGGCCTGGCATACTGTCCATGGGGTCGCAAAGAGTTGGACATGACTGAGTGACTCTACTGAACTGAACTGGTAGTTTATTGCAACTATTGTATCTCAGTCTAAGTCCTTTGTATTACTTCCATAAGTATTTGAATTCAGTTTTCTGTTGACCTCTGTAAACTTCCATTTCATCCTAGTAAATGCTAGATATTTTTGGCTACCTAGCATTCTTTTTCAAGCTAAGGGAAAAGATGGACAGTCTTCTACTTAGGAAGGAAATGTCTACTAGAACTAGCTTTAGAATAGTATTTTTGTAAGTCAGTATACCATAAAAATTGTACATTGTTCACTTTCATTCTATAATATTTGCTTACCCACTATTTTCCCGTTGCATAGTTAGAGTCAGCATGGTGATATTAGGGTTATTATTAAACTTCATAGGAAAATGTCATAAGAAAACATCTAGAATCTGAATCCTTGGGCTGGAGCAAACCACTGGAAAGGTAAAGAATGCTGCCTTCTTTGAGAGCCAAGTAAATTGTCACCAGATTTTTGAATTGTCCTATGAATGATTGTTAAAGGCTTCATCTGTTTTCCTTCTGATGCTCTTTGCCTCCAAATTGTCAAAAGGCCACTTCAGTTTCCCTGTGACTTAAAATTTGGCAGAGCCATTCAAATATTCCCCAAATAAATATCAATAGCTGTGCAGAAAATATTATAGTTCTAAAATAAAAGAGTCTAGATATCTGGGGACAAAATTTTCACATTAATGAGAAAAATATATACACACAGGTAGATACAGTGTGTGGATCAGATCAGATCAGATCAGTCGCTCAGTCGTGTCTGACTCTTTGCGACCCCATGAACTGCAGCACGCCAGGCCTCCCTGTCCATCACCAACTCCCGGAGGTTACTCAGACTCACATCCATCGAGTCAGTGATGCCATCCAGCCATCTCATCCTCTATCGTCCCCTTCTCCTCCTGCCCCCAATCCCTCCCAGCATCAGAGTCTTCTCCAATGAGTCAACTCTTCACATGAGGTGGCCAAAATACTGGAGTTTCAGCTTTAGCATCATTCCTTCCAAAGAAATCCCAGGGCTGATCTCCTTCAGAATGGACTGGTTGGATCTCCTTGCAGTCCAAGGGACTCTCAAGAGTCTTCTCCAACACCACAGTTCTAAAGCATCAATTCTTCGGCACTCAGCCTTCTTCACAGTCCAGCTTTCACACTCATACATGACCACAGGAAAGACCATAGCCTTGACTAGGCGAACCTCTGTTGGCAAAGTGATGTCTCTGCTTTTGAACATGCTATCTAGGTTGGTCATAACTTTCCTTCCAAGGAGTAAGCGTCTCTTAATTTCATGGCTGCAGTCTCCATCTGCAGTGATTTTGGAGCCCAGAAAAAGAGAGTCTGACACTTTCCACTGTTTCTCCATCTATTTCCCATGTAGTGATGGGACTGGATGCCATGATCTTCATTTTCTGAATGTTGAGCTTTAAGCCAACCTTTTCACTCTCCACTTTCACTTTCATCAAGAGGCTTTTGAGTTCCTCTTCACTTTCTGCCATAAGGGTGGTGTCATCCGCATATCTGAGGTTATTGATATTTCTCCCAGCAATCTTGATTCTAGCTTGTGTTTCTTCCAGTCCAGCATTTCTCATGATGTACTCTGCATGTAAGTTAAATAAACATGGTGACATATACAGCCTTGACGTACTCCTTTATGTAAGTATAAATATATATGCAGACATATATATATATATGTAATTTAAAAGATATTATGTGAAAAAAAAAGATGTTATGTGAACCTTTTTTTTTTTTTTTCCAATTACATATATATGTATTGTTGTTGTTCAGTCTCTCAGTCATGTCCAACTCTTTGCAACCCCGTGGACTGCAGTATGCCAGGCTTCACTGTCCTTTACCATGTCCCGGAATTTGCTCAAACTTATGTCCATTTAATCATGATGAGTGATGCCATCCAACCCTCTCAGCCTGTGTTGTCCCCTTCTCCTCCTGCCTTCAATCTTTCCCACCATCAGGGTCTTTTCCAATTCGTCAGTTCTTTGCATCATGTGGCTGAAGTTTTGGAGCTTCAACTTCAGCATCTATCCTTCCAATGAATATTCAGGACTGATTTCCTTTATGATTGACTGGTTTGATCTCCTTGCAGTTCAGGAAACTCTCAAGACTCTTCTCCAACACCAGAGTTCAAAAGCATCAGTATATGTATGCTGCTGCTGCTGCTGCTGTGTTGCTTCAGTCATGTCCGAATCTTTGCGACCCCATGGGCTGCAGCCTACCAGGCTCCTCCGTCCATGGGGTTTTCCAAGCAAGAGTTTTGGAGTGGGTTGCCATTGCCTTCTCTGCAATATATGTATATATGTCTGCAAAAGATATTATATGAACCACTTTTTGGCTTCTGTGATGGCTCAATGGGTACAGAATCTACCTGCAATGCAGGCGACAAAGGAGATGTGGGTTTGATCCCTGGGTAAGGAAGATTCCTTGGAGGAGGAAATGACAACCCCACTCTAGTATTTTTGTGTGGGAAATCTCATGTGCAGAGTACCCTGGCAGCCTACAGTCCATGGGTCACAAGAGTTGGACATGACTTTGCAAACCACCGTTATGTGAACCAGGCAGCTCCGAGGCTATGGTGTGTCTACTTTGCTTCTATCTGAATTACTTCTCTAGAAGATTAAACCATGACAAAGAGTACCTTACCATGTTTGTTTGTTTTTTTTTAATAAGGCTTTTGTTAAGCACTCTTAAGTTCTAAGAAAAGTCCATTCCTTTGCTTCCCTCAACATATAGATTTTATTCATTAGAAAATAAATGCAAAATGACAATTAGAGTCATAGAAAAGTATCTCCAATTTTATTCTGGGACAGTGTTATTCAATGGTTATTGAATCCATATGCAGAAAATGGCAACCCACTCTAGTATTCTTGCCTGGAAAAATGCCATGGACAGAGGAGCCTGGTGGGCTATAGTCCCTGGGGTTGCAAAGAGTCAGATATGACTCAGCAACTGAGCACAGAGCACACTGTAAATGGTTACAGTCCTATTTTGTCTGGCTGAAATTTAGTACAGGGGTCCTTTTTCCTGTAGAAAGGTTTATCAACTTTGATTTTCAGTCCATCTGAAGAGGGGAAGACTTGGTAGGAATCAGCCAGATGAAAAGTAAAATTGTGGTTGAGTAGGTATTTGTGAGGGTTTTTCAACTAAGAGACTGTCTAGTTAATGATACTTGTTGTTTGCAGTATCATCATGTTTTACTGTATAGGATGAGTATTCAGAAGAAATGGAACTGAAGGTCAGTTTAGCTAGGACATTTGTTTGGTGAAAACATTAGGTTATGTTCTCAGTGCTAAAAAACTGATGTCAGACCTACAGAATTGATGAACCCCACATGTCTCTTCTATTATATTCTCATGTAGACACAGACAGTATTTTTGGAATTCCCCTTTAGCTGTCATTCAAAAGGTATATGTGGCTTCCTTCATCTGGAGCTTCATCTGGAGCATTTACCTCTTGGAGGGAGGTAACTTCTAAAGGAATGGATAGGTAATCGTGCTGGGTTCTAGGTATTTAGAATGAGTAGGTTGTAGTTTTGGTTCTGCAGGAGTCTTGGTTTTTCAAAGATTAACTTCTCCCTGGCTTTTATGAAAGCAAAATGAGTTAGGGAATACTTAGTATAGGAGGGTTTTGTTATTTAAGATAAACTGGCACAGGTAGAGGCTGCTGCTTTAAGATCTATGTAAAGAAAGGAACAAAATTTTAGCATGAAGAGTGGCACAAGTAATTGGGGTTTTATTTTGGAAGAACTAAGATATTTATTAAAATAATTTTGTCTTCTGTTTTTAAAATTTAGGTTATGTTTGCAAAAATAAACTTTTTTGAATGACCTTGTAAACATTTATATGGTGATATGTAATGACTTCCTTCAAGGACATCTTTGAATATTTTCAGTTTTTTAAGAAGTATTTATTACTGTTGTGTTCAAAATACTTTTTTGGACTATGTATTTGGTCATCCTTCTTACATTCATTTTATGTATTTTTAGTAGCCTAATTTTGCCAGGTTCTTAATTGTCGATGATGTTATGCATGCATACATGCTAAGTCGCTTCAGTCGTGTCCCACTCTGCGACCCTATGGACAGCAGCCCACCAGGCTCCTCTGTCCACAGGATTCTCTAGGCAAGAATACTGGAGTGGGTTGCCATTTCCTTCTCCAGGATGATGTTAAGTATGATTTAAAGAGTTTAATCAACATTAATTTGATCAACTTAGGAAACCTTTTGTTTTGGTAAGTATAACTTAATTGTAATTATAGTCAATTATTAGAATTTTCCAAATTTCTGTAGTCAACTGAAAACTGACAGATGGCAAAAGAGGTGCCAGCACTAAAGTGGGCGGAGATAGTCAGGTGGATCACTTTGTATGAATTCTCAGTGAGTCTGTGTGCCTTAGGATGGCATTTGTTATCCTATGCCACCTTTCAACTGTGAGCCCCTAGGAACACATATTTGGATAATAAGCACATCTTGTACCAGTCTACTCTCTACCTGAAAGAAGACAAAAGTCTTTTCTAAACTAGAAACTGATTGGCATAAAGGAATTTAAAAAATTTAGATTCCTCTCTGTAACAAGAAAAACTTAGGAACCGTGGAAAAAAAAAAAAGCTTTCTTTCGTAAAGTTGTGTAGGAATTGTGTTTAAGAATCCTTCTCAGATGTGATTTCTGATGCTGTTTAGTCTATCACGTAAGTTATCAAGGGGCCAAATTTTTTTATCCTGAGTTGACTGAAGTTTTTGTTAGCTTCTCTTCCTTGTGGTTACCAGGGAGTATATAGTATTGCTAGTACCTTTTTCAGATTGCAGCTGTCAAGAGGGTCATCTGAAAGCTCTTTTTGGAATCATCCGAAATAGTAGCTTTCAATGTGGGACATGTTCATTTCTTTGTTTTCTACTCCTATTGTTTACTTTTATTTACTACTTACATAATGATAAATATTTAGAAAAGGCAATAAAATAAATTTGCTAAAATTTATTACATTTATTAAAATTTACTATTTTAATAAAGTAGCAAACTAGTAAAAGGTAAAGTCACAAAATTTCTGATATAAAAATCACTTCAAAAAAAAAAAACAAACCTACATAGGCTTTTACTTAAACTGTATAAGACACTAACGTGCTAAAAGTCTGAATTGTAGCCTGAATCTGCTTAGAAATTAATGATTAGAGAGGTATTTTTTTCCCCAACAATGGAAAAGAGAGTTCAGGAGACAGAACTAACCAAAGCAGTTTTCCATCCAAGTTTATGTAAAGCCAGTTGTAAAACAGTCAAAAAAATATTTTTCAGGTCCAAAAAGTAAAATAGAGATTCTAATTTATTTGGATCTGGCAAGATTTTCATAAAACATTCTTTAATACCACTATCAGATGAGATTACGTGCATGCTTAGTCATTTCAGTCGTGTCTGACTTTGCGAACCCATGGCCTGCAGCCTGCCAGGCTCCTCTGTCCATGGGATTCTCCTGGCAGAAATACTGGAGTGGGTTACCATGCTCTTCTCCTAGGGGTCTTCCCCACCCAGGAATCGAACCCAAATCTCATGGCTCTCCTGCACTGCAGGCATATTCTTTACTGCTGAGCCACAGGGGAAGCCCCATCAGATGAAATTAAGGACAGTATATTATACTTACTGCATAAACATAGCTGATCATGTAATAGGCACCAGAGAAATGTTTAATTTTTAAAAGCAGAAGAAAATTGGCTACAAATCTAAATGGAAATTCAAAATTGAGAAAACAAGCAAACTCTTTAATTTTACTTGATAAAACAGTTTATCACTTTGCACAGCAAAATGATTTTATGGTAATTATCTGGATGATTACTGTAGGACTCTACTTTCCTCTGACAATGCAGCCAGTCATTTTATTGGTGCTTTAGAAGAAATAGGAATCTTTTCATGAATTTACTTAAGCAAAAAACATAAATTCCCATATGGAATTTTAATGCTTTGAAAAACATAAATAAACTTTCAAAAGTGCCTAATTTAGTTCTGGTGCTCAGGAAGTAGCTTATTGACATAACAGATCAGAATACATGATCTTTAAAATACTTCAAAATGTTTAATATTTGAACATGTCAGCAAATAAAAAAAAAAAAATAGAAAGCCAACATCAATCAACACTTGATACATTCACATCTGGGGAACTGTCACAGATGTAAATTGTTTCCAGAAGGTTCCACGGTCACCAGGGGCAGAGCCAGGAACAGAATCAATCCAATGTGCAGTTTATCATATACACTTGTTACTCTTATGCTCTCATGAATGTGTTAAATAATAAGATGGAAAAAGATTAAAAATACACATATACCCAAATATATGTGTTTAACATTTCTTACTAATAACAAATGACAATTGGAAAAACATATTGATTCCTTCTTTTAAATGCTAATAGTTTCTTTAGCTTCACAGGGTACTGAGCCTTTATTGAAGTTAAGTTATAAAAATCTGTGATCTTGTTAAATTTCTTAACAGAACCTATCATGTATATTTTTCACTTTCACTTCTTGTTCTATATATTTCATTTTGTTAACCCTAAAACTACCAGACTAAGAAGACGTGAGATGTGTTTTTTGTTAAGAAGATTTATTTTTGAGGTAAAATTTCTTACAAGACAAACAAAGAGAGAGCACTTCCTATTGTAATTCTTACTGCCTCCATTTTGGGTTTACTTTTTACCAGGCACAGTTTACCTTTGAACAATATTGATTTGAACTGTGCAGGTCCACTTGTGCAGATTTGTTTCAGTAGTTAAATGCTATAATGCTACACCATCCTAATTGGTTGAATGTGTGGATGCTGAGGAACTATGGGATAGAGGAGGAATCACGTATTTGGAGGGCTGACTATAAGTTATGTGTTGATTTTCAACTATACAAAGGGTTGGCATCCCTAACTCCCACATTTTTCAAGAACCAGCTATGTATGTTTCAGGTCTCTAGTTTATTTATATTTATTTTTGAATGGATTTGTGTGTGTGTGTGTGTGTGTGTGTGTGTGTGTGTGTGTGTTTGAGTGAGTGTTTAGTAGCCAATGAATAACCTAGGGATTCAGCCCAATTCCCCTTTCTGCTCCTTTCTTAGTGAAAAGTGAAAGTGTTAGTCACTCAACTGTGTCTGACTCTTTGCAACCCCATGGACTGTAGCCCACCAGGCTCCTCTGTCCATGGAATTCTCCAGGCAAGAATACTGGAGTGAGTAGCCATTCCCTTTTCCAGGGGTTCTTCCCAACCCAGGGATCAAACCCAAGTCTCCCATATTGCAGGCCGATTCTTTAGTCCTTTCTTAACCATGTTGCTCTTGTAGCCTTATGGATACCTTGATGTTTCCCTTAGAAAATTCTAACTTTATCATGTTAAATGTTTATGATGTCATCATTTTAGATACATTAAAGTTTTCTCTCTCATGTTTATACACAGCTTCTGTGGTAAAAGTGCAATCACTTCCACAGAATTCTTCAAATGTTTTCATTTGTTGTCTTTGTATATAGTGAGTCTCAGGTGTTTCCTGTCTAAATCAATAATAAAATCTAAATAAATACTAGTTTAAAATACCTTTAGAACCTTTTAGCAATTTCAGTCATAACGGGATTCATGTCCAACACAAAGATGAGAAATGATGAAGTCGTTCTTGTAGGAGGTGTTGAATAGAAAGAATTGACTGTTTTTTTAAGTTTTAGGAGATATTTGCTTCTGGCCAAATGGTTACTGGAAAGTTTGTGTTATGGGGTATGGAAATTACCTAAGATTAATTGTGATGGACGTGCAACTGGTGATGTATAAAGAACTGATTCTCACAGGACATACTTTCTGGTAGTCTTTCTTTTAATGAATAAAGGTTGTTTATTTTCAGATAGAATGATGTTCTAATGGATGTACAAATAGAATGAATTCCAGAGGACTTTTGCTTGGTTTTCTGACTAATAATTTTTTTTATTATTGATTAATTACGGGGTTTTGGAGTCACTATTTAATCACCTATTTTAAGTAGTTTACTAAACTTGGTCAGATGAGCGAAGTTGTTTGTGAATTTATTTGGTGCTGCTGTTCTAATAAATGAGTTTATAGAATTTAACATGGAATGCACAGGAGCAAAGTAAATGAAAGTAGATGCCTTTAATAAGAGGCTTACATGAATCTCTTGAAAAGGAAATGAACAATTGGTTTGGTCATTCAGTTTTTCAAAAAATATGCCTGGGGATTTCTTTTATTAGATTTGTGTGTGTGTGTGTGCGCGTGCGCACTGGATTCTGTTTTAAACAGTGGAAATGGCCTTTAGTTTATGTTATGCTATTTCTTTACAAAGATGGGACCAAATGTATTTCAGTATCATTTATTATTTTAAAATTACATGTTATACTTCAGTAATTAATGATAAATTAACTAATACAGATGTTAATATGAACATAGCCAAACCTGGCTTTGTTTATGATATCTAAAAAAATTTTACTTCATGGAGAAATATAAATTATATTATTATAAGGGAGATGTTGAATAGAAAGAATTGGCTTTTAAGTTCTAGATTTTTGGCATGGTAAAGAAGTGAACCTGGAGTGGTATTCAAGGTACAAGTATTAGATGAGTAAATAACATACCTGTTGACCTTGCCAAGTTATTTCATGTCTCTGAACTTTAGGTCAGAATTTTTATTTGTAAAAGAGTGGGATGTGCTTGATTGCATCTAAGTAGTTTCTCTTTCTAAAAATATTGTCTATACTACAGGATTTTATGGCATCTTTTTACTTTTGTATGATCCACAGTGGATGTCTTTTACATAAAGATATGGTAGAGCAATTTTGGATGATTATAGTCATGTTCCCCACTCTAGTACTCTTGCCTGGAGAATCCCATGGATGGAGGAGCCTGGTGGGCTGCAGTCCATGGGGTCGGTGAGGGTCAGACAGGACTGAGCGACTTCACTTTCACTTTTCACTTTCATGCATTGAAGAAGGAAATGGCAACCCATTCCAGTGTTCTTGCCTGGAGAATCCCAGGGACGGGGGAGCCTGTTGGGCTGCCATCTATGGGGGTCACACAGAGTTGGACACAACTGAAGTGACTTAGCAGTAGCAGCATAGTCATTTTAAATATGAATCAGGTGGTAGGATATTCCTTTTTTGAGTGATTATTGATTGCTCTGTACTTTAATCCTTATTACAAGACTCATGGAGTTTTAAAAATGGTTTCTCTTGTATTTGTTTCTCTCTTATTTATCTTCCTGTTCTCATTGTCTGGCTTTTTAAAAAAAATGAGTTAAGTCTAGCCCTTCCATTTTTGCACCTACCTCTCTTTTTTTTTTTTTTTGTCTCTTTAACAAGAGTTGCAAGATTAATTTTTCTCCCCATCTCTCAAGAAATCTGTCCCTCCATGTGTAGCCAGCTCCTGCCCAAAAGTGATTTTATAATCATTAAAACTCACACCAGTGCTGTTTCGTACTAATTCATTTTAAACTTGCTTTAAGTGCTGTCTAGATAGTGCTTTAGGGCTTCCCTGGAGGCTCAGTGGTAAAGAACCCACCTGCCAGTGCAGGAGCCATGAGTTTGATTCATGGATTGGGAAGACTCCCTGGAGAAGGAGATGGCGGCACACTCCAGTATTCTTGCCTGGAAAATTCCATGGACAGAGGAGTCTGGCGAATTACAGACTATAGTCACAAAATGGAGTCACAAAAGAGTGACTAAAAAAAAAAAAAAAAGTTAGCACTTTACAGGGAACTATCCTACTCTCTTGATTAATTAATTAATTGCTTAATATAAATTCATATAACATTCATTGAATATCTCTGTGTCAGGTATTTTGACATACGTGTAGCTTATTTAATAACATAATACGTTTAAAAACTACATCTTACTTTAGAAGAATGAGGCATTTCCATATGTGCTAATTTTCTAGATTTTATTATCTTAAGTAAGGTAATAGTTTTGTTTTGGTATTTTTGTTTTTGTAAATGAGATTGCTAACAATAAGAACTTAATTAAATGACAGAAATTAGCCTGGAAAGTGACCCAGTGGCTGGGAGGTCACAGGACCCTGGTCACTATCTGTATACTACCCCAAGGTAAGAACTTTAACTTGGTCTGTTTGAGAAAGGGGCAGTTTAGCCCAGAGAAGAATGTCACGATACATCTTAAGTATAAGGGAGAAAGCTGAAATTTGAAAACTGATATTTGAGTGAGGTCTGAGTTTCTGAGGACTAAGAGGAAGAGCATTTCTATTTGGAAACAGTAGCACACAATGTTTTGACTGGAAAGAGCCAGCATATCAGAAGCAGAGAATGAGTTACACACTGGGGAGAGTGACAATGTGAACTACACAGGTGCAGGTCAAGTTTGAGCTGTAACAGAGCCCTGCACAGAGGAAAGTGATGTCATCAGCTCTACATTGTGTACATCATTTTGGAAGCAGCACAGAGAATGGGCTAAAGTGGCCCAGAGGGATTCCTTGGTGCATTGGACTTCATTTAGAGGCTATGGCAATAAGTCTAAAAATTAATGGTGGTGGCTAGGACTAGGGGACTTGTACAGTGAATGGGTAGAAATGATATAATCAAGATATATTTAAGAGATAGAATACTAAAATTTAGTGAATAGGGGCTTCTCTTCTGGCTCAGATGGTAAAGAATCTGCCTGCAGTGCAGGAGACCCAGATTTGATCCCTGGGTCAGGAAGATCCCCTGGAGAAGGGAATGGCTCCCCACTCCAGTACCCTTGCCTGGAGAATTCCATGGACAGAGGAGCCTGGTGGGCTACATACAGTCCGTGGTGTCACAAAGAATCGGACATGATTGAGTAACACTTTCACTTTTTTTCTTTAATAAGAAAGGCAGTATAATCTCCAATTTTACATCATGTGAAATTGAGTGAATAAAAGCAAAATAGGTGACGTTAGAGAAGGATTTTTTGATTTGTTTCTGAAAGCTGAATAGGCAGACGATTTATCATGAATTTGTTGACAGAAATAATTGGAAAGATTTCACTCATGTCCAAAAGCTTTCCAGGCGTTTGTGTGTTGGTGTTTATATGTGTGTGTGTGTGTTTGTACAGAAGTTATTAATCCTAAAACCTACTTGAGAAGGCAAGCCGCTTTCCTCCAAGGTGTCCTTAATAGTAGAATTTTGATAGAATTCAGGTTATAGGCACAATGTAAAATATCTTTCATATTATAATGCTTTTGCCAAGTCTTATATAGTGTTTGTATGATGTGTCATGTTTTGTTTTTTTTTTTTACAAAATTTTCTCTGTTCTAATGCTATACATTCTGAGAAAAAGCAAAAACAATAAAATAAATTGTTGTCTGTGAGTTGCTTCATTGGAGACAGGAAGATGGTAAGAATATTCCCAAGCCTATGCACTGTTCCCTTCAGATAAAAATCTATAGCTACCTACAAATAGATTACTTTGGCAGTTTTCTAGAAACTCAACTGTTCTTTTATTGAAAGAATGAAAAGATGATGGAAATCAGTACAAAAAGCTTCTTGTTCCAAGAAGCTTTGGCTTTGAAGCTTCAAGCTTTGGCTTGAACGCTACTTGCAATAAATTTATATGTGAACTTTTTGAAAAGTATTGTATGATTCAATTTTCCAGGCACCACAGGTTTTATTTTATGGGATTCTGAAGTTGATACTCACTGTAGTCAAATGCTGGGATATTTTATACACTGGTACCTGCTAAAGTAGAATGAACTAGTGTTGCCAAGATAATTCTAGTGTCAGTAATGGAAAATTCTTATTATTTTGGAATGACAGGATTGTTAAGTCTGCATGTCTCTTCTGAGTACTGTGAGTATTATACCCATTTCTTGGTCCTTTCAGAAATAACTGTACCTGTCTTTTGAAAAACTTAATGTGTTTATGGTAATAACAGAGTTCTTAGATTTTGGCTCAACCAGTGAGAATATAACTGATCTTATGTTTCTTGTTCTTCCCATTTTTAAGAAATGCAACACTCACTGCATTTATAATTCTCAGAATCCAACTCTCACCCCAAATATGGCCTGTTAATACATATTATTAGTATAATTATGTTAATTTAGTAATAACAGACACATTGAATGTTTGAAATAGTGAGTCATCATCCTTTTCTTTTAAAATAAATGATCCCATTTAATCCTCAGAGCAGTCCTAAGAGTTGATTATCACAGATGTTATTATCCTCAGTTCAAGAATAAGTGCTGTGCTCATTTCACTTTATCACATGATGTTTGTCAGGGATGTCAATACTTGCCCTTTCGAGTAGCAAGAAGTTGTTAAAGAAGCAAAGGATCTTAGAAATCGTTTACTAGAATGCTCTCATTTTACAAGAGATAATTGGGCCATTTTCTTTCCTTTGATCCAAGATCAGTTTTTTGTATTAGGTGTGGCAGGTTTTTCTTGTAAAGTTTTAGTTGCTCAGTTGTGTCCGACTCTATGACCCCATGAACTGTAGCCTGCCAGGTTCTTCTGTCCACAGAATTCTTCAGGCAAGAATACTGGACCCCTGTGGTCTTGGTCGCAACTATTCCACCCTGCTGTAGCGCAAAAGCAGCCATAGACATACATGCCGTAGATATTTGACAGAGATGTCAAAGAATGGGTGTGGCTGTGTTTCTGTAAAGCTTCATTCACAGAAAACAGGCAGGAGGCTGGAGACCCATGGGCTATAGTTTCTTGAACTTTGGCTTATATTTTCAATCTGAAATGATCTATTTGCCATCGTTACTTAGTACCTTTATGAAAAATATCTGTTTAACCTTCTTTAATGGGGCTTCCCAGGTGGTGCTAGTGGTAAAGAATCCACCTGCTAATACAGGAGATGTAAGAGATGCGGGTTTGATCCCTGGGTCAGGAAGATCCCCTGGAGGAGGGTATGGCAACCCACTCCAGTATTATTGCCTGGCGAATCCTATGGACAGAGGAACCTGGTGGGCTGTGGTCCATGGGGTCACAATCAGATACAATTGAAGTGACTTAACATGCATCACTTTCTTTACTAGACATATACTCTCTGAGTCTGGCCACCAAGTCTCATGATGTAAAGTATTACTTATGTGCCAATTCCTATGTTTTTGCATCTAATCTTTATTATTCCTCCACTTTGACGTGTGCAAAATGTTAAGTGCATGATGTTTAAAAAGTTTGAATTCATCTTCTTCCCTCCAAGAACTGCCCCTCCAAAAAGTGTCTCTTTTGTTTTCAGTTTTGACCTCATCATAGCTAACATTAGATTTTGCTAATTGCAAATCTACATGACTCTCCTTGTCAGGAAGGAAATTTTTTTCCCTGTATCCTTATAGATTCTTTTGTCTGGTCTAATATTTGACACAAGGCAGATTAACAGAAAGAAAAAAATTAATTTTTTATGTACAAGGATCTCAAGAGTGATCAATGCCGGCTGTTGATATACCCTTTTAGACAAAAAAAATAATAGTAATACATTTATGAAGAACTGACTAGACAAAGAAACAGTCTTGAATACTAATTAGTGAAAACACTAAACAGAGTCTGTGGGCCCTGAATCCCCCCATCTCTGGCTTTGAGAATGTCTCTCTACCTCCTGGTGCAGGGAAGGTAGGTTCCACCCAGGAAATTGATTTCCCACTTTCAGGGGGACATAGAGGAGGCTCAGAGTGTCCTGTACCCATTGTTTCTCAAGTAACTTTAATTCATAACAATCAGTATGTCAAAGTGGTATATTTTGGGGTGGCCTGCCCTGAACCTTCCAGACGCTCCTCATCCCCTCTTGGACAAAACTCAGTCAGATCATACAGCCTTAGTCTGGTCTGGCTCTTGCTTAATTTTGGCATCCTGATTCTTCTTCCTTCACTGAGCAGTTTGCCCTCAGATAATCTGAGCTACTGTAGTTCTGTACAGTACCACATCACCTTACGCATCTCTGTTTACCCTGGTGAGTTTTTCTACCTGAGAGACCATTTTTCTAGTGCTTGCTTGACTCCTATTATCCATAAAGTATGAGTGACAATATTTCCTCTTGGAATTCTTCCTTTATACTCATGTGCTCCCTTTTTCAAGACAGCTTGTATAGGCATTCAGAAATGTTTATTGACTTGAACTTGCCTTGACATTTTCACTTAAAAATGTAGGCAAATGAAAACAGAATCAGTTATTCTTCCAAATTCAAAGTATTATGATGGACTTTTGTAGTGGTTTGCCCCAATACATAGGGTGACTTTACTTGTGAACTCCAAAAATAACTTCTTAAAAAAAGCAACCTAGATGTCCATCCACAGATGAATGGATAAGCAAGCTGTGGTACATATACACAATGGAGTATTACTCAGCCATTAAAAAGAATACATTTGAATCAGTTCTAAGGAGGTGGATGGAATTTGAGCCTATTATACAGAGTGAAGTAAGCCAGAAACAAAAACACAAATACAGTATACTAACGCTATATGCGTTAGTATATATATATGGAATTTAGAAAGATGGTAAAAATAACCCTATTTACGAGACAGCAAAAGAGACACTGATGTATAGACCAGTCTTTTGGACTCTGGGACCGGGAGAGGGTGGGATGATTGGGGAGAATAGCATTGAAATATGTATAATATTATATCTGAAATGTATTAATTGTTCAAACTAAACACTGTCATGTTACAATTTGTTCATATTAAAAAAAAAAAAATCAGAAAATGCTGATCTAAGTGGCCTGCAGACAGTCTTAATAATAATTGTTTCTTAAGCAGTAATAAATTTTACCATGTAGATGAAATTTTGACAAGACACTAAAATGGATCTGCCTCTTGAGAAATCTGTATGCAGGTCAGGAAGCAACAGTTAAAACTGGTCATGGAACAACAGACTGGTTCCAAATAGGAAAAGGAGTGCGTCAAGTCTGTATATTGTCACCATGTTTATTTAACTTATATGCAGAGTACATCATGAGAAATGCTGGACTGGAAGAAACACAAACTAGAATCAAGATTGCCGGGAGAAATATCAATAACCTCAGATATGCAGATGATACCACCCTTATGGCAGAAAGTGAAGAGGAACTAAAAAGCCTCTTGATGAAAGTGAAAGTGGAGAGTGAAAAGGTTGGCTTGAAGCTCAACATTCAGAAAATGAAGATCATGGCATCTGGTCCCATCACTACATGGAAAATAGATGGAGAAACAGTGGAAACAGTGTCAGACTTTGTTTTTCTGGGCTCCAAAATAACTGCAGATGGAGACTGCAGCCATGAAATTAAAAGACCCTTACTCCTTGGAAGGAAAGTTATGACCAACCTAGATAGCATGTTCAAAAGCAGAGACATCACTTTGCCAACAAAGGTTCGCCTAGTCAAGGCTATGGTCTTTCCTGTGGTCATGTATGGATGTGAGAGCTGGACTGTGAAGAAGGCTGAGCGCCGAAGAATTGATGCTTTTGAACTGTGGTGTTGGAGAAGACTCTTGAGAGTCCCTTGGACTGCAAGGAGATCCAACCAGTCCATTCTGAAGGAGATCAGCCCTGGGATTTCTTTGGAAGGAATGATGCTAAAGCTGAAACTCCAGTATTTTGGCCACCTCATGCGAAGAGTTGACTCATTGGAGAATACTCTGATGCTGGGAGGGATTGGGGGCAGGAGGAGAAGGGGAGGACAGAGGATGAGATGGCTGGATGACATCACTGACTCGATGGATGTGAGTCTGAGTGACCTCTGGGAGTTGGTGATGGATAGGGAGGCCTGGCATGCTGCGGTTCATGGGGTCGCAAAGAGTCAGACACGACTGAGCGACTGATCTGATCTGATCTGATCTGAATGTACTAAACTCAGTGAAATCACATACCTTCTTTAACTTCTTCAGTGATTTTTATTTTCTATCAATTTTTCTCAGTTTTCTCCAACAGAAAAATATATCAATCAATAAATGAAGAGGTAAATGCTTCAGATAATACTAGCTAAACTAATCTGTCCTTCATATTATGATTGCTTTTAACTTTTGGTTCTTAGAATTTGTTACAGACGATATTGATGTTACTTAAGTTAATTGTAGTTGTATATAATGCTTCAGATGATTGAAACATAATACAGCAATGACAGAATTATATCCTTAGAAGAAAATCAATCTCGTGAAATAATCTGAAAAAATGTTTATTTTATGATTTTTTAAAATGTTTTAAAATTATACTAGGTTTTTATATTGACTGTTTAAAGTATGAGGTTCTTATTCCATTACTTTGATCTTTTTAAATAAGGATATGAAAAAAATGGTACACAAATATAAAATGTTTACTGATAATATAAAACTCATTTACTTTTTAATTCATTGAATCATTAGAATTTTGAAACTTGTTGTACAGTTAGTATTTTAATGCAAAGTACTATTTTATTTTATTTACTACCACTTTTTAAATGCCATTATTTCCCAACCTACTAGCTTTGCTACTATTTTATTAAGATTTACAAATAAGTTGTTAGGCATTTGCTCTGAATTTCCATGATAGCTTAAAACTTAATTAGTTTCTATTCATCAGAATTATGACTTGAATTTCATTGTGGCATTGATTTAAATTTATTCTAAAATGAAGTGATTCATTATTAAAAGCCTGTTCTTTTTTCTTTTTATAAGTACAATTTATTAAATTAAAATAATTTTCATTAATAGAATTCACGTAGTTCATAAGTAGTTGAAGTGAGATGAAAGTTTTTCTGAAGTTTTGTTTTTTTTTCCCTAATCCATAAGATAAACTCTCACTTTGATCTGCATCATATTGGTTAATTTTATCAGTTATTAGATTGCCCTCATATTTCTTTTGAAAATTGATGTTTTGAAGATGTTGGACTTCATTCACACAATTTACTTTTCTGTACACATATGTTGATAATTTTATAGTATCTATTGTGTGGATTCAAGGAACCTCTTTCTATCTACCAATTATTTCTAACTCAATTACTTGATAATTACCAGAACTTCAATTTTGACTAACCTGCCTTCTACTTTGGTGGCCATAAAGCAATGTGTTACTTTGATATATACTTGAGCTCCACAAATTAACTTTTTTCTTAGTCAAATAAACAAAGAATCTGTTTCCTCTCCTACCACATATCCCAACTCCCTTCTCAAGCCTTCCTGTGAACATGGACTCCGAAATGAGATAGAAGTGTTGTATCTGATGTCATGGAGCATTACTGACGTGTTAAAGAATGTTGTACATGATATTAACTGTTTAGTTAATGTACCTGTCCTCAGAGACGAGTGAAAAGTCACAGTTGAAAATATAAAAAAGTAATTGAAGTTCACCGGAACCAGGGGTTTATTAAATGGTTTCTAAAACAAATATGAAGCATATGTAAAACTGAATGTAGATGACATGAGGCAAAGAGGCAAGAACTAAACTCTAAGTGCCAGAAATCTCGCCCACCCACAAAGCCATGAAGTTACCCACATGTTAAATGTTTAAGCAATTTACTATTTTATAGCAATGAATTTGCTACCTTAAAAAAATAAAAGATGAAATTACATTTTATTTTGGGTGGGGGATAGGAAGACAGCCTTATCTTTGTTATGTATACATGAAAAAGAACATTTAGAAATGGCATCCTCACTGGTTAATATTGTTCTTACTATAATTTAAATGTGGTAAGTAAGTGAATGGTTCAGGAAGAGACCAAACAATATTTCCTTGGTGGAAGTTTAAGCACATTTGTAGAACTCAACCTAGATAAAATGTTCTGCTGTATTTCAGTGGATACAAGCCTGTCCAAACTGTAAGTTTGTCTTATGAAGGCAAAACATTTATATTTCTCCAGTTATCATGACCATTTTTCAGCCTTATACTGCAGTGGTAAAAATCTGCTCTAATTTTAAAATTAAAAGTGATTGTATTGTAGCAACTGAATGTTTTTCTGGACCTCATAAGTAGCTGGTGTATTTTAGAATTCAAAGTTAGTAGCAGAGTGTTATGTATATGCTTAAGTTTTATGTTATTGGTATTAGGAAGTATATCTGCTGGAGATTATCTTCTGGCTTTCATGATGCCATCAGGTTTTCTCACGTGGTGAAAGAATTTTGAGATGCATCCTTTTTCTTCAGGTTTAAATTTTGTCAACTTGAAAATCACTGCTGATGGTGACTGCAGCCATGAAATTAAAAGATGCCTGATTCTTGGAAGAAAAGCTATGCCAAAACTAGACAGAGTGTTAAAAAGCAGAGATGTCACTTTGCCAACAAAGGTCTGTAGGGTCAAAGCTATGGTTTTTTCAGTAGTCATGTATGGATGTGAGAGTTGGCCCGTAAAGAAGGCTGTACACCAAAGAATTGATGCTTTTAAACTGTGGTGCTAGAGAAGATTCTTGAGAGTTCCTTGGATAGCAAGGAGATCAAACCAGTCAATCCTAAAGGAAATCAACTCTGAATATTCATTGGAAGGACTGAAGTTGAAGCTCCAATACTTTGGCCACCTGGTGTGAACAGCTGACTTATTGGAAAAGACCCTGATGCTGGGAAAGATTTCTGGCATGCAGAGAAGGAAGCAACAGAGAATGAGGTGGTTGGATGGCATCACCAGCTCCATGGACATGAGTTTCAGCAAACTCTGGGAGATGGTGAAGGACAGGGAGGCCTGGTTTGCTGCAGTCCATGGGGTCACAAAGAGTCAGACACGACTTAGCATCTGAACAACAAGGTCAATATCCGTATCTAATCCTTTAAAACTGACATGTTTAGCACATAGTAAGTATTCAGGAAAGGAGCTGTGTTTTTCTCCTGTGTTTTACTACTTCATGCCTTAAAATTGCCCTGTAATTTAAGTACATGGTTTGTTGTTGTTCAGTCCTAAGTCATGTCCAACTCGATGTGACCCCATGAACTGCAAAATGCCAGGCTTACCTGTCCTTCAGTATCTCCTGAAGTTTGCTCAGATGCATGTCCATTGAGTTGGTAATGCTGTCTAACCATTTTATCCTCTGCTGCCTCTTCTCCCTTTGCCTTCAGTCTTTCCTAGCATCAAGGTCTTTTCCAAAGAGTCTTTGCATTAGGTGGCCAAAGTATGGGAGCTTCAGCTTCAGCATCAGTCTTTCCAATGAATATTCAGGCTTGATTTCCTTTAGGATTCACTGGTTTGATCTCCTTGCCGTCCAAGGGACTCTCAAGAATCTTTCCAGCACCACAATTTGAAGGCATCCATTCTTTAACACTCAGCCTTCTTTATGGTCCGTCTCTCATATCCATGACTACTGGAAAAGCCATAGCTTTGAGTATATGGACCCTTGTTGGCAAAGTGATGTCTCTGTTTTCTAATAAATGTAGACAAATGTCTACATTTGTTATAGTTTTTGTTCCAAGGAGCAAGCATCTTTTAATTTCATAGCTACAGTCACCATCCAGTGACTTTGGAGCCCAGGAAAATAAATCTGTTACTGCTTTTAGTTTTTCCCCATTTATTTGACATGAAGTGATGGAACTGGATACCATGATCTTAGTTTTTTGAATGTTGAGTTTTAAGACAGCTTTTTCACTCTCCTTTTTCACCTTTATCAAGACTCCCTTTAGTTCCTCTGCACTTTCTGCCATTAGAGTAGTAGTATTTGCATATCTGAGGTTATTGATATTTCTCCCAGGAATCTTGAATCTAGCTTGGGATTCATCCAGTCCAGTATTTCGCATGATGTACTCTGCAAATAAGTTAAATAAGCAGGATGACAGTATACAGTCTTGATGTATGTTTTCTCAGTTTTGAACCAGTCCATTGTTCCATGTCCAATTCTAACTCTTGCTTCTTGACCTGCTTACAGGTTTCTCAGAATGCAGGTAAGGTGGTCTGGTATTCCCATCTCTTGAAGAATTTTCCACAGTTGGTTGTGATCCACACAGTCAAAGGCTTTAACATAGTCAATGAAACAGAAGTAGATGTTTTTCTGGAATTCCCTTGCTTTCTCTATGATCCAGTGAATGTTGGCAATTTGATTTCTGGTTCCTCTGCCTTTTCTAACTGAGCTTGTACATCTGAAAGTTCTCTGTTCATGTACTGTTGAAGCCTCACTTGAAGGATTTTGAGCACTACCTTGCTAGTATGCAAAATGAGAGCAATGGTAGTTTGAACAGTCTTTGGCATTGCCCCTTGTTCTGCATTGAAATGAAAAGTGACCTTTTCCATTCCTGTGGCCATGACTGAGTTTTCCAAATTTTGGCATATTGACTGCAGCATTTTAATAGTATCATCTTTTAGGATTTGAAATAGCTCAGCTGAAATTCTGTCACCTCCTCTTGCTTTGTTGGTAGTAATGCTTCTTAAGGCTCACTTGACTTCATACTCCAGGATGTCTGGCTCTAGGTGAGTGACCACACCATTGTCGTTATCTGGGTCATTAAGACCTTTTTGTAGAATTCTTAAGTGAATCTTGCCACCTCTTCTTAATCTCTTCTGCTTCTGTTAGGTCCTTGATATTTCTGTCCATTATTATCTCTATCCTTGCATGAAATGTTACCTTGATAGCCCCACAGTTTTCTTGAAGAGATCTCTAGGCTTTTCCATTCTATTGTTTTCTTCTACTTCTTTGCACTTTTCTTTGAAGAAGGCCTTCTTATCTCTCCTTGCTGTTCTCTGGAACTCTGCATTCAGTTGGGTATGTCTTCCCCTTTCCCCCTTGCTTTTTGTTTCTCTTCTTTCATCAGCTATGTTTAATGCCTCCTCAGACAACCACTTTGCCTTCTTGCATTTCTTTTTCTTTGGTATGGTTTTGGTCACTGACTCCTGTACAGTGTTCCAAACCTCTGTCCATAGTTCTTCAGGCACTCTGTCTACCAGATCTAATCCCTTGAATCTATTTGTCACCTCCAATGTATAATCACATGGGATTTGATTTAGGTCATACCTGAACGGCCTATGGTTTTCTACTTTCTTCAGTTTAAGCCTGAATTTTGCAATAAAGAGCTCATGACCTGAGCCACAACAGAGCTCCATGTCTTGTTTTTGCTGACTGTATAGAACTTCTCCATCTTTGGCTGCAAAGAATATAATCAAATCTGCTTTCAGTATTGACCATCTGGTGATGTCCATGTGTAGAATTGTCTCTTGTGTTGTTGAAAGAGGTGTTTGCTATGACCAGCATGTGCTCTTGACAAAACTTTCAGCCTTTGCCCTGCTTCATTTT
Organism: Tragelaphus eurycerus; assembly: GCA_935064755.1. Taxonomy (NCBI): domain Eukaryota; kingdom Metazoa; phylum Chordata; class Mammalia; order Artiodactyla; family Bovidae; genus Tragelaphus; species Tragelaphus eurycerus. The sequence continues at coordinate 23,817,900 of CAKXYN010000025.1, read as the reverse complement.
TGTATTCCAAGGTCAAACATGCCTGTTATTCCAGGTATCTCTTGGCTTCCTACTTATGCACCCCAATCCCTTATCATGAAAGAACATCTTTGTTTGTTATTAGTTCTAGCAGATCTTGGAGGTTTTCATAGAACTGTTCAACTTCAACTTCTGCATTAGTGTTTGGGTCATAGACTTGGATTACTGTGATATTGAATGGGTTGCCTTGGAAACAAACTGGGATCATTCTTTCTCTTTTAGATTGTATCCAATTACTGCATTTTGAACTCTTGTTGACTATGAGGACTACTTCTTCTCTTCTAAGGGATTCTTTCCCATAGTAGTAGATATAATGGTCATCTGAATTAAATTTGTCCATTTCCATCAATTTTAGTTCACTGATTCCTAAGATGTGGATGTTCACTCTTGCCATCTCCCGCTTGACCATGTGCAGTTTACTTGATTCATGGACCTAACATACCAGGTTCCTATGCAATACTGTTCTTTATAGCATTGGATCACCACCAGACACCTACACAACTAAGCATCATTTCCACTTTGGTCCAGTGGCTTCTTTCTGGAGCTATTAGTAATTACCTTCTGTTCTTCCCCATTTGCATTGTGAACACCTTCTGACTTTGGGGGGCTCATCTTCCAGTGTCATGTCTTTTTGTCTTATCATATTGTACTGTTCATGGGGTTCTTGTGACAAAAATATTTGAGTGGTTTGCCATTCCCTCCTCCAGTGGACCATGTTTTGTCAGAATTCTTTATTATGATTCATCCATCTTGGGTGATGCTGCATTGCATGGCTTATTGCTTCATTGAGTTATGCAAGCCCCTTTGCCAGGACAAGGCTGAGATTTATGAAGGGAATAACCTGTATAAACATAAACCTCTACTAAAAAGAGTTAGAAGATGAGAAGAGGGAACTCTCATGGCCTGAGGTTGTAGCAGAGGCCAACAGGGAGAAGAAACACTCCTTTCCTGATCCGACGCAGTGAATGGAAAGCCATGAACTCTTCTCCCAGAAGAGAAAGCCCTCCAACTTCCTTTTCCCTCAGTAAAAGCCTTTTCCTTTTCTTGTGTGGGAACTTGCATGTGGCTCACCATGGTTACAGACCCCAGCTCACAGTTCTCTTCTGAGCCCAAGCAAAATAACCCATCATTGCTGTTCAGTCACTACGTTGTGTCTGACTCTTTGGTGACTCCACGGACTGTAGTCCACCAGGTCCCTCTGTGGGATTTGCCAGGTCACCGTCTTTATTTTAGGTTAACAGTGGGATCCATAGGCAGTTGGTCGGTATATAGATAGTTTGCCCAGAGCTCACTTTTCATGCACTTTTTCCTTAATTTAATGGACTCTCTGGTGAACAGCTTAGGCCTACTGATTTATTTAAGTGTTAACATTTTTTGCTTTCAAGGAGCTAGGGTATGTTGAGTCTTACAGACCAATGGCTGGGGTTTAAAGTCTTTCATTCCTAGTTTAGAATCTCATGACTTGATAAGGACTTTTAAAAATCATTGTACATGTACCATAGCCTTCACTTCAACCTAGATGTTTTCTGCTACAGCACCTGTTTCTGTAAGAAAAATTAGCTTTTATCTGATCAGTAAATACGGGAGTTTGGTCCATTTAATGTGAAGTAGTATCAGCTCGTGTGCAACTTCTCTTAAATAAAAGCAGCCCCAAAATGTGGAACAGAATAACCTTGAAAGGAAAAGGAAATACCCTCAACCTACCTTCTGCAGAAGCCTTTTGACATGAAAAAATTTTTGTCTGATATGTTAGTTTCTGAGAGACATGCAGTCGATATTCTTCCATGTTTATGGATTTGGATATTGTTTTCTCATTATTCAGTCATTTGTTTGCTTTGTGTATTAAAATCTATTTTCTTAGTAATAAAGTTATGATTATGTTTTGCCTTTTACTATGTGCTGTTTTTCTTGATCTATATTAATGTTTTTTTGATGTTAAACCTTGTGATATCATGTTATATTGATACAACCTTCATTTTTGGTAGCATTTGCATACCAGTTTTTCATACCAGTACATACATAAATGTCTAAAGAAAACTATCTTAACTGTAAAATACATACTTTCAGGGTAGTTTTCATTAGACATTTATATTTTAACCAGCCTAGAGTTAGATTTTTCTTAAAAACCCAATCTGATAAATCTCTCACTGAAGAAATAGTCAAAAGTCTTACATTTATCTTTTATTATTTTTATATTTGAGATTCTTTCTATAAGCTTATTTTTTTGGCTATTGATGTTGGCCAGTCATTTTGTTTGCTACTTGACTTTGCTCCTATGCTTTGCTGCATTGATACAGATAATCCTTTAGTCACTCTGCAGGTTGGGAAACTATAAGATATAATTATATATAGCTTTAATTAAATTGCATTACTTTTTAATATACATAATTAGCTGTAAGTTAACCAAATGTAAGGTCTCTACTTTCTGTCCTCAAAAAAAAAAAAAAACAAACCAGACTCAGCACACTTTATTTATTGAATGTTCTCGTTAAAATATAATATATTCTCGTCTAGAGTTTTAGTTTTTATATCTTTTTCATTGCTGGAGTTACAATTTCCTTTTTTTAAAAAAATGATTTATTGTTTGTTTATTTTTGGCTGTGCTGGGTCTTTGTTGCTGCTCCAGCTTTCTGTAGTTGAGGGGAGTGGGGCAACTCTCCACGTGCAGTGTGTGGGCCTCACATCGCCGTGGCCCCTCTCGTGGCTGAGCACAAGCTCTAGGGCATGAGAGCTTCAGTCGTTGCGGCACATGGGCTCAGCATTTGAGGCCTGTGGTCCCTGGAGCTCGGGCTCAGTAATTATGGCTCGCTGGCTGAGCTGTTCCACAGCATGTGGAATCTTACCGGAGCAGGGATCAAACCTGTGTCCCTTGCATTGGTGGGCAGATTCTTAACCACTGGATTACCAGGGAAGTCCTATCATTTACTTTTATAATTAATATAATTAATTATAAATATATTTATATTATATATTAATATAATAATATATATTAGACTGTATTTTAGAACACTCTCTTAGGAAAATTAAAAATGACTACTTGCTCCCAGCTCTGACTTCCTATCGAGGTTCTCCAGGTCCTGGCAGCATGCCTTTCCTCCTGGGCCAACTCTAATGGCAGTTTCCTGGTGTAGACGTCCAGTCCCAGTTGTATCATAGTCATGTTTCCTTCTCTAATTAATGTGTTGTCAGTATTTCCACTCTTTCATTTCTGTGCATTTTATGTTTCTATGCAAGCTATCAGATCAGATCAGTCGCTCAGTCATGTCCGACCCTTTGCGACCCCATGAACTGCAGCACGCCAGGCCTCCCTATCCATCACCAGCTCTCGGAGGTCACCCAGACTCACATTCATCGAGTCAGTGATGCCATCCAGCCATCTCATCCTCTGTCGTCCCCTTCTCCTCCTGCCCTCAGTCCCTCCCAGCATCAGAGTCTTCTCCAATGAGTCAGCTCTTCGCATGAGGTGGCCAAAATACTGGAGTTTCAGCTTTAGCATCATTCCTTCTAAAGAAATTCCAGGATTGAGCTCCTTCAGAATGGACTGGTTGGATCTCCTTGCAGTCCAAGGGACTCTCAAGAGTCTTCTCCAACACCACAGTTCAAAAGCATCAATTCTTCGGCGCTCAGCCTTCTTCACAGTCCAGCTCTCACGTCCATACATGACCACAGGAAAGACCATAGCCTTGACTAGGCGAACCTTTGTTGGCAAAGTGATGTCTCTGCTTTTGAATATGCTATCTAGGTTGGTCATAACTTTCCTTCCAAGGAGTAAGCGTCTTTTAATTTCATGGCTGCAGTCACCATCTCCAGTGGTTTTGGAGCCCAGAAAAAGAAAGTCTGACACTGTTTCCACTGTTTCTCCATCTATTTCCCATGTAGTAATGGGACCAGATGCCATGATCTTCGTTTTCTGAATGTTGAGCTTCAAGCCAACCTTTTCACTCTCCACTTTCACTTTCATCAAGAGGCTTTTTAGTTCCTCTTCATTTTCTGCCGTAAGGGTGGTATCATCTGCATATCTGAGGTTATTGATATTTCTCCCAGCAATCTTGATTCCAGCTTGTGTTTCCTCCAGTCCAGCGTTTCTCATGATGTACTCTGCATATAAGTTAAATAAACATGGTGACAATATACAGCCTTGACGTACTCCTTTTCCTATTTGGAACCAGTCTGTTGTTCCATGACCAGTTCTAACTTTTCTGCTCCTTGTGCTATTTTTACACATACTCTCTCCCTACCACCCAGTTTTCTTACATTAGTGTGAGATTTTTCTGAATTCAGAATTTGTCAGCAGACTTGTATTACACAAGAAATGTGTGTCTGTGTGGCTGTCAATCTAGGCCGGCAGCAGGGTTGCCCAGGTTGTGTACTGCAAAATTCTAGGGCATTCCATTCACCTGAAGTGTGTTGGGCTTGGTGGCTCCTGGCATTTCATGGTATCTGACTAGTGTAGATAATTGCACAGTTGAAAAGTTAAATAGCCCTGTGAGGCTTTTAACTTTCAGTACAGTGTTGCTTGCTAGTCCAGCTGGTATGGGGCTGTATAGTGATCTGGCCTTATGGGCTCTGGAGAGACTCACCCTCCTGGCTTCAGATCCATACCATGACTGCAGTTTCCAAAACTGCCTCAATCTGAGGGAATTAGCCTGCTTTTTGTAGCAAGCACACAGCGATTTTAGGCTCAGCTAGATACATAAAACTCATAAGACTAGAAGCCTTATGGCTCTAGTCCAACTATATAGCTCTAGTTTTATCAACTTTGTGAGAGACTGCAGGGCAGGGGGAGGACAGGACAGAGGTGGGCGTGGCCTCTGCCTTAGCTCCTGAGTGTATCATCTCCTGTAAGTTTAGGGGCAGCTTGTCTTTACCCACTTCTCCCTCTGCCTTGGCTTCTCCAGAGTGAGGGAAGGTGATTCCAGAGGTGGTATGGGAGCCATCCTTTTAGAAGACTTAAGCTCTTGAGAGTCACCTGGACAGCAAGGAGATCAAACCGGTCAGTCCAAAAGGAAATCAGTTCTGAACATTCATTGGAAGGATTGATGCCGAAGCTCCAATACTTTAGCTGCCTGATGTGAAAATACCCTGATGCTGGGAAGGATTGAGGGCAGGAGGAGAAGGGGGTGATAGAAGATGAGATGGTTGGATGGCATCGCCGATTCAATGGATGTAAACTTGGACAAACTCTAGGAGATGGTGACGGACAGGGAGGCCTGGTATGCTGCAGTCCATGGGGTCACAAAGAGTTGAACATGACTTGGCAACTGAACAACGGCAACAACAACAAAGCTACAAACAGGGGCTGACATCTTTTGCAGTTGCTGATAGTCATTAGCTTCCAGGTCCTAGCTAGGGGATGCCTGGCTGCAAATTTCTTGGGAGGAGAAGCTAGTGTTGTTAGTTCATTCACAATTCTTCCAGCCTATGTGTGGTTCATTAGTCAGGAGTTCCCCATAAGTGATGTTGCCTGGGAAAACAACTTCAAGTAAACCTGAAGCTTTACTTTCATAAGTTTTAAAGGAAGCAGAGCTTAGGGGAAGGTGAGCCCAGGATTTCAGGTTTGCATCGTCTTTTCTTCAGTTATTCAGCAGATAGAAAAACTTTAAACTTTTTCTTTCTGCTTTTCTTCTTCCAAACATTTTTTAAAATTGTATTTTTAATTGGAGGATAATTGCTTTACAGTGTTGTATTGGTTTCTGCTCTGCAGCAATGTGAACCAGCTATAGATGTACATATGTCCCCTCCCTCTTGAGCTTCCCTCCTGCCTCCCGCATCCCACACCTCTGGGTTGTCACGGTGTGCCAGGCTGGGATCCCTGCGTTACACAGCAGCTTCCTGCCAGCTCTCTGCGTTACACACGGTACTGTATCTATGTAAGTGCTGCTCTCTCAGTTCACCCCACCCTGTCCTTACCCCACTGTGTCCACAAGTCTCTTCTCTACATCTGCGTCTCTATTCGTGCCATGCAGATAGGTTCATCTATATCATTTTTCTAGATTCCATATATATATGCATTATACAATATTTATTTTTCTCTTCCTGACTTACTTCACTCTGTATGACAGATTCTAGGATCATCTACCTCACTACAACTGACTCAATTTTGTTTTTATAGCAGAGTAATATTCCATTGTGTATATGTAACAAACATTTAAAATTTTATTTTGCTTTTGTTCTTTTAGTTTCTTAATGAATCGAACATTTTTAAGGAAAAAGTCTTTATTGTAACCTTAGATTTTAAGAGGAAGCAGCTAAACATTTTCAGCTGACTATACATAATGCTTCTCTGTTGGCTTAGTGGTAAAGAATGTCGCTTGTCAATGCAGGAGATGCTGGTTTGATCCCTGAGTCAGGAAGATGCCCTGGAGAAGGAAATGGCAACCCACTCCAGTATTCTTGCCTGGGAAACTCCATGGACAGGCAAGCCTGGCAGCCTGCAGTCCATAGGGTCTCCAGAGAGTCAGACATGCCTTAGCGACTAAAGAACAACAATAAATAGGTAATGAAAAGTTCCAAGAAAGTTATTGACTATCTATTAAATTAATATGCATTGTGCATTATTTCATAATTTAAAAATGGAATAAAAGTAATTTTCCCTTGAAGAGCAAAGTGTAATATAATGGGTGAAAAAACTCACTCCTTTGTTTATAGAAAGAACATAATAAGGTGTTTTGTCTGATTTTTCAAAGAGCACATTTCCATGAGTCAACAGAGAGGAAGGGATTAGTACATGATTAGTATTAGTATACAAGGTGGAGTTTATTTTAAAATGCTTCTAGTTAATAAACACATAATTGAACAAATAATTCTTGAGTTTTAAAAATTTTATGTTGCAAAGGAATACATATATTTCTTTATGTTAATTGTATATGTGCGTTTTTATTTTAAATAGTTTAGATTGAAGCTATTGTGGTTTTGGTTTTTATGTCCTATGAAAGATAGTACTGTATCACCTCAATACTTTGATGAAAAGAGCACAAATCACCCGAGACCTTAAATTTAAATGAAAAATAATGCTTAAAAAATAGTTACTTAAACAATTTCAAGAAAAAACACTAACACAGCTAAAATAATTCTATATAAAATTCTTCTGGATTTACTTTAAGAAGTAGATGATTATTTGTTAAATTCCAATTATTACTTTGAAAGGAATTCTTCTAAAACCTTTATGTACTTGGATAAGTAGTCCCTTGAATTTTATTAATATTGGTAATTTCTTATGGATTCATTTATTTCTGTCTTGTCTAGTTTCAAATTACAAATTATGAAGAAAGTTGAATGACTTGATGTAACCATATAGTCTTTACACATTGACTCTGGCACAAAAGGAAATAGCATTTTATATTTGTTAGTGAGTGTTTACTACTTCTGTGTTTATAAAGAATGATTCATTTTATTTAGTATTTATCACTGGAACCAATTAACTAGAAATTAATATAAATTGATAAAAATAATTACAATATTTTAATTGTATTACGGAGGCCTTACAAATAGCTGTGAAAAGAAGAGAAGTGAAAAGCAAAGGAGAAAAGGAAAGATATAAACATCTAAATGCAGAGTTCCAAAGAATAGCAAGAAGAGATAAGAAAGCCTTCTTCAGTGATCAATGCAAAGAAATAGAGGAAAACAACAGAATGGGAAAGACTAGGGATCTCTTCAAGAAAATCAGAGATACCAAAGGAACATTTCATGCAAAGATGGGCACGATAAAGGACAGAGATGGTGTGGACCTAACAGAAGCAGAAGATATTAAGAAGAGGTGGCAAGAATACACAGAAGAACTGTACAAAAAAGAGCTTCAAGACCCAGATAATCATGATGATGTGATCACTGACCTAGAGCCAGACATCCTGGAATGTGAAGTCAAGTGGGCCTTAGAAAGCATCACTACGAACAAAGCTAGTGGAGGTGATGGAATTCCAGTGGAGCTATTCCAAGTCCTGAAAGATGATGCTGTGAAAGTGCTGCACTCAATATGCCAGCAAATTTGGAAAACTCAGCAGTGGCCACAAGATTGGAAAAGGTCAGTTTTCATCCCAATCCCAAAGAAAGGCAATGCCAAAGAATGCTCAAACTACCGCACAATTGCACTCATCTCACACGCTGGTAAAGTAATGCTCAAAATTCTCCAAGCCAGGCTTCAGCAATATGTGAACCGTGAACTTCCTGATGTTCAAGCTGGTTTTAGAAAAGGCAGAGGAACCAGAGATCAAATTGCCAACATCCGCTGGATCATGGAAAAAGCAAGAGAGTTCCAGAAAAACATCTATTTCTGCTTTATTGACTATGCCAAAGCCTTTGACTGTGTGGATCACAATAAGCTATGGAAAATTCTGAAAGAGATGGGAATACCAGACCACCTGATCTGCCTCTTAAGAAATCTGTATGCAGGTCAGGAAGCAACAGTTAGAACTGGTCATGGAACAACAGACTGGTTCCAAATAGGAAAAGAAGTACGTCAAGGCTGTATATTGTCACCATGTTTATTTAACTTATATGCAGAGTACATCATGAGAAATGCTGGACTGGAAGAAACACAAGTTGGAATCAAGATTGCCGGGAGAAATATCAATAACCTCAGATATGCAGATGACACGACTCTTATGGCAGAAAGTGAAGAGGGGCTAAAAAGCCTCTTGATGAAAGTGAAAGTGGAGAGTGAAAAGGTTGGCTTAAAGCTCAACGTTCAGAAAACGAAGATCATGGCATCTGGTCCCATCACTGCATGGGAAATAGATGGGGAAACAGTGGAAACAGTGTCAGACTTTGTTTTTCTGGGCTCCAAAATCACTGCAGATGGTGACTGCAGCCATGAAATTAAAAAACGCTTACTCCTTGGAAGGAAAGTTATGACCAACCTAGATAGCATATTCAAAAGCAGAGACATTACTTTACCAACAAAGGTTCACCTAGTCAAGGCTATGGTCTTTCCTGTGGTCATGTATGGATGTGAGAGCTGGACTGTGAAGAAGGCTGAGCGCCGAAGAATTGATGCTTTTGAACTGTGGTGTTGGAGAAGACTCTCGAGAGTCCCTTGGACTGCAAGGAGATCCAACCAGTCCATTCTGAAGGAGATCAGCCCTGGGATTTCTTTGGAGGGAATGATGCTAAAGCTGAAACTCCAGTATTTTGGCCACCTCATGCGAAGAGTTGACTCATTGGAGAAGACTCTGATGCTGGGAGGGATTGAGGGCAGGAGGAGAAGGGGACGACAGAGATGAGATGGCTGGATGGCATCACTGACTTGATGGGTGTGAGTCTGGGTGACCTCCGGGAGCTGGTGATGGACAGGGAGGCCTGGCGTGCTGCGGTTCATGGGGTCGCAAAGAGTCGGACAGAACTGAGCGACTGATCTGATCTCTGATTTTTTATTGAAGGATAATTGCTTTACAGAATTTTATTGTTTTCTGTTAAACTTCAACATGAATCAGCCATAGGTATACATATATCCCCTCCCTTTTGAACCTCCCTCCCATCTCCCTCCCTATCCCACCCCTCTGTGTTGATACAGAGCCCCTGTTTGAGTTTCCTGAGTCATACGGCAAATTCCCGTTGGCCACCTATCTTACATATGGTAGTGTAAGTTCCCATGGTACTCTCTCCATGCATCTCCCCCTCCCCTCCCCTCTCCCCATGACCATAAGTCTCTTCTCTATGTCTGTTTCTCCACTGCAGCCCTGTAAATGATTTCTTCAGTACCATTTTTCTAGATTCTGTATATATGCTTTAGAACGATATTTATCTTTCTTTTTCTGATTTACTTCATTCTGTATAATAGGTTCTAGGTTCATCCACCTCATCAGAACTGACTCAAAGGTGTTCCTTTTTATGGCTGAGTAATACTCCATTGTGTATATGGACCACAACTTCTTTGTCCATTCATCTGTCTATGACATCTAGGGTGCTTCCGTGTTCTAGCTATTGTAAACAGTGCTGCAATGAGCAATGGGATACATGTGTATTTTTCAGTTTGGGTTTCCTCAGGGTGTATGCTGGAGAAGGCAGTGGCACCCCACTCCAGTACTCTTGCCTGGAAAATCCCATGGAGGAGCCTGGTAGGCTACAGTCCATGGGGTCGCTAAGAGTCAGACATGACTGAGAAACTTCACTTTCACTTTTCACTTTCATGCATTGGAGAAGGAAATGGCAATCCACTCCAATGTTCTTGCCTGGAGAATCCCAGGGACGCAGGAGCCTGCTGGGCTGCCATCTATGGGGTTGCACAGAGTTGGACACGATTGAAGTGACTTAGCAGCAGCAGAAGCAGGGTGTATGCCTAGGAGTGGGATTTCTGGGTCATATGGTGGTTTTATTCCTAGGTTTTTAAGGAATCTCCATACCGTCTTCAATACTGGCTGTATCAATTTACATTCCCACAACAGTGCAAGAGTGTTCCTTTTCTCCACACCCTCTCCAGCATTTATTGTTTGTAGACTTTTGATGATGGCCATTCTGACCAATATGAGGTGATATTTCATTGTGGTTTTGATTTGCATTTCTCTAATAATGAGCAATATTCAGCATCTTTTCATGTGTTTGTTAGCCATCTGTATGTCTTCTTTGAAGAAATGTCTGTTTAGGTCTTTTTCCCATTTTTTGATTGGGTTGTTTGTTTTTCTGGTATTGAGTTGTATGAGCTGCTTCTATATTTTGGAAATTAATCCTTTGTCAGTTGTTTTATTTGCCATTAATTTCTCCCATTCTGAGGGTTGTCTTTTCACAGAAAGGAAAAAGAAAGAAAAAAAGAAAAAGAAAAAAAAAACTCCACAGAACTGCAGAAGCCCAATGTAATGGCAGAGATTTATAACAACAATAAAAAGTAACTGAATATACACATTTACATATATAACCCATTAGAAAAATCAGACCAGTCCAACAAAAATAAAGTACAGTAGATTGACCTGGCAAACAGAGGATAATAAAAATTGTATCTACCAGTTAAGAACACAACTAACTAAAGCACAAACTGGAAAACAAAACTAAAGCTAGTTGCCAATTGGGAAATAAAGCAATGGAAATAAAACTAACAAATATGTTGAGAGGAAAGGAAAGAAAGAAAAGAAAGACTAGGTATGCAAAGTTAAATAGAAGTAGATAAAGAAGATTTATACACATTAAAGGTTAATTGCAAGGGGAAAAGAACAGTAAGAAAAGCAAACAAAGGAATAAATGTAGAAATAATAATGATAGGTTTAAAAAATTAAAAAAAAGAAAAGTGAAAAAAAAAAAAAAGGAAAACTCCACAGAACTGCAAAAGCCCTATGTAGAGGCAGGGTTTTATAACAACAATTAAAAAATGTGACTCAGGGGGAAAAAAATAAAGCTCAAAAGCTTAATTAGATTTCATAGTGCCAATAAAATCAACAACTACAACAGATGATGGGGAGGAGGGAAAGAAAAAGAAAAGAAAAATCTGAAAGAATCTACAGAACAAATCAAAACATAAGAATAATGTTTGAGTCATTGCTGTCAGAGTCCTTTCGCTCGCTGGGAGTCACAGTCCACCTCACCTCTCTAGTGTGCCCTCCAACTGGTACTGATCTCTGGACCTGCTGTGGGGCCGTCTCAGATTCTAATCTGGTCCTACTCCTGTGTGTTGTTGCCTCCAATGTCCACAGCTATCAGAACTAGTGCGTTTTCTTTTGTGGGAGCTCTCAATGTCCTTTTATATATTCCATAGACACAGAATCTGCCTAATTGATCATGTGATTCAATCTGCAGCTCATATAGCTGGTGGGGTGATTTGGGGTCTTCTTCCTTAGCCACCCTGTCCCTGAATTTTAATTGTGGTTTTATTTTCACCTCTGTATGTGGGTCGTCCACTGGGGTTTGCCTCTGAGGCTGCCATGGAGGACTTGGGTTTGCCCGTGGGAGGGCCAGGTGTGGAGGTGGTGCAGCTGCTTGGGTCGCAGGGATTCTGGCAGCACCAGGTACTCAGGGGAGTTGGTGGCTAGGGCAGCAGGAAATACAGTGCTCTAGAAAGATATGGCAACCAGTATTGGCCAATACGCTCCAATATTCTTGCCTGGAGAACCTCCCTGACAGAGAAGCCTGGCAGGCCACAGTCTACAGGTTCATAAAGAGCTGGACATGACCGAAGTGACCTTTGTGCATGAACGCAAGATTTTCTTTTTTGCCTGTGGCAGCTCTGCCCTAGTGAGAGTTGAGCATGAAGGTGTGGCAGCTGCTTGGCTTTCAGGGACCCTGGCGGCACAAAGTGTGCAGGGACATAGGTTGCCTCTGCCCCAGGAGTTATGGCCCCATCAGAGACTTTTTCGAGCCTCTGGTAGCTGGTAATCAGAAGGCCTCTTTGGCCAGTCTTTCTCTGTAGCTCTGCCCTTTCAGGCACTTAGAGGGCTCCCTTGCCTGGGGTCCTTCTTTGTTGTTTGGCATGTCAGTCACATAGAGGGGCCCCCCTGGGAGCAGGGGGTCCTAGTCCTTAGATCAGCACATCACTCACTCAAAGCAGCACCCTGGGTGGGGTCCTGCCTTGTAGTTCAATGCATCAGGTGTTTGATATGCCAGCCTGTTGTTCAGCTGCCACTGCTGTCGTGTGGGGAAAGAGAGGGTATGGTGATGGCTCCGTCTGCTTTGCGTGACTCAGCAGTATTGCCTTGCTTCCATGACTGCCCAGCTTTCCTCCATAGGCATTTCCCACCACAGTTTCCTCCCTCTCATCCCCTTGATCCATCTCTCCACAGTCAACAGCAGTCCTTGCCTGGGATTGCTCCACAATCCCTAAACTCCAGCTCCCAGCTGCTGTGCCTTCCAGGGGACCCGTGTCCCTGTCCAGGGTATGTATGGCTGCAGCAAGGACTGTCTGATTCTCATTCCATTTAGGCTGCCATGGATCAACTTCTTCACTCCCAGCCTTAAATGTTTCTCCTCTGACTCAGACACTTGCCCCAATGTGGGGATGGGACCCCTGCTTCAGTTCCCCCACCTGCTGAGGGCAGGTCCAGTCCTACTAACACTCTTGTTTTCCCCCTAGTTCCTTCATCCTACTGAGTTTTGCATGGCTCTGTATATTCTTTTCCACTGCTTTGTCCTCCTGTCTTCTCTCAGCTGATGTTCTGCTGATGCAATTCTGAGTCTGAAGGAGTATTCCTGATGTATCCGTGGAGAGAGATGTACTCCACGTCCACCTACTCCTCTGCCATCTTGTTCTCTCTATATGTGTTTTGTGCTTCTTTAATATCTTGTTAATCAAGGAAAAGTGAATGATATTCTAATTGTTACCTTTTATATTATTTTTCAGGTACATTTTCTTGATTACGAATCAGTACCATTGGGTCAGAAAATGGAAAAGGTAATGCAGATTAGAGAGTTTGCCAAGGAAGCAAAAAAAAAATATTTTATTATCTGGCCTTCTCATATATTTCCCACAGGTAGGTAAAAATATTGGTAAGATTGTATGTTCTGTAGACTACAGTTTTTTTTTTTTTTTTGGTGGGAACCTGATTTTGTTAAAAGCAAAGAAATATTAATGAAATTTTGGGATGGGAAATTATTTATATATTCATATTCTGAATCAGGTGGAAACTCTTGACTCTAAGGAATATTAAAAATCAAAATGAGTGTTTTGATTGGGGGAAAAAGATGAAAATTGGCAAATATCTCATATGGAGTAGCCCACATAGAATTGCCAGATATGGAAACAAAAAAAATAGAATCCCCAGTTATTTGAGTTTCAAATAAATATTAATTTTGAATACATCCCAATTTTGGAGTTTGAAATTCAAATTTCATATTTAACTGGACTTTTGTGTTTAGCTGGCAACCCTAAAGGTCATGACTCTTAGCCATTTGTATAATTTAATATATTTATTTCTTTGATGCTGTGCTAAAGATGTTGGTAATCAAGATTTTAATCTCTTGAAAGCAGTGGCTGGCATTCAGATTGCATGAGGGCATGGTACTTAACTAAAGAAAAACTCTTATTGTAAATGTCTTTTAATAGACATTTACTTAATCTGAAGGCAAAATGAATTAGTGTTAGAGATTCTTTGTGCAGAGAAATGCTATTTAAATCAAATTGTTTTGAGAATCTGTTATAGAAAATGGATTTACGCTTTGTTGTGCATAGACACCTTTTATGGAACTAGCAGAATGCTTTATGGTGTCTTAGAGGTGTACCACATAGAACTCAAAGGAGTTAAATAGTCGACTGCTTTTTTTTTTTTTTTTTTTTTAATGGTCTGGAATAAAAGTGATTTGATACTGACTGTCCAGGGGATGAGAGATATTTAAAGTTATATGGTTGATGACTAACATATATTGTTTATGAAATATTTAAGGTGCCTTTTTTTAGCCTGAAGGTAACATTTCTTTTGAAACAAATGGATTTTAATTCAATGTAAGGGTCATCTTTTAGCCAATTCCTTGTTTTTATTTAACTCTGAGGTGATTTCCTCTGTTTTCAACATAGACAGGTATGACCTCCCGTTGGTCACAAGGACGTGGCAAAGTTTAGTTCACTTCAGTTCAGTTCAGTTCAGTCGCTCAGTCATGTCCGACTCTGCGACCCCATGAATCGCAGCATGCCAGGCCTCCTGTCCATCATCAGCTCCTGGAGTTTACCCAGACTCACATCCATCGAGTCAGTGGTGCCATCCAGCCATCTCATCCTCTGTCGTCCCCTTCTCCTCCTGCCCCCAATCCCTCCCAGCATCAGAGTCTTTTCCAGTGAATCAACTCTTCACATGAGGTGGCCAAAATACTGGAGTTTCACTTAGGATCGTGGAATTGTAAAATATTAGTCCTGTAGGGTTCCTGAAGTCAGCACAACTAAGGCCTGAAGAGCTACATGTACTTGCAAACGGTTATAAAACTGGCACAGTAAGAATAAGAACTCGGGTCTGTGTCTTCCTTCAGGAATGTTTCCTCTTCAATGTATTGTCTTTGGTTATACTCTGGATTATGTGAAGAGGGGCTAAAAAGCCTCTTGATGAAAGTGACAGTGGAGAGTGAAAAGGTTGGCTTAAAGCTCAACATTCAGAAAACGAAGATCATGGCATCTGGTCCCATCACTGCATGGGAAATAGATGGGGAAACAGTGGAAACAGTGTCAGACTTTGTTTTTCTGGGCTCCAAAATCACTGCAGATGGTGACTGCAGCCATGAAATTAAAAGACGCTTACTCCTTGGAAGGAAAGTTATGACCAACCTAGATAGCATATTCAAAAGCAGAGACATTACTTTGCCAACAAAGGTTCGCCTAGTCAAGGCTATGGTCTTTCCCGTGTTCATGTATGGATGTGAGAGCTGGACTGTGAAGAAGGCTGAGCGCCGAAGAATAGATGCTTTTGAACTGTGGTGTTGGAGAAGACTCTTGAGAGTCCCTTGGACTGCAAGAAGATCCAACCAGTCCATTCTGAAGGAGATCAATCCTGGAATTTCTTTAGAAGGAATGATGCTAAAGCTGAAACTCCAGTATTTTGGCCACCTCATGCGAAGAGTTGACTCATTGGAGAAGACTCTGATGCTGGGAGGGATTGAGGGCAGGAGGAGAAGGGGACGACAGAGGATGAGATGGCTGGATGGCATCACTGACTTGATGGGTGTGAGTCTGGGTGACCTCCGGGAGCTGGTGATGGACAGGGAGGCCTGGCGTGCTGTGGTTCATGGGGTCACAAAGAGTCGGACACGACTGAGCGACTGATCTGATCTGATACTCTGGATTGTCATGGTGGGAAGAATAAGTCAGTTCTTTCTCTTGTGCCATACAGGGGTGTCATGGAGGCTCATGACTAATACTGTGCTTTGCAGATATAAAATAGAGGTGACTCAGGGAAACCTTACAAGCAGAGAATGGTGGAGCACACACAGTTCTGGAACTCTCTGTCCTATGACTTAGACTGAGCACAAAGGGTCTGTAGCTGGCATTCCGGAGGCGGAGGGGGGCTGGTTGCCAGATGAAATAGAACATTAAATTTCAGAAAAAATTATTTTTTAGCATAAGTATCCATGGGACATATTTGCACAAAAATTTCCTTGTTATTCTGAATTTCAAGTATAATTGGTCATCTTCTGTTTTATGTGCTAAACCTGGTAACACATGTAGAGTGTTTACATAAAAATTACTCATTTCCCACATGTGACATGCTCTATACTTTTATGAACTCGAGTCCACTGAGTATCTATGTGACTCTGTACCTGATTGGAAACATGGTCTCGTTGAAAAGGAGGAACCTTTGCAGCCCTCTGCTTGGGATCTGACTGCTTTCAGGCAAACTTGGATCTCCTAAGCCAGCTATCTGCTAAATTACCAAAAGTAACTTAGAAAAAGATGGTCCTGCAATGGCTTCAAGATCTGCCTCTCATTACTTTAGGATGCAAAGATAGCTTACTTTAGCATTGCTTGTCTCTTCTTGACAATATAATAATGGAGATGTTTCAAGCATGTGAAAATGTTTAAAATGTAGGATTTACCTTTATCCTTAAAGACAGAAATGTGAATTGACCCTTATTTGCCCAACACATTTTCTAGTGCGTAATTCCACCTTGAGCATTTCCAAAAGTTCCTGGGATATTTGTTAGATATGCCATTTGAAAAAGAGCTGTGCTTAAAAAATTGGGGAAGTGGCAGTGAATAGAGTTGAATAGACTCCTTTAATGAGGGCTTCTCATGAACCTTTAGTATACTGATTATCATTTCATAACTTCAAACTAGCAACAAGGGCTATGCCATTTTCCATTTTCTCTTGTAACACTTAATTGTAGATAAATCATGGGACTCAGTTCAGTTCAGTTCAGTCCCTCAGTCGTGTCTGACTCTTTGCGACCCCATGAATCGCAGCACGCCAGGCCTCCCTGTCCATCACCAACTCCCGGAGTTCACCCAGACTCATGTCCATCGAGTCAGTAATGCCATCCAGCCATCTCATCCTCTGTTGTCCCCTTCTCCTCTTGCCCCCAATCCCTCCCAGCATCAGAGTCTTCTCCAATGAGTCAGCTCTTTGCATGAGGTGGCCAAAGTACTGGAGTTTCAGCTTTAGCATTATTCCTTCGATGTTCCCTAAAAGAGACTTTGAGAAACACTGCTTACAAATATACCATAAATAACCACTACTCCTGCACAGTCTTTTTATATTTCTGTACTAATTTTCCCATTTAGTTGAAGCAGAACGTCTAGCATCAGATGTCTACTTGACACTGTAAAGACCAAGGATATGAAAATGTATAAAGTGGAGTTTTTGTTCACTGTTCAGAGAAGACTGTTGGTTTGTGCTTTACATGGTGCTGAGACACAACTTTTTATAGTATTGATACACTGGACTTTGTTCCCTAAATCTTATTCTGTGTGAGCCATTAGGTGTTTTGTAGGTAGTTATCATGTATACTTTTAAGTCTCTGAGCAGTTAAACCTTTCTAGATTTCTTAAACTTGTTTTTATAACATTAGCATCAAGTGGTTCTTCTTTGGGTAGGTTTTGTGGCAGCCCACTCCAGTATTCTCGCCTGGAAAATCCCATGGACGGTGGAGCCTGGTAGGCTACTGTCCATGGGGTCGCAAAGAGTCGGACATGACTGAGTGACTTCACTTTCACTTTCACTTTGATTTGTTAATAAGCCCCTACTTGGAAGAGAGAATATTGAACTGACTTTCTGTATCTGTGTTATATATATTTTCTTTCTGGCTTAAAGAAAACCTCCCTTGTTTTGTATGTGATGCTTCTGGTAATGTAGACGGTTTTGATTTTGGGCCAAACCTTCAGTGTTGATGTACAAGGTGTTTATATTTAAATAGAATTACATAGATTTTTCTTTCTTTTTAAACACAATATATTCTTAAACCTCTGTATTTGTACAGAGTTCTTTTACACGCATGTATAGGGCTTTCTGTGTTTGTTGTTCAGTCACCCAGTCGTATATGACTCTCTGCAACCCCATGGACTGCAGCATGCCAGGCTTCCCTGTCCTTTACCATCTCCTGGAGCTTGCCCAAGCTCATGTCCATTGTCCATTGTCTCATTGTCCAACCATCTTGTCCTCTGTTATCCCCTTCTCCTCCTGTCTTCAGCCTTTCCCAGCATCAGAGTCTTTTCCAATGAGTCAGGCCTTTGCATCAGGTGGGCTGAGTATTGGAGCTTCAGCTTTAGCATCAGTCCTTCCGATGAGTATTCCAATGAATATTCAGTGTTGGTTTTCTTTAGGATTGACTGCTTTGATCTCCTTGCAGTTCAAGAGACTCCCAAGAGTCTTCTACAACACCACAGTTTGAAAGCATCTATTCTTCAGCACTCTACCTTCTTTGTAGTCCAGCTCTCACATCCATACATGACTACTGGAAAAACCATAGCTTTGACTGTATGGACCTTTCTCAGTAATGTCTCTGCTTTAAAACACTGTCCAGGTTGTCAAAGCTTTTCTTCTGTGGAGCAAGTGTCTTAATTTCATGGCTGCAGTCACTGTCCACAGTGATTTTGGAGCCCAAGAAAATAAAGTCTGTCACTGTTTCCATTGTTTCCCCATCTATTTGCCATGAAGTGATGGGACCGGATGCCATGATCTTAGTTTTTGAGTGTTGAGTTTTAAGCCAGCCTTTTCACTTTGCTCTTTCACTTTCATCAAGAGGCTTTTCAGTTCCTCTTTGCTTTCTCCCATAAGGGTGATGTCATCTGTGTATCTGAGGTTATTGATATTTCTCCCGGCAGTCTTGATTCCAGCTTGTGCTTCATCCAGTCCAGTATTTTGCATGATGTACTCTGCATATAAGTTAAATAAGCAGGGTGATAATATACAGCCTTGACGTACTCCTTTTCCTATTTGGAACCAGTCTGTTGTTCTGTGTCTGGTTCTCGCTGTTGCTTCTTGACCTGCATGCAGATTTCTCAGGAGGCAGGTAAGTTTTAGCCGGTAGTAGACTGGAATGTTGATTACGTTTCATAAGTGAAGAATGGCCATTGAAAAGGTTTCTCAGGTCTCTGAGAAATCAGAGACTCTTTGTTCTGAAATCAGGTCTCTTTGTTCATTAATGACTACTGTTCTAAACACTCAAAAACTTTCAGTATAATAGAGCAGTTATATTGTTAAAGATTCTTAGTTGTAAACAACAACAACAAAATGTTTCATTGATTGTTTACAAGACAGATTTGTAAAAGGTATTTTGTAGTTTTATAGAATTTCTCAAGAGTCACAGAATCAAAATTGGACACTGTGTACCCAGGGCAGTTGGCAGACATGCTCAACCACAGTGTAGGACTGTGCTGAGAAAAATGCCTTCCTTTACTGATTCTGGGTACATGATATGCGAATGAACCATGGGTAGAAATTCTACTGTAGCTGGTCCAGGAAATGAAAAGGGTTTCCTAGATATAGTCTCCTTGTTTCTGGTGCCACTTCCACATTCTAAGTCTCTTCATGTGCATAACAGCGCCTATAGCACTTGGATACTATAGAATCTAGGGAAATGTAGTTTGGTTTTTTACTCTGCAGTCGCTATTGCACAGAAATGAAAGCTGGGTTATGGTTAGGGCAGGCCTTGCTTGACTTTGCAATATCAGCCCCGTCTATGTCATATGGAGTCTTGTCTTAGATTGAAATGAAATCAAACAGAGCACCATTAATGAGTTGTCTTCACATTCAAGAGCTTGGTCTTTGTCTCTATGTAGGCTTTCCATATGGTGTCTATGGCAGTTATACATTTTTAAGTACTATTTTGCATATGAAGTTTTATGATAATAATTTGGCAAAGTCTATAAAATTATTATCTGTAGAAGTTTTGTATTAAATCTGTGCATTTTACATGCTGAGGGCTTTAGAGATGACATAGGTTCATGGTTAAAATGCTTCCAAAAGCTGTTGTAACTGGTTATTTCTTAAATTGAACTAGTATCTTCCCCTTTAACTGACAAACTAGGTATAATACCTTAAACAAAGGATATAAGCTTTCTAGTGGAGGAGGGCCTGGCAACTCATTCCAGTATTCTAGTCTGGAGAATCCCATGGACAGAGGATTGGAACCCTAGTGCCTCGGGTTGCAAAGGGTTGGACACGACTGAGTGACTTAGCACATACGCGTAAGCTTCCTAGGCTTTGGATTCTCCATTTGTAAAATGCATTTTTACAAATGCAGTCAGAACTTCTGCATTAACGCCTTTGTTGGATGAGAAAGTGGACACACGAGAGGCGTGTGGGCTGCGTCAGGTTATATGTTGACTGTCTCAGTCTGACACAGAGCAACGCAGGAACTGGGCCTGGGTTTTCTATCCTCACACTGTGGACTGTAAGCTTCACTATACTATTATTTCCCTTATTTTACTGATAATTACTCATTATTGTTCATATGTTTTATTCTAGTTTAGAGCGGGAAATGTTCTATCTCTCTTTTTGTTTTTTGGTTAGATACCTCAGTGAAGTAGATGACAAAGGTGATGTCTTAGTCTGTTCTGCTGCTACTGCAGATTGGAGGCTGGAAGTCTGAGATCAAGGCACCAGCATGTTTGAGTTCTCAGGATTCCCTTCCTGGAGGCTAAGCAGTATTTTCTTGTTGGGTGCTCACATGGCAGGGACAGGGTGAGGCCTCTAAAAGCCCTGTTCTATTGACAAGGACTTCACTCTAATGAATTAATCCAACATCTCACTTCCCAAAGCATGATATAGGAGTTAGGATTTCAACGTATGAATCTGGGGGAGGGACACAAAGATTCAGTCCATAACAGGGAAGGAATTAACATCCATCAGAGAAAGGTTAAGAAAATGTAAAGCATGTTAGCAAGAAAGGGAGTGTGTGCCGTGTTAGTCTATTCATTATCTTCTATCTCCTTTCTTCTCCTTTGAACTGGCATTCCACTGCATTTGATACAGTGGGAAGTTGGACTTTGGAAAGCATTAATTTGGCTTAGTATTTTCATGAGATGGGGGGAAGGGACTACGTCAGACAGAGCTATAGAAAACAAGTCTTAGAGAGGTCAGAGGGTAAACTAGGAGAACCCCTCTATCTTCTGGGCTTCCCTGGTGGCTCAGATGGTAAGCAGTCTGCCAGCAATGCAGGAGACAGAGGTTTGATCCTTGGGTCGGGAACATCCCTGGAGAGGGGGATGGCAACTCAGTGCAGTATTCTTGCCTGGAGAACTCCATGGGCAGAGCTACAATCCAAGGGTTTGCAAAGAGGTGGACTTGGCTGAGTGATTAATATTTTTCACGTTCATTGTATCTTCTGTCTGCTCCTGAATACAACTCTTTATTCTCTTCCAACCACTACGACAACAGCTTCTCTTACAAGAATAACAAGAGCTCTGAGAGACACATAAAAAGGGAAGAAAGTTACCAAAGCAGTTCTGTAATTTTTTGTTTTTTAAAGAAAGATTATTTGTAAAAGACTTATGAGGAGCTTTTTATAAACCTCCAAAATAGGATGTGAAATGGTGAAATGAAGTTGTTTGGCAAAACGGTAAATTAGATAAAGATGTGTAAACTGATCTTGTGTCCAAGGCATAAGCCAGATCTCTCTACTTGATGAGTTAAGAAATCTTATTCTTTCTCTGTTGTCTGGGTTTTGAAGGTTTTGGGTCTGTTGTAAAGGACATCCAGAAAACATTCTTGACAATGAATCACTTTGTAATAATTTTAAGGAAATTCCAAATGAAACATTAAGAACTATATAAACAGGTTCAAATGCTCTCAGATGCCTTTGTGAGAGAACTTAATTGGTAGGATGCAGTTGACACCAGTCTTTCTCTCTCAGATGTGCCCCATTTGCTCTTGTGTTCTCAGAGTTTCAAGTCTGTGTGATCTCTTGGAGAACAAATAGGTGTGTGCTATCAAGTAGCTGAACACAGTTTTGTTTTTTAATGAAAATCTTTGGAGAGATTAGGCTTAAAACTCTATTCCCTGAAGTCCTGAAGTGAGAAATTACTTGGATTTCAACTGTGAATTCTTTGCGAAACTCACATTTCTATCCAGGCCATCAAATCGTATGGCATGTACAGTAAACAAGCAGCTCCATATCTATTTCCAGAAACCCGTGATATCCTGTTCAGAGCAATCAGGCTTTTTGATGTGATAGTGTTGATGAGACTAAATATTCTTCACTTTCAAAATTGTTTTGGCGTTTATTGTTTAGCTTTAGTCATTCTTTGGGAAAATAAGTTTATAAAAGATAATGCCTTTTCAAAATTGCATGTTTGAAAAACTGAAGCTATCTTCAAGGAGTTTTGTTAGCTTACTTGGCCAAGTCATTAGAGAGAGCAGCAGTAAGCTATTTTACTTAGATATATCTAAATGAAATGGATTATTATATTCAAACTTCTGCTGCAGATCTCCACTTAATTTTTGTGAATGAAAGAAGCACGATTATGCATGAAAATGGCCATGGAAAATTCTTAATGAACTAAATCCTTTGCATGATGTATTAGCTGGCTGTTGCTGCATAACAAACTACCCCAGAACTTAGTTGCTTAAGGGCTTTCCTTGTGGGTCAGCTGGTAAATAATCTGCCTGATGTGGTAGACCTGGGTTCAATCCCTGGATTGGGAAGATCCCCTGGAGAAGGGAAAGGCTACCCACTCCAGTATTTTGGCGTGGAGAATTCCATGGACTGTATACTCCATGGGGTTGCAAAGAGTCAAACATTACTGAGCAACTTTCACTTTAATTAGTTGCTCGAACTACATAGATTATCTCACAGTCTCTGTGGTTCTCTGGCTCAGGGCCTTTTTCAAGGCTCCATTGAGAATGATCCTCTTGCTAGCTCACTTAGCTAGCTGTTGGAAGGAAGCAGTTTCTCTGTGCTATGGCGCTGAGGTTTCACTTCTTCACAAGCTCATGGTTGGAGGCCTGCCTCTATTCCTTGTCATGGGGGCCTGTTCACAGAGCATTTTACAATAGCAGATCCAGTCAGAGAATCAAGACCGCAGTCACGGTCTTCTGTAACATAATCTCCAAGAGACATCCTTTCAGTTTTCTTGTATTCTGTTCATTGGAAGCAAATGACAAGATTGTGCCCACAGGCAGATGAGGTGACAACACAGGGCATGGGAACCAGTAGGGAGTGGTCACTGATATTTGTATGTGTGTGTATATATATATATATATCACAGCAGTTTTTATGTAGAGTTTCCTTAGAGAACATTAGAGGGAGGGAGATATCTTTGTTTATTTTCATTTTATGGAATACTAATTATCCAAACTGCAGAAGCAGCTGTGCAAAGAACTCCAAATTGCAATGTTTAACTGAATCAAGTAGAGAACACGATGTGCATGCTAGGGGTCTTGGAAACATCAAGCAGGGTGGGAAGGGAAATGAGAAAGAAGAAATGGAAAGTCAAGATAATTAGGATTTAAAATTCTAAGCCAATGGCAATAAATCGGAATACTTAGAAATATTACAGGCTTATTGACTATTAGATATTGCATGCCATTTACATTAAGGGTAACAGTTCCAAAATCTGGAACTACCCAAGGACAGTGTTCTAGGAATGAGAGTTAGTTTTATGTAAATTCCTTATTTTCTACCCTAAACCAGCAGGATTTAGCAAAGATAACAGTTTGTAAATTTACAATAGTTTGTAAATAAACGTGTGTTTATTGTCTCTGAGAATCCTATCAACATTATTTATTATGATCACTAAGGAAATACAGAGAGGCCTTCTCCATTGACAGGAAGATATGAGTAATGTTTGGCATAAAGATTTGTGTATGGAAAACAGTGAAGTTTATTAGTTTTCCATCCATCTCATTATTCACCTTTGACAACTGGTAAGGAAATATATTTTAATTAAGCTTCAACTTTCTCTTACTGAGTGCATAATGGCAATTATATAATAATGCTATTAGGAGATGAGTTGGTTTAATAACAAACACATCTACAATCACTCTTTGAAATCTGCATTTTAATGGACAGAAAAAACACAGATGTTTTACAAAGACACCATTCATGATGATTATTATGCTCTGGCCATTGTTTATATTTTGCATGTTTCTAATCACTGTACTGTGCTGAAATTCTGTATCAGCAAGAATATAAGGAAAGAGTGTTCAGGAGTACCACAGATGATTTACCATTTTTTTTAGCTAAAAATATATTTTAATCTTTTGCATTTTTACTCTACTTCCTTTATAAAAATACAATTCTCCATGTGTACCCGTGACCTAAAAGCTTCTGAATCATAATGTTTCATAACTACGCCACAGATAAGCGTTTTAGAAGAGGATTCAGGAACACAAAAATTTAATGTTTATTATAGGAAACATGTTGAGCTTTAAGCCAACCCTTTCACTCTCCACTTTCACTTTCATCAAGAGGCTTTTTGATCTGATCTGATCTGATAGGAAACATGCTGTACTTTTTTATTGTTTACCATAAAGGCCTTTTCATTAAAAATATTCAAAGAAAGGAAATTTAATTTCTATTCATAGGCTTGCTTGAAATTGGGGCAATTTGGAATGTATTAAAACAGAGACCACTAAAGTAATTTATATAGCAGTTACTGGTATGTCCTTATATTTAGTTTATAGGTTTGAGCCAACCTTATGCTCTATTCTTGCTAATAAAGTCAATTAAAAAAATTGACTAGTGAGAATATACTGCTTGGAAAAGATATCAGCTACTAAATACTAAGTTATAGGTTGCTGCTGCTGCTGCTAAGTCGCTTCAGTCGTGTCCGACTCTGTGCGATCCCATAGACAGCAGCCCACCAGGCTCCTCCATCCCCGGGATTCTCCAGGCAAGAATACTGGAGTGGGTTGCCATTTCCTTCTCCAATGCATGAAAGTGAAAAGTGAAAGTGAAGTCGCTCAGTCGTGTCCGACTCTTAGCGACCCCATGGACTGGAACCTACCAGGCTCCTCCGTCCATGGGATTTTCCAGGCAAGAGTACTGGGGTGGGGTGCCATTGCCTTCCCCAAGTTATAGGTAAGATGATTTAAATGTATAAATGTAGAGATTTGTGGTTTTCTAATGCATCCATATTATGCTATATATTTCTAGTTACTTTCATGTGAAAAGTCAGGCCATTTCTTGCTTGCCTGTTACATAGATACTTTTTTTTTTTAATGCCTAGGTTTTTTTCTTTTTTAAAATTAATTTTAATTGGAGGATAGTTGCTTTACAATGTTGTGTTGGTTTCTGCCATACATCATGGTTAGATATCTTTCATTTTGACTTAATATGTTTAGTTTTGATTTTTAAATAGGAATAGTTAAGTTTTGCTCAGTATATATATATATATATATATATATATATATATACACACATACACACACACACTAGAGTTTACAATGATTGTGCCATATACTTCACCATCTTAATCCTCTTATCCCTGCATTAAGTTTTTGACTTCATATTTAAGATGTTTTGATGAGATTAAAGGATTTAGGCTCTTCAGGACGGGTGGTCTCTTCTCTGTTAAGAAAAGTCCAGCATTAACACAACATTATTAGGCTTTTTTGACCTTCATGAGAGGAAATAGGCTAAAAACCTGGATAGGAAATGGCTAAAAATCTAGTTATTGAATTCTCAGGTCTGACTCTTGAAAGAATAGACATGATCCCTAAATCTAATTTTTTTAGATGAAAATGTTACAAAAATTTTAAAAAATACATACTAATCATAGAGTAACAGTTAAAACACACTATGGCAAACATTTCTGAACCTTGATATCAGTTTCAATAATGAAGGCTTGCACTTACCCTAAAAATAACCAGGTAAATGACTGGGAAGAGGCTTAATAGTTTTCAACAAATGACCTGGTCAGTATAATTTTAAAAACCTCAGTGTTATTTTCTTACTTTGTAGTTACTGTTTTTCTCATAAACTAAAGGAACGTCAGGCTTTGCCACACCGTCACAAGAACATGAGTTTTCTTTACAAATATGCTTTCTCAAGTAAATCACAAGTGAACATTTCCTGCGTGTGTGATCAATCACTTCAGTCATATCTGACTCTTTGCAACCCCCTAGATTGTAGCCCTCAAGGCTCCTCTGTCCATGGGATTCTCCAGGCAAGAACACTGGAGTGAGTTGCCATTTCCTTTTCCGGAACGTTTCCTACCTTTCCTCAAATTTTTGCTGAGTGCTTTAAGACCTTGGGAACAAAGACAAGTCTTGTGGGTTGTCTTTGTTTTTAAGTGTGTGCAGGGGCCTTTGTAAAGCATCTTGAGAAAGTCAGATGATGGCTGAGACCTGACCTTCCCCCTCAGGGAGAGGTTTTTACTGAAGAAACTATAGCAAGTTAATTGGATGTTATAAATGCATAACTTCTGCTTTTTAGAGCTTAATTATTTCCAAAGGTATGTTTCCCAATGGTTAGCTTAGCAATAGTAAATGTGGCCCTTGTGGTGAATTCATGAAAGTAAATAATGAAAAACAGCTACCCATGCCTTTTGCTACCAGCAAGGCTGATTCTGTGAAAGCCTGTACTTCTAAAACCTTATATATTACACTGGAGATTACATATCTTTTCAGCTAGCGTATCTTTGGAACTTCATTAAAAAACGTATGTGCGATGGTAAAGTGAGGGAGAGCTTTCTTGCCTACACCATTGAGAATAGTAAATTTCCTGATGTAAAAAAAAAAAAAAATCAGTAAAATAGCAAAAAGCTTACCAAGTTATAAGTTTTAAAAATGTTTTAGAAAACTGAAAGAAATTAATACATTTGTTTCTACTACTATAGCCTCTATAGTTCTGAAAGAGATGGGAATACCAGACCACTTGACCTGCCTCTTGAGAAACCTATATGCAGGTCAGGAAGCAACAGTTAGAACTGGACATGGAACAACAGACTGGTTCCAAATAGGAAAATATTGGAAGTAAATTGGAAGTAAATATTGACTATATTGGAAATATAGTCAAGGCTATATATTGTCACCCTGCTTATTTAACTTATATGCAGAGTACATCATGAGAAACGCTGGGCTGGATGAAGCACAAGCTGGAATCAAGATTGCTGGGAGAAATATCAATAACCTTGTAGACTTTTGTATCGCAGCCATTCTGACTGGTGTGAAATGGTACCTCATACTGGTTTTGATTTGCATTTCTCTGATAATGAGTGACGTTGAGCATCTTTTCATGTGTTTGTTAGCCATCTGTATGTCTTCTTTGGAGAAATGTCTATTTAGTTCTTTGGCCCATACAAAAGTCTACAAGCAATAAATGCTGGAGAGGGTGTGGAGAAAAGGAACCCTCTTACACTTCTGGTGGGAATGCAAACTAGTACAGCCACTATGGAGAACAGTATGGAGATTCCTTAAAAAATTGGAAATAGAATTGCCTTATGATCCAGCAATCCCACTGCTGGGCATACACACTGAGGAAACCAGAATTGAAAGAGACATGTGTACTCCAATGTTCATCGCAGCACTGTTTATAATAGCCAGGACATGGAAGCAACCTAGATGTCCACCAGCAGATGAATGGATAAGAAAGCTGTGGTACATATACACAATGGAGTATTACTCAGCCATTAAAAAGAATACATTTGAATCGGTTCTAATGAGGTGGATGAAACTGGAGCCTATTATACAGAGTGAAGTAAGCCAGAAATAAAAACACCAATACAGTATACTAATGCATATATATGGATTTTAGAAAGATGGTAACAATAACCCTGTATACAAGACAACAAAAGAGACACTGATGTATAGAACAGTCTTTTGGACTCTGGGAGAGGGAGAGGGTGGGATGATTTGGGAGAGTGGCATTGAAAAATGTATAACATCATATATGAAAGAAGTCACCAGTTCAGGTTCGATGCACGATACTGGATGCTTGGGGCTGGTGCACTGGGATGACCCAGAGGGATGGTATGGGGAGGGAGGAGGGAGGAGGGTTCAGGATGGGGAACACATGTATACCTGTGGCAGATTCATTTTGATATATGACAAAACCAATACAATATTGTAAAGCTAAATAAAATTTTAAAAAAAAGATAATAGAAAAAAAAAAAAGAAATACCAATAACCTCAGATATGCAGACGATACCACCCCTATGGCATAAAGTGAAGAGGAACTAAAAAGCCTGTTAATGAAAGTGAAGGAGGAGAGTGAAAAAGTTGCTTAAAGCTCAACATTCAGAAAACTAAGATCATGGCATCTGGTCCTATCACTTCATGGGAAATAGATGGGAAAACAGTGTCAAACTTTATTTTTTTGGGCTCCAAAATCACTGCAGATGGTGACTGCAGCCATGAAATTAAAAGACGCTTACTCCTTGGAAGGAAAGTTGTGACCAACCTAGACAGCACATTTACAAGCAGAGACATTACTTTGCCAACAAAGGTCTGCCTGGTCAAGGCTATGGTTTTTCCAGTGGTCATGTATGGATGTGAAAGTTGGACTGTGAAGAAAGTTGAGCGCCAAAGAATTGATGGTTTTGAACTGTGGTGTTGGAGAAGACTCTTGAGAGTCCCTTGGACTGCCAGGAGATCCAGCAAGTCCAATCTAAAGGAGATCAGCCCTGGGTGTTCTTTGGAAGGACTGATGCTAAAGCTTAAACTCCAGTACTTTGGCCTCCTCATGCAATGAGTTGACTCGTTGGAAAAGACTCTGATGCTGGGCAGGATTGGGGGCAGGACGAGAAGGAGACGACAGAGGATGAGATGGTTGGATGGCATCACCGACTCAATGTACATGAGTTTGGGTGAACTCCAGGAGTTGGTGATGGACAGGGAGGCCTGGCATGCTGCGATTCACGGGGTTGCAAAGAGTTGGACACAACTGAGCAACTGAACTAAACTGAACTGAAGAAAGAAGGGGAATTTTTCTCTCCAGGACATTTTATTTAACTCTAAGTGCTTAAATGGAAATTTTAGAATTCTGTAATTGCCTCATCAAGCATCCAAAGTTTGACTCAGATATGGTGGCTAAATCACTGCTGGCTTCTAGCCTTCTTGATCAGAGTTTCAGTTGGTTTTAGTATTTGGATATGAATTTGATTTAGATTCCCCTTTGTCTCAATTCAAATGTCTTGAATAACGTCCAATACTTTTATTTTAGATGGGAAACATGAACGTTTTTAGTCAGAATACCAAATTCACTAAGATTTTTATTTTAAAAAGGAAAATATAGACTATGAAATCTTTGTAAATTATAAAGTTGTAACTTAGGTAAATAAATTGAGAATTTTTGATGAGCTAGGAAGGAAATGTACACTTGCCATAGTTTGTTATATAACAGAAAACTGTGAATTGATTCTGTTTTTTTAGTTATGTTGAAAATTTGAAAATAGTGATATTTTTTGTCTCTGACATATATTATCTATTAATCAGTTCAGTTCAATCGCTCAGTTGTGTCTGACTCTTTGTGACCCAATGAACCGCAGAATGCCAGGCCTCCCTGTCCATCACCAACTCCCAGAGTTCACCCAAACTCATGTCCATTGAGTCGGTGATGCCATCCAGCCATCTCATCCTCTGTTGTCCCCTTCTCCTCCTGCCCTCAATCTTTCCCAGCATCAGAGAGTCAAATGATTCAGCTCTTCATATGAGGTGGCCATAGTATTGGAGTTTCAGCTTCATCAGTCCTTCCAGTGAATACCCAGGACTGATCTCCTTTAGAATGGACTGGTTGGATCTCCTTGCAGTCCAAGGGACTCTCAAGAGTCTTCTCCAACACCACAGTTCAAATGCATCAATTCTTTGGCGCTCAGCTTTCTTTATAGTCCAACTGGCACATCCATACATGACTACTGGAAAAACCATAGCCTTGACTTAGACCGAACTTTGTTGCTTTTTAATATGCTGTCTTAATAAATGTGTGCAAATCTACTTTATGTAGTTTTATGTTAATGTATAGATTTCAGTATTTTGATTCCTGAACAAATTTTATGATCATTTCAAAACTTAAAAAAAATGTAGCATTTATGTTAGTTTCAACTAAATTTACTGGAGGGAGATTGAGACACCAGGAATTTTTAAGCCAGTTGAATTGATTGGGAAACTAATCAATTGGGAAATTTTAATTGCAAATGTCAGAAAATAGCACAATTCCAATTTAACAATATAGCTGTAAAACCCAAGATCCCAGCTTTATGTTTTATAGGACCCCAGATGCTCAAATGGGGATTGTCTCTTTTTCTTTCTTGGCTGTCTCTTCTCCAGCTCAGTATATACCCAATAATTTAAGTCTTTATTCTCATGCGGTTTTCTGAATAGTATAAAACATAAGCACCAGCTGTTGTAGTTCTATATTCTGTAAGTTTAGTAAACTCCATGGAAAGAGAATGTCTGTATCCCAGTTTTTTCACCAAAAGTCTTGGCTCTCATTTTTATCAAGCTCATTTGTAAAACATGTCTTTATTTTCTGATGCAATTCCTTTGGTACATGTGAATGTTCATTCTGTTAACCACAGAGTTAAGAATTAAGTTGTTCACCTTTGATGTCAGGTTAGCTCACCCAAACTAGGATTGGATGCATTCCCTAAAGAAAATTGTGGTAACAGTTCCCCCACAACATGAGGAACAGATACTGGACAGGTCCAAATGATAGATTATTAACTGTTCATGTTATGGACTAAGTGTTTGTATCCCTGCTAAATCATATGTTGAAATCCTAACATAGTGTGATGGTATTCAGAGATAGATAAGCAGTAGATCATGAGAGTAGAGCTCTCATAAATGGGATTAGTGCCCTTATATTCCAGGGAAGGCAATGGCACCCCACCCCAGTACTTTTGCCTGGAAAATCCCATGGACGGAGGAGCCTGGTAGGCTCCAGTCCACGGGGTCGCTAAGAGTCGGACACGACTGAGCAACTTTCACTTTCACTTTTCACTTTCGTGCATTGGAGAAGGCAATGGCAACCCACTCCAGTGTTCTTGCCTGGAGAATCCCAGGGACAGGGGAGCCTGGTGAGCTTCCGTCTATGGGGTCGCACAGAGTCGGACACGACTGAAGCGACTTAGCAGCAGCAGCAGCAGCAGCAGCCCTTATATTCTGTAACACAAGAGGACAGAAGAAAAAGATAGCAGTCTTCAAACCAGGAAGCGGTTTCCCACCAAACACTGGATCTACCTGCATTTTGATCTTGGACTTTACAGCCTCCAAAACTGTGAGAAATATTTACTGTTTAAGCCAAGGGTTTCCCTGGTGGCTCAGTTGGTAAAGAATCTGCCTGCAATGCAGGAGACCCAGGTTCTAATAGGTTCTAATACAGTTTTTAATGTGGGCCATTGTTAGAAATAACCCAAAAATATTGAGATAAGAATGTATAGAAAAATATAAAAGAGATTTTTAAAATTAATTTTTTACTGAAGTTTAGTTGATTTACAATGTTGTGTTAGTGTCTGCTATACAGCAAAGTGAATCAGTTATACAAATACATATATTCACTCTTTTTTAGGTTCTTTCCCATATAAGCAATTACAGAGTATTGAGTAGAGTTCCTTGTGATAGACAGTGGATTCTTATTAGTTATCTATTTTATATATAGTAATGTATATGTATCAATCTCAGCCTCCCAGTTTATCCACCTCCCACCCTTTTCCTTCTCTGGTAACTTTAAGTTTATATTTAAGTTTATATTTTACATTTGTGACTCTATTTCTGTTTTGTAAATAAGTTCGTTTGTACAATTAAAAGCAGAAATTAAAAACCAAGAATGCAATTCCTTTTGAGTTGAAGGAGTTCAGCAATAAAGTGCACTGTTAAGCAATAATGGCTTTTTATATCTATGTTCTAGATGTTTCTGTTTCAGGTTTCTGCAAGCTTTCTCACCACATTGCTGTGTGAACAATCATTTTCTGTTAGGTACCTGCTTTATTGCTTAAGGGAATTGATGACATGCCAATTTATTAATCTTTCACAATGTTAGGCATTTAAATGTATGTGATATTTACATTTTGGAAAAAACCTTGTGATTTTACTTTTGCAGAATTTTTGCAGAAAAATTTTAATGGACTTATAAGACATCTTAAGATATGATAAGGTAGCTGCATCTTGATTAATGGTGTACAGAAAGCAAATTAGGCATCAACTTACATTGTTAATTGAATCTTTAGGCTTCAAATTGTTCTTGAATTCCATAAGTGTTTTGAATTTGTAAGGATATGAATGTCATGCATAAAATGTTTAATGCAGATTGTGTTCATAGTATTTCTAGATATCTATTGCAAATGTGAGGGAAGGCAATGGCACCCCACCCCAGTACTCTTGCCTGGAAAATCCCATGGATGGAGGAACCTGGTAGGCTCCAGTCCATGGGGTCGCTAAGAGTCGGACACGACTGAGCGACTTCACTTTCACTTTTCACTTTCATGCATTGGAGAAGGAAATGGCGACCCACTCCAGTATTCTTGCCTGGAGAATCTCGGGGATGGAGGAGCCTGGTGGGCTGCCGTCTATGGGATCGCACAGAGTCGGACACGACTGAAGCGACTTAGCAGCAGCATTGCAAATGTAGCTATTCCTGTGTTTAAACACTGCTCTTGAGGTAAATATATACATTTATATATATATTTATATATAAATTATATATCCATTTAAATTTAATTATAAATTATATACATATACCTAACATTTCCAATTTCTACTGTGAGAGAATGCTTTTCAACATCCTTAACCCTTAACAGTTTGTAGTTATGCAGAGGCATTCATTTGAGTAACTATAATGATGAGAAATATGCCCCTTAGTAAGTACTAAAGCATAGCACTTTGCTCCTTGCACAGGAACTCATCTGAGGTACCAGAAATTTGTAGAAAAGTAGCAATGCCCACAGAAGGAAACGCATTTCTTTTGGAATTGAGAAATCTTAAGGTGATGATTCAGAGAAGGCAATGGCACCCCACTCCAGTACTCTTGCCTGGAAAATCCCATGGATGGAGGAGCCTGGTAGGCTGCAGTCCACGGGGTAGCTGAGGGTCGAACACGACTGAGTGACTTCACTTTCACTTTTCACTTTCATGCATTGGAGAAGGAAATGGCAACCCACTCCCGTGTTCTTGCCTGGAGAATCCCAGGGATGGGGGAGCCTGGTGGGCTGTTGTCTATGGGGTTGCACAGAGTCGGACATGACTGAAATGACTTAGCAGTAAGGTGATGGTTTTAGAATAAATTAGAGTGAAATGTCTGATTGTTTGTTAGATTGTGAAACTAAAAAAATCTGGATACCAGAAACACCATTAATGGATCTACATTAATGAATTCTCTAGTCAGTGCAAAGACACAAGGTAAGAAAAAAACCTTTCCTGAAGTTTAAAAACTTCATGTTCTGAATATATACTCAGGAAACAAGTACAAATAATATAAAGGCAAAAACAATACAAATAGTGGAAAAACAAACAACATAAATTCTCCATGGAAATTGAATTTTATTTTAATGGTGATACAAAAATAATTTTAGTGTGTGTTTACAGGTTTAATGTTTTCTTTGTTTTTCTTGGCTCATTCTGAAGGTTTGCAACTTAGACTCAAATGGTGTATATGTGTTTATAGAATTGTTGGAAGACTTAAGGGCATCAATTAAATATTTTACTTCTTTTATTCTAATTCATTTAACTGGGACAATTTTGTGCTATGATGCTAAACAAGGTTTTAAGAGTTAATTAGGGTCTTTGGACATATTCTTTATACATATCCAAGGCACTGCTGTCAAAGATGTTTTAAAAACGCCAGACACTAGCTTAAGCTATGAAAACAGATTTTTTTCAGTAACTACTGACTGAATTCTAGGAGGAGCAAATGCGTTCCATTCAGTTTGTGTTTAGGTAACTGTACCTTTTAAAGGGAGAATGAGGACGTGGGGAATGGTTAAGGAGATTGGGGGCTTATCCCCTTGTATTGGCTGAAACAACGGTATGTTCTACTGGCAGTGTTTTTTTTTTTTTTCCTGCTAGAAGTTGTGCTAGAATTTTATCATCTCCTAGTACAGAGATTTGTGCACCGTCTTTATGTGCCAAGAGTTCTGCAGTTCTCATAACTTTATACTGTACAAAATTCAAAAGAAAAAAGCCCCTAATTTTACAGTAGAAACTAGAAAGTTTGACATCTAAAGGAACGAAGGAGAAGGCTGTCCTGAATTGAAGGCTCAGTTTTTTTGTGTATGAGATGATGCCAAGGTTTGTAGATTTGTGTTTATATTTTGATTTTTTTTTTTTTTTTTTTTGAGAAAAAGTGAATTCTCATGGTTTTAAACTTAAACTCTAGTACCCAACGGGAAGCCTGCTGCCTCTATACCAGCCTCCTGCCTGGTCCCCATCTGCTGCCCTGTCAGTAGCGTCTGCTCTTTGGTTTCATAACTAGGTTTCCCTTTCTGTACCTGAAATTTTCCTCGGATTCACAATGGTGTATTCATGATGTGGGTGTGGTACATGTATCATGTTTACCTTATTCCGTTTGACCTGGGTAGGATTTTGCTTTTTTTTAAGGGGCTTTCCCAACTGTTATCAGATGAACAAAGTGCTATTGTCTTTCACTAAAATATGATTGTCAGCGTTTGAGTACTTAGCAGGGTTGGCATACTTTGTGTCTTAAAATAACATGTATCATTAGGTTATGAAGAGACTTGTTCCTGTGAAGATGGCAGCAAAGCTCTGAGTCATCTCTGTGATCACTGTCTTTGCTCTTCCCAGAAGGTGGAACTGAGTCATGTCTGCTTTCCTGTCACCAGAAAGTTTGATGTGATAGGAACAGATCTTCTTCCTTGATCAGTAAAGATAACCTTTTTCTTTTTTTTAAATTATGACTTACTTCTAGAATTCTTTGAAAATGTCCAGATTTGAGACTCTGCATTTTTAAAATTTAGTCTTTCATGTTCTTTTGGAAAATACCCCTGCTTTTATATTGAATGTACCTACAGCATTTCTTTTCTCAGCCTAAAATAACTCCACGAACTCTCTTTATATATATATATATATATTTAGTTTCTACTGTCCATGCCTATGTAATCAAATCTGCAAAATGAAGGGCATTTGTTAAAATTAACCATTCAGGTAGTATGGAAAGAGGGCTATATTTTCTAAGCACTGCATGTGCTAGACATATTCATATACACTCTTGTTGAAACTTCAGAAAAGTCTCGTGATGTGCGTGGTACTAGTTCCACCGTACACCGGTGAGAAATCCCAGGCCCACAGACTTTAACTCCCCCATACCATAAGCTAATAAGTAGCTGAACTGGATTTGGACTTCAAATGCACCATAGTGTTCACCTACTCAGTGAGACTTTTGTAGAAGAGATTCTTAAATTAAAAAAATTCCATACACGCTGTCCAAAATGTTAAATTATTAACATTCAGTGGACTTCTGATTAAGTAGTTGATATTCTTGTTCAGGTTACTTTATGCTCCAGCCTTAACTTCTTGACTGTTTAGGGATGAAATGTTGCACACCATGAAGCTTGGCAGGTCTTTCCTTGAGAATGGCATATGAACCAAAGGAATCCTTGCTTGGGTGTCTTGGAAACCCAGGACCAGACTTCGTCTTTAGTTTTTACAGAGAAGTGAAGAGCAAGTCATGCAGGCAAAGCGAATGGTCTGTATCCATGGAATGACAAGAATAGATGTGGAAGGGTAGGAGAGGGCTTGCAGAGCAGAGCCCAAAGACATTGCCTGAGAAAAAAGTCCTCTGGAGGGAAGAAGCTTTTTATAGTAGAGCCCTCGCTCTATTATATTGTTGCAGGAAAAAAAGTGAGACACGAGACAGCGGTCATCTCCCAGGTCACGTCTAAGGTTACGGCCGTCAAATCTTGGTCCTTGGCTTTGTGCAGGAAGGAATTCAAGAGTGAGCCATAGTAAAGTGAAAGAAAGATTATTCAGGGAGATACTCCAAAGAGAGATTGTGGGTCATCTCAGAAGGCAAGAGCGGCACAAGAGGCCCCAGGATATGGGGTAGTCAGTTTTATAGGGGTGGTTAATTATATAGGCTAAAGAGTGGGAGGAGTATTCCAGATATTTTGGGTGAAGGAGAGGAGATTTCCAGGAATTGGGCCACCACCCACTTTTTGTCTTTTTATGGTCAGCTTTGGAACTGTCATAAACTTCCCTGGTGGCTCAGATGGTAAAGAATCTGTCTGCGATACAGTAGACCCATGTTTGACCCCTGGGTTGGGAAGATTCCCTGGAGAAGAGAATGGCTACCCACTCCAGTTATTTTTGCTAGAATTCCATGGACAGAAGAAAGAGTCAGACACAACTGAGTGACTAACACTTGGAACTGTCATGGCACTGGTGACATGGCACTGGTGTGTCATTTAGCATATGCCAGTATATTACAAACAGTGTATAAGGAGGTCAAGGTCTAGTGGAAGTCAGTGCTCTTCCATCTTGGACCTAGTTGGTTCTAACCCAGTTTATATTGCATCCTCAACAGCAATGCCATTCTTCTAAAGGTTGTGCCCTGGCCCCTTCCTGTCTCAGTATCACTGTACTTTCTCAGTCCTAACTCCTGTCTGAAATGAAGTTGAAGACTTCCCAGGACTTGGTCTGCATCATTTTAAATGGGATAAGCTGAGCTTCCCTTGTGGCTCGGCTGGTAAAGAATCAACCCACAATGCCTGAGACGTGGGTTCGATCCCTGGGTTGGGAAGATCTCCTGGAGAAGGGAACGGCTACTGACTCCAGTATTCTGGCCTGGAGAATTCCATGGACTGTATAGGCCATGGGGTTGCAAAGAGTCAGGCACAACTGAGCAACTTTGATGACTCCTACTCAGCTGAGGCCATTCTCTGCACTTCTGGGAAGAGCCCCTCTCAGTGCAATCGCATCTGACAGTGGCTGTGGCCTCACTGAGACCTAGAGAGATAGTTTCCTGAGCTGGGCCACCTTGATCAGCTGCAGGTGGGGCTGTATTTGAAAAACTTGTTTGCAAAGAAACAGAATAAAAGTTGAAGTTAGGTTAAAAATTAACCCTATTAAAACAAACAAACAAAATCTCTATGGATATACTTGGTTCCAGAAAGAATTGTTCTTAGGTGCTTGCTGTGTTTCGCTGACAGAGCTGGCTTTGTGGGGGTACATTCCAGAGAGCACTAGGGAGCCAGAACACTGTTTCTGTAATAGCATTCACCTTCATTATCTGCTTAACTTTGCTTCCAGGGATCATTTGTAGCTTACTTTGTTTTGGGTTGGACTTCTAATTGTATATTATGAAAAACATTGTAAACAGTGTTTTTCATGCCTTTTTTTAAAAATAATTTGCCCCCATGAGTCTTTGTGGGGGTGGGGTAATCACAGTGCTGGTGCAGAAACCCATCCTATCAGAATGATCTGGGTAGATGTTTCAGACTGCAAAATCTCTTTTCCAGTCTCTCATCCCACTGATTCCCAGATGCCACCTCCCCAACAACATCCCTAGAAATATGCCATACTTTAAGACCGCCTACCCCTCCACCAAAACACAAGAAAGAAAACAAAAGTGGTCTTAAACTCACAGAGCAGAGTTTCTGAGTTTGCACAAGTTTCTCAGTATTAAAGTGGATCAGACCACTGACTCTTGTTCTATCTGGTCATCTTATCTGTACGATCCTCTTTATCTTGACCTTAAGGGAAAGTATACCTTATACTCTTGCAACTCAATTAAACACACACAGAGAAACAAAAGCTTCTTCGTGAAAACCACAGCAAAATAAAAAGTAAATCCAAAGTTAGTGTTTTCCTTCACATAGCTTGTTCTAGGTAGAGAAAAATTTCCTGTAGAATTTTATCTTTTCTGGTAAGACTTTTATGTTTGTGTTGACAGAGAGCTTTTAATTCCACAATGTGCTACTTTGTCAGAAGCCACATCATCAAACTTAGGGAAAGGTTAGGAGGCAAAAAGGATGTGGATAGACATGGTTAAGGGAGCTTGGAAATTCATCATTAACAAAAGTATGTGTGTGTGTAAAATGTCTTTGGGGGCAGAGTAGAGTGATCTATACAGAGAAGCCTCCAATGAGCCCTCTATGTTCTACTTGGACACAGGGGTCTCCATATTCTAGAAGGAGTCAGAGATGAAAGTTTCCTATTTCATCCACTTAGTGAAAACTCTGTGTTGTGTATGTCAAGACAGTAGTGTTGTGTCTGGACAATAAAGAGGTAGGGTCACAGTCCTCTCTGCTTTACAACATAGCATGAAAGGCCTAAATTAGATTTCTTCCAGGTAAATTCCAATGTGATGTAAAGGCCAGTTTTTTGCCTTCTATCACTGTGGCTCTTCATCTGCTCGCTAATATATATATATATTACATAGATGAACAGGTGTTTGATTCTATTATTAAGGCTTAAATTGCCTGCTCCTGGTAAATTTTGCCATTGATAAATTTCAGTTTTATTGAAAACAATCAGCCCCAAAGTATGAAAACTCATATTCTCTGCTACTTGTTGAAGGAGAAGAAGTTTGGTGTTGGTGGTGAAGAAGTTGGGAGAGTTCTAAGTTCCAGAGTAGGGAGGGAGGATCCTGCATAAATGAAGAAGAAAATGCTATATAAATTGGCCATTTTCACATCATGGGGTGGAGCACACAGAGGAGTTTTGCCTTGAAGTCTCTCTGTTCTGCCTCTGCAAAAACAGTGCTTCTGCACTGATTCATAGTTTTTTTTTTTAATATAAATTTATTTAATTGGAGGCTAATTCCTTTACAATATTGTATTGGTTTGGCCATACATTGACATGAATATGCCACAGGTGTACTCGTGTTCCCCATCCTGAACCCCCCTCCCACCTACCTCCACATCCCATCCCTCTGGGTTGTCCCAGTGCACCAGCCCCGAGCATCCTGTATCATGCATCAAAATGGACTGGCGGTCTGTTTCACATGTGATAATATACATGTTTCAATGCCATTCTCCCAAATCATCCCACCCTCGCCCTCTCCCACAGAGTCCAAAAGACTGTTCTATACATCTGTGTCTCTTTTGCTGTCTCACTTACAGCGTTATTGTTACCATCATTCTAAATTCCATATATATGCATTAGTATACTGTATTGGTGTTTTTCTTTCTGGCTTAATTCATTCTGTATAATAGGCTCCAGTTTCATCTACTTTCATTAGAATGGATTCAAATGTATTCTTTTTAATGGCTGAGTAATACTCCATTGTGTATATGTACCACAGCTTTCTTATCCATTCGTCTGGTGGTGGACATCTAGGTTGCTTCCATGTACTGGTTTTTGTAAACAGTGCTGTGATGAACATTGGGGTACACGTGTCTCTTTCAATTCTGGTTTCCTCGGTGTGTATGCCCAGCCATGGGATTGCTGGGTCATATGGCAGTTCTATTTCCAGTTTTTTAAGGAATCTCCACACTGTTCTCCATAGTGGCTGTACTAGTTTGCATTCCCACCAGAAGTGTAAGAGGGTTCCCTTTTCTCCACACCCTCTCCAACATTTATTGTTTGTAGACTTCTGGATCGCAGCCATTCTGACTGGCGTGAGATGGTACCTCATTGTGGTTTTGATTTGCATTTCTCTGATAATGAGTGATGTTGAGCATCTTTTCATGTGTTCATTAGCCCTCTGTAGGTCTTCTTTGGAGAAGTGTATATTTAGTTCTTTGGCCCATTTTTTGATTGGGTCATTTATTTTTCTGGAATTGAGCTGCAGGAGTTTCTTGTATATTTTTGAGATTAATTCTTTGTCAGTTGCTTAATTTGGTATTATTTTCTCCCATTCTGAAGGCTGTTTTTTCACCTTGCTTGTAGTTTCCTTTGTTGTGCAGAAGCTTTTAAGTTTAATTACATCCCATTTGTTTATTTTTGCTTTTATTTCCAATATTCTGGGAGGTGGGTCATAGAGGATCCTGCTGTGATTTATGTCAGAGAGTGTTTTTCATATGTTTTCCTCTATGAGTTTTATAGTTTCTGGTCTTATGTTTAGATCTTTAATCCATTTTGAGTTTATTTTTGTGTATGGTGTTAGAAAGTGTTCTAGTTTCATTCTTTAACAAGTGGTTGGCCAGTTTTCCCAGCACCACTTGTTAAAGAGATTGTCTTTTCTCCATTTGTATATTCTTGCCTCCTTGGTCAAAGATAAGGTATCCATAGGTGTGTGGATTTATCTCTGGGCTTTCTATTTTGTTCCACTGATCTATATTTCTGTCTTTGTGCCAGTAGCATACTGTCTTGATGACTGTGGCTTTGTAGTAGAGCCTGAAGTCGGGCAGGTTGATTCCTCCAGTTCCGTTCTTCTTTCTCAAGATTGTTTTTGCTATTCAAGGTTTTTTGTATTTCTATACAAATTGTGAAATTATTTGTTCTAGCTCTGTGAAGAATACCATTGG
Organism: Tragelaphus eurycerus; assembly: GCA_935064755.1. Lineage (NCBI taxonomy): Eukaryota > Metazoa > Chordata > Mammalia > Artiodactyla > Bovidae > Tragelaphus > Tragelaphus eurycerus. The sequence continues at coordinate 23,777,753 of CAKXYN010000025.1, read as the reverse complement.
TAGCTTGATAGGGATTTCATTGAATCTATAAATTGCTTTGGGTAGTATACTCATTTTCACTATATTGATTCTTCTGATCCATGAACATGGTATATTTCTCCATCTATTAGTGTCCTCTTTGATTTCTTTCACCAATGTTTTATAGTTTTCTATATTATAGGTCTTTTGTTTCTTTAGGTAGATACATTCCTAAGTACTTTATTCTTTTTGTTGCAATGGTGAATGGAATTGTTTACTTAATTTCTCTTTCTGTTTTTCTCAGTGTATAGGAATGGAAGGGATTTCTGTGTGTTAATTTTATATCTGGCAACTTTACTGTATTCATTGATTAGTTCTAGTAATTTTCTGGTGTAGTCTGTAGGTTTTCCTATATAGAGGATCATGTCATCTGCAAACAGTGAGAATTTTACTTCTTCTTTTGCAATGTGGATTCCTTTTATTTATTTTTATGCTCTGATTGCTGTGGCCAAAACTTCCAAAACTATGTTGAATAGTGGTGGTGAGAGTGGGCACCCTTGTCTTGTTCCTGACCTTAGGGGAAATGCTTTCAATTTTTCACCACTGAGGATAATGTTTGCTGTGGTTTTGTCATATATAGCTTTTATTATGTTGAGGTATGTTCCTTCTATTCCTGCTTTCTGGAGAGTTTTTATCATAAATGGATGTTGAATTTTGTCAAAGGCTTTCTCTGCATCTATTGAGATAATCATATGGCTTTTATTTTTCAATTCGTTAATGTTGTGTATTACATTGATTGATTTGCAGATATTGAAGAATCCTGGGATACAGCCCACTTGGTCATGATGTATGATCTTTTTAATGTGTTGTTGGATTCTGATTGCTAGAATTGTGTTAAGGATTTTTGCATCTATGTTCATCAGTGATATTGGCCTGTAGTTTTCTTTTTTTGTGGCATCTTTGTCAGGTTTTGGTATTAGGGTGATGGTGGCCTCATAGAATGAGTTTGGAAGTTTGCCTTCCTCTGCAATTTTCTGGAAGAGTTTGAGTAGGATAGGTGTTAGCCCTTCTCTACATTTTTGGTAGAATTCAGCTGTGAAGCCGTCTGGACCTGGGCTTCTGGACCTGGACCTGTTTGCTGGAAGATTTCTGATTACAGTTTCAATTTCCATGCCTGTGATGGGTCTGTTAAGATTTTCTATTTCTTCCTGGTTCAGTTTTGGAAAGTTGTACTTTTCTAAGAATTTGTCCATTTCTTCCACGTTGTCCATTTTATTGCCGTATAGTTGCTGATAGTAGTCTCTTATGATCCTTTGTATTTCTGTGTTGTCTGTTGTGATCTCTCCATTTTCATTTCTAGTTTTATGGATTTGCTTTTTCTCCCTTTGTTTCTTGATGAGTCTGGTTAATGGTTTGTCAATTTTATTTATCCTTTCAAACAACAACCAGCTTTTGGCTTTGTTGATTTTTGTTATGGCGTCTTTTATTTCTTTTGCATTTATTTCTGCCCTAATTTTTAAGATTTATTTCCTTCTACTAACCCTGGGCTTCTTCATTTCTTCCTTTTCTAGTTGCTTTAGATGTAGAGTTAGGGTATTTATTTGACTTTTTTCTTGTTTCTTGAGGTATGCCTGTATTGCTATGAACTTTCCCCTGAGCACTGCTTTTACAGTATCCCACAGGTTTTGGGTTGTTGTGTTTTCATTTTCATTCATTTCTATGCATATTTTGATTTCTTCTGTGATTTGTTATTCAGCAGCGTGTTGTTCAGCCTCCATATGTTGGCATTTTTAATAGTTTTTCTCCTGTTATTGAGATCTAATCTTTCTGCATTGTGGTCAGAAAAGATGCTTGGAATGATTTCAATTTCTTTGAATTTACCAAGGCTAGATTTATGGCCCAGAAAGTGATCTATCCTGGAGAAGGTTCCGAGTGTGCTTGAGAAAAAGGTGAAATTCATTGCATTGGGGTGAAATGTCCTATAGATATCAATTAGGTCTAACTGGTCTATTGTATCGTTTAAAGTTTGTGTTTCCTTGTTAATTTTCTGTGTAGTTGATCTATCCATAGATGTGAGTGGGCTATAAAGTCTCCCACTATTATTGTGTTGTTGTTAATTTCTCCTTTTATACTTGTTAGTATTTGTCTTACATATTGCGGTGCTCCTATATTCGGTGCATATATATTTATAATTGTTATATCTTCTTTTTGGATTGATCCTTTGATCATTATGTAGTGACCGTCTTTGTCTCTTTACAGCCTTTGTTTTAAAGTCTATTTTATCTGATATGAGTATTGCTACTCCTGCTTTCTTTTGGTCTCTATTTGAGTGGAGTATCTTTTTCAAGCCCTTCACTTTCAGTCTGTATGTGTCCCTTGTTGCAAGGTGGTTCTCTTATAGACAACATATATAGGGGTCTTGTTTTTGTATCCATTCAGCCAGTCTTTATCTTTTGGTTGGGGCATTCCACCTATTTACATTTAAGGTAATTATTGATATGTATGATCCCATTGCCATTTACTTTATTGTTTTGGGTTCAAGTTTATACACCCTTTCTGTGTTTCCTGTCTAGAGAGGATCCTTTAGCATTTGTTGGAGAGCTGATTTGGTGGTGCTGAATTCTCTCAGCTTTTGCTTGTCTTTAAAGCTTTTGATTTCTCCTTCATATTTGAATGAGATCCTTGTTGGGTACAGTAATCTGGGCTGTAGGTCATTTTCTTTCATCACTTTAAGTATGTCTTGCCATTCCCTTCTGGGCTTGAAGAGTTTCTATTGAAAGATCAGCTGTTATCCTTATGCGAATCCCCTTGTGTGTTATTTGTTGTTTTTTCCTTGTTGCTTTTAATATTTGTTCTTTGTGTTTGATCTTTGTTAATTTGATTAATATGTGTCTTGGGGTGTTTCACCTTGGGTTTATCCTGTTTGGGACTCTCTGGGTTTCTTGGACTTGGGTGATTATTTCCTTGCCCATTTTAGGGAAGTTTTCAACTATTATCTCCTCAAGTATTTTCTCATGGTCTTTCTTTTTGTTTTCTTCTTCTGGGATTCCTATGATTTGAATGTTGGGCATTTGACATTGTCCCAGAGGTCTCTGAGATTGTCCTCATTTTTTTCAATTCATTTTTCTTTTTTCCTCTCTGTTTCATTTATTTCTACCACTCTATCTTCTACCTCATTTATCCTATCTTGTGCCTCTGTTATTCTACTGTTGGTTCCCTCCAGAGTGTTTTTGATCTCATTTATTGCATTATTCATTATATATTGACTCTTTTTTTTTCTTCTAGGTCCTTGTTAAACATTTCTTGCGTCTTCTCAATCCTTGTCTTCAGGCTATTTATCTGTGATTCCATTTTGATTTCAAGATTTTGGATCATTTTCACTATCATTATTCGGAATTCTTATCAGGTAGATTCCCTATCTCTTCCTCTTTTGTTTGGTTTGTTGGGCATTTATCCTGTTCCTTTACCTGCTGGGAATTCTTCTGTCTCTTCTTGTTGTTTATACTGCTGTGTTTGGGGTGGCCTTTCTGTATTCTGGCAGTTTGTGGCATTCTCTTTTTTGTGGAGTTTCCTCACTGTGGGTGGGGTTGTACAGGTGGCTTGTCAAGGTTTCCTGGTTAGGGAAGCTTGTGTTGTTTTCTGGTGGGTAGAGCTGGATTTCTCTCTGGAGTGCAATGATGTGTCTAGTAATGAGTTATGAGATGTCAGTGGGTTTGGTGTGACTGTGGGCAGCCTGTATATTGAAGCTCATGGCAATGTTCCTGCATTGCTGGATAATTTGTGTGGTATGTCTTGCTCTGGAACTTGTTGGCCCTTGGGTGGTGCTTGTTTTCAGTGTAGGTATGGAGGCATTTGATGAGCTCCTATTGATTAATGTTCCCTGGAGTCAGGAGTTCTCTGGTGTTCTCAGGATTTGGACTTAAGGCTTCTGCCTCTGGTTTTCAGTCTTATTTTTAACAGTAGCATCAAGACTTCTCCATCTATATAGCACCATTTATAGACCATCTAGGTTAAAGATGATAAGTTTCTCCACAGTGAGGGATACCCAGAAAGGTTCACAGAGTTACATGGAGAAGAGAAGAGGGAGGAGGGAGAGAGAGGTGACCAGGAGGAGAAGAGGGGAATCCAAAGAGGAGAGAGCAAGCTCGCCAGCAATCACTTCCTTATGTGTGCTCCACAGTCTTGACCACTCAGAGATGTTGATGGAGTTACACAGAGAAGAGAAGAGGGAGGAAGGAGACAGAGGTGGCCAGGGGGGTAAAGGTGGGAATCAAAATGAGAGAGACAGATCCAGCCAGTAATCAGTTCCCTAAGTGTTCTCCGCAGTCCGGAACACACAAAGAGAGTCACAGAGTTGGGTAGAGAAGAGAAGGGGGAGGGAGGAGATAGAAGCGACCTGGTGGAGAAAAAGGAGAGTCCATAGCGGGAGAGAGCAGTCAAGCCAGTAATCTCACTCCCAAGTAAAAATGGGTACTGAAGATTGGGTTCTTAAACATACTGATTGCAATCAATCTGCCCCAAAGTATGAAAACTCATATTCACTGCTACTTGTTGAAGGAGAAGAAGTTTGTTGGTGGTGATGAAGAGGTTGGGAGAGTTCTAAGTTCCAAACAGAGTAGAGAGGGAGAATCCTGCATAAATGAAGAAGAAAATGCTACATAAATTGGCCATTTTCACACCATGGGGTGGAGCACACAAGAGTTGTGCCTTGAAGTCTCTGTGTTCTGCCTCTGCAAAAGCAGTGCTTCTGCATTGATTTATAAAGTTTTTTTTTTTTTAAAAATAAGATTGAAATTTGACATCTTTTATAATTATGGCAGTTACACTAGAGTGTTTATTGCATTTATCCCCAAGTAGATAAGCATGTACTAAGTTGCTTCTGCCATGTACAACTCTTTGCAACCCCATGGACTGTAGCCCGCCAGGCTCCTCTGTCTATGGGGATTCTCCAGGCAAGAATACTGGAGTGAGTTGCCATGCCCTCCTCCTGAGGATCTTTCCAAGTCAGGAATTGAACCCGTGTTTCCTGTATTGGGAAGCAGGTTCTTTACCACTAGCGTCACCTGGGAAGCCCACACTTATAAGTGCAGTGACCTAAGATCATGATGAAGTTTATAGTTTTGATCTATGGGAGTCTCTGTGGTTGAGAGAATTAGTGTATTCCAAATTATAATTATAATTTATTGGAGTTAAATTTACCTTAGAAGTAAAGCAACATTTTCTACATTATGCTATGTAGAATATTAATTTCATGGGGTTTTAATATGTATTTTTTTTAAGTCCCAGAGCCAGTTAACTTTGGAGGAATATTGTTTTTTAAATTTTAAATATACAGAAAATACAGAAAAATTTTATTCATATTCTAGCCACAACTTGGAAACTAAAGTTAAAAATTAAATTATCACTAATAAAACATAAGAGCCTCAGGAATATTAGTTTATAAAAATCTCTAAGATGTTTATACTTAATATTACAAAATATTACAGAGAGAAATTAATTAGTACCTAGTGTAAGGTGATTTTGGGCTCCAACATCACTGCAGATGGTGACTGCAGCCATGAAATTAAAATACACTTACTCATTGGAAGGAAAGTTATGACCAACCTAGAGAGCATATTAAAAAGCAGAGATATTACTTTGCCAACAAAGGTCCGTCTAGTCAAAGCTATGGTTTTTCCAGTGGTCATGTATGGATGTGAGACTTGGACTATAAAAAGAAAGCTGAGCTCCAAAGAATTGATGGTTTTGAAGTATGGTGTTGAAGAAGACTCTTGATAGTCCCTTGGACTGCAAGGAGATCCAACCAGTAAATCCTAAAGGAAACCAGTCCTGAATATTCATTGGAAGGACTAATGCTGAAGCTGAAACTCCAGTACTTTGGCCACCTGATGCAAAGAGCTGACTCATTTGAAAAGACCCTGATGCTGGGAAAGATCGAATGTGTGAGGAGAAGGGGATGTCAGAGGATGAGATGGTTGGATGGCATCACCGATTTGATGGATATGAGTTTGAGTAAATTCCAGGAGTTGTTGATGGACAGGGAGGCTTGGAATGTTGCAGTCCATGGGGTCACGAAGAGTTGGACACAACTGAGCAACTGAAATGAAGATACATATCTTGTTCCTGGACTGACAAAGTGAAGAGTTGTCTACCAACTGAGCTTTAATTGTGTACAATCCAATGAAAGTAGCAACAGGCACTGATTTTTTAAAATGAAAAACTGATTCCAAATATATATGGAAAATGCAAAGGGCTTAGGACAGCTGTAACTATTTTTTAAAAAATAATAAAATTGCATGACTGATACCAGCTGATTTAAAGAATCCTAAGAGTACAGAATTGGTTTAAGAAAGAGGAACTGAACAATCTAGAGAATCAAAAATAGACACACACATACATAGTGAATTGATTTTTAAAAAGACTTCTAGGTGATTTATAGGGAAAATAAAATCTTTTCAACACATGGTTCTAGAACATTTGGGAAGAGTTACCAGACAGCAGTGACCTTCAACCTCCACTTTTTATTTAATACAAACATTCAAGGTGATCAGAAAGCTAACATAAAAGTTAAAAATTAAATCTATAGATATACTTGACAACATGGTTGAATCTCAAACGCATGGTTAAGTAATAGAAGCCATTTTCAAAAGAGCACTGCATGAATTCTTACATATGAAATTCTGTAACAGGCAAAACTTTCTATTATTCTGTAATATAAATCAGAACAGTGGAAAAAGGCAAGAGTGATGTTGGAAATGTTCTGTATATTGATGGAGATGGTAGATATACAGTTGTATTTTTGAAAATGTACTAACCTTTACACTTAAAATCTGTGCATTAAAAACGTCAAGCTAGTTTCCAAAAGCAATAACTTAATGAAATTGAGCATATTGCTTTTCCTCTTAAGAAAATATTATCACTAGCATTGTTTCTAAAGCTTCAGTCACCAGAACTCTATTGTATTAGGACTTTTCAGAGAAACAAAACCAATAGGATATATTCGTGGGGAGAGAGCGGTTGCCACTTGATTGTGGGAATCAGCAGGTCTGAAATCTGGATGGGAGGCAGGCCGGCAGGCAGACTAGGAAGCCCAGGCAGGTTTCAGTCCTGAGGCAGAATTCCTTCTTTGTGAAACCTCTGTCATTGCTCTTAAGGTCTTGAACTGATTGGATGAGGCCCATGGTCGATAATCTCCTCTGCCTAACATAAACTGATTGTAAATGTTAATCATGTCTGAAAAATACCTTCACATCCAGATCTAGACTAGTTTTTGCCAAACTAGGGCACCTTAGCCTAGCCACACCTAACCATCATACTTATGATGGTAGAGAACCACGCTAAACTCAGTTGGGAAACTAAAGGTGTTTTAGGTAAAAAAAAAAAAAAAAGTTCCAAGTTAAAGCAGACTGGCTTATAATTTATAATTAAAACATGTAGCCTATCTTTCTAGTTACAACTCTCAGCCATGTCAGTGAAGTATCATTCCCAAACTGTGGGCCTCTACAAGGGAGAGGGTAGTCTTACTTCTCTCATCTGCTTCACTTGCATCATCCCATGTGAAAGAATTACAAGTTTACTTACATCTATTTCAGAACAGTTATTGATCACTCATTTGATCCTCAAACCACTCTGTAAATGAAGTAGGAGAAGTTTTATTCCTTATTTTTTCAATAGAGGAAGGGTCAGCATCAACAAAAAGACATGATTTATCCAAAGATTGAATCATTGTTAAAATGTCATTATGTCAGGCATTGTTTTATATATAGGTATATATGTGTGTACACACACACACACACACACACACACCCGAGGGCTTCCCAGGTGGCATAGTGTGTACACACACACACACACACACACACCCAAACACACACAGACACACAGACACACACACACACACATATATATATACACATGCATTTGTTTTTATTGGCTGTACATGGTATGTGGGATCTTAGTTCCTGAACCAGGAATCCAGCCTGCACCCCCTCATTGGAGGGGCAGGGTCTGAGTCACTGGACCACCAAGGAAGTCCCTTCCAAGCATTGTTTTAGAATGTGAAGAAGTCACAGAAAATCTCTCTACTTGTGGAACTTGCCTTCTAGTGAGTGGGAGACAAAGGAAAAATAATAACAAAAAAATTGGATAGTAATTTAGAGAATCGTTGAGAGTGATAGTGCTAGAGGAAAGAAAATCCAGTGAACTAAGTTAGAGGGTCTTAAGAATCCTGCATGGGTGTTTGCCTCATTTAAAAGATGGAATTTAAGCAGAGGTTTGAGGGAACTGATGGAAGGAGCCTTGTGGATACTTGAATGATCAGTTCACTAGAGGAGACAACTAATGCAGAGTCCCAAAGCTTAGTAACTATGACTGAAACTGTGGTCTAAAGCCATTCATTCTTTTTTTTTTTTTTTGTCATGAGATGTGTTTTATTTTCATTAGTCATACAAATACTTTTTTATAATATCAGGTCAAACCAGGGAAGTGTTTTTCTGTCTGGCAAACTCATAACTAGTTCAGTTTGCTTACATTAAACAGACCTAAAATCACTCATTGCACATTCTTTTCAGCCACATTGCAGTTATTACTGTAGCCATCCTTATTCAAACACCCTACACCGAGCAGTCGTTTGGAGGGTCCCCTCAAAGACCCACAGGCCAGTGACCTCGGTGTGGAGTACCTGGATTCACAGCGCAACTTGTCACTTGTGTCCCTCTTGCGGGTGACTCTTACTCCACATCATGACTGTGCTCTCTAAGATGAAGAGGTAGAGAATTCCTCAGGCCCTTAGGAAATTTCACTTTGCTTGTTTCTTCTACACAGTGATCTCTTTGGCCAGCAGGGTGTTCTGCATCTTCATCTTCAGGTTGGCATTATTAAAGCTGGCCATTTCCTTCATGTCCAGCTTGTCTGCCATTTTCTTAAAACGGTCCAAGAAGTTACGCTCCAAGCCTACAGTCCTGCTGCTCTCTCTGGTGTTCCTGCAGCAAGAGACCTATTTCATTCTCTTAGCAAATAAACGTGGCACACTTCCTGCAAGCATAGTGCTAGGCAGGGGAGCAGCAGCAGTGCCCAAGGAATTCCTCATTTCTTGTTCTGTTCCCTGTATGAGTGGTTCCTTTAACCATGAGTTTCCATGGTGGCTCAGGTGGTAAAGAATACGCCTGCGATGAAGGAGACCCAGGTTCGATCCCTGGGTTGGGAAGATTCCCCTGGGGAAGCGGATAACCACCCAGTCCAGTATCCTTGCCTGGAAAATTCCTGGACAGAGGAGTCTGGCTGGTTACAGTCCATGGGGTCATAAAGAGTCTGCCTCATCTATGGAGTAGAAAGCCACTATAGGGGTCTTCAAACCTCTTCTGCTGTCAAAATTTTGTGTAGATAGTAATTATACATACTATTTTCATATGTATGTAGATGTTATAATTGATAAAGTCATTACTAATTTCATTCTTATTATGCATTCTTCAGGTGATAACTACTGAAAGTTCTACAATTATTCAGGGTGGTGTATAGTCTGTGAGCAATTGTGAAGTTGATAAGGGTCCTCCTCATTCTTGGTAATGATGGGAAAACCTCTTCTCTTCGTTGTGAGATTGCCAGATTGACGTTGGCCCAAAAAGCCACACTAACAGTTGCTGCTTCTAAAGACAAGGGAGGCCTTTGAAAATTTGCAACTGCAGGAAAAGCATGATCAGACCTGTGTTTTGGAGGATTTCTTTTTATTGTCAATTATCCAGGGGAAGCCAAATGGAATAAATCTATTGAGGAATGCTTATTGTTTAATTACAGTTACTTGGTTCATTTGGTAACACAGTGATCCAAACAGCACTGTACCTAATTCTTTGTTTCTGATGCTTACAAGAAATTCAAACCATAATTTCTCTGCATTATACATTATTTGAAGCAGTATTTCCAAGTTAGAGATGTCTTCTATCAAAAGTCAGCAAATAAAAATAGGTTTCTAGCTTAACCTTGGCCAGATACTTTGAAATGAAACAGTGGGAGCAATGAAAACAGAGCCTTGTCAGGGTAAATGCACATGCTAGCAGGGAGGCATTTGGTTTACGTGTCTGCAGGCTGATTTGGTGTTTATATGTTTGGATGAACTTTCATTTTAGCCTCATGTTTGCAAGTCTAGTTTTCTCTGTTTGAACTTTTAAATTTGATCTTGATATAGACTATGATAAAGCAAAGAACAGTTGTATGAGAGATATGGGAATATATACTTAATATCAGAGAATCCTTCTACTGATACTTAATGCTGAATGGTTTTAGGGTAGCGATACATACATTTTAAGACTTGAGAGAGACAGAAATCAACATACTCAGATTTTAAAGGCTAAAGCCGTTACCTCTTTGTAAAGGATTTCCAAAGCCTTTTTGCCTCGTATACATGTACTTGGGGATTCTCTGTGTGATGTGTATTATCTTCCTTTACAGTAGTCTTTCCTGCTCAGAAAAGCCATTACTCTGAAGATTATAACTAGTCTCTGATTCATTTCCTCACACTAACTATATACAAACCCTTGAGGAATTATCCTATATCATTGCTATGTTTTGATCTTTGATGTTGCTGTCAGGCAGAATATCAATGTCGAATTGTAAGAGTTGTTGGTGTTTGCATTTAATTCAACCTGTGTGGTACTGGCAACACTGTGAATATTCGTTCTTTGGCAGAACATATGCTTCTGACTTTGTTGCTGATTCAGATTTTCCGTGCATGTGGGTATGTGGTAGCTCTTGCTCAAGCAGCTAGCTGCTCCATTGCTAATGTTTCCCAGTTGCCAGATGGTAAATACGCAGCCACAGTTTTCCAGACAGTATTATTGTCTGGGCAGGAATGGATGCACACTATATATTTATTTTGGGTACTTTTTATCTCTGAGACCTTTAAATGAGATCTGGTTGCAGCAAAATGGCTCTCCTGTTGTTAATTGGCTTCTGTGAGTCCTCTGGTTTCTATCAGTACATTTGTTGTGCATTTATTCACCTTTAGGGGATATCTTCCCTTGTTACTACACTGTTTGCTACTGAGATAGTCTCAGTTATGCTCCTGCTAAGATTCACTCTGGTCCTAATGACCTAAGAAACTGCAACCACTGAAATCTACGTGATTATTCATGTGTTTATCCTCCGGGATCCAGGAGATTATGATGTTGAGACATATTAAATGTTTGTGTGGAAGTCATTCAATCGCATTTAAATTGACCTTTTTTTGTTTTCTTTTTCTATTTTTCTACTTTTTTTCATTATTATTACTAGAAAAGTTGAAATAATGGGTCTTTGAACTTATTTAGAAACTTCTCATGGAGCTGAAAGACCTGACAAATATTAGTCAATTGTTATTATAAAATACATTTGGGTTGGAAAATATGACACAATTGTCATTATCTTCAGATTATATTTGTAAAATGAGATACTTCTTTTGAAATGTGCATGAAAATAAATGCAATTTAATATCAATTATACTGTTCTTGAGAAGTTGGGCAGTTGATGACAAGTAATGTTATTATTTACTGAGGAAGGACCATGTTCTAACACTGAATTTAGGTCTCTAGGATCATTACCTGATATTATGATTGTTGTTTCTGTTGTTGTTTAGTTGCTAAGTTGTGTCTGACTCTTTGCAACTCCATGCACTATAGCCCACCAGGCTCCTTTGTCCTTGGGATTCCCCGGGAAGAATATTGGAGTTGGTTGCCATTTCCTTCTCCAGGAGTATCCCTGACCCAGGGATTGAACCCACATCTCCTGCATTGTCATGTAGATTCTTTACCATTGAGTTACTGCTGCTGCTGCTGCTGCTAAGTCGCTTCAGTCGTGTCCGACTCTGTGCGACCCCATAGACGGCAGCCCACCAGGCTCCCCCATCCCTAGGAAGCCAATGTTATGATTATAGTGACCTTGTTAGGGGGTTATCACCATGGTGTGAGGAAGCTGAGGCTTAGGAAGTTTCTGTAAGTGGTCCATGGTCTTGCTGCTATCAGAAGCAGATGTAGAATAGACTCTCAAGCCAGTCTGATATCTAGTCCTCTAATATTAACAATTGCAATACTGTAGGAAACATTGTTTGAATGTATTATATATACATAGATGTGTAGATGGAGAAGGAAATGGCAACCCACTCCAGTATCCTTACCTGGAGAATCCCAGGGACAGAGGAGCCTGGTGGGATGCCGTCTCTGGGGTCACACAGAGTCAGACACGACTGAAGTGACTTAGCAGCAGCAGCAGCAGATGTATATTAACCATTTCAATCACTGAGTATGGTTTTGAAACCATACCAATATCTGGGTCATTGAACATGTACTTTAATGCTAATCTCTTTTTTACAACACTCCTCTGCTTTGCCATATATTTGTCTCACACCACACAATTGTTCTCATTTCCCTAGCTATAAAATAACACAAAGTAAATATTACTTATAGATGGAAATCATGACTTCATCCCCAATCATGCATTTCCTCCTCACATGATGAAATGTTCCTCAAATGAAGAACTCTTCATTTATCTAAGATGACAAGCTAGGTCACATTGCAGCCTGAAGTGGTCATGCTGGGTATTTGCACTTCCCAGCTTTTACACATGCGCACTGATCTCCAACACAAGTATCTGCTTCAGCCATACAAACCTGCAGATCCTTCCTGATGCTCTTCCTAGTTTGGCTTCTGTGGAAAACATTTGACTCTCCAGCCTCTCATCAATCTATTTATCTTCTACATTCGCTCCCCAGTTCTTAACAAAGTATTATTTAATTTTTGCTTCATTCCATGTGCTCTCTGAACTATCAGATTGTGTATGTATATACCAAGTTGTGGTTGTGTTTCTTTTTACATGGAGCCTTGACGGTTTTCCTAATGTTTTGTGTATTTGTATTTCCTTCACGATAGCTATAATTGAGCTGATTACTGTTGATATTCGCTCTTTGTTTAATGAGTTGCTTTAGGTGTTTAACAGGAAAACGAAATAGCTAGTATAGTTATAAAGTTAATTTGCAGAAATTAGGCATGAAAAGGAATCAGGAAAATGACCTATTTCATATGTTTCCTCTGTTCTAGCATGGGTTATTAAAATATTAATAAAGCATCTTTCTGTCTAAACTAAGCAAAAAGCTGTTAATGTACTTATTGGGACATAGTCCAGAAATATTATCATGAAGTTCAGGCTTTGGGAACAGAAAATACCCTAGAAATTTGCTTGGTGACTGGGTTTGTGTTTTCAGTGTACCATGACTAAACCCATAGGAGTAAAGCAGGAAGGAAATCATAAGGTCCATATGCTCAAAGGGCCTAAAGTAATAAGCTTGGTAGCAGGAGGGTAATACCTGAGCAGTGACAACCTCATCTTTGTCATTTAGTCTCTACATCATTGAATAACATTTGATTATATAAATTAAAGCTATTTGAAATTTTGTTTTTAACTTTGCTATCATTATGAAATTGAAAAAAAGGTTTTCTTTTTATTAACTAATTATACCATCCTCTCTAAATTGTAACTGGAAAACTTTTTCTGAAGAGTGGAAATTATGAAACAAACAAAAGCTTTCATTAAATACTTCATTTCCAACTTCTTGTACATGAGAAAAAAATATTAAATTATAGACTAAAATTAGAATATTAAAAATATTTCTTAGATCTTGCCTGATAGCTGCATTCAGGCTTTCCAGGTTGCTCAGTAGTAGAGAATACACCTGCCAGTGCAGGAGATGAGGATTTGATCCCTGGCTTGGGAAGATCTCCTGGAGGAGGAAATGGCAACCCACTCCAGTATTCTTGCCAGGAGGTTTTATGGACAAAGGAGTCTGGTGGGTTATGGTCCATGGGATCGCAAAGAGTTGGACACAGTTGAAGCAGCTGGGCATGCACGTGACAGCCACATTCAGCAGTGTGTCCCTCGGGGAAAATGGAGGAGGGTAGAGAGCAGGAATGTGGGCCACCCAAGAACATGTTCCTTTTGCAGACTGGAAATCTGTTCTTCCCCTGTCCTGGAAGAGACTATGAGCACATTTTGGACCCATGGTTACTTTTGATTGCTTTTTATTGATCCTCTTTCTGGCGTTTTATAGTTGCTTGCTGGTCTTATTCCACTGTTAATTGGTGTGTAGATGGAGTTCACTAAGCAATTTGGACCTCCTGGCAGTAGTGGCCATTACCTAAGGATCTGGACTTGAACTTAATGCAGGGACCATGTGAGACGCTGAGTCTTATCCTTTAGGGAAGGGGTAGAAGCATGTGGGCAGGGCTGGGAGTTTTGAAAATAAGGCAATAAGGCTGTGTATGGAAATTTTGTAGCTAAAGGAGTAATGAACTTTGAGGGCTGACTGCTCAGCAACCGTGATCCCCTCCTTCCTTTTCTCATAGAACCTACATGCTGTTCAGCACCTTGTTGCATAAAGTCACGTGTCATAGGGAAAATCATCCTGTCCTTTGTTTCAGAGATGTACTGTTTGGTCTAAAGATAATCTTTTCTCCTTTGCTGATGATTGCTTTAGGGTATGACTGAATTCTGGCTGTGGGGATGCAGGGAGAAATTTTTTGGAGGCTTCAGGGAAATTTTTTTAGACTCTTAGAGAAGCCTAAGGAAAACCATTTTCACTCTCATCAGAGGAAAATAGGAAAGTCTCCATTCCTTCTATATCAGCAAAAATCAAACTAACCTCCAGATGAAGTCCACACTGATGACAGCAAGTGAAAATGGTGCAGAAACCCTGCATTCTTGGGACAGGGAACTGGGACCTTGATTGTAAAGCACTTGGGAGATTGAGACAATAATGTCCTCATTGTTTAAGACTTGATTTAGCGTGTTCTTTATCAGTCTTTTCTGACAAATTCTTTCTTTGGACAGATACATAAAGGGCTTAAATAAATCTCAAGGAATTTTTGTTACTTTGTCAACTCTGTCACTGGCACAGGATGGAAGTTAACAAGGGTGGAGATGGATCATCAGACCCTTTTTGGTCCTAAGTTTTTTGACTTAAGGTAGAGCAGTGTGTTGAAAGTGGAAGGACATAGGGTTGCCTGAAGAAATTCAAAAGGGTAAGAAAAAAAAAATCTCAGCACAACTCATGATTAAACTTTGGGTGAATTCTAGTTGCTTAAAAAGTGCTATGGGTGAGTCGACTTTGGAAGTGGAAATCGGGAAGCCAGTACTGATGCTTCACTAGTAATGATGTAATGTATTTATTTGCTATGAAAATAATAAATATAATTCTTTGAGCATCAATCTCCTCTTCTTAAAATGAGAAGTATGGAGTAGATGTTCTCTGAAGTCCCATGTACATCCAAATTATTTAGAGTAACACTACAAATTTCTATTGAAGAATTTATGGTATACTTATCTATTTAATACTTTGTTACGGAGGGGTTTTGTCCCCAATGGGCTTATGTTTAGGATGTTATTGAAATGATGTTTATAAACCAAAGTGAGAGTCTATACTGTTAATTTTCTGTTGAAACAAGAAATTTTACTGTGACTTACTTACCTCACCCACCCACCCACCTCCTAAAAATTCCTAATAAACCCTTTTATATTATGATAAACTTAAAAATTTTTTTCTATTTTTTTAATTATGAAAGTATGATAACATATTTACAGAAGACTTGGAAAATACAGGACAAAGTTACATATAGCTCCACTATATATTAAAATTATTTTTAAAGTAGATAAATTAAGATTTTTAGTTGCTGTTTCTTGTGGCTCAGCTGGTAAAGAATCCACCTGCAATGCAGGAGACCTGGATTCGATCCCTGGGTTGGGAAGATCCCCCTGGAGAAGGGAAAGGTTATCCACTCCAGTATTCTGGCCTAGAGAATTCCATGAACTGTATAGTCCATGGGATTGCAAAGAGTTGTACATGACTGAGGAACTTTCACTTTTTTTTCACTTCCCATACAAAACTCTCAAAAATTAATAGAATGAATATACAGAAAAATAGAGGAATATAATAGACCTGAAAGGTACCATGAACCAATTAACATAATTGAAATTTATACAATTTTCACACAACAGTAAGATATAAACTCCTAGACTATAAACTAGAAGATGCTTGAACATATCCAAGGACATAAAACAAGATGAAAAAATTTTATGCTCTAAAGTTATTAAAATCATACAGAGCTGTTCTCTGATCACTGTGGAATTATGTCATTAACTTTAAAAAATTTTAAACTTTTTAATACTAATTAAAATTATTTCAGGCATATAATAATTGACATAACTTATCCCAGAGAAGGTATTTCTCCTGCTATCCCTATTAAGGTTGGCTAATACCAATTAGTTGGACAATTATAGAAGAATCTGAAATAATGTATTTTTAGTTACATGTCAAGAGATATTTTATGAAACAGATGTAGAGTATGGATTACATATGTTTTTATTTATTGTTCAGTGGTAAATGTTTGCCATCCTTTCTAGCAGTTGAACATTAGGTTATAGACTGAGAAATAAATATTGATGATAATCAAAATTACACTAGTTCTGTTGCTCGTTAGTGATTAATTACATTGTTTCTCTGTGTATGCACTCTATATGGAATAGATTAAAAATCTGTGTAAGTTATTTACTGTAAACAAATGGAATAAGAAATAATAAATAATTGATATTTGTTGAAGAATATGAACACTGCTCTTTGGTTTGCTAATATTTAGTGTTTATACTATTTCTAAATGTTTCTTAGTATAAAGAAACATTGTTACATGTGTGGAGGAAGATAATTATACATAGGTTATGGAATAACAAGTATCACATTCTTGCACTAATTTAATAATTCATGCTTTTTTTTTGACTTGGGAAAAGTGCTCTATTTTCAAATGGAATGCTTTTTTGAAAAAACAAAAATGTACCATAATGAAAAAGCTTGGATTATAGCAGTGAAAATTGCCGATTTCATGCCATTAAGTTTCTGTCGTTGCTTTGGTGCATTTGATACCACATAATTTGTTTTGTTTATATCTTAAAGCCTGAGACTTGATAAAGACACATGATGATTAACAAAATTCATGAATTTGACCTGTTTATCACTATCTGTGTATTCTTACCCCTGTAAATTTGGTTGTGGTGATAACAAGACAGATTCTAAGTTTTTATTAAAACATTTTAATGGATATTAAGTAGTCATATTAATATATTTTAATTTGGAAAATAAATATGTTTTTAAGGTCTATAGTTCATAATCAGTTTTTTCTGTTAAGAAAGTCTTAAATTTTAATGTAATAGTTTCTTTAAAATACTTCCCATATACCTCAACCAGTGAGTAATATTGCCATATAAGCACCTAATGAGATTAGAAAAATTAGGCAAACACTTATGATTTGATGAATAAATCTGGCATTATCATTATATATGAAGGATAGCATTCTCTAATATAACAGAGAGCATAGCAGGTACACTCCTATATAATGTATTTGCTGCCTTCTTATAACTCTCAACTGAATTTTATTACTAATTAAGGGTTATAGACTTGTATAAAAGATTATATTGCTTTTTTTCAGCCCTTTCTAGCTATATGTTAAAATCACCTGCAGGCCTTTCAAGGTATACTAATGTCTGGGTCTTATCCCAAACTGTTAAATCAGAGTCTCTCAGGGTAGGGTCAGGAAATGGAATTTATCGCTCGAATTCCCCAGGTGATGATAATGTGCAGCATGGGTTGAGAACCTGCAGTCTATATGGTCCAACATATTTATAAAGTTATTATTATAACATTTCATTTGACTAAAACTTTATATACTTCTGTGAATTATATATTTATTTTAAAAAAACTAAAAATTTTAGCAACCTTTCCTTTGATTTATAACCTTATGATTTTATTGCTGATGTTCAGAAAGCATAGCTTTTTTTCATATAAACATGATCAATGAATGCAGTCTTTCCAAATTGTAATGGCCACTATTACTGGTCATTCTATGAAGAATTCTCTGCTGATGAAAATTAACATCAAGAATAGGTTTTTTTTTTTTTTTTTAAGAGATTTCTGAAACAGCTCTAGATGTTATTTACCACACAAATACATGGGAAAATATATTACTTTCCTATTGCTGGACTTCCCTGATAGCTCAGCTTGTAAAGAATCCACCTGCATTGCAGGAGACCTCTTTTCAATTCCTGGGTCAGGAAGATCCACTTTAGAAGGGCAAGGCTACCCACTGTAGTGTTCTTGGGCTTCCCTGGTGGCTCAGCTGGTAAAGAATCTACCTGCAGTGTGGAAGACCTGGGTTCAATCCCTGGGTTGGCAAGATCCTCTCGAGAAGGGAAAGGCTACCCACTCCAGTACTCTGGCCTGGAGAATTCCATGGACTGTGTAGTCCGTGGGGTCACAAAGAGTCAGATATGACTGAGCGACTTTCACTTTCAATAATTACTATTGCTAATGTAACTAGCTACTAATGGCATAAAACCTTGGGACTTAAGACAGCACTGATTAGTATCTTATAGTTTCTAAGACCAGAAGGCCTCAGATCAAGGTGTCAACATGGTTATGTTTCTTCTCAAGGCTTTAGGGGAAGGTGCCTTGACTCTGCTTTTCTAGCATATGAAGGCCGCCTGCTTTCCTTGCTGTGGGCTTTTCCTCCATCTTCAAAGAGCATTGCTTCAGTATGCTTCTACTGTCACACCTTTCATTCTAAACCTTTTTTTACCCTCTTGTAACTACTCTTGTGGTTGCGTTCACTTCAGCCAGATAATCTAGGGAAATTTTCCCATTTTGAGATCCTTAATTTAAGCACATCTTTCCATGTAAAGGAGTAATTAGCAAATCCACAATTTCTAGAATTTGAATAAGGACACCTTTAGGAGACATGATACAGTCTACCACTAGCAACTTTGAGTTAATTTCTTAATTTCAAATTAAGACTTTGTAAATTCTTAATTTCAAAATGCAGCTTTTTTTTTTTTCTTGGTTTATCAAAGAATACAGTGCTAAGAAACAAACAAAGAGAAATGGTAGCTCAGCTGGTAAAGAATCTGCCTGCAATCCCAGAGACACAGTTCTATTCCTGGGCCAGGAAGTTCCCCTGAAAGGGATATGCTACCCACTCCAGTAGTCTTGGGCTTTCCTGGTGGCTCACATGGTAAAGAATTTGCCTGCAGTGCAGGAGACTTGGTTTGATTCCTATGTTGGGAAGATCCAGCATAGGAGGGCATGGCAACCCACTTCACTCTTCTTGCCTCAAGAATCCCCATGGGCAGAGGAGCCTGGTGGGCTGCAGTCCATGGAATCTCAAAGAGTTGGACATGCCTGAGTGACTAAGCACAGCACAGAGTTTCAGTGGAGAGCATGACAGAAAAAAAAAAAAAAGCTTTAACAAAGTGAAAAATTGTTCAGGGAAATGTATAACGTGATCTGAAAACTTTGAATCAAATAGAAATATTTGAATTCATTATTTTATATCACTTCTCTTACTGTTTTACTATGCAATTAGAGTTTGATTTTCTAACATGGTGTCAGAATTGATGTTAGACTTGAGATACTCCAAGATACATACAATGATTATAATTCCTTATCCATGTCTCTATATCCTTTGTCATAAATGGAGACTGAACCAGATTTGTGTAGGGTTTGATGCCTAGGTCATGCAATGCAATTAATGCTCTTCATGTTGCTATAACAATATAATGAGTGCATGATGATGTTGTTGTTAGTGGCTAAGTCATGTCCAACTCTTGTGACCGCATGAACTATAGCCTGCCAGGCTCCTCTGTCCATGGAATTTCTCAGGCAAGAATAATGGAGAGTATAGCCATTTCCTTCTCCAGGGGATCTTTTCAACTCGGGGATCAAGCCCAGGTCTCATGCATTGGCAGGTGGATTCTTTACCACTGTACCAAATGCACAATAAATATTAGTTATCATTGGCAGTAGTTTAGCAGCTTTATCTTTAAAAAGTCTAGAGTAGAGACTATGCTCTCAGGACTAAAGATGTAATCAATATAGAGCCATATTAATAAATCATAAAAAAACTGACGTGCTAAAAAAAATGCTTACATAGACATTTTAGTGATAGCAAATTACTGTCTCTTGGTAGATAGATGTATCTTCTAGTATACATATGCTTACTGAATACTTTTATGTGTCACATACTCTTAGTAATATCCTGAGGGAGATATAATTATGTAAAAACAAGTCATTGATATTCTGCCTTCAACTGGTGTATAAGATCCTATTTAGGAAGGAAATTTAAAAGTACTCTGAGAGATCCAAAAGATGATTCTGGTTCAGAGAATAAAAAGTTTTTAATAATACTGTATATATACTACTTTTTTGTCTTAAAACCAAAGGAAAATGGTTTATCCCACTATTTTCCCAGTAATTCATGTAAGATTGTATGTGTATGCATGGATGTTTTCATTAGTCTTCATATTCCACCAATTCTTTATTTTCAATTCTAAAGCATTATAGGCGTAAGTGTGAATCTTCAGATGTTCTGCTCACAAGTGTACTTCATATGGTTTTGGAATAACTAATATCCCGTTTTGGGCTCCTCCCTAAACATCCCCAGATGCCAGCAGGAAAAAAAAAATCATTGCAAGTGCCATACCATTCTTCGTGCGTGTCAGTTCTATCTGTCACTGTCCTGCGGTGTGTTCCACTTTGTTCCTTAGGTGCCAAAGTCTTCCAAGTAACTACTCCATTCCTAAATTCAGCAGCCAAACTACTTCATCAGCAGCCAAAGAGAGGATCTCAAAGCTGCCTTTAACAACATTCAGATGTCTTAAACAAGTTCCAGTCAAATTTGAGGTTGGTCTTTTTCTTCCCCCTCTATACTGGACAACAGCCAAGAAACCTGTGTTAATCTCCTCTCTGTACTGTTTATATTTTCTTGAACATATCTTCTCTCTTATGAATTGATGGAAGAAGTTAGTACAGTCAGTGTATAGAAAGATACAACAAAACTTTACTTGGTAGTTGCAGTGCTTGGAACACCGCAATTGTTTAACACATCCACAAAAATTCCAAACAAAATAACTCCTCATTTGATGACCCATGTAATAAGATTCCCAGCTTTAATAAAATTATCATGTATTTACTGTTGCTATTTAGCTCCTACTGTGCTGTGCTTAGTCCCACAGTCCTGTCCAACTCTTTCGGACCCCATGGACTGTGTGTATGTGGACCGCCAAGCGCTGTTGTCCATGGGGATTCTCCAGGCAAGGAGAGTGGAGTGGGTTGTCATGCCCTTCTCCAAGGGATCTTTCCAACCCAGGGATCGAACCCAGGTCTCCCTCATTGCAAGGCAGATACTTTACCATCTGAGCCATCAGAGAATCCTGAGAATACTAGAGTGAGTAGCCTATCCCTTCTGCAGAAGATCTTCCTGAGCCATGAATCAAACTGGAGTCTCCTGCATTGCAGGTGGAGTCTCTAACAGCTGAGCTTCCAGGGAAGCCCATCTCCTACTATAGTTTTATTTAAAAGGAAAGAGACTATGTGAAGAAGAAACTTAATTAGCATCTTTTGTCTTTAGGGAGTGTTTTCAAAATTAAGTGTTCTGGGTTTTTAAATCATTTGCCTTTGAACTTTTTTTGTTGTCTTTGTTCAGTTGTTAAGTTGTGTCCAACTCTTTGTAACTCCATGGATGGCAGCATGCCAGACTTTCCTGTCCTTCACTATCTCCTGGAGTTTGCTCAAACTCATGTCCATTGAGTTGATGATGCCATTCAACTATCTCATCCTCTGTCACTCTCTCTGTCTCCTGCCCTCAATCTTTCGCAGCTTCGGGTTCTTTTCCAATGAGTCAGTTCTTCACATCAGGTAACCAAATTATTGGAGCTTTAGCATCAGTCCTTCCAATGAATATTCAGGGTTGATTTCCTTTAGGATTGGCTGGTTTGATCTCATTCCTTGCTGTCCAAGGGACTCTCCAGAGTCTTCAGCAGCACCACAGTTACAAGCATCAGTTCTTTGGTACTCAGTCTTCTTTATGGTTCAACTCTTTCATGACTATTGGAAAAACCATAGATTTAACTATACAGACTTCATTGCCAAAGTGATGTCTCTGCTTTTTAATATACTGTCTAAGTTTATCATACCTTTTCTTCCAAGGAGCCAGCGTCTTTTAAATTCATGGCTGCAGTCACTAACTGCAGTGATTTTGGAGCTGAAGAAAATAAAATCTGTCACTGTTTCCACTTTTCTCCATCTGTTTACCATGAAGTGATGGGACTAGATGCCATGATCTTTGTTTTTTGAATGTTGAGTTTTAAGCCAGCTTTTTCACTCTCCTCTTTCACTTTCATCTAGAGGGTCTTTAGTTCCTCTTCTCTTTCTGCCGTTAGAGTTGTATCATCTACATATCTGAAGTTATTGATATTTCTCCCAGCAGTCTTGATTCCAGCTTCTGATTCATCCAGCCCAGCATTTCACATGATGTCCTCTACATAAAAGTTAAATAAGCAGGGTGACAATATACAGCCTTGATGTACTCCTTTTCCAATTTTGAACTGATTCATTGTACCATGTCCAGTTCTAACTGTTGCTTCTTGACCTGCATACAGGTTTCTCAGCAGACAGGTAATGTGGTCTGGTATTCCCGTCTCTTTAAGAATGTTCTACAGTTTGTGGTGATCCACTCAGTCAAAGGCTTTGGCATAGTCATTGAAGCAGAAATAGATGTTTTTCTGGAACTCTCTTGCTTTTCCTATTGCAGTGGATGTTGCCAATTTGATCTCTGGTTCCTCTGCCTTTTCTGAATCCAGCTTGTACATCTGGAAGTTCTCACTTAATGTAATGTTGAAACCTAGCTTGAAGGATTTTGAGCATTATTTTGCTAGCATGTGAAATGAGTGCAATTGTATGGTAGTTTGGACAATCTTTGGCATTGTTCTTTTTTGGGAGTGGCCGAAAACTGACCTTTTTCAGTCCTGTGTAGCCACTGCTGAGTTTTCCAAATTTGTTGGCATACTGAGTACAGCACTTAACCAGCATCATCTTTTAGAATTTGAAATAGCTCAACTGGAATTTCATCACCTCCTCTAGCTTTGTTCTTGTAATACTTCCTAAGGCCCACTTGACCTGACACTTCATGATGTCTGGCTGTAGGCAAGTGGCCACACCATTGTGGTTATCTGGGTTATTAAGACTTTTTATTTTTTTTGGTATAGACTTCAGTGTATTCTTGCCATCTTTTCTTAATTTCTTCTGCTTCTGTTAGGTCCATGCCATTTCTGTCCTTTATTGTGCCCATCTTTGTATGAAATGTTCCCTTGGTATCTCCAGTTTTCTTGAAGTGATCTCTAGTCTTTCCTATTCTATTATTGTCTTTTATTTCTTTGCATTGTTTACTTTAAAAGGCTTTCTTTTATCTCCTTGCTATTCTCTGGAACTCTGCATTCAGTTGGATATATCTTCCCCCTTCCCATTTGCTTTTTGCTTCTTTTCTTAGCTATTTGTAAGCATCCTCAGACCACCCCTTTGCCTTCTTGCATTTGTTTTTCTTTGTGATGGTTTTAGTCACCACCCCCTGCACAATGTTACAAACCTCTGTCCATAGTTCTTCAGGCACTCTGTCTGTGAGATCTAATCCTTTGGGTCTATTTGTCACCTTCACTGTATAATCATAAGGGATTTGATTTACGTCATACCTGAATGGCCTGGTGCCTTCCCCTACTTTCTTCAATTTAAACCTGAATTTTACAGTAAGGAACTGATGATCTGAACCACAGTCAGCTCCAGGTCTTGATTTTGCTGACTGTATAGAGCTTCTCCATATTTGGCTTCAAAAAATATAATCAGTCTGATTTCAGTGTTGACCATCTGGTGATGTCCACGTGTAGAGTCTTCTCTTGTGTTGTTGGAAGAGGGTGTTTGCTATGACCAGTGTGTTCTCTTGGCAAAACTCTGTTAGCCTTTGCCCTGCTCTTCATGTTGTACTCCAAGGCCAAACTGGCCTGTTATTCCAGGTTATGTGTTGATTTCCTCCTCCCTTTGTATTCCTGTCCCCTGTGATGAAAAGGACATCTTTTTCTGGTATTAGTTTTAGAAGGTCTTGTAGGTCTTCATAGAACCATTCTACTTCAGCTTCTTCTGCATTACTGGTTGGGGAAAAGACTTGGATTAGTGTGATGTTGAATGGTTTGCCTTGGAAACAGCATTCTGTCAATTTTGAGATTGTACCTAAGTATTGCATTTCTGACCCTTTGTTGACTATGAGGACTGCTCCATTTCTTCTAAGGGACTGTTGGCAACAGTAGTAAATATAATGGTCATCTGAATTAAATTCACCTATTCCTGTTCATTTTAGTTCACTCTTTCCTGAAGTGACGATATCTCCTTTTGCCATCTCCTACTTGACCATGTCCAGTTTTCTGATTCACGACCTAACATTCCATGTTCCTACGCAAAATTGTTCTTTACAGCATCGGTCTTTACTGTCAACCCCAGACATATCCACATTCGAGTGTCATTTCTGCTTTGGCCCAGCCTCTTTATTCCTTCTGGAGCTATTTCTCAGCTTTTCTCCAGTAGCATATTGGATACCTATCAACCTGGGGTGACTCATCTTCCAGTGTCATTTTTTTTTTGCCTTTTCATATTGTTCATGGGGTTCTTAAGCCAAGAATACTGGAGTGGTTTGCTATTCCCTTCTCCAGTGGACCACATTTAATATCCAAATATTTGGGGATTTTCAATATGTATGTCAGCCATTGATTTTTTTTGTATAATTATAGGCAAAGAATATACTTTATATGATTTCAATTTTTTAAAATATTTAAAGTTTATTTGAGGACCTGGGATGTGGTTTATGTCTTCTTGGTGAAGCAACTTCCTTATCACTGTGTAATGCCCTGTTTATGGGAATTTTCCTTTACCTGGTGGCTCAGTGGTAAAGAATCCATGTGCAATGTAGGAACCCAGGTTCAATCCTTGAGTTGGGAAGTTTCCTCGGAAAAGGAAATGGCAACCCACCCCAGTATTCTTGTTTGGGAAAACCCATGGACAGAGGAGACTGGCAGGCTACAGTCCATAGGGTCACAAAAGAATTGGACATGACTTATTGACTCAACAAAACATGGTCTTCTTTATTTGGATTTAATACTGTCATTATAGCTTCCTTTTGGTTGGTGTATTCATGGTTGATTTTTTTCTGCCCTTCATTTTAGTTTTACCCTAACAATATCATTTTATTTAATATTGGTTTCTTGTAGGAAGTATTTTATTTACTTATTTTTTTAAATCCAAATTGCTTTATTTTCTTTTTTGTTTGTGTAGACCATTTATATTTAATGCAATTACTGACATGGTCAAGCTTGCATCTACCATTTATAATTGTTTTGTGTTTGAATACCATTTTTTGATTCTTTTTACTCTTTTATACATTAATTTGGATTGTTTAAGAATTTGTTAGCATTCCAATTTAATTTATATTTTATTAAAAACATTTTTAATGAAGTATAGTTGATTTACAATATTATGCTAGTTTCAAGTGTATTGGAGAGTCATTCTTTTCTAAAATATACATATTTTTTCTGCATCAGTCTCTTTCTCTCCTTCTTTTAGAGCTCTAAGAATATGCACGTCAGATTTCATATTTATATTGTCCTCCATGTTTCAGGGTGGCTTCCCTTGTAGCTCAGTCAGTAAAGAATGCCTGCAATGCAAGAGACCCAAGTTTGATTCCTGGGTTGGGAAGATCCTCCAGAGAAGGAAATGTCAACCCACTCCAGTATTCTTTTCTGGAGAATCCCATTGACAGAGGAACCTGGAGGGCTATAGTCCATGGGGTCGCAAGAGTTGGACACAACTTAGCAACTAAACCACAACCACCAAGTTCCTGAGACTCTACTGTCGTGATTCAGTTATATTCCTTCTTTTGTTCAGATTTGAAAATTTCAATAATCTATCTCCACAGTAAGTCTTTGCTCTATTGACCTTGATTTTTTTTTTAATTGAACTCAAACACCCCAAGGTCATCCCTTACAGCTCAGTTGGTAAAGAATCTACTTGCAATGCAGGAGACCCAGGTTCAATTCCTGGGTTGGGAAGATCCCCTGGAGAAGGAAATGGCAACCCGCTCCAATATTCTTGCCTGGAGAACCCCATGGACAGAGGAGCCTGGCAGGCTACCGTCCATGGGGTCGCAAAGGGTCATACATGACTGAGCAACTAAACCACCACCATCCATACCAAATTTCCTTTCTTGTTTTTTTAAATTACAAAATTTCCCTTTTTAAAAATTATTTTCCTTTTAATTATTGTTTAAATTTGTTGTAAATATATACAGCACAAAATTTAACCATTTTTAAGTATGCACCTCTGTGGCATTAAGTATATTCACATTATTGTACAGCCATCCTTGCATTCCATTTTTCATCTTGGAAAACTGAAACTCTCTAATGCATTAAATATTAACCTCTCGTTCTTACCCTGAACCTCTGGCAACAGCCATTCTGCTTTCTATTCCTATCAATTTGACCATTGTAAATTACCTTGTCTGAGTAGAATCATACAGTAGTATTCTTTTTATGACTGGCTTATTTCACTTAGCATAATGTCTCAAGGTTCACCCATGTTCTAGTGTGTGTCAGAATGTCCTTTCTCTTTAAGGTTGAATAATATTTCGTTGTAGGTATATATCACATTTTATTTATCCATTCATCTGTTGATGGTTGCTTCTACCTTTGATTATTGTGAGTAATACTGTTATGAACATGGTTATATAACTGTCTCTTCAAGATTATGCTTTCAGTCATTTTGGGTGTACTATAACCAGAAGCATTATAAAACTGCTGGATCATATTTTTAATTATTTGAGGAACTGCTACACCACTCTTCCTAGCAACTGCCCTGCTGTATATTCCCACTGACAGTGCACAAGCATTCCAATTTCTCTATATCATTACCTATACTTGTTATTCAGAGAAGGCAATGGCACCCCACTCCAGTACTCTTGCCTAGGAAATCTCATGGACGGAGGAGTCTGGCAAGCTACAGTCCATGGGGTCGCGAAGAGTCGGACACGACTGAGCGACTTCCCTTTCACTTTTCACTTCCATGCACTGGAGAAGGAAATGGCAACCCACTCCAGTGTTCTTGCCTGGAGAATCCCAGGGATGGGGGAGCCTGGTGGGCTGCCGTCTATGGGGTCGCACAGAGTCGGACACGACTGACATGACTTAGCAAAAATGCTTGTTATTTGTTTATTAATCTTTTGCTAATAGATTTCCTAATGAATGTAATTAGTGTCGTACTGTGGTTTTGATTTTCATTTCTTTGATGGTTAGCATCTTTTCAATGTGTTTATTGGCCATCTGCACATATTTGGAACTATATCCAAGTTCTTTGCCCGTTTTTTAGTTGAATTGTAGTTTATGGTTTCTTTGATGAGATATATATTATTCACTTCATTTTGAGAGTTTTTATTCTCACTTTATGGGATGTGGTTGTCATAAATGCTTAAATGCTTTTGATAATCCCACCCTCTGGGTCATCTTGATGTTGGTGTCTCTTTATTTTCTTTTGTCTTGACAGTTGTTGAGATTTTTCTGCCTCTTTGAGTTCCTTAGTTCCTATTGTTGTTCAATCGCTAAGTCATGTCAGACTCTGCAGCCGCATGGACCGCATGCAGCACACCAGGTTCCTCTCTCCTTCACTGTCTCCCAGAGTTTTCTCAAATTCATATCCATTGAAATTCTCTATTGCATTCAGTATATTTTAAGTATTATCCTGTGAAATTCTGTATCCCACTAAAATGTTGCCAAAAATGTGGATTTGTTTTGTTTTGACAGTGTATCCACCTAGTTGTATTCAGATTGCAAATCCTACCTTGCCTCCTGAGGGCTGTGGTTTCAAAGTCAGTTTAGTTTTTGAAGCTTTTGCAGTGTTATCCAATCATCTCACATGTGTGCCATCAGGGAAAAGTCTGGGACCTGAGCAGTGTTCTGCATCAAAGTTCAGTTTTCAAATCTTTTGCAGTGTTTATCAGAGTCAGTATATACATGTGCAGTTTTCAGAGTTTACCAGGACATTAAACACAGGTTTAGAGGGGGCTCTCTTTCTCCCTCTCTGTCATCTGTGTGGTTCCTTTGCACTCTTGGCTCTCAGGGACTTCTGTGAATTTGTAGCTCCAAAGGGTAAAGACTTCTGATTGCTATTGCTGAGTTGTGTTATGTGTGCATGCGGGTGTGTTAAATTGCTTGTCATTACCAACTCTTTGGAACTCTGTGGACTGTAGCCCGCAAAGCTCCTCTGCCCATGGAATTCCCCAGCAAAAATACTGGAGTGGGTTGCCATTTCCTTCTCCAGGGAATCTTCCTGACCCAGGGATCGAACCTGTATCTCTTATGTCTCCTGTATTGGTAGGCATGTTCTTTACTGCTAGCACCACCTGGGAAGCCCTATTGCTGAGTTTTGGATAAAGGAAAAATTCATAAGAAACATTTATATGAAATTTGTGTATATTGTAGAACAAATTCTAGATATATCTGTTAAATAAATCTTATATATGGATTTTTTAGGATAATTTACTTTTAGGATAAAAAACACAACTTCCACCTAATTGGTGAGTTCATTTTTCCAATAATGAGAATATGGAAAATGATACAACTGCCTATGTTAAAGCAAAGTCTGGTTTTGTATAAACCTTGGATTTGAGGCATAGTATTGTTTTGGATGAAGTCAAAGTTCAGAAGCTTTGGGGTTGATAAAAAAAATTCAATAACTTTTAGTCCAGAATGACTCATAGTAACAGGCAAAATGATTTTCCCCGTTGTTTAAGCTGTCATTCTGTTTCTTCGATTTAAATATTTTATTATCCTAATGGAATTCTTTTTATTTTCAATAGAAATGGAGATGAAATTAGGATACTTTAAAGAGTACTGTGATTTGAGTTTGTTATATTTAAAACTGAGCAGTTTCAGATTTCTCAACATCAGGCTTTAAAATTCTTGCAGTTTTTCAATTTTCCTTTATGTATGTTTACAAATCCATTTTGTTCACTCTAATGTTAAAACTGTGCCTGTGAGAACCATTTCCACTGGTTTCCATTTACTGCCTAAAAATACAGTACATTTCCACCAAGCCATATGAGCATATAACTATAAAGAATTCCCAGATGTTCAAAAAACAACAAAAATTATCTCCTGTTGTCTCAGTTGGAGACCTGAAGTGTATCTTGTAATTGTTTTTAAAATGTATAGAAATGTTTATAGCTTAGTTTTTTTATCCATCACCAAGTAGAATGAATATTATGTTATAGACTATTTTGATCTTAACTTGAATTTTATTTTTTGGCTTCACTGTGTCTTTATCACGGTTGGTGGGATTTCTCTAATTGTGGTGTTCAGGCTTTTTATTGTGGTGACTTCTGTTGCAGAGCATGGTCTCTGGAGCTCCTGGGGTTCAGTAGTTGTGGCTCTAGGACATAGGCTCAGTAGTTGAGACCCGTGGGCTTCATTGCTCTGCAGCATGTGGAATCCCCTAGGACCAGGGATCGAACCCGCATCCCCTGCATTGACAGGTGATTCTTGACCACTGGGTCACCAGGGAAATCCTTAACCTGAATTTTTTTGCTGAATAATGTAAGAGCTACTTTGAAATCCTGTTTGGAATATATTACTTGAAAGATATGTCTTCTAAATAATTAAAATTCATTGATCTTTTTCTTTAAAGAATTCCATATAAACATCCATGGTTTCCACTTTAAAAATTAAAATTTTGCAATTTAAGGACTTTGTAGTTGCTTGGGTACTTCATGGGAAAAAATAAAATTAGAACTGGGTACTATTATCTTCCTCTAATTCTGTGACTCTTTAAAACTCAGTTTCTCTTTTTCATTTAATAACTTTTCCTTGTGATTATATGCATGAAAGACTGGTGACTTCTGAGATATAGCTGATTTTAGTTGGAAGCAAATTTTTGAATAGGGATTGGTGAATTACTGCTCATGGGCCAGATCTGAGGAGTGCTTGTTTTTAATAACTAAAGTTTTATTGAAATGCAGTTACGTTCATTCATTTGTATTTCCTATGGCAGCTCTCATGCTATAAGAGCAGAGTTGAGTAGTTGTAACAAAGATGATTTGGCTCATAAAACAAAATGCTTATGACATCCTTCTTTACAGAAAAGATTTGCTCACCCTTACTTCGTAAGATGAAGGTTTCCAATCATGACTCTTGCATTTTCTCCTACATTTGGGATTATTATATAATTCAGTTTTCTGAGTTACATCAGGATGTTGCTATCAAGCCATAACTTACTTTAACTGAAACTTTGTTTTCAGGGTTTCACTGGTTCTATGGCTAAGAATTTAAGCTATTGCCAAGACTGCTGCTATTTTAGAAGTATATATTAACTTTGCCTGATTTTTGTATTGTTGCCATTGAAAAAAATATTTATCTCAGTAACCAGCTTCTTATATCTTTTTGTTTATTATGTTGACTTTGTTCAAATTGGCAGCCTAGCTTTAACTTCATTTATTAATTCAATAAATATTTAATCAAACTTTGTTATGCTCATCTTTGTAGTTTTTAGGTTACATAAAGGCAGCTTTTGTTTATTTGTTTGCCATATTTTTGTATAATAAGAGTAGATGTAAAATTCATAGGGTGTGATTAAATAGAGCTATTGTAACTCATGGATTCTCTGTTACAGAGATATTCCAATGCCCATTTTGTAAGTTTTTGTAGAGAAGGTAATCTTTTGATTTACCTAAGAATATTACATGTACTTTTAACCTAAAAACCTGTCAATATTGCTTAAGATATAACATCTGTTTATTAGTTTATTTAGAAATGTTTTATTGTTCATTATATTTAATGTTAGAGACTTACAAGGTACAATAGTAGACAAAATAGTTTAAAAAACCCACCAAAACTAACAAAACGGAAAAAATAAGACAGAACTTTTTAACTTCGCTATAACTTACATTGCATTAGGAGCAGACAGATAGTACTACAGAGCATTGTGGATTTCTCTAGCTAAAAACAAAGCACATCATGGATATCATGAATTTCAATGTTAGAAGACAGTTTTAGTTTCTTAGCAAGAAAAGCATTTCTGTTGTATGTTAGGTATACTGCTGACTGCTTGATAACTATATTGATACTTGTTAAAACGTCTTTATGTTCCTCTGAAGTGTTCGTTAAATGAGTTGGGTTTGAGACTGACAGGTTAAATATACTTTATCCATCACCTGCATACTTTTTCTAGATCTTCTATGAAGGTGATACATGATAAATATGAGTGCCACAGGTCAAAACATGTATAACTGCACATATGTAATTCAGAAAAGGAAAGCTATTAAGGGGTCTTCATTTGTCTACATTATCAGAATGTGGGTTTCTTCACCACCTAAATGTTAGCAAACTACTATTTTAAAAACCTGACATAGAAATGTCACATATCCAAACACCATCTTTTCAATGATCTGTTCTTGGGTCAGGAGGCTGTCACTGCAAGAAGAATTACCGTTTCAGATTCCTTGTGTTGGAAGGCATTCCTGTCCTCTGCTCTTTACCTTTTCTTGTCCCTAGGCACGCAGTCCTCATATCACATGCCACACTGCTTGTTCCTCAGTTTCCACACTCCGAGGTTGGAGCCGACCTCTGCAAGTGCCTGGTAACCACCCTTTCCACCCTAACTGCGGCCTCAGTTCCAGAACAATGGACCGTCAGGCTTCTCAGTGTCCCCTCTGGCCACTCATCCTTGTATGATTATAGAGAAGTTCCCCAATGTCTCTACTTTCTGATTTATGATGGGAGGGGAGTTGGGAAGCAGTCCTTTCTAATGTGGGCTTCCCTCATGGCTCAGATGATAAAGAATCTGCCTGCAATGCAGGAGAAGTGGGTTCAGTCCCTGAGTCAGGAAGATCGCCTGGAGAAGGGAATGGCAACCCACTCCAGTACTCTTGCCTGGCAAATTCCATTTTTACCCAAATAAGAGTGTGTAGAAGAGAAACCTTCTTCTGCCAGTTTGAGGAGAGAGGTGAAGAAAGGGACTCAAAGGGTGTTTTTAATAGGAGAGGAGGGAAGCTACAGTACTATTTGTAGTACAGTTCAGTTCAGTTCAGTCGCTCAGTTGTGTCTGACTCTTTGCGACCCCATGAATCGCAGCACGCCAGGTCTCCCTGTCCATCACCAACTCCCAGAGTTCACCCAGACTCACGTCCATCGAGTCAGTGATGCCATCCAGCCATCTCATCCTCTATCGTCCCCTTCTCCTCCTGCCCCCAATCCCTCGGCATCAGAGTCTTTTCCAATGAGTCAGCTCTTGGAATGAGGTGGCCAAAGTACTGGATTGTCAGCTTCAGCATCATTCCCTCCAAAGAAATCCCAGGGCTGATCTTCATAATGGATTGGTTGGATCTCCTTGCAATCCATTTCACCTTTATTGTCTAAATAAACTACTTGAAAGTATTTTTATCAGGATTATCAACAGGGTTGGTGCCAGGAGGATGCCACAGAACAAGTGGACCTGTTAAGAAATTGTGTGTGTGGTGTGAGTTAGTTACACAGTCATATCCATGGACTACAGCCACCAGGCTCCTCTGTCCATGGACTTCTCTAAGGAAAAATACTGGCCTGGGTTGCCATTTCCTACTCCAGGGGATCTTCCCAACCCAGAGATCAAACCTGGGTCTCCTGCACAGAAGATAGATTCTTTACAGTCTGAGCCACCAGGGAAGCCCAAAGTTAAGAATGTGTACCATGCCTTAAATGTCTGTGGCAAGGGAAAAAAATCATACAGAACTACTGACAGCACCATTTCTAGGAGAAAATTCTCCTTTGTTGAGGGGTGGGGTGGGTAAAGTTTTGAGGTTAAATTAAAATTAAGCAAATTCTGCAAAACAGACAAGTAGATCAGATCAGTAGCTCAGTTGTGTCTGATTCTTTGCAACCCCATGAATCGCACCACGCCAGGCCTCCCTGTCCATCACCAACTCCCGGAGTTCACCCAGACTCAACGTCCATAGAGTCAGTGATACCATCCAGCCATCTCATCCTCTGTCGTCCCCTTCTCCTCCTGCCCACAATCCCTCCCAGCATCAGAGATTTTCCAATGAGTCAACTCTTCCCATGAGGTGGCCAAAGTACTGGAGTTTCAGCTTTAGCATCATTCCTTCCAAAGAAATCCCAGGGCTGATCTCCTTTAGAATCTCATTGGATCTCCTTGCAGTCCAAGGGACTCTCAAGAGTCTTCTCCAACACCACAGTTCAAAAGCATGAATTCTTCGGCGCTCAGCCTTCTTCACAGTCCAGCTCTCACATCCATACATGCCTTGACTAGATGAACCTTTGTGGACAAAGTAATGTCTCTGCTTTTGAATATGCTATCTAGGTTGGTCATAACTTTCCTTCCAAGGAGTAAGCATCTTAGTATATAAAAATACTCAAAACATTTCATTGTTTAAATTTTAATATAAATTAGATTTTAATTATAATGGGCTTAGCAGTCAGTGCTGAATTACATAAAAGGTAGGAGTAACATTTTAAATGTTTGCTGATGTTCTACAGGTGCCTCTTTATACTCAATAGGGAGAGATTTAAAGATGATGTCCTTTCAGCTAAAAATCTATTCTAAAATAAAAAATTTTTGCAAAAGTAAAAACTTCCTAATGTTCCAGAATTTCTCCTCTGCCTGCCTGTTTCTAATCATTTGCTGATAAGTTATGTACAGTTTTATTTGCTTTCTGCCCTTGCAAAGGAAATGGGAGGATACAGGCAGAAAGCACTCTCTAAGCAGGAAGACAAAGAATCAGCTCCATAAGTTAAAGAAGTAATCACAACCACAAATGTTATTTAGTCAGTAATTTGTGTCTGACTCTTTTGCGACACCATGTACTGTAACCCTTCAGGCTCCTGTGTCCATGGGGTTTCCCAGAAAATAAGACTGGAACGGGTTGCTGTTTCCTTCTTTAGGGTATCTTCCCAACCCAGGGATTGAACCCAAGTCTCCTACATTGC
This sequence comes from Tragelaphus eurycerus, assembly GCA_935064755.1. Lineage (NCBI taxonomy): Eukaryota > Metazoa > Chordata > Mammalia > Artiodactyla > Bovidae > Tragelaphus > Tragelaphus eurycerus. The sequence goes on along the minus strand of CAKXYN010000025.1, from coordinate 23,743,901 downwards.
AGGTGGATACCACTGAGCCACCAGAGAAGCCAAAAATGAATTAACTGACTACCTAAAAGAAATAAATTTTTAATAACAGGATTAAAAAAAGTAATCACACCCTACATTATAGGATACCCATGATATATACTTTCATATTTTATTTGATTCTAATAGCATATTTTAATTGAGGGTGTGAAAATTCTCTTAAATATACGAACTAATTAGACATGTTAGCTGCTGGTCACAGAAATTCAAAGCTTCCTAAAACAAGTATATTATTATCTCTACTGGGAAAGTCGTAAGTACTTGCTTATAATTTTTTTTATTAACGTTTGTCTTTGTCTTTATTTTCCCTCAGTACAGCCCTTCTCATTTTTCTGAATCTAAGAATTCTTTTCCTTTATCTAAGAAGGCAAAAAGACTACTGTTGCAAATAAACTTGTTTTAGCCAGTCGTTTAGAAGAAGCATGTGAATTTTATGGTTTACTTTCCATTTTTTAAAGACCATGTTTCTTCTTTTTTTTAAAAAAAACTATGTATTTGCGTCAGGCATCAGTTGCATCATGTGCGGCATGAGGACTCTCTAATTGTGGTGTGCTGGCTTAGTAGTTGCAGCCCGCAGGCTCTCTGGTTGTGGCACTCGGGCTCGCGCGTGTGAGGGCTCAGTCTCTGCGGCATGAGGTCTTGGTTGCCCAATGGCCTGTGAGATCTTAGTTTTCTGACCAGGAATGGAACCCACATCCCCTGAACTGCAAGGCAGACTCTTAACCACCAGCCCACCAGGGAATTTCCTATGTTTTCCTTTCCTGATGCCATCCTTGAGAAAGATGTTAGTGAAATGGTGATGCATTTGGGGGCAGAAAAATCTCTGGCTCAGGACCTAGTTATTCTTAGGCAACTGAATCACACTGTCAGTTGGCTGGACACTAAATATCATTAAGTTCATTTTTATTTCTTGAATTTTGAAGCCTTAGTATGTCATCCTTAGGCTACCTATGTTCTTGTTATCTGAGTAACACTGATCTCTTGCAAATGTTTAATATATTATAAAATAATAAAGTGAGGTAATCCTTTACCGGTTTGTGAGAAATCATCCACTTAGGTATAATTCACTTTACTGACTCTGAGTTTTAGATTATGAATCAGTTCAGTCTTAGTTGTGTCTGACTCTTTGTGACCCTGTGGACTGTAGCATGCCAGGCCATCATCAAATCCTAGAGCTTGCTTCAACTCAGGTCCATCGAGTTAGTGATGCCATCCAACCATCTCATCCTCTGTTGTACCCTTCTCCTCTGCCTTCAATCTTTCCCATCATCAGAATCTTTTCTAGTGATTCAATTCTTCGCATCAGGTGGCCAAAATATTGGAGCTTCTGCTTCAGTATCAATCCTTACAGTGAATGTTCAGGACTGATTTCCTTTAGGATGGAATGGGTGGATCTCCTTGCAGTCCAAGGGACTCTCAAGAATCTTCTCCAACACCACCATTCAAAAGCATCAATTCTTTGGCACTCAGCTTTCTTTATAGTCCAACTCTCACATCCATATATGACTACTGGAAAAACCAAAGCTTTGACTACATGGACCTTTGTCAGCAAAGTAATGTCTCTGCTTTTTAATATGCTGTTCATAGCTTTTCTTCCAAGGAGTAAGTGTCTTTTAATTTCATGGCTGTAGTCACAGTCTGCAGTGATTTTGGAGCCCCCAAAATAAAGTCTGTCACTATTTCCATTGTTTACCCATCTATTTGCCATGAAGTTGTGGGACTGGATGCCATGATCTTAATTTTTTAAATGTAGAATTTTAACCATATTTTTCACACTCCTCTGTCATTTTCGTCAAGAGGCTCTTTAGCTCCTCATCACTTTCTGCCATAAGGGTGATGTCATCTGCATATCTGAGGTTATTGATATTTCTCCCAGCAATCTTTATTCCAGCTCGTGCTTCATCCAGCCCAGCATTTCTCACGATGTACTCTGCATATAAGCTAAATAAACAGGGTCACTGTACAGGGTCACTGTACACAGCCTTGATGTACTCCTTTCCCAATTTGGAACCAGTCTGTTGTTCTACGTTTGGTTCTAACTATTGTTTCTGAAGCAACAGAATGGAGGAGGCAGGTAAGGTGGTCTGGTATTCCCATCTCTCAAAAATTTTCAACAGTTTGTTGTGATCTACACAGTTAAAGGCTTTGGTGTAATCAATAAAGCAGAAGTAGATGTTTTTCTGGAACTCTTTTGCTATTTCAATGAGCCTGTGGATGCTGGCAGTTGGATCTCTGGTTCCTCTGCCTTTTCTAAAACCAGCTTGAACATCTGGAATTACTTGGTTCATGTAGTGTTGAAGCCGGGCTTGTAGAATTTTGAGCACTACCTTACTAGCGTGTGAGATGAGTGCAATCATGTGGTAGTGTGAACATTCTTTGGCATTGCCCTTCTTTGGGATTGGAAAGAAAACTGACTTTTCCAGTCCTGTGGCCACTGCTGAATTTTCCAAATTTGCTGGCATATTGAGTGCAGCACTTTCACAGCATCATCTTTTAGGATTTGAAATAGCTCAACTGGAATTCCATCAGTTCCACTAGCTTTGTTCGTAGTGATGCTTCCTAAAGCTGGTTTGACTTCGCATTCTGGGATGTCTGGCTCTAGATGGGTGATCACACCATTGTGATTATCTAGGTCATGAAGATCTTTTTTTGTATAGTTCTTCTGTGTATTCTTTCCACCTCTTCTTAAAATCTTCTGCTTCTGTTAGGTACAGGCCATTTCTGTCCTTTATTGTGCCCATCTTTGCATGAAATGTTCCCTTTGTATCTCTAATTTTCTTGAGGAGAGCTCTAGTCTTTCCCATTCTATTATTTTCCTCTATTTCTTTGTATTGATCTCTGAGGAAGGCTTTCTTACCTCTCCTTGCTACTCTTTGGAACTCTGCATTCAAATGGGTATATCTTTCCTTTTCTCCTTTGCCTTTAGCTTCTCTTCTTTTCTCAGCTATTTGTAAGGCCTCCTCAGACAACCGTTTTGCCTTTTTGCATTTGTTTTTCTTGAGGATGGTCTTGATCCCTGTCTTCTGTACAATGTTATGAACCTCCATCCATAGTTCTTCAGGCACTCTGCCTAGCAGATCTAATCCTTTGAATCTGTTTGTTACTTCCACTGTATAATCATAAGGGATTTGATTTAGGTCATACCTGAATGGTCTAGTGGTTCTCCCTACTTTCTCCAATTTCATTCTGAGTTTGACAATAAGGAGTTCATGATCTGATTCACAGTCAGATCCTAGTCTTGTTTTTGCTGACTTTATAGAGCTTCTCCATCTTTGGCTGCAAAGAATATAATCAGTCTGATTTTGGTATTGACCATCTGGTGATGTCCATGTGTAGAGTCTTCTTTTGTGTTGTTGGAAGAGGGTATTTGCTATGACCAGTGCATTCTCTTGTCAGAACTCTGTTAGCCTTTGCCCTGCTTCATTTTAACTCCAAGGCAAAATTTGCCTGTTACTCCAGGTATCTCTTGACTTCCTACTTTTGCATTCCAGTCCCCTATGATGAAAGGACATCTTTTTTGAGTGTTTTAGAAAGTCTTGTAAGTCTTCATGCTATGCTATGCTAAGTCACTTCAGTCGTGTCCGATTCTGTGTGACCCCATAGACGGCAGCCCACCAGGCTTCCCCGTCCCTGGGATTCTCCAGGCAAGAACACTGGAGTGGGTTGCCATTTCCTTCTCCAGTGCATGAAAGTGAAAAGAGAAAGTGAAGTCGCTCAGTCATGTCCGACTCCTAGCGACCCCATGGACTGCAGCCTACCAGGCTCCTCCATCCATGGGATTTTTCCAGGCAAGTGTACTGGAGTGGGGTGCCATTGCCTTCTCTGGTAAGTCTTCATAGAACCATTCAGTTTCAGCTTCTTCAGCATTACTGGTTGAGGCATACATTTGGATTAGTATGATATGGAATGGTTTACCTTGGAAACAAACAGAGATCATTCCGTCGTTTTGAGATTGCACCCAAGTACTGCATTTCAGATTCTTTTGTTGACTATGAGGGCTACTCCATTTTATGTAAGGATTTCTTGCCCACAGTAGTAGATATGATGATCATCTGAATTAAATTTGCCCATTCCAGTCCATTTTAGTTCACTGATTCCTAAAATGCCAGTGTTTATTCTTGCCATCTCCTCCTTGACCACTTCTAATTTGCCTTGATTTATGGCCCTAACATTCCAGGTTCCTATGCAGTATTTCTCTTTACAGCATTGGACTTTACTTCCATCACCAGTCACATCCACAACTGGGCGTTGTTTTTGCTTTGGCTCTCCCTCTTTATTCTTTCTGGAGTTATTTCTCCACTGATCTCCAGCAGCATATTGGGCACCTATCAACCTGGGGAGTTCATCTTTCAGTGTCCTATCTTTTTGCCTTCAGAATACTAAAGTGGTTTGCCATTCCCTTCTCCAGTGGACCACGTTTTGTCAGAACTCTCCACCATGACTCGCCCGTCTTGGGTGGCCCCATAGGGCATGGCTCATAGTTTCATTGAGTTACACAAGGCTGTGGTCCACGTGATCAGTTTGATTAATTTTCTGTAATTATTGCTTTCATTCTGTCTGCTCTCTAAAGGATATGGATAAGAGGCTTATGGAAGCTTTCTGATGGGAGATACTGACTGTGGGGGAAACTGGGTCCTGTTCTAATGCTCAGGGCCTTTCTCAGTAAATCTTTATTCCAATTGTGTATTGATGGGCGGGGCTCTGTTCCCTCCCTGTTGTTTGGCCTGAGAGCAACCTGTGGTGGAGATGATGAAGACAGTGGCGACCTCCTTCAAAAGGTCCGGTGCATGCACTGCCACTCTCAGGGCCCGTGACCCTGCAGCAGGGCCCCCGGACCAAGCCTCTGCCGGAGCCTCCTGGACACTCATAGGCAAGTCTGGTGGTCTCTTGTGGGTCTCTGCTCCTTTCTCCTGGGTCCTGGTATGCACCAGGTTTTGTTTGTGCCCTCCAAGTGTCTGTTCCCCAGTCCTGTGTAAATTGTGTAATCAAATCCCATTGGCCTCCAAACTTAAATTCCCTGGGGATTCTCAGTCCTTTTTGCAGATACCCAGGTTGAGAAATCTGTTGTGGGTCTTAGAACTTTCTTAATAGTGTGAGAATTTCTTTGGTATAATTGTTCTGCAGTTTGTGGGTCTTCTGCTTGGCAGCTCTATGGTGGGGTTAATGGCGACTCCAAGAGGGCTTATGCCCCAGGCTGTGTGACCAGGTAGCTGCACCCAGAGCCCCTGCCCCTGCAGCAGGCCACTGCTGACCCGCACCTCCAAGGAAACTCAGACACAGGTCTGGCTCAGTCTCTGTGGGGTCTCTGGGTCCTGGTGCGCACAAGGTTTTGTCGGAGTCCTCCTAGTGTCTCTGGCGGGTGTATGGTTTGATTCTAAATGTGATTTCACCCCTCCCACCGTCTTGCTGGGGCTTCTCCTTTGCCCTTGAACGTGGGGTATCTTTTTTTGGTGGACTCAACATTCTCCTGTCAATGGTTGTTCAGCAGCGAGTTGTAATTTTGGAGTTCTCCCAGGAGAAGATGAGCACACGTCATTCTACTCTGCCATCTTGCTACAAGTGTATTAAGATTATGATTGATAATGTTAAATTATGAAATTATTAGACAAAATGTGTTAGACAAGTGTGCAGCCAAAGATTGCTTTATCTTTCAAAAAAACTTTTATTTCTTCATATATGAATGGATTCAATATTTTTCCCTTGTGAATTCCCATCCTTTTTTTTTCTTTTTTGTTCACATAATACATATACCTTTGACTGTGCTCCAGTAATATTTTTATCAATTTGAATGACATCTTGCCTTTTATAAGTTAGGGAAGATGTAACCCAGGTATTAGAGTGGAAATAAGCTGTATTTTCATGGTCTTTTCTTATTTGTGTGAGGCAGGCACGATGATATAATTGTGCCCTCTGAGGAGTACAGAAAGTCATGCTTCTGGGATTTGGGTTTCAGTTTCTGTAATCCTGCATTCCATGTGTGTTGGCACTGACTGCAAGTGCTTAGCTGTGTGGGGCTGTAATTCTACTTGAGTAGCCCCCTGAGGGACCACTGCTCCCCCAGGTACTGCCAGCCAAATCTAATTGTCACTGTTTGAGCAGTCGTCACTACCTGTTTCCTGAGAAACTTTACTTTCATTAACAGTTGTGTAAATAAAGCCATGTAGTATACTTCCCCCCCCCCCCTTTAGGGTGTACTGGTTAACATTAACCTTCAGTCTGAACAAATTGAACAGGATATTTTATTTGTACAGCCTCCGAGGGTTTGCTTTTAGTTTTAGGTAAACACCCTACTTTTTCTTACTAAATGGAATAAGACCTCTCTTGTTTTAATAACAAATGTCTTCTTGCTTCAGTGAGAATGTCATTGTCGGATCTCATTCAGTACTACATCAATGATTTGTGTGTGTGTGTTCCTTCATTCTTAATAACTTGTATTGGTCTGGATTCTGATGCAGGTTATTAAAAATATTGATTTATTTATGGCTGTGCTGGGTCTTTGTTGCTGCCTGGACTTTTCTCTAGTTGCAGAGAGCGGGAGCTACTCTTCTTTGCAGTGCGTGGGTTTCTCATTGTGGCGTCTTCTCTTGTTGGGGATCATGATCTAGGGTGCAGGCACATTGGTAGTCGCAGCACATGGGCTCAGTAATTGTGGCCTCAGGGCTCTAGAGCACAGACCAGTTGTGTTTGTGGTGCACAGACTTAGTTACTTTGTGGCCTGTGGGATCCTCCCGGACCAGGAATTGAACCCATGTCCCCTCCATTGGCAGGAGGATTCTTTTCACTGAGCCCTGGAAAGCCCTGGATTCTTAATGCAGGTTTAATGGGACAAACCACTGATACTAAGCATGAAAATAACAATACCTATTAATTTAATATTTATATGTTTTCCATCGTAGAAGTCTATTCCATGGTAGTACCTATTCGTAATAGTTCAGGTACATGTGTGCATGCTAAGTTGTTTCATTTATGTCCGACTCTTTGTGACCCCACTGGACTGCAGCCCACCAGGCTCACTGTCCATGGGATTCTCCAGTCCAGAGTAGTAGAGTGAGTTGCCGTGCCCTCCTCCAGGGGATCTTCCCAACCCAGAGACTGAACCTGCATCTCTTATGTCTCCTTCATTGGCAGGTGGGTTCTTTACCACTAGTGACACCTGGGAAGCCCCAAGAGTTTAGGTACAAAGCAGGATTTCCAGATTAACCTTTTCATATTCCATCATGAGATGCTTTCTTTTTGTTCACTTAATTTTAAACAGTTTCATATTAATGGGTTAAGAAAATATTACCTAAGTAAATCCAGTTGTAAGAACTATTTACTGGTGTCCAGATAAGCAGCTAGGTTTGAAATTATGGTGAATCTTCTGCTTAGCCAGTTCATACAAAGGAGATATGGACCCGTATTTTTTTCTTTTGCTTGACCTTGTTGATTTCTTTATGTAAATAGCATATTTTTGGTGTGTGTTTCTTCACTTCACATTTTTGTGTGGTGATTAGTCAAATGCTAAGAGCACATCAAGGAATAAGAAAAGTTATGGGTTCTAAACTACAAACAAATCAAATATAATAAGAGTAAAGAGGAAAGGAAACAACTCTTGAGTAAGTAATGTTTGCTTATTTATATAGTGTACTGGATATATAGTTTGAATTACACAATGCAATCTGTGCTTTCTATCAGAGTGCATGCATGTGCGCTAAGTCACTTCAGTTATATCTGACTCTGTGCGACCCTGTGGACTGCAGCCCGCCAGGCTCCTCTGTCCCTGGGATTCTCCAGGCAAGAATACCAGAGTGGGTTGCCATGCCCTTCTCCAGAGAATCTTCCTGACCTGGAGATCAAACCTGCATCTCTTACGTCTCCTGCATTGGCAGGTGGGTTCTTTACCAGTGGTGCCACCTGAGAAGCCCTTTCTATCAGAGTACAATTAACCAAAAAATATATTCATTGAACAAAACAAAATGATAAGCAAGTAAGTAAAGCTTCTATAAGAATGTGATGTTTAAGAATAGACATGCACTAAATAAAGAGATGGGGAAGAAATATTTAAGCAGAAGAAAGAGACTTGACACAGGATATGCACAGGATATTCAAGGGAAACAAAGAAATCAGTGAGATAGAAGTGTTCTCATCCTTGACTTTATACAGAGGTGTCAGTGGCTCAGAGATTAACTTGCTTGCCTATGTAAGACAGCTAGTAGGTAGAAACCTGGAATGTCCCCTAGCCCATTCCTTTTCCAACATGTACCACATGACCTCAGTGATGGAAACACCTTGATAAGCAATTCATATACCTGCATGCTCAGTTGTGTTCAAGTCTTTGTGGTCCCATGGACTGTAGCCCACCAGCCTCCTCTGTCCATGGAACTTTCCAGGCAAGAATATCGAAGTGGGTTGCCATTTCCTCCTGCAGTGGATCTTCTCAACCCAGGGATCAAGCCTGGATCTCCCACATTGCAGGCAGATTCTTTACCATCCAAGTCACCAGGGAAGCCCTTGATAAGCAATGGACTTGGCCATTTGGACCCCATGCCTTTATTCCAGACTAGATAACCCTTCTTGGGAAACCTGGGACAAAAAATGTTTTAATCTCTTAGAATATTTGAGTTTATTGATCACCTACTGTATAGATAGTATCTGTTAGGAAATGCCCCCTTCCCAAATATAACATTTCCTGTGCTTTCAGAGTCTATAAATCAGATGAAAAGATTTGATTTGGTCAACACAATCAGCTAGGAAGCAGTATATAAATAAATGCCAGTTTGTGTTATGTCCTACAAATTTTCTATAAACATGGAGAGGTTGGTGATGAAAGTAGGTTGGAAAAGATGGAGAAAGCTTTCTTTGAAGAAATAACAAACCATTTGAGGTCTGTACTTTTATGTTAAAAATAGGCAAATAGAAGGGTATTGGGAAAGGTGAAGAGATGGAAAAGAGCGTGACGCCTTCAGCAAAGGGGTGTGTGTTCCTATCAAAGAACAGTGGAGACCTAGTAAGGCCATGCTGTGACTCCTGAAAAGTAGTTCAAAGAATTTAAACTTGGCACAGTAGTTAGAAACACTGGAGGCTCTTGAGAAGGCCTTGCATTTTTAACCATTTGATAACTCACAGAAATTGTAGATTCTCCTTTATCTGTGGTTTGTTAAAAATGGCTTAGGCTATAACAACAGTCAGAGACATTCATGCAACTGTCTACTCTGGTGCTATTAAAAAGAACCATTTAAATAGAGCAATGTTTATGTTACATCTTTCTTCTTAGATTGTACTTGTGTAATTAACAAAGCCTGTTGAATAGAAATACAGGTTTAATTTTGTATACAAACAAGGATATTATAACACTTAAGAGGTGATGAATGAAGGGGAGCCATAAAGTGTTCATATGTAGACAGAATGTAATCAGGGGAATGGTGTACTTTCTTGCAATTGGAGAAAATATAATGTGGGATTTCGGCACTTTTTAAACGAAGGAAATGAGTGAGGATGAAGTAGGTAGGACCTCGTGGCATTGTTCATCCTGAAGATTATACAATATAAAGATAGGCAAGTCTGATGGCTCGGTCTGTAGGATGCTCTCCCAGAACACCTGGCAGGACCTCTCTAGAAGTTTACCTGAGCCGGTTTACCAACATGAGCTATGCATTTTTTTCATGTTTGGGCACTAGTGATTTTTACAGCAGTCTAACTGGAGTGGCTGGGAGAGGACGCATAGAGAGAGATAGAAGAAAGCAACTACGGCATCTTCAAAACCTTCTAAGTGTCTTCTAAGGAAAAAATGTTATTTTAAATTGTATATTTACACGTGGGTTCCATCTGGCAAAATGAACATAGGAAGTTAGTTAATTGGTCATTTCTTCCCATGTGTGATGGTTCCGTACATCAGTTGCTGCTTATAGCATAGTCTTGTGTTGCTCTGCTATGGCAAGAATACGTTTATGGCATTGATCTAATTCCTAGAACTGACGAAGGCTGAACATATTTCAGAAATGTGGTTCTTTTTTCCCAGATGTCAGAAACCAAGTCTCTGGGTTTGGTTCACAAGACAAATTAAAATATGTTATGTTCCTAGTGCCATTGTTAGTCCATTTTTTAAAAACTTAAACAGATCATTTAATCTCTCAGTCTTTCTCCTTTTTCATATGTACTATGCATAAAATTTACCAGTTTTATTAATTAAAAATATCCAGAATGTTTGGGTTTTTCTTGGAGAATGTGAGAGAAGATGAATAGAGAAAAGTTATGTATCTTTATTTTAGACAAGAAAGGAAATGGTAAGAAAACAGAATTATTAAAGTATTGTAAATAAAGTATTATTGTTTCTAGAGTCTGGTTATTGTTAGGTTTTCTTTGTGTTCTGATTTTTTTTTTTTTAATAAAGAAAACTCCAACTCTGTTATAGAAAATTATTTTTAATAAGGACAACTTTGAAATGCATCATAAATTTCTCAGTCACTAAAATATCATTTAGATTTAATGGTCTCTGTAAAAGTAATATGCTATGCTAAGTCACTTCAGTTGTATCCAACTCTGTGTGACCCCATAGACGGCAGCCAGCAGGCTCCCCTGTCCCTGGGATTCTCCAGGCAAGAACACTGGAGTGGGTTGCCATTTCCTTCTCCAATGCATGAAAGAGAAAAGTGAAAGCGAAGTTGCTCAGTCATGTCCGACTTTTAGCGACCCCATGGACTGCAGCCTACCAGGCTCCTCCGTCCATGGGATTTTCCAGGCAAGAGTACTGGAGTGGGGTGCCATCGCCTTCTCCGCTGTAAAAGTAAATGTGTATACAAAAGTTTTGAAAATCATTTTCAAGGAAAAGGTCTACAGTATAACAGTTGTTATTATAACACTATTAGACCCAAATTAAGGAAAATGTCCCATCACTGGGACAGCTGGTCAGTGGAATGATCACCTACTGGGATAATAAATTGGATTTAGACACCTACTTTGTAATTTACTGAGGGCAAGAATAATTAAGAGGAGGTTTTAAGCCTGATGGGCATTCCCTGGTGGCCCAGAAGGTAAAGAAGCTGCCTGCAATGCAGGAGATGTGGGTTCATTCCCTGGGTCAAGAATATTCACTGGAGTAGGAAATGGCAATTCATTCCAGTATTCTTGGAGAATTCCATGGGCAGAGGAGCCTGGCAGGCTGCTGTCCATGGGGTCACAAAGAGTTGGACGCCACTGAGTGACTAACATTTTTGCTTTCTTTTTTAAGCCTGACAGACTTGAGTTCAAATCTTGGCTTCAATTCTATAGTGACTGACTTAATCTCTCCTTGTATTTAATTACCTCATTTTAGAAAAAAGGGTAATCACAGGAATGTTCTAATGATTATATGAGATAGTTCAGTTCAGTCGCTCAGTCGTGTCTGACCCTTTGCAACCCCATGAATCGCAGCACACCAGGCCTCCCTGTCCATCACCAACTCCCGGAGTTCACTCAGACTCACGTCCATCGAGTCAGTGATGCCATCCAGCCATCTTATCCTCTGTCATCCCCTTCTCCTCCTGCCCCCAGTCCCTCCCAGCATCAGGGTCTTTTCCAACGAGTCAACTCTTCACATGAGGTGGCCAAAGTATTGGAGTTTCAGCTTTAGTCCTTCCAAAGAACACCCAGGACTGATCTCCTTTAGAATGGACTGGTTGATAACATATATACAAATATATTAACTGAGGTACCATAAATTAAATATCTTAACTATTAGGTCTGTGCCTTTGGGTAAGTCAACCTCTTTGAATATAAATGTCTTCATTTATAAAATACAGCCTCACAGGATTGCGTTCATCAAAACCTTGCATGAGATTGTATTACAAAAGCATTTTGGAAGTTGTCAAGAGGGAGAAACCAAAGATCATGGCCGTGTTTCTAACCGGACCACTGTTTCATGATGGAGTCTTTCACTGCAGTCCTGACATGAGATGGGCATCAGATTCATGGGAACATGTGATGAGTTCCATTCTGGGTACAATGAATTCAAGACTGAAGGACCTGTAGAGCATCAGAGCTCAGTGGAAGTTATGCACAGGGCACAAATTATCACTGGTCTCATTTAACATAAAGTGATAAGAATTTCTGCCTTTATCACATGCATACCTATTATTGGTAAAATATTATTGTTTTGCCAGCTACCATGACCCACTCCAGTGTTCTTGCCTGAAGAATCCCAGGGACGGGGAGCCTGGTGGGCTGCCATCTATGGGGTCGCACAAAGTTGAACATGACTGAAGTGATTTAGAAGCAACAACAGCTACCATGACTAAGCCACTTTTTCATATATCTGTGGTACCTAAAATGTACATCTTTTTAAAAACTTTCTTATAGGGTTGGAGCAAATACATATCTCACCTTGTGAATGGTCTTTGATCTGGGCATTGCTATGTTCTGATTGGTTAGTATGTGGTCTGAATGGTTCAAACATCTCTGAGTGAATCACATTCTTAAATGAAGATTGCACGTATTTTACATTTTCATGTAAAGTATTTTCTGTAAATAATTGTGCAGAGGTATAGCATCATGAAGGCACAATCTTTAGCTTGAAAAGTTGGAATTATGTCTATATTTAAGTTTTGTGTTTCATTTAAGCCATACTTGTATAAATGAAGTGGGAACATACTTTTCTCCAACTCGGTCACCTTCATCTTGGTCTTATTTGGCCAGGGGATGATTAGTTGGTTTCAGTTGAAGTTCCCTGTTGACCAAAATCTTTACATGTGCAGGCCTAGCCAGTCATATGACTGTCAATACTGAAACATCAGCTACACAAAGGTAGAAAAACCCAGTAGTCATACATGAGTATGTCAAGTCCAGGAGGCAGTGTGGGTAAGGCTTATTGTATAGGCTTGAGTTTGGCGGTATGCAGTAGTGTTGGCAGCATCCGAAGGAAACTTAAAGGACAAATTATCTGGTCCAATCTTGGCTCTGCTACCAAACAGCACTGCAGCCATGGACAGTTAGCTTAAATCTCTCTGAACTTAACTTTCCACATCTTTTGAAACTGGAATAAAAATAGTGTTTTCCTCATGCAATTGTGATGATAAAACACACATAAAAAATGGTAAAATGTAAGAGTAACAGAAATACTATCTATTATCATTATTACTCTTAGGATTTGGATGTAGCTGTTATCAATAAGTAGGAAATTGAAACCATAGATTTAATAGGATGTCAGAAAGCCTAGAATAGAATCCCAGGGAAGTTGACATTTAAGAGGTAGGCAAAGGAGTGTGGACTTGCTGAGAACTAACCATGCTGCAAGTATGGTATTTTAGAAACTAAGGTAGAAGGACATTTGAGGGAAGGAAGAATTAGTTCACATTACCAGATACAAGGAAAAAGCAGGTTGCTAGGTTTCACACCCCCAAGTGCCACCATTAGGTTGTGACTGTGTAAGTAGAACCCCTTGTCCCATGTTCATGTATTACAGAGTGAGTGGTGTACATGGAGTTGGTTAATGGAGGGAATCCTCAGACTCTCAGTGTCGAGTAAAGTAAGAACCTTAAAGCATTTGTTTTAAAATGTAGGAACGTGGTAACCATGACAAGGGCTGTGAGGGTGTTAGTCTAGGAGGAAATCAGATGGCAGGAAGATGAAGTCTAATGCTGCTGCTGCTAAGTCGCTTCAGTCGTGTCCGACTCTGTGCGACCCCATAGACGGCAGCCCACCAGGCACCGCCGTCCCTGGGAGTCTCAAGGCAAGAACACTGGAGTGGGTTGCCATTTCCTTCTCCAATGCATGAAAGTGAAAAGTGAAAGTGAAGTCGCTCAGTCGTGTCTGACTCCTAGCGACCCCGTGGACTGCAGCCTACCAGGCTCCTCCATCCATAGGATTTTCCAGGCAGGAGTACTGGAGTGGAGTGCCATTCCCTTCTCCGAAGTCTAATGAGAACATGGCAATTTGAAGACATTGATGATACCTGTGAAGAGGGCAGGCAGGAAGTGCAGGCCCTGAAGGAGACTGGCCACATTGAGGTTTCTTATTTTATGATGGGAAACCATGCTGATGTTAAGGAGAAGTTAAGAAGGCAGTGATATAAAAGAGAGAGGGGCTTCTGCGTAGCAGCAGTACATCCAGAGTCATGGGATATACAGGGCATGGTGGTTGTTCAGTCGCTCAGTCGCGTCTGACTCTTTGTGACCCCATGGACTGCAGAACACCAGGCTCCCCTGTCCTTCACCATCTCCCGGAGTTTCCTCAAACTCATGACCATTGAGTTGGTGATGCCATCTACCCATCTCATCCTTTGTCATCCCCTTCTTCTGCCTTCAATCTTTCCCAGCATCAGGGTCTTTTCCAGTGAGTCAGCTCTTCACATCATGTAGCCAAAGTATTGGAAAAAATATATATACTTATATGTATATTCATATAAGTATATGAATTCATAAAAGTATATAATATATATATATACATACTGTATATACATATATGTTCAGAAAGTATCTCTTTACCCATTTATTTGTGAAAAACTGAAAGTGTTAGTCACTTAGTCATGTCCAGGTCTTTATGACTCCATGAACTGTACCTTTCTCCATGTGATTCTCCAGGCAAGAATACTTCAGTGGGTTGCCATTCGCTTCTCCAGGGAATCTTCCTGATCCAGAGATAGATCCCAGGTCTCCTGCATTGCAGGCAGATTCTTTACTGTCTGAGCCACCAGGGAAGCCCTATTTATTTGTAGCACTACAGAATTCCCTCTGAATACTTTCCTACAGGAAATTAATTTTTACTGACAGACCTTTTTTTTTTTTTTCATGAGTACCCTTTGGCAATAAAAATCAAAGAGAAACTTTACTATAGAGTTCAATTCTATAATGAATTATAAAATATGTATGATTGTAACAAACCAAAACTTTTTATTCTGAAGTCAACATGAAAATTAGCAGAAACTAGATTTTAAATAATGGTTCTACCTCATATTTATACTCGTAGTTCTGTTTCAGAAGAAACTAAGATTCCATTAATAATTAACTGTCCCACATGTAACAAAAGAAACTGGCAGTCTTCCTAGTTTTATGTAATGATTCAGGAAGTATACTGAAATTCAGAATTTTTAATGGAATCCAGCCACTTTTGGAAAACACCAGCATTTGGGGTTTTCACCATATAGCTCTCTTTTAGCACTTTTGTATTTCCCTTTCTGTAGGGCCTCATAACAGGAAATTTTATTATGTCCATTTTGCTTAAAAGTTGGTTTATTTTTGTCAGCAAATCACTTCTAAATGTAGACACTCTTCAGATCAGGTTTTATAAAATTTGCTTTCCAAAAGTTTGCAGTTAAGAAGATGAGTTTCTTATTGTAAATATTAACATTTGCTAGTTTTAAAAGACCTGCTTTGAGGATTGATTTAAATTGGATAAACATATATCATAGATGTAGAGCCATACAAAGACTTGCAGTTTTCTAAACTGCTCGGACACATCCCCAAATTCAGTGGCTGAAACAAGATAGAAGTTTATTTTTCTCTTGGGTAACAGTCCGGATGGCTCCTCCAGGTGTGTTAGCAGCTCTATATCATGCAGGCAGTGCCTCTGCCATTTTGGGGGCCCAATTTCCAAAGTCACTGTTTGTAACAACTCCAAATAGAAGTGAAAAGAACAGAAGCCTTGGGCCAGAGATTTCCTTTAAGCAAGTCAAATAAAAGTTGCTCACATTGTTCTTGCCTTTATTCCATTAGCAATGAGGGATTAGTTGTACGGTCATACATGCACCGATGCAATAGACATGAACTTGGCAAACTTCGGGAGATGATGAGAGACAGAGAGGCCTGATGTGCTGCAGCCCATGGGGTTGCAAAGAGTCGGGAACGACTGGGCGACTGAACAGCAACATACATGTAGCAAAGGGATCTAGGAAATCTCCAGCCAGAAGCCATTTCTCAGACACATTTTACTATAATTGAGGAACAGAGAGAAAGTCCTTAGTGGACAGCTAGCAATATCATGCTAATGCTAATGCTAAGTCGCTTCAGTCATGTCCAACTCTGTGGGACCCCGTCCCTGGGATTCTCCAGGCAAGAACACTGGAGTGGGTTGCCAATTCCTACTCCAATGTGTGAAAGAGAAAAGTGAAAGTGAAGTCGCTCAGTCATGTCCGACTCTTAGCGACCCCATGGACTGCAGCCCACCAGGCTCCTCTGTCCATGGATTTTCCAGGCAAGATTACTGGAGTGGCGTGCCATTGCCTTCTTCGAGCAATATCATACATATATACAATTGAATGTATAGCGAGAAATGCAGTGATTTAAGAGCATCATCACACTCACTAAGAGATATTACAAAAGTAAAATTTTGGTTTGTCCCACATTAATATTATGCCAGATATATCTGTATTGTTGTAGATTCAGTCACAATACCTGAAGTTCATATAACATGTTTTGGATCTCTTCTCCACCCCCTCCTTACCCCTCAAAAAAGCTTGAAGGAAAATTAATAGTATATCATTAGATAAGAAAAATACCTTCTCTTGAGAAAATTTCTATCTGTACCTGTTCTGTTTTCCAGTTGCTTTACTTTCCTAAATTAACTATTCATTTCATTTATGAATTTATTCATAAGTATGTGTTTCCCCCTACCGTGTTTGGTCGTAAGTGTCATACTACCCAGCGATTAAGAGTTCAGAAGGGAAATGCATATTGTGACAGTAATGTGTCATACAGGTAATAGAGGGATGGCAAGAGAACAAAGTGTTTCAGAAAAGGCCTCAGAGAATAGATGATTCATACTCTGGGGTGTAAACGATGAATGGAAATGTCTACATTTACAAAAAGGGTAATCAGGAATAGTACATGAATTAAAAATGGCATATTCAAGGGCATGGGTCTGGAGAACTCCAAATTAGTTGACATAAATAGAGTGAAGGACCCAGAGGTGGAGCAGAGTCTTCAGAAGAACCTTGGATGCTATGCTGGTAACCCAGCATGACCCATTTAATGATTCTGAAACCCCTGAAATAGGTGACTGTGTCCCTCTGACTTTCATCACTGTGGAGCAGTCCTTACAAATGGTATTATGGAATATTTTATCTTTTCTTCCTAGCTTTTCAGCATGAGACAAAAGCTTGGTGTGCTGCAGTCCATGGGGCAGGAAAGAGTTGGACTTGACTCAGCAACTGAACAACAGCAGCATCACAAGACATACCATCATAAAACATAAGCTGGCTGATGTATTAAGCTCAATGCAGTTGCTCAGTCATGTCTGACTCTTTGAGACCCCATGGACTGCAGCACGCCAGGCTTCCTGTCCATCACCAACTCCCAGAGTGTTCTCAAACTCATGTGCATCGAGTTGGGGATGCCATCCTCTGTCGTGCCCTTCTCCTGCCTTCAGTCTTTCCCAGCATCAGGGTCTTTTCTAAGGAGTCAGTTCTCATCAGGTGGCCAAAGTATGGGAGCTTCAGCATCAGTCCTTCCAATGAATATTTAGAACTGTTTTCCTTTAGGATTGACTGGTTTAATTCATTAAGCTAAAATTACAAAGATAAAACTTTAGGGTATAAGTATTATTTACTTTTCATTATATAATAGAATAAGTTCACTCTAAATTTTAAAATGCAATATGCTGTAAATCTTTTTTTCTTTTTTTTAATATATTTTTTTACTTTACAATATTGGTTTTGCCATATATTGAAATGAATCCGCCACAGGTATATATGTGTTCCCCATCCTGAACCCTCCTCCCTCCCCATACCATAAATATACAGCAATACAAACAAGATTCATCCTTTTGCAATGAGAGTAGCAAGAACTTCCTTTTCTATGTATAAAATGAGTTTAAAAATGATATAACTTTTACATATAACTTTATGTACATATACATATATAACATATACAACTTTTTATATAAACTTTGATAATAAAATTTAAAGTAATCATTCTTTTTATCTTAAACCATGTAAAATGAAAATGTTATTATCATATAACACTTAGAAAATATTTCAGAAGTTCAACAAAAGTTTTTAAAGGATGCTTCTTGGTAACAACCACTGAAAGGGGTCAAGTCAGAGTAATGTGATTAGATTTGCTTTATAGAAAGGTCTCTTTCAGAGCAGTTTGGTAGGTGAATTGGAAAGAAATAGAGGTAGAAAGGGATATAAATGAAAAGAAAGCAAAGCCAGGCAAGAGGTGGCCAGAGCCTGAGACGTGCAGGAATGATGGAGAGGACATCACGTGATGTGAGTCAGGAGCCCCACATAGTGGTGAGCTGATGGGTCTTAGAAAATGAGAGGCCAAAGGAGTGGGAGGAGCCTAGAGTGACTTGGGTTTTAAGCCGCAGTCAGTGTAGATGAAGGTGATGGTAACTAGGGGAGAGGAAGTCAAAAATGTTTTGTTTTAAAATCTTAATTAATGTTTTTGATTAATATGATTACAATAATGTTCAGGATGACTTGGTTTTATCATAATGAATACACACGTAGTGCAGAATCGTTTCCATATGAGGACTTTCTCCCAACTCTTATACCTTCCAGGTGCTTGCATGTGTGCTAAGTCACTTCAGGCATGTCCCACTCTTTGCAACGCTATGGACTGTAGCTCGCCACGCTCCTCTGTCCATGAGATTCTCCAGGCAAGAATACTGGAATGGGTCACCATGCCTCCTCCAGGGGATCTTCCCGACCGAGGGATAGAACCTGTGTCTCTTAGGTCTCCTGCATTGGGAGACGGGTTCTGTACCACTAGTGCCACCTGGGAAGCCCTGTCCTTCAGGGTTCTTTAACCCTATTTGCTTATCTTCCTCACTTTGGTTTCTTCAAATCAGAGTAACAAATGCAAGTTTATGAATTTCACTTCTTGTCTCTTTAAGGGGAAAAAAAGAATAGGATATGTGCTCTGAAAGATTTCACCATATCTTAAAAACACTCAAAGTATTTCTCTTCTTTATCAGTAGCTTCCTGTGGTTTGCTTTGAAGTCTTTGTTATCAAAAGAATTAATTTATGAGTCTCTTCAGGGCATTAGATTTGGAGTACAAAAACTTGTATGCCTTTGCTAGCAGCTAACTTGCTATGTTGTGTTAGGCAAAAAATATTACCTCATTGGAGCTTAATTGTACTCTTTATACAATTAAAGGATTGAATTAGATCAGAGTTTCTTAAATCTTGATTGTTGATCTTACTTCAGGTGATCCATGAACTCGGTCAAATGACCTAGAAAGTCCTGAATCTGTTGATGCATATTCCTATAACAGGGTCCACAAATTTTATTAGATTCTTAGAGATCTAGGACACCCAAAAATAGTTTTTAAAAAACCCACTGTTAATGATAATTTAATGTATTTTTTTGTCATAAAGCTTCCATCTTTTGATGGCAGTGAAAATATTCCACATGACATAGTATAGAATTTTCTTAGACACAGACCTGTCATTTTATACATTCATTCCTGAGTCATGCTGTATCTTTTTGTTCCTTTGCCATCTTCTAAGATGGTGTAAATAAAGTCCCAGCATCTGGTGGGAGGGATGGAGTGGGGAGAATAAGTGAAGTTACAGAGGTCACCAGAAGGATGCTGTGTGTGGTCATGACTTGACTCTCAAGACTAGGAGCATATTTAGGTTTTCTTCCCTTCACTCACAAAAACCACAAGAAAGGATAAACACTTGGCACAGTCCTTTGAAAAAGCTGCTAATGTTTGTCCTGCTGCTGCTGCTAAGTTGCTTCAGTCGTGTCCGACTCTGTGCAACCCCATAGACGGCAGTCCACCAGACTCCCCCGTCCCTGGGATTCTCCAGGCAAGAACAATGGAGTGGGTTGCCAATTCCTTCTCCAATGCATGAAAGGGAAAAGTGAAAGTGAAGTCGGTCAGTTGTGTCTGACTCTTCGTGACCCCGTGGACTGCAGCCCAGCAGGCTCCTCCATTCATGGGATTTGCCAGGCAAGAGTACTGGAGTAGGGGGCCATTGCCTTCCTAGACACACAAATTGGCTGCAAAGTACAAGTGTGGGCAAAACTGGCCCAAAGCTTGTCTACCTCAGACAGAGCAAAGACAGTTACTGAGATGAACCAAGTGCGATAAATTGAGAGTGAGTGTTGACCCTAGAGCTATTTTTGAGTCTGAACCTTGGCCAAAGCTCCAGTAAACTAACCCAGACACCCTTCTTAAATTCCAGATAGCTTAATTATGTAGTAGTTACTTTTTGCTTCTCAGTAACTTGAGAGTATACAGAGTTTAGCTTCATTTGTATTTGCCTCATTAATGACAAAACAACATTTTAGTCTTTAAGAAATGTATACATTATGTTGACCTTAATCACACTTATTTGTGTTGCCCCTCCCTTTGACTTTCCCTCATATTCTTACCATATCCTGCTGAGTATTGCTTCTCAGACTGAGGTTAAAGAACCCTTTTCTGTTTCTCTTTATGTTTTTGTTTGTTTCAGTTCAATTCAGTTGCTCAGTCATGTCCAACTCTTTGTGACCCCATGAACCACAGCACACCAGGCCTCCCTGTCCATCACCAACAAACCCATGTCCATTGAGTCGGTGATGCCATCCAACCATCTCATCCTCTGTCGTCCCCTTCTCCTCCTGCCTTCAATCTTTTCCAACGTCAGGGTCTTTTCCAATGAGTCAGCTCTTTGCATCAGGTGGCCAAAGTATTGGAGTTTCAGCTTCATCAGTCCTTCCATTGAACACCTATGACTGGTCTCCTTTAGGATGGACAGGTTGGATCTCCTTTCAGTCCCAGGGACTCTCAAGAGTCTTCTCCAACACCACAGTTCAAAAGCATCAATTCTTCAGCACTCAGCTTTCTTTCTTTGTTTGGTTTTGTTAAATTATAATACCCTCAAATCTATCATCATATTTCTATTGTACCTCTGTTAAGGAGCTCATCATGTGACTCAACACTTTAAATTCTGTAGTATCTGAACTGGTCAATAATGTGTTCAGTGAGATGAGTCCTCTCATCATACACTTGGATAGTAAAGTAATATAATTTGGAGGAATCTTTGTACCGTTAAAATGAGGGGACAGTTGGTTTATGTTGATTATGTATGATAGCAGTAGCTGGCCCATGGTTTGGTAAAAGAAATAAATAGAGCAATGGACACCATGCAGCAGTGCATTACTATTCAAGACCAATAACATCGTTTTTATAAACTTTAAGAATCAATAGTAAAATATCAGTGTTAATTGAAGAGAACTGCATTAAAAACACTTGCATGTTTTGTTAGAAAGTCTCAAACACAAGAAAATTTTAAATGTAATCTCTAGATCTACTCTACTCACTGAGTCTCAGAAGAAATGGATATATCAGTGATTATATATTTTAATATATAGGCATGTGTTTTTTACTCTTACAGTCCTATGACAAATGTTTAATCTTGTTGTTCTGAGTATTTAGATGTGATATACTCCTTATAAGCATTCCTTCACATTCACTATATAATTCATGTGAGGAATCAAGACTATAATATTTAGCCAGTGCTCAGTAAATTTATTTATATTCAAGTTCTGGAAATAAAACCTTGAATACTGTTTTTATTTGGTTTTGGCACACTCCAATACAAGTAGTGGGCAGCAGGCCACCACCCCCATGAAGTTATTTATTGCCACTTGTGGTTGGACTACTTAAATGTAGTAAATCACTCTAGAGCCACATACCATTAAATTTTAAACAATTTACTCAATGAAAGGCTTTCCAGATGCAATTGTCTCAAATGTAAGTCTATAATTATGAGTTGAGTGGTTAAATGTCTGCATTCTGCTACATAAAACACAATTCAGATTGGCATTATTTTAATTAAAAAATTAGAATACAACACTGGAAGAAATGGTGATGCTCCATATTTTAATTCCAGCAGTTGCTTCTCACCTCTACCTTGAATTTATCCCTTGAGGAAAGTCGAAAAGTTCAAAATTAGGGGGCTATATTGTTACTTAAGGTGAAAATGTTAATTAGCACATTTTACACACAATTTACTTTTCTAGAAAAAAATCATTTAACCTTCCAGAAGTTCATGTTCCTCCAACGTAAAATGTCCGTCATAATTTCAGTGACAAGAGACCATTTTAGAGACAACTAAGTCAGTGTGAGACCTGTCGTATAGCACCTGCTGGGTATCTGTGCTGCATGGGACAAGTTAGGGTCCTTTGTGTGTGATGAGCGTGAGAAATGTGACTTGGTAGATGTATCTGCGCCTGCCGTTTGCCTGCAGTTTGCGTGGCCGTGTGTGTGTGTGTGCGCATGCTCAGTCGCTCAGTCGAGTCCAGTTCTGTGTGGCCCCATGGACCGAAGCCCGCCGGGTTCCTCTGTCCATCGGATTCTCCAGGCAAGAGTACTGGAGTGGGTAGCTATTTCCTTCTCTAGGGGACTGCCTTGCTTTATACAGTAAATAAATTCTGAGAGTTGACCAAATTAGGTTTTTAATTTTAAAGAATGGTAGGAAATTATTTATACTAGTAGTCATCAAATGTACTCAGTAAAGGAACAGACTGTAAACAGTTTAGATTTCATAGGTCACATACAATCTTTACCTCATGTTCTTTTCCATTATTTTAAAACCCCTTAAAAATATAAAAATAATTCTCTGTTTATAGATTGAAGAAAAATAGACCACAAAGCCAGATCTAACAGCTCACTCATAGTTTGCTGATCACTGGCTTACATTCATATTATAATAGTTTAAATACCTTATAGGTAGTTTATGCAAGAAATTATGAAAAGAAATTGACAACAAATCTTTCTGGTAGGCTAATAGATCTAGTGTATAAACCTAAATGTATATTGTTTGTTTTACTTAAAGCTAAACATAAATAAGACAGGCTACTAGGGAAGTGTTCCTTTGCCCTAAATGTTGAATTTCTAAATATGTAAAATCCAATTGTTTTGAGAATTTAGGCAATAACAAGTACACCATAAAATGCAGAGTAGAATTTATGCAGAAGAACGTACAAAGCTGATTTTCTTTCTGAAAAATGCAAAAGACTTTCTAGGATGCATATATTAATTAGAAATTTTAAAATAATTTAATATACAAAATACTAATAAACCCAATCAATATTTCTGCAGATATTTTGAAGAAAGCATTATATATAATAAGATTTTTATTGAATTGGTAATCTTAGTGCTGTACAAATAAAAACCAGGCTCTTGGTGGTCAGGATTGTGCATTATGTGTGTGTATATGTATTATGTAAAAATCAGTTTATAATTTTTTGCCTATTCCTTCAAAATCTACAAGAAATATATCTAGATTATTAAGCAAAGGAAACGAAAATCGAGTGCTCCCGAGTTTGGTTTTGGCAAGCTGATGGTTTCAGATGGTGATTTTTAAATTTTTGAAGTTATTTTGTCTTATATTTGTTATGAATGAAACTATTCTCTCTCTTGAAAGAGACAGCAAATTAACAAATAGGCAATTTCATGTAGGTGCTGAGACACCACACCCGTCTTGTTTACACTATCTTATTGTACCGCTCTTTGAACTGTGTCTTTAACAGAATTTTAAGAAAGCAACTATTTGTTGATTATTTCTTATTAGTGATTAGAGTATGGGATCCTTAGTATTTTTTATAGCATATGGTGCTCACTCAGGAAATTTTGCTTACTGACAGTCCTAATTCTCATTCACAGTTTTTTTTTTTTTCTTTTGTGATGTTTTTTTAATTCTAAAAATGACAGAATGTGCTTCCTTATTTATACCAGATTTTCAACATGAGATGAAAAGTCATTAAAAAGCCAGGGTTCATGTTTTCAGACTGTGTCAAGGGATTCCTGCAGGTTTAGTCCTGGCATTTAGCATCCTTAAAAATGGTGATTTGGCATCAGAATCACTTCAACATCCTTCACCAAAAAGTCTTTATATTAATCTTAACAGTATCCTTAATAAGACAGAGAGGTTTTGTTTGACTAGTTAAAATAAATTTTAGAAGTGCTAAAGTAAAAAGAAAGTTGCTGAGTATCCATCAACTGAGAGGAAATAAAACAAGTAATCCTAGTCCCCTAAATATCCCATTGACATTGTGTAGCATACAGTTTGTGATAAATATATAGTCACTAAAAATTGTTTTACTTATTTTATTAAAATATTTAAGTATACAAGATTTTACATAGTTATGGCATAAAATACTTCATCAAATTGCACCTGTTTTATCTTATGTAGAATTATCAAGTGAGATAAACTAAGCTTCTAGTAATACTTGATTTTTCTCTTTAGGAGGCCAAATGATTTTATAGATATAGTTAGAACTTAATTGTAATTTTCAATGGATGAATATTCTGGTAACCTAAGAAATTATTTTAGTGTGTAGGGATACCATGTATTATCTTTTTAAAGAAAAACACTGTTATATCTGAATGCTAAATTTTGAAAAAATGGAGAATACAAAATAAGGGCCTTGATTTCCTCAGTATTGATACAATGCCTGTACATGTAGTAATACAATTTTTAAAGACTTTATTATTATGGAAAATTTCAAACATACACAAATTAGAAGGAGTACTGTAATAAATCCTCATGAATCCATCAATTAGATTTAAGAATTAGCAGCACACAGCCAGGCTCATCTCAGCTATATCATTCTCTTATCCCATCTCCTTTTTTGAATACTCTAAGTCCTTGATGGATATTTATTTTAAATATAGTAATGTGTATATATGAATACCAAACTCCCTAACTATCCCTCCTTCCTCCCAGTAGCCGTAAGTTCATATGGGTTTGTTTCTGTCCTTGTGAATGAATTCATTTGTGTCTTTTTTTAGTTTTTAGATTCTAAATATTAGCAGCATTATATATTTGTCTTTCTCTGTCTGACTTGCATCACTCAGTATGACAATTTCAGTGTCTGTCCATGTTGCTGCATCATTTCATTCTTTTTAATGGCTGAGCGATATTCCGTTGTATCTGTATGTACCACCACTTCTTTATCCATTCCTGTCAGTGGTCATTTCACTGGTGATAGCAGGAAGAGGACGTGTGCGTGTTTCCTGCACATTCCTTGCAGAA
Organism: Tragelaphus eurycerus; assembly: GCA_935064755.1. Lineage (NCBI taxonomy): Eukaryota > Metazoa > Chordata > Mammalia > Artiodactyla > Bovidae > Tragelaphus > Tragelaphus eurycerus. The sequence goes on along the minus strand of CAKXYN010000025.1, from coordinate 23,718,948 downwards.
TGTTGTTCTAGATCCTGCATTCTATAAGACTGTCATAGACGGGGCTATCTTTCTGTGCTGTGGCAGGATAGGATACAAAGAGAAGTTTCCACTTCTTCAACATTTGAACCCTTTACGTTCTCGACTAGCAAGAGCCCAGCCTGGCTACTCATTGCTTCTCTGGAAAGCATTCAAAAAGAGGGATTCCTGGGATTAATCCTAGGTGAATGTGGATCGACTCAGTTCCTTCCAAATCACCAGTGACTTGATTCTTGGCGAGTTAGTTGTTCAGACGTGTCTGACTCTTTCTGACCCTATGGACTGTAGCCCCACCACGCTCCTCTGTCTATGATATTCTCCAAGCAAGAATGCTCGAGTGAGTTGCCATGCCCTCCTCCAGGGTGTCTTTCTGACCTAGGAATCAAACCCAGGTCTCCTGTACTGTAGAAGAATTCTTTACCATCTGAGCTATCAGGGAATCCATATATAACTAATTATTTTTAATTCCATCTTTGTTTTTCTAAAATCTGGTTTCATGGTTAATGTATGAAATTATGACTTGAATCTGCTATTGATTTTCCTTTGCTTACAGCAATGATATTACAGTTACAGTGACTCTTACAAAAGGCAGCTCATGGAATCGAGAGGCAGTGTAAAAGTTAAGGCGTTTTCTTCCTTTATGTAGGTTTCATATGTTAGTCACTCAGTCGTGTCCAACTTTTTCTGACCCCATGGACTGTAGCCCACCAGGCTGCTCTGTCCATGGAATTCTCCAGGCAAGAATACTGCAGTGGGTTGCCATTCTCCAGGGGATTAAGTATAAATGAAATTAAATGGAAGGAATTTTCAAACTTGGAAATAGTTAACTTTAAAAATAAACTTGAGGTTTTACTGATCCTTATCAGACAATATTCATTTTTCTGGATACAAATTGCCTCAAGCCTAAAGGGTACATTAGATGTTTTGAAAACTTAACTGAGATAGCATTTGATTTTTGTTTACCATTGAAATTATTTTCTGCTATGCATGATGTGAACTGTTTTTCATGTACTTTATTGCTTATCCACTTGTTTCGCTGTAGCATATCAACTTGTTTTTATTGTATTTGGCAGGCTTGTTTATTTCAGAAGGTTTGGGGTGCATTTTAAAAATGTTAGTTGGCAAGAAAATTTTTGAAGAACTGACCATACTCCATAGGTCTGCATCAGTACCCTTTCTTGAGGAGATGGTGTTACTTATTAGAAAGGTTTAGGAGTAAGAGGTGACGATTATTTCCAGATCAAGTCTTAGTTCACTTGCCAACTGTGGCCACATTCTACCTAATCTGGCCCACACATCTATTGTCACTTAATATTTTAGGCTCAAACATACTGTACCAAGGGCCACTCCTTCCTATCATGCATGTGCACAATTTTTGTGCTGTTGTTGTATTAATGACAAAATATTACAAATAAATCTCCATTTACTTTATAGAAAAACATAAATTGGCATATAAAATATATTTTTTGAATTTTATTTTGAATTCTATCTTTAATTGTATATCTTGCACTGACTTTATCTCACTTTCCTTGTAATGGAAGGTATAATAGGAGATAAATCTCTTGGTAATATCACAATTGTTCCAAATGTCAGCCAGTGCAAAGACATCATTGTTGTTGTTCAGTCACGAAGTCGTGTCACACTCTTTGCAACCCCATGGACTGCAGCACAGCACTCTCCTCAGGCCTTTACTGCCTTCCAGAGTTATTCCTGTCCATTGAGTTGGTGATGCTATCTAAACATCATATCCTTTGCTTCCCCTTCTCCTGTTGCCTTTGATCTTACCCAACATTAGGGTCTTTTCCAATGAGTCAGCTCCCTACATTAGGTGGCCAAAGTATTGGGGCTTCCCTGTGGGCTACAGCCTGCCAGGCTTCTCTGTCCATCGGATTTCCCAGGCAAGAATACTGGAGTGGGTTGCCATTTCCTTCTCCAGGGGATGTTCCCGACTCAGGGACTGAACTTGTGTATCCAGCTTGGCAGGTGGGTTCTTTATCACAAGGAAGCCCAAAGACATAAATTTAATATAGACAGATTGTAATGGTTGGCCCTTGGAGAACTTTGTGTATTGTAGTTTCTTTGGCATATAGGGATGATTGAAATAAATATTATCTATCCGCACATAAGTAATTACTATATATTTATCCACAGTACTGTAGTTTTTCTTTATAATCACACAGTCTAAATATTTTCTATTGGCCAAAATTCATAAATATTTCACTGTTGATAAAAAGAAAATAACTATGTCAATGAAAATGAGAAAATATCCTTCCTAAGTTTTTGTAGAGATTATACTTTTAAGAGAAAAACATAAAAACATGTGTCCAACTATTGTGTGTGTACAATAACTTACAAGGGGCTTTATAAGAAATTGCATTGGGAGAAATTAGATGTTCATATTAATAATTTCTGTGTGAGGCAGTGTAAATGGTGAGTTGAACAGGCAATATTGAGGACTGGAAAAGACAGGTCATTTCTGCTTGAGATGACTGAGAAATAATTCTTGGAACAGATATCAGCCATCAAATAGATATCAATATCAACTAAGATGGAAAATTCTGAAAGACCACAAATTATAGACATGAAGGCAGGAACTAAACTGCCATGGTATTAATAAGGAATCTGACAAGCCTGACACATAGTTGGCACTCAGCAAATATTTCTAAATTATGACTGAATGTTGGATTTTTAACTAAAGCAAAATTTATATACTGCAAGTTCTAGGAGATCGTGTTAGGCAAGTAAGGACAAAAATGGTAGAAGGCTTAAGGTACATGTTAATACGTCTTTGTTTATTCTTTGAACAATTATGTTTTGAATCCCTCCTATGTGCTGGAACCTGTGATACATACTAAAGCAAACATGTTCTGACCATCAAGGAGCTTAGCGTATAACTTAATTTAAGTGAGAAAAATTCATGTTTTATTTTTCTTAAAAGCAAAGTTCTGTTACTTGATTAATTTTTCAATATAGGTCATTAAGCAGCTACTGCACAAATGACATCAGTCTTAATAACTATGCTTGGCAGAGTCACGCACAAAAGACTGTGGGGATGTTGTAACCGTGCGTATTTATATCAGGCTACTGATAGAAGGCTTAATTTAAAAGGTGAATCCTTGGGAGTTTATAAAGGAGATAGATGAGAGGCATGTGGCAGGCATCAAGCAGATGCTTTTATGGAAGCCAGGGAATTGCTTCTTTTTGAGAGAAGGTAGGAATGGCACCTGTTTGATCATCCTAGTTTCATGATTTGAAATTTGTTCATGTGTTCTATTAACATTTCTGAAATGATAAGTTATGCTGAAGGTCTTAATTGAGTCACTTAAGGCTTTCATCCTCGATTTTCTATAAACAAACCATCTACTCTTTTGCTATTATTTGAAGACTTTAGTAAACACTCTTAAAAGAGAAATGCCTTTTAAAAATTTTTATTAATTTATTTCTGGCTGTGCTGAATCTTCATTGCTGTGCATGGGCTTTTCTCTAGTTGCGGCAAGTGAGGGCTACTCTCTAGTTGCAGCAAGTGAGGGCTACTCTCTAGTTGCAGTGCGCAAGCTTCTCGTTGCGGTGGCTTCTCTTGTTGTGGAGCATGGGCTGTAAGCACGTGACCTTCAGTAGTTGTGGCACATAAGCTTAGCAGTTGTGGCGCAGAGGCATGGTTGCCTGCAGCATTCGGGATCTTCCTGGACCAGGGATTGAACCTGTGTTCCCTGTTCCCTGCAGTAGCAGGCAGATTCTTTATTGCTACACCACCAGGGACATCCTAAGTAGAAACACCTGTAATGTGAAAACAGATACTGATTGACAGCATTTGAAGGAGGAGTTTGTGTCTGACTCTAGTAAGCAGAATAGTGGTTCCCCACAAAATGTCTTGGGTCTAACTTCTGCAACCTGTAAATATGATACTTGAAATGGGAAAGGTGAATTAAAGTTGCACATGAAAACAAGATTGCTAATCAGCTGACCTTCAAGCAGGGAGGTCATGCCAAGTGATCTAAGTGGGCCCAATGTGTTTGTTTTTTTTTTTATTTATTTTGATTGGAGGATAAATATTTTATAATACTATGTTGGTTTCTGCCATACATCAACATGAATCAGCCATTGATACATGTATGTCCTCTCCCTGTTGAACCTCTCTCCCATCTCTGACTCCATCCCACCTCTCTAGGTTGTCACAAAGCACTGGGTTTGAGCTCCCTGTGTCAAACAGCAAATTTCCACTGGCTATCTCATTTTACATTTGGTAATGTGTATGTTTCAGTAAGTGGAAGAGGGAGTCAGAATTTTCAGAATGATAGGAAATGAGTAAAAGACTTAACCAGGTGTTGCTGGCTTTGGAGATGGAAGGGGCCACAAGCCAAAGAATGTGGGTAACCTCTTGAGGCTGTCAAAAGCACAGAAATGGGTTCTCTGCTAGAGCTATTATCCCAGTGACATCTGTGTTATTCTTCTCAGCTGCAGAACTCTTAAGATAAATTTGTATTGTTTTAAGCCACTAAATTTGTGCTAATTTGTTATGGCAGCAGATAGGCAACTAATGTGTAAGCCCTTAATAGTGGTAAGGATCACTTACAAGTTATTGTTAGAAGCTTGAAAGAAAGTATTATATATTAATGACATAAGAATGTACAAATGGAATGTGAAAGTTATTAAAATTTAATCTCATAAATTTATTTCTTTTTAAAATTAATTTGTATTCACTTTCATGCATTGGAGAAGGAAATGGCAACCCACTCCAGTGTTCTTGCCTGAAGAATCCCAGGGACGGGAAAGCCTGGTGGGCTGCCGTCTGTGGGGTTACACAGAGTCGGACATGACTGAAGTGACTTAGCATAGCATAGTTGTTTTGGGGCTTCCCTAGTGGCTCAGTGTGGAGAAGGCAATGGCACCCCACTCCAGTACTCTTGCCTGGAAAATCCTGTGGATGGAGGAGCCTGGTAGGCTTCAGTCCATGGGGTCGCAGAGTCAGACACGACTGAGCGACTTCACTTTTACTTTTCATTTTCATGCATTGGAGAAGGAAATGGCAACCCATTCCAGTGTTCTTGCCTGGAGAATCCCAGGGACGGGAGAGCCTGGTGGGCTGCTGTCTGTGGGGTCTCACAGAGTCAGACACGACTGAAGCTACTTAGCAAAGTGGCTCAGTGGTAAAGAATCTGCCTGCCAATGCAGGAGACTCAGGTTTGATCCCTTGGTTGGGAAGATCCCCTGGAGAAGGAAATAGCAACCCACTCCAGTATTTTTGCCTGGAAAATCCCATAGACAGAGGAGCCTGACAGGCTATAGTCCATGGGATTGCAAAGTGTCGGACATGACTTAGTAGTTAAATATCAACAACAACACAGTTGATTTACAATGTTGTGTTAGTTTCTACTGTACAACAGAGTGAATCAGTTACACATAAACATATATCTCCTCTTTTTTTTAAAATTTCCTTCTCATTTAGATCACCACAGAGCACTGAATTAACCTCATAAGTTTAAATCATGATCTTGTTTAGCATAGATGCAAGTACATAATATTAAATAAAAACCTTCATGTACTAAACATTTTTTTAATTCTTGCAGATTAAGTAACAATGTTAAACAAAAATGAAGTAAGTTTGTGATGTAACTTAAGGAGTATAAAAGGGAGATGTGCTGTGTGTGCTTAGTGGCTCAGTCGTGTCCGACTCTCTGTGACCACATGGACTGTAGCCAGTCAGGCTCCTCTGTCCTTGGGGATGCTCCAGGCAAGAATACTGGAGTGGGTTGCCATGGCCTCCTCCAGGGGATCTTCCCAACCCAGGGATTGAAACCAGGTCTCCTGCACTGCAGGTGGATTCTTTACCATCTGAGCCACCAGGGAAGCCCAAAAGGGAGATATGAAAAGTGTGAAAGTGAAAGTCGCTCAGATGTGTCCAACTCTCTGCGACCTCATGGACTATACAGTCCATGGAATTCTCCAGGTTGGAATACTGGAGTGGGTAGTCTATCCCTTCTCCAGCAGATCTTCCCTTCCCAGGAATCAAACCGGGGTCTCCTGCACTGCAGGTGGATTCTTTACCAACTGAGCTATGAGGGAAGCCCATAAGGGAGATATATATATTTTTAAATATGGTAACAAGATTATAAATATGCCACCACCTAGATTAATTAGATATTAACAGTATAATAAAGTACCTTGAATCTGGTGGGTCGTGTTCTGTAGATCGTGATCTTGGTAAAGAGATATTCCATATTCTTTGTATATTCTTCAGGTTCCTAAAATTCATGATGAAGTCTGTGTTTCTGTGTGTGTCTGTCTGTGTATGTAGGGTATGTGTTTTAACAAAATATGAATATTTTCTCTGGTTTGAAGTTCCCAGGAGGATTTTTTTTTATATTGGGGCTGGGTTTCTTACATAAGATAATAAATGAAGGCAATGGCATCCCACTCCAGTACTCTTGCCTGGAAAATCCCATTGATGGAGGAGCCTGGTAGGCTGCAGTCCATGGGATCGCTAGGAGTCAGACACGACTGAGAGACTTCACTTCCACTTTTCACTTTCATGCATTGGAGAAGGAAATGGCAACCCACTCCAGTGTTCTTGCCTGAAGAATCCCAGGGATGGGGGAGCCTGGTGGGCTGCCATCTCGGGTAGCACAGAGTCGAACACAACTGAAGCGACTTAGCAGCAGCAGCAGCATATATAGTTTTTATAAATTAATATGAAACACATGCAAACTGCATTTTGACTCTTAAAGCAAATGTGCAGTTAATAATTTCTCAAGCCTTTTAACCGTTCTCTCATGAAGGTTGTCGTAGAAGAACTAGCAACAGATTGTCATTTCAGAAATGTTAATTCTCTTCGAAAGATGCTATTTTTGCCTTCCTCTGTCTTGTGGCTTGGAGAAGGCAAAGGCACCCCACTCCACTACTCTTGCCTGGAAAATCCTGTGGATGGAGGAGCCTGGTAGGCTGCAGTCCATGGGATCGCTAGGAGTCAGACACGACTGAGCGACTTCACTTTTACTTTTCACTTTCATGCATTGGAGAAGGAAATGGCAGCCCACTCCAGTGTTCTTGCCTGGAGAATCCCAGGGACGGAGACGCCTGGTGGGCTGCCATCTATGGGGTCGTACAGAGTCAGACACGACTGAAGTGACTTAGCAGCAGCAGTCTTGTGGCTAACTACCACACAAACTTATTGTCTCTACCAAGAGAATTTTGAGTCTTGATATCACAGAAACTTCCTGGGATATCAAAACTTAACTTGGCACATGCTTTAATAACTTTGACTGCTGCCCCATTTAGACTTAACTTACAAAAGATGTTTTCAAATAGCTTAATACCGCAAAGTTAGACAGTAAGTCAGCTGTACCATGACTGTTTTACAGTGTAGAAGAATATGTCATATTTGGCATAGACATTAGTTTCTCCAGCTTGTGGGTGGTATTCTCCTTGAGATCAGAAATTGTCTTGGTTAATAAAACCACGTTGCTAGATTGAAACTGAACAGATCTATCGGTCAATCTCACTATTGGCTTCTTGCATTATGTTTTTGAATTTATAATTTCTTATCACCAGTTGGATCCTTATCTGCTCTGCCTTCTTCCCTGGTTGTTGTGAAGCTCACATGACGTATTGTCTTGAAATTCATGTGAAATAACCTAAGGCATTGATTCCCAATAGTGTTTTCTCCACCCCACTTCCCCTAAAAGGGAATTACTTCATGATCAAATTGATTTGTGCAATGATAGTACTGTATTCCACTTGGGGAGACTCACGAATTATATTGACTTATAAAAGATTCTGGGTAGGGAGGCAGTAAAGTTAGGTTAATTCATTATTTCTCATGTTTTGTTGACCATGACTCCCTTTTATCACAGAATATACTTTATACATCATGGAATGTTATTTGGAAAAATGTCTTCAGACATAAATTTACACATGTGGATACTGAGGCCTTATGAGGATAAAATTTCCAATTAAACCCTTTATTTTCTTTTTTACATTTTGCAGATAGAGAACAACAGAGGTTTGGTAAGATTTTTATTATATTTGGAGTGATTTAGGAAGAATTCTCAGCATCTTTAGTTTTATAAGTTTATTTTTTATTTAATTATTATCATTATTGTTATGATTACTATTAATATGTGCCATTTGATTCTAACTAGCCCATTTCCAAAGTATTCATGGTAGCTCTAGTAAAAATTGTGCATGCTCTCATTTATTTTGAATACATACTAATGACTCAACTGTATTTGCATCCAAAATCATACTATAATAGGGACATTTAGATGAGGTTCAAAAGTTCTGCCCATTTCACTCAGTTATATGTAATACATGGTGATTGAATCCTGTGACATTTATCTACAGAACAAATTGTATGTAAGTAAATCAGCTACATGAATCAACTTGCCCTTGATTGCACATTTTACCGTAGTTACCTTTCTCAAGGGCCATTAGTTCCATTTAGACAGTACTGGCCAGCAGGTTGAAACCTTGTTTTTGCATGCCACACTGCTTAGTCTTCATGCTTTATCTTTCTTTTTTTTAATAAAAGTTTATTTATTTTTAATTGGAGGATAATTGCTTTACAATGTTTCATTGGTTTCTCTGATACATCAGCATGAATCCGTCATAGGTATACCTATGTCCCTTCCCTCTTGACCCTCCCTCCCACCTCCCAGCCCTCCATGCTCTATGATATTTCCACGATGTAGCATTCCTTCCAGTATTATAGATAAGGAATCTGAACTGTTGTATTCTCCCGACACTGCTACTTGTTACGGGAGCCACCGTTCTTCCAGTTACCTGAATCCAAGAATCACTTCTAATTATTCTCCATGTTCCAGCTAGAGCCAGTAACTAAATGCTCTGAATTCTAATTCTTCTATACTTCTGGTGTTTCACACTCTCTTTCTTCATTGTTGCTGTGATCATCATAAGGCAGGAGCAATGGCACCCCACCCCAGTACTTTTGCCTGGAAAATCCCACGGACGGAGGATCCTGGTAGGCTCCAGTCCATGGGGTCGCTAAGAGTCGGACACGACTGAGCGACTTCCCTTTCACTTTTCACTTTCATACATTGGAGAAGGAAATGGCAACCCACTCCAGTATTCTTGCCTGGAGAATCCCAGGGACGGGGGAGCCTGGTGAGCTTCCGTCTATGGGGTCGCACAGAGTCGGACACGACTGAAGCGACTTAGCAGTAGCAGGGGTAGTTTCCTAGGTCATCCCCCTACTATGTCTTTTCTAAAAACTGTCTGCATACCACAGCTAAAATATCTGACCATATCTGATTCTATTGCTCATACTATGATTGGCACAATGCTACCATTAAGAGAGCAATGATACATTAGTGCTTTGCATGTGACTAGGGAAACTATAGGTAGTCATCCCTCTGTCAGAGAGAAGTACACTCTATTTATAATACTTCACCTAGAATTAAATGTTCGGTGTTTGATGTTACATATCCAGTGACCTATGTGCAGGTCTCTTTAGGTAGCCATGACCTTGTTTCTGGGCTTTCCCGGTGGATCGGATGGTAAAGAATCCACCTACAACACCGGAGACCTGAGTTCGATCCCAGGATTGGAACGATCCCCTGGAGGAGGACATGGCAACCCACTCCAGCATTCTTGCCTGGAAAATCCCCCTGGACAGAAGAGCCTGGTGGGCTACAGTCCCTGGGGTCACAAAGAGGCAGACACTGCTGAGCAACTAAGCACGGCACAGACCTTATTTCACGGAGAAGTACTTACCATCCTTCTTACCTCTTAGATTTTTGTGCTGCATGTTTTTGGTCTCATTTTTCTACAGATTTTAGTCTCAAAATTGCTGCATAAGAGAAGTTTTTAATCCTCTGAATGTCTTATCATAAAAGCTTTCCTGAATAGTGGCAATTTTCACGTTTTTCATACCTAGAAGCATACATTTCAGCCACTTTTACTTTTAAGTGCTTTACTCCTGGAGAGGAAATTTGTCTCTAGATGAGTTTGTTTTGTTTGTGCTGTTTTATTTCTAAGATGGGATGACAGTGGTGGTAATGATCATGATTTAGACTTTGTACACCGCTTGCCATATGCCATGCACTGTTCTCAGTGCTTTGTACTCATTAACACAGCCAGTTACAAGATGAAGATTATTTTAAAAATTTTCCCAACATTGTTTTTTTCCCATCATTTTTTGTAGGAGATTGAGCTAAAGTGTAGAACTGCGAAGCCTACCCAGTTACAAATATTTACCACAGTTATTTTCTTGATGTATTTCAGGCATTTGTTATTCATCTTTAAATCAGTTTGATTAAATCTTATTACAAGCATTGTTTGAGCATGTAGAAACCAAGTTATAGGTGAACTAGGGTTTAAATTCATTACTATTTGCTCTGGTGATTTTATAACCCATTAACATGCTAAATGGAGAAGGCAATGGCATCCCACTACATTACTCTTGCCTGGAAAATCCCACGGACAGAGAAGCCTGGTAGGCTGCAGTCCATGGGGTCACTAAGAGTTGGACACGACTGAGCGACTTCACTTTCACTTTTCACTTCCATGCATTGGAGAAGGAAATGGCAACCCACTCCAGTGTTCTTGCCTGGAGAATCCCAGGGACGGGGACGCCTGGTGGGCTGCCATCTGTGGGGTCACACAGAGTCGGACACGACTGAAATGACTTAGTGAGTGACTTAGTGAACATGTTAAAATCTAAAAGTGCTTGAAACCTCATTAGAATTTAACACACAATGGAATTTTGAATTATACATTATTCTCAAGAGGAGATTTATTACGCCTTTGTATTTATAGATGTTGCATTTTGAGTAGCCTAGGAAGGAAGCCAAAGAAATTTAAAATATCAGTATGTGAATACGAACCTAGGAAAACTCTTCTCATAGATTTTGCTTTGCTTTAAGAAATGGGATTATTTTGTAAGAATGGTTTCAGATCAGATCAGATCAGTCGCTCAGTCATGTCCGACTCTTTGCGACCCCATGAATCGCAGCACGCCAGGCCTCCCTGTCCATCACCAACTCCCGGAGGTCACTCAGACTCACATCCATCGAGTCAGTGATGCCATCCAGCCATCTCATCCTCTGTCATCCCCTTCTCCTCCTGCCCCCAATCCCTCCCAGCATCAGAGTCTTCTCCAATGAGTCAACTCTTCGCATGAGGTGGCCAAAGTACTGGAGTTTCAGCTTTAGCATCATTCCTTCCAAAGAAATCCCAGGATTGATCTCCTTCAGAATGGACTGGTTGGATCTCCTTGCAGTCCAAGGGACTCTCAAGAGTCTTCTCCAACACCACAGTTCAAAAGCATCAATTCTTCGGCGCTCAGCCTTCTTCACAGTCCAGCTCTCACATCCATACATGAACACAGGAAAGACCATAGCCTTGACTAGGCGAACCTTTGTTGGCAAAGTAATGTCTCTGCTTTTGAATATGCTATCTAGGTTGGTCATCACTTTCCTTCCAAGGAGTAAGCGTCTTTTAATTTCATGGCTGCAGTCACCATCTGCAGTGATTTTGGAGCCCAGAAAAACAAAGTCTGACACTGTTTCCACTGTTTCTCCATCTATTTCCCGTGTAGTGATGGGACCAGATGCCATGATCTTCGTTTTCTGAATGTTGACCTTTAAGCCAACCTTTTCACTCTCCACTTGCATTTTCATCAAGAGGCTTTTGAGTTCCTCTTCACTTTCTGCCATAAGAGTGGTGTCATCTGCATATCTGAGGTTATTGATATTTCTTCCAGCAATCTTGATTCCAACTTGTGTTTCTTCCAGTCCAGCAGTTCTCATGATGTATTCTGCATATAAGTTAAATAAACATGGTGATAATATACAGCCTTGACGTACTCCTTTTCCTATTTGGAACCAGTCTGTTGTTCCATGACCAGTTCTAACTGTTGCTTCCTGACCTGCATACAGATTTCTTAAGAGGCAGATCAGGTGGTCTGGTATTCCCATCTCTTTCAGAATTTTCCATAGTTTATTGTGATCTACATAGTCAAAGGCTTTGGCATAGTCAATAAAGCAGAAATAGATGTTTTTCTGGAACTCTCTTGCTTTTTCCATGATCCAGCAGATGTTGGCAATTTGATCTCTGGTTCCTCTGCCTTTTCTAAAACCAGCTTGAATATCAGGAAGTTCACGGTTCACATATTGCTGAAGCCTGGCTTGGAGAATTTTGAGCATTACTTTACTAGCGTGTGAGATGAGTGCAGTTGTGCGGTAGTTTGAGCATTGTTTGGCATTGCCTTTCTTTGGGATTGGGATGAAAACTTATCTAAGACTAAATCAACAGTTTTATCGGTATTCATATTTAAATTTACATATCAATATTTAAAGTCTTTCTCTTCCTATACAGTGTGTTTAATAAAATATAGAACGTTATTCTTGACATTAAAAACTTTTCCATCTTCACTTCAGTTCAGTTCAGTTCAGTTGCTCAGTCATGTCCGACTCTTTGCGACCCCGTGAATTGCAGCATGCCAGGCCTCCCTGTCCATCACCAACTCCTGGAGTTCACTCAAACTCATGTCCATCAAGTCAGTGATGCCATCCAGCCATCTCATCCTCTATCATCCCCTTCTCCTCCTGCCCCCAATCCCTCCCAGCATCAGAGTCTTTTCCAATGAGTCAACTCTTCGCATGAGGTGGCCAAAGTACTGGAGTTTAAGCTTCAGTATCATTCCCTCCAAAGAAATCCCAGGGCTGATCTCCTTCAGAATAGACTGGTTGGATCTCCTTGCAGTCCAAGGGACTCTCAAGAGTCTTCTCCAACACCACAGTTCAAAAGCATCAATTCTTCGGCCCTCAGCTTTCTTCACAGTCCAGCTCTCACATCCATACACGACCACTGGAAAAACCATAGCCATCTTAAGTATAGTGAAAGTTTTGGTTGCTCAGTCACATCCAACTCTTTGCAACCCCATGGAGGGTAGTCCGCCAGACTCCTCTGTCCATGAGATTTCCCAGGCAAGAATACTGAAGTGGGTTGCCATTCCCTTCTCCGAGGGATCTTCCAGACCCAGGGATCGAACCTGCATTGGAGGCAGATTCTTTACTGTCTGAGCCACCAGGGTCTCCTGTATTTAATATAGAACCTGGTTGATAGGTACATGCATACTTTGCACTCAGTGGAAAATCCAGGCTTGCCTATTTTACTTATAGAGTTGCTTCCCTGGGGCTTTTCTTATCAAGCATTTTCAGATGCAGTGCAATAAATAATCTTCCTAACACTGTGATAATTACTAGCCTGGAAAAGATAAGAATTATAGTGAAAGGTAGAATACATATGATGCTTTTTTATTTTGCCCTTTAAAGTGAATTGTTTTAATATTTATATTTACATAGCTTACTTTAATCTCTTGTGTTTAATATTTTAGATTTTTAGCCTTTGTAGGTTACTATATCAAAAGTTCCATACAGCTGTTGGCTCATTTAGTCTATTTTCTTAACTAATTTACATAAATTAGAAAAGAAAATATAGAGAAGTTTGTTTCTTAGTATTTTGCATAAAATTCAGATGTCAAGTCTTGATTAAATATTTAATGTATCATTAAAGCCTAAGTGTCAAAATATTCTTTATAAATTGTTTTCTTATAAAAGATGAAAGATGATATAGGGGTGGTATGGGTACTTAATGCTGCCATTGTAGCACAAAATAGCCATAGACAAAGAACAAATGAATGAAATGGCCATGTTCCGATGACATATTAATTGCAAAACAAGATGTAGCCTTGATTTGCTCTGAGGGCCGTAATCTGCTGACCCCTAGTGTAAGATTCCAGCTGAAGTGGAAAGAGGAGACGGAGGAACGAACTGACCAAGCGAGCAGGACCAACTAAGCAAAGGTTTGGAATTGTAGGTTCGGTGACCAGTTTTAGGTGTTAATAACCAAAATATGCTTTGGTTCCATTTCCTTGTGAAATATTTCGCACCTGTCTTTCGTGCCTACGGTATACTAGGTACTAAAATACTAGCTGTTTAAAATAACAAATGAATGAACAGTTCTCAGCAGCTATTAACTGCTTAACATTCCAAATGTGAAGACATTTTAGTTGTTAAAAATGGCAGAAGTTTATAATAAATGTGTATTTTATTATAAAAAATTTATAATGTGATTATTGAAACATATACAGGAAATGCTGGGAAATCTAAAACCTCATGAATGTTTCCCTATGAATTAGAAAAGGCTGTTCTTACAAGATTGAGATAAAAGTATTATATAAGGTTGTGGTTTTCATTCTACAGAAAAATTTGACAGGTCCCCTCTGGAGCTTTTGTGGGTAGCAAGTGGGCCAGAAAAGTTTCAATTCTGTCCTCCTAACCTGGCTCTTAACTGAGGCGATTTAGCTTGAGAGTTTATTTTTTTATGTCTCTGCATAATAATTTATATGAATAAAGGAAATAAGATAATGCTTCTTAAAAACCAGTCATATGATAGTAAATTAATGAATTACATAAATATGGTACGTGCATTTTAATTTTGCTCTAACCAGTCATATGATAGTAAATTAATGAATTACATAAATATGGTACGTGCATTTTAATTCTTTTGCTCTAAGCTGTGTAGTGTTCCTTTGGGTATACTTGACTTTTTTTTAATCAAAGAATTTTAATAATGGCAAAATAGTAGTAAACTTTAAGCTAATTATGTCTGGGGGGAAGTACAGTTGACCAGAGAGTATATAAGTCTGTTAGCCACGGCACTTCTCTGGATTTGGAGCATACTTTCTGCTCTGGCAAAACACAGCAACTATATATGGTTAGTCTTAGAATTCCAAAATAGAAAATTATACCAGTATCTAAGTTGGGAATATTTAAGTTATGTTAACTCTTCAACTATTGCACATAGCAAGTTTCTGTCTGGGTAATACAAGAGGTAACAATTTGTATTCCTTCCTTCGTTTATGGATCAGTTTTTGTTAAGTGCCTGCTGTATGCCAGGCACCATGGATCTAAGGACAAGTGTAGTCTAAGTGCAGGAGAAAGAAAAAGTATCTGATTTTGGTATCATTTTTGTATTTTAAATCACTTTAGTATTAATAGTTGCTTAGAAAAAAAAACATGATATGTGTAGTATTTATTTTTAAACTTTTTTCCACAGTGGTATAAAGAGAATCAGTGATAAAATATATATGAACATTAACTTCATAAAATGTTGTATTTGCTCAGGGCTTTCTCAGAACTCTCATTTGCACTTTAGAAAACTTTTGGTTGTAGATGAGACAGGTTCAGCACTAGACAAGTTAGGATTTGTTGTCTCTCTTCTAAGATGAGAACTGGAGAAGCTAAATGAGATGCCAAAGGTCACAATGTTTTCACATCTCAGATCTTCACCTAGATTGTCAGTTCTTCCTCCTCATATTCTTTCTAATACTTTACATTGACTCTTCCTCAGTTAATAACCTGACAACTTTCTCATATGAAGGAGTCACTCAGAAAGAGAGTAAATAGGTCCCTTAAATTTTTTAGTAGCTTCTTTAACTACTATGATTCACCATTCAAATACAACAACATTTTAAGGAAGACCCTCTATTTTTAAAAATGATTTCACAATATTTAGACAGTTTTATCACGAGAAAAATTTATTAGGTTCATCAAATTATATTTTTTCCCTTGTGTTTATGTTTTGGAGCTTGTGTAAGATTGCAGTTATAAAGAGTTTTCACACCTCAGTGATATAAGATAAAACATGAAACACAGTTTAATACAGGTAACTGTGGACTTGGGGTGTAATCTGCATAACTTCTGATGATTGCTTAAAACTCTTGAATGATTCTAAAACATTCTCGGTTAATAGTTTCTGAAGGTACTGCAAATTTATTGTTTTGTATTTCTCAGGCTATACTCAAGGGCAGTTGTAACTTTTCCCACTCACCCCAAGATACAGGGCCTTTGTCAGTTCTCCTCTTGAATAGCCAGATCCTTTTCTTCAGACATTTTAGGTATTTTAGCTGCAGGTAATTTGTCTTACCTGAAAGATTATTGTGAGGGAGGGTAAGTAAACAGCAGATATTCTCTAGAAATAGTGATCTTGTTTTCACATAAACATCTTCAGCTATAAGCAGTACATTTAGAGAAATATGTCAGATATACATGAACAGTTGGCAGCTCATGTTCTATTAACATTGCATATTTTTATATATTAGTTTTACTGTTGTTTTAAATTTACATTGTTTTTTTCCACTTCAAAAATAAATAAAGCTTATGTTGTGAAACAGTGTTTCCTACAGGATAGTTTCCTGAAGTTTTAATAAAGCAATGCTAGTTTATTCAGCACTCAGTGCTCATTTTTTATGCAAGGTTATGATTACAGATGTGCAGTTTATAATTCATCATGTGTTGTTTGTATACTTCATACAATATGGTAATGAAAAAGCAAAGATCATAGTTGTCTTTAAATGTAGCTTAGCATTAGTCATTAGATTTACTCTCAAGTTATTTTTCTGTTTTCTCAAGCATTTTCTGAAATGCTTATAGGAAATAATAGAATCAAATATTTTAGTGAAAAATGCAAATATAATGTCAGTTGAAGTTAGAAAGTTAAACCTCTTGTTGGAATAAGATTTAAATCTTAAATCTTGTTGAATTTAAATCTTGTTGGAAAATTTAAATATTATATAATGTTTTTAATCATATTCTAATAACATGAGATTGTGTTTCAGTTCAGTTCAGTCGCTCAGTCGTGTCCGACTCTTTGCCACCCCATGAATCACAGCACGACAGGCCTCTCTGTCCATCACCAACTCCCAGACTCACATCCATCGAGTCAGTGATGCCATCCAGCCATCTCATCCCCTGTCATCCCTTCTCCTCCTGCTCCCAATCCCTCCCAGCATCAGAGTCTTTTCCAATGAGTCAGCTCTTCCCATGAGGTGGCCAAAGTACTGGAGTTTCAGCTTTAGCATCATTCCTTCCAAAGAAATCCTAGGGCTGATATCCTTCAGAATGCTGTTTCTAAATTTCAACTCTCCTTTGGTATTTATCCATTCCACTCCTTGTTGTTCTTTTAGTCGCTCAGTTGTGTCCAACTCTTTTGTGCCCCAAGAACTGTAGTCTGCCAGGCTCCTCTGTCCATGGGGATTCTCCACACAAGAATACTGGAGTCGGTTGCCATGTCCTTCACCAGGGCATCTTCCCCACTCAGATATAGAACCCACCTCTCCTGCTTTGGCAGACAGGTTCTTTACCACTGAGCAATCAGGAAAGCCCTTTCCACTCCTTAACCACATAAAAAAGGTTCAGTACAGGTCACTAGAGTTGAATTTCAGTTCTCTTTTTCTAAACTAGTGTCTTAATCAGGTTTTCTGTAAAATCCCATGGACGGAGGAGCCTGGTGGGCTGTGGTCCATGGGGTCGCTAAGAGTCAGACACCACTGAGCGACTTCACTTTCACTTTTCACTTTCATGCATTGGAGAAGGAAATGGCAACCCATTCCAGTGTTCTTGCCTGGAGAATCCCAGGGACGGCCGTGCCTGGTGGACTGCGGTCTGTGGGGTCCCACAGAGTCGGACACGACTGAAACGACTTAGCAGCAGCAGCAGTGTTTCAAGAAATTATCTTAGTGAATTCAAACTTGGCCCCAATTATAGAGATCAGAGCTCTCAGACATAGGGAATATTTTTATAGTAGGAATTGCTTTTACAGATTGTGATTTTAAAATATGTTATATACATACATATATATTAAAGTGTATATGATGTATAGATACTTCATATATAATATATACATATTTGTGTAATATATATGTGTGTGTATCAAATATATGGAACATCAGCACTTCACAGAAAAGAGTTCATGGAAGAAAGGAGGTATCCATTATAGATGGAGGTAGAGTGAGGGGGTGGGTAATGAGAATATTTATCATCTATAAAGATTTATACATATATGTGTATATATATCTTTATATGTTATATATTAATACTATAATTAAAATTAATATATAGTTATATAAAATATTAATGCAATTATACTATGATATTTTATATGCAGTAATAATATGATAGTATTGGTTATGCATATAATTCCCCATCCTCTCTCATCCCATCTTAATAAACAATGGATAGCTCTTTTCTTCTGTGAAATCTATGTGCAGTGTTGGTGTTCCATGTATTTGATGCAATAGAGACAGTTCTAAAAGACACCGTAGAAATAAAAGTGTCTCCAAAGTGAAACTATGAGTTTCCTTAAGAATAAATACCATATGTTTCTCAATAATCGTTTGCATTAACTGCTTTTATAACTCTATTTCAGGTTCTACTTATTTGAAGTCAGTCTCATTGGTAACAGAGTCCTTAAATTCAGAAAGAATAGAGTATGGAATCATAGGAAAAAATGTTATTTTTAAATTCAGATAGAACTAGATTCAGTACACAGGACCATCACTTATTTGCTCTGTTAACTTTCATGAAATCCTTAGTTTTTCTCATCTGTAAAGATAAAATAATATTCATATCGTATGTTATTAAGTGACTAATTTAAAACACTTGGTAAAAGGGCATTCAAGAAATCTTCATTCAGATCCATAATTATCTTAAAAGGCTTCTTATACTTTTAAAATATCAATTTCTAACTTATAGTAAAATATTTAATACTTAAATTTATACATATGTGGTCCATGAGAATTATGAATTTCACTTGCCATACGATCTACTCTTCCAAGTATCACACAACTACATTTTTTTGTCTAAGAAGGTAGAATTGAAAAGCTATTGAGAAGTAGGTCCAGTAGTCTGAGAATTTGGAAGACAAAAAAGGAGCCAATTGAAAAGAAATCAGCCTGCTTCTCAACTTTTGTTCTGGGAGGAAGATGTGAATACTTCCGTCAAGGACATGAGAAGGAAAATGGTACACAAATACATTATAAAGGGTGCTGTAAGAGTTTTCATGCTTCAGAGATAAACAGATAATCATTTCCATATACAAGTTAAAAATAGTATGGAAATAGTTTTTCATGGGAGATTAACAACTGAAGTCAGAAATGTTTGCGGTTGCTCATATGGAGGAGGCTTTGTTAGATGAATGTATTGACCGGGCAAGAAGTAGTCACTAATTTGTGTGAGCTGTTGCTTTCAAAATTCAAAATCCTGTGCAGGGTGGCTCTGATTTCAGATAAAGTTGCCTATGTTAGTAGAATTATTATTTCTCTTTTTAGTTTTGAATTATTTATGAGCAGGAATTTTTCTAATGGAAAAAATCTTCTCCCTGGCCTAGTTTATTATCAAAGTATAATGTTCCTGTACAGTTGCTTAGGTGTTCATAACAAGCTTGTGGATCCCAAAAGGGATGGAAGAATTATTTCTGGTGGTCTTTGAATATGTAATTGCTGCCAGTTGAGAAAGCAAAATTCCAAATAAGTTGAAAGAGCTTTCACAAATAGCACAACGTAATTGCAAGGCATGAAGCTCAATATATAGTTTATATAATAGTACCACAAAGTATTCAAGGACCTATCCAACAAGGGTCTTCACAGAGGTATATATTAACCTGCTGCTGGACACTGTACTTGTTTTAATTTATTAAAACCTTCTGGCTGTGCATTTGAAATTATGCCTGTTGAAAACATAGACTTACAGCTTTTCTGTTTCGTTGTGAGCATTACCAAAAGTACCTAACAATAATGATAAAATCATGATCATCAAAAGGCAGAAAATTCTTCATCTTTGCTAAGATATATTGGAATAAAGTGGTTTTGAGATCTAGGCCAAGGACACCTAGTGGAATTTATTTACTCTTTTTAATAGTGTATTGGGGAAATACAATGTAAAAATCCAAACTTTGAAAACAGTATATAAGTGAACTGCAAAATCCCTCTTTACTTTTCAGAAAAGTTTGATACAGTGTTCACTTAAATATGGAATGTCTCATGGTAGCTTTGCTTTGGGGGAAGGCAATGGCACCCCACCCCAGTACTCTTGCCTGGAAAATCCCATGGACGGAGGAGCCTGGTGGGCTGCAGTCCATGGGGTTGCTAAGAGTCGGACACGACTGAGCAAGTTCACTTTCACTTTTCACTTTCATGCATTGGAGAAGGAAATGGCAACCCATTCCAGTATTCTTGCCTGGAGAATCCCAGGGACGGAGCCTAGTGGACTGCTGTCTATGGGATCACACAGAGTCGGACACGACTGAAGCGACTTAGCAGCAGCAGCTTTGCTTTATGGTTAGATTTAATTTTGTGCATCATTTTAGGAACATTTCTGATTTTTTGACAAGGGATAAATTTGTATCTGATCTAGCTGAAATTCAGTCATAATTTACTAAAGCAAGTTTAGGAATGACTGGATTGCCCGTATTTTCAAACCATTTCTATATCATTTACTTCTATTTTCATTTTTATCTGTCAACAGTTCAGAAAAGGTTTTTATAGTTAATTATTCTCTGTAGACTTAGGTTTCATATGAAGAGATCATCTACCCAATATCTCTCTTTCCACTCTTTCACTCAACTCATTAAAATATAAATTCTCTAATTTCCACTTTTGAGTATTATTTTTCCATTATACAAACTAGAAGTTTGAATAAATAAGTGAATTCTGTATATGTTTTCTTCATTATGTATGTAAGACCCATATAGGTCTTGGCTGCACCACTCAAGTCAAGGTCCCTCTTGCTTTATATCTAAAGATAAATTTTCTCTCTACCTGTCATCCAGTGGTATTCAACCAGAGGGAATTTTGCCCCCAGGTTGACATTTGGCAATATTTGGAGACAGGTGGAGTTGTTACAACTGAGGATGTGGTCCTATGGGCATGTAGTAAGTAGATCAGATCAGTCGCTCAGTCATGTCCGACTCTTTGCGACCCCATGAACCGCAGCACGCCAGGCCTCCCTGTCCATCACCAGCTCCCGGAGGTCACCCAGACTCACACCCATCAAGTCAGTGATGCCATCCAGCCATCTCATCCTCTGTCGTCCCCTTCTCCTCCTGCCCTCAATCCCTCCCAGCATCAGAGTCTTCTCCAATGACTCAACTCTTCGCATGAGGTGACCAAAATACTGGAGTTTCAGCTTTAGCATCATTCCTTCCAAAGAAATTCCAGGATTGATCTTCAGAATGAACTGGTTGGATCTTCTTGCAGTCCAAGGGACTCTCAAGAGTCTTCTCCAACACCACAGTTCAAAAGCATCAATTCTTCGGCGCTCAGCCATCTTCACAGTCCAGCTCTCATATCCATACATGACCACAGGAAAGACCATAGCCTTGACTAGGCGAACCTTTGTTGGCAAAGTAATGTCTCTGCTTTTGAATATGCTATCTAGGTTGGTCATAACTTTCCTTCCAAGGAGTAAGCGTCTTTTAATTTCATGGCTGCAGTCACCATCTGCAGTGATTTTGGAGCCCAGAAAAACAAAGTCTGACACTGTTTCCCCATCTATTTCCCATGTAGTGATGGGACCAGATGCCATGATCTTCGTTTTCTGAATGTTGAGCTTTAAGCCAACCTTTTCACTCTCCACTTTCACTTTCATCAAGAGGCTTTTTAGCCCCTCTTCACTTTCTGCCATAAGAGTGGTGTCATCTTCATATCTGAGGTTATTGATATTTCTCCCAGCAATCCTGATTCCAACTTGTGTTTCTTCCAGTCCAACATTTCTCATGATGTACTCTGCATATAAGTTAAATAAACAGGGTGACAGTATACAGCCTTGACGTACTCCTTTTCCTATTTGGAACCAGTCTGTTGTTCCATGACCAGTTCTAACTGTTGCTTCCTGACCTGCATACAGATTTCTTAAGAGGCAGATCAGGTGGTCTGGTATTCTCATCTCTTTCAGAATTTTCCATAGTTTATTGTGATCTACACAGTCAAAGGCTTTGGCATAGTCAATAAAGCAGAAATAGATGTTTTTCTGGAACTCTCTTGCTTTTTCCATGATCCAGCAGATGTTGGCAATTTGATCTCTGGTTCCTCTGCCTTTTCTAAAACCAGCTTGAACATCAGGAAGTTCACGGTTCACATATTGCTGAAGCCTGGCTTGGAGAATTTTGAGCATTACTTTACTAGCGTGTGAGATGAGTGCAATTGTGCAGTAGTTTGAGCCTTCTTTGGCATTGCCTTTCTTTGGGATTGGGATGAAAACTGACCTTTTCCAATCTTGTGGCCACTGCTGAGTTTTCCAAATTTGCTGGCATATTGAGTGCAGCACTTTCACAGCATCATCTTTCAGGACTTGGAATAGCTCCACTGGAATTCCATCACCTCCACTAGCTTTGTTCGTAGTGATGCTTTCTAAGGCCCATTTGACTTCACATTCCAAGATGTCTGGCTCTAGGTCAGTGATCACATCATCATGATTATCTGGGTCGTGAAGCTCTTTTTTGTACAGTTCTTCTGTGTATTCTTGCCACCTCTTCTTAATATCTTCTGCTTCTGTTAGGTCCACACCATTTCTGTCCTTTATCGTGCCCATCTTTGCAAGAATGATGGAAGAGGGCTTGGAGCAGCATTTCTTAATCTAAGCATTACTGTCACTTTGGGCTAATAAATTGTTATGTGGGTGTAATGTCCTGTGCTTTATCTGATGTTCATCATTATCAATGTAGTAAGTAGAGGTCATTGATAATGATGAACATCAGAAAAAGCACAGGACATTACACCCACATAACAATTTATTAGCCCAAAGTGACAGTAATGCTTAGATTAAGAAATGCTGCTCCAAGCCCTCTTCCATCATTCTTGCTTCAGATGACTCTTTTCAAAGTAGTTCTCTCATTGAATAAATCACCTGAGGAGTCATTGTCCATGGTATTGTCTTGAGTATATGATTTAAATTTTCGACCTCGGTTTCAAACTTGTACAACTAATATATCCCAACCCCGGGTTTTTGTTAGTTGTGATGGTGTCTTCCATAGAATACAGCATGGATTTTAGGCCCCCAGGGTCTTTACAGTATTTTCCTTTCTTTGGTTCTGGGGAATTGTACTCTCTGTACTTCTAAAGTCCCAGCTCAAGTCCTAGAAGGCTTGGTTGACTTTTATGAGACAGTTGGTCCAATGAGCACACATTATTATCTGTATGTTACTTATAACCATTTAACCATTTAACATTTATAATGTTACTTATAACCATTATAACCAATAATATCTACTATTATCTTTGGTTTAAAAAGGTTGTTTCTATCACTGAAACCCATTTTACAAAAATTATTTAATATGGAGTGGATGGACTTTTATATAAAACAGATGAAACCAAAGTTCCATTAACTTGAGCAGAATGAAACACTTCAGTTTCCTTGATTTTCTGCTTATTTCCAAGCAAACTTTGAGCTATGTATCTAAGAATATTAAGGTGTTAACTTCTGTCTTATTCTTTAAATTTTTGATATATGTTTCATCATTAAAATCTTTAGAGAGTATACATTTTTTATAACAGGAACTACCTGTTAATAGATTTCTGCATACCTCCTGGTTTTCTGTGTAGCACTTTGTGTATACATAATAGATATTTAGTTAATGTGTAAATGGCCATGTCATAAAAAGAAGTACTAGAAACAAAGCGGAGAAGGCAGTGGCACCCCACTCCAGTACTTTTGCCTGAAAAATCCCGTCGACGGAGAAGCCTAGTGGACTGCCGTCTATGGGGTCGCACAGAGTCAGACACGACTGAAGCGACGTAGCAGCAGCAGCAGCAGCAACAGAAACAAAGTAAGCAGAAGACAGAATCTTACCTAGGTAGGTTTGTAAAGTATAAGTGCTAAATAAATGCATGGGTAAATATATATGGCTTTTCACTGAAAATTCACTAAAATGAACTATGTTGTTGTTTAATTGCTAAGTCATGTCCGGCTCTTCGTGACCTCATGAGCTGCAGCACACCAGCATTTCCCGTCCTTCACTATCTCTCAGAGTTTGCTCAAAATCAGGTCCATTGAGTCAGCCATGCCGTTGAGCCATCTCATCCTCTGCTGCTCTCTTCTCCTTTTGCCTTCAATCTTTCCCACATCAGGGTCTTTTACAATAAGTTGGCCAAAGTATTAGACCTTCAGCTTCAGCATCAGTCCTTCCGATGAATATTCAGAGTTGATTTCCTTTAGGATTGATTTATTTGATCTTGCAGTCCAAGGAACTCTTGAGTCTTCTCGAGGTCCACAGTCTAAAAGCATCAATTCTTCAGTACTTAGTTTTCCGTATGGTCCAACTCTCACATTCAGACATGACTACTGGAAAAACTATAGCTTTGGCTGTATGCACCTTTGTCAGCAAAGTGATATCTTTGCTTTTCAATATGATGTCTAGGTTTGTCTAAAAGAACTAAAAACAGGGAGTATACTCCATTCTGAAAGTTGGGAACCTCCTCACCTTTAAACTTCAAACTCATAGGAATACCTTCCTGATGTTATCCCATTTTGACCTGATTTTTTAAAAAATAGGATATAGAGATTGGTTACTTAGCTCCCATAAATTAATGTACTCCTCAGCAGTATACAAAAGGAAGAAAGTTTCCTGGAAACTTCCCAGTTATTGCAATTTGGTAGAGTAAGGGCTGGGTTCACTGTTAGGAAGTTGACCCTTGCACTTTGGAAATCCATTCCTCAATTTAGTAATGGGCTGTGTAGAACAGAAGGAAGAATTTACAGTTATGATTATGATTTTTTTTATTGACTTGTTTAATTTTTTTGTGAGGATTAAATAAAATGTGCAAGACAGAGTCTCCTAAGTGCCCATCTTCTCCCTTCAGAAACCCAATTTTATCTTGGGTAAGAAAGTTATGACCAACCTAGATAGCATATTAAAAAGCAGAGATATTACTTTGCCAACGAAGGTCCATCTAGTCAAGGCTATGGTTTTTCCAGTGGTCATGTATGGATATGAGAGTTGGACTGTGAAGAAAGCTGAGCGCCGAGGAATTGATGCTTTTGAACTGTGGTGTTGGAGAAGACTCTTGAGAGTCCCTTGGACTGCAAGGAGATCCAACCAGTCCATTGTGAAGGAGATCAGCCCTGGGATTTCTTTGGAAGGAATGATGCGAAAGCTGAAACTCCAGTACTTTGGCCACCTCATGGGAAGAGTTGACTCATTGGAAAAGACTCTGATGCTGGGAGGGATTGGGGGCAGGAGGAGAAGGGGACGATAGAGGATGAGATGGCTGGATGGCATCACTGGCTCGATGGACGTGAGTTTGAGTGAACTCCGGAAGTTGATGATGGACAGGGAGGCCTGTCGTGCTGCGATTCATGGGGTGGCAAAGAGTCAGACACGACTGAGCGACTGAACTGAACTGAAGAATGTCATTTCCTAACTAACCATTCAGCTTGGAATGGTCTCTGAGGCCTAACTAAAGATTTTCTGGAAACTGTTTAAAGGAGCCCTTTTCCCTCTCTCGCTCTCTCTCATATGTTTTCTCTTGATTGGAAAATATCCCAATATGCACTATTAATGAAAAATAATGAATTCTTTCCTTTCAAAAC
The DNA here is from genome assembly GCA_935064755.1 of Tragelaphus eurycerus. Lineage (NCBI taxonomy): Eukaryota > Metazoa > Chordata > Mammalia > Artiodactyla > Bovidae > Tragelaphus > Tragelaphus eurycerus. The sequence continues at coordinate 23,693,545 of CAKXYN010000025.1, read as the reverse complement.
AGATTATCTATTTCCAATGACCAAAATATTGTAGCTAATATTTTAACATCATAACTCCAGTGTTATATTTTTATCACACATAATGTCTGTCAAGAATTTGATCAGAGTAACTGATTTTCTGAGGAGTGTTATAAGCTTGTTATGGATAGAATCTGAGATGATCTGAGATAGAATGTAAATACTTGCTTTTTAAAAGTTCAATATTTATTTGATTGCATTCACATTCTTGTCCCAGGTCTTACATCTTACATGAAACTAGGTCATCAACCTGGAAAGAATGGGTCCTGAGAGTTGGAACATTGATACATCAGAGATTCAGAATGACTGGAATGCTCAAACGGAATCACTGTGTGTGTATTAGTTGCTCAGTCGTGTCCAGCGCTTCGTGATCCCATGGACTGTAGCCTGGTAGGCTTTTCTGTCCGTGGAATTTTCCAAGCAAGAATACTGGAGTGGGTTGCCATTTCCTTCCCCAGTGGATATTCCCTACCCAGGTCCCCCACAATGCAGGCAGATTCTTTACCATCTGAGCCACTAGGGAAGCCATGGAATTCGCATCTGATCTTTTACCGTCTGATCTGATTGTTTACCCAAAAATAGTGAGTTTGGTAGTACTAATTAAAATTAGATAGATTGCTAAAACTTTGAATCCTTTCCTTTTATGCTTTCTCTCTTATGGCTTAGCTACCATAATTAAAGCAATATATACTAATGTTTCTTGTTTATAAGTATACTGTAAGCCTGAGAATAATTTGCACATTATACATTTAGTCATGAAGTAAAAATAATTATTTTCTGGTGCCTTTAAATTCCTCACTCCTCTCCTTATATCCTTCTCCTTTCTTCTCTTTCACTAATCATATTTCTAACCATAATAACTTACTGTTACACTGACCAATATGAAGAATAAAAGTTAAATCCCATTAGAAGCCAAATAACATAGAGTTTCAGCTGTTAAGCTGTGGGTTCATTTATTTGATTGTTGCTTACAAGATGTTATCCTCATCTGTTACAAAGGCATTCTAATATCTTTGAGCTACAAATTTTACTCAATTTTTCATGATTGTTCTGTAAAATCAAAGAAAATAGGGTCAGAAGAAATAGAACAGGGTCTATTAATTCACCATTAATTCATTTTTATACAGTTTCATCACGTGCTTTTATGTTATGATTTTTATATTGAGAAGATATTCAAAAGTTCTTAGATGAGTAACTGGTAAACCTTAACCATCCTGTCAAAATTACACTTTGTATTCTAATATCCTTAGATGTTAAAAAGATGGGACTAAAGTAAGTTTTATTCATTGGCTGCTGAGCATGACTTTATGATCGTTATTCAAATTTATTTAAAAGCAGTTTAAAAATTCATGTGTTTCAGATTCATTTTGATGTATGGCAAAAACAATACAATACTGTAAAGTTAAGTAAAGTAAAATTTAAAAACATGTGTTTATAGTGACGAATTGTGTTGATTTTGATCAGTTAACTTAGTTTATATAAAAACTTCAAAAATTTTTCTATGACTGTCATGCTCTGATGAAAATGTAACAAATTTGGCTTTTTCTTAATTCTGTCCATTACAGAATCCTACTAAGGTAGTATGTTATTTGTTTCTAATTTTCCCTTGTCCCTTCCAAGTTGAAATCTGACATGAGTTCTTCCTTTCTTTATTGTCTGTCTCCTTTTATCTTTCTGTCACTAAGAACTCCCATGTTTTTTGTTCTGGCCTAAATCTGGTATTCTTTCCAAGTTATTCCTTTGACTTTATTTGTCCTCTGTTTTTTTTCTGATTACCATCTATGTGCAAATCACAGATTAGCTCTAACTCAGGTTAGCAGGCTTTTTATTTAAACACACTTTTGATCCCCCTAACTATGGATTTAGGAGAAGGCAATGACACCCCCACTCCAGTACTCTCGCCTGGAAAATCCCATGGACGGAGGAGCCTGGTAGGCTGCAGTCCCTGGGGTCACTAGAGTCGGACACAACTGAGCGACTTCACTTTCACTTTTCACTTTCATGCATTGGAGAAGCAAATGGCAACCCACTCCAGTGTCCTTGCCCGGAGAATCCCAGGGACGGGGGAGCCTGGTGAGCTGCCGTCTCTGGGGTCACACAGAGTCGGACATGACTGAAGCGACTTAGCAGCAACTATGGATTTGCTTTCTTAAAGTTCTACATTTCACTTTGGGAAAATAAAAGGAAATGATGTCCTTCATCATTGATATTGTTTAGGGAGGTTGAGATGAATTTTTACATACATAAAAGATTAGTTCCCTATTATTTTCCCATATAGCACCTAAGAATAGCAAAATGGATTTAGTTGTAGTTGAAGAATAGAATTGCTTCAAACATTGCATAAATTTATTATCCCTTTAACTGAAATCTTAAACTAACTTGATTACTTGATTATTTTTATCACTCAATAACATAAATCCAAATTAAGAAAATTAATAACATTAGGTATAAAACTACTGGATGAGTAATGTTTAACGTTTAGTAGATTTTTGTTATTTATTCTTTTTGAACATCCTACACATGGAGAGTCAATTTAATTATTCTGAGTTACAGTTATGAATTTTTGTCATTGATTAGTCTTTTTTAATTTGGAAATGTCAGTGCTTTATCTAGCAGTGTTCAAGAGTAAATTATGACCATTTTATGGGATTTCATCTTTACTATTAGTGATTATTTCCTTTATTACATTCACAGTTGATTATTGTCAGTGTTTTGGGAGCTATCAAATTTTATAAAGTGGAATACTTTAAAATATTAAATTTTCTAACTAGTTACTGCTATTTTGTCAGAAAACACACATTGTTTTATGGACTGATCTTGTACCTGGCTACTTGCTATAGGGTATTAACAGTACTTTTATATTTTCAAATGATTACTTTTTATGTTTAAAAGGCAAGATGGATTGTCTTACTTTCTAACATTTAATTACTTCATGTTTCTTTTTTTGTTATATTGATTAAGAAACCTAATACAGTGATACATTTTAGTAGTGATGCAGTTTATCCTGTGCTTCCTCTAAGAGAAATACTTAATATGATGAAACAGTGTTTCTTCTTTCCACTTTTTCCTCCCTTTTTGTTTTCTTACTCAGATCAGATCAGATCAGGCTCTCAGTTGTGTCCGACTCTGCAGCCCCATGAATCGCAGCACGCCAGGCCTCCCTGTCCATCACCAACTCCTGGAGGTCACTCAGACTCACATCCATCGAGCCAGTGATTCCATCCAGCCATCTCATCCTCTGTCGTCCCCTTCTCCTCCTGCCCTCAATGCCTCCCAGCATCAGAGTCTTTTCCAATGAGTCAGCTCTTCCCATGAGGTGGCCAAAGTACTGGAGTTTTAGCTTTAGCATCATTCCTTCCAAAGAAATCCAAGGGCTGGTCTCCTTCAGAATGGACTGGTTGGATCTCCTTGCAGTCCAAGGGACTCTCAAGAGTCTTCTCCAACACCACAGTTCAAAAGCATCAATTCTTTGGCACTCAGCTCTCTTCACAGTCCAGCTCTCACATCCACACATGACCACAGGAAAAACCATAGCCTTGACTAGATGGACCTTTGTTGGCAAAGTAATATCTCTGCTTTTGAATATGCTATCTAGGTTGGTCATAACTTTCCTTCCAAGGAGTAAGCGTCTTTTAATTTCATGGCTGCAGTCACCATCTGCAGTGATTTTGGAGCCCAGAAAAATAAAGTCTGACACTGTTTCCACTGTTTCCCCATCTGTTTCCCATGATGGGACCAGAGGCCATGATCTTCATTTTCTGAATGTTGAGCTTTAAGCCAACCTTTTCACTCTCCACTTTCACTTTCATCAAGAGGCTTTTTAGCCCCTCTTCACTTTCTGCCATAAGGGTGGTGTCATCTGCATATCTGAGGTTATTGATATTTCTCCCAGCAATCTTGATTCCAGCTTGTGTTTCTTCCAGTCCAGCGTTTCTCATGATATACTTTGCATATAAGTTAAATAAACATGGTGACAATATACAGCCTTGACGTACTCCTTTTCCTATTTGGAACCAGTCTGTTGTTCCATGTCCAGTTCTAACTGTTGCTTCCTGACCTGCATACAAATTTCTCAAGAGGCAGATCAGATGGTCTGGTATTCCCATCTCTTTCAGAGTTTTCCATAGTTTATTGTGATCTACACAGTCACAAGCTTTGGCATAGTCAATAAAGCAGAAATAGATGTTTTTCTGGAACTCTCTTGTTTTTTCAATGACCCAGTGAATGTTGGCAATTTGATCTCTGGTTCCTCTGCCTTTTCTAAAACCAGCTTGAACATCTGGAAGTTCACGGTTCACATATTGCTGACGCCTGGCTTGGAGAATTTTGAGCATTACTTTACTAGCGTGTGAGATGAGTGCAACTGTGCGGTAGTTTGAGCATTCTTTGGCATTGCTTTTCTTTGGGATTGGGATGAAAACTGACCTTTTCCAATCTTGTGGCCACTGCTGAGTTTTCCAGATTTGCTGGCATATTGAGTGCAGCACTTTCACAGCATTGTCTTTGAGGATTTGGAATAGCTCAACTGGAATTCTATCACCTCCACTAGCTTTGTTCATAGTGATGCTTTCTAAGGCCCACTTGACTTCACATTCCAGGATGTCTGGCTCTAGGTGAGTGATCACACCATCGTGATTATCTGGGTCATTAAGATCTTTTTTGTACATTTTTTCTTGAATAGTACTAAATGCCTTTTGGCATCTACTTAAAAATTCCTATTGTGTTTTTCATTTAATTTCATAACATGTTACATCAAAATAGATTCTCACATGATGCAAGCAAACTTAAAATCCTAGTATATAAAATTTTTTTCCAGTGTATTTTGATGAGAGAACATTGTATCCATATTTTCACAACTTTTAATTAACACAGTATTGTTCCCACATACTATTACTGTATAAATGTCATTTACTTCTCATAGTTTCTTTTCCTTATAGAGGACTCCCTTTCTTTTTAGAACTTCCTGCCAACTACAGCATGGTCATTTCTCTGGATCAAGTGTCCACATGATCTCTTTAGGCTGTGAATAACCATCGTTATTGCCACTTCTTTAATGTAGTTGGGGATTGAGGAGACAGGCCATCCTGTCCACTCCTTGTCTGACTCTCAGCAACCCCATGGACTGGAGCCTACCAGGATCCTCTGTCCATGGGATTCTCCAGGCAAAAGTACTGGGGTGGGGTGCCATTGCCTTCCCTGAGTTAATGAAGAGGTACCCCCAAAGATTGGCCCAAGATCTTTTCTGCTCCTGGAATTTATTCATCTTCGGCTCAAATGAACCCCAATTGTCATCTTCAGAGCCCTACCTTGTGCGTACTTGGATCTTTGGTTTTAGTTTCCAGTCTAATTCCATCTTTTCCTATTTCTCAGAAATTCTCCAAAATTTCTAGTCTCTTCATGGCATTCTTCTTTATTTTCCAGTATCATCATTATATGTATTTGTGTATACATGTGTGCACTTCCAGAGTGCACTTAATCCCACCATCACTACCAGTACACCTTTGCAGAGATTTAAAATGAGGGAGGCATGTGCTGTCAGGTTACCAGCTTGATCCCACTTCTCAGTGATTTATTAAAATGAAAAATCCTTATAAAATAAAGCTTTGTTCTTCTGTTACTTTCTTAAGTCATCATCCATTAGACAAGTTACTTCATGCAATTAAAAAATAATCAGTCAATTTCATTTAAAATGTACTTAGAACTTATAACAAAATTCCATTTTGAGGGGTAGGGTTGGGAAGGATGGTCTTCAAAGTCCATAGTGATAATTCTCATTATTCATAACCCTATACTTGAAATCATATCCTTCCCTGGCTGTTATCTTTCTCACATTATCTTCAAACTTGCAGTAATTACACTTTTGTTGATTCACTAAGTTTATTTTTAATGAGCTTCTGAATTATTCTATTGGGTTACATGAAATAGATCAGCTATTTTCAGATGAATTGACATAACATCAGTGGCCCAGAGTAAATGGTGATGACTATTCTTGATACTGTCTTACTAGTAGCAAAAAATAAATTTAATAGTTACTATATTTAAAGTAACAAAACTCTATTCTGTGTTTATTTACAGTTTTAAAAGATAATGTTTTAGTTTTAAAAACTGGAACTACTATTCTTTTGTGGCTTCCAAGGCAATGGCACCCACTCCACTACTCTTGCCTGGAAAATTCCATGGACGGAGGAGCCTGGTGGGCTGCATCCATGGGGTCGCTAAGAGTCAGACACGACTGAGCGACTTCACTTTCACTTTTCACTTTCATGCCTTGGAGAAGGAAATGGCAACCCACTCCAGTGTTCTTGCCTGGAGAATCCCAGGGACGGTGAAGCCTGGTGGGCTGCCGTCTGTGGGGTCACACAGAGTCAGACACGACTGAAACGACTTAGCAGCAGCAGCAGCTGCCTGTCCCACAATGAAAATAAGAGATTGTGTTTTAAATGCCATTTCAGATATTCGCTTTCTGAGTGGCTCTTAAAAAAAAAAAGATGATTAGCAGTTTTTTTGTTAAAGTGTGCCAAACAAGAGTGTTTAAGTGTTTCTTGTTTAAGTCAAATTTATTCACAGTTTTTTGGTTTTTATTAGTAAAAATGTCAAATTTTTGGTGCCAGAGTAATCCTTTACATATTCGTCCCTCAATTTGTCAAGCTTTTTTTTTCTAAAATGGAGAGAGCTGTACATAGTTTAAAAAAAAAAAAAACAAAACTCACAAATTCTATATTCCTTTAAAATTCCCACCCCATGGATTTTTGTAGTTGAATATGGACAGGGATTTCTTCCCATGTCTCTTAAACAGCTTGGCATACGATCCATATTTTAGAGTTCATCATTATCATCACGTGGCACGTATGGCCTAGCATGTTGGGCCATCGTCTATTAAGACCTATAAAACAGTTATTTTTAAAACATATTCTTGGCTTCTTGTGGTTGATGTGAAAGTGGATGTTTCTGGACAGAGCCCTAGCTACTGAGGATTCTGTCTTATTTCTCTACAAACAAGTCAGTCCTTATGAGTCTAGTTTGCCTTTGGACTTATCTGAAATTTGAATCAACTCAAATATAGCTTATCTATATTCAATATTCCTCTTCTATAACTTGATTTGTTGATGTTTTATACACCCTAGGAATTAGCAACATAGCAAATGGCAGGAAATGGCCATTAATTATTTTGCTTAGAAGGGTGGACAAATAAGTACTGAGAAGCTTACTGTCATTTCTTAGAGTGTTTAAATGTCAAGCATATTAAAATATAGCATTAACCTATATGCAATCTTCCCATAAATCTCTTTTTTGGATTAATAAACCTATTATAAGCAAACAGACTAATGTTATGAGATATTGAAAACTCTACACTATTGGGGAAGGATTGACATACACGTAGTACAATATATAAAATAGATGGATAGTAAGGACCTACTTACAGGACAGAGAAGATATATTCAAGATATTATTGAATATACTGCAAGATATATTTAATATCTTGTAGTAATCTATAATGGAAAAGAATCTGAAAAAGAATATATATATATACATATATATGTTTAATCATTTTGCTCTACACCTGAAACCAGCACAATATTGTACATTAACTGTATTGCAGCTTTTTTAATGATTAAATATTTTAAATGAGAAACAAAAATTGCAATGTACCTAGTCAAAACTAAGGGACTTTTTTTACTCTTTGGTTAAACAAATCTGTTTTGTTTCTCTCATAAAATATCCACTTTATCCCTTCTAAACATCACCAACTCAATGGATATGAGTTTGAGCAAGCTCCGGGAGTTAGTGCTGGACAGGGAAGCCTGGCATGCTGCAGTCCATGGGGTCGCAGAGTCGGATACAACTGAGTGACTGAACTGAGCTGAACTGAAACAGCACATTACTAGTTAAAAGCAAAAAGATAACATGCCATAAAGGAATATACAAGAAATTGTTGCCTCAGAATGAACATAATGATTGTAAGGATGTCCCCTCAGTATTGAATATCAAGATCATGAACATGATGAACAAGGCTTCTTCCCTAATAATTAGAAAAACCTCCCCAAGCTCTCCTTTCTTGAAGACTTACCGTAAAACTGAGAAGTACAATATCCAGAATGCCATCATAAGCAACAGTCTTAGGTTATCTCTCTGTTCTTATTTTTGCTTTGTCTTTGGCCTGCATTGATAAGAACTTATTTCCAAGTAAAATGCGTGAATCCAAACAAAACAAACCTAAGCAGGCTAGATTTTTTTAGTGCATGTTTTCCTTTCATTTTTCAAGTCACAGAAATAAGTATTTCATTCTGCGAGAGGGCTGTATTTCTTATATGAATGATGTACATAATGACTTGTAAGAACTTCCTGTCATTGAACTTGAGTTTTCTTTTAAATATCTTTTAATATATTCCTATCATGATTATCAATCATTTTTACTTTCATGATTTAGTGTTCACTACACAGCAGTGTCTGTTGCTCTTCTCGTTGAACGTGTGTATAAGCCAGACAGACATTTTCTCCCCTGCAACTATTATTCCTCTCTGCTAGTATTTTAATTATTTATAGCTGTCAGGCACTTATTTGTCTTTTAAAGGTCTTCCAATCCCAATCAGAATGAATAAACAATTAAAAGGAAAAAAGATTTTGTAGATTTTCTTTTCCTTTTGATTGTGTGTGTTCTATATAACACTTAAATTATTCTTTATGAAATTAGTACATCCAGGAAACCAGAGATTTATGCCTTAGGCTGGGTGAATGGAAAATATGTCAGTGCTTCCTTTGTGAGGTTTCCAGGGTGCCACAGGAGATTTTTAAATGTGCTGCTTATTTGTGTTCTCCCCAGATCTTTTTCACTTTATTATAATGCTGGAGAAATAATTAAAATGTTGCCTAGTCTTTCCTATGCTCTACACCTCACTGAAAACATGTCGGCAGAGCAAGCAAACGTTCGTCATGTCTCAATAAAAAACAGATCCTGCCAGGGATCATGCCAAAACCAACCAAGCATGACAGTCAAATCAATGTATGTTTTGGTTTCAATTTTTATTTTTGCCTTTGCTTTAGCAGCTTGACTCTGGTATATGTTGTTCCCTATGGCTTATCATTTTATGGCATGACAGTTCCTGAGACGGACAAGGCTTCCTGCTAACCTTTGCCGTGTGTATATGTGTGACAACATAAACTATAAGAGAAAGTGACATTTGACTCAGTAAATATTTGTGTTATGTCCCCTACATCTGTTTTCCAGAACTTCCTTTATGCCTCCATCTGTATTCACTGAACAATACTGGCTTTTACCTTTTGTCTGAATGTTACCAATTCTGGAATCAGTATCCCAGTTTTCAAGTTAGACTTTTTATTATTATTGACCCAAGAGAGTTAATTCTCTCATCAGTTTATATTCACATCATAAAACATAAGTTAATTTGGTTGTTTTTTATTTATTTACTCTTTTACTATTTGAGGGGCAGAGCAAACGTACCATGCTGTATGTTAGACCACACAGCCAGCTTATTGCTGCTGGGTCATATAAAAATTTCAAAAGGGATTATCTTTTTAATTTGATATTAAACTGAGCATAAAAATTAATGGGTCAAAACTTCAGTCATTTAGAAGCTTGTTTTCTTGGATAAGATTATCCCTGATGCTGTTAAGTGCTTGGACTCTAATACATTCTAATCCTGCTTTCAAGTCTGTATTTTTTCAGTTATTGTCTGTGTGACTTTGGAAAAGTTACTCAGGCTCTCTTGGTTTTAAGTTTCTAGTTAATGGAATTTACCCCATAGGATGTGTTTTGTTTTCTTTACCCTTTTCCCCTGGTGGTTTTGTAAGGTAGTATCCTGTCTCATACTACTGCTGATTCTTTTTTGAGTTTTATGTGCATATTTACTTTTGTCCTTTCCTGTCAACTTAAAATCAATGATGATTTAATATATATTGGCTTGACTCTCTGTACAATAAGAAATTCAATATGACTTTCATCCCTCTTCACATTCCAGTGTTTGGTAATATACTTTACATATCTGGGGGCTTCCCTGGTGGCTCAGATGGTAAAGCGTCTGCCTGCAATGCGGGAGACCGGGGTTTGATCCTTGGGTTAAGAAGATCCCCTGGAGAAGGAAATGGCACCCCACTCCAGTACTCTTGCATGGAAAATCTCATGGATGGAGGAAGCTGGTAGGCTACAGTCCATGGGGTTGCAGAGAGTCAGACACGACTGAGCAACTTCACTCACTTTACATATTTTTGGAAAAAAAAAAAAAAAACTATGCAAAATAATTATTAAAAAGTATTGTTTTGCTTTATGATATATTTAAAACAATGCTCTATCTCTGTTTAACTGAGTAATTTTCTCTGTAACAATCTGTAAATATTAAGGGACAGCTAGGTACCATTTTCTTGTTTATGAGTCTTTTATCTCAAGTTCCATGAATATCACAGCCCTGATTTCTTTCTACAGAGTATGTCTGCTCCTTCTCAGACTCCTTGGCAGCTCCTTTACTTCTCATAGACCCCTAAACACCACACAGTCCTGTGTGATCCTCCAAATTCTCACCCACTGGTGTGTTTTTACATACCATCCATCTGAAAATGACTTAATTTTTGTGTCCTGTACTTTCAACTTCCCTCGTAGCTCAGTTGGTAAAGAATCTGCCTGCAGTGCAGGAGATCTGGGTTTGATCCCTGGGTCGGGAAGATTCCCTGGAGAAGGAAATGGCAACCCACTTGAGTGTTCTTGCCTGGAGAACTCATGGACAGAGGAGTCTGGCAGGTCCATGTGGTCGCAAGAATCAAACAGGACTTTGCGACTAAACCAGTAAACCACCACCCATACTGTCAACTACCTCTTTGGTATTTTGCCTTGGATTTCTCCCTCAAATCTCAGATTTATCCAAAATGGAATTTGTAATTTCCCCCGATACCCAAAACCTGCTTCTGGTGAAGGCAACTTTCTATAACTTTTGTAGTAACCCTCTATCTGTAATACTGCTTTTTGTCTTAAAGTCTATCTTTTTTTATAGTGAGTATACTGAATACAGTGAACCATGCTTTTTCTTGGTTAGTGCCGCTCTCATTTATCTTTTTCAGTCCCTTGACCCTCCTTATGCTTTATATACGGCTGTTACAAACAGCATGCAGCTGTGATTAGTTTTTCATCCAACCTGACAGTCTGTGTTTTTACCTATGGGCTTAGTCATTTATAATTAAATTAGAAAAATATTTTTGAGTGCTTACTCTTATTTTTTGCCCTCTGTCTACTTTTTCTCATATTTTTCTCAACTGTTTAAGATTTTTGTCTTTCATTAGGTTTTCCCCTATCATTAATAGTTTTTTATCTTGAAATTCTTGAAATAATTTCAGGCTTAGAAAAGGTTTCAAAAATAGTACAAAGAATTTCTGTATACCCTTGACTCAGAATATCTAATATTAATATCTCATGCCACTGCAGTGTCAAAATCAGAAAATTAATATTGATTTGATACTATTCTTTATAAGTATTATTAAATTTTGTCCATTTTCCCTATTATTCTTCTTCTGGTTCATGTTTCAATCCTGGAACACATGTTGCATTTTGTTCTCACTTCTTTTTAGTCTCCTTTAATTTGGGACACATCGATTTTTGTCTTTCCTGACCTTGCATTTTTGACAAACACTGGCCTGTTATATGGTTTAATGCCTCTCAATTTAAGTTTGTGTTATGTTTTCTCATGAATAAATTCAAGCTATGCATTTTTGGCAAGAATAGGAGTAGAATTTATTCTTTTCAGTGCTTCATATCAGGGTCAAATAATACCTATGTGTCTCACTATTGATGATGATGGGCTTTCCAACGTGGCACTAGTGGTAAAAAACCTACCTGCAATGCAGAAGATATTGAGATGCAGGTTCAAGCCCTGGGTTGGGAAGATCCCCTGCAGGGAGGGCATGGCAACCCACTCCAGTATTCTTGCCTGGAGAACCCCATGGACAGTGGAACCTGGCAGGCAACAGTCCACAGGGTCAGAAAGAGTTGGACATGACTGAAGTTGGACACGATTTAGCACGCACTCACTGTTGATATTATTTGTGATCACATGGTTAAAATAGTAGTTGCCAGGTTTTCCCACTGAAAATGTATCATTTTTCCCTTTCTGATTAATAAGTATGTTGTGGGGAGATACCATGAAACTATGTAAATATCCCAATTTTTAATCATAGTTTTACAAGCTAATTATAGTATACATTAATGATTCTTGCTAGAAACAATTATATGGTGATACTTGTCAAAATGTGGTTATTTTATTTCCATCATTCTTTCCAAGTTTAATAATTAAAAGTCTACTATAAGGAAGAGTTTCTATCTTCCTCTCTTCTTTCATCTCTCTCTCTCTCTCCCTGTCTGTCAGTTCATGAGTATTAGTTTTATTTTATTTTATGAATTTTGCTGAATAACTTTATTATTTTGTTGCTTTATTTGTGCCAAATTTGGTCATTAAGAGGACTTTCATGTTACTTACTGTCCTCATCAGATTTTGAGCATCCCTTACTCTTTAGCACCAAAAGATGTTTTAAGATTTTCTTGTTTCCTCTCCCAGCCTTGGAATCAACAATTTCTTAAAGAAAAGCAAATTTCTTTTGTTAGATAATAGCATTTAGAAACCAAGACCTGGGCACTAAGGGTGCTCATTGCTCCTGGAGCATCGTTATTTGTAAACCCTTTGAATAGGCCTTGCTAGGAAGTGTATGTATTTTTATACACTTATTTCTATATTGATATACATATGTTTGTGTGTAATGTATACTTTATCTACACTAAACCATGAGTTCACACTGACATCTGTTTCCAGTCCAATAGCATGGGATCTTTCTAGCCTCTCCCTTTCCTTATGTGTTACCCTTTTCTTCAAGGGTGAGGAATCTAGCTTTTATTATCAGCAGTATATTTACTACTTTGTTCATTCTTGGAATACACATAAGTGTGATTTCAGAATTGCTAGCATATATCTCTGGTGAAACAAATTTACTAATTAGAGTACAATAGCTGTATGTAGTTCTTTGTCTTAAAATGTAGAATGAAAATAGTATTCTCCAAAGATAATTAGGTTGGTTATTTTCATTTTCATCCTCTTCTGTTTTATTATTTATTTATAAAATATTTTACTTCATTTGATGTTATTAATAATTCATTCTGAATTACCCCTACATTCATCCTGGTTGATACCAAGAAAAGTTTCTGTTCAGTTCGGAGTGTTACCTTACAGTCTTTTGCCTTATTTCTTTTTCTGTTTTTTGGCATATAGGGTGGTTCATTAATTTAGGTAGCTGAATCTTAATTTCTTTCTTTTGGGTAATAACTCTGTGTAGAAGTATTAAGTTCACTCTTGTTCCTTTGTTGTGAATTTGGCTAGTTTAAAGATAATCTGACTTATTGCTGCCTTCCCTGTCAATATAGCATAATGCAGATTTTTTAGTTAATTTTCCTTATGTAATGGTGGGGGAATCTTCTGTTATTTAAGTATCCTAAATTTTCCCCTTTACCTCTCAACTACTTTAGGTTACTTCTCTTTTCCTTTTTGTATTTTCTCTTCCAGGAGAGGACTGTCACTTCCATTTAAGCATAAAGTCGTTTCTTACAGTCATGCTGTTTTTATGCAGGCACTTTTTTCTATTTTTTACTTTTTTTTTTTTTTTTTACTATTTTTACATACTTTTTAAAAAATTATTTTTGCACTTAAAGCAGGCTTATTCTCTCTGTTGATGATTTTAGATGGTCATAGTAGCTTTCCACTGCCTTCAGGTTTTTGTCAGACTGCCCTTAACTGCCACGAAGGCTTGAGACAGGGCAGAGGCGCATGAGAAATTATTCACTGAAATTTGGTGGTTTTCTGTTTTTATCTTTTGACTTCCAGTTATTTTGAAGTTTGGAAATTCTTTCCCTTCAACACTGAAACTGTTGTGTGTTTGTGTTTGTGTTTTAATCTTTTCATTGTTAATTATTGTTTTTGGCAAAAATATTGACAGAGTCACCATTGGCTTTAGATCCCTGAAAACCCCTAGAAATCTTTTATTCCATTTCCCCTCTACTAATTTAAGTTTCATGTTCTATTGTTCATGGACTATTTCATAGATTTTTTGAAATTTTGTTTTGCTTATTTATGTGAAAATCTTAAGTTGATATTTTAATCGGCCAAAATTTTCATGGATCTTAGGACATTTTGTTTAATCACTTGCCTTCCACCTTTTATGCTAGGGTTCTTTTTTAAAAATTGCTTTGGCGTCTCTGGGTCCTAGTTGCGGCATGTGGGATCTAGTTCCCCGATCGCGGTTCTGAACCCAGGCCCCCGGCACTGAGAGTGTGGAGCCCTTAGCTGCTGGACTAGGGGAGTCCCTGTGCTGGTGTTTTTACTCGGCGCTTTTTTTTTGTTCTTTTAAATACTTTCCACATTTAAATGTTACATTTTTTTTTTCCTGAGACACTTCTCCTTTAGGTTTACGTACTTATTTTAGAACTACTTTCTTTGTTTTCCATACCTTCTAACCTATTAGATTTTCTTTCTGAAATTATTTTTTTTCCTACTTGAGGTACAGCCTTTAGTGCCAGAGTATTTTTAGAAATAAAACTTAATGTTTATCTGAGGGAGTCCATCTTCTGTTTTCATTTAATAAATACTGTTTGTGGGGTATTATGTATAAGTATTCTAGGTTGATAGGTATTTTTGAAAGGAGGTTTTGTTTTTTGGTGACTGTTTTTTTTTATTCTTCAGATCGCAGTTTGCACATATGTCGTTGTGTTTCGGCCACTATTATTGCTGTGAGAAAAGCTGCTGTCCGTGTAACTGTTAGTCCTCTGTGGGTTGTTCTCTCTAGCTGCTTTAGGGTCATGTCTTTATGTTTAGTGTTCCATGGTTTCCCCCGAAATCTGTCTACTTGTTGAATTTCCTTTTTACCCACTTTGGAATTCAATAGGTTTCCTTTATGAACGAATTCCTATATTCTATAAATTCTGGACAATTTTTTAGCAATAACTTATTACTTATCTCCATTGTCTCACTCCTCACTTTCTGATTAACTATATAATAAACATTGCTATCATGTCTGCCAAATCTCTTAACTTCTTTTTATATGTTCTGATAGGAATTTTGATTAATTTCTTCAATGCTGTCTTCAGTTTCAGTAATTCTCTTTTCAGGTGAGTCTCATAGGTTTGACCCATCTTTTGAGACATTTTGTTTAAATTATAATATTTGTATTTGTAAATTCTGTTTCTTATTTTTTAAGCCTGCTCTTCTTTGAGGGCCTTTGCTTATTTTTGTGATTACATACTTGTTTATTTTGAATTTTTTTACATAGTTTTAAACTATTTTGTGCTTGGAAATTCTAATGCTGGATTCATTTTGAAACTAAACTGGTCCTTTATTTTCTTCATAACTTATTATTTTGAGTGCATATACCTGTTTTTTTGTTTAGCTTGCTGAACTACATATTCATTTAGTGAAAAAAGCATCTGTCTATTCATATCTTAATGTGAATATTATTCATATATTAATATCCATATCTTATATTCATATCTTAATATGAATATATCTTATTATATCGTAATATATAAATTATAGCTAATCTCAGGGAGCTCCTTGAATTACAGTCACTGAAAGGAGTCTCATTCTTATTTTTTACTCATTTGTTTCATTATTGTATAAGTTTTAAAATACTCTTTTTTAAAAAAAAAAAAAAAAAAACGCAATTGTTAGGTATGCTTTCAGAACCCTGCATATCCTACAGTGTCTCCTTTTGTGTTCTTAGTTAGCCAGGATTCCTAGTAATGTATGTAATTTAGTTTTTTAATTGGTGTCTTGTCTCTTTTCTCATTATTTTTAATCTTTTATTCTTCTGAGCTCTATAGATTTTCAAATCTGTATTCCATTTAGCTAAGTTAAATTTATATAGAAAAGATTGTATGCCACTTCCAATAAGATATTTAATTCAAATACATTTATTTAATATCTGTATGAAATCTGGAGTGACACAAAATTATTCCTACTTTGTTCTTACCTCTGTATTTGAAGCATCTTCTTGAATCTTGTTTTCACTTTGCTGCATCATTTCAGAGAAAGGTGGTTAATTCTAATCATTTCAAAAAATTTTTATTTTCAGGAGGTTATTTCTATAATGATGTATCTTAATCTAAAAATTTGATGCTTCAAATATATCTTAACAGTTTTATATAAAGCCAGATCTTTATAGAATTAATTAGCAAATTCATCTAGTTTGTTTCCTGAGTACCTACTGTAGGCATAGTACTTTGATTTTAAAATTTAATTTGGGAGAGTTGCCTTTTACTTTCTACAGTTAAGAAAATGGGATCTATACATACACAAACTTGACAAAATATTTGTAAGAGATTGTGAGGCAAACTGTGATCATGCAAATTACTGATGTGCAATAAAATGGATGATTTCATAAGAGGAAGTCATCACAGCCAGGTCTTAGAAAATTCATGTAATTAGAAAGATAATTACTGGGATACAATTTTACTGGAGAAAACAGTGATTATATCAGTATGGCCACATAAGCCAATTCTATATAGTAAAGGAGGGAAACTATGTTCAGGAGGATTGATTGGGAATAATCTTGAATTCTAAGGTGAATTGTGTGCTGAAAGTAATACCATGAAAATGATCGTTCTAGTAAGGTTCGTCCAGTAGCCAAGAACAGAAATAAGTAGCCAGCTAGGATACTCTAGCGGGATCTAATTACAAAATGATAAAGACTAGACTTAGAGTGGTTGGAGTACAGCTGGTGAGGGACGTCACAACACAAAACTAGCAGGACACAGTAACTGTTGGGTAAGTTGTACGCGATCAAAACATTTTTGCTAATTAAAAGAGACATTGTGTATGAGACAGCTTTTTCAACTTTATTAGGTTGGGGAATTGATATTGTGAATGATGTTGTAACAAAGTACAGTATGACAGTGTGACAAGTCCCAGATCTAGAAATAATTGACACAATAATGAGCTGCTTGTTCCTCGAGCCAGACGTCTGGTGCTTTTGGCTGCCCGTGTTTTACCCCACTGTGTTCTGGCTCTGAGCTCTGCATACTTTGGGTCTGTATTAATCTTTATTCTCTGTTCTTATTCAGCAGAGTAACACTGCTGCCCCCATAGGATATTCTTTCTCTTTTTTCTTAATTATCCAATTTCACAGATACTTACTGAGCACCTTCACTATGTGCAAGACCTTGTGCCAGGCATGAAGAATAAAGGAGATGAGGAGTGCTATGGAGTGACTGTGTTTATAAGTAAACTCAACTTTGTTTTCACTAGTATTTTTCAGGAGATATTTGTTTCACTCAGACGAGCAGGAGGCAAATACTTTTCATTTGGAGAGAACTGTTTTGTTTTTCTCAGTCTCTTAGTAAATGACTGCTTTTTTTCCTGCAGTTTGGGAAATTGACAAACACCAGGCATTTATTTTCATTTCCACTAGGGGACAGTGTGTTACCATTAGATTTTTTTTCTTCCATATCAGCAAATTGTATGCAGAAAGGAAATTTAGCCTCCGATTATTTGGATATGATTTTAATTATCTTATACATGGGACACAACTTTAAATATTTCTAAAGTATACAGTTGTGATTTTTGTGTATTTTATGTGGTAGGAATGGATACATATGCAGACATATATACACATTTTATTTGTTTAGAATGCTTGAAATTTTGAAGCATTTAGATAATTTTTACATGAGTTCACCAAAACAGGAGTGGATGGCAGAAAGATATTAATATCAAAATGTAAGCCACTTGAATTTCAGGACAGTTTTGTCATTCGTGGAAATTGAATTAGGCTTTTGGTATGAAATTTGCTGAGAAAATGTAATGTTTACCCTTCCTTAAGGATAATTTCTTGAGAAATTTAAAGCCTATATATATATATATTTTTTTTTTTTTAATTATAAATTTTCTTTTAACAAGGTACATTGTGTTCTTTAGGAATGATATCCATGGAAGATGAAAATCTCTAAAATAGATTTTCTTTTACGTTGTCTATAAAGATTTGGAGAACAGTGATGTCGTAGCTTTTCCTGCCGTTCTTTGAGACAGTATCCTACAAAAGTCACATAAATTTGATTCTAACAGCATACCATAAATTTGTTTATACCTCTTTACTCAAGTACTGATTGTCTGTGTGATAGGGTAATAGGGTTTAATGTTTAGAAATATACCTTTTAAAAAGTACTTTAAGTTTAGCCACACTAGGTATGGCTTCCCTATTGTCTCAAACAATAAAGATTGTGCCTGCAGTGCAGGAGACCTGGGTTTGATCTCTGGGTCGGGAAGATCCTCTGGAGAGGAGAATGACTACCCACTCCAGGATTCTTGCCTGGAGAATTCCACAGAGGAGACTGGTCGGATATAGTCCTGGGGTTGCAAAGAGTCAGACATGACTGAGCCACTAACACTTTTAACTTTTCACACTGGGTATAGTTTTGCCAAAAAGTTGTCCT
The DNA here is from genome assembly GCA_935064755.1 of Tragelaphus eurycerus. NCBI lineage: Eukaryota > Metazoa > Chordata > Mammalia > Artiodactyla > Bovidae > Tragelaphus > Tragelaphus eurycerus. The sequence goes on along the minus strand of CAKXYN010000025.1, from coordinate 23,675,064 downwards.
TTGAGAAAACTGAAAGGGATAGTTGATCAGTAAGGAACTTTGAGGATATGGTATTATACAAAATCGACCACTTGTACACTTGCAATGTGTTACTTCTTCATCACTTGCTTCTGGAGTGGCAGACTTTGCCTATCTAAACTGTGAAGTGGATGGTGATGCTGTGCTGTGGCTAGTCACTCAGTCATGTCTGACTCTTTTCGACTCCATGGACTGTAGCCCACCAGGCTCCTTTGTCCATGAGATTCTCCAGGCAAGAATTCTGGAGTGGGTTGTCATGCCCTCTTCCAGGGGATCTTCACAACCCAGAGATAAAACCCAGGTCTCAGAGAAGGGGAAAAGAAAAGCTGCTGTGAATGATGAGGTACCCCCTTCATCCCCAGTCTTCTGTGACAATAAAGAAATCCTCTTTCCCTTGATTTTTAAAGACCTTGCCAAAGGCTTCAAAGTCCCATGAGAGACACGTGTACCCCAGTGTTCATCGCAGCACTGTTTATAATAACTAGCACATGGAAGCAACCTAGATGTTCATCGGCAGACGAGTGGACAAGAAAGCTGTGGTACATATTCACAATGGAGTTATTACTCAGCCATTAAAAAGAATGCATTTGAATCAGTTCTAATGAGGTGGATGAAACTGGGGCCTATTATACAGTGTGAAGTAAGTCAGAAAGAAAAACACCAATACAGTATACTAACGCATATATATGGAATTTTGAAAGATGGTAACAATGACCCTATATGCGAGACAGAAAAAGAGACACAGATATAAAAAACAGACTTTTGGACTCTGTGGGAGAAGGTAAGGGTGGGATGATTTGAGAGGATAGCATTGAAACATATATATGACCATATGTGAAATAGATCACCAGTCCAAGTTCAATGCATGAAGCAGGGCATTCAAAGTCAGTGCACTGGGACAACCCTGAGGGATGGGATGGGGAGGGAGGTGGGAGGGTGGTTCAGGATGGGGGACACATGTACACCCGTGGCTGATTCATGTCAATGTATGGCAAAAACCACTATAATATTGTGAAGTAATTAACCTCCAATTAAAATAAATAAATCAATTTTAAAAAATTAAAAAAACAAACAAACAAACAAATGGGGCCTAATTTAACCTAAAAGATTTTGCAAGTAAAGGAAACCTTTTGCCAAAACAAAAAGACAACCTACTGAATGGGAGAAAATATATGGAAATAGCATAACCAATAAGGGATTAATATCCAAAATATGTAAACAGTTCATAGAAATCAATATAAAAAACCATGTAATTAAAAAGTGGGTGGAAGACCTGTATAGGCCTCTTCTTCAGGGTTGTTGGCCTGCTCTCCTCACCTTGAGGGGGTACTGTCCTTTGTTTACCAAATAAAACTCTGAGTTGCAACCAAAAAAAAAAAAAAGTCCCATGAGAATTTCTGCATTGAAAAAATGTTTACACTACTGAAAATAGAGATATAATCATAGGAAGGAAACCTATCCATCAACCAAAAAAAGACAAAAAAAAAAAAAATACAGTATGTACAGAAAAACCCTCCAAGTACAGGGTTGTATTGATAAGACTTAATTACTCTAGAGTAAATTGAGAATTATATTTTTAAAAGATAAAAGTAATTAGAACTTTCATGAATCTTTCATCTAAACACAGTGTATTTCTTCAGAGAAATGTCTGTTTGGAGCCTCTATCCATTTTTTAACTGGGTTGTTTGTTTTATTTTCTATTGTTATATATATATATATATATATGTTATATATATATATTTTTAAAACCTTATATATAAATATATATTTATATTTATATATATTTTAAATATATATTTAAATATATATTTTAAATATATAAATATATATTTTAAATATATATTTAAATATATATTTTAAATATATATTATGGATTGTAAATAAATTATATTCAATATAAAATAAAAATGTTTTTAAAATAACATATTTTATCGTAATCCTGAAGGTACAAAGTGATAAGGAAATAGTTAAATATGACGAGTTTCTAGTTAAAACCCATGGTGAATTCTAATGCTAAATAATTCAGTTTGAGGATATAAAAAATTTAAAATAGCAATTTTATGTTGATATTTTATTTGATATTTTTCCTGATATTAAAAAATCCAGGTGTAAGAAACTCTTTCAAGATGTCAATGAGAAATTGCTAATCTGCTGAATAAAATTAAGTACATATTTTTCTGTTGTTAGTTTTAGCTTGACTTCCATTATATCTTTCTTAACCTCTAAATCAGCAGAAAGCTAAAACTTTGTGAATTATTGCTGTGATTCTTTTGGTGATCTTTTATTGAAAATTGCTATATTCAAACAACAATGTTTTATTTGTACAGATTTTGAGTATTTTGGTGGGGGTAAATATTCTCTAAAAATGTAGACAATATTATGAACTATCAGTTCTATCAGATCAGATCAGATCAGTCGCTCAGTCGTGTCCGACTCTTTGCGACCCCATGAACCGCAGCACGCCAGGCCTCCCTGTCCATCACAAGCTCCCGGAGGTCACTCAGACTCGCATCCATCGAGTCAGTGATGCCATCCAGCCATCTCATCCTCTGTCGTCCCCTTCTCCTCCTGCCCTCAATCCCTCCCAGCATCAGAGTCTTCTCCAATGAGTCAACTCTTCGCATGAGGTGGCCAAAATACTGGAGTTTCAGCTTTAGCATCATTCCTTCCAAAGAAATCCCAGGATTGATCTCCTTCAGAATGGACTGGTTGGATCTTCTTGCAGTCCAAGGGACTCTCAAGAGTCTTCTCCAACACCACAGTTCAAAAGCATCAATTCTTTGGTGCTCAGCCTTCTTCACAGTCCAGCTCTCACATCCATACATGACCACAGGAAAGACCATAGCCTTGACTAGGCGAACCTTTGTTGGCAAAGTGATGTCTCTGCTTTTGAATATGCTATCTAGGTTGGTCATAACTTTCCTTCCAAGGAGCAAGCGTCTTTTAATTTCATGGCTGCAGTCACCATCTGCAGTGATTTTGGAGCCCAGAAAAACAAAGTCTGACACTGTTTCCACTGTTTCCCCATCTATTTCCCATGCAGTGATGGGACCAGATGCCATGATCTTCGTTTTCTGAATGTTGAGCTTTAAGCCAACCTTTTCACTCTCCACTTTCACTTTCATCAAGAGGCTTTTTAGCCCCTCTTCACTTTCTGCCATAAGAGTCGTGTCATCTGCATATCTGAGGTTATTGATATTTCTCCCAGCAATCTTGATTCCAACTTGTGTTTCTTCCAGTCCAGCATTTCTCATGATGTACTCTGCATATAAGTTAAATAAACATGGTGACAATATGCAGCCTTAACATACTCCTTTTTCTATTTGGAACCAGTCTGTTGTTCCATGACCAGTTCTAACTGTTGCTTCCTGACCTGCATACAGATTTCTTAAGAGGCAGATCAGGTGGTCTGGTATTCCCATCTCTTTCAGAATTTTCCATAGTTTATTGTGATCCACACAGTCAAAGGCTTTGGCATAGTCAATAAAGCAGAAATAGATGTTTTTCTGGAACTCTCTTGCTTTTTCCATGATCCAGCGGATGTTGGCAATTTGATCTCTGGTTCCTCTGCCTTTTCTAAAACCAGCTTGAACATCAGGAAGTTCACGGTTCACATATTGCTGAAGCCTGGCTTGGAGAATTTTGAGCATGACTTTACTAGCGTGTGAGATGAGTGCAATTGTGCGGTAGTTTGAGCACTCCTTGGCATTGCCTTTCTTTGGGATTGGGATGAAAACTGACCTTTTCCAATCTTGTGGCCACTGCTGAGTTTTCCAAATCTATACAGCAAATCAAATGTAGTTCCTTGAATTTAAATAGTCTTGAAAGTAAGTTTTTCTTTTCTTACTGGAATAAAATGTGTTTATTTTGAAAACAAAGCAAAATATAAAGAAATAAAAATAGCCATTAATCTGTCATCCAAGAATAACTCTTGTTTACATTTTGATATTTTACCTTCCAGTAATTTAAGAAACCTGGCTACTTTATGACCAGTTTCTAGTGTATAGTACAGCTTTAACCAAGAAAAAAAGTGAATGTTGTATTTTCCAGCTAGAAGTTATATTATTATTTTATGAGATGATAGTGTTTGCAATTATTATATTTTTTTCCAAAATGTGACATTGTTACTAAGTAAATAGAGTGGTAAAGTAAAACAAGTAATTCCTGTCATGACAATAATTTAGATTTAAGCAGAAATGTTGCGACACTATGGACTGTAGCCTGCCAGACCCCTCTGTCCATGGAACTCTCCAGGCAAGAATACTGCAGTGGGTTACCATTGCCTCCTCTAGGGGATATTCCTGACCCAGGGTTGGAGCCTGCATGTCTTTCTCTCCTGCACTGGCAGGTGGATTCTTTACCACTAGTGCTACTTGGAAAATACCATAGACTTTAACATATCTTTTTATATATCCTCCCATTTTTCATTTAATTAAAGAAATTAATGCTTTTGTTATTTATGTGTTATATAAACATTAATTGCCATGTTCACAGTTTATTCTCTCTGACTGCTGAGTATAAATCAGGGTAAACTTGAAGCCTAGAAATGAATGTTGCTAGTGTTGCACACAGAGGTTCCCTGATGAGTCAGTGGTAAAGAATCTGCATCCAATGCAGGAAATGTGAGTTCAGTCCCTGGTTCAGGAAGATCCATGCCCTGGGGAAGGAAATGGCAACCCATTCTTGCCTGGGAAATCCTATGGACAGAGGAGCTTGGCAGGCTACAAGTCCATTGGGGTCACAAAACCATCAGATACAGCTTAGCAACTGAACAACAAGAGTTAAACATTGTAAATAAACTGCTGATTAATTTGGGTACTTTTTTCTTAATTTTTTGTTGGGTGTGCACTTTTCTTACAATACCTACATAAATTCTACCTTATCACACTGATATGCCACTCTAAGAATGAGTCATTTCTTGTAAAATATTTCTTATCCATCTTGGAACTCTACAGCATTTTCCTCCTCTTTCTCTCATCATTTTATTGTCTCCCTGAGGAACCATTCCTGCCTTCTGTGATCCTACCATGCTCTGAATCCCCTCATTTCTCTTATGCCCAGCTATAGCCATGATACCTACAGTCTAGTCTCTTGAGAGTCCTGTGGACAGCAGGGAGATCAAAGCAGTCAATCCTGAAGGATATAAGCCCTGAATATTCATTGGAAGGACTGATAATGAAGCTGAAGCTCAAATACTTTGGCCACCTGATACGAAGAGCTGACTCATTTGAAAAGACCCTGATGCTGGGAAAGATTGAGGGTAGGAGGAGAAGGGGACGATAGAGAATGAGATGGTTGGCTGGCATCACTGACTCAATGGACATGGGTTTGGGTGGACTCCGGGAGTTGATGATGGACAGGGAGGCCTGGCGTGCTGCAGTTCACGGGGTCACGAAGAGTTGGACATGACTGAGCGACTGAACTTTTTTTTTTTTTTTGCTGCTTCGTGTTCTACTTCTTTACTTGTCAAGTAATATTTTACCGCCTGTCATACATTAGTTATAATACATTATAAAAGTAGTTCTGGCTTATTTTAGCTTCTTGCAAAGAATAAAATTTGTTCTGGCGAGCACTTGTATTATTGGGAAATCAGCTTGCTATTCTGGAGGTTGTTACAGCTTTGTTCAGGCAGCTCTTGTTCAGTTTTGTCCTTATTCCTGGGCTGTAGGCATGGCCAGTCAGAGATCTCTGCTGAAGGTCATGAATGTTCACCAAGGTCTCCATGTTCCAGCCTAAATCACATCTAATCTCCTTCTAAGTACAGAGCAGCTTCTGAAATCTCTGCTCCTCCTTCCAGCTTGTCAGCAATTATTCTCTCTTAGTTCCCATGGAGTCTCTTCCTATGCAAGCACTGAGTAGGAATTGGCCAAACAAGTGGAATTTTCAGCAGAATTTTAGGAATTCTTTGCAACTCTCCCCTTACCAGAATATTTTTTGCCCAATAGGAGCCACTTGGGCAATTTTAAATTGTAACCTCTGTTTTTAACATCCAGAGAGACCGTCATTGTCTTGAGCTCTATTTCTTCTCTTCATAAGTTTTGAAAAATTCTCTTAACAAGACGTCTGGGGTGAATGTTAGCCAATGGTCTCTGCTTTCAAGGACAGTGGACATGTGTTGGTTACTGTCTTAGATCTGTAAACAACATTTTTATCTAGAGTTTTTCAGGTTTAATGGTCGTGTATGGTGAATTAATGAGTAGGTGATATCAGCTACGCTGTTGTGGCTCCATAAAAATATTTCTAGCAGCTGTTATAATAGAATATTTGTTAGATGTTGGTGATTTACATGTCTTACTTGGTTTAGTCCTTACCAAAAAGATTCTGTAAAGTATATCAAGAGGGACTTTCCTGGCAGTCCAGTGGTTAAGACTTTACCTTCCAATGCAGAGAGTTTGATTCCTGCTTGGGGAGCTAAGATCTCACATATCTAGTAGCCAATAATCCAAAACATAAAGCAGAAGGAGTATTGTAACAAATTCAATAAAGGCTTTAAAAAATGGTCCACATCAAAAAAGTATTCCAAAAAAATCAAGTACATATCATCAGCAGGACTTTTCAGTGTTCATGTTGACCTTGCTCGTGTAGTTTTAACATTAAACTTTTTATCCTGTAATATTTGGAACACAGAAAGGAATGAATGCCTATACACATGTGTGAATATGGGTGAATGATTATAAAATGTCCACCTGTAATGCCCCTCACATCTTTGTCTCCATCAAGGGTTAAAATACTGTTTTGCAAATCCACTTTCAGCAGGAAATGCATTTTAAAGTTTTATTTGCATTTTTTTACTTATGTTAAAAATACTCTTCGGAGAAGGCAATGGCACCCCACTCCAGTACTCTTGCCTGGAAAATCCCGTGAACAGAGAACCCTGGTGGGCAGCAGTCCATGGGGTTGCTAAGAGTCAGACAAGACTGAGCGACTTCACTTTCACTTTTCACTTTCATGCATTGGAGAAGGAAATGGCAACCCACTCCAGTGTTCTTGCCTGGAGAATCCCAGGGACGGGGGAGCTTAGTGGGCTGCCGTCTATGGGGTCACACAGAGTTGGACACGACTGAAGCAACTTAGCAGCAGCAGCAGCAGCAGCATAAATACTTTTATAGATAAATGAAGTTTTGAGATGAGTTTGAAATCCATAAATTATTTGTATATCTAATCTGTGTACCTGCTAGAATTTTCTAAGTATGTGTCTGTCTCACCATCTTGTGTAAATCAGCTCTTAAAATTCCATGCTTTTCAAAGATGAAATGATTGAGCTCAGGCAGAGAGGAAAACAAATATTTAGTGAATTACCATAGGTTCTTTTCACTGAATTCTAATCTTTGCAAATGATGCCTATAAACAATTGCAAATCTTTAAAAGAATATTCTTACTTAAATTCATTATTAGTTAGATATGTAAGTTATGGAGCAATCAAAATGAGCATCGAAGATTTATTCCAAGATAGAGAAATGTGATTTTTCTAGCCCTAGAATCTTAAACAGACTTTTTTCTGCCTTCATTTCTTTGTTACTGTGCTGTTTTCATTATAAGTGTAAACTGGTTTCAAAGAGACTATGCAGATCACCTTTTCCTGTTTATTTTTGAATAGAAAATCTTAATTATCATCATCTGTTGTATATCTCAATGAGACTTAGAAATAGATGTGTATCATACCCTGCAACATTGTAATTAATTAATCATTAAGAGTGACAAATATGTGTCTATAGTTGTTTTCTAGTTTTTTCAGTTTTAGAATACTTATTTCTATATTTATGAACAGTGTGTCATGAATGATATCTACTCCTATCTGTGAATCACATTTTAAACTCAAACATATCTGGTTTTTAAATTATTTGTTAGTGTGATTTGATATTCTTGAAACTGATACAGAATTTGAAATCCATTATTGAAATGTCATTAAAACTCACTCACAAGAGGTGAAGTAGCCACTGTTCAGCCCCAGTGTCTCTTCCCCATCTCCACCTCTTAGAACACAATCAGGAAACTGATGAAAAGAGTAGCTGAAGCCGAGATAATCTCTTAACTATCATCATCAAAGATGGGAAACCTAAGCCTGGGCTAGTGTAGGCATGGTGGTAGTGGGAAGGCTTCGATAAGATAGCATTCTTCTTTGCACAGTTGCCAGACTTTTGGGTAAATATGTAAATAGGAGTAAACAACAAAGTAATCCAATACTTGTCATTGTTAATAAATGAATCAAACGGAAAGGGTGAATATATGTCCATCAGAGTCAGAGCTCCCTTTGCTTTGAAGTTGTTAGTTTATGGAGTGCTACAGTGTGTAAGGCATTGAACTAGATTTTTCATCTTCAAAGATAAAATATTCTTTGCGTAAAGAAACGGATCTTGTTATATGGCAGCCTGGAAGGGAGAGGAGTTTGAGGAGAATGGATACATGTATATGTATGGCTGAGTCCTTTTGCTGTTCACCTGAAACTATCACGTTGTTAATTGGCTATACCCCAATACACAGTTTCCATGGTTTATTGCCACCTGACCTGCCTCTTGAGAAACCTATATGCAGGTCAGGAAGCAGCAGTTAGAACTGGACATGGAACAACAGACTGGTTCCAAATTGGAAAAGGAGTATGTCAAGGCTGTATATTGGCACCCTGCTTATTTAACTTATATGCAGAGTACATCATGAGAAACGCTGGGCTGGAAGAAGCACAAGCTGGAATCAAGATTGCCAGGAGAAATATCAATAACCTCAGATATGCAGATGGCACCACCCTTATGGCAGAAAATGAAGAAGAACTAAAGAGCCTCTTGATGAAAGTGAAAGAGGAGAGTGAAAAAGTTGGTTTAAAGCTCAACACTCAGAAAAGTAAGATCATAGCATCCGGTCCCATCACTTCATGGCAAATAGATGGGGAAACAGTGAAAATAGTGTCAGACTTTATTTTTCTGGGCTCCAAAATCACTGCAGATGGTGATTGCAGCCATGAAATTAAGACACTTACTCCTTGGAAGGAAAGTTATGACCAACCTAGATAGCATATTCAAAAGCAGAGACATTACTTTGCCAACAAAGGTCCATCTAGTCAAGGCTATGGTTTTTCCAGTGGTCATGTATGGATGTGAGAGTTAGACTGTGAAGAAGGCTGAGTGCTGAAGAATTGATGCTTTTGAACTGTGGTGTTGGAGAAGACTCTTGAGAGTCCCTTGGACTGCAAGGAGATCCAACCAGTCCATTCTAAAGGAGATCAGTCTTGGGTGTTCTTTGGAAGGAAGGATGCTGAAGCTGAAACTCCAGTTCTTTGGCCACCTCATGTGAAGAGTTGACTTATTGGAAGAGATTCTGATGCTGGGAGGGATTGGGGGCAGGAGGAGAAGGGGACGACAGAGAATGAGATGGCTGGATGGCATCACTGACTCGATGGACGTGAGTTTTAGTGAACTCTGGGAGTTGGTGATGGACAGGAAGGCCTGGCGTACTGCGATTCATGGGGTCACAAAGAGTCGGACACGACTGAGCAACTGAACTGAACAATACAAAGTAAAAAGTCTTTTAAAAATGTGAAAGAAAGAAACTGATCATCTGGTGGAATAGATGGTCAGCTAGAAAGACTATTAGAATTAAGTAGATATTCAACTCACTCAAATTGAGTTGGAGAACAGCAGTCAAAGAGATTTCAAGGGTCACTGATACCCGAGGTGAACCTCAGAGTAAGTTGGGTCAGCTAGGCTAGGATGCAAGTGGGACAGCTTTTGTGACAAAGGGATTAGTTAATGCAAAAGGATGAAAGCTTGAAAAATGGCTTGTATGGGTAATCTTAAACAGTTCTACATAGTTGGAGAACTGAGTGATTTTAAGGGAATGATAAGAAGAAGGTTGGAAGGATAAAAGACCTGCCAGGTAAAGGGTTCATAACTGATCCTGAAGTTTAAAGATAGCCTTCAAAGGATTTTAGGCAGAATTATGATGTGATCAGATTTTTATTATTTTTAATCAGTATTTTCATTGCTATGGAGGAAATAGGATAGAAGAGGACAGACTATAGAGAGACTACGAGATTGATTCAGTAATTTGGGGCCCAAGGTATTATGCTGACATTGGCAGTTTGAGTGGAATATATGGACAAAGAGGTAGAATCAGAGGGTGCTAGCAATATATTGAATGTTGGGATAAGGCATTACGGATGATGCCAAAGTGTGGAAATTGGTCACTACATCTCTCCATTCGGATATAGCTCAATTCATAACCCAAGGACCTTAAGGTATTAACTCTGTTTCCACTTTCATTTTCCTTTCATATTATCATCCCTTCATACATTCAGGAAGCCTAAATAATTTTTAAAAAATGAAATTTCATAGAATATTAATTTCAAAGGAAGAATATGATTTCAAAGGCAAAAACCACACTTTAGCAACTTGTGATGTAACTCATTTCACAAATCTGCCTGATAATTTACTTAAAAAACAAGAAGATTTTTCCCCATCCACACCAGTTCTCACAGTTTATAACAGTCTGTTATTGAAGAACACCAAAAAAAAAAATATTAAAAGAATTGCATCATCGGAGAAATGCTCACACTTCAGTGAAGAGCAAAAGTTGGTCAGATATTGGATTCAGGGAAAATAACCTTTTGTTTCATAGTACTAGCATTTGAAATTGTGTCAGTGCTTTTCTTGGTACTTTCAGCAGATATTTTTTCTATAACAAAAGTGCTTATAAAATCATTTCTCCTTTATCTGGGGCACCAAGTCCCTGCCAGTGGCTGCAGTCTGATTTCTAGCAATGCTGAGCCCAAAGAACAGCAAGCCAGTGCAGAGTGACTCCATAAACTCATACTGACAGAATGTCTATGATTGGAGGTTGCCTGCGACTGAGTTCTGGTCTGGTTTCTGGTAGGGCTGAGTTCCAGTCCTCCTTTCTCTGGAGGCCCAGGGTAAAGTCCCATAATGCCTGGGTATCTGCAGGTGCCAGGAGATGTCTGTAAGGCCACGCCTTTTGCCCCCCTCTCACCCTTCCTCCTCCTTCTTTCAGGCTGGCTTCCTTTCCTCCCTTTGAAATGTTTGAAGACCTGAGATACTTTGATTTACTCTGTTACTACTTGGATCTGAAGTTCTGTCTCTATAGGAGATTTTCTGAGATACTGTATTCTTGTATTTAAGGGAGTGTCTGATGAAGACTGCCAAGTCTATATGTGTGTTTCAACTCTGTGTTCTGTTGTGATTTTTGATGGCCATTTTGCTTTGTCTGGCCACCATTTGGTTTAAACCTGCTGCCATTTTGTTAGAACTTGATTTTCTTCCCCTGTGCCTTGAGACCAAGGCTCTTAGGAACACTTATCTAGACCATTTCTAACTCCTGAGACTGAGGAAAAATGGGAAAAAAGCCTTTAAAAATTTTATTTATTCCAATTGCTTTTTATAAACTAGTAAATACCTGATATTAATGTTTGTTTGTTGACCTATGTAATATAGACATGTCTTAGAGTAATTGACTTCCCTGGTGGCTCAGATGGTAAAGCATCTGCCTACAATGTCGGAGACCTGGGTTCAGTCCCTGGGTTGGGAAGATCTCCTGGAGAAGGGAATGGCAACCCACTCTAGTATTCTTGCCTGGAAAATCCCATGGCCAGGGGAGCCTCGTAGGCTGCAGTCCATGGGGTGGTAAGGAGTCAGACATGACTGAGGGACTTCACTCAGGGGCTGAGTCTGTGATTGGTCGTTGCTAGGGACTGTGTCTATGATTGGCAGTTGCCAGGGGCTGAGTCTGTGATTGGTGGTTGCCAGGGGCTGAGTCTGTGATTGGTGGCTGCCAGGACCTGAAAAGTGGAGGAAACGGAGGAGATGTTGGTTGGAGGATAGGAACTTCCAGTTAGGAGATGAGTAAGTTCAGAGAATTTAATGGACAGCCTAGTGGCTGAAGGAGAAGGCAATGGCACCCCACTCCAGTACTCTTGCCTGGAAAATCCCATGGATGGAGGAGCCTGGTAGGCTGCAGTCCATGGGGTTGCGAAGAGTCAGACACGACTGAGCAACTTCACTTTCACTTTTCACCTTCATGCACTGGAGAAGGAAATGGCAACCCACCCCAGTGTTCTTGCCTGGAGAATCCCAGGGACGGGGGAGCCTGGTGGGCTGCCGACTATGGGGTCGCAGCAGCAGCAGTGGCTGAATAGTTAACAGTACTATATTGTATACTTCAAGGTTGCTGAGAGAGTAGATCTTAAATGTTTATGTGTGCATGCTCAGTCCCTCAGTTGTGTCCAACTTTTTGCTACCCCATGGACTGTAGCCCACCAGGCTCCCCTGTCTATATGGTTTTCCAGACAAGAATACTGGAGTGGGTTGCCATTTCCTACTCCAGGGTATCTTCCTGACCTACAGATGGAACCCATGTCTCCTGTACTAGCAGATGAATTTTTTTACCACTGAGCCACCTGGAAAGCCCATAAATGTTATTACCCACGTTCCAAAAAATTGTTAACTATATGAGGTGATAGTTGTGATAACAAGCCTTACTTGAGTAATAATTTTGCTATATATATATGCACACACATATGTATATCACATCATCACATCATATAGCTTAAATTTATACAATGTTATGTTTATATCTCTATAAAGTTGGGGGGAAGTTTCTTTAAAAAATATTATTTTAAAAAGAAATGTAGCTCCTTGTTAAATGTAATGTGTTGATATGTTTTATTTCTAGAACAAATATTGTTTTCTTTTCTTTCAGGAGGAACAGAAGCTACGGGAAAGTGTAAGGCAAGGCGCCACCATTATTGCTGCCTTAATCAAAGAAAGAAATTCTGGACTCACTGGTCAACTACTGGTAGCATAAAGGACATGGAGGAAATTACCTGCTGTGTTCTTAGAAACATTCCCCTAAGTATTTCTTTTGTGCTTCCCTCCGAATTGTATGTGGTAGAATGTTGAAGTTGTCTTTTATAATTTGTACAATGTGATGCTTAGGTAAACTTAAAAACATTTTTATGCGTGCCAAATATAAATTCCCTAAATCGGAAAAGAACAAACAAGTGGAAAATAATGACCTTCACATAAAGAATCTTTTCACAAAGGCATGAAAGGGTAAAATAGAAATAATGAGTAGTCAGCTAATTCTCCAAGGAATAAAAGTTTAGAAAATGTCAACTATTATCTCTATGTTAATTAGTAAATCACTGTATAATAAGACTAATAATTAAGATTAATAATTATTGTTAATTCTAACAGTATCCTTTCTCTGTGGGTTATTTGAATTGCATTCTGATTTTTCCTACCTTAACAAAAAAGAGATAGCAGTGAACCATGATCTGAGTATCTTCAGCAATAGCCTCATATTACCTTAGATTCCTAAAGGAGATAGACTCTCCTTCTGCTTTTCTAATGTTTTAAAATTGTATGTTTTCCTCGGTTTATGAAATATAGTTTTGACTTACATTAATTGAAAAGGGTTCTGATTTTTCTGAATAACTTTAAAAGAAGACTGGAAAGTGTCCTGAAATTAATCCTGGTCAATCTCAAGTTAGTCTTCTGAAAGGTGTTATCAACTACTGGTAGTTGTTCAGTTCAGTCGCTCAGTCGTGTCTGACTCTTTGTGACCCCATGAACCGCAGCAAGCCAGACCTCCCCGTCCATCACCAATTCCCAGAGTCCACCCAAACCCATGTCCATTGTGTCAGTGATGCCATCCAGTCATCTCATCCTCTGCCGTCCCCTTCCCTTCCTGGCCTCAATCTTTCCCAGCATCAGGGTCTTTTCAAATGAGTCAGCTCTCCGCATCAGGTGGCCAAAGTATTGGAGTTTCAGCTTTAGCATCAGGCCCTCCAATGAACACCCAGGACTGATTTCCTTTACGATGGACTGGTTGGATCTCCTTGCAGTCCAAGGGACTCTCAAGAGTCTTCTCCAACATCACAGTTCAAAAGCATCAATTCTTCAGCACTCAGCTTTCTTCACAGTCCAACTCTCATATCCATACATGACCACTGGAAAAACCAGAGCCTTGACTAGATGGACCTTTGTTGGCAAAGTAGTATCTCTGCTTTTCAATATGCTCTCTAGGTTGGCCATAACTTTTCTTCCAAGGAGTAAGCGTCTTTTAATTTCATGGCTGCAATCACCATCTGCAGTGATTTTGGAGCCCAGAAAAATAAAGTCTGACACTGTTTCCACTGTTTCCCCAACTATTTGCCATGAAGTGATGGGACCAGATGCCATGATTTTACTTTTCTGAATGTTGCGCTTTAAGCCAATTTTTTCACTCTTCTCTTTCACTTTCATCAAGAGGCTCTTTAGTTCTTCTTTACTTTTTGCCATAAGGGTGATGTCATCTGCATATCTGAGGTTATTGATATTTCTCCTGGCAATCTTGATTCCAGCTTGTGCTTCTTCCAGTCCAGTGTTTTTCATGAATACTCTGCATATAAGTTAAATAAGCAGGATGACAGTATACAGCCTTGATGTACTCCTTTTCCTATTTGGAACCAGTCTGTTGTTCCATGTCCAGTTCTAACTGTTGCTTCCTGACCTGCATATAGGTTTCTCAAGAGGCAGGTCAGGTGGTCTGATATTCCCATCTCTTTCAGAATTTTCCACAGTTTATTCTGATCCACACAGTCAAAGGCTAGTTGATTGTACATCAAATAATTTTAATAACTGCTGCATTTTTAAATTCTTATTCTTTCAAATTTCCACTGGTATATACATCTTAGATACTGATGATTTTCCCTTTACCTTATATTTTATAATTCTGTGAATTCAGTCATTAAAGATGCTTTTGTTCTATATATATACTTTATAGAAACACATTAGATAGGGTTATGCCAGAGCTTAACCTGCCACGTGGGAACTCTGAAAATTGCATACAATGTTTTCAGTTACAGATAGTCTGAGAATTATCCACCTTATGTTAAGTTTCTTCTTAACATGTTGAATAGGGGAGGAGGAGCTAAGATGGCGGACGAGTAAGACGGGGAGAATACTTTCTCCTCCACAAATCCATTAAAAGAACATTTGAATGCTGAATAAACTCGATAAAACAACTTCTGAATGCCGGCAGAGGACATCAGGCACTTAGAAAGACAGCTCATTGTCTTCAAAACGAGAAAACGAGCCCTGCGGTAACTCCTTTTGCGGAGAACTGGCGCGGACACCAGCATTTGCTATTGGCAAGTGGGGGCTGGGCTAGGAGGAGCTGCGAGGCCTGCATTGCTTTGAGAAAGGATTTGGCCTGGCTATCTCGGGCGCTATCTGAGCGAAATAACCAGACTGTCGGTTATCTACTACATCAAAAGCCAGCCCTAACTTAAGACACCACCAGGACTACCTACGGAACAAAGGGCTGCACAGAGTTGGCCGGCTGCAGGCCGTCCCACTCCCGTGACAGGCAGCCAGGGCCAGAGGCGGGCAATTATAGCCCTAGAGAGACACTGTCTAACGGAACTGTGAGTAGGTTTCTGTGCTGACTCACGCTTCTTGGGGCTCTGGATGGTCAACATCTGCCTGAGAAAGTGAGCTGTTTGTATACCCAGAAAACTGAGCGGCGGAGAGGCGATAAGTCGCAGCACCTGCGCTCGCTGAACATTTCATCACCTGCGCTACTCGGATCTGGGAAGGGCATAAAACGCAGACTCAACCAAGTCTGTGCTTCTGAGGATTATCTGAGTGCCTGAACCTGGCCGGTTTAGATTTGGGTGTTCACCTCCGCCCCCTCTGTAACAAGGCAGAGATCAGATATTGAAAAGACCTGTATACCGCCTCAATAAAGAGAATTCAACAAACTACCAGAATATAGTAAGGACACTCTAAATTTGGCAATTTTAACAAAATGAAGAGACAAAAGAATACCCAGCAGCTAAAGGAACAGGATAGATCTCCACCAAACCAAACCAAAGAGGAAGAGATAGGGAATCTACCTGATAAAGAATTTCGAATAATGATAGCGAAATTAATTCAAAATCTCGAAATCAAAATAGAATCACAGTTAAAGAGTCTGGAGACAAGGACTGAGAAGATGCAAGAAAGGTTTAACAAGGACCTAGAAGAAATAAAAAAGAGTCAACACATAATGAATAATGCAATAAATGAGATCCAAAACACCCTGGAGGCAACAAATAGTAGAATAACAGAGGCAGAAGATAGGATTAGTGAACTAGAAGATAGAATCCTAGAAATAAATGAATCAGATGAGAAAAAAGAAAAACGTATCAGAAGAAATGAGGACAATTTCAGAAACCTCCAGGATAACATCAAACGCTACAACTTTCGAATCATAGGAGTTCCAGAAGAAGAAGATAAAAAGAAAGATCATGAGGAAATACTTGAGGAGATAATAGTTGAAAACTTCCCTAAAATGGAGAAGGAAATAACCACTCAAGTTCAAGAAATCCAGAGAGTCCCTAACAGGATAAACCCAAGGCGAAACACCCCAAGACACATATTAGTCAAATTAACAAAGATTAAATATAAAGAACAAATATTAAAAGCAGCAAGGGAAAAACATCAAATAACTCACAAGGGAATTCCCATAAGGATAACAGCTGATCTTTCAATAGAAACTCTCCAAGCCAGGAGGGAATGGCAAGACGTAATTAAAGTGATGAAGGAAAATAACTTACAGCCTAGATTATTGTATCCAGCAAGGATCTCATTCAAATATGAAGGAGAAATCAAAAGCTTCACAGATAAGCAAAAGTTGAGAGAATTTTGCATCACTAAACCATTTCTCCAACAAAAACTAAAGGACATTCTCTAGAGCAATACAATAATAGTGGGAGACTGTAACACCCCACTCATATAATCTGGCTGTAATAGACAAAGTAAAGAGGAAAACATATTTACTTATGAGCCTCAAAAAATTCAGTTCACTCAGGAGAGTTTAAAAAAAAAAAAAAGACTTATTAGCTCACTCTGTAGAGGTTTATTGACTATTTTGTGGGTTTGGTACCACTTTGGGTAGTAGGGAGGAAGAGGTGACAAATGTGATCCTGTCCTAAATAATATATTGTGGTAAAGATAGATTTACCAATACAAAATACCAAGATGTGCCTAAAGATGAGGACACCCAAACTGGACTTTTTGTTTTCTGAACTTTTCATTTCGAGAACAAACCTCCTAATATAAGATGAACTCACCATGATTTTTTTAAGTGTTCTTTGTGATTAAAAACAGAAAGCCATTGGTTAAGAAATTACATATACTCCTCCCCACCATCACTCCCCTTCTTTCTTCCCATTTCCCTCCCACCCTCACTGATCCTTTCCTTGGTCCATTTTCCCCTGCAAAAATAAAAAAAAAAAAAAAAAAGGAGTAATGAAATAGAGCTCAGAATTTATTTCAGTAAAAAAATAAATAAATAAAAAAAAAAAAACCAGCTCTGTTCAAAAAAAAAAAAAAACATGTTGAATAATTTTCCCTGTATTTCCCAAGTGTCCATAGTAGTTGGAGAGTTTATATTTTATATTTAAATAATAGAATATAAAGGACATGAAATAATTGTTGCAGTGCATTCTCCTAGGTGAATGTAGGCTTGAATCTAAATTCCTGGGCTCACCATTTTCTCTCTCTATTTGTCTCTTGGGATGTTAAGAAATATAAATAAATCATTTAATTAAAAATCTCGAGGATGAAAATATATGGGCATTGTGTGAATATTGGTTAGAACTCTCTTTGTTAAGGTGGGTTGGCTGCATTGTAAAAGGTCATAGGTATTCCTGTAGATGTCTTCAAGTGAGTGTTTTAAGGATTTGAAAGTGCTCATAAAGGCAAAAAGGGAAAAATTATCAAGATTTTTAATGAAAAGATTCATGTCTTTAGGTACATGGTGGGAAACTGGGCATTTCTCCGGCAAAACAATATCAGTGTATCTATTGAGTGCTAACTGTGTTACCTTAGATTTCAATGGAATAATGGACTGTTCAGTTGAAAGGCATACTGTTTGTTCCAATGTGAATTCTTTTCTGGTATAACATTATACCAGACCACCATTTACCTGGGAACAGTTAGTATGCCGTTACCCTAGGCAGTTGTAAACATTTAGTGTTGTGAGATTTACATAAAATATTAAGTTGGGACTGAAATCCCCATCATCATTATGGCATTTAATTTTTTTCTTTATAATTTGCAAACTGATTCCCAGCATTGAAAATAATTTAAAGAAATTTCCTCACATCCTTTACTGAAAACTGAGGCTCAGAGATTTTCACTGACTTCTCCAAAGACATGTGTCTGCTTAGTAGCCAAAAACAGGGCTTAAACTTGGGTACTAAGAATGAGTTTTAAGCTCATTTCCTATAAACCAGTGATTGCTGGCAAAGGATATTCAGCAGCGAGGCTGTGGGAAATGAACCAGAGGCTCTGAAGAGCATTGGAGGAATGGATGCAAAGGGACATGTCCATCCAGTGAGCACAGGAAATTACTGAGGCTTTTGGCTTTTCAACTTACAGAAATCATAGCTAAGGATAAAGGGAACAAAGAGAAATATTCCCCAAGAGAGAAAGGTAAATCAGCTGTGTTTGTTAAGAGATCCAGAGGCAACTTTACAGGTATATTTTCATCTTTATCTCTGGAAACATACATTCATGAGAACTGTCCATTTTCACATTATTTTCCAAAGTTCCTGTAAAAATAATGGTAAAGTATGCCTGAAGATGGCTGAAATTGCTTTCTACTTGCAAAAATTTGTGGAAAGACTGTTTTCTTTTTAAATGTATGCTACTTAATTACATCCCATTTAAAGTTAGCCTTTTTAGGAAGTTAACACAGTGTGATCAGTGGTTTGACTGACCTTCATTGGTAAGAGGTAATTTGTTTGTTTTCAAGAAAGTGCTGAGCGTGAGACATGACTTGTTGTAAATACTCATCTACAGATAAAAGTCAGATCCCTATTCTACCCAAAGCGTATATATATTTTAAAGTGAAAAGTAGGAAATTACTATTAAATATTTTAAATGTTCTCTTTACAAAACAAAATAGGGGTGATTGATAACTAAATTATTTATATGTTTAAATCTAATGACAGTTTTCATTGATATTTAGCGCATTTTTTTTTCAAACTGACTCAGCCTCAACTGAATAACTTAATACAGTATTCTCAAATTGTAACAGTATGATGTTTTACATTGCATACAAGTAGAATTCGAGATTCAGTTATATTCTATAAAATATTTTAAAAATTTACAAAACCAGAAGTCCTAATTAGCTTTTTTTTCTTCTTTCCCTTCTAATTAGCAGGTTTCCCAGCAATTACTTTGGCAGCTAAGGATATAAAAGCTGTAATTGGGTACAGTGGAAAAATATTGTGTCCTCTTAATGATGTCTGCATGGGTGTGGTGGCTTGAATTGCTGTTTAGAAATACTCTTTCCTTCCACTTAGCTTCCACAGGAGGAATTTATGTCCACTTCTTGACCTTGGAATTCATCACAAAACCTTCTTTGGCCAACAGAGCAACTCAAAAGTGGCAGGGCACTGCTGAGACAAGACCTTAGAGACTTTGCTTGTTGCTGCTTGCTTTTTCCCACTTCTGACCCCACCGTGAGATGCACATGCTCAGGCTGGCCTGCTGCCTCCAAAAGAAAACAAGAGCCTGGATCACTTGACTTCCAGCTAGTCATCAAATGGATGAAAAAGCCCGGCTGATTGACAGGGCCTCCAGCAGACAGGTGAACTCAATAAACATCTATGGACTTTTTTTCTTTTTGTTTTGCTATTACTGAGTTTTGAATCTTTTCATTGAGCACCAGTTGGTGAGCAAGGAAAGGGAATCTGTGGTAGTGTGTGGTACCTTTAATCTCAAAAGTCTAGAACCTATCTGGAGACACACATTTTGCTAAAGGAGATAGTTTATAAAGAGACCTGTTGGTTAGGGCGATGATCCCAAAGTCTTAGAAGGTTCTCTGGATGCCTCCTTCCCTATTAGTTGTTACTGAAGGAGAAAATAGACCTGAATATTATGGAAAAGTTTTCCGAAGAAGTTAAACTTTCTTGGGTCTAAAATGATATTGATTATAGAAATAGCTAACATTTGTTGAATGAATTACTGTGTTCCAGAAACTGTTCTTAGTACTTTTGCATGTGCATAACTTTTTCTTTATAATAACTTCATGTCCTCAGTAGCATACCAGTCACCATTTAAAAGACGAAGAAACCAAGATATGTACGTTTTTAACAACTTTAAGTAATAAGAGTCACTCAAGCACCAGATGCAAGAATTGAAATTCAGATTTGATTATCTAACTTTGGAGCTGTTATGCCTAAGCATGATTCTATATAGTATTATAAAACATACTATTTTTGCCATGGAAAGGCATATTTAAAAAAAAAAATTATTGTAGTATAGTAGATGGTGACTGCAGCCATGAAATTAAAAGACACTTACTCCTTGGAAGGAAAGTTATGACCAACCTAGATAGCATATTCAAAAGCAGAGACATCACTTTGCCAACAAAAGTTGGTCTAGTCAAGGCTATGGTTTTTCCTGTGGTCATGTATGGATGAGACCATACTAGATCGTATGAGAGATAGTGAGAGTTGGACTGTGAAGAAGGCTGAGCGCCGAAGAATTGATGTCTTTGAACTATGGTGTTGGAGAAGACTCTTGAGAGTCCCTTGGACTGCAAGGAGATCCAACCAGTCCATTGTGAAGGAGATCAGCCCTGGGATTTCTTTGGAAGGAATGATGCTAAAGCTGAAACTCCAGTACTTTGGTCACCTCATGCAAAGAGTTGACTCATTGGAAAAGACTCTGATGCTGGGAGGGATTGGAGGCAAGAGGAGAAGGGGATGACAGAGGATGAGATGGCTGGATGGCATCACTGACTCGATGGACGTGAATCTCGGTGACCTCCGGTAGTTGGTGATGGACAGGGAGGCCTGGCGTGCTGCGATTCATGGGGTCGCAAAGAGTCGGACACGACTGAACGACTGATCTGATCTAATAGTTGATTTACAATGTTGTGTTAGTTTCTACTGTTCAGCAAAGCGAATCAGTTTCACATATACAAATATCCACTCTCTTATTTTTTTGATTCTTTTCTCATATAGTTTATTACAGCATATTGAGTAAAGTTCCCTGTGCTACATGCTGCTGCTGCTAAGTCGCTTCAGTCGTGTCCAACTCTGTGCGACCCCAGAAACAGCAGCCCACCAGGCTGTCCTGTCCCTGGGATTCTCCAGGCAAGAACACTGGAGTGGGTTGCCATTTCCTTCTCCAATGCATGCAGGTTTTTATTAAGTTAGTTAGTGTTAGTCGCTCGGAGAAGGCAATGGCACCGCATTCCAGGACTCTTGCCTGGAAAATCCCATGTTCGGAGGAGCCTGGTGGACTGCAGTCCATGGGGTCGCTAGGAGTCGGACGAGACTCAGCAATTTCACTTTCACTTTTCACTTTCATGCATTGGAGAAGGAAATGGCAACCCACTCCAGTGTTCTTGCTTGGAGTATCCCAGGGATGGGGAGCCCGGTGGGCTGCTGTCTATGGGGTCACACAGAGTCGGACACGACTGAAGTGACTTAGCAGCAGCAGCCCATTTTTTGATTGGGTTGTTTGTTTTTGGTATTAGCTTCATGAACTGTTTGTATATTTTGGAGGTTAATCCCTTGTTGGTCATATAATTTGCAAAAATTTTCTCCCATTCTGAGGGTTGTCTTTGTCTTTTTGTTTCCTTTGTCGTGAAAAAGCTTTTTAAGTTTAATTGGATTCCATATGTTTATTTTCTTTTTATTTTCATTACTCTAGGAGGTAGATCAAAAAAGACCTTACAGTGATTTATGTCAAAATACAGCTCTGTGGACCTGTCCATCCCAAACTCCTAATCTATCCCTCTCCCCCATCTTTAGCCTTGGTAACCTTGTTTGTTCTCTTAAGTCTGTGAGTCTGTAAAACATACTCTTTTAAGATCCCTTAAAGACTGACTCTCAAAAATGGGAGTCTAAATTTTTTTTCTTTAATAGCAAGAGGAAGAAAATGGGTAAAGTCCGTTACCTTTGAGTGTTGCTGTACTCCTCCTTTCTTTTGGCCATTGCCACTCCACACAGACAATATTGTAGAACTTCTTGGGTTTATATGTGCCAGTAAACCCACAAGGACTGATTTGTTGTTGTTGTTCAGTCGCTCAGTTGTGTCTGGCTCTTTCCGACCCCTTGAACTGTAATCCACTAAACTCCTCTGTCCATCGGATTTCCTAGGCAAGAATATTGGAGTGGGTTGCCGTTTCCGTCTCCAGGAGATCTCTCTGGCCTAGGGATCAAACCCACATCTCCTGCATTGGCAGGTGGATTCTTACCGCTGAGCCACCAGGGAAGCCAAAGACTGATACACACATAAAATTTTTTATCAGTTACAGAAATGGCAGTCTTTGAGCTCTGAAGTTGTTGGGATTTCCTCAGGCATTGAATGATCAAACATACCTGGATAACAAAAGTGTAACATAGAAAAGTAGAAGGAAATATTGCCTTGATGAACTAGAGTTGCATTACAGATATTTGTGTGCCTCAACAAGACCTAAAAGAGAAGTTGAAATCCATTCATCATCTTTGCAAGAGAAAGGAAGGTCTAGAGAACATCTAGGCAGAAGAAAGTAGGAAGTCTTCTCTTGTCATGAGACTGTCCCGAATGTTCTCAGAGTTTGCTTGATGGGGAAATTTGGGGATGAATAGTGTCAGTATGATGAGCTTGACCTAAGCAGAGCCGAGTAACTTTTCTCTTCCAGTTTGAAATATTAGAATCTTTGATTTCGAAAAAGGCCCTTATATTTGAAAGTTGCTAAGAGAGTAAATCTTGAAAGCAATTACCCCAAGAAAAATAATTATAATTTTGGTATAATATATGGTAACAGATGACCACTAGACCTAGTTTGTCAATCATTTTATACACCTTATACTAATATAATTTTGCATGCCAATCACACTTCAATTTAAAAAATTAATAGTTATTCAAAGAAGTCTCACTTTGATTCACCAGCAGAGTAGGCTGAACCTCATGTTTGAAATAGCCTTTATAAACACTGTCCATATTTCTTAGCTGTGATTTGCTCTTTCCTGGTGTTACTGTAAATTAAATAATTCATTATACAATTATGATTTTTCCTATTCTTCAGTGGTATCCAAAAACAGATATAATGTCTCCTCAGTCTGAAGTTCTGTTCTCTTAAACATTCAAATAACCAGCTTTTTCTTTCTTTTTCTCATCAGTCTAATAATTATTTCCTTTAAAAAGAATTTCTTTTATCACTCACATTTCTGATTTTTGCCTCTTCATTAGAAAATAAGTTATATAAAAGAAGGAACTTTCCATCTTTGTATACCTTCTAATGACTGTCTACAATGGTATTTGGCACAAAATATGTGTTTGACATTATTTGGTGAATGGATAAATAATCTGAGCTTCTTTTTTTTTAGTGTGTGGAGTTAAAATCTGAATTTTGCAGTCGATGAAGTACATTGATCAGTTTATCTTGCTCAGTAAATACTGATTAGGTAAATGAAATGTTGTTGTTGTTCAGTCACTAAGTTATGTCCAACTCTTTGCAGCCCCATGGACTGCAGCACAGCAGGTTTCCCTGTCTTTCATATCTCCTGGAGTTTGCCCAAACTCATGTCCATTGAGTCAATGATGCCATTCAACTATCTCACCCTCTGTCATCTCCTTCTCCTCCTGCCATTAATCTTTCCCAGCATCAGGATCTTTTCCATGAGTTGGCTCTTCACATCAGGTAGCCAAAGTATTAGAGCTTCAGCTTCAGCATCAGTCCTTCCAATGAATATTCAGGGTTGATTTTCTTTAGAATTGTCTGGTTTGATGTCTTTACTGCCCAGGGGACTCTCAAGAGTCCTCCAGCACTACAGTTCAAAAGCATCAATTCTTTCATGCTCAGCTTTCTTTATGGTCCTACTCCCACATCTGTACGTGAAATACTACAAATGGTACTTACTTCGAAGCTTGAGAAAGGATTCTGACAACTACTTGTGATGATACTGGATTGCCAGGACTTAAAAAGTAAATAATATTGTGCAAGATTTTATCATGAGTTCTTAAATAACTCTATTATATTAAGAGCTTATTTTCTTCACTCTTAAGCCTTTATTAAAATCTACATTATGTCCAACACATAAAAGATTCATATCTAAATTTGAACCGCACAAAACACAAGATCTGACTTTAACACATTAGTGTGTATGAAGAAAAAAAAAATAGGTTTTCTATTGCTAATGAAAGTAATACAGAATTAAAATAAAAGTAGTTGGATATTTTTTTTAAGGTCTTTACAGCTGAAATGCATTATGCAA
The DNA here is from genome assembly GCA_935064755.1 of Tragelaphus eurycerus. Taxonomy (NCBI): domain Eukaryota; kingdom Metazoa; phylum Chordata; class Mammalia; order Artiodactyla; family Bovidae; genus Tragelaphus; species Tragelaphus eurycerus. Next base: position 23,650,793 of record CAKXYN010000025.1, on the reverse strand, counting down.
GTTACTCTCTACTTAGTGAAGATGCTACCAAATAATCTGAATAGTTGTTATTAATAAAACATCTGGGTCTATTTAGCAGCATAGATGAAGGCTGGATTATCTAATGCATTTTTTTCTTTGTTTAACCTTAATTAATCCTTGTAGGGTCTCTGTAAGGTGGTTTATATCAACCTTGTGATAGGACAATTCCAAAAATATTGATACAGAGATTAAGGGTTCCTGATCACCCAGCACACTAGAAGTCAAACACAGTTTGAAAATTCAGAATTTCTGATTCTGTTTTGGACACTTTTTCAGGGAACTGGATTACAACTAGCAGGGACTGTTCCATACTTGAGGTTTTAAAAGAATCTGATGGAAATCTATATCCAGAATTCTACCTGGATACATTCCCTCGTTTTCCATTTTGCATGATTGCAGTTAAGCCAGAGGCCAAAGCTACCACAAGACAATCCTAGTGATCTTTTTGACCTGAGTGGAAACATGATTTGAGATTCCACATGGAGGCCAATTTTGTAAGAATTTCCACCAGTCTTTGGACTGTAATAATTGGGTTATTTGGATAAGGTTTGGCAAAGCATATAGTAGATTAACTGAATGAGGTTTCTGGAGCTTAGCCAGTTCAGCACCATCCATTTGGCTCTTTGTTCTTCCTCATTATAAAATGGGCTATTGAAACTGCTTGGTTTGTTGGTATGTCAGCTTTTTCTTTCCTTTTCTTTTTTTACTCCTTTTCTATTCTTTACATCTGAGCCCTTAATTTAATTGAAAGCAAGCTCTTCAGTCTATGAGGATAACAAAACATCCCTTTGAGGAGGAGGAAATAGATGATAAAATCTGTGTGTTACTAATTTTTTTCTATAGTTTAGAGGAATTCTTTTTCCATCCTGTGTGTGTGTGTTTAGGACCCTGTTAAGTTCATAGTTCCTTTTGCTTTTCTTGTTTGAATAGAAAGTCATTCTCTTTAATCCCACCTGAGTTTTAAAAAATGTATTATTGAACTGCCCAGTTCAGGAATTCAGTGGCCTGTTTTACTGAATGGAGGTATGTATGACCTGATAGTAAAAGAATGCTATTCAAAGACATTTCCTTTTCTTTGTTTCTTAGATCTGTTACTGTTCACATAAATCTGGAAAAATGCCAAAATATGTAAACAAATTAAGAGCTTTAGGATCCCAGTGGGAATATCCGTGAATTCTACCATAAATCAGGAATTTAAGATTAAGTGCACTATGCTATAATAAGATTGCATAAAGAAGCAACTCTAGACCAAATATTCTTGGCTCTGATTTAGGAATCTTAAAGGATATTAAAAGATTTAGATAAATTATGGCGTTATGTATAGTATTACTTCTTCCCAAACCTATTTGTGTTGCCTCAATGGAACTTTATTTTTATTTTACTAACTTTTAACTGTCGCTTAATATCAAACAAACCTTCAACTCTGAAGCCACTGTTTTTTATACTCTTTTAGCATACATAATATATGTAGCATTAAGTATTTATCTTTATAATTAATACACTTAATGACTCTCTTTACACATCCGTGAATAAAATAGAGTTAGATTGGGGATTTTTCCATTGGAGTGCTTTTGATACACACTCTTCTCTTCTTGCAATTCTTTATCTTAGTGTATGAATTACAAATTGTGGTCGTTTCAATTTTTTTGACCCAGAGTTAAAACTTAAGCGTAAACTTTCTCTTAATTCCACCATATGATAGCTTTATTAATTTCTTCTTGTGTGCATGTATGTAGAGAAAGAATGAGAATGCAGTAAAAGAGAAGATATATATATATATATATATATATAGAGAGAGAGAGAGAGAGAGAGAGAGAGAGAGATTCTTATGTCAACACTTTCTTAAAACAGTTCTGAGCACTTGCATTGTGAGCTTACTTTTTATATGCACATAAAAGGAGAACTTGTAGAGGTTACAGTTATTAGAGTTATTACAGATTTAGCAAAGTTTATCTTAAACTGGGAGAATAGAGAATATGTTGTGTATATTTATACATAATAAAAAAGTATTTATTTGTAATTATACACATTTAACAATACTCCTTGGCAATGCAGATTCAACACAATCTTCAAGCGATTGCATAACTTTAACATGGGTGACTTCACTAGCCGGTGATGTGAAAATGATTTTACATGCTTGTTTTTTCCTAAACCTGGATTATTAATACATGAACCCACATGGTTTCTGTTAGAAACTAACCTGACTCACAGTATCCTCCCCAGCAATTTTGTGCATGCTCTAGACTAAGTATCTCAGTTTCTTTTACCCTTTATTTTTCATCTTGTCACCATGCTGCTGTTATTACCTTCATGAGAAAACCACTCTCCTGGGCACAGCTGTTTGTAGTCTGAACAATCCCTGTGGAGGGACTGTGCTTGAGCACAGGATATCAGTCTTAAGTGCTCATCCAGCTCACTCAGAGAGCCTGAGCCACTCCTGGAAGCAGTGTAGATTATTGGCTGTTTCGGTCCAGTTACTCCTGGACCAAAGGGCAAGAAGTGTCTACTGCATCCCCACCCAAAGGACTTGAAAGTGAAAGTGTTAGTCACTCAGTTGTGTCCGAATCTTTGTGACCCCATGGACTGTAGCCCGCAGGCTCCTCTGTCCATGGAATTCTTCAGGCAAGAGTACTGGAGTTAAGAGACATTTCCTTCTCCAGCAGATCTTCCTGACCCAGGGACTGAACCTACGTCTCCTGCATTGCAGGCAGGTCCTTTACCATCTGAATCTCCAGGGAAGCCCATCCAAAGGACTTAGCTTATTTCTTATTCTACAGTTAGACACTCCCCAGAATGGGTGATAGTACCGTCATCCATTCTCTTCAAGAGAAATGCTTGTGTCTAAGTTGCTGTTAAACACACAACAGTGTGAGTACTGATAACATTTCCCAAGGTCTGGATTTTGCAGTCTAAGCCATGATCAACGTATAACACTCAAGTAACATAAGTATGGGCAAAGTATGTAAAAGAAAGACTGCCTTTTTTCCTTTGTGATCTTTATTATCATAAAAGAGTATCTTGGAGACCAACTAGTTATTCCATAATAATTACCATTGAATGTGTTTAATCTTTGCCAGATAAAATTTGCATATCTGATGTAACTTTCTTGAGAACTTTTCCTTATTTCTCAGAAGAGCCTGGGGCCCCTAAAATCCTAAGATCACACAGCTCATAAGTGGCACAGGTGGTGCTGCAATCCTGTATTTGTTACTTCCCCACTACATAGCTGCTCATCAATAGGATCTAAACATTATCCTAAATAACAATAAAAAATGACCGGTAATAGACATGGTGATAAAAATATTTAGAATCTACTTATTCAATTGTATATTTTTGTTTTAATTCTCATTCTACTGTGGGCTTTCTGCCATCTGGCAGAGTTAGTCATTAGCAGCACATGTGGGTCTCCTAGTATTCAGATGAGAACTTTAACATAGCAGACTACATCCTGCTCCCTAGTTACTGAGCATCTCTTAGACTCAGGGCCTCTAGGTCCTCTGGAAATTCTACAAGAAGATAGGCAAGTTCTAGAAAGAGAAACCTGGAGAAGGAAATGGCAACCCAGGCCAGTACATTTGCCTGGAAAATCCCATGGACATAGGATCCTGGTAGGCTACAGTCCCTGGGGTCGCAAAGAGTTGAACGTGACTGAGTGACTTCACTTTCACTGTCAGAAAGAGAAAAGGCAGAATAACCGTTCTCTGTGGCACTTTTGCTGGAAAGATGAGAAACAGATGAAAATTGTGACAACGTGGAAAGTGACATGATGAAAGTGAATTTAGTGGTGTCATTAGGTAATGATGGGGATTTAGAGGAGAGAACCTCTGGGAATTTGGGTCAGAGGACCCTCTGTCTCATTATGGCTTCAAGATTTCACTTCGGCCCCTAAAAAATCCTTTCCCTAAAGTTTCTTACAGAGCAGCAAAATCTTCTGCTTGGGTATTCACATGTCAAGTTCACTTACTGGTTACATTTTATATTGAAATATTTTCTTTATATACCTCTGTTCACTGTTAAGATGTAATCTCCTTGTCTACGTTGGATAGACTCTAGATTTATCCACATTACAATGAATGACCCAATTTTCTTCCTTTTTATGGCCAAGTAATACTCTACTGTATATATGTTCCATGTATTCTTTATTCATCTTTTGATGAACATTTAGGTTGTTTCCATGTCCTGGATGTTGTAAACAGTAATGCAATGAACATTGGGGTGCATGTGTCTTTTGGAATTATGGTTTTTTCTCAGGTATTATGCTCAATAGTGGGATTACTGGGTCATATGGTCATACAGAGTGAAATAAGTCAGAAAGAGAAAAAAACAAATACCATGTAATAACACATACATATGGAATCTTTAAAACTGGTACTGGTGAATCTGTTTGCAGGGCAGGAATAGAGACTCAGACCTCAAAATGGACCTCAGGACAGTTACTGAGAGAGTGACATTGACATATTTCCACACTACCATGTGTAAAAATTACAGCTAGTGAGAAGTTGCTGTTTAGCACAGGGAGCTCAACTTGGTGCTCAGAGATGACCCAGAGTGTGAGACGGGAATCAGGGGGAATGGGGAGGCTCGAGAGGGAGGGGATGTGTGTATACATATAGCCGACCCATGTTGTTGTACAGTAGAAACTAACACAGCACTGTAAAACAATTATACACCAATTAAAAATTTTTAAAAAGATGTACTCTCCTTGGGGTTAAGCATTAAATTTAGCTGTCTGATTAACTCTAGCTTATATTAAATGTGATGATAATCTGCCAACGTCCCTTTCAGGTACAGAATTTAACTTCTGTCTAGTAGCAGTATCAACAATCCTTTAGTTGAGCCTTTATCTGTTGAGATATAAATTGTTGAGAAATTTCCAGCCTGGTTTATCAAGAGAGAATATATAAATCAAACAGACAAGAATCCATTGGAATCTGTAATGTGTAATGTGTAATGTGATGGAATCTCAATTTACAAATACACATGTCCAGAATATCTTTAAAAAAAAAAAAAACCTCACCCCTGCTTTCAATCCCCAGTCCTTTGGGGTTAGAATAAAAGTCAATCTCTGGCATTATTTAGGCTCCTTTTTCATCAAGGATGTATAAAGAACCTGGTGGGTCTCAAGAAGCATCAGAGCATCAGAACTGCTCATCTAGTCCTCAGCCATCTGACCCCACTGTCCTTCAAGGGCCAGCAATCAGGAGTAGAAATAAGACCAGGACTCTGCACCTTTTATTTTAAATGTTGATTTGATTTGGGGATATAGTAGTCCCTGGGCTTCCCCGGTGGCTCAGCCGGTAAAGAATCCGCCAGCAATACAAGAGACCTAGGTTTGATCCCTGGGTCAGGAAGATTCCCTGGAGGAGGGCATGGCAACCCACTCTAGTATTCTTGCCTGGAGAATCCCCATGGACAGAGGAGCCTGGTGGGCTACAGTCCATGGGGTCGCAAAGAGTCGGACACGACTGAGTGAGCACACACAGTAGTCCATGCCTGTTTCATTTTATTTGTGTGTGTGTGTACGTGTTGTTTCAGTATATACATGGCAATGTATATATGTCACCGTTACTCTCCATATATATTATTGCTTTCCAGGTGGTGCTAGTGCTAAAGAACCTGCCCGACAACTCAGGAGACAAAACAGATGTGGGTTTGATTCCTGGGTCGAGAAAATCCCCTGGAGAAGGAAATGGCAACCCACTCCAGTTTTCTTGCCTGGAGATTCCCATGGACAGACTTGACTGAAGTAACTTAGCCCACTACAGTATACATACATACATTCTTTTTAAAATACTGTTTTCCATCATGGTTTATCACAAGATACTGAATATAGTTCCTTGTGCTATACAGTAGGACTTTGTTGTTTATCCACTCTACAGACACTAGTTTACCTCTGCTAACCTCAGCCTCCCACACCTTTCCTCCACTAATCCCCAGTTCCTAAGAAATCACAATTCTGCTATGTCCCCCAGTCTGTTCTGTCTTGTACACTGGTTAATTTGTGTCATATTTTAGATTCTACATAAAAGTGATGTCATATGGTATTTGTCTTTCTCTTTCTGACTTAATTCACTTGGTGTGATAATTTCTGGTTGCATTCATGTTGCTGCAAATGGTATTATTTCATTTCATTCTTTTTATGGCTGACTGGAGAAGGAAATGGCAACCCACTCCAGTGTTCTTGCCTGGAGAATCCCAGGGACGGAGGAGCCTGGTGGGCTGCAGTCTATGGGGTTGCTGAGAGTTGGACACGACCAAGTGACTTCACTTTCACTTTCCACTTTCAAGCATTGGAGAAGGAAATGGCAACCCACTCCAGTGCTCTTGCCTGGAGAATCCCAGGGACGGGGGAGCCTGGTGGGCTGCCGTCTCTGGGGTCGCACAGAGTCGGACACGACTGAAGCAACAGCAGCAGCAGCAGCTCCTGCATTGCATTGTACTGCAGGCAGATTCTTTACCACCAAGCCACCAGGGAACACTACTTTGAAGACACTGTTGTGATGTTAAACCAAATTTCAAATGCATGAAGTGTAGATGACTGTTCAGTTCAGTTCAGTTAAGTCACTCAGTCATGTCCGACTCTTCACAACCCCATGAATCGCATCATGCCAGGCCTCCCTGTCCATCACCAACTCCCGGAGGTCACTCAGACTCACGTCCATCAAGTCAGTGATGCCATCCAGCCATCTCATCCTCTGTCATCCCCTTCTCCTCCTGCCCACAATCCCTCCCAGCATCAGAGTCTTCTCCAATGAGTCAACTCTTTGCATCAGGTGGCCAAAGTACTGGAGTTTCAGCTTTAGCATCATTCCTTCCAAAGAAATCCTAGGGCTTATATCCTTCTGAATGGACTGGTTGGATCTCCTTGCAGTCCAAGGAACTCTCAAGAGTCTTCTCCAGCAGCACAGTTCAAAAGCATCAATTCTTCGGCACTCAGCCTTCTTCACAGTCCAGCTCTCACATCCATACATGACCACTGGAAAAACCATAGCCTTGACTAGATGAAATTTTGTTGGCAAAATGATGTCTCTGCTTTTGAATATGCTATCTAGGTTGGTCATAACTTTCCTTCCAAGGAGTAAGCATCTTTTAATTTCATGGCTGCAGTCAGCATCTGCAGCGATTTTGGAGCCCAGAAAAATGAAGTCTGACACTGTTTCCACTGTTTCCCCATCTATTTGCCATGAAGTGATGGGACCGGATGCCATGATCTTAGTTTTCGGAATGTTGAGCTTTAAGCCAGCTTTTTCACTCTCCTCTTAAACTTTCATCAAGAGGCTTTTTAGTTCCTCTTCACTTTCTGTCATAAGGGTGGTGTTATCTGCATATCAGAGGTTATTGATATTTCTGTTAGTACTTAAAGGAGACTACTCCCACACCCAACTCGCTTGCTCCCCTGCCCCACCCTGACCCCAATCCAGGACAGACAATTTTGCTGTATAGTCGGACACGACTGAAGCAGCAGCAGCAGCAGTAAAGCACTGTATGTGTATGTACCACATCTTCTTTGTCCATTTGTCTGTTGACAGACATTTAGTTGTTTCCATTCCTTGGCTAGTGTGAATAGTGCTGTATGAACTTTGGGTAGATGTAGCTTTACAAATTCTTGTTTTGTCTGGGTATATGTCCAAGAATGGAATTGCTATATCCTATAGTAATGATGTTTTTAGTTTTCTGCAGCACCCCATACTGTCTTCCATCATGGCTGCACCCAACTTATATTTCCACCAACAGCGTGGGAGGATTCTCTCTTCTCCACACCCTCTCCAACATTAGTTATTTGTAGGCCTTTTTAATGAGGGCCATTCTGACCAGTGTGAGGTGATACCACATTGTCATTTTGATTTTCACTTCTTTGGTAATTATTGATGTTGAGAATCTTTTCATATGCCTATTGGCCATTTGTTTGTGTTTGGAGTAATGTCTATTTAGATCTTCTGCCAATTTTTTGATAGGGTGGTTTGTTTTTTTGTCTTTGTTGAGTTGTATGAGCTGTTTGTATATTTTGGAAGTTAAGCCCTTGTCTGTCACTTCATTTGCAAATATTTTCTGCCATTCTGTAGTTGTCTTTTCGTTTTGTTTATGGTTTCTTTTGCTGTGCAATAGCTCCTAAGTATGATTAAGTCCCATTTGTTTCTTTATCTTTGTATTTCTATTGCCTTCGGACTGTAGGTCCCTGGATTCTCGAGTCCCATCATCCTCTTTCTTGACCTTCAGGTCGCTCTCTTATTCTCTTTTTGCCTCAAAGGCCCTTCCTCTTTTCCCTTACCCAGGGATCACTAGTAAATCTAATGGAGTTTGGCTTTTACACCAGAACAAGCAGCACTTATAATTTTAGGCTCTTCCCAGTTTTCTCCCTTCTATAATCCCTGTGGCAACAAGCTGTAGATCCAGGCTACTGGCTCTGAATATAGGGGTGAGGAAAAAGCACAAAGGGCAAAACAAAAATTAATTACACGAGTAATCCGGGCTTCTGCACATTAAATATTAAATGAGGATGCTGGTGAATGCTATGCATTCAGTGCGGTTTTCCGGTCTATCCCAAACGCCTCCCCCAACCAGTGAACATCACATGGGCTTCAGTCCTATCTTTAATTGCCTTCTGAGCAACATTTTTATACTTGGATATCTTACTATTTATATTTAGTTACATTAAACTTAGTCAAAACCTGAGGTTATACTTTCTCCCCAAATTTAACTTGTTGCCCAAGTTATGTCTTGTCAGTGTTACCAGAACTTGCTGCTCTTTACCTTTTGAAGTTGTGCCCCCTTTTATTTAAACTTGTTCCCCGTGTCACTGCCTGCCTCGTAACTGTCCATCAGATTGAGCCTTTCTTCTTCATTTCTCCGGCCATCACTTTAGTTTATGCCCTCATCACTGTGCGGCACTCACATCTTATATGCCACCCATGCCAGCCAGCCGCTTACCGTTTCCTGATCACGCTCTGCTTTTTTATCTTATGCTTTTGAACACGCTGTTGCTGCCTGATGGGCTCTATTATTACATGTTTTACACATGTTTATTTCTTCTACATCTATGCTTATGTCATATATAAGCTATTATATATCTGCTATTATAGAACTTATAGTATCTTACCACCTTAAGAATAGAGAGAATCCTATACATATCTCTGTTTTCTTTGAATTTTGGCTATTAAATGTGGGTAACAGGTATAAAATAATTTTATTTTTAAAAAGTGTCAGTTGCTCAGTTGTGTCCAACTTTTTGCAACCCCATGGACAATAACCCACCAGGCACCTCTGCCCATGGGATTCTCCAGGCAAGAGTACAGGAGTGGGTTGCCATGCCCTTCTCCAGGGGATCATCCTGACTCTGGGATTGAACGCATGTCTCTTAATTCTCCGCATTGGCAGGCAGGTTCCTTACTGCTAGTGCCCCATAAAGAATTTAGGCAAGCTTAATAATGAATGGACCTCCCAAATTTTCTTTCCTTTTGTCAGCCATAAATATATGGCCTTCTCATCTGCCTTCCTGACCCACACTCTACAGTAGCTCTCTCCCTGCTTCTCCAGCAAGTGTATCCACCATTTGTTGCTCTGGCCTGGCGTCTTAGTACACCTTACTATTTGCAGTCAGATTCTACTCCAGTTTACCTTTTACCTCACTCTTTTCCTCAGGGTTGTGAAGAATTCAAACAAACTCTTGGGATCTTTTTTACTTATCTGCTGCTTTAATGGAAGCTAAGCTCCACCTGGTGGTAGAATTTGATTCCTTGTTTGGACTGCGGTGCATGCAGTGAGATCAATTCATTGAGGGGAAAAATTTGTACACATTTTTATGAATGCAGATATACATTATTACATATGTATGTGAGTGTGTGTTTTGCAGGGTTTCCTCTGTCACAGAAGTTATGAAATATGCTTGTTCTTTATTTTACTGACATTAACAGTTTGAACATGGCATTCAGCATTTGGGAGCTTCCCAGGTGGCTCAGTAGTAAAGACTCTGCCTGCTAACACAGGAGCTGAAAGAGATGCAGGTTCAGACCCTGAGTTGGGAAGGTCCCCTGGATGAGGAAATGGCAAGCCACTCCAGAATTCTTGCTTGGGAAATACTGTGGACAGAGGAGTCTGGCAGGCTATAGTCCATATGATTGTAGAGTCAGACATGTCTGAGCCACTCAGCACACTTTCAGCATTTGATTATTATAAATATTTCATGATATTCAGACTCTTAGCAATGACCAGAATGATCTTATTGTGCTCATCACAAACCAAATATTTTCCCCCACCGCTGTCTGATACCAAAATTATTTCTTGAAAGGACTTGCTTTATATTTCAGTAGTAAAGAAAGTATATTAAAAGGCCTTTATGATTCATAGAAAATTATAAAAATAAAATGGAGAGGTGTTTGAAAGTTTGAACTCAAGTGATATTTTAAAGCAGGATAGTCTAGCCCTCTACTCTGTACACAAGTATGTTCTTCTCTCTCGCAAGCAGGGGCAGTATCAAGTTTACCCTTTATGTTGAGTGGTGTTTTGTAGCATTTAATTTTAGAAAGACCAGAAAATGAGCCAGAATTTACACACTGGAAGCTCTGTAACTGCATCAAACCCACAGATGTGTTTTTTCATGCTTCTCCTAAGATATGAAATAGTTGCCCCTGTTTGAAAATTGGAAAATTTTATTATAAAAATGCAGCTGTCTAGAGAAAAGGGGTCTTTTTATCACAAATCTAGTGATCTCAGTCCAAGCAGTAAGCACCCTTTTTAGATGGAGTGCACACTCTAATTTTCCACAAGCTTCAGTTCAGTTCAGTCGCTCAGTCCTGTCCGACTCTGCGACCCATGAATCGTAGCACTCCAGGCCTCCCTGTCCATCACCAACTCTCGGAGTTTACTCACACTCACGTCCATCAAGTCAGTGATGCCATCCAGCCATCTCATCCTCTGTCGTCTCCTTTTCCTCCAGTCCCCGATCTCTCCCAGAATCAGGGTGTTTTCCAATGAGTCAACTCTTTGCATCAGGTGGCCAAAGTATTGCAGTTTCAGCTTTAGCATCAGTCCTTCCAATGAATGCCCAGGACTGATCTCCTTTAGAATGAACTGGTTGGATCTCTTTGCAGTCCAAGGGAGTCTCAAGAGTCTTCTCCAACACCACAGCTCAAAAGCATCAATTCTTTGGCAATCAGCATTTTTTACAGTCCAACTCTCACATCCATACATGACCACTGGAAAAACCATAGCCTTGACTAGATGGACCTTTGTTTGCAAAGTAATGTCTCTGCTTTTGAATATGCTATCTAGGTTGGTCATAACTTTCCTTCCAAGGAGTAAGTGCCTTTTTATTTCATGGCTGCAGCCACCATCTGCAGTGATTTTGGAGCCCAGAAAAATGAAGTCTGACACTGTTTCCACTGTTTCCCCATCTATTTCCCATGAAGTGATGGGACAGGATGCCATGATCTTTGTTTTCTGAATGTTGAGCTTTAAGCCAACTTGTTCACTCTCCTCTCTCACTTTCATCAAAAGGCTTTTGAGTTCCTCTTCACTTTCTGCCATAAGGGTGGTGTCATCTGCATATCTGAGGTTATTGATATTTCTCCCAGCAACCTTGATTCCAGCTTGTGCTTCTTCCAGCCCAGCGTTTCTCATGATGGACTCTGCATATAAGTTAAATAAACAGGGTGACAATATACAGCCTTGACGAACTCCTTTTCCTATTTGGAACCAGTCTGTTGTTCCATGTTCAGTTCTAACTGTTGCTTCCTGACCTGCATACAAATTTCTCAAGAGGCAGGTCAGGTGCTTCACTACTCCTTGATGTATCACATTCTGCCTCCTTTTTTTTATTGCCTGGCTTCTGTAGGCATTGGCATTTATGACTACTGGCATTCCTTCATCTTTGATGCCTATCTGAGAAATTCATATTCTAGGTGAATTCACCTTCATTTTTGAGTTCACCTTCATTTTGAATTCATTCTTCATTTTGAAAATGAAGAAAGATCAATAACCATCAAAACAGTGAAAGAAACAACCAAACAAAAGATGTAAAATTGCTTTCTCTGGAATTTTGCAGAGCACCCCACTGCTGGCATCAGCGTACTCCCAACAGTATCATATTTAAGGAAAAGGTCCCTCGTGGCTCAGTGGTAAAGAACCCAACTGCCAGTGCAGGAGACTTGGGTTGGATCCCTGGATTGGGAAGATCCCCTGGAGAAGAAAATGGCAACCCACTCCCGTATTCTTGCCTGGGAAATCCCATGGACAGAGAAGCCTGGAAGGCTACAGTCCGTGTGGTCACAAAGAGCTGGACACGAAATAAACAACAGCACTTTTCCTAACTACAGGCTGAGAAATTTCAAAGGTTTCATTTTCCTTTAACTATAAACCCCTGGTTTGAAAATATCTGAAGTTATACCTATTTAATTTTTGCTTTGAGAGTATTTTAGTTGTTAGGCTAAAATCTAGGCACCTACATAAATATATTTGCCTTCTCCACCCAATCAACCACTTCCTGAACAGTGAGTATTACACTGAGCTGGGGTTGCCCAGTCTTCCTAACTAAGTGGTCCCCATCTAATGAACCGCTTTTATCCTCCTACACTTTTGTGATTTGCATTTTGCATCTCCCTTTAAAAGGATGCCTCCTCTTATGGTTAGTAGTGACCATGTTTTGACTTTCCTCACCAGTTGTGGTTGGTTGGCAGAATAACAGCCCCCTGCAAAGATACCTCTATCCTAACCCCATAACCTGTAAACACATTACATTACATTACATGGTAGAGGACGATTAGGATTGAAGATGAAATTAAGACTGCTTGTGAGCTGACATTAAATCCATCACCCTGGATCAATTTGGTTGGCTCTTATATTTTACGGACTACCGTCATTATTATGATGGTAGTCTTTACAAGTGGAAGTAGCCACCAGGAGGAGAGTCATAGATGTGTGACTACAAAAGAGTAATCAGGATGACGCAACACTGCTGGCTTTGAAAAGAAAGGGGCACAGATTGAGGCATGCTGATGTCCTTTAGAAGCTGGAAAAGGTAAGGAAACAGATTTGCCTCTAGAAATGCAGCCTGGCTACACTGTAATTGTAGACCCTCATGTCTATCCTATAAAATTGTTAAGATGTATGTTTGTGCTGCTTTTAGCCACCCCGTTTATGGTAATTTCTTATAACACAAATGAAAAACTAGCAAGCCAGCAAAGATGTTTTATTTGAAGTTTGCTCTCTGAAGCTTTTGTTATTAACAAAAAAAATTGTTTAAGAGAGAAATTATACCAAAGCATAACTTTGGATCAATGCACAGTTCTTCCTGCTTTCTTCCTCTCCTCTCCCTTGTCTTGAGAATCACTGTTTTAACCCTTCCTTCCCCCATAGAGAAGGTCATGGGGTCATGGGTAAAGAACTGTGCTTCTGCAGTGTGTCAGGGAGGCAGGGGGTGGTGGATAAGAGACTCGTGGTTGAAAGAGCTAACACAAAGTAGAAGGCAGCAAAAAACAAAAAAAAAAAAAAGCCCAGCCTTTCTTTTATTTTTTTCCCAAGATTCCCTTAGTCTCTGCACCATAGAATATATAATTTCTAAAATGACACTTGGACAGATTCTTAAAATAATAAAAGTGATTTTGCCATGGTTTATGTAAGATGCAGGAAGGCTACACTTTAGAGGATGTCTTGGATTATGATCAATTTGGCCACACTTTTGGCTATTTCTTCTGAGATGCGTGATGTTTGTTAGGAAGATTTTTTTTTTTCTGTTGGATTTGAACCAGAAAACTGCTGAACCATTTTGCAGCCCACAAAGACTGATGCTGCATAAATTTTTCCATGAAATGACAGCACAATAAGAAACTGTCTTGGCCTATATGTTGTTATTGACAGGCACTTACACGTACACGTAACTAGAATTCATTGTCAAGTATCAACCTGAAAACAAAACTTTCTCACATAAGCTTATAAATTTTCATGATGCTGTTTTCCAGAATTTTAACAAACTCAAATTAGTAAGGACCAGACTAATTTCACTTATCGTCTTGGTATTCATGCCATTGAACATAATACATTATATATAGTAGCTGCTCAATATAGAGATGGATGGATACATCCATCTTTGCAATATATTGGCACCTTCTCTAATTTAGCCAAAAGAAGGATACAAAACTGTTGATTTGTTGTCTCAGTTTTATTCTGGGCTTCTCAGGGTGTAATTTCTCCAAGCTCAAGGTGATCCTAGAATGTAAAGATAAGAAATTTTCAATATAGCCTCTAAATGTTAGACAGCATTATTCAAAGAAACCAAATACCTTTCACACACAGAAGGGAAAATGAATCAAGAGATGGCATCAGATCAGATCAGATCAGTCACTCAGTCGTGTCCGACTCCTTGCGACCCCATGAACCGCAGCACACCAGGCCTCCCTGTCCATCACCAGCTCCCGGAGGTCACTCAGACTCACACCCATCAAGTCAGTGATGCCATCCAGCCATCTCATCCTCTGTCGTCCCCTTCTCCTCCTGCCCTCAATCCCTCCCAGCATCAGAGTCTTCTCCAATGAGTCAACTCTTCGCATGAGGTGGCCAAAATACTGGAGTTTCAGCTTTAGCATCATTCCTTCCAAAGAAATTCCAGGATTGATCTCCTTCAGAATGGACTGGTTGGATCTCCTTGCAGTCCAAGGGACTCTCAAGAGTCTTCTCCAATACCACAGTTCAAAAGCATCAATTCTTCAGCACTCAGTCTTCTTCACAGTCCAGCTCTCACATCCATACATGACCACAGGAAAGACCATAGCCTTGACTAGGCAAACCTTTGTTGGTAAAGTAATGTCTCTGCTTTTGAATATGCTATCTAGGTTGGTCATAACCTTCCTTCCAAGGAGCAAGCGTCTTTTAATTTCATGGCTGCAGTCACCATCTGCAGTGATTTTGGAGCCCAGAAAAATAAATTCTGACACTGTTTCCACTGTTTCTCCATCTATTTCCCATGTAGTGATGGGACCAGATGGTCCAGATGCCATGATCTTCGTTTTCTGAATGTTGAGCTTCAAGCCAAGAGATGGCATGACAACCTTCAAAAGGCAATATATAAGGAACTTGTAAAGGGTTGTGCATGATTGCCCCCAAAGTTGTTGATATCTTAGAGCCTACGTCCCCCACCCCCACTCCTTTATAAGGGTCTGTGAAGAAGTGTCTTTAGTCCCTGATGCTAAGATTCTTATACTTTTACGTCTGTACAGAAAATCAGCTGGGGATCTTGTTAAATACCAGCATGTTGCTTATCATCAACTTGATGGACATGAGTTTGAGTAAGCTCCGGGAATTGGTGATGGACAGGGAAGCCTGGCTTGCTACAGTCAGTGGGGTCACAAAGAGTCGGACACGACTCAGTGACTGAACTGAACTGAACTGAACTGTTGCTTATCACACAGCATCCCTAGAAATTCAAATTGGATAGGCCTTGGGTTGCATCATAGAAATTGTTTTGTAAAAATTGTATACGTGCATTGGTGACATCACAGGCCAGGCTGAGAAATGTTGCTTAGCTTGTTTGATGTGTTTATATTGTTGTTCACTTGCACAAACACCATTGTGTGTTCAAACATTTTAACCTACACAGAAAACCGCTGCTCTCCAATTGTCTATATCCCCACGTCTCTCTGCCTCACACCTGCCCCCTCCCCAGTTGTGTAACGATTTTACAGTCACGCTTCCCCCTGCCCCAAACATAAGGTAGATACAGTTATAAGTGTTATAGTAGATAAAGTCCTATAATTCTCTTCTAGGGTAGGTGGCACTTTGCTTCTGAAAAGGGCTGAGCTTCCTTTCTGCGGCTTCGTGGATCTGACTAGATAAACATGTGTCTTCCGTGTTCCTTTCTCTTTAAATATGTCTCTTCCCTCCTTCATCCACAGTGCCCTGTCTCCAAGGTCTTCGTCACCATGACACAGTAAGAGCTGTCCTAAACATCCTTTCGCTCCACATCTTTCCTAACTTCCCTCTGACCACAAGAACACTTCTATCAGCAGCAGATAATATGAAAGGCAAATCAATCTGTCAGTTGGTATACATGGGAATTAGTAAGTTTTGGTGCACGCGGGCGTTAAACCCAGGACATCGTCCTCAGGGCTAGTGAGCATGGCCGCAGCGCCTGCCCAGTCGTAGGTTTTGTGCTAGCGCAAAGGGCCAAAGGGCGGAGGGATTTTCTGTTCAAAGGGCATTAACACAGTGGTGTGACTTTCAGTATAAAGCCTTCTAAATCAGGAGAACTGGAGGGTACACGGTAGGTACACCTTGTCCCCGTACTGAGACTAAGTTCTGCTGCTTTGTTCAGATGTTTTTGCTTCACCCTTTGGACAGTAAGACCCTTGAGATCTTCTGGCTTCACACAGGGTTCCTCTGCTACTGTTCAGTTCAGTTCAGTCGCTCAGTCGTGTCCGACTCTTTGCGACCCCATAAATCGCAGCACGCCAGGCCTCCCTGTCCATCACCAACTCCCGGAGTTCACCCAGACTCAACGTCCATCGAATCAGTGATGCCATCCAGCCATCTCATCCTCTGGCGTCCCCTTCTCCTCTTGCCCTCAATCCCTCCCAGCATCAGAGTCTTCTCCAATGAGTCAACTCTTCGCATGAGGTGGCCAAAGTAGTGGAGTTTCAGCTTTAGCATCATTCCTTCCAAAGAAATTCCAGGGCTTATCTCCTTCACAATGGACTGGTTGGATCTCCTTGCAGTCCAAGGGACTCTCAAGAGTCTTCTCCAATGCCACAGTTCAAAAGCATCAATTCTTCGGCGCTCAGCCTTCTTCACAGTCCAACTCTCACATCCATACATGACCACAGGAAAAGCCATAACCTTGACTAGACAGACCTTTGATGGCAAAGTAATGTCTCTGCTTTTGAACATGCTATTTAGGTTGGTCATAACTTTCCTTCCAAGGAGTAAGCGTCTTTTAATTTCATGGCTGCAGTCACCATCTGCAGTGATTTTGGAGCCCCCAAAAACTGTGGACTGGCGAAAAATAATCAGTTGCACTAATTCTTCCACCCCATAGAAATTAATAATGTAGATTCAACATTTTTTAATTCAAATTAACAAATATTTATTGGGCATCTTTGTCTCCATAAACTCTTTGCTATTTGGTACAACACTCAGATATGGATATAATGGGCAATGGCATTATATGATGGCAAATAAAGCAAGGATTTTATGTTTGTAATTTTATGGATGGTTAATAGTGCATTCTTATTTTGTTAACCCTGCCTAGGACAATATATGTGTCAAATAGCTTTTTAATGCTATTATGTTATGTTGTTCAGTGGCAACTCCTAGGGTGAGATATTTTATTAATTTATGATGGGCAATGGAGAAGGCAATGGCACCCCACTCCAGTACTTTTGCCTGGAAAATCCCATGGACAGAGGAGCCTGGTAGGCTGCAGTCCATGGGGTCGCTGAGTCAGACATGACTGAGGAACTTCACTTTGACTTTTCCCTTTCATGCACTGGAGAAGGAAATGGCAACCCACTCCAGTGTTCTTGCCTGGAGAATTCCAGGGATGGGGAGCCTGGTGGGCTGCCATCTATGGGGTCGTACAGAGTCGGACACGACTGAAGCGACTTAGCAGCAGCATGATGGGCAAAATGGAAAAGGGAGTAACTTGTACAGTTTCTTCAAGATGTCTCAAAGTGCATAATGCAGAGACTGGAATCTGCTTTCATATAAAGGTAACTTGCTAGCAATAGTTATCCCAAGATACAAACAGTAGCTTTCTTGAGGGAATGAAACAAGTCAGACATGATCTGGGTGCCTCTGAGGTTCCTGTATCACAGGCATGGTTGACAATAATGTGCAAAGACCCATCCCACCGAGGATCAGGCGAACACTGAAGCTCACAGTGCACTGGAGTGTGTAAGGAGATAGCTGAACTTTCCCTTTAAAAAAATGCCCACCAGACCAGGCTCCTCTGTCCATGGGACTTCCCAGGGAAGGAGTTGCCATTTTCTTCTCCAACACTAGAGGGAGTATAACATCATAAATATTTCCTTTCAGCTGTTGCCTTCTGGTAAACCATCAGCAAGGCAAGATTCAAGTGCAAATATCTAGAATCTGTTTCATACTTTTAAAAATGTTTTTCTCATTAATATATTATGGAACCTTTTGATAAGCAAGGAAAATTGTCTTCATAAATAATTAGTGTAGTATCTAACAGTAATATTTTTATTTGTGTAGGTAAAGAATTCCCAATTTTAAATGACTGGTGAAAATAGAACCCAGATCACTTATTTGTGGTTATCAATGTAAAACATCTTGGTTCTACATGGAGTAGAACATTTTGTTAGGTCTGTTATTGTTGTTTTATTTGCCATGGATATAATTCCATATTTTCCTTGTAGTCTACCACTTTGTGTTATAGCTTTCCCAGACATTTAAGGTAAAATGTTTTGCTGGACAATTGACATGATCACACAGTATCAAAATCAAATGTTTCATTCTTAAAGAATGAAGCCTGCCTGTCTTAGAAAAATTAAAAATATCTGTTTTTCAGTAATAAAAGCATGTTCATTCTCATTCTAGTATAGACGGCTTTGCATTTACCTCTTTTTTTCATATTTCTGTTTAAATTTTTTTTAAGTTTCTGTAAATAACTTAAAATATTAAATTTTTACATTAGTCTCCAAGTTCTGTTTTGGATTGGACTTTACATCTTTGAATATTTGAAGATTAAAAAGTTTAAAAATATTTATTTTGAAACATTAACCATTATAATCTCAAAAGTTCCAAAGTAAAATATGTATGAAAAATTGAGATATTAGCCTTTTATTGGTAAAATATATTCTAAACTAGAATTTACATAATCTTCTTCAAGAAGAAAGAAGCACACATATATTTCAAATATATTTTAGTTTCTTAGCGTCTTGAAATGCATTTCCAACAGATTTTTTTAAAAATCACCTTACTGTCAGCATCACTGGTCACAAAATTTAGTTTTCCTAACTTCTCTAGTTCACTGAAAAATGCTACTTCTGTTTAAAATGAGAGTCTTCTTTTTCTTTTCCATTGCAATTAAAAAACAAACAAATGCTGGCAAGTGATATGTCAGTGTGGAAACAGTCACTTTGATTCTGCATGGCCTTCTCACAAGTGTCTTGGGGTAGGGGTGACTTCTTGATATGCTCTTTTGCTTCTTTCTTCCGTCTACTTCTGCTTGCCTGGATGATGCTGTGCCAGGTCAGCTCCTCTATCACTGCACATGTGGATAAAACCGATATGCAGCCTTCCTCAAAAGCCAGCCTTATTTGTTATGCTTTTGTTTTATTTATACTTAGAAAAATTTAGTAAGACATTAATACATACTTGTAAACAACCAAAAATGTAATATGTAAATACTGATACTGAAGGACACATACTAAAAGGCAATTTTTTTCCTTCTCTTAGATTTTGTTATCCCTCTGGTGCAATTTGAATCTTATTTTCTAGCACATGTAAACCAGTATGTATGTGTGTGTGTGTGTGTGTGTGTGTGTGTGTGTGTATTTTTATACACGTGTATTTCTATTGCCTTTTTTTTAAAACAAAACGGAATCATATGAAAAATATTTTTCCGTGACCTTTTTTTTTTTAACAATGTATTTTTAAGATATTCCTGTGTCAGTACTTATGGAATTACTTCTTTATAATTGCATAAAAACCTGTATTTTATTTAGACTCTAGTTTCCTATTGACATTTAAATTGTCTCCAGTATTGCATTATATCAAATAGTGCTGCAATGCAGGAATTTGAATATTTTCTTTAGAATCTTAGCATTTTCTACATTTTTGTAGTTAAAACGCTATAGA
This sequence comes from Tragelaphus eurycerus, assembly GCA_935064755.1. Classification (NCBI taxonomy): domain Eukaryota; kingdom Metazoa; phylum Chordata; class Mammalia; order Artiodactyla; family Bovidae; genus Tragelaphus; species Tragelaphus eurycerus. The sequence continues at coordinate 23,630,966 of CAKXYN010000025.1, read as the reverse complement.
TGCCAAAAACATGGCTGGCTAATTATTTACTTTTTATTCGTGGCTTAGTTTCACAAGGCTTTTAAGACGTCTGTGTTTTACATCGCTCTGTATCTCTTGAAGGATGTTTACTTTTATCAACAAAACAGGTTGATTGCCAACAATCAGATTTCAGAACAAAAAATGCTAATTTATCTGAGTATTTCTTCACTAGAAAGTGAAAGAGAGAACATTTATTTTGATAATTCAGGTGGAAAGCTTAAGATTGGAGTTTAAAAAAAAAAAATCCCATCAGGGAATTAGTAAAATTTGTGTGACTTTAGATCAGGTTGATCATATATGAGATAAACTATTGGATGTTAAAAATGTTGTTAATAGCAGGAATTGAGTTGTGAGGTAAAAATGACTTGAGCATCCACTTTAGAGTACTCTGTAGTAACTAAAAGCAACAAACTAGATGTACAGGAAATAACATGAATATATTGTGAGAACACTGGGTGGAATGAAGAAAATAATTTTAAAAATGAACCAAATTTTTAATAAATCAATAACCTTGATAGATTATTAGGTCTTAATCAATGCACTTCATATTAAGATATACACAAAACATGATTACACAAGAATTCCTAGGAGTTCAAGGTATCAAATATGTTAACATGGTTCTAAAAGGAAAAGTGAAATGGGATTGGGGAATAGACATAAAACAAAATCTAAAACTCAAAGAGTAAGTAATGAGATTGTGCTTTCATGATTTTTTGGATACTGAAGTCCCTTTTTATTGAAATGAGCAGTTTATTTCCCATGAACATTTCCTTTTTTTTTTTTTTATTAAATTTTATTTTGCTTAACTTTACAATATTGTATTGCTTTTGCCATACATCAAGATGGATCCGCCACAAGTATACATGTGTTCCCCATCCTGAACCCTCCTCCCTCCTCCCTCCCCATACCACCCCCTGGGTCCTCCCAGTGCACCAGCCCCAGGCATCTGTTATCAGGCATCATACCTGGACTAGCGACTCGTTTCAGATATGATATTATTGACTTGTTCTTCGAATGTTGTTTTCCTTTGAACTTGCCAGTTCCTAAAATGGGCAGAAAAGATTCAATACTAATATTCCTCAAATTCAGTGATGGAAATTAGTGTCTAGCTACCCCTCTGTGGCTGGAAATGATGGTGTGTTTCAGAAATAACTATAATTAGGGGTCACTGTTCAAGGTGGTTAAATTGCTTGAAAAATGAGAGCTACATGACTGTATCGAAGCTTTCTGATAAGGTGACCCCAAAGTAGGGGCACCAAATCAGCCCAGGTGCCCAGCTGTGTGAACCCTCCATCCAGACTATCTGAGATGTCCAGGAGCTGAGAGCTGGGCCTCAGAGTGGGTAGAATTGCCCAAGAGGCCAGGTCCAATCTTGAGAGAATTATAAAAACAAAAGGCTAAAGCTTACATAGCACTTCCCTATGTGCCAGGGCGGCTCTCAGCACCTTAGGCATGGTAACCACTTAGTCTTCACAACAAAGCTGCCGGGGAAGGTGGAATGGTCAACACCACCTGTCTAGTGCAGTGGGTTTAGCGGGCTTGCAGAAGCAGTGAGGAAATAAATCCAAAGGTCGGGGAGGAAGGCCTGGAGAGACGAGGATAGACGGCTAGGTCTGGAAGAAGGGGCTGGGAGAAATCCCCAGGAGTGGAGGCCGGGAGGGTTATATGTATTCCGTGCTTGTGCTCTGGCCTCACTGGGTGGAGGCAGGGGATCGGGGGCTTCCCAGGCCACGTGTATAACAGGCAGAGTTTAGTTGTCTTCATCCCTGGAGCCTCCGAGCGGAGTTCAGAAAATGAGGTCGGCGGCCTTGAGGAGGCAGCCAAACCAGGATGCTCGCAACGTGATATTCTTTGTTTTGGTGAGGTTGGCGGCCCTCTCTCTGTCTCCTTTCTGGATAATGAAAACCCCAAACATCAAGAGCCGGATGTTTGAATGTTTTTAAACCTTGTAATTTTGAAAATGGTCTGTTCCTGGTCCCCTTCCCCCTCCTCTTGCCCCAGCTGACAGCAGGGTGCTTTCGCCTTCGGTTTCTTAGCCGCGGATGAAGAAAGTATGACCTGCATTTGTTTTCTCAGCAAGGTGATGGCAAAAGGATATTTATAGCGTGCAGGAATTTTTATTTTCACTCAGACATCTAGGATGAGTAGTATATTTCAGACCCTGGAGCTCCAGGGTATCTCTCTTGTGCTGAGATAATAAAATTGATCAGATGTTTTGAGGTTAAATAAACTGTTGTAATAATCTGGCAGCTGCCTGCTGGTTGTGGTTTTCAAAAGCAATTACTCACTCTGGAGTCAACTTTGAACTCCCCATTTTAATTGAAAAGGCTAATTGTAGGCTATTGCTCCTGATTTAGCATTTGATTTGGCAGATTAGGAAGTAAAAGGACTTTGAGAAGGGAGGGGAGAGGAAGAGAAAGTAAGCAGGAGTGTTGCCGAGCTCACATTCCTGTTTATACACGAGTGTTTTCACACGCGGCACTTTGTATGCTAACTGGAGAAACAGCAGTCCTTATTTTGGGCTTGTTTGCTTTTCTCTCTCCCTCTGCCACTCGTCTATGCTTCCTCCCTCCTTCCTCTCTCTGGTTAATTTCTTAATTTTAATTCAGATGTGAAACTGCAGAAATAATTTTAGAGAATATGATCAGACCATGATTCTGGGTCTGAATAGGAACTTATTCCTCAAATTCTTGGAGATGCTCTGTTTTCACTGCAACATAGCCAACAATTTAAAATCAGCAAAAGAGAGAGAGAGAGAGAATTGATATGAGTGCCCACAAGAACAAATGCCCACTTGCCTATGGGGATGGCAAAGAATCAGATTACAAGAAAGATACCAAACAACCAAAAAGAAATATAGCTACACCCAAATTTACATCCTGAACAATTAGTAGCATTATTAACATGGCCAGAGCATTGCTTTTAGAACTGAGCTGAGAAGTGTGAGAATTTGTGTTTCTGCAGTCTTGTCCCCAACTAAAAGCAAATATAGCACTTTTATATTTACTGGACACAGGTGATACTATGCATTTTAGAGAAATACATCCTCTAAATTAAAAAAAATATATATTTATATATGCACATATATGACTCCTTTGGACTTCATGTGTTTTGATCAGTTGGCAAACTGTGCTGGGAATTTCCGGTGAGTCTGATAAAATATCAATGGCCTAGACTAAGGCTGAAATGAAAGGCATGAATATATTAATTCTTTAATTTTACATTATGTTTCGAAATTCTAGTTACTTACGACTTGAAAATCCACTTTATTTTTAGACTTCTGTGGAATGCAGACTTGGCTTATCACAGTTCTGTTGATATTTTCATTGACTTCATAAATAGAATTTAATCTCTATGCATCAGCTTTCTGATCTGTAAAAATAAGATAAATATTCTTCCCACACACTTTGCACTCAGAACTCCTCTGCTGAAACAATAAACAGGGTTGTAATATATGAATGGAGTATTGCTTCAGAATCTGATGTCTTTATCAACAACAAAGAAGAACTGACATTTATTTGGTGTTTCGGTATCAAATTTGAAGATACTACAGTTAATGAAAAAAAGAAACATCTGTGTTAATATTATGGGGATTATTCTGAAATATGGGTATCAGTGGAAATGTCAGCTGCCTGCTGCACGATTTCCAAGAGCCATTTTTTGTGATTGCAGTGTTCATAGAGATCCTCAAGCAAAAATGATTCAGAGAGGAAAAGGCCTTACTGATGGGAAAACTTCAACTAAACACACTTAGTTCTTTCAAAATATTTTAAAATCAAATGTATTTGTGTACTTTTACTCTCTACTTTTGGCAAAGTACCTTCCTTTAGAAAGTAAGGAAAAAAGATGACTTTTCTGGTAAGATTAATGAAACTTTTTTTTGTTTTTTCTATGAAAGGAAAGATTGGGGGAAAAAAAGTTAAGCTTTTTAGATGATATTAGAGGCAGAATTTAAAGTATGGATTCATACTTTAGTCATGGAAAAGATTCAGATTTGAAAAAGGAAAAAATTTAGTTACATGATGGTTTCTAAAAATACTGTGAGATTGTGAAGGTAAATCAGAGTTTACCATTTCATGATCTTAGAATCTGGAGAATACATGTCTGAAATGACAGTTCTAGAGTCTGAATCTCAACAGCAAAACAAAACCAAAAGCTCTTCTACCATGATGGTGTAATAGTCATTTCAGAACACTGTTCTGTAAACACAAGATGGGGTTTATACCTCAGCTAAATTTTCTGCTCCTGACCTTAGCCCTGTGACAAAATCTTGATAAACCTCAATTTCCTCATCTGTGAAATACAGGGAGAATAATACTTATCTTGTTGGATTCTGGTTAAGATTAAATGAGTGACTATTAACTAACTTCCTACTATTGACCTATTTAAGATAAAACTGCCCTAATATGTCCTAAGTACTATTCATTACTCAATAACTATATTTTATAATTCATCATAACTGAGCTTCCTCAAAATTAATCACAAGGGAATTGTACAAATCAAAACACAAAGTCACATTTGACATGAAAAATAAACCTTGAATTTTCAGGAAAGTTAAGAACAGGAATATAATTCTATTATTTAAATTTGGATATATGGATAGAAGCTTTACTATTAAAGCTCCTAGAGAAAGAAAAATGAGGGATGAGAAGAAACTAGGGTTTTAGAAATTCTTTCATGCCATTCATTAGCAGAGATATATGATTATCATCAAATAATTAGGATAGAAAAAAATTTCAGGCAGGAGTAAGTTCATGTCTTGAGGTAATTTCTTATACTAGTTCTAGAAACATATTTGATTAGGGACTGATGGAAAATGTGTCTGTTTTCAAGACAAATGAAAACTGGAATTGAACCGATGATATAGGTGAGAATATTACAACTGCCAATGGCTGTGGGGATTTTACTGTGGTTAAACTCCATACTTGAACTTTTATACCATAGAAATTATTTAACCTGACTGCTGTGGAGGATAAGATAGGCTATTCTCTTCTATTATTTGGCATATAGACATATCAGTACCTCACCATCAAAGTTACCTTCACTTTCACTCCTCGCTAAAAAGGAATGGTGTTTGTATGTGGGGTGAGTGGAGGGTGTTGTCCTTTGAGAGGATTCACAGACTGGCATGCAGGTGGCCAGCTAGCTACTACCGGCAGTGGGGTCAGGTTCACCGAGAGCATCACCCAGAGCAGAGACACGACTCCCAGCATCTCCAGTTACTTGGTCCCTCTGCTCTTGGCTCTGGTAGAGGTTTGGTTATGAAGACGGCCTTTTGCTTTGCAGACGTACACTTGAGGCTTATTGGGATAATTTGCTGCAAGGAAACTCTGGCTACTGCTCAGGTGAAAGAGTTTTCTTTCCATACGGTTTCACTTTTCCTGGAGGTGAGATCCAAGAACGGCTATTTAATGGGAGAAGGAGGATTTCTCCACGACAACTTGCTAGAATTTCTTTGTTCAGTTTCCTTTCTTTCATTTCGAGTTGATTGAAGAACATCAGATAGGATTCTGGTTTCACCCGGCATGCTTCTTGTCAACTCTCTTGCCTTTCACAGGCTGACTACGCAGGGACGTTTACAGCCCTCCCCTGGAGTCTGCCAGACCTAGGTGTTATGTGCCGTACCTCCAGGGATCATGACCATATGGTATTTTAGGGGAGGACACAGTTCATTTCAATGCAATTCCAATGAGCAGATTTCTTTTCTTTATTACACCATTGCATTTGGAGGCAATCCACCAGAGGCAGAATCTAACTCTCAAAGGAATGCTCTGCCCACTCTGTCCATTTAACAGGACATTTGGCTCAAGAATCGAGTCGGTTGATCACACATGTGCAACAGATGTGTGAGCATGCATAGCAAAAATAAAAAATCAAAACTCCCAGCAGTGTACTATGGGGAATGTAGCAGAACTACTGGAAAACAGGACACAGAGAAGTCTGGTAGGAAAACTGTGATTCTTGTTGTCAGAGGCAGTGTTTCTTATTAATCTTTGCCTCCTTTTGGAGCAGGGGAAGGTGTAGGTTTCCACTATTAGTTTGCAGTGATTATTCATATAATGCTGGTGAGGAAACTTGGTTCATTTTCACAGACCTCCTCTTAGGAAGATATAATTCTAAATATTTTGACCAGGCTGTTTTAGGGGTGTGGGTTGGGCAGGGGGGGCTGATTCTCAGGAATTCAATGTTGGCATACTTCCACTGAAAAAAACCACCCATTTACAAGAGAGGATATCAGACATATACAGCCTTTCATCCATGCCCCACAGGCTCATATGGAAAGACAGAGCACCAGCTGTTTTTCTCATGGTGAATAAGGGTTACTTGGGGAAATCTCTCTTCCTGTTTTTATATGGATAACTAAATTGTTGCATAGCCAGTTAATTTTGGTTAGGTCAACAGCACAAGGTTAATTATTGGAACCTTCCTCTTTTGCCTGTGTAAGGGTAAAAGATTAATAGGAACCCAAAGAAGAAAATGAAATACGGTGACTTATTCTAGAGGTGCTGTTTATTTGGGAAATATAAATTTGGCTTTTATTATATCTGAAAGGATTGATACACACTCATCTTGGTCTTCTGGGAAATAATAGAAGTCTGAAAAACTGTGATGTGAATTTGAAAACCTGAGTGATACGGAATTAATCAGATTCAGAAGGATTTCCTGTTCAAATATTGAGGGAAAATATCGCTTTTTTTTTGCAATAGGAACATTTTTTAAAAACTAGAACAATTGGCATACCTATGAGATAACTTTGAAGTTCTCTTCCTATTCTCTGTTATACCTCAGTTTGTCTTGGATAGTTTTATTACCCTCCCACCCCTTTTTTAAAAACTAGGTCATGATGCAACATTTTCTTTCTAATCTTGGGTTCCATGAACACATCAAAGGACACGTGGACTGGTTCCCTGCAATACACTATAATATATTTTTATCCAGCTGCATATTATTATATAACCTCAGGATAAAGCAACTGTATCACTGTTGATATATTCAACTTCTGTCCTTTGGATTTGATCAGCACTGCATGTGGAAGCAGAAACCCACCCTGTATTGTTATAAAGATGGTTTTTCATTCATGTCCTTGTTACTCTTAATAAATGTCTCAAAGAAAAATACTCTGCAACCGCCACTCATAAAGAAGCAGAAAATGGCAAAACCACAGCATAGAAGGAAACCTATATGAAAACACTGGTTGTGTCTTCCTGGATACAGAAAACAAATAGAGCTTTTGAAAGAGTTTGCCAATGTGTGCCTGCCAAATAAAATATTGTTTTATGAAGTCAGGAAAAAACTAATTTTAAAGGTTATTGTAGGTTATTTGTGGTCACTTCTGGTGTGCACACACCATGATGTCATCCTGAACTCTTCTCTATTTATATTTCAGTCTTAGAAGTCTTTTGTCTGAGACTTGACTACTACTACTACTACTTGTCTGAGACTCAGCTACTAGAGACATCTAAAATACTCTTATTATTCAATACTCATAAAAATCTAGACCAAAAAAAGTTAGAATAGATGGAAAAAAGCCCCAGCCAAGTCCAGGCAAGAAATCATTCAGGCAGATCAGTCTTCTGAAATCATACCTACGCCATAGACATCTCAGGACACAGTTGCTGGAGAACTTCTCAAGTGACTGGAAAGTAGCCACATGTCCAAATGGCTCTCCTGGAAAATGATTGCCTGTTGAGTGGGGGTAGATGGACCCCTGCCAGAGACATATCTTCTGAAGAAGGGGATCAGGGGGTTCCTTGTGCAGTCCAGTTTCTCTCTCCTCCTGGGTGGACCACTCGCCTGTAATTCCCAGATATGTTTCACTTTGTTTACATGACCTCCTGTGGCAATTTCACTTCTTCACTGTAGCAGAGTTGATTTTTTTTGGTGGGAATTTTTTTGCTTGGAAAACCCCTTTTGTTGAGGTAGTCCTCAGTAAACTAGGAAATGTCAAATAAACACTGGATGAAGACAGACTAGAAGGCCAGTGAGAACAGTTGAAAATGGGGGAAGCTAATAAATCTCTTAAGAAAAAAGAAAAAATATTTGGCAATTGGAAAGAATATAGTTCCACTGATATGGTGGAAAACTGACACTTTGAAGTTTATTAGGATACCAAGCTGACACCCTTTGCATCGTCTTCAAATTCATTCAAGTATTCAAAAAATAAATGCCTTTGAGCATCTTGATGTGTCAGACACATTGATGTTAGAAAACAAAGGAAACAAGTACATTATAGATATTAAATACAGTGTGTGTGTGTTAGCTGATTCAGTGTCTGATCTTTGCAACTCTATGGACTGTAGCCCACCAGGCTCTTCTATCCATGGAATTCTCCTGGCAAGAAAACTGGAGTGGGTTGCCATTCCCTTCTTCAGGGGATCTTCCTGACCCACTGATCTGACCTGTCTCTTACATCTCCAGCATTAGCAGGGAGGTTCTTTGGAAAGCCCATTCAATACAGTACAACAGGGAAGAAGCCTGTGGAGTTGCTGAGATGAAGGAACTGTAATTTTAAATTCAGTGATCTGGGAACACCTCACTAGGAAAGTGAAATTTGAGCAAAGCGTAAAATTGTGGCAGGAACGAAGCGTGTTGCTGACTGCATGAGAGTGTGACAGGCAGAGGAACAGGAAATGCTGAGCCCAAGCCAACGGAACACCTGGTGTGCTGGCATAACAGCACAAAGACCAGTGTCCATGCCATGTATGTTTGTGAGTATATTTCATCTGTACATGTGTGCAAGGGCACACCTGTCCTCATACATAAACACACTTCAAAATGCATGAGAGAAAATACCATATTTTGCCAACATAATTTTGTCACTAAATGTGAAGGTGTACTATTTACGATGCAGCTTTAGATGAACTGCTCTTTGAAAGTCTGCTCTTTGTGTGAGAATGGAAAGCATAGACAGGTCCCATGAAGTGAAACATGAATTCTGATGTATTGTGGTTATCATTGTGGTGACTATATTGTGCTAATGTATATTTAATACTCCAAACCTATAAATATATTTCATCATGAGGTTGGCAATGATTTCTTACTGATCTGTTCTTTTGGGGAAACCTCATCTGTGAAATTATTCTTTCTTCTCTCTTTGCATACCTTTGATAGGAAATCTAAGATTCATTCAGTTCTGATAAAGTAGAGCTTTAGAAAATATAAAGATAAGACATGGGAAAATGTGAAGAGGTAGTTACATGGCATAGAAAAATCAAACCTGGGATATCATTCATCCCTTGAGTGAAGTTCCCTACTGCACTGTTTGCCAACGTGGGATAGTTTTAGAAAGGTGTGGTTTGGGGTTTCCATGTTACTGGGCTGCTATGTATTGGGAGGAGTCTCTTGGAAAGAAAATTGGAAAGGAGACTGAATTACAACTGGCAATAGGAAGACAAGATTGGAACTTTCCTTTTTCCTTCTTTTAGTTATAGGAGGAAGAGAATACATTTGGCCCCTTGATGAGTTTAAGCTCTTTGAGAAAGTATGCTGCTGTGTAGTTGATAAGTTGTGTCCAACTCTTTTGTGACATCATGGACTGTAGCCCACCAGGACTCTCTGTCCATGGGATTTTTCAGGCAAGTGCATTGGAGTGGGCTGCCATTTCCTCCTCCAGGGGATCTTCCCAGTTCAGGGAATCAAACCTGTGTGTCCTGTGTCTCCTGCATTGGCAGGCAGATTCCTTACCACTGAATCATCAGGGAAGCCCCAGCGAAGTCTGGGGAAGTGTGCCCTTTTGATAGCATAGGTGGCAAAGCACCCAATGAGGTATATGCTCCCTCACCAGGGGACAAGTTTTATAGCTTGCCATTCCTGATCTTTCATGAAGCAGGGTGGATTTTGTCCTCCAAAATGTCCTTCAGTTGTATAGCTTCTTTAAAAAATAAAAAGGGAACTTGATAGAAGGTTAACTAGGGACAGAAGGGGACTGGCTTAGAGATGAGGTAGGCTAGGTGGTCCTGGGTATCTGCCAGGTTCACTGAAAGAACCCCAGACCTGGAACAGGTTTGTCTGTCTGTGAGTGTGTTCCAGGTAGGGTGTACGGCTCTTCAGGTGGCTGAGCTGCCATCTCTAAATCCCTGGAGGGATCTCTAAATTCCAGTTGTGCTCTGGCTATAAATTAGGCCAAATGATCCCAGGGACTTTCAGTTGCCTCTTTCTGGTCCTCCCCATGATTGACATGCAGCTCAGCTGACATGTAGTGATGATTATAAAATATTTTAGAAGCTGTAGAAGAAACTTCCTGCAGTTCAGCTCTCGTGTTTAATTAGATTCTCTTCCTGCGAAGGAGAAGATATAGCATTATACCTATGTGATAGCATCTATTGATGAAGAAGTAAAAACAGTGTGGAGCAGAGGATGTCAGATAAGGCTGGGCAGCCACTAGTTAATTAATTACATGAACGATACAAGTTCTGCACAGGAGTCATTTTATATCAGTTTTGTGATTTATTTACCCTTCCATCAATTCAGATGAAACTGGTTAATTTTAATAGGAAAAATATCACCTAGTACAGGAGGGTTTATAATGAAAAACAGTGGTTCTCTAATCGATGTCTTTTTCTACCCACAGTCCTGCTCCAAAGAGACAGCTACTTGGAGGTTCTAGTTTTGTGTTCTGCTACTTGTTCTTATTTTTCATCTAAAACATTTATTTCCTTAAGCCTACTCTTTAAAAAAAAAAAAAAAAACTTATTTTTTTCAAGAACAGTTTAGGTTCACAGCAAAATTGAGGAGAAGTTATAGAGATTTCTCATAGAACTTGCCCTCACACACACATAGCCTCCCCTGTTAACAAACATCATCCCCACCAGACTAGAACAGTTGTCACAATTGATAAATCTATATTAACATATAATAATGACCCAAAGTCTATTTTGGTTTTGTACATTCTATGGGTTTCGACAAGTGTTTAATGACATGCATCATTATTTTATCATACAGAGGATTTTCAGTATCCTAAAAATCTTTTCGGAGAAGGCAGTGGCAACCCACTCCAGTACTCTTGCCTGGAAAATCCCATGGATAGGGGAGCCTGGTAGGCTGCAGTCCATGGGATCGCGAAGAGTTGGACATAACTGAGCGACTTCACTTTCACTTTCATGCATTGGAGAAGGAAATGGCAGCCCATTCCAGGGTTCTTGCCTGGAGAATCCCAGGGATGGCAGAGCCTGGTGAGCTGCCATCTATGGGGAGACACAGAGTTGGCCACGACTGAAGCAACTTAGCAGCAGCAGCAAAAATCCTTTGTGCTTTGTTTATTCATCCATTCTCCTCCCTCAACCCATAGCAACCACTGATATTTTTATATCTCCATAATTTTGCGTTTTCCAGAATGAAATATAATTGAAATTTTATAGTATGTAGGCTTTTCAGATGGGCTTCTGTGAGTTAGTAATACACATTTAAGTCTTTTCATGGCTGATAACTCATTTCTATTTAGTAATGAATAATAACCTATTGCCTGAATGTACTGTAGTTTATATATCCATTCACCTACTGAAGGACATCATAGTTACTTCCATGTTTTAGAAATTAACAAATAAATTTCTATGCACATATGTGTCAGGTATTTGTTTGGATATGTTTTCAACTTTCAGGAGTAAATAACCACCATTAAGTGTGATACTAGCTGTGGGATTTTTTGTAGATTATTTATTAAAGATGTTCACCCTCTCACTCACTGACAGTTTTATCATAAATGTGTTATTTTGTGAAATGCTTTTTTATGTATCTATTGATAAAATCATGTAATTTTTATTTTTCAATCTGTTGATGTGATAGATTATATTGATTTTCAAAAGCGGAATTAGCCTTGCATATCTGGGATAAATCCCAATTGGTTGTGGTGTATAATTCTTTTAATACATTGTTGAATTCAAATTGCTAATATTTTCTTGAGGATTTTTGCATTTATTTTATGTTCATGAAAAATACTGATTGTTAGTTTTATTAAGGTATCTTTGTCTTATTTCAAAATTATGGTAATAGTAGCTTCAAAAGTGAGTTAGGAAGTACTTTCTTTGCTTCTATCATCTGAAAGAGATAATAGAAAATTGGTATAGTTTCTTCTTTAACTGTTTGGAAATACTTACCAGTGAACCCATCTGGGCCAGGTGCTTTCTACTTTTGAAAGCTGTTAACGATTGACTCGATTTCTTTAAAAGAGATTTAAATCTACTCAGATTATCCAGGTCTGTCTGTGTGAATTCTGGGAAACTGTGTGTTTCATGGAATTGGTCCATTTCATCTCGGTTTTCAAACTGTTGGGAGTAGTGTTGTCCATAGTATTCCTTTATTACCCTTTTAATATACACGGGATCTGTACTAATGCTTCCTCTTTCATTTCTGATAATAGTAATATATATCTCTCTTACTCTTAGTCTGGATAGAAGCCTACCAATTTTATTAATCACTTAACAGAACATTTTAAAGTAACTATTGTTGTTTAGTTCTAAGTCATGTCCAACTCTTTTGTGACCCCATGGACTGTAGCCCACCAGGCTTTAATTAATACAGGAGTGGGTTGCCACTTCCTTCTCCAGGGGATCTTCCTGACTGAGGAATCAAACCCACATCTCCTGTGTTTGTATGTGGATTCTTTACCACTGAGCCCCCAGGGAAGCTCCAAAATCAACTACACTCCAATATAATTTGTTTTAATGAAAATACATTTGTGAATCTTTCTAAAGAAACAACTTTTGGTTTCATTGATATTCTCCATTGATTCCTTACCCCATAAATCAATTTTATTGATTTATGCTCTTTGTTTTTCGGTTGCTCAGTTGTGTCTGACTCTTTGTGACTGCATGCACTGTAGCATTCCAGGGTTCCCTGTCCTTCACCACGTCTTGAGTCTGCTCAAACTCATGTCCATCGTCAGTAATGCCATCCGATCATCTTATCCTGTCATCCCCTTCTCCTCCTGAAATCTTTTTTCTTTTTTTTTCCTGCTTATGTTGGTTTTAATTTTCTCTTTTTTCCTAGTCTGCTGTGTTGGAAACCTAGATGGTTGATTTTTAAATCTTTCTTCTCTCTAATATATTCATTGGATACTCTAAATTTTCCTCCAAGCACTACCTTTTCTGCATCCCCACACATTTTGATAAGCTGGATGTTCATTTTCATTTTGTTTGAAATATTTTAAAATTTCTTTTGATTTTTTAAAATTTAAATTTATTTATTTTAATTGGAGGCTAATTACTTTACAATATTCTATTGGTTTTGCCATACATCAACATGAATCCACCATGGGTGTACACGTGTTCCCCATCCTGAACCCCCCTCCCACCTTCCTCCCCATACCATCCCTATGGGTCATCCCAGTGCACCAGCCCCGAGCATCCTGTAATTCTTTTGAGATTTCTTCTTTGACCCATATGTTATTTAGAAATATATTGTGTAATCTCCATATATTTTAGGCTTTCCTCAAATACAGTTATCTTTCCCAAATGTCTTTGTGTTATTGATTTCTAGTTTAATCCCATTGTGTCTAAGAGCAGTCACTTAATGATTTCTGTCCTTTTAAATGTGTTTTAAAGGTGTGTTTTATGGCCCAGAATATCATCTATCTTGGTGAAGTTTCCAGGTGAATTTGAGAAGGATGAGTTATTTTTTTGTTGGATGAAGTAACATATGCATGTTAATTATAATCCATTGATTGATGGTGTTGCTGAGTTCTGCTCTGTCTGAAATTAATAAAGCTATTTTTGCTTTCTTCTGATTAGTGTTTTTATGGTATACTTTTCTCCATCTATTTACTATAAATTTATATTTGTCTTTATATTAAATGTGGCTTTCTTGTAGACAGTATATACAGGATCTGTATTTATAGATCCACTCTGACAGTCTCTATCTTTGGATTGGTGCATTTAGACATTCACAGTGATTATTGATAGAGTTGGGTTAATATCTACCATGTCCATCATCATTTTCTAACAGTTGTCCTTGTTCCTGTTTTTGTCTGATTCTGCTATGTGTTGATTCTTCTGGTTTTCCTTCATGGTGCTTGATTTCGTACATGTCTGGTGATTTTGAGTATGAGTTCAAATTTTTTGGAAGTTTATCTGGGAATTTTTTAAGGCCTTAGTAAGATTGGTACCCTTCACAAAAGATATGACGTTTTTGACTGCCTATACTTACTACTAATGTTGGACCATCATAAAAATAAATTCATGACTTAAAATTTTTATGCTTTCTAGGTGATATATCATTGATTTGTAAAGTTCATTGAGAAACTATTTGTACTTACGAATTCTTAAGAGAGTTAATTTTTTTACATTAGAGGATAATTGCTTTACAATGTGGTGTTGGTTTCTGCCATAAAACAACATGAATCAGCTGTAGGTTTACATATGTCCCCTCTGTCTTGAACCTCTCTCACCCACTACCCTATTCCACCTCTCTAGGTTGTCACAGAGCACTGGGCTGATCTCTCTGTGTTATACAGCAACTGGGATTTCTTTGGAAGGAATGATGCTAAAGCTGAAACTCCAGTATTTTGGCCACCTCATGCGAAGAGTTGATTCATTGGAGAAGACTCTGATGCTGGGAGGGATTGGGGGCAGGAGGAGAAGGGGACGACAGAGGATGAGATGGCTGGATGGCATCACTAACTCGATGGATGTGAGTCTGAGTGACCTCCGGGAGCTGGTGATGGATAGGGAGGCCTGGCGTGCTGCAGTTCATGGGGTCGCAAAGAGTCGGACACGACTGAGCGACTGATCTGATCTGATCTGATGCTTCAGTGCTATAAAGAGAGTTGTTTTTTTCCTCTGCCAGCACCAACTGTCAATTCAGGCAGTTTTTATTTTTATCATTAGCAGAAAAGGTGTAGGTAATGGTGTTAGAAGTTGGAGGGGTGGGGTGAGGGTGGGGAGGTACAAGATTGTAGAAGACAGTGTTCACCTATATATTAATCAAGAATATGGCACTATGTCTCTCCAGTTTATGTAGGAAAATCATCTGTAAGAGTTCCATATTGGGTTGGCTCTGGGGTTTATGTTTCTCATGACGTGAAATCTTGAAAACTGTAGTTCAAGATTACCTTGGTTTAACAAATTATCTTCACGGTAAAGCCAAGTTTTTGCTTCACATAATCCTTATCTCTTTATAGCATACTCACTAATTCAACTGATGCTGTGTACACTGTATCCAGCATTTTTAGTTATTTTCAGGGCAAGTTATGTTACGGTATCTAGGCTGCCCGACTGCCACAAAGTTAATTCTGTGCATCCACTTTTTGTTGTTCTTTTAAAATTCTCCTTTAATTTCTTTCACTGTTATGAGTGTATTCTTTATTGTTGTTGTTTTTGTTGTTATTGTTTTACTGTGATTTTAAGTGAGGTCCTACAAGAAAGGAAAGCAAATATGTGTGTTCAAACTCCTTAAGCTGCAAATTATTAAAAGTCAAACTTTATGGGGAGGGAGGAGGGAGGAGGGTCCAGGATGGGGAACACATATATACTTGTGGCAGATCCATCTTGATGTATGGCAAAAGCAATACAATATTGTAAAGTTAAGCAAAATAAAATTTAATTTAAAAAAAGTCAAACTTTAGTTAGGAACTGTTTTTTTAAAGAGAAGACAGTAACTATTAAAAATGATTATTTTTCATTATTTTGAAAGTGCGGTTTTAAGTAGATTAGTGGGTTTCTATATTGGACTGGATATATGAATGTTTAGAATATAACAGTTAACATTATGCTAATGTGATTAGATATATTTATACAAGTATATACATAATTTGTTCAACAAATGAAAAAATCTTTTTAAAGCATGTATTATATACCACATACCAAATGAAGATATTCATAGAAAGTATATTACTCAGTATAAGAATTAGAATATTTTCATTTGAAATGTATTTAAAGAATTGGATGAAGCACAAGCTGGAATCAAGATTGCTGGGAGAAATATCAATAACCTCAGATATGCAGATGACACCACCCTTATGGCAGAAAGTGAAGAACTAAAGAGCCTCTTGATGAAAGTCAAAGAGGAGAGTGAAAAAGTTGGCTTAAAGCTCAACATTCAGAAAATGAAGATCATGGCATCCCGTCCCATCACTTCATGGCAAATAGATGGGGAAACAGTGGCTGACTTTATTTTGGGGGGGCTCCAAAATCACTGCAGATGGTGACTGCAGCCATGAAATTAAAAGACACATACTCCTTGGAAGGAAAGTTATGACCAACCTAGATAGCATATTCAAAAGCAGAGACATTACTTTGCCAACAAAGATCTGTTTAGTCAAGGCTATGGTTTTTCCAGTAGTCACGTATGGATATGAGAATTGGACTATAAATAAAGCTGAGTGCGGAAGAATTGATGCTTGTGAACTGTGGTGTTGGAGAAGACTCTTGAGAGTCCCTTGGACTGCAAGGAGGTCCAACCAGTCTGTCCTAAAGGAGATCAGTCCTGAGTGTTCATTGGAAGGACTGATGCTAAAGCTGAAACTCCAATACTTTGGCCACCTGATGTGAAGAGCTGACTCATTTGAAAAGACCCTGATGCTGGGAAAGATTGAGGGCAGGAGGAGAAGGGGACAACAGAGGATGATATGGTTGGATGGCATCACAGAGTCGATGGAAATGAGTTGGGGTAAACTCTGGGAGTTCGTGATGGACAGGGAGGCCTGGAGTGCTGCAGTCCATGGAGTCTCAAAGAGTCAGAAAGGACTGAGTGACCAAACTGAACTGATGCATACTTTTCTATTTTTGAATGTTGTGCATAATTATTATTTGAAGATAGTTATATAAATGTAGATTTTTAAAAATGTATTAAGTCAAAATATCTGGAAATAATATGGAATTTTGTTATTCTTTTATGAGTACTGGTATGACAGATTTCCAGGATTCAGATTAGAACACATACATTAACATTTCATGAAGAAAGGGAAACTGGATTTTATTTATGATATAATAGTAAAATAAATACATACTAGATAAGACGAGTTCTCTGTGGGTTTGGCTCACATAGACACATTCCCTGGACAGTTGACAACTACTCTTTTGGGAACTGTGAATATTAAAAAAAAATTATATGTGTGTGGTGGGTTTTTTGTTTTGTTTTTGGGTTTCTTTTTTTCTTTATTCTTTTTTTTGTTGTTGTTACTGTCACCTCTAAACTAGGATTGGCTATAGCTATAGCATTTTCAGAATTGGTAGCCTTTTAGGAGACATTTACTAGATAGAGAAATTAGAGGTTGTTTTTTTATTTTTGGTCACACCGTATAGCATATGGGATCTTAGATCTACAATCAGGGATCAAACCCATCCCTCCTGCAGGGGAAGCACAGGGTCTCAACCACTGAATATTTATTTATTATTTTTAGAAGGTATTTTAACTCAGAGATGAGATTTTTGCAATGGAAGTTTAGGAGTTCTACCAACAGCAAGTTCTTTCCTTGGAATGACATTATAAAACAGTATAGAATCTTGCCAAGGTTTCTTGGTTATTTCTCATTGAAACACTATGTAAATTTGGTTGGGTTATGAAAGTAATCTGTAATGTGCTCCAGTTCATTATTTTTTGATTATTAAAATTACCATCAAGCTATCATGCATACCTTCTTAGCAATGAATTTAAGTGAATAAATTGAAAATGTGATATATTTGCATGATCACACTAAAGCACTATCTTATAGAATATAATTTCTTTATTAAAAGTAACAATAATAATAAGTTATAATTTATTGAAAGTACAGATGAACATTAGCTGTAGCTACCTATTTCCTACCATGGTTTTTGGTGGTTTTATTTTCTCATGGAATAATATCCATAAGTGCACCCAATTTAAGACACAAAGAAGGTGGAAGTCCTATTGTTAAAAAAAAAATATTAGCATAAAACAGCATGTCTTTTTATTTTACTTTAATGTTCAAAATAATTTCTTCATATTTAGAAAGATGACATCACATAGCATTATAAGACACTACGTTGCAGTTAATAAAAATTTATTAGTAGATTCAAGTTTAAGAATGATCTACATTTTTGTCTGTGGTATAGAAAGCACAAGGTTATCCTTACCAAAATATCACCTCTATTTATTTGTATTTCTATGTAATTTCTTATGAGTAGGAGAAAATTTGAATTGAGTTAAACCAGATATAGAGTAGATTGCATTCAATCTCCGATATACCCATGGGAATGCTTTGTTCTCAGTTTTCTCATAGAATTTTATATTCTCACTGTTGTATACTTACTAAATTTTTTTCATTTTTGTACATTTCCATCAGACTATAAGCTTCATGAAGGCAAGACTGAACTTGTCTGGTTCATGTTATAGGCCCAGCACTTATCACAGAATTACTGTCTCTCAAAATAAGCTCTCAGTAGTAACTGAAGGGATACTTGACTTAGCAAATTACTTTTTAATATGAGAAGTTTTTACATTTTTTTTTCTCTAGTATCTGTTCCACACAGATGGCTAAGGAAAACAGAAAAACATTCAGGAGAAAATACAGGTATACATGGTTTTCCAAACTTCCAGATACTTATACCCTCACCTACAAAGTCTGGTTCCATTGATTTAGGCTCTGGGTGTGCTCACTCGACCTTGTTTTTGGAGTTGTGCTCAGCTGAGTCTCATGGCTACAGCTTGAGCAAACGATCTAAAATGAAGTAGGAATTGGAAGAACAGAGGAGAAAAACTGGATTTTTGCCACCAATATTCATCCATCACTTACCCTGAAGACCATTTTCCAAGACGGAGGCATGGTAGGTCTTAGAAATAACTGACGAAGTTAAGGAACAAAGAATACAAGCCAAATGTCCTATAAATCGAGGAGCAAGGCTGTCTGATCCAAGCAGACACTGTTATGACATCCTGTACCTGGATTCATAAAATTCCCTATGGGAACCACATAATTCAGGCCAAGGATACCTCTGGAAACATTTGTCATTTGTTCAGCTTTCGAGAATGGCTTTGTGTTAGATTTGCAGTGAATGGCATTGAATATTATAGTTTTGGTAAATGACCTAATTGTCGAGAGTATCATAATGTAAATTGCTTATTTCAAAATGACATTTTTCTGTGCCTTAGTAGCTTCTTAAACTTTCACCAATGTTAATAATTCAATTTGGAGACATGTCTGACTGAGAGAGAATTCTCTCTCCCACAAGTCACTTCAATCACCTTCCTAGTTGATGGAGCAAAAGTACCCATTTCAAAAGTGAGTGTGGAAGTGCAGCAGAGTGAATGGAAGAACTGGACAAGGAAGTTGAACTGGATGCTAGTCTTCGCTCTGTCACTTAGTATATATGTGATCCTGAGTTATAAACAGCTGTTCTGCTCCTCAGTGTCAGACTCTGTATTTATGATCCTTCCTACCTCACCTGCTTCCTCAGAAATAAGGTCATGAACATGACATCTCATTATACTCCAAGATGCAACACACCTTTGAGATGTTACACTTCAGTATCAAGGTTAAGTGTCAAAGAACTCAATAATGGTGTCATTCAGAAACAGGATTTGGAAGAATAATGGCTATGAAAATAAGAAGATGAGAGAATGATGGTTCAACGGGAAGCAGCAGCACCTATAACAGTGTAAGAATCAGAAGTCCTAAACTGAAAATCTGCAACTAGGAGGAAACAAAGATGAGAGGGCTTGAGCCACGTGTGATTTTTGTTCCTCTGGCTAAGAACTACAGTATTATTTCTTAAGCCTGTTGTTGCTTAAGATTGTCAATGAGTGACTTACAAGCCAGGGAAGACTTATCCTAAAAGTCTTTACTGGTTGACTTCTCTGTAATGGTTCAGTTCAGTCGTTTAGTTGTGTCCGACTCTTTGTGACCCCATGAATCGCAGCACGCCAGGCCTCCCTGTCCATCACCAACTCCCAGAGTTCACTCAAACCCATGTCCATTGAATCGGTGATGCCATCCAGCCATCTCACCCTTTGTCGTTCTCTTCTCCTCCTGCCCCCAAATGGTAATCAATTAAAAATATTTTTACTTGGGCCCTTGACTAAGACAGTCTTGTGGAGCCTAGATGCTATAGCCAAGAGGAAAAAACAAACCATCCAAAGCATCCCAGGTACTTGGTCATTATGGACTTGTTTCTTCACATGGAAATGAGACCCTCAAAGCAACAATGCCAAGTAATGGAATAGAGCTAAGACTTCTTAAGTTAAATAATATAATTTTGAGGGGGAAATTGATGGCAACTAGGTATAGGTTTTTAATAAGCATTTTAACTAGGAAAGCATGGGGAAATCTCTTAAAACCTCATTTCCTTTTTTTTTATTTTAAGCATTTGTCCACATACTTTTAACTTTATGACATTGAAGATTGCTGCTAAATTGCTTCAGTCGTGTCTGACCCTGTGCGACCCCATAGACAGCAGCCCACCAGGCTCCCCTGTCCCTGGGATTCTCCAGGCAAGAACACTGGAGTGGGTTGCCATTTCCTTCTCCAATGCATGAAGGTAAAAAGAGAAAGTGAAGTCACTCAGTCGTGTCTGACTCTTAGCGACCCCATGGACTGCAGCCCACCAGGCTCCTCCGTCCATAGGGTTTTCCAGGCAAGAGTACTGGAGTGGGGTGCCAGTGCCTTCTCCAACATTGAAGATTACATAAGCTTAATTTTAGGCAATGCTGTAGCTTCAGTTTATAAGGAATTCAGATGATAGTCTGTTTCTCTTTTTTCTTTATTTTTTCTTTGAAGAAAGGAAAGAAGGATCATTTAAAGCAAAAAATGGCTTCCATTTCTCTCTTACATGACATGAATAAAACAGATGTACCAGGTAGGTCCTCAGGTAAGTGGTTCTGTGGTATATTTTTAAAGTGTTTTCCATATCACACCTACCAGTATTTCTCTTAGAATTATACTTTAGACATTACTTGGGTTGCAAAAAACCCTAATATGCTTTTAAGAATCCCTCAAGTTCTTCCTTTCTTGATTTCCACTTTTCCCATTCCTCTGCTATTAAAGCTATTTGAAGAGGTCTCAGTAAATAACCATTGCCATCTTCATATGTTTTTGGCAGCCCACAAAATTTAAAACTCTCTTAAGCTCACACCAAAAAGTTAGCTCTTACTCATTTTGTGGCACTGAAAAATGATCACTAACATGATAAATTAAAAAAAAAAACATAGTAAAGGGTTTTTGAGGGGGAATTTTCTTTATCTCTCAAGTTGTTTCCTGATAAAATAAGAATAATCCTCAAAAGAAAAAATATTGTGATTAGAATTATGTTCCTTGAAATGTGCAATAATATTCTTATGGTCAAATGTTTATTTCATGACAAAAATGAGGAATGTTGGTGTATTACTCTGCATTGTAAAGTGTGACAGGTTCAGCGTAAGCTAACTGGAAGCTTGGAAACCAAGGATGGATAGCTCCTTGGATAGATTTTTATATCAGTGAAGAGTTGCATTTGGCTTCTAGTGACAGACCTGTGTGATTTAAATATATATGGTTATATATTTGTCAATCAAAGTACAGAGCTAAGCAGTCACTGAGTTCAGTAGCACATGAGTGTCGGGGATTCTGGGATAAATTTCTTAGCCTTCTACTCAATCCCCAAATGGCTGCTAGACCTCAGGACCGTACAAGCAGTTTTTGAGAAAGAAGAAAAGAAGGGGTTTTTGTCAGCTTAATAAACTTTTCCAGAGGTCTCATCCAACTGTTTATTACATCTTCCTTATGAGATATGGTTACATCTTGCTGTCTTCCCTATGAGCAATTGAGACCGTAAGAGACAATCTCTTCCACATCTCTCTCCTAGATTCTGGTGGATTTCTAGGAATTTTGATGTTGTTTCTTTATAGATGCCTCACCCTGGTCTTAGCCTTCATCTGTACATGGTGTCCTGCTTTTATCTTCACGTGGTGTTTGACTCCACGCAAATTCCTCATTTTATGAGAACACCATTCATATTGGATTAGGGCCCTAATGACTCCATCTTAACTTAATTACATCTTCAAAGACCCTTCCCAAATGAGACCATCCTGGGAGTTAGAACCTCAACATATACTTTTTGAGGGAACATAATTCAATATGTAACAGTTGGTGTGCAAATCACTTAATCAGAAAAATGAAACTGCAACCTCCACATTGCAACAACTGGTTTTTTTTTTCCATTTTATGAAGAAATGATATACTATAGGCATATTTAAGCATTTTAAGTGCCAACTAAGTAGCATACATTGGAAATACTGCTTTTAGTACATTATTATGAAAATATACCATAAGTCTAGATTACAGGTGGGTTGCTCCTGACTCTGAAGATACAGATTTACTTCACGTTATAACTGTACGATTAACCAGTGTTGACCATAACAGCTCACTTTTCTCAAAATAACACTTTGAAATTTTTTTCATTCCCAAAATATACTGAAAACTATATACTAAATCAAGAGTACATTTCCAGAGACAGACAGACTTGCTACTTAGTTAACACAATCATTTGTAGTACCTTTTGCAACAAATTCAAATTGAGCATCATGTTTGGATGAAACAAAACGTTGTTGTTCTGTGTTAGTTGCCAGGTGAGAAGACGTAGCATCCTTTGAATCTTTAGCCTCTTCTGTACATGTTTCCATGTGTCTCCACATGTTCCATTGTTTTTAGGTTTAGCCTTTATTTTTGTCACAGTCTTAAGAAAAAGAAATTCTTTTCCAGGATTTAATTGTGCCACCAAAAAGACAAGGTCAAGGTTTGAACTCTGGTACCTGTGTATAGGAGTTTATTTTGAAGTAGGGTCTTTGTAGATGTAATCAACTTATGATAAGATCATAATGGAGGGTGGATGCTCATCAAATGACTGATGTCTTCCTAAGAAGAGGGGAATTTGGACACAGAGGGAGAAGACCATGGGAAGACAGAGACAGAGAATAAAACGATGCATCTACAAGCCAAGGAATGCCAAGGATTACAGGGAATCTCCAGAAGCTGAGAGAGAGGCCTGGGACAGATTCTCCCCTGGAGACTCCAGAAAGCTTGCCAAGACTTTTGGACTTGATTTTAGACTATTGGCTTACAGAACTATGAGAGAATTAATGTCTGTTGTTTCAAACCACCCAGCTTGTTGCTAGTTTCTTATGGCAGCCCTAGGAAACTAATGTGTCCAGTATATCCAATTGTGATGTCAAATTCCTGTCTGAAGATAAGCACCGACTGCCATCCTTGAAGCTCTGCCTGCCTTAGTGAGTAAAGTAAACTTCATTAAAATTTGTGTTCAAACTTTGTTTTACTTTCACACTGCTGTTTGTGTTTATTCACACTGTTTATATAAGCTTGTTTTCATTGTTCACTTGAGACATATATATATATATATTCCAGTCTATAACATTTTTTTTGAGTATTTTGGATTGGAATGATATACCTTGTGATTTCTTTAAAATTAAGGAACTTTGCTTTCAATTTATGACTTTTCACTTTTAGGACAAGGTTTTGAGGAACAAAATTAAAATCATTAAATGAGCCATAGAGTTTATTATTAATGTATGATTCTGATGATCACAACCTGAATAAAGAAAAAAGATATTTCTAGCGAGAATAAGGTAAGTGGTCATGTTGGTTTCCTGGGAAAATAATTATGTATTCTTGGAAGCACCACTAATTATTCATAAATTTAAAAAATACCTGTATAAAGAGAGAGGAAGCACATGAATTTGTCAGGGAAAGAAAAGAGCAAAGCAGGAAATGAGGAAGATGTGACTTATGGAAAAGCAGCAATAAGAAGAGGCATGAAAATGAAGTGAAAGTCGCTCAGTCAGGTCTGACTGTTTGTGACCCTATGGACTATGCTGCTGCTGCTGCTAAGTCACTTCAGTCGTGTCTGACTCTGTGCGACCCCACAAACGGCAGCCCGCCAGGCTCCGCCATCCCTGGGATTCTCCAGGCAAGAACACCGGAGTGGGTTGCCATTTCTTTCTCCAGTGCATGAACGTGAAAGGTGAAAGTGAAGTCGCTCAGTCATGTCCGACTCTTAGCAACCCCATGGACTGCAGCCTGCCAGGCACCTCCATCCATGGGATTTTCCAAGCAAGAGTACAGTCCAGTGAACTCTCCAGGCCAGAATACTGGAGTGGGTATTCTCCTCCAGGGGATCTTCCCAACCCAGGGATAGAACCCAGGTCTCCTACATTGCAGGCAGATTCTTTACCAGCTGAGCCACAAGAAAAGAGGAGGCAGAGTGAGAAGTACCTGAGGAAAGTGTATTTTTACCATCATTCTTGCTCTCTGACAACTTTAGTTTTCAGCTCTGTTTATCAGATTGTTGTATAATTTATCAAATTTATTTTTTAGGCTTTCATATTTCATAATCTATTATTTAAAAAATACTTGCTAATCCCCTCACATCTTTCAGTTGTTTGTCCAGATATCACCTTGTCAGGCAGTCCACTGGATGCTCACACTCCGTGACCTGAGACCCCTCCCCAGTCCCTGTACTTCAGAGCTCTCTTGTCCTGTTCCACCTATTTATCTTATCATCATGCTTATCACCTTCTAGGAAGATTTATAATTTACTTATTGTTTTTATTTCAGTCTGCCTTCACCTCCTTCTCCCAAAACAGAAGCTCCTTGAATTCACATATCTTAGTCACTGATGAATCCCAAAAACCTAAGGCTGTCTGGTGTATAACAGATGCCCAATGATTACTTCATTTTTTAAAATGAGTAAGTATATTTTCTTTAAAATTAATAACCTGAACCTGTTGTGGCACTTACAGGACTATATCTTACTCAGTATATATGTGTGTGTGTGTATATTTGTGTGTATGTGTATGTGAGTAATGAGTAAAACACACACACACACACACACACATATATATATATATATATATATATAATGAATAAAAAAGGAAAGTGTTAGTCACTCAGTTGTGTCCAACTCTGTGACCCCGTGGACTATAGCCCACCTGACCTACCTGTCCATGGTATTCTCCAGGCAAGAATACTGGAGTGGGTTCCCATTCCCAACCCAGGGATAGAACCCAGGTCTGCTTCATTGCAGGCAGATTCTGCAATTATATATATATATATATTTGCATATTGGACTGGGAGTTTGGTGGCGTGTGTATTCTCATTTTATCAGTTGACATGGAATTATGTGTGTTTACAGAGGAGTTGTTACTTGAGCTGATGCTTGCCTCCTGAAATGTCTCTATAACATAGTTTAGTAAAATGTTAACAAATCCCAATGAAACACATCTGCTCTACTGTTGTCTCCAACTCCTGGTCTCTTCAAACTTTTAAAACTGTCATAGACTACTGGAAACATGACTGCATTTAAAATTGGTTCAATAAAACAGTAGTTGCAGATGCATCATTAAGGGTTTAAAACCAAATTTTCAGCCAAAGGGAATGGCTTGTAAATGTCTGGCCATTACTCCAGTGGTATAGAAGGAGGTTTTCTGGCAATGAGGGAAGTGGGGCTCCCTGCTCGCTGACACATAAATGACTAAATTCGAGAGTTTTCTTCATGTGTCTGCTCACCAATGGCGGGGATGTGTAACTGGATGCTAGGATTGCAGTGCACTTGTAGGTTAAAATCCAGGAGGTGATGAAAGACAATCTACGGTAATAGAATTGGAGGAACTCGGGGGATTGGATCAACCAGGTACAGTCTTACTGCTCCCTCTCTTTCACTTTATATAAGCATTTTTTCCCTACAGTCTAGAAAGTACAATGCAGTGCTTTCCAATGTAATTGATGGTCCCGTCTAGCATAAGTGATTCCACATGGTGGCTCACGAATGACTCTAGGGTTAGCCCCTCCTCTTGTTCAAGAAATAAGATAAATTAGCAGACTTTTCTCTCTTCTCCATAGAACTATCATTTGCACATCAATTTATCTATCTTAGATGAAATTTTAAATATTTTATAAACTGGTGAAACCTCTTGTTCTTGGTTTTGGGGGAAAGTGGAGTCTCATAAATAGAATTGTCTTACCTTCTCGGTCATGGGGTTGATGGATGGTTGGAGGGAAAGCAGCATCCTGGGTTTTTCAGAGGCATGTCTCTGCTTAGTTCAGATTATATGGTGACTTGCAGTGTAACTATACTAGTATCTCTTTACATAAGAAAAATTTCTTTTAAATAACAGAATCAATTTGGGGTTGCTCAAGGGAGTTAGTAGAAAGGCTTAGAACATGGCAGTAGTAATATATACTCACAAGGTCAAAAATTCTCAGCTTGAGAATGGTTCAGTGTGCTCATTCATCACTTTCCACTTTTGCTCATGTAAAAAGAAAGACACCCAACTAGGTGTAAATTAAAACTACTGTACTAGCATGATCAGGCCTTAAAAAAAGTATCAAATTCCAATTTACTGCTGTCAATTCACATAAAGATATGATCTTTATGTTGTAGATATTTCTGATTGTGTTGTTCCCAAAACTCAAGGACAGAAACAAACTGAATGATAAGCAGTGTCAATCTTGCATGTATATAACAAATATCACCTAAAAATTATAATGCACTATATATAATTACCATAAAAACACTGATTAAAATAATCTGAATTTACCAAGAATCCGACAAAGACAACTGAGAGGAAACAAAGGTAAAGGTTTCTTTAATCTACTGGGTAGGCGAGATTGGAGAGATGGCTTTTACAACATTCTTAGGAAAATTCACAGTTGAGGATTCATAGCTGTGATGCTCAGATGAGGACAGCTGATACTCAACGCACGTTACTGAAGCCAAGTGGTGGGAGGATATGCCGCATCCAAGCTGTTTCCATGAGTGCACAGGCTCTGGCTTGTTTTCTCAAGACTGGAGAAGACATCACACATTCTTTTGGAAGTTGAGTCCAAACCAAAACTCCACTAGATCTCCTGTCCTGCCTCTGTGTGGTCTGGGTGACCCACTTTAGCTTGACAGAGCTCTGGGAAATTTGATATGTCTACATCCAGTTTAAAGGTTACTCCTGGGTGGTCTTTAGCAGTTAATAGAATTTGATTCTGGGGCCATCATGTGAGATTCAGAGAAGTCCAAGAATCTGGGCCTGGACAAGATCCAGTCTGTTAAGAATGGTTATTACTCCTGAGCATTTCAATATATAAATTGGCAGAACTAGAGCTGTTCTGGGAGAATGTACAGATAACCCCAGACACACCTCACCAGCCGTCTGCAGCCATCTTGCTTAGCATCTTCCAAGGCAGAACTCAAGACACCATGTTTTCAGATTGAGCAAAAACTAGGCACTAAGGCAGCTGTTCAGAACCTTCCAGGAATGGCCTTATGACTAGAATAGACACAAAGACATTTGCTTTAATCTATTTAGATTCAATGACTTCTCTAATTTTTTTTATTAAGTGTAATTGCTTTACAATGTTATGTTTCTGCTGTACAGTGAAGCAAATCAGTTATATGTATACCTACATGCCCTCCCTCTTGAGCCGGCCTCCCACCCCAACCTCCATCCCACCTTACCCCCATCCCTTCCCTCTAGGTCATCCCAGAACACCAAGCTGAGCTCCCTGTGCATACAAGCAGCTTCTCATGAGCTGTTTTACACATGATAGTGTGTATATGTCAATTCTTAATTACATGTACATTAATAAAAGAATGGAGATGTGGCAAATCTAGAAATCATTTATATTTTACTATTACAAAATATGCGTTGTGGAAAGAGCATGTGCTTTGGAGACACCCAGGCCTGAATGTGAATACTCACTCCCCATTTACTTGCTGAGAGACTTGGGGCATTATCCCAAGAGCACAAAATATCAAGGATTATTCAAAAAGTCTTCAGGTATATTTGTATGTGTCCGTCTTTTAAGAAAACCAACAATGTTCCAATCGTAAAAAGCTGCTTAAAATGGCAGGCTGCCTCTGGTATCTGTCTGCATGGCAATCTTCAGCATGTAACATAAATGTATATTTTACACATTTACCTTGCTTGCTCCCTGTCTCCCTTTCCACTTTATCCCCAAAAGTAAAATTTCATTATTTCAGGAATTTATTGTCTGATTTTGTTTACCATTGTATCCTCAGGAACTGCAATAGAAACTGGTGCATAGCATCAGCTGTAGTATTCTGATGGTGGCAAAAGTGGCCGAGGCCTGACGGTCCTTTCTGCAGTGGTGCTCTGGGAGTCAGTGCTTCAGGCCCACTTAGAGCTTTCCCTCCCTGCAAAAATTTGGTAAGTACCAATTAATCTTTTGCTGTTTACAATTGCTTAAGTTAGGTTGATTTTTCTGAAATTGGACCATGGTTATAATCTAGTAAAGTGATTATTCAGAAATAGCAGTTCTGTGAAATTCTGAGTATAAAGGCAGAAGGGTGGGGATTACTTTGTTCTTCATTTCATATCTAAAGAGAACACTGAGCATCTTATGTAACTCTGTGGCAGATTGGGGAAGACACAAGAGCCTAGGGTCTGACTTCAGTTTGTTAAATAGAAAGGTCACAAATGAGTAACTAGCTGGCAGCTAACAGATAAGCCAAGGAGAGGGGTTGTTTAGTTGCTAAGTTGTGTCTGACTCTGTGTGACCCCATGGACCTTAGCCCACCAGGCTCTTTTCTCCATGGGATTCTCCAGGCATGAATACTGGAATGGGTTGCTATTTCCTTCTCCAGGGGCTTTTCCCCACCCAGGGATCAAACCTGCGTCTTCTGCACCGGAAGGTGGATTCTTTACTGCCGAGCCACTAGGGAATCCTAAGGAGAGGGGAGGCAGGGATTCTTGTGCTTAGATGTTCTCAGAGTAAAGACACCTGAATGATTCAACCCATACCATATATGGGCCATGCCTGACAAAGAGCCTACATGAGATCATCTGTAGGTTCAGGGCTCTCTGAAGGGGAAATGTGATCTCAAGGGAGATTTACTGAAGAGGCCCAGACCCTGAAGCATTCAGGAGTATTAAAGGAGTATTAACCAGCCAAATTGGTAATCGACCCACCTCTTCCATAGATATAGAGGTTTCTGAAGAACCTAAGAAATAGTCTGAGAGTTAGCTCTGTGTCTACAGCACACAGGGATTACCATACCAGCTCCTAGTCACACAAAAACTGTCTCCTTCTCTCTGCTCCCTTCCTCTTCTGATGACTGCCAACAAATAGTTGCCTCACCCATTTACTAAATACAGTTTGTGCCTCATCTCTTCCACATAATAGGCCCCCGCATAACAGGGGGACTCAGCTTTTATTACTGAATGGAAATAGACTTTCTGATGGAGCTATATGTGAAGACTTAAGGTAGCCAGAGAATTTATTATTCATAGTGACAAATGTTTTGTAATAGCATACCATTATAACTATTTGGAGTTAAGAGATCCCTTTTCTACAATTATTGAACTATACTGAAAGTCAAGTGAGATTTGAGAAGCAAGAAAAAGAAGCCTGATTAAGGGAATAGAAAGGAGCAAAATATGCAAGAATGGGAGTGACATATGAGACGTAATTAGAGATGTGATTAAAATAGTCATAAAACAATAAAAAAAGTATGTGTGAAGACAGTCCTTTGCAACAGATCTGAAAACCTTAGACATAGGTGACATAGATGCTTTTCTAAAAATTTAAATTTCTAAAATCATCATAAAATTTTTTTTTAAATAATCAAAAAAGTTATTGAGAAGGTTAAAAATCTGCCATTAATAAAAGCCACTAAGACCACAGATTTTCACAGCTGGATTATATCAAATCTTCATAAAAAAACAGATAATTCCTATGTTATTTAAGTTACTACAATCCACTGGAAAAAATTGTTAATATGAAACCTTATGAAGTTAGCATATAAAAACAAAAATGTAGCCCAAACTCCTATATAAATACAGATAGAGAGATCTTTGTAAAATAAGAGATAGTTGTAATACCCTGAAGTCCATCAGTATAATGACTTATATCAATCTATTTAAAAAGTCATGTGGTAATACCAGTACATTATGAAAGAAGTATATGTATTAATAGGAATAAAGTATGACAAAATAATAAACCTAAAATTAATCATTAAGTTAGAAAATTCTCATTGCAGTTAATATGAAAAGTTAGATGTAAATTTCTACTGCTGCTATTGCTTTGGAATGGTAAGTAAAAAAAATATTAGTATAAATATTAGAAAATAAATTTTTTTCTAATGACAATATTAATCTAGAAATTCAGATTCTAGTTAAAATCAAAACCAATGAAAAATAATGGATAAGAGAATTTAAGATAAAAACAAAATAAATATGTTAAGACCAAAAGCTTTTGTTTATATTATCTGTAAGATAATAAAGAGTATAATATTTTCACAGATAACTTTAAAAAAGAAAACAAAGGACATATATTTTAAAAATCTGTGAATCTTAATCATAGACTACTAAAAGACATAAAACAATATTTAAACTATGGAAAATATACTGTGATTTTGGATGGGAAGAATATAGTAAAAATGCCAATTCTTCAAAATTATTCAATAAATTTGAGGCACCAATAAATAGAAATTCATCAAGGTTGGTTTTAGAACTGGATACAATGATATAAAACTTTACTTGGAAGACTATAAGTCTGAAACAGCCAAGAAAACTTAGATATAGGAGAGTCAGAAGCTGTGAAATATGCTTCACACATCAGACTATAAAGTCGCTATAATACTATAATAACATCAATATGGTATTAACCATATGGATCCATAAAAAACAAAGAATCTAGAAAATAAATGTGTGTATATGAAACTTTCATATATGGTAACATTAGCTACTCTTTGGGAAAAGAAAGACTTATTAAATAGAGATGACAATTAGCTGTTTAACCAGAGGAAACTAAGTTGGGTCCACTCATATGTGGAAGAATTAATATAGTAAAAATGCCAATGGTCCCTATTATGTGCTGTTCAATGCTGTAGCCACCAGGCACAGATGTTATTTACATTTAAATGGAAATTAATCTAAATTAAAAATTATGTTTCTCAGCAGCTTCAGTCATATTTTTTAAAGTGGGGCTAGTGTTTATTGAGTAGTGTAGATTATAGAAGGTTCCCATCTTTGTAAAATATTTTGTGGATGGCAGAGATTTCTCTCTTTTTCCATATAATACTTCAGTTGCTCAGTTGTGTCCAACTATTTGTGATCCCATGGACTGCAGCATGCCAGGCCTCCCTGTCCATCACCAACTCCCGGAGTTTACTCAGACTCATGTCCATTGAGTCAGTGATGCCATCCAACCATCTCATCCTCTGTCATCCCCTTCTCCTCCAGCCTTCAATCTTTCCCAGCATCAGTGTCTTTTCAAATGAGTCAGCTCTTCGC
The DNA here is from genome assembly GCA_935064755.1 of Tragelaphus eurycerus. Lineage (NCBI taxonomy): Eukaryota > Metazoa > Chordata > Mammalia > Artiodactyla > Bovidae > Tragelaphus > Tragelaphus eurycerus. The sequence continues at coordinate 23,599,763 of CAKXYN010000025.1, read as the reverse complement.
ATCAGGTGGCCAGAGTATTGGAGTTTCAGCTTCAGCATCAGTCCTTCTAATGAATATTCAGGACTGATTTCCTCTAGGATGGACTGGTTTGATCTCCTTGCAGTCCAAGGGACTCTCAAGAGTCTTCTCCAACACCACAGTTCAAAAGCATCAATTCTTCAGCTCAGCTTTCTTTCTTTATAGTCTGTTACATCCATACATGACTACTGGAAAAACCATAGCTTTTACTAGATAGATCTTTGTTGGCAAAATAATGTCTCTGCTTCTTAATATGCTGTCTAGGTTGGTTATCGGAGAAGGCAATGGCACCACACTCCAGTACTCTTGCCTGGAAAATCCCATGGACAGAGGAGCCTGGTAGGCTGCAGTCCATGAGGTCGCTAAGAGTCGGACACGATTGAGTGGCTTCACTTTCACTTTTCACCTTCATGCATTGGAGAAGGAAATGGAAACCCACTCCAGAATTCTTGCCTGGAGAATCCCAGGGATGGGGAAGCCTGGTGGGCTTCCATCTATGGGGTTGCACTGAGTCGGACACGACTGAAGCGACTTAGCAGCAGTAGCAGCAGCAGGTTGGTTATAATGTTTCTTCCAAGGAGCAAGGGTCTTTTAATTTCATGGCTGCAGTCACCATCTGCAGTGATTTTGGAGCCCCCAAAATAGTCTCTCACTGTTTCCCCATCTATTTGCCATGAAGTGATGGGACCGGATGCCATAATCTTAGTTTTCTGAATGTTGAGTTTTAAGCCAACTTTTTCACTCTGCTCTTTCACTTTCATCAAGAGGCTCTTTAGTTCCTCTTCACTTTCTGCCATAAGGGTGGTGTCATCTGCATATCTGAGGTTATTGATATTTCTCCCAGCAATCTTGATTCCATCTTGTGCTTCATCCAGTCCAGCATTTCTCATGATGTACTCTGCATATAAATTAAATAAGCAAGATGACAATATACAGACTTGATGTACTCCTTTTCCTATTTGGAACCAGTCTGTTGTTCCATGTCCAGTTCTAACTGTTGCTTCCTGACCTGCATATAGGTTTCTCAAGAGGCACGTCAGGTGGCCTGGTATTCCCATCTCTTTAAGAATTTTCCAGTTTGTTGTCATCCACACAGTATATTATTTATAAATTGGGCTTCCCTGGTAACTCAGAAGGAGACATGGGTTCAATCTCTGGGCGGGGGGAGATCCCCTGAAGAAGGAAATGGCAAGTCATTCCAGTATTCTTGCCTGGAGAATTCCATGGACAGTGGAGCCTGGTAGGGTCACAAAGAGTCTAACATGACTTAGCCACTAAACAATAATTGTTTATAAATATTCACAAACAAAAATATGAATATAAATACATGTATACATGTACATTTAGTAGTTCCCTATTGATTTAAAATTTAAAAAATAGGAGAAAATCATCAAGGCTACTTATATAATATAGGGATTAAGGGGAAATTGTATAACATTACAGAAGCCCATAAAAAATAAATTAAGATACATTTGACATTAAAATTATAACTTTTGTATGCACACTGATATCAGTATCAGTTAGGGTTCTTGGTTGGAAACAACATGTTCAGAAAATCAATTTTGTAGGGAAAATGCCCAGACTCTACAGAGGAACTACTTTTGAGAAGACACCTCTGCTGCCTCTGTAGGACACTGAAGCCACGGTTCACTGTCTTGCTTTCATCATTTCCACCTTAGAGTTATGTGCAGGTGAATTTGATAGGGGCATGTTCTTGTACCCTAGCTGCAAGGGAACCTGTGAAAGTGAGTTTCTGCTTTTTAGTTTAGGAGACAGAACTCATGAGTAGAAAATTATCCACATACAGAAAGATTGTTCAGTAGATCTTAGAACAGCCACAGACATGTTAGTTCACTACGCTAACAAAGTCAGCAGACAGATAATAAGAATTGTGGGGAAAAAAACAAGATTGCAACACAATGATGATGAGTGTTTAATGTCTATAATATTGGAAGAATCCTTACAAATTGTAAAGAAAAGGACAAGCTAGTCTATAGAAAATTACATCAAGGATATGAATAGGGAATTCACAAACGAGTAAACTCAAATTTCCTGTACTTAAAATAACAATGTAATATTTATCACTTTACCATCACCAACTGACAAAATTTTTCAATTTCAATAAATCTATTGCTGGTCAGTATAAAGGAAATGATACATTCTTTGCTACTGGAATGATAAATTATCCCCATCTTTTTGGAGAACAATTTTTAGCAATGCCTTTAAAAATGTAAATAACCACAGCCTAGAAGCAACCACATTCTTCAGAAGTAAAAACACCATGGTATAAAAATATACATATGAGAATGTTCACCGTTTTTGTTTTTTTTTTTTTTTTTAAAGAGGCAAAAATCGGAAAGAATGAATGGCCTTCAACTGAGAAAAAAATTATGATACAGTCACACTATGGACTATTGAGAAGCAATTAGAAACCATGAGTAAGACCTATGCCATTTGTCTTAGAGTAATTATGACAAGTCATCGAGTGAGAAAAGCAAGATGCAGAGAAGCAACCAGAACACAACACTACGGCGACCAGAACAACACACAAGATACATTAAAAAAATGACAGGTGCTGAACTTTTAAAAAGAATCCTCATGGGGGAGCGTGAATTGATGAAAGGTAACAGAGAAGTAGCAAAGCAAACAAACAGCGACAAACCTTGCAAGTTAAAAACATAACCAAAAATCTCATTTACTTAACTCTCCCTACCTGAGTTATGTATATACTTGCTTAACTGTTTCTTAAAACAGTGACATGTTGGTCTCTAGACTTTAGAAATGTCTAAAATATATTCTTAGGTGAAAAATTATTCCACAGAGTAATATGTAGAGAATGAGTCCATTAAAAAAAAAGGTGTGTTATGTGTTTTTACCAAAAAGATTATGCATACCTGTTTATTAATTCTGCCAAGCAGAATTAATTTGCCAAGCAAAGGATGGTTACTTATCATACTAATCCAGTTAATTTCAAAATTTACAATACATTAAAAAACAAAAATTTAAGAATATGTTAACATTCTAGAATATACTATAAAGGGAATAAGCTGTATTATGATTCAGGGAATAATTGGAGACCACTGATGGAGAGGGGGCCCTTGGGAGAGCCTCTCTCAGGACAGTGTCTGAGCTGAGATCTGAAGGATAACAATAAGCTTTATTGTAGAGAACTGGACAAAGAATTTTCTGAGTCCAAAGGCCTGAAAGTTCATCTGAAGGGCAGAAAGGAAGCCAGCCACCTGCTGTGTCAGGGACAAGTGAATGGGTTTGTGTGGATTAAGGTCAGAGAGACAGGGATTTGTAGACTGCCACTAGTAATAGTCTGGGTTAAACCACTTCTGGTAGCGAATAGACTAAAGCACTTACAATTTAAAACCTTTATAACAGCTTCAAATTGCAGAGACTCCAGCCCTTGATCACTAGACTCAACTCAGTTCAGGTGAGTGTGAACTTGGATGGTGCATCTCACATTGCAGATTGCTTCCACCATAGGCAGTAAGACCTTGTCTCAGTCCATGCTGAGATAGAATAGAAACAAAAGCATAAACTAAAACAAACTCTCTTCCCCGTAGGTTGACAGAGAAGCACTGTTATAAGCCCTGGTAGATGTTTGGTTGCTATTCTCAAAGAGGTAGGAAACAAACATTTTAAAAAGAAATGAGTCTTTATATGTACTTTACAGAAGAATTCTCTAGTTTAAAACTAGAATTATCCCAGCTTTCATGGTTAAAGTTTTAAATATCTGTATGAAATGTTAAATATCTGTATGTTTTTTTGTTGTTCAGTCGATAAGTCTCATCTAACTCTTTGTAACCCCATGGGCTGTGGCACACCAGACCGCCCTGTCAATATCTGTATAAAAATTTTAGCAGAAATGTGAAGTGGTTTTATTCCTCCTAGTTGTTAATCTACAATTACATTTAGCTTCTCAGATGCTGGCATGAAAAAAGTTCTAAAATGCTTTCAGCCAATGTTTATGGTTTTCAAGGGGAAGACGCTAGAGAAAAAAAGGAGGCAAAGAAGGTAAAATACTTAAAAGGGAATTATTTCAACTAGGAAACATGGATTAAAAGCCTGGTTAAAGGGGGAAAAGGAAACATATGTAGGTTGGAAGAGTGAAAAGTAAAGTCAATGGTTTGATGTTTCATTGAAGATGAAGAATTCTTGCAAAATGAGTACCTGAGACTGCAAACTGAATGAACGCAGGTGGCAGCGGAGAAGAGAGGGACTGATTTTAAGATTTCAGGTATGGTGAGTTACTGCTGATACAACCAGCATCACTGGCTGGGAGCGGGCGGAGGAACAGGTGACTGAAGGTAAGGAAGGGCTCTGATAGGCAGAGGAAATAGTTCATATAAATGCCTCCTACAGTTACCAAAAATGATGGCATGAACCAAGATGGAGAAGAAGAGAATGAGTCGAGTAAATTTAAGGGAGTAACTGGGTCAAAATATGAGAGTAAGAAGGAGATGTAGTGGGTGGTTTAGTCTGGTGGTGCAAGCTGCAAAGGGGAGGGGAGTGATACACCACCAATGCCTTACCTTCTTCCTGTACGTGCTACTTGGGGTAAATAGAAAAAGACATCCTCTGTGTCAGACAAGGGAAACGGTACCATCAGGACCTAAGGTAAGAAGTTAAAGATGATGTTCAGCGAAGAGTTTGAATTGATATGGGATCCTCAGGATAACATATTAGGATTGACTACCTAATTTTTCAGGGCCCAAGGCAAAATGGAAATGCAGGACATCATATTCAAGAATCACACACATGCTCACTCCTATGAATACTATTCAGCCATGAGAAAAAAGGAGATCATGATATGTGTGACAATATGGATGGACCTTTAGGTTTTATGCTAAGTGAAAGAGCCAAGCAGAGACAAATACTGCGCTGTGTGGTATCATATATGCTGCTGCTGCTGCTGCTAAGTCACTTCAGTTGTGTCCGACTCTATGCGACCCCATAGACGGCAGCCCACCAGGCTCCCCCACCCCTGGGATTCTCCAGGCAAGAACACTGGAGTGGGTTGCCATCTCCTTCTCCAATGCATGAAAGTGAAAAGTGAAAAGGAAGTAGCTCAGTCATGTCCTACTCTTAGCAACCCCATGGACTGCAGCCCACCAGGCTCCTCTGCTCATGGGATTTTCCAGGCAAGAGTACTGGAGTGGGGTGCCATCGCCTTCTCCAGGTATCATATATATGTGGAATTAAAAAACAAAACAGTAAAACTCATACAAATAGAGAACTGAAAAGGAGTAGCCAAAGGCTGGAGGCTGGGGAAGGTGGGAAGAGCTTGGTAAAAGGGTACAAACTTTCAGCTGTTAGGTTAATAAAGTCTGAAGATCTAAAGTAAAGCAGGGTGACTGTAGTAAACACTGTAAGGTATATAGTTTTGAGTACTTACCATTCTCAGTCATCTTTCATGTTTCTACTTTCTAAAGAGGACACTTCATTCTTTAGGAAGTTTTAGACATGGATTTTTGCCATGTTGATGTTTGTACTGGATGAATGAAGTAGAAGCCTCAGGGCATGAGATGACTTCTATTTCATGTACCCAATCCTCGAAACCCACACTTCAGACAAGTGTATAGTCAGAAATCATTTAGGTAAATTATCTGATAAAAGTTTATGAAATATAATTGGGTAAATGAAATCATTATGATGGTGCTTTCACAAAAGAAAAAAGTCCTCATATATGGATGAATTTTTACACATTGAAAAACTATGCCCCTTGGAAAATCTTGTGATCGAATTTCTTAGGACTACATTTTGCTGTGGCTCTATACCTAAGGACTCAGTGATCCCACCATGGATTACTTGGCGTGTAAGCCAAATTGGTTATCTTATTTATGACAGAATCTCAGCTTATTCTTTGTCTCCAGATACTTCCACACTGTTGTGTGTGTGAGGGATTGGGGGAAGAAAAAAATGCAATTAATTTCAGTCAAACTGATTATTTACAAATCCTTTTTAAAAAAGACACAGCCGGTTGAGTGATTCATTGGCTGACGTAATCTTTGTGCTTATGGAAATATGAATTGATTAATGCTCTTTGTCTAAACTTTGCTTTTGTTTTAATGGACTAGTAATAAATAGGATTTTGGTCAGTTTGATGTAACCCAAAGTAGAAAACAAGGGACAACTAATGAGTCGGCCTCCTATTTTTTTTAAGGCACTCCCTGGAGTAGAGGATTTTGTTTCCAGCTATGCATTCTAGATGACTGTATCTGTTAGCACAGTTGTATATGTGACACCTTGTAACAGCACAGCTAGATTAAAAGTAGAGAAAATACATTCAGACTCGTTCTAGTTTTAGCATTACTGAAAAAGGGAATTTTTCATTAATTATATTTCTTAGTTAACAGAACTACTTTGTATACAACACATTTCAAAGAATTAGAATATACTAAAATATACAGTAGTGCCTACTGTATAAATTGTATCTTTCTATTATTATCTTCATATCCACCTTCTGGAATTTAAGTTGAATTTTATTTTAACTGATAGAGTATATTTTAGTTGGCATTATGGTCTGAATTATATTCCTTTCAAAATTCATATGTTGGAGCCCTAAGCTCCAATATAACTAAATTTGGAGATGGGGCCTTTAAAGCAGTAATTTGGAATTCCATGGACAGAGAAGCCTGACAGGCTACAGTCCATGGGGTTGCAGAGAGTCTGACATAACTGAGCAACTAACGGTTTCACTTTACTTTTTCAAGGTTAAGTGAGGTCATCTTGGATCAATAGGACTAGTGTCTTTATGAGAAAAGGAAGAGATTATAGGAATGCATGTGAACAGAGGAAACGCCATGTGAAAACATACCAAGAAGGCAGCCATCTGCAAGCCCAGGAGTGAGGCCTCAGAAGACAGGAACCCTGCCAGCACCTGGACCTTGCACTTCCAGCCTGCAGAACAGTGAGAATAAAGTTATGCTATTTAAGATACCTATGTGAGGTATTAATATTTTGTTGTGGCAGCCCTAGCAAAGTAATATAGTTGGAAACAGTTCTGTGTTTTTTAATTTAGTCCTAAAAATAACTCACATCTATCCATTTTTAGAACTCCTAGCTGAGGGTCGGACACGACTGAGCGACTTCACTTTCACTTTTCACTTTCATGCATTGGAGAAGGAAATGGCAACCCACTCCAGTGTTCTTGCCTGGAGAATCCCAGGGATGGGGGAGCCTGGTGGGCTGCCATCTCTGAAGTCGCACAGAGTCGGACACGACTGAAGCGACTTAGCAGCAACAGCAGCATACATGATAACAAATGAGTGTCAATTAGAGGCTTTTGAAAAAAATGCAAGTTGGATGAAATTAGACACATTTTCATTTCTCTGAGTTTAACATGTTATTTAGAGCAGTAAAGACTTCCACCTTTACAAATCTCTGTTTTAATCTTATCACCAATGTTTGTTGTAAAATATTTAGAAAACATAGGACAAAAGAAAATCATAAGTGGCTCAGAGGTTAAAGCATCTGCCTGCAATGCGGGAGACCTGGGTTCGATCCCTGGGTCGGGAAGATCCCCTGGAGAAGGAAATGGCACCCCACTCCAGTATTCCTGCCTGGAGAATCCCATGGACAGAGGAGCCTGGTGGGCTACAGTCCACGGGGTCGCAAAGAGTCGGACACGACTGAGCGACTTCACTCACTCACTCACTGAAATAGTTTGATAGCTCAACATGCTGCTGCTGCTGCTGCTGCTAAGTTGCTTCAGTCGTGTCCGACTCTGTGCGACCCCATAGACGGCAGCCCACCAGGCTCCCCTGTCCCTGGGATTCTCCAGGCAAGAACACTGGAGTGGGTTGCCATTTCCTTCTCCAATACATGAAAGTGAAAAGTGAAAAGGAAGTCGCTCAGTCGTGTCCGACTCTTAGTGACCCCATGGACTACAGCCTACCACGGTCCTCCATCCATGGGATTTCCAGGCAAGAGTACTGGAGTGGGGTGCCATTGCAACATAGCCAGTAATAAAAAATGGAGAGATTAACTACAGAAACTAATTTAAACTAGTGATTTTAAATTTAATATATGAATATCATTGTCATTAAATATACTTCATATGTACCTATACACACACAACAAATAATTTGAAAGCTATGTCATCAAATTCTGTTGAATGAATTTAGCATAATTAATGTAACCAATCAACTGCTGTTGGATAATTAGAATGTCAAATATTTTCAGTAATAAACGGGACAAATATGATAAATTCTCTATGACATATTTTCAAAAATTAACATATACATATTTTCAGCTATCCCTCTTCTAAAGCCTTCTCTTCTCCCTTCCAAAGAGGAAAGCTACTTTGTTTTGGCAATTTAAGGCTTGGGGTTTTGGCTGTGTTGATCCAGGAAATGGATAAATGAGAGTACTGTTTAAGTCTAAAGGGCTATATTAATTCACTTGAGGAAGACACATGCAAGACAAGAAAAAAGTTGATCTGAAAAGATAGAGAAAAGAGGTGACAGAGAAGAAATGACCAGTGCTTAATTATATTAAAAGGTTTTGGAGAGTTTTAATAGAGAATCAGAGACAGTGGGAGCACCTACCCAACTGTAGTAAGGATTTTAGGGAAGATAAATGGAGGAAGAGGATTTTTAGAAGTTCTGTGGGGTATGACTAAAATACCTTTCATAAGTCCTTTTGAGAAATCTTACAATTTTCATTTTTTAAGTATTTTTGAATATCAGATGTTTTCTTTAAAATATAAAAAAAACTGATTAAAACCACAAATGTTATGTATTCATTTTAATACATAACAGGGATCGATCTATCTATATATGTGTATGTGTATACATATATATATGTATACAGCTTAATTCTTGAATATATTCAACTTATAAATAACATGCTTCATAAAAAGGGTGTGTAAAATTTAAAGGTTTTAATCTATATTTTTAAACTGCTATATAAGAAATCTCTTTATATCCATTGAGAGTATTTAAAAGTGCTTGTTTTCTTACATTTGTTCAACTTTGCCAACTGATAAACATGATGTCAAATTATTTTAACTTTCATTTTTATTAAATGTGTACAGATATTTTCTCATATTATTTCTTTGTCTCTCTCTCTCATTTAAATGGCAGGCCTATAAGTTTTCTTTGTAATTAAAAGCTGGATAATAGCTCATGAAATGTATAATTTCCAGTATTTACTTTATAAGATTTTTTGCGTAGTATTTTCACTTTTAAGTGGAATGCGAAGCTTATATGTTACTTTAAAAAAATCTAGTTTCAGGTAATGGTGCAGATGTAATGTTTTCTAAAACAAAAAAATGCTGTAGTTAGAACTCCTAGAAAATACTTTTCTTAGTTATCATTCTTTCTTAGAATATGGATTATTTCTTCAGTTAAAAGGGTTGACTTTCAGATTCAATTTAACTTTCTTTTAGATAGATGTTGTCCGACAGACTCCAAACTCTATTTAACCTGAGAGAAAATTAATGAGTAGATAAACTCATTTATATTTTTACTTTTTCTTATCGCCTCAGTAGTTTTAGATATGTTATTCCTTATTACCATTTAAGCCTTAAGCTTCCACCCGTGCTCTTGATCAGATTGCCTTTTCTGTTTCTTATTTCAAGTAGTAAAATCTATCAACAAACTAATAACTCAAGACAGAACTTGAAAATCACATTTAATACAAGCTTTTCCTCTACATTTTCTATGTGAAATCCTATCGATTTTATTTCCTGAATATATTCAGAATGTTTCTTTTTCCTGCTCATGGCAAATAGTGCTTGGCATAGGCCCTTATTAGCTCATCATGATCTTTTTTATAAATTTCTTAATGCATCTTCATCACCTAATGAATCCCAGGCTCTACTAATCTGGTGTCTAAAGCCGTCTTGATCCGTTTTAGCTCACTTCAGTCTCTCCATCTCTTGCATTTTGTTTTGAGTAATTTGTGGTTCCTTAAGATCATGGCATCTGGTCCCATCACTACATGGGAAATAGATGGAGAAACAGTGGAAACAGTGTCAGACTTTGTTTTTCTGGGCTCCAAAATCACTGCAGATGGTGACTGCAGCCATGAAATTAAAAGACGCTTACTCCTTGGAAGGAAGGTTATGACCAACCTAGATAGCATATTCAAAAGCAGAGACATCACTTTGCCAACAAAGGTTCGCCTAGTCAAGGCTATGGTCTTTCCTGTGGTCATGTATGGATGTGAGAGCTGGACTGTGAAGAAGGCTGAGCGCCGAAGAATAGATGCTTTTGAACTGTGGTGTTGGAGAAGACTCTTGAGAGTCCCTTGGACTGCAAGGAGATCCAACCGGTCCATTCTGAAGGAGATCAGACCTGGGATTTCTTTGGAGGGAATGATGCTCAAGCTGAAACTCCAGTATTTTGGCCACCTCATGCGAAGAGTTGACTCATTGGAGAAGACTCTGATGCTGGGAGGGATTGAGGGCAGGAGGAGAAGGGGACGACAGAGGATGAGATGGCTGGATGGCATCACTGACTCGATGAATGTGAGTCTGAGTGACCTCCGAGAGCTGGTGATGGATAGGGAGGCCTGGCGTGCTGCAGTTCATGGGGTCACAAAGAGTCGGACACGACTGAGCGACTGATCTGATCTGATCTGATCTAAAATTCAACATGTTTTATGCGTCTGTTCTTTTCATAAACTATTTCCTTGGAAGTAAGAGTCTATGATATGCCTTTTTCTTTGATTTCTTAAATTTAGCTTTTAAGAGTTAGTTTACTTGCCTTTTGAGAGCTTATCTGGTATGGGCCAAGTGCTCATCCTTATATATACATGTGTGTGTGTGTGTGTGTGTGTGTGTGTATGTGTATGCGTGTGCGTGTGTGTGTTAGTCACACAGTCATGTCCAACTCTTTGTGACCCCAAAGACTATAGCCCACCGAGCTCCTCTGTCCCATGGAATTCTCCAGGCAAGAATACTGGAGTGGGCTGCCATTCCCTTCTCCAATATATATATTTTATGATACTTTTCCTTCTGCTTATAACCTTTCTGTATCATGATTAAGCTCTTAGCTCATTTTCTACTTCTCCTATGATTAGAAGTAACTTTATATATGAGTGTCTCATTTTCCTTTGTACTTAAAATATCTTATCTAATAGCATGTGTCTGTATATAGTAATATATGTATATATGCTATTAGGATATATATACACACACATGCATACAACAATATATAATTTTTAGACTACACTGAATGTGACATATTCATTTCTCCTCTATTATGAAAAGTATAAGAAATGAGCTATTGTAATTTTCTTAAAAACTTGAAACAAGTTCAGAAAGTGTTTACTATTATACTTTATTATTTCACTGTGAAGAAAGCTGAGCACTGAAGAATTGGTGCTTTTGAACTGTGGTGTTGGAGAAGACTCTTGAGAGTCCCTTGGACTGCAAGGAGATCCAACCAGTCCATTCTAAAGGAAATCAGTCCTGGGTGTTCTCTGGAAGGACTGATGCTGAAGTTGAAACTCCAGTACTTTGGCCACCTCATGCAAAGAGTTGACTCACTGGAAAAGACTCTGATGCTGGGAGGGATTGGGGGCAGGAGGAGAAGGGGACGACAGAGGATGAGATGGCTGGATGGCATCACCGACTCAATGGACATGAGTTTGAGTGAACTCCGGGAGATGGTGATGGACAGGGAGGCCACAACTGAGTGACTGAACTGAACTGAACTGATTTCACTAGAGACAGGGAAAATCCCTGGCCCTTGGCTCCAAGTTTATATATTTAGTGTAAAGGGATGTATCTTATCAGTCTTCTTGGTCAGATAGAAGTTCACATTCAAATCCATAAAGTTATTTTTGTTAACTTTATAGAAAACCTCTATTTTATGAACCATGACCTGCCTTCAAATAACAGCATAACATTAACCAACAGAGAGGAGACACAAGAAGAAAGGTGAAATGTGGGGAGAAAAATATGGGCCCAAAGGAGAGAATGAGCTTCCTTGGTGGCTCAAGCAGTAAGGAATCTACCTGTAATGCAGGAGACGTGGGTTTGATCCCTGGGACGATCCCCTGGAGAAAGGAATGCCAACCCATTCCAGTGTTCTTGCCTGGAGAATTCCATGGACAGAGGAGTTTTGTGGGCTACAATCCATAGGGTCACAAAGAGTCAGACACAACTGAGTGACTAGATTGAGTGACTAACCCTTTAACACACTTTCACAAAGGAGAAATAGAGCAAAGTAGGCTTGGAATTCAGTGACTTCGATCAAATCTTTGGTAAGCTTACCGGCTTCACGTAGCAGAGCTGCACTCACCTATGGATTCCACACAGCCCTTCCAGTGCTTTATCTTATGGATGGAGGGGAGCCTCTGAAAAACAGCATGAAATAGAGCAACATGATGTGAGATGATGAGAATCTAAACTAATTAATAAGTTTACTTTGACAATGCTAAAAACCAGGAGCTTTCATATGCATACTTCTTCGCATCATACATAGATATACAGATAAATTGGAATTCATTCTATTATATTTTTAAATTATTTGTCATAACCTTGTTTGACCTCACAAGGTCTATTCCTTAAAGATAGAATGTATAAATCACACTGTATTTTTTAACTCCCTGCACATAAAACATTGGCTGTGCTCCAGGTATCTAACTGATAATTTTTAGTTTGAAGTTTTAAAAAATTCTTTTTTCCCAACGACCATTACTAAGAAATCAACAGGCCATCAGTGCATAGGTAATATAAGCATGAGTTCTCTCCTACCTAACCAAGTTGGGAAAACAGCTAAAAGTATTTAATAACTAATGGCGCTTTCCCTGTCATTTGTATAGTTTATGGCAGCAGAGAACCGGAGGATTCTTGTGTGCTGTGCTTAGCCACTCAGTCGTGTCTGACTCTGCAACCCCAAGGACTATAGCCCACCAGGGTCCTCTGTCCATAGGTGGAAGGGGAATAAAAAGAATCTCCCCTCTCCTACATTTGAGAGATTCTATGCCTCTGAATGCTAGATTCTTTGCATGCAGGAGCTGTGACTCATTAGTATTTTATCCCCAGTGCCTGGCACATAGTAGGTACTTACAACATGTCAGAATAAGTTAATGGAGGAGAAAAATCTGTTAAGGAACATCTCAACAATTGAGTGAATGGACAGAATACATGTGGGAGAGGAGTTCATTCAATCAACACATGCAGATACAAACCAAATGTTAGATTACTTAGAACCAGAAACAACTCCCAGTTTGTGAATTTAAATTTAGTTAGACCTAAGGGAGTCTCAGGTCACGTTTGTTACTTGATTTTCACTTTTGACAAAATGACAAAGGAGTGACATTCAGTGATAACAATCAAGAAACTGATTTCATCCTGTTTTGGGGGTGGTTTATTTCCTTGTCTTCTTCCTATTTTTAAATACTTGCAGGTAGCAATATAAAGCAGAATCAGCAGTCTCTCAGTGTCACAACTGGACAATGGGCTGACCACTGTGACAGCCACCATAATTACCTGCAGGCTCCTTTCCGGGCCCGCTGTGTGATGGACCGGACCTGGAAGCTCAGCTGTTGCCAGCAGCCGTGGAAGGACATGCTTGCACATAGGCAACCCCTGTGCTAGGCGTCCAGGCTGAAAGAAACTGAAACACGGGTTTGGTGTTTGAGTGGAGGCACACTGTGAATAAATACCTACTGCTGATGTGAGCATTATGCCAAAGTCAGGGATCTGTTTGGATAATTGAACATGACATTCATTCTCTTACTGCTGAGTGAAGGAGGGTGGAAAAGTGTATTTTTTGCTTAACTGGGGCTATCACTTTGAAATTTAGCCCCAGTCATCTGTTACACTGAGAGGGGAATGCTGGCATTTTACGAAACATATTCCCCCAAAATAAAGGAAATGTAGTTTGTAATGTTCAGAAGCCAGAGCATTCGACTACTCCCCTCATTTGTTTTTCAGGTTTTGCTTAAATTGGCTTGCAGATTTATCTGCCATGCATTGCACATGGATATTTTTGTCACCGCATATTTTACAACAGCTGTGATCCTGATGGGGATTCAGTTAACCAAAGGCCCCTCTGCATGCAAGCGGTCACCAGGCATCTAATGGGCTGAGGGCTGAAACGACAATAAAGTGAGCAGAGCCATGCAGCTGTGGACCAAATGTAGGGTAATAACTAGCAGTTGGCCATTACAGGGTTAACTGCTGGTGTTCTGGTGAGTGTAAAAAAATGTGGAGGTCCTGCTCAAAAACACAGCCAAAATGTGAATAGTTCCATTGGGTCAGAGTTAAAATGCTTCTGCTTCCTTTTCAACTGCTGATTATTTTCAGGATACCAATCTTGTGGGAGTGTCTAACACATATATTATTATAATTGTAATTTTTTGGATAACTATGTCATAGTTTTCCAGCATGCTTTTAATTGAAACAAGGGATCATTGCGGAATTATCAGCTTCTTAGTCTCTGGGGTTTCAGCCACTAGTGCCTGTGCCTATATAATTTCCAGACTTGTTACATCTACCCTAGGAAGAATTTTACCTATACTTGGTGAATTGAAGAGCCATCCACTCTGTTGTTTTAAACAATGAAATTGTATCACTGCAATGTCAGTCCAAACATGTGTAATTAACATGGAAAATATGTCTAAGCCATATTGGTCAAGATAGATGACTTCCTTGCATGACTTATAAACAGTTAGAGGCAAAAAGCCAGGATGTCAAAACCAAGTTGTATACCGCAAAGTTTTATCTGGGAGGACTTTCAAATTACAAAGGAAACTAAAGACAAAAATTCAGCCTGCCATACTTTCTCAATAAGGAGGGCAGCTTTCTGGTATCTGTATAAAAATAATCCTCTGTCCTTCTCTTCGACATGTTTTTTTACACTGCAAAGGTCAAAACAGACATCTTATTCTTCTGGAAATGTTCATCAAACAGTATAATGGTACTTGTCAGAGCTTTCAAATTATTCCGGCTGGAAACAGGTCTCTAATCTCCTTTTAAATTTTATCAGTGACAGCGCACAGAATTCTCTTTGGAGTTCTTTGATCAGCGGCCTAGGCTCTGAAAGGCAGAGTTTAGAACTCTGCTCCTTATGTGTTTTTCTGAGTCTGCTGAAAGCCATGAGCTTTGACTTTTTTCCTAAGGTTGTTTTCCTAGGTAATGATCCAATAATACTATTATTAACAGGTAGCAGAGCCCATGGGAATGTAGACCACTTACCTGCAGGTGCTCTATTCCTTCGCTGGCAAAAATGAGCTCACTCTGAGTATACCTGAAGAATCTTTTTTGTCCTTAAGTATAATGCACTTCTGTTTTTATGTCATCGGTGACATCAATTATAAATTAAATGTGCCAAGAACCTCTGAGAAAAATCCTCCTTGTGACTAACTCACATCCGAGAAGGATTACTTACTAAGGTATAAGTTAACTTAGGAAAAGAAAAATTGCTTGACTATAGCCCTACACAGCAAGACAGCCCTTTCCAGAAGGTATAATGAATTATCAGTGAGGAGGTTTGTAGACTGACTTATATGGGAAATTCTACCTCTGAGAAAGAGCCCTTGGTTCCATTCAGGTGCTATGCCAACAAGGTTCTTGACTACTTGGTTCGTGAAAGCTTGCTATTCATGAACTAAACTCATGTTTATTCTAATATCAAAGGCCTTGAGATGTCTAATTTATTCTTTAATTATCAAGCAGCTTGAGCTCTGAGTGGTATTTTCATACATGAAAGAGAGGTACTGTGAAAGCAAAAGAGGGAGAGAGAGAGGGAAAGAGGTCCAGGAATATTGCACTCTAGTGTTTCTAAAGGGAAAATTAATTGTCTAAACTGTACTATCTTGATGTTACCTGAAGAAGGGTGTTCATAAAATAAGACTGCTTCCTGCTGCAGAGTTGTTTTCTTGTGTGTTACATAGATTTTTTTTTTTTTTAATATCCGTCAAGGAGAGGGAGGGTAATGTTCTGCCAGCTATATATACATATACATACTCATGGGCAGGGGAAGTAAACATGAAACACATGGGCTCCTGGGAAACTGAACAAAAGCGTGGAAGGCCTCACTTGTCCTTGGGAATGTGGTAAAGCAAGGAGCGCAGAACCATCATCACTCCATCTTTCCTGGCTTTAGTCCCATGTCAGCATTCTAGAAAACCATTCCTACCCTCTCTCCCTTCCACTGGGCACCTCTGATAAGATCTGACAGAACTGGCAGGAGACAGTAAATTGGACCAAGGATGCATTCCTTTCCATCTTCACCTCACTGGGACCTCCGTATGGAGGATAAGACATCTATTCCAGCCCCACCCCTCAATCACTGCAGCTGTGCAGTCCTCACTTTTATCTGGATGGACTTAAGACCTAGCAGAAGAGTGGGGAATGTATTAGGCATCACCAGAAAAGAACTTGCCAAAAAAGGGTGTGGGGTGCTACCTTGTAAGCCAAAACTCAATTTTATTTATTGATTTATTTTTTAGTACTCAGGCTGATGCCAGTCTGGTCAAGCAACTGCCAACAAATCAGTAAGTATAGTCCAGGGGATTTATTCTTTTTTTTTTTTTAAGTTGAAGATGTAAGGTAGTAAATTACTAAGATATATTTTCCACCAAAGCTGACCTGGGGATGTGTTATATAAGTGTGGTGTATACCCATGGGCACATAGTCACATACGTGTGTATCAAGGAATGAATCTGTCGTCCTGCATGCATTCAATCTCTTGTGAAATTCTGGGCACTGGAAGTTGGTAGCTGCAGCAACCACAGCATATGCTATAAGCATTTCAGCTATTAAAGTATCTGACACTTGGCAGGTGCATTCAAGAATGACAACTCTTGGCAAGTTCCATCTTATCCTTGCACACGAATAATAAAGAGAAAGGAATACTTTCAGTCTGGCAGAAATAAGCAACAGGTGCTAAAGGCCTTTGCTGTAGTTTAACAGGAGGGAGTATATTAAACAGTGTGAAATAAGCAAACA
Organism: Tragelaphus eurycerus; assembly: GCA_935064755.1. Classification (NCBI taxonomy): domain Eukaryota; kingdom Metazoa; phylum Chordata; class Mammalia; order Artiodactyla; family Bovidae; genus Tragelaphus; species Tragelaphus eurycerus. The sequence continues at coordinate 23,582,824 of CAKXYN010000025.1, read as the reverse complement.
TAATTATAACATACTTATAATGAAAATGATGGCTCCTGGTTAATTCTTGTCTAGACTTGTTCAAAGACCCTGGGGCCAGCACACCTTAGGGGAAGGATTATACTCTTTAAAAATAACAGAATGCATAAAATGTTTAATAGTATACCCTTCATATAGTAAATCCTTCATATTGTAGAAGTCCTTTAGGGATTCTAAAATCTAAGGGCTATTTTTTCAGACGTGGAGCTTTAAGGGTTATCCCATATGTTCAGGGCTGTGGAGGCTCCAGCATGTCCTTATCTAGAATCTGTTTGTCCATTCTTTAGCTTACGGAGCTGAATCCAGTATTTTACTCTCTTCTTGCATTCATTCTAGGTCTTGAAAGAGATTATTTATTGCATCAATGCTTCTATTCACCACGCATGTAAGATTGCTAATGTCAAGAGTAATTTATTCCTGTGCCCCTCCTGTTCTAGAGGATGTCAGTGAAGATGGTATATCCCAAAGTTCCTACATCTTTGTATCCCTACTGTATCTTTTGTCTAGTGCTTTGTTTGCAAAATAACTAAGAATGCAATAGCATAATTTGACAATTGTAGTAAAACCGACTAGAATATTTAGGCTCTGGAGTGAAGATTTGCCAAATTCAGAACTGTTTCTAAATTCTGCATATGTGGTTTTGCCTTAATTAAATTCCCCAAGGCTGTTTCTTTTTCTGTAAAGTCAAAATAATATTGAATTGGCAAAAAACGTCATTGAGCTTACGGAAAAACCTGAATGAACTTTTTGGCCAACCCAATAAAAGCTTTAGTTCACCGGCTCTTTTGAGAATTGAGTTAAATAATGCATTTATTTGCCTTAGTAAAAATATCATATTGTGTTTATTTGAATATGTTACTTTTATTTATGTTTTTTAGAGTAGATTTCATTGCAAAGAACTGAGTGGGAATAAGGATGCTAAGAAAGATCATGTGATATTCAAACTTCTCTAGATGCAATTTCTCTGATAAACTTTCTTCCTGTGTCATGATCTGAGGCTTTGCTAATTAAAGTGTGCTTCACAGACCAGCAGCATTGGCATGGCCTGGGAGCTTATGAGAAATACAGAATCTTGAGTCCCACCCCAAATTGATTCACAGTCTGTATTTTAATGAGATCCCAAGTGACTTGTGCACTTTAATATTTGAAAAGCTCTGGATTAGACAGCTAAAGTCCTTACTTATCCTTTCAGATGTTCCTCACCTTACCCCTAATTTAATCATGTGGGTTAATCACGTGTAGTCGTAAGGCCACATGTTTACAGTGCACTTGGTGAGCTGGCACAGCGGGTGATGGGGACACAGCAGAGCACACTCACAGGTGAGCAGCTGCAGGGGAGGACTACTCAGTGGCTGTTCTCCCCATGGCAGTGCTGCAATCCTGCCTACCTTGCACTGTAGATCACAGACACAGCTAAGTACCAGACCTGGAGGCCTGTCCAACACCCAGGGAGCAGACCCCAGCCCTGACAGGCACACTGACACCCACAGAGCAAAGCAGACCGTGCGCTCTATGCTGGCAGGCTCTGGTCAGCACCACACCAATCAGACTCCCTGCTGCTGCTGCTGCTGCTAAGTCGCGTCAGTCGTGTCCGACTCTGTGTGACCCCATAGACGGCAGCGCACCAGGCTCCCCTGTCCCTGGGATTCTCCAGGCAAGAGTATTGGAGTGGACTGCCATTGCCTTCTCCAAATCAGACTCCTTAGGAAGGGGATAATGGCACAAATCTCTGGACCGACCTCACCCACCGGGGAGCAGACACCAGAAGTAAGAGGAACTACTTTAAAAATTTCTGAATTGCCAGACAAGTCCTTCAGAACAAATGACACTTTACTGACACATGTTATTTTAATTTTTCTGGTACGCACTCAGACCCCAAAAGCTATAATTGATGCTACCTCTTCTTCCCTCTCTCACCCCCTAACACTTTCACACTCTCATCGTTTCATTCCTAGATGTTGATTTGCCAGTTTCTAGAGAAACTACTAATATATATTAGGCATTTCCTTCTTCTGACTTTGAAATTGACATAATATCTACACGAGGCTTTGTGAGAGAGATGTGAGAAAGGTAACGCCTCATTGCTTCATTCCACAAATTACTTTTCTTGTCCTATTAAATCACTGATAGATTTATTTCTGCCTTGGAAAAAAGTTTAGTTAAAAGACATTTCAAGACAAGTTTTGATTATTCTTAATGAAGACAAATACATTCAAATAAATTGCAATTAGTTAATTCAAATTAATCATTTAAAAATTCAGGTAAAGATTTCTTTTTTAAAAAGATGATTAGTGCAAGCTTCTCCTAAATATATATATATACACACACATATATAATTATATAGGAGATATATAATTATATAATATATAAAATATATATTATATATTTAAAAGAATATATATTATATATTTTATATGTATTTATAAATATATATATATATATTTCTCTTTTAAATAATACTTTAGAGTTACATAAATAGTCCTGTGGTCTTTTTTATGTTTGACACTAATTATTTCCAATTAATGGGGATATTTTCTATACGGATTTTTTTTCACTAAGAAGTTGAGCGCTATCTCATAACAAAGACAGCTTGAGAATGTGTGTTAACAAAGTCAAACACTGGAAATGAATTTCACAGTCCTCTGCACTGCTCATTCTCACCTCATGAATCCACAAGTGTCTATGAATTTGAAAGATTGCTGCTGGTGGATGATCTCACCTTCCACACTTCCATAGTCTCTGGTTACGCTTTTTCTCCTGTAAATGGCTCCCTGTACTTGGGGCTGCGGTGCCAAGCTTTCTAGACAGGCGTAAATTACTGCTTTGTCTCCCTTCCTCTCTTTCTTCATTTGTATTTCATCCTGTATGACAAAACTGAAACGGTTGAGTAATGGATGGCGCTAAGGGGTGGTGGCTATTTATTGTGTTTTCTCCGTGCTCTGGTGTGTTACATGTCTGAAATAACAAGCCGTATGGTACTAGAGATCGAAGGACTTGAACATTTTCATTTGTAGGAGGGAAGCTTTGGTTTTATAAAAGCAGCTGCAAATTAGACTAATTGCTAACTGAAAAGAATGTCTGCAATATGTAGTCAGACAAAATAAGAAAAATATAGAAAGGCCAAAGTAGTATACACTTCCTTTTACATAGAGCATTGAGTCATTGACTGAGCTGACATTCCTGCTGTTAACTCACTCATTTTCATAATTATTTTTTCCCATTTTAGGAAGAAGATAGATGTTTGTGTCATACCAGCCCCAGTACCTAAGCTACATCTTAATGGGAAGGACAGTGGAACAAATACTCTTCTTTCTCTTACTTGGTTTATTTTAAATTTATAGACTTTAAAACTATTTATCAACTAACTTCCTTCCTCCTTTCCTTCCTTCCTCTTTTTTTCCCCAAATAATCTTAAATCTTCTCCCAAGGGGAATACCAGTTTTCTCCTCACTGTTCATGTAGTACACGCTCCCTGCAAATTCTTTATTTTTCACCCTAAACATAGAGGCTGCGGATGCCATTTTTTAAAAATTCAAAACAACTAATAGTGGTAAACTCTGTAATTTCTTTCAAAAAATATTCTGCAAAATAAGTGCTTGACATTATATTGGAACTAAAATGTTCAAATTAAGAGAAGGAAGGAAATGAGTATTTATTCGAGGATCTACTATGTGCCAGAAGTTTTCTGTACATGAATTCTTTTAATCCTCATCACAGCACTGGGTAAGAGCTGTTATTCTTTCCAATCTGTGTTTCAGCAACTGAAACTGAGACACTCAGTAGCTTGCACAGCATCCTATAGCTACCAAATCTGTATGACTCCAAGGTCCTACAGATTTAGGATGACTTTCCCATTTTCTTCTATACCAGCGTCCCCTCCCTTAACTTTGCAAGTACGACCCATGAGGTGCAAAGAGACCAGGGGGCTTAAACTGGTGACTGAGTTTGAAATGGATAATAGGACCTCTGACTCAGTTCATCCCACTAAGCCACTGGGAATACAAAGATGAGGGGGAAAAACTCATGAAATTGACCCTAAAATTAAAATTCACATGAAAATATCTATAAGCAAATTTACCATGTTCCTTTTTCTGAGGCATGGAATCTGTTAATATATTTCCTGTCTGTTACTGAGAAGAAAATCCCATGTGATTCCTCCTCATGTTTCTTTTTCTTCAGTGCCATGAGTTGATCAGGCCCCAGAGGTGACGACTGTTATTTTTAAGGAATTTTGTATCTGGATGCCGGCAACACAACTTTCTCGTCTCCATGGCACTGGGGCACAGGTCAGATTGTGCTGGGCCAAATTCCAAATATATAGCATGAATTTTCTATTTTCTAGCTATTAAGGCAAACTGACCTCAGAAATTTGTGCAACTGTTCAAAGAATGAGACTTATCTTATTCTTATTTCTCTACCTTTTTCCTCCAGCTTCAGAATTGAGGCACAGAAGCAACTCCTAGTACAGTGATTATTTTTGCACATGTTACTCTCTTTTTCTCCTACCAGAGTTACTTAGAACAAGAACCCCACAGTTGTTAAACAGATAGAGGTTGTGCATGACTGTTACTATATTTACAGATGAGAATACAAGATTTGGTAGGTGAGAGATTGGGAGAAAGGATTGAAAAGAGAGGTTCAAGGTTAAGACTTCTTATACCCATTGCTTTGAAGAGTTGGTAAAGAAGCAAAAACCACATAACAAAATCTGAGCATCTTCCTCAGCCCCTGGCAACCTGCCCTAGATGTGTGCAGCAAGTGGGCTGGACATTCTCCACCCCAGGCCAGCTTGACTACTCGCTGTTCCTCAAATATACCTCATCCTTTCCCTTCTCTGAGCTTCTTAGTAAAAGGTTCTCTCTGATATAATTGTCTTCTCTTCCACTTCTACCAATCAGATTTCTACATATCTCTCAACTGGGTGTAAATGCTGCCCACTCCATGCAGGCCTCTCATGAACTGAGGGTCAGGAATCTTTTTTGTAAGTGACTGTAGCAGCCAGAATACAGATCTCTTGTAGCACTTACCACTTACTCTACTAAATTTGGAATACTTTTATATCATTGTATCTTCTTTATAAGGTTAAAAATTGTTTCTATACATCCAAAAGTATAATCCTCATTCTGTTTTTTTTTTTCCACTTCTAGGACCTCATGCTTTCTCAGTTTTCCTCCTCGCTCACTGGCCATTTCTTCTTGGTGTCCCGTTCCCTCCCTCTCTTTGGGTTCTAGCTTATCAGTCTGGATGCTTCACTTTGGTAAAGCTTCATTCTGGTACTTGATCAATATCCACTCACTCCCAAGATGATCTTACAGAATTTTACAGCTTTAAATATCATCTCGATGCTGATGTAAAGCTTCATTTTGGTCCTCCACTCACTCCCAGATAATCTTACAGAATTTTACAGCTTTAAATATCATCTCGAGCCGATGACTCCCAAATATATGTGTCCAGCCTGGACCTTGACCTCAGCTCCCGATGGTTCTCACCACCTGCGTGCTGAGTCATCTTCACTTTGCCTCCTCACTTGGCATCTCCCATGAAATGTGTCCAAAACAGAAATCCCAATCCCTGCCCCGATTTCCATCCCTCAAAACTTGCTTTACCTCCTACCTTCTCTTCTGTAATAAATGGCAACTGACATTTTAGAATCACTGATTCATCTCTCTCTTAATTTATGCATACAGTCTTTCAGTAAATCCTGCAAATCTCAAATATATATCCAGAATCTACTTCTAGGCATTTCATGTCTATGACCCTGATAATAAGCCATAATTATCTCTCATCTGGGATACTCAGTGGCTTGCTGACTGGTTTCTCTGTCCCTACATACACATACTACTGTGTGTGTGTGTGTGCATGCAACAGGGCAACTATGCTGATTTAGGAATAATTAAAAGATATTGCACAGCTAAAGAAACCATAAACAAGATGAAAAGACAACCCTCAGAATGGGATAAAATATTTGCTGACATCTTTTCATGTGTTTGTTAGCCATCTGTATGTCTTCTTTGGAGAAATGTCTATTTAGTTCTTTGGCCCATTTTTTGATTGGGTCATTTATTTTTCTGGAATTGAGCTGTAGAAGTTGCTTGTATATTTTTGAGATTAGTTGTTTGTTAGTTGCTTCATTTGCTATTATTTTCTCCCATTCTGAAGGCTGTCTTTTCACCTTGCTTATAGTTTCCTTTGTTGTGCAGAAGCTTTTAAGTTTGATTAGGTCCCATTTGTTCATTTTTGATTTTATTTCCGATATTCTGGGAGGTGGGTCATGGATGATCCTGCTGTGATGTAAGTCAGAGAGTGTTTTGCCTATGTAACATCACTCATTATCAGAGAAATGCAAATCAAAACCACTATGAGATACCATTTCACGCCAATCAGAATGGCTGCTATCCAAAAGTCCACAAGCAATAAATGCTGGAGAGGGTGCGGAGAGAAGGGAACCCTCTTGCACTGTTGGTGGGAATGCAAACTGGTACAGCCACTATGGAAAACAGTATGGAGATTCCTCAAAAAACTGGGAATAGAACTGCCTTATGATCCAGCAATCCCACTGCTGGGCATATACACTGAGAAATCCAGAATTGAAAGAGACACATGTACCCCAATGTTCATAGCAGCACTGTTTGCAATAGCCAGAATGTGGAAGCAACCTAGATGTCCATCCACAGATGAATGGATAAGCAAGCTGTGGTACATATACACAGTGGAGTATTACTCAGCCATTAAAAAGAATACATTTGAATCAGTTCTAAGGAGGTGGATGGAACTGGAGCCTATTATACAGAGTGAAGTAAGTCAGAAACAAAAACACAAATAGAGTATACTAACGCATATATATGGAATTTAGAAAGATGGTAAAAATAACCCTATTTATGAGACAGCAAAAGAGACACTGATGTATAGAACAGACTTTTGGACTCTGGGACCGGGAGAGGGTGGGATGATTGGGGAGAATAGCATTGAAATATGTATAATAATATATCTGAAATGTATTAATTGTTCAAACTAATCACTGTCATGTTACAATTTGTTCATATTAGATGTTTGTAATGTTTCTGATAATCAAAGAGATTCTTGATACCTAAAAAAAAAAAAAAAAAATTGCTGACAAAGGATTGATCTCCAAAATATACAAATAGCTCCTGCAACTCAATATAAAAAAAAACTCAGTCAAAAAATGGGCAGGAGACTTATATAGGCATTTTTCCAAAGAAGGCATACAGATGGCCAACACCACATGAAAAGATGCTTAACATCACTATTAGAGAAATACAAATCAAATCTATAATGATGTATCACCTCACAGTGGTCAGAATGGCCATCACCAAAAACATCTACAAACAACAAATGCTGGAAAAGATGTAGAGAAAAGGGAACCATCCTACAATGTTGACTAGAATGCAAATTGGTACAGCTACTATAAAGAAACAGTATGGAGGCTCCTCAAAAAACTAAAAACAAAACTACCATATGACGCTGCTATCCCCTACTGAGTACAGACCTAGAGAAAACCATAATTCAAAAAAAAAAAATGCACGCACCCCAGTGTTCACTGAAGCACTGCATATAATAGCCAGGACACAGAAGCGACCTAAATGTCCATCAATACAGGAACGGATAAAGAAGATATATTACATATATAATAGAATATCACTCAGCCTCTTTGTTCCAATAGGAACAAAGTTGGGTGGACCTAGGGACATGGATCGGAGAAGGCAGTGGCACCCCACTTCAGGACTCTTGCCTGGAAAATCCATGGGTGGAGGAGCCTGGTAGGCTGTAGTCCTTGGGGTCACTAAGAGTTGGACATGACTGAGCGACTTCACTTTCACTTTTCACTTTCATGCAATGGAGAAGGAAATGGCAACCCACTCCAGTGTTCTTGCCTGGAGAATCCCAGGGACAGGGGAGCCTGGTGGGCTGCCGTCTCTGGGGTCGCACAGAGTCGGACACAACTGAAGCGACTTAGCAGCAGCAGCAGCAGAGACATGGACCTAGAGAGTGTTATACGGAGCGAAGCAAATAAGAAGTCAGTCAGAAGGAGAAAAACAAATATGTATATTAATGCATATATATGGAATCTAGAAAAATGGTACACATGATCTTACTTGCAAAGCAGAAATGGAGACACAGACGTAGAGAACAAATGTATGGATGCCAAAGTGAAGGGGGAGGGTGGGAAAAATTGGGAGATTGGGATTGACATGTGTGCAGTACTGATACTATGTATGAAAGAGATAACTAATGAGAATCCATTGTAGTGCTCAGGGAACTCGACTTAGTGCTCTGTAGTGACCTACTGCTGCTGCTAAGTCGCTTCAGTCATGTCCAACTCTGTGCGACCCCATAGACAGCGGCCCACCAGGCTCCCCCGTCCCTGGGATTCTCCAGGCAAGAACACTGGAGTGGGTTGCCATTTCTTTCTCCAATGCATGAAAGTGAAAAGTGAAAGTGAGGTCACTCCGTCGCATCCAACTCTAAGGAGAAGGAAATCAAAAAAGGGGATATATGTATAGCTGATTTACTTTGCTGTACAGTAGAAACTAACAACATTATAAAGCAACTGCTGCTGCTAAGTCACTTCAGTCGTGTCCCACTCTGTGCGACCCCATAGACGGCAGCCCACCAGGCTCCACTGTCCCTGGGATTCTCCAGGCAAGAACACTGGAGTGGGTTGCCATTTCCTTCTCCAATGCAGGAAAGTGAAAAGTAAAAGTGAAGTCTACTATATTCCAATAAAAATTAATTGAAATGAGTAATTTTTTAAAAACTTAGATAATGTTTTCTCTTATTCAGCCCCTCCAAAGTTTCCCATCTTGCTCATGGTAAAAACAAAGCCTTTTCAATGGCTTTCAAGACCTACTATAGTTTGGCTCCCTGCTACCTCTATGAACTCATCTATGCTTCTTCCCACTCCAGGTGTTCAGCTACGGCATCACTGACCTCTTCTTCAAGTGTTCAGTGTTCCTCCACTTCAAGGCCCTTGTTGCTCCCTCTGTTGGGAAAGATCTTCCACTACGAACTATATTGTCTGCACTTTGATTTTCTTCCCGATCTTTCTTCACCTTTTCCCATTATAATCTTGTTTCCCTCAATACCAAATGCCTTGGTCATCCTATTTAAAAGTCAGCCCACCTCCCAGCACACTCGATCCCCTTCCTTCCCTGCTTGTTACTGGTGTTTGTCTCTATTTTGTTGTTTTTTCTTTTCATAACCCACCTTTCAGATCGTGCAAGAGGGCTCAGCCCAGAGTGAGTGCTCCATAAACACGTTCAGATTTGTTGAATTAATCCCACAGTGCCTTCTGCGCACAGTAGGTGCTCACTGTTTTTTAATCAACAACATGAACCTCCAAATTATATTTTACACCAGAAAGGGGTACACAGATTTTTTCCATTTCATGAATTTTTTCAGTTAACAAAAATTGAAAGTGGTTGTATATCAGAAACAGGTGTGTTTCATCTGTATATAGTAAAGCACTAAGTTTCAAAGAGTGGAAAATTTTGGTTGTTCATAGCAGAAGGAACTATTGAACCAACAACAGGTTCACTGAGCCAACAGCCATGTTAAAAGAATATAGACAGTGCCATATAACTAGCAAAATGCTCATTCAAATGCTTTAAGGGTGCCTTTGATCATGTTTAATTAAAGAAATTTAAAAATGTACTTTTCACTTAAAGTTCTCTTGACACAACCACAACTTAGCATTGTTTTTTCAAGCATAAAAGCCAGCAAAAGATAAAACATGGCGGCCTTCTACTCTAAACCCCATAAATAATGTACACCCCGCCCAAATAAAACAGTTAACAATAAGACGTTTCTGAGTGAAAGGAAGAGAATTTGTAAGAGCCATTCATACCGTAACAGATGTGCTGTCTTGCTCCAGCCTTATTTTATATTTTTCCTTTACCCTTTCCTCTCATTGATGACCCTGTGGCATAAAGTTTCATTTCAAAGATTTAAAATAGGACATGGAATCCTTAAGAGCAATTGCACAGAGCAATCTATCATGAATTTTGTGACTCTTATACAACATGCCTAGTTTCCCTGGGACCAAGATATTTTTGCCCTCAAATTGGCCCAAATCCCCTGTACAACGTCATCCTCCTTGCCCAGAAATACTGATAGAATGGAAATAGATACCACTCAAATTTAAAGAGTTACTCAATTCCAATCCAATTAAAAAAAAATTACTGCCAATTCTCAGGGTCACTGAGTTTAAGATCTAGAGATGGGTATTCTCATCTTCACTTGTCAGAACACTGTTCTGCAAAAAGCTCTAGATATGATTTTGAGCTGCCTAAGCAATTTTCACCACCTTCACTGTAAGCATCTAGAGGATTTACTGACAAAAGTATACTGTGCATGTATTTTTAAAAGCATTAGATTGGCAAAAATACCCTGGCTATTTGAGCATAGGCTTCTTTGTCTCTTTCCCTTAACCCTGCCAGACCTCCCTAAGATATATGCCAAAGAGAAGCCCCCATCCTCCTGTATCCATGATGAATGATTTGGGAACAGTCCAAACAGTAAAGGAGGGATTTAACATAGTTTTCTTGACTCTAGCCCCATTTATTTATGAGAAGGTTGTGAGGAGATTTGCAGGGAGAGTAAAATATTCCATAGTATGGCTTTTTATTCAGACCTGTGCTTAGGAATAATCATCGCTGTCACCACTTTAATGTTCAAGGGGGAAAAGTACCTCTGTAACCCACATAGTACAAAAAAAAAGAAAATAAAAAAGCAGTCACGGGAAAACCAGGAATTGTGCAGTCTGATGGTTTGATTCTTTCTAGCTTATTTTATCATTATCCTCTGCTCTAAAACTTTACTTTTCTTTAAATTCCATCACACTTAATCTATTTCTGTTCTCTCTTCTCCAGTTGTGTGTGTGTCTGCATGTGATAATAATAACCACAGTACTTCATTATTCCTCAGAATACCTTCAAGAGTAAATGTCAAATAATTTGTCCATTTGGTAAATGATGAAACCAAAACATGGAAGAACGTTCAATAACGTTGATAGGGAAATAAAGCTAATGGCAGGGAGAGTTCAAAGGCAAACTTAGATGCATGCACGACTTCAAAACCTTGTAGGTAATCACTGTATCTACTTGCCCCTTTTTGTAGAGGAAGAACCCGTACTGTTCGCTCGCTGCCACGGGGAACGTCTGTGAGCAGGGCTCTCATATCACAGGCTCATCGTGTATCCCTGGCCAGCGCACTTCCATCATTGCTTTGCATGCTTGTTCTTCACTGTGAGAATATAGTCCTTCTGGTAAGGAAGTCATTCACTTCCATGTTAAATTATGATGGAGTGCTGGCTTAAACAGAATAGCAAGCAGAACATCAGAGCCTTGTTCAATGAGAGAGCTGTAGCCAATATTTTTGTTGGTTTTTTCATTTCAACTCTTAAGTTTTCAGGAGCAACACAAAGGAAAAAGGAAAACAGCAATGCCTAATTTTTTTCCTAATATTTTAATTATGGCAATTTCCAAATAGAGTTTGAAAGCGGTGTGCAGTGGATACCCATATATTTAGTATCTAGTTTCTATAATTCTGCTTTCTTTACTTTTCACCTCTCTACCTACTAATCTATATTATTTCTCTGATACATTTTGAAGCTAATTGCAGTCTCAGTGCTGTTCACCTCAAAACTATGAATATTATCAACCAGGGTTCAATATTTAATGACTTTTTTGTTCAACTTAATGTAAGGCAACATGCACATATATTGTGTATCATATGATGATTTTTGATGTATTTCTACACCCATGTAACTAAAACCTCTTTCAAAGTATAGAATATTACTACACCAAAATCCAACACCACCCTCACCTCCTAGCCCTCTGCCCAGAGAGACAATTACTGTTCCAGTTTTTATATCATAATTTCAGGCATTTTAGTTTTCATGGTCGTTCAAACCACATGGTAATTACTCATAGTAACTACTCATCTTTTACTTAGCATTATGTTTTTAAGATTTATCAATGGGGTTGTAGTGGTTTGTTCCTCAATTTCTGAATAATATCCCAGTGTATGGACATACCACACTTTGTTTATCCATCCTTATGTTCAGTATTTTTGTACATTTTTTTAAAAAATGTGACTGATTTCTTTGCCTGGTCTTGAAAGCTGAGCAATACTGAATACAAGTAAAATCACTGTGTCACATAAGTAGTTGTTTGAAAACTCAGTCTTAAAACCCATCCAAATGGTATGGAGCATTCATAGATAAATCAGGTAAAGGACTATGAGGTGTAGCCTACAATTATAAAGAAGAAAATAAGATTTTTATTGCAGTTACTCCAGGCTGATGTGGGTCTATCCTATCAGCCACAGCACACAACAGAACAAATTAGCCTGAGACTTGTCAGGCTATCTTTAGTTTTCTATTTAGCTCTCAGAAACTGTAAGATAATCATCCACCTTGATTAGTGCCTCTCTGAACCTGCCCTTCAAACCTGCCACTCTTTCTCCACCATTCATTATTTCCTTGTAAATCTCAAGTAGCCATCTCATTTGTTACCCTTTACCTTAGTTGATCATTCTATAGTACATACGGCCAATTTGCTAAACAGTGGAAGATCAACTGGGGAAGGAGCAGTGGAGAGAGAAACTCATTCCCTTTATTGGCATAAAGTTGGAAAATTATGTATGACCATATGCACAGACTGAGCCAAAAGAGCAGAAAATTCCCTTTGTCTCCTTATTATTCACCCATTGTGCTGTTTTAAGTTCCTTTAGTGGCCAAAGGGTGACAGAAGCAATATGTCAGGTTTTTGCTGTAAAGTGTTATCTAAAGGCAAGAAGTAAACCTGTAGGACAGATAGAATTCTCCACCGAGCCACGGGATTACTGATAAAATTCTATAACCAAATAAAAAATATCTGTGACAACATTTATGTGAAGCACTGGTGCCATTCTTGGGCCGGTTTAGGTGATCACAGGTGCACGTTCTTTGTCGTATTTGGAGATATATCCCAGTAGACGTTTGGGAATCTGTTTTGAATTTAAAGTGGAAGTTCCAAGACAGATCTGGCAATTCTTTTCAAACTCTCTTTTTCAGAGAAAAATACACACTGTGGAAAAACACTGAAAAAATACAGACTGTTGTTCAAAAATAGGGCAATACGTGTGTGTATACACAAAAACATACTCTTTTGATTTTGATAGATTAATTTTCTGTGACACCTCTAGATATGCATTGGGCCCGCCCATGCATTGAGAAATATGAAAATATATTCTGTGAATATGAAACAGGAGTTTAGCAATGAGCACAAATAGCAAACAAAGACTGAAAATCAGAAGAACCCAAATTCCAACTCAATATTGGACAAGTTACACTCTGATAAAATGGTTGTGATAGTATTTTAAATATGCAAATTCATTAACTGAGGAACATCAGCTAGTAGTGTTTCATAAAGAAATATTAAGGTGTTTTAATCAAAATTAATGGTAATCTTTCCTCATTGCTTTAATTAATATGCCTGCTTCTCTGTCATTATACATTTAATTTTATCACCTAATCAATAACCTCAGATATGCAGATGATACCACCCTTATGGCAGAAAGTGAAGAAGAACTAAAAAGCCTCTTGATGAAAGTGAAAGAGAAGAGTGAAAAAGTTGGCTTAAAGCTCAACATTCAGAAAACGAAGATCATGGCATCTGGTCCCAACACTTCATGGGAAATAGATGGGGAAACAGTGTCAGACTTTATTTTTGGGGCTCCAAAACCACTGCAGATGGTGACTGCAGCCATGAAATTAAAAGACACTTACTCCTTGGAAGGAAAGTTATGAACAACCTAGATAGCATATTCAAAAGCAGAGATATTACTTTGCAACAAAGGTCTGTCTAGTCAAGGCTATGGTTTTTCCAGTGATCATGTATGGATGTGAGAGTTGGACTGTGAAGAAAGCTGAGAACTGAAGAATTGATGCTTTTGAACTGTGGTGTTGGAGAAGACTCTTGAGAGTCCCTTGGACTGCAAGGAGATCCAACCAGTCCATCCTAAAGGAGATCAGTCCTGGGTGTTCTTTGGAAGGACTGATGCTAAAGCTGAAACTCCAATACTTTTGCCACCTCATGCAAATAGTTGACTCATTGGAAAAGACCCTGACGCTGGGAGGGATTGGGGGCAGGAGGAAAAGGGGATGACAGAGGATGAGATGGCTGGATGGCATCACCGACTCGATGGACGTGAGTTTGAGTGAACTCCGGGAGTTGGTGATGGACAGGGAGGCCTGGCATGCTGCGATTCCTGGGGTTGCAAAGAGTCGGACACGACTGAGCGACTGAACTGAACTGAAGGCAGGTAGTGAACTTGTGCTTTCTGAACTTATTTTTTTCCATTTCTGCAGGACAGGAAAAAGAACTTAGAGCATTTCTGTATATTTTTTTTCCTCGAAAAGAGGCTAGCACATGCCATATTGTAAATACTAGCCAAACTACATGTTAATGATAAAATTCAACAATCCTCATGGGAAGCCAGTTGTTTATTATTTCTCCTTGCTTCCACTTCTTTCCCATTTCCCTGTTGGGAATGAGTGCATCATAGAACTTACACTTGTTTGGGAGTATGACTGAGCTTACATGGTCTAAAGGTTGGTGTGCATGTATACAGGCAGCTTCCTGGTTCAGGGACTGTTCTTTAAAATAGATCTTTCCTGCACATGGCCTCAGCAGAGTTTCAGGTTTACAGCGCGATAGTCACTCAGCCCTGGAAGGTGGGTCTGGGGTGGCTGGCATCCTGGTTTAGTAGCCTCTTGCTCTAAACGACACCAAAGTGATTCATAGATGAGGGAAGAAAAGCTATGACAAACATAGTGTATTAAAAAGCAGAGACATCACTTTACCAACAAAGATCCATATAGTCAAAACTATGTAGTAGTCATCTATGGATGTGAAAGTTGGACCATAAAGAAGGCTGACTACCAAAGAACTGATGCTTTTGCTTTTGCGTGGTGTGGGACTGTGGTGCTCAAGATTCTTGAGAGTCCCTTGGACTGCAAGGAGATCCAACCAGTGAATCCTAAAGGAAATCAACCCTCAATATTCATTGGAAAAACTGACGCTGAACCTTTGATACTTTGACGACCTGATTCAAGAGCCAACTCATTTGAAAGGGCCCTGATGCTGGGCTAGATAGAGGGCAAAAGAAAGAGCAGCAGAGGGTTAGATGGTTGGATAGCATCACTGACTCAGTGGACATGAACTTGGGCAAACTCCAGGAGATAGTGAGGGACAGCGGGGCCCAGTGTGCTGCAGTCCATGGGGTTGCAAAGAGTTGGACGTGACTTAGTGACTGAACAACAACAACAAGAGAGATGATGACACCCAAACACTGGGTTGCAAGAAAGGCCAAGTGATAAGCTTCAGCCATCTGATAGTCTGAATCGTCTTTCACAACAACAATGACAAAAAACAAACACTCCCAATGAAAAGTGGGCAGAAGACCTTAATAGACATTTCTTCAAAGAATAATACAGATGGCAAATAGGCACATGAAAAGATGCTCAACGTCACATTATTAGAGAAATGCAAATCAAAACTACACTGAGGACCACCTCACACTGGTCAGAATGGCCATCTTTAAAAAGTCTACCAATAAATGCTGGAGAGGTTGTGGAGAAAAGGGAATCTTCCTCCACTGTCAGGAGGGCGTGTAAGTTGTTGTAGTCATTATGGAAAAGAGTGTTGAGGTTCCTTAGAAAATGAACAATAGAATTACCATATGATACAGCAATCCTACTCCTAGACATAAACCTGGACAAAACTATAATTCAGAAAGATATCTGCACCCTTATGTTCATAGCAACACTATTCACAATAGCCAAGACATGGAGACAAATGTCCATACAGATGAAGATATGGCACATATATACAATAGAATACTAGTCAGCTGTCCAAAAGCATGAAACAATGCCCACTGGTAACAAGAGAGAGGCAACTAGAAATCATACTAAGTAAAGTAAGTTAGAAAGAGACAAATACCATATAACTTATATGTGGAATCTAAAATATAACACATGTGAATCAATTTATAAAACAGACTCATGTACGTAGAGGACAGACTTGTAGTTGCCAAGCATGGTGGTGTAGGGGAGGGAAGGGGAGGGAATTTGGGGTTAGCAGATGAAAATTATTAGCCATAGAATGGATAAAAACAGGGTCCTGCTATATAGCACAGGGAACTATATTCAGTATCCTGGGATAAACCATAATGGAAAGGGATATTAAAAAAGGAAAGTCCACATGTGTATAACTGAGTCACTTTGCATCAGAGCAGAGCAAAGAGACTGGCACAGTAAATTAGCTGTACTTCAAAAGATTTGTAAATGCAGTAAAGAAGTCCACAAATAAATGCTGGAGAGAGGGTGTAGAGAAAAGCAAACTCTCTTACATTGTTGGTGGGAATGTAAGTTTGTGCTGCCACTATGGAAAACAGTATAGAGGTTCCTTAAGAATCTAAGAATTACCACATGATCCAGCAAGCCAACTCCTGGGCACATATCCAGACAAAATTAAAGAGATACATGCATGCCTCAGAAGGGGGAGGTGGGACAGATCAGGAGATTGGGATCAACCTATACATATCTATTTATAAAATAGATAACTAATAAGAACCTACCACACAGCACAGGGAACTCTACTCAATGCTCTGTGGTGAACTAAATGGGAAGGAAATATAGTGGATATATATTTACACATATGATTGATTCATTCTGCTGTATAGCAGAAACTAACACAACACTGCAAAGCAACTATACTGCAATAAAGAACTGTACCCCCCCGCAAGGGATATATGCACCCCTATTGTTCATAGCAGCACTATGTCCAATAGCCAAGGCATGGAACCAACCTCAATGTGCATTGAAAGATGAATGGATAAAGATAAAAAAGATGAATGGATAAAGAAGATACACACACACACAATGGAATACTAGTCAGCTATCCAAAAAAATGAAATTATGACATTTGCAGCAATTCGACATTATCATACTAAATGAAATAAGTCAAAAAGAGAAAGACAAATTGCCAGGAGAAATATCAATAACCTCAGATACACAGATGACATGACCCTTATGGAAGAAAGTGAAGAGGAACTAAAGAGCCTCTTGATGAAAGTGAAAGAGGAGAGTGAAAAAGTTGGCTTAAAACTCAATATTCAAAAAACTAAGATCATGGCATCCAGTCCCATCACTTCAGAGAGATTTTATTTGGTGGGGGGGGGCTCCAAAATTACTGCGGATGGTGACTCCAGCCATAAAATTAAAAGACGCTCCTTGGAAGAAAAGTTATGACCAATCTAGACAGCATATTAAAAAGCAGAGACATTACTTTGCCAACAAAGGTCTGTCTAGTCAAAGCTATGGTTTTTCCAGTAGTCATGTATGGATGTGAGAGTTGGAACATAAAGAGGGCTGAGCACCAAAGAATTGATGCTTTTGAACTGTGGTGTTGGAGAAGACTCTTGAGAGTCCCTTGGACTGCAAGGAGACCAAACCAGTCAATCCTAAATGAAATCAACCCTGAATATTCCTTAGAAGGCTGATGCTGAAGTTGAAACTCCAATACTTTGGCCACCTGATGCGAAGAACTGACTCATTGGAAGAGCCCCTGATGCTGGCAAAGATTGAAAGCAGGAGGAGAACAGGACAACAGCGGATGAGACGGCTGGATGGCATCACCATCTCAAAAGATATGAGTTTGAACAAGCTCTGGGAGTTGGTGATGGACAGGGAAGCCTGGCATGCTGCAGTCCATGGGGTCGCAAAGAGACATGACTAAGCAACTTTTACACCAATTTTAAGGGTGTAGTGTTGAGAGAGGCAGATCCTCTGTCTGGAGATTGGGGGTAGAGTATCGTTCACTGGGACACCTTAACCAGAAGGTTGGGCTACTATACCACAATGACAGGAAGCCTTTCACAATTTCTCTGGGGACTTGTTGGGTGCAGAGTCAGATTGCTCTAATTTCTGTGTTCCTCCACTGCCACCACCCTCATCCAAACCACCGTCATCTCACTTGGGCACCTCACTGTTGACCTAGCTGGTTTTGCTTCAGTGCTTTCTCGCAGATCATTTGTTCTTCCTAGAATAGCTAGTTATAACATGTTGCTCTTTTGCTTACTCTGACTCACAGCCTTACATCATCTGCCCTCACCATCATCTATTCTCCCCTGCTTTTTGTGGCCCAGCCACATTGTGTTTCTTGCTCTTTGTCAACTACCCTTAGCCCTTCACATACTTTGGACCTGTATTATTATTCTTTGTGTCATATCTTCCCCATCTACCCTGCTCTTTACACGTCTTGCTTTTTCATATTGACTTGATCCCAGCTTGAACAGCATTTCATCTCTGAGCGTTTCCTGACCATTCTCCCTCAGGGAGCAGCCCTATTCAAATACCTTCTCAGGGACTTTCCTGGTCCAGTGGCTAAGACTCCACGATCCCAGCACAAGAGGGCCCAGGTTCAATCCCTGGTCAGGAAAGTCGATCTCACGTTGCTACACTAGATCCCACATGCTACAACTAAAGACTCTAAGTGCTGTAACTAAGACTCGACACAGCCAAATAAATAAAAATAAACATTAAAGAATACCTTTCTTGGCCTTCGGTTTATATTATTTATAGAACTGTTACAATTTGTATTCTTTGTTTATCTCAGTGTGGCCACTTCGGTGCGTTTCCTATAAGAATGCTAGCTCTCATTTCACTGTATTTTCAATATTAGGGCAGGGAGTAACACTAATTGAATAATTATCACAAATAAAAAAATTATCCTTACAAAAAAACTGTAGTGGGTTACAAAAGAACTTAGATCCAAGAACCAATAAGGAAATAATTTTCAATTGTGACTCTATCAGTTAATCAAGTACAAAAGATCCACGTACAATATAACTGAAAATCTCTCCTTGGCAGCTGTCTGCTTCATCTGCTTCGTCCTTTTCACCTCCCAGGCACCAGGGTATTTTTGCATCAGTGCAAAAATCTCACTTGGCAACACTTGAGCCAAGTCTTTGCTATAATGTATCTGATAGTTCAAGGTTTTTTTTTTTTTTTTGTGTGTGTGTGTGTGTGTTCTTTTCCCTGGGCCTTTTTTATGTAGAATAAATATGTCCATGTAATCAGTACCCCTGATCACCAGCAAAGAGGCTGGAGGAAAACAATCTGATTACAGTGGCATGCAAAGGACCGCCAGACTTCTCCATTAATGGGCATTTTATATTTTTCAAAAGAAACTTATTTATACAGATATTTTCCCTAATAAGAAAAATATTTGGAGGGGTAATTTTTAGTACCCCTGACTCCCACATGTCTGAGTTTTGGGCTAGAAGAAAAAGATTTAGGGACTTGACATCTTCCATCTGAAAGACTGCCAAGATCTGGCTTAAGACACACCGACTTACGTTAGTCCCTAACCAAAGTATCATGTAAGATTTCACTCTTCCTTTTATATTAGTCAGGCATACCTTACCTATCTTCCCTTTTGTTAAGTATTGTATTGGTTAAGTGTGGTTCATAAAACACATACACTACGTTAAATAATCCACTGACCAAAAGCAATATTGGATGTATATTAAAATTTTGTTCACATGGATTATACTTGTGCAACCTTGGCTTATTTGTATCAAAATTCCACTGGCAGTGTTTTGCTTTTGATCTGTGAGCTATTAGAAGCCCTGTTGCTACAGATGAAAGGAGTTAGAAAGTTCTATATCATAATGCAGTGCGATCAGTAATTCACAGAGCAGGTAATTTGCAATGACTTGCCAAGCCTTTGATTGCACCGGGTTTATGGCTATTAGCAGTTTCCCCTTTCAAATTTGTATGGTTCCATACTTCCTTTTTGACCTCTTTTTCATCATTTATGGTCCAATTTGGTAGTGAAAAAACATAACTTCTTGCTCAGCGCATGGCTGTCATTCAAACCCCAGTGACTTACTGAGCACTTTGACATTTGTGATGATGAAAAAAACATTAAGCAGGTGTACAGAACACTAACCAGGTTCCTGCAACAATGCTTTATGGGATTCACAATGTACCTCTGGGCTATAAACTGATTCAGACTTGATTTTCTCTATCAATTCAATCTCAAGTGTTCAAACTCCCACTCAAAGAAGGAGGCACAGGTCTCACTAAAATTGAAGTTAAATAAAATTCCCAATAATAATGTTAATATAGGACCTCATAGGAACAATTGGAAGGGCAGTGATTGCCACTAAAATAATATGAAAGTTGGGCTCACATGTCTACTTTGAAGTTATGCAATTAGGAGTACTACTTGATACTGGACTATATAAAATTTAAGCCCTATAAAATGTCTTTAGCAATGAAAACTTACAGTGAAATGGCATGCTTTAGCCCCTTAGCTGTCTAAATTGTATGTATACCATGTGAAGGAAACATCATGCTTTTCTGTGGAGGTTTTTCTTTGCACATTTAAAATTGGTCATCTGTTGTACAGGTGTGCAGCACATCCTGGTGTGGGTTAGTCTGCCCTCACGTGCAGTGTGTCTGGGAGACATGGAAACTTGCAAGACTCAACACAGTCCAGGTCCCCAATTAGTGCGTTTGAGGAAGCAGTCCAAGTCGGAACCCTTGAGCACAGGGATTTTCCCAACTCAGAACTTGCTTAGATGTCCCAGAATCTATCATTCAGGCCCAGAACCATTTCCAGTTTAAAATGTCACATGCACATACAGACTCACACATACCTAACGACAAAGGAAAGATGGTTGTCAAGATCATCCACTTGCTATCATCATTACAGTAGGAAAATAAAATATCTTTCCCAATAAAATGAAACAGGCACTGCACTTTGACCCTCTGGATGTTTACCATATTCAGGAAATTATTTGAAAAATGCTAAATGTAGAATAGAAAATTTTGAGTAGTTTTACATGTGGAACCGGTGGCTTCTAACAGAGAGCACAAATATCTAAAGCATTTTCCATTTATATCTAAGGCAGAAATTTCTTGGAGGGGTAATTATAAGCAAATTGAGAAGGTAAGGCTGTAGACTCATGCTTGCTTCTGGCTGATGAAGACTGTTCACATAAAATAAAAGGATCTGAAGATCAAAGGCAGTAAGAACAACTGGTGCATGAACAGTGACTCTTATACAGAGCATTTTGCACAAAAGACTGTGAGTGTCTGAGTGTCCTATTCAGCCACAGCTGGGCATGTGGAGAGCAGCAACATTAGTTGCTTCTTTGAATATCAAGTAGTCATAGCCATAATATTCCATGCTTGCATAGCCAAATACAATGATATTGGCAGCTTCCCTTGTCCTTACCACCTAGCTATTTTAACATTTCCATATTATTTCTGTACACATCCACTTCATTTCCAATACAATGACCACAGGCGCTCACCATACACCTCCCCACCCCTGGCCAAATGTGTTTGTCAGAGAGTAGTGACGTCAATGGGACTAAGACGGGAAGTTCAATTAAAAAACAAAGCAATGTAGATGCTTTATGAGTTTTACAGAGAAGGCAAGAAATTTTATATCTGCTCTGTCCCTCAGGCTGGTTGTAATTTCAGTGTAGAGTGGAAATGGTCCTGAGAAATTATTGATCTTGACTTTTACCAGGCCTTCAGTAAAGCAAAGGTAGCAAATAATGTCATGCTTGAAGTTGGTGAAAAAATATTTGCAGTCATGGTTGTAAGTTGGGGCCAAACTCAGGAGCACTGAACCCAAACACAAAAGCACCCTACCTTGCCTTTTTCCAGTCTCACATAATATTTTTATTTGTTTAGTTTCACTGATGAGATTTTTAGGTCAGTTAACCAGTACTTCCTGCGAACCTGTCTTGATATTTTATCAGGTCTTACCCAAAAACACATGCTTGTTTTGAGTCCATGTGCTGACAACTACTTAAATGCATTATTCCTTATTTATTGCAACCTTTGCCTGTGCTTTCATCTTTTCAAAGATTTTGCATGATCCTTTGGAGTAGGTTATTTAGAAAAATGGATGAATGGATGAGGTCTAACCTTCTGGGGAAAGAATATAAGTGTCCCATAAAAAAGAGCAAATATAAACCAAACAGAGGAAAATTGGCCAAAAAAAAAAATAGTTTACTGCTATGTAGAAAACTAGTGCATTTTATTTATTTAAGCATTCATTCAACTGTGGCTAGAATTACATATTTGCATTATAATATAAGCTCTGAATGAATTTATTCCTAAAGTGGGAATACCAAAGAAAGTCGTTTCAGTTTATGAAATTACTCTTAGCACGTTTATTTGTTCTCTCTCAACTTGAAACCCACAAATTTTTATTAAGAGCATGGTTCGTATTTCAAATAGCAAGAAATCTTCATGTCTCCCTTTCCTTCCCCCTCAAAAATAAATCTACAAAGCACCTGGATTTAGAAGAACAACCCAGATCTATTGCCATTAACTCTGAAAACTAGCAAGCACTTCCATAATAAAAATAAACAGTGCATACTGTAATCGATGAGGAGGCAACATCCCACACTGTTTATTGATTCATAAGGTTGAGATTAAAGTGGGATTCTTGCCCATGTTTATCAACAGGTTTTTTTTTTTTCCTTTCCTTCTCTTTTTAAGCAGTAAGTGAACCTGGAATCCCACAAACCAATCAATAAAGTTTAAAAGCTTCAGTGAGTCTAGCCCATAACAGGCCCTTGTTTGGAGGACATGCTCAAGAAACACATGTGCCTTTAAGAGGTCTTGAAAGACTTTACACCCATGGACCATTACCATTTCCAAACACCCTGCAGCATTACCAGCCCCACATATGCGGACTGTATATCACCGTGACCCTCTCACTAAAGCCCTTTTGACTGCAGTGCTTTTAATACCCACTTTCTCAGCTGAGCTCAGGAGTGATTTGTTTTACATGCCACATTAATCCTTTCCACATTTTCTGGATGAGGCAACCACAATTCCACTTGTGAGGTGTTTCTAAAACACAGTTATAGGAATAAAGCAGCAGGGTCCCAGACTTGACAACTTCCCTCTAGGCAGCTGACAAAGTGGGCTATCGTGCCTCGGTTTAACTCTTCAAACGACCGTTTGTGCCTGGCCACTAGGGTGGGCCAGCTTTCCAGGCCAGTAGGAAGCCCCATTTATTGAAGGCAATTTACTCTCAATTAAAACACAGTAGGAATCTTCATAGACATAATGCCTTCTTGAAACTATGCATATTAGTAACATTAAAATCAAGAATAAATGGAAAAGCGCAGTAAAGACAAAAATACATAACACACCTCAGGAAAACCTAAGACAGTTTCTACATCACACTCTCATAGTTGTAAGAAGAGAGCTTTCCCCTCTCCCCTCTTTTTTAAATAAATGGGCAATTAGTGTTCAAAGCATAGGCTTTTATTATGTGGTAATTTTACAGTTTTGACTTTAAAGGCAACTTACCCACCCCCATTCCCAAATATATCCTAAAACCAGTGAACCTCTGCTGCATGTATTTATGAACTTTTCTACATTTTTAATGTTCATTGAATATAAGTAATGAAGTTTTGAAATTTCAGGTTGTCAACAAGGCTAACTGACTGGACCAACCCATTGTTTAAAAAAAAATGTTTCTACATGTCAGCACTTGGCTGATTTTATTAACTTGTTAGTATTATGCTCCCCATTTTATGTGCTAAAATCTAACTGTACAAGGAACTTGAGGCCTAAAATTATGTCTTTATCCAGCCCTAATTTATTGTTCTTCCATCATAAATTTTATTTGCAGCTTCAATGGTCTGAAAAAGGCAATAAATCATAGTGAGGTGCGTTTTACATAGTTTAGATTGAGTTCTTTATTTTCGCTTGAAAAAATTAATCCAATCCATTCCTTCTGGTGTCATCAGCCTGTGGATAATAGTATGTCTCAAGGCAAGAGATCACTTGAATCGAAGAGATTTTTTCCTAAGCTACAGGATAGCAGTTCTACATACTCAGATGATAAATGTTTTACATCAATTATGAGGAAACTGATGTCATGTTTACAAAATATATTGAGTTATGTCAATGAAAAAAATACTCTTTATTTCTTGTCCCAGGTTGTTTTCCTTAGATAATCAGGACTATGATTCTAGGTTTTCTGAAGCAGCCATCTGAAGAATGATGCACTAAGACTTCTTTGTGTCTATGTATATTAGTCACTCAATGGTATCTGACTCTTTGCAACCCCATGGACTATAGCCTGCCAGGCTCTTCTATCCATGGAATTCTCCAGGCAAAAATACTGGAGTCGCTTGCCATTCCCTTCCCCAGGAGCTCCTCCTGATGGAGGGATCCAATCAGGATCTCCAGCACTGTAGGCCGGAGATTCTTTACCATCTAAGCCACAAGAGTTTTCCTTGCCACTGCTGAAACTGTGCCTGGCATAACAGAGGTGCTCATTAAATATCTGGCAAATGGATGATGGGTTCAAACATACCACTTCACATTCTAAACAAAGTCTAGTTTATAATAATAATGAAACAACACTTCAGCACTACAATGTCTAAAAATGTGAGCTATTTCCTAGTGATCTTTAAAACAACAACAAAAATCTGATCAAGTGAGGAGAAAAGCATGACACTGATTAAAATCTCATTCTTTTTCCTCCCTACACACACATTCACACAGACACATACCTGCCCCACCTTTACCAGAGACACTACTTTAAAAAAAAATTAACATTTACTCAACTGGAGAAAGTTGAATTAATACTTAGCAGATAATTTAAACATTTTTAGAACTCGAAAAGTTTAAGTGAATTGGTCAACGACTGACAGAACTAGAAATGTTTTCATCTAACTGTGTTTTAAAACTGATTTTCAGAAATGACTTGTAGCTTTTGGAACTCCTGTCTCAACATCTAGAATCATCTCAAAATGAAAGGATGATTAAAAAAAAAAAAATCCCTGAGTGTAAAGTCAACTGTTTCAAACTTTATTTAAAATGGTCTGCTTTCAGTATCTTTAAAGAAAAATTTCTAGATTACTGTCTTTCTCTAAATTGCTATTTAACAGGATCTAGAATTCCTCGGCTAGCTTAGAATCATAAAAGCACTGGTTTTTACCCTGCTTGGACATTTGCTCATTTGAGTTTGGGTTCACATTTAGTTATATCCACTGAAATTGCCCATTCCTCTTTTGCCATTGGGCATTTTTTCAATCTTAACAAAACCAAGTCCATATTATAGGCCTGCTGGCCAACATTCCAGGTAAATGAACGGTTTTAAAGAAAAATGGTGCTATTTTTCAAAAGCCTGACATTTAAAAAAATACAAGTCCAGAATTGAAGCTTTCAATAATTTTTCCATGCCTATATGCTACAAGAAGCAAATGGTTACACAAATGAATACATCTGGGATTATTTTCAAGCTGTTATTCCCCACCAGGGAAAATATTTAGAAATAAGGCTCAGTCTTTGTGCTGGAACTACAAAGAGGCCAGCCATCTTGATGCTTTTCCAGATCGTTTAATGATTTTCCTCATATTGTGTGGTGGCTTTACTGCCCTGTTTTGTGTGCCTTCCCGTTCACTGTTGGTAACCATTTATGCTGGGTATGTTCCAATTTCTAAATCTGTTTTGTGGCATTTATAGCCTGCAGCTAATAAGGCCATTCAGTGTTTTTTTATATATATAAAATATTAAAAAATATACTTTACCATGGAAAGCTAGAGGAAATGATTCAAAATTTAAAAACAGCCTTATTAAAGGATGGAGTAACTTTGCCTTTAAAATGTTAAGTGAGGGTGACTGTGGTTGAGAGGTGCCATTCTGCTTCTAGAGTCCAGGAGATGCAGTGTTGGGTGTGTGTGTGTGCATTTTATATGTATATGTAGGTATTATATGTATACAGACATATATGATGCAATAAGCATATGTGTATTTTATATATATAAAATAAGTACAAAAGGAAATTAATTCATATATGTTACTTTGTAACCTCTGACTTTATAAGACAGAGCCTCAAACAAATATGCATATGTATCATAAATCCTGGTGTTATTTTCACTCAGCTTGGATTTTAGAGTTTTTACGTTTTTAGAGTTTTGCCTTCCTATGAATTTCATATAAAATGATAATTATTTTATTTTTAAGATGCATAAATACTGTATGTCTAAAACACTACAATTTCCGCAATTAACTCCAAATTAAAGCATAAAAAATGATTGTCATCATTAAGGTAGTCTTTTATTCAACATGTGTCTAAGGAGATCATGTTAATCAGACTTCTATTGCCTTTTTCAATTCAATGTAAATTAGATGCTTAACATACATTTCCTAACCTCAAATATATTAGAGTTTATAAATTACTTTTTCTTCTCATATTTAGAATGTACATTACTAAACTAAAATTTTTCATAATTCTCTTTAACCTACAAATTACAAGTGATTTGAGACTATAATCATGACCAAAGCCTGAATATAATATAAAATCCTCTGAAAAGATGGTTAATTACTTTTTTAATATTATCTCTGTGACTTTCAATTTCAACATCATGGTATCTTTTGGAAATAAAGTTTTTTGCAAGAGGTTATAAGCTCTAATTGTTTGAGTGTACAAATCAAGCAGACCATGGGTTGGTTGATATTAATATAGTTCATCCATGTCCACATTCAGAGTTCTATGCAAGAGGAAATCCTTAACTTTGACCCACAGGAGGAAAGGCTGAAAAACTTTGTCACTGAGAAGGATTTTTATGTTACTGAATGAGAAAACAACGTTAATTTTTGGAAACGGACATTGTGATGCATAGGTCTACAGAAAGTGAAAGTGAAGTCGCTCAGTCATGTCCCACTCTTTGCGACCCCATGGATTGTAGCCTACCAGGCTCCTCCATCCGTGGAATTTTCCAGGCAAGAGTACTGGAGTGGGTTGCCATTTCCTTCTCCAGGGGATCTTCCCGACACAGGGATCAAACCCAAGTCTCCTGCATTGCAGGCAGACAAGACACTTTACCATCTGAGCCACCAGGGAAGTCTACAGAGAGATCAACTCATTTCAGTGAGAATAATTTGCTGGTCTTCTTAGGCCTGAAGGTCACCTTGAGTGAGTGGTGTGATGCGTGCAAATAGGCAATCTTTGAGCTCTTGGATGTTCATATTTCAACAAGTGATATCAAATTGATAGGGCTTTACAGTCACTAGATTCATTTTAATTTCCTTTTTTTCAAAGAAGACAACTTATTTAATTGCACCAAGTTATGTTTATATTAGTAATTTTTGTGAACATCTAAAAGCTTTAGGTGGTTTGGAGTTGATAAGTTCTTATTTTTCTGATATTAAAAGTATTAAATCATCATTTGAAAGCATTTACCAATGAGAGCAGAAATTAGAGAATCCCCTTAATCTTACTTTTCAAATATAAAAAGATTATATATGTATATTTATATATAACAATATATGTTAATAGACTCATGTATATTATAATTTTGTACATATATATATGAACAGTGTATATACTAATAGTTCCTATTATTATGTTAATAATATTATTATTTACAAAAGCTAAATGGAATTTTAGGTCCTGTCCTGCAGCTTTTCATTCATACATGGATCACTTTTTCTGTCAATACACAGATATGCTTCAAATTTTTAATTTTGTACTGTATTCTCTTAGTAAATAAATCATGTTATTTAAGATTTCAATCCTTATTGATAAAGTATTTAAGCTGTTTCTCAATTTTACCTATTAGAAACAATTCTTCATTGAGCATTGTCTCATAAACAATTTTGAATACTTAGACTTATATGGCTATTGTATAATTTTTGAAAATACCACTATTGGCTCAATGTTTATGCACATTATTCAATTTATTGATGCTAACAAATACTTTCTAAAAAAACTATAATAATTGTCAGAGGACACCTGTTTAATTAGTCTAACACAAACATGAATTTTCTCACAATTTCTCTTTTTTCCCTTTTCTTTTCCATTCTAAAACAATACAGAACATACACACCAATCTAAAAAAAATTTAATGATACAATTATACATAATCAGATTAAAAGGCAATTTTTATTTTCTCTTTGGCCTCTTTCACTGTCTTTCCTCCACTCACACAGCACTCTCTTCCCTCCCCACTGCTACCATCTCTGTGCATTTCCAAAGCTTTATTTAGGCATGTGTTCTTAATGTATTTACTGTCAGTCATAAATAGATCTTATTCTATATTTTATTCTACAACATTCTTATCTTCCCTTGAAAATATTTTGGTTTGATCCCTGGATCAGGAAGATCCCCTGGAAAAGGAAATGGCAACCCACTCCAGTATTTTTGCCTGGAGAATCCCATGGAAAGAGGAGCCTGATGGGCTGCAGTATATGGAATTGTAGAGAGTCAAACAGGACTTGTGACTAAACAACAACAACGGCTTAAATTTAAGGTTAATCTAATCAAAAGGCAATGGCACCCCACTCCAGTACTCTTGCCTGGGAAACCCCATGGATGGAGGAGCCTGGTGGGCTGTAGTCCATGGGGCTGCTAAGAGTTGGACAGGACTGAGCGACTTCACTTTCACGCATTGGAGAAGGAAATGGCAACCCACTCCAGTGTTCTTGCCTGGAGAATCCCAGGGACGGGGGAGCCTGGTGGGCTGCCGTCTCTGGGGTCGCACAGAGTCGGACACAACTGACATGACTTAGCAGCAGTCAAACTACTGCACTCATTTCACAGGTTAGCAAGGTCATACTCAGAATCCTTCAAGTTGGCTTACACAGTATGTGAACCGAGAACTTCCAGATGTTCATGATGGATTAAGAAGAGGCAGAGGAGGAGGAGGAACAAGATGGCGTAGGAGGAGCTGGGTGGAGTACATCTCTCTCCAGGGATACATCAGGAATATACCTTCAGACACAGAAGTGCATGCAGAACACCAGCTGAGAGTAGACAGGAGTACCTGACCAGTGGAAAATATATGGAAAACTCAGTAGGATGAAGGAACTAGGGGAGAAAACGGGAGTGTCAGTAGGACTGGACCTGCTCTTGGTGGGTCGGGGAACTGAAGCAGGGGTCTGATGCCCACACTGGGGCAATTGTCTGAGTCAGAGGAGAAATATTTAAGGTTGAGAGTGAAAGAACTGATCTGTGGCAGCCTAAATGGAATGAGAATCAGACATTCCTTGCCACAGCCTTATGTACCCCAGATGGCACAGTGGCTGGGAGCTGGAGTTTAGGGATTGTGGAGCAATCTCAGGGCAAGGGCTTCTGTTGACTGCGAGGGGATGTGACAGATAGAGAGGATGTTAGAGAAGAGATTGTGGTGGGGAATGCCTGTGGAGGGAAGCCTGGCAGCCACGGAAGCAAGGGGATACTGGTGAGTCATGTGTAGGGGGTGGAGCCATCACCATAGTCTCTCTGAACAATACAGAGGCTGGCCCATCAAACACCCAACACACTGAACTACAGAGCAGGACCCCTCCCAAGGTGCCCCTTGAAGTGCCTGACATACTGATCTACAGAGTAGGACCCCAGCCAGGGGGGCCCCTCTCTGTGCCTGATGCGCCAAACAACAGAGAAGGACCCCAGGCACCCTTCTAAGGGCCTGAAGGAACAGAGCTATGGAGAAAGACTGGCCAAGAAGGCCTTCTGATCGCCAGCTACAAGAGGCTTGAAAAAGACTCTGATAGGGCCATAACTTCTGGGGCAGAGGCAGTTTGTGTCCCAGCACACTTGGCACTGCCAGGGTCCCCGCAAGCCAAGCAGCTGTGCTACCTTCACATTCAACTCTCACTGGGACAGAGCTGCCACAGGCAAAAAAAAATCTCGCGCCTATGCGGGCAGGGTCACTCCTGCAGTGTCTCACTTTGCAACCCTGTGGACTGTGGCCTGCCAGGCTTCTCTGACAGGGAGGAGGGTTCTCCAGGCAGGAACACTGGAGCATACTGGCCAATACTGGTTGCCATACCCTTCTAGAGCACTATATTTCCTGCTGCTTGAGCTGCCAACTCCCCTGAGTACCTGGTGCTGCCAGAACCCTTGTGACCCAAGCAGCTGCACCACCTCTGCACCTGGCCCTCACAGGGGCAAACCCAAGTCCTCCAGGGCAGCTTCAGGAGCAAACCCCAGTGGATGATCCATATCCAGAGGTGGAAATAAAACTACAATCAAAACCTGGGCACAGTGTAACTAAGGAAGAAGACCCAAAACCCTCCCACCAACTGTACAAGTTGCAGATTAAATCCAAACGATCAACTAGGCAGACTGTATAAAAGGTCACTGAGAGCTCTCACGAAAGAAAACACACTGGTTCTGATAGCTGTGGACATTGGAGGCAAGAACACAGAGGAGTAGGAGCATATTAGAATTTGAGCAGCCCCCACAGCAGGTCCAGAGATCAGCACAGTGTTAGAGGGCATCCTAGGGAGATGAGGTGGACTGTGACTCCCAGCGAGGCAAAGGACTCTGACAGCAGTGACTCAGGAAAGTCATTTATTATTCTTATGTTTTGACTTGTTCTATAGATTCTTTTGGATTTTCTTTTCCTTTTTTTCCCTTTCCCCTCCACTCTGTTGTAGTTGTCAATTTTATTGGCACTATGAAATCTAACCAATCTTTTGAGCTTTTTTTCTTTTTTTTCTCAGTCACATTTTTTATTGGTATAAACCTCTGCCTCTATGTTTAGCCTTTGCAGTTCTGGGGAGTTTGTTTTTTTTTCTCTCTCTTTGTAATTTTAATTTTTTAAACGTATTATTATTTTTTCTACATTTATTCCTTTGTTTGCTTTTCCTACTATTCTTTTCCCCTTGAAGTTAATTTTTAATATATATAAATCTTCTTTATCTACCTCTATTTAACTACGCAAATCTATTCTTCCTTTCTTTCTTTTAATCTTAACATATTTGTTAGTCTATTTTCATTGCTTTATATCCCAGCTGGCACCTTGATTTAGTTTTCTTTTCCAGTTTATGCTTCAGTTTTTTTCTGGTAGACATAATTTTTGGTTCCCTTTGTTTGCCAGGTCAATCTATTTTACTTTATTTTTGTTGGACTGTTTTGATTTTGCTTCTGGGTATATATGTATATGTGTATATTCAATCACACTTTTTATTCTTGTTATAAACCTCTGCCTCTACATTGGGCCTTTGCAGTTCTGTGGAGTTTTCCTTTTTTCTTTCTTCCATTTTTTTTTCTTTTTTAATATAATTTTAATTTTCTTAAAACTATTATACTTTTTCTACATTTATTCCTTTGTTTGCCTTTCTTACTGTTCTTTTCCCCTTGCAGTTAATCTTTAATGTATATAAATCTTTATGTACCTCTGTTTAAATTTGCGTATCTATTTTCTTTCTTTCCTTTCCTCTCAACATATTTGTTAGTTTTGTTTTCATTGCTTTATTCCCCCTTTGGCACCTTGCTTTAGTTTTCATTTCCAGTTTGTGCTTTAGTTAGTTTTGTTCTTGTAAATATAATTTTTTATTTCCTTTGTTTGCTGGGTCAATCTATTGTACTTTATTTTTGTTGGACTGTTTTGACTTTGCTCATGCGTGTATATGTACATGTGTATATTCCATTTTTTTAATTATTATTTGCCTGATTTTATAACTGCCATTTGTGTGGGGTTCATCTTTGGTTTCTTGTTTTGGGTATTTGTTTTAATCTCACTTAATGTCATAACAAATCACTTGTGGAATCTTCATTCCTGAGCAGAGATCAAGCCCTGAGCCTTTGGAGTGGGAACACTGATTCCGAGACTCTAGACTACCAGAGAACTAACCCTAGGGGTTACCAAATAGTGAGAACTCACACAAAGGAAACCAGTGTAATACAAGGCCTGGCATCACCCAACCACCAGTAGCACCCTGTGCCGGATGCCTCATCTAAACAACAAACAAAACAAAAATACAAACCCAATCATTAGCAGACAGGAGTAGCCCCTCACTCAGCCTTGCCCATAAGAGGAAAAACAAACAAAAACTTAGCATAAATCTCACCCTATACAAAACTTACACAAACCACTGGACCAACCTTAGAGGGCAGAAACCAAAAGGAAGGAATTCAACCTTGAAGCCTGGGAAAAGTGAAAGTGAAGTCACTCAGTCGTGTCTGACTCTTTGCGACCCTATGGACTGTAGCCTACCAGGCTCCTCCATCCATGCCAGGCAAGAATACTGGAGTAGGTTGCCATTTCCTTCTCCAGGGGATTTTCCCCAACCAGGGATCGAACCCAAGTCTCCTGAATTGCAGGCAGACGCTTTACCCTCTGAGCCACCAGGGAAGCCCCTGGGAAAAGGAGACCTCAAACGCAATAAGTTAAAGACATATATATAATGAGAAGGCACAGAAATACTATACAAATGAAGGAAAACAAACTAGAAACACAGAAGTCCAAAAAAGTGAAGAGGAAATAGGCAAACTACTTGAAAAAGAACTCAGAATAATGATAGTAAGTAAAGATGATCAAAAACCTTGAAAACAAAATGGAGAAAATGCAAGAATGAATTAACAAAGACTCAGAAGAATTAAAAAATAAACATGTAGAGACAAACAACACAATGACTGAAATTAAAAATACTCTAGAAGGAATCAATAGCAGAATATCTGAAGCAGAAGAGTGAATCAGTGAACTGGAAGATAAAATGGTGGAAATAACTTCCGAAGAGCAGAATAAAGTAAAAAGAATGAAAAGAACTGAGAACAGTCTCAGAGACCTCTGGGACAGTATCAAATGCACCAACATTCAAATTATAGGGGTCCCAGAAAAAGAAAAGAAAAAGAAAGGGTATGAGAAATTTTTTGAAGAGATTATAGTTGAAAATTCCTCCAATGTGGAAAAGGAAACAGTCAATCAAGTCCAAGAGGCACAAAGAGTCCCATACAGGATAAACTCCCATACAGGATAAACTCCCATACAGGATAAACTCAAGGAGAAACACGTCAAGACACATACTAATCAAACTAACAAAGACTAAACACAAAGAAAGAATATTAAAAGCAGCAAGGGAGAATCAACAAAGTAATATACAAGGGAAATCCTATAAGCTTAACAGCTGATCTTTCAGCAGAAACTCTACAGGCCAGAAGGGAATGGCAGGATATATTTAAAGTACTGAAAGAGAAAAATCTACAACCAAGATTTCTGTAACCCAGCAAGGATCTCATCCAAAATTGATGGAGAAATCAAAAGCTTTTCAGACAAACAAAAAGTAAGAGAATTCAGTACCACTAAACCAGCTTTACAACAAATGTTAATGGGATTTATATAGTCAAGAAATATGAGAAGAAAAAAAGATCTACAAAATCAACCCCAAACAGTTAAGAACATGGCAATAGGAACATATATATCAATAATTACTTTAACCATAAATGGATTAAATGTTCCAACCAAAAGACACAGACTAGATGAATGGATAAAAAAAACAAGACCCATATATATGCTGTCTAGAAGAAACTGACTTCAACCTCAATATACATATAGACTGAAAGTGAGAGGATGGAAAAATATATTCCATGAAAATGGGAGCAAAAGAAAGCTGGAGTAGCAATCCTCACATCAGACAAAACAGAACTTAAAGAAGATTACAAGAGATAAAGAAGGATACTACATAATGATCAAAGGATCAATCCAAGAGGAAGACATAACAACTGTAAATATATGCACCCAACACAGGAGCACCTCACTACATAAGACAAACACTAACAGACATATCAGGAGAAACTGATAGGAACACAATAATAGTAGGAGACTTTAACATCCCACTCACACCAATGGGTAGATCATCAAAACAGAAAATTAATGAGAAAACACAAGTTTTAAATGACACATTAGATGAAACAGATCTCACTGATATCTTCAGGACATTCCATCCAAATGCAAAAGAATACACCTTCTTCTCAAGTGCAAATGGAAAATTCTCCAGGATTGACCACATTATGGGTCACAAATCAGACCTCAGTAAATTTAAGAAAATTAAAATCATATCAAGCATCTTCTCTGACCACAATGCTATGAGATTAGATATCAATTACAAGGAAAAAAAAAAACTGTAAGAAACACAAACACATGGAGATTAAATAACACATTTCTAAATTAGCAACAGGTTACAGAAGAATTAAAATGGAAATAAAAAATTTCTAGAAACAAATGACAATGAAAACACAACAACTCAAAACCTATGGGATCCAGCAAAAGTGGTACCAAGAGGGAAGTTTAAAGCAATACAATCCTACTTCAAGACACAAGAAAAACATCAAATATACAGCCTAACGTTACACCTAAAACAACTGGAAAAAGAAGAACAAAAAAATTCCCAAAATTTGTAGAAGAAGATATGAGCAGAAAGAAATGAAAAAGAAATGAAAGAAACAATAGTAAAGATTAATAAAACTAAAAGCTGGTTCTTTGAGAAGATAAACAAAATTGACAAACTTATAGCCAGATTCATCAAGAAAAAAAGAAGAATCAAATCAACAAAATTAGAAATGAAAAAGGAAAGGTTCCAACAGACAATGCAGAAATACAAAGGATTATAGATGGCAATAAAATGGATGAACTGGAAGAAATGGACAGATTCTTAGAAAAGTTCAATCTTCCAAGACTGAACCAGGAAGAAATAGAAATTATGAACAACCCAATTACAAGCATTAAAATTGAAGCTGTGATCAAAAATCTCCCCCCAAAAAACAAAAGCCCAGGGTTCTATCAGACATTTAGAGAAGAGCTAATCCTTCTAAAACTCTTTAGAAAAATTGCAGAGGAAAGAACACTTCCAAACTCATTCTACGAGGCCACCATCACCCCAGTACTAAAATCAGACAAAAAACACACACAAAAAAGAGAATTACAGGCCAATATCACTGATGAACATAGGTGCAAAAATCCTCAACAAAATTTAGCAAACAAAATTCAACAGCACATCAAAAAGCTCATACACCATGATCAATTTGGGTTTATTCAAGGAATGCAAGAATTCTTCAGTATATGCAAATTAATCCATGTGATACACCATATTAACAAATTGAAAGATCAAAACCATATGATAATCTCAACAGATGCAGAAAAAGCCTTTGACAAAATTCAGCACGCATTTATGATTAAAACTCTTCAATAAATGGTCATAGAAGAACCTACCTCAACATAGTAAAGGCCATATGTGATAAGCCTGCTGGTGCTGGTGCTGCTGCTGCTGCATCACTTACAGTCGTGTCCAACTCTGTAAGACCCCAGAGACGGCAGCCCACTAGGCTTCCCGTCCCTGGGATTCTCCAGGCAAGAACACTGGAGTGGGTTGCCATTTCCTTCTCCAATGCATGAAAGTGAAAAGTGAAAGTGAAGTCACTCAGTCGTGTCGGACTCTAGCAACCCCATGGACTGCAGCCTACCAGGCTCCTCCATCCATGGGATTTTCTAGGCAAAAGTACTAGAGTGGGGTGCCATTGCCTTCTACAGCAAACATTCTCAATGGTGAAAAACTGAAAGCATTCCCCCTAAGATTGGGAACAAGACAACAGTGTCCACTTCCTTGTCCACCTTTTCACTACTATTCAACATAGTTTTGGAAGTCCTAGCTACAGCAATCAGAGAAGAAAAAGAAATAAAAGGAATCCAGATTAGAAAAGGAGAAGTAAAGCTCTCACTGTTTGCAGATGACATGGTATTGTACACAGAAAACCCTAAAGAGAATATCAGAAAATTACTAGAGCTAATCAGTGAATTTATTGCAGGATACAAAATCAATACACAGGAATCACTTACATTTCTATATACTAACAATGAAAAATCAGAAAGAGAAATTAAGGAATCAATCTGATTCACCATTGAAACAAAAATAATTAAATATCTAGGAATAAACTTACCTCAGGAGACAAAAGAACTATACACAGAAAATTACAAGACACTGATGAAAGAAATCAAAGATGACATAAACAGATGGAGAGATATTCCATGTTCCTGGGTAGGAAGAATCAATATTGTGAAAATGACTATACTATCGATTGCAATCTACAGATTCAATGTGATCCCTATCAAATTACTAATGGCATTTTTCACAAAACTAGAACAAAAAATTTCACAATTCATATGGAAACACAAAAGAGCCCAAATAGCCAAAACAGTCTTGAGAAAGAAGAATGGAGCTGGAGGAATCAACCTTCCTGACTTCAGATTATACAAAGCTACAGTCATCAAGACAGTATGGTACTGGCACAAAAACAGAAATATAGACCAATGGAACAAGATAGAAAGCCCAGAAATAAACCCATGCACCTATGGGTACCTTATTTTTGACACAAAGGAGGCAAGAATATACAATGGGGCAAATATAGCCTCTTCAATAAATGGTGCTGAGAAAACTGGACAGCTACATGTAAAAGTATGAAATTAGAACACTTCCTAACACCATACACAAAGATAAATTCAAAATGGACCTAAATGTAAGACCAGAAAGTATATAACTATTAGAGAAAAACATAGGCAGAACACTCAATGACATAAATCAAAGCAAGCTCCTCTAAGACCCTCTTCCTACAGTAACGGAAATAAAAACAAAAGTAAACAAGTGGTACCTGATTAAACTTAAAAGCTTTTGCATAGCAAAGGAAAGTATAAGCAAGTTAAAAAGACAACCCTCAGAATGGGAGAAAATAATAGCAAATGAAACTTATGACAAGGGATTAATTTTCAAAATATACAAGCAGCTCATACAACTCAAAACCAGGAAAACAAACAACCCAATCAAACAGTGGGAAAAAGACCTAAACAGACGTTTTCCAAAGAAGATATACAGATGGCTAACAAACACATGAAAAGATGCTCAACATTGCTCATTATTCAGTTCAGTTCAGACTCTTTGTGACCCCATGAATCGCAGCACACCAGGCCTCCCTGTACATCACCGACTCCTGGAGTTCACCCAGACCCACGTCCATCGAGTCAGTGATGCCATCCAGCCATCTCATCCTCTGTCATCCCCTTCTTCTTCTGCCCCTAATCCCTCCCAGCATCAGAGTCTTTTCCAATGAGTCAACTCTTCCCATCAGGTGGCCAAAGTACTGGAGTTTCAGCTTTAGCATCATTCTTTCCAAAGAAATCCCAGGGCTGATCTTCAGAATGGACTGGTTGGATCTCCTTGCAGTCCAAGGGACTCTCAAGAGTCTTCTCCAACGCCACAGTTCAAAAGCATCAATTCTTTGACGCTCAGCCTTCTTCACAGTCCAGCTCTCACATCCATACATGACCACAGGAAAAACCATAGCCTTGACTAGACAAACCTTTGTTGGCAAAGTAATGTGTCTGTTTTTGAATATGCTCATTATTAGAGAAATGCAAATTAAACCACAATGAGATATCACCTCACATCTGTCAGAATGGCCATCATCAAAAAGTCTACAAACAATAAATGTTGGAAAGGGTGTGGAGAAAAGGGAATGCCCTTGCTATGTTGGTGGGAATGTAAATTCATACAGCCACTATGAAAGACAGTATGGAGATTCCTTAAAAAACTAGGAATAAAACAAACATATGACCCAGCAATCCCACTCCTACGCATATATCGTGAGGAAACAAAGGTTGAAAAATACACAAGCTTCTCATTGTTCATTGCAATACCATTTACAATATCTAGAACATGGAAGCAACCTACATGCCCATTGACAACTGAATGGATAAAGAAGTTGTGGTACATACACACAATGAAATATTCAGTTCAGTTCAGTCGGTCAGTTGCGTCCGACTCTTTGCAATCCCATGAATCACAGCACGCCAGGCCTCCCTGTCCATCACCAACTCCAGGAGTTCACTCAGACTCACATCCATCCAGTCAGTGATGCCATCCAGCCATCTCATCCTCTGTCGTCCCCTTCTCCTCATGCCCCCAATCCCTCCCAGCATCAGTCTTTTCCAATGAGTCAACTCTTCACATGAGGTAGCCAAAGTATTGGAGTTTCAGCTTTAGCATCATTCTTTCCAAAGAAATCCCAGGGCTGATCTTCAGAATGGACTGGTTGGATCGCCTTGAAGTCCAAGGGACTTTCAAGAGTCTTCTCCAACACCACAGTTTAAAAGCATCAATTCTTCGGCTCTCAGCTTTCTTTACAGTCCAACTCCACATCCATACATGACCACTGGAAAGACCATAGACTTGACTAGATGGACCTTTGTTGGAAAAGTAATGTCTCTGCTTTTCCATATGCTATCTAGGTTGGTCATAACTTTTCTTCCAAGGAGTAAGCCTCTTAATTTCATGGCTGCAGTCACCATCTGCAGTGCTTTTGTAGCCCAAATAAATAGTCTGACAGTTTCCACTGTTTCTCCATCTATTTCCCATGAAGTGATGGTACCAGATATAATGATCTTCGTCTTCTGAATATTGAGCTTTAAGCCAACTTTTTCACTTTCTCTTTCACTTTCATCAAGAGGCTTTTTAGTTCCTCTTCACTTTATGTCATAAGGATGTTGTCATCTGCATATCTGAGGTTATTGATATTTCTCTCAGCAATCTTGATTCCAGCTTGTGCTTCTTCCAGCCCAGTGTTTCTCATGATGTACTCTGCATAGAAGTTAAATAAGCAGGGTGACTATATACAGCCTTGACGTACTCCTTTTCCTATTTGGAACCAGTCTGTTGTTCCATGTCCAGTTCTAACTGTTGCTTCCTGACCTGCATATAGGTTTCTCAAGAGGCAGGTCACGTGGTCTAGTAGTCCCATCTCTTTCAGAATTTTCCACAGTTTATTGTGATCCACACAGTCAAAGGCTTTGGCATAGTCAATAAAGCAGAAATAGATGTTTTTCTGGAACTCTCTTGCTTTTTCCATGATCCAGCAGTTGTTGGCAATTTGATCTCTGGTTCCTCTGCCTTTTCTAAAACCAGCTTGAACATCAGGAAGTCCACAGTTCACATATTGCTGAAGCCTGGCTTGGAGAATTTTGAGCATTACTAGCCTGTGAGATGAGTGCAATTGTGCAGTAGTTTCAGCATTCTCTGGCATTGCCTTTCTTTGGGACTGGAATGAAAACTGACATTTTCCAGTCCTGTGGCTACTGCTGAGTTTTCCAAATTTGCTGGTGTATTGATTGCAACACTTCCACAGCATCATTTTTCAGGATTTGAAATGGCTCAACAGGAATTCCGTCACCTGCACTAGTTTTGTTCATAGTGATGCTTTCTAAGGCCCACTTGACTTCACATTCCAGAATGTCTGGCTCTAGGTGAGTGATCACACCATCGTGATTATCTTAGTCGTGAAAATCTTTTTTGTACAGTTCTTCTGTGTATTCTTGCCACCTCTTCTTAATATCTTCTGCTTCTGTTAGGTCCATACCATTTCTGTCTTTGCATGAAATGTTCCCTTGGTATCTCTAATTTTCTTGAAGAGATCTCTAGTCTTTCCCATTCTGTTTTTTGCCTCTATGTCTTTGCATTGATCACTGAGGAAGGCTCTCTTATCTCTTCTTGCTATTCTTTGGAACTCTGCATTAAGATGCTTATATCTTTCCTTTTCTCCTTTGCTTTTCGCTTCTCTTCTTTTCACAGCTATTTGTAAGACATCCTCAGACAGCCATTTTGCTTTTTTGCATTTCTTTTCCATGGGGATGGTCTTGATCCCTGTCTCCTGTACAATGTCATGAACCTCCATCCATAGTTCATCAGGCACTCTGTCTATCAGATTTAGTCCCTTAAATTTATTTCTCACTTCACTGTATAATCATAAGGGATTTGATTTAGGTCATACTTGAATGGTCTAGTGGTTTTCCCTACTTTCTTCAATTTCAGTCTGAATTTGGCAAAAGAAGTTCATGATCTGAGCCACAGTCAGCTCATGGTCTTGTTTTTGTTGACTGTATAGAGCTTCTCCATCTTTGCTGCAAAGAATATAACCAATCTGATTTTGGTGTTGACCATCTGGTGATGTCCATGTGTAGTTGGAAGAGGGTGTTTGCTATGACAAGTGCATTTTCTTGGCAAAACTCTATTAGTCTTTGCCCTGCTTCATTCCGTATTCCAAGGCCAAATTTCCCTGTTACTCCAGTTGTTTCTTGACATCCTACTTTTGCATTCCAGTCCCCTATAATGAAAAGGACATCTTTTTTGGGTGTTTGTTCTAAAAGGTCTTGTAGGTCTTCATAGAAACGTTCAACTTCAGTTTCTTCAGCATTACTGGTTGGGGCATAGACTGATTACTGTAATATTGAATGGTTTGCCTTGGAGACGAACAGAGATAATTCTGTCGTTTTTGAGATTGCATTCAAGTACTGCATTTCAGACTCTTTTGTTGACCATGATAGGTACTCCATTTCTTCTGAGGGATTCCTGCCCGCAGTAGTAGATATAATGGTCATCTGAGTTAAATTCACCCATTCCAGTCCATTTGAGTTCACTGATTCCTAGAATGTCAATGTTCACTCTTGCCATCTCCTGTTTGACCACTTCCAATTTGCCTTGATTCATGAACCTGACATTCCAGATTCCTATGCAATATTGCTCTTTACAGCATCGGACCTTGCTTCTATCACCAGTCACATCCACAACTGGGTATTGTTTTTGCTTTGGCTCCATCCCTTCATTCTTTCTGGAGTTATTTCTCCACTGATCTCCAGTAGCATATTGGGTACCTACTGACCTGGGGAGTTCCTCTTTCAGTATCCTATCATTTTGCCTTTTCATACTGTTCATGGGGTTCTCAAGGCAAGAATACTGAAGTGGTTTGCCATTCCCTTCTCCAGTGACCACATTCTGTCAGACCTCTCCACCATGACCCGCCCATGAAGAGATACCCCACGTCCAAGGTAAGAGAAGACGGTAGATGTTGCAAGAGGGCATCGGAGGGCAGACACACTGAAACCATAATCAATGGAATATTACTCAACCATAAAAAGGAACACATTTGAGTCAGTTCTGATGAGGTGGATGAACCTAGTACCTATTTTACAGAGTGAAGTAAGTCAGAAAGAGAAATATAAATATATTCTAATGCATATATATGGAATCTAGAAAAAATGGTTCTTAAGAATTTATTTACAGGGTTGCAATGGAGAAACAGACATAGAGAACAGACTTATGCACATGGGGAGAGGGGAGGAGAGGGTGAGATATATGGAAAGAGTAACATGGAAACTTATATTACTATATATAAAATAGATAGCCAACAGGAATTTGCTGTATGACTCAGGAAACTCAAACGGGGCTCTGTATCAACCTAGAGGGGTGAGATGGGGAGGGAGATGAGAGAGAGGTTCCAAAGGGAGGGGATATATGTATACCTATGGCTGATTCATGCTGTGGTTTGAAGAAAACGGTAAAATTCTGTAAAGCATGTATCCTTCAAAAAAAATTAAAAAGAAAAGGCAGAGGAATCAGAGATCAATTTGCAAACATCTGTTGGATCATAGAAAAAAGCAAGGGAATTCCACAAAAATATCTGCTTCATTGACTAAAACCTTTAACTGTGTGGATCACAGCAACCTGTGGAAAACTCTTCAAGAAACGGGAATACTAGATCACCTTACCTGCCTGCTGAGAAATCTGTACACAGGTCAAGCAGCAATAGTTAGAAATGAACATGGAACAACAGAATGGTTCCAAATTAGGAAACAACTACGACAAGGCTGTGTATTGTCTCCCTGTTTATTTAACTTATATGCAGAGTACATCGTGTGAAATGCTGGGCTAAATGAAGCTCAAGCTGGAATCAAGATTGCTGGGAGAAGTATCAATAACCTCAGATACACAGATGACACCATCCTAATGGCACAAAGACAAGAATTAAAGAGCTTCTAAATGATGGTCAAAGAGGAGAGTGAAAAAGCTGGTTTAAAATTCAACATTCAAAAAATTAAGATCATGGCATCCATCATCACTTCACTGCAGATAGTAGGGGAAAAAGTAGAAGCAGTGACAGGTTTTATTTTCTTGGGCTCCAAAATCACTGCAGATGGTGAGTGCAGCCATGAAATTAAAAGACGCTTACTCCTTGGAAGGAAAATTATGACCAACCTAGATAGCATATTCAAAAGCAGAGACATTACTTTGCCAACAAAGGTCTGTCTAGTCAAGGCTATGGTTTTTCCAGTGGTCATGTATGATGTGAAAGTTAGACTATGAAGAAAGCTGAGTGCCAAAGAACTGATGCTTTTGAACTGTGGTGTTGGAGGAGACTCTTGAGAGTCCCTTGGACTGCAAGGAGATCCAACCAGTCCATTCTAAAGGAGATCAGTCCTAGGATTTCTTTGGAAGGACTGATGCTAAAGCTGAAACTACAGTACTTTGGCCACCTCATGCAAAGAGTTGACTCATTGGAAAAGACTCTGATGCTGGGAGAGATTGAGGGCAGGAGGATAAGGGGATGACAGAGGATGAGATGGCTGGATGGCATCACCGACTCGATGGACATGAGTTTGGGTGAACTCCAGGAGATGGTGATGGACACGGAGGCCTGGCGTGCTGCAATTCATGGGGTTGCAAAGAGTTGGACATGACTGAGTGACTGAACTGAACTGAACTGGACTTTGGTGCTGGAGAAGACTCTTGAGAGCCACTTGGACAGCAAGGAGATCAATCCAATCAATCCTAAAGAAAATCAGTCCTGAATATTCATTGGAAGGACTGATGCTAAAGCTGAAAGTCCAATACTTTGGCCACCTAACGTACAGAGCTGTAAAGTGTAAGTAAGTGTTAGTTGCTCAATCGTGCCCAATTCTTTGCAACCCCATGGACTGCAGTCTACCAGGCTCCCCTGTCCATGAGATCTTCCAGGCAAGGATACTGGAGTGGGTTGCTATTTCCTTCTCCAGGGGATCTTTCTAACCCAGGGATTAAACCTGGGTCTCCTACACTGCAGGCAGATTCTTTACACTAAGCTACAAGGGAAGAGCTGACTCACTGGAAAAGACCTTTATGATGGGAAAGACTGAAGGCAGGAGGACAAGGGGATGACAGAGGATGAGACAATTGGATGGCATCACCAACTCAATGGACATCAGTTTGAGCAAGCTCAGGGAGATGGTGAAGGACAGTGAAGCCTGGGTGCTCTAGCCCATAGGGTCACAAATAGTTGGACAAAACTGAGTGACTGAACAAGACTAGGTCACACTCACTGCTTATATTTCAAAATATTTTCCTTAGTTTTATCGTGTTTGATTTGAGAACAAAGAGAAGCAAAAGTCTATTTTCTCTGGAAATTCCTTGAATTTTCACATTAATTTAGGAAATATGGATACTTTTAAATATTTTGAAGTTTTATTATTCAGCAAGATAATATATATCTCATTAAAGATCTTTATAATATCCCTCATTAAAGATAATAACTATTTTTAAAAATTTACTTGTAGGTATGTTATATTTTTATTAATTGTGTAAATGGAGTATATATTTTTTATGTAGCACTTTGTAGAAGAATTCTGCAAATATTTACTGAATATTTGAAATTTAGTATAATTTCTAATAAAATCAACTATTTTGCCTTTCTAAAGAAATTATCATATAATCTACAAGTAATTAAAATTTTGTTTCATTTTGTTGTTTAATGCTTTTACTATTTGTTGACTACTTTATGGAATAATTAAATAATACCGGTGACAACAGATACCCTTATCTTAATTGTAACTGTGATTGTTTAAGTATCTGTGTCAAATTGATAACCATAAGGATTGCTCAGATAGCTGGCTAAACATTATTTCTGGGTGTGTCCTTGACAGTGTTTTTGGAAGAGATTATCGTTTCAATCAGTGGACACAGTAAAGAAGATCTACCCTCATCAATATGGATGCTGCTAAGTCGCTTCAGTCGTGTCCGACTCTGTGCGACCCCACAGACGGCAGCTCATCAGGCGCCCCCGTTCCTGGGATTCTCCAGGCAAGAACACTGGAGTGGGTTGCCATTTCCTTCTCCAAT
Organism: Tragelaphus eurycerus; assembly: GCA_935064755.1. Lineage (NCBI taxonomy): Eukaryota > Metazoa > Chordata > Mammalia > Artiodactyla > Bovidae > Tragelaphus > Tragelaphus eurycerus. The sequence continues at coordinate 23,538,990 of CAKXYN010000025.1, read as the reverse complement.
GCATGAAAGGGAAAAGTGAAAGTGAAGTCGCTCAGTTGTGTCCGACTCTTAGCAACCCCATAGACTGCAGCCTACCAGGCTCCTCCATCCATGGGATTTTCCAGGCAAGAGTACTGGAGTGGGGTGCCACTGCCTTCTCCAATATTGAGGCTTACATACCAGAAAAAGCAAAAGATTCAAGTCACAGAAGATTTGCTGGGAAGTACAAACTTAGGGTTGACAAACAAGGAGCGGTGCTTGAACCATAGACTAGGGGGCAACTTCTAAGGACATTTATGCAATACTAATGTATGGGTAAGCTCATTTTAAAATGTCTCAAATTACCATGTAACACAGTTAAACCATTCTTTTAGAATAATAACAGACTGTACATAAAGTCAGTTTACAAGGAGAGAAACAGGACAGTATCTCAAAATGCTGATGAGAGATGATGAGGGCATATAGCAGTGACACAGGAGATAGAGAATATGAATTCCAAGTGCATGAGTGACTAATGTTATGCTTAAAGAGAATCATGGGAGGGAGAATGAAGGACTGCTGCTTGAGTGACCAGATACCTGTTAGTGCAATTAACAGCAACAGGGAATGCAATGGGAGGAGGGAGCTGGAGAAAATGATAAATTTATCCAGTAGATAGTGTGAGAACAGAGCCAGGCATCATTGTGGGAATATGACATTGCTCAGAGAAGGAAATGGTAATCCACTCCAGTATTCTCGCCTGGGAGATCTCATGGACAGAGGAGCCTGGTGGGCTCCAGTCCATGGGGTTGCAAGAGTCAGACATGACTTAGTGACTAAATCACCACCATTTCTACTCGTGGAGCTCCTCACATAGTGGCAAGAGAAATACTAGAATGTGCATTTTTGCAGTTTAATGTGGTAAGAGTTTTCAGCAATAATTATTTAATCAGAAGTGTCCCCAGATGACATTCAGTAATTCTGCTTTGGCAGGCTAGCGAAAACCTCTCAGAGATGTGTAGATATATAAGAACTACACAGAAGGATTTACTTTCCAGGGGCAGAAGTAACATAGAAGTGAGGTACGTGCACAAGCCTAGCCTGATGTAGCTGAAAAACTGGATGTTTGTAGAGAAACAATGGGAGATGTGGCTTGTAAGCAGAAGAGCAAGGACTTTCACGGAGCTATTTGATACTCATAAGACAGTAAATACGGGTTATTTTTAATATATAAATCTCATTAAAGATCTTTATAATATCCCTCATTAAAGACACTAACTATTTTTAAAAAATCTACAAATGGGTTCAGTTCAGTTGCTCAGTCATGTCCGACTCTTTGCAACCCCATGAATGGATTAGAAATAGACAAATGATCTCGGCCCTTCCAATGTCACAGTTTTTCAGACTTTAAAAGTAATAGGTTACTTACATCCTATAAAAGGGCTTCCCTGGTGGTTCAGATGGTAAAGAATCCACCTGCAGTGTGAACTTCTGTTCAATCCCTGGGTAGGGAAGATACCCTGGAGAAGGTAATGGCTACCTCTACCTTTCCTTCCAGTATTCTTACCTGGAGAATCCCATGGACAGAGGAGCCAGGTGGGCTACAGTCCACAGGGTTGGAAAGAGTCAGACATGACCAAGAGACTAACATACACACACATCCTATAAATAGGAGTATCTTCAGCAGAATTTTGGGCAGCGCCATGTAAGTGAAAGTGAAGTCATTCTGTTGTGTCCGACTCTTTGCGACCCGTGGACTGTAGCCCACCAAGCTCCTCCGTCCATGGGATTCTCCAGGCAAGATTACTGGAGCGGGTTGCCATTTCCTTCTCCAAGTGCCATGTAACTCATACCAAAACACGAGTTCTCTTGATGAAACACATGAATATGCACAGGATGTGAGATCAATAAAGGCTATTTTGTTAATTCAGGTACTGTTTTGCTGCTAATGAATTTAGTAGGAAAAGGGAACTTTATGGATTTCAGGATGGGAGATAAAGGATTGTGGACTTGTACATCTCCTCAGGAGTAAATACACTTTTGGTGATGTTTGTATTAGAGGGAGTGAGTGAAATTGTCCAGGTAGGAAAATGAATTAGAGAAGAAAGAAGTGTTAGTAGGAAAAAACTGAGGAAAATTATCATTTAAAGGAAATTTATCCCTTGAAGGAAATCCCAAGGGATAAGCCTGAAATACTAGAATGGACATTGAAGAAGGAAATGTCAACTAGATCAAGTGTGACAGACTGAGACAACAAACAGCCATGTGAACAAGGAAACATAAGGCATTTATAAATACTCTGATGAAAGAAAAACAGGATAGTGTGTCTCAAAAGTGTCCAGGAGGCTTCCTTTGGGCGGGTGGTCAGGGAGGCCTCTGAGGAGTTGTCATGTAAGCTGAAGCCTCTGTGTCATAAAGGAGCGTGTGTGACAGAGAAGCCTGGTCTAGGCAGGGGTTCCGAAAATATATGCCATGAACGAGACCTCTGTGGAATTTTGTACAAGCTGATGGATTCCTTCTCAGAAAAATATTTGTAAATATATAATATTAGTATATAGAGATATAAAGGAAATCAACTATATTGAGGCATAATGTCAAATATGTTAAAAAGTTCTTGAATTTGTGATGCAGTAATATATGTACTTATAAACTATAAAAACTCAAGAGCTCACAGGCAGGCCTATAACTCACAATATTAATGAAGGATACAAATAACTGCAATGAAATAACTATAATTTGCCATAATAATATCCGTGATTTCAATTAATGACAAAGTTAACACGTATTGCTAACACAACCATGGAATATAATGAAAGAAAGTGCTTAATAAAGAGGTCAAATTTTTCCTGTTCTTGTCTGTATACCCCTGGTCCAAGTCAAAACGTGGAGATGGTAGAAAGTTAAAAATGCTTTTAGGGAAAATGTGGAATAGAGAGAATATTAAAAAAAAAAAAAAAAAAAAAGCACAACACTCTGAATTCCACAGTCATCATCTTCAGCCCTTGGGGTAATGTTCCAGCATATTTTCTGGGTAACATGGAAGGCTCCTAGTTTTTAGCAGGGCTCAGAGCAGGAACAGGCAGGATGTGGGGAAAGCCGCTGCCTCTTGAGCCGTACTGTACAGTGGTACCAGACATGCCTGTGATGGGAGAATCACAGCAGACTACGGCATCTGTGATGGGAGTATTCACATAGACCCCTCGGTTCTGGAACAGGTCATACAGTTTGTTGCCAAGAACTACACACCTCCTGAAAATACACCTGCTACATACTTCCTGGTATGCAAGGGGGCCTTGGTAGGAGTAGAGCATCTGACCCTGTGACATCAAGAGACCAAGCAACCAAAGACGGTCATCATGAACCGAGTCCTCTCAGATTACTGAGTTAATACGGCCAGGGGAACCCAGCAGTCATCATAAGATGGAAGTGGTACATCCAGAGTTAGACATAAGCAAGAAGACAGAAAGGAAATGCAGGAGCAGGTGGCCTAGCCCGCGCCCCCTTATTATCTATCACTGTTACATCAGCAGATTTTCCCAGTCACATCTAAGGCAGCACTGAAGATCTTTTATAACCAGCAGATGGAGAAGAATATTTGCCAGTGATAGGTTTGCTAAAGGATTGGTATAGTATGTTAGTATTATTTGAAAAAGGGTGGTTAGTTCACTACAGCTCAATTCAGGGGTTTCCCTGAAAGGAAATAGTGTAGGAAAACTCTCCCAAGAGACAGAGCTCAGAGTGAAGTTAACATCTACTTTGTGTGGAAAGAGAAATAGCCCAAGAACAAATGAACTCATCAGATCAGATCAGATCCAATCAGTCGCTCAGTCGTGTCCGACTCTGCGACCCCATGAATCGCAGCACACCAGGCCTCCTTGTCCATCACCAATGGACAGTGCTAAATAGCCCAGCTCATCTGTCAAGGACAAAAAAAAAAAAGTAAGAATGGGAAGTTGGGAAGAAGGAGGTCTGGAGAAGTGATACGTATTTGCACCTATGGACTAAGCACAAAATGGGAAGATCATAAATTTTTGTCAACATCTATCAGAGAATACTGGGAGAAATCTCAATAACCTCAGATATGCAGATGACATCACCCTTATGGCAGAAAGTGAAGAGGGGCTAAAAAGCCTCTTGATGAAAGTGAAAGTGGAGACTGAAAAAGTTGGCTTAAAGCTCAACATTCAGAAAACGAAGATCATGGCATCTGGTCCCATCACTTCATGGGAAATAGATGGGGAAACAGTGTCAGACTTTATTTTTCTGGGCTCCAAAATCACTGCAGATGGTGACTGCAGCCATGAAATTAAAAGACGCTTACTCCTTGGAAGGAAAGTTATGACCAACCTAGATAGCATATTCAAAAGCAGAGACATTACTTTGCCAACAAAGGTTCGCCTAGTCAAGGCTATGGTCTTTCCTGTGGTCATGTATGGATGTGAGAGCTGGACTGTGAAGAAGGCTGAGTCCTGAAGAATTGATGCTTTTGAACTGTGGTGTTGGAGAAGACTCTTGAGAGTCCCTTGGACTGCAAGGAGATCCAACCAGTCCGCTCTGAAGGAGATCAGCCCTGGGATTTCTTTGGAAGGAATGATGCTAAAGCTGAAACTCCAGTATTTTGGCCACCTCATGTGAAGAGTTGACTCATTGGAGAAGACTCTGATGCTGGGAGGGATTAGGGGCAGGAGAAGAAGGGGATGACAGAGGATGAGATGGCTGGATGGCATCACTGACTCGATGGATGTGAGTCTGAGTGACCTCCAGGAGTTGGTGATGGACAGGGAGGCCTGGCGTGCTGCGATTCATGGGGTCGCAAAGAGTCGGACACGACTGAGTGACTGATCTGATCTGATCTGATCAGAGAATACACACACTATTCACAAAAGACGCACTAACCAACCAAGTCTCTTTATTAAAAGACTTGGCCAGTAAATATCACCCAGTCTTCATCATTGTCCATCCTAGTGCTGCACAATGGATACATGAAGAGTAAAGTCATGGAGGCTATAGAGAGGCTCTGGAGCATGGTCTCCCCTTCACCAGTGTTAATCTTGTGACTGCCCCTGCTAAAATGCCCAAATTGTCAGCAAAGGTATTAATCCCAGACCCTAGGACAGCACTGTACCCTGACAAGTCCAATCAGCTTCTGGTTAACTATGTTGGACCATTCCATGCTGAAAGCAGAAGCAATTCAGTTTAACTATAATTGAGACATACTCTTGGTAAAGAATTGACTTTCATGACAGCAAAGCTTTGTTTGGACCAGTATCTAAGGATTTACAGAGTGTTTTATTCACTGACACATAATACCAAATGTTTTGATAATTACATGAAATATGTGGCAGTGGAAAGATGACCAAGGGATCCACTGGTTTTTCCCACACAAGGGCACAAAGAAACCACTAGCTCAGGAGTACAATAGCTTGGCCTCTTTAAGTACAGCTTAATCATGGATGTGAGAGTTGGACCATAAAGAAAGCTGAGTGCCGAAAAACTGATGATTTTGAACTGTGGTGTTGGAGAAGACTCCTGAGAGTCCTTTGGACAGCAAGGAGATCAACCCAGTCAATCCTATAGAATATCAGTCCTGAATGTTCATTGGAAAGACCAGTGCTGAAGCTCCAATACTTTGGCCATCTGATGCAAAGAACTGACTCACTGGAAAAGACCCTAATGCAGGGAAAGATTGAAGGCAGGAGGAGAAGGGGACGACAGAGGATGAAATGATTGGATGGAATCATCAACTCAATGGACATGAGTTTGATCAACATCTGGGAGTTGGTGATGAACAGGGAAACCTGAGGTGCTGCAGTCTATGTGGTCACAAGAATCAGACACGACTGAGCAACTGAATTGAACTTTTTTTTTGTTTTTTAAAAAATAAAGTACAGTTGAAGCACAAGTTTGGATATGATACCCTACAAGGTTTCTCCTCCAGGACTGTGTCATCTTCAGGAATGAGTGTACATTCTAAATCAAATACCATCATCTGAAGAGTACATGAGTTTGGGGGAACCAAGTAGTGGAAGATCTCAATTACCCTTGCTCCAGTGACATTCTTGGGGGAACTGTGCCTCTCACTGCCACAGATTTAGGTTCAGTGGATTGACAGGTTCTAGTTCCCAAAGCAGAACCCTTCCACCAATGGACACAAAGATAGTCCCACTAAAATAGCTCTCTGCTACAGCTATTAATCTGTTACTTCAGGCTCCTATGCTAAAGACTATGTGAAAAGCAAATGAGTCCCATTAGTAGCAGAGGTTGACATCAGTCTTTAAGGAAAGGTAGGGCTTTGCTCAAGAGGAATCAGGAAGTGTTTAGGCATATTCTGAGGCTATTCAGTGGGTCATCTTTTGGACAGTGAGTAATACCCCTCATCTACCACCTTTTTTTCAGATGTCCCTCATTCTCCACTAGTACTAATAGTTCTCTTGGTCTAGGTTTGTCTCCTGGTGGGGTGATTCAGACCCTACTCCCCATGGGATTTGAGGGGAGAAAATTTTATTCTATGGTCAGATCATCTGCAGAGACTGAACGGTGTAGGTTTAAAGAATGTAAATATCTGCAACAATCTCTGGGTGAAATGGGGATCAGCATAAAGATTGTTCCATCCAATGTCATGTTTGTAATGCCATTTACTACAGAGTTAGGCCATGTTTTCCCCCTGGTAATCAATGATAGCCAAGGAAAAATAACAGAATTGAATTGTTTGCAATAAACCAGAGATAGAAATTAATCATCCAAAAAGTACAAAATAAGAATATTCAAAGGGCAAGGAATTTGAGATTGGTATTAGGACAAACCATGGATCCTACTTTTGGAGGGGAGAATATAAGTATAGATGGACAATAAACATATAAAAGGTAGAGATCAAGGAACTAAAAATCTATGAATCGTGGTGAGGTACATAAAGGACTATTAACTAGTAAGACAAAAGTTGTCACTAGAAAATATAAAGAAAGGAGGCAAAACAATATTTGCACAAGAGATAATGGACAAAATTGATGAAAAGCAACTTACGGTTCTTCATAAAATGTGACGTGACATCTGTGTTAGTTCTTGATGATAAGGTAAGGAAGAGATAAATTGCTTTGTATTATTGACATTAAAAGTAAATTTGGCTTAAACTACTTTATTCTGTATTTAAGTCTAAGTCAGATAAATGCAGTGAGAACATAATATATTTTTGGTTTTGCTAGCATATTCAAAAGCAGAGACATTACTTTGCAAACAAAGGTTCGCCTAGTCAAGGCTATGGTCTTTCCTGTGGTCATGTATGGATGTGAGAGCTGGACTGTGAAGAAGGCTGAGCGCCGAAGAATTGATGCTTTTGAACTGTAGTGTTGGAGAAGACTCTTGAGAGTCCCTTGGACTGCAAAGAGATCCAACCAGTCCATTCTGAAGGAGATCAGCCCTGGGATTTCTTTGGAAGGAATGATGCTAAAGCTGAAACTCCAGTATTTTGGCCACCTCATGTGAAGAGTTGACTCATTGGAGAAGACTCTGATGCTGGGAGGGATTGGGGGCAGGAGGAGAAGGGGATGACAGAGGATGAGATGGCTGGATGGCATCACTGACTCGATGGATGTGAGTCTGAGTGACCTCCGGGAGTTGGTGATGGACAGGGAGGCCTGGCGTGCTGCGATTCATGGGGTCACAAAGAGTCGGACACGACTGAGCGACTGATCTGATCTGATACTTTTTTTAAAATCAAGACAAGGTGAGATGGTCTTAATGAACCATGTCTCTAAAGTTCCACTGACCATGATAAAATCACTTTAACTATGAGGACAGGGTCTCCTCCTTATAGAACACTTCAAGTTTGGTTTCCTTAATTTAAAATATATCTTAAAAGGAGATCAGTTACTTTCCAGACAGCGTGTCACCATACATGATAGAAACAGTTATTGAAATAAATCACATAATAGTCTCCAAACTGTCAAATGACAGCATTAAAAAAAGAGTTGCTTCTTATAAGTTTCTAATGAAGTCTTTTAATTAAAATTAGCCTTTCTAATAAAGGCTAATAGAGTTTTGCCAAGAGAACGCACAGGTCATAGCAAACATCCTCTTCAAACAACACAAGAGAAGACTCTACACATGGACATCACCAGATGGTCAACACCAAAATCAGATTGATTATATATATTCCTTGCAGTCAAAGATGGAGAAGCTCTCTATACAGTCAGCAAAAACAATACCAGGAGCTGACTGTGGCTCAGATCATGAACTCCTTATTGCCAAATTCAGACTTAGATTGAAAAAAGTAGGGAAAACCACTAGACCATTCAGGTATGACCTAAATCAAATCCCTTATGATTATATAGTGGAAGTGAGAAATAGATTTAAGGGACTAGATCAGATAGAGTGCCTGGTGAACTATGGACAAAGGTTTGTGGCACTGTAGAGGAGATAGGGATCAAGACTATCTCCAAGGAAAAGAAATGCAAAAAAGCAAAATGACTGTCTGAGGAGGCCTTAAAAATAGCTGTGAAAAGAAGAGAAGGAAAAAGCAAAGGAGAAAAGGAAAGATATAATTATCTGAATGCAGAGTTCCAAAGAATAGCAAGAAGAGATAAGAAAGCCTTTCTCAGTGATCAATGCAAAGAAAAAGAGGCAAACAACAGAATGGGAAAGACTAGAGATCTCATCAAGAAAATTAGAGATACCAAGGGAACATTTCATGCAAAGATGGGCTCGATAAAGGACAGAAATGGTATGGACCTAACAGAAGCAGAAGATATTGAGAAGAGGTGGCAAGAATACACAGAAGAACTGTACAAAAAAGAGCTTCATGACCCAGATAATCACCATGGTGTGATCACTCACCTAGAGTGAGACATCCTGGAATGTGAAGTCAAATGGGCCTTAGAAAGGATCACTACAAACAAAGCTAGTGGAGGTGATGGAATTCCAGTGGAGCTATTCCAAATCCTGAAAGATGATGCTGTGGAAGTACTGCACTCAATATGCCAGCAAATTTGGAAAACTCAGCAGTGGCCACAGGACTGGAAAATGTCAGTTTTCATTCAAATCCCAAAGAAAGGCAATGCCAAAGAATGCTCAAACTACCACACAATTGCACTCATCTCACACGCTAGTAAAGTCATGCTCAAAATTCTCCAAGCCAGGCTTCAGCAATATGTGAACTGTGAACTTCCAGATGTTCAAGCAGGTTTTAGAAAAGACAGAGGAGCCAGGGATCAAATTTCCAACGTCTGCTGGATCATGGAAAAAGCAAGAGGGTTCCAGAAAAACATCTATTTCTGCTTTATTGACTATGCCAAAGCCTTTGACTGTGTGGATCACAATACACTGTGGAAAATTCTGAAAGACATGGGAATACCAGCCACCTGATCTGCCTCTTGAGAAATCTGTATGCAGGTCAGGAAGCAACAGTTAGAACTGGTCATGGAACAACAGACTGGTTCCAAATAGGAAAAGGAGTTCGTCAAGTCCGTATGCTGTCACCCTGCTTATTTAACTTCTATGCAGAGTACATCATGAGAAACGCTGGGCTGGAAGAAGCACGAGCTGGAATCAAGATTGCCCACAAAAATATCAATAACCTCAGATATGCAGATGACACTACTCTTATGGCAGAAAGTGAAGAGGAACTAAAGAGCGTCTTGATGAAAGTGAAAGAGGAGAGTGAAAAAGTAGGCTTAAAGTTCAACATGCAGATAAACGAAGATCATGGCATCTGATCCCATCACTTCATGGCAGATAGATGGGGAAACAGTGGCTGCCTTTATTTTGGGGGCTCCAAAATCACTGCAGATGGTGACTGCAGCCATGAAATTAAGACACTTACTCCTTGGAAGGAAAGATATGACCAACCTAGACAGCATATTCAAAAGCAGAGACAGTACTTTGCCAACAAAGGTCCGTCTAGTCAAGGCTATGGTTTTTCCAGTGGTCATGTATGGATGTGAGAGTTGGACTGTGAAGAAAGCTGAGAGCTGAAGAATTGATGCTTTTGAACTGTGGTGCTGGAGAAGACTCTTGAGAGTCCCTTGGACTGCAAGGAGATCCAACCAGTACAATCCTAAGGGAGATCAGTCCTGGGTGTTCACTGGAAGGACTGATGCTAAAGCTGAAATTACAATAGTTTTGCCACCTCATGCGAAAAGCTGACTCATTGGAAAAGTCTCTGATGCTGAGAGGGATTGGTGGCAGGAGGAGAAGGGGATGACAGAGGATGAGATGGCTGGATGGCATCACTGATTCGATGGTCGTGAGTCTCAGTGACCTCCCGGAGTTGGTGATGGACAGGGAGGCCTGGCGTGCTGCGATTCATGGGGTCGCAAAGAGTGACACGACTGAGTGACTGAACTGAACTGAAGTCATCATAACATAAAATGATGCAATCTGTACTTCAGATTGGTATCATAAATTAAATAAGGTCATTGTGGGGAGTATCCTAAATAAGTGTGTGTTTTTCTTAGATCAATAATAGACATCACAATTTTATATACTGATTTGTGTTCCCGATAGCAAATTCTTTTTTTTTTTTTTTCAATTGAAGTATAATTGACACACAGCATTCTATTAGTTTCAGGTATATATCATTTGATATTTTTATATACTGCAAAATGATAACCACAATAAGCTGAGTTAACATCTGTCACCTTACTTAGAGAATTTTCTTTTAAGATGAGACCATTTAAGATATACTCTTAGCAACTTTCAAATATGCAATACAATATTAATTAAAGTCACCAAGACTAAATTGAAGAAAGTAGGGAAAACCACTAGACCATTCAGGTATGACCTAAATCAAATCCCTTATGATTATACAGTGGAAGTGTGAAATAGATTTAAGGGCCTAGATCTGATAGATAGAGTGCCTGATGAACTATGGAATGAGGTTTGTGACATTGTACAGGAGACAGGGATCAAGACCATCCCCATGGAAAAGAAATGCAAAATGGCTGCCTGGGGAGGCCTTACAAATAGCTGTGAAAAGAAGAGAAGGAAAAGCAAAGGAGAAAAGGAAAGATATAAACATCTGAATGCAGAGTTCCAAAGAATAGCAAGAAGAGATGAGAAAGCCTTCTTCAGCGATCAGTGCAAAGAAATAGAGGAAAACAACAGAATGGGAAAGACTAGGGATCTCTTTAAGAAAATCAGAGATACCAAAGGAACATTTCATGCAAAGATGGGCTCGATAAAGGACAGAAATGGTATGGACCTAACAGAAGCAGAAGATATTAAGAAGAGGTGGCAGGAATACACAGAAGAACTGTACAAAAAAGATCTTCACGACCCAGATAATCATGATGGTGTGATCACTGACCTAGAGCCAGACATCCTGGAATGTGAAGTCAAGTGGGCCTTAGAAAGCATCACTACGAACAAAGCTAGTGGAGGTGATGGAATTCCAGTTGAGCTATTCCAAATCGTGAAAGACGATGCTGTGAAAGTGCTGCACTCACTATGCCAGCAAATTTGGAAAACTCAGCAGTGGCCACAAGATTGGAAAAGATCAGTTTTCATTCAAATCCCAAAGAAAGGCAATGCCAAAGAATGCTCAAACTACCACACAATTGCACTCATCTCACACGCGAGTAAAGTCATGCTCAAAATTCTCCAAGCCAGGCTTCAGCAATATGTGAACCGTGAACTTCCTGATGTTCAAGCTGGTTTTAGAAAAGGCAGAGGAACCAGAGATCATATTGCCAACATCTGCTGGATCATGGAAAAAGCAAGAGGGTTCCAGAAAAGCATCTATTTCTGCTTTATTCACTATGCCAAAGCCTTTGACTGTGTGGATCACAATAAACTGTGGAAAATTCTGAAAGACATGGGAATACCAGACCACCTGATCTGCCTCTTGAGAAATCTGTATGCAGGTCAGGAAGCAACAGTTAGAACTGGTCATGGAACAACAGACTGGTTCCAAATAGGAAAAGGAGTACGTCAAGGCTGTATATTGTCACCCTGTTTATTTAACTTATATGCAGAGTACATCATGAGAAATGCTGGACTGGAAGAAACACAAGTTGGAATCAAGATTGCTGGAAGAAATATCAATAACCTCAGATATGCAGATGACACCACCCTTATGGCCGAAAGTGAAGAGGGGCTAAAAAGCCTCTTGATGAAAGTGAAAGTGGAGAGTGAAAAGGTTGGCTTAAAGTTCAACATTCAGAAAACGAAGATCATGGCATCTGGTCCCATCACTACATGGGAAATAGATGGAGAAACAGCAGAAACAGTGTCAGACTTTATTTTTCTGGGCTCCAAAATCACTGCAGATGGTGACTGCCGCCATGAAATTAAAAGACGCTTACTCCTTGGAAGGAAAGTTATGACCAACCTAGATAGCATATTCAAAAGCAGAGACATTACTTTGCCAACAAAGGTTCGCCTAGTCAAGTCTATGGTCTTTCCTGTGGTCATGTATGGATGTGAGAGATGGACTGTGAAGAAGGCTGAGTGCTAAAGAATTGATGCTTTTGAACTGTGGTGTTGGAGAAGACTGCAAGGAGATCCAACCAGTCCATTCTGAAGGAGATCAGCCCTGGGATTTCTTTGGAAGGAATGATGCTAAAGCTGAAACTCCAGTATTTTGGCCACCTCATGTGAAGAGTTGACTCATTGGAGAAGACTCTGATGCTGGGAGGGATTGGGGGCAGGAGGAGAAGGGGACGACAGAGGATGAGATGGCTGGATGGCATCACTGACTCGATGAATGTGAGTCTGAGTGACCTCAGGGAGTTGGTGATGGACAGGGAGGCCTGGCGTGCTGCAGTTCATGGGGTCGCAAAGAGTCGGACACGACTGAGTGACTGATCAGATCTGATCTGATGCTATACATCACATAACTCATATATTTTATAACTGCAAGTCTGTAACTTTTGACTTTCTTTACCATTTCAAAGACCACTGACACATAATCCCCACTTCTCACAACCACCAATCTGTTCTCTGTATCTATGGCAAAGACTCCACACTTTGATTGATTTTAATAAGCAGTATCAATCTACCTGTGATGACCTTTTAGCTGATGACACTGTCTCTTAATTGTATCAATCTGAGCACATCCTTACCACCAGGGAAAATCAATAGGCTGGTCTACATACCCTGTTGGTTCAAATTCTTAAGAATGTATCACAGGCTTTGAGTTTTTTGTTTCCTATTCTTATATGTACTAGCATTCAGGCTACTTAAACAAGCATCAACAAAGGTGCCTGTTTTCTTTGAAGTTATTTTCTGCGGAAATCACAGCCACTGACCAAATGATTTGGAAAGATTAAATTGTGCTTATTTTATGGCATTCTTAAACAGCAGGGTTAAATGCTGGGCCAGCTGCCAGCCGTTCAGCACCCACACTTTCATGTTTGGCTGCCAGATCCGTCCACACGAATTATTTTGGAGCAGAAATGTGCAATGGCGCCATTCTGGAGAGCAGAAATGAGTTTTGGGGTTTTAATGCTTTGATGAATGGATGGTTCAAATATTATCCACTTTTACATGCACACAGAATACTTTTTTTAGGTTGTACTGGATTCTGGTTGCTGGAGGAAGGTTTATCCTTTCTCTAGGAGGCAAGACATCCCCTAAACTAGTTAAATTTCCTTTTCCTTTGTTCCAGAAGAATGTGGAATCCTTTTCTCCAGTCTCTCCAAAAGTCTTGATGGGTACTTAGCCATTTTATTTGTAATAGAAGCTATAGATATATATGCATGCATGTGTGTGTGTGTGCGAGGTCGCTTCAGTCCTGTTGTGACCCTATGGACTGTAACCTACCAGGTTCCTCTGTTTATGGGGTTCTCCAGGCAAGAATACTGGAGTGGGTTGCCATGTCCTCCTGCAGGGGATCTTCCTGACCCAGGAATCAAATCAGCATCTCTTACTGGAAGCCCCCATACACACACACACACTTATGTGCATATATACACACACAGGGCTTCCCAGGTGGCACTAGTGGTAAAGAATCCAACTGCGATCCATGAGACTTGGGTTCAATCGCTGGGAAGAGAAGATCCCCTGGAGAAGGAAATGGTGACCCACTCCAGTATTCTTGCCTGGAGAATCCCATGGACAGAGGAGCCTGGTGGACTACAATCCATAGGGTCTCAAAGAGTCGGACATGACTGACTGAGTACACACACACACACACACACACACACATTAGGCACAATTTGTTCTATGTTAATTTTCACTACAAGCATATTCTCTAAACTCTGCCATTGTCATTAGGCTGAGGCAGGGCTATAAACTCATTTCAACATCTTTATGGCAGGGTGAAACAGTTTCCTATTCTGCGCTGATCTCTACATAGAAGAACCACAGTTTCCCATACAAAGCCCACACTTTATAGCCACACAGATGAAACTTCATTCATAATATGAATGACTTAAAAATACAAGAAGAGCACCAAGTCTAAATGGGCATATACCCAAGGAAATAAAGAATGGCCACTGGAAAGAAAACCTGGGAGCTTTCACACAAGAGAAGCCACTGGTCTGTACAATGGGATATCCAGTATTTTTTCTGGAGAAGGCAGGTCTTGACCTGGAATTAAAGAACATCAGATGTAGGAAAGCAATAGGGATACCCTGAAAACATGGAAAGAGTCCTGTGGGTTGCAAAGAAGGAAACATAGGGTATCCCTAGATTGATTGAATTTTTAAAAGAGATATAAGAATAAATAAGGTAAAAGACAGTTGGGTCCATATTTCTGTAAGGTGGAAAATGCCACATTGAAAAGCGTGGTATTCCTCCTTCTGACGAGAGAGAATGAACACTACTGCACAGGACCAAGGACACCAACTTAAAACTATTTTCAGAAGACTCGTGTGATGTTGAACTGGGTGAAATGAAGGGAAATCTGCATGTAGGCAGGTAGATTTCTGAAGAGAAGGCTCTGGATGAAGTGCTGTAAGGTAGCCGTGCTAAGTCGCCTCAGTCACGTCCGACTCTGTGCGACCCTATGGACTGTAGCCTGCCAGTCTGCGGGGTTCTCAGGTAAGAATACTGGAGTGGGTTGCCATGCCCTCCTCCAGGGGATCTTCCAGACACAGGATTAAACTCACATCTCTTATGTCTCCTGTGCTGGCAGGTGAGTTATTTACCACTAGTGCCACCTGAGTAGCGCATCATAAAAATGCCAACACAAAGAAATCCATAGACAAAAGTAAAATCAGGAGGACCCAGTAATAGTGTATACTGAGAAAAGCATCACCAGCTGACTCATGGAGGAATATGCAGTGACAGAATCTAGCTGTTGTCAAGCAATATTTCTGAAATACTGAGAGTCAATACAGGTAAGATGTACTCCTCCTCAGGACTTATCTCAGCATTGTGGTCCCCAGTGAAGACAAGATGAGACAGAAGTCACTGGATTGGAGAGAGGTTGGAGAGGAGAGTCTAGAGAGTGAGAAAGTCAGTTTTAGTTTGAGTTCATAGGAAATCAGACAAATGGTTGGGAAAAAAAATATATATATATATATATATTTATATACATATATATATCACATGTTTTAAGACTTCTTAGAATGAGCTGCATTGAAGGGACAAGATGAAATATTTTCACATTTTGGCTCAGTTACCATAAAAATTCAAATTTCTGACAAACTTTTTTGGCAATTATTTTTAATTTCATTTTTATTGCAGCATTTTTTTTATGCTATAGAGCATCTGTGCTCCCTAAAATTTTCCCAGTCTTTTCATTCCAGGTGGGTAGCTGATATTTATGGTTCCTTTCCTTGGAGATTTTTGCAGAGCAGAAAAATATTAGTTGGTGCCAAAGTAATTGCAATTTTGCATTGTTGAACTTTGCCATTTGATATTGGAATACATTCTTAAATAAATGTGGTTATGTAATACATCATTAATGCACATTTCTCGCTTTATGTTTTTTTGCTAATGACTTACTACTTGCTATTTATTTTATGTGTATTTTAGCCTAGGGAAATGATATTAGACAAAAAAGCAAACTAGAGTGATTTTCTTAATTTGAGTTCAAAATGGGTGGTAAAGCAGAGGAGACAACTTGCAACATCCACGATGTATTTGGCCCAAGAAATTCTAACAAACATAGTTCAGTAGTGGTTCAAGAAGTTTTGCAAAGGATACAAGAGCCTTGAAGATGAGAAGCAAAGTAGCTGGGCATCAGAGGTTGACAATGACCAATTGAGAGCAATCTTCAAGGCTGATCCTCTCACGATAGGAGAAGTTGCTGAAGAACTCAACGTCAACCATTCTATAGTTGTTTGGCATTTGAAGCAAATTAGAAAGGTGAAATGCCTGGAGAATCCCAGGGATGGGGGAGCCTGGTAGGCTGCCATCTATGGGGTCACACAGAGTCGGACACGACTGAAGTGACTTAGCAGCAGCAGCAGAAAGGTGAAAAGCTTGGTAAGTGGGTGTTTCGTGAGCTGACCGCAATCAAATAACTTTTGAATTTTCATCTTCTCGTATTCTACAAAGCAACAATGAACTATTTCTTGACCAGATTGTGATGTGTGATGAAAAGTGGATTTCACACAACAACTGGCGACGACCAGCTCAGTGGCTGGACAGAGAAGAAGCTCCAAAGCACTTCCCAAAGCAAACTTGCACCAAAGAAATGTCATGGTCACTGTTTGGTGGTTTGCTGCCTGATCCATGATAGCTTTCTAAGTCTAGGTGAAACCATTACATATGAGAAGTATGCTCAACAAATCAATGGGATGCACCAAAACTGCAATGTCTGCAGATGGCATCAGTCAACAGAATGGGCCCAATTCTCATGACAATGCCCAATAGCACATCGCACAACCAATAGTTCAAAATCTGAACAAATTGGGCTATGAAGTTTTGCCCCAATCACCATATTAACCTGACCTCTCACCAACCAACTACCACTTCTTCAGGTATCTTAACAACTTTTTCAAGGAAAATGCTCCCACAACCAGCAGGAGGCAGAAATTGCTTTCCAAGAGTTCAAAGCACAGATTTTCACGCTACAGAATAAACAAACTTATTTCTCATTGGCAAAAATGTGTTGATTGTAATGGGTCCTATTTTGATTAATAAAGATGTGTTTGAGCCCAGTTATAATGATTTAAAATTCAGTCTGAAACCGCAATTCCATTAGTACCCACCTAATAGAAGCTACATACATACATAAAGCAGATTACTCCTAAAATCAGTGAAGGTACAGTGTTGGAAACCTGTGGGGGTAAGGCAGAGGGTTGTGCCTCTAAGAACAAGAAAAATATGGGATATTTCTGTAACCCAAGAGATCACACAATCCTCTGGTACTTCACTGAGATCCTCGGTTTCTCAGCTGTCCTGAAGATGCCTCAAGGGGAGCACCAGAGCTTCTGAGAACAAGACCTCAAGCCCGCCATGCAGCAGCCAGTTGCAACTGTCAGCACTGGTCCAAGAGAGTTCCCATTTCTCAGTGCTGGCACCCCTGTGTAGGGGGAGCCCCAGGAAATCTCAGGATGAATCCTCCATCAGCCTGGCAGGATGGAAACTCAGTTTTGAAACTAGTTTGATTAAATAAAACATAAAGATAAAAATGTCTAATGATTTTTTTATGAGTTATCAATGAAAATTGGAGAATTAAAGATCCAAAGTTTTCAGGAGTTTTTTCTTTTTTTCCACCCTAGTTCTTTCCTCTATCTATCCATAGATACAGTATACTTCTCCAGACTTCCTTCAGTATTGGAATTCTGTTACAATATTCCACTATGTTAAGGGCCGTGTGTGTGCTCGGTCATGCCGACTCTTTGCGGCCCCATGGACTGTAGCCCACCAAGCTTCTCTGTTCATGAGATCTTCCAGGCAAGAATACTAGAGTGGGTTGCCATTTTCTTCTCCAGGGGATCTTCCCAACCCAGGGATCAAACTTGTGTCTCTTGCATCTCCTGCATTGACAGCTGCCACCTGGAAGCCGACATTAGGGGCTGAGTGGTGATATAGCTCAAAAATTTTACTTAGCAGTGGTACCAACATTTTTTGACATTGTTTCTGTTCCCATCATTCTTTCAGACTATTAATGAGGTAGTCAAACTGAGCAGAACAATTTCCAATAAGAAATTCTTGCTTGAGTTCTAAGCGACTGAACATTTTTGATATGGGATCTGAAGTCACAGGAGATGCCAGCTTTCAGAGCAGAAAACATTTGGTGAGATACCAGGTTTATTCTTAGGCCCAAGTACTTGACACTCATCTCCCAAATGGATCCTGATCATTTACATTTGAAAACATTTTGTAATTAATGCGTGTTCGTTATGTTCATGCTAGGCCATTACAAACCATTTTTAAAGACAATTAAAGTGAAAAACTCAATAATAAAACCATGGAAGATAATTATTTTTCTCTTATATAAAATGTTTCATTAATTTTTTTCTTAAATCAAAGCCTTGTAGAATTATAATCAATGTCCCTATTTTAAAAAGCATATACTGCCTTTTTAAATTATCTACAGTATTACTTCAGTTCAGTTGAGTTGCTCAGTCATTTCCAACTCTTTGTGACCCCATGAATCGCAGCACACCAGGCCTCCCTGTACATCACCAACTCCCGGAGTTCACTCAGACTCAAGTCGATGGAGTCAGTGATGCCATCCATCCATCTCATCCTCTGTCGTCCCCTTCTCCTCCTGCCCCCAATCCCTCCCAGCATCAGAGTCTTTTTCAATGAGTCAACAGTATTACTAGACAACTAATAAAATTTGTATTGTACTGTAATTGAAAATGGCACTGGGAAAATATGAATGCGTCATGTTAAGTGAAGTTGAAATCATGCCATAAATGGTCCCAGTCAAGCCTCAAAAGCTGTTATTATTATTTTTTATTAATGTCTAAGTAATCTGCATTTTTGGTAACTTCAGTAAGCCTCATGACTGTCAGCATTTGCCATTTACTTTTACATTCCCCCAAATTATTTTTGACATTTTGGTTTCCATTTAACAAGTAAGCAAGCATCCATTCTTGGAGATGTTATTTAATAGATACCACATGTCCAAGGCCATAAGTAAACACCATTTACCACAAAACAGGTTAATAATATAGTGCAGAAACTGTTGCTACAGTCCTATACTATGCAAATAAGAGCAAATTATTTTTGTAACAATTATTTAAACTTAGCAAAACCCAACAGAGATCATGGTGCTACAGGTGGGGATTAACACAAACTTAAATTTGTACTAATCTCCCTCTGAGGAAGGGAGCATTAGCGAATGCTTTGTGGCAGCTGCTCATTTTACTGTACAGCCAAATGCTACCGACAGAAGGGAATACTTAGGAGACTAATTTGAATTAACACATTTGGAAATTTTGTGAAAGTGTAAACACATATGATGTTAAAAAGAGAGAGAGAGAACCATACATACAATTCTTACTTGGAACCACACTTTTTAGATTTTCCCTGATAGCTCCAGTTCTATAATTTCATCCAGGCCCACAGGCTAGAAGTTGTTCTCTACAATGACAGCTTGTTGGTATATTAACCAAAAAAACCTCCCAAATTTTGTGTGATGCAGGTTAATAAGATATGCTCACTTTTCCTGGAGAAGTTGAAGTACACCTCTGAGGAATGATACAAAGTAGGAGCAATTCCCTCTCTGGGATGATTAGCTCAAAAGAAGGAAGCGATCACATGCCCCTATTTAGCATGAAATTACTCAGGATTTCTTGAGAAATTACCCAAATTTCTTGAGAAATCTGTATGCAGGTCAGGAAGCAACAGTTAGAACTGATCATGGGACAACAGACTGGTTTCAAATAGGAAAAGGAGTACGTCAAGGCTGTATATTGTCACCCTGCTTATTTAACTTATATGCAGAGTACATCAGGAGAAACGCTGGACTGGAAGAAGCACAAGCTGGAATCAAGATTGCCGGCAAAAATATCAATAACCTCAGATATGCAGATGACACCACCCTTATGGCAGAAAGTGAAGAGGAACTAAAAAGCCTCTTGATGAAAGTGAAAGTGGAGAGTGAAAAAGTTGGCTTAAAGCTCAACATTCAGAAAATGAAGATCATGGCATCTGGTCCCATCACTTCATGGGAAATAGATGGGGAAACAGTGGAAACAGTGTCAGACTTTATTTTTCTGGGCTCCAAAATCACTGCAGATGGTGACTGCAGCCATGAAATTAAAAGACGCTTACTCCTTGGAAGAAAAGTTATGACCAACCTAGATAGCATATTGAAAAGCAGAGACATTACTTTGCCAACAAAGGTCCATCTAATCAAGGCTATGGTTTTTCCAGTGGTCATGTATGGATGTGAGAGTTGGACTGTGAAGAAGGCTGAGTGCCGAAGAATTGGTGCTTTTGAACTGCGGTGTTGGAGAAGACTCTTGAGAATCCCTTGGACTGCAAGGAAATCCAACCAGTCCATTCTGAAGGAGATCAGCCCTGGGATTTCTTTGGAAGGAATGATGCTAAAGCTGAAACTCCAATACTTTGACCACCTGATGCAAACAACCCACTCATTTGAAAAGACTCTGATGCTGGGAAAGATTCAAGGCGAGAGGAGAAGGAGACGACAGAGGATGAGACAGTTGGATGGCATCACCGACTCAATGGACATGAGTCTGAGTAAATTCTGGGAGTTGGTGATGGACAGGGAGGCCTGGCGTACTGCAGTCCATGGGATCACAGATAGTCGGACACGACTGAGCAACTGAACTGAAGTATTATATGGAAAAAGAGAAATCTCTGCTATCCACAAAATATTTTACAAAGATGGAAGCCTTCTATAATCTACAGTACTCAAATAAACACTGCTGCTGCTGCTGCTAAGTCACTTCAGTAGTGTCTGACTCTGTGCGACCCCATAGATGGCAGCCCACCAGGCTCCCCCGTCCCTGGGATTCTCCAGGCAAGAACACTGGAGTGGGTTGCCATTTCCTTCTCCAATGCATGAAAGTGAAAAAATAAAGTGAAGTGGCTCAGTCGTGTCTGACTCCTAGCGACCCCATGGACTGCAGCCCACCAGGTTCCTCTGTCCATGGGATTTTCCAGGCAAGAGTACTAGAGTAGGGTGCCATTGTCTTCTCCACGAAGGAATATTACTCAACCATTAAAAAGAATGAAATAATGTCATTTCCAGCAACATGGAGGAAATTAGAGATTGTCATACTAAATGAAGTTAGACAGAGAAGTATAAATACTGTATGACATCCCTTATAAGCAGACTAAAAAGAAATTACACATATGAACTTATTTACAAAACAGAAACAGATCTGCAGACTCAGACAATGAACTTATGGTTGCTAGGGGAAAAGGACTGAGGAAAATGATAGTTAGGGAGTTTGGGATGGACATATACACTGCTATATTTAAAACAGACAACCAACAAGGGCCTACTGTGTATCACAGGGAACTCTGCCTAATGTGATGTGGCAGCCTGAATGGGAGGGAAGTTTGGGGGAGAATGGATACAGGTATATGTATGGTGGAGTCCTTTCCTGTATACCTGAAACTATCCCAACATTGTTCATCAGTTATACTCCATTATATAGCAAAAAGTCTAAAAAAAAAATAAATAAAGATTAGAAAAAGCAAGGGAAAGGGCTTAATCACAACTGTAGAAGCCAGAATTAGTAATTTGTGAAAAGAGAATATTAGGAAACTGGTTTAAGCAGGCCAAGGGGTCCATGTTATTTATAGCAGCATTAAAAGCTTGGAAACTTGCAACATGATAATAGGTCCCTGAAAAGATAAGTTTTTGTGGTTGTTGTAACCCCCTCTCTTTATTATGAGATTTCAGAAGAACAATGGTTAGTGGAGCTTTATGTTTTCTGTTTCATTGATATACTCTTTTTATGTCACAGATATTAAGCACTGGTATGTGGCAGATACTTCACTCGGCATTGGTGATATACACACAATTCCCACCTTAAAGGATTTTACAATAGCTAAGACTTGTATAGTCATTTAAACTTAAAAAATGCTTTCACTTACTTTTAATTTTTCTAGTATTCTGCTTTTCTATGAACTCTTTGGGCAACATGATCTTGATATTCATGGCAATGGATTTTTTTTTTAAGGGAGTGAGTTTTCAAACATAAGGAATTATATTCTGAATGAGGTAATAAAGATTATCTTAGCCTGGGTTGCCATGACAAAATACCATAGACAACATGGCCTACCTAACAGAAGTTTATCTGCTATAGTTCTGCTGTCTGGAAGTCTGAGATCAGGATGCCAGTAGGGTAAGAATTCTGATTAGATCTCTCCTCCAGGCTATACATGATCACTTTTTGGCTGTGTCTTCACAACATGGAGTGAGAACAAGCTCTCTGATGTCTCTTATTATAAAGGCACTAATTCCATCACGAGGGCCCCACCCTCATGATCTCATCTAGACCTAATTACCTCCCGAAGACTCCATTTCCAAGTATCATTATATCAGGTTTTGGGCTTCAAAATATGAATTTTGGAAGGACACAATTCAGTCCATAGGATAGACTCAGGTGCCCCTTTTGAAAAATGTCATGTTTTGCCTTATTTGTTCAGAATTTTTAAAAATAAGTTTATAATTTAAAATTCCTTTAGACATTTCTCCAATCATATAATTTTGTCTAATAATAACCCTATTCTTACACTTTGTGTATCTTTTCTGTTCAGATTTTAATACTTAACCACTTATTTATATGTGTGTAAACTAATACTGTGATGTATGCCTTCATATGTTATATAAAATGGTATCATGGTTTATCACTTACTGTGTTTTACTTTTAGTTTTTTCAAGATTCCCTGATATATATGTATGTAATATGGATTTAGATGTATGTGTACATAACAGGGTTTCCTATTAGGGTGGCACTAATGGTAAAGAATCCACCTGCCAATGCAGGAGACACAAGAGACATAGGTTTGATTCCTGGGTCAGGAAGATCCCCTGAAGTAGGAAATGGCAACCAACATCAGTATTCTTGCCTAGAAAATCCCATGGACAGAGGCACCTAGAGGGCTACAGTTCATGGGGTTGCAAAGAGTCACACATGACTGAGCAACTGAGCACACACATAATACGATATACATAACAAGGAATCTTGAAAGTCAGTGCTCAGTATATGGTTTGTTTCTCCCATATCCAGGACCATGGGTCCAGGGATCAAGGGGTGGAAATGGAGGTGACATCACTATTACTGCGAGTGGTTCATCAGTAAAACATTTTTCTTCCTGTCCTCATCATCTTGTTTTGCTGGTCTGTAGGTCTCCAAAGGAAGGAATGCTTCCACCAGAAAATACAGCACGATTCCACTGAATTGGAAGTGAAGACGGCCACCTGGCCACTTTGGGCTCCTCATGCCTCTGAATCAACAGGGAAATATGGGCATTCCTACACTGGCTAGGAGGACTGATCCTGACTGCCAAAGGGAAGTTGGTAAGGCTGAATCCCTTTGCTGTCCACTTGAAATTATCACAACATTGTTAATTGGCTATGCATGCGTGCATTCAGTCGTGTCCGACTCTGTGTGACCCCCACGGACTGTAGCCCACCAGGATCCTCTGTCCATGGGATTTTCCAGCCAAGAATACTGGAGGGGTTAGTCATTCCCTTCTCCAGGGGCTCTTATAGACCCAGGGATGAAAGCCAGGTCTTCTGCATTGCAGGCAGATTCTTTATCATCTGAGCCACGAGGGAAGTCCATACTCCAATATAAAATAAAAAGTTATAAAAGAAATTGGACTCTTATTATAAAATTGAGGCAAGGAAGAAGATATCTGTAATGCACAAGTTCCTTTAAGGCAAAAGTCTCCAACCTTTTTGGAACCAGGGACTGATTTTGTGGAAGACAATTTTTTTCACAGACTGGAGAGGAGGGTACATTTTCAGGATGATTCGAGTCCAGTCCATTACATTTACTTCTATATCAGCTCCACCTCAGATCATCAGCATTAGATCTAGGAGGCTGGGGACTCCTGCTTTAGGGGATCTCTTAGTACTACCATGCCCTGTGGTTAAAGTGAATAGAAAACTACAACAACCCAATTGAGGCAGGATTACTAATGCCTTAGAACCTTCAGGAATAAAAGTTTGTATCATGCTACCAGGTATAGACCACAACCACCTGAAGTACTTTCTGAGAGCTAAGACAGTATAGAAGGGATGGAGCAGTAGGTAATTTCAAACACCAGTTATGGCCACATGACCAGTTGCAGAAACTACAACTATAATCATTTCGAGTATGTCTTCTTATTTTATTATGAATATATTTGTGTATATACATAACATTTTTTCTTTCCTCTCTTATCATGATATGAGATGTATTAACTTTTCATCATAGTAGTTAAGCTTTATTAACTTTATATCAGAGTAGTTGAGTTACAGAATATGAAGGGAAGACTGTCATTCAAGGATTTTGCATCATCTTCTGGTGAAAGGGTTAGTGAACTTTGGGTTTCTTACAGGATTGTTGTATCATACTAAGTAGAAGTAGACTTTAGCAATGTCTTTAGAAATTAAGTATGTTTGAAGGAGATGTGTATGGGTGCCAAATGGACAAGGGGTGGACTGCAGTGGCTATCAACATGGCTAGGCTATTGTGCCCAGCTATTTTCAACACAGTTAAGATGCTGTTGTGAAGCTATTTTTTAAAAGTGTGATTAAATCATTAGACTGAGTAAAAGAGATGACATTTTGGCTTCCCTGGCGGCTCAGAGGTTAAAGCGTCTGCCTCCAATGTGGGAGACCCGGGTTCAATCCCTGGGTCGGGAAGATCCCCTGGAGAAGGAAACGGTACCCCACTCCAGTATTCTTGCCCAGAGAATCCCATGGACAGAGAAGTCTGGTAGGCTACAGTCCACGGGGTCGCAAAGAGTTGGACACGACTGAGCGACTTCAATTCACTTCACTTCACTTCATAACATGGGGGAGCTATATCCAGCCAGTTGACGATCTTAAGAGCAAAGACTGAAGTTATTCTGGCTTAAGATTGTAGTATCGGAAACTTTGTCAGATGACTTGTCCTGAAGATTTCAGACTCAAGAATTCAACATTAATTTTAACCTGAATTTCCAGATGGCTGGCCCAACCTACAGATTTCAGACTTACCAGCCCCCACAATTATGTGAGACATTTTCTCAAATTCTGCCCCTGTATCTCTATCCATCTGTTTACCTACCTATCTTTCCATTCATCCATCCATCCATCCACCCACCCAACCCATCTATCTTCCTCACTTCCTTTCGATTTTGTTTCTCTGGAGAACCCAAATACAACCTTATATCCAGCAACCCTCATGTACCCACTTAATCATTTATATAATGATTATTTTGGATCTCCTGACTACAAAGAGTGACAATTTTCTTTCTTTTTTTCCATTCCATGTACATTTTATTTCCTTTCTTGTAATGGCTAGGAAACTCAATACAAAGTAGAATAGCAGTTTTGTTAACAGGACACTAATGGGGAAAGCCTTTAATATTTTATGACTCTGTATTTTGCTATAGATTTTTGAAGATACATTTTAGTATGAAGTTTTTTAAATTCAGTTTTACAGAAGTTTTTATAAGAAATGGTAATTGTAATTTGTCTAGCTCTTTTTCTGAATGCATAAAGAAAATCAGGATTTTTAAAAATTATATTAATGTAATTAAATACACTGACTGGCTTTCAGATACTGAACCAACGTAGCAGAACTTGAATAATCTCTTCCTTATTGTAATATTTTTTTTTTTAAATCTCACAAGATTTTGTTTTGACATCTTTTCTTTAAAATGTTTATACTGTGGTTTATTTTACTTTTATTTATTGTTTATAGCCAAGTGATCATAATTTGTATACTATTCCATATTAATTTTTTACATTTCCCTGAATTTTGGTTAATTTTTCTCATAAAATTGAAGCTATATAATTAGGTACTTAGAATTGAAACCTCTTATCACCATGGTCAATTGAACCTTCTATCATCATGAAAATTTTCTTTTCATCTCTGCTAACACTTTCTGACTTATATACCTCAATATTATTATCACTTCAGTTACTTTGTGTGTGTCTAGTTTCTGCTTATCAAATATTTTTTTTACTTTTAATTATTTTCTTAACTTTGTATTTAGCTGTGCCCCTTATTATAAGCACAGAATTGTTGCTGTTGTTGATAAATTCAGTTAAAATCTTTGACTTTGATAGGGAATTTAATGTATTAACACTGAGTATAATTACTAACATTTATGTTTAACTCTGTATTTTATAATTTATATTTTCCACATTTTTCATATACATATTTTCTCTACTTTCTACCTCTTATGGTTTGAATTCTTTTTATTATTTAATCTCAGTTCATTTGCTTAAAAATTGTAACTGGTCATGCAGGGGTACATATGTAGCTTTTTACCACCATTTAAGACTTAAACATCAAACTCCTTTTGACTTGCAACTCAGTTATTGGCTATTTTATTCAGAGAGAACCACACGACAAAAGCCAGTGAATAAAGAATCCTGTGCCAGGTACAACTGAAATAACCCAACATAAGAATGATATTTTCCAGAAACATCATATTTTATCTTAAAAAACCCATAAGATTTTCTTCACAGTGTACTAGTTTAATAGTTAAAAAATAACTTAGGTAACTTTTAATAAAAATATTTTAAAAATAAAGGAAAGCAAACAGCCCCTCTTATCTAATATAATGCTGTATCATTGTTTCAATTCTTAAAAAGGGACATGAATGCAAAGCAATTTGATCTCGCATTTTGAGATTATCCCCTGCATCAACATACTTTTCCATCTCAGTGTCATAGTATTTGAAAGAAAGAGAAGTAGATATTTACACTACACAAAAAATACATTGAGTATTTTTTACTCACTATTTTTTAAGCTGTTGGAGTAGTTATGAAACACTACCAGAAATGTGCTGGCTTTAGCAGAGATAAAAATTTGTATAATTTTGTAGTTGGGAGGGCTTCTGTCTCAGTCACTTCCTATTTAAGTAGCCAACCCCATTGCTTGGCACAGCCTCAGCACTCAGGAAATGGATATGGTTGTTGGGTTTTGTTATGATTATCTTTAGTTCTGAACTGTTCATACCTTAACAATGCCTCATGTCTTAGCCTGAGAAGAACTGTAACACAATTTTGAGGACAGTCTTTCCCTTTAGAAAAGTTACTTTCTAACCTAAAATGTTAATTGCCTGTATTTTTTAAGTCTTTTCTTCTTCCAAAAGACACAGTTAAGAAAATGAAAAGGCAAAAACAGCCGGGTAGAAACTACAACATTCTCAGACAAAAGATTTGTATCAGGAATATGTAGAGTTCTTGCAAGTTCATTACAAACAACAAAACAACAACCCAAAGGATAAACAAAAGATTTGAACAGATACTTCACAAAGTATTTTAAATGGTAAATATTCAAGAAATTCAAATTAAATGTACAATGAAATAGTACTATGCATCTATGAGAGCAGCTAAAATTTAAAAAGCTGGCTAAACCAAGTTTCTGTGAAAATACGGAGGAATTAGAACTCTCATAAGATGCTCACAGGAATAGAAAATTGTACAATCATTTTGCGAACAGTTTGGCAATTTCTTGAAAAGTTAAAAATATACTTTCCCATGACCCAGTCATTCCAGTTCTAGGTATACGCCCAAGAGCCCTGAAAGCATATGTCCACACAAGACTTATACCCACCGTTCAAATCAGCTTTATCTGTAATACCAAAAAGCAGAAACAACTCAAGCATTCCTCAACAGACTATCTGATAAACAATTTCATGTACCCAAATAATGGAATTCTATGCAACATAAAAAGGAATTAACTCCTGAGACACAAATAAGAAAAAGTTAAGCAATCTAGTATTCATGAGTGGTTCATGGTTTGAAAGAGTGACTATACAAAAATGCACAATTAATTAACCAAAAAATGCACAATTAATCAAAACAATGACATCTAAGATTGAAACAAACTGTAAGTGACCTCTTACTATGCAAAAAAAGTTGATTTCTTGGCAAATATTTTTCCATATTAGTGAATTCTGAGAATACTTATAACAACACTTACCTAAGCAAACTTATATGCAGAGTACATCATGAGAAACGCTGGGCTGGAAGTAGCACAAGCTGGAATCAATATTGCCAGGAGAAATATCAATAACCTTAGATATGCAGATGACACCATCCTTATGACAGAAAGTGAAAGTGGAGAGTGAAAAAGTTGGCTTAAAGCTCAACATTCAGAAAACGAAGATCATGGCATCTGGTCCCATCACTTCATGGGAAATAGATGGGGAAACAGTGGAAATAGTGTCAGACTTTATTTTTTCAGGCTCCAAAATCACTGCAGATGGTGACTGCAGCCATGAAATTAAAAGATGCTTACTCCTTGGAAGGAAAGTTATGATCAACCTAGATAGCATATTCAAAAGCAGAGACATTACTTGGCCAACAAAGGTCCGTCTAGTCAAGGCTATGGTTTTTCCTGTGGTCATGTATGGATGTGAGAGTTGGACTGTGAAGAAAGCTGAGAGCTGAAGAATTGATGCTTTTGAACTGTGGTGTTGGAGAAGACTCTTGAGAGTCCCTTGGACTGCAAGGAGATCCAACCAGTTCATTCTGAAGGAGATCAGCCCTGGGATTTCTTTGGAAGGAATGATGCTAAAGCTGAAACTCCAGTATTTTGGCCACCTCATGTGAAGAGTTGACTCATTGGAGAAGACTGGGAGGGATTGGGGGCAGGAGGAGAAGGGGACGACCAAGGATGAGATGGCTGGATGGCATCACTGACTCCATTGATGTGAGTCTGAACTCCGGGAACTCCGGGAGTTGGTGATAGACAGGGAGGCATGGTGTGCTGCGATTCATGGGGCTGCAAAGAGTCGGACACAACTGAGTGACTGAATTGAACTGAACTGAAGCAAACTTAGAAACTTGTACACATAAACTTTAGTGTATGTATATTTCAAATTTCAGCTATTTTCTTTTGATGCTAAGCATACAGTGAATGACTTGGTTTATTTGTAGTAGTCCACAAATATATAACATTTTTTATGATGATCTCACATGCAGTATTTATTATTTTGTGTTATGTCTAAAATATATTATATTTACATTAAAAAGTCTGACTTTGATTTCAACAATACAGTTGTAAGCAAAACTGATATTAGCAAAGTTGCACAGTAAACTGATCTCCCTCTTGTTTTTGCCTAACATCTGTTATTTGCTTCCAGACAAACATGATCCTCTCCCTGTGGCTTCCATCCATGAAGCCTCTCAACCTAATGAGACTTGCTCCTACTTCACCCCAGCTCATCCAGCACTTCATCTTGAGAAGCTGGATGCCAGAAGGCAAAGGCTGTTTCCAAATTCAGAACCCCTCCCTTGAGGTAACTGTCGAGAGTTATTAGTGCTCTGAACAAATGCTGTCAAGTTCCCACCATTTCCTACTGGATGTACTTGCTGGCCCGTGTTTGTGGTCATGGGGGCCATGTGAGCAGTGATGACAGATCAATTGTAATTATAAGTGATGTGTGTCACTCTGGAGATCTGAGTACTTAACTGTAACTTCAAGATCATTTTAGGAATCCTTTTTTCTTTTGGAATGATCACGAGAAAATTCCCTGAATGTCTGTGGTGAGTAGAAACCCTCTGTCCCCATGATGGACATGTCACATAAGAAAATATAAAACATTTATCATTTTAAGTTGCTTGAAGTTGCTTTAAGTGACTTGGTGGTACTTTGCTCCCACGGCATGAGCAAGCCTATCCTGAGTCAACTGGTATCATTTATCATATTGTCACAGGAGCATTCTCGTGGCCTTGCTTTAGTCTTTGGTTTGGAATCCATAGGAGTGACTCTAATGGTAGAATGTCTGCCATGGGACAGGGGATAACTGGGTAAATAGAAACTGTACACACACCTCAAGGCATGTTAAATAAGCAGCTACATATTCAGCACACCTGTAAATTAGTAGCTGCTGATGTTTTAACTGATGGATATTTTTGTATTTTCAGTTTCTGGCTGAGGACAGAAATACTATGAACTAAGGATTCTATCTGCCCCAAATCCTTTTCGCAGCATTTTCTTAACATTTTGATTCTCAGCTACAAAATTAGCTGGGGGAAGCTGCCGACTACAGGGTCTGCTAGTGAAGGCACAACTATGGGGGAGGCTTCTTTGCTTTCTCTTTGACAAACGCCAATTAGTTTACAATGAAGCTGGAGGAAGGTACTCTACAGTTATTCAAAGGCTTAGAAATAAAACCCCAGCATGAATATTGATAAAGTCATCCAAGCCTCCCTGAAAAAAAAAAAAAAAAAAACAAACTTTCTGAAGCTTAAGTAGGAAAAAGCATTGTAAGAGTGATGACAGCAGCTCACCAATAATTCTTTAAAATATGACTAATAGTATTGGAACAAGAAAAAAGATTTTTGATTTTGGGGTGCAGGGGAGGGAAGACACACAAACACAATGCCTGGTTTTTGATAACGGACAAATCAGATCTAACTTTTTACTATGAGAATCAGTTACCTGCCAGAAACTCTAAAGCTTTTTTTTTTAATGAACAATTTTTCAAAGACACTGTCAAACCTTTCCCTAAATAAAATGAGATTTCACATCAGCAGAGAATTAAAATATATTTACTTAAAAAAAAAAAAAAACTCAAGCAGAAGGGCATCTGATGTTTTACAGACATTCCAACACCTTCAGGAAATTTGAACTCACACCAAAGGGTCTGACAGTCATCTGAGTCTCCATCTGTACTGGAACACATGTGCACACAATGCGCCCTGAATCGCTCCAATGGAAAAAAACAAGAAAGAAAACTGGTCTTAAATTATAGAGGTCCTCTACCATTCTTCTTAACCC
Source organism: Tragelaphus eurycerus (assembly GCA_935064755.1). Lineage (NCBI taxonomy): Eukaryota > Metazoa > Chordata > Mammalia > Artiodactyla > Bovidae > Tragelaphus > Tragelaphus eurycerus. The sequence continues at coordinate 23,508,265 of CAKXYN010000025.1, read as the reverse complement.
CAGAGTCTTTGGCAGCTTGAAACAGAGTGACTTAGAGTGATCCAGTCACAAAGCTTCCTTTGCTGCTAGAAACCACAATGCTGAGCTCCAAGCAACTGCTGCTCCAAGAACACACCAACTATAAACTAAACAGCCCAGAAGAAATCCAAGACTGAGGGACAATTCGGGGAGCAAACGAGAAGAAGGCACTGCTTGTTCTGATTTACCCTGGACAGCCCCTTCTCTGTTTCTTCTAAGTTTAATTATTTGCTTCATGTTGTCAGCTTGTTACCAGGATTTCAGTTCAGTTGCTCAGTCGTGTCTGACTCTTTGTGACCCCATGGACTGCAGCATGCCAAGCTTCCCTGTCCATCACCAACTCCCTTCTCAAACTCAAACTCAGGTCTATCATGTCCGTGATGCCATCCAACCATCTCATCCTCCGTTGTCTCTTTCTCCTCCAGGATTTAGATATGCTCAAATTAATTTTTGGGCTTCCTTGGTGGCTCAGACAGTAAAGAATCTGCCTGCAATGCACAAGACCCGGGATCCATCCCTGGGTCAGGCAGATCTCCTGGAGTATGGAATGGCTACCCACTCCAGTATTCTTGCCTAGAGAATCCTATGGACAGAGAAGCCTAGCGGGCTACACTCCATGGGGGTCACAAAGAGCCAGACACTGAGTGATTTACACATACAAATTAATTTTCACAATTCTTTCTTGTAACTAAAAATATCCCTGCCATCTTCCAATCCCTGAGCTGTATAAAACAACCTTTTAATATATATTCTGGGAGTAAAACAAGTGGAAATTTTAGATTCCACTGGGGTGCAACCACTATTTGGGGGGCATGTTATTGAGATCTAATTAACTGCCATCATTTATCATAATGTTAGTATACAGATAATGTTTTATCTATTATGCATCATCTCATTTAATCTTTAAAGTAAACCTACTATGATCACCCTGATTAACAGATGAGAAAATTGAGTCTTAACAAGGCTGCTACTTGTCCAAGGTCATACAGCTCATAAACAGGCCGAAAGTGAAACTGTTAGTTGCTCAGTCATGTCTATTCTCTGTGACCCCATGAACTGTAGCCTGCCAGGCTCATGTATCCATGGAATTTTTCAGGCAAGAATACTGGAGTGCATTGCCATTCCTTTCTCCAGGGGATCTTCCTGACCCAGGGATTGAACCCAGGTCTCCTGAATTGGCAGGCAGACTCTTTATCACTGCCCATCTGGGAAGCCCCCTGGCTGGGGGACCATGAGTGAATCACGAGCATCTCATATCTTCCATTTCTGTGCCATATTGCCATGCTGTGGAGATGTATTTATCTTATATTTATAGAACCCAGATAGTATGATAGGTAGGTGTTATTGCTATGGTTATCTGTATCTGCAATTATCAGGGTCACATCACTCAAATAAATCATAACCCACAGATATGTTAACCCCAGCTCAGCCACCCAAATGACACAGAGTCCTTTTCAGGAGGTTAAATAAAAAGCCTCCACTGCAGCTGTGACTTAAAGAAGCCCCCATCCAGAGAAGGAGGGAGTGAAACAGTGAGAGTATGCCACAGTGACTCATAAAGTTCTAGTTTAAACTCTGTTCGCTCCCCCACAAATAATCCATGGCATAGTAATCCTGTTCTAAACTTTATCTTACATTTCAACAGCTCTTTGGGCCATCTCAACTGATACAGTTCAAATTTCCTGCTGGTCAGGTAGCACTAATATCTGCATTTCCCTTTTATTCCCTCTACATCATTTCTGGGCTTTCTTCACTGAGGAGCCACGTCCAGATAGGGGGTGAAAATTGAAACTGGAGCGCAGCGGTGGGGGCGGCAAAGCCAGGAGCATGGAAGGACTCATTAATCAGGGATCCAGAGCTGCCACGGATGAGAATCTGGGACCCGGGCATATTCTTCCCCTAGGGGGAATGTGGAAATGCTTGGCTTCTTTCTTTTCTCTTTTCCTGTGGTGCCTCAAAAAATGTGCAAGCTCTGGCTCCTAGCCAGTGGGGTGATTTCTTTGTTTAAAGGAAAGTGTAAAGTATTTTCACATTAAATGAAGAACTTCAGACATCTCCGGGCATCTGTCCTTTGAGGGCTTGTTAAAATTCAACAAAAGCCCATTTATACTTTAAGAGAACCTCTTCTTCCTTTGCTGGGTTGCCTTGGGGATTTTCATTTCTTTCTGCAACACCACTCTATTTTGTCTTAGCTCTTCCTCTCGGAGGAATTATGGCTACATTTTTTATTTTTAAACCCTCAGATCTCTCCTGTTCTTTTAAAATCTCATCTATGTTCTTAGTATTCATCTTTAACAAAAAATCTAAGATATATGAGTTGATTTTAACTGCCTCCGTTCACTTGTTAGGGGTGACAGAAACATTTGTTTCTGATTTTTGAAATTACGAACATCACAAGAGATTTACTAAGAAACTCGCTTTCCCTGAGTTTGTGAGTTTTCATTCCAAGTTTTGTAAGACTCCTATATATCTTCAATTTTCACAAGGGATATCAGGAAATAATTTTAGGAGGAAATATCCAATTTAAAGTTAATCCCTGTCACCTCTATTTATCTGGGAACACTCATATATCTTGCTTTTTGGGTGGTGAATAAAAAGACTCTTCACCAGAGTGAAGAAGAATGTAAATTATGGGAAGTTTAAGTTTCATTCACGGCCATGTGCCTATTGGCCTGTAAAGTGCCTCACACACATTAGATACTCAGAAACTGTTGTTTGAAGAAGTAAATGAATGCATTTTCAAATAATAAAATATTAAGCCTTAAAAAGGTTTGAATTGGCTCTTTTGTCTCTTATAATTAAGCACTTGAACTTTTTCTCTAGCACCAATTATACATTAATTCACAGTGAACTATAAACCGTAATACAAGGAGATCAAACCAGTCGATTCTAAAGGAAATCAACCATGAATATTCACCAGAAGCGCTGATGCCGAAGCTGAAGCTCCGACACTTTAGCCTACGGGTGAGAAGAGCTGACTCGCTGGAAAAGACCCTGAGGCTGGGAAAGACTGAGAGCAAAAGGAGAAGGGGATGACAGAGGATGAGACGGTCGGATGGCATCACCGACTCAATGGACATGAGTTTGACCTAACTCCGGAAGATGGTGAAGGACACAGACCCCGTACATGTTGCAGTCCATGGGGTCACAGAGAGTCAGACGTGACTTAGCAGCTGAACAACAACCTTACAGGACTCATAGAAACACAGCTTTTCTCACAAAGAGGGTAGATTGCTGCTGTATATCTAGGTCTCCTTGGGTACAGTGCCTGTACCAGAGGCACTGTGGACAACCTGCTCAGTAGAGCACCATGGCCTCCCTGTGGCTGTAGCACAGCCATCTCGGATTGTACCCAGTGACACACGTACTTCCATATCTTCAATGTTACACGCGAAGAAGGATTAGTCTTTATTATTGTTGGAGAACTCTTCATACCAAAAGAATGTTTAAGTGAGATTACTTCCTGCCTAATTATGTTTGATTAGATCTTCTGGGATAATGAAAACTGATTATGTGCATGACCCTGGATATTTTTTTCACTACATAATAGAGAATGTAAGTAATGTCTTTCATGGAATTTAATTGATTGAAAAACTACTTGTTTTAATTCTATGGCAGATTTTCCATGAACATTTTTGGGGAAAGCTTTACAAGTGAAACTGAAAATTGTTTGAAATAAGTCTAGATAATAGATTATATAGAATAGACTGATAGCCTAGATAGATAGACTGTTCTGTTTAGACTTATTTCAAATAAATAATTTTCAGTTTCACTTGTAAAGCTTTCCCCCCACGAATTGTCACATCTATCTATCCTATCCAGGGCTTATCTGGTGGCTGAGATAGTAAAGAATGTGTCTGCAATTTAGGAATGGCAGGTTCAGTCCCTAGGTTGGGATTCTCCAGAGAAGGGAACAGCAACCCACTCCAGTACTCTTGCCTGGAGATTCCCATGGACAGAGGAGCCTGGTGGGCTACAGTCCATGGGGTCGCAAAGAGTCGGACATCACTGAGCAACTAACACTTTCACTTTCAACCTGAGCATGCGTGCTCAGTCGCTTCAGTCATGTCCAGTTCTTTTCGATTCTATGGACCATAGCCCACCAAGCTCCTCTGTCCATGCGATTCTCCAGGCAAGAATACTGGAGTGGATTGCCGTGCCCTTCTCCAGGGGACTTTTCCCACCCAGGGGTTGGACCCAGGTCTCCTGCATCTTCTGCGTCACAGGCAGATTCTATACCACTGAGCCACTGAGGTAGCCCTTCATCCTACCTATTATCTACCTAATCTATTTATGAGATGAGCAGCCAAGGCTGAGAACCACCCCTGTAACTGCAGTTGGTTCTTCCTTGAGGACACTGCTTCCTAACAGGTGGCTCTTTTCCACACTCTCCTATCCCTGGGCCTGTATATGGGCCATGCACTTGTCCCTTGTCATTATTTCTCAGCAATTCTTTCTCCTTCATCAATTCTTCCCACTTTAAACCTCATGCTGTGAGAGCTCATGTTACCTTTCCCTGTTGCACTCATTTGCTGGCTGCTAGGTCACTTCCCTTTTTTTCTTTTGGAATTTAATTCTTAAAGGTCACTCTCTCCTAAACTACTCCTGTCTTAATTCTTGCTGATTTCAAAATCTATGTAGATGCTCCTTCAGTCTAGCTTCTTGGTGCCCTGCCCTCCTCTCCTCTAAAATGATAGCCTTCCATATATGTAAGACAGACAGTACTAAGGTTAGACCATATAGTTTCTTTTTACTAACAACTCTTAACTTCCTTATGGTTTTTCCAGTAGTCATGTAGGGATGTGAGAGTTGGACCATAAAGAAGGCTGAGCACTGAAACAATAGATGTTTTCAAGCTGTGGTGCTGGAGAAGACTCTTTAGAGTCTCTTGGACAGCAAAGAGATCAAATCAGTGAATCCTAAAGGAAATCAACCCTCAATATTCATTGGAAGGACTGATGCTGAAGCTCCAATACTTTGCCCTGATGCAAAGAGCTGACTCATTGGAAAAGACCCTGATGCTGGGGAAGATACAGGGCAGGAGGAAAAGAGGACTTTGAGGATGAGATGGTTGGATGGCATCACTGAGTCAATGGAAATGAGTTTGTGTAAACTCCGGGAGATATTGAAAGACAAGGAAGCCTGGTGTGCCGCAGTCTATGGGGTCGCAGAGTCAAATATGACTGAGCAACTGAACAACAGCAACTTAACTTCCCAAAATTACATTTTCAGGAATCTCTCTCCATGACTATTATTTTTTGCCTTTCCAGTTCATGCTTATACATCATGGGGGCCAAAATCGATTGATGATACCACTTTTTAATTGTCACCCTTATGATTCTATGAACTATCTTTCTTATTCACCTACCTTATATCTCATGACCCATCATTTTAATTTCTTCCTCTCTCCCTTTCCTTCCCTATTTTCCTGCCTCTCTCCCTCCATCTCTCTCTCCTTGATTACATTTGTCTTGCAGAATTTCACCTATGGTTAATCCATGGTTAAATCCATCTCTCTGCCTACTCCACATCTGTTCCCATACAGCTGAATATGACTGCAGAAAAACACAACCATAACAATTGTCTTCCTTTAAATTTATGACCTCTAATCTCAAGTGGGCTCTTAATGTTGCCTGGCAATCATATTATATTTCCCTAGTCCATTCATTCTTTCACTCTCCCTGAAAAATAATTCCTACTCTTGCTTCTCTCCTCAAACTCATGATACTTCTTAAATCCTAACTCTTAGCTGATGACCTTCCTTTCAGACAAAATAGAAACAAACAGAAGAGAGCTTCCACAAGGTCCTACCATAATAACTAACCACCGCCTTGTATCTGTTCTCTGGACTGTCGGTGATTTAAACTCGTTCCTATCTAAAGACAGTTCCTCCACTGGGCAGGAGACTGTTTGCTTACTCTCCTACTTCTAGACATTGTTGTCACTCTTTATTTTCCTCTACTTCCTACTAGATCATGTATAACAAACATCCACTATTACTCCTGTCTGAAAAAAGAAAAGGATATTATTGACTATCATCCCATTCAGCTAGCACTTAATTTTTCATTTCCTTTTATCTGAAAAAAAAAAAAAAAAAAGGTTTCAAAATGTTGTCTAAATTCTTCTCTCTTTTCCTATCATTCTTTCTTATAGCCTCTCCAGTCAAGCTTTGGAACTCATCACACTAATGAAATTTTTCTTGTCTAATCACCAATGAATTCCATGTTACTAAATCCAAATCAGTTCTTGTTCATCATCTCATTTGACTCGTCATCAGAATTTGATACAGTTGACCACTCCCCATCCTCCTTGAAAGTTTCCTCATGTGGACTGCAGGATACTACGGTCTTCAGGTTTTCTCTTTTCCTCATTGGCTGCTTCAGCTAATACTCCTTTGAGGGTTTCTCTTAATCCCCCGACCAGAAATCACTGGAGTGATTCAGGCCTAAGACCCCAGAGCCTTCTCTCCCTACACTATTTTGGGTATCACATCTCTTTTTTAGATGATTTCAAAAATTATTTCTCCATGGACAACTCCCCAGATGGATAACTGCATCCTGGACCTCTTCTCTAAACTCAACATCTCTCTGTTTAGATATCTAATAGGTATCTCAAGTTCAGCAACTCCAAAATCATGCTCTTACCATTCCCTCCAAATCTGTTCTTCATAGACTCTTCTCCATATCAGTAAATGACAAATCCACATTTCATTTGCCAACACCCAAATCTCTAAATTTTTCTCCTCATAATTTGCTTTCAATCCATCACCAAGTACCACTCAATCCACCTTTAAAATACATCTATAATCCAACCATCCATATTTACTTCATCTGTATCAGCTTAGTCCAAAGCATCATTTTTTGAATGAATAATTGCAGCTAATAGTCTCATTTCTGCCTTTTTCACTCCGACAGTTTATTACCAATATAACTGACTTTCAAATCATAAATTCAAACATGTCACTGTTCTACATAAACCCTCCAAAGGGTTCTCATCTCACTCAGTAAAAGCTAAAGTCCTTACAGTGGTCTACATAATCTGGTTCTGGTGATGTCTCCATGGTCAACTTCACTGGTTGCTCCATTCTGGTTATACTGGTTGCTCCATTATGCTCCTCCTCTTACACTCCATGAATGATCTACCTTCAAAGCTTTTGCATTCATTTTCTCAGCAAAACCATTTTATATCATAAATACACATGAATGGATTTTTGTCTGTTTCTATTAAAGTATAAATAGCATTTTCAGAGCAGCATTCCCTGGCCACCATATTTAATAAAATTCCATTCCCTATTCCTCTTATATATTTTTCTATAATTTCTATCAATATCTAGCTTACTATATGTTTTATTTATTTTATCTTTTACCTATCTCCTTCTAGGAGAGTATGGGTTTCATTCTGGTGTGTTAACTACTCTACTTCCAGGCACTAGTGCATATTTGTTGAAAAAAATGAATGAGTGAATACAACAATGCTTATGATTATCAAATGGCAGAGTATTGATATATTAGGGTAAAATGACTGCAAATGAGAAAAAGAGGGGAAAAAGCATCAAGTATTTTAAATGATAACATTAAAATGAAAGGCCCTTACCTAAGAATTATGTTATTACTACATTCAAAGAGCTAAAACCTAAGTACTGATTGTGTAAGATCCTTTCCTATATTTACAGCTATACAGTTTGAGACTCATGGTTACCAAAAATTGTTCTTCATAAGAATCTGATGGAATGTTAAGGTACAGTTCAATGAATCTCCTAACATCCAATAGTTCAAATCAATTTGTACAGAAGAGAAAACTTACGAGACTCTACTAGCCATCACAAAAATATAAGAAGATTTAGACCATCTATCTCATTTAGTGATCTTCATTAATTTAATGATGTTATTCTTTTATGGTCTAAAATGTAAAACCTAAACCTTTAGGGCCAAAATGAAGTACCATATGAAGTGGGGAAACCTGTCACCCTTGATGGAGATTTGCACTTGGATTTTACATAGAACACTGGACAATTCCACTAGCTTTCACACAGTCCTCTTTACTGTAATCAATTATTAGCACTTCACATGCTTGTGGGCTTTTATACCAACCACACTGTTAACTAGTCTGAGCTTCCTCTCCTGCCAGTAACTATAGAGTTACTTCTGAAGATCTGATCCTTTTTTTTTTCTTTTTTTTTTCCCAGTGAGTGAAAAGCAACCAGAGACAGCTTGAAGAATTCCAAATGCTGTCAAAAAAAAAAAAAAAAAACAAACCACCAAAAAACCAGACTGAATTAGCCAAGGGAGGAGAAGGGAAGTGGAAAAGAGCAGTCACACGAGTTCATGGGCCTGGCTTTTTATCATGCCTACTCTGGGGGCCACATCAGTGGCCTTGCCTTCGTGCCAGAAGCAGTGCAAGTCATAATTAGAATATGGAATATTGCAAAGAAAGGGGAAAAGGCCCCATCTGTGCAGCCACTTTAACTACAAGCCCAGAACCTGTTTTATAGCCGAGGCACAAAGACCGTATTAATACATGTGGTTAGTTCCTTCTCTATATATACTGTGGATTCATTGTGTCTGCTTTTCCTAGGTGGAGCAAACACAGACATACAATATTTTGTTCTCTTTTTGCTGTTACACTTCCTTTCTCGCCAGATGCAGCAAACCCCTTCCTAAGCCATTCTGTCTGTACTGCTCGGCACGCTGACACCCATCAGCTTGCAAGTGAGCGGGGCTGTCAGCACTGGATATTTTCTCCTCCATTGTCACTGGTCTAATGACATCCTCTGGTTTATGTGCTTTTCTCTCCAACACCAGCATAAGCTAGAATAACTCACTCAGTCTGGGTGTGAGGCACTTCTCCTATAATTCATGCCAAGAAAAGGAAATCCCTAGACTTATGGACAAATAGTGTAGCATATGTATGGAGCACTCAGCAGTCTCCATGTGTAAACTTTCATTTAATATAATGAAATAAAGCATTTCAATGTACATAGTGCTTGTTTTTTTCCAGATAAAGAATTAGGGATGAGAGATATTAGATAAATAGGACCATTATTCCCAGTACCACCTTGAGAGTGAGAGTTTTACATATTTAGGTGGATTTTAGAGTCTAGAATGCTGTGGGAGCTTAATAAATGACTATTAATTATTATTTAAGTACAAATGTTGACTGAGTCATAAGGTTAATGAATGCCTTTGGGAATATTCTTTAGATAACAGTAATATATCCAGACTTGCTGTCAGGGTTTGAATATGTGTGCTTACTCCAGTATCAGCATGAAAATACCATACACATTTTTTTTTATTTCCAGAGGCCAGTGGTGCCCAGCACTCAGTAGGTATCTCCAAATATGCTTTAAACAGTTGAACTGAATTTCCTGGATTTTTATAACCTCTATGGGTTTTTGTTTTGGCAGCTACAGCCAATTGAGAACTGTTTTCTAGCTGCTGTCAACATAAATATATGAAAGTATTAGTGGCTTAGTTGTGTCTGACTCTTTGCAACCCCATGGACTGTAGCACACCAGGATCCTCTGTTTATGGGATGTCCCAGGCAAGAATACTGGAGTACGCCGCCATTCCCTTCTCCAAAACATAAATACTTAGGAGCAATGATTTAGGATTCTGTTCAGCAGTTCTTGTCTATGGAAGTTACTTCTCTTCAGAATTTTTCTTTGTTAGAGTAAGAGAGGTCATTAGAATCAGAGAAGTCCAAGTTTCAAGGCACATTGTTATGTGTGATCTACCTCTAATGTATTTATTTGGATTTTTATCTACTAAACTTAGTACAATTCTTTGTAGCTAGCTTCAGTAACAGTAATTTTGAAGCAGAGATGTTTGTTTAAACCCACGTGTTTTGTATTTTAAAGTTGATACCATTCTGTCTGTAATGGTCAATGAAGGGTAAAAAGGAATGGAAACACTGAGCCACAGCCCACCTTAACAATAATCACAGACTGTAGTAGTTCTGCCTCATCTAATGTGGAAATCATCATATAAGAATAGCATAATTACACAAAAATGGAGCCAGCTAACAACAAAAGGGAAGAAAAAAAGTAGGACAAGACATAATTAAGATTGAAACAAAGTTTGTTGAGAAATTCCTACAAAGATTTGGATAGAAAGATCTGTGAGAAAGATCACTTAAATTGTTATGTCTGCTATGGTTCTGAATTTTGAAATTGTTTTCTGAATTTGGATTAGAACTTTTGTTGATTTGGGCCTGAGGGCTGATCTTATATTTCTAGAATCTCTACCAGATGACTTATCTCTTCCAGTTCTTTTTTTACTATTTTTAAAGAGAATTTCTTAAACAGTTAACCATGTCATAAATGGATATAATTTTGTGCTTGCTACAGAATCATTTTCTTACTATTGTTTCTTAGTTAATGGGTCAAAATAGTCATGAAGAGCTTGTTATGTGCTGGCATTGTGCTAAGCAAGCTCCCTTCATTTACATTAATAAATACAAAATCTTAAATAATCAACATCCGCCGCTGCACCCCCCCCCCCCCACCGCCCCACCACAGGGCTATTAGGTTAAATACAAAAATAAGAAATTACAGGTGACTTCAGCAAGCTGGCAAAATAGGAGGTTCCTGGCTCCTTTGTGCCCTCAGCAACTATAATCTGGCAGCCATCCACAGATAAAAGTATCTTTGTGGGAACTTTGGGATCCACGCAGGAGACTGTGAAACTCCAGTGGAGTCCAAGACTGAGGAGGGGTATTTTGAGAAGGCAGGCCCACGCCCAGGTGGCTGACTCACCAATCATGGTCCTGGATGCGTGCATGCTCAGTCATTCAGTCATGTCCAATTGTCTGCAATCCCATGGACTGTAACCTGCCATGCTCCTCTGTCCATGAAACTTTCCAGGCAAGAATACTGGAGTGAGTTGCCATGTCCTTTTCCAGAGGATCTTCCCTACCCAGGGACAGAACCTACCTCCCCTGTGTCTCCTGCATTGGCAGGTGGATTCTTCATCACTGAGTCACCTGGGATGCCCATGGTCCTAGATACAGACCCAGAAATAACTCCATCTCCTGTGGAACTGGCTTAACTGCAACCCCAACTGGCCTTGGCTCTGCTGCCAGGACCACCCACCAGGGGACCCAGCAGGAGTCATGCCCATAGGTGCCTTGGATAACAGGCCTGCTGACATTGGTCCTGGGTATGGTCCTGTGACCTGACTCCAGCCTCTCTTAGCTAAAATCTGGAAGCAATTCTGCCCATCTGTTCCCCATACTCATCCCTCCTGAGGCAGGCCGCCACCCTCAATCTGATAGCAGATCCAGAAATGGCTCTATCACTGAACCTCAGCCTCTCTAAGCTATGGTCTCACAGAAGTCCTGCCTGCACAGAGACTTGATGGGAGAAACACTTGTCTTTGCTCCTGGAAGCAGGCCCACTGAACTCCAACCAACTGCAGAGCCTAAAACAGCCCTGAGGTACTGGCATTAAAACAGACACTAGACCAATAGAAGAGAACAGAGAACCCAGAAATAAACCCATGCATAAACAGTTAACTAATCTTTAACAAGTGTGCCAAGAATACACAGTGAGGAAAGGACAGGCTCTCCAATCAGTTGTGTTTGGGAAACCCAATATCCACATGAAAAAGAATAAAACTGGACTCTCATCTTATACCATACACAAAAAATGAAACTGAAATGTATTAAAAACTTAAATATAAGAACTGAAACTATAAAACTCTTACTAAAAAATGCAAGGAAAAGATTTTGACATTGGTCTTTTCAATGATTTTTTTGGGTAGCACACCAAAAGCATGGCAACAGATGCAAAAATAAACAAGTGGGACTACATCAAGCTAAAAAGCTTCTGTAGAGCAAAGGAAACAGTAAACAAAATGAAAAGACAGCCTATAGAATGGGAGAAAATATCATCCTTCCATGTATCTAATAAGGGGTTAATGTAAAAAACATATAAGAAACTTATACAGCTAATATAAAAAACAACATGATTTAAAAGTGGAAAAAGGACCTGAATAGACATTTTTCCAAAGAAAACATACAAATGGCCAAAAGGTATATGCAAAGGTACTCAACATTACTAATTCTGCGGGAAACGCAAACCAAAGCCACAATGAGCTTTCACTTCATACCTGTTAGGATAGCTGTTATCAAAAAGATTTGAGATAATGAGTATTGGGGAGGATGTAGAGAAAAGGGAACATTTTTACACTGCTGGTGGGAATGTAAACTGGTGCAGCCATTATGGAAAACAGTATAAAGGTTTCTAAAAAGATTAAAAATAGAAATACCATATGAACTACCAGCAATCTCACTTCTGAGCATTATCTAAAAGAAATAAAATTAGTTATCTCCAACAGGAACCTACCCTTTCATGTTCACTGAAGCATAATTCACAATAGCCAAGATATGGCAACAACTTATGAGCCCGAGAGATGGCTATGGATAAAGACATGAGGTGGGTGTACATATATATGTAAATATTCATTCATATACACACACATACACACACACACACATGGGATATTATTCAGCCATAAAACAGAAGGACATCCTGCCACCTGTGACAACATGGACCTTATGCTAAGTGAAATAAAGTCAAACAGAAATATAAATACTGCATAATCTCATTTATACGTGCAACTGCAAAAAATTGAACTCATAGAACCAGAGAGTGGAAAGGTGGTTGCCAGAGGCCAGGGGAAAGTCAGGAGAGCTAGTGAGAAGGTACAAATATTCAGTTATGAGATGAATTCATCAATATGATAACTATAGTTAATAATACTGTACTGCATAAATGAAATTTGTTGAGAGTAGATCTTAAGTATCCTCAACACACACACATATTCTCACATTTGGTACAAACATCACTTCTGATATGGAATATTTAAAAGCCAGTGTGCCACTTCCATCTCTTTTTGACAGCAAATTTGGAGGCTGTGTTTTGGTCTATATTCTGAAGTCACCATTTGGTGGAGTTTTGCTCTAAAAACTTTTTATCTTCTTTAGATTTTATGATTGATAAATAAAATTTTATTATGTGAAGTCATTGATATAACAAAGTTTTTTTAATTAATGCAAATTTCCCAGCTATATTGACTAATGAGTCCTTTATATATAATTACATAAGTAAAGCATGTATCAGATCAGATCAGATCAGTCGCTCAGTCATGTCCGACTCTTTGCGACCCCATGAATCGCAGCACGCCAGGCCTCCCTGTCCATCACCAACTCCTGGAGTTCACTGAGACTCACATCCATCGAGTCAGTGATGCCATCCAGCTTTCTCATCCTCTGTCGTCCCCTTCTCCTCTTGCCCTCAATCCCTCCCAGCATCAGAGTCTTTTCCAATGACTCAATTGTTTGCGTGAGGTGGCCAAAGCACTGGAGTTTCAGCTTTAGTATCATTCCTTCCAAAGAAATCCCAGGGCTGATCTCCTTCACAATGGACTGGTTGGATCTCCTTGCAGTCCAAGGGGCTCTCAAGAGTTTTCTCCAACACCACAGTTCAAAAGCATCAATTCTCCGGCGCTCAGCATTCTTCACAGTCCAGCTCTCACATCCATACATGACCACAGGAGAAACCATAGCCTTGACTAGATGAACCTTTGTTGGCAAAGCATGTATATATTAATTTTATTCCCTCCCCTATGCTATGCTATGCTATGTCACTTCAGTCATGTCTGACTCTGTGTGACCCCATTGACAGTAGCCCACCAGGCTCTCCCGTCCCTGGGATTCTCCAGGTAAGAACACTGGAGTGGGTTGCCATTTCCTTCTCCAATGCATGAAAGTGAGAAGTCGAAGTGAAGTCGCTCAGTTGTGTCCAACTCTTAGGGACCCCAGGGACTGCAACCCACCAGGCTCCTCTGTCCATGGTATTTTCCAGGCAAGAGTACTGGAGTGGGATGCCATTGCCTTCTCCATTCCCTCCCCTACTAGATTCGAAAAACAACACATGGGACTTGTCTTTAAATACTCAATAGCTAGGCATAATCAATGCCTTATATATAAAGAACAGTGGTTGAATGCTTATATTAGTGGAAAAAAACGAACTGAAGCCTATATATTTTTTCATATATATGTATACATATATTTTTTCATGAAAGTGAAAGTCGCTCAGTCATGTCCAACTCTTGGTGATACCATGGACTATAGCCCACTAGGCTCCTCTGTCCGTGGAATACTCCAGGCAAGAATACTGGGTAACCACCCTCTTCTCGAGGGGAATCTTCCTGACTCAGGGATTGAACTCAGCTCTCGCGCACTGCAGGCAGACTCTTAACCAAGATGTGGCTTTCCTGGTCCCTCTGTCTGTCTCTTCTTATTCACAGTCTAACCAATCCTCCCTCTCTATTCAGAAATTCTTGCCTATTATACCAAGGAAGATTTAGCTTCATCATAAAATTATCTAGGTTCTCCTAAGAGCTTAAAAATTGAGAAAAAAAAGTCCACAAAGACTCGTGGCTCATTCCTCTTTCCTGCCCTACATCTTTACTAAAATAATTACATATAGAGCTGCTTGCCTGCTTGACAGGGAAAGGAGAAAAGAAGCTAAAATCTCAACAAGGCATCTAAACCTCTAGAGACACCGATTCTCTGCCAAACTGTATTCCCAACAAGAAACCTATTTATCTTCTATATATACGCACAAACACATAGACACACACATGTGTGTGTATTATGTATGTATGTATTTATAAACATACCGTTGTTGTTTTGTATTAAATAGGTATTCCAACAATTCAGGTAGACTAGCTCTCTTTCCAATATCAGAAATGATAGTTTATATAACTTAATAAAGTCTGTTACCATGTAAAAGTAACCTCACAATACCTCATGGTTTTAGGATAGAACCAGTACTCAGACCCTTAGAAATATACTGCCGATTCAAAAATAGTTGCGTTAGGAAGTCCTATGAGAAACTGACCAGATTTGTTTTTCAGATATTATACTATTTTCTTGGCCTCTGATCTTGGGGAAGTGTTGGCACATGGCTCCAGTTCCTGCTCTTCAGATTTGCTTCCTGAATGGAGACACCCCGGGCACTGTTTTCCTTTGTTCGGGTGGCCAATTATGTTGCAGGGTGGTACTCACAGGGCAGAACACTTTTATAGCTACTTGTTTCAATCTGGCCTGCTCTGCAAGCCTTTGTTCTACTTGCGGTCAGTGAACCCAAATTCTGGAGAGGTTAGTTTCCCACTCGTACTGCCCACCCAGGCAGGGAGCTTGAATTGAGCCTTGGGTTTCCCTGTCAATCTCATCTTTTTCCATTTGCTTTTACCCTCCTCTGGTTCTGAGCTGAACCCAACATGGTTTTCCCTTAGTGAACTGTTGTGTTGTTCTAGGCATTAATATCATTGTCAGCACAGTTGTGTGAACAAGTTTTATTGGTTATTTTGGGGTTCTTCTGCCAGTAGGAACACTAAGTCTATAATAGCAATCAAATGCTTTGGACAACTGTTCATTCCATACTTGTCACTCGCCAATTCAACTGCAGAGGATTTCAAATTTCTATTTAAAGATTTAAAATATTCAGATTTATTTTCAAATTTAAAGATTTGAAGAACATAAATAAAAATACGAAAATAGTAAGTTTAATTTATAACCCCATTACTCAGAAATAAAGAGCTAAATTTTGATATACTTTTCAGTCCTCTTTATTTCTTAGCATTTATTAATTCTACATATACCTGAACACATATGCACACATACCTAAACTTTTTCAAAGCTTAAATTGTAACTTATAAATTTTAAAATTATATTACAAAAATTTTCAGTCTTCAATTATTGTTACATATGAGTCCTAATAATTAAAACAATTTACATATGATTTCTAATAATTAAAACAATTTGAGTTACTTTATATGCAAACCATCCACTTTTCCATGAACATATGGAATTTTTCTCACTTTCTGCTATTCTGAGTACTTTCAGATTGACTGTCCTTATATATCTATTTGTGCATGTATAATAATTTACACAAGATCATTTTCTAGAACTGGGTTTTCTGGGCAAAAATGCAGATAAATGTTCATGTATCTTGGTTTACTATTCCAGGTTTCTTTTCTACAAGGTTTGGGAAAGTACATCACACCTTTTATAGCATTATTAATTATTGTTTTTAACCTTCATTAGATATTAAAGTTACATGTAATTATAAATATGATTTGCCATTTTTGAATAGTAGTCTCATATACTTGAGTTTGAGATTCAGTACTTTTCTCTGATTATGATATTCTTTATTCCTTCACCTTTCACAATTTTCTTTTTCCTTCAAATTGTTTTCGTTTTCTGTTTGTTTCGATCCCTTCCCTTTCACATTAGAGGCTTTCCTAAAATGCTTGCTAATCCTGGTTTCTTTACTGCATTTAGGATGGAAGGGCCTGAAAGCTGATTAGAAGCCCTGTGCTTGTGATGGGACCTTCGCTCTTGAGATTGACAGTAAGGGGATCTGACTGGGCCATGTGTCCTCTCTGCACCAGTGCCTTTAGTCCCCTTCTTTGGGGCTGTACACATTTCCCACTGAAAAACTCTCTAAGGCCCTACCCAGAAGTTAAGTCCTGGCTGTAGAAGAGCTGTAAAAAGGCAAAGGCACTTGAGGAGGAAGTCTCATTATGTAGTTGGCATGTGTACCCTTGATGCCCACGGGTTTTGTTTTTGTCATATCACGCTTGCCCTCAACTTTTCCTTGTATCTCTCAGTCCAGAGATCCTGTCTGTCAATTTTCCGTGGAGTGTGAGACAATGAATAGGGTGAAGGAGGGGCAGTTAGGGGAAAGAGTGGGAAAGGAGATAGGATCAGACAACTGTTTTTCAAACAGCTCTCATCCAACAGCTCTTTTGTCAGCCTCGCCCTCACTGCGGTACCTGTGGACATTGGCTCTTGAGTTTTTTGAAGACTGTGGTGTAGATCAGGCCATGGCCTCTCATTCATGTTTCCCAGGCTTCAAAGCCCTGTCACTATTGTCTCTACTCCTACTTTCAGTATCCTTATGTGTCTATGTCTTTTAAAATAATCACTTTAGTGATACTACAATAGAGTTTCAAGATTCAGCAGTAATGGATAGCCCAAAGATACATTTGAACTTAGGTATTTCTCTTACAACAGCATATGTTCAATAATACGTTTTTTTTTTTTTTTTTCCAAAGCAAATGGAGAATTTTATAATTTAAGGAGTTTAACTCATTAACCTCCATTATTATATGCAATATGACCAGACATACTTTAGTAACTGTTTTGTGTATCCTATTTATACTACCTTCCTATTTCTTTTTGCCTTTTATTTTTCTTTCATTTAAAATAATCTATTTATGGTTTCTGGAATGGGTTGCCATGCCCTCTTCCAGGGGAACTTCCCAACCCAGGGATCAAACCCAGGTATTCTACATTGCAGGAAGATTATTCATCTGAGCCAACTAAGCACATTTATATTATGTTCCTGTTTCTTTTTTCGTTTTATTTTTCTTTCATCTAAAATAATATACTTATGATTTCTGGACAATTATTTTACCATATATTTATAATTATAAAATCAAATCTCTTAACAAATCTTTTGACATTTTTGGTAAATTAAAAAAAAACAAAACTGAGAATGCTTTTAACCTTACTTCCCCAATGTAATTTGGCACAGACACTTGGAAAACAGTATGAAGACTTCTCAGAAAACCAAATATAGAATAACCATATGATCTAGCAATCCCATTCCTAGGCTTATATCCAGAGAAAACTCTAATCCAAAAAGATACATTCACACCCCTATGTTCATAGCAGCACTATTCACAATTGCCAAGACATGGAAACAACCTAAATGTCCATCAACAGAAGAATGGATGAAGATGTGTTACATAAATATAATGGAATACTACTCAGCCATCAAAAAGGATGGAATAATACCTTTTGCAGCAATGGATGCAACTAGAGATTATCATACTAAAGTGAAGTAAATCAGAAAGGTAAAGACAAATACCATATGATATTACTTATCTGTGGAATCTAAAATATGACACAAATGAAGGTATCTGTGAAACAGAAACAGACTCATGGGCATAGAGGCTTCTGGTTGCCAAGGGGGAGGGGGTTAGAGGAGTGATGGAGTAGGAGGCAGGGGTTAGAAAATGTAAACTATGATACAAGGAATGGATAAATAGCAAGATGCTGCTATATATAGCACAGAGAACAGTAATCAGTATCCTATGATAAAACATAATGTAAAAGTACATATATATATGTATAACTGAATCAATTTATTCTACATTAGAGATTAATACATTACAAATCATACTTCAATAAAAATTTTAAAAAATTAAAAAATAATCTTACTTCCCCATCTTCAAAGGTACAATTTGTATATGAAGGTATAATATGTATAGGCCCAAATGATGAAAGTTATCTTTGAATTATCATTGTGTCAATTTTTTTTCAGAAACTTTCCATCTTTTTTGCATTTACTTGTACTATCATTTTTATAAACATTATTTAGACATAATTTCACTCTACAGGCTTTTATGTGATTTTTATTACACAATTTTCTAGTTCTTGAGTTTTGCTATTGATTCATTTCTGTATCAACTAGTAGTTCTTCAAGTACCTTTTTCAGGAATGCTATGAGAGTTTCTGAATTTTGTAATTATGACATATTTCTTCGGTCACTCTACACAATGTTTTAGCTCAGTATAGAATTTAAGGCTAGTGATATTGGAAAACTGCTGACATTCTTTCCTTCTAGTATTCAACTATTTTAGGTATCATTTAGTACATAAGCTCTGGTG
This sequence comes from Tragelaphus eurycerus, assembly GCA_935064755.1. NCBI lineage: Eukaryota > Metazoa > Chordata > Mammalia > Artiodactyla > Bovidae > Tragelaphus > Tragelaphus eurycerus. The sequence continues at coordinate 23,489,501 of CAKXYN010000025.1, read as the reverse complement.
TATAAAAAACAGAATATTTTCCATAATTCCTTTTGATTTCATAATCTCAATTTCTCATCTGACCATTCCTTAGGTCAGGTGAAAATCTCAGTCCTTTCTGAAATACTCATCTTAGACTTGTTTCCTAGTTCCATATACTTAAAACCTGTGTTTGAGATTGGGGGAGGAATGGAAAGGGAAGATAACAAATGTCCTGGTTTGTCTGAGACTGAGAAGATTCCCTGCTACAAGCGGGGAAGTCCTAGGTAACTTGGGACATGTGACTCATCCTAGATGTTGGCCCCAGTCTTTGGTTCCTATGGTTTGCTTTGGGGATGACCGTTGTAGAGGATTCACAGGCTCTTAGAATTCAACTGCTTCCTGTACATGTTTGCGAGACAGGATCCTTTTACTTACCTTCCAGGGATCATGTGTACCCAATGGAATAACACAGCCAGGTATATAGCTATCTAGCTATTTATCTACCTACCTGCCTATCTATCTTGCCTGCCTGCCTGCCTGCCAGCCAGTTCTGCAGCAGAACTGCTAAAGAACAAGATGTGGCTTCCCTGGTCCCTCTGTCTGTCTCTTCTTATTCACAGTCTAGCCAATTCTCCCTGTCTGTTCAGAAATTCATGCCTATGATACGAAGGACGATTTAGCTTCATCATAAAATTATCTAGGTTCTCCTAAGAGCTAGAGGAAAAAAAAAAAGTCCACAAAGATTTGTGGCTCATTCCTCTTTGCTGCCCTACATCTTTACTAAAGTGGTTACATATAGAGCTGCTTGCCTGCTTGACAGGGAAAAAAGAAAAGAAGCTAAAATCTCAACAAGGCATCCAAAGCTCTAGAGACACTGATTCTCTGTCAAACTGTATCCCAACAAGAAACCTATTTATCTTCTTAACATTGGGATTTATTTTAAATTTAAAAAATATTTTAACAGAATATTGGAAGCCCCTTTGAGTTGCAGATTTAGATTTCTTGTCAACTCAGCAAAAATGGTCAATTATCAACCCAGTAAAAATAATTAATTAGCTACCAGCCTGATTTAGCTTATGTTTCAAAGCACCATGAGCTCATGTAAGTGTAACCTTTGTTCTTAAGGATCCTTCGGTCTTAATAAATTCTATTTACTTATATGAACACAGTTATGCTTTTTGCTCTTTGAAAAACATGTACACAATGAATATAACAAAATCAAAGTAATTTTTCTGTAACTGATAGTCCTATACTCTCCCCAGGATGTTGTAAACACAACCTTGGTATACATATGATAACTCCAGACTTTTCACTACCTCAAGGGAAAGTCGAGTAAGTAACCTGAAGTTAATGGACATAAGACTCAAAGATACAGACTTTTCTTTAAAAACAGAAAATCAATCCCCTCCAACCAGTGCTTGGAAAGTTTCCCTGGGCTGTATGCACTTCCCTGCAGATCTACCTGCGTGACACTGCTAGTGCCCATCAAAGGAAACGGCCCCGGAAAGAAAGAATAACAAATACTCCTTGGCATAGTTGAGGCCACCACTCATGTAATGTTGCTTTTCCTCCTTATTGCTTTGTTTGGGGGGCGGGGGTTGACAATGCTGTTGAAATAAGGGATAGAACATCAAAGTTTACTGTAGAAGACTTCCTTATTTATGTTGCTTCTGAATCTAATCAAATAACCCTAATCTTCACTATTCTCATAGAATTTATTGATCTCTGCTTCCCAAGCTAGGAATAGTGTGACCAGGAAAAGTGCTGACTTCTGGCCATGAACATTCAGTGCACCTGTTGGCCCACGAGGTATTCTGACAATATTGAACTTAACCGTGTGTGTGTCATGACTTCTAGTCTCAATTTTTCAATTGCATTCAAGGTATATTTGTATTCAAGTTTATACCATCAATGCCTGCTACATATTTTTAATTTCTGACCATTCTTGGTATTTCATGTTGAGTTTTGTAGTATTCTGGAATCACAAAGGAAGATATGTACCTAGACATTAGTTTGCACACCTTGTTTTTTTGCAATTGATCCATGTTTGACTTTTTATTCCCCACCTCCCATTATTTTTGGCTTCGATTGGTTTCCTTAGCTTTTATTTACATTTATCACAGGTTTAGAAATCCAAGACAACTGTTAAAATGATTAAATAAACTTTGTCAGCTATGTTGCGGCTGTCTAGTCACTATACTCTTTGCCTGAATGTATTTATAAATGAATGTTTGCATCACAGCTAGCTAGTGGTCAGTGGATGCTCTGGGAGAAAGTTATTGGAGGAGAGCCTGTTTCATGTCATTTGTTTTTACTGGAGGCTGTTTACTATGGCTTCTGTTTGGTAGTCTCTTTTGGAATCCAGAATAACAATGTTAAGACTAAACTGATCATTAAAAACATTTAGACACAGACATAACTCACATCTCTAAGCTTCTACAGTAGATCAATCCTTCAATTCTCTGTTTGTAACAGATTTAATAGGCATGCCGTTACTCTCTTTACTACTAAGAAAGCAGATCCAATGGGGCTAAATTGTCTAAAGTAATTTAACAATTAAGAGTCAGATATTCTGACTCAAGTTTCAGTGTTTTTTCACTGTACTACTGGCTCTCAAACTATTTTGATAATAATACATTTAGGTACACAAAGTCCACTTAAACTTTCCATTTCTACTTCCTTATTGCTGGAGAAAGAAGGAGCAATTACAATAAAAATAAAATATAGTCTAAAGCTAAATTTGTCCAGAGTGGTTTAAAAGCAGAATTTATTAGAAAGCAAGAAAATCAGTTGAAAAATATGTTCAACTCAAGACTAAAACAAATGATGCCTTCTTGGACACCACCAAATTTCCAACCCATGTATATGAGTACCACTCAACAGCCAGATTGCAGCACTGCTGAATGTGTTTGGGAGCCAGACTTCATTGCAGAAAAAACCAACAGTAAATAAGAGGAATATATTATTTTTATTTATAAATATTACATTTAGTAAGGTATAATAATTCACTTTAAAGAGTTATTCTAGGTTATACATAAATACATACTTGCATGGAGTTGACCATTATTTGGTCATAAGCACAGAAGAAAAAACTTGAATTTTATGTAAATTTTTACTCATCAGGGAAATTTTTTCTGCCAAAAGGAGATCATAGCCCACACCATAAAAGATCACTGCAGTGTGGTTTCTACAAAAATTTCAAACTATGTTCCTTGGAAGGATAAAATCTAGCTAATCTTATGCCAGGTTTGATCAAAATTTGGTTTTGACCAGATTAACTTGGTTTTATCATAATTTTTATATTGAGATTTAGTAAAAGATATAAATAAATAAAAAGATTACAGTCAGTCTTTTGTACCTAGAAGTTCCACATCTATAGATTCAACCAATCATGAATGGAAAACATATGTTTTAAAAAACATGTAGAAATTTCCAAAAGGCAAGATTTGAACTTGCTACATACTCTCATCTACTGACATAGCATTTACATTGTATTTACAACTGTGTACGTACTACTTACATTGTTTTAGTTATTAGAAATAATAGAGGTAATTTAAAGTATACAGGAGAATGAGCATAGGTTATATGGAAATATTATGCCTTTTATATAAAGGATTTGAAGATTTTTAGATTTTGGTATCAGTAGGGAGGGTCCTGGAACCAATCTGCTGCATATATCAAAGGACTTCTGTATTTTTTTTTTAAATGCAGTTTAGTACTTCTCACACATTTTAATGTCAGGACATGTAGAAAATAATTTTAATTGGCACACTGGCCTCATTTAGAAGTAATTTTGGGGTGATCTATGTGAAGCCTGATGAGAAGAAACATCATAGTTTCTGTACTTTCTTTATCAATAATACAAGGTCTAAGTTAATGTTTTCAGAAGTTTTAATGAACAACTTAAACTTGCTAAATAAATGTAATGTTTTTATGTCAGTTTTGATGCTTGAAATGGATCCATGCAATAATTTTAATTGATATACATTTTAAATGGTTATAAAATTGTTTTAAGTTTTGTTATCCCCCTGTAACCACACCCATAATGCAGTCACAGCCCACTAATAAGCCATGACACTTTGGTGGAAAAGCAGAGCGCTAACGCATCTTACTTGCTTCAAACTGATATTGTCTTCATACATTCTCTGCCCTCTAATAGTTTGTTATTTAATAAAGACAATACAGAAGGCAGACTGTGTGGAGTTTTAAGGAGAGTATACACATTTGTTATAACTTTCAATGCAGCTCTTCAGTCTCCCATGTGTTTTTTATTTTTCCCATTTACAGATTTTTCTCCAGTTCTAGCTCTTAAAAAATATTTATAATATTTATTGAAACTTTAGTATCATTAAAAGTTCATCTCTTTACTTTCCATATAAACTGTCACAAATCCATTTAAGATGGATGGCACTGTTATTCCACTTATGTTGCAAGGATGCTAAAGGACAGTGTGTCCAAGTTTGCAGAGCCAGGCCATGTGGGCCAGCCTTTATTCTCTTAACCACAGACTTTCAAACTGCTGCTCTCATGCCTGAAGCCTTCCAAGGGGTAAGAAACTAGCTCACTGCAGACACTCCCTTTTCAGATATCTTTGATGTTTACACCTATTTTTCTCCATGTTGAGCTAAGATTTGACTTCTAATAATTACCAAAGTCGGGCTTTCTCTATTAGGTAATGCAGAGTGATGCCTTGTTGAAGGATGGTTCAAGGCTGCCTTTTAGATACTTGGAGACAATGCTTGTCCAGTCTTAGTAGGAGCCTCTCTCATTCCTCTTGGAATGTCTGAGTCCTTTCACTTCTCTAACAGTCCACAGGTATAGACAGGGCTCTTAAGCTAAGAGACTATGACTTCCACTTAAAGTTTCCAGTTGGCTTAGTCTATTACAGAGCAAGGACATAGAGTAGCTCCTCTGTTCGGATACCTACACTTCCATTAATGAAAAATCAAACTGGCATTTTTGGCAGTTTCATTGCAATCTTGACATCAATTTTACATGGTCAGGAAAGGAAATGACCTGAATGCTTATTTAGAATCCTAAGCTGTATAGGAGTGATATTTATCACTTCACAAGGAGTGGACTGATCATGGAATGTGATGGACTGGAGGGGTCCTCTGCTGTGTTCTGTCCTTTAACCACACTCTCTATGAAGGAACGTACCCTTTCAAGTACTCCCTTGCCAACAGCAGTGACTTACGGCATCGGCTGTGCAAATGAGAGAAATTGTGTGGCCACAGTGGGAGGCGATCAGCCAAGACAAATTGGGGGAGAGAAGAGAGACTGTGAAACTGCAGGCTCTTGTTTGAACTTGGAGTTGAACGAGAACTGCCTGGGACAAAACCAGTGCATGAGACAAATGAAGGAAATAAAATATTTGGAAATGGAGTCTTGGAATAATAGGAGACTTCGAGGTCTGGCTTTTAACCAGAGCCTGAAATTAGTGGTTCTTTGGTCTAAATAAAACATTCAGTCATTATGAACTGAACAAATATGGTTAGGTCACATTCAGAAGGAGAGTCTGACTCATTCTTAAACTCCTAATTCCCTGAAAACAGTGTATACAATTTTCTAACAATGTGATTTTAATAATACTGAGGTGAAATTTTACTTGTGAATTTTCAAACCATTCTTAACAATTAAACTGAAGGTATTCATTCACAGTCTATAAAGAAAATTCCCATGCTGGGTCAGATAATCTAGAATTGTATTCCCGCAGCACCATTATTTAATATTTAATCTCTCTCTGCTCTAATTTATTCCTTTATAAATTAGGATTAATATATATGTTTCACAGAATTAAATGCAACAATTCACAGGAAAAACATTTTTGAAATATGACTTACTATTCAGATGTCAGCTATTATCATTAATATTTATGACACTATTCATATTGCTTAAAGACTCTTTTCTATATTTGAAGTTCCTCATTATTGTAAATGATTGCTAAACTGGGAATCTCCTAAAAATGCTCTTTATTCTTGTATTAGAGATTGGTAGCCAACCACCAACTCTTTCCTCTCTTCTTCCATAGCAACAGAATTGCAGTTGATTTAGTTCCTAGACATCCTGACAGATGTTCCAGTTTATGTGAGTGAACTGACACGTGCCACTTCCACGATAATTTCTTAAGTCCTGGCAGAGCTTCCTGAGTTTTTCTTTCTACTTCCCATCAGTTCTAACTTGGATATGATGGTAACACAGGGGGAGGACCCCATAGAGGATGGTGGAGAAAAAATATGAATGAAACCTGGACCTCTGAATCACTCTATAGACCAAAGCTGCCTGATACCCTGGAAGCCCCGCGCTGTGCTTTTCTGGATGGAGAACTGAACTACAGTCACTGACTCTGCTGTCTGTTTGATACAAGAGCTTAGACAATTTAAAAAAAATTACATACATGATGCTTTGTGGTATTTCCACGTTTTTTCTATGATCACAGAAAACAAAATGGGGAAAATTAGGAAATGTCCTAAATAATAAAAACTCAAATTGGCAGCATGGGATGAATAGCACTGATAATCTAAGTAAGTAAGTGAAGTTGCTCAGTTGTGTCCGACTCTTTGCCACCCCATGGACTGTAGCCCACCAGGCTTCTCTGTCCATGGGATTCTCCAGGCCAATAAACTAGAGTGGGTTGCCATTTCCTTCTCCAGGGGATCTTCCCAACCCAGGGATCGAACCTGGGTCTCCTGCATTGCAAGCAGACGCTTTAACCTCTGAGCCACCAGGGAAGCATTCTACTACTAGTTAAAGGATCAAGAAGTTTGATTTGTTTTTAACACTGGGAAAATTTAATACTTATAAAATAATTGCAAAAGCAGAGTGGTCCCCTTTACCCTTCACTCAGCTTTTTGTTACAGCATGGGGTCGCAAAGAGTCGGACATGACTGAGCGACTGATCTGATCTGACATCTTATAACTATAAAACATTTATCAAAAATCAAGAAATTAACCTTGACACATGAGTATTAACCAAAGTACAGGCCTTATTCAAATACTATCATTTAAAAAAAATACTGCTATTTTTCTGTTCCAATCTAATCCAGGATTTCTATGCTGGATTCATGCCTATGTGGTCTCCTCCAATGTGGGGTAGTCTTCAGTCTTTTCTTGTGTTTATGACCTTGACATGTTTGAAGAGTACTGGTTATTTTGTAGAAAGCCCTTCAACTTGGGTTTGTCTCATGTTTTCTCATGATTGGCTTCAGGCTAGGATTAATGAAAAGACTATCACAGAACTGATGTGCCCTTTCAGTACCCAGTATCAGGGGCTACATGAATCAGTGCTGGTAATGGCAACCTTAACCACTTGGCTATGGACATAACTGCTAAGACTTTTCATTCGGAGCTACTTTTGTCTTGTGATTACTAAATACTGTAAAGGAATACCGTGCAAATATCTTGTTTCAGCTTAAGCTTTTGTCCCACTCACTTTAGCATTCGGCTTTGGATTTTGCCTGAGGCAATTTTTAGTGTAGTGTCCTAATGGTGGTTTCTAATTTCTCTTGGTACTTTTCAATTTGTTAAATGAAACTCTTCTGCAGGGAGAGGCATTGAATTTTCCCTATTTATTTATGCAATAATTAATTTATTTACACTGTTAAATACTTACAGGTTTTTATTTTGGGAGTTTAAATCTCAAACACCCCAGTAACTTATTCTGTTGTTCAAGCTATTCAAACTTTGTCCACTGGAGATCCTTCAGTTTGGCTCTTATGCCCTTCCATATGCTGACCTCCTTCATTTTCTTTTTTCCCTACATTCCTTTACTTCTGTATAATGATCCAGGCTTATTTCATATTTTCCTGCCTCACATCTAGAGAAAATCATTTCTTCCAGGAGCTCTGTTCCTTTATTAGAGAGTGGTATTTAGAAACCCATATCTGGGCATGGAGTGAACTGATTTGCTAATAGGATGTCATTGATGCTAACCCCACTCAAAATCATGCATGCACACATGTCTACACATGCATACATACCCACAGATATTTTTCTATTTACCTGCTTTATTGACTATGCCAAAGCCTTTGACTGTGTAGATCACAATAAACTGTGGAAAATTCTGAAAGAGATGGGAATACCAGACCACCTGATCTGCCTCTTGAGAAATCTGTATGCAGGTCAGGAAGCAACAGTTAGAACTGGACATGGAACAACAGACTGGTTTCAAATAGGAAAAGGAGTACGTCAAGGCTGTATATTGTCACCCTGTTTATTTAACCTATATGCAGAGTACATCATGAGAAATGCTGGACTGGAAGAAACACAAGTTGGAATCAAGATTGCCAGGAGAAATATCAATAACCTCAGATATGCAGATGACCCCACCCTTATGGCAGAAAATGAAGAGGAACTCAAAAGCCTCTTGATGAAAGTGAAAGTGGAGAGTGAAAAGGTTGGCTTAAAGCTCAACATTCAGAAAACGAAGATCATGGCATCTGGTCCCATCACTACATGGGAAATAGATGGAGAAACAGTGGAAACAGTGTCAGACTTTTATTTTTCTGGGCTCCAAAATCACTACAGATGGTGACTGCCGCCATGAAATTAAAAGACGCTTACTCCTTGGAAGGAAAGTTATGACCAACCTAGAAAGCATATTCAAAAGCAGAGCCATTACTTTGCCAACAAAGGTTCGCCTAGTCAAGACTATGGTCTTTCCTGTGGTCATGTATGGATGTGAGAGCTGGACTGTGAAGAAGGCTGAGTGCCAAAGAATTGATGCTTTTGAACTGTGGTGTTGGAGAAGACTCTTAAGAGTCCCTTGGACTGCAAGGAGATCCAACCAGTCCATCCTGAAGGAGATCAGCCCTGGGATTTCTTTGGAAGGAATGATTCTAAAGCTCAAACTCTTCACCTCATGGGAAGAGTTGACTCATTGGAGAAGACTCTGATGCTGGGAGGGATTGGGGGCAGGAGGAGATGGGGACAACAGAGGATGAGATGGCTGGATGGCATCACTGACTCGATGGATGTGAGTCTGAGTGACCTCCGGGAGTTGGTGATGGACAGGGAGGCCTGGCGTGCTGTGATTCATGGGGTCGCAAAGAGTCGGACACGACTGAGCGACTGATCTGATCTGATATGTATATGTATGAAGTGAAAAAAAAAAAAAAAAACAAAACTGAAACTCAGTCCTGTCTGACTCTTGTGACCCTATGGAGAATAAAATTCTAGATTTGAGTTTTATGAGTTTGGCTTGAGTGACACACCTACCCTTGAACAAACTGCTGCATCAATGTGATGTAATGATCTGACAAACTTGGGTTACAAGTCCAGTCTGGAATCTAGCAGTGATACCAGGTGCCTTCTAATCACAGGGCTGAGACTTGGGGAGGGGTGGCTCCCTAAGGAAAGTCAGGGTATTTATATCAGAAGAAGGAGAATGGATGCTGGGCTGGCAGAAGCAATAGTTGCTCACCATAAAGGCCCTCAGCAGAGTTCAAGTGAATGAAAGAAGCTGAAGTGGAACTGAAGGAGACATGAATGGCTCCACTTTATCACCAAGGGTTTGGAAAAAGCAGTCCCTTCTCTTTTTGCAGTATATGGTATGTGAGTGAAGTGTTCATAATTCCTATATAGCATGCCCTTATGTAAGTTATGGAAACCATCTAAGTCCAGTATGTAGCATATGTAAAATTAAATTTGAAACATGTCATTCTTATTTTCACTAAAAATAAAGTTTACTAGGACATTTAGACCAACAGTGTTGATTAGAAGAGAAAGTACCATGACTTTTAGGGTAATGTGGGTGCCAGTTGAAAAATCAAAATGAAACGGAAAAAAGAAATGCTTATTGATGAACCAGAATTTAACTACTATGCACGGGTGCATGCATGCTAAGCCATTTCAGCCGTGTCCAACTCTTTGCAGCCCTATGGACTGACGCTATCTCATCTAGCGTTGGTTGTTAGCACCAGAACATCCATGAATATAAGCAAACAGTGTATACTGTGGGCAAAATGTTCATAGAATGATAGAATATAGACCCTGAAAGAGATTCAGGCACTGATATCACCTCCTTCACCTAACAACAGACTAGTGACAATTCAGTCACTACCTGGCTCAGTCTGGTGGGGGATTTTTCCCCCTTATGTTCTATATGGCCTTTATATCTTTATCTATAAAGATATACCTTTATCTCCATATTTGGTGTTTCCCAGACACCACATAGACAATTCTTATCACCTGAAAGGGTAAACTTATTCTGTGATATTCTTGAGACCTTTCTTACCTATGGGGCTTATATAGTGAGCGAGGAGAAAGCCTGGAGTCCTTTAGTTCACTGAGTTTATTGCTTGGTAGCTGAAACTATAAACAGCTTTCATTCATTCATCTGGTTAATCTTTATCAAGCATCTGTGTGAGACCCTGAACTAGGCACTGAGACAACTGTAGAAAATAAAAGTCCCTATTCCCACTAATCTTTACATTTAATTTATTTCAGAACATTTTTAGGGGGGAGGGGAAGGAAGATACTTCTTTGTAAGAGTATGCTAGTGTTCCCCAACATGAATACACACCCACAACTAGGGTGTGTATTCTATGACACACGGCACCTATGATGTGTTTAAGGAAGAAGAAATAATAATCGCTTTTGATCCTTACTTCCTGAGTGGAGAGATGAAAATATTTTCAGCAAATTGTTGAGCTACTTCCTACTGTAAAGAAGTTCTTAGAGACTTGGAAGAGTTATTTGCTTACATCAGTTTTTAGGAAGTAATTCGTAGAAGAACAATTCAATTGCAAACCCTAATATTGTTCCTTAAGCTACACCCTCTCTCCCTTTTTGTAGAAAAACACTGCCCAGACTTCCTATTAAATACAATCTTTTTCCTAAAAGATGGCAAGTCGCATCAGTTTTAAAACAATGGAATGCCATCTGGAATGATAATTTATAGTAGAGAAGGTAGTTACAAAATGAGCATCATCATTTAGGAGTATGTACATGCAAAAAAGAAGAGTATTTCATTAATTTTATCAAATAGGCCACTCAAGCCTTATTCAAAACACAGGCTTTGAAATTAAAGTCTAGTCAGAACAGAGAAACACACAGATAAATATTCTATTCACCAAAATGTGCGTGTGTATGTATAGACATGTGTGTGTGTGTGTATGTGTATACAGGCACACATACACACATGGACATATACAGATGTATACCAAACCTATTTATACAATGCATAAAAATATTTGTGAAATATTTTTGAATGTTTAAGTGTGACAGTGGATGACATGAGAAATGTAGAAATAAAGCAGGAAAATAATTTCAAACAAGTGAAAATAATTCAACACGAAGTTTGAGAAAAGTGTCAAACTGCTACTTTTTGTGAACAATTAATGTAGTTGTCAACCTGTTGAGAATATTGCACATGCGGAGATTTTACACATGGAAAAAATCTCCTGAAGATACACTAGCTGAGATTTTTGTTTTTAAGTTGATCCTCACAAAGTACTACTGACAACTGTGTCATCGTGTATGTCCTTATAAGCGTTTGAATACGAATGTTCGTTCTTTGTGCTTCACCGTGGTGTGGGTGACAGTACTCTACGCCACCGAGACCTCTGAGCATCACCAGGGCTTAGAAAGATGTTTATGCTGAGTGGCAAGAGACTGAATCTCACAGCACACTTTCTCGTGACAAGAAGCCATGATCCCCACTAGGTGTAAAGAGTGAGAGAGTTTTGTACTTGGAAGTGTCAGGAAGTAGGGGAGAATTACCTCAGGATATACAGGTCAAAGTTTGAAGGAAAATATGTGTAAAAAAATAATAGAAAAGCAAAAATATGAGTAAAATAAACATAGAAAAAAATCATGTTAAGGGCATCCATTTTAAAAGTGTTTCACACATATAGTCTCACAGAGCCAGTTTTTTCAATTTCTGTGAAAACTTCAACTAAAATTATTCAGTGAAAAGCTGGAGATTTTAGACAATAGATAAGGATATAGATGTAACTGAAATTTTGTGAAAACAGGTGGCTAAGAAATTTGCTGATATAAACTTCTTCTTAACTATCTTCTGTAGGAATGCTTTTTCAATAGCATATCTATTACCTGTGTGCATTTTCTGGGGACTTTCCAGGTGCACAGTGGTAAAAAAATCCACCCACCAATGCAGCACATGCAGGAGACACAGGTTTGATCCCTGGGTCAGGAAGAAGCCCTGGAGCAGGAAATGGCAACCTGCTTAGCTATTCTTGCTTGGAAAATTCCATGGCCAGAGGAGTTGGCGGGTTGCAAAGAGTCACACATGACTGAGCACATATGCACATACATTTTCTGAAAAATGCTTTCTCTGTGTGTGTGCATATATATATATGTTTCACAGTCAGTATCACCACTGGCTTTAAATATTCTTATATAATCCAGTAAATAATTATTGAGACTCAAGAATATTTTTTTCAAGCAGGATAATATACTGCTGAGTTCGATAAGCTATAAGAATGTTTGTACACCACCACGTAAAAATTATCACTTAGAAATTCCTTTATGGACTTTGTATATATTAATTTATAAAATATTGGCATATTGCCAAAATATTTTCCTTTGCATCTGGATGCATGATCAATTAATGGTTGAGGGGACATACTATTCATTAACCAAAGCAGACTAAATACAGTCTCTAAGAATACATGAAATATTTCTCTTGCCCAATAAATGATTTCTCCTGCATTTCTAAAATTATTTGTTCTCTTAGATAATTCATATTTCTGTGTTCCAACTGTATATGTTAAGCAGTATAGCGATTTACCTTCACATTTGGTTAATATTTACTTTATACGTTATTTCATAATGATTATGAATGTTTTTGTTTGAACATTTCCGACTATCAAGAGTATATGTGTCAAACTGGTAAATTTTATAAATAAATAAATATAAATTTTATTTTAAATAGTGATTAGATATGAACCAAGAACAAATCATCTGTATGGTATCATCTTCATTTCCTTGTTTTCTTGACTACTGGGGAGAAAATTCTAGATTTAGTGCCAAAACATGGATATGACCATGCAGTGTTAGGTATGGAACATCGACTATCATGAGAACTGATGTGCAAAAAACTAATTTAAGCATATTAAGTATTCTTCAAGAAGATGACATATATATGTCCCAGTTCTCCTCACCCCCCCAACACATATACACTATTGATCAGATCAGATCAGTCGCTCAGTCGTGTCCGACTCTTTGCGACCCCATGAACTGCAACATGCCAGGCCTCCCTGTCCATCACCAGCTCCCGGAGGTCACTCAGACTCGCATCCATCAAGTCAGTGATGCCATCCAGCCATCTCATCCTCTGTCGTCCCCTTCTCCTCCTGCCCTCAATCCCTCCCAGCATCAGAGTCTTCTCCAATTGATACTATATATAAAATAGATAACTAATTAGAACCTACTGTATAAAACAGGGAATTTTACTTAATACACTGTGGTCAACTAAATGGGAACACAGTCCAATAGGAGGGGATATATATATATATATCGGAGAAGGCAATGGCACCCCACTCCAGTACTTTTGCCTGGAAAATCCCACGGACGGAGGAGCCTGGTAGGCTGCAGTCCATGGGGTTGCTAAGAGTCGGATATGAATGAGCAACTTCACTTTCACTTTTCACTTTCATGCACTGGAGAAGGAAATGGCAACCCACTCCAGTGTTCTTGCCTGGAGAATCCCAGGGACGGGGGAGCCTGGTGGGCTGCTGTCTATGGGGTCGCACAGAGTCGGACACGACTGAAGCGACTTAGCATATATATATATATGTTGTTGTTGAGTGGCTAAAATGTATCTGACTCTTTTGTGACCCCATGAACTGTAGCCTGCCAGGCTCCTCTGAGATTTCTAGCCTTGAATACTGACTGGGGTGGGTTGTCATTTCCTTTGTCACAGGATTTCTCTGACCCAGGGATCAAACCCAAGTCTCCTGCATTGGCAGGTGGATTCTTTTTACTGCTGAGCCACCTGGGAAGCCCATATCTATGTTAATTGTGTGACTGATTCACTCTGCTGTACAGCAGAAACTAATACACCATTATAAAGCAACTATACTCTAATAAAAAGTAATTTTAAAAGTAAAATGAATAAAAAGTCAGAACTTTCCCCCTAAAATATCTTTCCCCCTAAAATATCCATTTTTTAAAGTAAACTTTTTTTTAACTAAACATTATCTGTCAACGTAGTTCTATGACCAACCACAAAGTCACCTATGATATTCTTAGTTATATCTTCTTTCTTCTCCCTTTCCTTTCAACTTCTTTACTTTTCGCTTTGCTCTGCCATGAATTTCTGCAACTGCTAATCTGATTTAAATACTTTTAGGAATTTAAGCACCTAAGGCTCTTGAAACAAAACAAAACAAAACAAAAACAGTTAACAGATACTACAGTCAAACTCTGGAGGCAGACTGGAATGGATTAGAATACAGCAGCTAGACCTGCCTGCTTTTTCAAGACAGGACAGAGGCATCTGGGGAAGGACCCATTTTAGCCGCAAAGAATACAATGATGAAATAGGCTCTCTTGCTTTGAAGATTTTATGTCCTCGGGATCTAGATGACAAACTGTCCTTTGACGCTGCCTTGATAATTCCTACAACTGATGATTTTCAGTTGTTTTTTTAAAAAATGGCAAATATGGTAGGTGATGTTCAAACACATTGCTCTGCTATAAGAATATACAGGTTTATACTGAGTATCTCTATCCCACTAGTTATTAGTTATAATTCCAAAGTAACAGATATCACCATAGAGGCTACAACAGATTAATGACTGGATATTCTCGTAGTCAGCAATAAAACATCAAGACCCAGAGGCAGAACTATTGGATTGAATTCAAGTCTCTGGAGAAACATGGGTAAAGCCAACAGAACCATGTATTCTTGGATGAACTCAAGTATCAGGTCAGTATTGAAAGAATAAACCACACACTCATCTAATAAAACTGATTTAAAGGTCAAGGACTTGGTTTTAAACCTAAGACAGAATCCTCGAATTTAGAACTATAACTTATGGACAAATAAGATCTCGTGAACCCAGTGATGTGAAAATAAGTCATGGCTTAGACTTCCTCCTAACTAAAAGCAGGGCTGGTTGACAAACCTAAGGGGCAACTGAAACTGTCAGAGGGGATAATACGTCTAAAAGTACCTGGCCCATTATCTGGCAGTTGGTCAATAGAATTACCATTGTTGTTTAGTCTCTCAGTGTCCAATTCTTTTGTGACCCCAGGGACTGTTTCCTCCAGGCTCCTCTGTCCATGGGATTTCCCAGACAAGAATACTGGAGCGGGGCCATGTCCTTCTCCAGGGGATCTTCCCAGGCCAGGGACTGAACCTGCATCTCCTGCATTGGCAGGGGGATTTTTTTCCACTGAGTCACCAGGGAAGCCAATAAAGTTACTACATTCTTCTTAAATGGAATCCAGGAACTGCTAAGATCATTCACAACCATTCCAGGATAGGTATGCAAAGGAGCAATTTATATTATCCCCTCATATATCCAGAGAAATTTAACCCACAAAGGATTATGAAAATGCAGCCTATATCATGCTTCATCCTGTTCTTGAGCAACATTGAGCAACTGCATCAGTTCCCTGGAGCTTCCCTGGTAACTCAGATGGTAAAGAATCTGCCTGCAGTGCAAGAGACCTGGGTTTGATCTCTGAATCAGAAAGATTCCCTGGAGAATGGAATTGTTATCCACGCCAGTATTATTGCCTGGAGAATCCTATGGACAGAGGAGCCTGACAGGCTACCATTCATGGGGTTGCAGAGTCAGACACGACTGAGTGACTAACATTTCCACTTTTTTCCCTTTAAAAATATATTTTCCTTTTATTTACCAATATGTTGTTGGAGAAATTAAAACAGACTTTAATATTATTAATCCAAGGAGCTGATTTTAACAATATCAATTGTAGGTGACACTTAAGATATTTCATTTGAGAAATTCTCTCTACTCCATTTCTTTTGTAGAACTACACGTTATGGGAAGTAAGTAAAATAAGGACACCTTGAACTCAAAGTTCTACAAGGGAAACCCTGGTGTCACAAGACTGAATCACGGTGCAAGGAGGCAATCTGCACATCCGTTTTCTGTACTGAATTTCAAATGTTTGGTACAAAGAAATATCCAGCCAACATCATCCAACTCCGCATTAACTGTCAGTAAGGTAAAGCTAAAAGGTTTCTACCACTGATTTCTTTTTTCCCTCAGAAAGAATACCATTTAAACTTCATGTCTCATACTTTACATTCAATACATAAACATCTGAATATCACTCTTGTATTATGTGTATATTTGAATAACTCCTTATATTGACATATTTTTCAAGAAAATTTTCTTTAGAAATCTGGACAAGATGTCTAAGAATGCGAAACTGGTTTTTAGTAAACCAAGTCGAACTTAAAAGTGATGCTGTGAAGAAAAGAACAACAAAATGTTTCCTAGTGGTTATGTATGATTGTTTTATTAGGTTTGATAAGACTAAACAGGCCAAAGATTTGACAGTCCTGACACCTGGCATATGAAAGATGGAATTCCTGAATGGAAATTATTCATATTGAACTTCTCTGAAGAGTTTTGGCTGGAAAGATATATCTTTCTCAAAGCCAGTACATTCTCAGCGCTCCTTCAGCTGGCTGAAAAATGAGGTACTGAATTCTTTGCTTAATGGGAAATCTACTGCTGTTTTAATACATATTTTTGGAACTTTTTTTCCAAAAAAATTCTGTCATCACTTTTCCTTTGTAGAAATAAATATGACACCATATGGGAAAAAATGTTAAAGCTCCATCTGTATAGAATAATGCTCTGAATTTAAAGATGAACCAATGCTAACCTCCATTTACTGATTAGAAAATACTGTAAACAGATACCCATGGAAGTTTATAAGCTTCATGGTTGCTACGCACAACATCAAGATAATATGGCTACTCTGTACTTGGCTGTGTTTAGGTAAAATCAGAGGTGTTTATAATATGAATAATAAGATATTTTATGCAGCTACATTATTTACCTTACTGGTTTTACTTCGTGATGCACAACAGACCTGTTATTGTACTTCAGCTCAGATATTTATATACAGTACAGTTCAAAGAACTGATTCTCATTCTTCTACCTACTGCTTAAAAAATGTAGGACAGCAAACCAAATAAAGAGAGGTCATAAATCACCGCAGTACAGATGCTGAAAAGAGAAAGTGCCTTTTTGGTCTGTCAATGTATCACAGGAATTTTTAAGTTATGAAATCCATAAAGAATCGTTTCATGACTGAAAACAAAAAAAGGAAGACACGGATTAATTGAACAAAGAAATAGAGGATTCTTTTGAGCTGATACAGAGCCAGTGGAGGAAGTTATCTGTTTTGAAAGGTCTAAGATGTGAAAGAATTTTGTGACTTGGATACCAACTCCTCTTAGCCCAAGGCTAAGTTAATATGGCATCCCTAATTAGGGTAGGGAGCCAAGGCGGACTCCTATACATTTGCCTCTTTAACCTATTAGACTATGTTCCATATCAGTCTAATGTGTTAGTAGGAGGTGCACAGGGATTCTTGAGTCCAAAAACATGAGTCAAGTGAAACTCTATCTCAGACAAGATTAACATCTCACATCAGAACACCTCAGATGGCAGAGAACCTCCTTCCTTCTGAGACACCCATTTTATATTTGATCCAAACATGATCTTCCTGTACCTTTTGCTCATTTTCCTCTGGCACCTAGAGAAATATCTATCTCCTGTTCCACATGGTAGTTTCAAACATGTGAAGACAGTACTGAAGCTCCCCAGCTTGCATGTCCAGTTGAAATGGTTCTCCCAAGAAAACATTCTCAGCTCTGTCATTTTAAAAATGTTAACACAATGGTATTGTGTTTCTCTTAATTACACATCATTATATGAGCTATTCCAAATCCTGAAAGATGATGCTGTGAAAGTGCTACACTCAATATGCCAGCAAATTTGGAAAACTCAGCAGTGGCCACAAGGTTGGAAAAGGTCAGTTTTCATCCCAATCCCAAAGAAAGGCAATGCCAAAGAATGCTCAAACTACCGCACAATTGCACTCAACTCACACGCTAGTAAAGTAATACTCAAAATTCTCCAAGCCAGGCTTCAGCAATATGTGAATCATGAACTTCCTGATGTTCAAGCTGGTTTAAAAAAAGGCAGAGGAACGAGATATCAAATTGCCAACATCCGCTGGATCATGGAAAAAGCAAGAGAGTTCCAGAAAAACATCTATTTCCGCTTTATTGACTATGCCAAAGCCTTTGACTGTGTAGATCACAATAAACTGTGGAAAATTCTGAAAGAGATGGGAATACCAGACCACCTGACCTGCCTCTTGAGTAATTTGTATGCAGGTCAGGAAGCAACAGTTAGAAGTGGACATGGAACAACGGACTGGTTCCAAATAGGAAAAGGAGTACGTCAAGGCTGTATATTGTCACCCTGTTTATTTAACTTATATGCAGAGTACATCATAAGAAACGCTGGACTGGAAGAAGCACAAGCTGGAATCAAGATTGCCAGGAGAAATATCAATAACCTCAGATATGCAGATGATACCACCCTTATGGCAGAAAGTGAAGAGGAACTCAAAAGCCTCTTGATGAAAGTGAAAGTGGAGAGTGAAAAGGTTGGCTTAAAGCTCAACATTCAGAAAACGAAGATCATGGCATCTGGTCCCATCACTACATGGGAAATAGATGGAGAAACAGTGGAAACAGTGTCAGAATTTATTTTTCTGGGCTCCAAAATCACTGCAGATGGTGACTGCAGCCATGAAATTAAAAGATGCTTACTCCTTGGAAGGAAAGTTATGACCAACCTAGATAGCATATTCAAAAGCAGAGACATTAATTTGCCAACAAAGTTTCGCCTAGTCAAGACTATGGTCTTTCCTGTGGTCATGTATGGATGTGAGAGCTGGACTGTGAAGAAGGCTGAGCACTGAAGAATTGATGCTTTTGAACTGTGGTGTTGGAGAAGACTCTTGAGAGTCCCTTGGACTGCAAGGAGATCCAACCAGTCCATTCTGAAGGAGATCAGCCCTGGGATTTCTTTGGAAGGAATGATGCTAAAGCTGAAACTCCAATATTTTGGCCACCTCATGCGAAGAGTTGACTCATTGGAGAAGACTCTGATGCTGGGGGGGATTGAGGGCAGGAGGAGAAGGGGACGACAGAGGATGAGATGGCTGGATGGCATCACTGACTCGATGGATGCGAGTCTGAGTGACCTCCGGGAGCTGGTGATGGACAGGGAGGCCTGGCGTGCTGCGGTTCATGGGGTTGCAAAGAGTCGGACACGACTGAGCGACTGATCTGATCTGATCTGATGGCAGTAGTTGAATCAGGACATGAAGTGGGTGGAAAGGCCATTGGAAGGGCATCTATCAGTTGTGGGTGAGTACTGAATTGGTAACTTCTACAGACAATTCACAAACAGCCTGGAGTTTCTGTGCATTGATATTATGTCTGCAGCGTCTACAACCTATTTTGCTGTCTGCCATGTAGCTATATACAGCATGAATACTCTAAGCACATTTTGGAAGTCTTCTAATCTTGCTTCCCTTTCCTTCCAAGTTCTCTGTGAGTGTTGTGTTTTTTTTTTTAAACCTTAATAGGTAGGAGTTTTATGCCTCAAGAAATACAGTGCAATTTTATGGCTCTTCCTGATGAGTGGATTTTTCACCAACCATATGGTGTGGCTGGCTTTGACTCTAATAACATTCCGAGTCTGTGAAGCAGCTTGTTCATTCCAATCTTTCTTAAGCCTTGCTATATTGACTGCAGTCTTTGATAAGCCAAGTTGTTGAGTTTTCGGTCTCTTCCAGAAGGTTTAAATAAGAAAGTTTGCAAGTAAGCTTTGGTTGAGCTTTATTTTGCAAAACTTACTTTTTCCTATGCCAATAGGCATGATACATTTATGGCTTAACTTTCATTTTCTTTATGATTCTTTCAGAAAATATTTGCTTCTCAAGCTTTTACACATGAAGTATGTGTCTCTCAAGATAATGACCCTTCTCAATTTATATGTAACAGAATATTTTCTTTCTGTCATAGTTTCAGAGTTTACACTTACTGAAATTCTTTGAAATGTGCTATTTTGCAATTATTTCAGCATTTAAAGAAGTAAAATATTCTGTAGTATCATGAGTTGGTTTTCTAAAGAACTCTTTTCTTTTCCATACATGAACATTTAAGATCTATTATATGCCTACCACAGTACCTTCCATGAAGAAACTTAATGTCTAGAATCAGATACTACTACTATTGCTATTAGTAATAAAAATAATAAATATAGGTAACATTTGTTGTGTGATTCCTACTTCCCAGGCACCCACTGTAGACTTTTACATGTTGGATATGAATTAATTCTCATGCATACATAAATGGATACTATATTCATTTCTTTTAACATTAAAGGAAAGTGAGACATGGACAAATTAATTATTTTTCCTCTCACAGATTACAAATGTCATATAGATGGTACACCTTGAATTCGAATTTAGGCAGCTCTATGCTCTTGAATTATCTTGCCTTTCTAGACAAGAGATGGGAATGATTAAAATATTTCTGGTGAGAGGGAGTTCAGCTCATGAAAGGTACGCTACTGCTGCTGCTAAGTAGCTTCAGTCGTGTCCGATTCCGTGTGACCCCGTAGATGGCAACCCACCAGGCTCCCCCGTCCCTGGGATTCTCCAGGCAAGAACGTTGGAGTGGGTTGCCATTTCCTTCTCCCATGAAAGGTATAGGAGTCTTATAAACAAAATAGGGGTTTTGGGGGGCATTATATAGATCATTGAAGGGATTTAAGTGAGGCACTAACACGTGCTATGCTATGCTAAGTCACTTCAGTCGTGTCCGACTCTGTGTGACCCCACAGACGGCAGCCCACTAGGCTCTGCCATCCCTGGGATTCTCCAGGCAAGAACGCTGGAGTGGGTTGCCAGGTCCTTCTCCAATGCATGAAAGTGAAAAGTGAAAGTGAAGTCGCTCAGTCGCGTCTGACTCTTAGCGACTCCATGGACTACAGCCTACCAGGCTCCTCTGTCCATGGGACTTTTCAGGCAAGAGTACTGGAGTGGGGTGCCATTGCCTTCTCCAAGGCACTAACATAATTAGATGCAAATTCCCAAAACTCTGTGTGGTGAATAGTCAAGTATTATTCCTAAATTTCTCATTTGTGTTGCTGAGTGAATGGAGTGAGAGAGAGAGTGTGTGTGTGTGTGTGTGTGTGTGTGTGTGTGTGTGTGTAGTGAGAGAAAGTGGAAAAGTGAGTAAGATAACAAACTGGAGTTTGGAAATGTTGAATTTGACACTCACATAGAGATTGGCATTGAAGGCATGGATGTTATTTATTCCAAGGAACTGAACGGGGTTATCTTTTGAATGTCATAAAATGTGGAGAGAAGAGAGCCAACAACTCAGTAAAACACCAATAATTAGAGGAGTCCCAGAAGACAAGGAGTCAATACAGTTGCCAGATGGTAATTCTGAACAGTGGTGAGAACACAAATCTAGCTGGTGTCATGAAAGCCAAGAAAGAGGGCATTTCAGGAGACAGGACAAGTGTCATATATTCTTAAGAAAGACTTAGTAATTTGAAGATTGAAAAAGATTCTGTTGGGATATATTAACAATGAGATTGTTGGCAATCCTGTTATGAGTAATTTCAGTGGAATGATGAGCTCCACAAAGGAAGCTGAAATTGATGGGAAAAAAACTGGAAGGTGAAGAAACAGAAATAGTAAATGTAACACGTCTTCAAGAGGCTCATCTATGAAGGGAAGGGGCAAAAATAAATGTTATTCTAAAAAAATTAGGGCTGATCAGTCAATTCAGTAGTTCAGTCATGTCCAACTCTTTGCGACCCCATGAATTCCAGCACGCCAGGCCTCCCTGTCCATCACCAACTCCCAGAGTCCATCCAAACCCACGTCCACTGAGTCGATGATGCCATCCAACCATCTCATCCTCTGTCATCCCCTTCTCCTCCTGCCCTCAATCTTTCCCAGCATCAGGGTCTTCTCCAATGAGTCAGCTCTTTGCATCAGGTGACCAAAGTATTAGAGTTTCAGCTTCAACATCAGTCCTTCCAAAGAACACCCAGGACTGATTTTCTTTAGGATGGACTGGTTGGATCTCCTTGCAGTCCAAGGGATTCTCAAGAGTCTTCTCCAACACCACAGTTCAAAAGCATCAATTCTTCAGCACTCAGCTTTCTTTATAGTCCAACTCTCACATCCATACATGACCACTGGAAAAACCATAGCCTTGACTAAACAGACCTTTGTTGGCAAAGTAATGTCTCTGCTTTTGAATATGCTATCTAGGTTGGTCCTAACTTTCCTTCCAAGGAGTAAGCGTCTTTTAATTTCATGGCTGTAATCACCATTTGCAGTGATTTTGGAGCCCAGAAAAATAAAGTCTGACACTGTTTCCACTGTTTCTCCATCTATCTGCCATGAAGTGATGGGACCAGATGCCATGATCTTCGTTTTCTGAATGTTGATCTTTAAGCCAACTTTTTCACTCTCCTCTTTCACTTTCATCAAGAGGCTCTTTAGTTCGTCTTCACTTTCTGCCATAAGGGTGGTATCATCTGCATATCTGAGGTTATTGATATTTTTGCCGACAATCTTGATTCCAGCTTGTGCTTCTTCCAGCCCAGCATTTCTCATGATGTACTCTGCATATAAGTTAAATAAGCAGGGTGACAATATATAGCCTTGACATACTCCTTTTCCTCTTTGGAACCAGTCTGTTGTTCCATGTCCAGTTCTAACTGTTGCTTCCTGACCTGACTACAGGTTTCTCGAGAGGCAGGTCAGGTAGTCTGGTATGCCCATCTCTTTGAGAATTTTCCACAGTTTATTGTGGTCCACACAGTCAAAGGCTTTAGCATAGTCAATAAAGCAGGCATAAGTCAATAAAATTGGCATAAGTCAATAAAAAAAAATAGTGCTGATAACCTTAAACAAAAAATACTCCTGATGATCTGGCACTAAAAAGGTAGGTATAGGTATCAGTGTTTATGTTTTGTAAATGGATGTAGTGTCAAGAACTTCAAGTCCTCTGCAATGATACAGCAAGATTGAGAGAAGGGGGAGGTGTTTAGGCAGATTAGCAAAGGCTGAATTAGCTATTTGTGGGAAAAAGAAAGGAGCTGATTTGGGGGAATCTAAATGGATGAGTAAACAGTGTTGAAGAACAAGGAGAGGCTACAGCTCATGGCATGATCTGGGAGCTGGTCCTATTTTCTCCTGAAGAATGTAGCATCCTGCACAAGGCAGATACATTCCTTCATGCTTGGAGTTCTTCTAGAAACTGAAGAATTCATTAGTGTAAGGTGAATATATTACTAACAGAGGACTTAAAAAAACAGTTCATGTTATCCAGTTTGATTAGTGGTAGAAAGAACTATTTAATAAGTACCAATTATGTACCACATATAATGAGTTACAGGAGTGGACAAAATAGTTACATACCTGTCCTGCCCTCAATCATGTTAGTAGTTGATATAGAAATAAATGAATACTCATAAACGTATGCTGCTGCTGCTGCTAAGTTGCTTCAGTCGTGTCCGACTCTGTGCGACCCCAGAGAGGGAAGCCCACCAGGCTCCCCTGTCCCTGGGATTCTCCAGGCAAGAACACTGGAGTGGGTTGCCATTTCCTTCTCCAATGCATGAAAGTGAAAAGTGAAAGTGAAGTCGCTCAGTCGTGTCCGACTCCTAGCGACCCCATGGACTGCAGCCTACCAGGCTCCTCTGTCCATGGGATTTTCCAAGCAAGAGTACTGGAGTGGGGTGATGTTGCCTTCTCTGATAAAGGTATAGTTACTACCAATAATATTAATTGCTCTGAAAGAAAGCTAAGATATATGGTGAAAGGCTGAGGGTGGAATGTTTTAGATCAGATATCCTGGAAACATTCAGGGTGGTGGCTTCAGAGAGAAGACCCATTGTGGAGTGCTCTCAGGACACTTGTGGAGACACTGATGAAGCAGGATCGGGTTGAGGGAGAGGTTGGGCCACAATGAGGTTGTACCTGTGTTCTCAGTGGACCCTATGGACATCTAGCTGCTGGGACAGTCCTTCAAAGCTATCCCAAATTAAGGGAAGGAAACAAAGCTTTGCATCTTCATGGGCACTGGCTACAGACTGCCTCCCTGGAAGAATTTATCACTGAGGGGAAGGTGCTCCCTGTAGCTACTGAAGAAATTCACAGTGAAGGGTCTATCAGTGAGCTCTTAGCAGTCTGTTTTTCCAAAAGCTGGGGTTGGTGTGTCAGCCCTAAAGGGGATACCTGAGGGAATCATCATGTAATGATTATAGTCTACTACCAAGTGGTATGGGCTTCCCTGATGGGTCAATCAGCAAAGAGTCTGCCCACAGTGTAGGAGACCCAGGTTCGATCCCTGGGTTGGGAAAATCCTCTGGAAAAGCAACTGGCAACGCACTGTACTATTCTTGCCTGGGAAATCCCACAGACAGAGGAGCTTGGCAGGCTACAGTTCCTGGGGTCATAATAGGTGGACACGACTTAGTGACTAAACCACCACCATGACCAAGTGGTATAGATCCACCTGTATCTTCCAATTAGTTGTCCATCTCTGGAAACAACTCCTTCATGGCTCTTATTGACCTTTCCTGGGAAACTTACAAAAGAAGGGCCATGGGATGAACCACTGCTGCCTCATGTGACCACTTCAGTTCAGTTCAGTCACTCAGTTGTGTCTGACTCTTTGCGACCCCATGAATTGTAGCACGCCAGGCCTCCCTGTCCATCACCAACTGCTGGAGTTCACTCAGACTCATGTCCATCGATTTGGTGATACAATCCAGCCATCTCATCCTCTGTTGTCCCCTTCTCCTCCTGATCCTTCCCAGCATCAGAGTCTTTTTCAATGAGTCAACTCTTCGCATGAGGTGGCCATAGTATTGGAGTTTCAGCTGCAACATCAGTCCTTCCAAAGAAACCCAGGACTGATCTCCTTCAGAATGGACTGGTTGGATCTCCTTGCAGTCCAAGGGTCTCTCAAGAGTCTTCTCCAACACCACAGTTCAAAAGCATCAATTCTTTGGCGCTCAGCTTTCTTCACAGTCCAACTCTCACATCCATACATGACCACTGGAAAAACCATAGCCTTGACTAGATGACCTTTGTTGGCAAAGTAATGTCTCTGCCTTTCAATATGCTATCTAGGATGGTCATAACTTTTCTTCCAAGGAGTAAGTGTCTTTTAATTTTATGGCTGAAATCACCATCTGCAGTGATTTTGGAGCCCCCAAAATAAAGTGTGACCACCTAGTAGTAACTAACTAATACTCATCAACCTGTTCCACCATACAGTCCACATTTTCCTCATTCTCAGCTAACCCCCTTGCTTGTTAGGTGGTTTTCTTGGTAAAGTGAATGAAATCTTTTTCCTTGAAGAATCCGAGTCGCTAGTTAGCATGCTCTTCTCAGACAATGGCTGCTGTGCTTGTTCATTATTATTAAAACTGGCTATGGAAGCAGAGACATACCCCAGTGAGTCACTTGAGCACAACACATGTTTAGTCCCATTTTGCAGATGATCAGGATAAGTGTCCTGCCAAGATACCTGATGGGATGGCGATTCCCTGTTTTTCCTGATTTTTCCTTGGTGTGAGGAGTATGAAGTTACTGGAGGGTTGAAAGTTGAATGGGGCTCTTACTATGTCCTTGGTAAGACAGGAAGCTCAAACTTTCCTATTGGGTTCTTGGGAGTGATAGTAACTGGGGCTATTGATACTTCCAACTCTTTTGTTCCTAGTCTCAATTGTTTGAGATCTTGAAGACAAACCAACGTATAAAGTTCCTTCACTCAAGGTATATACTGTGTTTTGGAGTATGGAACCCTTCCTTCTCTGTTATAAGCTGAACTGTGCATGTGCATGTCCAACATGCAACCTCATGACTGCAGCACACTAGGCTTCCCTGTCTTTCATCTTCTGGAGTTTGCTCAAACTCATGTTCATTGAGCTGATGCCATCCAACCATCTCATCCTCTGTCACCCCTTCTCCTCCTGCCCTCAATCTTTCCTAGCATCAGGGTCTTTTCCAATGAGCTGGCTCTTCACATCAGGTGGCCAAAGTATTGGAGCTTCAGCACCAGTCCTTTCAGTGAACATTCAGGGTTGATTACCTTTAGGACTGATTTCCCAAATTCCTATTTTGAAGTCATGAAGCCCAGTATCATATAATATGACTATATTTGGAGAGAGGAGCTTTAAAGAGATGATTAAGGTAAAATGAGGCCCATCCAACTCGGTGTCCTTATTAAAAGAGGAAATAAAAACAGTGACACTAAGGGTGTGCTTGGGCAGAGGGATTAATTATGTGAAAACGTATCAAGAGGCTATCAACTGCAAGCCAAGGAAGAGGCCTCAGCCGAAACCAAACCTGCCTTTATATTTGACCTCTAGCCTCTAGAACTGAGAGAAAATACATGTCTGTTATTTAAGCCTATGACCACAGAGACAAGGAAATCAGTCCTGAATATTCATTGGAAGGACTGATGCTGAAGCTCCAATACTTTGGCCACCGGATGCAAACGTTCAGCTCATTGGAAAAGACTCTGATGCTGGGAAAGATGATGCAGGAGGAGAAGGGAGCTACAGAGGATGAGATGGTTGGATGGCACCATCAACTCAGTGGATGTGAGTTTGAGCAAACTCTAGGAGACAGTGAGGACATGCTGCAGTTCATGGGGTTGCAAAGAGTCAGACATGATCTAGCAACTCAACAACAAAGCAAATTAACACACTCTACAACCAAATTGATGCATATGTGGTCAAACCCATTCTACCATTCAGCAGGTCAGTAACTTCTGGGTGGTTTATATATTATAAGCTCAGTGGATCCTATGGTCACGTGCCCACTGCCATATCTTGGTCGCTAATAAAGCTAGTCCTTTCTTCAAGGCATAGACATGCAGGATGCTGTGCCGGTAGATAAAAATTTTTTCTGTATGTTTTCAGATAGGGAGGATGGCCAAGTCTTTGTGGATATGAAAGGCACATGTATAATCAGTGTATGAATTTTACTTCCTCATCTTTCTAGCTCAGAGATTTCAAGTACAATTAACTCCACGAAGTGGTTGGCTAGTTTTCTCTAGGGTTGGCATCATATCAGAGGTTCAGCAATGGCATCTATTTTGGCCAGTTAAACCTACAGCAGGGGCAGTAACTTGAACTGCCTTACAGAGATTGCCTGTGTATAACCTCCCTCTCTGCCACCATAGCATCTCTATTATGCTCCCCTTGTCCCAGTACTGGGCTAACCAATGACAGCAACTGGCTGTCTTTCAGTTTTAGTCACTGCATGCATGCTAAATTGCTTCATTCATGTCTAACTCTTTGTAACTCTATGGATTATAGACTGCCAGGCTCCTCTGTCCATGGAATTCTCCGAGCAAGAATACTGGAGTGGGTTGCCATGTCCTCATCTAAGGGATCTTACCAACCCAGGGGTCCAACCTGAGTCTCTTATGTCTCCTGCATTGGCAGGCAGGTTCTTTACCACTAGCACCACTGGGAAGGTATTATTTCTACCTTTTTGCTTAGTCTCTCTTCTGAGGTTCATGCTCTCTAGTGGGCATTAACACGCTGTACAAATAAATTCAGACTGTATTTTCCGCCATATATCCAGCCTCTTCCCTCAATTAGTTTACACTGTAAAACCAAGACATACCCTTTTTCGATGCCTATGTAGTCTACAGTAATACTTTGGCCACCTGATGCAAAGAACTGGCTCATTGGGAAAGATCTTGATGCTGGGAAAGATTGAAGGCAGGAGGAGAAGGAAATGACAGAGGACAAGATGGTTGGATGGCATCACCAACTCAATGGACTTGAGTTTGGGTAGACTCCGGGAGTTGGTGATGGACAGGGAGGCCTGGCGTGCTGCAGTTCATAGGGTCATAGAGTCGGATATGACTGAGTGACTGAACTGAACTGAATATTGTGTTTGGGCTTCCCTGGTGGCTCAGTTGGTAAAGTATCTGCCTGCAATGTGGGAGACCTGGGTTCAATCCCTGGGTTGGGAAGATCCCCTGGAGAAGGAAACGGCTACCCACTCTAGTATCCTGGCCTGGAGAATTTCATGGATTGTATAGTCCATGGGGTCACAAACAGATGCACACGACTGAACGACTTCCACTCATTTCATGAAAACTGTTTCGTTAGCATTCTCCATACCTCTCTCACAGTAGCCCTGGCTACAACCTCATTGTGCTCCTTACTGTGTAAAGTACATTCACCATTGCTTCTAACAGTGAAGGGCAGCCACCTCATTCTAGCATCCTATCATCACCAGCACCATCATGAAGCCCAAACAGGAGCGGAATGTTCTATCATCAGCTACTGCCTACAGAAGAAATCCTTCACTGAACTTCCCAATGATGCTGCTGCCCCTCTCACTGGGCATTTCTCACTGCTTTGGTAAATGGAATGTTCCCTTGGCCCTCCCCTGGAAACTATTTCAGCCTAAGGGAGTACATCTACTTTAGAAAGTTTATCTCCAGGAGCCTTTTAAACCCTTACTCCACTACCAGCTACAGCATTTCTGACATTTATACTTTACAAAAGAATCTGCCTGCAATGCAGGAGACCCGAGTTCAATCCTTGAATCAGGAAGATACCCTGGAGAAGGAAATGGCAACTCCAGTATTTCTGCCTGGAGAATTCCATGGACAGAGAAGTCTGGTGGGCGATAGTCCATGGGGTCTCAGAGAGTTGGTCATGATTGAGAAACTGACACTTTTTAATTAAGGAAGATCATCATTTTTTACAAATTTCAAGAGTCACCTGAGCTATGTATTAGTACTACCTCCTAGGACCCTTGTCAGACTTTTATTCTCTGGAAAAGTAGCCCACATCAATAATCTTTCCGGATCAGATTTAGTTCTACTTCCCTGAGTATATCCCACAATCCAGTTCCACTGTCTCCCTGCTCTTGCTGATATGTATCAGCCAGATCCTGCAGCTCCTTCAGTATCCTTCAAGATAGAATCCACCTCTTTTCCTGGCAGATCAGGCTCATTCTTGTTCAAGCTATGCTGGGACTTGACTTTTTTCTTTTTGATATGGTTATTGAAATGGTGTTATGGTGGTAGATGGGAGGAGATCACTGGGGACAGAAGCACCATCTTGCAAAGCATCTTGGGCATCTACATAGTCCTCAAACAAGGGGAGCCATTGAATTCTAATAAAAAGAGTATATGGTCAATTTTGCAGGTCCAGCAGGTTCAGGAGAATTTGGGGGTGTGAAGCTCTCAAAAGCATTCATTTAGAAATCCTCATTCTGTATCTTAGGGTCCCCTCTTTTCTTATTTGGGCTCTGATCTTAGCGCAGAAGACTGCTGGGTGAGAAGGCAAATTCACTTACAGCTCTGTTATTTTTAGGACAGAGTCATGTACCTGATCCTCTGCTACCTCTTCCTCCCACATCATGAGATTAGGATTTCTTTAAATGCAACTGATGCCCTGCAGCCTTTACATCTTGTAATCAATTGGGGAATAATTGCTCTGAGCCTAACATTTTCTCTTGAAAATAAATCAAATGGAACTCATCAAGAGCCACTTCTTTCTACAGGCTTTCAGTCCAATTCAGTTCAGTCGCTCGGTCATGTTCAACTCTTTGCAGCCCCATGGACTGCAGCATGCCAGGCCTCCCTGTCCATCACCAACTCTTGGAGCTTGGAGCTTACTGATTCATGTCCATTGAGTTGATGATGCCATCCAACCATCTCATCCTCTGTTGTCTCCTTCTCCTCCTGCCTTCAATCTTTCCCAGCATCAGGGTCTTTTCAAATGAGTCAGCTATTTGTATCAGGTGACCAAAATATTGGAGCTTCAGCTTCAACATCAGTCCTTCTAATGAATATTCAGAACTGATTTCCTTTAGGATGGACTGGTTGGATCTCCTTGCAGTCCAAGGAACTCTCAAGAATCTCCTTCAACACCACAGTTGAAAAGCATCAATTCTTTGGCGCTCAGCTCTCTTCACAGTCCAAATCTCATATCCATTCATGACTACTGGAAAAACCATAGCTTTGACTAGATGAACCTTTGTTGGCAAAGTAATGTCTCTGCTTTTTAATATGCTGTCTAGGTTGGCCGTAGCTTTTCTTCCAGGGAGCAAGCGTCTTTTAATTTCATTGCTGCAGTCATCATCTGCAGTGATTTGGGAGCCCAAAAAAATAAAGTCTGTCACTGTTTCCATTGTTTCTCCATCTATTTGCCATGAAGTAATGGGATTGGATGCCATGATCTTAGTTTTCTGAATGTTGAGCTTTAAGCCAACTTTTTCACCCTCCTCTTTCACTTTCATCAAGAGGCTCCTTAGTTCTTCTTCCCTTTCTGTCATAACGGTGGTGTCATCTGTATATCTGAGGTTATTATTATTTCTCCCGGCAATCTTTATTCCAGCTCGTGCTTCATCCAGTCCAGCATTTCTCATGATATATTCTGCATATAAGTTAAATAATCAGGGTGACAATACACAGCCTTGATGTTCTCCTTTCCCGATTTGGAACCAGTCTGTTGTTCCATGTCCAGTTCTACAGGCATTGCCATTAACTAATTTGCTCATCCCTCCCATGTGCCAGAAATATTATTGCTGATATTGGACCCTACCAGTTCATCACCAGTGAATGCTTAATTCTGAACTGGAGAATGCCAGAGGCTATCCATGCCCATCCTAACATTGATGATGGTGTCTTATTACCCTCCAGGCACTGGACAGTTGGGCACTAAGGTTTTCACTTTATAGTTGACTTCCTAGGACTATTCCTGATATGATCTTAGGTTTGGTTCTCTGGAGACAAACTCTGAGGCAAAAAAAAAAAAAAAAAAGGTTGTGTATATGTGTACCGGGAAGAGCTCTATGGAGATGTCTGTGAAGAAGTGGGAAAGACAGCACTGGACAGACACAGATGTTGACCTGTCATGCAACTGAGGCCTCAATAAATCCTACATGGATATCTGGAGCTCAGCTGTCTCAACTTGATGCAAAGGGTCAGACATTTTTATTCCCACATTAGACATGGCATGCTATGCTATGCTATGCTAAGTCACTTCAGTCGTGTCCGACTCTGTGTGACCCCATGGACGGCATTCCACCAGGCTCCCCCGTCCCTGGGATTCTCCAGGCAAGAAGCCCTCTGCAAATGACCATTTTCACTGAAAGATACAAATGTGAGCAATAGACATCTGCTATCTCTAGCATCAACTTCACCTCTGACAAAAGGGGGATGTGAATGAAGTATGTGAAATTTATTACAGGAGAATTGAAAGTAAGGCTTTTAGTTTTGTGAAGGAATATATAGATTAAGAGTATAAAAAGGAAATATTAAAGTAAATAGTGAGATAAGACATTTCAGGCAGAACATAAGACCATGTGTGAAGGTTCAGATATTAGGAAAGAGCTTGTCCTTCCAAAGAACTTAAAATAATCCACTGTGAAGTGGAGCAGGCAAGGCAGAGAGTGGCTAGAGAGACAAGTCTCAGCTAGATCATGGAGGATCCTGTTAAGGATTTCAAATTTTTATGTAATATAATGGGAAGTCTTAAAGAATAAAGAGTCAAGGAGTTTAAGAAGCCACAGTAACATCATCAGTTCTATGCTTTTTTTTCTCTCTTTTTTAAAAGATCTCTTTGCGGGAACAATATTGAGAATTGTTTGGAAACTGGCCAGAATACAACCAGAGAGACATTTCAATGATTGTGCAGATAAAGAACAGTGAAGAAAGAAAACTTGTGACAGAGCCAAAATCCACAAGACTTCACCATGGATAAGACATGAACACTGAAGGAAAGGCAAGTGTCATGACAGACTAGAACAGCATTCTGGCTTGAAAACCAGGTGGATGGCGTTGTGATGTAAGGAGGTGAAGGCTGAAGTTCTAGAAGAGTCTCCAGCCAAGTCAGCACCTGTGCCATGCCTGATGGTAATATCAAAGCAGCTGGATATGGAAATGGAACTCCAATGAGAATGTTAAGCCAAAAAAAAAAAAAAGAATTTAGGATTATAGACTATACTTAAACTCAAGGGAAAGAATGAACTCAAATATGAAGAAGGTATAGATTGGGAACATAAAAGATCTCTGGTAAAAGACAAGAAAGATATTGTCAAGTTGGGTAGAGGATAACCTCTTATGTAATTCATGCATACACACACTATCACATTATTATGTACATACATATCATACTGTAAATAGCACATTACATGTATAACATGCATTAATTATATCGCCCATGCTTATAAGCATGAACATTACTGATGGTATGCAATACCAATATTTATAGTCATATATTAATTATTTAGCCCATGCTTATAAACATACACACTATATTATTACTATTACATAGTACATATTGTTATTGATTGTACATAGCACATTAGATCAAATCAGTTCCAGTCAACATGTGTATCATATCCAACAGACCACACACATTGGCACGTGTCCCTCCTCTCACTTGGGCCCACTACTTGTGCAGTTTCCTAAGTTTTAATGAACTTTATCAGGCATCTTATTATTACCTAGGACCATCTCACCTAAAATCACCTGTTGTTTCACATCTTGCATCCTACATCTTGATGGACTAATGACTAATCAGCCCATGTTCATACATAACTATGGTTTCATGCATCTGGTAAGTTTTTCATTTTTAAAGGGATGCTGTGACTCACCTATGGCCATCTATGGCCTTAACACAGCAAAATAAATTGTAGTTGGATTTTAGTATTATTGGCACCCCACCCCAGTACTTTTGCCTGGAAAATCCCATGGACGGAGGATCCTGGTAGGCTGCAGTCCATGGGGTCGCTAAGGGTCGGACATGACTGAGCGACTTCCCTTTCACTTTTCACTTTCATGCATTGGAGAAGGAAATGGCAACCCACTCCAGTGTTCTTGCCTGGAGAATCCCAGGGACGGGGGAGCCTGGTGAGCTTCTGTCTATGGGGTCGCACAGAGTCAGACACGACTGAAGTGACTTAGCAGTAGCAGCACCAACATCACCAACCGTAAGCTATTATTCAGTCAGTGGTTACAGGACATAAGGAAATTACTGACACATGAACACACACGTACACATGCAGGCACACACTGAACAGGTAAGTGGCCTGTTTAACAAACCCCCACAACCGCCACTAAATCCCATGCTCTACCTGACTATAATACCTTCCAAACTCCCCAAACAAGGAAAAAATAAAAATGCATAGAATGCAGCCATCTACCTAATAAACATGAATAACTTAATCCTAAAAATTAGACCCAAGTAACTATAATTGTACTAATGAGATACTTATCTAACATTTATATAGACAGAGATCTCCCTAGATCTACTGACCATTTTTATCAAAATTTTAACATTTAATTCAATACAAATCCCTTAAAACAACTATAAACATATTACTTCTCATTGTTAAGAACAGCTTGTTAACGTAGCTTAAAACCTAAAGCAAGGCACTGAAAATACCTAGATGAGTTTACTGACTCCATAAACACATATGTTTGGGGCCCAGCCTTGCTACTGGTTTTAAATAAAATTACACATCCAATCATCCAGGCCCCATGAGAATGCCCTCTAAATCATTAAGATTAAAAGAAGCAGTCTTCAAGCACACTACTATTAGCAGCTCATAACACTTTGCTTAACCACACCCTCCACGGGAAACAGCAGTGATAAAAATTAAGCCATAAATGAAAGTTTGACTAAGTTATACTAACTAGCGTTGGTAAATTTCATGCCAGCCACTGCGGTCAAATGATTAGCCCAAGTTAATAGAAATTCAGCACAAAGCATGTTAAACCGTGATGTAAAATAAACTTTAAGTTGTAAAAAGCCATTAACTAAAATAAAAATCTACTATGAAAGTGACTTTAATACTTCCTGATTACACAACAGCTAAGACTCACACTGGGATTAGATAATCCACTACGCTTAGCCCTCAACTCAAATAATTATAATAAACAACATTATTGGTCAGAGTATTACTAGCAACAGCTGAAAACTCAAATGACTTGGCGGTGCTTCACACCACTCTAGAGGAGCCTGCTCTATAATCAATAAAACCCAACAAACCTCACCAACTCTTGCTAATTCAGTCTACATACTACATTCAGTTTAAATCCTAAAAGAGATAAAAGCAAGCATAATTATTACACATAAAGACATTAGATTAGGGTGTAACCTATGGGTCAGAATAAATGGGCTACATTTTCTACTTTAAGAATATATTTCTCACCACTCAAAAGTTTTTATGAAAACTAAAAACCAAAGGAGGATTTAGTAAATTTAGAAGTGCTTAATGAATAAGACTACAAAGCACACACACACACACCGTCACGCTCCAAGTATTGTAATAACTTCCTAATCATGTAAGAGACGAGACTCAACAAATTGATAAACCAAATCATAGCTTTAATAAAGCTAGTTTACAGCTAGATTTTGTAATTTGTTAGTACTCTGAACTAAATCTAGCCCAACACTCCCCTTTCTGTGAGTATTAAGTGTAGTCGCTCAGTCATGTCTGACTCTTTGTGACCCCATGGACAGTAGCCAACCAGGCTCCTCTGTCCATGGGATTTTCCAGGCAAGAATACTGGAGTGGGTTGCCATTTCCTTCTCCAGGGGATCTTCCTGACCCAGGGATCGAACCCGGGTCTCCTGCATTGTAGGCAGACACTTTACCATCTGAGCCACCAGGGAAGAGTGAGTATAAGCCAGCTAAATGAAACATTTACTCAACATTTAAAGCACAGAAGACAGAAATTTAAAATACGCTATGGCACTATTGGAGAAGGCAATGTCAACCTACTCCAGTACTCTTGCCTGGAAAATCCCATAGACAGAGGAGCCTGGTAGGCTGCAGTCCATGGGGTCGTTGAGTCAGACATGACTGAGCGACTTCACTTTCACTTTTCACTTCCATGGATTAGAGAAGGAAATGGCAACCCACTCCAGTGTTCTTGCCTGGAGAATCCCACGGACAGCCGAGCCTGGTGGGCTGCTGTCTATGGGGTTGCACAGAGTCGGACACAACTGAAGCTACTTAGCAGCAGCAGCAGCAGCATGGCACTAATTGCCTTGTTTCATTCCTTATTCCAAGGCCAAATTTGCCTATTACTCCAGGTATTTCTTGACATCCTACTTTTGCATTCCAGTCCCCTATAATGAAAAAGGACATTTTTTTGGGGGGGGGGTGTTAGTTCTAGAAGGTCTTGTAGGTCTTCATAGAACCATTCAACTTCAGCTTCTACAGCATTACTGGTCGGGGCATAGACTTAGATTACTGTGATATTGAATGGTTTGCCTTGGAGATAAACAGAGATCATTCTGCCATTTTTGAATTTGCATACAAGTACTGCATTTCAGACTTTTGTTGACTATGATGGGGTCCATTTCTTCTAAGGGATTCTTGCCTGCAGTAGTAGATATAGTGGTCATCTGAGTTAAATTCACCCATTCCAGTCCATTTTAGTTCACTGATTCCTAGAATGTCAATGGTCCCTCTTACCATCTCCTGTTAGACCACTTCTAATTTGCCTTGATTCATGGACCTAACATTCCAAGTTCCTAGTGGAAACAGTGTCAGACTTTATTTTTCTGGGCTCCAAAATCACTACAGATGGTGACTGCAGCCATGAAATTAAAAGATGCTTACTCCTTGGAAGGAAAGTTATGACCAACCTAGATAGCATATTCAAAAGCAGAGACATTACTTTGTCAACAAAGGTTCGCCTAGTCAAGGCTATGGTTTTTCCTGTGGTCATGTATGGATGTGAGAGCTGGACTGTGAAGAAGGCTGAGTGCCAAAGAATTGATGCTTTTGAACTGTGGTGTTGGAGAAGACTCTTGAGAATCCCTTGGACTGCAAGGAGATCCAACCAATCCATTCTGAAGGAGATCCGCCCTGGGATTTCTTTGGAAGGAATGATGCTAAAGCTGAAACTCCAGTGCTTTGGCCACCTCATGCAAAGAATTGAGTCTTTGGAAAAGACTCTGATGCTGGGAGGGATTGGGGGCAAGAGGAGAAGGGAACAACAGAGGATGAGATGGCTGGATGGCATCACTGACTCGATGGACGTGAGTCTGAGTGAACTTCGGAAGTTGGTGATGGACAGGGAGGCCTGGCGTGCTGCAATTCATGGGGTCGCAAGGAGTCGGACACGACTGAGCGACTGATCTGATCTGATGCCATATTGCTCTTTACAGCTTGCAATTTACTTCCATCACCAGTCATATTCACAACTGGGTATTGTTTTTGCTTTGGCTCCATCCCTTCATTCTTTCTGGAATTATTTCTCCACTGATCTCCAGTAGCATATTGGGCACCTACCAACCTGGGGAGTTAATCTTTCAGCATCCTATCTTTTTGCCTTTTCATACTGTTTATGGGGTTCTCAAGGTAAGAATACTGAAGTGGTTTGCCAATCTTTTCTCCAGTGGACCACGTTTTGTCAGAACTCTTCACCATGACCCATCCGTCTTGGGTGGCCCTATATGGTATGGCTCATAGTTTCATTAGTAAGACAAGGCTGTGGTCCATGTCATCAGGTTGGTTAGTTTTCTGTGATGTAGTTTTCAGTATGTCTGCCCTCTTATGGAGAAGGATAAGACGCTTATGGAAGCTTCCTGATAGGAGAGACTGAGGGGGAAACTAGGTCTTGTTCTGATGCGCGAGACTATGCTCAGTAAAACTTTAATGAATTTTCTGTTGATGGGTGGGGCTGTGTTGCCTTCCTATTATTTACCTGAGGCCAAACTATGGTGGAGGTAGTGAAGATAATGGCAACCTCCTTCAAAATGTCCTGTGCACCCACTGCTACACTCAGTGTTCCCAACCCTGCACCAGGCCACTGCCGACCTCCACCTCCACCGGAGACTCCTGGACACTCATGGGTAAGTCTGGGTCAGTCACTTGTGGGGTCACTGCTGTTTTCTCCTGGGTCCTGGTGTGCACAAGGTTCTGTTTATGCCCTCTAAGAGTCTGTTTCCTCAGTCCTATGTAAGTTCTGGCAGCTCTATGGTTGAGTTTAATGGCAACCTCAACCAAGAGGGCTTATGCCACACCCAGGTCTGCTGCCCCCAGAGCCCCTGCCCCTGCGACAGTCCACTGTTGATCTGTACCTCTGCAGGAGACACTCAAACACAGTTCTGTCTCAGTCTCTGTGGGGTCTCTGGGTCCTGGTGGTACAAGGTTTGTTTGAGCTCTCTGAGCATCTCTGGCAGGTATGGGGTTTGATTCTAAATGCAATTTCGCCCCTCCTACCATATTGCTGGGGATTCTCTGCCCTTGAACGTGGGGTATTTCCTCACAGTCGCTCCAGTGCCATGCAGCTACCACTCCAGCACTGCGCAGCCACCGCTCCTGTGACATTGTACAGAAGGCAGAGATCAAGACAATCCCCAAGAAAAATAAGTGCAAAAAGGCAAAACGGTTGTCTGAGGAGGCCTTACAGATAACTGTGAAATGAGAGAAGCAAAAGGCAAAGGAGAAAAGAAAAGATACACCCATTTGAATGCAGAGTTCCAAAATATAGCATGGAGAGATAAGAAAGCCTTCCTCCAGTGATCAATGCAAAGAAATAGAGGAAAACAATAGAATGGGAAAGACTAGAGATCTCTTTAAGAAAATACCAGATGCCAAGGGAATATTTCATGCAAAGATGGGCACAATAAAGGACAGAAATGGTATGGACCTAACAAAAGCAGAAGACATTAAGAAGAGGTGGCAAGAACATACAGAAGAACTATACAAAAAAGATCTTCATAACACAGCTAAGCACGATGGTGTGATCATTCATCTAGAGCCAGACATCCTGGAATGTGAAATGAAGTGAGCCTTAGGAAGCATCACTATGAACAAAGCTAGTGGAAATGATTTCCAGTTGCTGACTGTACCTCCGCAGGAGGTAGTGAATTCCAGCTGAGCTATTTCAAATCTTAAAAGATGATGCTGTGAAAGTGCTGCACTCAATATGCCAGCAAATTGGAA
This sequence comes from Tragelaphus eurycerus, assembly GCA_935064755.1. NCBI lineage: Eukaryota > Metazoa > Chordata > Mammalia > Artiodactyla > Bovidae > Tragelaphus > Tragelaphus eurycerus. The sequence continues at coordinate 23,451,506 of CAKXYN010000025.1, read as the reverse complement.
ATATTCAGCAGTGGGCACAGGACTGGAAAAGGTCGGTTATCATTCCAATCCCAAAGAAAGCAATGCCAAAGAATGTTCACACTACTGCACAATTGCACTCATCTCACACACTAGCAAAGTAATGCTCAAAATTTTCCAAGCCAGGCTTCAACAGTATGTGAACCGTTAACTTCCAGATGTTCAAGCTGGATTTAGAAAAGGCAAAGGAACCAGAGATCAAATTGCCAACATCCACTGGATCATGGAAAAAGCAAGAGAGTTCCAGGAAAACATCTACCTCTGCTTTACTGACTATGTCAAAGCCTTTGACTGTGTGCATTACAACAAACTGTGGAAAATTCTTAAAGAGATGGGAATACCATACCACCTGACTGGCCTCCTGAGAAATCTGTATGCAGGTCAATAAGCAACGTTTAGAACTGGATATGAAAAAACAGACTGGTTTCAAATCGGGAAAGGAGTAGGTCAGGCTGTATATTGTCACCCTGCTTATTTAACTTATATGCAGAGTACAACACGAGAAACACTGGGCTGAATGAAGCACAAGCTGGAATCAAGATTGCCCAGAGAAATATCAATAACCCTCAGATATGTAGATGACACCACCCTTATGGCAGAAAGTGAAGAGGAACTAAAGAGCCTCTTGATGAAAGTGAAAGAGGAGAGTGAAAAAGTTGGCTTAAAGCTCAACTTTCAGAAAACCAAGAATCATGGCATCTGGTCCCATTATTTCATGCCAAATAGTTGAGGAAACAATGGAAACAGTGAGACTTTATTTTGGGGGGCTCCAAAAATCACTGCAGATTGTGACTGCAGCCATGAAATTAAAAGACGCTTGCTCCCTGGAAGAAGAGCTACAACAAACCTAGACAACATATTAAAAAGCAGAGACATTACTTTGCCAACAAAGGTCCGTCTAGTCAAGGCTATGGTTTTTCCAGTGGTCATGTATGGATGTGAGAATAGGACTTATAAAGAAAGCTGAGCAGCAAAGAATTAATGTTTTTGAACTGTGGTGTTGAAGGAGATTCTTGAGAGTCCCTTGGACTGCAAGGAGATCCAACCAGTTCATCCTAAAGGAAATCAATCCTGAATATTCATTGGAAGGACTGATTCTGAAGCTGAAACTCCAATAGTCTGGCCACCTGAAGCGAAGAACGGACTCATCTGAAAAGACCCTGATGCTGGGAAAGAGAGAAGGTGGGAGAAGGAAGGGACGACAGATAATGAGATGGTTGGGTGGCATCACCAACTCAATGGGCATGAGTCTGAGTAAACTCCAGGAGTTGGTGATGGACAGCGAGGCCCAGTGTGCTACAGTCCATGGGTTGAAAAGAGTTGCACACAACGAAGCATTCATGCTTTTGAACTGTGGTGTTGGAGAAGACTCTTGAGAGTCCCTTGGACTGCAAGGAGAGCCAACCAATCCATTCTGAAGGAGATCAGCCCTGGGATTTTTTTGGAAGGAATGATGCTAAAGCTGAAACTCCAGTGCTTTGGCCACCTCATGCAAAGAATTGAGTCATTGGAAAAGACTCTGATGCTGGGAGGGATTGGGGGAAGGAGGAAAAGGGGATGACAGAGGACGAGATGGCTAGATGGCATCACCGACTTGATGGACGTGAGTCTGAGTGAACTCCAGGAGTTGGTAATGGACAGGGAGGCCTGGTGTGCTGCGATTCATGGGGTCGCATAGAGTTGGACACGACTGAGCGACTGAACTAAATTGAATTGAACTGATGGAACTAAGGGAATGGTGAAAGAAACATTAAAAGTAGCAAAAAGCAAAGTTTAGCCCTTATTTCTTTCTCATAATGATTTAAGTTGCAAACATTTAACAAAGAAAAGAAATTGATAAGGTACTTATGAACAGTTTTTTTAGAACAGACTCATTTATATAGCAGAACAGTGAGCAAATGTGTGAGTGACGGTGACAAGCCTAAGGAGCCTGGTGATGGTTCATTGTCTAGGAAAAGAATTTCAGTTCAACTTTAAAAATTACCACAAATTAGAAATATTAAAGTACTTTAAATATTAATCTAAAAGGCACAGCTTTTCAGAAATGGATACAACCTTAACTAGAGAATAAAGACAAATACCACCATAGTTGGCTTAAAAGCTGCCACCTCAAGCTCAACAGTAATTTTACCTTAAAAGCAACAAGTAAATCAAGTTCAAGATTTATACTTGACTAGTCTATTGATCAGTAGAGGCAATAATGTTAATATGAGTAACAAGAAGTATTTCTCCTTGCATACCTTTGCATTAGTAACTAATAACACACTGATAATTAACAGTAAATACAACTCATTATTTATTAAACAAGAGCATTAATAACAAATAAATACTATTCAACATTATTTATTAAACAGGAGCATGCAGTCAATGAAAGATTTAAAAAGGTAAAAGGAACTCAGCAAATGCAAACTCCACCTGTTTACCAAAGACATCACGTTTAGAGTAAGTAATATTAGAGGACTACCTGCCCACTGTGTGTGTTCTATCACTCAGTGTGTGTCTACATGAAACACACTTTTATAACCAGAGGTTCAAATTCTCTTCCTAACACAATGTTTACAATTAATATAGTAATACTTGTTATCCCCATTCTTCTAGTCATAGAATATACAGCAGGCCCATTCACCATATTTTTCTCAGCAGAAAATGCCATCATCATCATATTGAATATTTTCACAATAATCCTATTTCTAGGGGTGTTCCGTAACCCATATAAACCAAAACGATGCACAATTTTATTATCAAAACACTACTACTAACAATTTATTTCCTGTGAACTCAATTTGATACAATTCCCATATGATCAACTAATACATTTACTTGAAAAATCTTTTTACCACTAATGCTAGCCCTATGCATGTGACAGGTCTCATTACCTATTATAATATCAAGTATTATTCCTCCAAAAAATAACAAATATGTCCGATAGAAGAGTTGCTTTCATTGAGTAAATAATAAAGGTTTAAATTCTCTCCTTTCTAGAATTTTAAGAATTGAACTCTTAATTCAGAATTCTTCATGCCATCACATTACACTATATTCTAGAGAAAGATCAGCTAAGTGGTTTCCCTGGTGGCTCAGTGGTAAAGAATCCACCTACCAATGCAGAAGGCACAGGTCTGATCTCTGGGATGGGAAGATCACCTGGAGAAGGAAATGACAACCTACTCCAGTATTCTTGCCTGGAGAATACCATGGACAGAGGAGCCTGGTGGGCTACAGTCTATGGTTCCCAAAGAGTCAGACATGACTCAATAGCAAGCTCAGCTAAATAAGCCATCGGGTCCATACCTCTAAAATGTTGGTTTATATCCTTTCCTTCCTATACTAATAAATTGCATCATTTTTATCATCATCCTAACAACCATTATCTCAGGAACCATAATTGTCATACCCAGCTCCCACTGTCTAACTCAATGAAACTATGAGCCCTGCCATGTACGGCTATGAAAGATGGATGGGTCATGGTGTACAATTCTGACAAAATGTGGTCCGCTGGAGAAGGGAATGGCAAACGACTTCAGTATTCTTGCCTTGAGAACCCCATGAACAGTATGAAAAGGCAAAAAGATAGGATGCTGAAAGATTAACTCCCCAGGTTGGTAGGTGCCCAATATGCTACTGGAGATCAGTGGAGAAATAATTCCAGAAAGAATGAAAGGATGGAGCCAAAGCAAAAACAACACCCAGTTGTGAACATGACTGGTGATGGAAGTAAAGTCCAAGCTGTAAAGAGCAATATGGCTCATGAGCCTGGAATGTTAGGTCCATGAATCAAGGCAAATTGGAAGTGGTCAAACAGGAGATGGCAAGAGTGAACATCAACATTTTAGGAATCAGTGAACTAAAATGGACTGGAATGGGAGAATTTATTTCAGATGACCACTCTAACTACTACTGTGGTCTAGAATCCCTTAGAAGAAATAGGGTAGCCCTCATAGTGGAGAAGGAAATGGCAGCCCACTCCAGTGTTCTTGCCTGGAGAATCCCAGGGACAGAGGAGCCTAGTGGGCTGCTGCCTGTGGGGTGGCACAGAGTCGGACACAACTGAAGCGACTTAGCAGCAGCAGCAGCAGCATAGTGAATAAGAGTCCGAAATGCAGTACTTGGGTATGATCTCAAAAATGACAGAATAATCTCTGTTCGTTCCAAGGCAAACCATTCAAAATCACAGTAATCCAAGTCTATGCCCTGACCACTAATGCCTAAGAAGCTGAATTTGAATGGTTCGATGATGAACTACAAGACCTTCCAGAACTAACACCCCCAAAAGAGATGTCATTTTAATCATAGGGGATTGGAACACAAAGTAGGAAGTCCAGAGATCCATGGAGTAACAGGCAAGTTTGGCCTTAGAGTACAAAATGATGCAGGGCAAAGGCTAACAGTTTTGCGGAGAAAACGCACTGGTCATAGCAAACACCCTCTTCCAACAACACAAGATGACACACGAACATGACCAGATGGTCAACACCGAAATCATATTGATGATATTCTTTGCAGCTGAAGATGAAAGAGCTCTATACAGTCAGCAAAAATAAGACCAGGAGCTGACTGTGGCTCAGATCATGAACTCTCTATTGCAAAATTCAGATTTAAATTGAAGAAAGTAGGGAAAATTACTAGAACATTCAAGTATGACTTAAATCAAATTCCTTATGACTTTACAGTGGAAGTGACAAACAGACTCAAGGAATTAGATCTGATAGACAGAGTGACTGAAGAACTATGGACAGAGGTTTGTGACACTGTACAGGAGGCAGTGATCAAAATCATTCCCAAGAAAATGAAATGCAAAAAGGCAAAATGGTTGTCTGAGGAGGCCTTACAAATAGCTGAGAAAAGAAGAAAAGCGAAAGGCAAAGGAGAAAAGGAAAGATATACCCCCTGTGAATGGAGAGTTCCAAAGAATAGCAAGAAGAGATAAGAAAGCCTTCCTCTAGTGATCAATGCAAAGAAATAGATGAAAACAACAGAATGGGAAAGACCAGAGATCTCTTCAAGAAAATCAGAGATACCAAAGGAACATTTCATGCAAAGATGGGCTCAATAAAGGACAGAAATGATATGGACCTAACAGAAGCAGAAGATATTAAGAAGAGATGGCATGAATATACAGAAGAACTGTACAAAAAAGATCTTCATGACCCAGATAATCACAATGGTGTGATCACTCACCTAGAGCCAGACATCCTGGAATGCAAAGTCAAGTGGACCTTAGGAAGCATCACTACAAACAAAATTAGTTGAGGTGATGGAATTCCAGCTGAGCTATTTCAAATCCTAAAAGATGATGCTGTGAAAGTGCTGAACTCAATATGGCAGCAAATTGGAAAAACTCAGCAGTGGCCACAGGACTGGAAAAGGTCAGTTTTCATTTCAATACCAAAGAAGGGCAATGCCAAAAAATGTTCAAATTGCTGCACAAGTGCACTCATATCACACGCTAGGCTTCCCTGTGGCTCAGATGGTAAAGCGTCTGCCTGCAATATGGGAGACCTGGGTTCAACCCCTGGGCTGGGAAGAAGGACATGGCGACCCACTCCAGTACCTTTGCTTGGAAAATCCCATGGACAGAGGAGCCTGGTAGGCTACAGTCCATGGGGTCGCAAATAGTCTGACACAACTGAGCGACTTCACTTCACACGCTAGCAAAGTGATGCTCAAAAATTCTCCAAGCTAGGCTTCAGCAGCATGTGAACCAAGAACTTCCAGATGTTCAAGTTTGGATTTAGAAAAGGCAGAGGAAGCAGAGTTCAAATTGCCAACGTCCGCTGGATTGCAGAAAAAAACAAGGGAATTTCAGAAAAACATCTACTTCTGTTTCACTGACTATGCTAAAGTCGTTGACTGTGTGGATCACAACAAAACTGGAAAATTCTTAAAAAGATGGAAATACCATATCACCTTAACTGCTTCATGAGAAATCTGTATGCAGGTCAAGAAGCAACAGTTAGAACCAAACATGAAATGAAGGACTGGCTGCAAATTGGGAAAGGAGTATGTCAAGGATGAATATTGTCACCCTGCTTATTTCACTTACATGCAAAGTACATCATGCAAAATGGCAGACTGGATGAAGCACAAGCTGGAATCAAGATTGCCAGGAGAAATATCAATAACGTCAGATATGGAGACGATGCCAACATTATGGGAGAGAGCAAAGAGGAACCAAAGAGTCTCTTGATGAAAGTTAAAGAGGAGAGTGAAAAAAACTGGCTTAAATTTCAACATTCAAAAAACAAAGATCATGGCATTCAGTCCCATCACTTCATGGGAAATAGATGGGGAAAAAATGGAAACAGTGACAGAGTTTACTTTTTGGGGCTCCAAAATCGCTGCAGATGGTGACTGCAGCCATGAAATTAAAAGACACTCCCTCCTTGGAAGAAAAGCTATGATAAACCTAGATAGCATATTAAAAAGCAAAAAGACATTACTGACAAAGGTCCGTTTAGTCAAAGCTATGGTTTTTTCAGTAGTCATGTATGGATGTGAAAGTTGGACCATAAAGAAAGCTGAGTGTTGAAGAATTGATGCTTTTGAACTGTGGTGTTGGAGAAGACTCTTGAGAGTCCCTTGGACAGCAAGGAGATCAAACCAGTCCATCTTGAAGGAAATCACTCCTGAATATTCATTGGAAGGACTGATGCTGAAACTCTAATACTCTGGCCACCTGATGCAAAGATCTGACTCATTAGAAAAGCCCCTGATGCTGGGAATGACTGAAGGCTGGAGGAGAAGGGGACGAAAGAGAATGAGATGGTTGGATGGCATCACTGACTCAATGGACATGAGTTTGAGCAAGCTCCGGGAGTTGGTGATGGACAGGGAAGCCTGCCATGCTGCAGTAGTCCATGGGGTTGTGAAGAGTCAGACACAACTGAGCAACTGAACTGAACTGAAGTGACTACTTATCTGAATCCATTTCAAAATAAACATACTAGCCATTTTTTCTATATTAAAAAATGTTAACCTGTAAGGTATAGAAGCATGCACTAAATATTTTCAAACACAAGCTACCACATCAATATTACTTATATTAGCTGTTATCATTAACCTATTATACTCCAGCCTATGAACTATTACAAAAATCTTTAATCCAACAGTACCAACAGTAATAACATTAGCCCTAACCACAAAACTAGGATGATCACCATTCGACTTCTGAGTACCTGAATTTACAAGGTATCCCAGTAACAGCAGGGTTAATCTTACTAACATGACAAAAACTCGCACCCTTGTCAGTGTTATACCAAGTCTCACTATCCATGATCCTAAGCCTACTATTCATTCATACTATTATAATTGAATAAGGCAGACTATGCCAAACACAACTATGAAAAATTAGAGCTTATTCATCAATTGCTCATATAGGGTGAAAAAAGCCATTCTATTGTATAATTGAATAGTTTTAAATCTACTAATTTGTAATAACATTTATCATATTTATAGTATTATTCACTTACAGCTTAGCCACCACCACACTATCAGATACATGAGATGAAATACCCATTATTACACCTGTCATTCTTATCCCCTATTAACAACAGGAGGTCTCAACTATTCCAACTTCTAAATATTCAAGTAGTTTCACTTTCCCTTTATGTTTCCTAATTCTCCTCCTTGTCTTCACTCCAACCCCCTGCAGTTCCACCTGATGACCTCCAGACTATAAATATGCACCATTTATCTGCAGATTGTCACAAAAATGTCACCAGAAACCCTTGTCATTCAACTTAAGTGGGTTCTAGACAGCCTTGTGTTTAAATCCAAATGTTTGCTCCCAATCTAAAATGTTTCCGCCAAGTCCATTTTCCCCCCAAAGCTGTCAATATTACAGTTTCATCATTTCAGGTATGCCTATGTCAGAGAAAGATGTTATTTTCATTTTTCCTTGTCTTAACACAAGTTTCTTTTTCCTTTTTGAACAAAGATGTTCCTCACAATGTATGAGCTACTTGTATGTAGCGATCATGTCTTATTCATTTCATGGTTCCAATGTTTAACCTCAGTTCAGTCGCTTAGTCGTGTCTGACTGCTTGCAACCCCATGAATCGCAGCAGGCCAGGCCTCCCTGTCCATCACCAACTCCCAGAGTTCACTCAGACTCATGTCCATCGAGTCGGTGATGCCATCCAGGCATCTCATCCTCTGTCGTCCCCTTCTCCTCCTGCCCCCAATCCCTCCTAGCATCAGAGTCTTTTCCAATGGGTCAACTCTTTGCATGAGGTGGCCAAAGTACTGGAGTTTCAGCTTTAGCATCAGTCCTTCCAAAGAAATCCCAGGGCTGATCTCCTTTAGGATGGACTGGTTGGACCTCTAGAGCATGGCAAATAAGCAGTGGTCACAAAATGTTAATTGAATAAATACATAAATTTAAACTAAATGCATGACTAGGAAGGTGGTGTGGGACTAAGGGAAAATTATTATAGTACCAAAACAAAACTAACAAAAACGAGTCAGTGACTACTTGAAATCCTAATCTTCATAAAAATCATACCACAACAGTCATTTTTTGCAGCCTACTCTGACTCCTGGGACGGGGCAATGGATTTAGAGATGCTGTTATGTATTCTGTATACATTGAAGAATCAATTTAAAATATTTAAATAGGCACATTCATTACAGCACCCAAGCACACATGCTAGAATTCCAGTGGGGATTTTTTTTAACAGCTGCATGATAAATTTAGAAACACTACTAAAATTGCCTGGTGTTATCAAAAAAACAAAAAACAAACAAAAAGAGAAGAATCATCTGACATAAGATGACTAAGAAGCACACATTTTCCTATTAGTCAAATGACAAAATATGCAGCAAAAATTGAAGAAACTTAAAAACAAGCAAAATCACAACACTGCTACAAAGCAGAAGAAAAGTATCAACCAAATAATAAAATATTAATCCAAAACACAGATTTCAGCTCTTCTGCATTTTCACCAGAAAGCTGGCAGTAAATCAGATTTCAACAATTTACTTTACCAAAGACGATAAGTGTGCCAGAAATATTTATCACAAACAATGGAGAGAATACAACAGAAGACCACAACTCGAGGTACTGGGAGGGCTGGCTAGAGACCTATGGGGAACCAAGATTCTATGTTTGAGCCATCTACTAATATATTTTCTGAAAACAAGAGGCTGGGATTTTTTTTTCTTTTGCTCTTTTGTTAAATGAATTTTCTTAGTGTAAGTATACATATATTTACTAAAAACAAAGCTAAATAATACCAGTTTGATGAAAATAAGTTTATGTTTTAGGACTTTTCACTGAAAACCATTTGAACTTGTGAACAAAATATGAGTTTTCTTTTTTCTAGTTCAATATTTTCAGGATATTCTGAAGGGAACTTTTCATTATTCAGAAGGGAATGATATGAATTTGTAGTTTAATTAAAGACAGTTCCCAATGTGGTGGGAGAGGAATCCTTCCGATTTGTGATGTATCCATAAATTATTTATTTACATTAACATAAATTATTTACTATGAATTGAATGACAGATTTGTTGCCTCTGTCTTCCTTGAAATTACCACAAACTGCACCCAAAATCATATTATAAGATGACAATTTTATGAGACTGCTCAATTGAAACTTTTCTTTATTTTTTTATTTTGCTTAACTTTACAATATTGTATTACTTTTAGTATACATTGAGATGGATCCGCCACCAGAATACTCGTGTTCCCCATCCTGAACCCTCCTCCCTCCCCACTTCCCACACCATCCCTCCAGGTCATCCCAGTGCTCCAGTCCCAGGCATCTGTTATAGGGCATCGTACCTGGACTGACTTGTTTCAGATATGATATTATACATATTTCAATGCTATTCTCCCCAATCATCCCACCCTCTCCCAGTCCCAGAGTCCAAAAGTCTGTTCTATACATTAGTGTCTCTTTTGCTGTCTCATAAGCAGGGTGATTGTTACCATCTTTCTAAATTCCATATATATGCGTTAGTATACTGTATTTGTGTTTTTCTTTCTGGCTTACTTCACTCTGTATAAAAAAAAATTTCTATATTTGGCTTTTTAGACTTTAAATTGGCACCTAAAATGTTTCCATTTGGCTATGTACTATCTATTGTCAGTATTTGTTTAAGTATTTTTTCTAGTATTTTCATAAACATAATTCAAATATATTTCCTATTGTTACTATACTGGAATATGTTTTCTAAGAATATATTACAGATATTCAATACACATACCCCCCACATATGTATGTACACATTTTTTTTTTTGCATTCAGATCCTTAAGTAGCTTAAGTCATACAAAATTTTTGGTCTTTTAGAATTTTTTTCAGCATATAAAATTCTGCTCTGAGATGAGATAAAAGTTCTGTTCAATTAATATAATTGCCTAAAATTATGTTGAAATTCTCTTTATCAGTATTATTTTCAAATGAGTAAATTCAAACATACAAATTTAGAGAATAAAACAAGCCCTCATATCTCTATCACTCACCTTTAACAACTATCACCTCAGGACCCAGCTTCTTTCATATGTATTGGGTTAGCAAAACATTTGTCTGGATTTTTTCATAACAGCTTACAAAAAAACCTGAAGCAACACTTAGGCCAACCCAGTATCTCTCCTTCCAAGACCTCTTAAAATTATTGTGACTTAAAGCCTCCGCTGAAGCTGAAACTCCAATACTTTGGCCACCTGATGCAAAGAACCAACTGGCTGGAAAAGCCCCTGATGCTGGGAAAGATTGTAGGCAGGAGGAGAAGGGGATGACAGAGGATGAGATGGTTGGATGGCATCTTCCAACGTGATGGACATGAGTTTGAGTAGGCTCCAGGAATTGGTGATGGACAGGGAAGCCTGGCATGCTGCAGTCCATGGGTCTCAAAGAGTTGGACACAACTGAGCAACTGAACTGAAAACCTCCACTTCATATCATTCATTCATACATACCGAATGCTACTGAACGATACTCTTTTCTTAAAAAAGAGATGGTGGGAGGGCAAAATAAAAGGGCAACTGATCCTAGCCATTCAGCCATGGAAATAACCATTAAAATCTGACTCTAAGTAAGATTAAATATTACATGAGTCACTTTTAACTGTTTTATAAATAAGTCAAAGTTACCAATTGTAAAACTCAAAATGTATTCAACCTATGAATATGAGTTATACATCTTTTGGAGGTTTAAGGCTCCTTTTTCTCATGTGACAGCAGGTATTTCTGTGTCCTTTTCATGATCAGTTCACGCTTAGTCCTTTGGCTTTAGGATATGACACAAATCACATCAAAGTAAGGAAGAACCCAGAACCAACCCAGAAACCCTGAGTAACAGCCACTGAGAAAAGAAATGAGCCATCAAGCCATGAAGAGAGATGAGTGCAAATTGTTAAGTGACTGGAGACAATCTGAAAAGACTATATACTATATGATCCTAATTCTGACAACCTAGAAAAGACAGGTGGAGACAGTAAAAATATCAATGGTTATCAAGGTTTGGGAAGAGGGAGGGATGAATAGGTAGAGCATTTTAGGGCTTTATTTTTTAGCTTCTTAGTGAAACTATTCTGGAGAAGGCAATGGCACCTCACTCCAGTACTCTTGCCTGGAAAATCCCATGGATGGAAGAGCCTGGTAGGCTGCAGTCCATGGGGTTGCTAAGAGTCAGGCAGGACTGAGCAACTTCACTTTCACTTTTCACTTTCATACGTTGGAGAAGGAAATGGTAACCCACTCCAGTGTTCTTGCCTGGAGAATCCCAGGGACAGGGGAGCTGGTGGGCTGCCGTCTCTGGGGTTTGACAGAGTCGGACATGACTGAGCGACTTCACTTTCACTTTTCACTCTCATGCATTGGAGAAGGAAATGAGAACCCACTCCAGTGTTTTTGCCTGGACAATCCCAGGGACGGGGGAGCCTGGTGGGCTGCCGTCTCTGGGGTCGAACAGAGTCGGACACGACTAAAGCGACTTAGCAGCAGCAGCAACAGTGAAACTATTCTGTAAGATACTACGACGGTGGATACATGTTATTATACATTTGTTAGAACTCAGAATATACCACACACGGACTGAACCCTAATGCATACTATGAATTTAAGTCAATAATCATGTATACATGTTGGCTCATTAACTGTGATAAATATATACCACAAATGGGAGGTGTTAATAATAAAAGAAACTGGGGGAGAAGGGGTATATGAGAACACTCTGTACTTACCGCTCAATTTTTCTATTAACCTAAATCCACTCCCAAAATGTCTATTAATTACAAAAAAAAATCTTTGGTGATTTTTTTTTTCTCTAGGATTTTCAGATCTAGTTTGAGGCAGATGTATAAATCATCATCCTTAGTTCCCTAGGTTTGCTGCAACAAACTAGCACAAACTTGGCGGCTATTAAATAAAAAAAAAAAAAAGAAATGCATTCTCTCACAGTTCTGGAGTTAAAAGCCAGAAATCAGGAGGTTGACAGGGTCATGCTCCCTCCCAAGTCTCGGGGCAGGGGGATCTTTACAACTTTTGGTGGCTCTAGGAGTTTCTCAGCTTGTGGTCAATTCAATCTCTGACTCCATCTTCAGAGAGTCTCCCTTTCTCCCTGTGTGTTTCTCCTCTATGTGTCCTATAAGGACACTTGAATTATATTTAAAGCCCATTCATGTAATCCATAATGATCTCATCTCAAGATGCCTAATTATGTCTGCAAAGAGCCTTTTTCAAAACAAGGTGACATTCAGAGGTTCAGGGGGTTAGGGTGTGGAGTCCATTCTGAAGGAGATCAATCCTGGAATTTCTTTGGAAGGAATGATGCTAAAGCTGAAACTCCAGTATTTTGGCCACCTCATGCGAAGAGTTGACTCATTGGAGAAGACTCTGATGCTGGGAGGGATTGAGGGCAGGAGGAGAAGGGGACGACAGAGGATGAGATGGCTGGATGGCATCACTGACTTGATGGGTGTGAGTCTGAGTGAACTCCGGGAGTTGGTGATGGACAGGGAGGCCTGGCGTGCTGCGGTTCATGGGGTCGCAAAGAGTCGGACACGACTGAGCGACTGATCTGATCTGATCTGATCTGTACCTTTGGGGGGAGCAACATTATACTAGCCATAGCACGATTTGCATTGGAATAGAGGATGAACGGAGTTGTCTAGGAGGGAGGTATGTGGAAGCCTCATAGGAAATATGACATTACATGAATATTGAAGGTTGAACTGGAGTTTGCTAGCCTGGGACAGAGGTGTGAGAGGTAGGGGAATGCCATGTCTAGGGAGATAGTCCAGACAACAACAGGGCCTATTTAGGGAATGGTAAGAAGGTCAGTGTCCCTAAAAGGGGGCTGAGGGGTTGAATAAGGGCTAAAGGAAATAATAGCATATGAGTCTAAGATAGGTTATAATAAGTTTAAAATAGGTTATAAAGGAGCTGATAACCATAAGAGAAGAACATTTCTTAGTTATTCTAGTTACAAAGTTTCTAAAGACAAGATCAGATTCATACTTTAGAAGACTGTTTCAACAGGGTTAGGATTTGAGGAAGAGAAAGCAGGGAGATTAACAGATTATATTCAACAAAATCCTACTCAGCCATGAGACAAGCCCAGAGAATGAGAACTAAGAGCTGTTTTGTAGGTAACACAGCATGTGAAGAACAACTGGGCAGGATGAGAGACCAAGACTTCAGTTAATACCATTATCCAAAGCAGGGACTTTGGGGGAAGAGGGTGCTTTTATGCAGGGTATCACTGACTCAATGGACGCTGAGGCTCAGTGAACTTCGGGAGTTGGCGATGGACAGGGAGGCCTGGCGTGCTGCGATTCATGGGGTCGCAAAGAGTCGGACACGACTGAGCAACTGATCTGATCTGATGAGTTAACTTTTGGAAATATTTCACTTTGTCTTACTTTATAGTTCAAGTTCCAAATTTGATATTTCAAAATATTTTGCTTTTGAGCAGTAAAGGGCTCTGAGGAAAGGAACAAGGTTTTGGGGAAATCTTCAAAATTACCTTTAGCATTTCCCACATGGGTCTCTCCCAGTCAGTTCCTGTTACAAACGACAAGCTTCAACAGACCACATGGCCCCAGAAACATAAAAGGAATGAGGGAATCACCAAAGTATTAAGAAGCTTTACTGCTTCATAGGAGCAAGAAACTATTTTTCCTCTTAGAGGGGAGAGAAAAAGTCTGAAAATAATGCTACAAAGTAGCAGCCTAATCTTTTAAATAGACTGCAAAAAGAATTAGAGCCTAAGTTTTCACCACAGTGGAGGTCTTCAAACCCACGGAACCTTGCATTATTGACTTTTATTTTTATCTTCGCAGAGCTGGTGCAATGAAAGAAGTCTACGTTCCAACATAAAAAATAAACATGCTATCACTGTGACAGGGACTGATTCAATATGGGAACATGGACTGCAGGGGCATTCTGGCTTACTTCAAAAGACTTTCAATAACTGCCAAGAGAGTTTATTTGGATAGTTTCAGTTTCGTGTGTTTAATCAACTAAAAACTCAAACCAGAACTGAGAGTGTGACACAGCATGTGTTCCAAAGAGGGTGTGCATGTGTTCATATTTGTGGGGGCATGAGTGTGCTTGTGTGTGTGGATGTCTGAGCATGAGCAAACGTGTTGTCTGTGTTATAAAATTTTATTGTTTTATATCGCTCTTCTCTTTAATAGGGCCCATACTCATTATCTTTACAGTTGTGATCATATCAAGCCCGAATTTCCATGATTTTTATAACACTTCTTCATGCTCCTAGACGAGCATGTAAATATATATATATATTTACTGTAACAGTAAATATATATATATATTTACAGGCTATAGCCCTGCTGAATAGTGATGTTTAGGATTGGCTAGGACATGATAAGCTTCTTTAAGATCCAGTACATTTGGAAAACAACCATCTAGCCCAAACCCTTGTTTTTCAGAAATGAAGACTGAGACAAAGGAAAATTACTAACCCAGTGAAGCACAACCCAGTTAGGCCTAGAACCCATGTTTCTTTCTCCTAAATCATCTCCTCAGGTCCACCAACTTCTTATGCACAAAATACACACAAAAATTCTGATTTATCAACACAAATGAGTATAGATATTACTACATTCAATGAGTGTAGTGTAAATGACGGGGAAGGCAATGGCACCCCACCCCAGTACTCTTGCCTGGAAAATCCCATGGATGGAGGAGCCTGGTAGGCTCCAGTCCATGGGGTCGCTAAGAGTCGGACACGACTGAGCGACTTCACTTTCGCTTTTCACTTTCATCCGTTGGAGAAGGAAATGGCAACCCACTCCAGTGTTCTTGCCTGGAGAATCCCAGGGACGGGGGAGCCTGGTGAGCTTCTGTCTATGGGTTCGCACAGAGTTGGACATGACTGAAGCGACTTAGCAGCAGCACCAGCAGCAGTGTAAATGAGTGTAGATGTCTAGTATGCCACTGTGAATTTCATCCCAATTCAAATATGCATTTCAGCATACAGCTTAGTGGTTCTGCTGAATACAGTGTTAATGATGCCAGAGTTGTATTTATCCCTTTAGAAACATGTTCGAAAACAGAAAATGTAGCATTTTACGCATGCTGCTGAAACAGGAGGGAAGGGACAGGGCACAACCTTTGAAAGAATGACATAGCCCAAGAATACAACATAAACCAATTAGAATCCAATGGGTCTAAGATGGCAGACAAGTCAACTTCAGCTAGACCTTGATCCTCAGTATATGATCATTGGAATATATCAGCAAGCTAAATGACACACCCAGAGGCGCCAAGACATTTCCAAGGCTGACCAAAGACCACAAGGTGGGCAGTGGCCTAATCCCTGGAAATCTCCACCCCTCCTCAAAATGGTTGGAATAATCCTCCCACTCATTAGTGTATGAAATTACCCGGCCCGTAAAAACTAACCAATCACATTTTGAGCCCACACTCTTGTCTATGAAGTGTGTTTCTCCCAACACAGCTCTTGCCTTCTGAGATGACCCATACTCTGTCTGTGGATGTGTTTCTAACTAAATCTACTTCTTACCTACCACTTTGTCTCCCACTGAATTCTTTCTGTGATGAGACATCAAGAACCAGAACTTCATTAGGTCTTGAAACTAGGTCTGTGATCTCAGTTGGAAAACTGTGGGATTTGGTTGAGTTCAAGTCCCTGGCCACATGGGTTCAAGTCCCAAACTGGGTTTTAACCAGGTTTGAGCCCCAGGCTATGGGTTCAAGTCCCAGTCTGAGCTGAATGGTTTCACTGCAGCTAACCATCATTCCACCCAGCTATCTTGCAAAAGTTTGCTGTGATCAAAAAGGGGATCAGGTTGAGAGTGTGGGTGCTCAGCACCACCATTCACACTGGAGGGTCGTAACTGAGTTGATGGTAATTCCTCAGTAGCAACATTTTGAAAGAAAAACGTTTTAAAATAAGTGTCTTTTGGTATGAACTGTTCTTTGCAAAAGGACAAGACTTGTCCCCTGTATCTAAATAATTTAAAATGTGAGTGGAGAAACAAAGACTGAAACAGAAACAAGAAATCACAGCTCAGACTGTGCGCACAGACTTGTTTTGAACAAAGGGCTATAATACTATGTCCCCTCTCAAACCTCATTCCACGTCCACTTAGATAAGCTATTAGTTGTGCTCACTCGTTTCTGACTCTTTGCGACCCCATGGACTGTAGCCCACCAGGCTCCTCTGTCCATGGGATCATCCAGGCCAGAATACTGGAGTGGGGTGCCATTTCCTTCTCCAGGGGAACTTCCTGACCCAGGAATTGAACCAGAGTTTCCTGCAGAAGAAGTTATTGCATGAATTGTTTAAGGAAACATTTTGGGTACTTATCTGACACTGACAGTCACTTTTATATTATACTAACATCAGCCCTCTGGATGATATGCATTCTTTCCTGAAGGAAGCGACTCAGTAAATATATTTGTAGTTAATTATCTTTCCAAAACAATTTCTCTAAAACCATGAGAAGGACTTCTCTGGTGACTTAGACAATAAAGAACCCGCTTGCCAATGCAGGAGACTCGGGTTCAGTCTCTGGGTTGGGAAGATCCTCTGGAGGAGGAAATGGCAACCCACTCCAATAATCTTGCCTGGGAAATCCTATGGACAGAGGAGCCTGCTGGGCTACAGTTCATGGGATCACAAAAGAGTGAGACACAACTTGACAACTTGAACAACAACAATGGTTTATAGCTACTGTATTTGCCTTTGGTAGGAAACATAGGCAAGACTTGCATCTTCTTGCAAATTTTGTGAATCTGCACACACACTACACATATTATACACACTACACATATTTTTCACATTTCAGTTTTCCCAGGCATTGTGATCAACAGCAACGGACAGATATGGTCCCACTGGACGCCAAGTGCTCATCTGCCCAGTCATGAACATCTTCAGTATCAATAGTGTGGGAAGTTATTGGGCTATTAGATAGTCACCATTCCCTAGCTTGCCACTGTCTTTGGGTAGTCCAGAATGTCAGCTTCACTTCTAAGTTTATTAGATCTGGCAAGTGAATTACTAAGAGAGATAGCAAGATAAGGATGGGCCTGTATTAAATTTGATCACTTTCATTCTGTCATCAGAATGTTAGCACATGGTATTAGTATGCCATTCATCAGTGCAGTGACCACTCCCTAACTTCCACCTCAACTCCAACACTTAGGGAATGATTTAACAAATCTTACGATGTGTCAGGAGTCTAAGATAAATAATTTGTTTGCAATCCTTCCAACTGTCCTATGATACAGGTTAAAATTTACTCATTTTCCAGGGAATATTAAGGCTCAGAGAGGACACACAATTTTCACAAGTGCATGTGACTATCAAATATAAAATCTGGTATTTGAACACTTCCAAATAGAAAACCTAGTATTTGAACACTTTTGATGTGATTCCAAAGCCAGTGCTTGAAACCACTTGACTCCTTTTTTCCAAAGAAGAGCTGCTGCTGCTGCTGCTGCTGCTGTTGCTGCTGCGTCGCTTCAGTCGTGTCCGACTCTGTACGACCGATAGACAGCAGCCCACCAGGCTCCCCCATCCCTGGGATTCTCCAGGCAAGAACACTGGAGTGGGTTGCCATTTCCTTCTCCAATGCATGAAAGAGAAAAGTGAAGTCACTCAGTCGTGTCCAACTCTTAGCGACCCCATGGACTGGAGCCTACCAGGCTCCTCTGTCCATGGGATTTTCCAGGCAAGAGTACTGGAGTGGGGTGCCATTGCCTTCTCCAAAAGAAGAGCTATAGAACTAGAAATAATTGGATGCCTCAACCCAAATGAGTAAGTAATCAGAATTTGGTAACTCCACCTCTCTTTCTCATTCTCTAGGTACAAGATTTTTTAATAAATAAATCATGACATTCTATTCAATTCTGGACTTTGCATTTGGAGAATAGGCCAATTAAGTCTAGGCTGGAATTTTAGTCATGTTAAGATACTCAAGTCATTTTTAATTTAAAGCAAATTCAAACAATCTAATGACACCCTAAAAATGATACATCCAGTATACTTTCTCCACAAAAGCTCTATGGATGGTACTAAACACATGACCATTTACATGGTTAATCAGTTAAAACAATTTTCTATAGTCAGAGGTAGTAAAATCAAGCTATGACATGTTTATCCCATAAAGCTATCCCAGATACAAGTTCTACCTTTTGACAGACTGTCAAGGAGTTAACCATTAAAGTAACGTATCTGGCACCACAATATCTGGCTTTTTAAAAATTCTTTTCAATAAAAACGTAACAACATTGCACTTGAGCTTTCAATTGCTTTTCTTTTTGAATGTCTCTGAACAGACACACATTTGAGTCACAGAACGCACTTAAGTTTAATGTTCCCAAAACCACAGACAAAATATTGTGCTATTTTAAATCAGTATTTTAATAGAAAGCATGGACAAAAGTGAGAAACACAGAAAAATCTAGTGACTTCCTAATATATCTATCAACTGTCAGGTTTTAGGAAAATGTAAAAACAATATACAAAGAGAACCCCCAAATAAAGTCCCAAATGTTCTTTAATCAAATATAATTAGAAGGCACACTTAAAATTGAGAAAACTATTTCTATATGAAAGACCTATGACCAAAGCAATGTTAAAGCCATTTCCAAACAGTAATGAAGCAAAAATCTGTGGAGATGAATAATGTAATTTACATTATCAATACTGAACAGAGAGTAATAGTCTGAATGTTAACTCTAAGAAAGATTTCAAAATGATATGAAACTAAACGACTATATATATCCTACAAGGAATAAATGAGTGCAACAGAAGCTAGTTCTATTTATAATTCATAAAGATATGTTTCAATACATTTTGCCTTTAGTTTCCACAGAATAAAAAATTATATATGTTCTCCTTTGCCCCCACAGAAAACGATCCCATTCTTTCCACTGGACTTGCAATTCACAATTTTCCGTTCCAACATATCACCTCTCCTACCATATCCAGATCAAGGGTATTGAAAATGTAAACCAGTCCTCTTAGTAACATACATAAGGAGTCTTTCTTTAAAAAATTAATAAAAAATAAGTAAACTTTTTTCATATTGGGAGCTAAAGCACTGTAAGAAAGGTATTCCAGTTGATGGCAGAAAGCCATAACAAGGCAACAAACTACATATAAGCATGGGTCCCAGCCTTTGTAGCTCTGAAATAACTTATACAAAGAACTCGTATATAAATTTGGCTCACCTCAGCAATGCTTTTTCTTTAAATTACACAGAAATCTGAAATGCATTGGGTGTATGTAAGGGCAAACTGTGGCCCTGAGTAAAAATGTGTATTTAAGAGGGGAAATGTGGAAGTAATTATTACCTTGATGTATTTCCCAGAATGCACAGAATCTATCCAGCATGTCTCGCCTGGGCATTGAGGGTTTTGCAGAACACCCATGACTCTAAAAATTCAGCATTTGGCATCATGCAATCTGGGAGTTAATGATAAACCAGTTTGCCCAGGCACTGTTGCCTTGGAGCCGGAACAAGTCAGTTTGCTGAGATGGACTGAAAAAAGTATCTGAAATGGATGAGTCACACTATTGCTGGCTTCGACTACCTTCGGGTTGGAAATGAAGAAATCAGTGTCACAGGCACTTTAAAGAAATAAACAGGAACTTTTGTTTCCTTCCACTTGGAGACCAAAAAACAAGACAAAGGAAGGAGTGCTAAGTAACTGCAAAAGAAATCTAGTTGGATTTTGTGATTACTATTGGGTCTTTGAATCTTGCTCAAGACTAAGCCAACATTCATATTTTCTGCTAACCAGACTTAAAAGGAAACACTGGTCAGTATTAAGAAGAGCCCATATACCCAAGAGTGGGGCACATGTGTAAGTGGTGGGTTCCAATGGGCTAGCTACAATGTAGACATATATATATATATATATATATATATATATATATATATATATATATATATATATATATATATGCTTTATACAAAGTAACCTGAAGTAGGGGGAATGGGAATCCAAGTCAGAGACCTTGAGGAAACATTCAATGTAAACACTGATGCAAATATAGGAAAACCTCCAATTCAGAGGTGTAGAGACAGAAATACAAATTGGGCTCTGGGAGAAAAGCTATCTGGAAATAAAAAGGTCATAAACAACATGGAATGTCCCTATGCTTTCAGCACAGACCAATGTGTATTGTGGGTTTATATTACAGGACTCTAAGTGTGTGACCCATGGATACACTGAGCCAACCAAATAGTACAGAATCAAAAGAACTAAAAATTTACATTTGCCTTGGCTTCTGGAACAGCAGATAATAACTATGGCCTCTTCACAGCAAAGTTCTAAGATCCTTTCTACTATTTTCCATTCCTCTATGATCATACCTCACAGATTCTCTAAATGAATTTAAGAATAGTGGATACAAATAAAATCCTGAGCTTAAGAAATAGACTGATTTGGACTTTCCATTCTATACAGATCCTTGAAAGATTACATTTACTAGAAGGAAGCAAGGTTTGATTGAGTCTAGAAAAGCACATATTAATTTTCTGCTGAGAACAAATATAAAGGCCTTCTCAGATAAAGGAGAAACAGCATGTGCAAACAAATGACTGCCCAAGGAACTGGAGTAATTTATTATGGATGAACCACAGATTATTTGTGAGGCAGTGACAGGAGGCCAGCTTAGAAATGTTCAGGCTTCAGGTAGTAACCAGTGTTAAGGTATTTGAGCTTTACCTTTCAGACAATGATGAGCAATTGAGAGAGAGTGTTGCAGGGGTGGGATGGAACACAGGGGTCACATCATTAAAAGTACTTGTCACAAATCTCACTCTGGCAACAAGATCAAATACAGTTTGCAAGTGGGCAAAACGAGGTACAGAAAACCAGTTAGAAAAAGGTTATTCCAACAGATCAGCAAAAAAATAAAAATAAAAATTATGGAGTAAATAGCAACAGTAGAAGAGAAGATGGATTCACGAATATTCAGGACAAAGTGTGGCAGTACTTACGGAGATGGAACTTCAAGGGGAGTGATATTTTTTGGTCAGAGGTTTTGGAATACAGTAGGAAAGGCAGATTTGTCAAGAGGGAGATA
This sequence comes from Tragelaphus eurycerus, assembly GCA_935064755.1. Classification (NCBI taxonomy): domain Eukaryota; kingdom Metazoa; phylum Chordata; class Mammalia; order Artiodactyla; family Bovidae; genus Tragelaphus; species Tragelaphus eurycerus. The sequence continues at coordinate 23,429,951 of CAKXYN010000025.1, read as the reverse complement.
AACAGATAGGTTTAGTTTTTTAAATAATGTGGTTGTAGAACATCTGGGCGGATTTGGCTGGGATCAGAATCAGTTGTTGCTTTCAGAAATTCTGTTATTCAGTTGGCTTTGTGTTACAAGTGACACAACTCCAACTCAAACTAGTTCAAAATAAACCAAATCAAAAAATGTATTGGCTTTTCCAAGGGGCACAACTAGATTCAGGGATCTAAACACCATCCTGAGGACTATCTCTCTCGTTTCCCCTTGCTTCTGTTTGACTTCAATTTCAGAGGCTTTTTTCATGAGGCACAAAGATGACTACAGACAGCCCTAATCCAACATGCTCTGGATTCCTGAGAAAAATAACATACTCTTCCCAACATCTGTCAGCACTTCAGGACTCTGATTAGCCCCGTTTTGCCACCAGTCATGTTGCCAGGGCAGGAGACACTCAGATTGTTCAATCCTAAATCATGTCCCCAGGACCCAGAAACCAGATCCTGGGTAAGGCCCCTGGAGTGACCATGCCCCAAGAACCACATGGGGTGCAGAAGGGTGCATCTCTGCTGGAAGAAGGGTTCTCAGTGGCAAGTTTTGGTCCTATTGAAATGCAATCTATCCATAAGAATGTGATGAGATATGAGATACTATACCTTTAAAGATATGAAAGTCTTGATATGAAACACTGTTATAGTAAGTAACACTATAACTGTTACACAATGACTATAAGGCAATTAGTTTTTCTGGCAGATGTGGTTGAATTACTAGACACTGGAGAAAAGCGATGAAGAAGACATTAAAGTGCATGAAGAAAGTATATCTCTTCTGAGCAAGTCTTGCCTTCAAAGGCTCCAGGGCTAGGTCTCATGCTATAGGGGAATCAACACATTTCTCAAATACCAAAATACAATTTTTTTTCTTTCTGATCTTTTAAGGAAGGTTTTCCAAAGTTCAATAACTAAATACCAAAATACAATTTTTTTTTTCTTTCTGATCTTTTAAGGAAGATTTTCCAAAGTTCAATAACTAATTGGACCAATAAAATTATTTGGGAGGAATATATAGGACACCACCCCCCCCCCCCACCTCCTCCTCATACACACACACACACACACACACAGAGGATGTGTGTCTTGAGAGTGAGTCATGTGAGTGGAGAAAAATCATGGTTTCTTCCCTGGGAGTCAGGGAATGGAGCTGCTTCTATTTAAGCCGGTTGACTCAAATCACTGCAAGTAGGTGTTGAGTCAGACTGGATGCTCCAAACAACTAAACATCATCCCTCCCTGTCCTGGGGTAATATAGCTTTGGGAAGTGCTTAGAACTGCCAGGAAATTCTGAGCTAGAAAAGTAAGAGAGTGGGAGGAGATCTTGCCATCCTGGCACTGGGGGAACTTTACCAGGTCAGAACTGCTTTCAGTTCAGTTCAGTCGCTCAGTCGTGTCCGACTGTTTGAGACCCCATGAATCACAGCACGTCAGGCCTCCCTGTCCATCACCAACTCCAGGAGTTCACTCAGACTCACATCCATCTAGTCAGTGATGCCATCCAGCCATCTCATCCTCTGTCGTCCCCTTCTCCTCCTGCCCCCAATCCCTCCCAGCATCAGAGTCTTTTCCAATGAGTCAGCTCTTCGCATGAGGTGGCCAAAGTACTGGAGTTTCAGTTTCAGCATCATCCCCTCCAAAGAAATCCCAGGGCTGATCTCCTTCAGAATGGACTGGTTGTATCTCCTTGTAGTCCAAGGGACTTGCAAGAGTCTTCTCCAACACCACACCTCAAAACCATCAATTCTTTGGTGCTCAGCCTTCTTCACATTCCAACTCTCACATCCATACATGACCACTGGAAAAACCATAGCCTTGACTAGACAGACCTTTGTTGGCAAAGTAAGGTCTCTGCTTTTCAATATGCTATCTAGGTTGGTCATAACTTTCCTTCCAAGGAGTGTCTTTTAATTTCATGGCTGCAGTCACCATCTGCAGTGATTTTGGAGCCCAGAAAAACAAAGTCTGACACTGTTTCCACTGTTTCTGCATCTATTTTCCATGAAGTGAGGGGACCAGATGCCATGATCTTTGTTTTCTAAATGTTGAGCTTTAAGCCAACCTTTTCACTCTCCACTTTCATTTTCATCAAGAGGCTTTTTAGTTCCTCTTCACTTTCTGCCATAAGGGTGGTATCATCTGCATATCTGAGGTTATTGATATTTCTCCTGGCAATCTTGATTCCAGCTTGTGCTTCTTCCAGCCCAGCGTTCTCATGATGTACTCTGCATATAAGTTAAATGAGCAGGGTGACAATATATAGCCTTGACATACTCCTTTTCCTGTTTGGAACCAGTTCCAGTGACTGCCCTGGCATCCTGGGTGCTGGACCAGCTTCTGCCTTGCCCTGTGTCAACAGATCCAGGTGGCTATTGGGGTTTACAGGGATTGATGCAGCCTGGGAGATCAACACCTCTTGCACCTCAGCTGCAGGGCAAGTGCAAAAGCAGCTTCCAAGGGCCTTAGTGGGAACCTGGCAGAATCATGACTGTAGCCTGATATGTGTGTATGTTCTCAGTCACTCAGTCATATCCGCATCTTTGTGAATCCATGGACTGTCTAGCCCATCAGGCTTCTCTATCCATGGGATTACCCAGGCAAGAATACTGGAGTGGGTTGCCATTTCCTTCTCTGAGGGATCTTCCCGACCCAGGGATCAAACCCTCGTCTCCTGTATCTCCTACACTGGCAGGTGGATTCTTAACCACTGAGCCACCAGGGAAGCCCCACAGTCTGATACATAACTTTAAAATTCTCAGACATGCCTAGTGCAGGCCTCAGACCCTGCAAATATTAGGGGCAGTCCTGCCTTTAGCTTTACTAATGCAAATGTTTTCATAGTTTAATAAATAATAAATTTAAGGTGAATCTAATTTTGATCCTGGTGCAAAGACAAGTGGTTCCCAAAAGAAGGTTTACTGATTCTAAAAGAATAAAATATTTCCAACTTACTGGATTTGCCTTGTAAGATAGTTTTCCCTTTCTACTCATATAGGGTGATTAACCACAGGGGACATTAACAAAGTGGTTTTTATATTCTGTTTGGTTTTACTTACTTAATGAGTATTTCAAAAGTTTGTGCTTATGCTGTTATTTTTTTAATATTTATTTTTGTATTTTTATGGTATGAAATGGAGAAGGAAATGGCAACCCACTCCAGTATTCTTCCCTAGAGAATCCCGTGGACACAGGAGCCTTGGTGGGCTGCTGTCCATAGGGTCGCAGAGTCAGACACGACTGAAGCGACTTAGCATGCATGCATGCATGCAATGGAGAAGGAAATGGCAACCCACTTCAGTATTCTTGCCTGGAGAACCCCAGGGACAGAGGAGCCTGGTGGGCTGCTGTCTGTGGATTCACACAGAGTCAGACACGACTGAAGCGACTCAGCAGCAGCAGCATGGTATGAAATGGGTTTAAGGATTTAGGTAAAATCTGTATCATTCCACCTGTAAGAAAAAAATGGATTGATCTATGAGTGCTGGCACCCCACCCCAGTACTCTTGCCTGGAAAATCCCATGGATGGAGGAGCCTGATGGGCTCCAGTCCATGGGGTCACTAAGAGTCCGACACGACTGAGCAACTTCACTTTCACTTTTCACTTTCATGCATTGGAGAAGGAAATGGCAACCCACTCCAGTGTTCTTGCCTGGAGAATCCCAGGGACGGGGGAGCCTGGTGAGCTTCTGTCTATGGGTTCACACAGAGTTGGACACGACTGAAGCGACTTAGCAGCAGCAGCAGCAGCAGCAGCAGCAGCAGCAGCAGCAGCATGAGTGCTCATGGAATAAGAACAAAGTAGGTTCTAGTTCCAGTCACCTTTTTAGTCACCTGTTATAGTACTTTTTCTAAGTGGTCACTTGCCTGCTGCCTATTAGCCAGTCTGTGGCCTAGCTACAGAGCAGCTAGCAGCTTCGCCTTCTCAGGAAGCCCATTTCCTGACATGTTCCCTTTGGTTGCAGGATTCTAGACTGTCTTGAAAGGCCTTGGCCCTGGGCTTTGTCAGAGCTTGAAAATGGGAAGGAGCAATAAATACACAGTATACGTCAATTTACAATGTTACTTTAAAAAGTATCCCCAGATACAGTAAATAGATTTGGTGCTAGGCTAATGGATAATAGAATAATTTTACAAATAAAATATGAAAGAGGAATAGGTTGCTTTGAGAGAATGTATTTTGACGGGTAGTTTCCAACATGGCAGAGTGTGTTAAAGATTTTAAAGCTATTTGAGTCCTGTTGATGTTTTCAGTTTTCGTTAACCTCAAAAACAGATGTCTGAAAAGTCTTATTGTGCTTTCCTCCAAATGTGTAGAGGAAGAGTGTCTGCAGAGCACAGATTACCTCAGCCCTATCCTGCGAGTCTGCCTTCAGCTGTGTTCTTTATAGTCTGTGTGGTACATAAACTTTTTATAGAAGGTGGGAGGAGACAGTAGCTCAAGTGAAGTAAGTGTCTTACCATGAGAACTTTTATTACAACTTCCTCTGTGATTGAGCAGAATCCAAAAGGGATAGAAAACCTTTTGCCACAGAAAGCTTTTGAAGCTTTTCTGACTAATAAAAGGTTTAATTTTGATAACCACTGGGTTAAAAAAAAATGCTTTCTGGTAACCAGTCCACACATTTAAGTGCTGTGAAATCAAACAAAAATGGGTTCAGATCAAACTGTATTCTTATTAGCTTTGTGTTCTCAAAGGAAAGAGAGCATCACCCATAGATTAGAGAATAAATTCCAAACCAATAGGGATATTCTGAGGAAGAAGTAACCACAGCACAGAACCTGACTGTAGTAGGTAATCAATACTAGTCATATGTATGTATGTCTGACCATGATTTCTCATGTTCAAATATCAGTGCTAATAAATCATACTACTTGGCATCTGACACATGTCCCCACTTTTAAAAAGCAGAGGTTCATCTGTAAGATTACTGGAATGCAAACAAAATTAATGAATTATAATTTTATACCATGAAATTGACTATATTTTACTTAATATGTATAGTGAAAGAAATGACTATAATATAGCATTTTCCCATTTCATTAAAACTTTCTTAATATTATCTTAATAGAAACATACATAGTGAATTATTAAAAGCTTCAGTTTCATTCCAGTTATTTTAGAATTAAGATATTGCTTTTCTCCAACTGCTTTATTATATATTATCAAACTTTCACTTCTAACCACTTAGATTTTCCTCAGCTCTCATTTACTAAATGAATTTTAACATGTTCCAAAATAAACGAGTTTATTGTCCTTGTCTCTTACCTCAAAAGAGCTACAGCTTTGGATTTTGCTATTCCTGTTAACTGTACCATTTTTTTTCATGTCACAGAAGCTTGAATCCCCCTCCTCCCTTTAACTTTTCTGAACTGCTGCTTTTGTGCCACGTATTTTATACACATTTTATATATATGCACACACATTTATATATGTATGATAGCTAGCATATATATGTAGAGCCAGCATATGTGTGTATACACATAAATATGCTAGCTCTCATGTGGCTAGCTCTCCATATATGTGCTAGCTATCCTGTGTATGTGGGAGATTGGTATCAGAAACTAGTATTCATTCAGTGGTTACTATACAAGAAACACAGAATCTGTTTTACACATTACAGGAGTATTTATGCCTTTATTCGAATCTTCCAATGGCTCTAGGAAATAGATATAATTACTTATATTTTACAGATAGGAAAAGCTTTTCTGGAACTTATTTGAGTTCAAACAAATAGGAAAGGAAAAAGCTGGGGTTTCAAATTGTGATCAGTCTGTTTCCAGAATTTGAAACGTCACCACCTATGATTTCTCATTATCTATCCCGTCTCTTTATTACAGTGCCACTCATGTTCTCAAATACTTATTAACCTCTATTACATTCCCCCTCCACGTGTTTCTCTACTGTGCTTTATCCCTCCATGCAATTTACATCTCACCACGATTCATTTTCCTGAAACATGACTCCAATGTTATCATTCTTCTACTTAAAAATTGCTAATAGTCTCTTATTGCTAATTTCCTGTTACCTTTCTTTCATTACTGTCTTAATCAGAGCTGTCCAGAGAAACTGACCCTATAGGCTGTGTATATATAGAAAGACATTTATTTTAAGGAAATAGCCCATGCAGTTGTGAAGTCCAGCAAGTCCAACTATCTGCATAGTGGACTGAAAGGCTGAACACCAAGTGATGAGCTGATTGTACAGTTAAGTCTGAAAGACTATCAGGCTGCAGACTCAGGACAGGGGAGAAGCTGCAGATAAAGTTCAAAGGCTGTTTGCTGCAGAATTCCCTCTTGCCAGGGGAAGTTAGCCCTTGGTTTAGTTCAGGGCTTCAGCTGACTGGATGATGGTTACTCACCTGATGGAAGGCAATCTGCTTCCCTCAGAATCAACTGATTTAGATGTAACTTTCATCCAGAGTAATTTTTGACCAAATGTTTAAGCACATTGGCCTAGTCAAGTTGATACATAAAGTTAACCATCATGATTGCTCTTACTATAAAACAAGTTTTTCATCATTCAGCAAAATTGGGCATTTATGGGTCCCCAAACCAACCCAGATAATCACAATGCTGTGATCAATCATGTAGAGCCACACATCCAGGAATGTGAAGTCAAGTGGGCCTTAGGAAACAAAACAACAAACAAAGCTGGTGGAGGTGATGGAATTCCAGTGGAGCTATTACAAATCCAAAAGGATGATGTTGTGAAAGTGCTGCACTCAATATGCCAGCAAATTTGGAAAAGTCAGCAGTGGCCACAGGACTGGAAAAGGTCAGTTTTCATTCCAGTCCCAAAGAAAGGCAATGCCAAAGAATGCTCAAACCACTGCACAATTCCACTCATCTCACATGTTAGTGAAGTAATGCTCAAAATTCTCCAAGCCAGGCTTCAGCAATATGTGAACCATGAACTTCCTGATGTTCAAGCTGGTTTTAGAAAAGGCAGAGGAACCAGAGATCAAATTGCCAACATCCGCTGGATCATGGAAAAAGCAAGAGAGTTCCAGAAAAACATCTATTTCTGCTTTACTGACTATGCCAAAGCCTTTGAGTGTGTGGATCACAATAAACTGTGGAAAATTCTGAAAGACATGGGAATACCAGACCACTGGGCCTGCCTCTTGAGAAATCTGTATGCAGGTCAGGAAGCAACAGTTAGAACTGGACATGGAACAACAAACTGGTTCCAAATAGGAAAAGGAGTACATAAAGGTTGTATATTGTCACCCTGCTTATTTAACTTATATGCAGAGTACATCATGAGAAATGTTGGCCTGGAAGAAGCACATGCTGGAATCAACATTGCCAGGAAAAATATCAATCACCTCAGATATGCAGATGGCACCACCCTTATGGCAGAAAGTGAAGAAGAACTAAAGAGCCTCTTGGTGAAAGTGAAAGAGGAGAGCGAAAAAGTTGGCTTAGAGCTCAACATTCAGAAAACTAAGATCATGGCATCTGGTCCCATCACTTCATGGCAAATAGATGGGGAAACAGTGGCTGACTTTTTTGGGGGGGGGGCTCCAAAATCACTGCAGATTGTGACTGCAGCCATGAAATTAAAAGACGCTTACTCCTTGCAAGGAAAGTTATGACCAACCTAGACAGCATATTAAAAAGCAGAGACATTACTTTGTCAACAAAGGTCCGTCTAGTCAAGGCTATGGTTTTTCCAGTAGTCATGTATGGGTGTGAGAGTTGGACTATAAAGCTGAGCACCAAAGAATTGATGCTTTTGAACTGCAGTGTTGGAGAAGACTCTTGAGAGTCTCTTGGACGGCAGGGAGATCCAACCAGTCCATCCTAAAGGAAATCAATCCTGAGTGTTCACTGGAAGGACATCATGATGTTGAAGCTGAAACTCCAATACTTTGACCACCTGATGTGAAGAGCTGACTCATTTGAAAAGACCCTGATGCTGGGAAAGATTGAAGGCAGGAGGAGAAGGGGATGACAGAGGATGAGATGGTTGGATGGCATCACTGACTCAATGGACGTGAGTTTGGGTAAACTCTGGGAGTTGGTGATGGACAGCGAGGCTTGGCATGCTGCAGTCCATGGAGTCGCAAAGAGTCAGACATGACTGAGTGACTGAACTGAACTGAACTGAAAAACCAACTCATTCTTCTCCATCTTCTTCTTTTCATGGTGCTATTCCAGTGGAGGTGATGGAATTCCAGTAGAGCTATTCCAAGTCCTCAAAGATGATGCTGTGAAAGTGCTGCACTCAATATGCCAGCAAATTTGGAAGACTCAGCAGTGGCCACAAGATTGGAAAAGGTCAGTTTTCATCCCAATCCCAAAGAAAGGCAATGCCAAAGAATGCTCAAACTACCGCACAATTGCACTCATCTCACACGCTAGTAAAGTAATGCTCAAAATTCTCCAAGCCAGGCTTCAGCAATATGTGAACCGTGAACTTCCTGATGTTCAAGCTGGTTTTAGAAAAGGCAGAGGAACCAGAGATCAAATTGCCAACATCCGCTGGATCATGGAAAAGCAAGAGAGTTCCAGAAAAACATCTATTTCTGCTTTATTGACTATGCCAAAGCCTTTGACTGTGTAGATCACAATAAACTATGGAAAATTCTGAAAGAGATGGGAATACCAGACCACTTGATCTGCCTCTTGAGAAATCTGTATGCAGGTCAGGAAGCAACAGTTAGAACTGGTCATGGAACAACAGACTGGTTCCAAATAGGAAAAGGAGTACGTCAAGGCTGTATATTGTCACCATGTTTATTTAACTTATATGCAGAGTACATCATGAGAAATGCTGGACTGGAAGAAACACAAGTTGGAATCAAGATTGCTGGGAGAAATATCAATAACCTCAGATATGCAGATGACACGACTCTTATGGCAGAAAGTGAAGAGGAACTAAAAAGCCTCTTGATGAAAGTGAAAGTGGAGAGTGAAAAGGTTGGCTTAAAGCTCAACATTCAGAAAACGAAGATCATGGCATCTGGTCCCATCACTACATGGGAAATAGATGGGGAAACAGTGGAAACAGTGTCAGACTTTGTTTTTCTGGGCTCCAAAATCACTGCAGATGGTGACTGCAGCCATGAAATTAAAAGACGCTTACTCCTTGGAAGGAAAGTTATGACCAACCTAGATAGCATATTCAAAAGCAGAGACATTACTTTACCAACAAAGGTTCGCCTAGTCAAGGCTATGGTCTTTCCTGTGGTCATGTATGGATGTGAGAGCTGGACTGTGAAGAAGGCTGAGCGCCAAAGAATTGATGCTTTTGAACTGTGGTGTTGGAGAAGACTCTTGAGAGTCCCTTGGACTGCAAGGAGATCCAACCAGTCCATTCTGAGGGAGATCAGCCCTGGGATTTCTTTGGAAAGAATGATGCTAAAGCTGAAACTCCAGTATTTTGGCCACCTCATGCGAAGAGTTGACTCATTGGAGAAGACTCTGATGCTGGGAGGGATTGAGGGCAGGAGGAGAAGGGGACGACAGAGCATGAGATGGCTGGATGGCATCACTGACTTGATGGGTGTGAGTCTGGGTGACCTCCGGGAGCTGGTGATGGACAGGGAGGCCTGGTGTGCTGCGGTTCATGGGGTCGCAGAGAGTCAGACACGACTGAGCGACTGATCTGATCTGATCTGATCTGATTCCAGTTGGTTAATAGCTCATTCCTGCCTTTTGCCTCAATATTTAGTAAAAGAAGTGAATGAGTAAGAAAGAAATGAAAAGCACCGCTCCAAAATCAAAGTGAGTACTGCCTGAAGTCATAAGGCTTCAACAATGTTAACCCATAATAGGGAGGGAATACATGGATACTTACAGCTGATTCACGTTGTTGTACAGTAGAAACTTAAATACAACAGTGTAAAGCAATTATACTCCCATTTAACAATGTTATCCCAGTCAGTTATTAATACCATTAATAACTGAATGGTATTAAAAGTTCTTTCGCCCCTAGTGACTAACTTAAAGTCACTTGCTGCTTCTATGCCTAATGATCTTGGCCATGCCACTTGGAGGTAGAGAAACATTATATTTATAAGGTATACTGTAAAGTACACATACATAGTCAACACAGATCTCCCAGTTTTCCTGCTAGAGTTTACAAAATCCTCTTTTATGGCCATCATTAAAAAATCTACAAATAATTAATGCTAGAGAAGGTATGAAGAAAAGCAAACCCTCTTACCCGGTTGGTGGGAATGTAAATTGATGGAGTTACCGTGGAAAACAGTATGCTGCTGCTGCTGCTAAGTCGCTTCAGTCGTGTCCAACTCTGTGTGACCCCATAGACAGAAGCCCACCAGCCTCCTCCGTCCCTGGGATTCTCCAGGCAAGAACACTGGAGTGGGTTGCCATTTCCTTCTCCAATGCACGAAAGTGAAAAGTGAAAGTGAAGTCACTCAGTCGTGTCTGACTCTGCGAGACCCCATGGACTGCAGCCCACCAGGCTCCTCTGTCCAGGGGATTTTCCAGGCAAGAGTACTGGAGTGGGTTGCCACTGCCTTCTCCAGAAAAACATTATGGCAGTTCTTTAATAAACTAAAAGTACAGTTGTCATATGATTCAACAATATCACTCCCAGACACATATGCCGAGAAAACTCTAATTTGAAAAGATATATGCACCTCAATGTTCATAGCAGCACTATGGACAGTAGCCAAGACACGGAAGCAACCTAAACATCCACTGACAAATAAATGGATAAAGAAGATGTGGGACATATATTCAATGAAATATTAGTCATAAAACTAGAATGAAATGATACCATTTGCCACAACATAGATGGAACTAGAGATCATACTAAGTAAGCCAAAGAAAGACAAATATATGATACTGCTTATATGCAGAAACTTAAAAAATGATAAAGATACACTTAATTTGTAAAACAAATACTCACAGACTTTGAAAACAAATTTATGGCTATCAAAAGGGAAACCTAAGGAGAGGAATAAATTAAGATCTTGAAATTCACACATACACACTATTATATAGAATATGGATAAATAGCAATATTCTGGCTTAACGCTCAACATTAAGAAAATTAAGATCGTGGCATCCAGTCCCATCATTTCATGGCAAATAGATGGGGAAACAGTGGCTGACTTTATTTTTGGGGGCTCCAAAATCACTGCAGACGGTGATTGCAGCCACGAAATTAAAAGATGCTTACTCCTTGGAAGGAAAGTTATGACCAACCTAGATAGCATATTAAAAAGCAGAGACATTACTTTGTCAACAAAGGTCTGTCTAGTCAAGGCTAAGGTTTTTCCAGTAGTCATGTATGGGTGTGAGAGTTCGACTATAAAGAAAGCTGAGCATCAAAGAATTGATGCTTTTGAACTGGGGTGTTGGAGAAGACTCTTCAGAGTCCCTTGGACTGCAAGGAGATCCAACCAGTCCATCCTAAAGGTGATCAGTCCTGGGTGTTCATTGGAAGGACTGATGTTGAAGCTCAAACTCCAAAACTTTGGCCACCTGATGTGAAGAGCTGACTCATTTGAAAAGACCCTGATGCTGGGAAAGATTGAGGGCAGGAGGAGTAGGGGACGACAGAGAATGAGATGGTTGGATGGTATCACCACCTCAATGAACATGAGTTTGGGTAAACTCTGGGAGTTGTTGATGTACAGGGTGGCCTGGCATGCTGCAGTTCATGGGGTCACAAGGAGTCGGACATGACTGAGTGACTCAACTGAACTGATGGTATACCACAGAAAATTATATTCAATATCTTATAGTAAATTATAAAAGAAAAATAATGTAAAACAGAATATATATAATACACATATACTATATACCAGAAATTAACACAACATTGTAAAACTGTAATCCATAAATAAATAAGTCCCTTTTCCTTTCTCTGATAAAGTCCCTGAGATCCCAAGCAGATGATTTACATCTCAAAAACACAAGAAGAGAAATACCAATTCCTTTCAGAAAGCTTATTTCCTCTCATGGCATATACAGAAACCAGTGTTAGAAAGTCAAGATTTACATCTTGGTCATTTTTCGGGGATTTTCTTTTTTCCATTTCTAAATCACCAATTCAGTTTAACAAATAACAGTAATAGATAATAATACATATCATTCCCTCCCATTCCCACACCTTACTTTCTGAGGAACATGATCAGCATTCAAGCTTCACCTGGGCGGTGAGCGCAGCACCCGCGGTCCTAATATAAAAAGCAGCAAGCAGCCCACACCTGTGGCCACTTTTTCCCAATGTAATGGCGGCCACATCTCTGCAACAGCCTGAGGGTGTCTGGGTCCTCTGTACTCTCTGGGTGGTCTCTTTTCATCAAGGACAGCCATCATCGGGCCCACATCAGTAGGTGGTCGCCCTCAGGTCCACCCCCCTCGCCCCGCCCCCCAACACACAACCTTCAGGCCCCAGGTGTTAGGGCAGGGCCCCACAACTTCCCTTTCCTGAAAGTCTCCAGCGCTCCCAGCAGCTTCCTTGGTCTCCTGGCTGTGCAGTCAATTGTTGGGCTGCATCCCACAGGCTTGCAAGCCCAGTCCTGCCCAGCTTTGAGACCAAAGAAAGGGCCTGGAGTCGGTGACAGAGAGGTCAAACTTACACGTCTGAAGCAAGGTCCTGGAGGGACACCTCACAGTGCGCGGCAGAGGCCTGTGGGCAGGACCCAGCAGCAGGCTTCGGTCCCGCCGGGAGCGGGAGGGTACCAGTTGTAGGAGGAATTGATATCTGGTTGGCTCCTTGGTTACCAGGGAAACTAGCGGAGGCCCGCCGCCCCTCAACTACCCCTTAAATAGGCTCTCAGGTGGAGATGTTCTGATCTAAAGGTCAGAACAGTCATTAGCTAGGCCTGAGGCAAGTATGTAGGAAGGTCAGTCAGGTGAGTAGGGTGTAGGCTAAGTGGGTACTGGTACAAGAAGGGACTGGCAGAGAGCAAGAGAACAGCCATCTTGGGTGGCCAGCTCATACCTACCAATGTACAGGCTCTGCCTTCTTGATCCATTTTTCATGGTATGCCTCAAACATAAGACAACTGCCGAGACTTGCTAAAATCAGTTTAGAAAAATAGAAAAGAAATAGAAAAGAAAGCTAAAAGAAACTAAAGCAAAGCAAAGAACTTGGATGAGACAGAGACAGTGTGGGAAATAAACTTTAAAAAATTTGAACCTGGAAATTCCCTGGTGGTCCAGTGGTTAGGACTTTGAGCTTCCACTTTAGGAAGACACAGTTTGATCCCCAGTTGGGGAACCAGGTTCCCGCAAAAAAGCAAAAACAAAAAAACACTGAAACTTTTGAACTGAAGGGTAATGGTTTCAAATCATGTTTGTCTAACTTCTTTCATGAGATATCCCTAATGGTGGAACAGGACGGCCTAGGATGGTTACAGGGAAAATTTCTGTATCTTTAAATGTTATAATCATGTCAGGACTTAACCCCACACCCCATCTATGTCACAGTCACAGAATCTAGCAGAGATAATTCACTCTGGTGTACATCCTAAATGATAAATGCACTCACATATACACTGAACTCACATATACACTGAACACAGTCATAAATGTTATATCTGTCAGGGCCCTTTAACTACAACACTGATTTTACGAGAGTGGAAGAGGCTTACATAGTTTGTGGGGGCTTCCCAGGTGGTGCTAGTAATAAAGAACCTGCCTGCCAATGCAGGAGATAAAGGACACTTAGGTTCAATCCCTGGGTGGGGAAGATGCCCTAGAAGAGGGCATGGCAACTCATTCCAGTATTCTTGCCTGGAGAATGCTATGGACAGAGGAGCCTGGTGGGCTATAGTTAAAAGAGTCGGACACAACTGTAGCGACTTAGCATGCTCACACATAGTCTATGATCATTTGTGAGCCATCAGATCTAGGTTACCTGACAACCAAGTTGCTATAGCTTTTGGTATACTGAAAAAGCTCTCCGATAATCACAGGCTTGTGCTTGATTTTTCCCTCCTGTGAATCAGAATTTAGCTAGTTATTTTCCTACACCAGGAGAATACTGTGAGGAAAGTAATAACTAAAGCACTTTAAGTCCTTCTTAATAAACAAATATGACTTAGAACACAGAAGTGCAAGTATTAATGCAAAGACTCAGTGAGGTATTATTTAAAGTCAGCTGTAACTACTATACGAAAAGTGATTCCACGTGTTAACGTTCAATAAGTATAGAGAAAAGTCTTTTGAGTCTCACTCAAAATGTCCTTAAGTGCAGTTTGTCCCCAAGCTTTTTGGCACCAGGAACTGGTTTTGCAGAAGACAATTTTTCTGTGGGCCATTGTGGGGAAGGGTGGGCGATGGTTTCAGGATGATTTAAACCCATTACCTTTATTGTGAACTTTATTTCTGTTATTATTACATGAGCTCACCTCAGATCACCAGGCGTTAGATCTTGGAAGTTGGGGACCTCTGTTTATATGTGTTTCAACTGTTTTCGATGAAGTTTAGATCCAAATGAAAAAAAAAAAGTAGATTTAGGTGTACAATCTACATATGATTAATTACATGAAAGAATCAGTGAAGAAATGACAACTTCCATATACGATGAGAATTAAGGTTTAAAGTGTTTCGGAAATTATTTTAATTTTCACAAAATATATTGGTCATTTCAATTTTAAATTTCATTATTTAAGCATAATTGAATGGATTACATTATATTTTCACAAAATAGGCATTTGAAAAACAGTCCTTATAAGTGACCATCACTTAAACATTAGAAACTCTTACAGATATTCACATTTAGGAAAAAGACACTACTAATCAAAGCTTCATAGGAACTTTTTTTTTTTTTTTTTTGCCTCTGAAGGTTTTAAAGCATTTTCATAAGAAACATGATTTGGGGCACATGAGTTCTATCTTTGCCAACAAACCTACAGTTCACAATAAGATCCTTAAAAAAAAAAAAAGTATCATTTCCCCTCACTTCGGCATGTTACAAACAAGAAATAAATTTCCTGCAGTTCTTCCTATAATTGTTTACTTTTGTTCTCATATTAAAAAAAAAAAAATAAACTTACATGACAGTGTAGTGTGGGGACAAGAGGGCTGGAAGAGAAAGCATACCAGAGGTATTTATTATACAAACAATAACTTTCTGGAAATCTGCTTCTTTATCTGGACTCTAAAGTGGTAAAGAATAGAGAACCACTGCTCAATGGAACTGTCTGCAAAGATGAGTAGGTAATACTCCACAGTGTGCCATACAGCAGCTACCAGCCACCCAGGTGGGGCTATTCAAGAACTCAAAATGTAGCTACTTTTACAAAAGGATACATTTTTCTCATTTCATTTAATTTTCACTAATTTAAATTTTAAAAAGCCCCATATGGCTAGTGACAATTGTGGACAGTGCATGATGACAATCTATGCTGCTACTGTTGCTGCTAAGTCTCTTCAGTCATGTCTGACTCTGTGCGACCCCATAGACGGCAGCCACCAGGCTCCCCCGTCCCTAGGATTCTCCAGGCAAGAACACTGGAGTGGGTTGCCATTGCCTTCTCCAATGCATGAAAGTGAAAAGTGAAAGTGAAGTCGCTCAGTGGTGTCCGACTCTTAGCGACCCCATGGACTGCAGCCTACCAGGCTCCTCCGTCCATGGGATTTTCCAGGCAAGAGTACTGGAGTGGGGTGCCATTGCCTTCTCCCGACAATCTATAGAGCCTCCTAATTCAATTCTCTGTATAATAACATTTAATTCTAGCCACACAACCAAATAAGTTGGAAACTTAAATCTCTACAGAAATCTGTTAAAGTCAGAATGTAAAACTGACAATGGGATTTTCTTGGAAACATCTAAATTCTTATTTGCATAAGACATTATTCTGTGACAAAATTATTTCATAATTAACAATGAGGAGAAATGCATTGGAAATGCTTTTCAGTGTGAGGACAGGGAATGAACTTCTCTGTTGGACAAGGCTCAAGTCATAAATCACATTTGTGGCTGTGTCACTCTGGATATGTTACTTTATTTCTTCGTATTGAGGCAAGAGGTAGATGTCCTCCCCTTGCCAAAAGTAACTGGAGATGCATTCCCTGCGGACCAATACTCCAAGATGAGAATGGCAGGACAATTGAGAGGAGAGGCTGGAAAAGATAAGAGACTACCCACTCCTCATTCTCAAAGACAGAAGACCTCCCTACACACGCACAGAAAGCCTCCTTGGAAGTCAAAAGGGGAGCGAAGCTAAGTGATAGTTACTACACATAGGCCTCTTTGGTAGAATCCATCTTGGCTAAGAGATGCGTGCCCACATATGGGAGGATGCTGAGATAGACCAAATATGGACTGTGAACCAGGCAAATCAAAATAATTGGCCAAAGGAAAACTGGAAGAAATGCCCCAAATAAGTGATTTAAACTGGCATGAGGGTGCACCTCAGTGATTCTCTGAGTCTGCCCATGTATCTATCCACAAGTACTGTACTCTTTTTCCTCCTAATAAAGACTTTACTTGTTTCACTATTTCCATATTCATGGGAATCCTTTTTCTACAAGGCCAAAGAGCCAGGGCCTTTTCACTGACCACTGGTCTAATGGTCAGGGTTTGCTCTTCTCACTGCCATGACCCAACCTCAGTCTCTGGATGGGGAACCGAAGCCTCATTTCAATCTGCTTCAGGCTGAGGTCACCAGAGATTAGTACCTTAAATTCTACATGAGCAAAACAGAGCCAAAAATAAATATTTTATCTGTGTTATTATGAGCACCAAACAGGATAATATGTGTTATCTAGCACATTCTTTAGCATATAGCAGAACTTCAAGAGAGTGTATTTGCCTTCCCAACATTTTTTAAAAGTTAATTAAAAAAATACTTTCTATACAATCTTTATGATAGTCTGGAAGGTAATCAATTGTTTTCATTTCCTATTGGATTTGATTTTGTTTCTTAAAAATTAAATAGCCACAAACAACAGCAATTAAAAAAAAAAAAAAAAACCAAAGTGAAGAATAAATCACAAATCAAAACAGGGTGGAGTTCAAACACTGAACAAAAGAAAAATACTCTTCACCTTGAAGACCCTTTCTATCAAACCAGCAACTTAGCGGATTTCTCCATCCACTGTTGGTTCTGGCAAAGAAGCCATAATCTTTTTTTTTTTTTTTTAATTCCATTCTCATCTCCCTTTGTTCCCTGCTAATTTCTAAGTCTTGCCTCTAGCAGTGTTGGCTCCCATCCTCCCAAGGAGACCCTGACATTTAGGAAAAAAAAATCTCTTGGCTTCCCAGGTGGCTCAGATGGTAAAGAATCCACCTGCAATTCAGGAAACTTGAGTTTGATCCCTGGGTTGGGAAGACATCCTGGCGAAGGGAATGGCAACCAACTCCATTATTCTTGCCTGGAGAATTCCACAGATCTACAAGCCTGGTGGGCTATAGTTCATGGGGTCACAAAGAGTTGGGCATGACGGAACGACTTTCACTTCACTTCACTCACTGGGGAGGCCAGGTTGCCAGTGGCTCCATGCCCTGGCAGTCTCTGCCAAATATGTGGGAGCAACTTCCTGCTCTGTATGGGCTGTGCCCAGGCACCCATGGTGCCAGCAGCTGTGTGGGGTCTGTTCTCACCATGGGCCTCTCATTCATTGCTGAAGCATTCTTGGAAAGTCAAGTTCTAAAGCTAAACAAACAGATAAATTTTGCAACACTTTGCATTGACATTTTATAGCATGGTGGTGTGGAAGCTTCAGGGGAAGTAAAAACACAACCATTAATGTTTTGTTTTTTGTGTTTTTTTTTTTTTATGGTGATAATATGTAGAACTTGTGAAATAGAGAGTCATTCCCTTGTGAGTTCTTTCTTGGTTTAAATCTTTTCTTCCTAGTTTGAATTTTAGGCATAGAATTTTTAAGAAGTCCATTCTTATTAAAGGATATTTTTCTCTCCTTCAGTTTTCTTTTTTCCCTCCTTCCTTTTCTTTTTAATTTTATTTTTAATTGGAGAATTATTACTTTACAATATAGTGATGGTTTTTGCCATACATCAACATGAATCAGCCACAGGCATCCATGTGTCCCTTCCTTCTTAAACTTCCCTCCCAATCCCACCCCTCTAAGTTGTCACAGAGCACCAGCTCTGGGTTCCCTGCATCATACAGCAAATTCCCACTATCTATCTATTTTACATATGGTAATGTATATGTTTCAATACTATTCTCTCAAGTCATCCCACCCTCTCCTTCCTGCACTGTGACCCTAAGTCTGTTCTTTATGTCTGTGTCTACTTTGCTGCCCTGCAAATAGGATCATCTGTTCCATCTTTCTAGATCCCATACATATGCATTAATATATGATATTTGTCTTTCTCTTTCTGAATTAACTTCACTCTGTATAACAGGCACTAGGTGTATCCATCTCAATAGAACTGACTCAAATGTGGTCCTTTTTAGAGCTGAGTAATATTCCATTGTGTATGAAAATGAAAGTGAAGTATTAGTCACTCAGTCGTGTCTGACTCTTTGTGACCCCATGAACTGTCCATGGAATTCTCCAGGCAAGAATATTGGAGTGAGTAGCCATTCCCTTCTCCAAGGAATCTTTCTGACTCAGGGATCAAAGCCAGGTCTCCTGCATTGCAGGTGGACTCTTCACTGTTTGAGCCACCAGGGAAGCCCCCCATTGTGTATATGTACCACAACTCCTAGAAAAGAACTAACACCTATCTTACTCAAACTTTTCCAAAAACTTGCAGAGGAAGGAAAACTCCCAAACTCATTCTACGAGGCCACTATCACCATAATATCAAAATCAGACAAAAAAAGAAAATAAAGGCTAATATCACTGATGAACATAGATGCGAAAATCCTCAACAAAATTCTAACAAACAGAATTCCACAACAGGTTAAAAAGATACATCATGACCAAGTGGGCTTTATCCCAGGAATGTAAAGATTCTTCAATGTAGGCAAATCAATCAATGTGATATACCATATTAAGAAACTTAAAGGTAAAAACCATATGATTATCTCAATAGGTTCAGAGAAAGCTATTGACAAAATTCAACACTCATTCATGATTAAAAACCCTCCAGAAAGTAGACATAAAAGGAATATACCTCAACACAATAAAGGCCATAAGGCTATGGTTTTACCAGTGGTCATATATGGATATGAGAGTCGGACTGTGAAGAAAGCTGAGCGCCAAAGAATTGATGCTTTTGAACTGTGGTGTTGGAGAAGATTCTTGAGAGTTCCTTGGACTGCAAGGAGATCCAACCAGTCCTCCTAAAGGAGATCAGTCCTGGGTGTTCATTGGAAGGACTGATGCTGGAGCTGAAACTCCAATACTTTGGCTACCTCATGGGAAGAGTTGACTCATTGGAAAAGACTCTGATGCTGGGAGGGATTGGGGGCAGGAGGAGAAGGGGACAATAGAGGATGAGATGGCTGGATGGCATCACCAACTCGATGGACATGAGGTTGAGTGAACTCAGAGAGTTGGTGATGGACAGGGAGGCCTGGTGTGCTGTGATTCATGGGGTTGCAAAGAGTTGGACACGACTGAGCGACTGAACTGAACTGAAGACAAACTCATAGCAAGTATTCTTCTCAATGGTGAAAAGTTGAAAGCAGTTCCTCTAAAATTAGGAATGAAACAAGGATGCCCTCTCTTGCCACTATCATCTGCTAATATTTAAGCACACCACCACCACCAGGCTTAGTAAACCTAGATCCATATCAATAGGCATTCTCGTCAGAAGTAACATTCACAGAGGTACTTATTTTAAAGGCATCATAGGGTTCATTGCAGGCTTCCCTGGTGGCTCAAATGGTAAAGAATCTGCTTGCAAGGCAGGAGACCTGAGTTTGATCCATGGGTTGGGAAGATCCTCTGGAGAAAGGAATAACTACCCACTAATCTTCGGAGAAGGCAATGGCACCCCACTCCAGTACTCTTGCCTGGAAAATCCCATGGATGGAGGAGCCTGTTAGGCTGCAATCCATGGGGTTGCTAAGAGACAGACACGACTGAGTGACTTCACTTTCACTTTTCACTTTCATGCATTGGAGAAGGAAATGGCAACCCACTCCAGTGTTCTTGCCTGGAGAATCCCAGGGACGGGGGAGCCTGGTGGGCTGCCGTCTATGGGGTTGCACAGAGTCGGACATGACTGAAGTGACTTAGCATAGCATACAATATTCTTGCCTGGAGAATTTCAGGGACAGAATCCTGGTGGGCTACAGTCTATGGGTTCACAAAGAGCTGGACACAACTGAGCAACTAATACACACACACACACACACACATGCATGGTTTACTGCAGTTGTGTTTGCTCTTCCTTTCCAATCACAAGCCCAACAGCGCTACTGGAGATTCCCCATTTGTGGAAGAACTCTCTGCTCAGACCTTCTAGTATTTTTAAGATTGGTGAAAAAATGAATTTTACTCTGAAGCTTGCAAAGCATAATTTAATCAGAATAATTAGTCAATGAACATGTCTTCAGGTAAGACTCATTATCATAGAAGCAGTGTAGTGAGAAATAAAGAAAGCTGTTGGGTGAAAAGCATAGTCTCTGTTTATGCTTAAATGTGCAAATATTTCTCTATTCAGGGATAGAAAATGCACTGCTTTCTTTAAGGAACCTTTCCTGGTTTTTTACTCTCTCTTATATTTAAGAAGCACATGCTCAATTCAGTGGCAACTTGAAAACGTGTGACAGATGTACAATAAATGCTGCACCTATGCTCACACTAAGGGCTCAGAAGGAAAATTAAATCTTTCTAAGTAGGAGAGCTCAGGCAGTCATTTTTTCCATACTTTCCTGTATGCGTTCCAAGCTGTGGAATGCATCGAGGAATGCATATTGAATGATTTGGTGTAGATGTTTTTTTCTTTAATTTTCTTCAGATTTTATTGCATTCACAGGGAAATATGAAGTCACTAAGTTATCTTATCCATAAATGTATATTGAAATGAAATAACGTGTTTGATATTTATGGATATATTGGTTCTTTTTTTTTTTTTTTTTAATCCAAAAAGGAACTCTTTTTCTCCCAGAGAAAAATCAAATGCAGTTAATGCCAACTATAGCACCACTTTCAAAACTCCAGGTTTGGTTTAGGCTGCAGGACTGGAAATCAAATCAAATCTTCCCTGTGTATAGCAGGGTAGAGTAATGCCTCATTTATCAGGTATTGTTAAAGGCTGGGGTGCTCCATGTAAAAGAAATGCCCAGATAATTGAATTTTACTCTTCCATGTATAAATTGAAAATGAAAACACACAAAAAATTTTCAAAAATATTACATATTGCCTTCAGATGCTATGTGGCCCAAATATAATTTAATCGTTTGAAACTGAGCTCACTCACTTATTAGTTATATGATTTTGACAAGTTAGTAAAATCCAGCTCAGTCATTTACTAGTTTTATAATTTTGGCAACTTAGTTAGCCTCTGTTTTCTCATCTGTCAAGCAGAGATAATTATACCTTTGTCACAGTTTGAATTAGCTAATCTATATAAAACACCTCATAAAACGCCTAACACATAGACCTACCCAGCACAGCCTCCTGGCTGGGCTGTGGATTCGGCAGCCAGACTGTCTGGCTTTGAATGTTGCCTTTGCAACTTCCTAGCGAGTAAACTCAAGCAATCTTTTTAATTTAATCTCACTGTGCCTCAGTTTCCACATCTGAAATGAAGATAATAATTGTTATTGTTGTTCAGTTGCTA
The DNA here is from genome assembly GCA_935064755.1 of Tragelaphus eurycerus. NCBI lineage: Eukaryota > Metazoa > Chordata > Mammalia > Artiodactyla > Bovidae > Tragelaphus > Tragelaphus eurycerus. The sequence goes on along the minus strand of CAKXYN010000025.1, from coordinate 23,408,275 downwards.
AGTTGTGTAAGGATTAAATAAGTAGTGTATGTAGAGTCCTTGGAGCAGTGACCACCATATATATAAGCAGTGTTCAATTCACCTATGATTGATAAATATTTCTGAGGCATTTCTGAATGATCCATCTGTGCAGAAATGTGGCAAGGGGGTGCGTGTCTGTGTGTGTGGGAGGGGGCTGTGAATTCTTTTGCTCTGGTTATGTTTTGGCTATATCGCTAATGTATTTCTGAGTATCAGCCACAAACAATTCTCTGAGGTAGGTAAACATCCATATATGTGTTTTTGCATTTCCTGGGTTTGTTGGTTGGTTTTGCATTTCTGTTTTTCTTGTGAAAACATTACATCTCAGCCAAATACTGTAGAAAGGCCACGGTGGCTGAGGAAATGACAGAGCCCTTTAGGATCTGCCTTTGCAGCGTAAGAGGTAGAAATTGGTATCGCTCAGGCAAGTAATAGAATGCAACTTTAGTAGCAGATGAAATGGGTGTTCTCACACTACTATACTCAGATTTGGACAAGAGGGGTCACTGCCTCTGTCCTTACTTCTCCCACAGAGCAAGGATTTGGGTAGGGGATCAAAGGCTATGTCCACCTAACGTCCACATTCTCCCCTGTGGCCCACCCTGAAGCTATTTGCAATCCCAGAATTCCTCGCCCACTCAGCTTGCTTCCAGATTATGACACTGGTGTGCACTTCCCTAGACCCAAAGGGATGCTGTGCATGGGGAAAAACAAAGCTCTGATGCCTGACCTGGATGACCTACATGAATGGGCACAAGGCAACCCCATGGTGGTGGGAGGAGCTCAAAGCTGGGAAACAACAGAGGCCAGAACATTCAAGGATGAACTGTGAATCTGTACCCCCTGCCCACAAGAGTTAGGAATAGACTTGAATATTTATCTTTTCAACTGGGACACTTCCCAATATTTGAAGATCCAAAGAATACACAAGTGATGGTTTTACTGTGGCTTACTTCTATGTATATCTATACACAAAAGTATAGATAAGATGGACTTTAAACCATAGTGAGATACAACTACATACTCAACAGAATGGTTCGTTACAACCATTACAACCATTTGGTGTTTGTTACAACACCAAATATTGATGAAGATGTGGAAGAATTTGTTTTAGTGTGAATGTAAAATGGTACTGTGTCTTTCAATAGAGGTCTGGCAGTTTCTTACAAAACTGAACATATAACTACCTTATGACCCAGCAGTTGTACTCCAATATATTTAACCAAGAAAAAGTTTATCCACAAATATTCTTTTCATAGTAGTTAAAAACTGGAGACAACTTAATAGGAGAATGCCTACAACAGTGGTATATTCATATAATGAAATGCTACTATAGTACATTAAAAAAATGAATTTCTTACACAGGAAAATAATACATATTATACAATTCTGTTTATACAAATTTTAAAGCAGGCAAAACTAATCTATGGTTTAAAAAATTCATAACAGTAATTGCCTCTGGGAAGATGGTGGTAAAGACTCAGCAAAGGGAATAATGAAACTGTGGGACAAAGCTAACGTGTATGTGTGTGCTAGAGTATAAGGGCCTATTTCTTGCAGATTGGGGAGGTAGAAATTCCTGGAGCTAGGCTGTTTTTCCCATGGTGAGAAGAGGATCAAGATTTGTAACTCTATCAAGTACTATGGATTACCAAGATACTGTCTTCCAAGAAAGTGGCAGAATATAAGTAGAACAGCCTGGTGCAACTAGAGAGGCCCTGTCTCAGCTCCAGGGCTGTGGGACTACGACAAGGTACAGCCTTCATCAGGGGATCTTAAGCAGTGAGCAATTTAGAAGACAGAAACATGAAGTGAACACAGGAAAGACTCCTTGAATGGACTATCTTCTGTGAGACTCAAGGGTTTTCACATGAGTTGGAAAGGGTAAACACTCAAATGGACTGAGACTGAATTTTATACTGTTAGGGTAAATGAGGTCTCAATCAGAACCGGAAAAAAAGTAAGTCATGTTTTGAGTTTGTGTTTAAAAATTTAGTTCTGCTTTAGAGGGATTAGGCTCATGTGTGTGGCCCAGAAGGTAAAAAACCATGACAAACGCATGAAAGTTTTACAGAAGTCAATGTCAGCTAAATATAAAGAATATTTCCTAAGGGAACTATAAAACCAGAAGAGGTAATGTGTTCATCAGCTAATATACATGTTCTGGCTCAGCTAAAATTTGATATTCTCTTTGCAAATTAATAAATAGTATTCTGAGACATTAACACAAAAATAAAAACAGAATGAGTTGCTGTTGTGAACTTACCTAAACTGATGTAGTCCTTCAGAATAATTGCGTTCCTCTTATTGTGAAAATCATTCAGCAATAAATATATACATCAAATCATCACAGTGTACACCTTAAGCCTGCACAATGTTATGTGTCAATTATATATCAATAAAGTTGGAAATAAATAATTATTGGATTTTGGGGGGTAGATACAATAGCCTGCAGCACTTTACTGCCGCTTGGTATGTTATGATAAAAGCAAGTTGCAGGCCAGATTCTGCCACACATTAACAGGCACTCTCATGTGAGGAATGCAACCTGCAAACTTGACGAAGTTTCTTTCTTCTTTTGGGCACTCTTGTACTGAAATTAAATAAGAGAGTCCCATGAGGCAAATGTGACAACATTTCAGTAGCAAAGTTATTGTAGTCTGCTAGTCAGAGTGAGCACACAGCCCTAGGGTGAAGATACCAGTTTAAATAACCAAGCTAATCCAAGATGCTTATACCTCTTTTGACCAAGAGCAGAGTGATCAGCCCATATTGTTGCATACAATACTCATCTTATCACAGATAAAAAATCACTGCTAACTTTCCTTAGGCTAATTATCACACTATCTGACATTTAGCAGGGATCAACACTTAGGACCCTTATTTAACTTATATGCAGAGTACATCATGAGAAACACTGGACTGGAAGAAACACAAGTTGGAATCAAGATTGCTAGGAAAATATCAATAACCTCAGATATGCAGATGACACCACCCTTATGGCAGAAAGTGAAGAGGAACTAAAAAGCCTCTTGATGAAAGTGAAAGTGGAGAGTGAAAAGGTTGGCTTAAAGCTCAACATTCAGAAAATGAAGATCATGGCATCTGGTCCCATCACTACATGGGAAATAGATGGGGAAACAGTGGAAACAGTGTCAGACATTGTTTTTCTGGGCTCCAAAATCACTGCAGATGGTGACTGCAGCCATGAAATTAAAAGATGCTTACTCCTTGGAAGGAAAGTTATGACCAACCTAGATAGCATATTCAAAAGCAGAGACATTACTTTGCCAACAAAGGTTCGCCTAGTCAAGGCTATGGCCTTTCCTGTGGTCATGTATGGATGTGAGAGCTGGACTGTGAAGAAAGGCTGAGCGCCGAAGAATTGATGCTTTTGAACTGTGGTGTTGGAGAAGACTCTTGAGAGTCCCTTGGACTGCAAGGAGATCCAACCAGTCCATTCTGAAGCAGATCATCCCTGGGATTTCTTTGGAAAGAATGATGCTAAAGCTGAAACTCCAATATTTTGGCCACCTCATGGGAAGAGTTGACTCATTGGAGAAGACTCTGATGCTGGGAGAGATTGGGGGCAGGAGGAGAAGGGGACAATAGAGGATGAGATGGCTGGATGGCATCACTGACTCGATGGATGTGAGTCTGAGTGAACTCTGAGAGTTGGTGATGGACAGGGAAGCCTGGCATGCTGCGATTCACGGTGTCGCGAAGAGTCAGACACGACTGAACGACTGATCTGATCTGATCTGAACACTTAGGACCACTGAATTGATTATCACCATAGTTTTGTAGGGCAGGATTCTGATGAAATTTTTCCAAGCAATAGTTCAACTTCCCTGGGGTGCATAGTCTTGATTAGGACTCTGTAAATTAATGTTATCTCTAGGGCACAGATTAAAACTGACATGCGCACTTATACCACTTTATTTAAACTTAAGTAATCTCAGATAATTTACAGAAAATTAACATCTGCTTCATGAAGCCATGAGTCCTCATTAATGTAAGTGATCAGGCAAAGACTGTAAGATCAGTGTAATGGTCTTTGCCACTGGAGAAAATTTCTTCACTGAGTTCTTTGGGCCTTCATATTATTCTAAAATTCTCTGTTTTTATCCAGTATCACACATTTAATTAGTGGCAAAACTAGGAATGGAAACTGGTTATCCTTTTGATCAGCGTTTCTTCTTCAGATTTAACAAGTTACTCGACACATTCATAGTAATCTCGGATTAAATCTTATAATTCTAACACTTACTGCTTTTCTTACTGAATAATATTCAAATCTTTATTATCAAGATAATTTTTTGTGATTTTTATGGTAAAATTTATAGTCTTAAGTTTTTTTTTTTCTGAAGACTAATGGCAAACCATACTTTATATGAAAAATGTACAAAAAATATGGTATTAGCCATCTCGAAAATATTAAATAAGAATTACTCTTAACATTCATTAAAGTTACAAGTGAGGCTTTCAGTTGCTCTACAGCTCCTTATTTATACAGTAATTAGGGATATTTTAAATCTGTCAGAGCGGAGAAGGCAATGGCACCCCACTCCAGTACTCTTGCCTGGAAAATCGCACAGACGGAGGAGCCTGGTAGGCTGCAGTCCATGGGGTCGCTAAGAGTCGGACATGACTGAGCGACTTCACTTTCTCTTTTTACTTTCATGCATTGGAGAAGGAAATGGCAACCCACTCCAGTGTTCTTGCAGTGAAAGTGAAGTTGCTCAGTCCTGTCTGACTCTTTGCGACCCCATGGACTGTAGCCTACCACACTCCTCTGTCCATGGGATTTTCCAGGCAATAATAGTGGAGTGGGGTGCCATTTCCTTCTCCAGGGGATCTTTCCAACCCAGGGATCAAACCCGGGTCTCCCGCATTGTAGACAGACGCTTAACCGTCTTGAGCCACCAGGGAAGTCCAATCTGTCAGAAATGCCATATAAAATGTCAATATATCTTACTTTTCTTAAACATTATAAGCTATGAATTCTAATATGTCCAAATAAGTTAAAATATTAAAATAGGTGTATTTAGTCTATACTGTTACTTTTACTTTATTTTTAATATTTATTTATTTGGCTGTGCTGGGTCTAAGTTGCAGTCTTCTCCTAATTGTGTCATGTGGGATCTAGTTCCCTGACCAGGTATTGAACCCGGGTATCCTGCCTTGGAAGTGCAGAGTCTTAGCCACTGGACCACCAGGGAAGTCCCTCTGTGCTCATTTTAAAGTGCAAGATTAATAAGCATTGTATCCTAAATTTCAAGATATAATGAAAAATAAAATTAGGGCTGAAGGGCATCCTTGGTAAAGTCACCATTTCATTCTGTTTCAGAGTGAAATTAAAACTCTTTCTTTCTTTCATTAGATAAAAGATATTGTATAGGAGAACCAAGCTTCAAATTATTCCATAGTAACTTTCCCATCGCCCTACTGTTGAGCCTTTCTTCTTTTAGTCACTCCTCCAATTTGCAGAGAATGTGAAAACCAACAAAAGGAACAAACTGTTCTACAGTGTTAGGACTGGTGGTTTTATGGAAACTTAACAGGATCCTTCTTGCACCTAGCTGTCCATATATTCTCAATGAGTGACAGCTGAAAGAAAAAAAGGCCAAAGCAAATGTTTCCTTTCTGGGGTTTTGAGGCCTCCACTTTCAGTTTAGAAATAAAGACACACATTTAGTGGGTTGGTCGGCTGCAGCAGAAACTACCCGCTCAGGATTTGAAGAGTTGGACATACGATGAATTTAAAGTCCAAAAGCACTTGTTCCTAATAAATACACTTTGATAGATTTTGATTAAGATGTCTCATTTAATTCCAACATATCAGGTAATGTGGAAAATGCATTCACATCTTAATGTCTGAGTATGTGCTAAGTCGCATGCTTGTCTCTGATTCTGTGACCCTGTGGACTAATAGCCCACCAAGTTTCTCTGTCCGTGGGGATGCTCCAGGCAAGAATACTGGAGTGGGTTTCCGTGCCCTCTTCCAGGGTATCTTCCCGGCCCAGAGATCGAACCTACATCTCTTACATCTCCTGTGCTACCAGGTGGGTTCTTTACCACTAGCAATCCTGGGAAGCCCAATGATGTCTAATGTTTAGGTGTTCAAAATAGATATCCTCCTACAATTTACTTCAGCAGAGTAAGTACATAATGTGTTCTCCTTGAGGACTGAGGCCTTGTGATCATCTTTAAAACCCAATAGCCCAGCCAGGAGATAAGTGGATGACTGTTGAATTTGGACAATCAATCAACACCTTAAAACGACAATGGTCTATACAGATAGAGTGGTCCAGAGAGCTGGACTGAGAATTAGAAGATTCTCCTTCTAATTTTATATCCTGATGAAAAGCTTCACTTGCCTTGACTTGGAATAATGATGTTTGCCTACTTAACTCATGATATTATTTTAAGGCCAAAAGAGAATTATGTTTGTTTTAAAACTGTATGTGCTGAATTGCTATAAAGGGTTATTATATTCTCTCCATATATTCTATTGGTAGAGTTAGTTACCTTTAGCATTCCCAGGCAAAATAAAGAATGTGTTGCTTAATACCCCTGAACCCAGTAGATGAATCCCAGCAGCCAGAGCTCCTCGACAGGATCTCATTTTACAAACTGAGGTATAACTTAAGTACAATAAGATGCATGGCTTTTAGGTGTACAATTTAATGATTCTTAACAATTGTATACACTCATGTAATCAATAATTAATCAAGGCATAAATAATTTTCACTAACCTGGAAAGTTCCTTCCTGCCCTTTACCAATCTCTTTCTCTTCACCATCAGGGAACATCTATTCTAATCTCCATTACAGTAGTTTAGTTTTGACATTTTAGAATTTATATTAATGGAAAATACAGTACGCACACTTATCTTGCTCAGTATAATGTAGCTGAGGCTCATTCTGTATCAGCTCTCTTTTATTCATTGCCATGTAGAATAATGATATATTTATATCATTATATGTTCATCCATTCATCTGTGGAAAGACATTGATCATTTCTAGTTTTAGACTACTTGAATATTATTTTTAAGAGTTCTTTATATATTTCCTGATGTTCAAGCTGGTTTTAGAAAAGGCAGAGGAACCAGAGATCAAATTCCAACATCCGCTGGATCATGGAAAAAGCAAGGAGTTCCAAAAACATCTATTTCTGCTTTATTACTATGCCAAAGCCTTTGACTGTGTGGATCACAATAAATAGAATTCTAAGAGATGGAATACAGACACCTGATCTCCTCTAAAACTGTGGTAGGGACAGTTAGAACTGGTCATGAAAAAGACTGGTTCCAAATAAAAAGGTAGTAAGGCTGCATATGTCACCATTTTATTTAACTTATATCAGAGTAATCATGAGACTGACTGAGAAACAATATCAATTGCTGGGAGAAATATCAATAACCTCAGATATGCAGATGACACCACTCTTATGGCAGAAAGTGAAGAGGGGCTAAAGGGCCTCTTGATGAAAGTGAAGGTGGAGAGTGAAAAGGTTGGCTTAAAGCTCAACATTCAGAAAACGAAGATCATGGCATCTGGTCCCATCACTGCATGGGAAATGGATGGGGAAACAGTGGAAACAGTGTCAGACTTTCTTTTTCTGGGCTCCAAAATCACTGCAGATGGTGACTGCAGCCATGAATTAAGACGCTTGCTCCTTGGAGGAAAGTTTGCATGATCATATTCAAAAGCAGAGACATTACTTTACCAACAAAGGTTGGCCTAGTCAAGGCTATGGTCTTTCCTGTGGTCATGTATGGTGTGAGAGCTGGACTGGAAGAAGGCTGAGCGCCGAAGAATTGATGCTTTTGAACTGTGGTGTTGGAGAAGACTCTGAGGTCCTTGGACTGCAAGAGATAAGTCATCTGAGGAGATATCCTGGGATTTCTTTGGAGGAATGATGCTAAGCTGAAACTCCAGTATTTTGGCCACCTCATGCGAAGAGTTGACTCATTGGAGAAGACTCTGATGCTGGGAGGGATTGAGGGCAGGAGGAGAAGGGGACGACGGAGGATGAGGTGGCTGGATGGCATCACTGACTCGATGGATGCGAGTCTGGGTGACCTCCGGGAGCTGGTGATGGACAGGGAGGCCTGGCGTGCTGCAGTTCATGGGGTCGCAAAGAGTCGGACACGACTGGCGACTGATCTCTCTGATCTCTGATCTCTTTATATATTATTGCTACAAGTTCTTGTAAGATGCTAATTGTTAATACTTTCTCCCATTCTTTGGCTTGATTCTTCATGTGATAATTTTTTTTGAGGAAAATTTAAAAATTTTTATAAAGCCCAGTTTATCTTTTAAATTTCTAATGAATCTTTGCCTACATAAGTTTGCAAAGATATTTCTTTTATTTTCTTCCTCTAGGAATTTATAGTTTTAGCATTTACTTTAGTTAGGCTCACAGTTCATCTCATTTATGTATGGTGTAAGATTTGGGTCAAGGTTTATTTTTTTTCCCACATGTTTATCTGCTTTTCTTGTGCCACTTGTCACACAGATTTTCTTTTCTCTCACTAAATTAAATAGCTTTATTCATCTTTTCAAAAAGAAATTAACCGTGTATAATTGCTATATTATAGCAATTATAAAAAAAAAAACAAAAAAATAAAGCTATAGTCCTATTTCTGGACTCTATTCTGATCCGTTGATCTATTTATTATTATGCCAATACCAAATGGACACTTTTTTATATACTGTTATCAGTATAACAAGACTTAAAGTCAGATAGTTAAATCTTCCAACTTGTTCAATTTTATCAATGTAAGCAATATATCTGAAAACATTCTGAAAACCTATGCCTTCAAACAGGAGTGTTTAGTCCATTTACATTTAATTGTTGGCACAGAATTTAATTTTACCATCTATTTTATCTCTTTTTGTCCCAACAAGTTTTCTGTTCTTTTGTTCTTTCTTTTCTCTGATTCTCTGGAACAATAAAATAGTTTCAAGTATTTTATATTGTCCCCCATAATTATTTTTTAAATCTATATGTCATCGATTTATAATTTTTGTTTCTACTGTGTTAGACTAGAACATGTATTCCATATGATTACTTCTTGAATTTGAACTTTTCATCTATATAAGATCAGTAGAAGAGATATTTGATTTTTTGACACCAATAATTTGTATTCTAAACTCAGATTACAGAGAGAGTGGAAAGATATTTTCAGACTGAGTACGAGAAAAGGGAAGAAGGTAGTTCTTACAGTAAGAGACAAGAAGAAGTACAGGTGCTACAAATATTGAGCAGGACTGAATCTCCATTTATATTACTTGTACTGAGGAATAAATATATAAATATTTTTAAAATTTATCTCGTTTTAGATTTTAGACAGGTGATACAACACAATGAGGCTTAGTCTAAAAACGGTGGTGCCTGCTTGAAGCTACCATGGTTTTGAAGGAAAATTGCCTCACATGAAATAAAAATGCATTTGACTGGAAGCTTCCACATTTCTAAGACTTACCATTTACATTCTGTTATGATAAAAGGTGACTTACTTTTTTCTTTTTTTTTTTTTAGTTTTCCACAGTTCAGTCATTCATTCATCTATTCATTTAAGAATTAGCTCAGCTTGCTATGAACATCACCGTGTCTGCTGAGGAAATGTTGAGTCAATTCCTAAGGAGAAGGCCAGGAACAGTTAATGTTTCTTTTTTGTTCCTTCAAAGCAAAATGAAGCCTGGCCTAAATTAAGCTGGGAGTGCTTTCTTGCAAAGCATACCAAGCTTTATGGGACTTCAAGCTCAGCATTTTAGGCACAGTATTTCAAACTAAATCACAAGAAAAAAAAATCACCATTATATTACTTCTTTTAAACAATTCAGCATGGTGTAATTTTTTCTTTGGAAATGGAATACAGCTGCTTCCTGGGTCATGATTATGTTTGAGGATCTTTTGGTAAACTGAGGTTTTCCTAAAGTATCACTATTAAAACACGTAAAATATAAGTCTTGCTATATTAAACACTTACTGAGCTATAGGAAAATATAAAAGAGCGAATTTTAAAAAAAGAACAAAATTCCTAATGCATATTCTTATTAGCTTTCAAGCGCAACATCTTGTTTTTAGACCATTAAGAACAATTGAAATCAGATTTTTATTTTTAAGTGAAAGAACACTCTTTACTAAATAATAATTCACTGTGTAAGAAGAAAGAGTTCTATGAACTTCTTCAAGTGTTTAAATACAAATGCATTTTACAACTAAACTTTTTCTGAAACATTTCCTAGCTTAAGAAGAATCAAGTCTTCTTTACCTTAAACTTTATCTTACCAAGAGTTTTACCATAATGCATATTATCTTATTTTTTGTGGTTTATTTTTATTCCTTATTTTTTACCTTTGCTTTTTTTCCCCTCAATGCAAATATAATAGATAACCGTTCAGAAAAAATAAAGCTATAGAGAAAGTCCCCAAACCAAAGGCTTTAATATATCACTTGATGAAACAGACCCTGTTAATATCTTGGTGGACTTTATTTCATACTTCTCCTATATATGCATTTTAATACTAAATAGTTCAGTCGCTCAGTCATGTCCAACTCTTTGCGACCCCATGAAGCGCAGCACACCAGGCCTCCCTGTCCATCACCAACTCCTGGAGTTTACCCAAACCCATGTCCATTGAGTCAGTGATGCCATCCAACCATCTCATCCTTTGTCATCCCCTTCTCCTCCTGCTCTCAATCTTTCCCAGCATCAGGGTCTTTTCAAATGAGTCAGCTCTTCACATCAGGTGGCCAAAATATACATATACATATAAATTCACAGTGATGTTTCTCTTATCTTGCCCGTCCCTCCACTCTAGCAACTACCTACTTGTTAGAGAAATAGGTGAGGGGGATTAAGAGGCACAAACTTCAGTCACAGAATAAAAGTCATGGGTACAAAATGTACAGTCTCAGAATAAAATTTAAGAAAAAATAATAGATATGAATTTATATTTAATAAATTCATATTACACTTTCCAAACATGTATTGTTTTATACCCTAAACATTATTTTAAGTAGGATTCAAAAATATTACCTAAATATAGATTCAATTAGACATTTACATCCATTCCACTGACGGTTCCATAAGATCACCACTAACTTCTAACTCAATGTACAGTCCTCATTCCTCACTTTACTTGATCTTTACTAGACATTGCGGATCCCTTTCTTTTCTTGAACCACTGTCTTCATTTGGCTTTCAGAGCCTCTTCTGATTTTATTTTCTGGCTGCTTCTTCTTGGTCTCTCCTCCCACCCCTCTCTTTTTTGGCCGCACTGTGTAACTCGCAGGATGCTAGTTTCTTAACTAGGAATTGAACCTGGGCCCCAAGCAGTGAATGCACAGAGGTCTAATCACTGGACAACCAGGAAACTCCCTTGGTTTCTTTGACTTCTCCTCAATTTCAGTCTTTAAACATTTGTAGTGTTATTAGGCTCAGTCCATTCACCTCTTCTCCCGTCTTTGTATACCTGTACCCTTTGTGTTCATATATAATCCAATGCCTGTAAATGCCATTTCACTGTGGCTGTTGTTTAGTTGCTAAGTCTTGTCTGGCTCTTTCATGACCCCATCGACTGTAGCCCACCACTCCTCTGTCCATGGGATTTCCCAGGCCAGAATACTGGAGTGGGTCATCATTTCCTTCTCCAAGGGATCTTTCCAACTCAGGGATCGAATCCAAGTCTCCTGATTGGCAAGTGGATTCTTTACCACTGCAATGCCAGGAAAGCCCTAAGTTCCATTTACAGGATGGCATTGCCCTATTATATGTCTGCATCCTGGATTTCTCTTAATTCCTGGTTGATATATACAAATGACTGTTTGACATCTCTATCTGGTGACTTCATAGGCATCTCAAACTTAAGATGCAAAACTTCAAAGTTCAAGTTCAGATCTGATTGATATTATCTGCCAAACTTACTTCTCTTTCCTAATCTCAATAAATAACTCCATCCTTCCTGTTATTCAAGAAATAAATCTTGAAGTCATCTTTTAGCTATTTTACTGAAGCCCACATCTGATTTAATAAAAACGCTGTTATCTTTCCAAATAAGCCCCAAATTTACCACTTCCTACCTCCACTATTACAGTCAGGTCCAAACCCCTGTTAAGTTATAAAACTTGCTTAGATAACTACAGAAACCTTACAACTGGTCTTTTCCCTTCCATCTTTAGCTCATTCTCATCTATACTCAACATAGCAATTCAGTTCAGTTCAGTTCAGCTGCTCAGTCGTGTCTGACTCTTTGTGACCCCATGAATCACAGCACTCCAGGCCTCCCTGTCCATCACCAACTCCCAGAGCTCACTCAGACTCACGTCCATCAAGTCAGTGATGCCATCCAGCCATCTCATCCTCTGTCATCCCCTTCTCCTCCTGCCCCCAATCCCTCCCAGCATCAGAGTCTTTTCCAATGAGTCAACTCTTCGCATGAGGTGGCCAAAGTACTAGAGTTTCAGCTTTAGCATCATTCCTTCCAAAGAAATCCCAGGGCTGATCTCCATCAGAATGGACCAGTTGGATCTCCTTGCAGTCCAAGGGACTCTCAAGAGTCTTCTCCAACACCACAGTTCAAAAGCATCAATTCTTCTGCTCTCAGCCTTCTTCACATCCAACTCTCACATCCATACATGACCACAGGAAAAATCATAGCCTTGACTAGACGGACCTTTGTTGGCAAAGTAATGTCTCTGCTTTTCAATATGCTATCTAGGTTGGTCATAACTTTCCTTCCAAGGAGTAAGCATCTTTTAATTTCATGGCTGCAGTCACCATCTGCAGTGATTTTGGAGCCCCCCAAAAGAAAGTCTGACACTGTTTCCACTGTTTCCCCATCTATTTCCCATGAAGTGATGGGACCGGATGCCATGATCTTCATTTTCTGAATGTTGAGTTTTAAGCCAACTTTTTCACTCTTCTCTTTCACCTTCATCAAGAGGCTTTTGAGTTCCTCTTCACTTTCTGCCATAAGGGTGGTGTCATCTGCATATCTGAGGTTATGGATATTTCTCCCAGCAATCTTGATTCCAGCTTGTGCTTCTTCCAGCCCAGCGTTTCTCATGATGTACTCTGCATAGAAATTAAATAAGCAGGGTGACAATATACAGCCTTGACATACTCCTCTTCCTATTTGGAACCAGTCTGTTTTTCCATGTCCAGTTCTAACTGTTGCTTCCTAATTCCAACATAGCAATTAGTGTAATCTTATTATAATGTAAGACCAATCATGTTACCTGTTCCTTCTAAAACGGCCAAATTCTTCATTGGCCCTTCCTTTCCTCTCTGACTCTACCACCTAAGACCTTTCCTTTCTGACCTCACCACCTGAGTCTTTTTGCTCAATCCCCTCTGCCCATGCTGACCCCTTGTTGTTCTTCAGGGACTTCAGTATCAGCTGTTCCGTCTGTATAGGATCCTACTCTTCCAGATATCTATGTGGTTTATTCTCTCATGTATTTCACATCTTGATGCAAATTTCACTCTCTCAGTGGCTCCTTCCTCAGCTTTCCCATGTCCCTCCTTTGCTTTTCTCCCTAGTGCTAACATGATGTGTTAGCACCATTACTACTGCTTCTCTCTCCAGCTAGAATGTAAGTTCCCGGAGGGCAGGGACTTTTTGGTCTATTTCTATATGCCCAATTTATACAGTAGTTCCTAGAATATTACCTTTAAATATTTGTTGAGTGAATGAAGAAATAAATGAAGTCACATCATTATTTGTAACTACTAACAGTGTTTCATTACATGGATGAACTGCTAATTTCTTCAACCAACTCTGGATGGGTGCTTATTCTGTTTCTTTCTATCTCTTTATTATTATAAGCACACTACATTAACACTGATAACATCTGAGAGTTTCTTTAAGGTAAGTTTCCAGAAGTAGAACTGCTGATTTACAGGACTGCCACAGTTATAAGAGCCCTAATTATGTAACTATAATAGTCCTCCAGAAAAGATGCAGAGTTACACTCCTAAACAGTACATGTGAATATCCTGAAAGTACATGTGAGTATCTCTAGTCCAGTGCATTGCCTACAGTGAGTCTCATTCTAATACTTTCCAACATGATATTATAACTTGACACAGTATCTCAGTGTCATTGTGCATTCATGAAAATTAAATAACTATAAGTCAAAATTAAAAACTGATTAAGTTTTTCACAAGCCAAGATGGGAGCGTTATCTCAGCTGAGAAGCACACGGACAGCTTTCGTTAGCAGTTGTGTAGAGTCTTCTTCGACTGCACAGGACATACCCTCTGTTGTCACTGTTTAGTCACTAAGTCCTGTCCGACTTTTTTGCGACCCCACAGACTGTAGCACGCTAGGCTCCTCCGTCCATGGAATTCTCCAGGTAAGAATAATGGAGACGGTTGCCATTTCCTTCTCCAGGGGATCTTCCCGACCCAGGGGTTGAACCCACATCTCCTGCATTGACAGGTGGATTCTTTGCCACAGGACGACCAGAGAAGCCTGGACATTTCCTACACATTCCTCAAATCAAGATAACTTTTCACATCCATATGTATTTTCTTTCCATTCACTAGACTCTGATTGTACTTGGCTGTTGCGTCACCATTTCCTAGTAAGAACAAAAAAACAGGACTAATAATAAAATTTTCTTTTTTTTTTCCAGAGAAAAGGAAAAAACAAATAAAACTCACCTCAGCTAAAATAGTCTTTACAAAGAAAGTCACTGTGGCTTCTCTCTGGCATTAGATCTTCAGTGAATTCCTAGATAAATTTGGATCTTCCCATCCCTTTAGGAGAGGTGTAGGATGGTGGGGAGTGTACAGCTATTCAGGGGTCTAACATGAGTCTTTCTTTTTTTTTTTTTTTTATGATCAACCTGGACAGCATTTTATTTTTTTTTGTCTTTCCTTACTTTTATTTTTTATTTTTTTATTAAATTTTATTTTGCTTAACTTTACAATATTGTATTGCTTTTGCCATACATCGAGATTAACATGAGTCTTTCTAACTAAAGCATATTTGCTTTGGCTGCAATTCTGATTGTCCTTCCTGTGCTCTTGTTAGATTTTTCTGACTATATTCATAAAATAAGGAGCCAGTCTCTTGGTGAATATTGAATTCCTCTACGTGATAACTTGTGACTTTAATGAAGTTCTTTTAATCTCTAAAACGTGCTCTGCTGTGTCTAGTGTTCTAATTATCCTGAGCTTTTTGAATTCTTATCTAGATATTAAATATCAGTATAGTTCATATTTTATGTCTATTCTATAAAAAGTGAAGTGAATGTGTTAGTCACTCAGTTGTGTCTGACTCTTTATGACCCTGTGGACTGTAGCCTGCCAGGTTCCTCTGTCCATGGGATGTCCCAGGTAAGAATACTGGAGTTTCCAGGGGATCTTTCTGACCCAGGAATCGAATCCGGGTCTCCTGCATTGCAGGCAGATTCCTTACTGTCTGAGCCACCAGGGAAGTCCATTCTATAAAAAAATGGCCTCAAACTGCATTGTAATAAATGTGTTTCTTCCTATGACTTTAGATATGGAAGTTAGTTACTATGGTTAAAAGTGATAATTAGTAAGTGGTTGAGACAGTACAGGGAGCAGTAGAAAGAAAACACATCTCTGCGCTTTTCCTTTTTAAGGAAAAGGAGTACATTTTTCCTAAAGCAGCTTTCCCCAAACTTTTTCACTTCTACCTTTAAGCTATTAGAAAGTATTGTCAACCCCAAAGAGCATTATTTTGTGGGTTATAACTGTCAATATTTGCCATATGCAAGCCTAAAATGGTTAGATTTTTAAAATATAAATTTACTGGTTTATTTAAAGACAGAAGAAGTAAAGTAACCATGTTAAGAGAAAGAACATATTTTTATGAAAATAACTATTTAGTAAAAAAGATTTTGGCTAAAAAAGTGACTTTGCTACACATTTAAAAAAATGTCTTTAATATATGAAATAATAGATGACAGCTGGGTTCTCAACCAGCTTCTGCATGCAGCCTACTGCACTATCACACACTGTGTCCCTTCTGGAAGACCCCGATGCACACTTGGGAGAACATGAAAATTTAAAAAAATAAATCTTAATGTTATTGTGAAAATAATTTTGACCTCAAAGACTTCTGAAGAATTCCCTAGGGGTACTCAGAACATAGGTTGTCCTCCAACCAAAGGTCAGCATGTTCCAGAATATTGAAAGAGTATCAGTTCAGTTCAGTTCAGTTCAGTCTCTCAGTCATGTCCGACTCTTTGCGACCCCATGAATCGCAGCACACCAGGCCTTCCTGTCCATCACCAACTCCCTTCACTCAGACTCACGTCCATAGAGTTGGTGATGCCATCCAGCCATCTCATCCTCTGTCATCCCCTTCTCCTCCTGCCCCAATCCCTCCGAGCATCAGAGTCTTTTCCAATGAGGTGGCCAAAGTACTAGAGTTTCAGCTTTAGCATCATTCCTTCCAAAGAAATCCCAGGGCTGATCTCCTTCAGAATGGACCGGTTGGATCTTCTTGCAGTCCAAGGGACTCTCAAGAGTCTTCTCCAACACCATAGTTCAAAAGCGTCAATTCTTCGGCTCTCAGCTTTCTTCACAGTCCAACTCTCACATCCATACATGACCACTGGACAAACCATAGCCTTGACTAGATGGACGAGTGTAATATAGGACAAAACTTGGCATGGTGGAATTAATTATCCCTGGTTTATATATAATACCTAAATCTGAAAAGAAGCTTTTAATATGAAGCATGTTAAAATTTTACTCACATTTGCTCACTTTTGATGGGCTAAATTCCTTGGTTAACTGATTCATGCCTTCATCTACATTACAAAAGGATTTTTTTTTACTTTCTCTGTTATCTTGCTTACACAGGACATACTGCCTCTTCAGAACAATTTTCTGTGCTTTATGTTTACTTTCTTATGTCTTTGATTATTTAATTAAGCAGAAAGAAACAAAAAAGAATAACGATTCCTCAGCTATTAAAGGACTAAAGTTCTTAGACTGATATCATCTAAATTTGCAGTTAAAATCTTCTACTGTCACTTTGATTAAATGGGACTTCCGTGATGGCTCAGTGGTAAAGAATCTGCCTGCAATGCAGGAGGCCCAGTTTTAATCCCTGGGTTGGGAAGATCCTTTGCAAAAGGGACTGGCTATCTACTACAGATATTATCTTCTAGATTTGTTTTTAATATCTTTTACTGTCACTTTGATTAACTAGGTAACTAGAAATCATTTCTCAGATACCTATTATTCTGTTTTCTTAAAATGTCCCAATAGCCTGTGAACACTCTTTTGTTTTTGTCTTCTGAAAACTGTCCCTGAATTGAGGAAAGAATGAAAATATTTTCAGGATATATTTTATATCTAGAACTATTTTTGAGATTTCCCAGAGGTCTCCTGAGAAATCACAAAGCTCTGTTCTATCACCTAATAAAAAGAAATATGAGACAACTTTACGTTTATTTGATCTATTGCTATTAGAAGAGTCGCATAGAAAAGTTATCAGTTCGGAAGAGATACTCAGCCTCTTCTAGATAATGTATGTGGGGGTGAAATGCTGTTAATGTAAATATTTCAGAAACATGGGAAGTCCCTGGAAACTTGTCAGTACCCTTTTTCTCCATAATATGGTTTTACCCTAAGGGGGAAAATTGATCAAAATTTCTATAAAGTAGTTATATGCTATACCCCCATAGCGAATTTTACTTTCTTTTGTTTGATATTATTTTGATGATAATATTATCGACTATGGTGATAAAATAACAAAGGTCATTAAGTCTCTAAACAGTTTTATTTTACTCTAATTCTTACCTGAAGTCCCTGCTGTAAGCTACAGGGCAAAGTTGTATCATGGACAGAAAAGGTCTCTGAGACTTTAAATGATTGACATTTCAAAGAAGAAACTCAAGTGCAGGCTTTGAAACTGACATCACACAGACAGCTTTCACACCACACTGCTAGACGGCTTCATGAAGTCAGACCACTAACCCAAGATTCGCTGGAATAAGCATTTATTTCCTAGAGCTGAATATGAAAAGTGATGAAGGTAATTTTATTGTGATTATTTGTTTGGAATACAGTTGGTACAGTTTTAAGTTTCTATTTTCTGGACATATAAATAAGCCCTTTCTTTTTCTTCTTAAGCTACCTATAATGCATACAATTTAGAAAAATCTGTATTTAAAGCAGAAATATGGCATTTAGAAATAATATTGAGTTCTTACTGACCACCTGTGTTAGTTTCCTAAGACTTCCATAACAAATGACCACAAAATTGGGTGACTTAAAATGACAAAAATTTATTCTCCACAGTTCTGAGAGCAGGAAGTTTAAAAATCAAAGTGTCACCAGGGTTCATTCCTTCTGAAGGTTTTGAGGGGAGAAGCTGTCCCAGGTCTTTTAGTTTCTGAGAACAGCTGGCAGTCAATCCTTGGTGTTCCTTGATTTGTAGACCTATCACTTCAACTCTGCCTCTGTCCTCACACCGCCTTCCCCACAATTTGTCTGCGTCCCAAATCTTCCTCTTCTTTCTCTTATAAAAAATATCAGTCATTGGACTTAGGGCCCACCCTAAATCTAGGATGATCTTGTCTTGAAATTCTTAATTAATGATTGACGCTTCAAAGAATAAACTCTTGGGTACAGGCTTTGAAGGTGAGCTCACATAGACAACTTTCAAACCAGAGTGCCATAAAATCAGGCCACTAGTCCAAGATCCAGCAGAATAAGAATTCATTTCCTGGGACTGAATAAGAAAACTTAATTAATCTGCAAAGAGCCTCTTTCCAAACAATGCATATTCACAAGTGTTAGAACTCTGAGGTATTTAGGGGTGGGGTGGGGCAGGCAGATGCAATTCAACCCACTTACCCCCTCTTTCAAGAATTCAGAAACTTAGTATGACCCCCTACCTTTCATGAAAATATTTGCATAGCCACAACAAGAATCTGTACTCCAAGATTTTTGCCTAGGGTGTTATACTAGAGACTGAAACTCTTTTAAAAAATCAGGTGTGACAGGCTGCCTTTCATGGGAAAGAAAGTATAGAGCCAATGCCTCCAAACTTCTCCTAAGAAAACTGGTCCAATACCTGGCTTACAGGGTCCCAGCCTTATTCTAAAGCTTAGTAAGTAAGTTCTTGGCAGACTAGGAATCTTTAAAAATTTGGGAGACTTCCAGAAGATAGGAATTCACTTAAATGTTTAGGTATTGCCAGTAAAATCTGGTGGAGTGAGATTCTTGGGCTTGGCTTCCTGGCCTTGGGATAGAAGAATAGAGGCCTTTAGAAACACAAAATCTGAGATTCCTTATGAAAATATGTAGGCAGAGGTTAATTTACGGCCTTTGTAGCTGTTCAATGCTGTATGTATGACTCAGAAAATGCAAAGCAAACTCAAAGAGCCTTTATGATACATTAACACTCTTGTTGCGGAGAAAGCGATGGCACCCCACTCCAGTACTCTTTCCTGGAAAATCCCATGGACAGAGGAGCTCGGTAGGCTTCAGTCCATGGGGTCACTAGGAGTCGGGACACAACTGAGCGACTTCACTTTCACTTTTCACATTCATGCACTGGAGAAGGAAATGGCAACCCACTCCAGTGTTCTTGCCTGGAGAATCTCAGGGACGGAGGAGCCTGGTGGGCTGCCATCTATGGGGTCGCACAGAGTCGGACACAACTGAAGCAACTTAGCAGCAGCAGCAGCAACACTCTTGTTGCACTTGGGTAAATAATCAGGTCAAATCTAATTGTGCCTTTTTTATGCTTAAGAATAATCTTTGAGATTACTACAATCACAAGATGAATGGACTGTCAGATATTAAAGACTGAACAGGCAAAAAGATGACATGGTGTCTTGTCTAGCACACCCTTGGGTTATCTGCACTTATTATCTGTCAACAAGTTTATAACTTTGTAATTTGTAGAAATGGGTAGCAAAGAACATTATTCTTATTCCTAGAAAGTAAAATTGTCCAGTACACCTCCAAGAATTCAGTTTTTCACACATTTGCTTCAGCAAGCGGCTTCTGACTGCGCATATCTGTGCTCTCTGGATTCTTTACTAACATGTTCTAATATTTTATTGGTTTCCTCATTTACGAATAAATTAAATAGAATGCATACATGTCTTGTATTTTAGAAATGGAAAATATTTGTATCTATTAGAGCTATTCATCACTGTGAAAAAAGTATTAATAAAAGCTTAAGAAACAGTGAAATAGCTATTGGAAAAACTGCATAAATTTATTGATTTATTGTTAATCTCCTTTGGTACAGAAGCTTTAGAAGAACCTTGGTGTATAGATTTGTACTTGTACATCAAGGCCCAGTACAGAGTAGTGCTTAAGAGCCTGGCAAGCCAACATACCTACTGTGACATTGACCAAATTACTTAAAATTTCCAGACCCCAATTTCCATTGTTTAAAACAGAGTTCATCTGTAAAATAGTCCTATCCCTCAGAGTTCGTCTGAGGAATTAAGAATTATAAATGAAGAGCTTAGTACAGTGTCTGGAACATGGAAAAATGATTACATATATTTTCATGGACATGTTGATTTATTCTTTGCTTCAAAAACTAACATTTATCCTGTGTATGTGTATCAGTTGTGTCTGACTCTTTGCGACCCCACGGACTGTAGCCTGCTGGGCTCCTCTCCCCATGGGATTTCCCAGGCAAGCATACTAGAGCGGGCTCCCACATCCTTCTCCATCTTCTCAACCCAGGGTTTGAGCCCATGTCTCCTGCATCTCCTGTAAGGGCAGGATGATTCTTTACCACTGAGTCACCTGGGAAGCTAACATTTATCCCTAATTAGTAATAAATATATTGTCTACAATACAGTCTTATTGAATTCATTCAGTATCAGTGAGGTATTTTTCAAATCTGTAGTCACAGAAATCACTAATGCCTAATCACTACATAATGAAAACTAAGATTTCTGTAAATCATGTGTTTATTAGAAGACAAAAATAATCTCATTGAAACAAACTATAGTTAGAACTGAAATTTAATAAAAAAAAGTTGGCATTGCTTTAACTCCTATGATATAGAAATAATCAAGAAAGAGCATAAGGTTAATTGCTAACTGCTATTTAACAGCATAGCCTTCCTTTCATTGTACAGCACTCCCTCAGCTCTCTTCAGCCTAAAGACATTGTTTCTACTACAAAATAAAACACAAAGCCTTTAGTTTGAATATTTTACTGTTAATATTAAAAGAGTTTGTGCAAAATACTCATTTTGGAGGCCTGAACTCTTCTCTAAAATATCATTTGGAATTTAATTAAATTTATAATTATATAGATTCACCAACTTGACATAAATTCAGCTGTTTCACAGATGTGGAAATGCTTTAGTTTGGAAGACTTACCCTATCATATTGGCAGGAGGTATTCTGATAATCTAACACCTATATATAATGAAAGTTAAATAAAAATCTCCAAATGGCTTGCCAGAAATCATTAATATATGCTGTCCTCTTTCTTCAACTATTGCTAAAGCCAGTCAGACTGGTTTTACAGCTTTCTGGTGGCTTTGAAAATGTGCACCTTAATGTGCAATGAGCGATGTAATGCTTTGGCAGGGATGTTATTTGATGTTTTCAAGATTCCCATGTAACTGCAGGCTGACCCTCAGAATACTCCTAAGCCACTCATCAAACTGGAGTCTAGGCAGAAACACAGAGGCAGCTGCTTTTAGCTTGTTAATCACACCACTTATTGGCTATCATGGCATCACTGTTCAATATACATGAGTTTGAGAACACTCTAGGAGATGGTGAAGGACAGTGAAGCCTGGTATGCTGCAGTCCATGGGGTTGCAAAGATTCAGACATAACTTAGGGACTGAACAAAAACAAATCAAATACAATCTCTATAAAAATAAGTAGTCTAATTAGTCTGCATTCCAAATGCTAAAGAAGTATGATAAAGTGGTACCTGTAGAAAAGAAAAGTCAAGCAAGTTGAATTTGGCCTTTTTCTGATACAGTCATGGACATTTTCCAGTTCTCATCTTATTTTACCAATTAGTGGTGTTTGAAGCACTTGCTCATTTCTTCCTCATTAAAGCACATTCTTTATTGGCCTCCAGATCATCCTTTTCTTTTTAAAACTCACTGGTCTCCTGTTTTAATCCCCTTCTGTCCTTTCCCAGGTGATGCTCATATTCCCTGACTGCTAAACACTGATGGGCTCAAGAATCATCTTTATCTGCATTCATTCTCCAAATGATTTAATTTTGTCCCACAATTTTCAATACATTTTTATTCAGACAACTTTCAAATTTGGGTCTTTAATCTTAACTTTCTTTTCTGAATTTTAGAGCTAGATACCAGCCTCTTACTCAACACTTTTCTATGAAAGTCTATAAAAATATGAATTTTTTTCACCTATTCTGAATTTGAAAATTGCTATTCTGAACTTGTAACTCTACCCACCTCCACATGAGTAGTCCATCATGTACTTACCACCATCGTAGAAAAGAGATGATTCTATTTTTCGGGTCAAAATCATGGAATAATTCTTGATGCCTTTCTTTCTCTCATACTACATAGTCAATCATTCAGCAATATTCAGAATATATTCAGAATCTGGCATTTCTTACTACCTTCATGTTGTCTTCCAAATTCATCGTTTTTTCTCATTTGAACTACTGCATTTGCCTCCTAACATGTCTCCCTACCCCCAGACCTCCTTAGAGCCTGTTTTCTCACTTCAGTGAGAATGTCACACTCCACACAAAGCTCTTGAAAAAAAGAAAGTCTGAAGTCTTTATTGTGGCTAATGATATCCTATGTCTGCCTACAAGTCCTGTGTCCCGTCTCTGTCCACATCTTCACCCACTCCCGTCATTCATTCTACGATAGCCAAATTGTTCTTCTTGATAGTCTTCTAACACACCTGGAATGGTCCTATTTCTGGAATTTTGCATTTTCTGTTCTTGCTGCCTGGAGGAGTTTTCCTCTAGATAACTCCATGATGGCTTCTCTCAGTCTTCGGGGTTTCTGCTTTCGTGCCCTTTCTTTGGAAGATTGACCCTTAGCTCCTTGTATCAAATAGCACCCCCGTGTGCACAGCCATTCTATACTACCTTATTCTCTCTTACTTTCTTCACAGCACTTTCTAATATTTACTGAGAATCTTATTTTGCATTGGGATGAAAATATTCATGCTTTTTGACATATTATATACTTATTGGCTAATTTGTTGATTTTTTTTTCTCCTCCTTTATAACTGTTAGTTACTTGTTATTGGAGATTTTTCTTGCATTTTGTTATATTTCTACAGCCCCAAAGAGTGACTGATACAGTGGAGATGCTCAACTAACTTCCTATTGTGTGATCCTAATTCTGGGACATCAGTTTCCTGGAAATTATTTCCTTTGTACTCATTCTTTCTAATGCAACACCTGAAAGGCAAGGTGGAGCAGAAGGACTTCTACTCAGTTCAATTCAGTCACTCAGTCATGTCTGACTGTTTGTGACCCCATGGACTGTAGCACACCAGGCCTCCCTGTTCATCACCAACTCCTGGAGTTGATTCAAACTCATGTCCATTGAGTTGGTGATGCCATCCAACCATCTCATCTTCTGTTGTCTCCTTCTCCTCCCACCTTCAATCTTTCCCAGCATTAGGGTCTTTTCAAATGAGTCAGTTCTTTGCATCAGGTAGCCAAAGTATTGGAGTTTCAGCTTCAGCATCAGTCCTTCTGATGAATATTCAGGACTGATTTCCTTTAGGCTGGACTGGTTGGACCTCCGTGCAGTCCAAGGGACTCTCAAGAGTCTTCTCCAACACCACAGTTCAAAAGCACCAATTCTTTGGCACTCAGCTTTCTTTATAGTCCAACTCTCACATCCATACATGACTACTGGAAAAACCATTGTTGGCAAAGTAATGTCTCTGCTTTTTAATATGCTTTCTAGGTTGGTCATAAATTTCCTTCCAAAGAGTAAGTGTCTTTTAATTTCATGACTGCAGTCACCATCTGCAGTGATTTTGGAGCCCCTCAAAATAAAGTCTGTCACTGTTTCTATTGTTCCCCCACCTATTTGCCATGATGTGATGGGACTAGATGCCATGATCTTAGTTTCCTGAATGTTGAGTTTTAAGCCAACTTTTTCACTCTCCACTTTCACTTTCATCAAGAGGCTCTTTAGTAGGTTGGTGCAAAAGTAATTGTGGTTTTGCACTGTTGAACTTTGCCGTTTGATATAGGAATACAGTCTTAAATGAGTGTTATATTATACATCATTTTAATGTACATTTCTCGCGATTTTTCTTTTTTGGCTAATGACATTACTTGTTGTGTACTTTATATTTATTTTAGACTATGGAAATGATGTTAGACAAAAAGCAAATTTGAACAATTTTCTTATTTGTGTTCAAAATGGATCGTGAAGCAGCGAGACAACTCACAACATCCACAACGTGTTTGTCCCAGGAACTACTAATGAACCTACAGTGCAGTGGTGGTTCAGGAAGTTTTGCAAAGGAGATGAGAGACTTGAAGACGAGGAGTGCAATGGCCAGTCATCAGAAGTTGACAATGACCAACTGAAAGCATCATTGAAGCTGATCCTCTTACAACTACATGAGAAGTTGCCAAAGCACTCAACCGTTCTACAGTCAATGGCATTTGAAGCAAACTGGAAAGGTGAAAAAGCTCGTTAAGTGATTGCCTTATGAGCTGACCAAAACCAAAAATATTGTTGTTTTGAAATGTTGTCTTCTCTTATTCTACACAACAATGATATGTTTCTTGATCAGATTGTGAGGTGTGATGAAAAGTGGGTTTTATACGATAATCAGTGATTATCAGCTCAGTGGCTGGACCGAGAAGAAGCTCCAAAGCACTTCTCAAAGCCAAACTTGAACCAAAAGAAGGTCATGGTGGTCACTGTTTGATGGTCTGCTGCCAATCTGATCCAGTACAGTTTTCTGAATTGTGGCAAAACCATCACATCTGAGAAGTACACGCAGCAAATCAATGAGATGCACCAAAAACTGCAAAGCCTGCAGCTGGCATTGGTCAACACAATGGGCCCAATTCTTTTCCAAGACAATGCCCGACCACACATCACAAAATCAACACTTCAAAAGTTGAATGAATTGGGCTACACTGTTTTGCTTCATCCACCACATTCACCTGACCTCTCACCAACCAACTACCACTTCTTCAAGCATCTCAACAACTTTTACAGGGAAAATGCTTCCACAAACAGCAGGAGGCAGAAACTTTTCTAAGAGTTTGTCTAATTCTGAAGCATGGATCTTTACACTATAGAAATAAACAAACATCTTTCTCATGGGCAAAAATGTGTTGACTGTAATGGTTCCTATTTTTTGTAATAAAGATGTGCTTGAGGTTAGTTATAATGATTTAAAATTCATGGTCCAAAAACCATAATTACATTTGCATAAACCTAATAAATAGTAGAAGTCCTGGATAAACACCAGAACCAATGTTGTAGTAGGGGTCCTCTTAAGCCTTTTCCCACTTATCTAAAACTTCTGTATCAGGAGCAAGCTTTTGCAAAGACCCATATGTGCAATAGAAAAAGCCAACTCAACCTGGCTTAAGCACTGAGAGGATATCCAGAGTTCGAACATGAAGAGGTAGGACTGGTCAGTCCCTAGCCCCACTCTACCTTTAGTTCATGAGTGCTGACTATCTGCTCTCTCCTAGGCAGGGCTGGTTTCATCCTGAGATTTCTTTCCCTTGCATTCACTCAGTGGCTGCCTGATGCTTTAAGGTCAGAAGTGTTCAACATGAGAGGTTTTCTGTATTCCTTTTAGCAGATCTATGAAAACTTCTCTAGAACCCTTTCAGAAATCTTTATTTTGGTGTGTGTGTGTGTGGGGGGGCATGTCAAGATAAAGTCACATGCCCATACTTGACTCAAATACTAATCAAGAAGAGTAGGACCTTTGATAATTCAGGCTCACTCATGAGCAGAGGGTGGTATGGTTACCTTTCTCTTGAGTCATGTAGGTTACATGAAGGAAGTAAGAAAGCTGAACTAAGACTCAGGCTTCTCTGGATGGTGGAAGGAAGGATGCCTGCCAATTAGATGGTTAAGATGTTCACTATATTCTCAAACCTAAGACCTGAAGGGATAGTGATTTGAAAGACAAGGGACAGCAATAACCATGGCATGTGAAACAGGTCATCAGGTTCAGTGTATATATTTAAAATTTTCTACATATTATAATGTTTTGATATCTTAGAAAAAACGCTTTCCAGCTGCGGAGAAGTTGCCCCTCTTGGGGTCAGCCACTTCTTAGAGATGACAGCAAAGAGTTCAGCCCAGAGTGTGCCTTTAAAATGCACACTAACCAAGCCAGAACCAACACAGCCTCTATTTGCCTTACTCTTTACTTCTTTGCCTTACTCTTTATTCTTCTGCTTTAATCACCTAAGGACCTTGTTGTTCAGTCATTAAGTTGTTTGTATCCAGCTCTTTGTGACCCATGGACTGCATCGCACTGGGCTTCCCTGTCTTTCACCATCACCCAGAGTTTGCTCAAACTCATGTCCATTGAGTCGATGATGCCATCCAACTATCTCATACTCTGTCACCCCATTCTTCTCTTGCATTTACTCTTTCCCAACATCAGGGGCTTTTCCAGTGAGTTGGCTGTTTGCATTGGGTGGCCAAAGTATTGGAGCTTCAGCATCAGTCCTTCCAATGAATATTCAGGGTTGATGTTCTTTAGGATTGACAGGTTTGATTTCTTTGTTGTCCTGGGGCTTCTCAAGAGTCTTCTCTAGCACCACAGTTTGAAAGCATCAATTCTTCAGCACTTGCCCTTCTTTACTGTCCAACTCTCTCACCTGTACCTGACTACCAGGCAACTAGGAACCACCTCTATAGCTTTAGAAAGCCCACTGAAAGGATTCAAACCAACTAACTTTAAACTGTACTTTCTACTCTGCCTTGCTGTCCCCAGTCAAGGCTCAGGCTTAAAGTCTTCCCCTCACTCCATCTTCTGACCATCCTATGTCTTTCCCATGTGGTCTGCCTGCCCTCCTATCTCTCAGGCCTGTGAGTGTAAGAAACTTTGTTTGCCGGAGCCTCTCCTGTGTCTCCTCTTGTGACCATACCTGCCAGCCCACCACGTAAGGAAAACCATACAAAAGCACCGGGCTCTTCCAGAGAGCGAGGATGTGTAGAGAAGCTCAGACACATGTGGTAGTTCTTTGCTCCAGCTGTGGTCATTCACTGCTTCAAGCTACTCTCACTGAATGAATAAAATGTGAATGAAGCAGGGTTTTTTTTTTTTTTTTTCCATTGATTTTTTTTTTCATTCCCATGGTACTAATGATAAAAATACAGGTTTTTAAAAATGTTTAATTGGTTTCCACTTTCAGTTTGCCAGTGAAGTAAATCAAACATAAATTTGTGGATAGATCTGGTTCAAAATTTGAACTTCATCACTTACTAACAACAGTGGATTTATTTTTTTTCCTCTGCGGTTCATGTTTTTATTCATTAAAAAGATGACTGTAAAGCTTCCCTGAGTGGCATTTAATTCAGAGGGTGTGAGATAGTGCGTGTAAAACACCTGACTTAAAGCAGACAGTCAGTCCGCAAACACTGGTCTCTTCGCTTCTGTTTACAGAAAGGAGCACAGCCTTAAAGAATCTGAAAGGAACAGACTGGTTAATTTTCTTTACTACTAGATTATAGGTCATAGGACTTGGTTTAATTCCTAAATTTTCTATCAACAAAGTACTGTTTAACAAATAATTGTTTTTAGTTCATTAGTTTGATTTTCTCCTTCTCCTAACTCTCAAAAATAAAATAGCCAGCTCATTATTTGGCAGTAAGTCAGCTTTTAATTCTAATTTTCAAATATACTAATATATTTTTCATGTAATTATAAAGATTTTTGAAGACAAAATAATGCATTTAAGATGTTAATTTACATGGTTGACTTTTTTTCACATCCCCCACACTGTGTCTGAGGACTGAACTACCTTATGACTATACCGATAGGAAAAAAGTTAGAGTGGGTGGTGTCTTTTGTTATTTTAAATGAATTTTTAACATAATATCTCTATGCCCCATGCCTCTACCCAGATTTCTTGCTGCTTATTCACTGTGGACCCAATCTCCTGGTGACTATTATGACCCAGGGATGTAAATTCAGCTGTCAGCAGTGTTTTCACAACCACTTTGTAAAATTACAACGCTATCCAAAAAATAAATGAAATACAGGGAAATGGAAAAACCAAAACTTGACATGATCCACCCAGGTAAGAGCTAAATTTCCTATGTCTTTCCAAGTCATTCCTTTTTTCTTCTTGTTACCAAAGCAAAGGGCAATAATTCCAGAAACCCCACAGTTCCCTTTGGTACTACCTACTTGCTTTCATTGTCAGGACATGAGAAGAGAACACTTTTCAACTTTTTAGGCACTTACAACTCTGAAACAAGCTTTGACCTTCTGCCAGTATAAATGAATTGCTTCAAGATAGTCGCTACTTCACAAAAATAATTAATTATAATTCCCAGACCAGATGACAACTGTGCCAGGGAATCCAAATAACTGAACCTAGCTGGAGATCAATGACTGATCACAACAGGGAGGAGAAGGAAAAGGAAAAACAAAAGAGCAGGTCCAAACACTAAAGACAACACTTTTTATTAGATAATTCCTGATCTTTTAGAATATTTTATAACGTCCAATGATTTCACTGTTCATGCCTCAATCTGCCCTAGCAGCACCAACTCTGCTTTTCTTGGCATCCTTTACAAACTAGTCTAATCTCAGCACAAGTTTCCTAGTGGAATCTTGTCTAGCACCCAGTTACACTGAGCAAGCCAAAGTTTTCAATTCCTCAATCACTTACGGCAGCCAGGGGCTCCTTTGACTGGCACACGTGTTTTTCCCACCAGAGCCATGACTCTCTGCAGATTTGTGCTGATTCTCTACACACTTCTGGTTGCAAGTTCATATGCTAATCCAAGAAATGAGATGTATTCAGACTCCAGGGCCCATTAAACTTCATCATCTTGAAGTTCACTGGCATTGTGATTATTTTCAAGAACACATAAAAGTATGAAGCATACATTCCACATTTACTCAGTATAACTTTCATCACCAAGAGAATTTCCATATTCAAAATATGAGCTTAGATTTGATCTATGCTTTATGAAAGAAATTCTTCTAAAGAAAGCCTCCATTTCAACTGAATAAAAACTCTTTAATTTGTATTTCCACCAAAGACTAACCATAAAGGAGAAACACAAAAATGTGAAATTGGAAGATTCATTTATAGAGGTAACTTTAAAAATAAACACTATCTTGTGTTATCCTGGCCTTTTATTGATTTTTAACTGATGTCCTGTAGAAAAGTGAAGCCACTCTGAAAATGCTTTTTGTAAAGGCTGTTGGGTTTGTTTGTTTTTCTTTTTAACATATAAAGAGGAATCAAGTGAATAAATGCAATTAGCAATGTTTATACTTGAGGCATTACTTCCTTGGGGATTTGTGAATCTTCAGATTACATTATTGTTTACATTACAGATATGAACCTTGTTTTACACCATCAAAGTTCGCAAATTAACCCAAAGAAAAAGTAGTTCCTGACCTTGCGCCAGCTGGGCAGAGGGCTAAGCCAATACTGACAGGTCCTTGCACCCTTTTTTGCGACATCATGGTGGTGTACGGGCGACAGGCTGGACTCAGCTACGTCTTATACTCCTAGATCTGTGCAAAAGAAGACAGAGATTCACAGAAGACTGGATTCAAGGGAAACACGAGAAGACTTCTGCCAGCAACATAAAAAAAGTCAAAAAGAAGTCATCTATGCTCACTACAGTTTGAAATGCTGTAGGTTCAAGGTGAAGACGGGTGAGCACATGTTATGGCAGATTGAAAACATTCTCCCTTCATGAAAAATTAAAAAAAAAAACAACAACAACAAATAAAAACCGTCTTGTTCATAGATTGACAATACAAAGAAATGATAGTTCAAAAATATTTTTATTCATTTTCTATATACAATTAACTGAGCAGTGCTAAAGTGATGGAAACAAGTAGGATGACAAATTGCAAAGGAGTTTCTTAAATATGATTTATTTCCATTTTCATGGGGCTTTTCATTTGTTTGACTGTTAGGCAACCATTTCAATTCAGTCGCTCAGTCATGTCCAACTCTTTGCGACCCCATGGACTACAGCACACCAGGCCTCCCTGTCCATCACCAACTCCCGGAGTTTACTCAAACTCATGCCCACTGAGTTGGTGACGCTATCCAATCATCTCATCCTCTGTCATCCCCTTCTCATGCCTTCAATCTTTCCCAGCATAAGTGTCTTTTCAAATGAGTCAGCTCTTCTCATCAGGTGGCCAAAGTATTGGAGTTTCAGCTTCAACATCAGTCTTTCCAATGAACATTCAGGACTGATTTCCTTTAGGATGGACTGGTTGGATCTCCTTGCAGTCCAAGGGACTCTCAAAAGTCTTCTCCAACACCACAGTTCAAAAGCATCAATTCTTTGGCACTCAGATTTCCTTATAGTCCAACTCTCACATCCATACATAACTACTGGAAAAGACATAGCTTTGACTAGACAGACCTTTGTTGGCAAAGTAACGTCTCTGCTTTTTAATATGCTATCTAGTTTGGTCATAACTTTTCTTCCAAGGAGTAAGCATCTTTTTATTTCATGGCTGCAGTCACCATCTGCAGTGATTTTGGAGCCCCCAAAATAAAGTCTGCCTCTGTTTCCACTGTTTCTCCATCTCTTTGCCATTAACTGTTGTTAACTGATTATTATTCATAATCAATTACTTAATCAATTACATAATCAGTTAGTCATAACTGATTAACAATCATTATTAATTGATACTTAGGCAATCAGTCCCTGACATATTCTCCAGGGTCAGACCTACACCTAGAGACCCAAAAAAAGTCACAAGTAGACTCTAAAGGAAAAATGATTGTAATAAACAACAAAACAGCAGCAGCAACAAAATATGGTAGTAGGTAAGAGCCCAAACATGTTTAGGGGAGCTGTAGCAGGCACAAGTTCTTTGACTGGGTAGGATAAGTAAATACATAAATGGATACAGAAACGTTTAATACTAAATTACATCAATCTATTTTTAAATTTCTTAGCTACTTTCAATTATTATTAATTTGGATCTGTTTAAAGTATATGAACAATTGATTAACTCAGTCCAAGCATCCACTGTGACTCTGATGTGCTGATAAGAGCAGTCCATGAGAGAGTCTCATTCTCTTTATGTGTTCTAGACAGTATTTCCAAAAGATTGTGATTGGAAGCAATAAACACAAGTCATAGCCATTTTATCCTAATGCACAAAGTCAGAGGACTCTGCTACCTACTTTCCACAGCCCTCCTCCCCCAGAAAGCACTAGAGATGACATCTACACCAGCCTAGCATATTTCATTGTCACTCACAACAGACAAGGACCCTGATGTGATGCTGAATTTCTTCAGACTCTTCTAAACAAATAGTTTCCCAATAGACTCCAGAAGAAAAAAATAATATCTGGGGTATACGGTTCATTTACGCTAGTTTTGAGAAGTGGCTGTTTTATAGTAGTACTGAAATCATAAATTACCTATGAAATACCAGGTGAATACTAGTTCTGAGTATCTTAAGGAGCCAAAAAGAGAAAATTTCACTATGCTTGTCTCACCATGTGACAAAACTCTTTCTACCCAGGTAAAGATATTTTTATTCTTATTCATTACCAAGATGTGTAATTTGGTGCCAGAGTGACCAGTGTTTTTTTCAATCCGCAAATTCTCAGTAGCAATTCTTATATTTATTTTCAGCTGAAAAATCACTTTTGTAGCCAATATGGTTCTGTGCCATCTTGTAATATATTCAGAGTAAAGAGATATTATGGATCACATAATGCATTTTATTGTTATACCACCTTTATATGATCTAGTTTGGAGATTCTAATATAATTATTACAAAATATAATTATTACAAAATAAATTATATGGCAGCATATTATAAGAGTTCTAAGAGTCAAGATGTTATATATTAACTTTCTTCAATGTTTTAAGATGTGTTTTCTCATGCTAAACCAATCTGGAACATTTAATATTTTACTCAGAATTGTTAGGATTTTTTTTTTTTTTTTACCAAGTAGCAATTTAATTTTAAAAAGGAATTTTTGGGGAATACTAAAATACTTAATAATTATGGCTTCAAATTTAACCATATGAATAATTAGTAAAAAGTCACACACCCAAAACTGTAGCAGATTCTGTCCACCTGAGACAATAGGAAGCAGTGAAAACTCTGGGTAAAATCAGTGAAAGAAGTAAATGCACATCCTGATTGGTCAATCAGATAAATAGTCCAAAGGGATTCCTTTATCCTTGGTAAAGACAGGGATTGGCTTTCGGTGGAAACGCCTGCATTGTTAAAAGATAATTCTTAGAAACATATGTAAAGGCACTCACTGAATAAAGTGTAGCTGAGGACAAACCATTTTATTAGAACTAGTATGCCAAGGGCTTTTATGACTTCTAGTTCTTTTATCACTTTGTAGTTTTCCTACTGATCAACTGCCTGTTCAAATGCTCCTTTTGCCTGGAAAATCCCATGGACAGAGGAGCCTGGTAGGCTACAGTCCTCGGGGTCGCTAAGAGTCGGACACGACTGAGGGACTTCACTTTAACTTTTCACTTTCATGCATTAGAGAAGGAAATGGCAACCCACTCCAGTGTTCTTGCCTGGAGAATCCCAGGGACGGGGGAGCCTGGTGGGCTGCCGTCTATGGGGTCACACAGAGTCGGACACGACTGAAGTGACTTAGCAGCAGCAGCAGAGAAGGCAACTTCATTTCTCCTGGAAACCTCTCTTTTTCCTGTTCTGCGGCTGTGGGCTCTGAGGCCAGGACCCTCTTGTGCTTCTATCAAACGTGTCATTTATTCTAGGGCGCTTGACAACCACATTCTTCTTCACAGACCCTGCAGAAGTGGAGGGAGATCACGGCCCCAGCCCCCAGTTCCTAGAAATAGATTTTTCTGTTTCATCTCTGGATGAAAGTTTCTACACAATAAGTATATTATATACCTTTTAAGTTTAGTCCTAGGGAGGTGAGGCCAACTTTTTCTTTCGAACGGTGGCTTCATCAGAGGCAATGAATATGGGTATCAGAACCAGACACAGCGGAATCACCTCCCAGCTCTGTCCCAGTGAGCTTCATGACTTAGAGGAGGCTTCTTAACTTCTCTCAGCCTTTCTTTGGGATAGCTGGAATAATTAAAACAGATAAAATTTTAGATACTTAGCCTAATGAGCAGCATGTATTAGGAACTTAATAAACAGTACCAGTTCCTGTCCCTCTTTCTGTTCACATAGTTAAAATGTTCACATTATTTCAGTGACTCAGACGGTAAAGAATCTACCTGCCAATGCAGGAGACCTGGGTTCTCTCCTTGGGTCGGAAAGATCCTCTGAAGAAGGGAATTGCTACCCATTCCAGTATTCTTGCCTGGAGAATTCCATGGACAGAGGAGCCTTGTGGGCTACAGTCCACGGGATCACAAAGAGTCAGACACGACTGAGTGACTAACACACCTAACACACCAGAAAGGAAATCCTAATTTTGAGGAGACATTATGTATGAGGGGAATAGAATAGGTTGCTGCTACTGCTGCTGCTGCTAAGTCGCTTCAGTCGTGTCCAACCCTGTGCGACCCCATAGACGGCAGCCCACCAGGCTCTGCCGTCCCTGGAATTCTCCAGGCAAGAACACTGGAGTGGGTTGCCATTTCCTTCTCCAGTGCATGAAAGTGAAAAGTGAAAGGGAAGTTGCTCAGTCGTGTCCGACTCCTAGCGATCCCATGGACTGCAGCCTACCAGGCTCCTCAGTCCATGGGATTTTCCAGGCAAGAGTGCTGGAGTGGGGTGCCATTGCCATCTCCAATAGAATAGGTTATGGAACCATAAAGATCTGAGCACTCTTACAACTTAGGTGACTTAGGGAAAGTTAATTCTCTGAATCTATTTCTTCATTTGCTAAGGCAAGCAGCATCTACTGAGCCTAATAGCTATTAAATTAAATGCTCTACTCTATAGTTCTGGTTATAGTGCATGGACTAGTGCCTGATAGTATGCAGTTAACAAATGGTTGTTTTTCTGCTTGGTCTCATTTTTCATAAACTACCTATATAGCAGTAAATTGCCAATTAGGGCAGTCATATATTGTAAAATATATAATTTGGTATCGTGATCAGTTTGCAATAGGTTTTTAACACCCTTCCCTCCTTCTTTCTTTTATTTCCTTCTATTCCTTTTACTGCAGCCATGAAATTAAAAGACATTTACTCCTTGGAAGGAAAGTTATGACCAACCTAGATAGCATATTCAAAAGCAGAGACATTACTTTGCCAACAAAGGTTCGCCTAGTCAAGGCTATGGTCTTTCCTGTGGTCATGTATGGATGTGAGAGCTGGACTGTGAAGAAGGCTGAGCACCGAAGAATTGATGCTTTTGAACTGTGGTGTTGGAGAAGACTCTTGAGAGTCCCTTGGAGTGCAAGGAGATCCAACCAGTCCATTCTGAAGGAGATCAGCCCTGGGATTTCTTTGGAAGGAATGATGCTAAAGCTGAAACTCCAGTATTTTGGCCAACTCATGTGAAGAGTTGACTCATTGGAGAAGACTCTGATGCTGGGAGGGATTGGGGGCAGGAGGAGAAGGGGACAACAGAGGATGAGATGGCTGGATGGCATCACTGACTTGATGGATGTGAGTCTGAGTGACCTCCCGGAGTTGGTGATGGACAGGGAGGCCTGGTGTGCTGCGATTCATGCGGTCGCAAAAAGTTGGACACGACTGAGCGACTGATCTGATCTGATCTCTGATCCCTTTTACATGCTAGACAGTAGAGCAGAAGCAATGGTGTAAACAGTGGAAGACATGTGTAGTATAAAAGTTCAGGGGTTAAAAAAAATTCCAGAAATTTCTGTGGATGGGATCAGAAAAGCATGAAGTAGGGGATCTTGGCCAAGTGGAAACTGTAGGAATGGACAGATGGCGATGGAAGGAAAATGAGATGCTGCTCAGATCATAATACTCCTTTATATACAAGATTCCAAGGGCTTCTTTATACTGGACATAGAGTTAAACTTGACTTCATGTAAGATCAGGTCCCACCTGCTTCTCTGCTCTCTTTTCATGTTGTTCTCCACTTCTTCACTAAGCCAGCTGCACCGGCTTTCTTTCCACTCCCAATTCCTGCCAAACTCAGTCTCATCTTTGGAATTTTTCACTAGCTGCACTCTAGAAGAGGCATAGGGGGATTTTTAGGGGGATAAAACTATTCTGTATCTTGCTTGGATCAGAAGCTCTATGGCTTCATATGTCTTTATGAAAATTCATCAAACTGCATTTAAAATAAGTGCATTCTATTCCAGGAAAACGTACCTCAACAAAGTTGATTTAAAGAAAAAGGAATCTCTAATTCAGTAATGGAAGTCAATAATAAAGTAGAATTGATCTCAAAATATTTGTTTCAAGAGGAAATTTGCAGGCATTTCTCTGTTCTTTAAGGTGAATTGATAATATTCAAATTCTTTAGTGTTTAGAAGCTGATTTTCCCAGACTTACAACATAAATCAATGGATATGGGTTATAGTCTCAAGGAAGTGGAATTTGGCAAGGAACAGATAGCATGAACTAAAACTGGGTGGTGGACTGAAAATTCAATAGGGAGATATCACAGACTTCATCTATGATTTCCATTCAGGAACAGATCCAGACAGCTGTAGACTGTGTAGGGGGCCTTTAGAATACAGTTACAAATCCTTTTCTTTAAAACCTGATTTGAGCTAAATTTCTTAAGTCAAGTCCCGGTTCATCATAGCAAAACAAAACAAAACAAAACAAAAAATCCTTGGCTTCTGCTCTTCTGACTTGGGGAGGTGTACTTGAAACTGTTTCCAAGATAGTACTTAAGTAAACCTCTTACAAGCCACTCTGTATACAAGTGAAAAACATCCTGAAGGAAATAAGCTAAGATGTGACAAGACAAGTACATACTACTGAGTAGAAACTGTGAGCTGTAAGATAAATGAAATTACTAGTGGTAATTTGTGTGTGTGTGTGTGTGTGTTCTTTTTGCTGCGGCCTTGATGAAAAGGAAAGGAAAGAATTTGTGCAGTTGGTCCACCCCCTCACCCCCCAGGTTTTTAGAATTATGTAAGGATAATAGTATTTCCCCACCCATTCCCTGAGGAGCTTTTAAGACCAGCATCTGTGAGGTGCATTTCCTAGATAAATGCAAACTGCCCTTTGACTCTCTTCAAGATAAGAAAACACTGACCCTTTCAACCAAGTTATTTATGACATTCACATAATGTGAAACAGTGCTTAGACCTGATGGGAACGCCCAGACGTAAAGATACTAAAGGCAGTTAAGATTCTCCTCTGCTACTATCCAGGAGGGACTGCCACACAAGTTGAAAAATGCCCAAGGCTCATTAAGAAGTTTGATGAATTTAATACAATTCAAATTAAAGACGATCTCAGGGGAACACGTTTAGAAAAGAAAACCAGATGGAGCACCAGCGTAGAACATCCAAGGAGCAAATGTGGGATGCCCTGTAATCCTTGGGATTCTGGAAATGTAAGAAAATGTGATTTATCTTCTTGGGAAATTAACATGCAAAATGTGTTGGTGGTATAAATATTAAGTTTCAGATTTCATAATGAAATTTTCCAGATTGTAAAGGAAAAACATAAAAAAGCCTCACTGGATACTGGAAGAAGTCATCCCTTCTTCCCTGGATAACTTGCCAAAGTAAAGGAAAATAAAAGAAAACTGCGCACAGTCTATCAACCCGAGGTATCAAATTGGAAATGTCAGGATACGTGCCACCAGGAAAATAAATACAGAACTGAATGTCAACATGCCCGGCACTGTCCTTTCCTTTTCTAAGAATGGAATAATAATGCAAATCGTGCCCTGGTACGCTGGACTGGAGAGCAGAGGAGCTGAGATCCTTTCAACAAAGAGCATAGGAAAAATGAAACAAAACACTCAGTTTTCTATCTAAAAAAAAATACATGCATGTAAATGTAATATATAAAATGCTCTGAATCTGGAGTTGTCAACTTGGTTTTAGTCATGGTGGCATTATCATCTAAGAAATTAACCCTGATTGGGCTTAAGCAGAGGGGAGACCCAGTGTCTCTCTCTACTCAGACAAGGACTACTAACTCAGAGGAAATGATGCAAAGGTTTTTGGTTTACTGTGTTTTGTTTAGCGACGTCTCACAAAAAAGTTCTTAAAATATACCACGGATCATTTGTATTACCAAGAATTACTAATAATTTTATTCTGAAAATGTTAGCAAACCTCAAGCAGAGGACAAGCATTCTTAAATAAAGACAGCAAGTAT
Source organism: Tragelaphus eurycerus (assembly GCA_935064755.1). Taxonomy (NCBI): domain Eukaryota; kingdom Metazoa; phylum Chordata; class Mammalia; order Artiodactyla; family Bovidae; genus Tragelaphus; species Tragelaphus eurycerus. The sequence goes on along the minus strand of CAKXYN010000025.1, from coordinate 23,370,842 downwards.
TCTGAATCTGCAATGGCTCCCTTCACCAGAAAATATAAAACAGTAAAAATTAAATCAAATTCAACTGAAATTCTATTACCCAAATTGTATCATATAAAAAGAAATCTATCACAAAATCAAATCATACTCCATACCTAATTATGCAATGTGTTTTTCTTTATTATATAATATTCTATAGTTTTTCATGTCAAAATACCAGATTAAAATAATCATTTTTAAATGGCTACTTAGTACATTATCTAGATATACCTTAACTGAGCCATTAAATATAACATTTTAGTCTACTGTGATTATTTCCAATTTTTTTCTTTGCTTAAAAACACTAACAGGATGAATATATGGAATAAGTAGAACTGGTATGTACCTTTATTAAACTTCTGGGATTACAAGAAATAAAATAATTTAAGACCCAACAGTTTTAATTTCATGGTAAAGGATACATAATGTATCAGAATTCCATTCTGTCCCATATTTCTTTATCCTCACTTACTGGCATACACTGGTAAAGAAAAGAAGAAGCATTTAGAGAGAAATTGGAACACAGGAAGCCTGGAGTCACCTATGATGATCTTACTGAAAACCTCAAGGAAGATGTGTGTCACATATTTTAAAAAGTAACTCAACCACAGCCCCTGTTAGCAAGCTAGAATGAGAAATGAGGGATGAGCAGAGATTTCTGAAAGGAAGGATAAGGTCTTCATTTGTAAAGGAAAGCAAGGGATGCATAACAATGGCAAGTTAAAAATCTAAAAACAAAGTTGTACCTTAGTAAATCGAGAGTATGTTCTACATGTAATTGATGGACTAGATATAAATTAGTCATCAGGGACTCTGGTGAAAGTTCTGGTTAGAATGTGCAAACTGTCATGCTAAACTGACTTGTGGTCGTAAAGACTAATGGTTTCCAATACAGAGTGTCCATCGGGAGGAAACTGGAAGCAAACCTGCGAACTTCAGACTAGTGATTCCTCATGCTCATCAGGAAGGCAGCACCTGGAAAGAATGATAATATCCTGGATTCCTAGAAAAATACAACTTTGGGAAAAATATGTAATGTGGCCTCTACAAGGGGAAATAATGCCTTACTAATGAACTGACGCTTTTGAACTGTGGTGTTGGAGAAGACTCTTGAGAGTCCCTTGGACTGCAAGGAGATCCAACCAGTCCATCCTAAAGGAAATTAGTCCTGAATATTCATTGAGAGGACTGATGCTGAAGCTGAAACTCCAATACTTTGGCCACCTGATGCGAAGAACTGACTCATTGGAAAAGACCCTGATGCTGGGGACAACAGAGGACGAGATGGTTGGAGGGCACGATCGACTGAATGGACATGAGTTTGAGTAAACTCCGGGAGTTGGTGATGGACAGGGAGGCCTGGCGTGCTGCAGTCCATGGGCTCGCAAAGAGTCAGACACGACTGAGCAAGTGAACTGGACTGAACTGAATGAAGTCGTTATAATTGTATATTTCATTTGATGAAACCTCCAAAACAATATAGCTTATCTCCTTCTCTCCTCATTGTTGCTGCTCTAACAGCTTAGAGCATCGAACTAAAGTTTTCAAATAATCTGCAAACAGCCTCACTTTCCAATATACATCTTTTATCCCAGCGTTCACAGTACTCTATAGGATATATCTTATCCGATCTCTTCCTTGTTTGCAAACATTTGACTGTTTTGATTACAGGATAAAACAGGGACTCTCTACCACAGTTCTCATGGAAAATGAGTTCACAGATTCATGAGATGGTTGGATAACATCACTGACTCAATGGACATGCATTTGAGTAAACTACAGAGGAGCCTGAGGACAGAAGAGCCTGGTGTGCTGCAGTCCGTGGGGTCACAGAGTTGAACACAGCTAGCGATTTCACTTTTATGCATTGGAGAAGGAAATGGCAACCCACTTCAGTGTTCTTGCCTGGAGAATCCCAGGGGCGGGGGAGCCTGGTGGGCTGCCGTCTATGGGGTCGCACAGAGTCGGACACAACTGAAGCGACTTAGCAGCAGCAGCAGCAGCGATTGAACAACCACAACAACCACAGTTCAGAAGGATTTCTGCAACAGGCCTCTTCTGTTCTTATCTGCACTATGGCTTCTCCCCAGAAGAGCTTGACAGACTGCATGCAGGTCATCACACTGGGTGCTGGTGTCTGCTGCCATGATTCAACATGTGCTGTTCCATTTTCTCAGAATGTACCTCCTGATCCTTGACCACTAAGTAAATTGTCTTTGAAGACTCAGCTTAAGTGTCCACCTCAGTTAAACGTTCATTGGCCTCCCTACCAGGTAAAATTACTCCTTTGTACTCATACGAAAGCAGGTAGCCAATTGCAAAGGTGAAGCATCTCAAGGGCTAAATGGGATTTCCTTTCATGTGTCTCATAGTGCCTGGCACTTAGCAGGTTTTCAATAGAGACATTAAATAGATGGATCTCCCGGATTTCTCAGAGCTGATATTGACAAAAGAGAATTTCTACTTTCAGAAAACTTTGAAACTAAGTGTGTGTATGCTATAGGTGGTCAAACAACAATTTAGGAAAAACACTTGGTTTCCTTGTTATTATGGAAAATGTTTTGTCTCAAGTACGGAAATGGCTTAATGACAGGAAGCAATGTGTAGGAATAAATGATCATTTCTCTACTTAGAAAAGTTAGCGTCAGGGTTCTCTGGGGGCTGACGCTGGAACACAGTCCCAACCAACATGTTAAATATATTGCTTAGAAAAAAAAAGAGAGAATTCTTTAAGTTTTCTTTTTCCTAATTGCCAAGGTCTTAAGTGTAGGTTAACTACAGTTAAGTTTAGGTTAACAGGCATAACATGCAGGAATATAAGGAAAGCAATTAAAATAAAGAATAACACTTAACTTTGATGTAGGAAAATAAAGGTAATAAAATTAAAGAAAAATCCACTTATCCAATTTATTTTGAGTACCTATTATATACAAACTACTTCTTTAAGAGTTGTAAGAGTTACAAAAGTTAACAAGACTGAATCATTGTACTTACTGTGATACATGAATAAATATTTATCAAAGTGAACTGCATTAAGGTTTAAATTAATAAAGTTATACAAATGTTTAGAAGAGATCATTTTTCATTGGAAGAATTGGGACCTTAAAGAAAAACATTTTATTTGAGCAGCTAAAAATGTCTTGATGTGATTTTTAAAGATAGGGATTAACAAGGGAGGTATTTTTAAATGAATAACAAATGAGGAAGAGTGATTATGACAAATACAAGTGGGGTGACTCAAAGGAGATAATTGACAACAGAAAGATAATTAGAATCTGATTTGAAGGCAGAAAAGGGATGTGATGAGCTAGGTTGAGGGCAAAATGAATTTATAAACCACTACACATGGCATCCGGTCCCCTCACTTCATGGGAAATAGATGGGGAAACAGTGTCAGACTTTATTTTTCTGGGCTCCAAAATCACTGCAGATGGTGACTGCAGCCATGAAATTAAAAGATGCTTACTCCTTGGAAGGAAAGTTATGACCAACCTAGATAGCATATTCAAAAGCAGAGACATTACTTTGCCAACAAAGGTCCATCTAGTCAAGGCTATGGTTTTTGCTGTGGTCATGTATGGATGTGAGAGTTGGACTGTGAAGAAGGTTGAGCGCCAAAGAATTGATGCTTTTGAACTGTGGTGTTGGAGAAGACTCTTGAGAGTCCCTTGGACTGTAAGGAGATCCAACCAGTCCATTCTAAAGATCAGCCCTGGGAGTTCTTTGGAAGGACTGATGCTAAAGCTGAAACTCTAGTACTTTGGCCACCTTATGCGAAGACTTGACTCATTGGAAAAGACTCTGATGCTGGGAGGGATTGGGGGCAGGAGGAGAAGGGGACAACAGAGGACGAGATGGCTGGATGGCATCACTGACTCGATGGACATGAGTTTGAGTGAACTCTGGGAGTTGGTGATAGACAGGGAGGCCTGGCGTGCTGCGATTCATGGGGTCGCAAAGAGTCGGACACGACTGAGCAACTGAACTGAACACTGTTAATTATAAATTACAACTTAAGAAAAAGTCCAAAGAGTCTGGAAAACATCTCAGAATGTTGCTGTGATTGCAGGAGCAACAACAAAACCATGTAATTATGCATTCTAAGTTTTATAGGATATAAAGAATTATATTGGCAATAAAGCACTCTATTAGAAATAAAGTATTCAGTGGGACTCAACAGCTATACTAAGCTGTGATGTTATTCTATTTGAATAAGTCTTACATTTTAAGCAGTTTATAGTTTGTACAGTCTTTCAAGTACATGGCCTCACATAAGATAAAGGAATTAGTGCTGTGGAGACATGGGTCAAGACCATCCCCATGGAAAAGAAATGCAAAAAAGCAAAATGGCTGTCTGGGGAGGCCTTACAAATAGCTGTAAAAAGAAGAGAAGCGAATAGCAAAGGAGAAAAGGAAAGATATAAATATCTGAATGCAGAGTTCCAAAGAATAGCAAGAAGAGATAAGAAAGCCTTCTTCAGTGATCAATGCAAAGAAATAGAGGAAAACAACAGAATGGGAAAGGCTAGGGATCTCTTCAAGAAAATCAGAGATACCAAAGGAACATTTCATGCAAAGATGGGCTCGATAAAGGACAGAAATGGTATGGACCTAACAGAAGCAGAAGATATTAAGAAGAGGTGGCAAGAATACACAGAAGAACTGTACAAAAAAGATCTTCATGACCCAGATAATCATGATGGTGTGATCACTGACCTAGAACCAGACATCCTGGAATGTGAAGTCAAGTGGGCCTTAGAAAGCATCACTACGAACAAAGCTGGTGGAGGTGATGGAATTCCAGTGGAGCTATTCCAAGTCCTGAAAGATGATGCTGTGAAAGTGCTACACTCAATATGCCAGCAAATTTGGAAAACTCAGCAGTGGCCACAAGATTGGAAAAGGTTAATTTTCATCCCAATCCCAAAGAAAGGCAATGCCAAAGAATGCTCAAACTATTGCACAATTGCACTCATCTCACATGCTAGTAAAGTAATGCTCAAAATTCTCCAAGCCAGGCTTCAGCAATATGTGAACCATGAACTTCCTGATGTTCAAGCTGGTTTTAGAAAAGGCAGAGGAACCAGAGATCAAATTGCCAACATCCGCTGGATCATGGAAAAAGCAAGAGAGTTCCAGAAAAGCATCTATTTCTGCTTTATTGACTATGACAAAGCCCTTTGACTGTGTAGATCACAATAAACTGTGGAAAATTCTGAAAGAGATGGGAATACCAGACCACCTGATCTGCCTCTTGAGAAATCTGTATGCAGGTCAGGAAGCAACAGTTAGAACTGCACATGGAACGACAGACTGGTTTCAAGTAGGAAAAGGAGTACGTCAAGGCTGTATATTGTCACCACGTTTATTTAACTTATATGCAGAGTACATCATGAGAAATGCTGGACTGGAAGAAACACAAGTTGGAATCAAGATTGCTGGGAGAAATATCAATAACCTCAGATATGCAGATGATACCACCCTTATGGCAGAAAGTGAAGAGGAACTCAAAAGCCTCTTGATGAAAGTGAAAGTGGAGAGTGAAAAGGTTGGCTTAAAGCTCAATATTCAGAAAACGAAGATCATGGCATCCGGTCCCATCACTACATGGGAAATAGATGGGGAAACAGTGGAAACAGTGTCAGACTTTATTTTTCTGGGCTCAAAAATCACTGCAGATGGTGACTGCAGCCATGAAATTAAAAGACATTTACTCCTTGGAAGGAAAGTTATGACCAACCTAGATAGCATATTCAAAAGCAGAGACATTACTTTGCCAACTAATGTTCGCCTAGTCAAGGCTATGGTTTTTCCTGTGGTCATGTATGGATGTGAGAGCTGGACTGTGAAGAAGGCTGAGTGCCGAAGAATTGATGCTTTTGAACTGTGGTGTTGGAGAAGACTCTTGAGAGTCCCTTGGACTGCAAGGAGATCCAACCAGTCCATTCTGAAGGAGATCAGCCCTGGGATTTCTTTGGAAGGAATGATGCTAAAGCTGAAACTCCAGTATTTTGGCCACCTCATGCAAAGAGTTGACTCATTGGAGAAGACTCTGATGCTGGGATGGATTGGGGGCAGGAGAAGAAGGGGACGGTGGAGGATGAGATGGCTGGATGGCATCACTGACTCGATGGATGTGAGTCTGAGTGACCTCCGGGAGCTGGTGATGGACAGGGAGGCCTGGTGTGCTGCGATTCATGGGGTCGCAAGGAGTTGGACACGACTGAGCGACTGATCTGATCTGATCTGATCTGATTCTAAGGGTCCAAAGGCATAGATCTAAGTGCCAATACCTTAAGTGACTGGGTTCAAGCTTGTACAACTAGTGAGACTCTAGTGGAACCTAGGTGTTCTTTATGCAGATTCAGTATTTTTCACCTATTTCACTTAAATACACAAGAAAGATATGAACGCAATGAACTAGAAAGGTCTAAAGAAAATCATTAAATTAATTAAGGGAATAAGGAAAATCCTTTAGAAGGAGAAAGTTGAAAACTATGTACATGAGCAAGCTAGTTTGGAAATGGGGGATTTTATTAATAATTTTATAAATGTTACAAATACAAATAAATGAAAATGGCTTAGGCTATGAAATTCAGATAACTAGAATTGAAAGATACTCTAAATAGGACATTACAAACACAGGGCAAGCTGACCACATCTGTCCTCTCCATATGCTTTGCGTGATCTTCACAGTGCATTTTAACACATTTTAAGTAGTCACCACAATTTTGAAATTGGGTAAATTTATAGAAAGATCCATATTTGCCACTTCTTTTGAAAATTAGAATGTCTGGGAAATAGTGGGCTTTGGCCCAACACAGCACTCAGCCAGACTAAAAAGGGGCTTCACCCTTCCAAAAGGAAATCTGTTCTCTGCTTCAGTACACTACCCCCTAAAGTACAGCAGTAGGGTCCACTGCTCTCCAGTGGACCACATCCAGTTGGCTTCACACATGTATATTACTTGGTAAGTGTTTGAGTGTTGGCCACTTCTCCAGAATCTAAGCAGAAATGTTTGGGGTGCCATTTGACATATTGGCAGGCAAGTCAGTCGTACCGTACCCTCCTTCAGATGAATTCTTTGGTTTGCTAACAGAGAATGAACACAGAATGACATGTTAGATGAAGACACATTCTATCCATAAAAGTGGACTTCCATGTTAATGGCAGTGCTTCATAGGGAAAAATCTAAATGCTCCTGCTTCTAAAAAACATGACTAGCTTTTTCTGAAGCCAACTTTAAAAAAAAAATTCTTTCTCAGATTCCATGAGATTCAGAATCACTTAGTCAATAAATATTTACTGAGTTCTCACTGTATGCCAGGTACCATTCTAGTTGCTAAGGCAAAAGCAATAAATACAATAGTCCACAATTTCTGCTGCGGTGGACCTTACATTTAGTGACAGCAGTCATGAAATAAACAATATAAATAAATCCATATATAGTAGGATACAGAGGGGGCATTGGGGATGTAAAGGGGATCACAGTTTTATTAAGGAAGATCATGGACGAAATGACTGAGAAAGTAACATTTGAATAACAGCATGAGGAAGACAAGTAAAAATGAAGTATCTGAGGGAAGAGTAATTTCAAGGAAATATACTCCCCAAATTATTCCTGTAAGTTGCCCTTTGTGTTTGTTAATTCAAGTTGTTTCCTGCTACTGGCAACTAAGAGACTTTACCGTTTTGACCCATGAGTATGATATGTCTGATGATTCTAGTGTTATTAATATTTTTAAGGTATATTTTAATATGTCATGGGCAAGAGCATCATGGAATACTGAGGACTTAAAAAGTTTAGTATCCAAAATTCTTTTAACTGCTTTTGCCAACTGTATAATGAATGCCAAGATTTCTTTTTCTTCTTTCTTTTAAAAAACAGTATCAAGGAACTGTGTACTCAAAAGCACACTATTGCTACCCGAAAAATGTAGAATTGCTTTGGGTTTTTTTTTCTTAAAATCAGATGGGGAGAAACATTTTCACTTTTATCCCCTGTTTTGGGGATTCTTCCAGGTCTCCTAGATTAATTACCTTAAAAAAAAGGAAGAAAATACGCTATTATTTATTTTGCATTTAGCATGGGCCAGATATTTTAATATATACTTTGCCTTATTAAAAAAATCATTTCGCAAATGACTAGATTGAGACTGTAGCTAAATAACTCATGCAAGTTTACACACTTAAGGGAAAAGCAAGCCAGGATTCCACCTCAACTGACATTCAAGTTGGGTTTTTGTATTAAGGAAAAATCAGAAGGTTCTTCTGGCCTTAATGTGGCCATAATCTTCTAACCACAATGACACTTACTTAAGGTGGTTCTTTAATCATTTAATACTAAGAAATAAATTTACACCACTTTTTGGCAGCACTGTGTGAAGTTGATGGAAATATATGAAGGGGAAGAGTCAGAAATAAATTTCTGGTGAAAAGTATGACTGACCTATGTCCTCCTGCATATTTATCTATGTACCATTAGGCATTACTCATATCTTTCAGGAGGTTTCTGGGAGGGGGGAAAACCCTGAAAGAACAGTTCTTATGTGTAGAAAACTAGAACAAAAAAGAAAGCAAGAGAGACAGAGAAAAAAAAAAGGCCAAGCTTCCAATGGGTTCCATTGTGCTCACAGCAACCAAACACTGCTCTCTGCTTAAAAAAAAAAAAAAAAAAGTCAGGCCATAGAGCTGGGAAGACCATACAGCACTCTCACGTAACTGTTCTGATGAGGTGTCACCTCTTTCCATCCAAAAGCTGTTGTAATATGATAACACCTTTGGGATAAGGCACTTTTCTGTCTATGAAATTATTGAATGCAGGCCTTATTCACCTTTCCACATTAGACTTGGATGCTCAAAATTTGACTTTAGGCCGCGCAGAAACGAGAGGAGGCATCCAGTGTACAAAAGTTGCCCATCTGGAAAACTCCTTAATGGGAAAGAGATGGAGGAGATGATCCAGTGAAGTCGTCCACATCTTTAATTTCCATGATTCTGCTAGGAAGTATTTTGGAACTTTCCTAACCCAAGGCAGATTCCACTGATTTCTAAAGAGGGGAGGCGCGGGTGAGGGGTGATTGACGTTGAAACATGGAAAGGAACTGTCCTTGATTGCTACAGAAAGATGGAAAGCCCAGGGCAAGAGGAAGGGGGTAACCGATCTCACACCACCTTATCTCGCTGAAATACCAGAGGAGAGGAATGGAAGAACCCGGCTGCCAATTTGCTGACTCTTCTGGCAGTGGAATGGTCACTGAAACTATCCTCCCAGTAATTATCTGTTAGGAAACAGACTCACTTTCCTCTTTAGGGCCCAAGGCCTGCTTTGACATAAAGTAAGCAATTAAGCAAATCCTTTTTGGTTCTGTCACTTCTTTAACTTCAGTTCACTTCTTTAACTTCAGTTTCTAATCTGTTTTTTGTTAACTGTCCTTGTCTTTAAGAGAAATAACAACTGGCTGTAGAAAATCTCAATGAAGGGAAACCAGACGAAGGATTTGCAGGATTGAGTGGATAATGCATCCTGGCTAATTAAAGGAGATATAGACGGTATCATTTCTAAGATGTTGCTTAAAGGTAAAGGAAATATTTGCACTTTGAAGGATAGTTGAATTTAGGAATATAAAACATAAAACTTTGCTACCTCATCTTCACAGATTCTAATGTTTTTGAATCTTACTGAAACTCTGACAGAACAAGCATTTCAAACTGGATCTGTTTTCCCCAGCACCCTGTACCACTTAGATTTAGAAATCAGAGCCGCTTTGTCCTCTATGTTTAGTTAACTGGATACATCATGAGTAAGGCAATCTTTTATTTGAAACTAACCATATTTTCTATTCATTTTTATCTCCAGGATACTGAATCCTTCCTACCTGAGATATGCCAAAAGTCTGAGTGCTCACTACTTTTCAGCATTTTTTAATGCCTTTATGTGTGCTTCCCAGGGTTTCAGGGGGTAAAGAATCTGCCTGCCAAGCAGGAGATGCAGGTTCAATCTCTGGGTAGGGAAAATCCCCTGGAGAAGGATTCCCACTCCAATATTCTTGCCTGGGAAATCCCATGGACAGAGGAACCCAGTGGGGCTAGAGCCCATGGGGTCGCAGAGAGTCAGTCATGACTGAGCGACTAAACAGCATGACCTTTTACACAGATATCCTAGACACTGTCCCGACCTTCTAGGAATGTATTTCTGATTCTTCCATTCTGTGTAACCCTGTTACAGAAAAAAAAAAAAAAATCACTCAAATCATATGTTTCAATTTTTTTTTAAATTTCAACGATAAAAATGTTTTCTACAAGAGATGAAGTGAAATAGTTCATGAAATAGAAGTTTTAACTGAAAGGGACACTGGCTTTTATGTAGTCTGACTTTCTTAAAGGAGTGTAGCTTTTTTTGTCATTTTTTTATAAACTTCTTGAGAACATTTACCAGAGGGCAGAAAGTTCTAATCTCGTGATCTCTATTACAGAGCTTAAAAGAATATTTAAAAAATGATTTTAGAGCATAGGAAGCCTAAGGAAAACTGCAATTTAACAATCAGCGATGTTCATGAATTAGTGTTCTAGCTTCAACTCTATTTTTGCCCTCATGTATTATCTTTCATGACTGCATTACATACAGAAAGGGGCAGCTGTTACTAATTTTAGAAATATTAATGTACCAACCCTTGAATTCTCTTACTCTGTGTGTTAGAAGCCATTATCTTTAAGCAATACCCATATGCTGTGAAGAGTCCTCAATGGCCCTTGCTTATTATGGAACAACTTTTGATTGTCGCCTATGGAAGCAGAGAATTGTTTTTGTCTCCTGGGATCTCAGCTTGTATGTTCAGCTCTGGATCCCCAAGATTTAGCATGCCAGAAGGCTCAATAAATATTTGCTAAAAATTTAATAAATGAAGTTTGTGTATGTGGCAACAGTGCTATTTTTTTTTCCTTTCCTGTCACAGAGCCACCAGCTGCTTGTAGAACAGTGAAGGGTGAATTGTATTAATATAAATAAACATGGTCTGCCCCTAATTATATGTGTGACCTTGTGCAGGGGACTTCCCTCTCCAGACCCTGGTTTCCTCCTCTATAAAGTAAGGGAATTAAATCAGGTAATCGCCGAAGTCCCTTCCTGTTATTCCATACAGTGATTAGTGTGTGATGACATAGCACACGTTACAGTATTATTTACAATGGTGGGGGCTGCAAACTTGGCCACTCACTCCTCCTCAAAGAGGACATGAGTCAAGTTTTACAGGCAAGTGGAGAAAAATTCAAAAGTAAAGGTTTTCTCTCATTTATAGCCTCACAGGCTTTTATTTTCAGGTTTCCAGAGGTTAAGAGGATAAGGAGTAAAATTAAGAGCATCAGAGATTTTTTTTTTAATGGTGAAAAATATTTTATTTAGATCAATTAACTAGATAATGGTTGTTTTTACTCACAGGAAGGACAGTGCTTTTCATATTCATAAAATATCAGTGACTCCAGACCCATTTAGTTCCCACACATCTGTTAAGTACAGAAAAAAGAAACCTAATGATCTAACAGAAAAATACACTTTTTAAGGCCAACATTTGGTTCACAGACCTATCATTCTGTTTGCCAAAATCAAGTTACTGAAGCTTTCACAGTAATTGTTGTGACTGAGCAGAGCAAAGGGACTTATGTACATTCATGCTGGTATGTATACACATGTATTTGCGCCTCCCAAGGCCCTATTAGAACCTGCTATTTATTTCCTGAATGGAGCCTAAATTAGGTAGTGATACTCTGTGATGCTGCTGAGAAATGGATGTGCCATGTGTTCTTGTTTAGGAGAGAGACAATGAGCAGACAGCAACACAAGAGCATTCAATTACAATGCCCCAATTTATTTTTTAGCACAGTTCTTGCTGAAAGGTCCTTCAGGAAAACAAGAACATTCAGGAAGCAACCCTCAGTCTCTGTGGACGAATGTGTTTATTGAGAGCCTACTTGGTGAGTAGCCCACAGACTCCTGGACTTAGAGTCCCTGGTTCCAGCTTCATTTGCTTCTAGTACTGCTGAGTGAAATCTCAGTTTCTCCATCCATAATTTGGGGCTAATACAGAATCATTGTGGGAATCAAATGGGGTAACATGTGAGTGTGCAAAGAAACAGTAGAAGGGCAGGGAAGGTCATGTTAAGTCCATGCTAAAAAAATTAATTTACTCTGTATTACTGTTTTAATTTCTCACAAATTTCATAATCCCACTTGCTAGCTGAAAATTACCTTGTCAAAAAATTATAGTAGCTCCTTTACCCATATTGTAGCATAATCATAATTATAAAATTATCACCACCAACCAGGGCACCTGCCCCTACCCCCACTTTCAGGTAAAACTTTTATAATGGATATCCCATGTGTAGAAGAAACTGTATGTTCAAATACATGAAATACAATATGTACATGATATAAGCTGGATAAACTAAAATAGACACACAATTTAACTTGTTTTATCATAGCCTAAATATTGCAAATGTTAAATCAAGTATGAATATGTGGGTACGTGCGTTACTTCAGTCATGTCCAACTCTTTGCAATCCCATGGACTGTAGCCCACCGGCCTCCTCCATCCATTGGATTGCCCAGGCAATAACACTGGAGTGGATTGCCATGCTCACCTCTAGGGGATCTTCCCTACCCAGGGACCAAACCCACATCTCTTACCTCTCCTGCATTGGCAGGCAGCTTCTTTACCTTTAGTGCCACCTGGGAAGCCTTAAAACAAAGATGAGTGTCATTTTTTGGAGAAATCTATCACTACCACATCAGATTACAGCTTTACAGATTACAATCAGATTATATCAGATTACAGCTTTACAGATTACAATCAGATTACATCAGATTACACATCAGATTTCAACACCTCTCCTTCTGACTTAAGAAAAGCATTATAATGTATGCATTGTGGGCTTGTCATTTGCTCCCAACCCAACTCCACACTGCCACTTCTGGATGGTGCTATCTGACTGGGATAAAACCACTCTGGGACCGCAAGATTGATTTGAGCCAGAAAGAAGGGACATAAATCCCCATATTCCAAACATCTCCCTTTCATCTTTTTTTTTTTTTTTTTTTTTAACTTTACATCTTTATGCTCCCGCCAATATAGGATTAGTTTTCCTGCAAAGCTCTTGGTAGAACTAGCCATTAGAAAATGAAAACTGGGTACTGGTTACTTCTTGAAAGCTCTGAATGACTGCTTTCATTAATAACCAATTGAAGCTTCAAAACTACTCATCTGCATCTCCCAATGAAGAGCCATATCTTTTTTTTTTCCTCCAACAAATTACTTGCTGTTATCTTGTTTATGGCCATGTTGCACAGCCTGTGAGATCTTACTTTCCCAATCAGGGACTGAACACCCCAACCAAGGATTTAACTGTGGGGCCCTGGCAATGAGAGCCAAAAGTCCTAACCACTGGACCATCAGGGAATTCCTTGCTGTTACCCTTTACCAAACATATGTGATCAAGAAGCTAGCAGTAAATGCTGCTACTTCGGTTCTCAACCTCCTCTGCTCTATGCTGCCTTGTATGAAAGTATCTTCTATTAATATATCTGCTGAACTTCTACAGAGACTAAAGCTTTATCATGTAAGACATAAAGACATTTATAGTTCTCTTAGAGAAACTGTATTTAAGCACACAAGAATATGTTAAGAACCAACAAAGTGGGAGAGATGTAAAGTGTGTCTTCTCTAAATGTCCCCAGCCTGGTTAAATAAGATAGGCTGGGGAGTGGATAAATGTGTTCACTCTAAAACTAAAGCCCCAAATTGGAAGGTTTTCCTCTCACATGCACGACCACAGGAACTTGAGTCGACCTTTAAAATTTTTTTACCTGGTTATTTCTTGGGGTTTCTGGGGACTACCTGATTTGGGTGTAAAATTGTAACAGCTAAGGTTCTTTCTCTTCAGTTTTCTATTTGAAATTCAAGGCCCCTATAGCCGCCTAAGAAAGGCTGCTGGCACTGACACTAGGGGTTTCCTGCAAAACCAAGGCAGTACACCACACAGACTTTGCTGACTTCTAAATATGTAACAACGTGTGTGTGTGTGTTAGTCACTCAGTTGTGTCCAACTCTTTACGACCCTGCGGACTGTAGCCCGCTAGGCTCCTCTGTCCATGGCATTCTCCAGGCAAAAATAATGGAGTGGGTGGCCACTTCCTTCTCCAGGGGATCTTCCCGACCCAGGGACTAGACCCAGGTCTCCTGTACTGCAGGCAGATCCTGTAGGATCTGAGCCACTAGGGAAATCTGAAACATGTCCCACAACTAAAAGCATGCTTCAGGATCTGAATCACTGCTGAGGCTTCTGTCTGCATTATCTCCACAGCCTTAACGGTGCCTTTAATTAAATTCTTTGATACATGAGTTTATATAATTACATAATTAGTCACAGAAGAAAAAATTCAGAGTGAGATTTTACTGATCTCATTAAACAGCTCAGAGCAAAAACCATGAAAGATCTTTTTAAACCATAAATGAGAAAATTTGACAACTAACACTTGTAAATATTTGTAAAAGAATGCAGTATTCAAATTTTGTCAATTGATTTATAGTGCTATATTTTAGACATTCTAATTCAATGTTAGAAATTTGGATTATAAAAATTTTTTTAAAAGTCTGTACAATATGCATAACTTTAAATTTCAGAATTTTTAGTTTATAAAAATGCATATTTCAATATATCCATGTTTGTCATAATTGTATTCCATTCTACTTACTCAGGGCTAGTACAGCAAATGTCATCAATAATATTTGCTAAATGAATTTTAAAAATACATATTTTAATCGGTGGATGAAAGGATAAAGAATCATCTGGACCATGGAAGCTTCATTGCTTGGAGGCTAAAATTCCAAAATCAATTCACAGAATCCATATAATGTGGAGCAAGAGACCAGCTTATTAACTGCTGCCGTCTTTTTATGCTTGTGCTTTGATCAATAATTTAAAATGTTTTGCTGATAAATAATTCATGTTATGGTGGTACTGTTGTTTTAAGGAACTGGATAGTCTTATAATTCTTGGTTTTCTTAAGACTCCTTGGCAATATTTTCCTCTGAATACCTAAGCTCTGGCTGTATAAAACTCTCTGAGAATAAATTGGTTATTTTAATTTGAAAGATGCCAGATTCACTTAAATAATTAATGAAGGTCCACAGAGCTTCATCTTCTCCCTCATAATAAAAAAGTACAGTTAATTACTAAAACTACAATACAAAATAAAAAGTTCTAAAAAAAAAACTCAGCTATATTAAAATGTGTGTGTGTGTGCACGTGCACGTGCTCTCAGTTGTATCCGAGTCTGCAACCTCATGCACTGTAGCCACAGGCTCCTCTGTCCGTGTAATTTTTCAGGCAAGTATACTGGAGTGAGTTGCCATTTCCTACTCCAGGGGATCTTCCTGACCCAGGAATCAAACCCTCATCTCCTCTGTCTCCTGCACTGGCAGGTGGATTCTTTGCCACTGTGCCACCTGGGAAGCCCCTATATTAATCATAAAATAAAAAACACGAGAGAGGTAATGCTGAGTAGAACCCCAAAAGGGGCTTATACATATGCACCAATGTCGTTTTCCCTGATTATATTGTTTTCCAAAATTTTTTACTGTGGTGAAATACAGAAAATTTAAAATTTACTATCTTAGCTATTTTTACGTGTAAAGTGCATGGATACTAAGTTCATTCATATAGTTGTGCAACCATCACCACCATCCATATCCAAAACTCATTTCATCTTGTAAAACTGAAACTCTGTACCCATTAAATCATAACTCCACATTCCACCTCTCCCATACATCCCCTGGCAACTACCATTCTACTTTCTGTAAGTGGAATCACACATTATTTGTCTTTTGGTGGCTGCTTTATTTCACTTTGCATAATGTCCCTAAGTTTCTTCCATGTTGTACCACATGTCAGAATTTCCTTCCTGTTTGAGGCTGAATAATATTCCGTTGTATGTATATGGCACACTTTGCTTATCCATTTGTTTGCTGATGGACACTTGGGATGATTGTATGTTTTAGCTATTATGAATAATGCTGCTATGAACATGGATGTACAAACATCTCTTTGAGAGTGCTTTCAACTTTCTGTGCATATACCCAGAACTAGAATTGCTACGTCATATGGTAATGTTATTTTTAATTTTTTGAGGAAACATCATACTGTTTTCCATAGCAGCTGTGACATTTTACATTCCAAACAATAGTATACAGAGGTTCCAATTTTCCCACAACCCCAGCAACACTTGTTATTTTGTCTTTTGTTTTAATAGCAGCCATTTTAATGCATGTGACATGGTATCTCACTGCAGCTTTGATTCGTACTTCTTTAATTAGTGATGTTGAGCTCTGATTATATTTTTAAATTATATAGATAAAAAGCCTTTTTCCTTACCCTTATCAATTCTAAGGAATAGAGCTAAATAAAATGAAAATTCTAAAATTGTCATGCAAAGAGTCAGACACAAATGAGCACCTTTCACTTTATTTTTATTTATTTTATTTTTTTCATTATTTATTTAATTTTATTGAATCAATTGTTTAAATTGGAGGATAATTGCTTTACAATGGTGTGTTGGTTTCTGCTGTACATCAACGTGAATCGGTGATAAGTATACATATATCCTCTCTCTCATCATTCTTTTTTTTTTTTTTTACTGTTTATTTTATTTTATTATTTTTTTTATTTAACTTTACAGTATTGTATTGGTTTTGCCATACATCAAAATGAATCTGCCACACTTTTCACTTTAAACCCAATAAATGTATCTTTCAAAGATGAGTATAAATTTGAAGGAAATAGCTTAATGAAATGCAAGTCAGTTTACAGCTTTTCAACATGGCAATTAAACTCTTTATTGAGTTTGTTTCATTCACTCATTCAGCAAATACAAACTGAGGGTCTTATTTGTGTCACTGTGCTAGTTTCTGGGAATGTATAAATCAAACCCCAGGGTTCTTGGTCCCTAGGAACCTATTGCCAGTTTATGGGGCATTATCTTTCTTTAGCCAAGGATAGGTCAAAATAGAGAAGTGCCATGTAGCCCATCTGAGAAATCAGAGAGAAGCAGTTCAAGTTGTGTTTACTAGAGGAATGACTAGAAAATGTTGTGTAAGTTGAGTTTTCTCATCAGAAAAATAGGGATAATTATTCTGACTTAAGGGTTTTGTGTATTAACCACAGGGGCAGTGTAAAATGGTTAAGCAGGTGTAGATGTCTCCATAACAACTTTCACAGCCTTTTACTAGCACCTATATAGCTAAGGTTCAAGAACATCTTGCTCTAGCCCAGAAAAATGGGGGCTCTCATTAATTTACAGATTTTCACAATAATATTTCTCTTGAACAGCCATTGAAAACAGTCAATACATGGAAGAAAACTGCTGTCATTACTAATATGTTATATAAAATAAAAAGTGCTTGGAAAATGAAGACCCAACAAAGGTAAAACCGTTCAGTGAGACTTGTACTTTGGAACTGTATAACATTCAACATATTTATATTTTCCCTGAAGAGGCAAAACGGATCCCAGGACCTCTTATCCAGACTGTAATATTATTCAATGTATTAATTAATTTTAAAAAGGGACATCTACCTTAATGGAGAAAACGTGCTGGTCGCAAGAATTTGGACTATGCTTATCCTGGACAGTCGGAGAAGGCAATGGCACCCCACTCCAGTACTCTTGCCTGGAAAATCCCACGGATGGAGGAGCCTGGTAGGCTGCAGTCCATGGGGTCGCTAAGAGTCGGACATGACTGAGCGATTTCACTTTCTCTTTTCACTTTCATGCATTGGAGAAGGAAATGACAACCCACTCCAGTGTTCTTGCCTGGAGACGGGGAAGCCTGGTGGGCTGCCGTCTATGGGGTCGCACAGAGTCGGACACGACTGAAGTGACTTAGCATAGTATAGCATATCCTGGACAGTATGTTCTCATTGCCAATTCATCAGCTAGTTGGATTCCTAGGTGGTTTACCGACAGGTAAGAAACACTGGTTGTATGAATCAGGGCAGCCTCCTTTTTACAGTAATTATTTGTCATAAAATGGTAATCATTTGTTTTTTTCTGGTATGCTATAGCAGTCTCACACTCCTGATGATGGAACTGGCTTTTTCCTTTGTAATATTAAAAAGAAAAAAAAAAGTTCTGAGACATTTAAACTCCAAGCTTAATGCTGGATACTGACATTAGGATACATTTAAACTCCAAGCTTAATGCTGGATACTGACATTAGGATGACTGGATACAAGAAAGGAATTAAAGCAGTCTTAGGAAGTGCCTCTCCCACCCCCATCCCCCCAACAAGGACATTCTAACCCCTTAAGCACTAACTCTATGCACTTGGAAGCAATCCACTTATTTTCTAAAACTTAAACACTTCTACAGATCTGATTCTGCAGTTTTTAATAAGTTGTGTTACAGTATTTTGTCAAGATGTATTCTTTCTCCAAATACTGATTTGGAATTTTTTTTCTCATCTAAACAATGGCTAAGTCTAGGAAAAAAAGATTTAGATTATTTAATTATTTTAATAAATTTAAATTATTCAGATTTGAACTTTTGTGTTTTCAAATTTTGATGTAATATCTTTATAAATTAGCCTCTACTACCATAAGACTGTGATGTAGCATCAAAAATAAAAAGACCAGATGGGAATATTTACTGATGCTTTCTTTAAGGTATAAAAATGAAAAAAGTGAAGTAGAAAAACTATGCTGAAATCTATCCACTATTTTTTTTTAGTAAAACTGTAGTAGATATAAATTATGATTTATTTTTGCTTGAAGCATATATTAAGTTATTTTGATGTATAAAGATAGGGTACTTTCATATGTGTACATTTTTTTTCCTCAATAGCACTATGGCTACATTGCTCATCCTAATATCTATCTCTGGATTGGAATGCTTCTTCTTGAAGTATTTTTTTTTTTTTTAAGTGTCATATTCTACAGTAGAATTTCCTTGCTTCTCTAGACTGCTGCCAGGAATCTAAATATAATAGTACAACTTTATTGACAAGTGGAAAACAGGAAAATTTGAAAATTGGAATCCTTGTGCCTTAGTTCTGAGAAAATATTTTTGTACCTATGTGCTTTGGGGACTTGACATTACTCATTTTGCTGACCCCAGGAAAGGATGTGAAAGGAATCTTCTTAAATAAGATCGTTTTCACTGTTAAACTGTAATATATTCTTTGTATAAAATTGATTATTAAAAAATCCATCTATTCTGATTATTTTTGCCTCTATAAGGAAGCACATATATTTTTTACTTTATCAATTCCTGTACCTATTTGTTAACATTTCCTTAAATGCATTTTCTCCAGATGTTGAAAGTAAAAAAGCCCTTGTTATTTTTTCCATTGTCACTCTTTACTACTTTCCATAGGCAGCATATTGTGCATGCCAAGGACTGGAGGAAATAACAGACGTGTGAGCCCCAAATTATAGGCACAAAAATAACTTTCATAAAATAGGTTTTAAATGACACCACTTTCCAAAAAGTCAGCTCTAATTGACTCAAGCCTAGAAAGCAGTAACTTTAGGGAACATCAGACACACGTCCACTAAATCTAGAAAGAGTGCCACAGTGTGACATTAGCTGAATGATGACATTGCCAGCTTGCTGCCAGCACATTCCAGGAGGCAGGCTGGGTATTCTGATACCAGTCTCCTCAACAGTACTGGTCTGACATTGCTGAGATGCTATTTTATTTATACGAGCAACTCCTAATAAAGCCAGCTCCATTGTTCACCAGCAACAGGTAAAAGAAAAGAGGCAGAGAGAATTTGAGAAATAAGGGGGGAAATCCTTTAGGCTTTTCTTTGCATGCAGACAGAATCCTCACCCTGGCTTACTGACTGGAGCAGCCCCGGGTTCCTGCTGTTCACAGAATGTTACAGATGGCTGCCTGGGCAGGAAGCCCTCCCTCTTCCGTAACGGGGCCCCGGGGAACGCTGGGGGCCAGCAACCAGCCCTCTCCTTCCCTTCTAAACATCTTCTCTAAACCCCTACTGAGTAAAAAAAGAGAGAGAGAGAGAGATGAGAGAAAGGGCAGGAGAGGAGAGAGTACAGGGGGAGAAAAGAGAACAAACCCCAAACGAATGCATCTCGCTGGAAACCTTTCTGTTAGTCGGTTTTTTGGTGGAATCTTGAATTATTAACCTCCTCACTTCCGATTGGAATAGCGATTTATAACTTTGCAGGCATCTCTTTAATGTCCTGAATCAGTTCCACCAGCTGACTGAAGTACTATACCATTTGGGTTGAATTATAAAGGCACTTTTGATTTATGCAATTTCAAGTAAGCCAAATAAGTAAGTAAGTTTGAATTCTGAAATAATTAAAAGTATTTTAGCACCTCAAATATTGTATTAATGTTATTCACTGGTTAAAAGCACATTTTGAAAGTTTTGCTTTTCCTATCTTTTGGTGCAGTTGTTTTTTGTTTTTTTTTTTTAAGTATAAATTTTAAAAGTACCCTGACTTTTTTGGACCTATTGAATAAGGAATTAATTTAATAATCATAGTCTTTCATATATATATATATGATTTTAAGATAATATTATTATCATAATCTTCCCTTTGTATGTATTTTAAGATACACAATATTTGCATGCTTAGGCAAGGTACTTCTTAAAGATAACTTATATTTTGGACTTTGCAAAATTAGGAAATTCACCTAATGTAAATCTCTGCCCAAAGAAGAAGCATAAAACAAATAATTTGTGCTAAAACATAAAATACAGTATTATTTCTAACCTCATAATCACCATCGTAGTAGAAACAAAATATGTCCCAGGAAGAATATACCTACTTCGAAACAATTATAATATACTTATTTGATTCAAAAATAACGTTTAGGAGACGAAAAGTAACTTTCCTCTACCCTTCCAGGTTCTCAGCTGAGGCATGCCTTGTAAGAACATCAGAATAACAGGAGAAAAACAAAAGTATACCAGCATGTATTCTTCCTGTACACACTAGAAAGTGTCAAGACTCAACTTGGTAACTCCCCAAAATGACCCATCTCCTTAAATATCGTCTGCAGCTAAAGACAAAATAAGATGTTGGGAGGTAGGGAGCCAGTTATGGAAGATTATCAAGCAAAGCACAGTAAATAAGGATAAGGTCGTTATGCAGATTTAGGTCCTTGGCCTCTCCTTTGATAAGAGTTTCTAGAGATACAGTCATCTTCCTCTTCCTAGTAATCGGAAGGACCCAGGTTTCCCCACACTGCAGGTGCACTCTTTACCAGTTGAGCCATGAGAGAAGCCAAATTGGAAGGACACACCCTTACAAATGAAGATTTCCCTTATAAATGTAAATATCTCTTGCAAAAGTAGTAACTTCTATTCATTTTTCAGGGTTTTTTCTATTTCTTAACCCAAATAAAATGACTCTCCTTTCATCTGTTCGTAACTAAATTTATAAAAGAAACCCTGATCAGCCTCAAATACTTATCCTCAGAGACAACATATTCTTCGCGCCCCCCGTAGCAACCATGTCATACTGTCCTTTCAACCAAAATTACAGAGTGGACTGGTTGGATCTCTTGCAGTCAAGTCTAGAGTCTCTCCAACACCACAGTCAAAGTATCAAATCTTCGGCGTTCAGCCTTCCTCACAGTCACTCTACATCCATCATACCAAGGAAAAACCATACCTTGACTAGCAATTGTATAATAATGTCTCTGCTTTTGAATATGCTATCTAGGTTGGTCCAACTATAGTTATGCTCCATAAAAACACAGAAAGAGCTTAAAGAAAGGAAACTATTGAAAATTAAATTAAAGAATGTAACAGAAGAGTTAAAAAAAAGCACTGCAACTTCATAGTAAGCATATCTAGATATTCTGTGACTGGACTACATCTAGTCATTGATTATCAATAATTCCCCAGATAGCTGAGTGCTTTCTGAGTTTCAAGTGCCATGCTGAATATTAGGGATTCAGTAATAAGTAAAACATACTATTTGCCTTGATAGTCCTTATGATTATACAACTGAAGTGACAGATTCAAGACATTAGATCTGATAAACAGAGTGCATGAAGAACTATGGGCAGACATTCACAACATTGAACAGGAGGCAATGACCAAAACCTCCCCAAAGAAATGAAAGAATGCAAAATAGTTGTCAGCCAAGAAAATGAGAGAAGTGAAAGGCAAAGATATACTCAATTGAATGAAGAGTTACAAAGAATACCATGTAGAGACAATAAAGCCTTCTTAAGTGAACAATGCGAAGAATTACAGGGAAAAAATAGAATGGGAAAGATTAGAGATCTCTTCAAGAAAATTAGAGATATCAGCAGAACATTTCATGCAAAGATGGGCTCAATAAAGGACAGAAACAGTACAGACCTAACAGAAGCAAAAGAGATTAAGAAGAGCAGTCCAGGTTTGACTCATGAAGCAAGGTGCTCAGGGCTCCTGCACTGGGATGACCCTGAGGGAAGGGATGGGGAGGAAGGTGGGAGAGTCAGGATGGGGAACACATGTACACCCATGGCTGATTCATGTGAATGTATGGCAAAAACCACCACAATATTGTAAAGTAATTAGCCTCTAATTAAAATTTAAAAGAAAGAAGAGATAACAAAAAAACAAACCCACAAAAAATACAAAAAAAAAAAAAATCTTAATGACCCCAATAACCACGATTATGTGGCCACTCACCTAGAGCCAGACATCCTCAAGTGTGAAGTCAAGTGAGTCTTAGGAAGCATTACTACAAACAAAGCTAGTAGAGGTGATAGAATTCCAGCTGAATTATTTCAAATCCTAAAAGATGATGATGTAAAAGTACTGCACTCAATATGCCAGCAAATTTGGAAAACTCAACAGTGGCCACAGAACTGGAAAAGGCCAGTTTTCATTCCAATCCCAAAAAGGGCAATGCCAAAGAATGCTCAAACTACCATACAGTTGTGCTCATTTCACAGGCTAGCAAGGTAATCCTCAAAATTCTTCAAGCTAATCTTCAACAGAACTTCCAAATGTATAAGCTGGATTTAGAAAAGGCAGAGGAACCAGAGATCAAATTGCTAACATCTGTTGGATCATTGAAAAAGCAAGGGAATTCCAGAAAAACATCTACTTCTGCGTCATTGACTATATTAAAGTCTTTGACTGTGTGGATCACAACAAAATGTGGAAAATTCTTCAAGAGATGGGAATACAGTCCACCTGACCTGCCTCCTGAGAAACCTGCATGCAGGTCAAGAAGCAACAGTTAGAATTGGACATGGAACTACAGACTGGCTACAAATTGGGAAACGAGTACATCAAGGCTGTATATTGTCACTCTGTTTATTTAACTTATATGCAGAGTACATCATGCAAAATGCCAGGCTGGATGAAACATAAGCTAGAATCAAGATTGCTGGGAGAAACATCAACAACCTCAGATATGCAGATGACACCACACTTATGGCAGAAAGCAAAGAGGAACTAAAGAACCTCTTGATGAGGTGAAAGAAAAGAGTGAAATAGCTGGCTTAAAACTCAACATTCAAAAGACTAAGATCATGGCATCCAATCCTATCACTTCATGGCAAGTAGAAGCAGAAACAGTGGCAGATTTTATTTTCCTGGGCTCCAAAATCCTGCAGATGGGGACTGCAGCCATGAAATTAAAGGATGCCTGCTCCTTGGAAGAAAAGCTATGACAAACTTTGCTGACAAAGGTCCATATAATCAAAACTATGGTTTTTACAGTAGTCATGTATGGATGTTGAGACCTGGACCATATAGAAGGCTGAGCACCAAAGAATTGATTTTGAACTGTGGTGCTCGAGAAGACTCTTCAGAGTCCCTTGGACAGCAAAGAGATCAAACCAATCAATCCTAAAAGAAATCAACTGTGAATAATCATTGGAAGGACTGATGCTGAGAATTAAGTTCCAATACTTTGTCTACCTGATGCAAAGAGCTGACTCATTGGAAAAGATCCTGATGCTGGGAAAGACTGAAGGCAAAAGGAGAAGGGGACAGCAGAGGATGAGATCATTAGAGCACATCACTGAATAAATGGACATGAATTTGAGCAAACTCTATGAGATAGTGAAGGACAGGGAAGTCTGGCATGCTGCAGTCCATGGAGTCACAAAGGTCGGACATGATTTAGTGAGTGAACAACAACAAAAAATCGACAATCTGGTGGAGGTAATGACAGCATGGGTTTCCATCACCTATTTTAAAGCCCTTTAATCTAAACATTCGGAGAAGGCAATGGCACCCCACTCCAGTGCTCTTGCCTGGAGAATCCCATGGACAGAGGAGCCTGGTGGGCTGCAGTCCATGGGGTCACGAAGAGTCAGACACGACTGAGTGACTTCACTTTCACTTTTCCCTTTCATGCATTGGAAAAGGAAATGGCAACGCACTCCAATGTTGTTGCCTGGAGAATCCCAGGGACGGGGGAGCCTGGTGGGCTGCCGTCTATGGAGTCGCACAGAGTTGGATACTACTGAAGCGACTTAGTATCAGCAATCTAAACATTTAGTAAGGCAAATAAAGCCAATTCAATTCAGCCAGTTCTCAGTTGAAAAGGTCCCGAGTTACTACACTTGACCATTCTGATTGGTCACTGCATTTATTCTGGTTAGTCCCCAAGTTGCACAATTTATTAAATAGTGTAATAGCATGTCTGTTTAGACACAATAGATATTTGAATCATTTGAGCTTCCTTCAAACAACTTTTAAAATATTTGCATCTACCTTACATAAGTGCTATAACTTGCTAAACACAAACATAAACAAAACCTTAAAGGGAAATCTATTCAGTTTTGAGAAATATTTTTTCTTTGAGAAAAAGGAAACGTAAGTAGAAAGCTTCAATTACTTTTGTTTTAGCTTTGAATATTGTTGTGTGAGGAAGTGATACTTGGAGCTACAATAGTCTTGGAAGTAAGAGGAAAAGCCAGTGGCAGAAGTGCTGACCAGAACCCTGCAAACTTGAGTTACTCAGTTACCCACCTGGGATGGACGACCTTTCATTGTTCAATCGAGTTACATTGGGAAAAACTGTTACTTGCATTCAGCAGCATCTGAGCTGAAATGCTATATTTAGAGCAAGTGGGTTGATTTTTGCTTCCTAGGAATAAAAACTGAATAGCTATACTTATATTCCAAATAAAGGATTTTGTAATATGTATTTAATTCATGCTGGTTTTCCCAATCATAAAACTTCTTGGGAGGCATATTAAACTTAATAAAACCTAGATTTCTAGAATTAAGCATTATTTCCTGAACAAATGGCCGTTTCCCACACATTATTGGAGCTCAGAAGTTTATCTGACTTTGAGTGCTAACTTCAGGTGACTCTCAGCTTGCTGGTTTCAGAGTCAGCAGTGTGGTGTATAGCCATATCTTACAGTTTGATTGACCACATCATAAAACACTCAACAGACATTCAGGCCAACACAGTCAAGTGAGAACCCACGCCCAAAGCTAAAATTTACATCTCTGTGTGTAATTGTCATTGACTCTGAATATGTATTTGAGAGATTAGAGCAAATTAGAGTCTATTGGCATCAGCTCAGTGGCTGTATCATAAGCATTTTCACATCAGTTTAGTTCAGTTCAGTCGCTCAGTCATGTCCAACTCTTTGTGACCCCATGAATCGCAGCACACCAGGCCTCCCTGCCCATCACCAACACCCGGAGGTCACCCAGACTCACGTCCATTGAGTCAGTGATGCCATCCAGCCATCTTACCTCTGTTGTCCCCTTGTCCTCCTGCCCCCAATCCCTCCCAGCATCAGAGTCTTCTCCAATGAGGCAACACTTCGCATGAGGTGGCCAAAGTACTGGAGTTTCAGCTTTAGCATCAGTCCTTCCAAAGAAATCCCAGGGCTGATCTCCTTCAGAATGGACTGGTTGGATCTCCTTGCAGTCCAAGGGACTCTCAAGAGTCTTCTCCAACACCACACTTCTAAAGCATCAATTCTTTGGCGCTCAGCCTTCTTCACAGTCCAACTCTCACATCATGTATTTTTAAAACTTGGCCAAATGGAAGGTCCATTCTGCTTTCAGAGCACCCTTTGTCATCTAGGCTATAGACTTCCTTTGCCATGGTACAGTCACTTCCAGTTCACATCCAGACAATGATATAAGAGAACATATATATTTGGGGAATCTGAACAACTGATGTCATGTAGTTCATTGCTAAAAAATTATTGGGGCTGAAGGTTGTTAGCGATGCACTGATTTCCTAAACATAGAAGAAAACTCCACAGATAGATATTCTTATTAAAAAAGAAAGAAAGAAACAAAAAAAGAGCTCTGTGGGTGTATAAATAATTTATTATATTTTTTACAGGACATATGAACAGAAAGAATCATAATAAAGATACATAAAAGTAGAAAAAGAACCTATGATGCTTAAGCATAATAGATAAAACATGAAGCGTGCTTCAAGGGAAAAAATGAAGTCACACTGGAAATGCCTTAAATGTCTACATGTGTAATGATTCAGCAAGGCTCAACACGCTAATGATGGCCATCGCCGAATGCCGCCGTGCTGCAAAGCAGAGCCATTCCTTTATGTTGCCCCATCCAAGTCCATTAAGAAATAATGGTTCTAAGATGAAAGTCTTGTTAGGGTTTCAATGAAAATGTTTGGCACACCATGATGAAAAGTCAACAATCTGCTTTTAACGAGAGACACTGGAAAAACGTTGGTTAACATACCACTGAAAATATTAATTCTCCTTAATGGCAGGATGCAACATAGCTTTTTATAGTTTTTGATCCATGTCATAAATTTGGCTATGACAAAGGGGATATTCCGGCTTTAACTCACTGGCAAGAACATAAGCTATTTTCCAGCCCTAAGAGGTTTGGCCCTTAGTATTCTTTGTAATGCTCAAAGGAACAGATTTCTATTCTCAGAGGGACAGGCTGTGTGTGTTTGCAGGGCGCATGCACTCGTGCATATGCACACACCCACATGTGCAAGTTTGTAGTCAGTGTGTGTATGTCAGCGGGATGGGTTGTTTTCTTTGAGCTTTTGGAGAGAGAATAGAAGGACAAAAAGTCCCCAGTCCTGGCATCATTGCCAGAATTCAAAAATTAACAAAGTCAAATCAATGAGGCAGATAACAGCCTTAAAAACCACAATAACTTGATCTCCATATGTCTGATAATGTACTGTCCATTTCAACGGACTGTGGTTAGAAAATGTGTGGATTTTTCCTATGTTTTTTCCCCTTAGCATGAAGTGTAAATTTTCATATTTTTACAAAAGAGAGAATGACAAGGGGAAAGTGGTCCTCTTACTAGCACACAGCAAAAAGTTTTGGCTTCAGAAGTCAGATTTCAAAATAGTGTTGCTCTTGTTCAAAATCCTTAAGTAGTAGTCTCTCTTAGTAAGAGACATGCATATGTGACAAATACAACTTTAGTGCCAGATCTTATTTTATCCCTAATGCCTTCTTTCAATTCTGCCAGTGAATGAGTGTTTGTTTGTTTTACTTTGACATTATTGAAAGGAAAAGGATTTTTTGAATAGGATAACTATAGGGATATTCAAGACAGAAGAACATCAGTATAATCATGTTTTAAGTTTATTCCTGATGGCTTTGAATTCTTCTTCAACAATAACAAGACAATGAATTAAAAATGCTAATAAATTTGTTTCTTCTATTTTAAAATTCATTGTGAATTTGATGTCTTAGAACAATTAAAAAGAAAAGTGTGAACTTGATATACAGGAGAAATACAAAGTAGCTCACCACTAGGCATCTTAAATGTCTTTTATCAATAGGAACAAGGGCTTCCCTTGTGGCTCAGTGGTAAAGAATGCACCTACATTGCCGGAGACACAGGAGATGTGGGTTTGATCCATGGGTTGGGAACATCCCCTGGAGGAGGGCACGGCAACCCACTCCAATATTCTTGCCAAGAAAATCCCTTGGACAAAGGAGACTGGTAGCCTACAGTCCATGGGGTCACACAGTCAGACATGACTGAAACGACAGAGCGTGCACACAAGAATGAATATGAACATGAGTGGAGTGAAGCATACTTTATTGTTGCTTCATTATTAAGTAGTTCTTAAATTTTCATGAGCATAAGAATCACTTGGTGGATATGGGGGTAATGCTATGCTATGCTAAGTCACTTCAGTCGTGTCCTACTCTGTGCGACCCCATAGACGGCAGCCCACCAGGCTTCCCTGTCCCTGGGATTCTCCAGGCAAGAACACTGGAGTGGGTTGCCGTTTCCTTCTCCAATGCATGAAAGTGAAAAGTGAAAGTGAAGTCGCTCAGTCGTGTCCGACTCTTAGTGATCCCATGGATTGCAGCCTAACAGGCTCCTCCATCCATGGGATTTTCCAAGCAACAGTACTGGAGTTGGGTGCCATTGCCTTCTCCAGGATATGGGGGTAAGAAGCTTGTTAAAAATTCAAATTTTCAAGGTGTTCAACATCAGTAATCATTTAAGGAATGCAAATCAAAGCTGCAGCGAGGTACCACCTAACACCAGTCAAAACAGACTTCATTAAGTCTACAAATAACAAATGCTGGAGCAGGTATAAGGGAACTCTCCTACATTGTTGGTGGGAATGTAGGTTGGTGCAGACACCAGGGAAAACAGTATGGAGATTCCTCAGAAAACTAAAAATAGAATTATTGTAAGATCCAGCAATCTCTCTCCTGTGCGTTTACCCAGACAAAACTAGTTCAAAAAGATTTGTGCATCTTTATGTTCATGGCAACACTATTCACAATAGCCAAGACTTGGAAACAAATGTTCATCAACTGATGAATGGATAAAGATGTGGCTGTTGTTATTATTATTTGCTAAGTCATTTCCAACTCTTTTGCAACCCCATGGACTGCAACCCACCAGGCTCCTCTGTCCGTGGGATTTCCCAGGGAAGAATACTGGAGTAGATTGCCATTTCCTTCTCCAGGGGATCTTCCCCAACCAGGGATGGAACTTTCATCTCCTGTATTGGCAAGCAGATTCTTTATCACTGAGTCCCTGGGAAGCCCAATGATGTGGTGCATATATATATAGTGGAACATTATTCAGCCCTTAAAAAGAACAAAATAATGCCATTTGCAGCAACATGGATAAAGCTAGAGATGATCAAACTTAAGTGAAGTCAGAAAGAGAAAGACAAATACTATATGATATCACTTACATGTGGAACCTACATATGACACAAATAAATCTAACTATGAAAGCGAAACAGACTCACTGACATAGAGAGCAGACAGGTGGTTGCCTTGAAGGGTTGTTGGAAGAGAGATGGAGTGGGAGGTTAGGGGTAGCAGATGTAAGCTTTTGTATATAGAATGGATAAACAACAAGGTCCTACTGCATAGCACAGAGGTTTTCAATGGTTTAAGATAAACCACAACAGAAAAAGAATATTAAACAATGAATGCACGCCTATGTAACTCAATCACTTTGCCATACAGTAGTAATTAATGCTGGAGAAGGCAATGGCAACCCATTCCAGTGTTCTTGCCTGGAGAATCCCAGGGACGGGGGAGCCTGGTGGGCTGCCGTCTGTGGGGTCGCACAGAGTCAGACACGACTGACGCGACTTAGCAGCAGCAGCAGTAATTAAGACAACACTGTAAATAAATTATATTTCAATAAAAAAAACTAAACCAAAAAGAAAATAAAATTTTAGATCCTGAGACACTAATTTAGATTATTCTTATTCATTCTGCTATTGGTTTTCCTATTAATGGAATAAATTTTCACATTCCAAAAGAGCGTGCTCCTTCAAAAATGAAGAGGACTCTGGACAAGCACTTGAAGGCTATGCTATAAGGAGAATTTTAATATCAGAAATAATGATTAAATTAACTTCAAGATAGCTAATAATCCTGAACTTTTTATGAGTCCTGTAAACACTCAGTATTAATTCTTGTAAAAAATTATATCCAAGAAAGGGAAAAAGCATAACAGAGCATTAAGTTGTCTGCTTCTTTCTCTTATATTTCTCTTTATTATTGCTTTGGCCATAGTACCTAGTATGTGGGGTCTTAGTTCCCTAACCAGGGATTGAACCTGAGTCCCCACGTTGGAAGGGCAGAGCCCTAACCAGCGGATAGCCCTGGAAGTCCCTCTTTGTATTTCTTAACACATGATGGAGGATTAACATCATAAACCCTTTTTCAGTGGCCTGTGGTTGCACAAGATTGAATGAAATAATCTTATTTTTCAATCAATGCACATTTTGGGGCGACATTTATGTGTACTTTTGCAAAATGCATACTGTTTTTAGGGTGCAGAGACATTTAGTTTACATACATAGTTACACAGTACTATGTTATGTGTCACATGCTCTTCTGTCCTTCGCACTGACCGTTACTACATCTTCTACGGGACTCCCCATGTGTGTCAGTGCTAAAGAATCTGCCCGCCAATGTAGTAGATGCAAAAGACTCAGGTTAGATCCCTGGGTTCAGAAGATCCCCTGGAGGAGAAAAAGGCAACCCAATCCAGTATTCTTGCCTGGAAAATTTCCATGGACAGAGACAGAAGTCTGGAGGGCTACGGTCCATGGGGTTGCAGAGTCAGACACGACTGTGTGACTGAGTGTGAGAGCACATACATCTTTAAGGTCAGTTTACATTGCATCTTGTTATCTGATCTAACTGCTCTATAATCTCCCATTGTGCATCCTCCACATTTCAGCTAGCCTTTCTCCTGGATAGAGTCCCAGTTTGCCTTCAAATCATTATCGCTAAAAAAGATGCTACAGTGGGTATCTTCTTACATATCCCTGAAGGAACCTCACATATCTATTTCAAGTCAGAGCCTTCCAATTTACACTTCATAACAAACTTTAGCAAAGGGGAGATCTATTAGGGCTTCAAAATGTTTTTCATTAATTTGGTAACCTCAGTAACACTGAAAAAATCTATTTATGATAGCCTACAGAAAGTACAGGAGAAGGCAATGGCACCCCACTCCAGTACTCTTGCCTGGAAAATCCCACAGACGGAGGAGCCTGGTAGGCTGCAGTCCATGGGGTTGCTAAGAGTCGGATATGACTGAGCGACTTCACTTTCTCTTTTCACTTTCATGCATTGGAGAACGAAACCGCAACCCACTCCAGTGTTCTTGCCTGGAGAATCCCAGGGACAGGGAAGCCTGGTGGGCTGCCATCTATGGGGTCACACAGAGTCGGACACGACTGAAGTGACTTAGCATAGCATGGAAAGTACAATTTACTTCCTGAAATAACTGATAGACTTTATTCATTCTCCTCTAGCTCTCTCTAGAGTCATGAACTAATTTAGGCAAAAAAGAAAGAAAAGAGAGAAAAGAAAAATATTTTCTCTTTCCATTGCTTCTAATGAAAGAGAAATAAATCATATCTTCTCCCAAACCTACTTAGATTGACTTGACAACAAACATAATCCTTTTCACCTGTGATTATCTGGGAAATCAGTCCAAATATCTATACACTGATCTGAATCAAATTTAGTGAATTGAATTCTTTTGAAATAAAGCAACAGTAGTGCCTGAATTTTACATTTAAACAGTAGTATTTGAGATTCATATACCTTTCAGTAGGGCACATGTCTAATAGGTCAGTTCATTGTATTCATATTTATTAAATGAACTTTCACATCCTTGCATTGAATGACGTGCTACTGGAGTCCGGTTTGTTTATTTGAGTGTCTCTCTGTGTATTTGGAATTATTCTGCTAGTAAACATGAAAAAAACTGCTATGCAGAAATAAACTTTAAAAGATTAACAACAATTTAAAAATAAAAAACTTTCAGAGCACGTATTAAAGACTCCATGTGCAGCCCCATGAAAACGTATCATGTAGTCATGATACGTAGTTGATATGTAGTTGATCTGACTTCTGCACATTTTAAAGTGCTGAATGTCCAGAGCGAGGGCTTGAATATCATGTTCCAATAAAATGACATTTAACATACTGTATTTTAACCAAATTGGCAAAGTCATTTTTTATTGATTAAGTATTTTAATGAGATAGGAAAACA
Source organism: Tragelaphus eurycerus (assembly GCA_935064755.1). Lineage (NCBI taxonomy): Eukaryota > Metazoa > Chordata > Mammalia > Artiodactyla > Bovidae > Tragelaphus > Tragelaphus eurycerus. The sequence goes on along the minus strand of CAKXYN010000025.1, from coordinate 23,338,797 downwards.
AAGAACATTTTTTTAGTGAAAACAAGCACTGAAAGCACATAGGAGGTAAATGGAAACAAAATTTAACATGTGCATTGGCATTTAACATACTCCTTCAATATGGGAGGTCACTTAATCACTTATTATTTTGGATGGAGGCAGGTTCATTTTAGGCAATGCTCCATCTCCTGTGATTCCTTAAGCAATGGTCACCACATTTACTGAGCTAAAGAACTCTTTCCTTTCCAGAAATCTTTGTAAGCAATTATAAGTGAGTAGGAGTCAAGCTGCTCTAATGGGAAGAGGAAGCATCTGTTTGAACCCGCGATCATTCCTTCTCTGTCCCCCGCCAATACTTCTGAGGAAGTGTTTGGGCTCTGGAAGAACTAGTTTGGAAAGCACTGATTCTAAAAAATAAAGACCTAAAAGACCTTCCCTGGTGGCTCAGATAGTAAATGCCTGTAATGCCGGAGACGCAGGTTTGATTCCTGGGTCAGGAAGATCCCCTGAAGGACGAAATAGCAACCCACTCCAGTATTCTTCCCTGGAGAATTCCATGGACAGAGGAGCCTGATAGGCTACAGTCCATAGGGTCACAAAGAATGATACATGGCTGAGCAAGACCTAAAAGGAGAAAGAAACACAACCCTTTGTACCTGTTTGCACTAATTAAAAGCAGAATGAATCTCAATGAGTTTGAGAGTAGATGAAGCTGAAAGGGTATCTCTGCCCTTGAGTCTAATGCAGACTCAAGAAGTTCCTATTTTAAGCTTAATTGCACGAATCTTTTTTTTTTTTTTTTTTCCAGTGTACTACAATCTCCCCCACCCCCAATGGGGTCACGCCCAAACTGAATGTAGGACAGCACAGACTTGACTTTGTCGTGCACCAGGTAGCAAACCACTGACAGAGGATGGCTTTCAAAGCTGTTAAATACGGTGAATGTTTTCTCACTTTATCCTCATTACCATGAAGGTAGGTGTAATCCACTCCATTTCACTAATAAGGAAACTAAAGTTTGAAAGGAGGGGGAATACTTTGTGGTCATATTTATTAATAGTAATATTCCGCGTGGTAATGTTGACTATTTCATTATGCAGAATAGCCCTTTTGTACTCATACTCTCATTCATACGCAAAATAAGAAATGTTTTTCCAATTTGGGGAACCTTCAAAAGCAGGTTTTACTGATGGAATTCGTATAAACAAATATGTCAGGAATCACAAAGAAAAACAGTATTTTATTGGCTTATTCAAAAAACACAATACTTATTTTCAAAGGGAAATAACAGATAAACGTTGTTTATATAAGGGCAATTCAGAATGACTTGGCAGCACTCATGTTTGTTGATAAAGCTGAAATGAACTTTCACTTAGATATACTTTGAAGCCCAGTTTCTGGCCTGGTTCCAAGGGTGGAGTGAGGGAGAAATCTGTCAGCAGTTGGTCCTGATTGTATGCAGAGTCCTGCACTGCAGACAGAAGACACCGCTTTTCCTTCCTTGCACAGATCCAAGGACAGCCAAGGTGTATTTCTACTATTTATAACATTTCTGAAATTTTCTCTTCCCCTCAGATCAACAAGCAAGGGGACAAGAGCTGTGACGGCGTGCTATTTAAACATCTTAATGTGCTTTCCACGGACACAAACTTGATATCGATGTCCTTAATTAGGCCAGGGAGACTCTGTCACCCATGTTCTTCTCAATGTCATCTCTAGAGATTAGTTTATTTTTTTGGTAGGGCAGGTTTTAAACATATCCTTATATGCAGAGTACCTCATGAGAAATGCTGGACTGGAAGAAACACAAGTTGGAATCAAGATTGCTGGGAGAAATATCAATAACCTCAGATATGCAGATGACACCACCCTTATGGCAGAAAGTGAAGAGGGGCTAAAAAGCCTCTTGATGAAAGTGAAAGTGGAGAGTGAAAAGGTTAGCTTAAAGCTCAACATTCAGAAAACGAAGATCATGGCATCTGGTCCCATCACTACATGGGAAATAGATGGAGAAACAGTGGAAAGAGTGTCAGACTATTTTTCTGGGCTCCAAAATCACTGCAGATGGTGACTGCAGCCATGAAATTAAGATGCTTACTCCTTGGAAGGAAAGTTATGACCAACCTAGATAGCATATTCAAAAGCAGAGACATTACTTTGCCAACAAAGGTTCGCCTAGTCAAGGCTATGGTCTTTCCTGTGGTCATGTATGGATGTGAGAGCTGGACTGTGAAGAAGGCTGAGTGCCGAAGAATTGATGCTTTTGAACTGTGGTGTTGGAGAAGACTCTTGAGAGTCCCTTGGACTGCAAGGAGATCCAACCAGTCCATTCTGAAGGAGATCAGCCCTGGGATTTCTTTGGAAGGAATGATGCTAAGGCTGAAACTCCAGTATTTTGGCCATCTCATGCGAAGAGTTAACTCATTGGAGAAGACTCTGATACTGGGAGGGATTGGGGGCAGGAGGAGAAGGGGACGACAGAGGATGAGATGGCTGGATGGCATCACTGACTCGACGGATGTGAGTCTGAGTGACCTCCGGGAGTTGGTGATGGACAGGGAGGCCTGGCGTGCTGCAGTTCATGGGGTCGCAAAGAGTTGGACACGACTGAGCGACTGATCAGATCTGATAGACGTATAAATCTACATATATGTCTGCCTAAAGTCCATTTTCCATCAGCTTGCTGACAGTCCCACAGTTCTGGGATTTTGCTCATATTCAACAGAAAATCTGATAACCTGTAGTTTTAATAAATGCACAGTGATTCTTTAATAAAGAGATAAGAAGAAGGTGCACGTGTACTAAGTTGCTTAAGTCCTGTCCAGCTCTGTGTGACGCTATGGACTGTAGCTCACCAGGCACCTCTGTCCATGGGACTCTCCAGGCAAAAATACTGGAGTGTGTTGCCACGCTCTACTCCAGGGGATCTTCCCAATCCAGGGATTGAACCTACTTCCTTTACATGTCCTGCGTTGGCAGGCAAGTTCTTTATCACTAGCGCTCTCTGGAAAACCTATAAGAAGTACAGTAGACAGCATTTCTCAAACATATTTGAATCAGAATCCTAGAGGCTAGAGGTCACTTATTTTGTTTTGCGTCAGAACTTAGTACCATTTGGGATATGTGAGGAATCTAACTAATGAAAAGCTAAAGGAAAAAGGCATTAATTAAGCTGATCTACTTCTACAGTGGTTCTCAATCTTGGTTGCATGATAGAATCATCTAGAAAGATTTAAAATATACTAATTTCCAGTCTGCACCAGCCCAACTAAGTAAAAATCTCTAAAGTTTACATAGGGGGCAATTTGAAATCTCTGTTCGGTTCCAAGGCAAACCATTCAATATCACAGTAATCCAAGTCTATGCCCCAACCAGTAACGCTGAAGAAGCTGAAGTTGAACAGTTCTGTGAAGACCTACAAGACCTTTTAGAACTAACACCCAAAAAGATGTCCTTTTCATTATAGGGGACCGGAATGCAAAAGTAGGAATTCAAGGAACACCTGGGGTAACAGGCAAATTTGGCCTTGGAATATGGAATGAAGCAGGGCAAAGACTAATAGAGTTTTGCCAATAAAATGCACTGGTCATAACAAACACCCTCTTCCAACAACACAAGAGAAGACTCTATACTTGGACATCACCAGATGGTCAACACTGAAATCAGATCGATTATATTCTTTGCAGCCAAAGATGGAGAAGCTCTATACAGTCAGCAAAAACAAGACCAGGAGCTGACTGTGGCTCAGACCATGAACTCCTTATTGCCAAATTCAGACTTAAATTGAAGAAAGTAGGGAAAACCACTAGACCATTCAGGTATGACCTAAATCAAATCCCTTATGATTATACAGTGGAAGTGAGAAATAGATTTAAGGGCCTAGATCTGATAGATAGAGTGCCTGATGAACTATGGAATAAGGTTCATGACATTGTACAGGAGACAGGGATCAAGACCATCCCCATGGAAAAGAAATGCAAAAAAGCAGAATGGCTGTCTGGGGAGGCCTTACAAATAGCTGTGAAAAGAAGAGAAGCGAAAAGCAAAGGAGAAAAGGAAAGATATAAACATCTGAATGCAGAGTTCCAAAGAATAGCAAGAAGAGATAAGAAAGCCTTTTTCAGCAATCAATGCAAAGAAATAGAGGAAAACAACAGAATGGGAAAGACTAGGGGATCTCTTCAAGAAAATTAGAGATACCAAGGGAACATTTCATGCAAAGATGGGCTCGATAAAGGACAGAAATGGTATGGACCTAACAGAAGCAGAAGATATTAAGAAGAGGTGGCAAGAATACACAGAAGAACTGTACAAAAAAGAGCTTCACGACCCACATAATCACGAGGGTGTGATCACTGACCTAGAGCCAGACATCCTGGAATGTGAAGTCAAGTGGGCCTTAGAAAGCATCACTATGAACAAAGCTAGTGGAAGTGATGGAATTCCAGTTGAGCTATTCCAAATCCTGAAAGATGATGCTGTGAAAGTGCTACACTCAATATGCCAGCAAATTTGGAAAACTCAGCAGTGGCCACAGGACTGGAAAAGGTCACTTTTCATTCCAATCCCAAAGAAAGGCAATGCCAAAGAATGCTCAAACTACTGCACAATTGCACTCATCTCGCATGCTAGTAAAGTAATGCTCAAAATTGTCCAAGCCAGGCTTCAGCAATATGTGAACCGTGAACTTCCTGATGTTCAAGCTGGTTTTAGAAAAGGCAGAGGAACCAGAGATCAAATTGCCAACATCCACTGGATCATGGAAAAAGCAAGAGAGTTCCAGAAAAATATCTACTTCTGCTTTACTGATGATGCCAAAGCCTTTGACTGTGGGGATCACAATAAACTGTGGAAAATTCTGAGAGAGATGGGAATACCAGACCACCTGATCTGCCTTTTGAGAAAGTTGTATGCAGGTCAGGAAGCAACAGTTAGAGCTGGACACAGAACAACAGACTGGTTCCAAATAGGAAAAGGAGTACGTCAAGGCTGTATATTGTCACCCTGTTTATTTAACTTATATGCAGAGTACATCATGAGAAATGCTGGACTGGAAGAAACACAAGCTGGAATCAAGATTGCCGGGAGAAATATCAATAACCTCAGATATGCAGATAACACCACCCTTATGGCAGAAAGTGAAGAGGAACTAAAAAGCCTCTTGATGAAAGTGAAAGTGAAGAGTGAAAAGGTTGGCTTAAAGCTCAACATTCAGAAAACGAAGATCATGGCATCTGGTCCCATCACTGCATGGGAAATAGATGGGGAAACAGTGGAAACAGTGTCAGACTTTATTTTTCTGGGCTCCAACATCACTGCAGATGGTGACTGCAGCCATGAAATTAAAAGATGCTTAGTCCTTTGAAGGAAAGTTATGACCAATCTAGATAGCAGATTCAAAAGCAGAGACATTACTTTGCCAACAAAGGTTCGCCTAGTCAAGGCTATGGTTTGTCCTGTGGTCATGTATGGATATGAGAGTTGGACTGTGAAGAAGGCTGAGTGCTGAAGAATTGATGCTTTTGAATTGTGGTGTTGGAGAAGACTCTTGAGAGCCCCTTGGACTGCAGGGAGATACAACCAGTCCATTCTGAAGGAGATCAGCCCTGGGATTTCTTTGGAAAGAATGATGCTATAGCTGAAACTCCAGTATTTTGGCCACCTCATGCAAAGAGTTGACTCATTGGAAAAGACTCTGATGCTGGGAGGGATTGGGGGCAAGAGGAGAAGGGGATGACAGAGGATGAGATGGCTGGATGGCATCACTGACTCGATGGATGTGAGTCTGAGTGAACCCCGGGAGTTGGTGATGGACAGGGAGGCCTGGCGTGCTGTGATTCATGGGGTCGCAAGGAGTCGGACACGACTGAGTGACTGATCTGATCTGATCTAGTACTGCCAGCATTAAAGATTATTGAGCTAAAACAATCATTTCTATTTTTAAAAAATGAAGACATATTTAGACTTACTTGAGAGTTAAGCTGGGAAAGAATCTGCCTGCAATGCAGGAGACCCCAGTTCAATTTCTGGGTTCTGAAGATCCACTAGAGAAGGGAGAGGCTACCCACTCCAGTATTCTTGGGCTTCCCTTGTGGCTCAGCTAGTAAAGAATCCACCTGCAATGTGGGACACCTGGGTTCAACCTCTGGGTTGGGAAGATCCCCTGGAGAAGAGAAAGGCTACCTCCTCCAGTATTCTGGCCTGGAGAATTCCATAGATGATATAGTCATGTCTTCGCAAAACGTTGGACACGACTCAGCGACTTTCACACTTTAGAATGCAAGAGTTTATTACCCAGTGGTAGACAGAACTGTTGGCCCATATCGAGTTCAAATGCCATGTGCATGCATAATGTAGTATATCTCCTTTATAACTTTATACAACCAAGTGTGGTTCAAAGGTTTAGAAGTTTATTAGAGATGCACATTCAAGACTGGGGGAAATTGATGTATAATTTCAGCTATAGGAAAATCTCTTGAAGTTAGGAGTTCACTGCTCTTGTGATCTGGTTTTACACTAGAAGATGAAATGAGTACCATGTTAAGAAGACAGGGACATTGTCCCCCAAATTTATGTGGTGAGCTTCTCAAGATGATTCATAGATATTCATCTTAGTTCATTCTTTTCATCTGACACCTAGTTTCATTTCATAGAGTAGTTTTTCACATATGCTTTCTTTCTTTGGTACTACACAGAATTTTTCATCCTATGTAAGGAAATTGTAACAGAAGGCAATACAGCCAAACATTGAGGGGTAAGGGAATCTGGTGATTGGCAGCTGGTAACTGAAAAATTTAGGCAGCAGAATACTGAATTTCCAACATGGAGCTTCACACAGTTCAACCAGTCACACTGGATCCATTCTAAGCAGAATATCCCTAACTTGTATCTGGGATTCATGTGCTTCTCTTCAATGCTTAGTTTAATTTTTCTCATGTGTTTCTTCTCTTCAATCTTATCTAACACTTCTTGGTAATGGGACAGGTTGGAGAGAAGCAGGCTGGTAGATTCTTCTTGGAAGATATAAGGATACTTGCTGACCTTAAAAACCTAAGACTTTGCTATACAAACTTCTGGTGTAGGAAGGCAGGAACCCTTTAGTCTGACTACTGGTTCTTTCCACACTATAAATATTCCCAATAAAAAACATTTCCTTTTCTACCAAAAGCATTCTCTTTTCCACCCAGGGATTGGACCCGGGTCTCCTGCACTGCAGTCAGACTCTTCACTGACTGAGCTATGAGGGATGGCCTTTTCCTAAATATCTCCCCCAAACAGCTAACGCTAAAAAATAGTTAACACTTATTTGCATATTCACACTCACCAGGAACTAAGTACTCTGTATGTATTTAATTCATCAAATTATCATAAGAAAACCAAGAGAAAAAACACATCATTTTTAAAAACAAATTTTACATTTTAGAACACTTTTCAGTTCAGTTCAGTTCAGTTGCTCAGTCGTGTCCGACTCTTTGCGACCCCATGAATCGCAGCACACCAGGCCTCCCTGTACATCACCAACTCCCGGAGTTCACCCAGACTCACGTCCATCGAGTCAGTGATGCCATCCAGCCATCTCATCCTCTGTCGTCCCCTTCTCCTCCTGCCCCCAATCCCTCCAAGCATCAGTCTTTTCCAGTGAGTCAACTCTTCGCATGAGGTGGCCAAAGTACTGGAGTTTCAGCTTTAGCATCATTCCTTCCAAAGAAATCCCAGGGCTGATCTCCTTCAGAATGGACTGGTTGGATCTCCTTGCAGTCCAAGGGACTCTCAAGAATCTTCTCCAACACCACGATTCAGAACACTTTTACATTTACACAAAAACTGCGAGAGTTTCCATATACCCTAAGCCCAGAAATAATATGAACATTAAAATTAGCATCTTACATTAGTATGGTTACAGTTAAGGAACGAATACATTATTCTCAACTAAAGTCCACACTTCATTCAAATTTCCTTAGTTCTTAATGTCCTTTCACTGTTCTGAACATGAGACTTTTAAAGTAATTTCCAAGATTATACCATAGCTGTTGACAGAACTTGTCTTTAAACTCAGACTAACTCCGGAGGCCCAAACATTTAAGTACTTCTTTATAATGGCTTGGGAGAGAAAGGTTTCCTCATTAAATCAGACATTTTGAGAAGAAACTACACCAATTAAATAAGGAAAAAAAGGATCTCTGTTATAGTTACAGGAAAGTCAGTACCATTGGAGAAAGATCCTGATGTTGTGGAAAGCTTGTCTGTGTCATTTGTGGTCAAATATACCAAGTCAAGCTCCATCATTTGTAAGTGGTGGGATTTAGTTACCTTTTTGGAAAATGGGTATAATATTTATATTTAAGGGTTATTGAGAGAATTTTTGTAAAGGAGAAGGAACTAATATTCATTGACATCTTCTCTGTGCCTGATGTTAAAGTACTTAAAGGGCAATTTTTTCCCACTTCTTTCCTCTCTTTTATATTTCAACCCAAATGTGTCTACATTCACTATTTGTAAAGAGACATTTCATCACTGAAAGGTGATAAAATGTAGGAATGGCCTCACAAGTGAAAAACTGTGATATTTCTCTTTGCCTCCAGGAAGCTGATTGGCCACCATCCTGCATGATTTTCTTATTGTTGGCTTTCTGACAGTATCACAAGACTTGGTCCAAATGAGCATTTAAGGTCACTTCAGTTCGGTTTTTGTAATGTGCTATCTCCCTACCTCAGTTTCAGGATATTTAAATCACTGATATACAAACCACAGAAAAAGTATTTTCTTCACAAAGATTAACTCAGTATTTTGAGGCTTTCTTCCAAGAGCTGGTCTGGTTTTCCAAATAGGAGTTGGCTCCCAGTGTGTTCCTACTGCTTCCTGGTGGAGCATCAGGAACAGGGACTTCATCTTGCACACAAACAACAAGACTTTGGCAACAGAAGAAAAATGTCTGTCCAGCTAGGAAAAAACATTCACACACCCACTCATGCTCATGCCATCCACTTCCAAAAGTCTGGCAGATCTTGGGAGCTGCCTTTAGAACTGTCATCATGTTCTGCTATGGATACTGAGGCGAGGATACACACATATTCAGCAGTATCTCAAGCCCAGCAAGCTGCTCTTCCATTGCTATCCTATCACTTCACTTTTCTTCCCTACTCTGTCACTGCTTCTGTCTCTCCTAATATGTCTACGCTATGAATGTTCTAAGATGACCATTTAATTACTTTAACTAAAATGTACAGAATCTACCATAGCCATGAAAAAGATTTTGCAGCTTGAATGTTTTAAAATCTTGTTGGAATGCAGTTATCTCATTAACTACAAAAAAGGTACAGTCTAATTTAAATGTATATATAATCAAATTTTTTTTTCAAAAAAATATACATATAAACAGAAGCCTAATTTAGAAATATGAATTCTTTCCCACTTAGGATACTAGCTATTTCATTTCCACATGAAGGAAAACTTATCTGTACCATATATCAATGGATTTATACAATCAAATTATATGAATATAAGGCTCAAAAGGGACCATGAAATGTGAAATTCATCCAGAATAGCTTAACCATTCCAAATAATATTGTTGAAAATTGCCAGAAAAGAGATTTTATGACTTTCTGTACTAATGTGATATATTTTCTAAAATCCCCTCATCTCGTGTTCACATCTCAAGAGAAATAGAGGATTATCATTTCCCATTAACATCCCAACAGGCTTACACCAGCTCTGCAAAAGTAGGCATGTAACTTACATGAAATTTGACTGCCAACGTGAGTTAAGATAGGTAAGAATAGATATCAAGAATCTCTATGCATCTTGGTAACAGATTAGCCTGTGTGTGTGCATGCTCAGTTCATGTCTGACTCTCTGCAACCCCATGGACTGCAAGCTGCCAGGCTCCTCTATCCATGGAATTTTCCAGGCAAGAATACTGGAGTGGGTTGCCATGCCCTCCTCCAGGGGATCTACCTGACCCAGGGATCAAACACACATCTCCTCTGTTTCCTGCATTGGCAGGCAGATTCTTTACCACTAGTGCCTCCTGGGAAGCCCCCCTTACAGATTAGCCTAGCAGTCGAGAATATGAGCTCTGGACATACCCAACATGAATTGTCTGGTACTACTACTTTTTTTAAGGGACTTCCCTGGTGGCTCAGGAAATAAAGAATCTGCCTGCAATGTGGGAGACCTGGGTTTGATCCCTGGGTTGGGAAGATGTCCTGGAGAAGGAAATGACAACCCACTTCAGCATTCTTGCCTAGAGAATTCCATGGACAGAGGAGCTTGGCAGGTTGCAGTCCATGGGGTCACAAAGATTCGGACAACCCAATGGCGCTATAGTTTTTAAAAACTATATGATATTGGACAATTACTTATCCTGTCTCTCTGTTTTTGCATCTTTGATTAAGGTAATTATATGACTTGTCTTATCAAGTTACAACAGATGAATTAATATATTTTAGGGTGATAGAAACATAATAAATAAGACTTTTATTATTTCCTATGTGGTAGACAATGTACTTCTAGAAATAATCTTGAAGTCTTCACTTAATTTCCTGATATATCACTCATGAACCATTATTATTGCCATTTTATGGATGAAAAAATTGTAAAGTGGAATTAGAAGACTTCCCAAGAAGACTCAAGTGGAATTAGAAAACAGCCCACGAGGACTCCATCAGACAGTGAAAGAGCAGAGAGCTGAATTCAAGGTTCCTCACTTCAGAGCCTATTTCAACAGTCTTCCTCCATGATAAGATAATACCACCTCTCCCTAGTAATGACAGCATTGAGAGTTATTCAAATACCATCTGAACATGGCTTAATTTTATTCTATACCAATTTAAACATTTTTGTGGAAACTACTGAATAAACTCTAATTCAGCCGAATTTTTCAATGAGAATTTTATACTTTTTTCCAAGATGTGTAAAGTACCTTAAAATGAAAACCAATTATTAGGTCTTTCTTCTTTTGTTTTCCCTGTTTATATATTTACATAGCAAGCATTTGTTAAGTAGATCACAATAAACTGTGGAAAATTCTGAAAGAGATGGGAATACCAGACCACCTGATCTGCCTCTTGAGAAATTTGTATGCAGGTCAGGAAGCAACAGCTAGAACTGGACATGGAACAACAGACTGGTTCCAAATAGGAAAAGGAGTACGTCAAGGCTGCATATTGTCACCCTGTTTATTTAACTTATATGCAGAGTACATCATGAGAAACGCTGGACTGGAAGAAACACAAGTTGGAATCAAGATTGCTGGGAGAAATATCAATAACCTCAGATATGCAGATGACACCACCCTTATGGCAGAAAGTGAAGAGGAACTAAAAAGCCTCTTGATGAGAGTGAAAGTGGAGAGTGAAAAGTTGGCTTAAAGCTCAACATTCAGAAAACGAAGATCATGGCATCTGGTCCCATCACTACATGAGAAATAGATGGAGAAACAGTGGAAAGAGTGTCAGACTTTCTTTTTCTGGGCTCCAAAATCACTGCAGATGGTGACTGCAGCCATGAAATTAAAAGACGCTTACTCCTTGGAAGGAAAGTTATGACCAACTTGGATAGCATATTCAAAAGTAGAGACATCAATTTGCCAACAAAGGTTCGCCTAGTCAAGGCTATGGTCTTTCCTGTGGTCATGTATGGATGTGAGAGCTGGACTGTGAAGAAGGCTGAGCGCCGAAGAATTGATGCTTTTGAACTGTGGTGTTGGAGAAGAGTCTTGAGAGTCCCTTGGACTGCAAGGAGATACAACCAGTCCATTCTGAGGGAGATCAGCCCTGGAATTTCTTTGGAAGGAATGATGCTAAAGCTGAAACTCCAGTATTTTGGCCACCTCATGAGAAGAGTTAACTCATTGGAAAAGACTCTGATGCTGGGAGGGATTGGAGGCAGGAGGAGAAGGGGATGACAGAGGATGAGATGGCTGGATGGCATCACTGACTCGATGGATGTGAGTCTGAGTGACCTCCGGGAGTTGGTGATGGACAGGGAGGCCTGGTGTGCTGCGATTCATGGGGTCGCAAAGAGTTGGACACGACTGAGCAACTGATCTGATCTGATCTGATTACATAAATAATTTTGGCATTAAAATGAAGATAAAACAGTATTAATGCCTAGTGCCATTCTAAGGTATTATCAAAGTAGAAGAGATGAGACAACTCCTCATTCTATGTATAAAATAATCAACACAATTAACCTCTAACATGAGTAACACAGGAAAGAAAATGCTAAATAAGCTACTATGGTTTTAGAGGGCTCAATGAAGAAGGAAGTCTCAAGCTAGGAATAAAGTAATAAAATTTACTGCAAAGATACAAGGCCTTTCAGACCAGTGATACAGTGTGAAAGGCATGTGCAGGTAGAATCTTGTATAGCTTAACTGGAAAAAAATGAGAAAACAATCTCATTGGAGAAAAAACTGAGTTGAGGAGATTATGTGAGGTGGAACTGGAGAGACTATTTAAAAAGTATATTATGACCAACCTTGGATGATGAATTGCAACATTTACACTTTATCCAATAGGCATCTTGGGTGCACTGACAGTTTTTGAGCCAGGAAAATTAAGTGATGAAATCAGGAATTCAGAGAGGTTTCTAAATGAATTTGGGTTTAATATTAAACTACTTTAATCCCTTTTCTCTCATCTAAACTTGGAGGAGGGAAATGGGGATAGGATTATGCAAATACCACCAGTCTCAGGGGAATAAGAAAATGCCAACTTCCAGTCTAAAATTTTAGTGCATAATGGTTTAGAAGAAGAGTTAATGGAGCTCACTGAAACATTTCTGATGGCATGTGACAGAAGGCTGAAGCACTGTGACTGGAAATATCCTGAAGGAACAGCAAAATCTGTGGAGGCAAATGTCAGAAACAGTAACACAAACGTCACCAAAAGGCTACTTTTCCAATGAGTTAAATTATTAGATTGCTTTGATGATAAACATTTCGGGCTTCCCAGGTGGCTCAGAGGTGAAGACTCCGCCTGCCAATACAGGAGACCCGAGAGATGCAGGTTCAATCCCTGGGTTGGGAAGATCCCCCTGGAGAAGGAAATAGCAACCCACTCCAATATTCTTGCCTAGGAAATCACACGGACAGAGGAGCTTGGCAGGCTATAGTCCATGCGGTTGTAAAGAAGTGGACACATCTGAGTTCACACACACACACACACACGATAAATTTTTCAATACTGCAAGGATCCAGATACAAAAAAAGAAAAATGTTCATCTGCCAGAAAACAATGGTGTCATGTTTTTGATTTGTGGCAAAATCCTATGAGCAGCCAAATTCATTTATGTGCAAGGTGAGGAAGTAGACATCACCAGACATACAAGGGATGAGGAAGGCTGCCACGCACACATTTATCTGGTAAAGATGGTCCAAATACCTGCTATGGTAGATTGGAAAATAATGCGATTACCCAATATTCAATATATTACAGAACTGTAGTAATGAATATAGTATGCTGCTGCTACTGCTGCTAAGTCGCTTCAGTCGTGTCCGACTCTGTGCGACCCCATCGACGGAAGCCCACCAGGCTCCCCCGTCCCTGGGATTCTCCAGGCAAGAACACTGGAGTGGGTTGCCATTTCCTTCTCCAATGCATGAAAGTGAAAAGTGAAAGTGAAGTCGCTCAGTCGTGTCCGACTCTTAGTGACCCCATGGACTGGAGCCTACCAGGATCCTCCGTCCATGGGATTTTCCAGGCAAAAGTACTGGGGTGGGGTGCCATTGCCTTCCCCGAATGAATATAGTATAGTAATGGCATAAAAACAGACACACAGATCCTTAACATAAGGAGTCCAGAAATAAACCATTACATATATAGTCAGTTTTTGACAAAGGAACCAGGAATATGCAATGGGGAAATGATATTTCCTTTATTAAATGGTGATGGAGAAATTGGATAGTGCCACATGCAAAAGAAACCAGACCCTATCTTATACCACACATAAAAATCAACTCAAAATAGATTATAGTGTTGAAATAAAGACATGAAACCTTGAAACTCCTACAAGAAAACATATGAGTTAATAAGCTAATTAACAGTGGTCTTGGGAATGATTTTGGGGGGATTTGGCATGAAAATCAAAGCCAAAAAAAAGTAAAAATAAGCAAATAATATTACATTAAAACAAAAAATTTCTGCACAGCACAAAAAAGAAAAAACATCAACAAAATGAAAAGACAACCTATGGTATGAGAGAAAACATTTGTGAACCACATATCTGATAAGGAGTTAATATCTAAAATATAAAGTGAACAAATATAATTCAATGGCAAAAAAAAAAAATCAATTAAAAAATGGGCAAAGGACCTGAATAAACATTTTTACAAAGAAGGCATACATATGGCCAACAGGTACATGAAAAGGTGCTTGACATCATTAATCACCAGTGAAATGTAAATCAAAAGCACATTGAGATATCACCTTATATCTATTAGGATGACTACCATCAAATGAACAAAAGTTAAGAAGTACTTATGAGGATATGGAGAAAAAGGAACCCTTGTATACCACCGGTGAGAATGTAAACTGCTATAGTCATTGTGGAAAACAGTATGGAGTTTCTTTAAGAAAATAAAAATAGATCCTTCTATCTATAGGATTCAGAAATCGCTCTCCTGGGTATATATCCAAAGGGAACGAAACCACGTCTTCAAAAGATATCTGTAGCCCCATATTAAGTGCAGGATTGTTCACACACTGGAAATATTATTCGGCCATTAAAAAGATGGAAATTCTGTCTTGGCAACATGAAAGAATCTAGAGGATATTATGCTTAGTGAAATAAGGTAGAAAAAGACAAGTACTGCATGGTATCACTTCTCACCTGTGTGGAATATGATGGAAAATAAATCAAACTTACAGAAAGTAGAAAAGTGGATGCCAGGGGCTATGGGCTGGGGGGAAGTAAGGACAAGCAAGTAAAATGGTAAAGACTTTTAATTATAAGATTAATAAAGTATAATGGGTCTAATATATAGCATGGCAACTGCAGTTGATACCACTGTATTGTTAAATTAAAATTTGTTAAGAATGTTAGAACATAAATGTTCTCACCAGAAAAAAAAGGTAAATATGTAATGTGATGGATTTGATAATTAAACTTAAAGTGTGAAATCCTTTCACCATGTATACATAATATATCAAGTCATAGTATCACACACTTTAAGTATCTTAAAAATGTATTTATAATTTAAATTTCAATAAAGCTAAAAATAAAATATCCATATTACTAAAAACCGTGCAGAGAAAACATAACATGCTTAAATAGCAAAAGACAAGAGGGGAAAAAGCCTACATCCAAAAAAAAACCAAACCAGAAAGCAAAGAGGATTAAGTCCAAACTTAGATACTAACTGTAAAAATACATGAATAAGTTTTAAATTTTTGGGTTGAAATTTGAGAAAAATAAAAACGTGGCATTTGTTATTTTACAAATATATTTGTAAGATAATGATAGACAAAGTTTAAAATAAAAGAATGAACAGGTAAATGTAACCAAACAAAAGAACAGGCAGGCATTACTAACATCACTGAAGTAATTATAGTGTAAGTACTTACAACAATTTAACATGCTAGTAAGGTTACGCTCAAAATCCTTCAAGCTAGGCTTTAAAGCAACGTGGTGATGAAAGCATATCAAAATTCCAGTGGATATGCTTTTCATAGCTCTCCTCACATCACATACTTAACTTATTTCCCTTCACCCAAGACTGAGAAATAAACACTCTT
The DNA here is from genome assembly GCA_935064755.1 of Tragelaphus eurycerus. Classification (NCBI taxonomy): domain Eukaryota; kingdom Metazoa; phylum Chordata; class Mammalia; order Artiodactyla; family Bovidae; genus Tragelaphus; species Tragelaphus eurycerus. Next base: position 23,323,081 of record CAKXYN010000025.1, on the reverse strand, counting down.
GCCTCACTGAGTGTTGTAGCACTTGCCCGGATCTATCCCCATTTCCCCTCCTATAACCAAATTTAGATGGGAAGAAAGGGGTGAAAGTAATTTGTATTAAACCTAAAACCATTAAGAAATTCTTGAATTTCAAGGAGACTACTAGGAAATATATGTATTTATTCTTCATCAGCCAAATAATTTGCTTGCATACAGAAAATAAACCAGGCGAAAGTTTACAAAGTTGGCTTTCTTACATATCTACATTTTTCATGGAGAAATTAACACTGGCAGCAATAAAACATACTTACTGGCAGCTATTCTGAAAAATAACCATATATGAAAAATTTTGGTGAAATGTGTGGTACTGTTTCACATTTATAGACATCTCTTTGATGTCATTACCAAAGATAGTTGTATTCTTACTTTTTTTTTTTTTTTCTGCAGCCAATTTATAGAGTATTTTTTCATTGTTGAAGTATATGGAGAAAATCTGTTTTTTTCCCCACAGATAATAATTGGAAAAGGGAGGAGAATTTCTGGATAATTGCAAATATTCTTCTTTGATACTGTACCAAAACCAGACAAGTATTAGTTTCTTAAAAGTTATTTGAAACATAAAACTTGAAATCACTCCAATCAACTTTTCTTACCTCATCACATTAAAATCACTAGTTTTTCTTACACTTTACTCATATGTGATTTTGATTTTTTTAATCATATATTCATCATTCAGGATACAGATCATTGACATAGACTGCTCCTCCAAAGGCTGGCATATTTCATTATGCATTATCGAGAAAGGTCACATTCATTAATGTCCTCACCAATTTCATCACAAAAGTGTTTAAAGTAGTGGGAAATGACAGAATTCATGGTCGTAAATAAAAATTTTCCAAAACCCTCACTTTCTTTTGACAGCTCTAATTTTATAACAATTACTGTTCGATGTTTTTCTCAAAATGCCAGGTTCATTTTATTCCTTCTCCAGGAAACATTTGCCCAATGTCCAAGTCTGAAGAATCATAGTTTGTCAGTCAGTCATTACTTTGAGTAAAGATAATGTTCCATGGTGGCATTTAAGGTCATTCAGAAGGAACGCTAGAATTATAATCAGCCTTAAAGAGTGAAAAGAGCATCTGAGGCAGAGGGCTGTGAAAGAAACGCACTGAAGTGTGTGGTATCCTGTGGGGCCTGTGGATTTTCCAGGCCAGAGTACTGGAGTGGGGTGCCATTGCCTTGTCCAATTTTATCTGAAGCACGGGATAATTATTAACAACAAAGTTGGAAGGAGGTGGAGGTAGAGGAGATTTTGTGAACAATTATAGAATCTTGAATGCTACATTAAAAATATAATCTGCTATTCTAGAAGTCTAAAAGTCTTTTTGATAACTAGAAACATTTTTTCCCCTTTGGCTCAGTTACTGGCTTCTCTAAACAGAGATAAACAGAATCAGCACACATCTCACCTATAGTCTTTTCAGACTTTTCAGGTAGTTTTCAGAAACAGTTATCTAGACTCAACTTCCTTCAGTTACTTATAATGGAACATTGAGGCTTTCCAGTCTATAGCTTGTTCTGGAAATCAGTGCCTACATTCTTACTTAAATGCTAAGAAGCTTTCTCAATAGTTTTTCAACATTAATATTTAGCTCTTACATTGCCTTAACAAGATGAGTTGAAGATAAAGAAAATATCAAAGTGTGCAAAAAAATTCTTCACTGTTTAAAGTATTTCTAACTCAATCTAAACTCCCAACAGCTAAAATGCTTTCTTTTTGTGATTGTTGGATCAGATAGGAGTTTTATCCAAACTATTTATTCTAATCAGCAGTTGGAGGAGAAGAATGTTAAATAAACGATCTTATTTTGATTCTTTCTCTGGATGTTTACCAGGCTGTTGACAAAACCCAGAGAATGTTTAATGACTTGATGGGGGAACTTGAAACAGAAGTGGGAAGTGAGCTCAAGGAGACTCACTCTTTTTTTTTTTTTTTTTTTTTTCAGTGCAACAAAAGGAAAATGATGACAGGCCACCTCTTGGTACCCAGTTTGAATTAGAAAATTCATCATGCTCCTTGTCGAGAGTTCAATTCTCTCACATGGAATTGAATAAACATTCTCAATGAAAGCCAGAAAGACACAGATAAAATTCAGATGTCTTTAAAAAGAAACTTTACACAGGGTATTGAAAGGGCTAGGCTCTCCAAAGGCTCACACATGGACTTAGGCAAGGTTGCTCATATTGTGCCAAGAATTCAGGCCTGTGGCTTCAGCACTGCATTGTGACTGAAACACTATGGTCACAAACTTAAGAGAGTTATCTCCTAGGAATGCGGTGATAAATAAGCTGCTATAATATTAACCAAAGAAACAGTTTAGATGCATATCCATTAAAGGAATTACCGGGGTTATTTAACTTTAAATCCTTATTAATCTTTTTATATCTTGGGTAATACTAATTCCCTAAAGTATGCTATTTAAAGCTTAGGGAAAATGCATCCTCAAGGACCTAGTGCCAGCAAAGAAGCTGTTTTCAACATCTGGGAATAAAAATAACCACTAAATATAGATCATTGGGTCAACTTGCTTTGGGAAATGGTGAAATTCAAAAACGTGAGTTACAACATTTGCATGGGCTTGCTGGCTTCAGGGTAACTAATTCAGAGGCTACTCCTGGATCTGCAGGCTGGCTGAAAAAGTACAGATGTGACTGGTATATCGTTTTCGTAATCACCAGCAGAAGTATGAAAATATATTCGTGGACCAATCATTTGCCTCATTGTCTTCCTGATTTACTTCATTTTCTCTTATTGATACAAAATCCAACCAAAATTTAGTTATTCAGAGAATGAGGTGGTTAGATAGCATCACCGACTCAATGGACATGAATCCAAGCAAACTCTGGGAGTCAGTGAAGGACATGGGAGCCTGGCATGTGTGGCAGTCCATACAGTAGCATAGAGTTGGAAACCACTTAGCAACTGAACAACAACAACAACTTGAATATCTACTATTTCCTATCTAATAATCTCATTCATTATCACACAGAACTTAAAATGTGTATTGAGATGCTGCTCTCTTTTTAAAGCAATTAAAGCCAAGACTATTTCTTTAGACCAAGGATGTGAGCATTATTTTGATACCACTCCAAATGTTCTTGTCAATTATTTAATAATGACACTTCAATCCTCTTATTTTTTTAAATCAGCTGTCATTTTTGTTGTTGTTCATTCACTGAGTCACATCCAACTCTTTGCAACCCCATGGACTATAGTGTGTCAGGCTCCTCTGTCCTTCACTATCACCATTTTGATAGCAGCACTATTTAATAATAATTTAATCTTTTCCAGCACCAGGGTCTTTTCCAATGAGTCAGCTCTTTGCATCAAGTGGTCAAAGTACTGGAGCTTCAGCTTCAGCAACAGTTCTTCCAATGAATATTCAGGGTTGGTTTCCTTTAGGATTAACTGGTTTGATCTGCTTGCAATCCAAGGGACTCACAAGAGTCTTCTCTAGCACCACAATTCAAAAGCATTAATAAAAGAGTTGGACACAACTTAGCAACTAAACAACAGCGATCATTTAATCACCTTCTAATGTATCATAGATTTTGTTCACTATTACTAAATGTTTCCTTTTACTATTCATCTAAGCTTCTCTAAAGAATGGTCAACTATCCTTACTTACTATTCATTCCTAATCTACTGTAATACTGCCCCAACCCAACAACAATTCAACCAAAATTGTGCTCATTAACGACTTCCTCACTGCCCAATCCAGTGATGATCCGCTGTACTGTGCGCATTTTATTATTCACTCCATCTTGACATTTGTTGAAATGATTTTTGGATCATTTGTTTCTCATTCACTTTTTCTTCTCTGTCTCCCCTATAGGACGCTTGTTTTACTTCACCAACCTCTCAGTCCTGAGAATCTCCAGGGTTATATTATCTGCTCACTAATTTTCCCACTCTGTATCTGTTCTCTAGTTGATAATCTGTGTTCTCACCCCTGCCCCCTCCATCTCTCACCCCACTACACACTGTCAGTCAAAATACCTCTGTTAAACAATAGCAACGTCTTCTTATCCAGTTGCATCCTGTGTCTATCCTTTGGGCTTTAACATAAATAACTAATAGTCAACATTTGGAAAGTCAACTTTTCCACTGACGTTTCTTCCAGTGTGCACTGGCTCCATTGATTGCACCACTAGTTTTAGAAACTCAAAGAGGTTTTAGTTTCTACCATCCCAATTCCAACCAATCTTACACTCCTGACAGTTTTATATCTTATGTATTTGTTTAATCTCTCCTTTTCCTCCTATTCCAACCACAACTTTCCTAGACTGGGCTTCATTATCTTTTTCTTGGATGAGTCTAACAATCTCCTATTTGGTTTTCTGCCTCCAATACTGGGTTTTGTTTGTTTGTTTGTTTGTTTTATTTCTAAATTATCCACTATATTGCAGTCAGCAAAGTCTGAAACAAAAAAAATCTAATCTCCTTCTACCATGCCTAACGGCTCTTACTTTGTCTGTAGAGCTGATAGTAAAACAAGGTACTAGCACCTAAATAATATAGAATATTTACGTACTTAAAGTTAGGAGTTTGGGTTTATTTCTATATAACAGAAAAACCAAAAATGATACCACGGAGTTGCTTACAAAAGGGAGAATTAAATTTCTGTTCCACATGGAAAAAGTCTGGATTAGGGAGATTTAGGCTGATATGGAAGTTTCACAATATCATTAATGATCAGCAATTATTTTTTTCTTGCTCTACCATGTTTAGCACAAGATTCCCATTCCCAAGATCTCTTTATGATCAAAGATGGGTGCTGGAGCTCCAGCCATACTATCTGTTCCAGAGGGCAGAAAGAGAAGATACAGAGTAAAGTGGGGAAAGGAAAAGCATCTCAAACAACTTTTAAGTATTTTTTTTCTCAAAGTGACACCCAACAGTAACAGAAACAAAATAAGTATTTTATAAATGGGCCCCAAATGCTTAGATATTCTTATTTATTTTATTATTTAGATTTATTCTATCATATTATTTCTTTTCTAGTAGCTTATTTAATTATAATATAATATTTTATTTATATTCCATCACAGATTTTTCAATAGTAATCTTTTCTCAGTTATTAGCTATATTACTCCCTTGGAGAATCATTTTGAAGATTAAACTGCATTATGTAAAATGACAAAACAATGCATGACCCTTAGAAGACACTAAACTAATCATATTTTATGTGTTAATCATGTGTTAATTCTCATTTATGAGAAATGAATAGGCAAATCTTAACGTGGAAGTTACTTTAAGAATGATCTACTCTGAGTTATTTAAAAGATTTAATAATTTTGCAGTTATTTGACCCTCTGAGTTCTTTTTTCCCCTAGATCCAAAGGCTTCCCTAGACATACAGTATCAAGAAAAGGAAACGGAACAAACAGTAAGATGGAAATGAACACTGGGGCATCAGAAGAGAAGTGAACAAGTAGTCAACTGTAACATTGAAGAATAAAAAGCTACTAATGCTCAAGGAAAAAAAAACTTCTTCAGTGGTACCCAGTGAAGAAGCCTAGAACAAAGTAAAGGAAATATAAAAATAAAGCAATCCAAACTCCCTGCTCAAAGTGAACACTTTCAATACGAACTTGAGAATCTATTTGATACAGTCTTCTACAAATTGTACATGCTCTACATCACTTAATGATCTTTTCTATTAATAGGATACAAATGTATCCTTTCTAACATAAAGGGGCATAAATTACATTTATCAAATATTAATTTATAGCACTTCCAGTTTTCTTTACTCAGTGAACTAATATTTGTGTCTACTTTGTCCAAATAGAGCCTCCATTATAAGTTTATTGTGAAGAATAGCATGATTAGAAATATATGATGAGACTAACAAATTACAAATACAAAATGACTAATACATTGCCAAGTACATTTAAAAATCTCAATAAGTAGCTGTTATAACAACTCTCCCTCACATTACTATTTATCAATTTGCTTTCTAAGAAAAATGTTTCGTAGAATGCTTTTATAATAAGATCTTGAGTGGGACTTTTTCAGTTGGTCTGGATTTTATCACCAGAATTGAAAATTAGGGACAAATTGCTGGTCCTGGCACATGCTAAAAAGAACCAGATGTCTTAGAAAATACACATACAGTGCAGTATTTAAGGGTTAAATGATTCATTATCTCCAACTTTCAGGTGATAGATGACGATGATAAAATAAAATGTAAACAACATGTAATTGTGGACAGTTAGGAGTTTCCTTCTAATGTTGCTTAAATTGTCAGGAAGTTAGGAAGTATATCTAAATTAAAAATCATCAAAAATGTGAAACTACTTTAAAAATTTAAATTGCTTTAAAAATTCAGATCTCTTACAATCTTCTTAGGAAAATACCAAATTCACTCTGCCACCCTAAACCACCTGTCATCACTATCTTCTCAGTAAGGCTTTATGAGCAGACGGGCAGAGGCATGTTTTGTGGTGATGGACTGGGAGTAGGAGCCGTTGCTTAAACAAGCTTTACTGTCTGAAGATGTGTCTAAGCACAAACTGTTTATATTCTCTTCGTCTCCTGATAGAAGCCAATTCCAGAGCAATCATAAAGTCTCACTGACCATCTTACACTACGTTTTAAACACAAAACACAAGAAATAATAATCTGGCTGTGACATAATATGACACATAAGTAACTTTACATTACCCTTTGAGGAATGGAATTCATAATTTATGGAATTAAAGCTTTATTTATGTCTAGATTTACAATTATATTCTAATGCTATTGCTGAAAAATAAGAGAAAATACTTATTTCACTATTGATATCCTTTAAACACTCTTACTCTCATGTTCAAAAAAAATTTTTGGCTCCTCACTACTTACAATATCCAGAGCCCTAAACTTGCATTAAAACGTCTGAGCAACCCAAGGCAGTTACTTTTGCCTAATATTTCAGCATTCCCCACATGAGTATCTACCCTAGTCTCTGATTTCCTTCTTCTTACTGTCTCTGGTATTTGTCTTGCCCTTTATATTCCCATAGCTAACACTGCAGCCTATTCCACTATAATCTCACATCTGGATTATTACAACAGCCTACTTAGGTAGTCTCGTCAAAGCTTTTTTCAAACTATACTGCAGGAAACTACCAGATAATTCTTCCTAAAACAGGGTTTTTATCATGTCCCCTGTTCCAAACCCATCAGTGACTCCTAATTCTTAAGGACTGAGTCATTGAGATTTTTCCATATTCCACTCAACAGCAACTTGCCAATTTTCTCTACTGTCCAATTAAACTCCATATAGTTTTTTTTTCCCTTGTCTCTTTCCCCTACAATGTGTATTACACATTCCCGACTTCTTTGTACTGTTCCCTAGTTTATTTTGCTTTTTGTTTTTACATATAGAAATCCTCCACATTTTTCAAGCTCAAGTTTTTGTTTGTTTGTTTGTTTCTCTTTCTTTCTTTATGTACACTTCCAGTGAATACCTTCTTAGCTAGTAGCTTACATTTATGAAGTTTGTCAAATGTAATTATTTTCTGCCCACTTGAAAGACAGTATATATAAAAGGAGTATGGCCTCTGGAATAACAGAAGCCCAGGCTTGAGTTCTAGGTCCAACACTTATCACCCATGAAACAGGACATCCTACATTACTTTTCTGAGCTTCATCTGTCTCATTCATAAAAAAGAACAGTATATTTATAGAGTTAAGTGTGTAGTCTTTTGTTTTCAAGTAAGGTAGTCTTATAGGAAAGAGAAGTAAAGATCGTACACTCTATATTGTACAATATCTAGAATGGTTGACAGTAGATGCACATACTCAGAGTCTTCTGGTCCTGTGACCCATGACCATATAGGATACATAAAGATTTTCCAAGTAAATACATGGAAATAGATGGATAGATTCAAATACAGTGCATATTTCCATATCCTGAACTTCAATCTATGGTCTTCCCTAAATTCATCTATTTAAGAAAGTGACTATAGTTAAGGAATTCATACCTCCTTTTTTGTTTCACAACAGAAAGATTGAATCTTTCTTTTACTCACAACTAATTCTTTAATTCACAACTAATGCTTTACTTTCCTGGTGGTTCAGAGGATAAAGCATCTGCCTGCAATGTGGAAGACCTGGGTTCGATCCCTGGGTCAGGAAGATCCCCTGGAGAAGGAAATGGCAACCCACTCTGGTACTCTTGCCTGGAAAATCCCATGGACAGAGAAGCCCAGTAGGCTACAGTCCATGGAGTCAAAAAGAGTTGGACATGGCTGAGCAACTTCACTTTCACTTTCAATGCTGTTCAAACATCTAGGGAGCTGAAAAAATTCAAAATATTCAAAATATTGGAGTTATGACATCAGTGAAGATGAATAAGTTTGTTGTTCAGTCGCTCAGTCATGTCTGACTCTGCAATGCCAGGCTTCCCTGTCCTTCACCATCTCCTGGAGCTTGTGCAAACTCCTGTCCATTGAGTTGGTGATGCCACCCAACCATCTTGTCCTCTCTCGTTTCCTTCTCCTCCTGCCTTCAATATTTCCCAGCATCAGGGACTCTTCTAAGAGTTGGCTCTTGGCATCAGGTGGCCAAAGTATTGGAGCTTCAGCTTCAGCATCAATTACTCAGGGTTGATTTCCTTTAGGCTTGACTGGTTTGATCTCCTTGCTGTCCAAGGGACTCTCAAGGGCCTTCCTCCAACACCATAGTTCGAAAGCATTAATTCTTCAGTGCTCAGCTTTCTTTATGGTCCAACTCTCACATCCATACATGACTACAGGAAAAACTTTGACTAGACATACCTTTGTCAGCAAAGTGATGTCTCTGCTTTTTAATATGTTGTCTAGGTTTGTCATACCTTTTCTTCCAAGGAGCAAGCATCTTTTAATTTCATGGCTGCAGTCACCATCTGCAATGATTTGAAAGTGAAAGTCACTCAGTTGTGTCAAACTCCTTGCGACCCCATGGACTATATATAGTCCATGGAATTCTCCAGGCCAAAATACTGGAGTGGGTAGCATTTCCCTTCTCCAGGGGATCTTCCCAACTCATGGATCAAACCCAGGTCTCCTGCATTACAGGTGGATTCTTCACCAATTGAGCTATGAGGGAAGCCCCATAGACAGGACAGGACCAGGCTTCCATGTCCTTCACTATCTCCTAGAGCATGCTCACCATCTCCTGGAGCCTAGAATGATTTTAGAGCCCAAGAAAAGAAAGTTTGTCACTGTTTCCATTGTTTGCCCATCTATTTGCCATGAAGTGATGGGATCGGGTGCCATGTTCTTCCTTTTTTGAACGCTGAGTTTTAAGTCAGCTTTTTCCACTCTCCTCTTAACTTTCAACAAGAGGCTCTTTAGTTCTTCTTTGCTTTTTGCTATAAGGGTGGTATCATCTGCATATCTTAGGTTATTTATATTTCTCCCTGCCATCTTGATTCCAGCTTGTGCTTCATCCAGCCTGGCATTTCACATGATGTACTCTGCATATATGTTAAATAAGCAGGGTGACAATAATACAGCCATGATATACTCCTTTACCAATTTGGAACCAATCTGCTGTTTCATGTTCAGTTCTAACTGTTGCTTCTTGACCTGTATACAGGTTTCTCAGAGGAGGCAGGAAAAGTGGTCTGTTATTCTCATCTCCTGAAGAGTTTTCCAGTTTGTTGTGATCCACACAGTCAAAGGCTTTAGAGTAGTCAATGAAGCAGAAGTAGATGTTTTTCCGGATTTCTCTTGCTTTTTCTATGATCCTAAGGATGTTGGCAATTTGATCTCTAGTTTGTCTGCCTTTTCTAAATCCAGCTTGTACATATGGAAGTTCTCAGTTCATGCACTGTTGAAGTGCAGCTTGGAGGATTTTGAGTATGACCTTGCTAGCATGTGAAATAAGTGCAGCCGTGCAGTAGTTTGAACATTCTTTGGCATTGCCCTTCTTCGGGACTAGAATGAAAGCTGACATTTTCAAGTCTTTCTTTGCAGACCAGATGGCTCCAAATTCTTTATAATTAGGAACTCTGAAGTAGACTATAATTTGTGTGTGCAAGCTCAGTTGCTCAGTCAAGACTGACTCTTTGGCAACTCCCATGGAGTGTAGCTCACCAGGCTCCTCTGTCCATGGGATTATCCTGGCAAAATACTGGAGTGGGTTGCCATTTTTTCCTCCATGGGTTATCTTCTCAACCCAGGAATCAAACCCACATCTCTATGGATCCTGCTTTGATGGGTGGGTTCTTTACACTGAGCCACCTGTGAAACCCTAGACTATAATCTAGTTATACACTTATGAATCATTAAAAGTAACTTTTAATGATAAATCAGCATGTCATTTTTGACACGTGACTCAGAAGATGTACAAAGAATTGAATGACATGGTTAAAATAAAATTCCCTCCATTGCACTTTTCTTATTTATGAGTATGTGATTCCTCAGGGCTTAGTCCTATAAAAGTAAGAAATGGGCGGCTAATAAATGTTGAGACGCTTTTTATTTTAATAGAAATGTTCATCCAAGGATACAAAAACAAAACAAACAAATTTTATCAATCTCATTAAGAAATGCATTTAATACAAAATATCTTCATTGTAAATGTTTAATAATTATTTAACGGAATGTGCATTTTATGCTACTTAGATAAATTTTTAGGATAATATCAAGAATTCTAATAATATAAAAATACTTTAAAATGTAAGATATTATGTTTAATAAAATGAAGGGAAAAGCTTAATTTTCAATATCAATGCTTATTATTGTGACAGAAAGGTATAATAGAGAGGTCAGCAAAATCATTCAAGGCTAAAAATACATTACATTATGACAAAACATATTACACTGACAGAAGTCAGCTTCAAAAAGAACTCGTATACACATTTAAAGAATAGATTATAGAGGAAATCAAAACTATGATATCTATTAATGCATTAAACATATGAAATAATGGCGAGATTGTTTTATTTATTTTTTATTAAATTTTATTTTGTTTAACTTTACAATATTGTATTGCTTTTGCCATTCATCAAAATAAATCCGCCACAAGTATATATGTGTTCCCCATCCTGAACCCTCCTCCCTTCTCCCTCCCCCCTCCCCATACCATCCCTCTGGGTCATTACAGTGCACCAGCCCCAGGCATCCGTTATCAGGCATCGTACCTGGACTGGCGACTCGTTTTAGATATGATATTATACATATTTCAATGCTATTGTCCCAAATCATCCCACCCTCTCCCATTCCCAGACTCCAAAAGACTGTTCTATACATCAGTGTCTCTTCTGCTGTCTCTTATTCTTACCATCTTTCTAAATTCCATATATATGCGTTAGTATACTGTATTTGTGTTTTTCTTTCTGGCTTACTTCACTCTGTATAATAGGCTCCAGTTCCATCTACCTCATTAGAACTGATTCAAATGTGTTCTTTTTAATGGCTGAGTAATACTCCATTGTGTATATGTACCACTGCTTTCTTATCCATTCATCTGTGGATGGACATCTAGGTTGCTTCCAAGTTCTGGCTATTGTAAACAGTGCTGCTATGAACACTGGGGTACACGTGTCTCTTTCAGTTCTGGTTTTCTCAGTGTGTATGCCCAGCAGTGGGATTGCTGGATCATAAGGCAGTTCTATTCCCAGTTTTTTGAGAAATCTCCATACTGTTCTCCATAGTGGCTGTACTAGTTTGCATTCCCACCAACAGTGTAAGAGGTTCCCTTTTCTCCACACCCTCTCCAGCATTTATTGCTTGTGGACTTTTGGATCGCAGCCGTTCTGACTGGCGTGAAATGCTACCTCATAGTGGTTTTGATTTGCATTTCTCTGATAATGAGTGATGTTGAGCATCTTTTCATGTGTTTGTTAGCCATCTGTATGTCTTCTTTGGAGAAATGTCTATTTAGTTCTTTGGCCCATTGTTTGATTGGGTCATTTATTTTTCTGGAATTGAGCTGTAGGAGTTGCTTGTATATTTTTGAGATTAGTTGTTTGTCTGTTGGTTCATTTGCTATTATTTTCTCCCATTCTGAAGGCTGTCTTTTCACCTTGCTTATAGTTTCCTTTGTCATGCAGAAGCTTTTAAGTTTAATTAGGTCCCATTTGTTTATTTTTGATTTTATTTCCAATATTCTGGGAGGTGGGTCATAGAGGATCCTGCTGTGATGTATGTCAGAGAGTGTTTTGCTTATGTTTTCCTCTAGGAATTTTATGTTTTCTGGTCTTACATTTAGCTCTTTAATCCATTTTGAGTTTATTTTTGTGTATGGTGTTAGAAAGTGTTTTAGTTTCATTCTTTTATAAGTGTTTGACCAGTTTTCCCAGCACCACTTGTTAAAGAGATTGTCTTTAATCCATTGTATATTCTTGCCTCCTTTGTCAAAGATAAGGTGTCCATAGGAGCGTGGATTTATCTCTGGGCTTTCTATTTTGTTCCATTGATCTATATTTCTGTCTTTGTTCCAGTACCATACTGTCTTGATGACTGTGGCTTTGTAGTAGAGCCTGAAGTCAGGTAGGTTGATTCCTCCAGTTCCATTCTTCTTTCTCTAGATAGCTTTGGCTATTCAAGGTTTTTTGTATTTCCATACAAATTGAGAAATTATTTGTTCTAGCTCTGTGAAGAATACCGTTGGTAGCTTGATGGAGATTGTATTGAATCTATAAATTGCTTTGGGTAGTATATTCATTTTCACTATATTGATTCTACCGATCCATGAACATGGTATATTTCTCCATCTATTAGTGTCCTCTTTGATTTCCTTCACCAGTGTTTTATAGTTTTCTATATATAGGTCTTTAGTTTCTTTAGGTAGATATATTCCTAAGTATTTTATTCTTTTCATTGCAATGGTGAATGGAATTGTTTCCTTAATTTCTCTATTTTTTCATTATTAGTGTACAGGAATGCAAGGGACTTCTGTGTGTTGATTTTATATCCTGCAACTTTACTATATTCATTGATTAGTTCTAGTAATTTTCTGGTGGAGTCTTTCGGTTTTCTACATAGAGGATCATGTCATCTGCAAACAGTGAGAGTTTTAATTCTTCTTTTCCAATTTGGATTCCTTTTATTTCTTTTTCTGCTCTGATTGCTGTGGCCAAAACTTCCAAAACTATGTTGAATAGTAATGGTGAAAGTGGGCATCCTTGTCTTGTTCCTGACTTTAGAGGAAATGCTTTCAATTTTTCACCATTGAGGATAATGTTTGCTGTGGGTTTGTCATATATAGCTTTTATTATGTTGAGGTATGTTCCTTCTATTCCTGCTTTCTGGAGAGTTTTTATCATAAATGGATGTTGAACTTTGTCAAAGGCTTTCTCTGCATCTATATAGATAATCATATGGTCTTTATTCTTCAGTTTGTTAATGTGGTGTATTACGTTGATTGATTTGCGGATATTGAAGAATCCTTACATTCCTGGGATAAAGCCCACTTGGTCATGGTTTATGATCTTTTTAATGTGTTGTTGGATTCTGATTGCTAGAATTGTGTTAAGGATTTTTGCATCTATGTTCATCAGTGATTTGGCAATACGGAGTTCATGATCTGAGCCACAGTCAGCTCCTGGTCTTGTTTTTGCTGATTTTATAGAGCTTCTCCATTTTTGGCTGCAAAGAATATAATTGATCTGATTTCGGTGTTGACCATCTGGTGATGTCGATGTATAGAGTCTTCTCTTGTGTTGTTGGAAGAGGGTATTTGCTATGTCAGTGCATTTTCTTGGCAAAACTCTATTAGTCTTTGCCCTGCTTCATTCCGTATTCCAAGGCCAAATTTGCCTGTTATCCCAGGTGTTTCTTGACTTCCTACTTTTGCATTCCAGTCCCCTATAATGAAAAGGACATCTTTTTTGGGTGTTAGTTCTAAAAGGTCTTGTAGGTCTTCATAGACCTGTTCAACTTCAGCTTCTTCAGCGTTACTGGTTGGGGCATAGACTTGGATTACTGTGACATTGAATGATTTGCCTTGGAAACGAACAGAGATCATTCTGTCATTTTTGAGATTACATCCAAGTACTGCATTTCGGACTCTTTTGTTGACCATGATGGCCACTCCATTTCTTCTGAGGGATTCCTGCCCACAGTAGTAGATATAATGGTCATCTGAGTTAAATTCACCCATTCCAGTCCATTTTAGTTCACTAATTCCTAGAATGTCGACATTCACTCTTGCCATCTCTTATTTGACCACTTCCAATTTGTCTTGATTCATGGACCTGACATTCCAGATTCCTATGCAATATTGCTCTTTACAGCATCAGACTTTGCTTCTATCACCGGACACATCCACAGCTGGGTATTCTTTTTGCTTTGGCTCCATCCCTTCATTCTTTCTGGAGTTATTTCTCCACTGATCTCCAGTAGCATATTGGGCCCCTACTGACCTGGGGAGTTTCTCTTTCAGTATCCTATCATTTGGCTTTTTCATACTGTTCATGGGGTTGTCAAGGCAAGAATACTGAAGTGGTTTGCCATTCCCTTCTCCAGCGGACCACACCCTGTCAGATCTCTCCACCATGACCCGCCCATCCCCGGTTGCCCCACAGGCATGGCTTAATTTCGTTGAGTTAGACAAGGGTGTGGTCCTGGTATGATTAGATTGACTAGTTTTCTGTGAGTATGGTTTCAGTGTATTTGCCCTCTGATACCCTCTTGCAAGACCTACCATCTTACTTGGGTTTCTCTTACCTTGGGTGTGGGGTATCCCTTCCCGGCTGTTCCAGCAAAGCACACCCATCGCACCTTACCTTGAACGAGGGGTCTCTCCTCACCACCGCCCTTCTTGATCTTGGAGGAGGGGTATCTCCTCACTGCTGCCCTTCCTGACCTCAGTCGTGGGGTAGCTCTTCTCGGCCGTGTTTAGTGCGCTGGTCCTCACTGCCGTCCTTCCTCCGTCGTGGGGTAGCTCCTCTCGGCCACGCTCTTAGTGTGCCGCGCAGCCAGCGGGGCGCTCTTAGTGCGCTGGTTGTGGGAAGGCGGGACGCTCTTAGTGCACCGGTCGCGGGAAGGTGGGGCGCTCTTTGAACTCCTTATTGCCAAATTCAGACTGAAATAGAAGGAAGTAGGGAAAACCACTAGACCATTCAGGTATGACCTAAATCAAATCCCTTATGATTATACAGTGGAAGTGAGAAATAGATTTAAGGACCTAGATCTGATAGATAGAGTGCCTGATGAACTATGGTCTGAGGTTCGTGACATTGTACAGGAGACAGGGATCAAGACCATCCCCATGGAAAAGAAATGCAAAAAAGCAAAATGGCTGTCTGGGGAGGCCTTACAAATAGCTGTGAAAAGAAGAGAAGCGAAAAGCAAAGGAGAAAAGGAAAGATATAAATATCTGAATGCAGAGTTCCAAAGAATAGCAAGAAGAGATAAGAAAGCCTTCTTCAACGATCAATGCAAAGAAATAGAGGAAAACAACAGAATGGGAAAGACTAGGGATCTCTTCAAGAAAATCAGAGATACCAAAGGAACATTTCATGCAAAGATGGGCTTGATAAAGGACAGAAATGGTATGGACCTAATGGAAGCAGAAGATATTAAGAAGAGGTGGCAAGAATACACAGAAGAACTGTACAAAAAAGATCTTCACGACCCAGATAATCATGATGGTGTGATCACTGACCTAGAGCCAGACATCCTGGAATGTGAAGTCAAGTGGGCCTTAGAAAGCATCACTACGAACAAAGCTAGTGGAGGTGATGGCATTCCAGTGGAGCTATTCCAAATCCTGAAAGAAGATGCTGTGAAAGTGCTACACTCAATATGCCAGCAAATCTGGAAAACTCAGCAGTGGCCACAAGATTGGAAAAGGTCAGTTTTCATCCCAATCCCAAAGAAAGGCAATGCCAAAGAATGCTCAAACTACCGCACAATTGCGCTCATTTCACACACTAGTAAAGTAATGCTCAAAATTGTCCAAGCCAGGCTTCAGCAATATGTGAACCGTGAACTTCCTGATGTTCAAGCTGGATTTAGAAAAGGCACAGGAACCAGAGATCAAATTGCCAACATCCGCTGGATCATGGAAAAAGCAAGAGAGTTCCAGAAAAACATCTATTTCTGCTTTATTGACTATGCCAAAGCCTTTGACTGTGTAGATCACAATAAACTGTGGAAAATTCTGAAAGAGATGGGAATACCAGACCACCTGATCTGCCTCTTGAGAAATCTGTATGCAGGTCAGGAAGCAACAGTTAGAACTGGACATGGAACGACAGACTGGTTTCAAGTAGGAAAAGGAGTACGTCAAGGCTGTATATTGTCACCACGTTTATTTAACTTATATGCAGAGTACATCATGAGAAATGCTGGACTGGAAGAAACACAAATTGGAATCAAGATTGCTGGGAGAAATATCAATAACCTCAGATATGCAGATGACACCACCCTTATGGCAAAAAGTGAAGAGGGGCTAAAAAGCCTCTTGATGAGAGTGAAAGTGGAGAGTGAAAAGGTTGGCTTAAAGCTCAACATTCAGAAAACGAAGATCATGGCATCTGGTCCCTTCACTACATGGGAAATAGATGGGGAAACAGTGGAAACAGTGTCAGACTGTATTTTTCTGGGCTCCAAAATCACTGCAGATGGTGACTGCAGCCATGAAATTAAAAGACGCTTACTCCTTGGAAGGAAAGTTATGACCAACCTAGATAGCATATTCAAAAGCAGAGACATCACTTTGCCAACAAAGGTTCGCCTAGTCAAGGCTATGGTCTTTCCTGTGGTCATGTATGGATGTGAGAGCTGGACTGTGAAGAAGGCTGAGCGCCGAAGAATTGATGCTTTTGAACTGTGGTGTTGGAGAAGACTCTTGAGAGTCCCTTGGACTGCAAGGAGATCCAACCGGTCCATTCTAAAGGAGATCAATCCTGGGATTTCTTTGGAAGGCATGATGCTAAAGCTGAAACTCCAGTATTTTGGCCACTCATGCGAAGAGTTGACTCATTGGAGAAGACTCTGATGCTGGGAGGGATTGAGGGCAGGAGGAGAAGGGGACGACAGAGGATGAGATGGCTGGATGGCATCACTGACTCGATGAATGCGAGTCTGAGTGACCTCTGGGAGCTGGTGTTGTACAGGGAGGCCTGGCGTGTTGCAGTTCATGGGGTCGCAAAGAGTCAGACACAACTGAGCGACTGATCTGATCATCAGTGATATTGGCCTGTAGTTTTCTTTTTTTTAGCATCTTTTTCAGGTTTTCTTATTAGGGTGATGGTGGCCTCATAGAATGAGTTTGGAAGTTTGCCTTCCTCTGCAATTTTCTGGAACAGTCTGAGTAGGATAGGTGTTAGCTCTTCTCTAAATTTTTGGTAGAATTCAGCTGTGAAGCTGTCTGGACCTGGGCTTTCGTTTGTTGGAAGATTTCTGATTACAGTTTCAATTTCCATGCTTGTGATGGGTCTGTTAAGATTTTCTATTTCTTCCTGATCCAGTTTTGGAAAGTTGTACTTTTCTAAGAATTTGTCCATTTCTTCCACGTTGTCCATTTTATTGCCATATAATTGCTCATAGGAGTCTCTCATGATCCTTTGTATTTCTGTGTTGTCTGTTGTGATCTCTCCGTTTTCATTTCTAATTTTATTGATTTGATTTTTCTCCCTTTGTTTCTTGATGAGTCTGGCTAATGGTTTGTCAATTTAGGAACCAGCTTTTGGCTTTGTTGATTTTTGCTATGGTCTCTTTTTTTTTCTTTTGCATTTATTTCTGCCCTAATTTTTAAGATTTCTTTCCTTCTACTAACCTTGGGGTGCTTCATTTCTTCCTTTTCTAGTTGCTTTAGGTGTAGAGTTAGGTTATTATTTGGCTTTTTTCTTATTTCTTGAGGTATGCCTGTATTGCTATGAACTTTTCCCTTAGGACTGCTTTTACAGTGTCCCACAGGTTTTGGGTTGTTGTGTTTTCATTTTCATTCGTTTCTATGCAGATTTTGATTTCTTTTTTTATTTCTTCTGTGATTTGTTGGTTATTCAGGAGCGTGTTGTTCAGCCTCCATATGTTGGAATTTTTAATAGTTTTCCTCCTGTTATTGAGATCTAATCTTACTGCATTGTGGTCAGAAAAGATGCTTGGAATGATTTCAATTTTTCTGAACTTACCAAGGCTAGGTTTATGGCCCAGGATGTGGTCTATCCTGGAGAAGGTTCCGTGTGCACTTGAGAAAAAGGTGAAATTCATTGTTTTTGGATGAAATGTCCTATAGATATCAATTAGGTCTAATTGGTCTATTGTACCGTTTAAAGTTTGTGTTTCCTTGTTAATTTTCTGTTTAGTTGATCTATCCATTGGTGTAAGTGGGGTATTAAAGTCTCCCACTATTATTGTGTTATTGTTGATTTCTCCTTTCATACTTTTTAGTATTTGTCTTACATATTGCGGTGCTCCTAAGTTGGGTGCATATATATTTATAATTGTTATATCTTCTTCTTGGATTGATCCTTTGATCATTATGTAGTGACCTTCTTTGTCTCTTTTCACAGCCTTTGTTTTAAAGTCTGTTTTATCTGATATGAGTATTGCTAGTCCTGCTTTCTTTTGTTCCCTATTTGCATGGAAAATCTTTTTCTAGCCCTTCACTTTCAGTCTGTCTGTGTCCCCTCTTTTGAGGTGGGTCTCTTGTAGACAACATATGTAGGGGTCTTGTTTTTGTATCCATTCGGCCAGTTTCTGTCTTTTGGATGGGGCATTTAATCCATTTACATTTAAGGTAATTATTGATAAGTATGATCCCGTTGCCATTTGCTTTATTGTTTTGGGTTCGAATTTATACACCCTTTTTGTGTTTCCTGTCTAGAGAATGTCCTTTAGTATCTGTTGGAGAGCTGGTTTGGTGGTGCTAAATTCTCTCAGCTTTTGCTTGTCTGTAAAGCTTTTGATTTTTCCTTCATATTTGAATGATATCTTTGCTGGTACAATAATCTGGGCTGTAGGTTATTTTCTTTCATCACTTTAAGTATGTCTTGCCATTCCCTCCTGGCTTGGAGAGTTTCTATTGAAAGATCAGCTGTTATCCTTATGGGAATTCCCTTGTGTGTTATTTGTTGTTTTTCTCTTGCTGCTTTTACTATTTGTTCTTTGTGTTTGATCTTTGTTAATTTGATTAATATGTGTCTTGGGGTGTTTCGCCTTGGGTTTATTCTGTTTGGGACTTTCTGGGTTTCTTGGACTTGAGTGATTATTTCCTTCCCCATTTTAGGGAAGTTGTCAACTATTATCTCCTCTAGTATTTTCTCATGGTCTTTCTTTTTGTCTTCTTCTTCTGGGAGTCCTATGATTCGAATGTTGTAACGTTTAATATTGTCCTGGAGGTCTCTGAGATTGTCCTCATTTCTTTTAATTCTTTTTTGTTTTTTTCTCCTCTGATTCATTTATTTCTACCATTCTATCTTCTAATTCACTAATTCTATCTTCTGCCTCTGTTATTCTACTATTTGTTGCCTCCAGAGTGTTTTGGATCTCATTTATTGCATTATTCATTATATATTGACTATTTTTTATTTCTTCTAGGTCCTTGTTAAACCTTTCTTGCATCTTCTCAATGCTTTTCTCCAGGCTATTTATCTGTGATTCCATTTTGATTTCCAGATTTTGGATTAATTTCACTATCATCATTCAGAATTCTTTATCAGGTAGATTTCGCTATTTCTTCCTCTTTTGTTTGGTTTGGTGGACATTTATCCTGTTCCTTTACCTGCTGGGAATTCTTCTGTCTCTTCATCTTGTTTAAATTGCTGAGTTTGGGGGTGTCCTTACTGTATTCTGGCAGTTTGTGGAGTTCTCTTTATTGTGGCGTTTCCTCACTGTGTGTGGGTTTGTACAGGTGGCTTGTCAAGATTTCTTGTTTATGGAAGCTTGTGTCGGTGTTCTGGTGGATGGAGCTGGATTTCTTCTCTCTGGGGTGCAGTGGAGTGTCTAGTAATGAGTTATGAGATGTCTATGATTTTGGGGTCACTTTGGGTATCCTGTATATTGGAGCTCAGGGCTGTGTTCCTGTGTTTCTGGAGAATTTGCTTGGTATGTCTTGCCGTGGAACTTGCTGGCCCTTTTGTGATGCTTGGTTCAGTGTAGGTATGGAGGCATTTGATGAGCTCCTGTCAATTAATGTTCCGTGGGATCAGGGTTTGGGCTTAAGCCTCCTGCTTCCAGTTATCGGTCTTATTTTTACAGTAGCCTCAAAACTTCTCCTTCTATACTCCACAACTGGACTGCTCAGAGATGTTCACGGAGTTATACAGAGAAGAGAAGAGGGAGGAAGGAGACAGAGGTAGTCAGGAGGATAAAAGGAGGGAATGAAAAGGAGAGAGACAGATTCAGTCAGTAATCAGTTCCCTAAGTGTTTTCCTTTATTTGGAACACTCAGAAACTCACAGAGTTGGATAGAGTAGAGTGGGGTTAGGGAGGAGACACAGGCGAACTGGTGGAGAAAAAGGAGAGTCCGGAGGTGGAGAGAACAGTCAAGCCAGTAATCTCGCTCCCTAGTAAAAAGTGGGTACTGAAGATTAGGTTCTTAAAGGTACAGAATTGGTAACAAATACCTAAAAGCAAAAATTAAAAATCTAGAGTAGAGTTTGGAGATTCAAAAATACAGTGTTAAAGAAAAGAAGAAGGAAAAGAAAGAGAGAAAAAGAAAAAAAAAAAAAAAAAAGTCACAAAAGTTATAAAGAAAATATAGGTACAAAATGATAACCAATATTAAAAAGCAAAAGTTAAAAATCTAGAGTAGAGTTTGGAGTTTCAATAATACAATGTTAAAGAAAAGAAGAAGAAAAAGAAAGAAGAAAAAAAGAGAAAAAGAAAGAAATAAAATAAAAACAAAACCAAAAACAAACAAAGTCACAAAAATTATAAAGAAGATAAAGGCACAAATGATTACATATACCAGAAAGCATAAATTGAAGATCTAGATTAGAGTTTGGAGTTTCAGGAATACAATGTCAAAGAAAAGATGAAGAGATAGAAGAGGGAGGAAAAAACAAACAAAAAAAAGTCACAAAAGTTATAAAAAAAAATGAATAGGTAAAAAATTGATAGCAATTACCAATAAGCTAAACTTATGAATCTAGGGCAGAGTTTGGAGTTTCAAAAATACAATGTTAAAGAAAAGAAAAAAAGAAAGAAAGAAAGAAAAGAAAAAAAGAATAAGGGTCGCAAAAGTTATAAAAAATATATATGTAAAGTTTTTTTTCTCTTTTAAAAAGAAGGGTCTTTTATTTATTTATTTATTTATTTTTATTTATTTATTTACAAAGTAATAATAGATTCTAAAAGTGGACATTAAAGGAGTCAGATCAGATCAGATCAGTTGCTCAGTCGTGTCCGACTCTTTGCGACCCCATGAACCGCAGCACGCCAGGCCTCCCTGTCCATCACCAACTCTGGGAGGTCACTCAGACTCACATCCATCGAGTCAGTGATGCCATCCAGCCATCTCATCCTCTGTCGTCCCCTTCTCCTCCTGCCCTCAATCCCTCCCAGCATCAGAGTCTTCTCCAATGAGTCAACTCTTCGCATGAGGTGGCCAAAATACTGGAGTTTCAGCTTTAGCATCATTCCTTCTAAAGAAATTCCAGGATTGATCTCCTTCAGAATGGACTGGTTGGATCTTCTTGCAGTCCAAGGGACTCTCAAGAGTCTTCTCCAACACCACAGTTCAAAAGCATCAATTCTTCGGCACTCAGCCTTCTTCACAGTCCAGCTCTCACATCCATACATGACCATAGGAAAGACCATAGCCTTGACTAGGCTAACCTTTGTTGGTAAAGTAATGTCTCTGCTTTTGAATATGCTATCTAGGTTGGTCATAACTTTCCTTCCAAGGAGTAAGCCTCTTTTAATTTCATGGCTGCAGTTACCATCTGCAGTGATTTTGGAGCCCAGAAAAACAATGTCTGACACTGTTTCCACTGTTTCCCCATCTATTTGGAGTACTACAGGATAAAAATTTTTTTTTTAATTTTTTTTAATTAAAAAATAAATAAAAAATTTAAAAAAAGAAAGAAAGAAAAAATGATGGTAAAAATAGTAACAACATATATAAGACTTTTTCTGTTATTGTTGTGGGTATTGTGGGTTCAGTTCATTTTCGGCTAGTTCCTTGTTCCGGCTTAAATTTCTCAAGATCTATAGGCCCCTTTCTCTGTAGTTGGTACTAACCACGGGATTTTAGTTTATTGCCTGTCGCTTCCACGGCGGTTCCCTCTGTTATAGCTGCTTCTGTTTGCTGGTCTCTTCAGTGTCTGATTTCCGCCCTGATACAATGGGGGTGGTGGTGGACACTTTTTTTGGGGGAGGGGTGGCTCACTTGTTCAGTCGTGCTGCGGGGAGGGAGGGACGCTGCAAATAAATACCACTGGCGTGTGCTCGCGGTGCCTCAGCCACACTGGGCCTGCCCCCACTCATGGCGCGTGTAGCCTCCCTGCCCACTCTGCTCAGGCTCTCTGTTTCCCCGCCGGAACCATCCGCGACCAGCCCTGGGCTGGCTTGCCCCTCCCAGGTCTAAGCCGCTCAAGTTCAGGCACTCGGGTAGTCCTTAGAGGCCCAGGCTCGGTTGGACCTGCGTTTTGTGCCCTTCACAGATTCAGCAGCGCAGGTAATGAGGTGTTTAGCAGGCGTGGCTTCTGTGACTTATCGCCTTCCCGCCACTTGGTTTTCTAAGTGTGCAACCGGCGCATTATCTTAGGCGGATGTTAGCCGACCAGAGCCCCAAGAAGTCTTAATTAGCAAAGAAGCTTGCTTACAGTTTTGTGGACAATGTCTGTCTGGGGCTGCAATTGCCTCCCTCCGGCTCTGGCTGCCTGTCACTGGAGGAGGATGGACTGCAGCCGGCTATCTCTGTACAGTCCTTTGTTCTGTGCGCGGGCCTGGCAGGGTCTTGGGTTAGGGCTGGTTTTTCGTGTGGTAGGTATCCCACAGTCTGGTTTGCTAGCCCAAATTATTTCACTCAGGTAGCGCTGGGATATTCAGGCCGATGCAGCCTGTGAAACAGCCCGCGCAGCGCCTCCCTGCCCAGCCCCTGCTTGCTAATGGCGGATGCAGGCGTTTTTGCTGCTTCTCTGCTGGGGAAGTTATCGTAGGGCTCGAAGTCTGTGGGTTTTAATTGTTTATTTATTTTCTCCCTGTTATGTTGGCCTCTGTGCTTCCCAGGCTCGGCACAGACTCGGCAGTGAGAATGTTTCCTGGTGTTTGGAAACTTTTCTTTTTTTTTAAGACTCCCTTCCCCAGACAGAGGTCCGTACCACCCTCTTTGTCTCTTTTGTGTCTTTTATATTTTTTCCTACCTCCTTTAGAAGGCAATGAGTTGTTTTTCTGGGTGTCTGATGTCCTCTGCCAGCATTCTGAAGTTGTTTTGTGGAATTTACTCGGCGTTTAGATGTTCTATTGATGAATTTGTGGAGGAGAAAGTGTTCTCCCTGTCCTATTCCTCTGCCATCTTAGCTCCTCCTAGCAACTTATTTTTGAGTTAAGAGCTACCTGTTTTGTGGAGATCTAATGATTTACTTTTGTCTTTCTGAGCTCTACCGGGGAGACTGTTTTAATGCCAATTTTCCCCATATATTATAAATCCTATGTCTTAAAAAATAATCAAATATTTGATAAAATATTTACACAAACTTGAAAATTGCAATGTATATATGTATTAAATTCTTATTTATTTTAATGTTTTAAGAATTGGAGTATAGCTAATTTACAGTGTTGTGTTAGTTTCAAGTATACAGCAAAGTGATTCTGTCTCACTATAGGTTATTACAAGATATTGACTAAAGTTCCCCATGCTATACAGTATGTCCTTCTTGCTTATCCATGTTCTATACAGTGTGTGTGTACATGCATGCTAAGTTGCTACAGTTGTGTCTGACTCTTGGCAGCCCTATGAACTATAGTCTGCCAGGCTCCACTGCCCATGCGAATCTCCAGGCAAAAATACTGGAGTGAGTATCCTTTCCTTCCCCAGGGTTTTCTCTCTAGAAGCACTTTCTGATGCATGGTGTAGGAAGGGGAATCCTAGCTATATAATGGTAGCCTATCTGAAGAGGCAAAGATAAAACTTCAGAGAGGTGAAGGCAATGAAAACTGGAAAGTGGCGTTTAAGGGAAAAAAGTGAAAGTGAAAGTTGCTCAGTCGTGTCTGACTCTTTGTGACCCCATGGACTGTGTAGCCTGCTAGGCTCCTCTGCCCATGGAATTCTCCAGGCCAGAACACTAGAGTGGGTAGCTGTTCCCTTCTCCGGGGGATCTTCCCAACCCAGGAATTGAACCCAGGTCTCCCACATTGCAGGCAGATTCTTTACCATCTGTGCCACCAGGGAAGACTGGAGTTTAAGAAAGAGGGAACTATACAAAGAAAAAGTCCCAGAAATCTGCATAGAATATTCTTGATTCTGATGCTGAATTCTAAGGTCCAAGCAGATAGGAAAAATCTCCACTGGTGTAGGAAGAGAGAAAGCTGAGACAATAACATAAAAAGTATTTTGAGCTTGCACAAGGCTAGGAGACTTGAGTTTTGGCCAGCCAATATTGAGAGATTATATGAATATTCAACACAATCTAAAGACAGCAGAAGAACATATTTGCAGGACTTTTAAACATCCCTAGAGTAAAACTACTCTAAACTTGCACTAATAAAACTTAAAAGCAAGCCACAAAAGAAGTAAGCCTATATGCCAGACCAGAGTTGCATGTGTTTGTTTTGTGACACCATATTCACTGTAGCTCGCCAGGTTCCTTTGTCCATAAGATTTCCCAGGCAAGAATACTGGAGTGGGTTGCCATTTCCTTCTCCAGGGGATCTTCCTAACTAAGGGCTCAAACCTGTGTATCCTGCATTGGCAGGCAGATTCTTTACCATTGAGCCACCAGGGAAGCCTAACCAGAGTCATTTGAATAGAATTTCTGAAGACCTATAGTACTCAACAGTATAAAACTTAGAAGTGCCTGCTGCTGCTGCTGCTAAGTCGCTACAGTCGTGTCCAACTCTGAGTGAACCCATAGACGGCAGCCTAATATCCCATAAAAATGAGGAGACATGTGAAGAAACAGGAAATTATTACCCATAGCCAGTAATAGAAACAAACTCCAAAATAACAGAAAAGATGAAATAACAGATAATGATTTTAAAAGAATTATCAGAAACATCTTCAAGTATTTAAAGGAAACCATAAACATATGAGAAAATAAATATAAGGTATAGAAAAGAAAGTAAAAACTACTTTAAAAATACAACGTATGAGTTAAAAATGTTCCTGGATGAGATTACCAGAAGATTCAGTTCAGTTCAGTTCAGTTCAGTCGCTCAGTTGTGTCCAACTCTTTGCGACCCCATCAATCGCAGCACACCAGGCCTCCCTGTCCATCACCAACTCCCAGAGGTCACTCAGACTCACATCCATCGGGTCAGTGATGCCATCCAGCCATCTCATCCTCTGTCGTCCCCTTCTGCTCTTGCCCCCAATCCCTCTCAGCATCAGAGTCTTTTCCAATGAGTCAACTCTTTGCATGAGATGGCCAAAGTACTGGAGTTTCAGCTTTAGCATCAGTCCTTCCAAAGAAATCCAGGGCTGATCTCCTTCAGAATGGAATGGTTGGATCTCCTTGCAGTCCAAGGGACTCTCAAGAGTCGTCTCCAACACCACAGTTCAAAAGCATCAATTCTTCGGTGCTCAGCCTTCTTCACAGTCCAACTCTCACATCCATACATGAACACAGGAAAAACGATAGCGTTGACTAGACAAACCTTTGTTGGCAAAGAAATATCTCTGCTTTTGAATATGCTATCTAGGTTGGTCATAACTTTCTTTCCAAGGAGTAAGCGTCCTTTAATTTCATGGCTGCAGTCACCAGAGTATTAGACACCACAAAAGAAAAGATCAGTAAGTATGCAGATACAACGATTGAAACTACAAAAAAAAAATACTGTTATGTCCAGATAGGAAAAGGACTGAAAGAAGTATAGAACACTCAGGGATTTATGAGGTACTATCAGATAATCATGGTGGTGTGATCACTGACCTAGAGCCAGACATCTTGAAGTGAAGTCAAATGGCCTTAGAAAGCATCACTAGAACAAAGCTAGTGGAGGTGATGGAATCCAGTGGAGCCCCCTGGATGATGCGGAGGCCAACAATAGACTCAGATGGACTTGGAAAAGGTCAGTTCATCCAATCCCAAGAAGTGCTCAAAAACAACACTATGCTCATTCGCAGGCTTCACAGTGACCGTGAACTCCTGATGTTCGCTGTTAGGGAGGAAGGATCAACAAATCCGCTATCAGGCAGAGAGAAAATCTTTATTGACACCTACTGTGATCACAAACATAACTGGACTTCTCCTTTGAGGTCCCTGGTCAAAAAGATGGTTCAAGTCAGCGATTCTAATGCGGACATCATGGCAGAAACACAAGTGAATCAAGATTGGGAAAATATGAGATACAACCCTTATGGCAGAAAGTGAGAGGGGCTAAAAGCCCTTGATGAGTGAAAGTGGAGAGTGAAAGGTTGGCAAGCTCAACATTCAGATCATGGCATCTGTCCATCACTCATGGGAAATAGATGGGGAAACAGTGGAAAAGTTCAACTTTGTTTCTGTCAATACTCAGTGGTGACTGCAGCCATGAAATAGACGCTTGCTCCTTGGAGGAAAGTTATGACAACCTAGATAGCATATTCAAAAGCAGAGACATTACTTTACAAAAAGGTTCGCCTGTCAGGCTTGGTCTTTCCTGTGGTCATGTTGGATGTGAGAGCTGGACTGTGAAGAGGCGGCGCCGAAGAATTGATGCTTTTGAACTGTGGTGTTGGAGGACTCTGGGTCCTTGGACTGCAGAAGATCCAACAGTCCATTCTGAGGGATCATCCTGGAATTTCTTTAGAGGATGATGCTAAGCTGAAACTCAGTTTTGCCATCTCATGCGAGGTTGACTCATTGGAGAAGACTCTGATGCTGGGAGGGATTGAGGGCAGGAGGAGAAGGGGACGACAGAGGATGAGATGGCTGGATGGCATCACTGACTTGATGGATGCGAGTCTGAGTGACCTCCGGGAGCTGGTGAGGACAGGGAGGCCTGGCGTCTGCGGTTCATGGGGTCGCAAAGAGTCGGACACGACTGAGCGACTGATCTGATCTGATCTGATCAGAAGTGGTCAAACAAGAGATGGCAAGAGTGAATGTCGACATTTTAGGAATTAGAGAACTAAAATGGACTGGAATAGGTGAATTTAACTCAGATGACCATTATATCTACTACTGTGGGCAGGAATCTCTCAGAAGAAATGGAGTGGCCATCATGGTCAACAAAAGAGTCCAAAGTGCAGTACTTGGATGCAATCTCAAAAATGACAGAATGATCTCTGTTCGCTTCCAAGGCAAACCATTCAATGTCACAGTAATCCAAGTCTATGCCCCAACCAGTAATGCTAAAGAAGCTGAAGTTGAACAGTTCTATGAAGACCTACAAGACCTTTTAGAACTAACACCCAAAAAAGATGTCCTTTTCATTATAGGGGACTGGAATGCAAAAGTAGGAAGTCAAGAAACACCTGGAGTAACAGGCAAATTTGGCCTTGGAATATGGAATGAAGCAGGGCAAAGACTAATAGAGTTTTGCCAAGAAAATGCACTGATCATAGCAAATACCCTCTTCCAACAACACAAGAGAAGACGTTATACATGGACATCACCAGATGGTCAACACTGAAATCAGATCGATTATATTCTTTGCAGCCAAAAATGGAGAAGCTCTATACAATCAGCAAAAACAAGACCAGGAGCTGACTGTGGCTCAGACCATGAACTCCTTATTGCCAAATTCAGACTGAAATTGAAGAAAGTAGGGAAAACCACTAGACCATTCAGGTATGACCTAAATCAAATCCCTTATGATTATACAGTGGAAGTGAGAAATAGATTTAAGGACCTAGATCTGATAGATAGAGTGCCTGATGAACTATGGAATGAGGTTCGTGACATTGTACAGGAGACAGGGATCAAGACCATCCCCATGGAAAAGAAATGCAAAAAAGCAGAATGGCTGTCTGGGGAGGCCTTACAAATAGCTACGAAAAGAAGAGAAGTGAAAAGCAAAGGAGAAAAAGAAAGATATAAACATGTGAATGCAGAGTTCCAAAGAAGAGCAAGAAGAGATAAGAAAGCCTTCTTCAACGATCAATGCAAAGAAATAGAGGAAAACAACAGAATGGGAAAGACTAGGGATCTCTTCAAGAAAATCAGAGATACCAAAGGAACATTTCATGCAAAGATGGGCTTGATAAAGGACAGAAATGGTATGGACCTAACAGAAGCAGAAGATATTAAGAAGAGGTGGCAAGAATACACAGAAGAACTGTACAAAAAAGATCTTCATGACCCAGATAATCATGATGGTGTGATCACTGATCTAGAGCCAGACATCCTGGAATGTGAAGTCAAGTGGGCCTTAGAGAGCATCACTACGAACAAAGCTAGTGGAGGTGATGGAATTCCAGTGGAGCTATTCCAAATCCTGAAAGATGATGCTGTGAAAGTGCTGCACTCAATATGTCAGCAAATCTGGAAAACGCAGCAGTGGCCACAAGATTGGAAAAGGTCAGTTTTCACCCCAATCCCAAAGAAAGGCAATGCCAAAGAATGCTCAAACTACCGCACAATTGTGCTCATCTCACACGCGAGTAAAGTCATGCTCAAAATTCTCCAAGCCAGGCTTCAGCAATATGTGAACCGTGAACTTCCTGATGTTCAAGCTGGTTTTAGAAAAGGCAGAGGAACCAGAGATTAAATTGCCAACATCCACTGGATCATGGAAAAAGCAAGAGAGTTCCAGAAAAACATCTATTTCTGATTTATTGACTATGCCAAAGCCTTTGACTGTGTAGATCACAATAAACTGTGGAAAATTCTGAAAGAGATGGGAATACCAGACCACCTGATCTGCCTCTTGAGAAATCTGTATGCAGGTCAGGAAGCAACAGTTAGAACTGGTCATGGAACAACAGACTGGTTCCAAATAGGAAAAGGAGTATGTCAAGGCCGTATATTGTCACCATGTTTATTTAACTTATATGCAGAGTACATCATGAGAAATGCTGGACTGGAATAAACACAAGTTGGAATCAAGATTTCTGGGAGAAATATCAATAACCTCAGATATGCAGATGATACCACCCTTATGGCAGAAAGTGAAGAGGAACTAAAAAGCCTCTTGATGAAAGTGAAAGTGGAGAGTGAAAAGGCTGGCTTAAAGCTCAACATTCAGAAAACGAAGATCATGGCATCTGGTCCCTTCACTACATGGGAAATAGATGGGGAAACAGTGGAAACAGTGTCAGACTTTATTTTTCTGGGCTCCAAAATCACTGCAGATGGTGACTGCAGCCATGAAATTAAAAGACGCTTACTCCTTGGAAGGAAAGTTATGACCAACCTAGATAGCATATTCAAAAGCAGAGACATCACTTTGCCAACAAAGGTTCGCCTAGTCAAGGCTATGGTCTTTCCTATGGTCATGTATGGATGTGAGAGCTGGACTGTGAAGAAGGCTGAGCGCTGGAGAATTGATGCTTTTGAACTGTGGTGTTGGAGAAGACTCTTGAGAGTTCCTTGGACTGCAAGGAGATTCAACCAGTCCATTCTGAAGGAGATCAGCCCTGGGATTTCTTTGGAAGGAATGATGCTAAAGCTGAAACTCCAGTATTTTGGCCACCTCATGCGAAGAGTTGACTCATTGGAGAAGACTCTGATGCTGGGAGGGATTGGGGGCAGGAGGAGAAGGGGACGACAGAGGATGAGATGGCTGGATGGCATCACTGACTCGATGGATGTGAGTCTGAGTGACCTCCGGGAGTTGGTGATGGACAGGGAGGCCTGGCGTGCTGCAGTTCATGGGGTTGCAAAGAGTCGGACACGACTGAGCGACTGATCTGATCTGATCAGTGTAATCTGAGTCCCAGAAGTGAGAAATGTAAGAAAGATTGAAAGAAATAACTACCATTTTCCAAGATTAGTGAAAAAAAGAAAAAAAAAAAAAAAAACCTCCACTAACACATGAAGATAAATAAACCATAAAGAGGAAGACATACACAAAGTCATACTCTGACATTTTTCTACTGTTGCTTTTACAAAGTATCACAAACTTCGTGGCTCAGAACAATACAAATGTACTCTCTTAAAATCGTGTATATGAAAAATCTAACACACACTTACCTTGGTAAAAATTAAGGTGTCAGCAGGCTGAATTTCTTTCTGAAAACGCTACAGAAGAATTTTTTTTGTTGCCCTTTCCATCTTTGAGAGGCAACTCATATTTCTTGACTTATGGCCCCTTTTTTTCAGGCATATTAACGCAGTAAGTATCTTCCTATAAATTTCTTTTATAATCATGTCTTCCCATAATTCTCTAGTCTCTCTTAAACTTTAGAGAACACCTGTGAATACACTGAATCTTTCCAGATAATGCATGATGATTACCCTAGTTTAAGGTCAACTGATTAGAAACCTTAATTCCACTGGCTATCTTAACTTTCCTTTGCCACAAAAGGCAACATATTCACAGATTCTGGGTATTATAGTGTGTTTATCTGTGGAGTGCCATTGTTCAGCCTATCACAGATACCAAAGTACATCATAATCAAATAAAAAACTAATAGCAAAGGGAAATTTTTCAAGAGGAGAAAGCAAAAACGCACACATATACAAGGGAATAAAATGACTGCGTACTCCTCTTAAGAAACTAAACAATGATATCATATTAATAAAGTACTGAAAAACATGTAAACACAATAAAAACCTCTGAAAGTAAAGAAAAACAAAGGATGAAAGAGAGAGAAGCTGTTACCAGAAGACCTGTACTACACGATATACTAAAGAAGGTTCTTTGGCAAGAGGAAATAAAGCATGAATACTGTATCTACGAATAAGAGTAAGGTAATTAGAAATTGTAACTACCTGGTTTTGATATAAAATACACTAATTTCTTAAAATGATAATTAACTGCTTAAATAAAATTTAATAAGAATGAATTGTAGTAGCACATGTAGGAAAAATGTATGAAAACAATTCAAAAATAAATGGAGGGAGAAATCAAAGTATATCATAGTAAGATTTCTATATGTACATACATTTGGAGATGTTAAATACATATAGATGAAACTATAGTACAAGGTAAAAAAATTTTAAATATGCTTTATATAACGAGATAATAGTAGAAATAGAAAATGGAAAAATACTGTTAACTGAGGGAGAATAAAACACAAAGTGAATGTATCATGTTGAACACTAGTAAAAATATGCTAAGTTTATACAAAAAAATATTGTAATTATAATAAATATCAAAATAAGATGTCAAATTGTACATAAAAAGCAAAATATGACTTTATACTCTTTACAGGAAATCTACTTAGAATTGTTTTAAAAGGATAAGAATGGAATGAGATATAACATTTAAACTCTAATCAACAGAAAGTGGGAATAGCTATTTAATATCAGAAAAATTATATTTTGATCTATCATGATAAACAGGAAAAATTATTATAAAGTCATTACATCAAGCACATATATTACAGTGTATGATTATTAATACAATCATTGCTATTGCTATTAGTATTAAAGCATAAATATATTTATAAGGTATGAATATATTTTATACTGTTAATACATTATAATAATATATGTATATAATACTATAATATATATGTGTTTAGAAAATATATTGTTCTTATAGATTTATTTATGTTTCAAGGGAATTCCAGAAAAACATCTACTTCTGCTTTATTGACTACGCTAAAGCCTTTGACTCTGTGCATTACAACAAATTATGGAAAAATCTTCAAGAGATGGGAATGCCAGACTACCTTATCTGCTTCCTGAGGAACCTGATATGCAGGCCAAGCAATGGTTTTATCCCGATATGGAACAGCAGACTGACTCAAAATTAGGGAGGGAGTACAACAAGGCTGCATGTTGTCACCCTGCTTATTCAACTTATATGCAGAGTACATGATGGGAAATGCTGGGCTGCATGAATCACAAGCTGGAATCAAGGAAGAACTCAGATATGCAGATGATTCTACCTTAATGGCAGAAAGTGAAGAGGAACTCAAGAGTCTTTTGATCAGAGTGAAAGAGGAGAGTGAAAAAGCTGGCATGGCATCCAGTCCCATCATTTCCCAAAATAAATGAGGAAAAGTGGACACAATGACAGATTTTATTTTCTCGGGCTCCAAAATCACCTGTAGATGGTGACTATTCATGAAATTAAAAGACACTTGCTACTTGGAAGAAAAGCTATGACAAACCCAGATAGTGTATTAAAAAGCAGAGACATCACTTTGCTGACAAGGGTTTGTATAGTCAAACTATGGTTTTCCAGTAGTCATATATGGATGTGAGAGCTGGACCATTAAGAAGGCTGAGCACCAAAGAATTGATGCTTTCAAATTGTGGTGCTAATAAGACTCTTGAGAGTCCCTTGGACAGCAAGGATAATCAAACCAGTTGATCCTAAAGGAAATCAACCCTGAATATTAATTGGAAGGACTGATGCTGAAGCTCCAATACTTTGGCCACTTGACGTGAAGAGCCAACTTATTGGATAAGACTCTGATGTTCGGGAAGACTGAAGCCAGGGGCAGAAGTGGGGAACAGACAATGAGATGGATGGACAGCATTACCAACTCAGTGTACAGAAGTCTGAGCAGACTCCAGGAAATCGTGAAGGACAGGGAAGCATGAAGAACTGCAGTTCACGAGGTTGGAAACAGTCTGACATGATTTAGCGACTAGACAACAACACATAATATTTATTATATCAGTATATTGCTTTTTTAACATTAATGATCAACCACTTAATTCAGTATGTTCACAAACTAAAAAAATCACCTTAAAAGATGACATAATTCAATACTCATTTACAGCAAAATCTTACAGAATTTTCCCTCATTCTTTCTATATTTACTTGAAAATCCGAATGGAAGAGCTTTTTTCCCCACACACACATTTATAAAATTTTTACTTATATTAATATGGGGACATAAATATGTATTTTATGGTTTAAAATTCAATGTTACAATTATTTATTTATTTTTTAAATTCTTTCTCCTTCTTGGCTATTGGACATGAATGACTTCAAGTTTGCTCTTGTGATATTCTGTTCTTGTTTTCAAACCAAGATAAGTTTGAAAAAGAACAAAGTTGAAGGACTTGTACTACCTAACTTCAAGTATAATAAATATATAAATCAAGGGAAAAAAATAGACTGCCCCCAAATGAACATACTTACATATGTGGTTAATCAATGTTAACAAATATGTTAAAGTAATAATAAGAACAGATTTTCTTTCCAACATATGATCCTGATACAACTAGATATCCATTTGAAAAAAACATACACCTCAATTCTTACATTATATTTGCACAATTAATTTTAAGTGGATTATAGATGCAACCATAGAAGTTAAGACTATAAAGCTTATAGAAAAATAAGATAGGAGAAACTGTTTGTTACCTTGAGGTAGGCAAAGGGTTTCTTGATACTGGAAAAGTATGAATCATAAAAGAAGAAAATCAATAATTGGACTTTATTGAAACTCAAAACTTCTGCCCTTCAAAAGACATGATTAAGAATGACAAAGACCTAGAGATATTTATAATATATCTCAAATATATTTGTAAAATATATTTACAAATATTTACAATATATATTTA
Organism: Tragelaphus eurycerus; assembly: GCA_935064755.1. Classification (NCBI taxonomy): domain Eukaryota; kingdom Metazoa; phylum Chordata; class Mammalia; order Artiodactyla; family Bovidae; genus Tragelaphus; species Tragelaphus eurycerus. The sequence continues at coordinate 23,289,399 of CAKXYN010000025.1, read as the reverse complement.
TGACAAGAGCATCTTGAATGTATAAAAAAATCCTACTACTTAATAAGACAAATGAACAAAATATTTGAAAAACTTTTTATAAATGAAGATATATGAAAGAACAATAGGCACATGACAATTTGCTCAAGATCATGAGCTATTAAAATCACGGTAAGGTAAATTACACATCCACTAGAAGGGGTAAAATTAAAATGACTGACAGGAATTCTGCTTCTGCCCATGAAGGATTAACTGCTGCAGATGGTGCCTTTTCAATGTAAACAGAAAACTGGGTGAAATATTTGTAACAAATGTTTCCAGACATTGAATAACAGACAGTAGAGACCTGGGACTCCTGAGAGAAAGGAAACAAACAAGGTCAGTCCTGTAAACTCTCCAGTGTACTTCCTGGAAGCAATTTCCAGGCCTCGGGGTAGGAAGGATGAGCCCAAAAGGAGTCTGGTGGCCTTGTGTATTGCAGATTTTAAAAGACAGACATCAGAGTCTGGAGAAACCAAGGTGGCTGGAATTTGTGAATCAGAGTAAGAAAGAAAAGGAAGTTGAACAAAAGGACAGCGTTTTCTTTAGAAATGTACAGCTGAACTAAAAGGAAATTCAGCTGGTGTAAAAGCCAAAGTTATCACACCAGAATTCAAGAATTTAATAAAGCTTGGCTCTGTGGTAAAGAAAGTAGGGAAAACCACTAGGTCATGCAGATATGACCTAAATCAAATCCCTTAGGATTATACAGTGGAGGTGATAAATAGATTCAAGGGATTAGACCTGGTAGATAGAATGCCTGAAGAGTTATGGATAGAGGTTCATAACATTGTACAGGAGGCAGTGACCAAGACCATCCCCAAGAAAAAGAAATGCAATAAGGCAAAGTCATTGTCTGAATAGGCTTTACAAATAGCTGAGAAAAGAAGAGATGCGAAAGACAGGAGAAAGGGAAAGATAAACCCAACTAAAAGCAGAGTTCCAGAGAATAGCAAGGAGATATAAGAAAGCCTTCTTACGTGAAAAATACAAATAAATAGAGAAAAACAACAGAATGGGAAAGGCTAGCTATCTCTTGAAGAAAATTAGAGATTCCAAGGGAACATTTCATGCAAAGACAGAAACAGCAAGCACCTAACAGAAGCAGAAGAGATTAAGAAGAGGGGGGTAGAATACACAGAACTATATTAAAAAAGATCTTAATGACACCAATAAACATGATGGTATTGTCACTCACCTAGAGCCAGACATCCTGGAGCGTGGAGTCAAGTGGGCCTCAGGAAGCATTCAGTTCAGTTCAGTTCAGTCGCTCAGTCGTGTCCGACTCTTTGCGACCCCATAAATCGCAGCACACCAGGCCTCCCTGTCTATCACCAACTCCTGGAGTTCACCCAGACTCACGTCCATCGAGGCAGTGATGCCATCCAGCCATCTCATCCTCTGTCGTCCCCTTCTCCTTCTGCCCCCACTCCCTCCCAGCATCAGAGTCTTTTCCAAGCATTACTACCAAAAAAAAAAAAAAAACTAGTGGAGGTGATGGAATTTCAGCTGAACTATTTCAAATCCAAAAAGATGATGCTTTTAAAGTGTTGCACGCAATATGCCATCAAATTTGGAAAACTTAGCAGTGGCCACAGGACAGAGAAGGGTCAGTTTTAATTCCAACTCCAAAGAAGGGCAACGCCAAAGAATGTTCAGACTACCACAATTGCACTCACTTCACATGCTAGCAAGTCATGCTCAAAATCCTTTCATCTAGGCTTCAGCAGTACGTGAACCGAGAACTTTTGGATATAAAGCTGGATTTAGAAAACGCAGAAGAACCAGAGATCAAATTGCCAATATCCACTGGATCATAGGAAAGCAAGAGAATTCCAGAAAAACATCTACTTCTGCTTCAATGACTATGCTAAAGCCATTGACTGTGTGGATCACAACAAACTGTGGAAAATTCTTCAAGAGATGAGAATACCAAACCACCTTAACTGCCTCCTGAGAAACATATATGCAGGTCAAGAAGCAACAGTTAGAACAGGACATGGAACAACAGACTGGTTCCAAATTGGGAAAGGATTACGTCAAGGCTGTATCATTGTCACCCTGCTTATTTAACTTATATGCAGAGTACACCATGTGAAATGCCAGGCTAGATGAAGCACAAGCTGGAATCAAGATTACAGGGAGAAATATCAATAACCTCAGATATGCAGATGATACCACCTTTATTGGCAGAAAGCAAAGAGGAACTAAAGAGCCTCTTGATGAGAGTGAAAGATGAGAATGAAAAAGATGGCTTAAAATTCAACACTCAGAAAATGAAGATCATGGCATCTGGTCTCATCACTTCATGGGAAATAGATGGGGAAGCAGTGGAAACAGTGTCAGACTTTATTTTCTTGGGCTCCAAAATCACATGTGACTGCAGCCATGAAATTAAAAGATGCTTGCTTCTTGGAAGAAAAGCTATGGCAAATCTAGTTAGCATGTTAAAAAGCAGGGACATCACTTTGCCGACAAAGATCCATATAGTCAAAGCCATGGTTTTTCCAGTAGTCATGTGTGGATATAAGAGTTGGATCTTTTAAAGAAACTGAACACAAAAGAATTGATGCTTTCAAACTGTGGTGCTGGAGAAGACTCTTCAGAGTTCCTGGACCGCAAAGAGATCAGACTAGTCAATCCTAAAGGAAATCAACCCTGAAACCTCATTGGAAGGACTGAAGCTGAAGCTCCAATATTTTGGGTGCCCAATGCAAAGAACTGACTCATTGGAAAAGACTCGATGCTGGGTAAGATTGAAGGCAGGAGAAGTGGGTGACAGAGGATGAAGTAATTGGATGTCATCATTGACTCAATGGACATGAGTTTGAGCAAACTGAGGGAGATAGGGAAGGACAGGGAAGCTGGCGTGCCACAGTCCATGGAGTCACAAAGAGTTGGACAGGACTGAGCGAGTGAACAACCACTGTGGTCAAGTGTGCCTGTAATGCAGGACATGCAGTTTTGATCCCTAGGCTGGGAACATCCTCTGCAGAAAGAAATGGGTACCCATTCCAGTATTCTTGCCCAGGAAATCCCATGGACAGAGCAGCCTGGCAGGCTACAGTCCATGCAGTTACAGCAGAGAGTCAGACGCAACTTAGAGACTAACCAACAAAACAACAGTAATCAAACATGATATTGGCATTAAAGGTACACAAACAAATCAATCAAACAGAACAGGGAGTGCAGAAGTGCATATATATGAACCATCAATTTTTATCAAATATGTCAAGAGAAGTGAAGAGTGGAAAGACAGTGTTTTTAGCAAACAGATGATGAGTCAATTGAATATCCATACAGAGAGGTAAATCTCTATAACTTCTAGAAGAAAACAGTATAAAATTATCATGACCTTGTGGGAAGTAAAGATTTCTTAGGATATATAAAGTTGATCCTTAGAATAAAGCCGACTCATCATTTTTAGTTTTGGAGGGAAATTGTTTTTTTTTTTTTTTTAAGTGCAAAGGCAAGCCACAAACTGAGAAAAATATTTACAAAACAATGATCTGATGTCTTGTATCTAGAATACAAGAACATACAACTCAAGACAAAATAAAACATTATAAATGGGCTAAAAATGAACAAAGATTTCACTGAAGAAGATACAAAAATGACAAATAAACACATGAAAAGATACTTAACATTCCATATCAATAAGGAAATGAAAACTAAAATCTCAATGAAATACTATTACCCATCCACTGCGATAGTGTCATATCTTAGAAACAATAGCTTGATGCAATGTCATAAAGCTTTTCTTCTATGCTTTCTTCTCTAGTTTTATATTTTTCAGTTCAAATTTAGTTCTATGATACATATTAAGCCTATATATCTGTATCTATAGAGAGATATCTGTTGCTTGCATTGAGTATTCATTGCTTGCTGCTGCTGCTCCTGAGTCGCTTCAGTCGTGTCCGACTCTGTGTGACCCCAGAGACAGCAGCCCACCAGGCTCCCCCATCCCTGGGATTCTCCAGGCAAGAACACTGGAGTGGGTTGCCACTGCCTTCTCTAATGCATGAAAGTGAAAAGTGAAAGTGAAGTCACTCAGTCGTGTCTGACTCCTAGGAACCCCATGGACTGCAGCCTACCAGGCTCCTCTGTCCATGGGATTTTCCAAGCAAGAGTGCTAGAGTGGGGTGCCATTGCCTTCTCTGATTCATTGCTTAGGGCAGGCTTTTTTAGCTGCAGTGAGCAGGGGGTACTCTTCATTGCAGTGCACAGGCTTCTCATTGTAGTAGCTTCTCTTGTGGATCACAGGCTCCAGGTGCTCGGGGTTCAATAGTTGCAGCATGAAGTCTAAATGATTTTTAAAATCAGTTTATCATTTACTACAAAAATAGTTTTCTGGGATTTTGCTTGTTGGTTTGAGTCTGTAAACTAATTTGGGAGAATTTACATATTAAAATATTGAATTCTCCAACTTCTGTTCAATGTATGTTTCTCCATTTATTTAGGCTTTCTTTAATTACTTCCAGTAAAATTTTCTAGTTTTTGTACAGGTATAGCACATCTTTTGTCTGATTTATCCCTAGTTTTTTCCTACCCTTACTGGGTTTACAGGACATCATCAATCTAGACATCTAGACTCAGTTTGTTTGGGGATCCATTCTGTTTCTGTGGAGTGCCAACAATCAGAGGGAACATGACCACTCCCTTCAGACAAAACACTCAAAAGAGTATCACCCTTCTGATTCAAGTAGAAAAATGTTGAGGAAGGTTTCCAACTGGCCAGCTGGTTTTATGAATGCACCTCTGACTTTATATGTCTGTAGTGCTTTTGGCAGTAAAACAGAAGATATCTTCATAATAGTGGCTTAAAATTCAAGTTATTACATACGTAATGGATAAACAAGATCCTACTGTATAGCACAGGGAACTATATTCAGTAGCTTGTAATAAGTCATAACAGAAAAGAATTTTTAATTTTTTTTTTTACTTTTATTTTTTTAATTTTTTTAAATTTTATTTTGCTTAACTTTACAATATTGTATTGCTTTTGCCATTCATCAAAATAAATCCGCCACAAGTATATATGTGTTCCCCATCCTGAACCCTCCTTCCTTCTCCCTCCCCATACCATCCCCCTGGGTCGTCCCAGTGCACCAGCCCCAGGTGTCCGTTATCAGGCATCGTACCTGGACTGGCGACTCATTTCAGATATGATATTATACATATTTCAATGCTATTCTCCCAAATCATCCCACCCTCTCCGTTCCCAGAGTCCAAAAGTCTGTTCTATACAGCAGTGTCTCTTTTGCTGTCTCATAAACAGGGTTATTGTTACCATCTTTCTAAATTCCATATATATGTGTTAGTATACTGTATTGGTGTTTTCTTTCTGGCTTACTTCACTCTGTATAATAGGCTCCAGTTCCATCCACCTCATTAGAACTGATTCAAATGTATTCTTTTTAATGGCTGAGTAATACTCCATTGTGTATATGTACCACAGCTTTCTTATCCATTCATCTGTGGATGGACATCTAAGTTGCTTCCAAGTCCTGGCTATTGTAAACAGTGCTGCTATGAACATTGGGGTACATGTGTCTCTTTCAATTCTGGTTTTCTCAGTGTCTATGCCCAGCAGTGGGATTGCTGGATCATAAGGCAGTTCTATTCCCAGGTTTTTGAGGAATCGCCATACTGTTCTCCATAGTGGCTGTACTAGTTTGCATTCCCACCAGCAGTGTAAGAGGGTTCCCTTTTCTCCACACCCTCTCCAGCATTTATTGCTTGTGGACTTTGGGATCGCAGCCATTCTGACTGGCGTGAAATGGTACCTCATAGTGGTTTTGATTTGCATTTCTCTGATAATGAGTGATGTTGAGCATCTTTTCATGTGTTTGTTAGCCATCTGTATGTCTTCTTTGGAGAAATGTCTATTTAGTTCTTTGGCCCATGGATCTATGACCCACCTCCCAGAATACTGGAAATAAAATCAAAAATAAACAAATGGGACCTAATTAAACTTAAAAGCTTCTGCACAACAAAGGAAACTATAAGCAAGGTGAAAAGACAGCCTTCAGAATGGGAGAAAATAATAGCAAATGAACCAACAGACAAACAACTAATCTCAAAAATATACAAGCAACTCCTACAGCTCAATTCCAGAAAAATAAATGACCCAATCAAAAAATGGGCCAAAGAACTAAATAGAAAAGAATTTTTTAAAAGTAGTGGCTAAAACAATCAGACGATCATGAATTTTCCCAGTAACAAAACCAAGGGAACAGAGTCAATAGCCAGCCACGTGACTCAAAATCCCAACCTCTCTCCATTTTTCTGTCCCAATACCCTCAAAGTTGGCTCATGTCCTCATCACTTGTTGGTTACAGAATTGTTGTTGCATCTCCAGGTATTACAACCAAATTTCACATTGGAAAGAGAACAAATAGGCAAAAGGAATAAGCCAACATAGTCTGTTCTTTCTCACTGAGGAAGCAACATTTTTCACAGAATTACTATTTAGCCAATAAACATCTCATTGAGCAGAAAAGGATTGCATGACTACTTTTAGCTTACAGGAGACTGGGATAAAGATTAGTTCACCTTTTCCAAATTCTGTGATAGAGTCAGGAAGAGAAGAATGGATTATGTTTGAATACTAGAACCAAATCACAGTGTCTGCCATACTGATCAATGCTGTGCCACAGAACAGAAACTGGTTCTCCAGGCATAGTTTTCCAGCCTGAGTTATGAGCCTATGTCTACAGTTAGGGGACTGGCAATCTATTTTCACAAGAAAAAGGTCAGGGAATGACTAGATTGATAGAAACAATGGTATCAATGACTCACAGAGTTAAGGCAAATCTCTGGAAATTTTCTCCTAGAATCATGGCAATTGCATTGAATTCTCAAGAGTATTCCCCTTAATTTAAATTAGATTAGAGGCAGAGGTTATTTTAGAATGACACATCTTATCCTGACTGATAAGGCCTAGTCAGATTTCTTTGGAGAAGAAGCACTGTGTATGGAAAAATTAAGAGCCTAAGTCTGAAGCCAGCAACCTGTGCTAAAACTCTAGTATATCTGTTAACTGGATTTGTCATAGTCAGGAAATTACTTAACTCTTGGAGGCCTCAGTTTCCACATCTACACAGTGTAGTTACACTCAACATCCACAGTATATGGGGGAGACTAAACGGGATAATTTATACAGAGCACCTAGTTTCTTAAAAATGTCCATTTTCCTCCTTCGCTTTTTTCTTCTATTTTCCCTTTTATTTATTCTTATGAGTTTAAAGCGTCTTCCTCAGCTCCTGAGCTCTTGTGCTCTTCCCCAAATTTGGTCCAGATTTTCAAAAGTTTGCATAATATTTGTGAAAGAGCCATGAAAGCATACATGTCTCACCAAGTGACCTTAACTTTCTCAGGTTTAAGCAAGATACAGTGTTGGAAAACCCTTCTCAGCCTGGCTGTGTTTAGGATATAAAAGTCTTCACGATTCTGAAAGTGATTGGCACACAGTATAGGTCAACTCCTTTATAATTTCAGAAAAGTCTTATAGTCAAGTCACACATTTTATACACCCTCATATTAATGTGTCTCTCTCTTTTCTAGCCAATTCTAATTTTGGATCTGTGTAGCCATTTTTAAATTCAGATCTGCCTCTCTGAAGGAAGGGAGAGTGTTTCCTTCAGCTTACTACTATACCCTAAGTGCCTAGGCAAGTTCTGGGAGATGGTGAGGGACAGGGAAGCCTGGCTTGCTGCAGCCCATCGGGTCGCAAAAAGTCAGACATCGCTGAGTCATGTTGTTGAAAATGACAAGTGCCTGGGCCAGACACAAATGATGGAGAATATTCCAGAAGCAATCAAGTACCTTTTCTGATTTTTCCCTAAAATACATCATCACTGTTATCCTTCCCACAATTTGATTTATCAACACTTACTTGGATTCTAGGACTTAGAAAGCAGCCTTTATGTCCAAGATATCAGAAGTGTCTCCGCCACTACCAACTTAAGGTTTTCTTTCCAATTATTCACTCCCTAATTTATTCACTCACTTGCTGAAATAATCTTAAAGAAAAAATATTCCATGCAGCCCTCATTTTTATTTTCATAAATGTCAGGATTGATTCACAAAAAGCGGGAATTGGGGTGAAAGGCTCTCAACAAGCTTTCCCACTGAGGCTGATGGACTCTAGTACACTCTGCAGCTGAATGGACATTTTCTGCTCTACAGTCACAGCAGCGCGGTAATGCAAACTCATGGTTACGTGTTGGGGCCTTGGATTCAAAGTATACTCCTCCTAAGAGCTGTGCTAGGACGTTTCTGTACCGTCTACCACCTCCCATTTGGAAACCCATTTGACTTTTTCCATTAGTGTTTTTCTCCTTTTTCAAGTGTTGTAATTCAGCCTCAGTGTGTGGTCTGGCTTCATTCTCAACTAGAGCAGAGACTTGAAGAACTGAGCCAAACTGTGGTGGGCCAATGATAAAAATTGCTTCCATTTTCCACTTTAACAACAATTGTTTTTACTTTAACAACTCTAAGGCTGGAAATTTCTTAGTGGAAGGAGAGCGGAATTTGGGATATCCAAGAATAAAAAATAGCTAAAAGTAAAGACATAAATCTATAGGAAGTGACACACAAGGGGAAAAATGATCATATACCACTAATATTACTTGTAAATCTTGATATAATTTTTTGAGAAACTGCTTCTATGTGATTTGTCAGGAGTCATCAAATTGGTATGTGCTACAATTTTGCCACCACAAACCCACTTTCTCTGCTTTGTGGGGCACTGTACTTTCTTTAAGATTCTAATTTGGGCTTGAATTAATGTCTTTCCATAGTCAGTCCATTCTTGAACCTGAACCAATTCCCTGACCATGAATACAGCACTTTTTGAATAAATTGATGGGGGAAATGCCCACATTTAAGACCTAGTGCTATATTCATGGCCTTTATGGTTACCCATAATTGGATGATTACAAAAGAGAAATCTATTGTAGAACGTGGAGTGTGATGTTTCTCTCACCATGTTCAAGCGTATATTCACAGTATAAGTTTGGTAATACTTTTGATTATGTGATAATAAATGTAGTAGATGCAGGAACAAATATGCAGATATGAACTGAAATTCCACATAACACTCTAAAATTGATGTTGAAATGTTAGACAAACATTTGTTTTGTCTGCCTCAATTTTTAAGATCTGCTAAATGAGATAATGATTTCTGTCTTCACCTGTGTCAAATAATTAAAGAGTTATTGTCTATAATGCGTTCTAAAGTCATTTAGCCCCCAGATGCACTGCTTTTTACAATAAAATTAGACATAAATAGTCAACTTTATTAATTTTTTTTACCATGTAGCTCAGTGTTTGATATAGGCTGAATTCAGAAATTTTAAAACACTACCATTTATCCTATCATTTTGTAAGAAAAATTTGCCCACAACTCACATTCACCCTATTTTTATTAATTATATCCACATATTCTGAGGTTGTGCCTTTTTCCTATATGGTTGATCTATTACTCTGTCCCTCAGGATCTTCTGCTTTAATTCACTCTGAATTTAATTTGATTCACTTTAATTCACTCTGGATTACAATCTTTGATTCAATCATAATTTGTAGGTGTTTATTTCATTTGTTCATTTTTTCATATATTTATTCAACTCACATCTATTAACCATATTGTATTGCAAGTCTTGGGGATATACCAAAAATAAGAAATTCAAAGTCTCTGCCTTTGAGTAGTTTACATTTGGGGTGAGAACAGGTAAAGTTATTAAGAAAAAACAAAAGAAAATACTTGATAGGGAGTGATGAGATGGATTATGACCACCCTAAGAAGGTAACATTTGTGAAAATTAGGCACTGTAAGGACCTGGGGAGGAGCATTTCCAGGCCAAGAGAAGAGTAAGATTACAGGCTGAGAAGGAGTGCATACATGTCCATCCCAAACACTGCTCTATTTGAAATGGATAACCAGCAAGGACCTACTGTACAGCACAGGGAACTCTGCTCAATGTCATGTGGCAGCCTGGATGGGAGGAGAGTGTCGGGAAGAATGGACATGTGTGTATATATTTCTATATACATGTATATATATATGTATATATATATGGCTGAGCCCTTTTGTTGTGCACCTGAACTATTAACCAGCTATATTCCAGTATGAAAAAAAAAAAAAAAAAGTTGAGAAGAAGCAATAGAAGAGATGCAAAGACAGAAATGCCTGAGAGCAAGGCAAGGCCTAGATTCTATAGAGCCTGTAAAAATAATGGAGAGTTAGGATTTTAGGCAGAAGGTGAGTGGATTGGAAGATTTTAATAAAGGAAAATTCTGTGGTGTATCCATAACATAATGGCCTGTTTATTTGAAAGAATCAGGAAAAAGCAATTAATGAATATGTACTGAAGGTTTTCTTTACACAAGACATTAGGCTCATCTTTTGCGGAAATAAAGTGTGTAATTAGAAATCTGGCCTCTAGAATCTTACTGAGTATTCAAGCAGATGAATCATACACAGATAAAGGAGGTGGGAAGAGGAGTTAGGGACATGTGCTCAAAAGGCACAAACTTCAGTATTTATAAGATAAATACTAGAGATGCAATGTACAACTTTATGATAGTTAATACTTCTGTATGAAAGTGATATGTATTAAAGTTGTTAACAGAATATGAGTTTTCATTATAAGGAAAAAAGATTTGTTTTGGGCTTTTTTTGCTATCTATGTGAGATGATGGATGGTCATTAAACTTAATGTGATAATCATTTTTTGATATATATATGTCATATTATTATGCTATATATCCTAAACTTATGTAGGACTATATGTCAATCACATTTCGGAAACGGGGAAAATGCCTTACATCAGGAGACCACACATGCCAAATTAATGATAGGGAATGAAGACCCATATTTCCTCTCCTTGAAGAGCTGATACCTTCTTGGGAGGCTATAATGGTCACAGGTAGAGCAAATCATGACAGCATAAGGTTACACCATTCTATCTGTAAAGTATTTGAAAATAAGCACACCAAGGAGGGATGTTTATTGGAGAAAGAAGGCTTGATTAGGGCCATGAACAATAAGCAGAGATCAGAGAGAGAGAGGGAGAGAAAGAAGACGTAACAGAATATGTAGAAATCGCAGGGGCAATGAGGATTCTGGATCAGCAGATAGGACAGATGGGTGTTCTTAAGAGCTACCAGACATAGGAGTAGACAGGCAGAGAACAGTTTTCGCCTTTAAAACCAAGCAGATATTTTAAATTTATTGTTGACAATGTTGTCACAATTTTTGTTTAGAAGAGTAATGAAAGTGATATCAAGGAAGACTAGAGTGGCAGTAGTTTGAGAAAAGGTTTAATAAAATGAAAGAAAATTTGAAGCAAAGTAGCATGAACTTTATATTTTAGATATACAGAATCAGGAGCCCTAAAAGTGTCAAGTTTTTTTTTTTTTTTTTTCAGGTTTTTATGGCCTGTGAGGATCAAGGAAGGGAAGAGAAAGAAAGATGTGCATAGGAAGGTGAAGCCAAAGACAAGGCAACTTTATACAGCTTAGTTTAGGGTGATAGCAGTACACTCACCCCAAAAGGAATGGTTTAAATATATGTATAATAAAATGTATACAATTTCTGTACACTATGCATAAAGATACATTTACATTTTTACTGAAATGTCACCCACATAAAGTACACACATTTGACATGCACAGCTCGATGAAAATTTTTCTAAGGTAATCTACGTAAGTAACAACAAGAAGAAAAAAACACAACATATAGAGAATCCAAAAAGCCTCCCTAACAGTTTATCCATTAAAATATCCCTAAATATTAACCATTAGGAATTGGAGGCAGGAGGAGAAGGGGACGACAGAGGATGAGATGGCTGGATGGCATCACCAACTGAGTTTGAATGAACTCCGGGAGCTGGTGATGGACAGGGAGGCCTGGCCTGCTGTAATTCACGGGGTCGCAAAGAGTCAGACACGACTGAGCAACTGAACTGAACAGAAATTTGTTTTGCCAGTTTTGAGCTTTAAATAATAGAGTTACACTACACGAGTATTCTTTTACATCTGGATCTTGGCCCATCTATCAGTAAGAGTCATCTAGTTGCTGCATACAGTTTTATTATTTTGTATATTATCCCATCATATAAATATACAAAAATTATTGTTGATGAAGATTTGTGTCCAGTTTGTATTGTGACGAGATCAGATCAGATCAGATCAGTCGCTCAGTCGTGTCCGACTCTTTGAGACCCCATGAACTGCAGCACGCCAGGCCTCCCTGTCCATCACCAGCTCCCAGAGGTCACTCAGACTCACATCCATCGAGTCAGTGATGCCATCCAGCCATCTCATCCTCTGTCGTCCCCTTCTCCTCTTGCCCCCAATCCCTCCCCACATCAGAGTCTTTTCCAATGAGTCAACTCTTCGCATGAGGTGGCCAAAATACTGGAGTTTCAGCTTTAGCATCATTCCTTCCAAAGAAATCCCAGGGCTGATCTCCTTCAGAATGGACTGGTTGGATCTCCTTGCAGTCCAAGGGACTCTCAAGAGTCTTCTCCAACACCACACTTCAAAAGCATCAATTCTTCGGCGCTCAGCCTTCTTCACAGTCCAGCTCTCACATCCATACATGACCACAGGAAAAGTGGTAAATATTCCAAAACCTGCTTTTTGGTGGACAGTGGTCTGCATTTCTCTTGATTATACAGCTAGGAGTAAAACTGCTGGGTCATAAAGTATGCAAACACTAAGCTCTGTGGATATTTTAATTTTTCCAAAATAGTTGTAAACATTTACATTACCACTCACAGTGTACAGGAGTTCAGGGATCCATATATTCACCAAAACTTGGTGTTGTCTTGTGATTTTAATTTTTATTTCTCTGATCAAACAAGTTTGAGCAAATTTAAATACATTTATTGGACAGCTGGAAATTATCTTGTTCAAAATTCCTATTCATGTCTATGGCCACTGAAATAAAACTCGCTACCTTTTTCATCTGGAGTAGGAAATGGCAACCCACTCCAGTATTCTTGCCTGGAAAAATCCATGGATAGTGGAGTATGGCGGGCCACAGTCCATGGGGTTGGAGAGTCGAACATGACTGAGCATGCGCATGAACACACCTACACATACACTCTTTTCTTAAGTATTTTTAGGTATTTAAAAATAAATTCTGGAGACATGCTTTTTACCAAATATATGTATTGCCAATGTCTTCTCAAACTCGGTGACTTGTCTTTTTCACTCATTTAGAGGTATGCTTTTGATCAACAGAATTTCTTTTAATTTTAATAAAGTGCAATGTATCAATACTTTTCTTTCTGGATAGATTTTTTTATGACTTAAAAAATTATTTTTAGGAAGACTGTGAGAAATATTTTCTACCAAATGAACATATTGATATTCCTTGATCTTGTAGGATCTTATGTTTTTTACCTTTTACATTTATATCTGGGCTTCCCTGGTGGTTCAGTGATAGAAGAATCTGCCTGCAATGCAGGAGACGTAGGTTTGATCTCTGGGTTGGGAAGATCCCCTGGAAAAGGAAAAGACAAGCCACTCCAGATTCTGGCCTAGGAAATCCAATAGACAGAGACAACTGGCGGGCTACAGCCCATGGGGTGGCAAAGAGCTGGACGTGACTTGAAAACCAAACAAAAACAAAACAAAACATAAAACAACAACAAAAACTCATTTAGGTCTACAATTTATTGTGACTAAATTCTGTATATGAGGCATGAGGTAGGAATAAATTAAAATTTAATAAATTGAATTTTTCATAAAAATTAAACTGATGTAATACTACTAACTGCAAAGATTATCATTTCCTTACTGAATTTTAACAGCAATTTGGTCATAAATCAGATGAGTATACATGAATGGGTCTGCATCTAGACTCTCTATTCTGTTCATTGGTCAAATTATCTATTTGTGTACCAGAGATTTCACATACTTTTCAGTATGGTAGTTTTATAAAATAACTGGTGTTTGGTAATATAAATCTTCCAAACTTGTTCTTCAAGATTATCATGATTATTCTTGATGGTCTGCATACTTACATAAATTTAAATTGTTAATTTTTTTTAAGTTGGGATTTTAACTGAAATTATGTTGAAACTGCAGATAAATTTAGAAAGAATTAGCATCTTAGTAATGCTGACTCCACCAGTCTTTGACCATAGTCTTTTTCTGCATTTATTTTGGTTTACTTTGATTTCTCTTACACTATTTTATAGATTTCACTACCATCACTTCATGGCAAATAGGTGGGGGAAAAATGGAAATGATGAGAAACTTTATTTTGGGGGGCTCCAAAATCACAGTAGATGGTCACTGCAGCCATGAAATTAAAAGACGCTTCCTCCTTGGAAGAAAAGCTATGACAAACCTAGACAGCATATTAAAAAGCAGAGACCTTGCCAGCAAAGGTCTGTCTAGTCAAAGTCATGGTTTTTCCAGTAGTAATGTATGGATGTGAGAGTTGGACTATAAAGAAAGCTGAGTGCCAAAGAATTGGTGCCTTTGAACTGTGGTGTTGGAGAAGACTCTTGAGAGTCCCTTGGACTGCAAGGAGATCCAACCAGTCCATCCTAAATGAAATCTGTCCTGAATATTCGTTGGAAGAACTGATGCTGACTAAACTCCAATACTTTGGCCACCTGATGTGAAGAGTTGACTCATTTAAAAAGACCCTGATGCTGGGAAAGACTGAAGGAGCAAAGAGAAGAGGATAACAGAGGATGAGACGGTTGGATGGCATCACTGACTCAATGGACATGAGTTTGAGTAAGCTCCAGGAGCTGGTGATGGACAGAGAGGCCCGGCGTGCTGCAGTCCATGGGATCGCAAAGAGCCAGACACGGCTGAGTGATTGAACTGAACTGAATTGATTTGTAGTTTTCGGTTTCAAAGTATTACAGTTTTCATTAGATCCATTTATCCAGGAAGAACTAGCCTATTTTTAGTTTGTTCTTATTCCTTATATGCAATGTTTGCAGAAATTTCAGTGGAAAAGACTTGAGTAAATGGGATCATTCTTATTTGGGGGTCTAACACTGCTTTTTGTTTCTCTGTCCCCATTAGATTCTCAAAATCTCTGCTGTATTTTTTAACTTCTGAGCAGAATCTCAGTGTTCTCCATAGATCAAAATCAGTAAATGCTTAGAGTAGAAATTATATGTAGATTGTCAGAGGTCTCCTGATTTTCACCCCTCAAATTATGACTCTTCTGGTAATCCTAAAGTCCAATTTGTTGTCTTTCTGCAACTTCTAGGCTGCTGATTTATGATTAGTTTCTATTTTCAGGGCTATGTATTTGGCAGCCAAAGTGAAAAAGTGAAGACAAATGTAGAGTTCACTTTAAAGAATTTCCTTTCTCTTTAGGAATTTGGTTCCTCATTTTCTTGTTGCCTTAGTTATTGGAGAACAGTTTTTCTCACTGAACCATACAGCATGTGGTATCTTACTTTCCTGACCAGGGATTGAACCCATGCCCTCTGCATTGGAAGTGTAGAGTCTTAACCATTGGACAACCAGGGAAGTCCCAAGAATAATTTTAAACAGTTGCCCTTCTATCTTTTATTTCACTTTATTCAGTTCTCATAGTTAATTTCTATGGGAGGTTTTGTATAACATCAACTGCATCACAGTAAGAAACCCTAAGCTGTAAATGTAAGTTTAAATATACAGAATGATTGAGGGAAAAAACTCAGATAAAATGAAATCTTTTTTTCCATTATTGCACTATTTTAGCTTTCTGTATATTTATTATGATTTTATAATCCTAATACATGGCATATAAAAGTCTTCATAATCTGACTCTGAACTACTCCTCCAAAATCATCTCCCACCATATCTCCTAAACCAAGCTGAACATCTCCAGATCTAAAAAATACCTTATGCATTTCTCAGCTCATGTGGTAAGCTGGTCAGAGTCATGGGTGGCCAGGGCACTCCAGCTGACAATTATTACCTCACTTCCCACAGTATGCTATAAAAATATTATATGATACAAACAAATCTGGAAGCAGTGGCCAAGAATACTTCCTTCCACACTCTTCCACATCCCCAAATACAATCAATTCTTGTTCCATGAAAGGTTTTCCTTATTATTTAAGATTCTGCACAAGTGAAATCTCCTTTCCAATTGTTTTATTCATTTCTGTAATAACATATTTCTGTAATTTTGTGGCTTTTGATATTATACCAAATGTATGGTTTTTGAAGTTAGAAAAACTAAATTTGAATCCTACATGAGGTCTTGTGGTCTTTGGTAAGTTTCTCTGGGAGTCAGTTGTCACATCTGCAAAATGAGGGAAATACCACCTACCTCATTATTTTAGAAATACTTATTGAATGCATATTTTATGCTAACCACTGAGCAGGGCATTAGATTAAGAGAGAGAACATGTGTGAATGAATACATAGCAATAGCATGGGAAACAACATACTGTAGACATTTAATTTAAAATTTTACTTTTCATTGTTTAAGTATCAATAGATTGCTAACAGAGTACGGCTAGTTCATAGAGGTTACAAATTTTACAATATGAACAAATATGAAAAGTATAATGTTATGTCCTCTAAGCGCTTAGAGGTGGGTTCCAAATAGTCTTTGACATCTTTTACTCATAAGATTCATTACTTTGAGTAAAGAATCATACACATCATATATGTAATAAGTTTGTTTCCCAGTTCATGATTATCTTTATTGCAGTGGCTCATTCATCCAATTCTATAGGTTGTCAAGAATACAGGCGCTAAGTCAGACAGTTAAGGGTTTGGTCCTGGCTTTATCACTTAACAGCTGTTCATTTTATGATCACAGCATGCTTCCTGGTTCATCTGTTAGGTAATCAATCTAGGCTCAAGGTTCTTCATTTATAAAAATTAATATAATAATTTAATATAATAATTGCATATGCCTAGTAGGAATTTTTGTGAGGATGAGAGCAGATGCTACATTTAAAACTACATGATCGCTCAATAACTGCTAGTCAATGTTATTTTCCCAACATTGCACTCTTTTCCAAGAGTCCTAATGCATTAGCCAAGGAGTAATTCAATCTTCGCCCTTCTTCTTCTACCCCCATTTTCCACAGCTTTCAGTCCCAGGTGAGGGTGATGGAAAAGGTTTTCTTTCTGAAATATATTTGGGCAAGCCAATTATTCCACATAAATCAAGTACCCCCTTGAGGTTCCTCAGTTTTTAAAAGCATGGGAATGTGGGTAGTCTTGGCTTCACTATCTCTGTCCGGTGTGTAGGATGTCCTGGCAGTCCAACCCCTTGAAATTTGGCCTTGGGGCAAAAGGCTCTGTTCACTTCCTCCTAAGACAGCTTTCAGGCCAGGAAAATGTTGTAATAGAGTTTCTTCTCTCCAGAAAATCCCTAGAGGTTCCTCCTCTTGGACTTGAGGGCAGACACTCAAATACTGCCTTCCTTGGATGTTTTTCAGTTTAGCATAGGATTAAAATTTTCAAATCATCTGCCTTAATAAATATGTCCAACCATTCTGTTCATTCTGTATTTGAACCCAAGGTCAGGGGGCTGTTTATATTTAAGCCTCTTTCAGAAACCCATATTCTTTTCCTTTGTAACCTTTTGACCTACTTCATTTGGGTATTAGGCGCTTTAGTTGCTTGCTGAGTTTTCCGTTTACACGTTTAATCTTCTCTTATTTTATAATTTAATATGTTCACAATAGGGTTTTTAAAATACTGACATGAAAGTTAGATAAAAAATATTTTGGATCGAGAACAAAATATGCAGGAAATGGACATGGAAGAGACCCATTTTAAGTTTAGCTGGTAAAAGCATAAGCTCTTTAGGGAAGGGGGGAAAACACTTCCAGAGGACAGACCTAGTAAAAGAAGAGACTCCCTTGGCTACGAGTCACCTTTGTTTTAGTTTAAGCTGTGTTTCTGAGTGCATTGTGAAAAATGGATGAAAAGTGTTATCAGGACAATTTGTTTTGAAACCCATAGATTATGAAGTGAAAAAATTTTAAATATATGGACAGATGCATGACCTGTTTCAAATGAATGCATGAACTTCCAAAGGTTTACCTATACAAAGCACCAGTGCTTCAAAACTCTTCATTCACCTATATCCAGAATGTGGTATTTTCTCAATAAAGACACAGAGAGAAATGGGATATACACAAAGTGTTATTCCAAGTATACAGAAGTGATGCAGAAGTAACAAAAGTTCAAAAAAGCATTAGAGATGATGTTTACAAAGGAGAATGTTTCTTTCTTTAACTAAGTGAGACATGCATTTCTTAGGGGAAAAGAAAAAATCAATCTACTTATGTCAGAGGTATTTTCCTTCCTGCCTTTTATAGGGAACATTCTAATATACTATTTCAATCACCTTCACAGATGCTGGTCCTAAAGATTAATACAGTGAGAACTGTATTCCTTAACGTGTGGTCAGCACCTTCTAGCATAAGGACTCATGAAGGGTTATGGATGGACATACGTATACGTATACCTTATCTGAGCTTCCCAGGTGGAGCTAGTATTAAAGAACTTGCCTGCCACTGTAGGAGACATAACAGATGCAGCTTCGATCCCTGGGTCAGGAAGATCCCCTGGCGGAGGGCGTGGCAACCCACCCCAGTATTCTTGCCTGGAGAATTCCCATGGACAGAGGAGCCTGTAGGGCTATAGTCCATAGGGTCGCAAAGAATTGGACACACGACTGAAGCAACTCCGCATGCACGTGAAGCTGCACCAGCTCTACTTGCATCACATTCATTCTTTCAATTATCATATCTGGCAAGAGCTCTATCATGTACTCCACTCTTACAAAATATATGAGAAGGATTAGTTAATTAAATGAGACTGATCCATATTCAGGGGCAGTAGTTGATCAACTTACATCTGTCAGAAACTTTAGATCCAACTTTGCCTCCCATATGACCCACACCTTCTACCACCTCTTTTTTTCTCTAATGTGTACAAAGAAAGGCCTGATTTGTCACATGGGAAGGTCACTGAATTCTTCTTCTGAAATGTTCTTATGTGAGGTTTTGTATCCTCTGAAGTTTGATATTTCTTGAATTTTCATTAATTCTAATAGCTGAGAAATTATCACCTAGTGAAATCTGAAAAATCAAAGTAGCCACTTGCCTCTTAAATACCAGCTTTAAAACACTTATGGAGCCTGACAAGCTAACTGGCTTTTCTATATGCCCCTTCTTATAGAACAGCAACCACCAAATACTAGGAAGACTTCCAGAAGAATTTCATCAAATGCTGAGCAGATTATTCCAATATCTATAATGATATATTCAGACTCAAGTACGTAGGCACTTTCTTGGAATGATTGTAATGGAAGAGTAATTTAAAACTGACAACAGTTTTATAATTTACAATAAGAGTACCATAGTATTATGTTGACTAGTTGATGGTACTTTATATTTTCATTGTGTTTGTGTGTGTGTGTGTGTGTGTGTGTGTGTGTGTGTATGTGCTCAGTCACTCAGTCATGTCACACTCTTTGGGATCCCAGGGATTGTAGCCTGCCAGGCTCCTCTGTCCATGGAATTTTCCAAGCAAGAGTACTGGACTGGGTTGCCCTGCCCTCCTCCATGGTATCTTCCCAACCCACAGACTGAACCTGTCTCTTGTATCTTCTGCATTGGCAGGAGGATTCTTTAGGATTGGCCAACTGGGAAGCCCAGTATTTTGACTAAAAAGTTTATGAATGTGTTAGTTAAACATATAACAAATGTTACTAGTACTGAAACATTTTTCTGTTAACCATGCTATGACAGATCACATTGTTTTACTTTGATCCTGTTAAAGAAAACTAAGCTCAGAATTTTACTGCTTGGCCTCACATTGTTTATTGTTGTCAATAACTGAAGTAAAGAAGAAACTTTTCATCATTCTGAGCTTCAGTTGGTACAAATATTTTGAACATAAAGATATAGCTAGACAATGAAATCCATTCATACTGGCTTATTTGCTATCAAACCTTTCCTGTGCTAATATTAGTAAAATACATAATAATTTCAATGTGAAGTCACTAGAGCATTCTTTTAAAAATATGATTCCAACACTTAATAACAAAACTTATTTTGAATTTAAACTAGCAAGCTAAAAGAATGAAAAATCCTGGCATTAGCTACAAGTTCAATGCCAAAAATACACTAAATGATAGATGCTTCCTTAAGTGAATATCATGAACTAATACAAAATAATTGACCTTTTCAGATGTTAGTTTTGTTCATTATTCCTAAATTCATAAACACTGTTAAATAGGTTAACAGTTCATTCTGTAGCCTTCCTTTGGTCTCAGGACACCTAATCTTTGGACAATTCTGCTTTTTACTCAATTAACTATTAGCAGATTATCTATACTGAATCTAAGATAAATGGAAATTAGTTAGGCCAAGAGCTACCAAGCACTTGTTACCAAGTAATATGTGGAAACTACTGATGATGGACACAGATGCTCCAGAGAATAGGAAGAAATAGGAGAGTCACATACTTCTGAAGGGGCTGAGTGGCTAAGCAGGTATAAAGCATGACAGGTCCCCAGAAGGATGGCTTAGTTTCATCTTTCATGAACAACACAAACTGCATGCACAACACAAATGTGAAATAGTAGGAAATTGAAAACTGAGCCAGGGAGTTCTATGCTATCGCTTTCATGCTCTATTTTTTCTTGTAATGCGTTCCTTCTTAAAGCTAAGCCAACTTGGTGTTGGGTGAAGTTGACTGTATATCTTGACTCTGTTTGCCAATCCAAATCCAAGACTAATCTGAGAAGAGTATATGGTGTTTATATCACTACTAATAGCACTCCTATATCTTTCTCTCAAATAGGTTTGGGTTCATCTTTTTAAATGAAAGTTTGGTTTTTTAGGCTATGGTGTGGCCAAGGCATCCTTTAAAAGCTAGAGGAAAAAAGCTTCTATGGAGAATTTTAGGTAATTATTATCCCATATAGGCACTTACTGGAATTATAGAGGTAGCCTAAGACATTACTTTGCCAACAAAGGTTCACCTAGTCAAGGCTATGGTCTTTCCTGTGGTCATGTATGGATGTGAGAGCTGGACTGTGAAGAAGGCTGAGCGCCAAAGAATTGATGCTTTTCAACTGTGGTGTTGGAGAAGACTCTTGAGAGTCCCTTGGACTGCAAGGAGATCCAACCAGTCCATTCTGAAGGAGATTAGCCCTGGGTGTTCTTTGGAAGGAATGATGCTAAAGCTGAAACTCCAGTACTTTGGCCACCTCATGCCAAGAGTTGACTCATTGGAAAAGACTGTGATCCTGGGAGGGATTGGGGGCAGGAGGAGAAGGGAACGACAGAGGATGAGATGGCTGGATGGCATCACCGACTCAATGGATGTGAGTTTGAGTAAACTCCAGGAGTTGGTGATGGACAGGGAGGCCTGGCGTGCTGTGATTCATGGGGTCACAAAGAGTCAGATACGACTGAGCAACTGAACTGAACTGAAGAAGAAAATGTGAACTTGAGCCTTCTGTGGAAAGAACCTGAAAGCAAGGAAGATCTGAACAAGTTCAAATGTAGATAATATAAGATGCTCCAATACTTACATGGAGTTCATCAAAAGTTGTTATTGTTGTATAGTTGCTTAGTCACGCCACTCTTTGTGACCCCCTGGACTGTACCCCACCAGGCTCGTCTCTTCATGGGATTTTTCAGGCAATAATACTGGAGTTGGTTGCCATTTCCTTCTCCAGGGGGTCTTTTCAACCCAGGGATTCAACTTGAACGTTCTGCATTGGCAAGCGGATTCTTTACCACTGAGCCACCAGAGAAGCCCTTATCAAAAATAAACTTAGACAAAGAACTGAGACAGAGCAAGATCAAGTTCTGTTTCAGGTAAGTCTCTTAGTTTAACAAGCCAGGCCTTTCTTAAGAATGGTCTAATGGACCTGCAGCTAAGAGGCCTTTAAAGAGAGGCTTTCATAGTTTATGCCTTCCTGGAATTATCTCTTACCAAAGAGCCTGGACATTTTAATCATAAAACCAAACTGTTAAGATCAATTGTTTTCAAGTAACAAAAGACTTTAATGCAATTTTTATAGTGCAATGGCTCTCATATGTTAGTACAGGCTAATGTTTTTTTTTTATTATAAGACATAATTGGTCTCTGAAATTAATAAATATGTAACTTGGAGTATTTTCTATCTTTTGAATATATGAAATAAATGATCTCTTTTACTAGACTTAACATTTTACATCTTCTGGGTGATCAAAGAGCACAGAAATATTTTCTTGAAAGCACAGACTTAAGAACCATGAATTCCAGTACATTTTTGCAACTTTTTAAACTGAAATGGGAATCTCTTTTTTCAGTTTCTTTCTTTCAACTCATGCCCCAACTAAATTCAACGAATAATTACTGAATGTCAATGATGTGCTCTATACTCTGCTCAGAGGAGTATTATCAACAGTAACAGTAAAATTCCTGGTTTCCATCAGGGACGTAAAATTTTGTTAGAGAGAAAACATAAGTACAAGTTAAACAGACAACTGTATAAAACTTATGCCAAAGGGAGTCCAAATAAACACTCCAGGTAATACTAGAGAGTTTTTTTGTAGAACAACTGAGGTGCCACAGGACAGGAAGGAGATAGAAAAAAGATTTTAAAAAGAAACGAAATTAAATATAACTTAGTAAACTTTGCAACAATCACTGAATACATTCTACTAAGCACTGGCAAGAGTTAATTTAAAAAGCAATGTGACATCTCTACTCTGCTGAGTGATATCTTCAGAGCAGAACCTGATATTCACGTTTGTAACTTGTCTTTGTGCTTCACAAGTGCCACACTCAATGCTTATTAGCACATTGAGTATATAACTTATACAGTTATCCCTTCATATCTGCAGAGGGGTTGGCTTCAGTACAACCCCCTGCCACTACCCTACATACGCCAAAATCTATAGATGCTCAAGTTCCTTATGTAAAATAGTATAGTATCTGCATGTAACCTACATGCATCTCCCTGCATATTTAAATCATCTCTATATAATTTATAATACCTATCACAATGTCGACGTTATATAATAAACAGTTGCGAGTATGTGGTGAATTCCAGTTTTACAGTCTGGAACTTTCTGGATTTTTTTTCTGAATATTTTTGATCTGCAATTGAATCTGTGGATATAGAACCTATAGATACAGAGCACCAACTATACTTTCTCACATTCTGTAATGTTACAACTCTGTCATTTTCATTTTATATATGAAGAAACTCAGGCTAACTTGCTTATAGTTGGAAGTCAGAAAAGTAGTAAACTTAATCTTCTTAATCTAACTCATAAACCTGTAATCCAACTTTTAAAATACATTAAAAAATACTGGAATGCTTCTTACTGTAACAATGTAGGTTTTATCTGACTAAGGGAGCTGCTAAGGCTAACTACTGAAAAAAGGCTGAATAAAATGTAAAACGTGAAAACACAAATGTAAAACACAGCCAACAGAGGAACTGGCAAACAAGGGGACCTAGGAGAGAAAGGAAATGCATCAAAGTAAGATGTGTATTTGCCACTGCTATTTTCCCCATGGGACAGCTGGTAATTCAAAGCACTGCGCAAAGAGGCAGAAAATAACAGGTTAAAGATTTTGGCAATCAATGTAGGTTGCATGCATGAATGCTCAGTTCCTCAGTCGTGTCTGACTCTTTGTGACCCCATGGACTATAGCCCGCCAGGCTTCTCTGTCCATGAGATTTTCCCGGCAAGAATACTTAGGTTAAGGAGATAAAAATTTGGAATTCTAGACCACCAAGGCAGCCAAAATTCAAGATTCCAAGATCTGAGATAATAAAGAGAATCACAGAGAAATGAGCCTAACAGTCTCTATACTATTTCCCTTAAGGGATTTCCTAGCTCCTAAGCTATTCCTGTGTGGGCCATATTTACCAAAAAAAAAAAAAAAAAAAAAAAGACATTTAGAAAGCAGATGATAAGGAGTTAAAAAATGAAACAGTTTTTTATCAAACTCCCAATGTTACAGAGAGAAAAAAAATTACTTTACTGCCCTCTAAGGAAAAGAGGCCCTCATAAACTGAGGACCTAGTAATAGATCCTTCCTGAGTTTAAGAGCACAATAGAAGTAAACCAGCTTTCAAAACTAAATAAAAATTATTTAAAAATTGTAGCTGAAACAAACTAACCACTCATATTCTAATTTTTGCTGGATAAAAATTAAATCTCTGGTAAGAAAAGACTCCACAATATTTTTTAGGCAAAGTTTAGCATGTAATAAAAAATTACCAGGTATCCTAGAGATAGAACCAAATGACTAAAAATCAGGAGAAAAAAAATCAGACGAGAGAAACAAATGCATAAGTGACCCAGATACTGTACCTAACCAGACACAGATTTTAAAAGAATTATGATTAATATGATCAAGAAAAAAATAGGTACAAGATAGAGAACTTCAATATAAATGTAGAATTTATAAAAATAATTAAATGGAAATTCTACAACTAAGAAAATGCAACAACAGAAGTTAGGTATTAAATATTATGAGCTCTAAGCAGGATATATGCAATAAAAACCACTTTTCTCAATGAGCTAGAAAAACTGTTTAACACCAAAATCTGAGTTTATTTTAAAAGCATCCAGGAAAAAAACCTCATAACTTTCAAGGTATAAATGCAGACTTTGCAGCAGACAAAAACCAGTGAAATGATATTAAAGTTTTGAAAGCAATCATTAACAACCTACAGCTCTACAAAAGTAGCAAAAGCTAGCTTCACAAATGAAGGGAAAATACATATAATTTTCATACCAAAAAATGCAATACCAATAAACTGGCATTAAAATAAACATTAAAAGGGATTTTTCTGGCAGAAGGAACATGATCGAAGATTAAAACATGGTCATGCAAGAAGGACTGAAAAACAATAGAAAGGGTAAATATAAGTGAATATTGTCTGTAGAAAGCAATGGCAACAATATCTTACACAGTGTAAAATATATATATATACACATATATACATACATTCTATACATATGTATATGTATATATATACACACACATATATGTGTATATATATACACATAAATATATATATATACAGATTTAAAATGTTACCAAAATAAAAATAAATAAATGGAGATAGTTAAACAAGTTAAAATAAATAAGACCCTTGTATTTCTGGAAAGTGGCAAATACATTACTTTGAAAAAGAGGCTAATAAATCAAAGACAATGAAATAGTTTTTTATCATAAAATAATAAGCATCTAAAATTAGATATAAGCTTCTATGCTGGGAGTAAGAAGCTATATTAGATAATTTCTGTGTTCTCTTCTATTGCTAACACTAGATAATTCTATTAGTGTTATAAGCAATCATTACTATAAGAAATTATAAAGAGGATAGTTAAAATATAAGGCATATATGAGATATATGGAAGAATCCTACCTCCAAATAGTTCAGACATGATAGAATCATTTTTTTAGAAGTTAATATACAGAAATGGGTCATTTGGATATAATTTATCATGAATATGGTGTGTGTCTGCACGTGTGTGCACACCAAAAAAACTATGAACAGTTTAAAATAATTTCTTATGTTCAAATTTATATATTTGGTAGAGTAAGGATAAGTTTCAAAAGAGATATAATTCTTTTCAGTTGGAGTGGGTTCTTTTGAAGGTTTTTTTGAGATGGACATATGAAAATTCAGTTTTCCCTTGATGAATGGTTAGCAGTGAAGCAAAATTGTATATATTTTATCTCAGGGGAATTGGTAGGTTTGACATCTGGAGGGAAGAGGTTAGAGCTCATCACTTGGGTAGAGTAGGAGGAAATGAAAACTCAGAGGAGGGTCAGAATATCTTTAAGAAGGAGGAGGATTTTGGCTAGGGACTAGATAAAGTTCCAGATGGACTTATTAGTGGTCAAATATTACTGAGTAATGAAATGTGTATGGGGGGAAGTTCACTTCAGTAATTTGTTGTGTGGAGCAAAAGTTTTCTAATAATCTAGAAAACCATGTTTATCTTCCTAAAATATTATACTCAGGATGAAACTATTGGCAGGACATAAGCCAGGTAAAGTCTTTGATGTCAGCTAATCATTTCAGACATCAAACAAGCCATGGCTTTTCTGAAAAGACTAGGAGTGTCAATTACTTTCCTTTATTTCTTCTCTTGAATAACTTTCATAATAACTTTCTACTAATTTTTAGACACAATTAAAGATAATAATTATTTGATTAGAGTCAACATATTCCAAATTTCCTCAGAAACAGTGGACTGCCATCACTTACACACACACACACACCCACAAAGAGAGAGAAGTGGGAATTATGTTATCTGATTACATGTAGTAATAGTCTTATGTTCATGACAGGGCAAGATCTTTCTTTACTACTCAAAAAAGAGAAAACTTTAGGTTCTAGTGCACAGATGACAGCAACAATCAAATGATAAAGTCAATAAAGAGATCTGTCAGAAGATGTCAAACTAATAAAATACTTCTGGCTTGCTTCTTAAGTTAATCTTTATAGAGAAGAAAACAATTTCTAATTTGATAAATTAATCTCAACAAATTGAGATTTGTTTTTCCAAATGTTTTTCATTTATGTTTTTCCAATTTGTTTTTCATTTATTTTCCAAAATGAAAATAATGCCTGCCTGGCCTGATGATACATATATTAACAGGCTATGCAGGGCATGACTCAAGGGTACCATGCATAATATAGAAACCCTACACTGGTGGGTTAGAAATCAGTTTTTCTATAAATTAGGAGGATTTCTACAAAAACAGAAAGCAGGCAGAATCAGGTTGAGAGGGAAGCTACTCCTTAGTATGGTATAAAACACAGACAAGCTGTCATGGAAGACAGTAAAGTAACTAAATCTTAAGGAGCAGAATGATAACCACTGTTGTCTAATGAACCACTATTCAGATAACTAACTGTAAACTGTAATTCATGCAAATTAGCTTTCCTCTATCTCCTGATTTGGTTACTGCAGAGGAAGCAAAGGTATCTGGACAATATTTTTAAAAGGAGATGGAGCCCCACATTCAGAGGACAAACTACAATTACACTTAATACTGGTATATAGATTTATTTTTATTCATTGATCATACAAATTCATACAATCTGAAATAGCTCTAATAAAATTTGAACAAGTATTATCAAATAAAACAATGAGTTTAAAATAATGAACTACCAAATGTTTGAAGAAAAACCAATAATCAGTGACGTAAAAGAAAATTTCCTCCATAAAATTTGGCATATTACACTTAAATGTACATACAACAACATCCTAACATGAATGGATGAAGAAAGAACTGTACATTGAAATGCATGGTAAAATGTAAAACTATGAGGATAAAGAGAAAAGTTAAAAGCTTCTTGAGAGACCAAAAAAAAAAAAAAAAAAAAAATAATAATAACAACACCTTGCCTACAAAAGAACAAGAATTAAGACCTGAATCTGACTTCTTTCTCAAAGGCAGATGCTATAGCGTAAGAAGCAATATTCATCAAGTTTGGAAAATATGACTGTGAATTTCTGAATTTAAGTCTTAATCTTATATCCACCCAAACCAATAATCAATAGAAGAAAAAAATAAAGACATTATAAAACATACTCAAAAATTCCTAATTACAGACTTTCCAGAATAGAACTAGTAGATTATTCCTGAAAAAATGCAAAATAAATCCAATAAATAGGACCTAAGTGGTAATATATGTTAAGAAAAAACACTTTAAAAAATAGTCTTAAAAATACAAGAACAGTTTAAAAATGTATAGAGAAATTTTAAGACACAAAGAAACATGACTGTGTGTATATAATTTTAAAAAGTGTGTGTCTATATTCTACAAACAAAAATTTTTTAAAAAAATTGGGGAATTCAATTAGTTAGGAGATAAATGAAATCTATATAGATTCCAAAAAGAAGAGACTATTTAGCTCACATTATTTTTTAAATCACAGTAAAAAACTAAAAATAAGTTTTAAACAATAAATGAAATTTAATGGAATTTGCTAGACTGAGATAGAAATTTTCCTAACTTATACATGTTATCTAATAATCACAATCAGCATGTCTACATACAGACACAACTGAGCAACTGAACTGAACTGACTAATTTAATCTATTGGGATAATAAATAAATCAAGATGAAAATAAGAATCTCTTTAGAAATAAAGATAGGAATGCTTAATATCAAAATCTTTGGGAGGTGACCAAAGTCAAGTTCGAAAGAAAACATTTATCCATAAAACGATTACTTAAAAAAAAAAAAAATGTAAAAATGAAGTTATCCAAGCTTCATCTGAAGAAAGTAGGAAAAAACTGTATAAAACAGTTTAAAAAAGGATTAAATAGATAGGCACAATTTTTAAGATAGACCTTGCTTTACGACTGAGCGACTTCACTTTCACTTTTCACTTTCACACATTGGAGAAGGAAATGGCAACCCACTCCAGTGTTCTTGCCTGGAGAATCCCAGGGACGGGGGAGCCTGGTGGGCTGCCGTCTATGGGATCTCACAGAGTTGGACACAACTGAAGTGACTTACCTTACCTTACCTTGCTATACGACAGAAACTAACACAACATTGTAAATCAACTATATTCTAATAATTTTTTTAATTAAAGAAAGAGTAGTCATGATCACCCTGTTTTTTTAACTTATATGCAGAGTACATCATGAGAAACGCTGGACTGGAAGAAACACAAGTTGGAATCAAGATTGCTGGGAGAAATATCAATAACCTCAGATATGCAGATGACACCACCCTTATGGCAGAAAGTGAAGAGGAACTAAAAAGCCTCTTGATGAGAGTGAAAGTGGAGAGTGAAAAGGTTGGCTTAAAGCTCAACATTCAGAAAATGAAGATCATGGCATCTGGTCCCATCACTTCATGGGAAATAGATGGGGAAACAGTGGAAACAGTGTCAGACTTTCTTTTTCTGGGCTCCAAAATCACTGCAGATGGTGACTGCAGCCATGAAATTAAAAGACGCTTACTCCTTGGAAGGAAAGTTATGACCAACCTAGATAGCATATTCAAAAGCAGAGACATTACTTTGCCAACAAAGGTTCGCCTAGTCAAGGCTATGGTCTTTCCTGTGGTCATGTATGGATGTGAGAGCTGGACTGTGAAGAAGGCTGAGTGCCGAAGAATTGATGCTTTTGAACTGTGGTGTTGGAGAAGACTCTTGAGAGTCCCTTGGACTGCAAGGAGATCCAACCAGTCCATTCTGATTTGGAAGGAATGATGTTAAAGCTGAAACTCCAGTATTTTGGCCACCTCATGCAAAGAGTTGACTCATTGGAAAAGACTCTGATGCTGGGAGGGATTGGGGGCAGGAGGAGAAGGTGACGACAGAGGATGAGATGGCTGGATGGCATCACTGACTCGATGGATGTGAGTCTGGGTGACCTCCGGGAGTTGGTGATGGACAGAGAGGCCTGGCGTGCTGCTATTCGTGGGGTCGCGAAGAGTCGGATACGACTGAGCGACTGACCTGATCTGATCTGAGTCATGATAAAAATATTGAACAGTATCATTTAAAGACTACATTAAATAGATATAATGTATAATGTGGAAAACTAAAAGAAAATGAAAAAAGGCAAAAACATCACTAAATGTTTTCAGGAATAAGAAATAAAGTTGGAAATTGATCTAAAACTTCCCAATTCATTTTATGAAACTAGCATAATCCTGAAACAAATTGGCCAAAAGAACTCTCAGTCAATTGTATTTATAAACTTCTATGAAAAATCCTATATAAAATGTTAATAAATTGAATCAAGTAATATAATAAAATAACAATGCATTATAAATAACTTTTTCAAGAACATAAAAATGTTTCTGCATGAGGGAGTATTATAAATCATCACTGCAGAAAAATACTGAAGGAAAAAATATATGATTTTCATTTTAATAAGTGGTTCCCCCCAAATTCCCAAAATCAATTAATAGAATTTGCGAGCCAGACTGCAATAGAAGAAAACTTTTTTACTTGATAAATGTTATCTAATAAAAGTTCCAGAAAGCAACATACTATTAGCAAATTAGTAACAAGAATCTCATTGTATTCAAGAATAAGATCATTGTCCATTAACTCCACTCCTCTTTAGCACTGTGGGGAGATCTCAAGCAATGTCATTACACAATAAAAAAGAACTGATGTATAAATAGAACAGGTTAAAACTCTATTTGCATGTCATATGTCTTCATAAGTGTATCTGTTTTCTAAAGCTGTCATAAAGAAGTACCACAAACTAGAGAATCATGTATCATAATAAGAATTGATTCTCCCACTATTCTGCAGACTACAAGTGAAAAATCAATGTGTTGGCAGGGAAACGCTGCTCAGGCTTTCTCATCTCTTCCTAGTTTCTGGTGGTGACTTTTTTTCCTTATTTTCCTTCTCTATATCACTCTCATCTTATCCTCTGTGGTCACGTGGAATCCCCGGTCTTCACCTGGTATTTTGCTTTTCTTGTAAGGACACCAATCATACTGGTTTCAGCCCTCACTAACACTCTCATCTTAGCTTGATTACATCTGTAAGGGTTCTATTTTTAAATATGGTCACATTAAAAGGGACTGAGAATTAAGACCTCAAAATACCTTTTCAGTTCCGTTCAGTTGCTCAGTCATGTCTG
This sequence comes from Tragelaphus eurycerus, assembly GCA_935064755.1. NCBI lineage: Eukaryota > Metazoa > Chordata > Mammalia > Artiodactyla > Bovidae > Tragelaphus > Tragelaphus eurycerus. Next base: position 23,258,760 of record CAKXYN010000025.1, on the reverse strand, counting down.
ACTCTTTGAAACCTCATGGACTGCAGCACGCCAGGCCTCCCTGTCCATCATCAACTCCCGGAGTTTACTCAAACTCACGTACATTGAGTCAGTGATGCCATCCAACCATGTCATCCTCTTCTCCTCCTGCCTTCAATCCTTCCCAGCATCAGGGCCTTTTCCAATGAGTCAGTTCTTCTCATCAGATGGCAAAGGACTGGAGTTTCAGCTTCAGGATCAGTCCTTCCAATGAATATTCAGGACTGATTTCCTTTAGGATGGACAGGTTAGATCTCCTTGCAGTCCAAGGGACTCTCAAGAGTCTTCTCCAACACCACAGTTCAAAATACCAGTTGCACCCCCGAAAAAATAAGGATACAAAGAATCAACTGAAAAATCAATAGAATTAATAAGGAAGCTGAAAAGGTGAACTTACATAATATCAATATCAATTTTTTATTTTCCTTTAGACCAAAAATTAAAAGTTAAAAACTAAGGACAGAGAGAATGAGAGGAGGAGAGTGGCTTCCATAAACAACAACAAAATAGTAGCAGTCTTACAATAAGCACAAAAGGGGTCATCACTATATGGAGAAAAATTTACCAATGGGCATACATAGCTGAATAATAGTGAAGAAATTCACTATTTCTATACGGAAAGATACAATACAGTGACAACACTCATTCGATAAAAATTAAAAACACTCATTCAATACAAGTTAACATACACATTCAATTGTAACCTGTTACAAAAGAAATCAAGACAGCTAATTTTATCTTTTTTACGATCAACAAGTGTTTTTTCCAAAATCATACTGAATACAGAACTACAAATTAAAACTTAACTTCAAATTAAAAATTAACTTAAATTAAAAGAACAAATGCTTATTGAAAACTAAGAACAATAAAGGGGAGTCCTTTGCTATCACATGAGAGCTACAATCACAGAATCAGTAAACACTGTAATAAATGCCACTTCTATGTCAGGCATTCGTCTAAAAGCTTTACATATATATTACTAAATATAATTAAAACTCCTAATATATCTTAATTTGACAGATGAGTTATTTTAGACACTAGATGACTAAGCATATTGCCCAAATTATATATACCATTAGTAACTGTGTGGTCTCTTTCACAGAGAAGGCGATGGCACCCCACTCCAGTACTACTGCCTGGAAAATCCCATGGATGGCAGAGCCTGGTGGGCTGCAGTCCATGGGGTCACACAGAGTTGGACACAACTGAGCAACTTCACTTTCACTTTTCACTTCATGCATTGGAGAAGGAAATGGCAACCCACTCCAGTGTTCTTGCCTGGAGAATCCCAGGGACGGTAGAGCCTGGTGGGCTGCAGTCCATAGGGTCGCACAGAGTCAGACACAACAGAGCAACTTCACTTTCACTTTTCACTTTCATGCATTGGAGAAGGAAATGGCAACCCACTCCAGTGTTCTTGCCTGGAGAATCCCAGGGACAGCGGAGCCTGGTGGGCTGCAGTCCATAGGGTCGCACAGAGTCAGACACAACAGAGCAACTTCACTTTCACTTTTCACTTTCATGCATTGGAGAAGGAAATGGCAACCCACTCCAGTGTTCTTGCCTGGAGAATCCCAGGGACAGCGGAGCCTGGTGGGCTGCCGTCTATGAGGTCACACAGAGTCGGACAAAATGAAGCAACTTAGCAGCAGCAGCAGCAGGTCTCATTCTAGAGTCCACATTCTTGACCTATACCATATGCATTCTGATGTTGAAATACAAAGTCAAAGTAATGAAAACTACTTGGCATTGTCATAAGTATGGACATATAAGTAATGGGATAGTTCAGAGTCCATATACTGACCCATGTGAATGTGAGACTTCAAAAGCTCTCCAAATCATTATGAAACTAAACATATGGAAACTCATCCAATTAACAAATTTAAGTTAGAACTTGAAGGTGAAAAATTGAAAGTGAAATCACTTAGTCGTGTCTGACTCTTTGTGACTCCACCAATTGTAGCCTGCTGGGCTCTTCCATCCATGGGATTTTCCAGGCAAGAATACGGAGTTAGTTGTCATTTTCTTCTCCAGGAGATATTCCTAACCCAGGGATCCCACGTTGCAGGCAGACTCTTTACCATCTGAGCCACCAGGGTACTCTTACCTCATAGTATTTAGTGTATATAATAATGCAAAATTACAAATAAAATAGAAGAAATATAGAACCTGTAATAATTTGTATATAATTTATATATATTATATAAATGTATATAATATAAATGTAATATTTTAAAATATAAATTTATATTATATATATAATATCTATATAAATATATAACCTATTATAATTTGTTATAATAGACTATTTTAGAGTAGTTTTTGGTTAACGGAAAAACTGAGCACTAAGCATAGAGTTTTCATATACCCTCTGTCCCTACACAGGCATCAGCCTTTCTTACTATCAAAATCCCACACCTGAGTGGTGGCACAGTCATTACAATGGTAAAACTTAAGATGACATCACTATCACCCAAAGTCCAGACGTAACATTATGGTTTATTCTTGATGTTGCATACTATATCGATCAGATCAGTCGCTCAGTCGCGTCCGACTCTTTGTGACCCCATGAATCGCAGCATGCCAGGCCTCCCTGTCTATCACCAACTCCCGGAGGTCACCCAGACTCACGTCCAACGAGTCAGTGATGCCATCCAGCCATCTCATCCTCTGTCGTCCCCTTCTCCTCCTGCCCCCAATCCCTTCCAGCAGCAGAGTCTTCTCCAATGAGTCAACTCTTTGCATGAGGTGGCCAAAATACTGGAGTTTCAGCTTTAGCATCATTCCTTCCAAAGAAATCCCAGGGCTGATCTCCTTCAGAATGGACTGGTTGGATCTCCTTGCAGTCCAAGGGACTCTCAGGAGACTTCTCAAACACCACAGTTCAAAAGCATCAATTCTCCAGTGTTCAGCTTTCTTCACAGTCCAACTATCACATCCATACATGACCACAGGAAAGACCATAGCCTTGACTAGATGAACCTTTGTTGGCAAAGTAATGTCTCTGCTTTTGAACACGCTATCTAGGTTGGTCATAACTTTCCTTCCAAGGAGTAAGCGCCTTTTAATTTCATGGCTGCAGTCACCATCTGTAGTGATTCTGGAGCCCAGAAAAATAAAGTCTGACACTGTTTCCACTGTTTCCCCATCTACTTCCCATGAAGTGATGGACCAGATGCCATGATCTTAGTTTTCTGAATGTTGAGCTTTAAGCCAACCTTTTCACTCTCCACTTTCACTTTCATCAAGAGGCTTTTTAGCCCCTCTTCACTTTCTGCCATAAGAGTGGTGTCATCTGCATATCTGAGGTTATTGATATTTCTCGCGGCAATCTCGATTCCAGCTTATGTTTCGTCCAGTCCAGCATTTCTCCTGATGTACTCTGCATATAAGTTAAATACACAGGGTGACAATATACAGCCTTGACATACTCCTTTTCCTATTTGGAACTAGTCTGTTGTTCCATGTCCAGTTCTAACTGTTGCTTCCTGACCTGCATACAGATTTCTCAAGAGGCAGATCAGGTGGTCTGGTATTCCCATCTCTTTCGGAATTTTCCACAGTTTATTGTGATCCACACAGTCAAAGGCTTTGGCATAGTCAATAAAGCAGAAATAGATGCTTTTCTGGAACTCTCTTGCTTTTTCCATGATCCAGCAGATGGTGGCAATTTGATCTCTGGTTCCTCTGCCTTTTCTAAAACCAGCCTGAACATCAGGAAGTTCACGGTTCACATATTGCTGAAGCCTGGCTTGCAGAATTTTTAGCATTACTTTACTAGCGTGTGAGATGAGTGCAATTGTGCAGTAGTTTGAGCACTCTTTGGTATTGCCTTTCTTTGGGATTGGAATGAAAACTGACCTTTTCCAGTCCTGTGGCCACTGCTGAGTTTTCCAAATTTGCTAGCATAATTAGTGCAGCACTTTCACAGATCATCCTTCAGGATTTGGAATCGCTCCACTGGAATTCCATCACCTCCACTAGCTTTGTTCATAGTGATGCTTTCTAAGGCCCACTTGACTTCACATACCAGGATGTCTGGCTCTAGGTCCGTGATCACACCATCGTGATTATGTGGGTCATGAAGATCTTTTTTGTACAGTTCTTCTGTGTATTCTTGCCATCTCTTCTTAATATCTTCTGCTTCTGTTAGGTTCATACCATTTCTGTCCTTTATCGAGCCCATCTTTGCATGAAATGTTCCTTTGGTATCTCTGATTTTCTTGAAGAGATCCCTAGTCTTGCCCATTCTGTTGTTTTCCTCTATTTCTTTGCATTGATTGCTGAAGAAGGCTTTCTTATCTCTTCTTGTTATTCTTTGGAACTCTGCGTTCAGATGCTTATATCTTTCCTTTTCTCCTTTGCTTTTCACTTCTCTTCTTTTCACAGCTATTTGTAAGGCCTCCCCAGATAGCCATTTTGCTTTTTGCATTTCTTTTCCATGGGGATGGTCTTGATCCCTGTCTCCTGCACAATGTCACGAACCTCATTCCATAGCTCATCAGTCACTCTATCAGATCTAGGCCCTTAAATCTATTTCTCACTTCCACTGTATAATCATAAGGGATTTGATTTAGGTCATACCTGAATGGTCTAGTGGTTTTCCCTACTTTCTTCAATTTCAGTCTGAATTTGGCAATAAGGAGTTCATGGTCTGAGCCACAGTCAGCTTCTGGTCTTGTTTTTGCTGACTGTATAGAGCTTCTCCATCTTTGGCTGCAAAGAGTATAATCGATCTGATTTTGGTGTTGACCATGTGGTGATGTCCATGTATAGAGTCTTCTCTTGTGTTGTTGGAAGAGGGTGCTTGTTATGACCAGTGCATTTTCTTGGCAAAACTCTATTAGTCTTTGCCATGCTTCATTCCATATTCCAAGGCCAAATTTGCCTGTTATCCCAGGTGTTCCTTGAATTTCTACTTTTGCATTCCAGTCCCCTATAATGAAAAGGACATCTTTTTTGGGTGTTAGTTCTAAAAGGTCTTGTAGTTCTTCATAGAACTGTTCAACTTCAGCTTCTTCAGCGTTACTGGTTGGGACATAGACTTGGATTACTGTGATATTGAATGGTTTGCCTTGGAAACGAACAGAGATCATTCTGTCATTTTTGAGATTGCATCCAAGTACTGCATTTCGGACTCTTTTGTTAATGACATGCTTCCACCATTATGGTATCAGACAGAATATTTCCAGTAGCCCCCAAATAGGGTGTGTCCTCCCTAGTCATCCCTACCCCTCCTCCCCACCCCACACAGCTCCTGACAACCAGTGATCTTTTTACCAACACTATAGTTTTGCCTTTTTTAGTATGTCATATAGTTGTAATGATACAGGATGTATGCTTTCTAGCTTCTTTCCTTTAATAATATAAGTTCAAATTTCCTCCATGTCTTCTCATGGCTTGATAATTCATTTCTTTTTTGCACTGAATAATATTCCACTTTCTGAGCATATCACAGTTTATGTATCCATTCACCAATTAAGGACATCTTGATTGCTTCTAAGTTCTGGCAATTATGAATCAAGTTGCTATAAACATCCATCCTTTTGTGTGGACATGCATTTTCAATTAATTTTTGTATATATCGAAGATCATTATTGTGGTATCACATTGGTAAAAGTATGTTTAGTTTTGTAAAAAGCTGCCAAACTATCTTAAAAGTAGCTGTCCCATTTTCTTTTGCCACTAGCAATGAGAGTTTCTGGTATAATTTTCTTTTATAATCTACTTTCTTCACAGTAATTATCTTATGTATCCATTTGTTTGTTTATTCTTAAATCTGTCTTCCCTTACTGGATTGTCTTGTTTATTACTGCTTTCCTAAGACATAAAACAGTGACTGACAAGTTATAGTAAATGCTCTTAGTAAATATATGTTGAACAAATAAACCATTTAATGCAACTATCTCAAGTTGAGACTATGTAATGAGCTCTGATAAAAGTAAATGGAAAAATACAAACAATCTAAAAAACACAAGTATACAAAAAAAGAAATTAAAAGTAATATATAATCAATAATAAATTGAAAGAGGCTCAAATTCACTTAGAGAAAAGCAAATCAAAAAAGCAATAAAAATATTTTTGTCCATAATACTGAAAACAATGCAATGGATAATATTGAATATTAATACAGTTATAAAAAACAAGCACTTTCACATACACTTGGTGAAATTGTAAATTGGTAATCTGTAGTATATTACAAAATAAATGTAGAAAAAATAAGGGAGTGAAAAACAGATACCCTCTTTTCCAAAAATTCTACTACTGGTTATCTATTTTTCAGAACTGGTTGCCCACATGTCTTGTGTATAGTGTGAATCCTTTATAAGAGATATGTCTTTATGAATTACTTCTGTAATTAAAAAAAAAAACCTTTAAAAAGCTAAATGAATGATTAATTATTTCAGTTTTACACCCAAATGTGCATTCTTTATCAACTGACCCAGTAAGTGCCTCAATTCCAGGAGCTGACTGAAAAAAGTCTTATTTAAGGGTAAGAGCCTTTACCATAGGAGATATAGTGTACGTGTGTGAGTATTTGTGTGTGTGTGTGTGTGTGTGTGTGTGTGTGAAAATTGGCAAGTTCTTAATGTTGAATTTTTTAATATATTCATATATTAATACACCATTTTACATGTTATTCCTGAATGATCAAATATTTAATTAAAGAATATCTTCCCTTGTGAAGATCAAGTATAGATTTTACATGCTTAAATCTTGTTCAAGAAATATCTAATATTATCTGAATAAAAGCTTAATTAACCATTAGAATCACCATCCCACCCCATGTCCCATTCTCTCTCTCTCACTCACTTGTGTAGCAGGGAGTAGGAAATGACAGAGAATACAGAGGATTTCCCCATCATACTTCCAAACCAAATCTCTTTAACTCACCCTGCTAGCATACAGTTTGAAGGTTCCTAGAAAGCTCTGTTAAATGCATTCCCATCAATCTCCAGAAAGCAATGTATTTAATTCAAACAGTGTGGGAAATAGTCCCTCACACTGCCAACAATATAGATTTCTTAGCGTCTCTTTTATTAACGAAGACAATAATTGTTACAAATGGATATTGTGTGGTTTCTAAATTCACAATTAAGTTATGCAAGTGAGAGGAAGGTGAAAAAGGTCTGGTAAAAGTCTAAAATTCAACTAAACAGGCACTTGTTTTTCTTATTTCCAATGGGTCTAATAATAGGAAATAATCTAGAGGATCAACAAAAATGTACAAATTTAAATAATTAAGTTATGTTATTTTGAATATATGATATCTTTACTAAGATAAAAGAAAAAGTTATGTCTTCTCAGCTATCCAAACAATTCACAGCTGCTCAGTTTTTTTATCCTGAGTTGGTTTCATAGCTAAAATAATTTCTTAAATCTGCTTTCTGAGATTAGCAGTGCCCTCTCCCCCAATTTGAACAAAAATAATTGGAAAGGCACATGTACAAGCTTCCAGTTTATACAAGCTCATTTATTTGAAATCCCTTGAGCTCCTCCAATTAGAAAACAAGTTTTGAGTTAATATCCTTCAATTGTTAAAAACTTGCGTCACTGCAAGAGCACAGTGAAACGTAAAGGTCCCAGCACACTGGCAGTTGATTGTGACGGGATGTGATTGTTCCACATTTAGACTGGAAAGGGTTAGGAACTTTGCTTCCCAATGTAGTTAATGAATGAAAGGAAAATTGGACCCCTGCGCCAGAGTCAGTGACCTATGGGAGTGAAAAATGTTCGCAGGTTAACAAGGGCAACTGTTCCTTGCCCTAATTCCCAAAGGAGGTAAATGACAAAAGGGGCCAATAAACTTCTTTCTTGGTACTATTTGTGAATCCATTTTCTTCCTAGAAAAAAATACTTGGTGTAGCTCTGGAAGACATTGGCCTTGAACACTTTAAACTGTCTATGGTTGTTTCTTTTTGCTAATGATAATTTATTAACATATTTTAATAATTCATTTTTATAAGCTCAATTTAGATGTAGTAAGAGATTTATCATCCTATAAAACTTTAAATATTAAAGATATAATACACATTAATGTAAAAGGCAAGGTTGAAATCAGAGCTGCTAACTTTATAGTGTCAAAGTAACAGTAACATTTCTTTGTTATCTAAATGGTGTTATCAAGTGGCTATGGAGATTTCTCCTTCCTTAAGTGGGAATTATTTCAAACTTTTGTTGAAAAATATTGTTTTCTCCTGGACTGAAGGGAGTTTTCATAGCCATGACCAGGCCAACCCCCCGGTCATGTTCAGATACAGAACCTCTGATTGGCTGTTGGTGAGTCATTCCTAGTGAGGAATTTTATCTTAACACCTGCCTTATCTTTAACATCCTTTTCAACTTCTAGAAAAACAATAACCAAAAAGAAAAAAAAAAAAAATCTGGGACCCATCCAGTTTTGAAACACCTGCCTTAGAGATAAAGAGAGTAATTTTAGGCATTTATAATGTCTTTAGTTGTGGCCTGGAATTTGTTCCTCCTATTGTGAGCATCCGCTGACTTTCTCTTCACTTGGGTCTTACTTTAGTCTAATAAATTATAAAATGACAAGATATTCTCTGTTACCATAGAAAAATCTGTATTCAGAAAATCCCTGAAGCTCTGACTTCACAGTGAATGCACTGTATGAGTTGAAGAAGTATTACAACGCTGGTTCTGGTGAATCAGTCAACAATCCTTCATGATGTAGTTCCAGTCTGATATTGATAATCTTCAACTGAAAGTTAAAAAAGGATATCCGAGGCTTATGTGACCACTGTGAACCAAAACAACACCATTAAAAAAATTACAGACAAGGACTACACAGCTGGACACCAGAAGCACCAGTTTTACTTGGGCTATTAAGAAAATTCACAGTTAACTGAATAAAAAAATATTTATTCTACCTCATTTATTTTTCCCATGGTATTTAGATGTGTCCCATATTGGTGTCTGTGAAAAGGTTATTACAAAGGCATAAATTTGTTTTAAAACTATGGGCTAATTTGCTAGGTAAACAGCACAAATTACTGAGCAATTACCTAATTTATGCTATTATATCAATTAGTTATATTGATTTTTTTAATGTACTTTTCTCTAATGTGTACCTACATGGTCTGACATTAGACAGTCCTTGTCTGAGGCTCAATTAGCTAAATTCTAGGCAATCACAAACTGTCTGGATGGAAACTGTACTGGAGAGTCAACAAAACTAACCAGCTTCAGAGAGCCTGCCTTGCAAAACCATAGTAACTAAGTGATGGCAAATGTCATACTACCAAAAACAAAGTTTAAATAAATAAATAAATAAAAACCGTAAATAGCTTCATAAGGTCCCTTCTATGTTTTGCTTTCTGGGAGTCTGCTGGCATAAGCTTGATGAGAAAGAATGATAGAGAAAGGAAAACAAGTCAGCAAAGGGCAGAGGAAAGAATGTGAGGGAGGCTTGTGGTTCAAACTATGATGGCAGTTGAGTGTGCTCAAGAGCTCCTTGAAAATGACAAGCTTCAGACAGTAACAAGGATTGCAGAAGATGGGGAGAAATTAGAATCCTCATTCAGTGCTGAGGATGTATAATAGTTCTACCACTTTGGAAAAAGAGTCTAGCGATTTACCCAAAAATTAAACACAGAGTTACCATATGATTCAGTAATTCCTCTCCTAGGTCTATACCTGTTAAGGACTGATTTGTAATTAGTTCACTGCCACTGCAGACCCAGAGTGCAAAGGCCTGGGGTGGGCAAGGCTGTCTCCCTCTAGGTTACTACAAGTGAGGCTGCCTTTTCGGTTTCAGTAGGCCAGGCTGTTCCTGCCTGGGGCCCCAAGGGCAAGGCCATAGGCCATGCCTGAGAGGGCAGGGCTACCAGTCAGAGCCAACGGGATGGGACTGCTGCCTTGTGTACCCTGATAGCGAGGCCCCATTCCAGCAGGCCTGGAAGGAGAGGTCACCCCTGTGGTGGAGCCAAAGGGCAGAGCATCTGGTCAAAGAGGATTATTCTGAAATCCTAAGATCTAATGGAATTTGCCTAGCAGGATTTTTAGACTTGCAAGGGACCTCTTATCCCTTTCTTTATAGTTTCCCCCAGTTTCCCACTGAGTAGGAATATTTATGCTATGCCTGTCCTATCACTGTAATTCTAAGAGCACATAACTTTTCTAGTTTTACAGCTTCATACCTGGAGAGGAATTTTGCCTCAGGATGAGGCATACCTTGAGCTTCACTTACACTTGACTTAGATGATATTTAGATAAAACTTTGGACTTGGAGTTGATGCTTTGGAGGCTGCTAGGATGAGGTGAATGTATTCTGCATGCAAGAAGAATATGAACTTGGAGGGGGCAATAGTATAGAAAGCTACAGACTAAGTTGTGTCCTCCACCCCAACCCGTATGTTGAAGCCCCAGTCATCAACAGGTCTCAATTTGAAGGTAAGGCCTTTAATGCATTAATTAAAGCTAAATGAGGTCATAGGAATGAAGCCCTCATCTAAATAACTTGCTATCTTATAAGAAGGGGAAGAGACACCAGGAATAAAAGTGCACAGAAAGAAGTTCATGTGTAGATAAAGCAAGAAGATAGTCATCGGCAAGTGAGAAGCAGAGTTTTCATGAGAAACCAACCTTTCCAGCACTTTGATCTTAAAATTCCAGCCTCCAGAACTGTGAGAAAACAAACTGCTATTGTTTAACCCACTCAGTCTGTGGTATTCTGTCATAGCAACCTGAGCAGACTAATACAAGGTACGTAAAACATGTATATGCAAATCTCTGCACAAGAATTCCACAGAAGCACTATTCGTAACAGCATCAGATCAGATCAGATCAGATCAGTCGCTCAGTCTTGTCCGACTCTTTGCGACCCCATGAACTGCAGCACGCCAGGCCTCCCTGTCCATCACCAACTCCCGGAGGTCACTCAGACTCACATCCATCGAGTCAGTGATGCCATCCAGCCATCTCATCCTCTGTCGTCCCCTTCTCCTCCTGCCCCCAATCCCTCCAAGCATCAGAGTCTTCTCCAATGAGTCAACTCTTCACATGAGGTGGCCAAAATACTGAAGTTTCAGCTTGAGCATCATTCCTTCCAAAGAAATCCCAGGGCTGATCTCCTTCAGAATGGACGGGTTGGATCTCCTGGCAGTCCAAGGGACTCTCAAGAGTCTTCTCCAACACCACAGTTCAAAAGCATCAATTCTTCGGCGCTCAGCCTTCTTCACAGTCCAGCTCTCACATCCATACATGACCACAGGAAAGACCATAGCCTTGACTAGGCGAACCTTTGTTGGCAAAGTAATGTCTCTGCTTTTGAATATGCTATCTAGGTTGGTCATAACTTTCCTTCCAAGGAAACATAACAGCATTGTAACAGCATAGATGTCCATTAACTGATGAGCAGATAAACAAAATGTGGCATATTTCTACAATGAAATATTGTTTGACCATAAAAGAAGTACTGAATACATGGGATGACATGCATAAGCCTTGAAAACAAACATTAAGCTAAACAAAAGAAGCTAGTCACAAAACACATTTTATACAGATCTGTTTATATGAAACATCCAGAAAAGACAAGTCTCTAGAAAAAGAAAGCAAGTTAGTGGTTGCCTATGTCAGAGGGTAGAGGGGTAAGGGGACTGACAGCTTAACAGGTACAGAGTTTCTCCGAAGTAATGAAAATGTTCTAAAGCTTAGATGATAGGGATGACTGCACAGGTTTGTGAATACTGAACAGTACTGACCTGTACATTTTAAATTGGTGAATTTCATCTTAAGTGAATTTCATGTCAATACTTTTTTTTTAAAAATTAGCATCTTCTAAGGCCCCATTAATTAATATTGATAGCTCTGTTCACAGACAGTATATCCAGAGACACTATTCTTCAGGCAGGACTATTTATAAGGCAGGACTCCATCTAGTACAGAAAGAGCAACTCTGATTCCTCCTTCTAGTCCTAAAATTTTACAGCAAGTGTTTCATTTTCCTCTTTGTCTCTTCCACTCTTCCTTCCTTTACCTTCTCTACCCTTTGCTGCTACTGCTAAGTTGCTTGAGTCGTGTCCGACTCTGTGCGACCCCATAGACGGCAGCCCACCAGGCTCCTCCGTCCCTGGGATTCTCCAGGCAAGAATACTGGAGTGGGTTGCCATTTCCTTCTCCAACCCTTTACTTATCTTAATGAATAATTAAGATAAGTAAAGGGTTATAATAATAATAATAACTAAATTATTCACCCTTTACTTATCTTAATGAATAATTTAGTCCTGAAAGCTTTAGTCTAGGCAGATCAAGGTAACTGACTATGTCAGCATTATAATGGGAAACATGAGGCTCAGAGAGGGGTGTTAGAAAATCCAAATGGGGTGAGGAGAGTGCCCACATGGCAGGAATACCTTGGAAAGACTGTCTAAGTTCTACTGGGTTAACAAGAGTGTATATATGGGGTCAGCCTGGCATGAGATATCAGAGCCTAAGAAGGGTAAGAGGGCATCCCACTAGAAGGGTTGCTCCATCTACAGTATCAGGGCCTCAGTGGGATGAGGAAAGAATACACACAGCAGAGTTCCAATGCAGGGAGAGAAAGAGCAGAGTGAGTAGTGTATTCTTGAAGTGGGACAGCCTAGTGTGAGATAGCAGAGCACAAGAAGGACAAGGAGTATGTCCAAGAGAGTGGGCAGTTAGAATCCAAGCAAGGTGAGGAGGACAGGCATGTAGAAGCACAGCCCAGCAAAAGTTGCTGGAGCGCAAGTGGGCTCACAAGGGTTTCTACGCAAGAAGGTAGGTGGCCCTGAGTCAGAGCCTGAGCAAGGTGAGAAGCATGTCGTACGGAGGGGGTGTCTAGCGTAAGGTGTTGAAGCCCAAGAAAGCCAAACAGAACACTGGTGTGGAAGAGCGTAGACAATGCCTTGGGAGTCACAGATCAATGGGGTGATGAGGTAGCCACAAGTATGATGTGACAGCAAGAGGGATGAAAAACTGTTCACATCCAGGCAAAATGTTTAAGTAAAGAAACAAATAAATGATAATGGGTATATTATTCACTGCGTGTGAAAGGATTTATAAATATCACAATTGAGAAAGCTAGATAAACTGTTCTGTTACATATGAATTAGACGTTTTGATGTGAACTCATAACTTTATCTCGGTATACCTTATAGCCATAGCAAAGGAAAATGGAAGGTGATACAAATGGGTCTCATTTGTTCTAAAACTTCAATGTGATTAAGAGTCACCTGGCAAGATTTTAAAATGATTTTCATATTCCAGGAAAATCAGAAAATGGATCATGATCTTAGGAAAACAAGGCTGGTTCAACATTTGAAAATCAACGTAATTCACTATGCTGATAGCGAAAGTGAAAGTCACTCAGTCACGTCTGATTCTTTGTGACTCCGTGGACTGTATCCTGGACTGGGTAACCTTTCCCTTCTCCAGGGGGTCTTCACAACCCAGGGATTGAACCCAGGTCTCCCACATTGCAGGTGGGTTCTTTAACAGCTGAGCTACAAGGGAAGCCCAAGAATACCAGAGTGGGTACCATATCTCTTCTCCAGGGGATCTTCCCAACCCAGGAATTAAACCAGGGTCTCCTGCAGTGCAGGCAGATTCTTTACCAGCTGAGCAACCAGGGAAGCCAAAATAAAGAAAAACGAGTATGATTATTTTAGCTGACACAAAAATTCAACTGATAAAATGTAATGCCTTTCATGATTAGAAAACATCAGAAAATGAAGACTACAAAGAAACTTCACTAATATGATTTATGACATTAACAAATTTGGCCTACATTAACTCAGCCAAAGCTTTATTAGAATAGCATGCAGCTTGATACAATTCCTTAGCAATCATCCTTCCTTCCTCTCCTATCAGATCTGAATTGTGGTCTGAAATCTATTCCATCTTCTCTGATTCTCCCCTTTATCCTTCATAATCACTTCTGCCAATAAATCTTTTTCACAGTTAATCCTGTTTAAATGTATGAGTTTCAGAGGAATTGAATTATGAGCACAGAGTTCCAAATACAAGCGTATATATATGTTAATAACAACTCTATTCTTAATAGCTCTTAAATGGAAGCAACCCTGATGCTTATTGATAAGTTGATAAATTATGGTATCTGTGATGTTGTACAAGTTTTATTTACTCATTATCCTAATTTCCTTAGCTTTAAAATGGAAATATAATAATATTATGTCTTCTATCATAGGTTTTCTGAAAGAAAAAATATATTCATGAATATGAGGTGCTTAGAATAATTCTAGAATTTGGTCAATCTGATTGTGTAAATTACCAGTTATCATTAGGAATATGATTATATGGTTTTTTTCTACTGAATATTAAACTTTTATATTAATTTTCCTTATAAGCAAATGTTCATAATTTTTCTTGCTGCTTCAAATATGACTTCGTATTTTGATCATATCAGATTTGAACTCATCTGCTGTTAAGTCATTCAGTCGTGTCCGACTCTGTGTGACCCCATAGATGGCAGCCCACCAGGTTCCCCCGTCCCTGGGATTCTCCAGGCAAGAACACTGGAGTGGGTTGCCATTTCCTTCTCCAATGCATGAAAGTGAAAAGTGAAAGTGAAGTAGCTCAGTCGTGCCCGACTCTTAGTGACCCCATGGACTGCAGCCTACCAGGCTCCTCCACCCATGGGATTTTCCAGGCAAGAGTACTAGAGTGGGGTGCCATCGCCTTCTCTGTTGAACTCATCATTCTTCTATTAATGACCTGTCACTTGTGGTCAGAAAACATATTTTGTTTCAATTCCTTTAAATTTGTGGAAATTTTTTTTAAGGGCTTAACCTATTACCTGTCCTGGAGGATGTCCCATGTGCACTAGAGAACATGTATTCTGTTATGCTGGCCAGTGATCAACAGATGTGTGTTAATGTTAACTGGGTTATACTGTCTTTTCTTTTTTTTTTTGATAGTCTACCTAGTTAATACAATCACTATTGAAAGGTGGGTATGGAAGTCTCCAAATATATCATTGAAATGTATGTCTCGCCCTTTAATTTTGTCTGTGTGTGCTTCATTTTTGGAGGGGGTTCTTCTTTCTTAAGTGGGTATATAAATTCATAACTGTTTTCTCATCTTGATTGAATAGACTTTTTTGTCAACAACAAAAAATATTTCCCCTTGTATTCAGTAACAAATTTTGTCTCAAAGTGTATTTTGTCTGATTTTAGTATGACAATTCAAGCTCTCTTGTGGTTTCTGTTTGAATGGTACTTATTTTTTCATCATGTACTTTCAATTTATTTTTGCCTCTGAATTGATGTCTCTGTATCTTATTGCCAGCATACAGCTGTTTGTTTTTTCTTAAATCCATTCTGCAAATATCTGTTTTTTGATTTAAAGCTTAGCCCATGTACAGTTAATGTAATTATGAACAAAGTAGCATTTGCAGTTGTCGGTTTTCTACTTGTTTACCATACGTCTTATGTTGTTTATTTTGTTCTCGCTGTCATTCCTCTCTCTCTCCATGCTTCCTTCTATGTTAGAGATTTTCTACGATAACATACTATTTTAGGGCATCTCTGATAGCTCAGTTGATAAAGAATCCACCTGCAATGCAGGAAACCCCGGTTCAATTTATGGGTTGGTAAGATTCCCTGGAGAAGAGAAAGGCTACCCAATCCAGTATTCTGGCCTGGAGAATTCCATGGACTCTATAGTCCATAGGGTCACAAAGAGTTGGACACAAGTGAGCGACTTTATTTTATAACTTATGTTCCATTACTTTTTGATGTATTCTCTGACTGACTGCCCTAGGATTACAATTAA
Organism: Tragelaphus eurycerus; assembly: GCA_935064755.1. Classification (NCBI taxonomy): domain Eukaryota; kingdom Metazoa; phylum Chordata; class Mammalia; order Artiodactyla; family Bovidae; genus Tragelaphus; species Tragelaphus eurycerus. Next base: position 23,242,971 of record CAKXYN010000025.1, on the reverse strand, counting down.
CATCTTAACTAAAACAATCTAGCTCAAGTAAGTATCTACTTTATTTTAGTATTATATAAAGGTTTTTCTCCAATATAGTTCCACCCTCTCTCCACTCCTTTGTGATACTATCATCCTACAAATCACATCTTTGTATATTATAATCTCTATAAGCTATAAACATAATTTTTAATTACTGATTAATATATATGTCTTTTGTATCAGACAAAAGATTTATGAAAAAGATAAATATACTGTAAACTGTATTAATTTATGTAATGACCTTTATTAGGGTTTTTACTTCTTCACGTTGAAGCAAGTTATTACCTAGTTTCATTTTAGCCTAAAGGACTTCCTTTAATATTTCTTGTACAGCAGGTCTTCTTAATGATAGTCTTTTAGTTTTAATGTCTGAAAATGAATTAATTTTTCCTTGATTTTTCAAGGGTGTTTTTGTAAAATACTTCATTCTTGAGTAAGTCTTTTTCAGAATTTTGAAAATATCATCTCATTGCTTTCTGGTTTCCATTGTTTCTGATGAAAAGTCAGCCATTGATCTTTTATGGTCTCTTCCTGACTTGGGGACTCAGGTCAGCTTTCTGCTCACTACTCCTCTACCAAAGCTCACTTATGCCACCATTTGGAGTATGCACAAGGAGTGGGCCACAAACATGTGGGTGAGGTACACAGAGCCACAGGTGCCCATCAGCCATGAGGATGTCTACAGATGAGGCATCCCCAGTGGCTCACGGGTAGCTTCCTCATAAAGTTCCTGGTGGGACCCAGGTCCCTTTAATGCTCTCTGAGAGTCCTACCTGTCATTCTCCCAGCCTCTTTTTGTCTCCAACTGCTGTAGCTCACACTCGGTGCTTTGGTTGGAGAGAGAAATGGCCCTCTGTGGCAGCATTCCACTCACCCTGCTGGGAAAACTGGGTGCTCACTCAATTGTCCTTCCTTTCCTCCTTGGGAAAAACCTCTGGCCATGTTCTCTCTTGGCACTAGACTATGTCACTTTGAAATGGGGTGATGTAGATAAAATCAAATGATTCCTCTCACCCTCTTGAATGGTTTCAAACTTGTTTTTGTCTTTGTTGTTGTTGTTGTTCCAATTAAGTGCCAGAAGTTCTCCTGGACTTCCATAAAAGCTCACTTATCCATGCTGCTATTGCTAAGTCGCTTCAGTCGGGTCCAACTCTGTGCGACCCCATAGATGGCAGCCCACCAGGCTCCCCTGTCTCTGGGATTCTCCAGGCAAGAACACTGGAGTGGGTTGCCATTTCCTTCTCCAATGCATGAAAGTGAAAAGTGAAGGTGAAGTCACTCAGTCGTGTCCGACTCCTAGCAACCCTATGGACTGCAGCCCACCGGGCTCCTCCATCCATGGGATTTTCCAGGCAAGAGTACTGGAGTGGGTTGCCATGGCCTTCTCCCCACCTATCCATGAATAACTGTCTAAAATAGTGTTCTCTAGGAGAGAACACAGAGAGGGGTACAGAGTACCTGCAGCCAGTTCACATACCACTACAGGGTCCACCACCAAGACGAAGCCTGTATGCCTAATACCCACTGCTAGGGTGGGTCTTCTCAGATGCCTTGGTGTATGGTGCTGGATCCCCAGGTCCCTCAGGGGTACTTCTGTCTGTGGATGGATGCCAAATTGTTGTTAAAGGGGGGATACAATGAGGAATGTTTTATATAGCCTCTTGTTGACATCACTCCCACATCATCCATTTCTCATAAATAAGTGCTCCTAATATTGTTGTAAGACTTCTGGTCAATTTTTAGAGTTATGAAAAGTTAATTTTTATTATTTTATGGAAGCAAGGATTTTCAGAATTCCTTACATGGCCATCCCATGGCGCTTTTCCTGCCTTTCTTTTCACCAGAGAATATGGTTACCATCATCTAAACATTTTAAATAGATCTTTGCAGAAGATCCATACCAATAAGATGGATAAAGTTTTAGAAATGCAAACTTGATAGACATACCCCTTATAATTTAAACTGTGCAAACTCTTGAATCAAATTTTTCTGAATAAAAATCAAAGATATCATGATGTTTGGTTCCAAATTCACTATTTGCTTCCAGGCATCCTATGACTCAGAACTGTATGCCAAGTGTGCTGCGTTCACTCACAGCTTTCCATTTTTACATGCTCTGTTCCCTTTGTTTGGCCAGCTTGTCTAATGAATTTCTTCTAGTCATTCTTCAAGTCAAAACCAATCATTCCTCCTCTGAAGCTCTTTCTGTAATCCCAGAGGTAATGTCTTTTTATATCTTCACCACTTCTTGTGCATTCCTCCATTAAATCACTTTACATATAGTATGTAATTGTGGTTTGCCATCTCTTTTCTCATCACTTTAAGGGTTAGAATTACAGAATTTCAATTTTTTAAACCCTATGCTTAGGAAAATGCTTGCCATATGGTATGAACTACTTGAACGTTGCCTGAATAATTGGGTAAGAGTGTTGAGAGTCATAGATAAGGAAGTTTGGAAGAGGGAGATAGCAATTAAGACGATCGTGATGCTAGCCATTTTTAACCAGAGAATAGATTTGGATACTTTTTCTTTATCTCGTCTCCAGTAAATGATAAATAGCTTTCTTTCCTGGTGGGGAGAATCCCCTTTAGCTTAGTAATGGCTCTGAGTACACTGAGAGTTAACAGCTCAGAGCTCAAAGAAAAAGACTTGGCATGGGCAGGGATGGGAGGAGAATCATGCGGCCAAAATATTTCTCTTCATTTTTTCCTTCAACTCTGGGAAGGGAGAAAACATAAAACTGAGTATTACACTAAGCATTAAACAAGAAAAATGTTCTCACTTTATGATTAAAGGATAACAGTGCTCTTGTGATGGTGTCAGGTATGATAAAATAAACAAAATAAATTATAAGTAGTAATCTCGTTTGTAGGAAGTTATACTGGTTGACATGTCACATCTTTTCCATTTGTAGTTTTCCTAACTTTCTGATTTGTTTCCAACAAAAACTGGTGTTAGTAAGATGAATAAAAACCTAACCATGGGAAGAAGCTGATGGATAGCTTTATGTGGTGTGCATGGAAAAATCCTCCTCAGGAAAGAATCCAAATTACTAACTGGAAAAGGGCGGGAAGAATAACTCATGTCAATAAAGAAAAGCTATGAAAAATCAAAAGGTCAGGGCTTTGGATATTTGTAAGTTAAGGTGTATTTTGACTTGTCCTGGAGAGACTCAAAAACTACTATTGAACTGAATTACTTCCAATGAAATTACTTGGCTCAAATAATTTCCTATTTCAATACCTTACTTGCTGTGAAGACAAGTGAAATAGACCAGTGCAACTAATAAGCCAAATTACATAACATTTTGGGGAGGCCTTGAAACATGACAGTGTAAAATATATTGCATCCATGCTTCTATCATGCATTGTTATTGTAATCAAGAATTAGTTCAAAGTAACTGAAACTTTTCTCAAACTTTTTTTATATTCCTTCTTCTATACTTAGAAAAGTAGTATAATTTATTGCACAAAAAGAGAAATTAATGCAAGACACATATAAATTGCATTGATTAGTTTAAAATAAAGAATTAAAAAATACAAATAGTAAATACTGGCTTTCCTGTCACTTCATTTAAAATACTACTAACTGATTAAAAATAATGTTACTAATATATACATTACTTTGGTCAAGTTATCATGTATCAGTTTTCTGGTATTTAAGAAAACAAATGTACTAAAGACATTGATCTGAAACATATTAAATTTCCATATTAGTTGCTATCCCAGTTATTATGTATATCATATACACATTTAATTATATATGATAGAAATCATATACAATTACATATGATATGTACATCTTTTTAATTCAGTTTATTTATTCCAATACTTAAACAATATTCTACTGTGTTTTTAAAGGCAAAAACTATTATCTCTTCCTAATTTACATGAAATGTATTATTAGTCCCCCATTATAGAGATGAATATGAGTTACACATAGCTTACTTTATTCATTCACATTCACACAACTAAGAGGTTAAGTTGAAGTTGGAACACAAGAACGTTTGACTTCATGTTCTTCCCACCTCTTTCCTTCCCCTTTTCAACACATATTTTTGAGTGTCCACTATACACCAAGTAATGTGTTAAACACCACAGATTTAATCACAAAAAGACCCTTAAAAAGGAAACTGGTGAATCGGGCATCAAATAATGTATCACGGTTGACTGAAAATAGAGTTTGTGTTTCTACTATGTGAAGGAGCATAAAGACAGAGACCATCAGAAATAGTAGCTGTTCTAGGTTGGGCATTTGGCCTAAGGACAGGGCAAGGGGTGAGGGATGTCAATGAAGTTATGGGTCAGAAAAATAGTCTCCATGACAACAGGACACAAATAGTGGCTGAAATGACAGTAGTATTAGGAGATTCTGGATAGAGGTCAAAGTGAGAATGAGCCCAGATGAGTTTAAAAAGACAATTTCTCTAGGGCAGATCAATATTTGGAATAGGCAGAAGCTTAAATCTTTTGGTTAAAATAATTTAATTCTAAAGATAGAAGTCTAATAGGTGTTAGGCTGGAAAGAGAGACAATCAAGGAATGACATATTGCTGCCATGGATAATGGGATGGCTAAGCTTGTAAAAACAAAATTAAGATGTAGGAGCATGTATCCAGAGTATTATTAGACTTTAAGGAGAGAGAAGTCCTAGGTTAGCAGGACTACCTTCTCTGCTTTCCAACTTCTTATAGCATCCCTGACTGACCTCAGAACTGCTTCTATACCCAGGAAATGCAATAACATGCACATGCCTCTTAAATGATCTTAGCTACATAGAGAATGGAACTATCCAAAAATCAGACAGATCTTTACAATAAACAGAGACAACAGGAAAGAAAAGAAGAAGAAAAATATGATTTGGAGAAACACCCATGGGGTTTTTCTCCCTTTCTTAAATTTCTGAATGACTAATTTGTCCCTGGATACCACAAACATCAATTACTCATCTTAAAACTGCTCAGAACATTTTTTTGAGTTTTTTAAAAACATTTTTCAATCATTAGTCCAAGTTTATATAAGCAGAGCTTAGATACAGTCCCTCTGAGCATTCTTCTTTATGATATATGGGATGCTGTTCTTTTGAATTGGGTAAATTTCCATTCACCTTATATTTGGGCCTCCCAAGACCTTGTTCTATAATATAGAAGAAAAGCCTTGGTTGCACCAGAGGCTACATGTAATACGGCATGCTCATAAATGTTACTTGGGCTAGACCTTAGAGAAGAAGCAAAAAGAGATTCTCCATGGTCAGCAGTAGTGAATGAGAAACCTCTAGTTAGATCCAAGAAGGAGAGTATGGCACGTATGATGGCTAAGTGGTTTCAGTATAGCTGGCACAGTTTATAGTACAGTATATCGTGGTTAAGAGACAGACCCTAAAGAAGAAACAACTGGGTTTCGATATCTGCTACTTACTAGCTGTGTGAGGCAGTAAAGCCATCCAACCCCCTGGCATCTCTGCTTGCTTATTAGTAAAATGAATATAATAGGATCTATTTCAAAGCGTATTATGACAGTTACAAGAGTTGATATATAAAGTTGTCTTATAAGAACACTGCAATTATTATAATTGCTATTATTATTATTATTATTATTTGTGGTTGGTGATACACTGTACAGGTTTTGGCAGTAAACAGTCTTAGCATGACCAAACCAGAAGCGTGCCTCTTTTTTATTCATGCAACTAGAATCTGACAGAAACTAAACTGAGATTCAAAAAATACAATGACTACTCCTTACTGAAAATTCAGATACAGATGACCACAGGCAGAAGTCATACAACTGATATTCTGAACTAAAATAGAACTACCCAACCTAGTATTACTGGTTAATTGTCTTGAATAAGAGATCTCCTATGCTTGGCAGCCCACTCCAGTACTCTTGCCTAGAAAATCCCATGGACGGAGGAGCCTGGAAGGCTGCAGTCCATGGGGTCGCTGAGGGTCGGACATGACTGAGCAACTTCACTTTCACTTTTCACTTTCATGCACTGGAGAAGGAAATGGCAACCCACTCCAGTGTTCTTGCCTGGAGAATCCCAGGGACGGGGGAGCCTGGTGGGCTGCCATCTATGGAGTCGCACAGTCGGATACGACTGAAGTGACTTAGCAGCAGCAGCAGCAGCATGCTTTCTAGAACATAAATGTTCTTGTAACATACCCTCCTTTGCCATCAATATCTCAACTGTTGTGCTGACCAGAACATATCTCATCAACTTTGATCTGATCAAGGAAGCAATTGGGTTTTTGCTCTTCTTCTGCAGACATCATATTTAGCATTAGGTTTTCTAGAAGTTTTATCATACCTTCACTCATATTGCTTGAATTCAGAGTTAACTAAATCCCTGTGCTGTCCTCAATATTCTGCAAGTTACTGGCTGATAGGCAAGATAAGCTCTACTTTATTGCTTCTCTTACTTAATAAACTAGCTATTTTAGTTTTACTATTTCCAGTGAACAGTGACCTCATGCTTGCTGACACACGTTCAGTGGTTATACAAGAGATGTTAATATTTTGTCTTTCATGCATCAAGTCAGTCTTCTTTTCTCACTCTCTTGCATGTCCGCTTTCCAATTTATTTGAAGCCACTGTCCATTTGACATGAAAAATGCACTTACAGTCTTGGGGCTAATTATTTCAAGGAGAGGTGAAAAAAAATCTCGATTATGGCATGATTAACTCCATGTGCTTCAGCTAAAGCAATTGCATACTACAGAATTTCTCTGCAAAGACACTTTTCAGCAATTGGCTTATGTTAAACATTGCATTCCATTCCTCCAGTGCTGGACTGATTTTTCTGTGTATCTTCAGAGAATCATCCCTATTCCATAACACATCTTAAAGATCATATACTTCTTCTATGAAATTTTATGCAACTGAATTATCTTTGTTAGTTTTTACCAAATAACTATCACCTCTCATGTCATTACTCAGGTTTTTAGTGCCTGGCTTTTTAACTTCTCATCACAAAAATGGGAGGGAGGTCCAGGAAGGAGGGGACATGGGTGTACCTATGGCTTATTTTTATTGCTGTATGACATAAAACCAAAAAATTCTATAAAGCAATTATTCTTAAATTAAATTTTTTAAAAAAAGTGAATGGTCACATGGTGATTGACTGTTCCATTCAAGATTTTAGGTGAAGAGCTAAAGTTGGGGCTTGAGACCAGACTGAGGAGTGCTACTCATATCATTGATATATAACTATTATCTCGGATACGCAATTTCATATCAGGAATGTTTCTCCTGTTGCCATCAGACAGGATTATTTGCAATAAAGCTCTCATGACTTTTGCAACTATTTTGCAACTTTTCCAAGGATGGGGCTGGCTCCCAACGTGCTTAGTACCTGATAATCTTAGATTATTTAGAGGCTCTAACTCTCAGATTCCTCATATATTAATGAAGATAATTAAGACTGGAATATTCTTGGTAGGGATGCTATAGGATTAATTAAGATAGTTAAAGTGTTCTACATAATGCTTGACACATAGAAATTACTCAATAAATATAGCTATTACTATTTCTGAAAATATGCACTCATGAAAAGTCTTTATGAAATAACTATTAATTTAGATTAAATTACCTTGTATCAGGTTGTGATTAAATGTAAAAGAACTAGAATTTGTTGAAGACTTGAAATACACAGAACTTTATACATATGACTTTGACATCTTTTTGCTTAAATCATAAAGGACTTAAGAAAAAAAGAAGACAAAACAACAGTATTATTTTTTACTAAGTCTAAGAATTAAAAAGAGATAGTAAATGCCCAAGTAAAAACCTATCCACTCCTTGATTTCTTCCACCATATTACTATTATACTTTCTGAATTCTAACACACATATTTTGTACCTAGAAAAGTTAGCACTAAATTATTCTACTTATGTTTATTTTGATAATTGTTTCACTTTTTAAAACCTATGTTAGGTAGTATAGCTCTAATGACTTAAGATCCTTTCTTTAGTAGATAGATGTATACATCTACAGATTTAAAACAAAAATGGTATCACCTCCTCATCTGGTTTGACCATATTGGGACTTAAATATCTATGTTGCTGCTGCTGCTGCTAAGTCGCTTCAGTCATGTCCAACTCTGTGCGACCCCATAGATGGCAGCCCACCAGGCTCCCCCATCCCTGGAATTCTCCAGGCAAGAACACTGGAGTGGGTTGCCAGTTCCTTCTCCAATGCATGAAAGTGAAAAGTGAAAGTGAAGTCGCTCAGTTGTATCCGACTCTTAGGGACCCCATGGACTGCAGCCCACCAGGCTCCTCTGTCCATAGGATTTTCCAGGCAAGAGTACTGGATACATACACACACACACACACACACACACACACACACACACACACATATAAAACAATTGATGAATAATTCATTCTGTAATTCCATAGTTTGAAAATACTGGACTATATGATGGGCCTGGATCTCTCTTCAGGAAAGGACTAGTCAATGTAGCTGAGACTGCTGTTGGTGAGTAGTGTTTAGCTGTTAGCCACTGTGGTGACTGCCTCAGATATAGAGATATGCCTCATCTAAGGCTGTGTCCCTTCTTATGAGACAGGGTAGGACCTGGGACCATTTGCTGAAGTTCCTGCACCCGGACAAACGTCTTCTACATTAGCAAAATACAAAGAAAGTAATGGCAAACTAAAAATAACTGTGTGCATGTGCAGTTGGGATTAATTACAAAAAACCAAGATACAAAAAGACCCAAAACCCAGCAGAAGCAGGGTGTTATCAGCAAAAGCAGGGTACTGCACCAAACACACAGAATCACCAAGAAGGTGGGAAGACCAGCTAAGCTGCCCCTCTAGCCCAACCCCTGGACTCACCCCTGTATTCGTGCACGCATGCTAAGTCACTTCAGTCGTATCCGACTGTGTTACACCATAGACGGCAGCCCACCAGGCTCCTCCGTCCACAGGATTCTCTAGGCAAGGATACTGGAGTGGGTTGCCATTTCCTTCTGCACTCACCCCTACACTCATCCCATATAAGGAACTAGCACACCCCACCCCCACACCCACCCCCAGGGAGTGAACAAGGGAATCTTGTTTTCATTCCCTCCCGCTGAAGCAAGAGTTCCAGTAAAGCCTTGCCTGAAATTCTTGTCTGGCCTCTTACCAATTTTAAGGAGGCTAAGAACCCTGGTCAGTAAAACCCAAAGTGGCCCCACTTTCTTTCTGAAGTATCGCTGACCACCCTAACTATGATTGCAGCGCATTTCCCACAGCGGTACACACGCGCTTCTACGTTTATGTCTTCCAATAGCATTAGTATATGACATACCTGACATATTGACTTCTGTGCTATTGCTCTTCTTTCCCTTTCAGAATTCAAGCTCAACGAAGGCAACATTTGAGGTCTGTTTTGTTTACTGCTATATCCCAAGAGCTTAGATTACCTAAAGCATGATACTGGCTTGATAATTGTTATTTTTAAATAGTTATGAGCCATTGTCCTACCATCTGTTAAGGGAGAAAGGTGAAATATATGCAGTTATTTCATTCTATGTGTTGACTTATTTTTTGCCTGTCTTCCTCAACTATAATGTGAGCTCCACGAGGGCAAGGGGATTGTATCTGTTTTGTTCACCATTATATCCCCAGCAACTAGCATACTGCCCAACACACAATAAATGCTTAACAAATCCTTATTGAACAAACGCCTAAACCGATATAATGGGGCCACATAATAGGACCTCAGTAATTTCTCTAGGAGAAGGACTACGGAACTTCTGCCCTCCCGATACTCTTGGTATGGGAGTCAGTAGTATTCAATAAACAAATGTTGCAATTGTAACTTGGATGTTCCTCAAGTTCAGCATCAATGATAAAAGATGCTTATTTATAACAATAAAGTTCTACTGTGTTTTTTAACTGAGTTACCTATCCATGTTTATTTCCTTAGACAAAATCTAGGAAGAGAGGGACTGAGCTCGGTTTTACACACAGCTGCCCAAGGCCACTTAGCTATCTCTTTGTCATTAAAAAAGTGTGTCTGAGTTCTGATTCTTAAATTTGGCCTCAACTCTTCTTTCACATAGTAGACTCTCTCTTATCCAGCAATTTAACTTCACATCCAAAACCCCCTTTCTATGGGGGAAGGGATAGATTGGGAGTTTGGGACTGACATGTACACACTGCTATATTTAAAACAGATAACCAACAAGGACCTACTGATAATACAAAGAGCTCTGCTCAATACTTTGTAATAACCTAAATGGGAAGAGAATTTGAAAAAGGATATATGTATATGGATAACTGAATCACTTTGCTATATCAGATCAGATCAGATCAGTCGCTCGGTCGTGTCCGACTCTTTGCGACCCCATGAACTGCAGCATGCCAGGCCTCCCTGTCCATCACCAACTCCCGGAGGTCACTCAGACTCACATCCATCGAGTCAGTGATGCCATCCAGCCATCTCATCCTCTAACACAACATTGTTAATCAACTGTATCCCAATATAAAATGAAAATCCAAAATAAAAATTAAAAAAAAAATTTATTTTTTAAGAATTTTTATTCCCTTTTTTTCTTTATATGGATTTTTCATCCAAAGGTTTTCCAGGAAACTGTTTCATACACTCTCCTCTCTATTCCTGCTTTCAGTACCAGGCACAGCAAATTATTAGCAATTGAAACTCTGGCTCTTTGTCCAATCAGACTTCCAGGCCATTGGTCTCAGAGTATATAACCAGCAAAGTACACCCTGATTGCTGAGAAGAAGAGCTGGCCTAAAATATTCTTGTAAAAATTTTACTGAGCTATATTTTACATATACAATTCATCTACTTGAAGTATAAATTTTAAAGATTATTAATATTACTGACTGGTGGAATCATCACCATGGATCATTTTGAGAACATTTTTATTCCTCCAATAAGATTGTTCTTATCTGCTGCTGCTGCTGCTGCTGCTGCTAAGTCGCTTCAGTCGTGTCCGACTCTGTGCGACCCCATAGACAGAAGCTCACCAGGCTCCCCCGTCCCTGGGATTCTCCAGGCAAGAACACTGGAGTGGGTTGCCATTTCCTTCTCCAATGCAGGAAAGTGAAAAGTGAAAGTGAAGTCGTTCAGTCATGTCCGACTTCTAGCGACCCCATGGACTGGAGCCCACCAGGCTCCTCCATCCATGGGATTGTCCAGGCAAGAGTACTGGGGTGGGGTGCCATTGTCCTTATCTACTTACGGCTAATTCCTGTTCTCAGCTTTAGGTAATCATTAATTTATTTCTCTAAAAATTGGTATTTTCTGGATATTTCATACAAATAGAAGTAGACAATATATCCTCTCTCGTGCTTGGCTTCTGTCATTTAGCATAATATTTTAAAGTTCTTCATGTTGTAGCAAATGTCAATTCTTTTTACTGCTGAATAGTATTTCATTGTATGGATAGTCACACTCGACAGATAAATAATAACCAAGCAAATAAATACATGAGATAATTCACGTGAATTTATTCTGAAGGAATAAATGAAGCAAATACCATAGAAGAAATAAATAATAAAGTTATTTCAGTAAAGAGTAACTGAATGTGGTGGTAGAGGTAAGTAGAGATGATTCCCTAGAGAAGAAGGCATTTGAGCCTCTTTCTGCTCAAATCTAAATGAGCAGAAGTTATGGCAAGAGGGAGATGGGAGCAAAAGGGTCCTAGGCACAGCTGTTGTGAAGAACTACTAAGGGAACGCAAAGCACTGGGTGGTGGGCAACCACTCAATACACAGCTGCTGTTTTACCTCATCCCTTTAACGACTCTCAGCTCCTTCTGTTCAAACAAGGAGAAGCTGGCCAAACCATAGATCGCAGGGAGTAAAACTATATCTATGAAAAGTAAAACTATATCTATGAAAAGTAAAGGTCCCCAAGAGAGATTCAGGCTCTGGCATCATAGTTAGATTCCACAGCTCTGAATCATACACCCAAGTCAGGTAGAAGCACTAACCCAGCCTCCCTCCTGTTGCCAATGCAATTTCTTCCTCAAGAGTGACACCAGGTTTCCAGTTTGGGGACATGATGAGTAATTTAACAATGAGCATGTTCCTATGTCCTTTTATACAGTTCATGAGGTTCTCATAGCAAGTATACTGGGGTGGTTTGCCATTCCCTCCTCAAAAAAAGATCTTAATGAATTGGATTACTACGATGGTGTGGTCAGTCACCCAGAGCCAGACATTCTGGAGTGTGAAGTCAAGTGGGCCTTTCGAAGCACTGCTGTTAATAAAGCTAGTGGATGCAATGCAATTCCAGTAGAGCTATTCAAAACCCTAAAGGATGATGCCATCAAGGTGTTGCATTCAATATGTCAGCAAACCTGAAAGACACAGCAGTGGCCATAGACTAAAAAAGGTCAATCCTCATTCCAAATCCCAAGAAGGGTAGTATTTAAAAATGTGGTAACCATCAGACAATTTCACTCATCTCCCATGCTAGTAAGGTCATGCTTAAAATCTTGTGTGCTAGACTTCAGCATTATGCAAACTAAGAACTTTCAGATATCCAAGCTGGGTTTAGAAAAGAAAGAGGAACCAAAGATCAAATTGCCAACATTCATTGGATCATAGAGAAGGCAAGGGAATTCCAGAAAAAACATCTACCTCTGTTTCACTGATTATTCCAAAAGCCTTTGACTGTGTGGATCATAAAAAAAAACTGTGGAAAGCTCTTAAAGAGATGGGAATACCAGATCAACTTACCTGTCTCCTGAGAAACCTGTATGAGGATCAAGAAGCAACAGTTAGAACTCTGTATGGGCATCCGGTCCCATCACCTCATGGGAAATAGATGGGGAAACAGTGGAAACAGTGTCACTTTATTTTTCTGGGCTCCAAAATCACTGCAGATGGTGACTGCAGCCATGAAATTAAAAGACGCTTGCTCCTTGGAAGGAAAGTTATGACCAACCTAGATCACATATTCAAAAGCAGAGACATTACTTTGCCAACAAAGGTTCACCTAGTCAGGGCTATGGTTTTTCCTGTGGTTATGTATGGATGTGAGAGCTGGACTGTGAAGAAGGCTGAGTGCCGAAGAATTGATGCTTTTGAACTGTGGTGTTGGAGAAGACTCTTGAGAGTCCCTTGGACTGCAAGGAGATCCAACCAGTCCATTCTGAAAAAGATCAGCCCTGGGATTTCTTTGGAAGGAATGATTCTAAAGCTAAAACTCCAGTACTTTGGCCACCTCATGCAAAGAGTTGACTCATTGGAAAAGACTCTGATGCTGGGAGGGATTGAGAGCAAGAGGAGAAGGGGACGACAGAGGATGAGATGGCTGGATGGCATCACTGACTCGATGGATGTGAGTCTGAGTGACCTCCGGGAGTTGGTGATAGACAGGGAGGCCTGGCGTGGTGCGATTCATGGGGTCGCAAAGAGTCGGACACGACTGAGCGACTGATCTGATCTGATCTGATGGAAACTGATTGGTTCAAAATTGAAAAAGGACTATGACAGGGCTGTTTGCTATCATCCTGTTTGGTTAACCTATATGCTGAGCACATCATGAGAAATGCTGGGCTGGATGAGTTACAAGCTAAAATCAAGATATGCAGGAGAAACATCAACAACCTCAGATACACAGATGATACCACTCTAATGGCAGAAAGCAAGGAGAAACTAAAGAGCCTCTTGATGAGTATGAAGGAAGACAGTGAAAGAGCTGGCTTAAAACTAAATATTAAAAGAAAAAAAAAAAAACTAAGATAATGGCATCTGGCTCTGTTCAGATCAGATCAGTCACTCAGTCGTGTCCAACTCTTTGTGACCCCATGAATCGCACCACGCCAGGCCTCCCTGTCCATCACCAACTCCCAGAGGTCGCTCAGACTCACATCCATCGAGTCAGTGATGTCATCCAGCCATCTCATCCTCTGTCCTCCCCTTCTCCTCCTGCCCCCAATCCCTCCCAGCATCAGAGTCTTTTCCAATGAGTCAACTCTTCGCATGAGGTGGCCAAAATACTGGAGTTTCAGCTTTAGCATCATTTCTTCCAAAGAAATCCCAGGGCTGATCTCCTTCAGAATGGACATATTGGATCTCCTTCCAGTCCAAGGGACTCTCAAGAGTCTTCTCCAACACCACAGTTCAAAAGCATCAATTCTTCGGCACTCAGCCTTCTTCACAATCCAGCTCTCTGTTACTTCATGGCAAACAGAAGGGGGAAATGTAGTAGTGACAAATTTCCTCTTAGGCTCTAAAATTGCTGTGGATGGTGACTGTAGCCATGAAATCAGAAGATGATTGTTTCTTGGCAGGAAAGCTATCATAAACCTAGACATTACTCTGCTGACAAAGGTCTTTATAGTCAAGACAAAGGTCCGTATGGTTTTCACAGTGGTCACATACGGTTGTGAGAGCAGGACCTTAAAGAAGGCAGAGAACTGAAGAATTGATGCCTTCAAATTGTGGTGCTGGAAAAGACTCCTGAGTGTCCCCTGGACAGCAAAGAGGTCAAACCAGTCAGTCTTAAGGGATATCAACCCAGAATACTCATTGGAAGGACTGATACTGATGCTGAAGCTGAAATCTCCAGTATTTTAGTCATCTGATGCAAATAGCTGACTCACTGAAAAAAAAGTCCCTGATGCTGGGAAAGATTGAGGGCAGAGGGAGAAGAGGTCATCAGAGGATGAGATGGCTGGATGGCACCACCAATGCAATGGACATGAACTTGGGCAAACTTCGGGAGATGGTGAGGGACAGGGAGGCCTGGTGTGCTGCAGTCCATGGGGTCACAAAGAGTTGGACATGACTGGGCAACTGAACAACAATGTCCCTGTGGGGACAAATGTGCTCAATTCTCTTGTGTAGATACTTTAACTTTTTGAAAAATTGACAAACCACTGTCCAAAGTGGCTGTACAAATTTCATTCCCACCAGCATGTTTCTTCACATTCCCATCAACATTTGTTACTGTCGGTCTCATTTATTACAGGCATTTTCTAGGCGATACGAAGTGACATCTTATTGCGGTTTTAAATTGCATTTCTGTGGACAGAGAGATGGGAGTAGGCCAACTTAAACATCAAAGACTCCAGTGTTTTTACTGAAGTTTGGTAGTTTTTCTTGAATCACTGCTCTTCAGATTGTTGGAAGCCTTTGGTTAATCTTGAGAGTTCTGAAAGACTTGGTTTTGCTGATATTTGTTGTTTTTGTGGAGAACATTTACCAAACTTCTCACTTCACCACTCCATTAGTCCTGTTCAAATCTAAAATGTTACTCTGATAAGTTTGAACTTTATAAAATTCATCTTTATTCAGGGTTTCTTAATTCTCCCTCTATATTTTCTGTTACTTGACTTCTCAACATTTAAAATTTCCTCCATTAGAAATTTACTTTGATAGAAGCTAGCCAATTGTCTAACAACCACAAGATAATTAATTCTTCCCTTTTCTTCTTTGCATGGCTTTATTATTCTTTATCAGTTATGAACTTTTTTCAAGTTTGTACTTTTTAAATGATACATTTATTTATACATTTTTTGAACATACAGTAGTTAGAAAAAAACAACAGCCCGTTGGAAATACTGAAATGCCACTTAAATACTATTATCTATAATATATGTTACATTACTTAACTATTTCTCTATCTACTTCTGTTTTCTGAAGTTTCACCTGTATGCAAGATTTATATGATCACACTGGCCAACAAATGCACTGACATCTAATCATTATGTCAAAAACTCTCCAACCTTCCATTATTTGGAAAACACCATGATGTTGATGGAACGGTAATAATAACATTTACACAGTGTGTATTATGTGCCAGCTTCTAAGTACTTATACTCATTTAACTTTCATATGAACTCCATGAGGCATCTACTACTATGATCCCCATTTTCCAGATGAAAAAATTGAGGTACAGAAGGGTTACATAATTTGCCAACGATGATTAAGCCAGAAAGTAGAGCTGGGAATTCCATTTCCAGAATCTTTATTGTCAAATTTGATTGCTCTGCTTGCTTTACATGAGTTAACTAAGGCACACAAGGGTTAAGAGTTGCTCAGCCAGTAACCGGTAAAGCTAACACTTTGATTCACTCAGACTCTACAGGTTGGCAGAGAGCAACCATTAGGGATATAACATCCACATTCCTCCAGGTTTAGGATGGGAAGAGAGTTTGGGGAGGAAGAGATTCCCACTGTCTGGATTATGTAAGACTTCAGTTATCTTCCAGAGATACATTCTCTTATTTCTTGCCTAGATGGGAGTGTGACAGATGGTTCCGATATATCTAGCCATAAGAAAATTGTTGGAGCAAGAAAAGGTTGAATTCCAAAACTGCTGTTAGAACAGTCCACTCCAGCAGCAATCTGCCTATAGCAATATCCCAGCTACAAGGGCAGAATCACTCCAACCCCAACAAAACTGAAAAGTGAAAGTTGCTCAGTTGTGTCTGACTCTTTGTGACTCCATGGACTGTAGCCTGCCAGGCTCCTCTGTCCATGGAATTCTCCAAGCAAGAATACTGGACTGAGTAGTCGTTCCCTTCTCCAGAGGATCTTCCCAACCCAGGGAGAGAACCCAGGTCTCCCACATTACAGGCAGATTCTTTACCAGCTGAGCCACCAGGGAAGCTCAAGAATTCTGGCACGAGTAGCCTATCCCTTCTCCAGGGGATCTTCCTGACCCAGGAATCAAACTGCGATCACCTGCATTGAGGGCGGATTCTGTACTAGCTGAGCTACCACAGAAGTGATAGCCAATCCACCTTACCAACCAGCTGCTGGAACATTTGCACCCTTCTGTATAAACTGGCAGCCAAAGCTGACTGATACGATACTCCAGAATCTAGATACGTTGATGGCTCTTACATCCTGACAACTCTGGGCATACCGGCAGCATACACATCTACTGTGCCACATATATTGGCCAGTTCAGACAAAGAGCCCTCTCTAGATTACCATCGCAGGCAGAAACCCCCTCTCCCTCCTCAGAACCCAGGATGGCTCCTAGCCATCCTACACAGGCAGCAAACAGAGCAGGAGAAGGGTCAGTTGAGATCTCTCTAAATTTTAGTAGACCATCTCCTTTTATCTTCCTTCATCTGCATGATATTTTTATGTTCATTTCCCCAGACTTTTTCTGGGCACGGTTTTCATGGGATTGCTCCAGCAAGTGAGTGAATTCCTGTTAGTTTTAAAATGTTAACACTGACAGGTGACAGTTAGGTAGTGACAGTTTATAAGAAGTTTCTAAGCATCTGCTTACTTTAACTATTGAAAGTAAACTTGGAATTTCTTCAACAGGTAATGTTAAACATATGTCACTGATTTTGAACTCAATATAATGCAAGAAAGTATTTATAAAAATCACATGCACCTCAGAGTGTCACAGGGAAATACTCTGGTGGGATCTGTTCATGCTTTGTGTAATATGAGTTTAATCAGAGAATATTATATATTATTTTCTCAAGAGTTTTAAAACTGACCTTATTTAGTGGTGACTATGGAATAAATGTTTCATTATATTTACCATAAATACATATGACTAAATTAGATATGATTAACATCACTGATCTGCTAGAATATGTATTACATAACTTTGTTATAGTAGACATAAGTTGCTTTTTTAAAACTCAGTTATAATATTTCACTGGACTTCAGAATCGGGTAGCAAATCTACCAGATGATTTGCGAACAATACAGATAAAGAAATTGTTTCTTTTGGCTCATCAGCCATCCTGCCTGTAAAAGGCCATACTGCCTGACACACACATCGACTTTGCTCCCACATACAGGTTCAGTGATGGGATTCATATCCAGTAACAAGTTCAAATCAGTCTTTTAAGAAAGGATTCAGGCAATCTTTTCCTCTATCTTCTATAAGAACATTAAGTAGATCTTCCCAAGTACATCCTGTTCAAGAATAAATCATTCTCAGATATTTGTGTTCCCATACCTTCCCCCAAAAGTATTTTCTCTCTTGTGTTATGCAACTGTTGAGAAGCCTATAAACTGTGTATTCCCACCTAAACACATTTGGAGGAAAACCATTCGGCTCAGTTAGGCCTAGATAAAATCATTTACCTTACTTGTCTGGATTTTTGTCTTTGACACATCTCCTAACAAATTTATACATTAATATCCCCATTTTATGAAATAGTTTTAAAGATTTTATCTGTTTTTTCCTTTTTAGATTCAACAACTGTTTAAAAATGAAGTATAGTGGATTGTGTTAGTTTTAGGTGTACAGCAGTGATTCAGTTATACACATATATATATACACATATACATATTTTTCAGATTATTTTCCATTATCAGTTATTAAAAAATTATGAATATAGCTTCCTGTGCTACACAGCAAATCCTCACTGCTTACCTCTTTTATGTACGGCAGTTTATATCTGTTAAGCATGTACTACTAATTTATCCCTAGCCTCATCCCCTTCTCTTCGGCCGTAAGTTTCCTTTCTACATGTTTGCTTCTGTTTTGTATATCAATTTATTTATATTATTTTTAGATTTGATATGTAAGTGATAATCATATAATATTTGTTTTTTTTATGACTTATTTCACTTAGTATTCTCTATGTCTATGTTGCTGCAAATGACAATATTTCATTCTTTTATATGGCTGTGTACTATTCCATTATATGTACATATATTACATCTTATTAAGCCAAATGTCTGTTCATGAGCACTTGGGTTGTTTCTATATCTTGGCTATTGCAAATAGTGCTGTTATGAACACTGGGGTACACAAGACTTTATTATTTTAACTTGTTACAAATTTTTCAATCTGAAGCTTTGAATGATAAATTCATGATATAATAAAAACTATTTGAGCATTTAGTCATACTATGCCATACCCAAAAAAATCAATCATACTTATTAGTTGCAAGAAGTAAATTATGAGTTTAATGTCAATCTAAATAAATCTATGATATTATAAGAAATATCTATTTTTCAAAATAATATTTATTCTGATAGCTTCCATGGGAAATGACTATATTAGTAAGATTGTTTTCTGATATTTTGTCATTTTTAAAGTCATACAAAACTTTGCTTTGTTATTCAATTCAAATCCTAATACCATCTTGACATAGTCCGAAATAAATGCAAACCAACTAAAAACTAAATAACCTAACTCTAGTCACACCTCTTTCAAGATGCTTATAAATGATGCCTTTTGCAATCCTATATTCTAAGAACCACAAACTCTGGCAGTAGAATTCAATTACAACCTACCCTTGGCAGTATATAGTCTTCTAACAGAATGTCAAAATGGAAACCTTTCTGTTTCAGTTCTGGCTGAGATTTCAAATTCCAAGAAGAAAACAATAATGAGCAAGTGCTTCCACATTCCACACTGAGGTGAAATACTGCCTATATCAGATTGGCAAAGAAAACAAAAATGAAAACTGGTTTACAAGCCCTAGTTAAATACTCACAAACATTTCAAGGTTTAAGAAGCCAAGAAAGGGACTTCCCTTGGTGGTAATGCTCCACTGCAGGGGGCATGGGTTTGATCCCTGCTCAGAGACCTAAGATTCTGCATGCCACTTACCTCAGGCAAAAAATAAATAAGTAAAAATTTTTTAAAAAAGAAGAAGCTAAGAGAAAATAACCTTTTTTCCCCTGGACATAGTTGTTAAACTCCTATGGCATTTTTTTTCCCTGCCTTCCACTCAAAGTATCAGAAAAGTAAGGATGGTATTCTATTCTTAACTGAATTCAGTAAGAGGGCGATTAATCTAACCATTTGGAGACCTTGATATATGTGCTCTGGAGTGAAGGAAGAGCACTCAAGTGCTTGAGAAATATAGGAGGATGGAGAAACAGAGGTGGAAGGAAGTGAGGTACCTATCACACACATTCCTGCAATAAAATGGGCTGTGTCCTATACCTAGAGTTGTGCCAAACAAGAAAGAGCTGGTGGCCAGTAATGGATTTAAAAGGGACCATCTGCAGGTTTGATACTACCCAACCAAATGAGTATATCTTTAGAAGGCTGAGAGAAGAATCCTGAGCTGAGGGCAAGGGACAAACAAAAAGATACACTACCTGAGTAACCAGAAGTGCAGTAGAACACTCCATAAGGTAAAGAGCTAAATGCTTGTTAAAAACGAGATCTTGACAGTACTAGGTATTTCCTTCCCCTAACTCTCTTCTTCCAGCATCGCTGGAGAGGGCAGAAATGTGGGTTGCAAGCTGGCAGGTTGTAGGGGGAGGGGCTGGAGAGAAAGAAGCAATGACTTGGAAAAATGCAGAAACTGAAGGCTTATTTCTTTTTTTACTAAAAACCCCACACCTGAACAGGTACCAGGGGAAGTGGAGAGAGGAGATCATTGATTCTCAGTGAAATAGGTTTTGCCAGTTACATGAGTCTAGACATTTTAATTACTGAAATAAGACTAGACAAGACATGAGGGCTACCCTACATGTAACTGAAGACAGGAAATAATGAGCCCCACGGAAAAGTTTGAACAGGCAAAGGGGAAATAGAATACAATTGTTTTCTGCTTGTACCATATGGAGACATTCCTTCTGTGTAAAGTTACAGGAAATTACTAATGTTTAGCACTATCCAAAATCAGGGTCCATTTTAACCATAACTCCCTTCATGAACATAACCATTAACTTCAAGACACAGTTTAAGTCACACTTTCTAAAATACCACCAGTAACTCTTCCAGTCTCAATGATGATGAATTCTTGGAACTCTTACAATTAAGATTTCCTCCACTTTCTACTTTGAATTTAGTATGAAATACTTTGTGTTGATTTTTCTCACTACTTTAATATAGTTGGTTCACAATATTTAGTGTTTAATATTTATCTATCTATGGGATCCATCATCACACATCAAGATGTTTAACTGATACATCAACTCCAAGTGTTTTCCCACTGGCCTTTTTGTAATTCTTTCCTCTAAACACTCTGCACCATTCCCGAGCTCTAGGAAATAACTAATCTAGTTTCTCTCACTAGGATCCCTTGTCCATCACCAACTCCTGGAGTTTGCTCAAAATCATGTCCATCAAGTCAGTGATGTCATCCAACCGTCTCTTCCTCTGTCATCCCCTTTTCCTCCCGCCTTCAATCTTTCCCAGCATCAGGGTCTTTTCCAATGAGTCAGTTCTTTGCATAAGGTGGCCAAAGTATTGGAGTTTCAGCTTCAACATCAGTCCTTCCAATGAATATTCAGGACTGATTTAGTTTAGGATGGACTGGTTGGATCTCCTTGCAGTCCAAGGGACTCTCAAGAGTCTTCTCCAACACCACAATTCAAAAGCATCAATTCTTTGGCACTCAGCTTTCTTTATAGTCCAACTCTCACATCCATACATGACTATTGGAAAAACCATAGCTTTGACTATGTGGACTTTTGTCCGCAAAGTAATATCTCTGCTTTTTAATATACTGTTTAGGTTGGTCACGGCTTTTCTTCCAAAAAGCAAGTGTCTTTTGATTTCATGGCTGCAGTCACCATCTGCAGTGACTTTGGAGCCCCTCCAAAATACAGTCTGTCACTGTTTCCCATCTATTTGCCATGAAGTGATGGGACAAGATGCCATCATCTTAGTTTTTTGAATGTGGAGTCTCAGCTTCAGCATCCTTAAGAATTTCCTCAAGGATATAAAAACCATGAACGAAATTACCAATCAACATGAACTAATTGATATTTATCAAATTCTCCATTCCACAACAACAGATCACACATTTACTTCAAGTACACCCAGAATATTTCCCAAGAAAGGCTTTATTCAGGTCCGTAAAAGAAGTCTTAATATATAAGGCCTCAAATTATATGAAATATGCTCTCATACCAAAATTGAATTAAATTAGTAACAGTAAAATACTAGGAAAATCCCAAAATATTTGTAAACTATAAGACCAAATTTTAAATAATCCATAAGTCAAAGAATATATGAAAAAAAGTATTCTGAACTGAAGAAAAATGAAAACACAACCTATCAAAAAGTCTGAGATGCAGCTGAAACTGCACTAAAAGACAAAATCACAGCACTACATATCTATGTTATAAAAGAAAATTATCAAATCAGTAGTATTCTTCTATGGGTTCCCCGGCGGCTTAGTAGTAAAAATGCCACCATTGCAGGAGATGTGGGTTCAATTCCTGGATTGGGAAGATCCCCTGGAGGAGGAAGAAATGGCAACCCACTCCAGTATTCTTGTCTGAGAAATCCCATAGACAGAGGAGCCTGGTGGGCTACAGCTGGAGGGGGTCACAAAGAGTGAGACATAACTGAGCATTTCTTCTATATTCAGAAATTATCAAAATCTAACAAAGTTAACCACAATGCAAACAGAAGAAATGAAACAGTAACTGTGAAAAACAGAAATAAATGGAAATAGAAAAGTACAAAATAAGTAAAAGTGAAAACTGCTTCTTTGAGAAGACCAATAAAACTGATAAAACTTCTAACCAGTTTGATAAGTGAGAAAGTACAAATTACCAAATTTGAAACAAGAGAGGTGATGTCACTATAAATTTTAAACGTACTGAAACAATGAGGGAATATAATAAATTCTAAGATAATAAATTTGACCATTTGGAAGAACTGAAAAACTTCCTTTAAAGACTCAAACCAATAAAGCTCACTCAAAAAGAAACAGGTCATCTGAATAGCCCTAAATGGAATCAAATTACTATTTGATTTAACAACTTAACAGTCAAATTGTTAAAAATCTTCCAGATCAAACAGCTTCACTGGAAAATTCTACCAAACATTTAAGGAGAATATAATATCAATTCTACAAAAGATTTTCACGAAAATTGAAGAAGGGACATTTCCCAATTCTATATGATCATATGATTCTGACCCAAAACCAAGTAAAAATATTATAACAAAAGAAAGCTAGAGATGAATATCCTTTATGATCATAGATATAAACATTTCTAAAAAATTTTAGCAACTGAATCCAACAATATGTAAAAAAAATAAATACATCATGAGCAATGTGGTTTATCCCAGGACTGCCTATGTAATTTCACTTGAAAATCAACCAATGTGATTCTCCCTGTTAATAGCTTTAAAAGGCAATACCATGTGATCATCTGAAGAGCTGCTGAAAAAAGTGTTTGACAAAATACACTATAAATTCCTGATAAAAACTCTCAGCAAACTAAGAACAGAAGTGAACTTCCAACAATAAGAAGACAATGAGTTGGTTTATTATTGGACTGGAAAAGCTCTTTATCTCACCAGACTGCCTGGGTGCTTGCTTTGTGACTTTAGGACCAGATAAAGGAAGCAGACTATATGACGTGCTGTTTAAGGTCTGAAGCTCTTCTGATGTTCTTCTCATTTTCTTTACTGATGATTGCCACTAGCATACCCACTTTGATAAGCTTGCTTGACAGATTAAATGGCCAATGAAAGCTTCTCAGGGAACTTCCCTGGAGCCAACAATCCTTGCACACTTCAGCCAATTCAAGCTGGAGACACAGCATGGTACACATGTGGTACATGCATATGAACCAGAACTCCCTGGTGGAATTTCGCTCAGATAATGCCGCCTGCCTGCATCTTCTTTTTCAATCTGTACCTTATCCTTTTCCTCTAAACGCTACCCTCAAATGTGTGTGCTCTGTGGAGTCTGATGAATTTCAAATGTAAATTTCAAATTTACATTTATTTTAAATGTAAATAATGATAAAAATTTTTGCAATCTGATAAATGACATCTATGAAAAACTACCAGCTCATACTTAATGGTGAAAGACAAAATGTTTTCCTTTAAAGTTAGGAACAAAGCGAGGTGGTTATAATTTTCATTATTACCAACATTATACTTGAGATTCTAGCTGATGCATTCAGATAGAAAAAAGAAATAAAAGGCAATCATCTCAATCATCTGCATATAAAACCTTATAAAATCAACAAAAAAACTATCAGAACTAGTGAATGAATTTATAAGATTGCATGGGTACAAGATCAATTTACAAAATTAAGCATAGTTCTATTATGTTAGCAGTGAGTAACTGAAAATTAAAATTATGAAAATAATGTCATTTTTAATAACATCAAATATATGAAATATTTATGTATAAAATTGATAGAAGAGATGTAAGACCTATACTGAAAATTACAAAATTTACCTGAGATAAAGACTAAGCAGAGAAATATCTTGAATCTGTAACTTGGATGACTCAATATTGCTAAGACATTAATTCTTTGCAAATGTATCTCTTTTTTTTTTTTTTGGTGGCACTGTGAAGCTTGTAGGATCTTAGTTCCCTAACCAAGGATTGAACCTGGGCCACTGTAGTGAAAACTCCAGGTCCTAACCAATGGACCACCAAGGAATTCCCACAAATTTATCTTTAGACTCAATTCAATCCCAATCAAAATCTCAGTAGACTTTATTTTAGGAATCTACAATTTGTTTCCCAAATTTATGTGGAAATACTAAAGTTTTCCAAATACTAAATTTTTGTTTTTGCTTTTCAAACACAAAAAGGCAATCAAAGGACTAGGATAAATTATTTCTAAGACATGTATCTGAGAAAGAACTTGTGTCTCGAATACATGAAGAGGTCCCCCAATTCAATAATTAGAAAATATTACAATTTAACAATGGGTAAATGGCAACCCACTCCAGTACTCTTGCCTGGAAAATCCCATGGACAGAGGAGCCTGGAGGGCTGCAGTCCATGGGGTCGCTGAGGGTCGGACACGAATGAGCGACTTCACTTTCAATTTTCACTTTCATGGATTGGAAAAGGAAATGGCAACTCACTCCAGTGTTCTTGCCTGGAGAATCCCAGGGACGGCGGAGCCTGGTGGGCTGCTGTCTAAGGGGTCGCACAGAGTCGGACATGACTGAAGCGACTTTGCAGCAAACTACTTTAAGATACTCTTATTTCTGTGTTTATCATTTTTGTGTGTGTAAGCATGGCATAGCCTACATTTCTTTAGATTACCAGCCCCAATCATAATTAACAAAGATGTTTTACATGCATCCAAATTTATAGAGAAGGATTTAAATGAAATCTGCTGCTGTAAAATTTGTATTTTTTTCTTAGCATGTTTATGAAAGTTATAAATTGAATAAACTACTGTGAATATTCAAACTCCTGAACACAGCAGTTCAGCAACGCTCCAACACTCTTCCTGTTCAATTTTGGTGCCTTTTTTGTTTGGTAGTCTAGACATAGCCTGTTTCTTAGACATGTTTATAAATGGATTGGAAAGGAGGTCTAAATAAAGGCATTACTGAAATACAAAGCGTCTTTTTGTTATACATTGTTGTTATTAAGAAAAGATTCCAAAAGAGGGCTTCTGGCAATGAGTCATGTATTCTGACAGATGTTTTCTACAGATGAGAGTTCAGCTCCACCTTTCCCAAAAATCTAAGTTTTAGAAGGAGAGGTCTGTCTTTAGGAGCCCTTGGGAAATAAGTTATAGTGTAGACTGCGTTTCTTAAAACCACTCCTATCGTTGTTTGAAATCCAATGGCAAAGGTCTTTTCTCGTAAATAAATGATTTTGAAACTTTAAAACTTTCAACATACTTTGTTCCTTGATTCAAAACTACAGTCTTGCAAGAGAACTTGAAAAACAAAAGAATGGAGAAACTCTAGGAAAGCTAATGGCACCCCACCCCAGTACTCTTGCCTGGAAAATCCCATGGACGGAGGAGCGTGGTAGGCTGCAGTCCATGGGGTCGCTAAGAGTCAGACACAACTGAGCGACTTCACTTTCATTTTTCACTCTCATGCATTGGAGAGGGAAATGGCAACCCACTCCAGTGTTCTTGCCTAGAGAATCCCAGGGACAGGGGAGCCTGGTGGGCTGCCATCTATGGGGTCACACAGAGTCGGACACGACTGAAGTGACTTAGCAGCAGCAGCAGGAAAGCGAATTGTACCTCATGAATGTGAAATCAAGTGTGAAGACAGATTCCTTGCATCCTAAAATAATGGAAGATGCTTAAGAAAGCTTCCTTAAGAAGCTTAAGAAGTAGCTTACCTTATCCAATCTTCTCTCCCCGGCCCAGAGTGAGTAGGAGAAAGGAGGCAGGAGTGGACACCAACAAGCCAAGATTCTTCTAGTTCAGTGTTCTTCCTATTATACCTTCTGGAATAACAGGAGGAAATAATCTCTGACAAAATAATTAAGACCACTTAGAGAGGTCAAATAAACTGTCCAAGGTCATACAGCTCGTAAGTAACAATTCTGGGACAAAACTAAATATCTGAGACTCCAAAGACCATGATTTATACCATATCACTATTTTCTTTATATAGTATTATATATTTGAGTTTCATGAAAGAAACTTGCTGGTTTGACTCACCATTGTACTCTTTAGCATATCATAAATACACAAGAAATACTGGAAAAATCATTCACCAATCCACACATATTGATTGATTTTAATGTATATAGTGTTTAAACTGACTGCACACCAACTACATACTTAGGAGACAATGGACATTTATGCTGGTTATAATTCTCTGACAGCAAGAATTTTTCTCCTCTGAAATTCCCTTAAGAGACGTCTTTTTCATAACCCAAGATCATCTGGAGTGGTGAAGGAAATTTCCAGTTGATTTAGTCATAGGGAAAAAAATTACAGAAGAATGATATAGATGTCTACTGATACATGGGTATAGGCTTATATTCAATTCTACCACTGGTTTCCTTTTCCTAGAGGAATTAAGAGAGACTGAGCTGAAAGAAAGTTGAGAAAATGAAGGAAGGAAAGTTTCCCTAGTCTGATATCTTTATCTTGATTCCCATAGTAATCTGGGATTTTCTCCTTTAGCATCTCTCTCCAGATCCAGAAATGATAATTTCTCATCTTCTATTTCTCTTTCAAGGCCTCTTCATCTTTTAAAAACACATTCACTGAAATCTTATTGTTGCCTGTAAATCTAGCTCTAAATTGCCACTGTAATCACTATTATATTCTTAATCAATATGAAGTCGTAAAACAATACTTTGCAAGGAAATAACATAGTAAATTTGTTTATGCATGTCTCTCACAAATATGCTAAAAACTGGCTGTGCCTTAAAAATATAGCATATGAAGAACTGTATATACCACAGTACTTCTGGCAAGCATAATCTCAATTTTTTAATTCTTTGTAAATATTTCAATTATGTCTGCTAAGTAGTTTTAAAATTTCCTTTAACATACTGCCATTATTAAGAGCAGACTGTACAAAGCTGATATATTTTACACGTTTTTAAAGAGTATATGCATGTGGTTGAGTTTTTTATTGTTGTATGTCCATTCAGATAAATGAAGTCTATGTCTCCATGTAGCCCTTGCTTAATGCAAAATCCAAAAAAACTAGTGTTGTTACATTAATGCATTTTTAATCATTCTAGGTACCACCGTTTAAAATGCAAAATTTAAAATATTGCCTTTAAAAAGAAAGTGTATTTATCTTAATAAATTACACAAAGTAAAATTGCAAATAGCATATTAATAAAGAATAGCTCTTGCCTATAATGTTTAGCAAAATCTGGGAGATAGAATTTAGTGAATAATTTCTAAAACAACAGTAAAATTCAGTAAACAAGCAAATGAATAAAATAAATGATGATGCAAATTAATGTCTCAGTAAACATAAAGAGATCCTCATCTTCATTACTTTAATTAAAATAATATTACTTTTTTTACACAACTACCTAACTAAATCAAACCATTGATAGCATTCAATGTTGGCAAGTCTGTGGTAAAAGGGCACTCAAATATTTGGTGCAAAAAGATAGAGTTTTAAAGTGTAGTCTGGGAATGTGTATGTAATTTTAAAATTTGCCTACTCTTTGCCCCAATAATTTAGCCTTTAAGAATCTAATCTTCAGTTATACTAGCCTAAGTAGCACACACACACAGTTCACACTCTCACACAGAACAATACTGGTTGGAAACATTACATGCAGTTTCAACATCAGTAAAATAACAACAACAAAAATACGGTACCATCATTCAAGGAGTACTATAAAATGATTAAATGAAATGAGATATTGACTTGTAAGTTTACATATAATAATTAAGTAGATAAAAATGCCCAAACCTATGTATATACAATGATTCTAGTTTTATAAACAAAGAAACTAATTAATGAATATAATAAATGTGTCAGAGTGCATATGCACGTAGGTATCAATGTGCGGAAATCAGAAAAGATTCACTTAGCAAATTCTGTAGTGGTTACATTTGGGAGACAGAATTGGTCAAACATAAGAATGACTTTCACTGTATAAGATAAAAAAGAAAAGAATTTAAGGTTATTGGTGGTTTCCTTTTTTTGTGACTACAAGTTTAAAAAGAGGAAGGAAACACTGGTACACTGGCTACTAACCCATAGGTTTATAGCAACACATTATATCTGATCTGTTAAATAAAATCAAGGAATTCTGTACCAATGGGAGAACAAAAATATTTGGACCGTGACCCAAGTAGAATTAGTCCCACTAGAAATAGTTGCTTTCTGAAAACTAGATAGGTATCTATGATATTCAGGCTTATCTAGGAACAGTTACCAAGTTAATATAGTGGATGGTAAGAAAAACACAACATCATGAGAACTAGGCATACCAGTCAGTAAGAAAGGATCCAACAGTATATAAAGTCAGCACCAAAGAGATACTGCTGGTTAGAAACTCCAACCACTGTACACAATAGTATACTATCCAGCTATTGAAATATGGATAAGGGAGGAATTATCACAGTTCCAGAGAACAAGACAAAGACCACAGTAAGACAAGCTAAAATACTGAAGTGATAGATACTGAGCTCCACACTCAGGAGACTTCTCTAGAACAGAAGAGGAAAACAATTCACCTGAACAAAAGAAAGATCTATCTCACATCTTTGCTTGCAATTTGACTGAACAACCAATAAAATTATTTTTCCTTCCCTCATAGAAAAGAATGGACACTTTCAAATTTTCCTATTGCTCCCCAGGGCACCGTAATATTTTAGTCCACTAGTCTTGAAATTTAAAATTGTCAATAACTCTTTTTCTCCTTTACCAACTTCCACAAACCTGGACAACCATAACCCAAGCCTCTATCTTTATTTTGTTCTAATTACTGAAGTGGTTCTCTGACTTACCTTTCTTTTCCTGATCAAGTTCCTGAGAAGTGTCAAGATAATCTTTATTTCAAATTAAATCTTACAAAGTCTCTATGCATGCCAAGAACACCAGCTGTAACAAAATGTTACAGCTTTTTGTGTGGTCAGACAGCCACACTCCCAGCCTTTCCCTTTCTAGAGGGTTTGCTTTGCCACTACCCCGGATAATGTTCCAACTCAAGAAACTGAGGAAAGTTTCCCTCCAAGTATAAAAGCAGAGTGGTTAAGATCACAGCCTCTTGAACAGACTCAATTCCTTCAGAATTTGCATAACCACATTCCAGCGATATGACTTTAACAGGATTTAATCTTAGTTTTGTGGTGTGTTGTGTCTAGTCAGTCACATTGGACTCTTTGTGACTTCAGCTTTACTTAACCATAAAATAGGCATGATATTCATAAAACTTTTAATAAAACTGCTGTTAGAATTCAACATTATCTTCCATATGAAGTTCCTTGTGGTTTTGGCTCAGAGCCTGGCATATAATTAATAATTGTTATCATCCCCATCATCACCATTCTTTCAAATGACAGTATTTTTCTTTTCTTTTTTTTTTACACAAGCAAAATGGCTGTCTGGGGAGGCCTTACAAATAGCTGTGAAAAGAAGAGAAGCGAAAAGCAAAGGAGAAAAGGAAAGATATAAACATCTAAAAGCAGAGTTCCAAAGAATAGCAAGAAGAGATAAGAAAGCCTTCTTCAGTGATCAATGCAAAGAAATAGAGGAAAACAACAGAATGGGAAAGACTAGGGATCTCTTCAAGAAAATCAGAGATACCAAAGAAACATTTCATGCAAAGATGGGCACGATAAAGGACAGAGATGGTGTGGACCTAATAGAAGCAGAAGATATTAAGAATAGATGGCAAGAATACACAGAAGAACTGTACAAAAAAGAGCTTCAAGACTTAGATAATCATGATGATGTGATCACTGACCTAGAGCCAGACATCTTGGAATGTGAAGTCAAATGGACCTTAGAAAGCATCACTACGAACAAAGCTAGTGGAGGTGATGGAATTCCAGTGGAGCTATTCCAAGTCCTGAAAGATGATGCTGTGAAAGTGCTGCACTCAATATGCCAGCAAATTTGGAAAACTCAGCAGTGGTCACAAGATTGGAAAAGGTCAGTTTTCATCCCAATCCCAAAGAAAGGCAAGGCCAAGGAGTGCTCAAACTACCGAACAATTGCACTCATCTCACACGCTAGTAAAGTAATGCTCAAAATTCTCCAAGCCAGGCTTCAGCAATATGTGAACCGTGAAATTCCTGATGTTCAAGCTGGTTTTAGAAAAGGCAGAGGAACCAGAGATCAAATTGCCAACATCCGCTGGATCATGGAAAAAGCAAGAGAGTTCCAGAAAAACATCTATTTCTGCTTTATTGACTATGCCAAAGCCTTTGACTGTGTGGATCACAATAAACTATGGAAAATTCTGAAAGAGATGGGAATACCAGACCACCTGATCTGCCTCTTAAGAAATCTGTATGCAGGTCAGGAAGCAACAGTTAGAACTGGTCATGGAACAACAGACTGGTTCCAAATAGGAAAAGGAGTATGTCAAGGCTGCATATTGTCACCATGTTTATTTAACTTATATGCAGAGTACATCATGAGAAATGCTGGACTGGAAGAAACACAAGTTGGAATCAAGATTGCCGGGAGAAATATCAATAACCTCAGATATGCAGATGACACCACTCTTATGGCAGAAAGTGAAGAGGGGCTAAAACGCCTCTTAATGAAAGTGAAAGTGGAGAGTGAAAAGGTTGGCTTAAAGCTCAACATTCAAAAAACGAAGATCATGGCATCTGGTCCCATCACTACATGGGAAATAGATGAGGAAACAGTGGAAACAGTGTCAGACTTTCTTTTTCTGGGCTCCAAAATCACTGCAGATGGTGACTGCAGCCATGAAAGTAAAAGACGCTTACTCCTTGGAAGGAAAGTTATGACCAACCTAGATAGCATATTCAAAAGCAGAGACATTACTTTACCAACAAAGGTTCGCCTAGTCAAGGCTATGGTCTTTCCTGTGGTCATGTATGGATGTGAGAGCTGGACTGTAAAGAAGGCTGAGCACCAAAGAATTGATGCTTTTGAACTGTGGTGTTGGAGAAGACTCTTGAGAGTCCCTTGGACTGCAAGAAGATCCAACCAGTCCATTCTGAAGGAGATCAATCCTGGAATTTCTTTAGAAGGAATGATGCTAAAGCTGAAACTCCAGTATTTTGGCCACCTCATGCGAAGAGTTGACTCATTGGAGAAGACTCTGATGCTGGGAGGGATTGGGGGCGGGAGGAGAAGGGGACGACAGAGGATGAGATGGCTGGATGGCATTACTGACTTGATGGGTGTGAGTCTGGGTGACCTCCGGGAGCTGGTGATGGACAGGGAGGCCTGGCGTGCTGGGGTTCATGGGGTCGCAAAGAGTCGGACACGACTGAGCGACTGATCTGATCTCTGATCTACCAGTGTACCCACGTAGCCTTTTAAAAGTATCAAAAAATACTTTTAGCCATGCAAAAAATATTATGATGTTTTATATAAGAAAGATCTTACTGATATGAAGTACCAGTAACTTTCAAAATGCCTTTCTCATTTTTCAAGTTCTCCTGCTTTTTTCCTCCATCCATAAACCTATGGTTCATTCCACTCTGATCTTCTGGTGAAAAACCTTCCCTGAACATTTGTCAATCCAAACCTAATCTTTTTGTGCCAAAAGAAAATCAAAGTACAGATAATTACCTTCTTGAACTCATTATTTTCCTAATTAAGGGGTGCTATTGCTAAGTCGCTTCAGTCGTGTCCAACCCTGTGCGACCCCACAGATGGCAGCCTACCAGGCTCCTCCGTCCCTGGAATTTTCCAGTCAAGAGCACTGAAGTGGGTTGCCACTGCCTTCTCCGTAATTAAGGGCAGTGTTACTTTAACGAACCAAAAGTAGCTGAGGTAAAAATGAATACGGGAATTTCCCAAATTAATTCGAAGGAAACACAGAAGGATTCCCAGCAACCAAAGAGTCATCCAAACCCCAGGAGTGGCTCTAAAAGTTTCAGTTCATTAAGGCTGGTTCATCGAATGGAACATCTTTATTATGAGCCAAGGATCCAGGAGGACCCTTCCACCGAAGCCTGTGCTCGATGACGTTCCAGAAGCAAGAATCCTAGCAGTCAGGGGTCTGCCCCTTCTCTGTATTCCTATGAGCAAGTCAGCCCTGCAGCTGGAGAGACAAGTCCATCCTGTGGCGCCTGGCTCGTTTCACGTGCTCCTTGGCATGCGAGAACCAGTAATACTTCTCGTGGGCGATGCAGGTGGATGGGGTACTGAACCTGAAGGTGCACAGACCACAGGACCCGTTGCTGCCGGGGGTCTGGATCGCACTAGTCCCTCTGAGTGGGAAGAGGACGTAGTAGGAGGCAGCAGAGTTTCCGGTGCCGGAGATGGCTGCGGGCCGGCATGGTGGCTGGGAACAGGAGTGGCTGTTTCAGCTCCGTTGAGGCTTCCTGCAGAGAAGAGACGATGAGAGACAGAGGCTGCGAGGAGGTGGCAAGTGAAAGCTGGCAGCGTTCGACTGCTAACCAGGTACCCACTTGGGGGCGGCCTGGCGCTTGCCTACTAGCAGACCCCGCACCAGGCCGGCAAGATGGCGGCCTCGGGCCCAGGTGGCCGGAGGGTGCTCAGGCTCAGAGGCACGAGGGCTGCTTGTGTGCCGTGTAGAGACCCGGAGAGTGTGGAAGCTCGCAGTTTGGGTTATGAGCTTGAGGTCGTTGGCCAGAGGGTGCGGGCGCCAGGAAGGCTTGGCAGGGGTGGGGTCCTGGTGACCCGGCTCTCTCAGGCCGATGGGGTTGTGGGGGCAGTGAGCTGGGTGAGCACGCCAGTCCCCTTCAGCTTCCCTTCTCGCTCCTGGTCATGTCAATGGAGAGTTACACTGGGTGATTTTCTGTCACTCTTTAATCCAAATACCCAATTCATTGTCCATTTAATTTGGAACTACATTTTTCTGTTTAATGACCAACCTGCACATTGGTGAAATTGGTTGTTAGCCCACAGAATGTATAACCTTAAGGTTTCAGTGTCCAAAACCCTCCTCATATCTGACACCATTAGTATGAGTGATTGGAAGAGAAGCCGGTTGGTTACTAGCCAACCAATAAACTGAGTAGCTTTAAATCAAATGTCTGTTCTTGTCCAGTCAGCAATGGCCAGAGGTGGGGGTTTCTCCAGACCCACTGCTCAGTCGACACATACTGTGAGCTACAACAACTTATCTGAAAAGGAGGCATAGAAAAGACAGGTGAATTGGCTGGTACGTTAGTTGCAGTTTGCTTTGCCTAAATCTCCACCAGCACGAGAATTGATATCATCGCTGATTAGGTAGTCGTAAGGCACTAGAGGGGGGCTTCCCTGGTGGCTCAGACGGTAAAGAATCTGCCTGCAATGCAGGAGACCTGACTTCGATCCCTGCGTTGGGAAGATCCCCTGGAGAAGGAAATGGCAACCCACTCCAGTATTCTTGCTTGGATAACCCCATGGACAGAGGAGTGGGGCAACAGTCCATGGAGTTGCAAAGAGTTGGACACGACTTAGCAGAGCACAAAGCACTAGAGTGCTACTATCTCTCTATTTTGCCTCCTTAGTATAGCTCATTGTTCATTTTTCATTAATCTTCTGTATTAATACTGGGCTTCCCTTATGGCTCAAAGGATAAAGAATCTGCCTGCAATGTGGGAGACCCAGGTTCAATCTCTGGGTTGGGCAGATCTCCTGGAGAAGGGAATGGCCACCTACTCCAGTATTCTTGCCTGGAGAATCCCATGACTGAGGATTCTGGAGGGCTGCGTACAAACAGTATCTTTTTAAACATTTAACTTTGCTGTCGGACTTATTCAGGTCACATATTCAATGCAAGGAGTTTAGGGGAATGGGCTGTTAACTCACTTCAGTCGTGTCCGACTCTGTGCGACCCTATAGACGGCAGCCCACCAGGCTCCCCTGTCCCTGGGATTCTCCAGGCAAGAATACTGGAGTGGGTTGTCATTTCCTTCTCCAATGCATGAAAGTGAAAAGTGAAAGTGAAGTCGCTCAGTCACAACCCCATGGACTGCAGCCTACCAGGCTCCTCCATCCATGGGATTTTCCAGGCAAGAGTACTGGAGTGGGGTGCCATTGCCTTCTCTGTAGGGAACTGAGTTTAAAGATATGCAGGAATTGAAAAGAAATTAGGGGAAATGGTTCTTTGTTTTGTATTCAGACACTTCCATCACATGCCTCAACTTCCAGGAGAAACTGAGGGGCTTTCTAAAACTAAATCTGTAAAGGATTCCAGTATGTTCTTTCCAAGACAAGGTCAGACATTGATGGTACGGAATCCAATGCTGCCTTATCTTCCCATTGGCACCCATAGGCATTATTGACAAGCCACATTCCCAAACTGAAACACAAGGACAGAACAATCTTTTCAAATGCACCATTCTTTCTGCATTTGAATAGTCATTATATATTGGCATGGATCATCTCCTGCCCCTGGAAGTTGTGTGCAGAAATGTGCAAGTCAAATCAAAGGGCAGGCCATTCTGGTATTCCACCTGGAAAAGTAAAGAATGGACTTGGCCAAGTCTAACCACACATTGGAATCAGACAGGAGTTTTGATAACCTATTATTGCCCAAGAGCCACCCCTGAACAATTTCGTCACTATCTTTCTTTATAGTGTTACCTGTTGGTTTTTTTTTTTTTAATTACCCTGGTGATTCTTACGTGTAGTCAGGTTTGAGAGCATAGGCTAGCCCTTAGAGGAATAAAAATTATTGAGAACACATGGGAAACAGATTCTGGCCAGCTGGCTGTACTTCTCCAAACTTAACAACAACAACAAAAAGTCACTGGAGGAAATCAGGAAAACTCAAGTATTCAAGAAACTGTGGAGAAGAGGGCTAAGTGGGCAGCATAGTTATTTCCTAAAAAGGGCTGTCACTCAATCATAGCTGCCAAAGCTGTTCTCTACCTTAGGCATGAGGTACAAGTCACTATATTCAAATTATTCAGTTCAGTTCAGTCTCTCAGTGGTGTCTGACTCTTTGCAACCCCATGGTCTGCAGCACACCAGGCTTCCCTGTCCATCACCAACTTCTAGAGCTTGATCAAACTCATGTCCATCGAGTTGGTGATGCCATCCAACCATCTCATTCTCTGTCGTCCCCTTCTCCTCATGGCTTCAGTCTTTCCCAGCATCAGGGTCTTTTTCCAAGAGTCAGCTCTTTGTATCGGCTGGCCAAAGCACATGCTGCTGCTGCTGCTGCTAAGTCGCTTCAGTCGTGTCCGACTCTGTGCGACCCCATAGACGGAAGCTCACCAGGCTCCCCTGTCCCTGGGATTCTCCAGGCAAGAACACTGGAGTGGGTTGCCATTTCCTTCTCCAGTGTATGAAAGTGAAAAGTCAAAGTGAAGTCGCTCAGTCGTGTCTGACTCTTAGCGACCCCACGGACTGGAGCCTACCAGGCTCCTCTGTCCATGGGATTTTCCAGGCAAAAGTACTGGGGTGGGGTGCCATTGCCTTCCCCGGGCCAAAGCACATAGTTTGTTGAAATACAAAGAAATTAAAAAATAACATATTATTTTTACTGGCCTGTTGTAGCTAAGATTTAGTTATAAACTAATGAAATTAATACTTAGATTTTTCTGGTACTGCTATCAAGATATCAGAAGGGGAGGAACACTGAATGATTAATAATAATTGTCATCTGGTAAGTTATAATGCAGTTTTTCCTCAACAAGTTGCCTCAGGCAAGTCTCTAAATCAAGCTGTCTCTCAATTTCCTTGTTTCTAAAGTTGTTCAGTTGATCTATTTGTTTAGTCAGTCATCCATTCATGTTTTCAGTAAACTGTTACTCGTTACCTCTAGTCAGGCCTTGTCTGGTTCCACAGCCTTGTATAACTCAATGAAACTAAGCCCTGCCCATGGGACAACCCAAGATGGGTGGGTCATGGTGGAGAGATCTGACAGAATGTGGTCCACTGGAGAAGGGAATGGCAAACCACTTCCGTATTCTTGCCTTGAGAACCCCATGAATAGTATAAAAAGGCAAAATGATAGGATACTGAAAGAGGAACTCCCCAGGTCAGTAGGGGCCCAATATGCTACTGGAGATCAGTGGAGAAATAACTCCAGAAAGAATGAAGGGATGGGGTCAAAGCAAAAAGAATACCCAGCTGTGGATGTGACTGGTGATAAAAGCAAGGTCTGATGCTGTAAAGAGCAATATTGCATAGGAAACTGGAATGTCAGGTCCATGAATCAAAGCAAATTGGAAGTGGTCAAACAAGAGATGGAAAGAGTGAATGTAGACATTCTAGGAATCAGCAAACTAAAAAGGACTGGAATAGGTGAATTTAACTCAGATGACCATTATATCTACTACCGTGGGCAGGAATCCCTCAGAAGAAATGGAGGAGCCATCATGGTCAACAAAAGAGTCTGAAATACAGTCAGATCAGAACAGTCGGTCAGTCGTGTCCGACTCTTTGCGACCCCATGAACTGCAGCACGCCAGGCCTCCCTGTCCATCACCAACTCCCGGAGGTCACTCAGACTCACATCCATGCAGTCAGTGATGCCATCCAGCCATCTCATTCTGTCGTCCCCTTCTCCTCCTGCCCTCAATCCCTCCCAGCATCAGAGTCTTCTCCAATGAGTCAACTCTTCGCATGAGGTGGCCAAAATACTGGAGTTTCAGCTTTAGCATCATTCCTTCCAAAGAAATCCCAGGGCTGATCTCCTTCAGAATGGACTGGTTGGATCTCCTTGCAGTCCAAGGGACTCTCAAGAGTCTTCTCCAACACCACAGTTCAAAAGCATCAATTCTTCGGCGCTCAGCCTTCTTCACAGTCCAGCTCTCACATCCATACATGACCACAGGAAAGACCATAGCCTTGACTAGGCGAACCTTTGTTGGCAAAGTGATGTCTCTGCTTTTGAATATGCTATCTAGGTTGGTCATAACTTTCCTTCCAAGGAGTAAGTGTCTTTTAATTTCATGGCTGCAGTCACCATCTGCAATGATTTTGGAGCCCAGAAAAATAAAGTCTAACACTGTTTCCACTGTTTTTCCATCTATTTGGCATGAAGTGATGGGACCAGGTGCCATGATCTTCGTTTTCTGAATGTTGAGCTTTAAGCCAACCTTTTCACTCTCCACTTTCACTTTCATCAAGAGGCTTTTTAGTTCCTCTTCACTTTCTGCCATAAGGGTGGTATCATCTGCATATCTGAGGTTATTGATATTTCTCCCGGCAATCTTGATTCCAGCTTGTGTTTCTTCCAGTCCAGCATTTCTCACTGAAATACAGTACTTGGATGCAATCTCAAAAATGACAGAATGATCTCTGTTCATTTCCAAGGCAAACCATTCAATATCGCAGTAATCCAAGTCTATGTCCCAACCAATAACACTGAAGAAGCTGAAGTTGAATGGTTCTATGAAAATCTACAAGACCTTTTAGAACTAACACCCAAAAAAGATGTCCTTTTCATTATAGGGGACTGGAATACAAAAGTAAGAATTCAAGGAACACCTGGGGTAACAGGCAAATTTGGCCTTGGAATATGGAATGAAGCAGGGCAAAGACTATAGAGTTTTGCCAAGAAAATGCACTGGTCATAGCAAACACCCTCTTCCAACAACACATGAGAAGACTCTACACATGGACATCACCAGATGGTCAACACCGAAATCAGATTGGTTATATTCTTTGCAGCCAAAGATGGAGAAGCTCTGTACAGTCAACAAAAACAAGACCACGAGCTGACTGTGGCTTAGATCATGAACTCCTTATTATCAAATTCAGACTTAAATTGAAGAAAGTAGGGAAAACCACTAGACCATTCACTTATGCTGCTGCTGCTGCTGCTGCTAAGTCTCTTCAGTTGTGTCCTACTCTTTGTAACCCCAGAGACGGCAGCCCACCAGGCTTCCCCATCCCTGGGATTCTCCAGGCAAGAACACTGGAGTGGGTTGCCATTTCCTTCTCCAACGCATGAAAGTGAAAGTGAAGTTGCTCAGTCATGTCCGATTCTTAGCGACCCCATGGACTGCAGCCTACCAGGCTCCTCCGTCCATGGGATTTTCTAGGCAAAAGTACTGGAGTGGGGTGCCATTGCATTCTCTGATTCAGGTATGACCTAAATCAAATCCCTTATGATTATACAGTGGAAGTGAGAAATAGATTTAAGGGCCTAGATCTGATAGATAGAGTGCCTGATGAACTATGCAGTGGGGTTTGTGACATTGTACAGGAGACAGGGATCAAGACCATCCCCATGGAAAAGAAATGCAAAAAAGCAAAATGGCTGTCTCGGGAGGCCTTACAAATAGCTGTGAAAGAAGAGAAGCAAAAAGCAAAGGAGAAAAGGAAAGATATAAGCATCTGAATGCAGAATTCCAAAGAATAGCCAGAAGATATATGAAAGCCTTACTCAGTGATCAGTGCAAAGAAATAGAGGAAAACAACAGAATGGGAAAGACTAGAGATCTCTTCAAGAAAATTAGAGATACCAAGGGGACATTTCATGCAAAGATGGGCTCGATAAATGACAGAAATGGTATGGACCTAACAGAAGATATTAAGAAGAGGTGCCAAGAATACACAGATCAGATCAGATCAGATCAGTCGCTCAGTCGCGTCTGACTCTTCGCGACCCCATGAACCGTAGCACGCCAGGCCTCCCTGTCCATCACCAGCTCCCGGAGGTCACCCAGACTCACAGAAGAACTGTACAAAAAAGATCTTCACAACCCAGATAATCACGATGGTGTGATCACTGACCTAGAGCCAGACATCCTGGAATGTGAAGTCAAGTGGGCCTTAGAAAGCATCACTACAAACAAAGCTAGTGGAGGTGATGGAATTCCAGTTGAGCTGTTTCAAATCCTGAAAAATGATGCTCTGAAAGTGCTGCACTCAATATGCCAGCAAATTTGGAAAATTCAGCAGTGGCCACAGGACTGGAAAATGTCAGTTTTCATCCCAATTCCAAAGAAAGGCAATACCAAAGAATGCTCAAACTACCGCACAATTGCACTCACTCATCTCACACACTAGTAAAGTAATGCTCAAACTTCTCCAAGACAGACTTCAGCAATATGTGAACCGTGAAATTCCTGATGTTCAAGCTGGTTTTAAAAAAGGCAGAGGAACCAGAGATCAAATTGCCAACATCCGCTGGATCATGGAAAAAGCAAGAGAGTTCCAGAAAAACATCTATTTCTGCTTTATTGACTATGCCAAAGCCTTTGACTGTGTGGATCACAATAAACTAT
The DNA here is from genome assembly GCA_935064755.1 of Tragelaphus eurycerus. Lineage (NCBI taxonomy): Eukaryota > Metazoa > Chordata > Mammalia > Artiodactyla > Bovidae > Tragelaphus > Tragelaphus eurycerus. The sequence continues at coordinate 23,203,561 of CAKXYN010000025.1, read as the reverse complement.
GGAAAATTCTGAAAGAGATGGGAATACCAGACCACCTGATCTGCCTCTTAAGAAATCTGTAGGCAGGTCAGGAAGCAACAGTTAGAAGTGGACATGGAACAACAGACTGGTTCCAAATAGGAAAAGGAGTACGTCAAGGCTGTATATTGTCACCCTGTTTATTTAACTTATATGCAGAGTACATCATGAGAAACGCTGGACTGGAAGAAGCACAAGCTGGAATCAAGATTGCTGGGAGAAATATCAATAACCTCAGATATGCAGATGACACCATCCTTATGGCAGAAAGTGAAGAGGAACTAAAAAGCCTCTTGATGAAAGTGAAAATGGAGATTGAAAAAGTTGGCTTAAAGCTCAACATTCAGAAAACAAAGTTCATGGCATCCGGTCCCATCACTTCATGGTAAATAGATGGGGAAACAGTGGAAACAGTGTTAGACTTTATTTTTGGGGGGGCTTCAAAATCACTGCAGATGGTGACTGCAGCCATGAAATTAAAAGACACTTACTCCTTGGAAGGAAAATTATAACTAACCTAGATAACATATTCAAAAGCAGAGACATTACTTTGCCAACAAAAGGTCCGTCTAGTCAAGGCTATGTTTTTCCCTGTGGTCATGTATGAATGTGGGAGCTGGACTGTGAAGAAGGCTGAGTGCCGAAGAATTGATGCTTTTGAACTGTGGTGTTGGAGAAGACTCTTGAGAGTCCCTTGGACTGCAAGGAGATTCAACCAGTCCTTTCTGAAGGAGATTAGCCCTGGGATTTCTTTGGAGGGAATGATGCTAAAGCTGAAACTCCAGTATTTTGGCCACCTCATGCGAAGAGTTGACTCATTGGAAAAGACTCTGATGCTGGGAGGAATTGGGGGCAGGAGGAGAAGGGGACGACCGAGGATGAGATGGCTGGATGGCATCACTGACTCGATGGACGTGAGTCTGAGTGAACTCTGGGAGTTGGTGATGGGCAGGGAGGCCTTGCATGCTGCGATTCATGGGGTCGCAAAGAGTCGGACGTGACTGAGTGACTGAACTGAACTGAACTGAACTGAAAGATAACTAAGTGTATTAGTATGTTTCTGCCTTTAAAATCTTATAGACTCATGAAAACTACTTATGAAATGGTTACAGTACACTTTGAGTAGGTAATTTGGATAGATGAATAGAGCATTGAAGAGGTCAAGAAAGACGTCATAGGCATGCTCTTTTAGTAGATAGAGGGCAGGAGATTCCCAGTGGTTAGGACTGTGCTTTCACAAGCGAGGGCCAGGGTTTGTTCCTTAGTCAGGGAATTACTATCCATCAAGCCACACTATGTGTACCCTTCCATCCAAAAAAGTAGATAGAATTAGTAAGCATTTAGTAGAATGCTATCCCTTACTAAAATATGAATATGTCCTAAATATATGATATTGGGATTAGGAGTGAGTGACTGAGAGAAAAAGTATATGGCCTTTAAAATAATTGGCATCTGTTCAGTATGGCTGAATTTCATATTCGAGATGGAGAAGTGAGGAGATCAAGTCTTAACATGAGGAACTGCTGTTGAATACCAGTGTGTCTTTTTATGCAGCGATGGTGGGATATGAAGAAGAGGTGGCAAGAATACACAGAACTATACAAAATTGCTGAAGGAGATGGGAATACCAGACCACCTGATCTGCCTCCTGAGAAGTTTGTATGCAGGTCAGGAAGCAACAATTAGAACTGGACATGGAACAACAGACTGGTTCCGAATAGGAAAAGGAGTATGTCAAGGCTGTATATTGTCACCCTGTTTATTTAACTTCTATGCAGAGTACATCATGAGAAACGCTGGACTGGAAGAAACAAGCTGGAATCAAGATTGCCGGGAGAAATATCAATAACCTCAGATATGCAGATGACACCACCCTTATGGCAGAAAGTGAAGAGGAACTAAAAAGCCTCTTGATGAAGGTGAAAGTGGAGAGTGAAAAAGTTGGCTTAAAGCTCAACATTCAGAAAATGAAGATCATGGCATGCGGTCCCGTCACTTCATGGGAAATAGATGGGGAAACAGTGGAAACAGTGTTAGACTTTATTTTTCTGGGCTCCAACATCACTGCAGATGGTGACTGCAGCCATGAAATTAAAAGACGCTTACTCCTTGGAAGGAAAATTATGACCAACATAGATAGCATATTCAAAAGCAGAGACATTACTTTGCCAACAAAGGTCCGTCTAGTCAAGGCTATGGTTTTTCCTGCGGTCATGTATGGATGTGAGAGTTGGACTGTGAAGAAGGCTGAGCACCGAAGAATTGATGCTTTTGAACTGTGGTGTTGGAGAAGACTCTTGAGAGTCCCTTGGACTGCAAGGAGATCCAACCAGTCCATTCTGAAGGAGATCAGCCCTGGGATTTCTTTGGATGGACTGATGCTAAAGCTGAAACTCCAGTACTTTGGCTACCTCATGCGAAGAGTTGACTCATTGGAAAAGACTCTGATGCTGGGAGGGATTGGGCGCAAGAGGAGAAGGGGACGACAGAGGATGAGATGGCTAGATGGCATCACTGACTCGATGGACGTGAGTCTCAGTGAACTCTGGGAGTTGGTGATGGACAGGGAGGCCTGGTATGCTGCGATTCATGGGGTCGAAAAGAGTTGGACACGACTGAGTGATTGATCTGATCTGATCTGATACAAAAATGATCTTAATGACACAGGTAAACCCAATGTTATGATCATTCAATTAGAGCCAGACGTCTTGCAGTGTGAAGTCAAGTGGGCCTTAAGAAGCATCACTATGAACTAAGCTAGTCGAGGTGATGGAATTCCAGATGACCGATTTCAATTCCTAAAAGATGATGCTGTTAAATTGTTGCACTCAATATGCCAACAAATGTGGAAAACTCAGCAGTGGCCGTGGGACTAGAAAAGGTCAGTTTTCATTCCAGTGCCAAAGAAAGGCAATCCCAAAGAATGTTCAAACTACCACACAAACGCTAGCAAAGTAATGCGCAAAATTCTTCAAGCCAGGCTTCAGCTCTATGTGAACCATGAACTTCCAGATGTTCAAGCTGGATTTAGAAAAGGTGGAGGAACCAGAAATTAAATTGCCAACATCCATACAGTCATTGAAAAAAGCAAGAGAGTTCCAGAAAAACATCTGCTTTATTGACTACACCAAAGCCGTTGACTGTGTGGATCACAACAAACTGTGGAAAATGTTAGAGATGGAAATACCAGACCACCTGACTGGCCTCCTCAGAAATCTGTAGCAGGTCAGGAAGCAACAGTTAGAACTGGACATGGAACAACAGACTGGTTCCAAATCAGGAAAGGAGTATGTCAAGGCTGTGTATTGTTACCCTGCTTATTTAACTTATATGTAGAATCCATCATGTGATATTCCAGACTGGATAAAGCACAGACTGGAATCAAGATTGCCAGGAGAAATATCAATAATCTCAGATACGCAGATGACACCACCCTCAATGCAGACAGCAAAGAACTAATGAGCCTCTTGAAAGTGAAAGAGGAGAGTGAAAAAGTTGGCTTAAAACTCAACATTCAAAAAACTAAGATCACCGCATCCGGTCCTATCACTTCATGGCAAATAGATGGGGAAACAATGGAAACAGTGAGAGACTATTTTGGGGGGTTCTGAAATCACTGCACATGGTGACTGCAGCCATGAAATTAGAAGACACTTGTTCTTTGGAAGAAAAGCTATGACCAACCTAGACTGCATATTAAAAAGCAGAGACTTTACTTTGCTGACAAAGGTCTGTCTAGTTAAAGCTATGGTTTTTCTAGTAATCATGCATATATGTGAGAGTTGGACTATAAAGAAAACTGAGCTCCAGAGAATTAATGTTTTGAACTGTGGTGTTGGGGAGGACTCTTGAGAGTCCCTTGGACTGCAAGGAGATCCAACCAGTCCATCCTAAAGGAAGTCAGTCCTGAATATTCATTGGAGGTACTGATGCTAAAGCTGAAACTCTAATACTTTGGCCACCTGATGCGAAGGGCTGACTCATTGGAAAAGCCCCTGACGCTGGGAAAGATTTAAGGCAGAGGAGAAGGGGATGACAGAGGATGAGATGTTTGGATGGCATCACCGACTTGATGGACATGAGTTTGAGCAAACTTGAGGATTTGGTGATGGACAGGGAAGCCTGGCATGCTGCAGTCCATGGGGTCTGAAAGAGTCAGAAACAACTGAGCAACTGAACTGAACTGGTGGGATAATCACATTAAAAAGATCAATGTGATAACTGTGGAAAGGTTATCTTCAGGGAAACTGAAGAATGTGTAGTTGAAGTTAGGGACACAAGGAGTGAAGCAGTTGTTTGGAGGAGAAGTAATAATGGCCTGAACTAAGAGCTTTTCTGGTAATAAAATTTTAATTTTGTGTTAGAATGAAAAAATGAACTCCTAACCTGCAAAAATAACACCTACAAAGTATATTTAATGACATTTTCACAGTACAAATAATGTATTCATATGTATTTAGAACTAAGAGGCCAAGGTTTCATTATCTACTTCTAATTACCAGTTAATAAGATTATATTAATGTGAGAATGAATAAATCTATAGAGATGTTGGCCAGTAGTACTGAGCTTGAAGATAGCTCCAGATTTCTAAACAGCTCCGTATATCTTTACTTATCTCATCTCTACTATAGCCCTGGGGATTTTCAGAAAAATAGCATGTAATGTCAACTCTGTACTTAAACTGTAAGAATCAAACCCTTGGGAACTATCAAGTTATCAGTCTTTACTACTGAAAACATAACACGATTTAAGTAGAGCTACTTTAAATGGTTCAGATTACATTTAGGTAATATTTTGAGTGAGATGAAGACAGAAAGATTTTCACCCAAACGACTAGTTTAAATTGCCTACATTTGCGTCCCAGATTGTTTTTTTCTGAAGTCAACCAAGTGTATAAAAAAGCTTCCTTTCCAAAAAGGAAAAGGCCTTTATATTGCTGAGGTCTGGACAAGAGCTAACTGAATATTCTTTCTTCCCAAAAGTAAAACAATCAGAACATTATTTGTAGTCCTTTAAAATTCTTCATAAAGTTTTTAACAAAGTCAACTAGATAGAACTTTATGATTCAGCAAATGTTCTTTTCATTCATTTCATTTATAATACATAATGGAGATTATGTATGAAAGAAGAAATACTTTGAGGCAATAATGTGTACAACTTTGTACGTTTATGCTTATAAGCAAACTGTCTTTTTGAATCTTTAGTATAGATTTAATTGCCAAAGCCAATTCAATTACCCATGGAAGCATTTGTGTTTCGTCTTGGAAACTTGCTTACCCTTTAGCCTCACAGTTTGGACTGGTTCTCAGGGTTTACGTAGCCTCTTCTGCTTTTCTAATTGTGTAGTGAAAAGAGAGACATGTTGGGCCCCAAAAGGACATTTATTTCAAAATGCTCAAATAATTTCCCTGCTTCTGTCAGAAAAGGAGGAGGAGAAAAAGGAAGAGGAAGAAAGGGAGGGTAGGAAATGAGAATGAAGCCAATTGAATGTTAGTTTTGGAAAGAAAAGCCTATACCACATGCCCATGAGAGACTTTAATGTCTTTTAACTAAAGCAGTGTTCCAAGGCAAAATTTAGAATAGTGCCTCCCGTTCTGTAGGCTCTAAACCAAATGACTATATAAAAATATCTTGTGATAATACTTTAATGATTTAGTAATAAATTTCATTTCAATTATTTTCAAGTACCACAAGAGAAAAATAAAGGCTAACCTTTAGGCCTTTACATGTAAAGCTCAAGTCTGTACTGGAATAAAAAATTAGAATTTTTCTGTACCCTGGAATACCATGAGAAGGCCAGCGATACAGAAAGATATAAAAGGTTTGTCTGCCATGACATATCATCACAGTTAGAAAGACGTTGACAAAGTGTGAGCACTGTATTGCCCTGGAGAAAACACTGGCCCTAATTAAAATTAATTAAAATTTCCCATAGTAATTAGCTTGTTGCTGCTGCTGCTAAGTCGCTTCAGTCGTGTCCGACTCTGTGTGACCCCATAGATGGCAGCCCACCAGGCTCCCCCGTCCCTGGGATTCTCCAGGCAAGAACACTGGAGTGGGTTGCCGTTTCCTTCTCCAATGCATGAAAGTGAAAAGTGAAAGTGAAGTCGCTCAGTCGTGTCGCTCTCCAGCGACCCCATGGACTGCAGCCCACCAGGCTCCTCCGTCCATGGGATCCTCCAGGCAAAAGTACTGGAGTGGGGTGCCATTGCCTTCTCCGAGTAATTAGCTTAGAAAGCTGTGTTTTTGTGTGACCCATAGATCTGTATATAGTGATCCATAGACAATATGATTACATACTTTTGGGTAACTGGAAACCACCTATATCATTTATTATGAGGCCATATACAAAGTATAAAATGATGAGTTCAAAATAAAGTGTTTCATATTAGACATAGCTATATATTACATAGTTTAAGAACGTGAGTTATTTATAGTCAGAGGCCTTGTTTTACAATCTTTTCTTCCATTGCAGTTTGAACTGCAACTGGTAGGTGGCGCTAACAGGGTGTGCTTTGTTGTCTGGGATGAAAATGTTCTCAGTCTTTCCTCACAATTTCAAAAGCATGTTCCATATTTGCAGTATCTGTTGAGGGAAGGTTCTTCAGTGTTGCACATATTAAGAATCAGTTTTCCAAGTAATTCTCAGAAATGTCATTGTTGTATTTTGTGAAGTGCTGTTGGTTGACTGTTGCTGCAGATAATTACGATGTCTAAATCTGATGTTTCTGATAGACTTCCACTTCTCCAACACTTAGGCATATTTTCCAATTTTTCTTAAGTTTTTTTTTTTTTCTTTTTGTATTTCCCCCCAATATCGGCATACCCATAGTGGATCATATAGACCGTAGTGGGTTTTTAGGAAATAAGGTCTTTATTTCTTGTCTGTAGCTATAACTGTATCCTGCTCCAATTCAACTTTTAAATTCCATAACATCTAAACCTTTAAAATCATGCAGGGCCAAATTATTATAAATTATATTGTACAATATTCTTTTTTATCACCTTTCAGCCACATAACTGGTTAAGTCTACCTTGTTCACTTGTTTGACAGTTCAATGAATAATTTTAAAATATAAGAGCAGGGATAATGAAGTTTGTAGGAAAAGCAAGTAATTCGGGGGCGAGGGCGGGGGGGGGGAAGAAGAACAAAACAAGGAAATACACCTTTCGGGTCCAGTTTCCTTAGCAATAGAGTGTTAGAATCAGCCATTTTCATGGTTCAGTCAACACAAGTTCAAAACATCTGACCACTGGAAAAATAGGGATTTTCCACATCTACATATTATGGGTTATTTCATAACAACAACAATAACAAAACACTCTTACAAGTTTATTTCCTAGATTTACTCTGTTACTAGAAATTAAAATGTAGTTATCTGAAGGAGTTACCACTGTTATTTTATATTCTGTATTTAAAATACATATTTTAAAGTAATGTACATATATAATAATTGGCAAAATGTCTTTGTTCAAAGGATTGCAAAATTAACAGGGCTTGCCTGTCACCTAAGGATGTCCATTTCCTAACAGTTATACAAAAAAATCCCATAAAGACCCTCTTAAATATATAGTTTTTGGCATTCCATATTAAAAGCAGATAAGGAATTTTTTTTTCTTTTATTGTTTAAGTTTTGGCTTCAAAGATTCTGTGTTTTTTTTTGGGCGAGTTGAATTTTAATAAAATTGAAGTATAGTTGATTTATAATGTTTGTTTCAGATATATAGCACAGTGATTTAGTTATATATATGGTGTATATATGTGTGTATATACATATATATATATATATATATCTCCTTTTTCAGATGTTTTTCCCTTATATGTTATTATAAAATATTGAGTATAGATCCCTGTGCCATGCAGGAGGTACTTGCTAGTTACCTATTTTATATAGGTAAGGAATATTCTTCAAGATGACAATTCTTCTCTCTGTGAGGATCACATAGTATTTAATAATAGGCCATGTATAAATGGGGCACTCAAGAATCCTTCTAAATTTGGGACATTAAAATCTATAATTTTAATATAATATTTTAGCAATTTTTATTTTAAAAGTAGTTTAATATCTTAATTTTAAATAATTCAATTCCAGGAGATCTCTAAGTATTTATTTCTTGCCAAAAATATGAAAATACAAAAAGGGACAATGTAAAAGTATTTTTATCATCTAAACTAAATAATGTTATTAAAATATTTTCATTACTTCTGTAGATTACCTTTATTTCCAACTTTAACCCAAATGGTCAAAATGTATTTCCATGTATAGGTGAAACTGAGTTAAATATGTCATCCTTAACATCTGCTACATTGAAAGAAATGTTTTGCAGTGTGAAATGGTTCATATTCACTGCTAAGAATCATATGAAAGTTAAAATTATGGAAAATACTTAATGGAAACTGCTGCTGCTGCTGCTAAGTTGCTTCAGTCGTGTCCGACTCTGTGTGACCCCAGAGATGGCAGCCTACCAGGCTCTTCTGTCCCTGGGATTCTCCAGGCAAGAACATTGGAGTGGGTTGCCATTTCCTTCTCTAATGCATGAGAGTGAAAAGTGAAAGTGAAGTTGCTCTGTCCTGTCCAACTCTTGGCAATCCCATGGACTGCAGCCTACCAGGCTCCTCCGTCCACAGGATTTTCCAGGCAAGAGTACTGGAGTGGGGTGCCATTGCCTTCTCTGACTTAATGGAAAAGATAACTGGAAATATGTCACTGAATAAATGAAATTAAAAGGGGGAATATGCAGTCATTTAGAAGCTGCAAGTAACTATCATTGTCAAGAAAAGAGCTTGTTATTACTATATGCATGTAGTTACGGTTAGGTTATAGCTAGATTGTTACTTTGCAAATCATAGGCTGGTCTATGTTAAATACCTCCAATTTAGAAGATAATTTTGTACATATGGTTTATTAAAATAAAAGGCTTTTATTTTCACCTAATTGGTTCAAGGAAATCTTTTTTGTGATTCAATGAGTGAAACAGAATATTAAAACATAAAAAATTTAAAATGTTATAAGAAATGTCAAAATGTCTTTGAAACAAACTTATGTACTAAGATATTATATATTCAGATATTCAAAATTGAAAATCCAAACTGTTGATTAGAATTGAACAAGAAGTAGAAATTCTCCTTAGTACTTCTAAGTGCCTGACTATACCTTCAATTATATCAATATTGGTAGTACTGGTGGTTTAGTTGCTAAGTCGTGTCTGACTCTTGTGACCCCATGGACTGTAGTCTGCCAGGCTCCTCTGTCCATGGGATTTCCCAGGCAAGACTACTGGAGTGGAATGCCCTTTTTTTCTCTAGGGGATCTTCCCAACCCAGGGATCAAACCCAGGTCTCCTGGCATTACAAATGGATCCTTTACCACTGAGCCGCCAGGGAAGCCTCTTTTTCCTCATCCATTCATTCCTTCTTAAAATCAACTCAGTCTTTATGAGTTTAAAATACACACTGATAAAAAATTATTAAATGAAGTAATAGTAAATTAAGTAATTTAATCTATTTTTGTGATAATATCCATGCATGCATGCTAAATCTCCAGTCGTGTCTGACTCTTTGCAGCACCATGGACTGTAGCCCACTAGGCTCCTCTGTCCATAGGATTCCCAGGCAAGAATACTGGAGTGGGTTGCCATGCCCTCCTCCAGGGGATATTCCCAACCCAGGGGTCGAACCTCATCTCATGTCTCCTACATTGGTAAGCAGGTTCTTAACCACTAGCGCCACCTGGGAAGCCCCAGATGATATTATCTGTGATAATATAGAGATTTTTAAGTATCATGTAGTAGTTATTATAGATGTGAAATTGACTTTGTATAATTAGCAATAAAATGCCACTTATTTCTCTGTACCTAAGACTGGACTCAAAAATATACTAATTATTAATAAATGAAAGGTTCTCTATAGATATTTCTACACAGAAGTTATGACATATATTAGGTATTCGATAAATACTAGATAAAAGTATAGATATCTATAACTATATACATTTGTATATAGAGAAAATGTATATCTAAGTATGTTTATATATATACATATATATATATAAAGATCTTTGTATATATATATACATGAAATCAAAAGATGCTTGCTCCTTGGAAGAAAAGTTATGACCAAACTAGATAGCATATTAAAAAGTAGAGACATTACTTTGCTAACAAAGGTCCATCTAGTCAAAGCTATGGTTTTTCCAGTAGTCATGTATGGATGTGAGAGTTGGATTATAAAGAAAGCTGAGCACTGAAGAACTGATGCTTTTGAACTGTGGTGTTGGAGAAGACTCTTGAGAGTCTCTTGGACTGCAAGGAGATCCAACCAGTCCATCCTAAAACAAATCAGTCCTGAATAATCATCAGGACTGATGCTGAAGCTGAAACTGTAATACTTTGGCCACCTTATGCAAAGAACTGACTCATTGGAAAAGACCCTGATGCTGGGAAAGATTGAAGGTGGGAGGAGAAGGGGATGACAGAGGATGAGATGGTTGGATGGCATCACCGACTCAATGGACATGAGTTTGAGTAAACTCTGGGAGTTGGTGATGGACAGGGAGGCCTAGTGTGCTGCTCTCCATGGGGTTGCAGAGTCGGACATGACTGAGCGACTGAACTGAACTGATATACATATCTATTTGTCTATATAGATATGTAGAAAGACAGAGAGGGACAGACAATCTTTCATTTCTTTTAAAAATTAGAGTATAAGTTACCCATGTTTTGAAAGTAAAAACCTTCCCCTACCTTCCCCTAAGACATCCAACTAGAGAAAGCATATTAAATCTCTAGTGGTGATTAAGTAATAAAACTTATTCTGTAACATCTTCAAGAAGAGGACAAAAGTAATAACTTCAGCATACACAGTTTAATTCCAGATAATTGCCAATTTAAGAAATTTATGATCCTTATATTCTCATTAGCTTGCAAATTTGAATACATCCTTATAGTGCTTAATGGATATTTGTTGAGCAAATGAATAAAAACCAGTGTTGTCAGTGCTGGTTGCATTTCTAACCTGACCCACAGTATTTGTTTAGCCTATATATTGTACATAAGAATAACTGTACCAAATCACCAAAAAATATTAAACATAAGGAGAATTCAGTCACAATCCTGTCCTGAGATGCCACAGTCACACCCCAGCCATGCAACTGAAGTGTGTGTGTGTTAGTCATGTCCAACTCTTTGCGACCCCATGGACTGTATAGCCCACCAGGCTCTTCTGTCCATGGAATTCTCCAGGCAAGAATACTGGAGTGGGTTGCCATAGTTGCAATATTTTGCATTTCATGAACCATTTGTGGTTCCATGTCTGGGACAAGGGGTCTGAAAGGACCAAGGAAGTGGAAATATGGCTTGAAAGGAAAGCTGTCTTAGGAGACTGTGTAAAAGGCTCTCCATTTATATCTCCTTGTGACTCTTCCCTTTTTCCCTGTTTGTCTTCCCCATTAACAATGTAGAGATATACAAACACAGAGGAATAATAGTTGTAAAATGCGCAGAAAACTTGAGATTCCTGTGGAAGATCCTGTGTACTCAGAGCCACTCAAATGGGCAGTGAATCTGATCACTTCCTTACAGCCCTTGAAGCATCACCTCTGAAGGAAGCACCTCAAACGAAGCATAACCTCTGAAGGAGAATGACATCTGTATTCTCAGGAGGGGTGGAAAGCAAGGGTATGCTTTCCTCTCCATCATGCTCTTTTCATGATCAATCCTGACATGTAAAATCCTGCCCTTACTCAGAATTGAGGTGAAGAAATGTAACCAGCCCAGAAGTCAGATGAAGTGAGAAATGTGCCTTGCCCAGAGTTTATATGAAGTAGGAAACACGACAAGGGCAAAAGAGAAAACAATACAGTTATTGTAGTTAGTGTGTGTATGTTTGTGTAAGTGTATGGATATTCTATGGGGCTTCCCTGGTGGCTCAGCTGGTAAAGAATCTGCCTGCAATGTGGGAGACCTGGGTTCGATGCCTGGGTTGGGAAGATCCCCTGGAGAAGGAAAAGGCTACCCACTCTAGTACTCCGGCCTAGAGAATTCCATGGACTGTATAGTCTATGGGGTCGCAAAGAGTTGGACACGACTGAGTGACTTTCACTAGATATTCTAGGCAACATCAGATTTTGAGGTGATGAAATAGAAAGCAATCAAGTATAATAGAGTAGAAAGATCTGGAAATCCCCTAGAATATCATTTCGGAAGGGGAAAAGATTTTCCAACTCCCTACGCTGGAAGGAATACTCTTAATTCTTTATGACATTTAGATTTAAGGGACATATTTAAATTGGATTAATGCAAATTGAGAGTGTGTCTCTACTTTCAATTGTATATTTATTTCCTTAAAAATTGCATTCCTTTGTTTTCAGCACATTAGATCTTTTCCCAGTATGATCACAGAGTTTCAAAATGAGCTCCAAAAATAACAAAAATTGTAACACAACATGTCATCATAACACGATGAATCTATGCGTTGGCAGATCCATGATATAACAATGGTCAAAGATTGTGACTTGAAAAATTAATGATTTTCCCGACGTGGCACATTTTAGTTTTACTTCTAAAAGTTTCTATTTCCATATTTACTTTTCCACACTTGCAACCCTAACTTTGCCACCAAATTCCAAAGTGATTTTAGTGAAAAATTTGTCCAATTAGTTCTTACAGTTAATCTCAGAAATATATGCACCGAAAGTATGAGATTTTTTTTCCCCTGAAATAAGTTCTGGAATTTAGTTTAAGCAACACATATCCCATATTACCAACTTTTCAATCCATGCCGATTTATATCTAAGAAGTTTTATATCTTCTTAGATATATATATCTAACACCAGCCCATTTTTATTTTGAAATTATTGCAATCCAGATCTTCATCAGTGTTGCAACAGTAATAGGTGAAAATTATTTTAAAAGTTATCACCACGTTACAGTGTAAATGAAAGAAATATTAAGATAGCATTATGTGGCTTCAAGTGGAAATTTTTTACAGATCTACAGTCTTTTTGTTACCATAGTTAACACCATACACAGTGTGTGTGTGTGTGTGTGTGTGTGTGTGTGTGTGTGTGTGTGTGTGTAGTAAAGGCTGATTCACTGCTTCAAATTTCTCTCATAGTACAATGGCTCCCCTAAGAGGGTTATAATATTCCATTGACCGGTTTGTGGATTCATTTACTGTGAGTTATTTCTGGCCAGCGGAAAGCACGCAGTTAACTTTTGGGTATTTTTTAAGCAGTCTATGATTTTACCAGAGATTGTTTCTGTAGGAATAAATCTGTGTACTATTTGTCTAGTCAAAAACAGACCATGCTGACATGGAATCAGTGGGGGAATGCAAAATGGATCAGAAATTGAGAGGAAACAGAAAGGGGAAATCTGCTTATTTTAATAACATACCTAAGAGAAAAGACAAAATATGTTCTTTTATACCCCCCAAAAGAACAAGTTATTGAAATAGTGTGTGCATGGAGCTATATCCAAGAAAAACTTGATTGATTTAACTTCTTTACACACATATTTAACTCTCTTCTCTATATCACATAAGTTTTTGTCAGTGATTTCTGTTCCCCTCATTCCTGGGTATTTTTCATCACTTTTAACATCATCTTGTTGTGCCTGATTTGGGAAGAGGTGTAAAGATGTAATTCCCAAAGTGCTGAAAAAGAAGTTCTCTATTTACTTTATCATATACGTGAAAAAATAGCATACATGTGCATGTACATACACACACACACACACACACCACTACTTTTGACTTTTCAACAATTGATTTTAATAGTGCACAATAAAAAGGATATTATTTGTCTGTTGAGGAAAAGACATTTAATATTTGACAATAACAGACAATCACTTTTAAAATCCCTTTAAGCCCCACATATTTTTGTGGTAACTGTGCATTAATTTTCACTGTTAAAGGTTGAATAATTAACTTCTAAAGCAAGCTTCTATATTTAGAATATTTTTTAGCAATAATGCTTAAAATGGGGATATAGTGGTTGCCATATAAATTGTTAAAATTAGAGGTTGAATGAACATGTTAGATGTTTATCATCCTTGCTTTTCCTTTCTCCCATCATTTATATAAAGCAATGACGTAGGTTTTTAAAATAGGAACTGTACCAATCCTGTTTACAGACGGCATTTCTTTTGGCTTGGGTTTAACATTGTGAATTAGGTTTGGCTTATGAATTAATCTAATAAATGATTTCTCTTACTACCCAAGTGGATAGTGAAATCACTGTTCACTATTTCTTCAGGAAAATATAATTCTGTAAGCTTTAATTTAAAATATAATAGGGAAATGTTTTCAATGTTCCTGGTGATTTCTGTAGAAGTATTATATTTCTTATTTGTCTCATGCCTTTATAAAGAATATTCATTTCATAAATGCTATGCTTATAATTATTTATTATTTTGCCTTAATAGCTCCTCCTAAAGGTTAACTTTACAATATATTTGTAAATAAATATAATGAAATTTTAAATGATGTTATCACAAATACACAGATCACAGTACAAATATTAAAACCTTAATACAGCTGAACACCCACATGCAGAAAATGAATCTAGACATAGACCTTACCTGCTTTGCAAAAAATAGCCCAAAATTGATTAGAGAACTAAATGTATAAAATGTAAATTTATAAAATTCCTAGAAGATAACAGGAGAATATCTCGATGCCCTTGAGTATGTTGATGATTTTTTAGTTTCAGTTCCCAAAGCATGATTCAGGAAACAAAGACTTCAGAAGTTGGACTTCATTATAATTTAAAGAAAAAAAAACATATTCTTCTCCGTGAATGAAAATGTCAAGAGTAAGATAAGACAAACTAAGAAAATATTTGCCAAAGACATATCTGATAAAATAGTGTGATCTGAAATATACAAAGAACTCTTAAAACTCTAAGAAAGTAAACAAGCCAACTAAAAAATAGGTCAGAAACGTGAGCCAACATCTCCCCAAAGAAGATACCACTAGTGCCACCTGGGAAGTCCAAAGAAGCCTGCAGTTTTCCCAACGGCTCATCAGGTAAAGGAACCCACCTGCAACCTAGGAGACACAGAATATCCAGGTTCCATCCCTGGGTCAGGAAGATGCCCTGGAGAAGGAAATGGCAACCCACTCCAGTATTCTTGCCTGGAGAATCCCGTGGTCAGAGGAGCCTGGCAGGCTATAGCCCAAAGGATTGCTAAGAGTCAGACACGACTGAGCAACTAAGCATGCATGCATGCATAGCAGGCCCTAACATTTTATATATAAAGAAGATGGCAAATAAGCATGTGAAAAGGCCCTCCACGTTATATCATTTGAAATTGAAAGTTAGAACCGAGTTACAACTATATAACAGAATGGCAAAATCCAAACTCTGCCAACACCAAGTACTGACAAGAATGTAAGCAACCATTGCAAACTGGTATAGCCATTTTGGAAGACTAGACATAGTACCATGTGGTCCAACAATCACACTACTTGATATTTACTGAAATGAGTTGTAAAATTATGTCTATACAAAAACCTGCACCTAAATGATTATAGCAGTTTTATTTATAATTGCCAAAACTCAGAAGTAACCAACATGTCCTTCATTGTTGAGTGGATACATAAACTGTGCCATGTCCAGACATTGGAATATCTTTCAGTGCCCAAAAGAAATGAGCTACCAAAACATGAAAAGGCATGGAGGAAATTTAAATGTATATTAAATGGAGGAAGCCAATCTGAAAAGATGCTATGCTGTGTAACTCCAACTATATAACATTCTATAAAGGACAGACTATAAAGACAGAAGAAAGATCAGTGGTTAATTGCCAGGGTTATGTGAAGGGTAGGATAGGAGAGTGAAACCATTCTAGTGATACTGTAATGGTATACAGATGTCATTACACATTTGTAAAAGCCCATAGCATGTACAGCACCAAGAATGAGTCCTAAGGTAAATTATGGACTTTGGGTGATAATGATGTGTCAATGTATGCTCACCAGTTATAATAAACATACCACTCTGGTGGGGCATATTGATAGTGGGGGAAGCTCCGTGTGTGTGAAAGCAAGGGTTAAATGGGAGCTCTGTAATTTTCTGCTTAATTTTTCTGTAAACCTAAAAAAGTCCATTTAAAAAGCAAAATGAAACCTTAGTGGTATGTTTTCTTTAAGGAACTAAGTAAATTTAAATTATATCAGAAAATGTATGTAACTATAAATTAGCTTCCTTTCCAGGTCTCAAAGTACTTTAAGGACATCACCTCATAACTCTTTTGTCTTTGAAAATCTCTCAGTACTTCACAGGAATTTTTATTAGTTATAAATATATAATTATTAAGGTAGATTTTAATGTTTAATTTTATTTTATAGTATTTTATATACATTCATTTTATATAAACACAATTATCTGGTAGGACTAATTGCTGATATGAGCAATGGTCAGGAAATGGATAAAAGAGATCTTAAAAATTCAAAAATTATCTGAATTTTTAATTTTATCCACTAATCTTAACCTTCTACTAAAATTATTTTCAGAGCTGATAACCAAGATATGGCGAATCCTATTTGACTTGTAATGCTTTCTTTCTTTACCCCTTTTCATTTTGGAAACTGCTATTAATAATCAAGAACAAAAAAGCCCAAAAGTAGATAAGAAAATAGGCATAAAAGAAAATCAGTTAGTTTGGATTTCTCAAAACTAGGCAATTTACATGTAGCTGAAATTAACACATATTTAAAAGTTGAAAGTTTACAGGCCTCGGAACTGTCTAGTACTGAGATATATAAGATGAATCTGATCTAAATGTGGTTAAGTCTACTTAGCTTTTCATAACAATTTTCCTTGCAGATATTGAATTTTAAAATTCACTATTTGATTTAGTTCCTTATTATATTCATTTGTTTTTACAGAAGGGGTATAGAGGGTTATTCAGCATACTAACGCTATGAAGCAACCAATTCTGCTTCAGCAACCTATAATCACTAATGCATCTGTATCTACTCATAGACTTCCAAATAGAATTCAGAATCTACGACTAATACTCATGGAAGTTGGACAGATGACTAGGAAAACCACATCTACTGTGAGAAACAGGAACAGCTAGTGTTCAGTATATTTCAGTTAAATTACTGTACAAATATCCTAGTGGATTTATGAATGGACATTGCCAGAGGGTAACCCATAAATTAACCTGAGAATCTTCATTTAATGTGAGGAATCATTTTAACCCATAGGATGGAAAAATAATATTTTTTTCCTTCTTACTAATGATGAAGTTTATGATGGTAAAATTTATATTACTAATACCCAATATGTAATATTCTAGGAACCATTCCATTTGTAATTCTTTAAGAATCCTGTTGCTGAATGAAAAGGGAACTGTTACAACCACAATTTTCCTGCAGCTCTGCAATATGAATGGTCTTTTTCTAAGTGGCATTTCCATCACATGGATTGAATTTTAAACTATTTTCTCAATGGCCAATCAGACATTGTAAAATAGTTATGCTACTGACTTGGTATGTGTTCAATGTCAAGCCACTTTTTTCCATTGACAGCTTGAGAAGATTGTAAAACCATTAAAAATTTTAAACTTGTGGCTCAAAGGGTTTTCTGCAGTTAGACTGCTTTTAATTTTCACATTATATTTAGTGAACACCTGCCTTTGCTTGGATACTGAACCAAAGTAAAACTTATTAGAGTTTTTTGGGGGTTTTTTGGTATATTTATTTTGGAGCTAAGATAAAAATAGAAACATTAAATATTTAAATAAAGAAAAAATGAAAGGGAACTATTTATAGTTAGCCTTTACATAGTCATATACTTGTAAGACCTTATTTTTTAAAATTTTGCATTCAGTTCCTTTTAGTAATGAGTATGATTGAAGGAAAGAATGACACATTGATGTCATTTGAGATTATTGGTTATTTTTGTGGAGTAATTTATAAAGCTACTATCAGTATGCTCATTTCTGAGCACACCTTTGAATTATATTTCCCTAAAGGCTGACACTGTATTGTTTACTTGTGTACACCAACATCTCCAATAGAGTCCAGCACACAGTAGAAGGTTCAGCTAATCACTGCTAAGTTGAATTGAAATGGTTGTCTTTCAAAACTCAGCCTTTTTTTCATCAACTGATTCTGAGTACTGATTCAGGTGCTTGAGTTGCAAAAGTGAAAAACTAGTCCTATCCACAAAAGCTCACAGCCAAGAAGAGAAAAACAAATTTGTAATAATTATCACAGAAGGCAAGTGATATGCTAGAGCAGGATTCTCAACCATAACTTCACATTAGAATCACTGAGAAGTTTTAAAATATTTCCCATGTCCAGGCTCCCTCGTAAACCAACTGAATCAGGGTATTTGAGTATTTGAGCATGGTCTCCACCCATAAGTATTTCAAAATTATCCTCCAGGTAATCTCAATGTGCAAGAGATTGTGAAATACTGTGCTGAGGCAATCAAGATCATAAGAAAGGTGTTCTTAAGTCAGCCTGGTCGAATTAGGAAATGTATCCAGAAAAGTTGGGACTTGAGTTAACTTTAAAGAATGCAAAAGTGGGAAAGTACCTAATGGGAAGGAAGAGCATAACATTTAGGAAACCTGAGGTAGTTTGTTGTGATTAGCATTTAGACTATGTATAGGCAAACTGAGACTATAACATCTAAAAGTTAGATATGTTATATGAAGAGAATACATGATTGACTCTTTAATATTCATTATACTCCAGATAATTATTCTCCAGATAGTGATATGTGAAGGCTAAGTTACTTCAGTCATGTCCAACTCTTTGTGACCCAATGGACTGTAGCCCGCCAGGCTCCTCTGTCAATGGTATTCTCCAGGCAAGAATACTGGAGTGTGTTGCCATACCCTCCTCCAGGGGATCTTCCCAACCCAGGGATCAAACTCACTTCTCTTAAGTCAACAGCTTTGGCAGGTAAGTTCTTTACCACTAGTGCCACCTGGGAAGCCCAGATAGTGACACACCTATCAGTAATTTCAGTCTTTCTCTAATAATTGGCCTAGGAGTAATGGGTCTAAACAGGAAATCAAAGAGAAACTTCCTTGCTCCATGGAAAAGAGAAACACTTTTTCTCCAAGCAGGGTGAGACGTGTGTTCTATAGGTACCACTGGAATCTCTCTTGCAAACATGAAAGGAGTCAGATTGAGAATAATTAACTGACACAGGTAAAACCAAAAAACCTGAGAAGCAGAGCTTGACCTCTGAGGTACCTGCCAGCCCAAAGCCCCCCTTCCTCTAAACTCCACATGATTTGAAATTCAAAATAGCCTTCTTGTTAAGCCACTTGGAGTCTAGCTTTCTTGCAGCAAACTCATTGTATCAGTCAATCAAGGCAAAAGATTTTTTATTTTGAAGACAAGAAGTATTGTGGCAATTTAGGAAGGGGATTTTAAAGAAGAAAATAACACTGTTCTACCTTAAAATGGGATCTTTCTGTATGTCAGGCATTTTTCGTGTGCTTTATGTATGTATAAAAAAATCTTATAAACAAATCTGCATTTTATTCTTCAGGCTATAAGTATGTAGGTTGGTTTGGTGACGCCTATACTAGAATCAAAAGAACATGGAAGTTATTTTACAAAACTGTGCAATAGAGATGATATGTAAGAAAAGGAATATTTAGAAGACAGGATTTAAGACTGATAAGACTTGACAACTGGTAGAGTTTTATGACTAAGAGAAATGGAAGATTCTAGAATAAACTATTTCTTAGAAATATTTGACTGTCTAAATGAGAAAGGCTTGAGATGAATATGAAACACTGCCTGGTTGGTCCTGGTTTTCATCATGAACTTAACTGTGACAGAGCAAATACTACAGGAATAAAGTTATTCAAGTTTTCTAGTTACTCTGTGTATAAAATAAGGATCAACCATTCTAAATTGTAAATCAGAAGATTTCATGCAGCCAGTAAAATGCATTGTATAAATCTCACTGGAATTTCAAGGAGAGTAGACCCTGAAATTTTTCTGTTGAGCATGTATGGTAAATAGAAGTGAAATACCTTACCTATTTTTACTTGTTATAAGTATATGAACTCTGATAGAGAATCCAATTATATAGTTCATCTTAGATAAATTTTTATTTCAAAGGGTATAAAAATATTGTGTATATTTTTCAATAACCTCAGTCCCCAACTTTTATTTCTCATGCAATTTTCATTTAAATAGGAATTCTCCCTCATAGGAACTTTCATTACCTTTAGTTAATGAAATACAGATAGCATTACTTCATTGGTATATTTCTTCTCATATATTAGTTTTCATAGTTTTATATTCTCTATCTTTATATTGCACATATCTCACACAATTAAATATTGACTTTTATTTAGCATTACCAACACAGTGGAATTAGATGGTGTTTTTGAAATCCAGCCCACGAACTTGTATCTATCATGTTACTACACTTTTGAATTTAATACAGTTTGAGTAGCAGAGCTAAAATTGGTACATCTGAAAGAATGTGCCTAAAAGCCAAGTTTTTTAAAAAAATACTGTAAATTATATGTCTTTCCATCTCTTCAAGAACTGTTAATCAGGGACTTCAAATTTACTAAAATAACACTTGGAATATAATATTTCAATTAATTTTCAAGTTAAATTATACACTCAACACTAAGGCAGCTTATAAATCAAATCAGATATTTCAAAGAACTGTTACAAAGGAGACAGTATGCAAATGATGCTTATTGCATGCTTAATGCTTGAGGGGCAATAGGAGATAGAGAACAATGACTGATTACTGAGGGCTTACTCTCTGCCTGCCTGGTACTTCTTTGTTTACCTGACGAAGACTGCTTCATTAAATTCTCACTCCCATGATACTTCTGATACTTTTTCATTTTCCAGATGAAGACTCTGAGGTGCAAAGCGATAAAATATCATGCCCAAGGTCATAGAACAGAATTTAGTAAAGCCAGGCTACAGTTCTAGGTTCTTAAACCCCGGGCTCCCAAATGTATTAATCTGCTGCTTCCCATAGGAATCTATGGAGATAAGGTTAACTGAAACAACTATTGTGAAACACTTTCAGTCCCATAATATCAATTACAAAAGCTGAAAGTACTTAGAGAAAGTAGAAAGTCAACACAGACTTTATCATAAATGCACAGATTGCAGTTTGAAAGTATTGGACATTAGCATAGTCCTTGTCTCCGAAAACTCTGCAAACTTGGGCAAAGTGTTAACATCTCTGGTAAACTGCTTGAGAATAAATAGGGCATACTTTGTTTTATCATGCCTTACTTCCTTGTACTTTGCTGATACTGTTGTTTTCTACAAGTTGAAGACTTGTGGCAACCCTGCATCAAGCAAGTCTGTTGGTGCCATTCTTCCAACAGCATCTTCTCACTTTGTGTCATTGTGTCACATTTTGGCAATTCTCATAATATTTCAAGCTTTTCCATCATCATTATATTGCTTATGGTGATCTATCAGCAACGATCTTTAATGTTGCTACTGGGAGTGCCATGAACTATGACCAAATGACTACAAACTTAATAAGTATATGTATCTGACTGCTTCACCAACTGGCTGTTCCCAGTCTTTCTCCCTCCCCTCAGGCCTACATATTCCCTGAGACACAACAGTATTGAAATTAGGCCAACTAGTAACCCTAAAATGGCCTCTTAAGTGTTCAAGTGAAAGGAAGAGTCATCTCTCACATTAAGTCAAAAGCCAGAAATAATTAAGCTTAGTAAGGAAGATATGTCTAAAGTCATTATAGATTGGCAGCTAGACCTCTTGCACCAAACAATTAGCCAGGTTGCAAATGCAAAGGGAAGGTCATTGAAAGAAATGAAAAGTGCTACTCCAGTGAACACATGAATGATTAAGAGAGTGAAACAGCCTTATTGCCTGTATAGAGAAAGTTTTAACCTTCTCTGGTGGTTCAGTGGTAAAGAATATGCCTGCCAATGCATTAGAAGCAAGTTCAATGCCTAGGTTGGAAAGCTCCCCTGGAGTTGGAAATGGCTACCCACTCCAGTATTCTTTCTCGGGAAATCCTATGGACTGAGGAGCCTGGTGGGCTACAGTCCATAGGGTCACAAGAGAAAGTTTTAGTGGTCTGGATAGAAAATAAAACCAGCTTAAACATTCCCCTTAGGCAAAGCCTGATTCAGAGAAGGACTCTAACTCTCTTCAATTCTATGAGGGCAGAGAGTAAGTTTCAGAAGAAAAGTGTGAAGCTAGCAGAGGTTCATTCATGAAGTTTAAGGAAAGAAGCCATCTCCATAATCTCAAAGTGCAAGGTGAAACAACATGTGCTGATGTAGACGCTGCAGCAAATTATCCAGGAGATCTAGCTAAGATAAATAATGAAGGTAGCTACACTAAACAACAGATTTTTCAAGGCAGACTAAACAAACAGTTGTCTATTAAGAAGAAGATGCCCCCTGAGACTTCCATAGCTAGAGAGGAGTCAACACCTGACTTCAAAGTTTCAAACAATGAACTGACTTTCTTATTAGGGCCTAATGCAGTGGGTAACTTTTAAGTAGAAGCCAGTACACATTTACCATTCTGAAAGTCCTAGGACTCTTAAGGATTATGCTAAATCTACTCTCTCTGGCTGTGCTCTATAAATGGAACAACAAAACCTGGATGACAGGACATGTATTTAAAACTTGATTTACTAAATATGTATAAGCCCACAGTTGAGACCTACTGCTCAGGGGAAAAGAAAATTCTTTCAAAATATTGTCAGTATTGTCAGTGTGCCTGGTCACCCAAGAGCTCTAATGGAGATGTATAATGAGATTAATGTTGTTTTTATGCCTGCTAACACAACATCCATTCTGCAGCCCATGGATCAAGAAGTAATTTTGACTTTCATGTCCTATTATTTAAGAAATACATTTTTTTTAAAGAAATTTCATACGTAATTCCTTTCCTCTGATGGGTTCTGGCAGAGTAAATTGAAAACCTTCCAGAAAGCATTCACCTCTAGATGTCATTAAGGCCATTCATGATTCATGTGAAGAGGTCAAAATATCAACATCGACAGGAATTTAAAAGAAGCTGATTCCAACCATCATGCATGACTTTAAGACTTCAGTGGAGGAAGTAACTGCAGATGTGGTGGAATTAACAAGAGAACTTGAATTAGAAGTGGAACCTAAAGATGTAACTGAATTTCTGTCTATATTATTCAATCTGTTTTCAAAACCATGCTTAAATTAAACCATATATAAAATATGATTTATAAATATTGCTATTTTTCCACTCTCCACTTTTAGGGAATGCTTTCACTTGCTATTAGATTGATTGGTATCCTTCCAAAATTCATGTCCACCTGGTACCTCAGAATATGATCTTATTTGAAAATAAGTTATTTATAGATGTTATGGGTTAAAATGAGGTCATACTAGATTAGAGTGAGCTCTGAATCCAATATGACTGGTCTACTTATAAGAAAAAAAGAGACACAGTGAACAAAGTCACGTAATGATGGAGGCTTGAGTGATGTATCTGCAACCAAAGACCATCAACGGTTGCTGGCTCCTACCAGAAGGTAGGAAGAAGCAACAAAGGATCCTTCAGTGCTTTCAGAAGGCCTGTGGCCTCTGATTTCAGTAGTAGATTTCAGACTACTAGTCTTCAGAACTCTGGGAGAATAAATTTAATTTATTGTAGTTTGTTAAAACAGCCCTAGGAATGCATTTACATGAATATTTTTGCACTTTTAATATACATTTTCACACCGGTGCATTTATACATACAGGGACCACTTTTATAATCTTTGAAGATAGTTTTCAAAAGTACATGATACTTTCTATGCTTTTGAGACATAGAACAGTTAAAAACAGCAAAATTGTTTTTCATGAAATTTTGTCTCACTTTTTATGTACTGCAAAATATTTGCAAAATATTAAGACATTATTTTACTTTTCCTAAAAATGTATATTCTTGATCTCACAACTTAATCATACCCTACTTTTAAGCAATTTTTAAAAGACTTCTTTAAAGTCTTTTAAAGCAACCTAATTAGATATCTAATACTTGTAATTCTGAGATCATTTCCCAGAAAAAAAAATTAAATCTGTGTTAGATATCTTTTCCTACTTTTTGGATGATTTCTGCAAGCATTTAAATTATTATCATTTACTTTATTGTTGATTGAAGCTGTAGATTAATATGTCTTTCAAGAGAGTGGTTTGTAGTTAAAAATAAAATAAGAAAGAGAGTGACCTATATGTGCTATGCAAGAATTCAAAGATCCAAAATGTGTCTTCCTGTTTCCTCTAAGATAATATTGAGAAAATATGCTAGCTTCAGTTTAAGCAAACAGGAGAGTTGAACTTAAGTTTATTGAACTTAATGGTCAATTCTTGATCATTTCATAGAGTGATGAAGTGTAATTTAAGGTTGACAAAACAAGTTATAAATTTGTGTGAAAGTGTGAGTCTTCAGAATTCTGACCTGAAGTCCAAAGTACTTTCTTCTGATAATATCTAAAAATTGCATGTTTAACACTTTCTGAGGTCCTAATGAGAGAGTTGCTTAGTTGTCTTTCCTTACCAAGTTCTTACTGGTCAGAATGCTGATACTCATATTTTGATTACATTATTACATATTTTGTTGTTTAGTCGCTGAGTCGTGTCTAACTCTTTGCAAGCCCATGGACTGTAGCCTCTACCAGACTCCTCTGTCCATGGAATTCTTCAGGCAAGAATACTGGAGTGGGTTGCCATTTCCTCCTCCAGGGGATCTTCCCCACCTAGGGACTGAATCCACATCTACTGGGCCTCCTGCATTGGCAGGCAGGTTCTTTATCACTGGGTCAACCTGGGAAGCCCCATAAGCAGAATACTGTATACCAACTTTCAGCATCGTTAAGCAGTAAGTTTGAAAGAAAATTTACATGGAAAAGGTAAACCAAGGCCTCCAAACAATATTTCTTCTTCTTATTGATAAATTTTTATTATTCTTTAATAAATAGTCTGTAATATCAAAGTGTTAATTTATTAAAACTCCACAATACCATCCCAAATTTAGAAAAGATACGACTTTTAAAATACATTTTACAAGTAGTATATTTCTATCTCTCTCTTCATTTAAATAACCTCCTTACTTGTAGTCACCCTCTCTGACTTCTAAGTACTTTTTTTTTTTTTTGCTTAATTTTACCATTTCCAACTAATGCTCAATTACCCACTCAATCAATATTGACATGTAGTGAGTAATGACAACGTAATCAGCTTCTTTCCTCCTACTCTAACATCTCAAAATTGTTTCTTTGCGAGGGGAAAAAAAAAAAAAGCACTGCCACTACCTTAGCTTGTCTTTTAGATAACTGCACTATTTTCTTTTTTTCTGAGTGATTTACAAATTTTTGAAAAATGCTGCATTCCCTTCTTTCCTTTGCATTCCAGATACAGGGATATTCTGCAGAAACATTCACTGTACTATTAACTGTATTCTCTGAATCTTTTCTCAAATATTATCTTCCACAGTAACTCTACTCTATTTGAAACTAGCCATCACCCATTCATAAAATCTTTATTTTCTCTTGGCTTTCCGAATATCTGCTATGTTTGCTACAAACCTCTCTAACATTTCATCTGATAAGCCTTCCATATGATTTTGAGTTCTTTTCTTTCTCTCTGTGAGACTATCAAGTCTGAATGCATATTTTTGTATTGTTACCTTCTATACTGTCAGAAACCCATTCATCATCAGAGTATCAGTGATCACTTGGCAACTAAGCCTCCCTTTTATACTTATCTTTAATGCATACTCCAGTTCATCTAATAAAGGGATCTATTCAGAAAGCAATAATCAGCTCACATACATTGTATTTAATATAAACCTCACCACCTTCCTCTCTAAATGGAGTGCTTTTTGATGTTTCTGATTCTGTCAACTACAACAACATTCTCCTAGTCCCAAAAGGATGGACACCATGACTATTAATAACTACTTTCTTGATCCTAAAAAGTAAGCAGTTGACTCTTCTTACTGATCTAACTTGCTGTCCAAACAGCACATAAGCATTCCCTTAAATGAAATTTCAAACTTCTCTAAAATTTATGCTGTTTTATCTTCCTATAGAACCTTTGCATAGGTGTATGTTCAGCCATGTCCATCTCTTTGCAACCCCATGAACTGTAGCCCACCAGGCTCCTCTGTCCATGGGATTATTTTGGCAAGAATACTGGGGTGGGGTGCCATTTCCTCTTCCAGGAAATCTTGCCAACCCAGGGATCAAACTTGTGTCTCCTGTGGCTCCTGCATTGGCAGGCTATTTCTTTACCACTGAACCACTAGGGAAGCCCATAGAACCTTTGCAGTTCTAATACATAAAGCCTTTTTTTTTTTTTCACATTCATAAACTATAGAAGAATATCTGGTTTTTTTTATGTATTCTTGTGTTATTATTTAGCTTGCTCCTGTGTATGAATCTTGTCTTACTAAAAATACAACAAATTTCTTAGGACAGGAATCTGACTATACTTGTAAAATATTACCTTTCTGATGAGCACTTCTTGGAGCTGTTTGGGCTTTTTTCATGTCTGGCTTAGCTGAATTATTGAATTACTAACAGTTTTCTAGTAGAGCTAGATGAGTGTTTAAAACGGAAATGTTTTAGTTCAGAATGAGCAATTATTTGCATATAACATATTTAAAATGAAAAAGGAGATCAAATGGGAAAAGATGAAGCAGAAAAAAAAAACAAAAACATCTCTTACATTTTACTTAACCCTAACTGATTGTCACTTATTTCAGTCCAGAATCAAAGCAACCAAATGTGGCAAATGTAAGGATCTTTGCATCCTTTAGTGCCTAGCAAAGTAAGCACTAATTTCTGTTTTTAAATGATAGAAATTTATTTTTATTTCAAGTCAGAGCATGAGATGGCTGGATGGCATCACCAATGCAATGGACATGAACTTGGGCAAACTCTGGGATATGGTGAGAGACAGGGAGGCCTGGCCTGCTGCAGTCCGCCAGGTCGCAAAGAATCAGACACAACTGGGCAACTGAACAGCAATAACGTTTGTTGAGCTTTTATGTATTTTTATATTTTTTAATCTGTATTTTTCCACTGTAGAATTAAATTATTAAAATTAAGTGGATGGTTTTCATTTTCACTAAACAATGGTAGAATGTATGGGCTTCCCAGGTGAATCAGTGGTAAAGAATCTGCCTGCCAATATAGGAGACATTGGAGACATCAGTTCAATCTCTGGGTCAGGACAATCCCCTGGAGGAAAATATGGCAGTATTCTTACGAGGAAAATCTAGTGAACAGAGAAGCCTGGCAGGCTACAGTCCATGGGCTCCCAAAGAGTCAGACAGGACTGAATGATTGAGCATAGCACAGTTAGAATATGCATGCTTTGTAAGTACATTCTGTCTCAGTTAAATTAGTAATACTTGTCTTAGTAAACATAGAAAATGATTTTCACTTTATTTTGATTAACCATTCTTGCTTAATATTTACATGTTTTGATTAAAAGTGTAATTTCCTTTTATAGCCCATGGTTAATGCTATTTACTGGTTATATCATCGCCAAAGTCTATGATGCTAAGAAAACATTTGAAGCCATCTATATTAAAAAAATGGGCTTCCCAGGTAGCACTAGTGGTAAAGAATATGCCTGCCAACACAGGAGACATAAGAGATGCAGGTTTGATCCCTGGGTTGGGAAGATTCCCTGGAGGAGGGCATGGCAATCCATTCCAGTATTCTTGCCTGAAGAATCCCAAGGACAGAGGAGCCTGGTGGGCTGCAGTCCGTAGGGTCGCAAAGGGTCGGACATGACTGACGCAACTTAGCATGCATTCATAAAAAACATAAATTTCTAAAAATGCTAGCATCTTTTCGGTCTAATCTGAATTTTGTAGCTTATTCTATGAATGTTTGTATTAACATGCGTAAAGTAGAGGGGAAAATATTTTTATTAAGAAACACTTAGAAAATCTTGGGTACATTCACATAAGCATGTATACACACGTACTTTTAAGAGTAGAAGTCTTGCAAAATGAGATTTTAAATTAGGTAATTAAATTAGATACACCTGTGAAAATACTGAGTGACTACATGACTATGTAACACATCAGTAAAAATCACTGTTTTCACTGTCGTTATTTTGACGACTAAATGTAACTTATAATGATAATATAAAAAGAAAGGAGGAGAACTAAAATTTCATGACTGACTAATAAAGTCCAAATATTATACAAATCTTTCCTGTGCTCAATCTCTTTTAATCCTAAAGCAAGTGATCTCTTTAGGAAGGACACTGAAGTTCAGAGGTTAACTTTCAAAGTCATTTGACAGTAAACAGTGGAGCAGACATTGAATTCTTGGTTTGTCTGATTCTGCAGCCCATGTAGAACATGTACTTAAATGTCACACTTGTTTAAGTTTTCAGTAAAGACTTATTATCTGATAGCAACATAATCTTAAATTTTGAAAAATAAACAAATGGTGTATATTCATATTCTTGACACCTCATTTGGAAATGCTGAGTTGCTGGCAAATTTTATAGTGTAAATTTATTGCACTCACCTTTGGATCCAAGCCATATCTGACCTATTAAAAGTGAAATATATAGACTATTTTAGAGCAAAATATTCCCATCCTTGTGTCAGGTGTATTTTAAAGAATATTCCTATTACCTAGAGCTGAAATTGTATAAAATATAATAAAATTTTTTATTAGAACAAAAAAAGTCAAAAAAGAGAAATACACTATGAGATTTATCAGATAGAAAACATAAAATTATATGTTTTTCTCTAACACACTTTTAAACCAATGGAATCTTGAGCTTCTTTTCTTCTTTAAAATGGCAATTTTTGCCATAAACTTCTTGGATTTTTCATTATTTTACAGTAAAATATACATAGAAATCATGGGTCAAACTCTCCCTTTTACATAGCAAAATTATTTTATGAGAAAATGGTTGCTTACATATGGTTTATTTTAGTATGAAGATATTCTTTTAAAGTATAGTAATGTTGATGCTATAGTAGATGATATGACTTCAAGATGTATTTATCACCAGTAGAAATTATTTGCTATTCATTTTCCCTAAAGGTAAATCATAATAGTGTCTTGGTAGTATGTATTTTGCAAGAAGAATTTTAAGAACACTTGCTTTTAGTTAGCACTTGTTAGACAAAAAAATCTTTAAAAATTTAAGAGGAAAATAAAATAATAGTATTTCTCACATATATTTTGCTATGAATTAGGGCAGTCCATTTTTCTCAATCATCAGATTAGTTCTTTCAAGATTGTAAGTATGTGTTAACTGAAACCACTTAGAAATTATGAGTCACATTACAAATAGCCAAATTAACCCTATAATTTAATCAAACAAACACATTTTGCTTTGAATTTTTCTCCAACTGAAAAGCATGCTCGTGAAAAATTAGCATTTTAGAGGTAAAATATGCAGTAATAGCATTAGGGAAGAAGACAATTAGGGATGCTTAAACGTGAAATGCTGAGTTGGATGAAGCACAAATTGGAATCGAGATTGCCGTGAGAAATATCAATAACCTCAGATATGCAGATGACACCACCCTTATGGCAGAAAGTGAAAAACTAAAGAGCTTCTTGATGAAAGTAAAAGAGGAGAGTGCAAACGTTGGCTTAAAACTCAACATTAAAAAATCAAATATGGCATTTGGTCCCATCACTTCATGGCAAATAGGGGAAACAATGTAAACAGCGAGAGACTTTATTTTTGGGGGCTCCAGAATCACTGCAGATGGTGACTGCAGCCATGAAATTAAAAGATGCTTGCTCCTTGGAAGAAAAGCTATGACCAACCTAGTTCAGTTCAGTTCAGTTCAGTCACGCAGTTGTGTCTCTTTGCAACCCCACAGACTGCAGCACGCCAGGTGTCCCTGTGACAGCATATTAAAAAGCAGAGACTACTTGGCCAACAAAGGTCCGCCTAGTCAAAGCTATGGTTTTCCCAGTAGTGTATGGATGTGAGAGTTGGACTATAAAGAAAACTGAGCACTGAAGAACTGATGCTTTTGAACTGTGGTGTTGGAGAAGACTCTTGAGAGTCCCTTGGACTGCAAGGAGATCCAACCAGTCCATCCTAAAGGAAAACAGTCCTGAATATTAATTGGACAGACTGCTGCTGAAGCCAGAACTCCAGTACTTTGGGTACCTGATGCAAAGAACTGACTCACTGGAAAAACCCCTGATGCTGGGAATGATTGAAGGCTGGAGGAGAAGGGGATAGCAGAGGATGAGATGGTTGGATGGCATCATTGACTCCTAAGCACTGGGAGTTGGTGATGGACAGGGAAGCGTGGTGTGCTGCAGTCCATAGGGTGGCAAAGAGTAAGACACGACTGAACTGAACTGATACCAATGGTAATTAAGCAATACATTGCAATTGCTTCAGTAATATACTTTCATTATTCCAGATAAAATTCCTTTATACACACATCATATAGCTCATGTTGTTGTATATATATGCCCTTGTAAACAAGTTTGGCTACCATGGCAATGTTATATGATATCACAGTTCTTCAGGGACCGTGGTCACATTTAAGTCCTCAGCAAAAACAAGTGCCAGTGAGGAATCATGTTGCTTTGACTGCCATTTGTGGCCTGACTGGATGAAGCTCTCATGGGCTCTGGAGAGAATGTCATGATGAGTAATGAACATTTCAATTGATATTTCTCATTTTCCATCAGAACATTTAAGGCTAAAGAATGATATTGGGTCTATGATCTTAAGGAAATTCTTAAAACAATTTTCTCACCAAAATATATGTTATTTTCTTTATATATGTTATACTTCAATAAAAATTTTTGCACAATATAAAAGCATGCTATCATTTGTAAAGGAATTTAATCTAGCATTTGAGGATTCGTATATTTGTTAATATCATGCATATTCATATTTATTCCTCCTCAGTTAAACAAAATATAACTAAAAATGAGATAGACCTCTTCAGATCTTTGCATGTATGAGTGCTTAGTCGTGTCCAACTCTTTGAGACCCCACAGACCGTATCCTGCCAGGCAACCCTGTCCATGGGATTTTCCAGATAAGAATACTGGAACAAATTGTCATTCTCTTCTCCAGGGTATCTTCCAGGCCCAGGGATTAAACCCATATCTCTTGGATTGGTGGGTGATTTTTTTTTTTATCACGGAGCCACCTGTTGTTGCTGTTGCTGTTGCTAAGTCGCTTCAGTCATGTCCGACTCTGTGCGACCCCACAGACGGAAGCTCACCAGGCTCCCCCGTCCCTGGGATTCTCCAGGCAAGAACACTGGAGTGGGTTGCCATTTCCTTCTCCAATGCATGAAAGTGAAAAGTGAAAGTGAAGTCGCTCAGTCGTGTCCGACTCTCAGCGACCCCATGGACTGGAGCCCACCAGGATCCTCCATCCATGGGATTTTCCAGGCAAAAGTACTGGGGTGGGGTGCCATTGCCTTCCCCATCACGGAGCCACCTAGTAAGCCCCTATAATGAAAGCTTAAAGTTGATAATAATCCAATAATAGCAAACATCAGTGCTGTTTTAAAATGTTGTATTAGATTTGTAAGCAACAGTTAGAACTGGTCATGGAACAACAGACTGGTTCCAAATAGGAAAAGGAGTACGTCAAGGCTGCATATTGTCACCATGTTTATTTAACTTATATGCAGAGTACATCATGAGAAATGCTGGACTGGAAGAAACAGAAGTTGGAATCAAGATTGCCGGGAGAAATATCAATAACCTCAGATGTGCAGATGACACGACTCTTATGGCAGAAAGTGAAGAGGGGCTAAAAAGCCTCTTGATGAAAGTGAAAGTGGAGAGTGAAAAGGTTGGCTTAAAGCTCAACATTCAGAAAATGAAGATCATGGCATCTGGTCCCATCACTACATGGGAAATAGATGGAGAAACAGTGGAAACAGTGTCAGACTTTATTTTTCTGGGCTCCAAAATCACTGCAGATGGTGACTGCAGCCATGAAATTAAAAGACGCTTACTCCTTGGAAGGAAAGTTATGACCAACCTAGATAGCATATTCAAAAGCAGAGACATTACTTTGCCAACAAAGTTCGCCTAGTCAAGGCTATGGTCTTTCCTGTGGTCATGTATGGATGTGAGAGCTGGACTGTGAAGAAGGCTGAGCACCAAAGAATTGATGCTTTTGAACTGTGGTGTTGGAAAAGACTCTTGAGAGTCCCTTGGACTGCAAGAAGATCCAACCAGTCCATTCTGAAGGAGATCAATCCTGGAATTTCTTTGGAAGGAATGATGCTAAAGCTGAAACTCCAATATTTTGGCCACCTCATGCGAAGAGTTGACTCATTGGAGAAGACTCTGATGCTGGGAGGGATTGAGGGCAGGAGGAGAAGGGGACGACAGAGGATGAGATGGCTGGATGGCATCACTGACTTGATGGGTGTGAGTCTGAGTGACCTCCGGGAGCTGGTGATGGACAGGGAGGCCTGGCGTGCTGGGGTTCATGGGGTCGCAAAGAGTCGGACACGACTGAGCGACTGATCTGATCTGATCTGATTAGATTTGTTAATTATCTGGGATTTAAATTTTGTCACAGTCCATTAGTAAATTACAGCTAATTTAACTTAAGACCTTATGGGTCATTCACAAGTCATCAGTACCTTTTGTATTCTTCTTTAAACAGAGGATTAAACTAGATGAGTTCTAAATTCTCTTCCAGCCCTAGTTTTTGTTGTTCATTTTACATTTCAAAGGACTCAGCCTGGTTTAAACTATGATGGTGCCAAGGTTATTTTAATAATAAAGATGCCAAAAACAGTATCTAAGTCATATGCTAGAGATGGAGCAGGTAGGGAGAGGAAGGAGAGGAAAAGGGAAAGAGAGAATGTTTCTTCACTGCAAAGCATATTAAGCTGTATTTTCTTGTGCCATACATTGACTATTCAAGTAACGAAAGAAAACTCCATGGGTTACATGTTAAAAATTTGAATGTGCTATTTTCACAGTTAGTTAAATAACATATTTTCCAAAATGGTATCAGCTGGCGTATAGGCAGCAGTTTGAGCTCTACAGTGTGTTTGAAAATCTCAAGACACTGGAGCTCTGTGAACTTCTGCCTTAACACTATGGCAGGTCATGCGTCTTAGACAATGGGAGGTGTCATGTGATATTCTGAACTTTTCCTCGTCATACCTTAATATGAGAACACCTTCTACTGTTCTGACCCCCACTAAAGATTAAACATTGCCATTGCCAAAAAAAGAAAAAAAAAATTCCCTAACTCAATCTCTGTTTTCACACGTTGGAGAAGAATTGGTTTCAAATTTACTATAACTCAAACCATTAAGGACTATATTTGTCCAAGACAACACCTTGGCTTGTACTCCAGACACTGCCATGCAGCCGGTGTGAACCCTCCGTCTTGGGTGTAATGCATTCCATATGCTTCACTGTACTGTAGAGGCAGACAACTGAATCTTTTCACATTTGAGTTGATTCAGATTAGTAGCTCTAAATTGGAGATAAAACAGTTTTAGAGTGATGGATGCTATTTAGAAAGAGGAACAGTAGTTTCTAAGGAATGACATAGCAAAGATAATCATTGTATTTGACACAAGCTTCTAGCCAGTCAATAATTACATAATTATTTCTATGCATTTCTTGAATAAAAAAGTTTATTCAAACCACAGAGACTTTTTCATTGTCCCTGGTGGTCTAGTGGTTAGGATTTGGCACTCTCAAACCACAGAGACTTTTTCTACTTCATGAGACATCTTTTAATTGTATAGAAATAATAATGTTTTATTGATTATAAAAGTGACATACCTTCATTACACAAAATAACTAAACAACTTTGAAACATCTGAAGAAATAAAACAAATACCTACTAATCTCACCAACCAGAAGTAATTCATTAAACTGCTGTCATTTTGAGTATACTTATTGATACCAAAGTAGGAAGTTAAGAGATACCTGGAGTAACAGGAAGATTTGGCCTTGGAGTATAAAATGGAGCAGAGCAAAGGCTAACAGAGTTTTGCCAAGAAAACGCACTGTTTCATAGCAAACACTCTCTTCCAACAACACAAGAGAGGACTCTACACATGGACATCACCAGATGGTCAATACCAAAATCAGACTGATTATATTCTTTGCAGCCAAAGGTGGAGAAGCTATATAAAGTCAGCAAAAACAAGACCAGGAGCTGACTGTGGCTCAGATCATGAACTCCTTATTGTCAAATTCAGACTTATATTGAAGAAAGCAGGGAAAACCACTAGACCATTCAGGTATGACCTAAATCAAATCCCTTACAATTAAACTGGAAGTGACAAATAGTTTCAAGGGATTAGATCTAACAGAGTACCTGAAAAACTATGGACAGAGGTTCTTGACATTGTATAGGAAGCAGAGATCAAGACAATCCCCAAGAAAAAGAAATGCCAAAAGGCAAAATGGCTGTTTGAGGAGGCCTTACAAATAGCTGAGAAAGGAAGTAAAAAAGAAAAAGAGAGATATACCCACTTTAATGTAGAGTTTCAACGAATAACAAGGAGAGATAGGAAAGACTTCCTAAGTGATGAATGCAAAGAAATAGAGGGAAACAACAGAATGGGAAAGACTAGAGATCTCTTCCAAGAAAATTAGAGATACCAAGGGAACATTTCATGCAAAGATGGGCACAATAAAGGACAGAAATGGTATGAACCTAAAAGAAGCAGAAGATATTAAGAAGAGATGGCAAGAATACACAGAACTATACAAAATTATCTTCATGACCCAGATAACCACGGTGGTGTGCTCACTCATCTAGAGCCAGACAACCCGGAATGTGAAGTCAAGTGGCCCTTAGGAAGCATCACTAAGAACGAAGCTAGTGGAGGTGATGGAATTACAGTTGAGCTATTACAGATGCTAAGAGGTAATGCTATTAAAGTGTTGCACTTAATATGCCAGCAAGTTTGGAAAACTCAGCAGTGGCCACAGCACTGGAAAAGGTCAGTTTTCATTCCAATCCCAAAGAAAGGCAATGCCAAAGAATGCTCAAACTACCACACAATTGCATTCATCTCACACACTAGCAAAGTAATGCTCGAAATTCTCCAAGCCAGGCTTCAACAGTACGTGAACCATGAACTTCCAGGTGTTCAAGCTCGATTTAGAAAAGGAAGAGAAACCAGAGATCAAATTGCCAACGTCCACTGGATCATTGAAAATGCAAGAGAATTCCAGGAAAATATCTACTTCTGCTTTATTGATTACACCAAAGCTTTTGACTATATAGATCACAAGCTGTGGAAAATTCTTCAAGAGATGGGAATACCAGACCACCTTACCTGCCTCCTGAGAAATCTGTATGCAGATCAAGAAGCAACAGTTAGAACTGGACATGGAACAACTGGTTCCAAATTGGGAAAGCAGTATGTCAAGGCTCTATATTGTTACCCTGCTTATTTAACTCATATGCAGGGTACATCATGTGAAATGCTGGGCTGGATGAAGCACAAGCTGGAATCAAGATTGCCTGGAGAAATATCAATAACCTCAGATAGGCAGATGACACCACCCTTATGGCAGAAAGGGAAGAAGAATGAAAGAGCCTCTTGATGAAAGTGAAAGAGAAGAGTGAAAAAGTTGGCTTAAAACTCAACATTAAAAAAATGAAGATCATGGCATCCAGTCCCATCACTTCATGGCAAATAGATGGGCAAACAATGGAAATAGTGACTTTTTTGGAGGCTCCAAAATCACTGCAGATGCTGAATGCAGCCATGAAATTAAAAGATGCTTGCTCCTTAGAAGAAAAGCTATGATCAAGCTAGACTGCATATTAAAAAGTAGAGACATTACTTTACCAACAAAGGTCCATCTAGTCAAAGCTATGCTTTTTCCAATAGTAATGTATAGATGTGAGAGTTGAACTATAAAGAAAGCTGAGCACTGAAGAATTAATCCTTTTGAACTGTGGTGTTGGAGAAGGCTTGAGAGTCCTTTGGACTGCAAGGAGATCAAACTCATCCATCCTAAAGGAAATCAGTCCTGAATATTCACTGGAAGGACTGATGCTGAAGCTGAAGCTCCAATACCTTGGCCACCTGATACGAAGAACTGACTCCTTGGATAAGTCCCTGATGCTGGGAATGATTGAAGGCAGGAGAAGGGGACGATGGAGAATGAGATGATTGGATAGCATCACAGACTTGATGGACATGAGTTTCAGCAAGCTCCAAGAGTTGGTGTTGGACAGGGAAGCCTTGAGTGCTGCAGTCCATGGAGTCGGAGTTGGACATGACTGAGCGACTGAACTGATGACTGACTGAATGATATCATGTATATGTGAATTTATAATATACATAGTGAGTTAAAGAAAATAATATACATAAAAATATATAAAATATACAAAACAAAAGATGTATTTTTTGATTGTTTTTGGATTGTCATATGTTTGTAGCCTGCTTTTTCTCTTAGAATTATAACTGATTTTCTGTATTCTTTCTTGTTACTTTAGAACATGATTTTTAATAGTTGAACTATATTTTTCATAATGATTTAACATAAAGCATTTGATCAATTTTATTATTAGATTTACATTTTTCATATAATGAATATCACTTCAGATAATTTCACACAAACTTTTTGATATTTGTGATTATTTCCTTTGTATAATTATCTGAAATTTTCAAATCAAAAGTTAACATTTGATGCTGATTTTGTCTTGGTAATCTGTTTTAATTATACTCTTACACGTAGTGTATGTGTCATTATTTTCCTAAATTCTTTGTCACAATAACTTGTTTTTTTCAGTTCAGTTCAGTCACTCAGTCGTGTCTGACTCTTTGCAACCCCATGAATCACAGCACGCCAGGCCTCCCTGTCCATCACCAACTCCCAGAGTTCACTCAGACTCACATCCATTGAGTCAGTGATGCCATCCAGCCAACTCATCCTCTGTTGTCCCCTTCTCCTCCTGCCCCCAATCCCTCCCAGCATCAGAGTTTTTTCCAATGAGTCAACTCTTCACATGAGGTGGCCAAAGTACTGGAGTTTCAGCTTTAGCATCATTCCTTCCAAAGAACACCCAGGGCTGATCTCCTTCAGAATGGACTGGTTGGATCTCCTTGCAGTCCAAGGGACTCTCAAGAGTCTTCTCCAACACCACAGTTCAAAAGCATCATCTTTGATGCTCAGCTATCTTCACAGTCCAACTCTCACATCCGTACATGACTACTGGAAAAACAATAGCCTTGAGTAGACAGACCTTTGTTGGCAAAGTAATGTCTCTGCTTTGGAATATGCTATCTAGGTTGGCCATAACTTTTCTTCCAAGGAGTAAGCGTCTTTTAATTTCATGGCTGCAGTCACCATCTGCAGTGATGTTGGAGCCCAAAAAAATAAAGTCTGACACTGTTTTCAACTGTTTCCCCATCTATTTCCCATGAAGTGATGGGACCAGATGCCATGATCTTCGTTTTCTGAATGTTGTGCTTTAAGCCAACTTTTTCACTCTCCTCTTTCACTTTCATCAAGAGGCTTTTTAGTTCCTCTTCACTATCTGCCATAAGGGTGGTGTCATCTGCATATCTGAGGTTATTGTTATTTCTCCCAGCAATCTTGATTCCAGCTTGTGCTTCTTCCAGCCCAGAGTTTCTTATGATGTACTCTGTATATAAGTTAAATAAGCAGGGTGACAATATACAGCCTTAACGTACTCCTTTTCCTATTTGGAACCAGTCTGTTGTTCCATGTCCAGGTCTAACTGTTGCTTCCTGACCTGCATATAGGTTTCTCATAGGCAGATCAGGTGGTCTGGTATTCCCATCTCTTTCAGAATTTTCCACAGTTTATTGTGATCTACACAGTCAAAGGCTTTGGCATAGTCAATAAAGCAGAAATAGATGGTTTTCTGGAACTCTCTTGCTTTTTTGATGATCCAGCAGATGTTGACAATTTGATCTCTGGTTCTTCTACATTTTCTAAAACCAGCTTGTACATCTGGAGGTTCACGGTTCATGTATTGCTGAAGCCTGGCTTGGAGAATTTTGAGCACTACTTTACTAGCATGTGAGATGAGTGCAATTGTGTGGTAGTTTGAGCATTCTTTGTTATTGCCTTTCTTTGGGATTGGAAGGAAAACAGACCTTTTCCAATCTTGTGGCCACTGCTGAGTTTTCCAAATTTGCTGGCATATTGAGTGCAGCACTTTCACAGCATCATCTTTCAGGATTTGAAATAGCTCAACTGGAATTCCATCAGCTCCACTAGCTTTGTTCATAGTGATGCTTTCTAAGGCCCACTTGACTTCAACTTTGTCAATTTGGTAGGAGGAAAGTAACATATCCTTTAACCTGTATTTTGATTACAAGTAGTTTGCACTATTTTCTATTTCTTGATCACCTGCATTTTTTCTTTGATAATTTAAAATTTTGTGTTATTTGCCCCCTTTTCAGTCTGGAAATCTGTTTTTCTGGCACTGAGTTCTGTACAGATTAGATCCCTTTTGGATTCTGCTTAATAACATTGTGCTGTTCAGATCTTACGGAAATATCCCTCATCTAGCTTTTTTCTTCTAATTTTGACTCGATAAATACAGGGTTATTACATTAAAATCTTCTCCACTAAAATATTTCTACAGTTGCATAGTTTGACAATCTATATATATTTTTAATAGAAAATCTGAAGGGCTGGTTACTAGACACTT
This sequence comes from Tragelaphus eurycerus, assembly GCA_935064755.1. NCBI lineage: Eukaryota > Metazoa > Chordata > Mammalia > Artiodactyla > Bovidae > Tragelaphus > Tragelaphus eurycerus. Next base: position 23,164,891 of record CAKXYN010000025.1, on the reverse strand, counting down.
GAAGACAAAAATAGAAGAAAATAATATGACTCAAATATTTACTCCAGGAGTATGCCTATCGAATACATCAGTGGATGAGGAAAACACAGGTATGGCACTTCAGAGGTCATTTTACCAGGTGGATTGTATACATGAGAGAGATTAGTGGTTTTCAGATTGTGTACCTAGTTCCTTTCATTCTTTGTAGGTGCTACCCATAAACCTGTGGCAGGTAGGTGAGAAGGCAGAACTGTAGGCATGTGCTACCAGAGTCCCTTTATCTGAGTCCATCTTGACTGCTCTGCTTCTTATTGTTCACTTCAGATAGTTGGTTCTATAATAAATTTCTTTTGTTAAAAAAACAGGGTCCTCCTGATATTTAGGGTTCTGAAACAACTGCTCTAGGAAGTTTTCCTTTCTTTGTGTTATTTTGTTAATATCAAGTTTGACTGTAAATCCCCAGTAAACCTTTCCGGAATTATGAAGAGATTCAATTAAAAAATAATAGAAATTGTAGTCATATAATAAAATAGGTTCATGTATATCTAATATCGGGGAAGGCAGTGGCACCCCACCCCAGTACTCTTGCCTGGAAAATCCCATGGACGGAGGATCCTGGTAGGCTCCAGTCCATGGGGTTGCTAAGAGTCGGACATGACTGAGCGGCTTCACTTTCACTTTTCACTTTCATGCATTGGAGAAGGAAATGGCAACCCACTCCAGTGTTCTTGCCTGGAGAATCCCAGGGACGGGGGAGCCTGGTGAGCTTCTGTCTATGGGGTCACACAGAGTTGGACATGACTGAAGTGACTTAGCAGCAGCAGCAGCAGCATATCTAATATAGCTATCTGACATTATTCAGTAATAGATAATATAGAGAGTCCTGATCATTACTTATATAACAATTAGCTCATTTTTAGTATACTTTATATACACTTAATATATAAATGAAGCATAAGTCATGCATAAATGTTAAATCTTAAATTCTATAATGTTATTTGTTTGGGGGAGGATTTTGCTTCACTGTTAAAATCTCTATTTATTTGGAGTTCAAGGGGTTGCATATTTCAACATATTTGAAGGTAGGATTTGTCCAATTGTTATTAGTTCACTAAAAATGTGCTATTAAAGAGAAATTAATTATCTTTAAAGCAAAGTCTGGATGCAGTAAAACCTAAAATAAAATGTGCCAAGTACTACTATAAGTGTATTTCAAAGTACTATAGTTAAGCAATGTTATATAGCTTCTTCCTTAGAACTTAATAATTCTTTTGACCATACTGAAGAGTTTTTTGTCACTCACCCCAATTTCTAGGTTTTATATGCCAGGAGGTTTTTTAAAATCATAATTTTAAGCAAGTGAAAAGTCAAGTGAAATGCATGCAAACTAAATGTATGATCATTTATGTACAAAATATTGAGAACAGTTACATTTTTTTGTTAGGATATCATTTACTCATTCAACAAACATGCATGGAATCTTGTCCTAGGTCAAGATGTTTCAAGATATTAGAGTGTTAATTGAGGGGGAAATGGAATGAAGGAATGAATATATATCTATATGTATATCAGATCAGATCAGATCAGTCACTCAGTCGTGTCTGACTCTTTGCGACCCCATGAACTGCATCACGCCAGGCCTCCCTATCCATCACCAGCTCTTGGAGGTCACTCAGACTCGCATTCATCGAGTCAGTGATGGCATCCAGCCATCTCATCCTCTGTCGTCCCCTTCTCCTCCTGCTCTCAATCCCTCCCAGCATCAGAGTCTTCTCCAATGGGTCAACTCTTCGCATGAGGTGGCCAAAATACTGGAGTTTCAGCTTTAGCATCATTCCTTCCAAGGAAATCCCAGGGTTGATCTCCTTCAGAATGGACTCGTTGGATCTCCTTGCAGTCCAAGGGACTCTCAAGAGTCTTCTCCAACGCCACAGTTCAAAAGCATCAATTCTTCGGCGCTCAGCCTTCTTCACAGTCCAGCTCTCACATCCATACATGACCACAGGAAAGACCATAGCCTTGACTAGGCGAACTTTTGTTGGCAAAGTAATGTCTCTGCTTTTGAATATGCTATCTAGGTTGGTCATAACTTTCCTTCCAAGGAGTAAGCGTCTTTTAATTTCATGGCTGCAGTCACCATCTGCAGTGATTTTGGAGCCCAGAAAAATAAAGTCTGACACTGCTTCCACTGTTTCTCCATCTATTTCTCATGTAGTGATGGGACCAGATGCCATGATCTTCGTTTTCTGAATGTTGAGCTTTAAGCCAACCTTTTCACTCTCCACTTTCACTTTCATCAAGAGGCTTTTTAGTTCCTCTTCACTTTCTGCCATAAGGGTGGTATCATCTGCATATCTGAGGTTATTGATATTTCTCCCAGCAATCTTGATTCCAGCTTGTGTTTCCTCCAGTCCAGCATTTCTCATGATGTACTCTGCATATAAGTTAAATAAACATGGTGACAATATGCAGCCTTGATGTACTCCTTTTCCTATTTGGAACCAGTCTGTTGTTCCATGACCAGTTCTAACTGTTGCTTCCTGACCTGCATACAGATTTCTCAAGAGGCAGATCAAGTGGTCTGGTATTCCCATCTCTCTCAGAATTTTCCACAGTTTATTGTGATCTACACAGTAGATCTATATAAGTGAATACTTTTAAATATCTTTATAGGGACTTCTTTTTAGACAGAATAAGATCTTTAGGATAGACAATAATAAAAATTATCACTATGATAACAGTATCTTTCACTGTTATAGTAGACTTAGTATTGTTTAAGTCTAGACTTAAATGGACTTGCTAGTTTGCCAACATGAAACTCTAGAAATAAACATCTTTCTTTAAAAATGAGAAAACCTAGACACAAGAAGTTAATTAACCTCACCACAATCAAAGTGCAAGTAAGTGACAAATACAAAACACAGCCCAAAATGTCATCTTCAAGTCTGTGCAATGATCCATTACAGAATGAACAGTACTGACTGAAAATAAAACATAGTATCTGACAGGGAATGACTCTAATTCACATGTAGAGATTGGTGTCCCAGCACAAGTACAGACACTTGAAGACAAATTCCGCCAAGAATTTGAACCACTCTCTCGTTGTGTGTGGGCACAACTGTTGTTCTAATTCCCATGACGGTTAGGTATGCACTTCTGCTCTGGAACAAAGAAACAGAGCAAAAACTATAAAAACCGAAACACAATTGAAGCTGGGCTGAGCATTTTTATCAGTTAATTTTCTTTGCAGTTAGAGATGGCAACAGTTACACTTTCCTGATTTGATACAGCAACTACAGGGGTCCTAAAGCCCAAAGATACAGTGAAACTTACAGATCTAAGCTTTCTGCTGAGTATATTTATTGAGTACTTTGTGCCAGACACTGTACTTGAAAAACATTACCATAAGATTCCAGAAAGACTCAAGGAATATACAGTTAGTGGTGTGAATTAGGCCTGTAAGGAACAAATTTGAAGTCTACCAAAGCCTGATGTGGCAGACACATTTACTGTTCACCAGTCCACCATGTGCTCCAGAATTTTTTCCAGGCCCCTTGCAGGTCTGTTAGGCTTTGTTCTGGCCTACAAGCTGTAAGTAAAAATGACACGTATCACCTCGCATCCAAGTATATAAGATCAGGTGTGTGACCCTCCACTTCCATCTTCCCCTACTGTGGTGTTTTGTTTTAGAGGAACATGTTGAGATGTCTAATTCATGAGGTCAGTATCTGCCTGGAGAGCCAACCATCTTGCATCAAAATTTGCAGGAATAAGAACTAAACTTTTGCCCAGGGAATAAGATGTAGAGGTTAACTCACCATGACGGCATTGTCTAGTCCATCATCAATAATATACCTGGCTCTTTTTATTTTCCTGCAAAGGCTCTTGCTAAACAAACTCTTCCAAGCATATGAATAGTTAAGTCATGGCGATGCTCCTGATGCACAGAGGAATAATTGAATATCTTCAAATAGGATGTTTTGCCACTCCAGGAATTTCCTGTGTTTCCTTGAGATCTTGTTCTGGAGATTTCCAGGTGTGGTACCACATTGTGAAGCTCCTAATCATGGGGTCAAGAGGATCAACTTACAGAGAAATTTCAGGTCTTACATCATTTTGACAGATACATGTATGTGTATATATATATACACACACACATATATATACATATACACACATATATATATACACATATACACACACACACACATATATATATATATATATATATATATAAAATTTGGTACCTATTTGTGAGAGAGAGAATAAAAGGGGAAAAAAGTTAAATTACATTCTCTAGATCAGCACTGTCCAAGAGAAATCTTACTTAAGCCACATTAGTCATTTTAGATATTCTAGTAGCCATGTTAAAAAAGGAAAAAGAACATTGATTGTAATAATATACTTTATTTAGACCAGTATACCTAGCAATTATCATTTTAACATGTAATCAGTATGAAAGTTTATTCATTTCACGTGAAGTCTTTGAAATTTGATGTGAATTTTAATCTTGAAGCACATCTTTATTTAGACACATTTCAAATGCTCAATAACCACAGGAAGCTATATTTAACAGTGCAGCTCTAGATTTAGCGTAAATTTATTCCATGTGTATCAAGCTTATGTTCAGTTCAGTTCAGTTCAGTCGTTCAGTCCTGTCTGACTCTGTGACCCCATGAATTGCAGCACGCCAGGCCTCGCTGTCCATCACCAACTCCCGGAGTGCACTCAAACTCACGTCCATCGAGTCGGTGATGCCATCCAGCCATCTCATCCTCTGTCATCCCCTTCTCCTCCTAAGCATAGTATTAGGCAGACTCACAACATTGTTGAATTCATTCATTGTAGTATTCTTTGGAGTTAACAAATGAATGCACTGACAGAGTCCAAAAATGATAGACTTAAGATTCAAACCCATTCTCCTTCTGGCTTTTGGAGATGTGGTGATGCTCTTAGCAAGTATATTGCAATGGAGAGCTCCATGTCATCCAAGTAAGAACAGTGAAGCCCCCCTGTAAGGTAACAGCATTGGTGATGGAGAGAAGAGTGAAGTTAATGAATATTAAAGAAGTATAGTCAGACTACTCTGATGACTGATTGCATATAGACAGGTGAGAATGGAGGGGCTTGTCAAGCATGGGTTCCTGCTTCTGATTTGAGAAATGGGATTGGCAATGATCTGTTCAAAGACAGACTGATATGGGACTTGTTAACCTGAAGTTGAAATTTAGCAATTATGATCACTGCAGTTGCTACTACAGTATAAAGAACCTAACCCATTTTTTTTGTTTGTTTGTTTTAGTCATGACTAGGTTATATGGCACCCCACCCCAGTACTTTTGCCTGGAAAATCCCATGGACGGAGGAGCCTGGTAGGCTCCAGTCCATGGGGTCGCTAAGAGTTGGACGCGACTGAGCGACTTCACTTTCACTTTTCACTTTCATGCATTTGAGAAGGCAATGGCAACCCACTCCAGTGTTCTTGCCTGGAGAATCCCAGGGACAGGGGAGCCTGGTGAGCTTCCGTCTGTGGGGTCGCACAGAGTCGGACACGACTGAAGCGACTTAGCAGCAGCAGCAGCAGCAGGTTATGTTGTTGTTGTTTAGTCGCTAAGTCATATCCAGCTCTTTGTGACCCCATAGACTGCAGTACGCCAGACTTCCCTGTCCTTCACTATCTCCCAGAGTTTGCTCAGATTCATGTCCACTGAGTCGGTGATGTTATCTAACCATCTCATCCTCTGCCATCCCCTTTTCCTTTTGCTTTCAATCTTTCTCAGCATCAGGGTCTTTTCCTATGAGTAGGCTCTTCACATCAGGTGGTCAAAGTATTGGAGCTTCAGCTTCAGCATCAGTCCTTCCAATGAATATTCGAGTTGATTTCCTTTAGGATTGACTGGTTTGATTTCCTTAAAGTCGAAGGGTTAGATTTGGTTCTATTTGGTCACAAATGCCCCATGATCGTGATTGCTAAAATTTAAGACAAATGATATATTCATAACAGAACTATTTACATGGATTGACAAATCTTTAGTATTATTACAGAAAGAGGAACACCAACAGCTAATTCAACAACCTCAGATTTACAGCATGTAATGTTTAAAAGCCTCTATTGCTTCTTTATATATTTTTAAAAGATACTCATTCAACTTTGTCACCACACATGCAACAGTGGAGATTTTTGTGGAGTTTCATAGTTATGTGCTTATCTTCAAAACTGGAAGAATAATTCCAAGTGATGCCACTTGGGCCTGAGCCATCTGCCTTGGCAGGGTCTACTGGATGATGGGTAGGCCATGTACTTTAGAAAATCTGATCTTAATAATCCAAAGCAACTCAGCTTTTTATGCTGATCGAATCACATCATTAATTGCATAATGCAGGATACAGGAGGTGACTAAGAACAAAACTTGGAGGAAACCAAGCATCTCATAAGCAACTGACAGGGACTACTGGCCCACAGATGGTAACTGTTTGAAAGAAAAAAAAAAAGCAACAGTTATCCTAGAAATTCAGAGTTGAGCTATATTTCTCTATATTTACTATATCAGGGAAATATTCATACAATTGTTTGCAGCAAGTGGATGTGTTACTGTATTTGATAATGGGTCAGATTTATTTAAATTGACTATATCTTCATGGACACTTACTCTAACCTGCACATGGAATCCTCTTATGTTATTGCAGAAATGCTGCTGCAGATTGCTACAGGTGCTCTAGATTAAAGAAAAGAACTGTTCAGGTTTCCTGCTGCTCACACAGCCCACTTTCGAGATCCCTAGTAAGATTTACTGTATTTTATCAGAAAGTTTTCCAAGATTGTTTTGACTTTTTCAATCATGACTATTTTCCTGTCCGTTATTACTCATGCCTTCAAGAATTAACCTTTAGAAATTTGACCAAAGCAATACCTGAAATTCTGAGGTTATAAGCCAAGGTTCATGCAAAATGAATTCCAAGCAGGGAGTATTATCTTGTATAGCTGCTCTGTGTTGAAGAGTTTTCAACTGGTACTTAGACACAGTATGCAAAAAGCTTTACTTTGACCACCGGTCTCCTTGCTGGTAAATCAACTGTAGCTGATGGTAGAAGGAATTGTCCTAACCGGACCCCTGGGGCTCAGAGATGATATTCCTTCTGAGTTGTACTTTGTGCTTTATCCTACTGGGTTCCCTTGTACTTCAAGTGCTTTAGGATGCAGTTACCCAATGCTTTGTTTTGCCCCCCCTCAGTCACTAAAAGCTGTTGAAAGCCAGCTTATTCCCATCCAATATACTATTACCCCAACTTAGCAAAAATATCATTTTAAAAATAAATAGAATTTAGCAAACGATGGACTACAATGAGTTTCGGGTTACAGATTTTTAAGCTGAGAAGGCACCACTTATTCAGAACCTCAGACATTCAGTAGCTTGCACATTTCTAGGCATTGACTCCATTGCTACCAACATTTCACATTATGCTTGTGCAATTACTTGAAACTCTTTCTCAAGTAGTATTTTATTATTATTACTTTTGTCAAAAATCGAAGTGGCATCTATTTGTTTAAACATAAACCTTTCTGATTACTCATTTTTAAAATTCCAGTTAAACTAAAACATGCACCTGGGATCCTTTTACCATTATTACAAGTGTATGTGGCTTATGAATTACAAGCATAGAATTATTTTCTGTATATTTAAGCATATCTTATTTCTCCCTCTTTTCCCCTGCTAAATACTATCTCTGGTTTTCCCTTGACTTTGTCCTCCAATCAATCATCCTTCTAATTTCTTAGGTCAACTAAGGCATTAGCAGATAGTCGTCATTTAGTCATTTTCATTCTTGTCTTGATCCATTTTCATATGTTCACTATATTGTATAAAAATACCCAGGTCGTTTCTTAAAATCTTTTATGAATCTAAACTGAATCAAAGTACCTAATATTAAACCCATAAAAATATTTTTGTTGTAAGACATCTTGTATTTGGCCTTCACTTTCCATTTTGTTTGGTAAGCAAAGAATTTTCCCTTTTTTCATATAAACAAAAATGTTGATATCAAAGGCAGCTAGTCTTTCTCTGCCAAGTCTGAATTATATAAAATTGGAGTGTGCAGATAAATATTTTAGGGAAGCTATACCAACACAACTAAAACAGAGTTTTTTAGTGATACAAATCATAAACCCAGGCTCACAATGAAAGCAATACTTTAAGAATAAAATATGCTACAAATTGATGCATGAAAGACAAAAACACATAAGAATAACCCACCATGGCGCCAAAATTATATTAGTCATGTTAAACTCTTCAAGTCAGAAAACCTGAAAAAGAAGACTAAAGGTTTACCTAAAATTTGCCTGTTTAGTTTCGTTTGAATTTTTGTTCCCCAAGATTTATGAACTTGTTCTAAATTCAGTCCACTTAAAACTATAGCATTGCTTTTTATGACATGGGAGAAATAAATGGTTTATTTTCCTTAAAATGTGGATGGATAGAGATTTAATGCTTATGAGCTTGATGGTATAGAATATATAATGTAATATATAGCATTTCATTATGGAACTGTCTTGCATTCCTGTGCCTCTACATCATGTAGTTAGATATGTAAAGGAGGCAGTTTTCAACTGCAAAAATGTAAGCTGCATACTTTATCAATAAAAATAACGTACAACTTGAGTGCAAGTGAAAATATAGGAATTGAATGTAATTTTCCTCATAGGCATCATTTTAAAGTAACTTTGTTGAATAATATTTGATTTAAGGTGGGCAAAAAGAAGTTTTGGAAACTTGAGAGGCAGTCATTGTCCCCCCTGCAAATAAGATAATTAGAATGTCATGAAGTGTATATGGAAAGCAACTGGCATTAGGGAAGATTGCATATATTTTGAATTTTTACTCAAATCTTATAAATTTACTATTATCAGTCAATCTTTATTCCATGCTACTTTACACCACATTTTTTACCATGTGATACTTGAAGAAAACCACCAAATTCTAAAAGAAATCATAAATCTAAATGTAGGAAGAGATAGAAAATAGAAAAACAAAATATGTTCAATGTTATCATATTCTCAGAGTAATGAACAGGTACTCATATCTCCTAGTATATGTAGAAATATAACAGATTTTATTGTGAAATCACTAATTACTGTTGTGTAAGAAGAGTAACTTATTTTAAAAATCAGTAAAATATATAGAATCACTACATAACATGCAGTAGCCAAACTGTTCCTTATATTTTATAGTGCATAATTCCTGGAGAAAGGCAGTTCTTAAGTTTTTTAAAACTGGAGTGCATCATAAATCACATAAATTACCATTGGGTACTTACCATATTTTAATATATTTTAAAAACTCTTTATTTCAAAAGAACCAATCCTTTATTTCTTGGAGAAATATAACAGAAATAATATTTATATTCTCAACAAAACTTTCAGAGACAAATTCTGGTTTCAATGTAATTTTCCGTACTTAAATGCATATATCATGACTATATGTTACCAAGGTGATTTTATCCAGAAGGTAAAATTCAAAATAAAGTTTTATACTGTCTGTAGCTAAGGATCATTTTTAGTTTAAGTTTTTTTATTCCCATCGTACTTCATGTCACAAACATACAAAAATGGCAACTCAAAAGGATCATCATGAGTCTTAAAGTATAAAAATAAATTTTTCAGATTGCTTAAGTTCTCTCCTCATTCTTAATTTAAAAATACTTCTGCCTTTATTATTGAATATCATTTCATTTAGCAGAAGAAATAATAGATATACACACTTATGAAATTTAAAGAGCATAGGACATGTCTAAAATAATTTTGATCATGTTTCCTGCAAAAGATGAGCAGCTTACATTTTTCAAATATTCAACCTCTTGTGGAATGCTTGATATCAAAATCTTGCATAAAATATTAAATGTTTTTCAGAGAAATTCAAGTATATTGTAAATATAGGATAAATACTATACTGTACATAGTTTTAAATGAAAGCTACTGAAATTCTCTACTAAGTTTAGTGAATTTTACCATTCTTCCTATAAGTAGCCATTAGAAGTAAAAAGTATCTTTCAATGTTGGTTTTTATAGATGTAGACACTGATACAGCTATTATAGGAAATGCTGAGGATTTTTCATGTTATTACATTTAAAAAAATTCTCTATGGCCTAAATAATAAGTTAATATTTTTTGTTATTCCAAATGTTCTAAGGATGAAAACTTGGGGGTGGGGGGAGAAAAGCTTTATGTAATAATTAACATATATTTAGAAATTCGAATAAAACAGACCAATCATATTTGATTCTGGAATGCATCCAGACCTCCTTTTTCACTTTTTTTTTTTTCCTTTGAACCACACTTTTTTCTTCCAAATAACATTTTCCTTATACTTTCTATTAGACATCAGGACTTCATGTTAACTGATAGATGTTTTGAGTCTTCACTTAAAAAGACCTTTTCTGCTAGATTTCTTTTAATCGTGTGCCTTTCAAAGAGACTCCTCTTATTTCTAACCTTTTCTAATTTTCCTTTACCAGACTTTTAGTCCTACACTCAGCTGACTGACTGAGGCAGGTTGTGAAGAAATTTCTGGACTTGTTGTTAACATCTGACACAGCGAGTGAGAAAAAAACCCAGCATAGTCACAGGGCAGGTTCAAGGAAAAATGGCAGCTCCTGGAGATGAAAACTTATGTGTGTTTGCTGGTTGCCTGAAACACACTGGTTAAATTCAAATCCATTCATTTCTTAATTGTGTCTCTCCCTCTAAACCACTGTAATGCAAAACAAAAAGACCTTTATGGATGATTTTTATTGATGTGTGCAGATCAAGTGTATCTTTAATTAGTCCTGTCTGACATTTTCCACAATACGTTTAGTAGACAGTATTATATAAATATTTCTAGTGACTGTCTATGGAGGTGTTTGCCTAAATTTTTCATGGATAAAGCCTTTAATGCTTTCACCCAGAATCCATAGAGGAGCTACCCGAGTTTGGGAAGTTTAGTGTTGCTCTTTGTACTTTAACTTTTAATATCAGAGCACATATTGAAACCATAAACACAATGAAAATTCAAAAAATATTCCGACGGTATTAGAAGACTACATCCCTTCCTTTTTTATCCTTAAAGAGCCAAGGGCGTGGGGAGTGGCAGGAAGAAACATTCTTAAGATCTAAGCCCTGGACGTTATCCTGCGAGCGCTTAAAACCCTTAGAAACGTGCAACGTGAAGAACACCCCCTTTCGAAGTCTAAGACAATATTAGATTCCCAAAACATATCGGCAAAGAAAGCCTTACCGTCAAACGCTTGCAGCAGGTTCCAGCTCAAACCCAGACTGAAAAGTTGAGCAGCTGGTGAACAAAAGTTTTAACCTTTGTTTTTTTTTTTTTTAACGAAGTCTGCAAAACTAATTTCCCTCAAAATAGGGCTCAATTTCCGTTAAAGAAAGCAGCGCTAACAAATCTCAGAATTCCTGATCACTCCCACCCCATCTCACCTCTGAGCATTGGAAAACAATTCGAACTTTCACACGGATGTAAAGGTTTATTGCAAAGCCACTATTCTCCAGGATACTTGAAAGAAAAAGGAGATGGTCAGGCTGAAGCCTGTGGGACAGGGCTAGGGAAAAAGTTCTACCTTGGTGACATTTCTCAAAGATTAATCAATACATTTTCCTAATTCAAACCAGATTTCTGGCCCAGTTTGCTGTCCCCAATAATCCCATTAACAAGTTCCAAGACCTGACCCCCGTCCTCTGGACACTTGAGACAATGAAAGTAAGACAGCGACGCTCCTGGTGGCACATTTGGGGTCCCGGGAGGAATAGGTGAGCACCGATATTCTCCTGATGCGACAAGTCCCAGGCAGGGCCCAACTGTTCCCGCAGCTCATTATGTGCGGCCAGCGTGCGTGCCTTGTGTAAACGACTTGGCCCCTAGCAGACAGTCTCGCCCTTCAAGCATGTGGCAGTATCAAAGCCCAGCCGTCGCTGGTATTAATTCACCGGTGGCAAGTTTTCTAAGTCATTTTCTAGGATGCAAAATTGTAACCAGGGAGATCCGAACTTTAAGGGATACTAAAGTGTAATATTTGTTTGGTAAATGGAACCATGGCAGCGTGGGAGTGAAAGGGGTGCAATTAGCTGATTGATTTTTTGAGCGGAAGAGAGATGGATTTCTGGAGGGAAACGAGGTGACAGGGGGTTGGCTCCTGAGGGAGAGGACTGGAAATGTACATGCAATATACACATCGCTTGCGACTAGGATGAAATCACTTTAGAATACTCCTGATCCAGGAAAAGTTTTTCTGGGCGGACAAGTGGCAAGGAAATGGAGTGGGACCCGGAAATCGAGGGCGGTGTGGGGGAGGACATTTGAGGAAAGCAGGGGAAGACACCCCACCTGGGACCGCAGGTGAGGATGCCAGAAGCAGAACATCTGTGACTGTCACGGCCCCATGCTTTCTTCCACCCTACCAAGTCTCGTGCCTTGCGGCACAGAGAACGGCCCTTTCTTGCCCGTGGGGAACTTTTCCTGTATCCTCGAATCTGGAGTCTCAGCGCTCTAGCAAGCCACCCACAGACACCAGCTGTATAAAAAGCTAGAAGCGCCACTGAGCCCATGACACGAGTTGATGCGAACTTGGTAAACCTTAATCTGAGTGTGCGCCAAACTAGCTCTGATTCTTAATACTACTCCCTTCGTCCTTCTCCACAGTTAGGCACACCCTAAGCTTTCCTGCAAGTGACAATGTCCAAGTGACATTGACAAGACACCTTTCATGAGAGAAGTGAGCAGGTGGGACGCTGGGTGCGGGGTTGGAGCTGGCGAGCGCCACGGCGCGCCACGGCCGGCGGAGCGGGAAGGGTAGCCGCTGCCCGCCGGGGCTTGGGTTTAGGCGCCCGGCGCGCCGCTTACAGTCCAGGCTGTTGGCAGCGGCGGGCGGGCGTGGACGCGCTGCATGCGTCCAGCCGGCGATAGGAAGTGGAACTGGGAGCGCACAGCGCGGACTGAGCGGGAGTTTTGGAGGGAGTTTGCATGTGGTCAGCACTGGGCTCCTAAGCCAGCCCCCAGCTCACATTACACTCTATTTATAACCTCTCAGAGCCGTTTCCCCCTGAAAGCAGTTCTCTGGGACCACCTTCTTTTGGCTTCAACCTCTCCTACTCTTGACATCTGAGTAGCTCAGAGGGAAACTTCTCCAGGTCCGAGTGTTTATATGTAAAGGAGACTGGCCGATAGGGCTCAGGACCGGGATTATCCGAGCTCTGCAGAAACGCGGGCGGCTATTGCTTTGGGAGGGGGAAAAGTCACACGGTTTCCAGTGAAAAGTGACAGAGGGTGGTGGCTTTTGGAACCGTCGTGAAGTCTTCTGCCTGGAACCCGAGACTTGCATGCTATGGAACACCCGCTCTTTGGCTGCCTGCGCAGCCCTCACGCCACCGCGCAAGGCTTGCACCCGTTCTCCCAATCCTCTCTCGCCCTCCATGGAAGATCTGACCACATGTCCTACCCCGAGCTCTCCACTTCTTCCTCGTCTTGCATAATCGCGGGATACCCCAACGAGGAGGGCATGTTTGCCAGCCAGCATCACAGGGGGCACCACCACCACCACCACCATCACCACCACCACCACCAGCAGCAGCAGCACCAAGCTCTGCAAACCAACTGGCACCTCCCGCAGATGTCCTCCCCGCCGAGCGCGGCTCGGCACAGCCTCTGCCTCCAGCCGGACTCGGGAGGGCCCCCGGAGCTGGGAAGCAGCCCGCCGGTCCTGTGTTCCAACTCTTCCAGCTTGGGCTCCAGCACCCCGACCGGGGCCGCGTGCCCGCCAGGGGACTACGGCCGCCAGGCGCTGTCACCCGCGGAGGCGGAGAAGAGAAGTGGCAGCAAGAGGAAAAGCGATAGCTCAGGTAAGGGCGCGCCGGGCACCCTCGGCGAAAGGGGGCGGAGAGATGGGAAGATTCTCCCACTAGAGTGAGGCGGCGGGCGTTTTGGGACAGGTCTTTTCCTCTCTGGCTCCTCGCCGCCAAATTCGGCGAGGCTGCTTTGGTCCTTTTATTTGGGGGCACGTGTTTCTCCGAGGGCAGCACTGCAGCCAACTGCGTTAAGCTCTCCAAGATTCAAACTAGTTTACCAGAGGGTTGAGAAAAAAAGGACAAGTGACAAGTATGTGAAATCGATTGCGAAGCGTGACCTTCCATCTGAGCGATGGGGAGAGGAATGCGTCCTGGGATGCCGATGCAGCGTCCGCTGGGCGTGCGTGCGGGTGCCTTTCCTTGACTTTTCCCGACTCTGAATGGCTCGATTTTTCCCATCGTTAACTGGATTTCCAAATTATTGCACAACATTTGGAACTTGCAGTGGAACTTGGCAGAGCACATGAGAAAAAGTTTTAGTTTTTTTTTTTTTTTAATTCTGATTTCAGAGTTCTTTAAATAGCACCCTATTCCAAATGGTAAAATTTCTCTTTCTTGAGGAAGAAGATATTGTCTAGGAATTCAGAGGATTTTAAGGAATGTGTCAGAGAATGGGAACTAAATATACGCTCAGACCCTTGACGAAAGACGATTCTTTATTGTAGTTGTATTCATGTAATGCTAACCAAAAAGAAAATCTGAGTTTCAAAAGTGGAAAGTAAAATCCTCCTCCAGTTGAGTATTATCCGAAACAAGGACTGGGAAACTTAACAGCAACCGGGGTAGCGCTGCTACAAGTGGGTGTGCGTAGGAGGCGCTGATCTACGCGAGGATATCTTGAACCACGTAGCAAAAGGGGAATCTTAACCAAACGCGAATGCTTAAAAGCACCGGCGGCCAACTAAACTTTGGCAGTCCAGAGAAACTAAAGCGTTGCAGTCAACTGTCAAAGCCCTTACCTGTCTCTGTCCTAAAGACATTGTTAAAAGATGCTTAATAAGGAGGATATGAGCTTTCTTCAGTAGCTACGACGCAACCTGCGTCCCATCTTTTTGTAAGCTGTCGTTTATTTAATGTACTATTTACGTATTTTATTTCTTTGCGGCATTGGTTTTAAGAGCCCTGGAAGATAATTCCAGATACTGCTTTGAAAGACTAAGATAATGTCTATCCTTTATAATAATTTAGATTTCACATGGATGACAGTGATTGAGCCGCATATTTCATATTCTTTTGCAGCAGTGGTATCAGTTATTCTTCAGTGTGACTACGGAATGGGTTCTTCTATCTCAAACTTAGAGTCTTACGTTTACATTCCAAGGTCAGGGTGAACTTCTAATGCCCCATCACAAAATAGTTTTTATCCAAAAAGGTTGCCAGCAGTATCATTTATTTTTAATGGTTTTTACTAACCCTAAGTAAGACACTCTTCAGACAGAGTGAAAAAGTTAACTATAGCAAGAAGGCTTCCATCTTCATTAGAAAACAAGTCATTTTTAGAATGCAGTCATCGTTTTATAGACTCAGCATTTGATATCAGTGTAACTTTTCTGGGATAAGTTCTGAGTGCAGGTTAGCCAGGGACGCTTTTGCAATTTACCAGAGGCTCTTACTGTTTGTTGTACATTCTGCAGTGAGAAACCTATATGATGGATTCTTTCATATGCTTCTTCAACTGAACAAACGCACCTAAGTTTCTTAGGACAAACTGAATTTTCATATAGGCCTATGTTATTTTGATCAAGGAGAAATCAGGAAAGTGAACTGACTCCCTTCAGTTATTTTAATAATGACTTTCTTAAGAAAATTGGTTATATTAATACTGCTACCGTCCTTTGGTGGGAAATAACCATATAACAAAATAAGTTTATTTTTTAATGTTGAGGTTGATAATTAAAGTCCTGAAAAAACAAAAGTTTTCATCAGATACATAAAATATTAAAAGATTACATCTTGAATGGGAAATACAATTAATCATCACCAAGGGTAGAATCATTGGGAAGTTAGAATGAACTTTTTCTTTGATGAGATATTTTGAAACAACTCTTCACTGTCTAAAAGGAAATATATTTTAAATTTCTTGTGGAATATATGTACAGTCTTTGAAAATAAAGTTTAAATAGCCAAATTTACTATTTTAGGTAATATTTGTTAGATTCTTTAAGTAAATTTAAATTCAAGGTATCATTTTTTATTGGGATGATGTTGTATTTGGCCTTTTATAATTTATGCTCACAGCTATTTCATTTCATATTATTATAAGGGCACCTTGATCTAGCAGAAATTAAAGCAAAGTAGAAAGTCAGTGTAATTCTGACATATTATTAACACATATATCTCTAATTGCTTAGAGTACAGTTTTAATGTTTCAATATTTCCCAAAAAACTGAATTAACATAATGTTGACACTCTTCAAATTTTAAAATTATATTTGACAAAACTCACCCCATGCATTAGAGAGGCCATTTTTATTTTGTCAGACAGTGTATAATTAGTATGTATTTCTAGTTGAGAGTGAATGTAGTACATAAAAATCCAGGGCAAAATCGGAACCAAAATTCTGTGTGCTTGCATCTCACAGATTATATGTATATATGTGTGTGTGTGTACTGACCATGTGAAATTCTAATGGAATTTTAAGCACTGGAAAATACTGAAAAACAACCCCAATTTCATCCATGATAATGATGCTGAAACTATAATAGTTAACATTTTTCAGTGTGCATTTGTATGCGTTTCGCCTCTCAAAAACACATGAACACACACATACACAAACTTAAGAACCTTAAGGGTCTAGAAGCAAATATTTACGGACTTTAGACTTCCACTGCACTTTATCAACAATTGAAAACAACACGTTTAATAGAAAAATCACACTATCTTTTATATATGTTAAGCATATTTGCAACTTTGAACCTGCTATGCTTTCTGGCATTATTATCAAAGCCAACATCTGCCACACCTTCAGAGGAACTCTTAGAAATCAAAACTTTACAACTGTACTTAAAGCAATCTATACAAAACAGGTGATTCTGAAAAAAAAGTCTATAAATACTGTGAATTACTTCACTTCAGTTACCTTTGATTGTTCACGAAGCAACGTAGTAATAAGTATAAACTGCCTACTTTTCAGTTAGTAGATCAAAATAAATTAATCTAATTTTAGTTTTTAATGCAGGTAATATAAAGTATAAATGTATGAGTATCTTCTGTTTAAATTTATTGAATGAATATAAGTGCATATTTTATAAAAAATCAAAATTGTATCAAAAAGGAGTGATTTGGGGTGTCAATTTTACAAGACTTTGAATCATATTAGATTCTTATAAAACTATAAATATTTTATTATAGCTACAAGATCATAAAATATCTGTTGTCAAATTATGTCTGTCTGGCTCTGCAGATTGATAGGCAAGTATTAGGATAATATACTGGAAATTAAATACAGAGTAATATCTTACTTGCCCTACCTCTAGTATTATATTGTACTTTTTTCTAGATATTTCTATCATCATGTTTTCTGAAAGAAAATAAGTTACATTATTATTCATTTCTGTGTGACTGGATCATGACTTTCAGCATTTGCTTTAGAATTTAAAATGCAGTCTATTGGATGTGGGTGGTTATAGGCCAGCATTTGTATTGAACAAATTAAGTGCCTCAAATCTATGACATTTAAAAAGTAACCATTTTCAGTCATTTTCTTGGAATAGTAGATTAATTTTAGATGTGAACATTTAAAACGATGACCTGACATAAAAAAAATTCTGAGTACCATTGACCTACATGAGTGTTTGCAAAATGATTACACTCAAAAGTCAAGAGCATTAATTCCTTCAGAATTAAGGTGCTTTATTGTGGAAAGTCAGCAATGATGAAAGGAAGAATGCAAATAAATACTGAAAAAGTTTCCATTTCTCTGTAAATACCTTTATTTATAGTTATTTGAAAAGGAACAGCATCAAACATAATGCATGGCACTGCTAAAACTTTCATTTGAGTTAAAAACACTTTCTCAAGCATTTTAAGTTTTAATCTTTGTTTACAGTAATCTTCAATGGAAACCATTATGTTGGTACACTGTACCAAGCTGATCGCCACTAATAAACCAAAGAATTTATTTTAAGCATTACCTTGTTTGTCTGTGTTTCAAAACATAGATCCTTCGTTACAGGATTGGAATTTATCACAACTTATTTATTGTAAGACCTAATTAATTTTAAACAAAAATAAAATAACGAAAGGGACAACCCCTTACCTTAGATTCAGAGAAATATGGCAAACTATTGCTATATTTAGTGAAAGAATTAACTGTTTTTAAAAATAAATAACCTATGGGTGAATTAATAACTGACTTCTGTTAAAAAAGAAAATCTCCACATGTAAACCTATTTATGTATTCGGCCTGGTAATGATGCCAGTTTTATTCATTTGCTACATTTAGATATATATGCTGGGCAATTTCATTAATTTACTGGATTAAAAATGGCAGCCAGAAACACACAGAAAATGTGATGGCTTTTTAGATTTTCATTTCAAATAAAAAAACTATGTAATACAATAATATATTGTAGTTTTAGACCATGTTCACTTCAGTAATTTATTCTTAAAATTTCAGACCATTTTTTTTCCAAGAATTGCTACGATTATTACAAACATTTATGAGTGATAAATGATAAGGGTGAAAAATATTACAAAATAAAATACACACAGGAATTCCTTAACTAATATTTGTTGAGTTAATAGTTGTGGATGATTTATTTCTCATTTTCTTGTAATTTTGCCATATTGTTTCTTATGATAAAAATTTTGTGAGGAAAATATATTAGAAAAGAGATGAAGTAAGACTATCAGGAGTAGAATGTGCCCCCTTGATTATAATCATAAAATAAGAAGGATTAAATATTGAGTAACCAGCTAACTTACATATCCGGGATTATTGCATTGGTGACTGATTCCAATGGTTCAATTAGAAAAGATGGTATAAAACACAAACCAAGGCCAAAGTGCACAAAGTAGAAATTGCATTTTTATTCAAACGGCAAAACACATTTTATTGTTGTGACTTCTTTTATGTGTTTAGTCATTAATATGATTTACTCATCAATAATAAGCTTTTTGAAAGGTTGTAAAGAAAATTACACATTAACACTTCCTATTTTTGTTATGATACTTTTATAATTTTTTTCTCAGAATAGTTGTATCAAACTGAAACCCTCGTGTTGAGATGAAGTGACACAATAATAAAGAAATATGAATTGCAACACTGCCTTATTCTCCACACTACTTCTAAATCATAGTCATCAGTGACGTTCAAAATCCAATTGCAAAAAACCTTTTAGAATGTTTTATTGCTCTGATGAAGTAAAACTTAAAATAGTAAAGGTCACTTTGGGTCTCAGACTTCAATTTGCATTACCTATGTAGAGGTAGAATTAATTTAAATTAGAGCCCCTTTTCTCTGATGATTTTCTACTTACATTATAGTAGGGAGAGGAATTTGTTTTCTCTTTAAGAAATCGTGTTAGTATTTTAGGATACAAATAATAAATAGTATATCTATTAATCAATGTATAAAATTCAGATATTGCTTTTTGTTCAGATGTTTCAGACATTTTCATACTTCAGAGTAAATGTTTCTCTTTAAAATTTTTTAAAATATTTTTTATTAAATTAATGAAAAATTACTTGGGAAAAATATACATTCATTTGGGATTAAATGGGTCAATTATTAACACTCCTCTATATTTGGAATTTGAATTATATAATTAAAATCCACTTATTTGTGAAAAACTTTTTATAATGTCACATTTTCCACAGCAATATAATGTTTCTGAATGTATTATATTACTGTATGCAAATTTGATACTGTGTATTGGAATATTGATTTTGTAGGGCTCTGAAATTATTGTATGATATGTTTTTTGATCTCTTCCATGTACCTATGAATAAGAAAAATCAGGTAAAATGCGTATTAATGTGTATACATTTTTGGAAAGGGTTTATACGAAGAAAATTCTTACAAAAATAATTACGTTGCTGTCTTATCCTATATAGATTTAAAAATTAACAAGTTGGAACTTCAACTTATCTAATACCATAGTTATGGTACTTTTCAAAGTTAGCATTTCCTTAAAATTTTTTAATTCTAAAATATTTGTATTTTTTGGTGACTTGGAGTTTTTACTTTTACAGCAGATTCAAGTTTAGTAGGTAATAACTCGTGGTAGTGAAAAACATTAGGGTTTTGTTTAAAGACTTAAAATTCAGAAATCATTGCTCTTCTTAGAATCAATTCAATTAGAATATTTCAAATGTATTTAAACATCCTAGTGTTGTGGTTGATTTTTTCTTTTTTTTGGTACGTCTTCTTTCTAAGATGTTTTAGGTATGTTTCTTGAAGCTGGATAGACTATAGTGGTTGAAATTGTAAATATAAGGTGTTTAGTTTTTATAGTTTTTAGTCCCTACTATATTTTAGTAGAAAGGTTAATGGTATAAAAGGCAGGGAAGATGCTAAACTCGGACATGGCGGCTACACTTAAAGCACACTTTAAAATAATCTATTTATACAAATGTATGTATATACACTAATAGAATCTCAAATTTAATTTCTTCAGAACAGATCATCTGAACGAAAGTATCCACATTAAAGACTATAATATGATGTTAAATGTTGCAGTTACAAAATAAAATATTAAACGTGGAGCATATACGGCTATGTGGAGAGTCCTAAAGACTGAACCTGATAATCGATAATAGTTATAAAATCAAATCTGCCAACACCCTTCAGTTTTTCTTTTGTCTTTCTCTTCCTCTGGCTCTTTATTCTGCCTACATTTCAAGAGATTTCCGTAATGTTACAAGAAAAAAAAAATCCCAGTTATCTTACATGACTGTGGGCAAGAAAATGATTAAGATGAAGTCATCTCTCTCTCAGACTCTGTGGAAACCTAGCGGAGGGTCCAGCTTCGGTTGGTGGATGCCAGTAGAATTTTAAAGGCCGAGAAATTTTCTCTTTGAAAATACAGCTTTAATGCTTTGCCAGAAATGACACCCAAATAAAAACTTATTTTTGCAAATGATAGTTATTTGCAAGTGTACTGGCGAAATGCATTCAGTGTCTGTAGAGGCGGCTTCTTACAACTTTCTGGGCTGCATAGAAAACTTTTGGATTCTTAGCCTCCTGAAAAAGTAGCAAAGTATATTATTAGTATATTATGAAGTATATTATTAGTTTAAAAAAAAGAGTGTAAAATGGGCAGTGACTCTCATCAAAGAAATAATGAATACCAAGTAAATTTTACAAATGATTGATTTTATTGTGGTAGTGAGAACACACAGTTCAGGAAAATAGAATTTGCCATCAAAAACTTAGTGGGAACTAAACTGATGAAAAGTAGCTTTGATTTTTTAAGATACCAGTAATTTATTGAATGGCTTTCACCTTCATACAAAGAGAGATTTATTCCTAATTGCGTAGATTGACATTAAGTGATATCTCTCTTCTTTAATATTTGTCAAAAATAAAATGAATTTTCAGGTATTTTTCTGCCTGACAATGAAAGTCTCCCCAACTACATGCTATGTTTACTTTGGATTTTTTTTTTCTCCTTATTTGTAGTATAAACGGGTGTGGATGTATTAAACTAGAGAGCATCTAGATGTAAATTGCTAAGAAAGACCAAAATGGCATGAAAACCAGCTGTTAGACACCTAAATTTAGGGGCTGCTGCCACATGCATTTCCAAGATTATGATCTTTTGAATGTCTACCTTCAAAATTCAAGGAATCCTGCATGCCTTTTCTTCCCGAACTATTCTTTGTTCCTAGAAGAAGAGTACCACATTTTTTTCTTGGATACACAAATGTTTGGGAAAATAAGAAGGAGCAGCACCTTTTTTTTTTTTTTTTCGCAGTTTTAGTCAGTAGTTGATAGATCACAAAGGATTTATCTAATTTCTTTGTCATCCTCTTAGTAAAATTGGTGGCACACTCATAGGGATGACTGAAGAGAGCTTGATGCTGACTATCTGATGGTGGGCAGTGTGTTGAGAAGCAACAGGATGGAGAACTACCCAGAGTCTGCCCACAACTGGAAAATATTAGCACCTCTAAACATGATAGGGTGAAGAGTGGGAGCTTTTACACTGGAATCCAGTGAGAGCAGCAGAACAGAAGCCTTCCAGCAAAGTTGGGACCTCAGGTGGAAGTTTGCAGCCCAATTCAAATGTCTTGCAATAGCCTCCCTTCATGCTTTCCAGTCCCCTTCTGTTGCGTCCCTTTGGCCAGGTGTATTCAAAAGATGGGGCTTTCCTGTTGGCTCAGTCTGTAAAAAATCTGCCTCCAGTGCAGGAGACATGGCTTTGATCCCGGGTCAGGAAGAGCTCCTGGAGAAGGGAATGTCAATTCCCTTCTAGTCAATTCCAGTATTCTTGCCTGGGAGATTGCATGGACAGAGGAGCCTGGCAGGCTACAGTCAATAGGGTCACAAAAAGATGGACACAAGTGAGCAACTAAACCACTACCACAATCAGAAGATAGAGAAGCAGATCACTCAGGTCTTGGTGGATCAAATCCTTATATATCAACCTAAAGGAACACAGGCCACAGAAGAGAAATGTCAAGAGTGGTTTTGCCTCTGTCTCTTGCTAACAATGATTTAACTTCTCTGTAGTGTAGTTTCCTAAAATTTAAAATGACTCAATAAACATAAAGTACTTAAAACAGTGTCTGGCTCAGTAAGTATTGTTGTTTTTGTCTTCTATCAATGTAGGTACAATTCCGTTGTGGGTATTCAGCATCAAAAAACAATCTGTCTTATGTTGCCTGTTTATTTGTGTTTTTTTGCTAGTAATATTGCTGTGGGAAATGTTACTTGCCTGAAAGATTATTTTAAATAATCCTCAACTATCCTTAGAATTGTACATCTATCGCATGCCATTTTCCTGAAATGCAGAGTGAGTTTTAAACCAACCTTTATGAGAAACCCAAGTTGCCTTCACTTAATAAGCCCTAAGATTCCCATTCCATTGCCTTTTTTGATTGGATATCTCCTAACCTTTCTCAAATGTCTTCTACACGTCTCCATCAAACACTTGTTTTCAAGAGGAAGGTACAAAGAGGTATTTAGTCAAGAGGGAACAGAACTTAAACCAAAAGGATTTTTAAATATGACAATGAAATGTCATGTGTCTGTTGCCATTGTTAACTAGGAAATTGGACAGAACATTTTTCTGTTGAGTTATAAAGTTCATTGCTTAGAGAATTTACATATTGTTAATATGTAATATAAACAATATTAACATTATGTAATAGTGTATTATAATTGTAATATTGTAATTACATAATATTGTAATTATGTAATATTAACAATATGTTAATATTGTTAATAAACCCATCGCTATTTTGAGTGGCTCCATTTGGAGACCCTAATGAATGACAAATATGCAAATACTTAAAAAAACCCCTAAAACTGTATTATATCTCACATTAAATACAAAAGGACAGTTTTATAATGGTGGTAAGTTCTTTTTCAAAGCAAATATTTATTTGTTTGTGAATTTACTTATATTTAATAAATTGTTGAGAACTACTGCTTAGGTTGAGGCAATAGCATGCAAAACTCCCCCCAAGTTGTAAGTTGTGGGGGACTAGCTAGTTTCATTCTATGCAGCTTACTCACCTCTTCTAGGCCTGCAGTTTAATGTGGGGAAATTCAGAAATATATTTCAGAGAAATTGTATATTATCATACATGATCGTCTGTGGCAGTTGCTTTTGAATAAATAGTGAAATCAGATACTGTATTAAAATTCTAAATGTCCAGAACTAACTCTTTCAAAGTTCTTAGACTGACAGCAGTTTAATTCCTAAAATGAGAGTTTCAAAGGACTAGTGATTGCTTCTCTTCTAGATCATGGAAGGGCAGAGAGCAGGTACATGGAGAAGAACAAAACATTAAATGTTCAGTCATACGCAGAGGTGACAAGAAATGGCTGACCGCATCAGCTATTTCGTTCCTCTTGGCTTTCAGGGTGGGCTTGATTTGTCAGTCTTCTTACTGACTTATAATCTATAATGCTTCAACAGATGATTAGAATTATCAAGACACTGGAAGGGACCCGAGCCACCACCCAGTTCAGTGAGTGTATTTTTTGATGAGAGAGTGCACCCAGTGAAGTGAAGTAATGTCTGTCAGTTCAGCCAAGTAGTGCCAGCTGAACTTCCATATCCTGACTTCATTCAGCCTAGAGCCCTTAAAAGGAAAATCTCCTATCCTATTTTGAAACCTTAAGTTTTTAGTTTTCCCAATAAAAGTAAATTACAGCATCATTTTAAATGTTGGCTACTGCTCTTGAGCTAATAAAAGTGTATTTGAAAAAATGCTTTACCTGGGTTTAAGCTACCTCTCTCTGAATCAGAATTTATGATTACCTTGGTCATTTTTTACTGTTTCGGGAATATGAACAGTTATTCTTTTTTAGCTTCTTTCTTAGTTTTCTGATGGCATAGTTCTTGCTATGGATTACCATTATCCCTGTATATTTTTGATACCTCATACAATGAACCATAGCATTTTAAAGTTTAATACCTGGTAGTGTGGTGATGGACTTTGTTATATGATGTTTATAAGTAATAGGTATTTATGTAAATGGAATCATATTTTGGGTAGCCATTTGTGAACTGAAGACTCTGTTTCCTGTTTTAAAATGTTTAATGTGCTACTAATAGATTTTGTTTAGTTGGACTTTACTTATAATATATTTGCATTTTGTATTGAAAGTCATAAATAACTACAGGTAGATACCACACAACTTTCCCTTGTCTCAAGTCTTAAATCTAACTCCATTTAAAAATAAGTATTGATCTTATTTTTTAATTGAATACAATCTTTTTGCCCAGAATATGTTAAGGAATGTTAATATTTGGTCATTTTTTGCCTTTGCTAAGCAGGCATACCTTCCCTGCTTCTCCTCCCGTTCTGCCGACACTCGTCTTCCCCACAATCTGTAAACACCAGACCCATCTGCTCATCCCCAATACAGAGAACCGCATAATCTCTGGAACACTCTAACACTGAACTCTCATGGTAATTCCAGATCCTTAATTCTTGTTGCTGCTGCTGCTGCTGCTAAGTCGCTTCAGTCATGTCCGACTCTGTGCGACCCCATAGATGGCAGCCCACCAGGCTCCCCTGTCCCTGGGATTCTCCAGGAAAGAACACTGGAGTGGGTTGCCATTCTTACTAGACCCTCAAAAACAAAATTAAAATACACAGTTGGTTCTTCCAAGAATTTTTTTTTACCCTCTTTTATCTACATATAACTCTGTTTCCAAAATAAAATAAATAATTACTTTTCTACCTAAGTTTGATGATTTTCCAGCAGACTTAACTTCAAAACTCAGTCATGCTGCTTTTTTCTGCACAGCTAAGCCCAAATCCATTCTATTCCTTACCATTCCTTATTTTATATATTTTCTTCGTATTCCTACCTTGATGTTTATTGCACTTAATTTTGTTTTCCCCCAAGGATTTCTGATGTAGCTCTCTCTTCTCAATGTATTTACTTCTGTTCATTCTTTCCTAATGAAATCCTTTATTCAACATATAATAATATTTGGACTTTGTCATTCCTCTTCTTGAAATGCTGCATTAAACTGAAAGTATTCTGTAATTACAGTAGGAATGTTTAATTATAGGCTTTGATGAGTATGCATGGAGTGGCTAATAGTTGCCAATGATACAACACTAGATTTTACTTGTGATGCTTCTTGTGTGCAGTCACGTTTTGTTTAATATCATATATATCTAATATACATTATATATTACATACAATTAAATGTCTAACATAATCTCATACACATAATATATACATAATCGGATAGATACACTTAGATCAGTTGTTTTCTGTCAAAGTCATCTTTCATTTAGTCTTGGAAATACAGTGTGAAATGTTCGTTCAAGACTATCTTCTGATAATTCCTAATGTGAGTACCTAAATACATATAGTCATAGTTTCATTCAAGAATCTTTCCCACAAGATTTTCTGCATCTTCTATTTGTCAAGACATGCTAATATTATTTACCATCCAGTGTTTATTTTGTTTGCTTAGAATTTAGGGATATATGTTAATTGCATTCCATCTAATGGTCTCCCAACCCAGTCATTTAAGGCTTTATTGACCAGTTGGGCCAATTGGTCTGATACTGATTTTGCTTTTGTTTTTTTTAAAACCAGTATTTCCTCAATAAACTTGTTTATGTCTACCTCTTTTTAAAAGTTTTTTGTTTTGAGAAAATTGTATAATCACATATAGTTATAAGAAATAATAAAGGAGGATCTCAATGTGCTTTACTTTACCCAGGGTTAATATTGTAATACAATAATATAACCAGAAATTGATCTTGATAAAATTTGCTAATCTTACTCGGATTTCACTAGTTCTGTTGTACTCCTGTGTATATTTATGCATGTGTGTGTGTAATTAGCTCTGTGCTGCCTGCCAGATTTATTTTTTATTTTGATCCTGTAGCCTATAACATCTTTTTCCTATATATATTTATTATTTTCATTAAAATACAGCTTGTGACAACTTCCCAGGTCAATACTACTCTAAGTTAATCATTGCACTTCTCTTACCACATTAATGTTTGTGTACTGCATAACAACACAGTTAAATTTTGCCTCATGGTTCTCTTTGCTGTTACTATTCCACATGTCTCTAGTCTGTGATTCGCATTACATGTATTCACAAAGAAAAAGTCTGCCTTCCTTATCTTTTAATGTGGCATTTTGCATTAGGATAGGTGCACAGAAGTGCTTGGCACATCCCATTTGTGGCATAGAAAATGCTTCATTAATGTTGAATGAATTGTCTGTATCAGGGGTTTTCTGAAATTCTCGGTTCCAGGATTCTAGTAGTTGACAAATTCAGAAGATTGTTGGCCAATCCATAAGGGAGTTGAATGAATATTGACTTCAAGTAATAATCTGTATTTGTTTCTGAATGATTTTTATGGATGCTTCCTAAAGTGAAATACCTTTGATGACATGGCATGTATTTGCCATTTGTGAACTGATGAGGCGTAGAAACATACATTTGTTAGAAACTTTATAAATCATCAAAAATCGTCCACCTTTTAAGAGGTAAGATGCATTTATTTTTGATAATTCAGTGATTATTAAGCCAATTTCCTGTTAACTAATATATAGGAATGTCTCACTCCATTATTTGGGAGTAAGATGTGAGATTCTCTGAACATTCTGTGCAGCTGTGCTATGAATTGTTGAGCCTTTGCACCTTACATACAGCCAAGTAATCATAGTACTTAAAATACCTGTTTAACAAAGCCAAAAAGTTAAATTAAACTTGAAATTATCAGGCAACTGGGGAAAATATGGAGTATTAATCCATATTGTAGTATTGAATAGTGGCACAGGTAGTTGGTGATTTGAAAAAGAAGATAGATTATTTTCTAATTTTTCAAGTAGACTGAATTTTAAAAAGGAAATGTAAGGTCCCTTTTGTGAGCACCCTGATATAGTGATGCTGATTCAATCTATGATGCCTCAGTCTGTATCATTCTGCTCTGAGTGTAACTGGTTAACCAGATCACACGACGGGATCTGATTAGAGAATTTGGGTACAAGACACTGACAAGTGACCATACATGAGGTGGCCTGGCTATTAAGGAAAAGAGCAGTGACAGAGGGGTGGGAAAGCTAAATACAAATCATCTCACTTGTTTTGAGTTTAGTCATGTATCACATGAGCTGTCTCATGAAAAGAAAGTTTGCAACAAGACTACTTGTCCAAGCTAAATTAGCATTTATTTCTATAAAAAAGTAAAATTAATCCATACTGCAAAACATTTTAATAATTTTTTAAGAATCTATTATCCATGACTCTGACACTGATTCTATTTTAATAATTCCTTCAACTCATAAAGAAAAATAACTCAGGTTTTACATGCTTCTGGACCTTTTTGATAACTTGGTATCATAAGGTTAATTTAGGGTTTCCCAGGTGGCACGATTGGTAAAGAACCAACCTACCAATGCAGGGCATGTAAGAGACAGGGTTTGATCCTTGCTTGGGAAGATCCCCTACAGGAGGGCGTGACAACCCACTCCGGTATTCTTGCCTGGAGAATCCCATGGACAGAGGAGCCTGGTGGCTACAGTCCATAGGGTCACAAAGGGTCGGACATGACTGAAGGGACTTAGCACACACATGCATAACGTTAATTTATTCAGGCCAGTAACTCTCAACACTCATGTTACATTGGAATGGTCTGGGAACTCTCAAAAAATTCTAAGACTTCATAGATTATGTTACTCTAGAGTAGATCTGGAATTAAAAAAAAAATTTATAATAGAAAATCATAATATAAAAGAGTAGAGATAATAATATAACGAACACTCAGGTGCCCATCATGTTCAATATATGTCAACGCATGGCACATCTTAACTCATTTATGCCGTTCTACTCCTCCCTTACCTTGTCCCAATTACTTTGAAACAAATCTCAGGTAGCTTGTTATTTCATCGGAACACTGATACTTCTAAAAAGCTCTCAAGTGATTCTAACATATAGCCAAGACTGAGAACTACCAATAGAACATTCTTGTTTCTAGGTTGAAAATTTATGAGAGGCAGAGACTCTGTATTCTAAGTCTTATCCTTTCCTTCACATGGAGAGCTTTGTTAGACATGGTCACTCAATAAAATGTTACAAAATTACTAGAAATGCCCATTTCTGTGTTTATCACCAGTAATCATATTAGTCTCCTGTGCTGTGTAGTATGGTAGTACTAGCCATATAAGACTATTTAAATTTTGATTAATTAAAATTAATTAAATTTAAAAACCAGTTCCTTTGTAATAGTAAACACATTCCAAATACTCACTAGCCATATGTGGACACTGGCTAATGTATTGAACAGTGCAGATATAGAACATTTTGATCTGTTAAAAAGTCTAATTGAACAGTGCATCTAGACAGCTTTACTACTCTGTTCAGCTACTGAAAGAGTAATCAATTCAATTGTTCAATGGAAAATTAAAATGAAGTAAAAGAAGAATTAAAAAAGCAAATGACAACATATGATGAATGTAAATGTAAAAAATAATAGAATTTTGGAAGTGGGAAGACAAACAATGAAAGCATATTAAAAAATGTAAGGTCAACTAGGGAGATTCTTCAGAAGGCCTCTTGAGGAATAGGGAGGAGAACATTTTTCTGGGAAAGGGTGGGGAACATGCCAGGAATTAGGCTAGATTTTCCAGGGAGAAAGTATGAAAGCTTAATAGAATCAGACAGTGGCAATTAATGAGAAAGAGTTATTGACTTTCAAAGCTTCTCACAAGATCTGATCTTTTACAGTCCCTGGTATGAATTCCAGAATTTCAAGTCAGGTAGCTGACAAACTGAAAGAGCATATTAGACAAGACTTTTTGGGGGAAGAAAATGAGGATAAAGTATTCATCTTGGCGTTTGAAAAGAGCAAATGCAAGGAAAAGTGAAGTATAAGGAGACTCACAGCTGTCCTGTGAACCATCTGGGTCTGCTTGGCTGCAGCCATACATTACACAATGAAGCTGCCAACTGCAGAGTTCTGAATATGTGGAAAGCAGGACTATTCATCAGTGGATTCATTTTTAACAGAGATTAATTGGTAACTAATTGATACTTGAACTACTAGTGATCTGTGGGAGAAAAGGCAATATTAACACTACATATTAAGCCAAGATACCGCGGGATACTTTCACGTTAGAATTTATGAGTTGAGAGTGTATCCTCATGTAGCAAAGTATAGAAAAACATTAACAATTGTGTTCAGACCATCTTAGAAACACACACACACACACAGAACAAACACACATTACAGTACTGGGCCAAGCATATGTAAGTGTCCAGGCAACTCTCATTGTTTTTTGAGAGGTTTTGGAACAGAATCAGGCCAGACCAAATGTAATTTGTAATAAAGTTTTATTGGCAGTGTGGAATACGAGTAAGGAAAACATTTTAGTAATTTTCAGTGAGTGAAATTTATGAGTTTGCTTTTATATTGAAAATTTGCTCATAAGATGTTGGTGGCCATTGGTGTGTAAATGTGTGGATGTGGTAATCTCTATTACTAATAGCGATTTTTTTTTTTTTTTTTACTTTTTCCCCCAGTTTAAAAAATAGTGTGCTTTTACCACGGACACAGTAATGATGGGTTATATTTTTTATAAAAACCAGTTATAATAAATAGTCTGCACAGGCAAAGCATCTCTCTTTTTTTTTTTTAATAAAACATCTTAATTAAAGTATGACAGTTGAATGCAATAAGGTAGTTGAATGGATGTTAGTACACAGTACAAATAGGTGAAATCCAAGTTGCATGGTTTTACCTTGAAAACTCAGGTTGTGAGAAAGTCAAAATAAACCTACAGAAAATTTAAATATGTTATTCGAAGTGGATGGAATAAAGAGGTTCCACAATTTAACTGTGTCCTAAAGAGGTTCTGAATGAGAGAGAGACTGCTTTATACAAGAGTCACAGGCAGAAAAAGTGATTTTCTTCACAAGATAGTTGTGCGTCAGTTCTGTGTCTCATATCTGTCTCAGTTCAGTTCATTTCAGTCGCTCAGTCGTGTCTGACTCTTTGTGACCCCATGAATCGCAGCACGCCAGGCCTCCTTGTCCATCACAAACTCCCAGAGTTTACCCAAACTCATGTCCATCGAGTTGGTGATGCCATCCAGCCATCTCATCCTCTTTCGTCCCCATTTCCTCCTGCCCCCAATCCCTCCCAGTATCAGGGTCTTTTCCAATGAGTCAACTCTTTGCATGACGTGGCAAAAATATTGGAGTTTCAGCTTCAGCATCAGTCCTTTCAATGAACACCCAGGATTGATCTCCTTTAGGATGGACTGGTTGGATCTCTTTGCAGTCCAAGGGACTCTCAAGAGTCTTCTCCAATACCACAGTTCAAAAGCATCAATTCTTCAGTTCTCAGCTTTCTTCACAGTCCAACTCTCACATCCATACATGACCACTGGAAAAATCATAGCCTTGACTAGACGGACCTTTGCTGGCAAAGTAATGTCTCTGCTTTTCAATATGCTATCTAGGTTGGTTATAACTTTCCTTTCCAGGAGTAAGCGTCTTTTAATTTCCTGGCTGCAATCACCATCTGCAGTGATTTTGGAGCCCAGAAAAATAAAGTCTGACACTGTTTCCACTGTTTCCCCATCTATTTCCCATGAAGTGATGGGACCAGATGCCATGATCTTAGTTTTCTGAAGGTTGAGCTTTAAGCCAACTTTTTCACTCTCTACTTTCACATTCATCAAGAGGCTTTTTAGTTCCTCTTCACTTTATGCCATAAGGGTGGTGTCATCTGCATATCTGAGGTTATTAACATTTCTCCCAGCAATCTTGATTCCAGCTTGTGCTTCTTCCAGCCCAGCGTTTCTCATGATGTACTCTGCATATAAGTTAAATAAGCAGGGTGACAATATACAGCCTTGACGTACTCCTTTTCCTCTTTGGAACCAGTCTGTTGTTCCATGTCCAGGTCGAACTGTTGCTTCCTGACCTGCATATAGGTTTCTCAAGAGGCAGGTCAGGTGGTTTGGTATTCCCATCTCTTTCAGAATTTTCCACAGTTTATTGTGATCAGACATAAATACTCTCATATTTTCTCTACCCTTCTTATAATACAAAAAACAAAATGCAAAAAATACTCATTTTACCTTTTCTAATACAAGTACAATTCATTTTCGACTGCCTGTTGAGGAAGCTGTATTAGTATTTTAGATAAAGCTGAATTCCTTAAAAAAAAGAAAAAAAGACTCAGAGGATGACCGAATAAATGGTGTTTTTGTTGTTTAGTCATTAAGTCATGTCCTATTTTTTTGCCACCCCATGAACTGTAGCCTGCTGGGTTCCTCTGTCCATGGGATTCTCCAGGCAAGAATACTAGAGTGAGTTGCTATTTTCACCTCCAGGGAGTCTTCCTGACTCATTGATAGAACCTGGTTCTCCTGCATTGGCAGGCAGATTCTTTACTCCAGAGACACCAGGGACCCCAAAAGGGTGAGATGCATCCCTGGGTGGGCTCGAACCACCAATTTTTCAGTTAACAGCTGAACATGATAACCGATTGCACCACAGAGACACAAAATAAATGGTAATTAGTATCAAATTATAGCCTATCCTCCCCCTGGTCCCAGATATACACAGGACACACACAATGCCTTAGGTATTTCAGTAGCCTCATAATTCACAAACTCAGACATAATTCCCTAAATGGGTCCTCTGTGCTAGGGACTTAGTTCTGTGCTGTGGGTACACTAAGATGAATAGAACACCTTGAGGCTTCTGGAAGGGTCCACAACATAGCATGGAGGGCAAAGACAGAAACAGCCAGATGCAACAATATGATAGAAGAAATAATAGTGTAGCAAAGATGATGAAAATATTTGGAGAAGTCCAGGAAGGTTTCAGGAAATGTATGAACCTCCCTTGTTCCTCTCCCTTCTTACTTCTCCTTTCTGAAGTTATGAGCACATGAACATCTATTAAACAATGACCTGGATCAAATCATCCTGGGAGAAAAATATGGATAATGATCTATGAAATGCAAAGCAGGTTTTGGGCCCCTGAGATCATGCACAAAATCTGCCCCTAGGGCACTCTTAGCCAAATCCTTAATTTTTATGATTCAAGGATTCCTTTGTTTTATGCACCAAGAGGTAGTAATTGATTGTAGATAGCTAAATTTTATAATTCAAAAATTTTATTCCCGGGACATTGTTTGATAAAATCACAGTGAAAGGTAAAAGATTTTGCTAGCTGGCTAACTATATATTTGGGAGTGTATTTGGCAGGATATTAATGTTATCTTAATAAGGCAAGAAAGGATTAAGTCCATGAAGGATATTGTGGAGTACATTTTTAGGCAGGACTGTGATACTGTTGCTGTTCCTGCTGCTGCTGCTAAGTTGCTTCAGTCATGTCCAACTCTGTGTGACCCCATAGACGGCAGCCCACCAGGCTCCCCCATCCCTGGGATTCTCCAGGCAAGAACACTGGAGTGGATTGTTAGCTGTCCCATATTTCAAAGGCTCACTTTAGTAGAATAATTAAATGACTTTTAGTCCTTCCTTGGTTTTCCTTCTTTGGCCTTCTTGCCATTTCTCTCCATCTTTATCTTGAAAGCTCTTAAGACTTCCCTGCAGACCATATTCAAGTAACTTCACGGAATGTTAGACTTGGAAGGGATTATAGAATTTATCAAAATCATCCTTTCAGTCTTGTTGTTGTTTAGTTGCTTAATTGTGTCTGACTCTTTGTGACCCCATGGACTGCAGCACGCCAGGCTTCCCTATCCTCCACCATCACTCAGAGTTCGTTCAAACTCATGTCCATTGAGTCGATGATGCCATCCAACCATCTCAACCTCCATTGTCACCTTCTTCTCCTGCCCTTAACCTTTACCAGCACTGGGGGCTTTTCCAAAGAGTCAGCTCTTTGCCTCAGGTGGCCAAAGTATTGTAGTTTCAGCTTCAGCATCAGTCCTTTCATTGAATATTTAGAGTCGATTTCCTTTAAGATTGACTGGTTTGATCTCCTTGCTGTCCAGGAGGCTCTCCAGGATCTCCTCCAGCACTACAGTTTGATTCTTCAGTGCTCAGCCTTCGTTATGGTCCATAACATCCGTACATGATGACTGGAAAAGCCAGAGCTTTGACTATACAGACCTTTGTGAGCAAAGATGAGAAAATTGAGGCCCAGAAAATGGCACCGCTAAAATAATGTATGCAGAGCTGGGGCTAACAACTTCCAACTCAGTAACTTTTTCTTATTGCTATAATCTTCCCCAGACTGGCAATATTATCATTTAATTACCACTGTCTATTTTTGTTTTGAATAAATACTATGTGATAGTTAGCTGATTTCTTTTACTTGAATCTAGAAGGAATAGAATTTCCATCAATGGGATCCCAGTATCTGCCTTACTTGACATTTATTTCCTGGTAAAATTGGTCATTAATGGAAGAGGAACAATTTGGGCCATTCTGAAGTTGATACCTATTCTTCATATTTACCCTGAAACTTTAAACATTGATATATATTTTATCAGTGGTTAATGTAAGAATTAAATCTATAGTGTTGTTATACTTGAATTGACTTCCTGATCTGGCATTTGAGGGTTTCCCAGTGTTTCAAGTGGAGAAGGCAATGGCACCCCACTCCAGTACTCTTGCCTGGAAAATACCATGGACGGAGGAGCCTGGTAGGCTGCAGTCCATGGGTTGCTAAGAGTTGGGCACGACTGAGCGACTTCACTTTCACTTTTCACTTTCATGTATTAGAGAAGGAAATGGCAACCGACTCCAGTGTTCTTGCCTGGAGAATCCCAGGGACAGAGGAACCTAGTGGGCTGCTGTCTATGGGGTCGCACAGAGTCGGACACAACTGAAGTGACTTAGCAACAGCAGCAGCAGCAGCAGCAGTGTTTCAAGTGCTCTTTCTCAGTTCCAGACATCTTATTTGAATCCTTTTATTTCATCACATTTTGTTTTAATATTTCTTTAGTTATATTCCAAAACATATTCAGTGTTACCAGTTCATCAGGGTGCTTTTCTTTCCCTCTTAGTTTAGGGTAATATTAGCTTTCTTTGCTCATTTTCTTTTCTCTAAGTTATTCTGGAAATGCATGTGGAAGAAGTCATATCAGTTCACAAATTTGACTATTATTGAATCACATGGGTTTGATTTGCCAAAATGTATGACATTGTCTTCAACATTCAGAGTGTACTTAGAAGAAAGCCTGAACTGTAAGAAAAGGATTTTTTGTGTGTGATGTCCACTTAACTAATAAATCTGTCATCGCTGACTGGTCTCCATTTCCTCTGAAATAAACAAATCACTATTAAGTTCTTTGAAGCAGGAGATTGCCAGGAAACACGAAAGTCACTTTTGCTTCATCCTCCAAGATAAAGTATTTAATAAGTGGAAATGAGATGCAACAGAAGGAGCCATGGGGTCTTCACACCTGCTAGAAAGTCCAGCAGGTCTCCACAGAGCAGGAATTCAAACAAACTTCAGACCTGACGTTCAGCAGAAGTGCAGAGATGAAGCCAAGAGTAAACTCTGGAAGGCCCTTGAAAACTTCATAAGTTGAAAGCCTGAATTGTGGAATCCTAGGAAATTAGAAGAGGAAAATTGAGGAATCTGGAGGTCCATGACCCTCAACTGAATTAGCCCTATTGTTATTTTTTTCTTTAGACTCTTTCATTTTCTACTTTAAATCAAATGGCAATTGATCCTTGTGTAAGAATGTATATTAGAAAGTCAGGGTCTTGGTTAAAGATTAAACATCAAGCATCCATCACTGAGGGCTTTTCTATTTGTTTGCTTGCTTATTTAATTTCAGAGAAGTCCAGACCTGTATTTTATTCTCAGTCAAATAAATGGGTTTCTTTAAAGTAAATGCACATGTAGTCTAACAAGGAAATCACTAGGAAAATATGAAGTCTAGTGAGAGGCAGAACAAAAGAAGCAAAATTTTAGAGCTCCTTAGAGAGACTCACTCCAGTACTCTTGCCTGGAAAATCCCATGGATGGAGGAGCCTGGAAGGCTGCAGTCCATGGGTTCGCTGAGGGTCGGACACAACTGAGCGACTTCACTTTCACTTTTCACTTTCATGCATTGGAGAAGGAAGTGGCAACCCACTCCGGTGTTCTTGCCTGGAGAATCCCAGGGACGGGACATCCTGGTCGCACAGAGTCGGACACGACTGAAGTGACTCAGCAGCAGCAGCAGAGAGACCAAAAAGCAAATAAAATACAAAGGAGATAAGAAAATCCAAGTGTATTTACAGATTAAATTTAAAAGGGTTATACATTGCTACTTTCCTTAGGTTTTGTGTTCATTATTTATAATCAAGAAATGTATTTGTCTCAGAAACAGCAATTTTCTCTCTTTTAAAAAACAGTATTTATGTATTTGGCTGCGTAGGATCTTGGTTGCATCACATGTGATCTTTGTTGAGTGCTGCCGGGTCTTTCACTACAGCAGGAGCTCTCTCGCTGTGGCACTTGGGTTTAGTAGTTAGGATGTGGACTCAGTCACCTGCGGCATGTGGGATATTAGATCCTCAACCGGGGATCCAACCCTCGTCCTCTGCATGGCAAAGTGAATTCATAACCACTGGACCACCAAGGAAGTCCCAGAAACAGAAAATGTCTCTTAATTTGTGTCATTTATATGTGTCATTTATATGACATATTTTGCTCTGTGAGCAAAAATTTCTGTGGCTGATATTTGTTTTAGCAATTATAATACTGGAAAAGGAAAAAAGAAGAAGCAAGACAACTTGATCCAGATTACATTTTTTTGTTTGAATTAAAAACTTTATCTCAAGGTTGAGAAACATCTTGACTCAGGTGATAGAAACATAGGTAGATGCATACATACATATAAATACATACACACATAGATTTCAAATAGATAAGGGCCAATAGTGTAACTGGGCATATCAAGACAGTGAGTAGTTTTGTGTGTGCCCATAGCCCAGTGGCTGAAATTGTGTCATTGCTCAAGCTTCTCTTCTCACTGCTCTTCCTTCTACTAATCTGTGACTAATTTAAGGATGCCCACACTGTGCAGCTATTTATAATGGCTCTGGCTCCAGAAAACTTGCACATAATTATTTTACCTTTTAGAAATAAGTTTAGTGCTATGCCAATCAGGTATTTTTAAGGTTACTGTCGACTTTTCTTTTGATTGACATCAAACAAATTCGGCACCAAGATGAGAGTTCTTCTTTCATTTCATTGTTTTTAAAATTGAATCTTTCTACCTACCACCTTATCAATAAACTTAAAGTTACATTGGTTTTCAGAGAGTCCTGATACTTTTAAAGAAAATACAGTTTCCAGCTATGAAACAGTGCCATACCACTATGCTCGGCGCAACCTCCGTCATTGGGAATTGCAATAGGAAAGTTGATTTTCTATCCATAGGTTTAGCTTCGGTTATTTATAAATGTGGAAATGAACACTGTGTGAGTATATCCAAGGCTTGAGTAATTTATATTTCTCAATTATTTGATAAGAAGGTATAGAGGCCTTTTAATTCTAGGACTTCTACTCCTGCAGTATTGATAATACCTTAGAAGATAATAAAACTTGACCTCCAGATGGTGAAGAATTCGTTGTCTGTTAGGCTATTACTTTCTAATTATGGGTATCATTGATTGGTTTAATGGAACTGTGTTTTTATATTTTCATATGCAGGACATTAAATCATAAATCTCTTGGAGTCATTTCATTCTTTATAAATCTCAGGATGAAATACAAATAAATTACCAAAAATACTCAGTCCCTGCACTGTGTGGATATTAAAGAGGATGTGGAAAAATGTTGAAGGAATGGGGGCTTGCTCCAATTGTTTTAAGCCAAAAATATCAAAATTTGGCTTATAAGACTATGGAAACTAAAAGTCTGCTTATTCCTATAGGGAATTAATGTATTACTCAATCTTGAAAAATTATATTGCCTGGCAACTACAAAATATGTTTAATTTCCAATCCTATCTTTACTCTTTTATTTTGAATCCAGTATCATTC
Organism: Tragelaphus eurycerus; assembly: GCA_935064755.1. Lineage (NCBI taxonomy): Eukaryota > Metazoa > Chordata > Mammalia > Artiodactyla > Bovidae > Tragelaphus > Tragelaphus eurycerus. The sequence goes on along the minus strand of CAKXYN010000025.1, from coordinate 23,127,385 downwards.
TTCAGTTCGGTTCTGCTGACAGTTAAACTCTCATTGGAATATTGTACAGCTGATATTCTCCTCATGCTATAGGAATGAGCTAATATATCCACTTTATCGATTATAGAGTTGATTCAAGATTTCTTTCCATATCTGCTTAATTGCTTTTAATTGAAGAAACTGGAGAACTGAAGAACACTAAAAGTCAAGCCTTTCCTTAAGGAATAAGTATTATGTATTAATATGGGACTCTTTCTTGAAGAACTCAAAGTTGCTAAATATAGAATTTTCTAAATAATAGTCTTTGGTTGACTTTACTTTTCCTTTTCAAAAATAATCCAAAAGGCAAATAGCAGTAGTGGTGTTGATTTTCCATTCCCAATTTCCTCAGTCGACACCAAAAAAGAGACTACTGAAGTTTAGGGAGAAGGCAATGGCAAGCCACTCCAGTACTCTTGGCCTAGAAAATCCCATGGATGGAGGAACCTGGTGGGCTGCAGTCCATGGGGTCGCTACTAGTCGGACGTGACTGGGCGACTTCACTTTCATTTTTCACTTTCACACAATGGAGAAGGCAATGGCAACCCACTCCAGTGTTCTTGCCTGGAGAATCCCAGGGACGGCAGAGCCTGGTGGGCTGCTGTCTATGGGGTCACACAGAGTCGGACACGACTGATGTGACTTAGCAGCAGCAGCAGCGGTCATGCTCTCCATTTTAATTCCAGGGTGTAAGGGTTGTTTTGCCTAAAACAAATATGAAATGGTTAACTATGCAAAATTCTAATACAATATTATTTGATTTGACCGCATTGAATGTGACTCTTTCCATTTCATAATGCTATCTCGTATTATATGATTAAATATAATTATGGTGGCTGCTGCTGCTGCTGCTACTAAGTCACTTCAGTCGTGTCCGACTCTGTGCGACCCCAGAGATGGCAGCCCACCAGGCTCCGCCATCCCTGCGATCCTCCAGGCAAGAACACTGGAGTGGGTTGCCATTTCCTTCTCCAATGCATGAAAGTGAAAAGTGAAAGTGAAGTCACTCAGTCGTCTCCAACTCTTAGCGACCCCATGGACTGCAGCCCCACCAGGCTCCTCTGTCCATGGGATTTTCCAGGCAAGAGTACTGGAGTGGGGTGCCATTGCCTTCTCCGAATTATGGTGGCAGTAGCACCTATATCTGCTACCCCAGCCAGTCATTGTCTGTTACTGTAAAATTTGTCAATTAGCTCAAGTGGATAGAGTGCTAATGATGCCAAAACCACAAGCTCAGGTTTTGTGACATTAGCTTCTTTTAGAGAACAACTTTTGTGGCTATGGAGCACTGCCCTAATCATTGGCAGCCATATAGTAAATGCATTCTGTGTTACACCGGGAACAGTGTGTTTGCTCAGCTATAAATGGAAAACCCATTCAAGGAAGCCACTTTGAAATGCTTGATCATATTTTTAGGATGATTGATTCATCTCCCTGAGTTGTTTAGTCGTTTGGTCATTTATAATGTGCATATTGAGTGCCTCCCATTGGCAAAGTCTGTACTTTAAAAAAAAAAAAAAAGGTGGGGGGGACTTCCAAGGTGGCTCAGTGGTAAAGAATCCGCCTACCAGTGCAGAGGATTCAAGAGACGGGGGTTTGATCCTTGGGTCAGGAAGATCCCCTGGAGAAGGAAATGGCAATCCACTCCAGTATTCTTGCCTGGGAAATCCTATGGACAGAGGAACCTGTTGGGCTACAGTCCATGGGGTCACAAAGAGTTGGATACAACTGAGCAAGAAGCAACAGTTAGAACTGGTCATGGATCAACAGACTGGTTCCAAATAGGAAAAGGAGTCCGTCAAGGCTGCATATTGTCACCATGTTTATTTAACTTATATGCAGAGTACATCATGAGAAATGCTGGACTGGAAGAAACACAAGTTGGAATCAAGATTGCTGGGAGAAATATCAATAACCTCAGATATGCAGATGACACGACTCTTATGGCAGAAAGTGAAGAGGGGCTAAAAAGCCTCTTGATGAAAGTGAAAGTGGAGAGTGAAAAAGTTGGCTTAAAGCTCAACATTCAGAAAACGAAGATCATGGCATCTGGTCCCATCACTACATGGGAAATAGATGGGGAAACAGTGGAAACAGTGTCAGACTTTGTTTTTCTGGGCTCCAAAATCACTGCAGATGGTGACTGCAGCCATGAAATTAAAAGACGCTTACTCCTTGGAAGGAAAGTTATGACCAACATAGATAGCATATTCAAAAGCAGAGACATCACTTTACCAACAAAGGTTCGCCTAGTCAAGGCTATGGTCTCTCCTGTGGTCATGTATGGATGTGAGAGCTGGACTGTGAAGAAGGCTGAGCGCCGAAGAATTGATGCTTTTGAACTGTGGTGTTGGAGAAGACTCTTGAGAGTCCCTTGGACTGCAAGAAGATCCAACCAGTCCATTCTGAAGGAGATCAATCCTGGAATTTCTTTAGAAGGAATGATGCTAAAGCTGAAACTCCAGTATTTTGGCCACCTCATGCGAAGAGTTGACTCATTGGAGAAGACTCTGATGCTGGGAGGGATTGAGGGCAGGAGGAGAAGGGGACGACAGAGGATGAGATGGCTGGATGGCATCACTGACTCGATGGGTATGAGTCTTGGTGACCTCCGAGATCTGGTGATGGACAGGGAGGCCTGGCGTGCTGCGGTTCATGGGGTCGCAAAGGGTCGGACATGACTGAGCGACTGATCTGATCTGATCTGATCTGAGCAATTGAGCACATGGCTGATTTTAAAGGGAAAAGTCTAAAGCCCAGGTCCCATATATATTATGTAGGTGCCTATTTGACCGAGTCAGTTTACTGAATGTGTTAATGTGCTCATCAATTAAGAGTAAAATTGAAATAATTTGAATATTGCTCTCTCAAATCATGCTAATAGCTTAGCTCCAAGATCTCAGCTACAGATTATGAAAGTCTGATAAGGAAAGAAGATAAACCACTTACTATAGGAAAATCATTCCTGTATTAGTTAACAAAGGCTATCAATTTTACATTCTGAGCAACTGCTTATATTTTCCTTACCTAATTTCTTAGATTAAAAATGCTGTTTTTTTCACCTGTGTCTAACAAGAATCCCTTTCCAGTTTATCCCAATGTTTCCTTACTCATTTTTTACATGCAAGTATGAACATTGATTTAAGTATTCTTCAGTGAGCACAGACAATGTATCAGGCACGGTGCTAGAACTTAAAATGGGATTCAGTTCAGTTCAGTTCAGTCTCTCAGTCATGTCCAACACTTTGGGACCTCATGAATTGCAGCACACCAGGACTCCCTGTCCATCACCAATTCCCGGAGTTCACTCAAACTCATGTCCATCGAGTTGGTGATGCCATCCAAACATCTCATCCTCTGTCGTCCCCTTCTCCTCCTGCCTCCAATCCCTCCCAGCATCAGAGTCTTTTCCAATGTGTCAACTCTTTGCATGAGGTGGCCAAAGTATTGGAGTTTCAGCTTTAGCATCATTCCTTCCAATGAACAACCAGGACTGATCTCCTTTAGGATGAACTGGTTGGATCTCCTTGCAGTCCAAAGGACTCTCAAGAGTCTTCTCCAACACCACAGTTCAAAAGCATCAATTCTTTGGCACTCAGCTTTCTTCACAGTCCAACTCTCACATCCATACATGACCACTGGAAAGACCATAGCCTTGACTAGATGGACCTTTGTTGGCAAAGTAATGTCTCTGCTTTGGAATATGCTATCTAGGTTGGTTATAACTTTCCTTCCAAGGAGTAAACGTCTTTTAATTTCATGGCTGCAGTCACCATCTGCAGTAATTTTGGAGCCCAGAAAAATAAAGTCTGACAGTATCCACTGTTTCCCCATCTATTTCCCATGAAGTGATGGGACCAGATGCCATGATCTTCGTTTTCTGAAGCTTGAGCTTTAAGCCAACTTTTTCACTCTCCTCTTTCACTTTCATCAAGAGGCTTTTTAGTTCTTCTTCACTTTCTGCCATAAGGGTGGTGTCATCTGCATATCTGAGGTTATTGATATTTCTCCCGGCAATCTTGATTCCAGCTTGTGCTTCTTCCAGCCCAGCGTTTCTGATGATGTACTCTGTATATAAGTTAAATAAGCAGGGTGCCTATATACAGCCTTGAGTCGACTCCAATGAGTTGACTCATTGCGAAGAGTTGAGTCAACTCATTGAGTGAGTCAACTCTTTGCAATGAGTTGACTCAATCATGCGAAGAGTTGACTCATTGGAGAAGACTCTGATGCTGGGAGGGATTGAGGGCAGGAGGAGAAGGGGACGACAGAGGATGAGATGGCTGGATGGCATCACTGACTCGATGGATGCGAGTCTGAGTGACCTCCGGGAGCTGGTGATGGACAGGGAGGCCTGGCGTGCTGCGGTTCATGGGGTCGCAAAGAGTCGGACACGACTGAGCGACTGATCTGATCTGATCTGATATACAGCCTTGACTTACTCCTTTTCCTATTTGGAACCAGTCTGTTGTTCCATGTCCAGTTGAAACTGTTGCTTCCTTACCTGTGTACAGGTTTCTCATAGGCAGGTCAGGTGGTCTGGTATTCCCATCTCTTTCAGAATTTTCCACAGTTTATTGTGATCCACACAGTGAAAGGCTTTGGCATAGTCAATAAAGCAGAAACACATCTTTTTCTGGAACTCTATTGCTTTTTCCATGATCTAGCAGATGTTTGCAATTTGATCTCTCGTTCTTCTACCTTTTCTAAAACCAGCTTGAACATCAGCAAGTTCACGGTTCATGTATTGCTGAAGCCTGGCTTGGAGAATTTTGAGCATTACTTTACTAGCACGTGAGATGATTGTAATTGTGCGGTAGTTTGAGCATTCTTTGTTATTGCCTTTCTTTGGGATTGGAATGAAAATTGACCTTTTCCAGTCCTGTGTCCACTGCTAAGTTTTCCAAATTTGCTGGCGTATTGAGTGCAGCATTTTCACAGCATCATCTTTCAGGATTTGAAATAGCTCAACTGGAATTCCATCACCTCCACTAGCTTTGTTTGTAGTGATGCTTTCTAAGGCCCACTTGACTTCATATTCCAGGATGTCTGGCTCTAGGTTAGTGATCACACCATCGTGATTATCTGGGTCTTGAAGCTCTTTTTTGTACAGTTCTTCTGTGTATTCTTGCCACCTCTTCTTAATATCTTCTGCTTCTGTAGGTCCATGCCATTTCTGTCCTTTATCGAGCCAATCTTTGCATGAAATGTTCCCTTGGTATCTCTAATTTTCTTGAAGAGATCTCTAGTCTTTTCCATTCTTTTGTTTTCCTCTATTTCTTTGCATTGACCGCTGAGGAAGGCTTTCTTATCTCTCCTTGCTATTCTTTGGAACTCTGCATTCAGATGCTTATATCTTTCCTTTTGTCCTTTGCTTTTCACTTCTCTTCTTTTCACAGCTATCTGTAAGGCCTCCTCAGATAGCCATTTTGCTTTTTTGCATTTCTTTTCCATGGGGATCGTCTTGATCCCTGTCTCCTGTTCAATGGGATTAATTGTTTTCAAACCAGGCTCATTTTTGTCCTCAAGGATTCAGTGGGCAATACAGAGAAAAATATAGCTGTCACAACTTGAAGGAAGGTGAAATGTTATTGTTATCTATTAGCAGCCATCTCCCAATGCATAGTACAGTGTCCACAACAAAGAATTACCTGGTCCAAAGGTCACTAGTGCCTAAATTGAGAAATCCTTGGGGCAAAAGGGTAGGGCCAGAAGGATGAGGAGAATCTAAAGAATACGGTCAGGTTCTTGCTCAAAAGGCACATCCACCTAATCCTACCCTAATTACAACCCTCAATTTCATATAATACACTTCCAGCCCAACACTCACTTGCCAATGTTTTTTCACCAGCATTGCAACAGTCTCCATGTGCTAGGCTTCAGTCCCAGAAGAGCATTACTTTCCGAAGGGAAGGGTATTCTGTGCTGTTTTTGTTTGTAATCTTTGGTTCTTGCTGTTTTCTTTGTCTGAAATACTCTTACTTCTACATCTACAGAAATTCCACTGATTCTTTAGGACTCACCCTAGAAGTCACTTCCTCCTTCAAGTCCTTCTTGTTGTTATTGTTAAGTCGCTTCAGTCGTGTCCGACTCTGTGCGACCCCATAGACGGAAGCTCACCAGGCTCCCCCGTCCCTGGGATTCTCCAGGCAAGAACAGTGGAGTGAGTTGCCATTTCCTTCTCCAATGCATGAAAGTGAAAAGTGAAAGTGAAGTCGCTCAGTCGTCTCCGACTCTTAGCGACCCCATGGACTGGCGCCTACCAGGCTCCTCCATCCATGGGATTTTCCAGGCAAAAGTACTGGGGTGGGGTGCCATTGCCTTCCCCACAAGTCCTTCTTAACTCAGCCTAGAAATAGTATTTACTCCCTTCCTATCAATAGTCTCGTATCTTATTGTGCACCCTTTATTTTTGGATGAATTATTTGTGTTAAAATTATGTATTAACCCATATCTCCTAACCTTGATGGCAGAGATTGAGTCATGAACTTCAAGTGTACAGCATAGCATCTGACACAGAGCTTCTATTTTAAGCATTTGATAAAAGAATAAAATAAATACCTGAATCAACTGTAGAAAGAGAATGAAGGACCTAAACTGCAGAAAAGTTTTAAAAATAAATAATCTTGGTTCGCTTTACTCTGAATTAAAAATTCTGAGTCTAGACATTATTCATCCTTTGACAGCTAACAGACATAAGTATGAAATCTGCATTCCACGCAGGAGAGTAAGAGTTCTTTTCCTTTTCTCCTACTACTAATCCCTATACTTGAAAATAAACACATGGAAATTGCTGGCAGACAAGATGCAATGTTATGGTTTCTATACCACTCACATTTTAAAATAACATTGCATACATAGTTTCTAAATAAGTTTATAGATTAAAAGTAAGTTTGGGGGCTTCTTTCCAGAAAGATATACTAGATGTACTTTTGTCAATTCATTCCATTAAGTACAGCTGAAAATACTGGACTCTGTAGATAAAAACAAACCTCAGAAGATTCTTAAAGGTATAGAAAGGAAGGCAGAATGGCAAGAGACTTTGACACCAAGAAATGACATGGTAATCAGGTCCCTGAGTTGGCATTTCCCTTCTATGTCCCAGGTATGGAGTTGAAGAAGACAGCAATCTCAAAACACCAACAAATACAAACAAAAAAGCTCTGACAAAAGTCTGTTGTCTCTGGGCAAAGGTTCAGAAAAGGGGTAACCTCACAGAGCAAAATACTTCAATACAGCAACTGCTGTACTCAAGTGAAAAAACTTTTGCTCTGTGAAAGCCCCTACTAAAAGGGTCAGCACTTAAAAGAGGAGGTATTGATGAATTTCACCTCATTGGATAAATCTACAGAGAATGATGGTGAATGAAACAGTTATCCCAAAGATTATATATTGTATTATTTCAAGTATATAATATACTTGAAAGACAAATTTATAGAAATAGAGAAGATTTGTTGTTTAGTCACTAAGTCATCATCTCCAACTCTTTGCAACCTCCAACTCTCTCCAACTCTTTGCTGGAATGCAGCTCACAAGGCCTCCCTGTCCTTCATCATCTCCTGGAGCTTGCTCAAACTCATGTCCATTGAATTAGTGATGCCATCTAACCATCTCCTCCTCTGTCTCCCCCTTCTTCTCCTGCCCTCAGTCTTTCTCAGCATCAGGGTCTTTTTCAATAAGTCAGCTCTTTGCAGCAGGTGGCCAGATAAGTGGTTCCTAGAAATAAAGAGGGGGTGGAGCCCAGAAAGCATTGGATGTGGCTGCAAAAGAGTAATATGCGAGATGGAAATATTCTGAATCTTGATTGTTTCGGTGCCAACATCCTGATTGTGATTCTGTACTCTACTTTTGCAAGATTACCATTTGGTAAAACTGGGTAAAGTGTACGTGGAATTTCCTAGTGTTATTTATGCCTAAGTGTGAATCAGTAATCTCAAAATTTTAAAGTTAATTTAATAAAACATCACAATGGCTTAGGAGTTCTTTAGGCTATCTTATTATACTAAAAATATGTTTATTTAACTTTTTATACAGGCAATGATACAGTTTATACTCACAGTATATATTTGCTTTTCCAAAGAGGAGTTGTCAGTGCTGGCTTCCAAATAGGAGCTACTTCTTTTGGCTGAGGATAGAAGTTCTGCTTACATGACTGGTGTTTACAAAAGATGTCACAACATAAGTTCCATGTTTTTATGCCACATACATTTTGTTGAAAATATTGTAAATTACTTAGAGTATTTGGGGAACATGAGTAATTCCATAGGAGTTTTACAATGAATGGCAAGGTTCTAAAGAGCCATCCTAAGAATACCCTGTTAAAACTACCATAGTTTCTTTTATTCTTTCTTTAAGTTTCATCTACCATAGTTTCTTTCAAGCAGTTAAAAAGAAAAAAAAAAAGCATAACTGCATTTGAAAACAAATTTTCAGAAAAAATCAAAAGAAAATGAATCAATTGCTGAGATGCCTCTGTGTTCAAAGTGAAAGCCTAATATCCTATCATCATACTTAAGAGTAAATGCACCCATGCATGCACACTTAGTCACTTAGTTGTATCTGAGTCTTTGCAACCGTTTGGACTATAGCCCACCAGGCTCCTGTCCATGGGATTTCCCAGGCAAGAATACTGGAGTGGGTTGCCATTTCCACTTCCAGAGGATCTTCCTGACCCAGGGATTGAGACATCACACTATTAAACATAGCATTTTGCAAGCTGTTTAGGGCCCTTGTTGGCAGAATCTAAGACTGAAAACCTGCTGAGTTTATCAGTGGATGGATTCTAGATCATTCCTTCTTCCCAAGATATGCTTGTTAATGTCTAGTGGCCTTACGGTGGGGCAGCAAAATTACCTAGTGATCAAGTCAGTTTATTAATATTGTGGTCCTCTGTAGTTGAAAACCTTGAGAATTTTGAAACTGTTTGGCTTTGGAGTTTTTATATGGGAAAGGTTTAAGTCATTAAATGTTGCTTGTGTGTTTTTTTTTCCTCCTTAGTTTGCATTTCTTTCAGTAGGACCTCTTTTGATATGGGCTCAAAATGGAGTATTTGGACAGGATTGTTTTGTACAATGGCTAAATGCACAACATCTGGAGGAAGAATCATCAGGATTAAACCCTAGCTTTGGCCTTGTTGGCCGTGTAACCTTGCATGTGTTATTGGAGCTCTCTGTGCCGCAGTTTCTTTGTTTTTGAGGGATTAATTAAATCAGTAAATGTAGGTGCTTAGAATATAGCCTGGTACTTAATAAGCACAACTTATGGGTAGCGTTACTATTATATCAACATCAAGAATGTGTAAAATTACATTATATTCTTAAATAATTTCTCTTTTTTAGTGATTAGAAATGATATTGTATTGGAATTTTACCAGAGACAATAACTTACCATCTTTGATCACCAAATTCAGGCTAAAATTAATTGATTGGTTTTTGTTCAGTGGCTACCACACACTACCATTAATGGTGGTATATTAAATCATGCTTGATTTTAATTGCTCTGAACAGGAGCATGAAGATTTTCACAGATGTGGGCTCAATCCCTGGGTCAGGAAGATCCCCTGGAGGAGGAAATAGCAATCCACTCCAGTATCCTTGCCTGGAAAATCCTATGGACAGAGGAGCCTGGTGGGCTACAGTTCATATGGTTGCAAAGCATCAGACATGACTGAGTGCACATGCATACACACACATAGAGGACATGTATGTCATATTTCATTTATAAATACCAGAATTAGACATTCAAAACAAATTTTTACTCCCATTGCTTTCAAACCATTAATGGATTTCATTAAGGGAAAACACTCAGCATAAAATTTGAAGTCTCTCACAGGCCCTGGTCTCAAATCCCTCTTTCCTCACATACTCCTTTCTAGCACTTGGAGGTAGTTGGTGTTCCTGGCACATTCAGCATCCTCCTCCTCAGTCCTTTGTCCACTCTGATCCTAATGTAATTCTCGGTTTCTCTTTAGGCAAACTCTTCCCCATTTCCAAATTTGGCTCACCTCTGCCTTCTATGGGTTCCCACTTAACTAAAATCAAACAGACTGCATGCTTCTCTTCTCTTTTCAAATTGTGGAAATACCGAAGCCCTACCCCCTTCACTGTATTATTTTTTTTCAGAATGATTGATTTTGTATTTCAAGGTTTATAACTACAATAAAGTACAAAGAAGCGTATAATTGGCATCCATGTTTTCTCTCTCTCTCTCTCTCTCTCTCCACCCTCTGCATCCCAACACTCCCCAATGCTGTGAGCTCCTCAGGGGCAGGAAGAATTTTTACTCATCTTCGTGTTCTTTACTGTGCCCAGCACAGTTACTGGCACATAGGAAGCATTAAGCAAATGTCTTATGAATAATTGCATTCACAAGAGATGGACCTAGTTTAAAATGTTCTTGGGATAGAGTACTGAGATCAGTATCATTTGAACATATGGTCCCTATCTTGACAAAACAGGAACATAGTTTTATAGGCAGAGTAAAAGCAAATTCAGATACTTAGCTAGTGTGCTAGGCTAATTGGTTGTTGTGGTCATCAGTGTGAAATGCCAAACCTGACTCAGGGTGTTATTTGCCTTCTTAGAGGAAAATTACACAAAGCGTGTGACTAGTAGGTTGTGTGGGATGAAGAAAAAACGGAATCACAATCCTTTAAGGATTTTGAACCTGAACCTGGGAAAACTGTTGTGTCACTGACAGTTTAGAAAAGATAGCTAGTTTAGTTTTGAAGATCTTAACAGGAAATCTGTTGACTCATGTGTGCTTGCTAAGTCGCTTCACTTGTGTCCCCCATTCTTTGCAACCCTATGGACTGTAGCCTGCCAGACTCCTCTGTCCATGGGATTCTCTAGGCAAGAATACTGGAGTGGGTTGCCATGCCCTCCTCCAGGGGATCTTCCCAACCCAAGGATCGAAACCATGTCTCCCGCATTACAGGCAGATTCTTTACTGTCTGAGCCATCAGGGAAGCCCATAATCTCTATGGTGTTCTCTCAATTTGAAAGCCTTTTCTTTTACTTTTCCATGACATAGCAGGCTCTCTGCTGAACTAAAGCCTGCCCTGCGTTCCAGATGGCTTGTCAGCAGCATGGTGTCCTGCTCTATCTTTCCTTGTCCTGTGAGCCCGTAAGCTCGGCACCTGTACTTCTGCTGTACCCCCTTCTTTCCCACTGTGATAGAACTTTTTTGTTGTTGTTTTTTCTTTCAAAAACACATTACTTACTTACTCAGCCTGTCATTCAAAGCACCACATACTCTGGGTACTTCCTATAGTTTGTACTCACTAGTCAACCTCTAACCTTACTTTTTACTCTTACTTTTCCTGTTACCTGGAAAGGTGTCTTCTGCCATCTCCCACTGTAGAAGCCCTGCTGTATTTTAAAATACTAGCATAAATATAATCTGTTCATGAAACTTTCATGATTCTTCAATTTCATGTGATTTTTTTTCTTCTTTGATTAACCATGGGTGTTTATATCTCTGTTCTGGCACTAAGCCTGTTCTTTGATGTTTTGAATCATGTTAAAATTTTTAAAAATATCCCTTTTCTTAATATTTTCACCCAACACACACACATACACACACACATACACACAATAAGTAACTGATTCATTTTGAGTGTCTGATTTTGGTATTTATAGATGAAATATGACATATACTTCCTCTATGTATGTGTGTGTGTGCTTTGTTGCTCAGTAACTTATGAAGTTACATGATATATTACTTACCGGTTAGTACATCTTCAATAAATATTATTTGAGTGGAATTTATATGGTGATTGACAGCTTGAAGATGGAGAACTGTTAAGATATGAAAATTCATAATGGAAGATAGCAGACTAAGCATAGCCTTTTGGAGAACTCTTCGTTTTGGGAGGAGAGAATAAGGGGAACAGAGATGAGGAAGCCCAGACAGGGTGACTTGCTTTGGTTATTCAGGGAGTTGTCGGAGGGCCTCCCTAGAACCCAGGTCAGCTGATGCTTAGCTAGAGAACAACTTGATTTCATGTAAATCAGCTCTAATTAATCATTCCCAGAGTGAGACATTTCTGCTCCTATTTTATAGTTGTACTAGCAAGTGGGTGCCAGAGGAAAAGGGAATTCCCTGGGTAACTGGACTGCAACCTCAAACCTCTTCACTTCCTTTGGATGATTAATTATGTTGCAAGCTTCTTAACAAAGGACCCTTGATTCATATCCTGAAGCACTAGGGTATTAAGGCTGCAGCACTTTCTTAGCATCCTAGTTCAGTTAAATTTTTCTCAAGGCTGGTTCCTATTTCTGGCAATAACTCTTCAGTTCTGGAACTTTAGTTCCAGCCAAAATAAACTATTGTCTCAGGTCTGTATTTTTCCTGAAGCACCATGGCATTTTTATGGAATGTGGAGACAGTTTTATGTATGACTTTAATGGTAACAATAAAGGACACAGATCCCCTTCTCTGGCCCGCTATCCTTCCCGCTCTAGTACAGCCGTGATTACACAGCCTCCAAAAGAGGGCCATCTTAAACCTTCCAAAGGAAATCTATCTTTTATTTTCTATGTGATCACATTTATTTTCTGTGATCTTCACTTTACTAGTTTTCTTTTTTTCCTCATTTACAGAAGCATCAAATTATTTTTTTTTATGTGTAGTCGGTTACATTTTTAAAGAAAAGAAAGAAATCCCCTACTACATTATACGGTTCCTAATTGTCTTGTTATTTAATTAAATAATGCTATTTAAGTCAACTTTTAAAGTAGCTGTTCTTTGTAAACATTTATTATTCATGCTGCTAATGATAATTCAGAAAAGAAAATATTACATTAAGTTTTGAAGGCTTTTTAGATATGAAGGACAAAGCTTGCCTAGTCAATATTTTTTCCAAATATGTATTAACTTAATTAAAAAACACATGTCCTAAGGATGGATTTGAATCCTTTGGGAATATCTCTAGCATGATAGGATCAACATGTTAACATTCAACATTTCCAAGGCCATATTTTCCCACTTCAACGAATGGATAAAGGAAATTTTTCTGAGATTATTATGTTTCCATTATTTGAGTTTGTCTTGTGAACCCTCCAAAACATGATTTGTAAATTGAGGAATTTAAAACTAAAAGAAAGTTCTGAAGTCAAGTCTTTGAAAGAAGATGAGCTAATGTAGGCATACTAATCCTCAAAAAAGTGATTGTTCTTTTCAGTTAACTAAAATTTAAAAGTCGTCTTGTTTTGTTAATGGTCATCTTTTAAAATGAGAAATTACGTTCTAGCCATTTCAGGAAAATAGCAATAATAAACTTTCCATGGTTTGTAGTTCTTGTTCGCTATTAAAAGCAATTATAATGTTTAAATCTTGTAGAGTTGCCACTAGAATATAATGACTGTTCACAGCAGCTTTAGTTTCATGTTCCATAAAATTGAGCTTCCTGCCTTTACATTTTAGAAGCTAGATCATGATCCTTGAGCTTTTGCTATGTTAATGCATACAATTGCTGAGGAAAGGAAATAGTGTAACATGAGAAGACAAAGAAATTGAACCATCAAAGTAGACTTTTCCATAATAAGCAGAATCTTAGTGCTTGTTGAACTTAGCGATAGCATTTACTAAAACATATCTTTGAGCCATATGTCTGGAAATGTCTTTCCACTTTAATGTGGAAAGCACAGAGGCCTCAGCAAGACACAGTTATGATGAATTCATGAGGCAAATCTGAATTATTGGTAAAAATGGGCAATGAAACTATTCTTCTAAAACTCATTTCATGTATATTCAAGTTATCATAGGTTTGAGGAAATTGTATGATGGTGTATTTTTCTCAACAGAAACTTTACTTAAGCTAATAAAAAATTTATTCTTATAGAACTATTGTAATACCTAAAATAAGAACTTTTTCTATTAGTCTTATTCATGAACATTAGACAATTTTAGCTTTAGCTAGGGTTTGTTTCACATAATAAATATATTTATTACATTTTTATTACATTTGTTTCTTGGTGTGTATACCCGTCTATATAAATACAGAGAATGTGTAGTTAATACTGCATGTAAGTTGTATTTAGTGTGGCAAATACATTTGGAGATATACACATCATATTCAGTACAGTTCCTTGAAGATAATGGGCTATTAATAAAGAGAAAACGCTTATTAAAATCAATTATTATCCTAGAAAGGAAGACCAATACAGAGTCAATAAAACATTTACTAAACCACTAATATGGATATTAAGGCTTCCCAGGTGGCACAGTGGTAAAGAATCTGCCAATGCAGGAGACACAAGAGATGTGGGTTCAATCCCTGGGTCGGGAAGATCACCTGGATGAGGAAATGGCAACCAACTCAGTGTTCTTGCCTGGAAAATTCTATGGACAGAGGAGCCTAGCCAGCTACAGGCCAGGGGAACTCAAAGAGTCAAACATGACTGAGCAGACAGACAGACAGACAATCTGGTTGTTAATTTTAGGTCAGTGTGATTTATTTAAGTGAAAAATGCTAGTGCTTTTCCCAAATTGGTGTTTAAATGTAATTATGAATTATGGAGTGTTCTCTTTTCATTAGAAAAAACTTAGGTTCCATGGCAGTCCATTCTAAAGGAGATCAGCCCTGGGATTTCTTTGGAAGGAATGATGCTACAGCTGAAACTCCAGTACTTTGGCCACCTCATGCGAAGAGTTGACTCATTGGAGAAGACTCTGATGCTGGGAGGGATCGGGGGCAGGAGGAGAAGGGGACAATAGAGGATGAGATGGCTGGATGGCATCACCAACTCGATGGACGTGAATTTGTGTGACCTCCGGGAGTTGGTGATGGACAGGGAGGCCTGGCGTGCTGCGATTCATGGGGTCACAAAGAGTCGGACACGACTGAGCGACTGAACTGAACTGAGGGTCCATGGAGTATTTTCTTTTAATAAGTCATTGCTTTATAGCTAATTAAGCACACTAGGAGCTCTGTTTGTAATATAATGAACAGTTAAATTATAATCACTTCAGTACAGTATTTCTAACAGCCTAGATCTTTCATATCATGGGTTTTACTGAGTTTGACATACTTCAAACTCAAGTGGAAAACTTTTCTGTGTTGCAAAGATAGTTTCTTCTTCAGTTGAGAAATAGTGTATTCCAGAGTTGATGGAAGGAAATGTATAGGTATTTGAATGAGACAATAATAGAAAACCAGTATCACTTTATTTAATGTCTAGGGAGGAAAAAATAGAATTATATTGTAAAAATATATTTTCAAAGTGCTATTGAAATTTTTTTCCCAGGTAGAACGTTCTATTTATTTATGGAGATGTTTATAAAGCACTTTTATGTATATTATCTCATGTGTTCATTTAATAAATCTATGAGGCTGGCAGTAAATTGAAAATAAAAGGATTACAACTATTAAATAAATGAACAGGATTTCTTTCACACCACTGAGATTTTCACATCAAATGTACTGCCATTTCCATTTCCAAAGCCATTGCCAGAAAACTTGGTGTTTCAGTGTAGATTAATTGACATTTATTGTGTGGCTACTTACATGGAGCTTAATTATAAGCACATTCTTTTTAATTTACAATATTTTTTGTAAAAAGCAGTCATTATGGAATGAGTAAAATTTGATGTTGTAATTAAATATAAGCTTAAGAGTAGGAAAATTTTCCCTTAGTACTACCGCAAGTACATACCCATAAACACACATTTAATATATGTGAAACAAAATGCACAGGACACAAAAATACACATACCTATTTCTCAGAATACTGCAAAGCTTATATATTTTCCTCTGTTTGCTATTTGTAAACCAACTCTTTCTAGAAACTAGGTACACTGTATGGTTTATTTACATTTTCTGCTACTTAAAATAGCATGATAACCAAGAAAGCAGTTAAGAAATGTTTTTTTTTTTTTTTCTTTCTTGACAGTCCTGACATTTTAGGCACTCCATTGTCTTCCAAACAATTGTTTATATTTTTCTTTGTTTTAGGTCACACGTTGCTTAATTAATTTCAATGTGGAAATATCTTGAAGAGAAAATGTCAATATCCATCTTAAAATGAAATTATTATTGCAATGGCGGGAAATTTGGGAGTTTTTTAGTTTCCAGTACTTTGAGTTGTCTGTGCTTTTAGTTTCCATTACTCAGGTGTTGAAGGTGGTCTTTTTCTTCTTGACATCTTTCGTTCTGTGCTTTAGATTTGGCACAGCTATTGTTTCATTTAAACAACAAAAGACTCAGATGTGGTGGTCATTGCTGCATAGCTCAATAATCTATGATTAGCAACAGCTCACTGTATGTTGCACGGGATGAATAATGTATAGCAACTTCTGGCTCTTTCTGTATCACAGTGACATGAGCATAGCCTTTGTGATTTACCTGTCTTGATGAATTGCCAGATCAACATAGCCAGAAGAATTATGTTAGATTAGGCTAAGAATAGATAAGCCTAATCTTTCTTTTCTAGAAGTTTCTAACTATATATGGTTATCCATGCTCTTATGATAGCTTCTAAATACCAGAATCTAGCTTTATGGAATAGTAAGGTGTGACAACAGTGTGCTAGAGAGCCAGTTAGTAGTAGTAGCTCTAGAAAGGCAATGTTAAGTTTTCAAGAAGTTTGAGAGCTAGTTGATATCACCCTATGGTGAGAATATTTACAACATGAAAGTGGCAAATTGGATAAAATTCATTTGCCGTCGTTCAAAAAGAGGATTCAAATATTGCATAAGTAATGGAAAATTTGAAAATCTAGACATGCTTTATATATCTGCCAAAATGTGCATATGTGGCCAATGATGACTAAATAAAACAAAATAGTTTAAATATCTAGAGTATAACTATATATGCATGCACACGCACACAAAAATATATACACTTTTTGGGGGGCTTATTTTGAAAATATGAGGTTTTCCCTCATAGCTCAGTTGGTAAGTCATCTGCCTGCAATGCAGGAGACCTGGGTTTGATTCTTGGGTGGGGAAGATCCCCTGGAGAAGGAAATGGCAACCCACTCCAGTATTCTTGCCTGGAGAATCCCATGGACAGAACTTGACAGGTCCACGGGATCACAAGAGTCAGACATGACTTCGTGACTAAACCACCACCACTTTGAAAATAAAAGACAATGGCGCTTAATTACACTCAGGAAAAGTGTATGCTTTAATTTTGACTACAGTTTTTAGTAGCAAAACTGTAAAAACAAAGTATGAAAGAAATAAAATCATACAGACTTGCAAAACCCATTTATTTTTTCAAAGGAAACATAATTAAACCTTGTTGATTGGCCAAAGAAATTATGAGCACAGCTGGGTCTTTTAAAACGTGTGCTGGTTGAAAGAGCTAGAAAATATAATTACCTCCTTTTGAAATCAATATCATTTTTAAAAAACAAATCAAGATGTATTTAACTAAAAGTTAGGTGGGAAGTGACAGCTAAGTGATTCAAATAAAATTAAAAGACTAATAAATGTGATTTAGTAAAAATTTCAGTTAGTTAAATCTTACTTATGATACATTTTAAGTTTAATAATGTTATTAATAATAGGTGTATATTATTGGATTCATAATACATCTCAGATATACACACTGTAAATTTGCTCATTTTCCTCTGTACAGCAATCATATGTGAATTCTGTAAATGGGGACTCTGAATTTCAAAAGACTTAAGACCACACAGGTTGTAACTAGCTATGCTGTTGTTGCTGCTGCTGCTAAGTCCTGTCAGTCGTGTCCGACTCTGTGTGACCCCATAGATGGCAGCCCACCAGGCTCCCCCGTCCCTGGGATTCTCCAGGCAAGAACACTGGAGTGGGTTGCCATTTCCTTCCCCAATGCAGGAAAGTGAAAAGTGAAATTGAAGTTGCTCAGTCGTGTCCGACTCTTAACAACCCCATGGGCTGCAGCCTACCAGGCTCCTCCATCCATGGGATTTTCCAGGCAAGAATACTGGAGTGGGGTGCCATTGCCTTCTCTGTAAGTAGCTATGGTGGATTTCTAACTCAGATTGGCTGGTTTCAAAGCTCCTGCTACTTTCTCTCAGTCATTCTTCCTTTCTAAATATATAAAATTTGTAAATAATATGTAAAACTTTAAAATGTATGTAGCTTTAATTATAATCACAATTCTGTTTAATCAATGCAAAAGTTTTTAAAATGTATACTATTAAGACTTTTTTCCATTGATTGAAAATTATTGCAAGAAAGCAGAGGATACACTTTACATGTGTGTAGCTCTTGGAAAATTACATTTTAGGAGTACATTTTATACTCCTCTTGTACAACACAGGTGTTGACCCACAAGTGTTAAGTACAACAAACATGCTTATACTTCAAGCCCCTTTCCCTCCACATAGTAGTGGAATACTAAATGCTATTTAATAGCTAACTTTCATTTCAAAAATTATGAGCTCTGCTCTGTGACATGTAAAAAATTAGTAAATTCTGAGTTTTGACAGAATGCCTTAACTCAATGTAAAATTACAAGCCATGAATTGTCCACAGGACCCAGATTAAAGCTTTACTTTGTCACAGACTTTACTTTATATCATTTATATGCTGTCTTGGTAGAAATTAAAAATAAGTGTAGAAGATTTTGCAAATCTAATATAAAAAGTAATTATGATCATTTTTATTTTTCAGACTTCAGTGAAGAGTGAATTTCCTAGTGAAATTCTTAACTGTGTTACCTTCAAGTTAGTCTTGAAAATATTCTGAATGCATAGACAATAATTGCATTTAAGTTCTTAAGTTTCTATATAAATGTAATTTCATTTAAGACTTCTAAAAGTATTTTGGGGCTTCCCCAATGGCTCAGCTGGTAAAAAAAAAAAAAAAAATCTGCCTGCAATGTAGGAGACACAGGAAATGCAAGTTTGATCCCTATGGCAGGAAGATCCCCTGGACAGGGAAATGGCAACCCACTCCAGTATTTCTTCCTGGAAAGATCCTACGGACAGAGAATTCTGGCAGGCTACGGTCCGAAGGGTCACAAAGAATCAGATGAGACTGAGCACACACGTACATACACAAAGTAAAATTTTAGAAGCTCCTTATATAGTTAGCAATTCTAAAGGCTTGACAAAATGTTTTATGCCACATGTGGGAATAAAGGAAGGCTTCATGGGTAGATGTTTATCACAAATTAATATGCAAATATACATATGTATCTTTCTAAAATTGCTTTCCCCCCCATGAAATGGACAAATAATAATATTATCCAAGTATTTCTCATAAGTTGCACTTAACAAAAGCACAGATTATGCCTTCCAAAATATCAACTTTTGACAGCAAACATCAAACTGCCATGATAGTATACCCAAAATGATTACTTTTAATTACCTGTGGATGTATCTTAAGCAGCTTTCATCCCCAACTTGACTATAATCTACCTTAGGATAAGCACTATGTCATATTGTTCTATGTCCTAGCACATTACATGTTTGTGTCTAACAAAGCACACTCTCAACATATAGTATTTGACTATGGATGCCTGATTCAGAGATGGATTATAGCATAAATTGGTATGCAAATGCCACTTTATTATTGAGCCTCAGAGTTCAACAAGGTTGTTAATTTCTAATACTCCTTTCTCCACAAACCAGCAGATCCCAGACCTGACCATCATTCCTACCTTCTTTTGTCCAAAATGTGTAACTCTATAAATCAGTGTCTCTGATGTCAATCTCTTCCTTCATCTCTCAGAATAACGTTTAAATACTATATTTTCTTATTCATTGCAGCTATTCTGGTTTCACTGGTCTCTGTCAGCAACCAGCTTTGTGTATATATTCTTTATTGCATAACCCAGTAGTTCGTAACATGTTACCATCAAAAATTCTTTTAAATTATTTCATCTTTTTGGTTAGAGCTCTTGTTTCAGATTTTTTTCAAAGTAAATTTCATTGCAGGTTTTCCCAGCTCAAAATACATATTAGGTAGTAAATACTGGTAATAGTTATGGGGAGAAAGATGATGATATATAACTTGTATACGTTGGAAACCATCAGCAGCACTTCTTTTGTCTTTTTAATATTATTATGCTCAAACATACTCAGGTCAGAATTTTTCATAATATTTTGGAAAATTATTAAATCACAAGTTGACTTAATCATAGAGCACTGATTTTATTGTATTTTTTATTTTTTTAGAAAGCATGTACTACTCTAGTGTAAATAGAATTCTGCCTGTTGAGAGTATATAAGTAATGTTCCTTGAATGTAAGTCCTAAATTCTTAGGCTTCTAAGAAATTGTGAAATTTCCTTTATGAAAGCAGTCACAAATTGACTTAGTACAGATTGGTTACCCTGAGATGGTTTTCCTTCTTGCCAAGACAGCTGCAGTAGAGAAATAGATCACAAAGCGTTGAACACTACCAGCAGCAATCGGAGAAGGCGGTGGCACCCCACTCCAGTACTCTTGCCTGGAAAATCCCAGGGACAGAGGAGCCTGGAAGGCTGCAGTCCATGGGGTTGCTGAGGGTTGGACACAACTGAGCAACTTCACTTTTATTCATTGGAGAAGGAAAATGGCAACCCACTCCAGAGTTCTTGCCTGGAGAATCCCAGGGACGGGGGAGCCTGGTGGGCTGCCGTCTATGGGGTCGCACAGAGTCGGACACGACTGAACTGACTTGGCAGCAGCAGCAGCAATCAAAAGGAAACCAACTGCTGCTTGGTGCCTGAGCTAGAATCCTGAGTTGATTGGGATTTTCCAATCATTTTTATTTTATTACTGTTATCTATTACTTAATATTTTATATCTGTTTTTTTATACTTGGAAATTAAAACAAAATCAATTTATAAGGCATTTGCTATTAATATTCCCATATAATTATTTCTACAGTTACTATTGTGGTTAAAAAATACCTATGTGATTTACTTCTCAAACTTTCTATATGAAGAAAGTTGTGAGTAGACAATATAATGGGTTCATAATGTTGTTCAGTGAACACTTATGACCTTATTTTTTAACCCATTTAAGAATGTTAGTTAAACATTTTATGTACTCAGATATCAAGGCAGAAAATGACTCTTCTTTAGCTAAAACTATATACCTGGCTACTAGGATTCTTTGCAGGAGAAGAAGCATACACAGTTACACACACACACACATACACACACACACACAATTTGACTCCAGTTTTTAACCTTCAGAGGAGACAAAGGATGCATACAGTGATCCCACTGGGTCTTGTGAAGTGTCACTTCAACAGTTTGATTGGAAATATCACAATTAAACCTGCAGCTTCATTT
Organism: Tragelaphus eurycerus; assembly: GCA_935064755.1. Lineage (NCBI taxonomy): Eukaryota > Metazoa > Chordata > Mammalia > Artiodactyla > Bovidae > Tragelaphus > Tragelaphus eurycerus. The sequence goes on along the minus strand of CAKXYN010000025.1, from coordinate 23,106,148 downwards.
GTAGACTAGCCAAAAATAATATACAGATCCCTTTAAAGATTTGTCCAATTTTCAATGTAAAATAAAATTCAGCTAGTTACTGTGTAAAATCTAAAATTCCTGGGTTTAAGGTAGACTTTTGTTTCTAGAACTAAATTTTCATATGCTTGAAAAAAATGTCTAACTCCGAATTCTATAGAATCTATCATTTTCAGTTGCTGAGGTCCTTAGAGCCCAGTCCCCACTAATAATTGCTAGAGCTTGCAGTTAATTACTGAGTGCCCAGAGTATGCAGTTATGGTGCTAAATGATTTACTTAATTTAATCCTGTTCACTTTAATTCTGTGTTAAATATGAGGAAAAGGCAAGTTCATGGTTGAATAAGCAGACAAATGGCAGAAACTGTGCTCTTAGCATCTGTTCATTTGGCATCTTGGGTCATAAATAATCTGTGTAGTTTTTACAGCCATATTTGTTCTAAGTCAATTGAGTGGTTCAGTTGTGTTTGACTCTTTGTGACTCTATAGACTGTAGGCCACCAGGCTTCTCTGTCCATGGGATCCTCCAGGCAAGAGTACTGGATTGGAGTGCCTTGTCCTTCTCCAGGGGATCTTCCCAACTCAGGGACTGAACCCGTGTCTCTTACATCTCCTACACTGGTAGGCAGAGTCTTTACCACTAGTGCCAGCTGGGAAGGGGTAGCTATATTTAGTATCACAATTAAATAATGATGTTTCTTGAATCCTTGTTCTTGTGAAGAGGGCATGCAATACGTAAGGATATTTAGGGATCTGAAAGAATGCTTTCATGTCTCTTTCTATAGCTGAATGACACTTGAGCCCTAAGAGCATCACCTAATAGTATGTGATCTCTGATGAGCATGTTTAGTCATTCTGAGTCTTTTTATTTCTCCTCCTTAACTACAGCAAGTGGAACTAAAAGATTTGTGGGAATCTGTTCAAGTTCTAAAATTCATGCATTTTAAATCAAGGTTTATTAATTAAGACAACTTCATTAATTTAATGATATATATTTACTAAAATAATGAATTTCTCATAGCTCTTATGGGCTTTAATGTATCATTGAAACATGGCATTAAGCAAAACACTTCATGAGCAGTCTAGTCATTGGCTGGGAGGAGATAAGTCTTGGCTGTGGTATAAGGGTAGTGTTGTTTATACATAAGGCATTTACAGTAACTTCTGATTCAAGTTGGTCATTCCAGTAGAGAGTTGCATAACTTGGCATTTATTAATATGTTATCTCACAGATACAGAAAACATATTGGTGTTTGCCAGAGGGAAGTTACAGGCCTGGGGGCCATGGAATGGGTGAAGGAGATCAACAAGTGCAAACTTCTGATTATAAAATAAACAAGTCCTGGGGATGTAAAATATGGGAATAAAGTCAATAATATTGTATTAAAATTGTGTAGTTACAGAAAATAACTAGAATCATTGTAGGAATCATTCCACAGTATATATATGTAAATGTTGAATCACTATGTTGTGTATCTGAAACTGCTATGATATTATAAGTCTATTTTCCTCAGTAAAAATATATGTAATAAAAATAAAATAAATATCTCCGCAATAACTCATTTCAGTTCCCTTTTGTGCCTATCAATATATGAATCCAGTTTTATTTTACAACTTCTTCTAAATAGAGTCCCTTTGTTTTTAAGTAATGAGATGTGAACAGTTGATTTTATTTTAAATTCACTACCTTGCCTTTTTAAATTATTAATTTACTATGTAGCCCTTTCTGATAGTAAGGTGCAATCAAATGGTTCGTTCTTCATGACATAAATACAGGGTGAAATATCAAAGAACTAATAAACTTTGATGAAACTAATATGATTGATATTGTACAATTCCAAATATATTTAATAAAGACACTATTTTTGCTAAAAATTTAAAAAGAATCCAAAGACACACTAAATGGAAATATAATGCAACTTATCTTGAGTCAAATTTAACATAAATTTAGTTCTCACACCAAATTCAAGAGCTTTCCAGGTGGTGCTAGGGGTAAAGAGCCCACTTGCAAATGCAAGAGACACGGGTTCTATACTTGAGTTAGGAAGATCCCCTGGAGGAGGGCGTGGCAACCCACTCCAGTATTCTTGCCTGGAAAATTCCAACGATAGAGGAGCCAGGGCTACAGTCCATGAGGTTGCAAAGAGTCATACACAACTGAAGTGACTTAGCATGCACCAAATTCAGGTATTTAACACAAAAACAAAATCAGCACATGTCTTCAGAGTAAATTTTGCTATACACTTCTAGGCTTGGTTACAGAAGCCCAGAATTAATTTTGTGCCTCTAACTACATCCTAGAACAAGGGAATGCAACAGAATCAAGCTCATGCACCTACTTGGATTGTACTTGGATAGCAATGGCTTTCACAGGAATCAACATTGTCCCTTCAATGGGAGCAGGGAGCCTTAGGGAAGAGTTTTTGAAATACAGCTTTCCATTATATTTCCCCCTATCTTATTAGTTTAAAAGTGCACCACTCCTCTGGGATCCCAAGAAATGATCTTATTTCTTAAATACAATGCTTACCACATTCTGCCACTATTTATTTCTTATGAAAGGGAAAGTGAAAGTCACTCAGTTGTAGCCTGCAAGGCTCCTCTGTCCATGGAATTCTACAGGCAAGAATACTGGAGTGAGTAGCTGTTCCCTTTTCCAGGGGATCTTCCAAACCCAGGGATCAAACCCAAGTCTCCTGCATTGCAGGCAGATTCTTTACTGTCTGAGCTAACAGGGAAACCCTTATTTCCCCTGCTAGAATATAAATGTTTGATGTCAACTATTAATGGCACCCCACTCCAGTACTCTTGCCTGGAAAATCCCATGGACGGAGGAGCCTGCTAGGCTGCAGTCCATGGGGTTGCACAGAGTCGGACACGACTGAAGCGACTTAGCAGCAGCAGCAGCAGCAGCAGCATTGATCTCATTTATTTAGTAATTGGGGGTGAGCAATTAAAATGGCATTCACATTTATATTTTAATACACATGGAAGCAATAGTCAAGGGCATGAAGGAGATGCAAACCTCCAGATCCACTCCCCATTCACCTCCTATTCAGCTCTTATGTCAGCAAATGATTTGGAGTTACATGGTGTTACTGTGTTCTGAGAGGATGAGGAAGGAAAGAAACGCTTTTCACAAATCAGGAATCTAGATAACTTGACAGTGGCCAGAAGAATTGTGACATCTCTAATTTACATGTGTCAATGGGGCAAAAAGCACTGAGATCCCTTTCTATATCAGACAGCATCATACAGTTTTTACAATGAGGGCCTAGAAAATTCAGCACCAATTCTGCTAGCAGGTTGATAAATCCCTTGGACATATAACAACAGAACTTCCATAAAGTTTATTTTATATTATAGAAGACAAGTCTGTATCTTCTAAGAGTACAACGGTTTGCTCTTACGCTGTTGTTCCTAGCCCTTTTTTTTGGCAATTCACTGTATATTTTTTGGCAAGTGACTTTAATATATTTTTATAGCAGTAACTCTTATAAATTACTGAGCTTTTTATTTATCTTCATGTCTGCTTTGCGCCTCTGGATTCTAGACTCTAGGTAATTTAACAGTAAGATATTTGCCTTAATTCATCTTCATATTCCCAATGCTAAGCACCTAATTTTGAATCTCTTCTGGATCTTTGATTTTCACATTGAAATCATGGATTGTCATTTCCATGATAACCCTAAGGGGCCTTCATCTGTTATAAAATTTTGAATGACCCTCAGCTTAAAAAAAAAAGAGAAAGTGCCGCTAAATATTGCTTTATATTAACTAATTTTTCGAAGCACATGTCTATCACGTAATTGATGGCAGATGAAGACAAGTAATATTAACGCCAATTTATTTCTATAAAAAAATATCAAATCAGTGTTAGGATTTTAAAATTTAAAACCCAAGAGATGAAATGGTATACCAAGTGAAGGAACAGACTGCATGTAGTTCATAATTCCCACCCTCAGCACTATTGACATTTTGGACTGGATAATTCTTACTATATTTATATGCAGGGAAATATGAACCCATTCAAGATAAATGGGTGGTGATGGCTGTCCTGGGCATTGTAAGATGTTTAGCAGCATCCGTGGCTTCTACTCACTAGATGCTCTAGCAAGCCCCAGCTCCACTTTAGTGCTATTAGATATTGCACAGGACTCCCAGTTTAATTTAAAATCCAGATAAACAATGAATAGCATTTTAGTTTAAGTGTACCCCAAGTATTGCACAGGACCAGAAGTAAAAACTGTCACTATTTCAGATGACCTGATACTGTATATGGAAAACCCCCAAGGACTCTACCAAAGTACTGTTGGAACTAACAAATAAATTCAGTCAAGTTGCAGGACACAAAATTAATATACAAAACATATGTTGCATTTCTAAGTTAATTTTTGTTGGAGTATAGTTACTTTACAATGCTGTAGGTAAAGCATTAGTTTCTGCTCTATTGCAAATATACCCCCTCTTTTTCAGGATTTCCTTCTCATTGAGGTTGAGCTTCCCAGGTGGCTCAGCAATAAAGAATCCACCTACCATGCGGGAGCCACAGGAGACGTGGGTTCAATCCCTAGGTCGGGAAGATCCCCTGGAGAAGGGCACAACAACCCACTCCAGTATTCTTGCTTGGAAATTCCCAAGAACAGAGGAGCCTGATGGTCTACAGCCCATGGGGTCCCAAGGAGTCGGACAGGACTGAAGTGACTTAGCACAGCATGGCAGTCATTTAGGCTACCTCAGAGCAGTGACATACACTAGTAACAAGTTATCAGAAAGAGAACTCAAGAAAACAAGCAATCGCATTTACAATCATATCAAAAAGAATAAAATATTTAAGAATAAATTTAATCAAAAAGGTGAAAGACCTGTACATGAAAAAAAAAGATATTGATGAGAGAAATGGAAGAAAACACAGATAAATGGAAAGGCATTCTGTATTCATGGATTAGAAGTAAAACTGTTCAAATGCCCATATCTGAATTAAATTGGCTAAAATTCCTTTAACTGCTGTTATCTTAAAATTATAGAAGAGGAAGGAAGCAAAGAGAAGGACTTAGTTGTAGTATCTGCCAGTTTATCCTAGGAATGTAATGCAATGCCAAGATAAGATTATTACCTACTGCGAGAAACCATCTACATATAAGGTATGGATGACTTTAGAGACCCAAATAACCTATTTTTAAGGAAATTCTGAGATATTTGTTTTCATATTATTTATATCCATATTCATAGTAAGTTATTAAACAGGTAACAATTTAGGAATAATTCTGTGGTATTATCAGTCTCTCTTTTTCTCTCATTCTAAAATGTAATCTAAAAGTGTATAGATTTTAAAAAGTATCTCAGGTCTTCATATTCTTCCCCTTTATGCAATTATGTCATGTAATTTTGCATGATTGTGTAATGTTGCTCATTGTAATACTTGCTTATGTGGGTAGCTGCTGCTGCTGCTGCTGCTGCTGTTAAGTCGCTTCAGTCATGTCCAACTCTGTGCGACCCCATAGACGGAAGCTCACCAGGCTCCCTTATCCCTGGGATTCTCCAGGCAAGAACACTGGAGTGGGTTGCCATTGCCTTCTCCAATGCATGAAAGTGAAAAGTGAAAGTGAAGTCGCTTGGTCGTGTCTGACTCTTTACGACCCCATGGACTGGAGCCTACCAGGCTCCTCCGTCCATGGGATTTTCCAGGCAAAAGTACTGGGGTGGGGTGCCATTGCCTTCATTGACATGGTCATATATGCTGAATTTTTATTCTTCTCACTTTCAGAATTAGTTGTAAAACACACACCCAAATGTATTAGAAAAAAGTCAAATCTGTAAACTAAAATTTACTCTAATATAATAGTAACTATTCTATTTCATAAAAGTTTCAGCTATACATGGTTAATCTTTCAATTATCTCCCAGCAAGTAAGAGCCTAAATGCCTTTAACAGAAATAAATAGGATGTTCTTTATAAATTATCTGTTCAAAACATACAATTGGCAACACAAATGTTAGAAAAATAAATATATCTTTTGTTTCATACTGTGAGATTTATCTGACTTATTTCATTCCTGAAAGCATAACTAGACAATCCCATGAATAATCAAGGAAGCAATGAGCAGGGAGACTGGATGATGAGAGTGTATCCACCAGTTGATAATTACTGGTCCAGCCCATAGGATGACTTTTGCATGTTAAATACAACTATTACTATTATCAATACTAAACTGTTATTAAAAATAGAAATTTCTTTTTTTTTTAAATCTTTAATAATTAGGCTTGGTAAAGAATCTACTTACAATGCAGGAGACCTGGGTTCCATCCCTGGGTTGGGAAGATCCCTTGGAGAAGGGAAAGGCTACCCAGTCCAGTATTGGGGCCTGGAGAATTCCTTGGACTATATAGTTCATAGACTTCCCTGGTGGCTCAGACGGTAAAGCGTCTGTCTACAATGCAGGAGACCCGGGTTCGATCCCTGGGTTGGGAAGATTCCTTGGAGAAGGAAATGGCAATCCACTCCAGTACTATTGCCTGGAAAATCCCATGGACAGAGGAGCCTGGTAGGCTACAGTCCATGGGGTCGCAAAGAGTCGGACACGACTGAGCGACTTCACGTTATACAGTTCATGGAGTAATAAAGAGTTTGACATGACTAAGTGACATTCACTTTTACTTCTTTATAAGTAAAGAGAAACTGTTATAATGGCTATAGATTTTTCATATCAGTGCTGTAAGAAATAGTGGATAGTTTTAATGCTAATTTCTATTCTAGATTTACCACAGCAATTTTCAACTCCCCCTCCTTTTTTTTTTTCACTTACACACTTCAATGTATAAGAGACACATTCATTAGTAATAGAAGCTTAGTATGGCTGTGGTTCTCAGATCTGGAGAGTGGATCAGCTAGAGGATTAAAAAACCCCTGGGGAAGATCGTTTACTCTGAAAAAAAAAACAAAACCCTGGAAAGTTTGAAATGCCCACTCATTAAAAATATTGAGTAGCAAGTTAGGAGTGTTTCTCATAAGACAGGCGATTTCCCGTTTAAATGTGAAAATTACTAGCATCAATAGGATTATTCTATAAAGTTCCCTACCTCTATCCACAATTTCTATGCCTCTGTAAATATAATTATTAGCTTCCAATATCTGCTATTTGTGGAGCTTTGTTAATAGCAGAGCATCTCTCATTTTGAATAGCCTACAAAACATTAGTACAAAAAGTTGTGAAGAACTATAGACTGTGGCTTAGCATTCATTCTTTATTCAGAATATGAAATAAGTATTCATTTTAGTCTGAACTATAAGAGCATTCCTTTACATTTTGATATTTTTACAGAGACTGGTAAATTATGTTCTTCATTTAAATGAGTTAATAAGTTTACTCAGGGTAGCCAAAAATATACTCAATCAGACTTTATTATTTCTCTTTTGCTAAGAGGTATTCTGTGCCACTAGTGAACAGACCAAGCCCTTACATTACTTGTCTTCCATAAAACATTATTATCTTTTGGCATCCTCTTGCACTAGGGGAAATAAAAAGTCACATGTGGAGAAGTTCTAAATGCTAGACAGAAATGATCCTTGGAGGGCAATTTTTATCCTCCACGGAAGTATTGCAGACTTCTTCCATTAGCATAGTCCCAGGGAGCAAAAGGTTAGAGAACTGGACTGCCAGCTCTACCTGAACACATAAGTCAACATTTCCTCCAAGCGACGAGGGAGTGTGAGAGTGCACCCACATGTGCATTAAAGTATCTGAGACGAGAAATAACAATTGTGATATTTTACATTGCAATGTACTGTACAGATGGGGACATTTTGTTTGTGGTTGTAGGGAAGAAAGGAAGGCAGTTTCCAGACTCCCCTCCCTCAACACCTACCATTTGGCGTAGGATATGGGAGGCTGAAGAAAACGGAGGGAGTTTTGCCTCGGTTGAAACAGCTGGGAAACAGATGGACGCTAATGTGCCATTTGCCAAAAGCCTCATCCAAGGCTCCCACCCATTTTCCACCAAAGAAGAGTTAGTCAGGTGAAGGGAGAAGGAGCTTAAGGGTCAGCAAATGATGGACTTTGGAAAGTGCAGGCAAGAAAAGTCCAAAACGATGTCTGAAATCCAAGATTATAGAAGTCCAGAAATGCAGTCCCAAGGAGCATGTTTTTAATGGGAAGGAAAAAGTGTGAGCATCATGGGTAAAAACCACAACAGAATCATAGATCCAAGGGTGTAAGTGCCCACAGAATTAGTTGACATTGGTGCTACTCTACTTAAATTGCATTAACAGTCTCTTTTAGGTAATGAAGTCAAGATGCACATACCCACTCTTTGTCATGTAAATTACAATGTAATTATTCCTGGGTGATCATTATAAATGCAACTGCACAATTCACATGGTTTTAGTCATTGGATTTCACTTTGTGAGCTACTTAGGTTTGGAATTCAGGCATTTGGTTAAGTTGCTTTTGGATATAAATGTTGAATTATAGCCAGACTTTTGTTCAAATTCAGTCATTGGATGTATAAACCATCTTCTTGTATATTTCTAGTTTCAGGGGGCATGCATATAGATAGATAAACTGCATGTAACCCTTCTTCCAAGGACTGGCCCAAGTTTTGTATGTTTGTGTGTGTCTGTGGTATTTTTGAAGAACTGTTGAGTACTGAGGAAGTAAAAGAAATTGGTTTCAAAAATAAACACCACTTAATAGGCTTTCCTCAATGTGAGTTTGTTCATTCATGCTTATATAAGGGAATGTGTTAACCATGAATCATTCAAATTGAATTGCTCATGAGAAAAAATGCTCTGGCTTTGCTGTCAGTTTCCAGACTTATATTACTGAGGGGAGTAAAGCATTGTCCCCTCATAAAGAATAATTAGCCACAGATTTCAAACTGAATGTGGCTCCAAATTGGCGAAAATACTTTTGATTCATGTGAGAACATGCATCCTTGTGAGAGGGACCTATCTGAATATTCTGGGCTGTGATTGAGTTTGCCTCTGCCAGAACAGCCCATGGAAAAGTTAAGGGGAAAAAAAGAAAGCAATCATCGGAAAGTTTTGTTCACACATTACCAGAATAGCAAAATGCACGGAAGGTGTGGAAGTTTGCAAATCTGTAGCTAAAAGAGTGGATAATGGACAGCAGGTTCCACTTAGAGCCAGGTAAATTGGCATTGTGTAAACACCGCCGACCTGAGAGCTCACACATCACGTAATAACTAACTGATCCGGTCCCAGTGGTTTATAGTAAAATACAGTCAGCCTGTGTCTGACATATCGCAAACCACTTTTCACACCCAATGAAGCCTGCCTGCCCTCCTAAGGTAAGGAGCCAGTCAATACAGGGTTATATGACAAGCCCAGAAATGCGATCTATAAGTCTGAAAAATTTCAGACAGTGCCACCGTACCATTCAGTGAAACACTCCCATGATCCCGCAGAGAAAAAGTAACGGCCCTGCATGCCAAAGTTTTGATGTGAACCTGTTGCCACTGCTGCTTACTTTGTGTGTGTGTGTGTGTGTGTGTGTGTGTGTGTGTGTGTGTGTGTGTGTGTTAGTCGCTCAGTTATATCAGACTCTTTGCGACCCCATGGACTGTAGCTTGCCAGGCTCCTCTATCCATGGAATTTTCCAGGCAAGAATATTGGAGTGGGTTGCCATTTCTTTCTCCAGGGGATCTTTCCAACCCAAGGCTTCTACTTAGACCTAGAAAACTTTGCATTTGGCCAGCTTTGATTCTGGTAAGAATCAAATTGAAACTGTTTAGCTTAGGGCACCTTGTCTAGTGGATTTCCATTATGCAGGCCCCTCTTTACTTCAGTTAGACTTCCTTCAGTCAGACAGGAAAAGAGCACTAAAAAACCCCAACATCTTTGCACATGGCATATTTAAATATCATTAGATGAAGAAGCAAATATTGCTTCAAAAGACCCTTCATAAAGCTGTTCAGTTCAGTCACTCAGTCCTGTCTGACTCTGCGACCCCATGGACTGCAGCATGCGAGGCCTCCCTGTCCATCACCAACTTTCGAAGTTTACTCAAATTATGTCCATTGAGTTGGTGATGCCATCCAACCATCTCATCCTCTGTTGTCTCCTTCTCTTGCCTTCAGTCTTTCCCAGCATCAGGGTTTTTCCAGTGAGTCAGTTCTTCGCATTAGGTGGCCAAAGTATTGGAGTTTCAGCTTCAGCATCAGTCCTTCCAATGAATATTCAGGACTGATATCCTTTAGGAAATGGTGAAGCTTTACCTTACTACATTGTCAGTTTTAAAAAATGTCCCTTTTTAGGTAATCTGATGGTAATATGATTGAGCCATTTTTTTTTCTATATTATTTATCTCATTTGGCTTCATAGAAGAGTTCATTGTATCCCTATGTGATTAAGGCATTACTATTTATATGTAGATGCTCAAAAATAACTAGAAAACTGAATTTTTCAGAGTATACAGACATGCTACTTTATCTTGATTATGTTTATATTTCACTGAGGATAAGTTTGACATGAATTATTAGAGCTGGTATGATTAAATATTACTTGGTTATGTAGAATTTTTTTTTCACTATAGATATGCATGAATATTAAGAATGTCTTCTAACCTACGTCTCAGGGATACTATACGGACAAGTAAGATTTGATTTTGTTGTTTAGTCACTTGGTCATGTTCAGCTTGTAGCCTGCCAGGCTTTTCTGACTGTGGGGTTTCCCAGGCAAGAATACTGGAGTGGGTTGCTCCTTCTCCAAGGGACCTTTCTGACCCAGGGATCAAACCCCCATCTTCTGCATTGCAGGAAGATTCTTTACTGCTGAGCCACAGGGAAGTCTGATAAAGCAAATAGTCTACATTAATTATGTCTTGAACTCTTAGGGAAAAAAATGCCATGATATACTGTAAGTTATTATCTTTATAGGACATTATAAGATGTTGTGTTTGGCTAGCTATGTTAGATGTTATGCATCCTATGTTTTTCTCATATATAGTGAAAAATCATTTAAAATTCTGTTCATATTTTGAGTTAAATGAGCAAAATTTTATTTATAGATTCCACGTTGCCCTAAGATTTATGCAAGAATAGAGCATCGTTATTGCCTTTAAGAAGATTGCACTTCAATAAAAATTTAAAAGGCAATAAATTCACACAGACACACTCATACACACACACATAAGTATACACATTTATGTATACTTAGTCCGAGCTTGAACTGACTTTTGTGGTCTAGTCGCTAAATTTGAATTTCTGAAATAATCACATACTGAGTCACCACTATTTTTAGGATCCCTCTTTTCAATTAAATTTAGAACTCAAGAATTTATGTTGAAAAACATATTAGAAGAAATCTTGTATCTGAATAGTTTTAGATAAAAACTTGTTTAATAGAGAGGCTTTGTTTTTTCTTGTTATTAATATTATAATAGCATATTAAGTTGAAAGTGTTAGTCACTTAGTCATGTCTGATTCTTTGTAACTCCATTGACTGGGACCTGCCAGGCTCCTCTGTCCTTACTCTGGCAAGTATTGGAATGGGTTGCCATTCCCTTCTCCAGTGGATCTTTGCAACCTAGGGACTGAACCAGTGTTTTCTGCACTGAAGGCAGATTCTTTACCATCTGTGCCACCAGGGAACCATATTAAGAACAGTTGAGTTTTTTTTGTTTATATTGATATTCCAAAAGAAGAAAACTAGACACAGCCCCAATTAGGCTGTGAGTCACCTCAGGGCACATTGGAAAAAAATGCAATTTATCTCACCCTGTCAAGATAAATCATACTGTCTTTGGTTTCTCTCTATTTTTACTGTGTTTAATAGAGTACCTGGAAAAGTAGTTATTCAGTAAATGTTTCTGTTATAAATGAAATGATTGAATGTGTTTGAGTGAATGAACTAAATCTTATTCTTTTACTTCCCCCGCCGCCAGACTCCCAGGAAGGAAATTACAAGTCAGAAGTCAACAGCAAACCCAGAAAGGAAAGGACAGCTTTTACCAAAGAGCAAATCAGAGAACTTGAAGCAGAATTTGCCCATCATAATTATCTGACCAGACTGAGGCGATATGAGATAGCAGTGAATCTGGATCTCACTGAAAGACAGGTAATGTTGGACTTTGTCATTATATATTTTTAATTGCTTTGGGTCAACAATATTCTCTCACCATTTAAAAAATATCTAGATCAGTTCAGTTCAGTCGCTCAGTAGTGTAAGACACTTTGTGAACCCATGGACTGCAGTATGAGAGGCCTCCCTATCCATCACCAATTCCTGGAGTTTACTCAAACTCATATCCACCCAGTCGGTGATGCCATTCAACCATCTCATCCTCTGTTGTCCCTTTTTCCTCCTGCCTTCAGTCCTTCCCAACTTCCGGGTCTTTTCAAATGAGTCAGTTCTTCCATCAGGTGGCCAAAGTGTTGGAATTTCAGCTTCAGCCTCAGTCCTTCCAATGAATATTCAGGACTGATTTCTTTTAGGATTGACTAGTTTGATCTCCTTGAAGTCCAAAGGACTCTCAAGAGTCTTCTTCAACTGCTGTTGCTGCTGCTGCTAAGTTTCCTCAGTCGTGTCTGACTCTGTGCGACCCCATAGATGGCAGCCCACCAGGCTCCCCCGTCCCTGGGATTCTCCAGGCAAGAACACTGGAGTGGGTTGCCATTTCCTTCTCCAGTGCATGAAAGTGAAAGTGAAGTTGCTCAGTCATGTCCGATTCTTAGCGACCCCATGGACTGCAGCCTACCAGGCTCCTCCATCCATGGGATTTTCCTGGCAAGAGTACTGGAGTGGGGTGTCATTGCCTTCTCTGGTCTCCAACACCACAGTTCAAAAGCATCAGTTCTTCATTGCTCAGCTTTCTTTATGATCCAGCTCTAACATCCGTACAGGAGTACTGGAAAAACCATAGCTTTGACTATGCAGACTTTTGTTGGCAAAGTAATGTCTCTACTTTTTTAATATGCTGTCTAGGTTGGTCATAGCTTTTCTTCCAGGGAACCAGTGTCTTTTAATTCCATGGTTGCAGTCACCACCTGCAGTGATTTTGGAGCCCAAGAAGATAAAGTGTCTCACTGTTTCCATTGTTTGCCCATCCATTTGCCATGAAATGATGGGACTGGATACCATGATCTTTGATTTTTGAATGCTGAGTTTTAAGTCAGCTTTTTCATTCTCCTCTTTCACTTTCATCAAGAGGTTCTTTAGTTCCTTTTCACTTTCTGCCATAAGGGTGGTGTCATCTGCATATCTGGGGTTTTGATATTTCTCCTGGCCATCTTGATTCCAGCATGTGCTTCGTACAGCCCAGAATTTCCTATGATGTACTCTGCATAGAAGTTAGATAAGCAAGTTGATAATATACAGTCTTGACATACTCCTTTCCCAATTTGGAACCAGTCTGTTGTTCCATGCCCGGTTCTTACTGTTGCTTTTTGACCTGCATACAGATTTCTCAGGAAGCAGGGTCTGGTAGTCCCATCTCTTGAAAAATTTTCCAGTTTTTTTTGTGATCCACACAGACAAAGGCTTTGGTCAGGGTGGTATTTTTCAGGTATTTAAATATATATATATATATGTATAAATATTATATATATATATATATATTCAGGTACTTTTAGTCAATAAAGTAGAAGTGGATGTTTTTCTGGAATTTGATCTAATGAGTGTTGGCAATTTGATCTCTGGTTCCTCTGCCTTTTTTAAATCTATCTTGAACATCTGGAAGTTCTTGGTTCACATACTGTTGAAGCCTAGCTTGGAGAATTTTGAGCATTAGTTTTCTAGGGTGTGAGATGAGTGCAATTGTGCAGTAGTTTGAGCATTCTTTGGCATTGCCTTTCTTTGGGATTTGAAAGAAAACTGACCTTTCCCAGTCCTGTGGTCACTGCTGAGTTACCAATCTTGCTGGCATATTGAGGATAGCACTTTAGGAGCATCATCTTTTAGGATTTGAAATAGCTCAGCTGAAATTCCATCACCTCACCTAGCTTTGTTCATAGTGGTTCTTCCTAAGGCCCACTTCACTTCCATTCTAGGATGTCTGGCTCTAGGTGATTGATCACACCATGGCATGGTTATTATGATCTGTAATTCTAGATATCTAGATCTGCGATTCTCAAATATCACTGGGTAGACCAATTTTCTCTTTCATGATTAAGCTTTTGCTCAGCATAATCATATAACTAAGGAAGAATAAAATAAAGTGAAGTGAAGTTGCTCAGTTGTGCCTGACTTTTTGTGATCCCATGTCCATGGGATTCTCCAGGCAAGACTATTGGAGTGGGTTGCCATTTCCTTCTCCAGCAGATCTTCCCAGCACAGGGATCATACCCAGGTCTCCCGTACTGCGGGCAGACTTTTTACTGTCTGAGCCACCAAGGGCTCCCTGAAGAATAAAATAGTCTTTTTTTTTTTTTTTTTTACTTTACAATATTGTATTGGTTTTGCCATACGTTGACATGAATCCGCCATTGGGGTACATATGTTCCCCATCCTGAACCCCCTCCCACCTCCCTCCCCATCCCATCCCTCTGGGTTTATTCAGTTTATGGAATCATCATTGTTCTGTGATTGTATCTATCTTATGTTTCTTGTTTTTAAAGTATTATTTCTTTTACATAATGATGGCATACGGAGAGAACTTTTGTTTATTTTTTATATTCATTTATTTTTAGTTGATTGATGATTGCTTTACAATATTGGTTTGATTTCTGTCATACATCAACATATATTAGCCATAGGTGTACATATGTCCCCTCCCTTTTTAACCTCCCTTCCACCTCCTACCCCATCCCACTCTCTAGGTTGTTACAGAGCCCCAGTTTGTGTTCCCTGAGTCCTACGCAAATTCCCATTGGCTATTTATTTACATATGTCAGTGTATATACTTCCATGTTACTCTCTCCATTCATCTTGTTTGTTAATTTTTAAAATCTCCTTATTTTACAAAATAGAAATTTGGGAACCTCATGTTAGTTTCCTTTATTGCTCAGGGTAAGGTTTATGTCACAGTAATAGATTAACCCTCAAATCTGAATGACATAACAATTAAGTTTATTGTTTATTCACTCTCCATACTAACTTTGCAAGTCCAGCATTCCAAATAATCACTCAGGACCCCAGTCTGACCTTCTGGCATCCTGACATGTGGTGTCCTTGGTAACCACAAGAGGTAAGAAAGAGCTGGAGGTTCATGCATTGATGTCTAAATGTTTTCACCTGGAAATGACCCATGTCACTTCCATTTACACTCTAATGTCTGGAAATAGTCAATGGTACCACTAAAATTTAAGGGAGCTGAGACATGGTAGGCACAAGGTCACATAGATCATTGGTAAATATCTACCCCACTGCTCAAAATATTTTTGAAATTGTATTTGTCTCATAAATTAAAAATTCTGGTACCCACTCATTTAGAGAAACTTTGAAATGATTAGCAATCTGTGTTAATAAGATCAGTTAATAAGACATAAATAATATTTTAATTAATTACGTTTTAGATCCTTTCTTGGATTTTATCTGAATGGCAAATGATTTGCTCGAATAGCTTCCCTGAGCACTCTTTTATATGAGTTCTGATTTTCCCTAGAAGAATCTAGCCTACTGATGGTTAATAGTTGCTAATCTTTAGAAAAACATTCCTGAAAGGCAAACGCAAACATCTTTATGGACAGTGCAGTTATGATTGGCACTCTTAGGAGCAGAGTCTCATTTCCTCTTTCACTGTGTGCACCTCCTCCAGGGATCCCATTGGAACCAAAGAAATATCAACAGGGTGTGGACAAATGAATACTATCTTAGGAGAGCAAGTTATTTTATCCAACTTCTTAAATCATTTGCTTTCCTTCTGTTAATTTCTATATTTCAGCTTTTAGTAGGATCATTCTGGGTAGTGAAAACATACAGAGGAACACTTTTATGTGGTTCTATTTATTGGCAGTTTATATTTTATTAAATATTATGACTAGTACCTAAGTTATGGAGCACAACATTTTCCTTCCCTTGAACTTCACATACAAAGTTCTCTCCATAAGTGTACAACATTTGGCCCGATGGAAAGCAGGATCCAAAATCTACATCATCAGACATCTGCTTTTTTGCTCTTTTTTTTTTTTTTTTCAAACTGGGAACAGGAAAAATATGATGGAGGGATGGAATTACACATTAATGTTTTTGTAAAGAGAATGTGAATTCTAGGAAATGTAACTGTATTTAAAGTGATAAATAAAGGAAATAAGAAACTAGAGTTAGCTTGTAATCTACAGAAATGTGGGATGTATAACTATGCTCTTAATTAAGAGAAAAGTCAAAATCTGTGCTTTCTTTGCTGGAGATGTCCTATGGTTCCCTGTCATTATCTGATCATAGAGTAGAGGTTTCACTTTCGGCCAAGAATAATTTCTTTTTAGGAGGAATTCTATAAATTTTTTTGGAAATTTTGAAGGCATTTTGAGTATTTCTTCTTTCTTCCTGACTTGCCATTCTTGGAAAAGAATTATAAGCAATTATGTGAAAAATTATATCATATGTATATGTACACACACACTATATACACAGGACTTCCATGGTGACTCAGATGGTAAAGAATCTGCCTGCAATGCAGGAAACCCAGGTTGGATCCCTGGGTGGGGAATATCCCTTGGATATAGGAATGGCTGCCCATTCCAGGATTCTTGCCTGGAGAATTCTATGAACAGAGGAGCCTGGTGGGCTACAGTCCATGGGGTTTCAAAGAGTCTAACACGACTGAGTGATTAAAACTTTCACTTCACTTTTCATATTATACACACGCACACATGCCCAATTTTAATCTTTGGTGTTTTTTTTTTTTTGAGTCTCTTTAAAATAATGTATCACTTAGACTTTGCTGTGTAACAAACCTCTTAAAAGTCTTAATGGCTTTAAATAATAACCAGCACTTAATTTCCTGAGTTTTGAGGATCAAAAATTTTTATCTGAGCTCAATTGGACAGTTCTACTCTGGCCTTACCTAGAGCCCTTGTGCAATTCTATTCAGCTGGTGGGTGACTAAGAACTGGTTGTTCTAGGCAGCCTCACCTGGGACAGCTTGCCTCTGTCTGTTGCATGTGTGATTTCATCTTCTAATAGGCTCCTTGGCATTCTTCAAATAGTGGTAGAAGTATTCAGTGTGCGTGGGTGTTCAAAGCCTCTACTCTGATCATGTTTCCTAAAGTCCCATTGTCTAAAGCGAATCATATGACCAAGCTCGGTAAGAGAGCACCACCTACGGGAGTGGATACATGGAAGGAAGGCAAAAATTTTTGGAGGTCATTAGGGAAACAATCCAACTATAGCCTCATAAAGGGAAAAATTACAACAACAAAAGTAAATCCTGAGATAATTAGGTTTTCAAATAATTGCAAATTTGGTATTGTTCAGAAATTTTTTATCCTATAAATCTCTATTAGTTTGTCAAGTTAATAAAAGATATAATGGATATATGTGGAATCTAAATTCCAAATCAAAATTATGTCTTTAGTTTTTGTTACTAAGAAAAATTCAATTGTTATGAGAAAAAATCGGAACAAAAACCCTGTATTTGCCAGATGGAATTGTGTATTCTTAGGCAAGTAGCAATCTCCCCAAGGCATAAAATGGAAATTAAAACTACCTTCTCTTTCTTTTTACTCAGGTTTATATGTCACAATGTATGCGAAAGAACTTTTAGCATAAACTATAAAACAGATCTATTACTCAGAGGGGGAAAGCTTCTTTGCTATGAAAGGCATAGTGAGTTAATCCTTTTGTAATAAAAATACCTCTCATCCCAGGGAGATATTTTCAGTTAATTTCCTCATGGTTGGACTTTTAAAATTATAAACATAGAGTTATCAATCGAAGCCTTTTCATTCATCTTCTTTTAATTGAGATACAGCTATTCCATTTCTTTGATTTTGCATTAATGCCATTCATACTTATCTATGAAATCTATGTCTTGATTTACAATATTAAATAGCATCCCTTTTATAGGGTTTCTACCTGTAAAATATTCTAATTCTAGATTTGCAATTTTTCAATTCCATTTTACTGGAAGATCTATTTTTTCCATACTTTAAAATAACATGGGATTTATTAAAGTAACTTAAATGTGTACACCAAAGAATATTATATCTCCCATATTGTTGAACTCCCATATTGAACTCCCATAGTGTTCAATGTTTTCCTAAACTTTAATAGGATGTTTAATCTCCTAAAATATTTTTCCCTATTTTTTAAAAGCCTTTCAAGATTCAAATATAGAGAAAGAACAGATATGTTCTATATAATGTAAAGGGAAAAAGCAACAAATATTGAATCATTTCCACTAGTAGCAAAATTATTTCACAGAAATAACTTTCTCCTAAATGAAACCTAATTTATAAACAGAAGCAGTTTTAAATGCACTTTTATTTAGAAAACTTACATAGTTGCATATAAAATATGTATATGTATAACTGATATGTTATTTGTAGATACTGCTCCTTTGTTTATATCACCCAATCAATATCAATTAAGTTATTCAGTGGTGTCTGACTCTTTGCGACCCCATGGACTACAGCATGCCAGGCTTCCCTGTCCATCACCAACTCCCGGAGCTTGCTCAAACTCATGTCCCAATCAATATACCTGCCACATATTCTACAATGGGCTATACATGTGATTGTAAATATTTGAAATAATGATTAGATTTCCTTTTAGAAGAAAAATAATATATGCTAAACCCTTAACTATTACTCAGGACTCAAATTTTCAAATCTGGAGGAACAGCTCTGAAATCTCCAAAGAAATTGGACTTTTATGTTTGTTTGTCTCCCACATGGCAAAGCTGATATAGGTAGAGGACATCTATTATCCCCTTTGAATTCCATCTGGCCAAAGAGGAAGAAGAAGGGTAAAGAGAAAAGAGGTTTATCCTGCACAGGAATTCCATATTAGCACTTAGGTATTAAAGAAAATTGTTTTATGTTCAATAAAAGTTGAGACACTGGGACGAAGTTAAGCTTTAAATATTTTAATTATGCGCTTAGTCATTCAGTCCTGTCTGACTCTTTTCGACCCCATGGATTGTAGCCTGCCAGACTCCACTGTCTATGGGGATTCTCCAGGCAACAATACTGGAGTGGGTTTCCATGCCCTCCTCCAGGGGATCTTCCCAACCCAGGGATTGAACCCAGGTCTCCTGCATTGCAGGTGGATTCTTTTAATGTCTGAGCCACCAGGAAAGCCCAAAGCTGTTTTGTGTAACAGTTACCACTGTAGTAACCATCCAGCTTCTAATTTACACCTTCACATGTACAACATATTCTTCTATACTGTTCTCCATCAACAGCTAATAATTCTTAATTGGCAGAGTCACTTGGAATACTTTGAAGAGCCAGTCAGTCTAAAGACCCTCCTGTCCCAAGGTATTTTTAAGTTTGACAAGCTTATTCTGGCTTTTTCATCCATCCAGACGCACTTGGAAAAAACTCATGCCAAAGTTTTAATATCTCACAGTGGGATGAAGAGGGAAGGCAGTTGCATAAAACTATAGGAGTGTCAAAAATGGACACATTTATAGAGTCAAGACTGCCAGATATAGAAAGAATGAGAGCTCCTTCCATGTCACAAAATCGTTTTACAAAGCTAATCAAAGGTGCGATGTTGCAGATTTGTAAGCTAACTGACCAGAATAAACAGACTGAATTAATGATTCCGCTGCCAAGATAAATGGAAAAATCCCACCTAGCTCGATCACATTCCGTTAGTGGAAATGAGAGGGATTATGTTTTGTTTGTTACTCATAAATCATTAAATGGCTCATTGCCAAGTGTTTTCCAAATAGACATCAATTTTTTGGATAACTATGAAGGAGAATTTTTCCTGGGCCAAGTAAATAGTGGTTTTGTCTTTTACTGAGCATTTTACACAACCCTTCTCCTTTATAGGTTAATTTCTATACATTTATATGAGTGCTTTTGGTTATTTAGCTAATAAGTTATATCTGCAAGATCAGACATATTGTCTATTCAAGGTAACCTTGTGTAGTCCATGATTTTAGATATTCCCTCATATCTTTAGAGTAGTTTTTAACAGTCATCTAGAGTAACAGTTAGATGTTTCTTTTGCGTGCACCATGGTATGACTGCTATTTTGAGAGATTAAATATGATTGGGCTCTGACCAGAAAAGTGGGGGTAGAGAATAGGGTGAATGAGTTGATGGTGGAATATAAAATAAGCTTTAATTTTGGGAATTTCCTCAATAAGGAAACAATTAATTTATATTTAATCAGCAAATCAACAGTAACATTTTGAAACATATCATGTGTTGCAACACAGATCATCATTTAAAGTGTAATGTTAAAGAAAAACATCTTCTGCTGTGAAAGATTACTCCTTTTTCACATTATCCTTGCAGTCATATACATATATTTTTCATATAATGTAAGGTAAAGTCTTACTAAGAAGTTCCTGAAAATTTTGAGGAGCTGATTCAACTTTTGTGTTGGTATGTTCAACTTTAAAGAGATGTTCTATTATCTAAATATGTATATACAGCATGGCATATGTTCGATGACATCTATAAAAGAATAAACACAAGTCTAATAAAGGACAATTTCTAGAGAATTTGGCTATAGGAGACTTTCTACAAGTCAATCTCTCTATTTCTATGACTCATCATGAAAACCTCAGAAACATAGTCAATTTAGGATTGATTTTAACTTCATTTCTCTTTAGCACTTATAATTTTTATGCAAGACAGATTTTTTTCAATTAAAAAAATTTTCCAGTTATTGAAATTATTGAATACTTTTGTGTCAATATATATTCTTATGACAATAGCAATTGCCATTACAAGTTCTTATAATAATTTTGGAGACAGCCCCTAAATCTAATAAAAGTTCAGTGAGGGCTTACATATATTCTGATATTAAACTTGCTCGTCAAGAAATAATCAGAATATTTAATTAGATTGAATCTTAAGAATTGCTAGTGTTGTACTGTTCTTATAAGAATGATGAGTTTATGTGTTTCAATCAAATATTTATATTTGACAAATGTCACAAAATTAGACAGTGGCTAGGGAAGAGGTCATTTCTTAAAATAGTATGCACTGGTTGTGATGTGTTGCTATTGTTAAACCTTAAGCCAGAGATTAGACAAGATGTTGAGAACAAAGGCTGTCATTCTAGTTGATCTTAGTAGTTTAAACAAGCTAAGTACCAGCAGGGATCAGAATACATAAATTCCATGTATTCAAGACTGCTGTTTAGGAAATTTTTAACACAGTAATGGAGAAAAGTGCCTAATTTAGTTTTGATATTTCCACTCAGATTTGCTGAAGTCTTTTGTTCATGATCTACTGAGGTGACAGGATTTCACTTAAAATAAGTAAAACTCATATCCATTTTTTAATCTTGTGTAGAAATAGGATTAGGAGTAGTAAAATTTCACTGTAAATTTTTACTCATAAATAGGTCATTTGAGTTGAATTCCATCATGTTTGACAGAAAGAGGTATAATTGTTAGAATTTGGTACTGCTACGACATTTCTAAAGGGTCAAAATAAAAGTTAAGTAATCAGCCCTCTAAGAATTTTGCTCATTGTGTGAATTATTACTTTGGCTGCGTTTTGGGAAAGGAGAATGTAATACGTACGATTGGCTTGTAATAGTACTCATTGCATTACTGTTTATTATGGAGAATTTCATTTGTTTCCTAAAAAAAAGTTTATTTCTTGTTCAACATGTTATTTGCCCATGACTACAAATGGCTAATGTGTATTCAGTTGGTCCAAAAACATGTGAAATAGTAAATGTTTTATGACTACATTAGTGAGCCTAGTTCTCAGGCTTTCTAAGGACAAAAAGAGACTTTGAAACCGAAAATTATAGAGGCCAGGAAGTGATTTCCTGGTCATAAACATTGTTTTAAAATAGAGGAGAAAGGTGAGAGGCAGTCCTCTATGCAGGAATTCAGTCTTTAGTCATGGAACATGTCCTAACCCCCTTCACCCTCCAATCCCACCCCCCAAAACACACACACATGCACGCACACTACCTCCCAACCCCATGTTGCACTGTTGTAGAAACAGCAGAGTCAACTGGCAGCTTCCATGAACTTTTTGGAAACAGCCAAGGGATTCCTTCTCTTAATCAGATATAAATCTATTCAGGCAGGAGGAATAAGGAAGCTTTCTTTTCCCCCATTTTTCATCCCTACCTTAGAGAGCAATCTGAGCTCTAATTTTTCAGTTCATCTACTGACTTTGCCACTGAATTACTTGGATATATCTTACTAGAGTCTGTTTACAGTAGGTTTACTAAATCAGCTGCCATGATCAATTTAATCACACAGGTGTGATTAAATTTCCAAATTATATTTATACAATTACTCCTTTGCATGCTTTCACATGTTAAAGATGTGAATAAATATTTGTTAGACAGTGTCTACAGTATTTCAAGTGTTCATATACAAATAGAAACAGTTGGAATATTAAATCTACAAATTCCAGATGTTTAGAGACATCTAGATATGTCACTGAAATATTTATTTTCATCCAGATGTTATGTGTTATGATTGTTTCTTCAAAAGACAGACATTTATGGTATTCTATAAATATAGGTTATAGCATCATGTAGATTCTACTTTCTATCAACATTTCGCCTCAGGCCATTTTAGGAAATTGTATGACAATCCAGATACATATTTCATTTGTATTCTCCTGATGTATTGTGAACCCTTAAATGAACTTATACATAGAAGGCCATATGTGAATGACTGAATAAATTAAACAGATAAAATGAATGTTTAACAAATACCAAGAATGATTCTCACTTACAATATTTTTATTAAAAAGAAATATTAGATTTCTAGATTCTGAAATACATCATTTAAGCAAATTAGTGACAATAAGATTCTTTGAACTGTTTTCTTTACTAATATGTGAATAAATGTTTTTATATTTATTTATATATTAGTTTGATCATACAGGCAACGTGAATACAAAATACTTTGTTAAGTAAGGGATCAAAAGTGAGATTTCATAATAATCAGATATTCTGAACAGTAAGGTTTATAACTGAGCACCTTAAATGTTTACAGCTAATATTATAGGCTATTATTTCATTTGTTATTTTTTATTATGAAGATTTTGTTCAAAAATATTATCTTCATGTAGTCATCGATAGTCTACAAGTCTAGGTGATATTGCTTTGATTTCATGAAAAATAGTATTTTTTCATTACTCAGATTCTTATGGGAGAAATTTTTATCTGAGTTGTTCATCATACTATGAAACAAAATATACTTTTATGGAATCTTGCCTTAGAGCCAAACTTTAAAAAAGGAAATAATAAAAAGTTAGTTAATCAGCATTTCCAGAGAAATTGCAGATATGAGATAAATTGACTTTCAGTTCAGTTCAGTTCAGTTCAGTCACTCAGTCGTGTCCGACTCTTCGCGACCCCATGAGTTGCAGCACACCAGGCCTTGCTGTCCATCACCAACTCCCAGAGTTCACTCAGACTCACGTCCATAAAGTCGGTGATGCCATCCAGCCATCTCATCCTCTGTCGTTCCCCTTCTCCTCCTGCCCTCAATCCCTCCCAGCATCAGTCTTTTCCAATGAGTCAACTCTTCACATGAGGTGGCCAAAATACTGGAATCCCTCCAAAGAAATCTCAGGGCTGATCTCCTTCTGAATGGACTGATTGGATCTCCTTGCAGTCCAAGGGACTCTCAAGAGTCTTCTCTAACACCACAGTTCAAAAGCATCATTCTTTGGTGCTCAGTTTTCTTCACAGTCCAACTCTCACATCCGTACATGACTACTGGAAAAACCATAGCCTTGAGTAGACAGACCTTTGTTGGCAAAGTAATGTCTCTGCTTTTCAATATGCTATCTAGGTTGGCCATAATAACTCTTCTTCCAAGGAATAAGCATCTTTTAATTTCATGGCTGCAGTCACCATCTGCAGTGATTTTGGAGCCCAGAAAAATAAAGTCTGACACTGTTTTCCACTGTCTCCCCATCTATTTCCCATAAAGTGATGGGACCAGATGTTTTAAGCCCAAATAAAGCAATAAAAGTTTGCAAAATTTATATATCATACTCCAAGATGGGCAGATTTGTTTTAGTTGTAAGTAAAATATTTGATGATACAGTGTCTCAGCTCCTAAGGTACTACTCTAGGTTATTAGGATGAAAAAAGCAGAGGCACACAGGATGCCAGTAGCAATAACATCTTGGGATTCCCAGAGGAAGGAGATCATTTTCTATAATAATTGTGTGGCAACAAAGCAGTGTGCGACATTGAATGTAGGGGTAGGGTTCATGCCATCTTATGGACCATTCAGGGAATCTCTTATTAGGGAATTAGCAATGACACCAACTACAACTGCAAGCAATTTAAGGATATTCTGTAAAAGATGAAGCTAATCTTTATGCAACTCAGTATATGCCAAAGGCCTCACATACAGCCCGTAAACTGCCCTTGAGGGCCAGAATTATTTCTTATTTATTTGTAAACATTCCTTGGTCTAACCCCTCTTACCTATTACTAAACATGCAGTAATACTGAGTGTATGAATGAGTGAATAAATAGAGATTCCAAGTCACCAAGAAAGCATGAGATTAGTTTAACTGTACTTAGTTTATAAATACAGATTTTTATATGAAACAAACTTGTAAAGTTTAATCAAAATAATTTTCTTATTTTAAAAATTGTCAAGCATTTGAATGATTATTCTTTAGCTGTCTTACAAAAGTATTTTTTCAATCTAGCCAACAAAGCTGGATTATTAAGTGATAGTAAATTAAACTATAAAGCTTCTTTATTTATAGAACCATGGTGTTATTATTCTAATGGCAATATAGACATAATTTGAAATTACTTTTTTATGGACTTGTTTTTAATACTGTGATGGTTGTGGAAAAATATATGCTTTCCCCCAGATCTTCCTCTCCTTATTTTAGTTTGTCCCAATATTTCATAGTATGTTTGAAAATACATCTGGACACACTGATATTGAATTTCTGTACTTTTTCTTCACAATTTATAAAGTGAACTCATCACTGCATGTATTGCTGTTTTGTTCCATTACTAAATTCTTGGAGTTCCCATATGAAATATGTAGCCTGATCCCTTGAGAAAATAAGTAAAGGTGTTAGAATTATTAGATTTATTATATA
The DNA here is from genome assembly GCA_935064755.1 of Tragelaphus eurycerus. Taxonomy (NCBI): domain Eukaryota; kingdom Metazoa; phylum Chordata; class Mammalia; order Artiodactyla; family Bovidae; genus Tragelaphus; species Tragelaphus eurycerus. The sequence continues at coordinate 23,080,986 of CAKXYN010000025.1, read as the reverse complement.
ATCAGCAAATGCTTTCACCTACATGCACACATCTATAAACCACATATATGTATGATGTGTGTGTGTGCTCAGGTAGGCTTGTTCAACTCTTTTGTGACCCCATGGATTGTAGCCCACCAGGCTCCTGTATACATGGGACTCTCCAGGCAGAAATACTGGAGTGGATAGCCATTTCCTCCTCCAGGGGATCTTCCCAATCCAGAGACTGAACCCATGACTCTTGCTTCTCTCACACTGGCAGAATTATTTACCACTGAGCCACTTGGGAAACCCTTTAATGAAGTCTTTCATTAGTCTGTTTGAGAAAATGAAATGGCAAAATTTCACATGGTAGACACAGGAAACAACACAAAATAGCCTATACTGTTTCAAAAATCCATACCACCTTCTTACATTTTTCTCATGTCGAATTGCACATAACAGGTTTTATACTAGTATTACAGAATTACTGCACCCCTTCTCCTAAAAAAGGAAATAAGTGTAGATTTAACAAAATCTATTCTTCCCATTTTCTGCCAAGATTATTTTGGCTGGATGTTTCACTCTTCAGTGACAATGATGATGATGTGTTTCTTCCATCTGGATTTGTCCATGGAGAAAATGTCTCTATGGAGAATCTTGAAAGGCTCATTATTCCAACAGTACAAATATGAAAATTGAGGCAGAGAGAAGTATAATTTTCTCAAATTCACGCAGAAGTGAAGCCAGAAGTAGAGCCCAGTTCATGTGGAAAAGATCTAATGAAACATGCAATGTCAAGCTTACAGTGGTAATTAAATTGAGTAGTGTAATTACCTAAATTACAGTACAGGAAGATAGTGTCATATTTACAAACCTAATTATATTGAGTAGGAGAATTACCTGAATGATACTAATCACACGGATGGCATTCACATACTTTATATGCTTTACTTTTCTAACCTGAAGGCTTAAGATATATGAGCTTGAAATATAACAGGAACAAAACAAAATAAAATCAATGTGAAGCCAAACCAACCCCAGGTTTAAATTCTGGCACCACATTTACCTATTTTTGTGTTCTTAGGCAAGTCATTTAACCTTTAAGTCTCAACTTCCTCATCTATAAAAATTCGTGTTTGGAAAATGCTTATGTAGCACCTTTCGGTATCGTTACTTAGCCCTGAGATACGTGATTAAAAATCACAACTTATCATTTGGTTATTAAGTAACAATAATACAAGAATACCAATCCACTTGTTTTTAATCAATCTATTTTAGTAAAAATTCTGAGTTTCTACATTTTCTTATTTTTTATAATTAAGTGGATAATATATGTATGGGTAATGTATAATACAAGATTTCAATTATAGTCTGATAGAACAATGAAAATGCAGAGTTGAGAAATGACATGATTTAAAGACTTTTTTCGTGCCAGCAGCTGAGAAAACTGTACTAATTTTGATGGAGTATTGTGATTTATTGTGATTTGAAGACCGCTGAAATAAATACATCTTTAGAAATATAGTATCTTTCTCTTTAGCTTCTCTTAGTACTTTGAATTTACAGAAATTGAGATTGTTTATAAAATGAAAATGGAGAATATTCAAAATATTCCTGGAGTAGAATAAAATAGAACTATCTGTGTCAAATATGAAGACTTCCTATGAAAATGTTTTCGTCAAAAGGAGAGAACAACTGAGTGCCTCGGTAAAGCTATGGATGCCTGGAAACTTGACAAACGACAGTTGAAAACAATAATTTCTGGGAAAAGGGTGGACTATTTGTTAAATGGTCTTGGAACAACTTATTATACAACTGGAATAAAATAAATTTAGAAATTTTCTTTGCAGTATATACTAAAATCAATAGTCAGAGTTAAGCACTTACTTTGATTTGAAAAGCAAACCTTAAAACTTTTTAAAAGAAGACATAAAAGAGTACCTTAATGGTCTCAGAATAAAGAATTTTTAATGAAATGAAAAAGATAGTCATAACAGAAACATTTGATAAATTTGAATATAATAAATTTTTGAGTTTCTGATCATCAAAAGATACCCAAAAGGTCAAAAGATACCCAAGGAAAGGAAAAGAACACACTGTAAACGTATAGATTGTAATAACAGCCATATAACCCTAAAGCATTAAATTAGCGTCTGGAATATATTTTATGAGTCCATAAGGAATGCAACTGAACAACAAAATAAGGAATGAAATTAAATCAAAAAACATTCACTGCAACCCAAAGATGTGGAGGCATTTCACAAAAGAAGAGATACAAATGGATCATAATCACTTAAAGATGCTTTAACTTATTAATAATCAGGAAATGGAAAATTAGAACATGGTGAGATAACATTTATGGTCATTTTATTAGAAAGAAATTTACTTATAAATCCAAATAGTGACACTAAGATGTGGATCAATAAAAACTCTTACACTCTGGACTGTGAAAATGGATGAAACTTTATAAAATAATTTTTCTATATTATCACATTAAATTCAACGTTCATATACCCTGTGGCCCACTGATGGCAACTCCTGGATGTATACTCAGAGAAGTTCTATCACACGTTTATCACAGCATAACTGCAAGAATATTTATAACAGAATCAATTATAAAAGAAAAAACAGTTCAAGTGTCTATGAACAGGGGAATGGGTGGGTACACAGTGATATATTCACAGAGTGGAATCGCACACAATCATAAAAAGAGAATGCCATGCCTTGACTCAACATGGATTAGGCAAGAGACCTAGAGTTAATGGAATGTATAGTATAGATAAACAACGAGGTCCTACTGTGTAGCACAGGGAACTATATTCCATATCATGTGATAAACTATAATGAAAAAGAGTATGAAAAAGAAAGTATAACCGAATCACTTTACTATATAGCAGGAAAAACACAACAGTGTAAAACAGCTATCAGTCAGTCAGTCAGTTCAGTCGCTCAGTCGTGTCCGACTCTTTGCGACCCCATGAACCACAGCACGCCAGGCCTCCCTGTCCATCACCAACCCCCGGAGTCCATCCAAACACATGTCCATCCAGTCGATGGTGCCACCCAACCATCTCATCCTCTGTTGTCCCCTTCTCCTTCTGCCCGCAATCTTTCCCAGAATCAGGGTCTATATGTCAATAAAAAGAAAAAAACCAAATAAAATGGGACAATATTAAAAAAAGAAAGAACATGTCTTATAGTTAAAAGCATTCCATTTGGATAAACCTAAAAGATAAGAAGAATTAAACGGTACTTTTTAGGGTCCATGTGTGGTGAAAGAAGCTGTTGTCTCTGTTTATTTGTTTCAAATAAAGGCTTGTGCTCTGTGTGCTCATTTGCGTCAGACTGTTGGCAGCCCTCTTCACTGTAGCCCGCCAGGCTCCTCTGTCCGTGGGATTGCCCAGTCAGGAATACTGGAGTGGGTTGCCATTTCCTCCTCCACGGGATCTTGCTGACCCAGGAATCAAACCCACGTTCCTGTGTCTCCTGCACTGCAGGCAGATTCTATACCCACTGAGCCATCGAGGAAGCCCAAATAAAGGCTTAGGGATGATAAACACAAAATTCAGGCTTGTGGTAACTTTGAGTGGAGTAGGCAGAGAAATGCAATGTAAAAGGAACACTTAGCTTACTTAGCTTAGTAAGAATATACAAAGATGAGAAGTGCAGTAGGAAGGGAACTAATTTCCTCCTAAACAAGAAAATGAAATGATGCCATTATTATGGTTGTGGCCATGGATGGTCATTTAATGAATATGTACAGTCTTTGTTTTATTATGTGCATGCATGCTAAACCACTTCTATCATATATTGCTGCTGCTAAGTTGCTTCAGTCGTGTCTGACTCTGTGCGACCCCATAGACAGCAGCCCACCAGGCTCTGCCGTCCCTGGGATTCTCCAGGCAAGAACACTGCAGTGGGTTGCCATTTCCTTCTCCAGTGCATGAAAGTGAAAAGTGAAAGTGAAGTCGCTCAGTCGTGTCCGACCCTCAGCGACTCCATGGACTACAACCTACCAGGCTCCTCCATCCATGGGATTTTCCAGGCAAGAGTACTGGAGTGGGGGTGCCATTGCCTTCTCCGATCATATACTGCTGCTGCTGCTGCTGCTGCTGCTAAGTCGCTTCAGTCGTGTCCGACTCTTTGCGACCCCATAGATGGCAGCCCACCAGGCTCCCCCGTCCCTGGGATTCTCCAGGCAAGAACACTGGAGTGGGTTGCCATTTCCTTCTCCAGTGCATGAAAGTGAAAAGTGAAAGTGAAGTCGCTCAGTCGTGTCTGACTTGTAGCGACCCCATGGACTGCAGCCCACCAGGTTCCTCCGCCCATGGGATTTTCCAGGCAAGAGTACTGGAGTGGGGTGCCATTGCCTTCTCCCCAATCATATATTAGGTAACTTCAATTAAGATTTTAGAAGGAAAATATATCTCTACAAAGCTGATGTGATTAACATAATATACAAACTCAGTATTAGCATTTAACAAGTATTAGTGAAAATTTTGGACAGCAAGGAGATCAAACCAGTGAATCCTAAAGGAAATCAACCCTGAATATTCATTGGAAGGACTGATGCTGAAGAAACTCCAATACTTTGGCCACCTGATACGAAGAACTGACTCATTGGAAAAAGACCCTGATGCTGGACAAGATTGAGGGCAGAAGGAGAAAGGGACGACAGACGATGAGATGGTTGGGTGGAAACATTGACTCAATGGACATGAGTTTGAGCAAGATTTGGGAGATGTTGAAGGACAGGAAGACCTGGTGTGCTGCAGTCCATATGGTCACAGAGTCAAACACAACAGAGCAATTAAACAACAGTACCAGGGAAAACTTTTTATCCTGTTTTGAGGAAATCAGAATCACATATTTGTAATGTAAAATCAAAGTATTAAGAGAGGAGAAAAAGCATGGTTCAAAAGAAGATGGACTCACTCTGAGGTGAAATGGCCAAATAAAGCTCTGTGAGTGCAGCAGTGGACTCAGGGGCACAGAATGATGTTCCAGACGGAGCTTCATCAGTAGCTCCCTGAGTATGTTTTCGATTGATCCAGGAATTGACAGCAGCGGGAGGGGGCAAAGTGGGTGTTGTTTGACCAAAACAATTACTGAATGGTAGTTCTAATGCACAGAAACTCTTTATAAACTAAATACCTTTGAACAACCTAAAATGATATAGTACTTTCCCATCTATTCTTTTACATGGTGTGTCATAAAATGGGCTTCCCAGGCGGGCTAGTGGTAAAGAACCTGCCTGCTAGTGCAGGAGATGTAAATGATGGGGTTTTGATCACACACTTCAGTATTCTTGCCTGGAGGATCCCATGGACCGAGGAGCTTGCAGGGCTAATGTCCTTTGGCTCACACAGAGTTGGACACGACCGAAGCAGCTTTGTTGCTGTTCAGTCACTCAGTCGTGTCCGACTCTTTGCGACCCCATAGACTGGAAGCCAGGCTTCCCTGTCCTTCACCATGTCCCGGAGCTTGCTCAAACTCATGTCAGTTGAATCATTGATGCCGTCCAACCATCTTATCCTCTGTTGTTCCCTTCTCCTCCTGCCTTCAATCTTTCCAAGCATCAAGGTCTTTTGAAGTGACTTAGCACATGTCATAAAATACAAAATACACAACTTGGTACCTTCTGAATGTTTTAAAATTAATATGAACATGGGCCCTGATTAAATTCAATGGTGACTTATTTTCATATGCATTACTTCACAGTGTATTTGTAAAAGCTTTTGAAAAGCCGTTTTTTTTTTCATTGATGACCAAAATGGAAGAAAAAAATTTGTCCATTTCGCTTTCTTTCTTTCACTTGTTCCCTTTCTCTGTTAAAGGTGAAAGTGTGGTTCCAGAACAGGCGAATGAAGTGGAAGAGGGTAAAAGGAGGACAGCAAGGTGCTGCCGCTCGAGAAAAGGAACTGGTGAATGTGAAAAGGGAACCCTCCTCCCTTCAGAGCTCTCGGGAATCAGTGCAGCCACCCTCCAGCAAACAGGGGACTCGCTAGCCAATGAAGACAGCCACGACAGTGACCACAGCTCTGAGCATGCACACTTATGATACAGACAGAGGGGATCAGCTCCATTCTCAGGAAAGAAATGTGATGGCAAGCCTTACTCGAACATCGTTTACACAGAGAGAGGACTATGACCTTGATTTTTAATATTATTAAGTTCAGGCATCCCGAGTCTGTTTTTCATGATTTATAGAGGGTTTACACCAAGTGCCACTTATGAAAGATGCTTCCACAGAGAAGATGGAGGTGAACTTGCTTTGAATATTCCAGAGGTGTTGGTCGTGTGTATGACAGTGAGCAGCCTTTGTGTTTGCTTTTGCTTGCACTGAAAATTGAATTGCTATCAAGAGCAAACTATGAAGCTTTTGTATTGAAGGTGCCTCCAGAGTGAAGATGCAGAAGATGAATTGGCTTTGAACATTGCAGATGTCCGAGGTCATGTGTGTGACAGTGGGCAGGTATTTGCTCTCGCTTGCACTGACAATTACATTACTATTCAAGAATAAACCATGAAACATTTTTATCCCGAACAGCCACAGTGCCTGAAATCATTCTTAAGTGGGTTAAAAAAATGTATTTTAACTCTGTATATATTACCCTTAAGTCATTTTCCTGTCTTCACTACGTTTAGCAATGCATTCATATTAGCTGATGAAAATAGCCACTCACGATGACAAACAGAACCAGCTTCTTGTATTTTTATACATTTTGTCATCCCAGAAACAATCAGCACGTGCTTACTTGTGTTCAAGTAGAGAAAAATACATTAGAGTCTGATAGGGAATATTCTTGTACCACAGACAAAACAAATCTTATGTTGCATTTTCTATCAACTGCTGCTAATACATTATAAAACTTACCTAGCTCCTCAATTCTTCCTATCTATAGCTTGGAAAAAAAAATTTAGGATCATAGGCAAATCAGTTACTTGCAGAAAGAGCTTTTGTATGACAGACATTGTCTGATTTTATTTCTATAAAATGTTAGCTGTTGTGAATATGATTTAATTAACAAGAAAAAGGGTTTCCCTCTGATTGGCGATGGTAATAGACAACTTGCAAAACAAAATTGATTCCTCAAGTTGGTAGAAGGTAAAATTCTGAATGTCTTCAAATTAAGTTCAGTGAAAACACATTTTTTTCATATATGATGTATTCATGCAGAACAACAATTTTTGTATTTTGTAAAAAAATATGTTAAATAAATGATCCTTTGTAAATAATTTTGGTCTTCCTACTGTGATTTCCTATGTTTACAAGCTTTACTGTAAATACTTCAGAAACTCCCCAATTCATGTGCACTTGTGTAAAAGCAGATGATCATAATTAGTGAATCATCTACATTTTTATTTCTGAAATTTTTTGTTATGAAAAAATCCTTGTATAATAAAAAAGCATCTGAGAATAGGCATATGGTAAGCCATTTCCCTGAACTGAAGAATATGCCAAATAGATTTCATTGTGTGTTTTATGAAATAAAAGGAGAAAAGTAATATTATTCACTACAATGAGAGAAACCAGTCATATATTTTTAAGCTTATGTATAATAGACATAAGCTTGAATTCATCCAAGGATTGTTTTTACACAAAAATATCCAGAGTTTTTCATGTGAAAATAAGCTCCATAAGCTAATCTGAATTCTCAGCCCTAAGAAGTCCAGGGCTATACTGACTTAAGGTGCTTGGTATCATGCAGATTGTGCATACATTGAATACCTACATCCTACTTAATAACTTTATGGCACTGTTCTTCATGTGTCCCATATTTTAACCACAAATATTTGAAATATCCAGCAGTTCCTCCTACCCTCTGATTAAGTAGAAATAAAAATAAAGAACACTAATCTGTAGAAATTTCCCCAAACCTTATTATTTGATTTTTTATTTGCTTTAGAAATGTGAGACTGATAAAAAAATACATTTGGTTGATTTTAATTTGCTTAGTCTAGTATGATATATACAAAGCATTCAAGAAATAAAATGATTTGATTATTTATATCACATTTTCCCCTTTGCATAATAAATTTTATCATAGCAGTTAACAATATTTCTAAATTAACTGGAGAGGGCAGGGCTCAGATTAACATCTTCCAGGCAGAAAACAGACACTCTTCTATCAATTACTTGAATGAATACACATTACATTTGTACTGATGACACCTACTTGGGGGGATTGACTTTCTTATTGTAGACTTTAAATTCAAAGCATTTCAACAAATTGGAGAAGTGGAATGATAAAAATTAAATTGAGTTCTATAGGTACAAAGTGGAAAATAATTCATTTTAGTAGGAAAATAATTTCCAGAAATAAGAAGAAAGTACTGCTTAGGAGTAGCTAAAAGGAAAGTTCAGGACTAAGAAGGCCAAATAGAAATTACAATTTAGCATGATAAATGAAATAGGAAAAAGTAATTCTGAATTGTTATGACATTTAGGAAATGTGAAGCATTTGTATTGTGGACCATGCCTTTATTAGGGAGTTGTGAGCTGTTCTAAAATGATGTAATGAAATTTGACTACAGAGAACATTAAGAATCAGCAGACAGGATAGGCCGCTGGCTGACCAAAAGGGGGCATCATTTTTATTCACAGTGTATTAAAATGATACACCACGTAAGATGCTTGAACACTTGAGCAAAGTAACGACACACTGATAGGTAAGCAAGCAAGCTAGATTAATTTTAATTGGAAAAACTCACTGTCTTTTTAGAATATTTTTGTATTATCTTAAAAGAGGCGCCTGTTTGCTAGACAATAATTCAGCATCCTTGCTGTAAGGGAACTTAAGACATTCTCACATAGTATCAGGTTTAATTTATTCCAGAAATGACAGCATTTTAAAGAACTTTACTTGTTTTGATTCTCCACTAGGATCCTGGCTTTCCATGGTGTCTTTTCACATAATGCCATTTCCATATAATTCTGTGTGAGACTTTGTAACTCCGTAGGAATTTATAATGGCATGGAAGTACCTTTCTCTGAAAACAGTATGGAGTCATGGTGAGAGTGGTTTTTCCCACAGGATTTAGAGGGACAAACACTACAAAGCTTTTCTAAAAACTGATACATATATTTTTACCTCATTATTAATATGATCCCAATTACTTCCTACTTCCCATACTCACCTATGGTTGTTAGCCTATATGTTCCTCTTCAGAGTCTTGAGAACCAAGCTTGCCATTTTTTTTAAAACTAAACTCACTTAAAATTACCCCAACCACAATTTTAATATACTCCTGAAGGACATTACATAAAGTAAGTGTGAGACTGATGTGTGAAATGTTCAATTTGATGACAGACCACCACAGGTCAGATTGATTAAATGAAATGGTGCTTAATTGTGACCACACTCTTATCTGGTAGCCCCATGAAGACTCCAGCAGAATCCTTACTGTTACCCTGATTACTAAAATGTATTAATGACATGAAATTGTGCAGGCCTCTTTAACTGGATTTAGGCTTACTTAGCAATGTTTAAATCATGTGTAGATGTTTCCTGAGGAGAAATGCTGTGCATGTGTTCTCAGAATATACATAGGTAACAGAAAGTTTTTATTACACAAATTTTAGAAAGCATTATCAGTAAAAATGTATATTTTGAGTAATAGTTAAAACATAGCATACACGCTGCTCTGTAAACTGTTTGGTTTGGTTTTAATAATATAAGCTTATTTAATACCTAAATAGTATTCCCTTAAGTGGATGCAGTATGCAATATTTAATAAATCCCTTATAGTGAATATTTACCCCCCTCCAAGTATTCCCTACATAATATTGAAATGAACTACTTTTTACATTCCTCTTTGCAAAATCTAATTTTTCCCATGAAGTGATTTTATAAGAAGTAGGTTATTTAGGACAAGGAAGTATGCTTGTTGTTAGGAATTTTTGTACAGATTGTTGATTTCCCACCTAAAAATATCCACTGACATACCTATTACACTTATTTCACTATATTTATGGCAATAATAACCATCATAGTTCTTATTACTTTTAAGCAGAAGGAAAATCATGTTTTAATTTGCTTTTAATTCCTAATAATGTTGAACATCTTATTGTGTTTATTGACAATTACATTTTTAAAATCATTGCTCAGATCCTTAGTACTTTTTAATCGGTCTGTTTTTCTCATGAATGGACAAGGTTTTACATATTAAATGTATTAATTTTCTGTCATATATTAGATGCCCATAAAATTATGAAATGAAAAATTCTCAGTTTTACTATTTCAGTTGCAAAAATGGTAATTACTATAAGAAAAAAAGCCTCATTTCTTACAAAAAACCATAGACCAAATGAATGTATATTTTCTTTTATTCACAGTCAATGAAAGTGAAAGTGAAGTCACTCAGTCATATCTGACCTTTGCAATCCCGTGGACTGTAGCCTACCAGGCTCCTCCATCCGTGGGATTTTCCAGGCAAGAATACTGAAATGGGTTGCCATTTTCTTCTGCAGAGGATCTTCCCAACCCAGGGATCGAACCCAGGTCTCCCGCATTGTAGGCACTGTAGACACTTTACTGTCTGCTGCTGCTGCTGCTAAGTCGCTTCAGTCGTGTCCGACTCTGTGCGACCCCATAGACAGCAGCTCACCAGGCTCTGCCATCCCTGGGATTCTCCAGGCAAGAACACTGGAGTGGGTTGCCATTTCCTTCTCCATTGTGTGAAAGTGAAAAGTGAAAGTGAAGTCGCTCAGTCGTGGCCGACTCGTAGGGACCCCATGGACTGCAGCCTACCAGGTTCCTCCATCCATGGGATTTTCTAGGCAAGAGTACTGGAGTGGCTTGCCATTGCCTTCTCCTTACTGTCTGAGCCACAAGCAAAGTCAAAATTTTCACTGTTATTAAAAATGAAACATTTTAATTAAAAAGTAAACATTAAAAATTTAATTAAAGTTTTAAATTAAAAATCAGTCAATATTTTCACCTTTATTAAAGCATCATTTTAAATACAAAATAGTTACACACACTGTTCCATGTAATAGACTGTGCATATATCTTGATATTCACAAATATAATAATTATTAAACATTTTTAGACTTCTGGCTTAAGGAAAATAGCAATAACAAAAAAAAAATCTCAACATTTCCATTAAAACATTTTCTCCCTCTACTGGCAGTAGTATGCTTACGAAAATATACAATAAACACCATTTTTCTCTCTTAAAAAACAGGAAAATTTAAACTCTACATGATGACAAGTATTTTCTAATGAGAAATACTTTACAAATAAAAGTTCTTCTAGAAGTTACCAGTCATGTCTTCTAACCAAGTCACATAGCCATTGATAAAACACTGGATGATACAATTGCACAGATTAAAAAAATACCTTTAACAAGTATGAATGCAGTTAACTTTCCTTGATTGCAGTGAAACAGACAGGGAGGAGAGGGGAATGTGAATTGAGCCCTTAAGAAGAAGAAACAGTTATTTTAAGAAAAAGTTTTTCTTGATCTTTAATTATTTTTTAAAAATAGCAATCAAAACTGACTTCAGATATATTAAAGAGCCTGTGTGATTGCCAACATTATATATGAAATTACTGGTGATAATTAATTGAAATTTTTAATAAATAAAATTATTTATTAAAATTTTCCTAGTGCTTGCAAGGCATTACAGAAGTTGCTATGAGAGCCAAATAGAAATCATTTCTCATTCCTCATTAAGTTTTTTTTTAAAGCATATTAAACCTAATGACAAAATTTAAATTATTAAAGAATACCCTTATGGAGAAACCTAGGTACCATTCTGATACTGTAAAATTGGTAAACCAAAGAACTTATTCAAAATTATTTTGCCTTAAATTTTCTTTATTTTTTTCCCAAGGTTTCTTAGTCAATATTTGGTTATAGTCAATTCAATTCACTCAATCAATAAATATGTGTCTACTAATTAATGTAGTGCTCTGAGCCATCATCATTCAATATATTGTTATTGATTTCTGTTCATATATTCCTTCATCTTAAAGCACATTTGAAATGACTGTGTATTTAACACTTCTATATATTTACTCAGTCCACACTTCTATATATTTACTCAGTCCACACTTCTATATACTTAACTGCATTTGGTTAATGCAGAAACCCATTTACATCCCTTGAGTGCTGGGTAAGGACTCAAGTCAAGGTGTATTTAAGAGAGAAAGCACTTGATGAGGGCTGGCTGACATCTATTATTCATCATTTCTATGTATTTTACTATCATTATGGGTTTCCTAGGTGCCCCAGTGGCACCCCACCCCAGTACTTTTGCCTGGAAAATCCCATGGACGGAGGAGCCTGGTAGGCTCCAGTCCATGGGGTCGCTAAGAGTCGGACACGACTGAGCGACTTCACTTTCGCTTTTCACTTTCATACGTTGGAGAAGGAAATGGCAACCCACTCCAGTATTCTTGCCTGGAGAATCCCAGGGACAGGGGAGCCTGGTGGGCTTCTGTCTGTGGGGTCGCACAGAGTCGGACACGACTGAAGCGACTTAGCAGCAGCAGCAGCAGGTGCCCCAGTGGTAAAGAACCACCTACCAATGCAAGGGATGCTGGTTTGACCCCTGGGTCGCGAAAATCCCCTGGAGAAGGAAATGGCAACCCACTGTAGTATTCTTGCCTGGACAGAGGAGCCCAGTGAGCTACAGTCCATGGGATCAGGAAGAGCTGGACATGTCTAAGCACAGGCACAACAACTATCATTATATTTCTGCAAACAGATTTTTCAAGTACTGTAGCAAAAGCAATGATGAACATGACCATTAATGCTCCATATATTGAAATTTACTTTAATCATTTATTTTATTCCTGCTTCTTATTCAGAAAATATCATTTTTTTAAGTTTATTAGACCATTACATGGAACTTTATTAGAGCACACAAAAAATTTGTTTCTTGTACGTCTTTTAGATATTTGAGGGTAGCTACAGTTTCCTTTATCATTCTTTCCAATGAAAAACCAAATTATAAAAAATAATTTAAAAGTGACTTTGAAAGATATTCAAAGTAATTTTGATGAACACATTTAAAGTTAAAGAAAGTTTACTCACAATTAAAAAAAAATCATTTCACTAGTAAATTCCTATGAAATAGTAACTCTTTTATAAACAGCATTTGAAGTTACAGGTGTTTCTCTAGGCAGAAAGACAGAAGAAAGCAGTGGTCCTGCGCTGAAGTCAATTACAAATTATTTAGGGAAATTCAACACATGAAAATAGTTGTCCTTCTCATTTGTATTCTTTTGCTATATTCAATTCTCCACACTGCAGTCCTTTAAAAATGCAAATAAGATTAATAAGTGGCTCACGGTGACACTTGCAAATATAAAATTTCAAGTGAAAGCTGCAGTCCATAATGAAACCTTTGCAGATGTTTTTAAAAGGCAAATCAGATCATGTCCCCCTTTTGCATATAATACCAAAACCTCTACCTGGGCTCCAGACAGTCAAATCTGACTACAAACTGGTGACTTGTCTGCCAATACTTTTTCTGCACGGCCTCAGCTCCAAGCACTCTTGGCTACCTGCCTACCCTTGACCACACTGAGTTCATGCTTCTCCCATTCAGGCCTGTGTTCCCTAATCCCTCTGCCTGGAATGCTCTGACCACATATGTCTTGGACTTACTCCCTTACTTCCTTTAGACCTCCACTTCCTTATATAGGCAATCCCTGATCTTAAATAAAATGGCACCACCCCTCACATTCTATCCCTTTAAATAGTATTATTTTTTCTTTATTTAAAAAAATATTTATTTATTTATCTGTCTGTGATGGATCGCAGTTGCATCACACAGGATCTCCCTTGCAATAGGCCAGTTCTTTAGTTCTGGCATGTGAACTCTTAGTTGCAGCATGTGGGCTCTAGCTCCCTGACCAGGGATCGAACCAGGGCCGTCTACATTGGGATTGCAGAGTTTTAGCCATTGGACTGCCAGGGAAGTCCCCAGGTTTGGTTCGGTTTGTTTGTTTTTCAGCTGTTAGGTAAGTATCTACTGATTTTTCACCCTTATTGACTACAGGCTTCCTGAGAGCAAGGACTGTGTCTTGGATTCCTTACTCCGTCTCCAGCACCTTGAACTGTCCTTGGAAGCCCCGCTACCAGCCCATACCCTGAATCCACGTGAATTAGAAAGAAAGGACACTCCTGCCTCAAATTATTACAGCGTCAACACCTGTGACCAGAGTGTTCATTGTAAAACTGCTTGGTAATTGTGAAGTAAGTGACATCCTCGGGTGGCAGGCAACCTGAGAGCACGATTTGCTCCATTATATAAACATCGCCCCTGAGCTGACAAGGTTGTTACTAGTTTCCTTTGCCCTACACGCAACAAGCCAAATGCTGAGAAACCATGGTTTACAACCGAGAGTTTATGCACAAGGCAGTCAAACAAGGAAACAGAAAACAAGACTTAGCTCTGCTTCCCTGAAGCCAAGAGGGTTGCAATGTTTATGGAATGAGCAGGGATGAGCAGAGTGGTCCTCAGTTCAGTTCAGTTCAGTCGCTCGGTCGTGCCGGACTCTTTGCAACCCCATGAATCGCAGCACGCCAGGCCTCCCTGTCCATCACCAACTCCCGGAGTCTACTCAAACTAATGTCCATCGAGTCGGTGATGCCATCCAGCCATCTCATCCTCTATTGTCCCCTTCTCCTCCTGCTCCCAATCCCTCCCAGCATCAGAGTCTTTTCCAATGAGTCAACTCTTCGCATGAGGTGGCCAAAGTATTGGGGAAAGGTGATTTGTGCAGAAAGAGCTGAGGTCATCTGCGCAGGCGCATTGGAGTGCTCACCTCTGCATATTCTAAATGGAGGTGCCCAGAAGTATCTGAGGGTGGAGTTTTCTAGTCCTCTGCCTTCCAAAGGCCATTCATGAGACACCACTCAGGTCAGTTTTAAGATTAGCAATCCCAACTGGTCTTATCCAGCTCGCAGTGGAGAAGAGCTGACTCCGAGTTCCTATAGAACAGCTGGGCTACGTGAAGTTGAGCAGGTAGGCAATTAGAGGAAAAGAGGAAAAATAGCTAACACGGCTCCTTAAAAGCAGAGGGGTTTTTACGGGCTGTTACTATATCTGCTGGTCTGCAGGACAAGCTCAAGAATTCCTGTTAGCCATCAGCTTCTGTTAAATCTGTGGGGCAGGGTTCAGTTGTAGAAAGAATATTGGTTGAATTAATTCATGAGTGAAATGACATGACGTCCATTCAAAGATATACCTGTAGATCTAAATTTGTTTAAAATGTCGCTCAGGAACACTTTCTTACTGGGCAGTCTGTGGGTGTCATAATTCAAAACAAAAATGTAGTTATAGTCTTTGAAATTGTACTAAAAATATATGAAGTCGGATGAGAAAAAAAACTAGAAAGAAAAGTTAAGGAGAATAGGCTTTAACAGATGTTCATTTGGACAGAAAAGGGAAAATTTTCCTTTTGCTCAGATGCCTGTCTTGAAATTCTCACAATTTTTTTGCAGACATTTTGGCTGGTTTCCAAACATACATCATTGCTTGTCTGGTATGAGGAATGCCATCTGTGCTCTATGGAAATCCTTTTTAAAAATGGACTGCTAATTATACTCCAGGCAGGTGCTGTTAAAGTGAAATCAGGTGTCAAGCTTACAATTGTCTAAAATGACTATGCTATATTGAAAAAGAATGGAAAAGCATATTGTAAAATGGAATTTAAGCATAACATGTAAGTGTTCCATTTTTGGGGTGTTGCAAAGGTCAGATTGCAGAGCAAAGCTGTAAAACTTTCAAATTACTTCCACCATCAACAATGGCATAAAGCTTTAATTTAAATAAATGATATAGACTACATCAAAGTTACACATTTCCTCACTGAAATACCTCCCAATTATATTTTTTTATGAAAAATATATGAAGGAGGAACAGTGAGTTGAAGAGTATGACTACTAATTCCAAAGTAAACACATTTTGGAAAATTAGTTGAAATTAAAATTTTACGGTAATTAAATGGAACCCATTTATATTATCAGAATAAATAGACTCAGTGGCATGTTCTAGGCCACTGCAGGGCAAAATAACCAATTTATTTTTCTTAAATATATTAATTAAATAGAATTATTGTAGGCTTTCACAGTTAGACTACAGATTTACAATGACATACTCATTTAATACTGTGCTAGTTCGTATAAAGCAAGATAGAAAAACATCTCAAATTTTGAAGTTTGGGTATAAATGTATCTAATACAAAAAAATGTCATCATCATTATAAGAATATAACTTTGTCGTTGCTTATGATGTGTGATCTATTTCCCTTTTGCAATATGGTTAATACAGAACTGTACTAATACATTATATCATTTAATCCTGATAGCAATCCTATTAGAGTCCAGTATTGTCCTAGGCTACAGATGAGATCATTGAAACTTAGTCAGTTAAAGCATCTTGCCTAAACCCCCATGCCACTAAGTGGGGTTTATAGTCAAATCTGTTGAACCCCAAAGCTTGTGCTTTGACCACTCCAAAAATAGTCTCTTCCTACAGGACATAGCAACTAAACAACAACAACAAAACAGATACATTAAGTAGAAGGATTTCCCTAATCAGCTCAACTAATCGCAGAGGAAATGTCACATGTATAGCAAAATATTGAAATTTACATACCAAAAGATCTCAGCTAAAATTCCAGCCACAGTCACTATAGCCAAATCAAATAGAGATATAAACAGGAAGTTTAAAAGGCCTTTCTATGAATCTAGTGGGTCTCTTAAGAGTCTAGAAACTTAAAGCAGGAAGCTTCTTCTTATATCCAATTCCAGTTAGCTTGGTTAGCTTGTTTTGTTACTGAGTCCAACCTCCAAGGGCTTTCCTGGTGGCTCAAAGATAAAGAATCAGCCTGTAATGCAGGAGTTGCAGGAGATGTAGATTCGACCTCTGGGTTGGGAAGATCCCCTGGAGGAGGAGGCATGGCCACTCACTCCAGTATTCTTGCCTAGAGACATAGGGAGCCTGGCAGGCTACAGTCCATGGGGTCCCAAAGAGTCTGACAGGACAAAGTGACTTAGCATGCATGCATCAAGCTCAAATTGCTCACCACAGGACAGGCCACTAAATACAGAGACAAGTTGTTTGGATGAAGGATAGCAACTTGAGGACTTCCCAGGTGGTGCTAGTGATAAAAGAACCCACCTGCCAATGCAGGAGACATAAGAGATGTGGGTTCCATCTCTGGGATAGGAAGATCCCCTGGAATAGGAAATGGCAACCTACTCTAGTATTCTTGCCTGGAAAATCCCATGAATAGTGGAGCTTGGTGGATTACAGTCCATGAGGCTGCAAAGAGTCGGACACAACTGAAGCAACTTAGCATGTGGTGTTGAAGAAGACTCTTGAGAGTCCCTTGGACTGCAAGGAGATCCAACTAGTCCATCCTAAGAGAAATCAGTCCAGAATATTCATTGGAAGGACTGATGCTGAAGCTGAAACTCCAATACTTTGGCCACCTGATGTGAAGAACTGACTCATTTGAAAAGACCCTGATGCTGGGAAAGATTGAAGGCAGGAGAAGGGGACGACAGAGGATGAGATGGTTGGATGGCATCACTGACTCGATGGGCATGAGTTCGAGTAAACTCAAGGAGTTGGTGATGGACACGGAAGCTTGGCATGCTGCAGTCCATGGGGTCGCAAAGATTTGGACATGACTGAGCAACAACTGAACTGATAGAAGCTTTATACAGAAAGTCAGCAGACAAGGTGGTAGATTAGTCCCAAAGAACCATTTTTCCTGAGTTACAGTTCAGGTTTCTTTTATACTGAATGGAGAGAGGAGTGGCTGGTCATTGCAGGCTTCTTGGTGTAGGAATCATTTGTTATGGTGGCTGTCCATGAGGGTCTGGTCACAACAACAATGTTCCTATAAACCTGAAATGAGACAAGTACTATTTTCTGTTCTGGGGATTCTCATAAAGCTCAATGCCTTGAGAATAGGCTATCATGTATATTTTAGGCAGCAGTCTTCTTGAGGCACAGAGCCACCATAACTAAGTACAGGCACAGAGCACAAGAGTTAGAGCTGAAGGAATAGATCCAATGTGGAGTCGTATTTGTTTTTCTCTATTACGGTTTCTCAGATGGTGCTAGTGGTAAAGAGGCCTGCCAGTGCAAGAGACTTAAGAGATATAAGTTTGAACCCTTACGGGAAGATCCCCTGGAGGAGGGTATGGCAGCCCACTTTAGTATTCTTGCCTGGAGAAGACAGAGGAGCCTGGCAGGTTACAGCCCATAGGGTCACAAAGAGTTGGACATAACTGAAGCGAATCAGCATCCTCCAGTGGATTATAATTATCAAATAAAACTTGGAAAGTTGTTACTGCCAGATGCTGGGCTGTGCATAGAGTTAGAAGCTTACATATCACAGGAGAATCCAGAAAAACAATAAAAAGTAATTTGGAGCTGCTAAAAGATAAATCAAGGTGCATTAAAACTTTTGATTCAGTTGGGCAGTGTCAAGTCAGAAGTGATTAGGAACACTCTGCTGACAGGAGCTTGCTGCTGCTGCTTCTAAGTCACTTCAGTTGTGTCTGACTCTGTGCGACCCCATAGATGCAAGCCCACCCAGCTCCGTGGTCCCTAGGATTCTCCAGGCAAGAACACTGGAGTGGGTTGCCATTTCCTTCTCCAGTGCATGAAAGTGAAAAGTGAAAGTGAAGAGGCTCAGTTGTGTCCGACTCTTCGAAACCCCATGGACTGCAGCCTACCAGGCTCCTCCATCCATGGGATTTTCCAGGCAAGAGTACTGGAGTGGGTTGCCATTGCCTTCTCCAGACAGGAGCTTGGGGAGAGACTTACATAGGAAAAGTTTGAAAGTAAGAAAATTATTGAAAATTATAGCTTACAGCCTCATTGGCTGTTTGGGATTGGTTGTCCTTACCATTTTAATTTCATTTCCTTGAGGCATTTATAGGCTTAGATTTTGGTGTGCCTATATCACTTGCCATTGCATTAGAGCCACCTCAGTGCTAATTACCTTTACATAAAAATCTCTGTATTATAGCAGGATTAAGTTCATTAATATGTGTCAAAAACAGGACAATAGGCCCTAAATTGAGCTTTATATTTGCTAAATCCCATGTCAACACAAGACTTTGAATTTATTTTTAATTGGAGGATAATCGCTTTATGGTATTGTGTGGGTTTCTGCCATACATCAACATGAATCAGCCATAGGTATACATATGTCCCCTCCCTCTAGAACTTCCCTCCCACCTTCCACCCCATCCTACCCCTCTAGATGGTCAAAGAGCACTGGGCTGAGCTCCCTGTTCATACAGCAAATTCCCTCTGGCTATCTGTCTTACATATGGTAACGTATATGTTTCAGTACTGCTTTCTCAAATCATCTCACCTTCTCCCACCCCTAATGTGTCCACAAGTCTGTTCTCTTTGTGTCTCTATTCCTGCCCTGTAGATAGGTTCATCGGCACCATCTTTCTAGATTCCATATATATACATTAGTATAGGATATTTATTTTTTCTTTCTGACTTACTTCACTCTGTATAATAGGCTCTAGATTGATCTACCTCATTAGAAATGATTCAAATGTGTTCCTTTTTATATTTGAGTAATATTCCATTGTATATATGTACCACATATATGTAAGACCAACCTAGATAGCATATTCAAAAGCAGAGACATTACTTTACCAACAAAGGTTCGCCTAGTCAAGGCTATGGTCTTTCCTGTGGTCATGTATGGATGTGAGAGCTGGACTGTGAAGAAGGCTGAGCGCCGAAGAATTGATGCTTTTGAACTGTGGTGTTGGAGAAGACTCTTGAGAGTCCCTTGGACTGCAAGAAGATCCAACCAGTCCATTCTGAAGGAGATCAATCCTGGAATTTCTTTGGAAGGAATGATGCTAAAGCTGAAACTCCAGTATTTTGGCCACCTCATGCGAAGAGTTGACTCATTGGAGAAGACTCTGATGCTGGGAGGGATTGAGGGCAGGAGGAGAAGGGGACGACAGAGGATGAGATGGCTGGATGGCATCACTGACTCGATGGATGCGAGTCTGAGTGACCTCCGGGAGCTGGTGATGGATAGGGAGGCCTGGCGTGCTGCGGTTCATGGGGTCGCAAAGAGTCGGACACGACTGAGCGACTGATCTGATCTGATCTGATCTGATCTGATCTGATATATGTACCACAGCTTCTTTATCCATTATTCTATTGATGGATATCTAGGTTATTTCCTTGTTCTAGCTATTGTAAATAGTGCTGTGATTAACACAGGGGCACATGTGTCTTTTTCAATTATGGTTTCCTCAGGGTATATTCAGATTCCTTTGTAGTTCAGTGGATAAAGAATCTGCCTGCAATGCAGGAGACCCAGGTTCAATTCCTGGGTGGGAAAGACCCCTGGAGAAGGAAATGGAAACCTACCCCAATATTCTTGCCTGGAGAATGCCATGGACAGAGGAGCCTGGCAGGCTCCAGTCCATGGGGTCGCAAGAGTTGGACACAACTTAGTGACTAAACCAACCAGGGTATATGTCCAGTTGTGGGAATGCTGAGTCATATGGTAGTTTTATTCCTAGTTTTTTAGGGAATCTCCATACTGTTTTCCATAGTGGCTGTATCAACTTGCATTCCCATCAACAGTGCAAAAGGGTTCCTTTTTCTCCACACCCTCTCCAGCATTTATTGTTTGTAGATTTTTTGATGATGGCCATTCTCATCAGTGTAATATAGTAATGTATCAGGGTTGATACCTTACTATAGTTTGGATTTGCAGTTTTATAATGATGAGTGATGTTGAGCCTCTTTTCATGTGTTTATTAGTCATCTGTCTTCTTTGGAGAAATATCTGTTTAGGTCTTCTGCCCGCTTTTTGATTGGGTTGTTTGTTTTTCTGATATTGAGCTGCATGAACTGCTTGTATATTTTGGAGATTAACATTTTTGTCAGTTGTTTCATTTGCTATTATTTTCTCCCATTCTGAGGGTTATCTTTTCAGTTTGTTTATAGTTTCCTTTGCTGTGCAAAAGCTTTTAAGTTTAATTAGGTCCCATTTGTTTATTTTTGTTTTTATTTCCTTTACCCTAGGAGGTGGGTCATAGAGGATCTTGCTGTGATTCATTTCAAAGTATGTTGTGTCATGTTCAAACCAAGACTTAACTATAATTTTTGCTGTCCCAGAGATGGAATTGTCAGTCAATCAGGAAGCACCTGATCTGCACTTCTTAGGTAAACAGTTAATTCATAATATGTCTTTGCCATCCCCTTATAGAAAGTAACTTTGCAATAATCGATCCACTTCTTTGTCAATATAACTCCTTTGTTCCTGCTCCTTTCTGCCTATAAAAGTCTTTCATTTGGCACAAGTCCTCAGAACTCAGATTGGAATTCATTTTTTGCTAAAATAAATGCTTAAGTTCAATATGCCTCAGTTTATCTTTTAAGAGTCCTTGTATCAGAAGAGGGAACTGAAAGGGACTGCCAATGACCCAGGAGCAATGAAGAGCAGGTGACAGTACCTGTCAAGTCCCTTGCGTTTACTATTTTCTCACTGCCTCTGGAGGTGATGGACAAGCCCCTCTCTGAATGTAACAGTGCAGCTTTTACATCATGAGCTTTCAGGCTTTATCTGAGCATTTCTGAGTCTGGGGTAGGACCGCGTCTGATGGAGCCAATGTGAGGTCTCATGTAGGTAAAATTTTGCTTTAAAGCTGAACGAGTAGGTTAACTTTGCCAAAGACCATCTTGAATTAGAGCAGCCACAGCAGAAAACTTTTAACCTAGATTAGTTTATCTGTTTAACAGGTGCTCCAGAGAAAAAGGCGTGTGTGTGCATGGACATGTTCAGTCACTAAGTCCTGCCTGACTCTGCAACCCCATGGATTGTAGCCTGCCAGGATCCTCTGTCCATAGGACTTTTTAGGCAAGAATACTGGGATGGGTTACCATTTCTTACTCCAGGGAATCTTCCCAACTCAGGGATGGCACTGGCAGGTGGATTCTTTACAGCTAAGCCACCTGGAAGCCCAGAGAGAAAGGGGTTGTGGCCAAACTTTCACCATAAAGGATAGAGGGACATGATTTTTTTCTTGTTCAACAGTTTCTAGTGAACAGGAAGAGGCTTTCTGGGACACCCTACTTGTTCCAGAGCCTGTAGACAAGATAATGGGAAAACTGACAGAAGATGGCAAAGGGTAAGAATTACTATCAAAGCTCTCCCAGATCTCTACTCCTCTTGCCAGGCTGAGAAAGGAAGGCAAAATTTTACATTGCCCCTTTCTTTCATGTTGGCCAGAAAAAACATTCGTAAAATTGGATTTTTAATTGTGACTTGTCAGTTGCTCTCAAGTACTCTTCAGTTATTGATTGTTCCAGGGACAGCTATTGTCTCCCATTTGGCTTCTTAGTCTGTGTCCTAAGAATGTGACTTTTTGCCTGACTGGGGCATGCATGTTTTTGCGTCTTTGGGCAGCTTAACTGTCAGGTTGAATGCCCGCCCCCCAAAAATGGCTGAACACAAATTTGGATTTCACTCCATTTGTGGCTAGGGTTCTACCAACTGTTGGCAACTTTCAGAGAAATTGTCTAAGTCTTTCTTCTGTTTTTTTTTGCGGGGAGTAGCTCTGGATCTCAGGGGGCTCCCCAGTGGCTCAGATGGTAAAGAATCTGCCTACAATGCAGGAGACCTGGGTTCCACCCTGGGTTGGGACGATCCCCTGGAAAAGGGAAGGGCTACCCACTCCAGTATTCTTGACTGGAGAATCGCATGGACAGAGGAGCCTGGTGGGCTACAGTCCATGGGGTTGCAAAGGGTTGCACATGATTGAGTGACTAATACTTTTCCCTTCACTGAGTCTTAGGAAAGTAGTATGTTCCTCACTTTCTTTAAAGGTGCTTCTTACATCCATGGGATTCTTCAGTGCTGCCAGGAATATTTACCATTCTCAGATGAAACTCAATAAGGTTTTCTAAAAGATTTTTTTTTTAGTAGCTTATAGTCAGAAGTTGGTGAGATTGAAAGCTGATATTCAGAGCCCAATAGGAATTTTTTTTTTAGGTCTTCCCTAAGCTAAGATTCTGAGACTTTTGTGGAAGGACGTACTTAAACATTCCAAAGATACATAGTTCTAAATCTAGAACATAGAAAGTTTTTATTTCTATCTTAGTTGAAGGTCTTCTTCCTGATACAAAGAAATAATGGAAGATAATGTAGTTGGATGGCTGGGTCAGTCTCTTGATTTGATTCAGGTTGCAACCCAATTCTTTGAGGGATGAGAAACAAATGGGAAAAGAGTGGAAATGCAGCTCCAGAAACAATTTAAAGCCCACCCATCCTTTTAACCAGTCCCTAAACCTCCTTCTGGTATGGAGCTAACAGAAGCAGAAGATATTAAGAAGAGGTGGCAAGAATACACAGAAGAACTGTACAAAAAAGATCTTCACAATCCAGATAATCTCGATGCTTTGATCACTCACCTAGAGCCAGACATCCTGGAATGTGAAGTCAAGTGGGTCTTAGAAAGCATCACTACTAACAAAGCTAGTGGAGGTGATGGAATTCCAGTTGAGCTATTTCAAATCCTAAAAGATTATGCTGTGAAAGTGCTACACTCAATATGCCAGCAAATTTGGAAAACTCAGCAGTGGCCAAAGGACTGGAAAAGGTCAGTTTTCATTCCAATCCCAAAGAAAGGCAATGCCAAAGAATGCTCAAACTACCACACAATTGCACTCATCTCACACACTAGTAAAGTAATGCTCAAAATTCTCCAAGCCAGGCTTAAACAGTACGTGAACTATGAACTTTCAGATGGTCAAGCTGGATTTAGAAAAAGCAGAGGAACCAGAGATCAAATTGCCAACATCTGTTTGATAATCGAAAAAGCAAGAGAGTTCCAGAAAAACATCTGCTTTATTGACTATGCCAAAGCCTTTGACTGTGTGGATCACAACAAACTGGAAAATTCTTCAAGAGATGGGAATACCAGGCCACCTGACCTACCTCCTGAAAAATCTGTATACAGGTCAAGAAGCAACAGTTAGAACTGGACATGGAACAGCAGACTGTTTCCAGATTGGGTAAAGAGTACATCAAGGCTGTATATTGTCACACTGCTTATTGAACTACTATGCAGAGTACATCATGCGAAATGCTGGGCTGTATGAAGCACAAGCTGGAATCAAGATTGCTTGAAGAAATATCAATAACCTCAGATATGTAGATGGATGACACCATCCTTATGGCAGAAAGTGAGGAAGAACTAAAGAGCCTCTTGATGAAAGTAAAAGATGTAGAGTGAAAAAGTTGGCTTAAAACTCAACATTCAGAAAACTAAGATCATGACATCTGGTCCCATCACTTCATGGCAAATAGATGGAGAAACAGTGGAAACAGTGACAGACTTTACTTTCTTGGGCTCCAAAATCACTGCAGAGGGTGACTGCAGCCATGAAATTGAAAGAGGCTTGTTCCTTGGAAGAAAATCTATGACCAACCTAGACAGCATATGAAAAAGCAGAGACATTATTTTGCCAACAAAGGTCCATCTAGTCAAAGCTATGGTATTTCCAGTAGTCATGTATGGATGTGAGAGTTGGACTGTGAAGAAAGCTGAGCCCTGGAGAATTGGTGCTTTTGAGCTGTGGTGTTGAAGAAGACTCTTCAGAATTCCTTGGACTGCAGGAGATCCAACCAGTTCATCCTAAAGGAAATCAAACCTGAATATTCATTAGAAGGACTGATGCTGATGCTGAAACCCCAATACTCTGGCCACCTGTGGGAAGAACTGACTCACTGAAAAAGACCCTGATGCTGGGAAAGATTGAGGGCAGGAGGAGAAGGGGACAACAGAGGATGAGATGGTTGGATGGCATCATTGACTCACTGGACATGAGTTTGAGCAAGCTTGAGGAGTTGGTGATGAACAGAGAAGCCTGGAGTGCTGCAGTCCATGGGGTTGCAAAGAGGGGGACACAACTGAGCGACTGAACTGAACTGAACTAAAACTGACTGGTCAAAGGATTGGGGTTTCAGCTTCAGCATCAGTCCTTCCAGTGAATATTCAGGACTGATTTCCTTTAGGATGAACTGGTTGGATCTCCTTGCAGTCCAGGGGACTCTCAAGAGTCTTCTCCAACACCACAGTTCAAAAGCATCAATTCTTCTGCACTCAGCTTTCTTTATAGTTCAGCTCTCACATCCATACATAACTACTGGAAAAACCATAGGTTTGACTAGATGGACCTTTGTTGGCAAAATAATGTCTCTGCTTTTTCATATGCTGTCTGGTTTGGTCATAACTTTTCTTCCAAGGAACAAGCCTCTTTCAATTTCATGGCTGCAGTCACCCTCTGCAGTGATTTTGGAGCCCAAGAAAATAAAGTCTGTCACTGTTTCCACTGTTTTCCCATCTGTTTGGATTTTGCTATTAATTCATATTATCTATCTTTGCTCATTGGTAAACAAAAGTTTATAAAAAAATTTTTTTTTCTAGAGGTTTAGATCAGATAGATAGAATACCCCACATCCTTCTTTTATTGGCCCCAGTCCTTTTCATTGCCAATGGATTAAACCAGGCTTCCATCTGAGTGGACGACTCAGGAGCATCCCTGCCTATGACATTACAGCAAGCAGTTTCAGGGAGTATTTTGAGTAATCATAGACATTTAATGTCTTGGAGTACCTTTATATGAGCTCTGCCATAAGGAGCTCTCTGAGAGCAGGGCTTGTGTGTGAGCTGAAATCTAAGCAGATGGACTGATACCCTGGATCAATTATTATTGATTGGCTCTTATCCTCTTTCACCACTTTTCTGAAAATGGATATAATTCAAATTTTAAAAATTGCCCAAATCAACTATTTTATTTTTTCTTTTTTTTTTTTCTGCAATCAATCACAAAAGTCATTTATTTCAGAGAATTCAATAGGGAAATGTTTTCTGAAATGTGGGCATATGAGATGGTTTTAGTGAATATCCCGAATTAACATTTTTATAACAGTTATTCTTTTTACTAGGAGAATATTGGTTTCCTTTTTATAGAAATGGTTTACTTACATTTAAGTTTAAAAGTCAAGGTGATTTCTCTACGTTGTCCATCTGAAGCTTATATAATATCTCACACCAACTATACCTCAAAAAAAGGCAAATGGAGATAAAGAAAATAGTAAGTAATAGCATGGATGGTATATGAATCTTGGAAAACCACAAATAAGTAAGGTTTGGGGAGTACTGAATTAATGGAACAAAGACCAACTGGTTAAATAGCAACTCAAAAGTAATGATAATAAGATATTTTGCTCGCTTCCTACCCTACCCTCAGCTTTTATTCAGCATACTGTATATCATGCACTGTGCCAAACACTATCTGTATTAGCTGATTTTATCTTATAACATTTTCTCTATCAAAACAAAGGGATAAAGTTTTCCTCTCATGAAATGCTTTGTAATCCCTCTTATTCATTCTTCATGTGTATCCAATATAGACATTCTTTTTAGATTTCTGTTACTCTTTCTTTACTGAAATGAAACATTTATATGTTTATATTGAATGCAATAATTTCATATTTTACTTTTAATAATGTTTCTAAATGGATTAATCAAGATTCATTGGTTGTTTCCTTAAAAGGCCCAGAACTGATTTACAAACCACTTTTCTCAATGGAAAGAAGTAAAAGTCCTTGGAAAGGAAGTTTTATGTGAAGTATGCTGACAGGGAAATAAAGAGAGAAAGAAACTAAAAGAATTTAGTGTGTTCAAATAAATATAAATTAGATGAAAATTTGCAAACACCTGAAAATGTAAATCATCTTTTAGTTATACAGTTTTATACTATAATTAAAATTTTGTGTATAACCAAGAATTGAGACAAGAATGCCTTTTGTAAAGTTGCAGACTGAAGAGGAGAATATATTTCCAGCATGCACTGATGTTTCAGTAGCATCAGGTTCTCAGCTGATTGAAAAAAAAAAAAAAAACACATTGAGATAAAAGGTTTTAAAAATTGACTAAGTTTATGAATTCTATTTCAAATGTGTGAAGTAATACTTTCATTTCATTTTCATAAATTGACTTTCCTTTTGTGCTCTTAGAAGTTCATTAGCAACCTGACAATCTATACTTCTTAGATTTTCACCACAATGCTATTTCAGTTGAACTTTGACAGGTGGCATTCACACCATGTATATTCAGGCTACCCAGTGATGGGAAATGCAAAGAGTTAGGTCCAGATGCATAAAAAATATTGTTTTCCTAGACACTTTTCCTATAACAGGACACATCTCCAGCTGGAACAAATCCACAGATATTTCCAAGCATAGTAAATCGCCATCCAAACTTATTAGCTCTTTAGTTTCCTAAACCTACTCCTGTCTTATGTCCTACTCAGTTGATACCACTACCATCCTCCTAGATGGTCAAATTGTAATTCTGAATCAAAACTGCCTCTTCCTTCTGATTCCCTCTCTGCCCTCAAACTCAGTGTGATGGTCGATAGTTCAGTTAACTTCATATCACAGCCAGCCCTTTCACTGCATCTTTGCTCTCATCACCCTGACCAAGACACTCATTGGAGACCAGATGATTTTACCTTCCTCCAAAAGGGATTCATTCAGGTTTGCTTCCGGCATTCTTTTGGGTAGGAGCACGTAACTTTACTCAATTATGAATGAAATATTTTTTTTTAGCTGAATGTGTCTGTTTGAGCTGGTCTGTTTCTCTTTTTCGAAATTATTTTTATATGAATATAGTTGCTTTACAATGTTGTGTTACCTTCTGCTGTACAGCAAACGGAATCAGTTACATGTCTCTGTGTGTGTGTGTGTGTGTGTATATATATATATATATATATATATATATATAAAATCCTTTCTATTTTGGATTTCCTTCCCATTTAGGTCACCACAGAACATTGAGTAGAGTTCTCTGTGCTATACAGTAGGTTCTCATTTAGTTATACTCCGGGATTTGGTGATGGGCAGGGAGCCCTGGCGTGCTGGGATTCATGGGGTCGCAAAGAGTTGGACACGACTGAGCGACTGATCTGAACTGAACTGATACACAGTATGAAGAGTGTGTATCGGTCAATCCCAATGTCCCACTTCCTCCTATCTTCCCCTTTCCACCCTTGTTATCTATATTTTATTCTGTATGTCTTCTCCATTTCTCCTTTGTAAATAAGCTCATCTATACCATTTTTCTAGATTCCACATGTATGCATTCATATACGATACTCGTTTTTCTCTTTTTGACTTACTTGACTCTGTCTCTAGGTCCATCCACGTCTCTGCAAATGGAGGCTGTTTTGTTTCTATTTCATCCTTATCCTAGGTTGTTTGAGCCTGTCTTCATTTTTGGAAACTGAACTATAACTTTTGTCCCACATGCTACAGCCACACTTAGTCCCATCAAATTATTGAAAATTCTGCTGAGATTCTATGTCAGTCATTTCTTTAAACTATTTAGCCTCTGGGCTGATGCTTAGAGTCAGCAAAATGGTTTAATGCAGAAACAGTGCTAAATGTCAGAATCACTAAAGTTCACTTCCTTTCTCCCCAGGACAAGGCCTTTTCAAGTCCTACCAGGATCATTCCCTAATATCTTTAAACAGTGATGCTCAAAAAAAAAATTTTGAGGTGAAGTTCACAGAACATAAAATTAACCTTTTCAAAGATGACCAATCCAGTGGCATTTAACATATTCACAATGTTGTGCAGCCACTATTTCTGTCTACTTCCAAAACATTTTATCACCCTAAAAAAAAAAAAAACCCATAACCATTAAGCACTTACTTCCCATTAATCCCCTCATGTGTCCTTCCCTGGTGGCTCAGAAGGTAGAGAGTCTGCCTGCAATGCAGGAGACCCGGGTTCAGTCTGAAACAACTCGATATCCATGTACAATTTAAAAAAATTAATCTAGGTATAGCTAGACCTATACCTTTCACAAAGATTAACTCAAAATTAGTCATAAGCCTAAATATAAAATACAAAACTGTAAATTTTATAGAAGATAAGCTCAGACAATATCTGTTTAATGTTGGGTTTGGCAATAACTTTTTAAATGGAACACCAAAAATGTACTCCATTAAAGAGAAATGTGATATGTTGGTATTTTTAAAATTATAAATTTTGTTATGTTAAAGATACCTTTAAAACAGAAAATACAAGTCAAATCCTGGGAGAAAATATTTGCAAAACACATAGTTGATAAAGACTTTTTTTCTGTTAATGATTGTTATCCAAAACATACAAAGAAATTATAAAATTTACGTAAGAAAGCAAGCATCTGAATTTTTAAAAAATGGGTAAAATATATTGAAAGAAACCTTGACAAGATATACAGATGACAAATAAGAATATAAAAAGATGTTCAACATCATAAATCATTGTTATTGTTGTTCAGTTGCTAAGTCCTCTCTGATTCTTTGCAACCCCATGGACTGTAACACACCCGACTTCCTTGTCCTTCACAGTCTCCTGGAGTTTCCTCAAATTCATGTCCATTGAATCAGTGATGCCATTCAACCATCTCCTCCTCTGTCAGCCCCTTCTCCTCCTGCCCTCGGTCTTTCCCAGCATCAGGGTCTTTTCCAATGAGTCAGTTCTTTGCATCAGGTGGCCAAAGTATTGGAGCTTCAGCTCCAACATCAGTCCTTCTAACGAATATTCAGGGTTGATTTCCTTTAGGATTAACTGGTTTGGTCTCTTTGCTATCCAAGGGACTTTAAAGAGTCTTCTCCAGCACCATAAGTCATTAGGAAATTTAAAAGTAAAATAATGAAATATTATCAATATTATCTACCATGGGGTTGCTAGAGTCAGACACGACTGAGCGACTTCACTTTCACTTTTCACTTTCATGCATTGGAGAAGGAAACGGCAACCCACTCCAGTGTTCTTGCCTGGAGAATCCCAGGGACAGGGAAGCCTGATGGGCTGCCATCTATGGGGTCGCACAGAGTCGGACACGACTGAAGCGACTTAGCAAGCAAGCAAGCAAGACTTAGAATACACATATTAGATTTTTAAAAAGGGAATACCAAATTTTGGCAAGAGTGCAGGACAACAGGAGTTGTTATTTATTGCTGGTGAGAATGCAAAAGTATAACCATTTTGAAAGAGAGTTCGGTAATTTCTTATGAAGACAGTGTTACCATATGATCTAAACACAGACTCCTCAGTATGTACCCAACTGACATGAAATTTTAAGTCTACATAAAAACCTGCACATAAATGTTTATGGCAGCTTTATTCACAGGTACCAAAACTTAGAGGTTAAAGAGATTACTTTGATAGGTTAATGGATAAATCAACTGTTGTATATACATACAATAAAATATTATTCAATGATAAGAATAAATGAATTGTGAAGTCCTAAAACAATATAAAGGAAGTTTAAATTCATATTGGTGAGTTGATCTGAAAGGCTATATAATGTATGATTACAAATGTATGACATTCTGAAAAAAGCAAAACAATGGTAAAGTGATCAGTGGTCATCAAAAGGAGTGTGTCTCTAGATACATATTCCCAATTAGCATATTTTATTCCCTTTGTAGTCTCACCCAAATATCAACCTTCTATTGCCAATATCCACTTGATCATTGAAAAACCAAGAGAATACCAGAAAAACATCTACTTCTGCTTTATTGACTATGACAAAGCCTTTGACTTTGTTGTGTGGATCACAGCAAACTGTGGAAAATTCTGAAAGCGATGGGAATACCAGACCACTTGACCTGCCTCCTGAGAAATCTGTGTGCAGGTCAAGAAGCAATAGTTAGAACTGGACATGGAGCAACAGACTGGTTCCAAATCAGGAAAGGAGTATGTCAAGGCTGTATATTGTCACCCTTCTTTATTAACTTATGTGCAGAGTATATCATGAGAAATGCTGGGCTGGATGAAGCACAAGCTGGAACCAAGATTGCTGGAAGAAATATCCATAACCTCAGATATGCAGAAGACACCAGCCTTATGGCAGAAAGCGAAGAACTAAAGAGCCACTTGATGAAAGTAAAAGAATAGAGTGAAAAAGTTGGCTTACAGCTCAACATTCAGGAAACTTAGATCATGGTATCCGGTCCCATCACTTCATGGCAAATAGATGGGGAAACAGTAAGAAAATTTATTTTGGGGGGCTCCAAAATCACAGCAGTTGGTGACTGCAGTCATGGAATTAAAAGATGCTTGCTCCATGGAAGAAAAGCTATGCCCAACTTAGAAAGCATATTAAAAAGCAGAGATATTACTTTGCCAACAAAGGTACATCTAGTCAAACCTATGGTTTTTCCAGTAGTTATGTATGGATGTGAGAGTTGGACTATAAAGAAAGCTGAGCGCCGAAGAATTGATGCTTTTGAACTGTGGTGTTGGAAAAGACTCTTGAGAGTCCCTTGGACTGCAAGGAGATCCAACCAGTCCATCCTAAGGGAAACCAGTCCTGAATATTCATTGGAAGGACTGATGCTGAAGCTGAAACTCCAGTACTTTGGCCACCGGATGCAAAGAACTGACTCACTAGAAAAGACCCTGATGCTGGGAATGATTGAAGGCAGGAGGAGAAGGGGATGGCAGAGGATGAGA
Source organism: Tragelaphus eurycerus (assembly GCA_935064755.1). Lineage (NCBI taxonomy): Eukaryota > Metazoa > Chordata > Mammalia > Artiodactyla > Bovidae > Tragelaphus > Tragelaphus eurycerus. The sequence continues at coordinate 23,049,469 of CAKXYN010000025.1, read as the reverse complement.
TGGTTGGATGGCATCACAGGGTCTATGGGCATGAGTTTGAGCAAGCTCCAGGAGTTGGTGATGAACAGGGAAACCTGGCATGCTGTAGTCCATGGGGTTGCAAAGAGTCAGACACAACTAAGTGACTGAACTGAACTGATTCATCTCCCACCTTCTCCCTCTTTTCAATTCCTGTAGCTCTTATTGACTTTACTATTACATTTTCACCTAAGTCACCTTTTTATATCCTGTTTCCACAACACCATTGCAATTATTTGTTGGTATGAAGGGGGTTTACTGTCTCTAGCTCAGATAATGGCCATAGTTTATACATTGAGGTGTGATGTGTCCTGCACTGAATAGTAACCTTGCAGTCAGAGAAAGTCCATGAGACAAAAAAATATGGAAGAGTTTTCTCTTCTGAAGGCAAGGTGGCATGTTTTGACATTTATTTATTCAAGAATACTTATTGAAAATCTTATTTTTTGTAGGAGCCTGGATTAGGCTCTAGGATACCAATAATGAAGAAAACACTTCAGCACTTTTATTAATTATTTTTCTAGGCATATTGAATTTGCCTTCGAAACCTTCTAGGGCCTATTCCTTTTAAAGAAAAATTATCCATCTTATTCTAAATAAGTATTTGCAAAGTTACAGAGAAAAATTCTAGTACTCAAAGCAGCAAGGAAACTCTTTGAGGGAAAAGAACTGTTTAAACTACAGCCATACGCATCCTTTTCTATGTGACCATATTATGCCAAGGAGACAGGCCTTTAACTCTGCTTTATACATTAGCACAATGGAGTTTTTCCAGGCAGGCCAGGGTTTATGCCAAATTTGCCTCAGTGAAATCTATGGAGCAGGCCTTCCTATTTTAAGAACTCATAAGCCTTGAAAACAGAAATCATCCAAGTATCTCCATTTTCAGAGTTCATAATGTCAGTATTTCTTTCAGCTTCCTCTAACTTGCTTTGAAATAGATTTGCACTTTGTGGTGATTGTTAAAAATTAGTAAGTTCTGTAAAAGTCAGAAAGTCACACTCTGTTGGATCTCAGTTCATCCAAAGTTTCTTGGGATATTTATATTTTTATATCAACAAGAAACCTGTTATGTAATACTTGTTTGCAGCAAGACTTATTAAAAGCATGCTCTTTAGATTTTTGTTGGAAGTTAGAAATGAGTTCACTTGAAATTTTTTTCACATCAGAATCTGTACTCTGGCAATTTAATAAGGATTGCAAAAAATTTAGAATGAATTCCCTGGCACCCTTATTAATTATATGGGATGATTAAATGTCTTCACAAAGATGGTAATAGCAACCTCTGCTAATAATTACTAGAACCATAATTATTACAAAAGTTTTACTTCCTTTTGAAGCTGTATTTATGTTAAGAATTCTCCAGCAATACATGATTAGGGAGAAAAAGAAGAAAAATTACCCAAACTCCAGTCCACTCACCCATGTACAGTAAAGCCAATCTACGAACACTGGATTACAGTGAAGGAAAGTACATAATTAATCATAGAGTATCAAGCAAGGAAAATGCTCAGCTCATGCTCAGAAGACCCAAACTCTTTGATGGCTTCAGGAAAGTAGTTTTAAAGACAGTATGAGGGAGGAGGCTACAGGGTATGTGATCAGCTTGTGCTCAACTCTTGGATTGGCATCATGGTGAAGTTTCAAGCATCATCAACTTTGTAGTTACAGCCAGCATAGTATATAGTGTGCCTCTGGGCTAGACGCTGCTGTTTGTCAAGGGGAGTAAAATTCAAGCTCTGTTCTCACCCAGAGACTCCAAGGACAAATCTAGTGGCAAACACTGGGCTCTGCTAAAGCAAAGAGATAAGGTGCCCACTCCTGAGGTCAAGGAATTCCTCCCCGTCTACACATGTGCAGGAAGTCTTCTTGGGGGTTGAAAAGGGAAGTGTGTATGTGCACCCACTGGCCTCTGCAGTGGGATCGATCTTAGAGAAAATTTGTGCGTGCATCTTGGGGTGGGTCCATGGACTAGTCGGGTGTGAGGAATGAAACAACTGGCTAAAGGGAAATAAAGACCCGGAAGGACTACCCTATGTAAGTGATTTACGTCACTTTTTTGCTGCGCTCCTCCTCACTTAGGACACCCACATTCCTCTCCAGATGTGTGTTTCTGCCTAGCTTCTGACTTAACTGCACTTCTCCTCATTAGAGAGGAGGCCCATACCCTTTCTCTCTCTGGAGGTGTTTATCTGCCTTGTATCTGTCTTAAATAAACAACCTCTTTTGCTGTGTGCTCTCCCATACATCTCTAATAATAAGCTTTGTACCTATTTTACAGTTTTTGCTTCCTTGAAACATTCTTGCTTTCAAATGAGGGAAAGAACTAGGGCCACTTTGCTTCTCGACTCTAGCCCCTGGTGGTCCGGTGGCTAGGATTCCTGGGTTTTCATCCAGGCTACCCATGTTCAATCCCTGGGCAGGGAACTAAGATATTTCTTCAGGCCTGCTCACTGCTCTCCCTCCGAGATCATAAACACAATAAGGTCTGTGTTCTTGTGGTCGGTAGTTTTCATCTGGGGGGGATCTGATCCCTGTAAGAGCTACTTAGGAATGTTTGCCAGGTCTTTATCTATATCTTCCAGGGAACCAGGAGTTGGGTGATTCTACTGTGTGATGGATTGATAGTCTAAATTGTTACCAGTTTCCCAGCCCAACTATGCTTTGATTCTACATCTTCACCTTTCTTAAGCATTAACTCTTGAGTTATGTCATTAACTCATTAACTCTTGAGACAGCCAGTCAGAATGTTTAAGGAGAGGCCTGAGAGACTAAAACAAAAGCCTCTTACCTTGAAGGACAGGGCAACAGGGGCTTGTACATGGTTTCAATACCCCCTTTTCTTCGATATTCCTCAATCTTGAGGGGATTGGGTTTAGGGAAAGAAAAGAAGTAAAGTTTTGGATAGAGAGTTAATCATAAACTCAGCAGAGGTATTCAGTTTTAGTGGCATGCAGTTTCAATATCATAAGCATGGGAAAAGACCAAAATTCAAAATTGGAAGTAGCATTCCTATTGATGCATATCTTTTTTGAATCATTATAAAGTTGAAAAATCATGAGTTGAATCTTCATTAAGTTGGGGCCCATCGGTATGCATTATTACAAAGGCTGTGAGGCAATTTTGGTTGTGGCAGATATGATCATTATCTTGATTATGGTGATGGTTCCATGGATGTATACATACATATGTGAATAATGGACTTTAAATATGCACAGTTTGTTGTATGTCAATTATACCTTGAAAAAGCTGTTTGAAAAAACTTTGATCCAGGTTGTACTTGGAATGAATCTTTTATCCTTGTATGATTTTGGAAGAATATACAGTGATAATTTGGAAAATAACTGTCACTGACTGACTTACTTCAGTTTCTTGAAAATATCTCTAAGTACTAAAGTCAGAGCAACCATAGTTGGTTGTTCTTTTATGTCAAAATGACTTCCATGAAAAAAGTGGACAGTGAAGCTCACAACTCAATCATGAAAGTGCTTTTTCTTAAGATTTCCCTTGTTCTTTACAATTCAAAGGTGAGGCTTGAAGAGCACTCCCATCCTGTCACACAGAATATTAAAAAGATATGCACTCATGGTTGAGGTTTAATGAAATTAACAATTTTAATTGCATCAGCAAGGACATGTTTATTATTTTTTTTATTGATTTGTTTTTCGCTGTTCTGGGTCTTCGTTGCTTTGCACAGGCTTTCTCTAGTTGCAGCGAGTGAGGTCTACTCTTGCACTGCAGTGCTCGCGCGCTTCTCACTGGGGAGGCTTCTCTTGTTGCAGAGCACAGGCCCTGGGCTCTGGGCTCCTGTAGTTGGAGAAGGCAATGGCATCCCACTCCAGTACTCTTGCCTGGAAAATCCCATGGAAGGAGGAGCCTGGAAGGCTGCAGTCCATGGGGTCGCTGAGGGTCAGACTTCACTTTCACTTTTCACTTTCATACATTGGAGAAGGAAATGGCAACCCACTCCAGTGTTCTTGCCTTGAGAATCCTAGGGATGGGGGAGTCTGGTGGGCTGCCGTCTATGGGGTCGCACAGAGTCCGACACGACTGAAGGGACTTAGCAGCAGCAGCAGCAGCAGTTGCAGCACGCGGGCTCTGTAGTTGTAGTTCGGGTCCTAGAGTGCACCGGCTTCAGTAGTCCTGGCACACTGGCTTAGTTGCTCCTGGGCATGTGGAATCTTTCCAGACCAGGAATCCAGCGTCACCTGCATTGGCAGGTGGATTCTTATCCGCTGTGCCACCAGGGAAGCCCAAGGACATGTTTAACTGTCACCGTTTCTGTGTTTCTGTTTTGCCCTGCCAGTGTGCAGGGGTGAAGAGTACACTGACTCCTAGTATAATTTGTTGTCAGCAGTTTCACCCACCTGTTGCTTTTGCACACAGTGAAAAAGGCAAATACTGTCTTAGTGTCATTATAAAAACAGTTTGACTTGTAAGCCCCTAAAAGAGAGTCTTGAGGAACCACAGGGTGTTGCAGACCACACTTTGAGAACCATTGGAAATGATGACGTAATTGCAAGATAGAAAAAAAATGTTGAAATATCGTAAAGGCAAGTAGTAGGAAACAAAGCAATTAAAAACACCTGGGAAAAAGACTAAACAAGTAAATTCTGTTCCAAATATAAAGCAAACTAACATGTGGCATGATTTTAAGACAGTTCAGAGAGTGTCTTAAACATGATTGCTGCTAGTATTTTCATTGCATCGTTCATGATTCGTGACATTGGAACATATGAAAAAGAAATATAGTCCTTGTCTATTCTTTGGCCAGTAGCGAACAATATTTACATAGTCATGTAATTCGAATCTTGTTTATTTATTTTCAGCCTTAAAGTGGACGAACCATGTAAGACTTGCTTAGGCTTGCAAAACAAATTCATGTCCTGTGACTGACTGTGAGAAAGAAGAGTTCAGCAAGGATGGGGTGTGGATGTGGAAGGGAGGAAAGGTGTAAGAAAGAGCAAGGTTGTTAAAAAAAAAATAAGAGAAGCAAAAGATACCACTGGACATTGGATTGAACATGGAACTCAGATTTAAATAAAGTATTTAAAGTTACAATTGTAACAACAATATAAATAATCCTACAGAGTGACATTTGAAGAAGATGGAGAGAAGTGTGATGTTATGAATTTTAGCCAAATCTTCACTTTCCAAGACAAGGTGGCCACTGATCACCTTGTGGAAACTGAAAAATCAGCACTGGAGTAGGAGTGTCATGGAAATAGCTTCTGGCAGAATTTAAAGTATAAATAATAGAACTCTGTTTCTAGGTAATAGGACTGATATAAGGAGGGAGAATGATGCTTTTCAACATTGAATCTTCTGTAGTTTTTTAAAAATAAAATTAGGCTTTGAAATATATATTGTATTGAATATATTGCATATATATATTAATTATAAAATCATTTAAATTTAAATCTTTATGTAGTTTATTCTATAAAGTATAGAAAATAATGATCTTACATGAGTTGTGGTTTAACTCCTATGCGCTGCTCTCCTGGTAATGAGTCTTTAAATTTGCTCCCCTTGAGTTTGTATGTGCTGTTTATTCTTTATAGTCTAATGTTTAGTACAAGGTCTGGCATATGCTAGGTTCTTAATAACTCCTAAGTAAATGCGTAGCTGCCATGCTATTGTTGTGGGTCCAGGGAATACTGTGATATCCTTTAAATAATTTTATCTTATACAACTTCACTTTTCTCTATTCTAGTGTAAATAAAATTACAGTCTGGTTAAGTGCCCTTTTTCAAGAAAGGGAAGGGAGGAAATTAATACTGGTTGAGTGCCTACTCTTTGCCTCATGCACCATTGATTTAATCTTAATAGTAATCGTCTGTATGAATTACGATAATAAGACCATTGTATTCATCCTGCATGCTCTGCTTATAGGTGTAGTGTTCTCAGTCATGTCTGACTCCACGACTCAATGGACTGTAACCCGCCAGGCTCCTCTGTCCATGGGATTTCCCAAGAAAGAATACTGGAGTGGGTTGCCATTTCCTCCTCTAGGGGATCTTCCTGACCCAGGGATTGAAACCGATTGTCCTGTCTCCGGCATTGGCAGGCAATTCTTTGTCCCCGAGCCACTTGGGGGCGCCTCCTTATAGCGTGCCAGGCAAGTAGAAGAGCCTCAGTGAAGAGTCACTGAAGAAATAAATACCATAGAAATAAAATGATTTTAGTTGAGAAATAGAGGAAGCAAAGCATCAGAAACTCTAAGCAGCTTTTTCAGAGTTGCATTAGAATCGCTAAATGGTTTGAAATGTACCAAAGGCTCCGGCCAAGCCCAGAGCCTGGGAATTCATGTCGTGCCCAGGTGTGGTACCTGTCAACTCTGTGTGACAGCTCAGCATTATGACTTTTGTTTGCTAAATTAGTCTGCTTCTATTTGCTTTCAAGGAAAGGTCTTTATGTCTGATCCTTGAACAGTCTTCCAGAATAATAATGGCAATGTCCGTTTCATCTCTGATTAACTACTGGCCAGTTCTCCACAGCTCTTTCCTGGAGGATGCTACATTTCTGCAAAAGGCATGCTATGGACTTCGAGGGCCCAAGTAAAAGTGAAAGTCGCTCAGTTGTGTCTGACTCTTTGTGACCCCATGGACTATACAGTTCATGGAATTCTCCAAGTTAGAATACTGAAGTGGGTAGCCATTCCCTTCCCCAGGGTATCCTCCCAATCCGGGGATTGAACCCAGGTCTCCCCCATTGTATGCAGATCCTTTACTAGCTAAGCCACCAGGGAAGCCCAATACCAAGAGTGGGTAGCCTATCCCTTCTCCAGCAGATCTTCCCCACCCAGGAATGGAACCAGGGTCTCCTGCATTGCAGGCAGATGCTTTACCAGCTGAGCTACATGAAAAGCCCATCTGAGGGCCCAGTTTTCCCGTAAAAAGCTTGCAGGAAATTGATACCAGGGCTAGTAGCTGTCATGTTTCACATTCTTACAACCTCCGGGAATCTGGCTGCCTGAATTTTATCATGTAGCCGGTTAGGGAGTAAGAATCAACCAGGCCTTGATTTAGCATCACCTTTGAAGCTTCCCCAGGCAACCTGACTTAGTCATGAAGGTCTAAACCGCGCATATTCCATTTTCTAGTAGATATGTCAGTGCCACATACATAAAATTTTAAGTATAATGCACGTACCCCTAACCTATAGATGCTGGCCAAAAATGAAGCTTTTGATTTGGCGTTCTCTGTACTGAGTCCATGCTACCCTTGGTAGCCAGACCAAAGGTAAATGTCCTATAAATCTCTAAAAATAGACCACTGCCAATTTTGATAGTCTGCAAATAGTTGGAAAAACAGTATGAGTCACTTTTTCAAGGATGTTCTCTTTTTTTGTTAGCTTAATCTTACAAGATAAGGTTAAATGACAAAAGTAAATTGCACTGGCTCAGTTCTGAATAGGATTGCAAATCGAATAAGTGGCTGCTTATTTGACATTGTTCTGTCTGTAACTTCTCTCCAACTTGCACTTCATGAGTTGTGTTTAGTTGAGGTCCACGGTTCAGAAACTCAAGCAGGAAGCATCTGGGAATTCTCTGCTTTGAAGTGTGCATGGGTTAGAAATAACCTGGAGAAGTGAGAACACCGCTTGCTTTCCAGGTGGGCTACATTTCTGATCCCACTCAAGTTTGATGGATTTCATTACATCTTCTAGATATTTCCATAACTAAATGGTTTTAATGTGAGACATTCTGAAGTTAGTAGGTGGAGAAATTCCAATTCCAAGGTTTTTTTTTTTTTAACTTTTAAATTTATACTGCTTTTTAAATTATGGCTGTTGTTGGAATCAGGCATCAGTATTTCCGTTTTCACCTCCCAGGAGGGTCAATATGACTATCTTCTGCCTCCTTTTCGTTTCCCCCTTCCCAGTTCTTCCTACTAAGGCACTGAGAACGTCGTATCCTCTGGGCGGGCTCTGGTGGTTGTCAATAACAATACTGCAAGCTCCTCAAAGTTAGGCTCTTTATCTTTGCACTTTTCATTCCTGGAAGTTGTAGGAATGTGAAACATAAAAGCTAAGCATAAAAGTAATTTTTAATTTTTATTAATAAAATTAATATCACTGGTATTAATTTTCTGATGGTCAAATAATGTTATATTTACCTTCATCATAGTTCTCTTCTACTTTGGTTGCTTTTGAAATTATCAATATGACCTTGAATAATTTAAGTACTCTTTTGGACCCCCAGTTTTCTCATTTGTAAAATGGAATAAAAATATAGACATCAGAAGTTAAGGATTAAACAGTGTAATACAATATTAGTTCAACCTTAGTCATGTAAGTGTCAAATTTGAAAATTGTCCCAGTCCAGTCATTTATTAAATGCTTCTTTTTTGATCCTTATTTTTCAAATGTATTTATTTTTAGGTGCAGGATAATTGCTTTACAATATTGTGTTGGTTTCTGTCATATATCATCATGAATCAGTCGTAAGTATAGATATATCCCCTGCCTGTTGAACCTCCCTCCCACCTCCCACCCCGTTTCACCCCTCTAGGTTGTCACAGAACACCAGTTTGAGCTCCCTGTGTTGTACAGCACATCAGATGTCTTTAAATTAATTGCACTTAAAAATAATACAACTAGGGCTTCCCTGGCGACTCAGTGGTGAAGACTTGCCTCCTAATATAGGAGACATGGGTTTGATTCCTGGTCTGGGAAGATTCCACATGCTTCAGAGCAACTAAGCTTGTGTCCCACAACTTTTGTGCCTGTGTTCTAGAGCTCAGGGGCTGCAGTTACTGAGCCCACATGCCACAACTACTAAAGCTCACATGCCCTGTGCTCTGCAACAAGAGAAGCCACAGCAATGAGAAGCCCACACACCACAATGAAGAGTAGCCCCTACCTGCTGCAACTAGAGAAAAGCCCAGGCAGGAACAAAGACCAAGCACAGCCATAAATAAATAAATAAATAAAATGAAATTATTTTTAAAAATACAACTATTTAAAGAAGAAACTTTATACCATAAACATGACTGCATACTCAGGAATACTTTCTATAGATGGCAGTCTTAGAAAAACAATGAAATTAAACATCATTAAATATTTAACATATACAAATAAATATGAATAATAAAATTTTAATTTCTAAAATGCTTTATAACTGAAGAAAGTTTCTGAATGAATAAAGAGAACTCTTAAAAATTATTTGGTCATGAACTCAGCATTGAACTCCATGATGCCGTCTAAGACGAAGATGAGATTCTTTAAGACATTTCAGTGTTCGTTCTTTTGATATCAGTTAGCATAGGAATACCAAATGATATATGTGCAACAGGAGTAAATATTGTATCACTACTTGGGTTGTCATTTAAAATTTTAACAGAGATGGGCAACCTTACTGTCTGTAAGGGAGAGGTGCAAATGTTCATCAGTTTATCTCAAGATATGTTGAATTATCAAAGAGACACTACACATCTGAAGATTCTTTCAGGAATATTCAGTGTATCATAGGTGAACTGTTAAGTATGTAAACTAGCAAATATGCCTTCTTATGAAACTTCTAAGAAAATTTGATAATTTTTTCTAGGAATATTACAAATAAATTTAACAAAAAATATATTTAACCTGGCAGAGGGTTTAAACAAAACTGTCAAACATTTATCTTGAAATAATATTGAAAGAGATAATGATAACACAAGGAAAAAAAGACTAGCCCAAATAATATATTAAAGGATTTTTAAAAAGGAAAAGCCCTTATTTGCTGCCTAGTTGGAGGAGACTCTGCTGCAGGTTGGAGCTAGCATGGAGCTGGAACTTGCCAGGTGTGCCCCGTTTGCTGTTGGGCTTAGAGGCCTCTACCTAAAGCAGGCATGATCTAGGTTCTTAACCTACTACCCAAGCCATGGGTGCACAGCATAGGGCATTGTACAGTCCTAGAGATAGGCATGGCTATTCTCAAACCAGGTCATAGTATAATAATAATACCTATCAAGTTGGAAAATCCTGGGAAGTCGTGTGCCTCAAACATTGTCTTTCTGACTCTGTCTCTCCCTCTTTCTGTCTCTCTGTGCCTGCCTCCCAGTCTCTGTATTGCTGTCCCTGTTTTGGTTATGCGTGAAAAGCTGACATCCTGAGCTCTGTGGTTGAGAACGGACATCTACCTGGCCAGTGCCAGGAGAAGCAGAATTGACACAGCCTGGAGGTAAGGTGGATATGAGATTGGGAGGACTCAGAATGGATCTGCAGAGAAACATCTACACTTAAAAAGTGGCAACATTCACAGACACAGCATACAGGAAAGATAGGCAGCCTTGACAGTAGTGATATAAGGAGAGAGTGGGGCAAAACAATCATGAGCTTAGTATTAACATCGCAAGTTCTAAATATGTCTATAGTATCGAAGTAGGGATATCCAGGAGTCAGTGTGTACTCAAGACTAGTTGAAGAAGGGCATATTTACACTATTCGTGAAGGATGAGAAGGATCCAGTGATTTTAGGAGGCTGGGCAAAGTATTCCAGGTTGAGGCAAAAATAAGCTCAAGGAGGCTGAGGTGTGTTTGAAATAAGGACCACAAGGAGTAAAGTGAAAGAGACGAGACACAGGGAGGTTATTGCTGGGATCTGTTCACGTTCTCCACTCAAATCTAGGTAAGGTGGGCATGGGGATGTGTCCTCATTATGATCGAAAAGCAAGGAAATGGGATATAAAATTTTAAGGTGGGAAAAGAATTGCTACAATTAGTATGCTAGAAAGATTCTTATACTTGCTGTCTGAGCAGTGGATGCAAAGCTTTCTGGAGAGAAATGGAGTCAGAACCGGAGCAGTGGTATTCAATTTTTTATTGCAATTTATACTTAAATAGGGGAAGGGAATGGCACCCCACTCCAGTACTCTTGCCTGGAAAATCCCATGGACGGAGGAGCCTGATGGGCTGCAGTCCATGGGGTCGCTAAGAGTCGGACATGACTGAGTGACTTCACTTTCACTTTTCACTTTCATGCATTGGAGAAGGAAATGGCAACCCACTCCAGTGTACTTGCCTGGAGAATCCCAGGGAAGGGGGAGCCTGGTGGGCTGCTGTCTATGGAGTCGCACAGAGTCGGACACGACTCAAGCGACTTAGCAGCAACAGCAGCAGCATACTTAAGTAGAGGGCTTCCACAGTAGCTCAGCTGGTAAGGAATCTGCCTGCACTGCAGGAGACCCCGGTTCGATTCCTGGGTTGGGAAGACCCAGGATAGGCTACTTAAATAGAAATCAATTTTCAACTTGTGAGATGTGTGTGTCTGTGAGTGGTGTGTATGTGACTGAAACAAAATTTTATGAAATGATGCTTGATTTTATCACTGGTCAGGAATGCTGATGTTTTGAAATAGTTTTATTATCCTTTTTTGGTTCAGTTTTATTTTTTTTAAATTCTACTCACATCCCACCATATTGATTTCACAACCCACTAGTCGGTTGTGATCCTACACTGATTTGCTGGTCAAACTTGATAGCAAGTAAACTGGACATGGGAAGTAAGAAAAATGGAAGCGTCAAGGTAAATCCCCAGATATATGCTGTGTAGTGAAATTTGACAAAAATAACTGAATAATTCCCAGAAAGCCACTGTGGAAATGGGAACATCCTGTGAGCTATATAATGAGACTATGGATTAATGTGTTTTTTGTGTTATAAATACTAATGTTCATAAGCTATGACTGTGTGTACAAATATTTGCATGGATATATGGTTTCCTTTTTTTCCCATTACGTTTTTAAGAGTTAATTGGGTAGGTCATAAGGTAAATCTATGTTGAATTTTTAAAGAATCTACCAAGCAGCCTTCCATAGTTATTTGCTCCATGTTCTATATGCACCAGTAGTATATGAAAGCATCAATTTTTCTTCTGCATCCTCACAAACACTTGCTGTCACCAGTCTTACAGATTTTATTGATATTAGTTGGTGTTAATGGTTTTAATTTTCATTTCTCTAATGGCTAATGATATCGACCATTATTCAAGTACTGATTTGCCATTTGAAAGATGTTTGGGGAAGTGACTTCAAATCTCTCATCCTTTTTTTTTTTTTTTTTTTTTTGAGTTAGGTTGCTTTTGAGTTTTGACTTTCCGAGTTATTTGGTTATTTGTTTATTCTGGATCCAGGCCTCACATTAGATATAGGATTTTTAAACATTTTTCCCAGTCTGGGTTATGCTGTTATTTTTCTTAACGGTGTCTTTTGAAGAGGGAAAGTTTTAAATTTTGATGTAGTTCTGAGGGAGTGGAAAAGGTGGAGAAGCCATGTGGCTTCAGATACATTTGTGTGAGGTATCTTCTTTTACTTAAATAGTCCCTATAACACCAGAGTTTCTTTCACGAGTGAATAAAGAAAGCAGCAACCAGATCACGAGGCATAACATTTATTCCTTTGAGCAGGGCAGGTGACAGTGATGTGCAGGAGTGTTCCAGAGGGGGCAGCAAAAATGAAGAGAAATTATCTTTGAGAAATTTCTAATTTCAGCTGGCACAGAAGAATTCTTGACCAGCCAATGGCAACAACACAGCACAGTGATTAATTATGAAGCAAACAAGTTCTGCTGGTATTGGGGTGTCATGCAGCCTTAAGGGCAGAGTTTTACATGCAGGGCACATGAGCAACATGGACCTGGCCTTTTCCAGCTAGGAACCCTGACTCAAGTAAGATTTCTGAACTTCCTGCAGAAGGAGACGTGGGGAAGTAGTGCAGAGGCAGGTGTGACTGAGAATTGTTTTTTCTGATGCTCATGTAAACCTTTATTTGTTCTACTCCCAAATGAGGTTCCAGACATTGCAGTTACATTTGAAGTTTAGAGCAGCACAGTTCTTTATACAAAATATTGACTAGGTTTAATCTCTTTCTCCCAAGAAAAAGTCTGAAGTAAAAGTCAATTATGATTCAAAAAGTAGTGATCTCTTTATTTTGGGAGATGCTGCTTGAAGTAAAAATTAAAAGTAAATGAAAAATATATCAGTTTGCTTGGATCATAAATTGGTGTCCTACAGTGTCAGTTTTTTCCATTGGCATCATCAGCATCCCATTCGATTCTGGGTCTTCTTAATTGCAGTATGTGCATTTGTGTGGACAATAAAAATTTACAGTTGCCTCCTGAGAATGCCTATCAAAATGGCGGCACCATCTAGTGAGAGAATATCTGTTTCACTCATTAAATAATCTGTTAACATTAAACAATTATTTGCCTCATGACAAGAAGAAATGAAAACATCTTACACCAGTATGCTCAATAAAGCTTAATAAAACACAAGTGAAACAGATGATAAAATCTAAGCAAGAAAAATGTAGGCAGAATCAGTGTGGATCCAGGGGTGAGTTTTGTATGCCCCCTACTTGGATTCTACACACTTGCTGGATTTATATTGTGAATTTGGCACTAAGCTACATATTAAACCATCTGAAGTGGGAAACATGATTAGGTAGGTGATGGATAGCATCCATAAAGTTAAATAATGCAAATGCTGTTCAGGAGAAATACATTATTTTCTGGTACTGAAACTAGAGAGAAATTCTTAACCGTATGTCATAGAGAATGATAAGAACTGGATTTATGTTTGTGATGAATTGCTTCAACTCTGTTTCATAAAAGAAGGTTCATAGTTCCTCTCATCAGCATGCAGCAATTCCTGTGATGGATATTTAGGTAAAGGACTCTGTCTGATCTGCTGTTGTTATGAGAAACACGCTTTTGTCTGTAGTGTAGAACACTAAAGTTGCCTTCTTACTTATTTTCAGAAATATACATCTTTTATCATGATTTTTGCCTCAAATCAGGGGGCATTAATTACTATTACCGAAGATGGGTGGCCATTCTTTCCCTGCAAGAGTAACAGTGCCAAAGACACCCTAAGTAAGACAGCAGTTCTCAAACCATGCACTGTCATACACATTCCCAGATGTGTTTGAAAGTGTTAGATTAACAGTCATTCTCTAGGGAATCACAATTGAGAAACTCCAAATTGAACAAATTAAAATAAATTTCTTTGTTGCTGGTTTTGTTGGAAGTTTTAAAATATTTACTACATACAAAATTAAACTTTAAGTGGTATATATATATATATATATATATATATATATATATATATATATATATAAAAAATAAGCGACTGATCTGATCTGAATGCTTTTTTCCCCAAAACTTAATCCCCCCCCACCAAAAAAAAAAAGCCTTCTCTTTGCAGAGACTCTCCTGAGCTATTTCAAGAAATGCTCTTGAGATCTTCCACATTCTTTTATTCTGTATTGTGCATTTGGATTAATTCCAACATTGACTGAAAATCAATCCTATAAAGAACGAGTTACATTCATTCGGACACTGATACAAGTGCAGAACTTTGAGTTGCTTTTTTGGCACTGACTACTGTTAAAATAACAATGAGATGTATTAGCTTGATGGGATTTTAAAGAAATAACTTCTGAAATACTATTTGTTTTTTATGCTCTGAACTCAAGTGCATGCCATAAATTTCTTTAAAGATCATGTTCTACCTGATCTTTGCCTTCTAAGTCATGGAAAGGACTTTGGCCAAAAGTAATAAAATCTGATCTAAGAAAATAAAGAGGTTGATCTAAGTTTCATACGGTGCCATTTTAATACAAAAGGATTCAAAGACTCTTGTGCATGCATGATAAGTCACTTCAGTTGTGTTCCAATCTTTGTGACCCTATGGACCATAGCCTGCCAGTCTTCTCTGTCCATGAAATTCTCCAAGCAGGAATACTGGGGTGGGTTGCCATTCCCTGCTCCAGGGGATCTTCCTGACCCAGGAATTGACCCACATCTCTTATGTCTACCTGCATTGGCAGGCAGGTTCTTTACCATCTAAGCCACCAGATCAGATCAGATCAGATCATAACTTTCCTTCCAAGGAGTAAGCGTCTTTTAATTTCATGGCTGCAGTCACCATCTGCAATTATTTTAGGGCCCCCAAAATAAAGTCTGACACTGTTTCCACTGTTTCCCCCATCTATTTCCTATGTAGTGATGGGACCAGATGCCATGATCTTCGTTTTCTGAATGTTGAGCTTTAAGCCAACTTTTTCACTCTCCACTTTCACTTTCATCAAGAGGCTTTTTAGTTCCTCTTCAATGCCGTCAAAGACTCTTAGAAACAATATTCAAAATTTGGCAACATATAGCTATAGTCTAAAATGTTTTCCAAGTATATAGGAATAAAATAGGAATAAAGATAATAAACTTTGCATTAGGACAACTTACATAGTCTACACAAATTATGCAGCCATACAGATCCAAAAAAGAGAATTAAAAATAATCCTGGATATACCAAGTGCTATAAAGCATGCAGAGCAACTGGAACTCTCATACTGGTGAGAATGCTGAACAGTGCATACACTTGGGAAAACAGTTTGGCAGTTTCTTACTATTAAAAGTATGTGATTACTAATAATATAGGAATAAGATATAGCTTTTTGATTACTTCCATGATGATTCATAATAATAGGCCAATTATTTTAAGTTTTCTGTATTAGAAATAAAATAAATTTATTACACAAAAGAAATATATTAGGCATGACTTTCAAATAAAAATGAACATTGTTCATGCATATGAACATGGTTGAAGAATCTGTATATGGAAATGATTGTTACATTTGGTTTGTAACTATTCTGCTCTTGCTGATGCTTTTTCTTTCTATTCATAACTAATTCCCCTATTTTGAGCTTTGAACTGCAGATATATATATCCAGTTGCTGCAACCATCTCCACTGAGGTATCTGTAGCGATCTCATATCATGCTATGCTATGCTATGCTAAGTCACTTCAGTCGTGTCCAACTCTGTGCAACCCCATAGAAAGCAGCCCACCAGGCTCCCCCATCCCTGGGATTCTCCAGGCAAGAACACTGAAGTTGGTTGCCATTTCCTTCTCCAGTGCATGAAAGTGAAAAGTGAAAGTGAAGTTGCTCAGTCATGTCCAACTCTTAGTGACCCAGTGGACTGCAGCCTAACAGGCTCCTCTGTCCATGGGATTTTCCAAGCAAGAGTACTGGAGTGGGGTGCCATTGCCTTCTCCGGATCTCATATCATATATAAAGATCTCATATCATCAGATCAGATCAGATCAGATCAGTCACTCAGTCATGTCCGACTCTTGGTGACCCCATGAACCGCAGCACGCCAGGCCTCCCTGTCCATCACCAACTCCCGGAGTTCACTCAGACTCACATCCAGCGAGTCAGTGATGCCATCCAGCCATCTCATCCTCTGTCGTCCCCTTCTCCTCCTGCCCCCAATCCCTCCCAGCATCAGAGTCTTCTCCAATGAGTCAACTCTTCGCATGAGGTGGCCAAAATACTGGAGTTTCAGCTTTAGCATCATTCCTTCCAAAGAAATCCCAGGGCTGATCTTCAGAATGGACTGGTTGGATCTTCTTGCAGTCCAAGGGACTCTCAAGAGTCTTCTCCAACACCACAGTTCAATAGCATCAATTCTTCGGCGCTCAGCCTTCTTCACAGTCCAGCTGTCACATCCATACATGACTACAGGAAAGACCATAGCCTTGACTAGGCGAACCTTTGTTGGCAAAGTGATGTCTCTGCTTTTGAATATGCTATCTAGGTTGGTCATAACTTTCCTTCCAAGGAGTAAGCATATTTTAATTTCGTGGCTGCAGTCACCATCTGCAGTGATTTTGGAGCCCAGAAAAATAAAGTCTGACACTGTTTCTGCTGTTTCTCCATCCATTTCCCATGTAGTGATGGGATCAGATGCCATGATCTTTGTTTTCTGAATGTTGAGCTTTAAGCCAACCTTTTCACTCTCCACTTTTACTTTCATCAAGAGGCTTTTTAGTTCCTCTTCACTTTCTGCCATAAGGGTGGTGTCATCTGCATATCTGAGGTTATTGATATTTCTCCCGGCAATCTTGATTCCAACTTGTGTTTCTTCCAGTCCAGCATTTCTCATGATGTACTCTGCATATAAGTTAAATAAACGTGGTGACAATATACAGCCTGGACGTACTCCTTTTCCTATTTGGAACCAGTCTGTTGTTCCATGTCCAGTTCTAACTGTTGCTTCCTGACCTGCATACAGATTTCTCAAGAGGCAGATCAGGTGGTCTGGTATTCCCATAAAGCCAAATCCCCTAGTTTGTCTATCGTAGCCAATAGCCACTCCATTATTGCTGTTGTTCAGTCACTGTCATGTTGGACTTTTTGACACTCTATGGACTGCAGCACACCAGGCTTCACTGTCTTTCACTATCTCCTGGAGTTTGCTCAGACTCATGTCCATTGAGTCAATGATGCCATCCAATCATCTCATCATCTGTTGTCTTCTTCTCCTCTTGCCCTCAATCTTTCGCAGCATCAGGATCTTTTCCAGTGAGTCAGTTTTTCACATCAGGTGGCCAAAGTGTTGGAGTTTCAGCTTCAGCATCAGTCCTTCCAGTGAATATTCAGGGTTGATTTCCTTTGGGATTGACTGGTTTGATCTTGCAGTCCAAGGAACTCTCAAGAGCCTTCTTTAGCACTGCAATTTGAAAGCCTCAATTCTTTGGCACTCAGCCTTCTTTCATCTGCTTAAACCAAATTTTTGAAACTATGCCTCTTCTTTTTCCAGTCTGTTTGTAAACCTTGTTAGCTTTACCATCAAGATGTATCCAGAATCTTTCCACTCCTCACTTCTTCCACTGAAGCCTTCCTAGTGGAAGTCACCCACGTGTAGTGCCTATACAGGATCACTCAGTTCTGAACACTCCCTTGCTTTTATTTTCCTCCTCTATAGTCTATCCTTCACATAGAAACCAGATTGATGGTTTTAAAATACCTATTATAGATTATGTGATTTTTCTGATGAAAACCCTCCAATGCCAGTTTGCTATATTAGGCCACCATTAGCCTCGAATAATAACAAAGCTTTCTTAAGCACATTGTAAGTATAAATTTTCCTTACATAATGCTCTGATTGATGAATAGTTCTCCTCCCAGTAGTGATTCAGAGAGCAAGACATTTTCCATTTAGAGACTTTGTCATTCATCATGTAACTTCTAAATTTTAAAAGCATGGACCTAAATTTATACATTGTGTGAACTCATCTGTGTAAAATAATGTCCCTGAAAAATACCTTAAATGTAAAATATATGTTAAAATATTGACCAGGCTTTAATCTGATTGGTGGAATTATACTGGTTTACTTTTTTTTTTTTCTCATGTTCTGACAATTTTCTATATTTCCACAGCAAACACATATTGTTTTTATAATCTTAGAAAAATGAACTTTTAAAGATGGTGATATTAGAGCAGGTTTCCAGTTTAATCCTTACAAATTTCACTCAAATGACTAACAAGGATGTATGAAGAGGCGTTATGAATGATGACTCCGACAAATTCGTATGTTGAAATCTCCCCTCCTCCCAGTATGACTGTATTTAGAGATAGGATATTTACTCAGTAACTATGATTAAATGATGTCTTATGGGTGGAGCCCTAATCTGATAGGCCCGGTGGCTTTACAAAAATAAGAGAGGCAACAAGTATATATGTACACACAGGAAAGGTCATATGAGGACAGGGTGAACAGACATCAGTCAAAGGCCAAAGAGAGAGGCATGGGAAGATACCAAACCTGCCAATACTTGGATCTTGGACTTTCAGCCTCCAGAACTGTGAGAAAATAAATTGAGTTTTAAGTCAGCATGTCTATGACATTTTGTTAAGACAGTTTTAGCAAGTTAATATAGGAGAGAAAGGACTTCATGAGTTCTGGAGTAAATGGCAAGCTAAATATCCCCTTATTCAGAGGGATAAAATTGTGGTAGCACCAAGAAAAAGAAAAAAAATGAGGGTCACCTTTCTTGCAGTCACCTTGAAGCTCAACTGTATGTGTGATTCTTAATGCTTAATAGAAAGAAGACTACACAATGAGCTACTTCTCCAAGCCAGGTTTGCAAAAGCAGAGTTTGATCCCTCCACAGCAGTCAGGGGGATTACCACATGTAATCTGCATGTGGTTAGAACTGGTAGTGAGAACTATGGCTAAGATGGGCTTGGTTGAGTTGGAGTCATTTTGGCTTTTGTTGCCAAAGACAGCAGAGGAGGACGCTATCACCGAGGTTGGAGGGGAGTACAGAATTTCTTATAAAAGAGAAAGCCCAAAGGCTGAGAACCTGTTCCATAAACAAATTCTCATTTTCTCTAGTTGTCCTAAAAGCAAAGGACAACGTTAGTTGACAAGAAACGAAGCCCTCCATGATGGGCCCATGGACACTCCAGTCTCAAGAAAGAGAAATTACAAGAAGGATATCTTAAATGGTCTTTTTGTATGAGTAAAATAGGTCAAAGAGAAGATTCAAGGAAGCTGGCTAACACTACAACAGTTTCAACTGGCTGAAAAACCAGGAAGAGACTGGTACAGACTGATCATGTTCAGAGCTCCTCCTCCACCCCCTCAGATTGAATTGATAAGATAAAACTAAACTCCAAAGTGACCATAGACCTAAAGATATAGTCCTTCACGTGTGTGTGTGTGTGTGTGTGTGTGTAGTGTGTGTGTTTTGCAGGGGGTGGAAGAAGGAGGAAGCCCCAAAAGACCTATATAGATTCAAGGATAAATAAATTGAGGTTGAGGCCAAGGAATGAGACTGACAAAAGTAGATGGAGGGTATCTGTTTAAGTATCCTGAGTGTTATCAGCCCCAGGAAATAAAGAAGAATTTTAGACAGCACTGTTTTATGCACTTGAAGAAAATAGGAAATCAATTTGAAGAAAAAAGATTATATGATAAAAAATTGGAGAAGGCAATGGCATCCCACTCCAGTACTCTCGCTTGGAAAATGCCATGGATTGGGGAGCCTGGTAGGCTGCGGTCCATAGAGTCGCTAAGAGTAGGACACGACCGAATGACTTCACTTTCACTTTTCACTTTCATGCATTGGAGAAGGAAATGGCAACCCACTCCAGTGTTCTTGCCTGGAGAATCCCAGGGACGGTGGAGCCTGGTGGACTGCCATCTATGGCGTCGCACAGAGTCGGACACGACTGAAGCCACTTAGCATGATAAGAAATAGAAGTACTAAGAGAGTTCAGGAAAGGATTTAAGAAAACAAATAATGTTATTGTAGAATATAAAGTAGAACCAAATGGAAAAAAGAAACAGTGAAGAAAAATAAACCTAAAGCATAAGCTTGAGCAAATCAGAGAGCATCAGAAAACAGATGAAAATGGTCAGATACAATATATGAATGTGAAAGACAAAAGGGATCTGCAAAGCAGGTGAATCACATTTGTGAAGAAGTGTAAAAAGAGAAATGGAACATAAGTAATAGACAACAATATAATAACAGAAAGTTTCCTTAAAGGAAAGGAAGATTAGAATCTAAGGTTTAGGGAGGCTTGCCACTTTAAAATATTCCAACCAAAGAAACAACACACTAAAATGATTTGATTTCAAGGGCATATAAATATTCTATGAGCATCCAAGAAGCAGAAATAACTAGGGGGAAAAAAGTTGTACTCAAACTTCACATTAATCTGAAATGTTCCATACTAAAAGAAAATACAGAACTATACATAGAAACTCTCCAATCTTCTTCTTGTTCAGTGAGCACCTAGGAAATTATTTTTACATGATTTATAATTTCAAGAACATTGAGACTAAGTACAATAGGAATAAGAGGTTATGATGAAGAAAACATTTTATAATTACTAAAAAGTGTTAGGTTATACATTTATTGTGTTAGTTATAAATGTATAGCTTCTTGTCTCCAAAATTGATACCATATTGTCTGATATGTGATGATGAATCTGAACACTGTACTATCCAACATGATGTTAGGCTTTGCTGGGGGTAGGCCCTGGACCATTATTTTGAGGGAAAGTGCTCTGTACTCAGTTGGCAGTGCCCCACAGCACTGGGTGGGGAGAGGAGGATTCTCCAGTGCCCAATTCCTGCAATGGTTGGCAACCAGCAGCTTTACTACCTCAGGAGGATTTGTAGGGAAGTGCCTTGGTGAAGTACTCCTGGTAAAGAGCTTTCTTCATCATCCTAGAGGGCAGATTTGTGGTTTGAAACCTTGGAAGCTTCCTGGATGAAATCTGAAACTGTCCCCTATATATGGAGGCCAAGAGGAGACCAAAGAGAGAGACCATTCCAGATTGTGAGGTGGCAGGTTCAACAGGCAAGAAAACTTTCATACAAGGCTTGTTTTCAGCAGCCACAGAGCAAGTAGATCTCTGCACCCATATGCCAGAGTCTTTTAAAGTTTTTATGAGATCTTTAATTGGTTCAGTCATTAGTCAGTCCAGATGTACCAACAACACATTGCTCTCTCAAGACTGTGTCCTTGAAAATGACTCTGGCTTTGGGAAGGGTGGGCAGAAGTTATATACATCCCAAGGACAGGGGAGGGGGTGAGGAGAGTCCAGTTGCCTCCAACTGAGTCCAAGCTAGTGAATCACTCTGCAGTCCCATCTTTGAACACAATTTCCAGCAAGTCGCTTAGTCCAGTCCTAAAGGTAGTAGCTGCTCCTTTCATCTGCTCTTCCTATAATCTTTAGAGTTCCTTCAAATTTTATTGGTCACTCCATCATTACTCCAATTCCCCATTATAGCTGACAATTATTTATATACTTTCCCTGAACACATTACTGTAATTTCTTTATGCAGGTCAGGAAGCAATAGTTAGAACTGGACATGGAACAACAGACTGGTTCCAAATAGGAAAAGGAATATGTCAAGGCTGTATATTGTCACCCTGCTTATTTAACTTATATCCAGAGTACATCAGGAGAAATGCTGGGCTGGAAGAAACACAAGATGGAATCAAGATTGCCTGGAGAAATATCAATAACCTCAGATATGCAGATGACACCACCTTTATGGCAGAAAGTGAAGAGGAACTAAAAAGCCTCTTGATGAAAGTGAAAAAGGAGAGTGAAAAAGTTGGCTTAAAGCTCAACCTTCAGAAACCTAAGATCATGGCATCTGGTTCCATCACTTCATGGGAAATAGATGGGGAAACAGTGGATACTGTCAGACTTTATTTTGGGGGGCTCCAAAATCATTGCAGATGGTGACTGCAGCTGTGAAATTAAAAGATGCTTACTCCTTGCAAGGAAAGTTATGACCAACCTAGACAGCATACTAAAAAGCAGAGAGATTACTTTGCCAACAAAGGTTCGTCTAGTCAAGGCTATGGTTTTTCCAGTCGTCAGGTATGGATGTGAGAGTTGGACTGTGAAGAAGGCTGAGCACTGAAGAATTGATGCATTTGAACTGTGGTGTTGGAGATGACTCTTGAGAGTCCCTTGGACTGCAAGGAGATCCAACCAGTTCATCCTGAGGGAGATCAGTCCTGGTTGTTCATTGGAAGGACTGATGCTGAAGCTGAAACTCCAATACTTTGGTCACCTGATGTGAAGAGCTGACTCATTTGAAAAGACCTTGATGCTGGGAAAGATTGAGGGCAGGAGAAGGGGATGACAGAGGGTGAGATGGTTGGATGGCATCACCGACTTGATGGACATGGGTTTGCGTGAACTCCGGGACTGGTGATGGACAGGGAGGCCTGGAGTGCTGTGATTCATGGGGTCACAAAGAGTTGGACACGACTGAATGACTGAACTGAACTGAACTGAATGGGTATTATAAATGGACAATACCATGAGAGGTTCCTGCTACTGCTGCTAAGTCACTTCAGTCGTGTCCGACTCTGTGGGACCCCAGAGACGGCAGCCCATCAGGCTCCACCGTCCCTGGGATTCTCCAGGCAAGAACACTGGAGTGGGTTGCCACTTCCTTCTCCAATGCATGAAAGTGAAAAGTGAAAGTGAAGTCTCTCAGTCGTGTCTGACTCTTAGCAACCCCATGGACTGCAGCCCACCAGGCTCCTTCGTCCATGAGATTGTCCAGGCAAGAGTACTGGAGTGAGGTGGCATCCTAATCAGTTTTAAAAATGACTTTTGATTTATTTATTTATTTATTTTGGCTGTAGAAAGTCTTCGTTGCGGCATGCGGAATCTTTGGTTGTGGCATGCGGAATCTTTAGTTGCAGCATGAGAACTCTTAGTTGCAGCATGTGGGATCTAGTTTTCTGATGAGTGATTGAACCTGGCCACCTCTGCAGTGAGATTACAGAGTCTTAGCCACTGGACCACCAGAGAAGTCCTTTAAATGACTTTTTTTTTTTTCTTGACAGAAAGTTTCTGATGTCTTTTTGTACTGAGTAAAATCAGAGATACCAAAGGAACATTTCATGCAAAGATGGGCACAATAAAGGACAGAGATGGTGTGGACCTAACAGAAGCAGAAGATATTAAGAAGAGGTGGCAAGAATACACAGAAGAACTGTACAAAAAAGAGCTTCAAGACCCAGATAATCATGATGATGTGATCACTGACCTAGAGCCAGACATCTTGGAATGTGAAGTCAAATGGGCCTTAGAAAGCATCACTACGAACAAAGCTAGTGGAGGTGATGGAATTCCAGTGGAGCTATTCCAAGTCCTGAATGATGATGCTGTGAAAGTGCTGCACTCAATATGCCAGCAAATTTGGAAAACTCAGCAGTGGCCACAAGATTGGAAAAGGTCAGTTTTCATCCCAATCCCAAAGAAAGGCAATGCCAAGGAGTGCTCAAACTACCGAACAATTGCACTCATCTCACACGCTAGTAAAGTAATGCTCAAAATTCTCCAAGCCAGGCTTCAGCAATATGTGAACCATGAACTTCCTGATGTTCAAGCTGGTTTTAGAAAAGGCAGAGGACCCAGAGATCAAATTGCCAACATCCGCTGGATCATGGAAAAAGCAAGAGAGTTCCAGAAAAACATCTATTTCTGCTTTATTGACTATGCCAAAGCCTTTGACTGTGTGGATCACAATAAACTATGGAAAATTCTGAAAGAGATGGGAATACCAGACCACCTGATCTGCCTCTTAAGAAATCTGTATGCAGGTCAGGAAGCAACAGTTAGAACTGGTCATGGAACAACAGACTGGTTCCAAATAGGAAAAGGAGTACGTCAAGGCTGCATATTGTCACCATGTTTATTTAACTTATATGCAGAGTACATCATGAGAAATGCTGGACTGGAAGAAACACAAGTTGGAATCAAGATTGGCGGGAGAAATATCAATAACCTCAGATATGCAGATGACACCACTCTTATGGCAGAAAGTGAAGAGGGGCTAAAAAGCCTCTTGATGAAAGTGAAAGTGGAGAGTGAAAAGGTTGGCTTGAAGCTCAACATTCAGAAAACGAAGATCATGGCATCTGGTCCCATCACTGCATGGGAAACAGATGGGGAAACAGTGGAAACAGTGTCAGACTTTGTTTTTCTGGGCTCCAAAATCACTGCAGATGGTGACTGCAGCCATGAAATTAAAAGACGCTTGCTCCTTGGAAGGAAAGTTATGACCAACCTAGATAGCATACTAAAAAGCAGAGACATTACTTTACCAACAAAGGTTCGCCTAGTCAAGGCTACGGTCTTTCCTGTGGTCATGTATGGATGTGAGAGCTGGACTGTGAAGAAGGCTGAGCGCCGAAGAATTGATGCTTTTGAACTGTGGTGTTGGAGAAGACTCTTGAGAGTCCCTTGGACTGCAAGAAGATCCAACCAGTCCATTCTGAAGGAGATCAATCCTGGAATTTCTTTAGAAGGAATGATGCTAAAGCTGAAACTCCAGTATTTTGGCCACCTCATGCGAAGAGTTGACTCATTGGAGAAGACTCTGATGCTGGGAGGGATTGAGGGCAGGAGGAGAAGGGGACGACAGAGGATGAGGTGGCTGGATGGCATCACTGACTCAATGGATGCGAGTCTGAGTGAACTCCGGGAGTTGGTGATGGACAGGGAGGCCTGGCGTGCTGCGGTTCATGGGGTCACAAAGAGTCGGACACGACTGAGCGACTGATCTGATCTGATTTGAAAGTGGCAAATGTGGGCACAGAAAAGCAGCAGGTTTTCACGCGTTGCATTCTCATGAGACATTTGTTACTCATATCAGGCTCTTCCCAACCATTTTCACTTTAACTGGATTAAAGAAGGGACTGTCAGCAGGGCCCCATTGACTAGGAAGTTCTGACCAAGATATTTGGACAGACAGGCACCTGGAGATAGCTTGCACTTGCTCTTTTTGGCTCAGGTAAATGGTTAACATCCTCTGTTCTACATGTCTTTGTTCTACCTAACAGATTTGCAGTGAAAGTGCCTACCTCTGTTGAATTTTGAGAGGGGACCAAATTTTTGAATTAGAGATTTATATTTAGCTGTGTTATTCCTCACATATATGGGTAAGAAAATATATTTAGTAAAACATACAATCATATGTGTAAACTCTGGGAAAAAAAGAAAGACAGCTTTCGAATCTAAGCCAGTACAAAAAAATAAGAATGGAGAAAATAAGGAATACAAAGATTGGCAGGGAGCATTGGCATCATTTAAATAGCGAGCTAAGTTCAAATGATTCTAGTAGATAGGTTCACTTGTTCCAGGCAAGCTGAGTTCCTGTGATGTAAGTGCTTCCAAATCAATTGGGTGCAATGAGGATCCACTTAAAATACTGATAGAATTCTGTCAAGTTTTGTTTTAATAGGGTCACAAGAACAAATGTGAAAAAAGTCATTTTAAATTTCCGAAAAACAAAATTCAAAAATGAGCAATTGTTCTACCGGTTACCAGAATTTATTATGATAATGCAATAGTTAAGAGAGCTGGGTACTGGTGTGAGAATAGATACATCAGTGGAACTGAGAGAGCCAGAAAAGAGTCCTGCTAAGCAGACAAATATATGAAAAATATCGACTCTAATTCTTGATATGGGAAGAACTGGGATCCACCAAAGGCAGTTAGGGAGGATATAACATGAAATAACAACTTCATGACATATACAAAACCAAATTCCAGTTAACTAAAGAAATAGCACCTGAAATGTAAATGATCATTTTTATAGAATTCTAGTTAAAAAAAAATTATGAGCAAGACCCAAAAGCAGAGGTAATAAAAGATTAGATAATAGCACAAAGAAAGTTGCAATTGCTATTTGACAACATAGTTATAGCAAAGTTAAAATAAACATAAAAACTGAGAATATTTGCCACATATATGAGACATATATACATATATAGCTGGAGAAGGCAATGGCACCCCACTCCAGTACTCTTGCCTGGAAAATCCCATGGACAGAGGAGCCTAGTAGGCTGCAGTCCATGGGGTCGCTAAGAGTCGGACACAACTGAGCGACTTCACTTTCACTTTTCACTTTTCACTTTCATGCATTGGAGAAGGATTTGACAACCCACTCCAGTATTCTTGCCTGGAGAATCCCAGGGACGGGGGAGCCTGGTGGGCTGCCATCTATGGGGTCACACAGAGTCGGATACGACTGAAGCGACTTAACTTATACCTATATAGAATAGACATAGCCTATAAATCAATACAGAAGGACAATATAATAAAATCATGTGCAACATATATTAAAAAATAAAGCACACACAAAGGAAAACAAATGGCTAATGTATTGAAAAGATTTTCCGCGTTCCTGGGGAAATGCAAATTAAAACAAGATGTCATTTTTTACCAATCAATTGGTGGAAAACTGTAAAAGATTGATAGTAGCCAGTGTTAAGCAAGAGGGAAATGCAATTTTGGCAGTGAATTTGGCAGTGGCTAGCAAGATATAAATTTTATAAAGCCTTCAACAACATAATTCCACTGCTAGAAATCTACTTAATTCAAAAATGTGCACAAGTGTTCAAGGTATTTATACTCTGATGTTCATTGCTGCATTAAATTTATTGGCCTAACCGCAAGACTACACATAACTGCATGACAATGGAGAAACAGTTAAGTTGCGATGGCATGCTAGTCCTTGGTTGACTTTTCCCTTAGATCCTCCCCCTTCTCCTTCTCTGCTGTGCTCTCCAGGGCCGCTCCTGCAGACTTCTTTTCCTAGGATCCTTCCTCACCTGGCTTTGGGCTCCTTTAGGTTAAGGGGAAGTCTGATCTGACTGCTGAAAGGTTGGTTTGCAGGAAGAACTGAGAAGCCACAAAACCTATTTTTGTTCCCTCTCTGCTCTTACTTGACAGGCCCATCATGGTGCTTTTTTCCCTGGGTGACCACAGTCCCCAGGCTCTATTCACCTGACCTCCTCTTTTTGTGCCTATAGTTTAAGAGTGCTTGTGGTTTCTTGGAATTCCCTGGTGGTTCAGTCAGTAAAGAATCTACCTGCAATGTGGGAAACCTGGGTTCAATCCCTGGGTTGGGAAGATCCCCTGGAGAAGGGCTTGGAGGAGTGGTTTCCTACTGATATTAATCTTTAGATTCTCTTTATTCCCATTTGGCTTTTTTTTACTTCTTTCATTATCTCTGTAATTAATTATTTGCATTAAAATTCTCCACTTTAAATGCTTTAAATTATTTTGATTGCCTGCTTGGAATACGCATACACCTGTGCAGCTAGTTAAAAAAAAAACAACAAAAAAAAACTGTATTAACATATACCAAGTGGAAGAATGTTCCTGATAAGTTGCTGACTCCAAGAAGGAAAGTTACTGTATCATTTTTTTAATTTAAAAATACTTTACCTATACCTTTGGTTTTTTTTTTTTTTTTTTTTTTTTTTGTCTTTTTGCTTAACTTTACAATATTGTATTGCTTTTACTATACATCAAGATGGACCGGCCACCAGTATACACGTGTTCCCCATCCTGAACCCTCCTCCCTCCCACCTCCCCACACCATCCCTCCAGGTCGTCCCAGTGCTCCAGCCCCAGGCGTTTGTTATCAGGCATCGTACCTGGACTGACGACTCGTTTCAGATATGATATTATACATATTTCAATGCTATTCTCCCCAATCATCCCACCCTCTCCCGGTCCCAGAGTCCAAAAGTCTGTTCTATACATCAGTGTCTCTTTTGCTGTCTTGTAAATAGGGTTATTGTTACCATCTTTCTAAATGCCATATATATGCGTTAGTATACTGTATTTGTGTTTTTGTTTCTGGCTTACTTCACTCTGTATAATAGGCTCCAGTTCCATCCACCTCCTTAGAACTGATTCAAATGTATTCTTTTTAATGGCTGAGTAATACTCCATTGTGTATATGTACCACTGCTTTCTTATCCATTCATCTGTGGATGGACATCTAGGTTGCTTCCAAGTCCTGGCTATTGTAAACAGTGCTGCTATGAACATTGGGGTACACGTGTCTCTTTCAATTCTGGTTTTCTCAGTGTGTATGCCCAGCAGTGGGATTGCTGGATCATAAGGCAGTTCTATTCCCAGTTTTTTGAGGAATCTCCAGACTGTTCTCCATAGTGGCTGTACTAGTTTGCATTCCCACCAACAGTGTAAGAGGGTTCCCTTTTCTCCACACCCTCTCCAGCATTTATTGCTTGTGGACTTTTGGATCACAGCCATTCTGACTGGCGTGAAATGGTACCTCATAGTGGTTTTGATTTGCATTTCTCTGATAATGAGTGATGTTGAACATCTTTTCATGTGTTTGTTAGCCATCTGTATGTCTTCTTTGGAGAAATGTCTATTTAGTTCTTTGGCCCATTTTTTGATTGGGTCGTTTATTTTTCTGGAATTGAGCTGTAGGAGTTGCTTGTATATTTTTGAGATTAGTTGTTTGTCTGTTGCTTCATTTGCTATTATTTTCTCCCATTCTGAAGGCTGTCTTTTCACCTTGCTTATAGTTTCCTTTGTTGTGCAGAAGCTTTTTAAGTTTGATTAGGTCCCATTTGTTCATTTTTGATTTTATTTCCGATATTCTGGGAGGTGGGTCATGGAGGATCCTGCTGTGATGTAAGTCAGAGAGTGTTTTGCCTATGTTCTTCTCTAGGAGTTTTATGGTTTCTGGTTTTACATTTAGCTCTTTAATCCATTTTGAGTTTATTTTTGTGTATGGTGTTAGAAAGTGTTCTAGTTTCATTCTTTTACAAGTGTTCGACCAGTTTTCCCAGCACCACTTGTTAAAAAGATTGTCTTTAATCCATTGTATATTCTTGCCTCCTTTGTCAAAGATAAGGTGACCATATGTGCGTGGATTTATCTCTGGGCTTTCTATTTTGTTCCATTGATCTATATTTCTGTCTTTGTGCCAGTACCATATTGTCTTGATGACTGTGGCTTTGTAGTAGAGCCTGAAGTCAGGCAGGTTGATTCCTCTAGTTCCATTCTTCTTTCTCAAGATAGCTTTGGCTATTCGAGGTTTTTTTGTATTTCCATACAAATTGAGAAATTATTTGTTCTAGCTCTGTGAAGAATACCGTTGGTAGCTTGATGGGGATTGCATTGAATCTATAAATTGCTTTGGGTAGTATACTCATTTTCACTATATTGATTCTGCCAATCCATGAACATGGTATATTTCTCCATCTATTAGTGTCCTCTTTGATTTCTTTCACCAGTGTTTTATAGTTTTCTATACATAGGTCTTTAGATTCTTTAGAAAGATATATTCCTAAGTATTTTATTGTTTTCATTGCAATGGTGAATGGAATTGTTTCCTTAATTTCTCTTTCTATTTTCTCGTTATTAGTGTACAGGAATGCAAGGGATTTCTGTGTGTTAATTTTATATCCTGCAACTTTACTATATTCATTGATTAGTTCTAGTAATTTTCTGGTAATATCTGCAAATTAATCAACGTAATACACCACATTAACAAACTGAAGAATAAAAACCATATGATTATCTCAATAGATGCAGAGAAAGCCTTTGACAAAGTTCAACATCCATTTATGATAAAAACTCTCCAGAAAGCAGGAATAGAAGGAACATACCTCAACATAATAAAAGCTATATATGACAAACCCACAGCAAACATTATCCTCAATGGTGGAAAATTGAAAGCATTTCCTCTAAAGTCAGGAACAAGACAAGGATGCCCACTTTCACCATTACTATTCAACATAGTTTTGGAAGTTTTGGCCACAGCAATCAGAGCAGAAAAAGAAATAAAAGGAATCCAAATTGGAAAAGAAGAAGTAAAACTCTCACTGTTTGCAGATGACATGATCCTCTACATAGAAAACCCTAAAGACTCCACCAGAAAATTACTAGAACTATACCTTTGTTTAGTATGATCACTTTTTTTTAAAAACAAAACAATGTGTATGTTTAAATATTAAATGATAATAATTAACCTTTGTAGGGAAAAATAGGTATGACAAAATGCCCATCAGGATAAGTTGTTAGTGTGAAGTAGAAGAGAGGCATGTATGTGAATCTTTTGAGGGGAAGGGCTGCACCTACTTTTGACTTTATTCATTTTTTTAATTTAATTTAATTTTTTAACTTTACAATATTGTATTGGTTTTGCCATGTATCAAAATGAATCTGCCACAGGTATACATGTGTACCCCATCCTGAACCCTCCTCCCTCCCCATACCATCCTTCTGGCTCGTCCCAGTGCACCAGCCCCAAGCATCCAGTATCGTGCATTGAACCTAGACTGGCAACTCGTTTCATATATGATATTATATATGTTTCAATGCCATTCTCCCAAATTATCCCACCGTCTCCCTCTCCCACAGAGTCCAAAAAACTGTTCTATACATCAGTGTCTCTTTTGCTGTCTCATATACAGGGTTATTGTTATCATCTTTCTAAATTCCATATATATGCGTTAGTATACTGTATTGGTGTTTTTCTTTCTGGCTTACTTCACTCTGTATAATAGGCTCCAGTTTCATCCACCTCATTAGAACTGACTCAAATGCATTCTTTTTAACGGCTGAGTAATACTTCATTGTGTATTTGTACCACAGCTTTCTTATCCGTTCATCTGTGGATGGACATCTAGGTTGCTTTCATGTCCTGGTTATTATAAACAGCGCTGCAATGAACACTGGGGTACACGTGTCTCTTTCAATTCTGGTTTCCTCAGTGTGTATGCCCAGCAGTGGGATTGCTGGGTCATAGGGAAACTGAAACTGTAATCAGAAATCTTCCAGCAAACAAAAGCCCAGGTCCAGACTGCTTCACAGCTGAATTCTACCAAAAATTTAGAGAAGAGCTAACACTTATCCTACTCAAACTCTTCCAGAAAGTTGCAGAGGAAGTTAAACTTCCAAACTCATTCTATGAGGCCACCATCACCCTAATACCAAAACCTGAAAAAGATGCCACAAAAAAGAAAACTACAGGCCAAAATCACTGATGAACATAGATGCAAAAATCCTTAACAAAATTCTAGCAATCAGAATCCAACAACACATTAAAAAAATCATACACCATGACCAAGTGGGCTTTATTCATTTATTTTTAAAAGTCTTTTCACTTTATATACCTAAATGCTTGGATTTTTCCTATGATGCATAACATTTGTAATTTCAAAACATTCTGAAAGCAAGTAATGAAGCATTGTGTCTAATATGATCACTTTTATTAAATATATATTTCTGTATGTGTTCATTTGTAATGGGAATTCCCCTGAAAGAACAGTCAGTTCTGCAATATTTTGGAAGTGTGAATTTGCTCCAAAAGGATTAATATATTATGGAATACTTTGAACATGCCTTCTATGTGTGTGCATGTGATTTTGTCTGGGAGAGTTCCAGGTGAATGCTAAAGGTAGTACCTAACTGAACCCAAAGGCTTGTTGTTGTTGTTGTTGAATTGCTAAGTTGTGTCCGACTCTTTGTTACCCCATGGACTGGAATGCGCCAGACTTCCCTGCCCTTCACTATCTTCTGGAGCTGGCTCAAACTCATATCCTTTGAATTGGTGATGCCATCCAAAGATTTCATCTTCTGTCATCTCCTCCTCCTGGCCTCAGTATTTCCCAACATCAGGGGCTTTTCCAATGAGTTGGCTCTTTGCATCTTGTGCCAAAGTATTGGAATTTCAGCTTCAGCATCAGTCCTTCCAGTGCCTTCTGATGAATATTTAGGGCTGGTTCCTTTAGCATCGACTGGATTGATCTCCTTGCTGTCCAAGGGACTCACAAGAGTTTTCTCCAGCACCATCATTCAAAAGCATCAGTTTTTTCAGCATTGGTCCTCTTTATGGTCTAAATATCACATCCATGAATGAGTACTGAAAAAAAAATCATAGCTTTGACTATATGGACATTTGTCATCAAAGTGATGTCTTTGCTTTTTAATATGCTGTCTACATTTGTCATAGCTTTCCTTCCAAAGAGCAAGTGTCCTTTCATTTCATGACTATAGTCATGGCCTACAGTGATTTTGGGGCCTAAGAAAATAAAATCTGTCACTCTTTCCAACTTTTTCCCTACCTATTTGCCACAAAGTGATGGGACTGGATGCCATGATCTTAGGTTTTTGAATGTTGAATTTTAAGACAGCTTTTCACTCTCCTCTTTCACCCTAATCAAGAGGCTCTTTAGTTCCTCTTCACTGTCTGCCATTAGAATGGTATTATCTGCATATATGTGGTTATTGACGTTTTCCCCAGCTTGATTCAAGCTTGTGATTGATCCAGCATGACATTTACATGATATCCTCTGCATATAAGTTAAGAAACAGGGTGACAAAATACAGCCTTGACATACTTCTTTCCCAATTTTGAACCAGTCTGTTGTTCCATTTAAGGTTAATTATAACTTTAATTATATTGCTTCTTGACCCGCCTACAGGTTTCTCAGGAGACAGGTAAGGTAGTTTGGTACTCCCATCTCTTTAAGAATATTCCACAGTTTGTTGTGATCCACACAGTCAAAGGCTTTAGTGTAGTCAATGAAGTAGAAGTAGATGTTTTTCTGGAATTCTCTTGCTTTTTCTATATTCCAGTATGCTGGCAATTTGATCTCTGGTTCCTCTGCCTTTTATAAATCCAGCTTGAACATCTGGAAGTTCTTGGT
Source organism: Tragelaphus eurycerus (assembly GCA_935064755.1). NCBI lineage: Eukaryota > Metazoa > Chordata > Mammalia > Artiodactyla > Bovidae > Tragelaphus > Tragelaphus eurycerus. The sequence continues at coordinate 23,016,648 of CAKXYN010000025.1, read as the reverse complement.
TCCCGAAGTTCTGAAGCCTGGCTTGGAGAATTTTGAGCATTGCCTTGCAAGCATGTGAAATGAGCACAATTATCTGATAGGCTGAACATTCTTTGGCATTGCCCTTCTTTGGGATTGAAATGAAAATTGATCTTTTCCAGTCCTGTGGCTACTGCTGAGTTTTCCAAATCTGCTGACATATTGAGTGCAGCATTTTCAGAGCATCATCTTTGAGGATTTTAAATAGCTCAGCTGGAATTCTGTCACCTCCACTAGCTTTGTTTGTAGTAATGCTTCATAAGAATTGTAAGAAACGTCACTTGACTTCACACTCTACTCCAGGATGTCTGGTTCTAGGTGGATGACTACACCATCATGGTTATCCAGGTCAGTAAGATCTTTTTGGTATAGTTCCAATGTGTATTATTGCCACAGATATCAAGGGAACATTTGATGCAAGGATGGGCATGATAAAGGACAGAAATGGTAAGGACCTAGCAGAGGCTGCTGCTGCTGCTGCTAAGTCGCTTCAGTCGTGTCCGACTCTGTGCGACCCCATAGACGGAAGCTCACCAGGCTCCCCTGCCCCTGGGATTCTCCAGGCAAGAACACTGGAGTGGGTTGCCATTTCCTTCTCCAATGCATGAAAGTGAAAAGTGAAAGTGAAGTCGCTCAGTCGTGTCCGACTCTTAGCGACCCCACGGACTGGAGCCTACCAGGCTCCTCCGTCCATGGGATTTTCCAGGCAAAAGTACTGGGGTGGGGTGCCATTGCCTTCCCCGCTAGCAGAGGCAGAAGAGATTAAAAAGAGGTGGCAAGAATACACAGAAGAACAGGAAAGCTTAGGGAGACACAAAATGCACACACATGCATGTGCCTTAAACATCTGCCACTGTCCACAAGTCTGGCTCGGTGTTGTGAGCCACTGTGTCCAGGTCTCTGGTTTTACAGCTTGCCATATGGTTTCAGATAAGCCTCCTTCATACTCCATAGCACAATGGACAAGTCTTCCAAGACTAGCTTCCACAAACAAAGGTCAGGTCAGATCTTTTTCAAGATGAAATACCATATTTATTGTAGTTTTATGCATTTCTTCATCATATAACATGTGCCCAGCTACAAACAGGCACTTAGCATGTACCTCTGTAAGGATTAAATAATGTGCTGCTGCAGCTGATGATTTTCACCACCCTTTGAAAGGAATTCAAGGTGGAGAGCAGAAAGGAGGCACTCTGTGCTCTGGGAAAACTGACAGAACAGGTCTTCAGACAGTGAGATATTTTTAGAAGCCCAATTCTTGTATCTCCTCATACTAGAAAAACACTAAACTCCTTGGTTACATCTGCTCCTTCTGACTAGCAATGAGCTTCTCAAAAGTAGCAGAAACTTTCTGCAAAAAATATATGTTTGATTGCATGTAGTCGCCCTCATTAAAATCACATATATATTCTGACCTTTCCCCCTACCTCTTTGGAGAAGCTTCTTAGAGCTAGGTATCTGAAATGCTGTGTCCCGGGCTATTGTCCTCATTTTGCCACAGATAAAATTTAACTTGGAGCTTTCATGTTATATATTTTAAGTCAATACATACATGTATAAAAGTGTGCTACCATTTTTATTAGGTTCTGATTTTTTTCTCCTTGTTGACCATTAAGAAGTTTTTGAGTATTGCATTGTAATCCCATTTTTCTCTTTAGCCCCATGGTTTTTTTTATTGTACAGACTTGCATAGTGTAGTGATTTTTAGTAATAAGCATGTCATATGATAGTGGAACTAATTATACATACATCAAAATGTTAATAGTGTCTCTGGGTAGCAATTTATTTGTTGCTTATCCATAGTGTCTGTTTATTTCTCCGAGGACAGTCATGTGTCAATAACCTAATTACATCCACATAAACAGTTTTGAAAGATGAGGTGGGAATCAAAGGGATGTCCATAGCCTTTGACTGATTTAGAAAGCTTCACTCGCTCATTGGTGATACAGTCAGTTAAGTGCCTTTTAGCCCACCTAAGTGGCACAAACAACCCATGCTCCTCCTGGAAAACAGAGATAAGGTCTCTCAGCAACACTGCTGCTTCAATCCAAATCCCCATTAGCACTAAGAAGAATACAGATGTGAATAGTCGGAATGCCCTTAAATTGGTTTGCAAACATTCAGATGTGAACATGATACAGATGCAGGAATACATAGGCAGTCACCAGTAAGATATATTTGGTGCTTATTGGCTTTTGAGGTTGGTCTTATTACCTGAGATCAGAACACCTTGTCTCTCAGGAAATGTGACACTGTCGGGAGACTGCAAACCTGAGCCCAGTGTGAATGTCCACAGGGAGAGAAAAACAGGTATAATGTTTTCCTCATGTGATTTGCATCCTGAATTTCCACTCACTTTTTCAGAACGAACTTTCACTTGCCATCACTTTGTTCCTTCTCTCCAAGGAGGTATCATGTGGGTTTTTTGTTTGTTTGTTTCTCTTTTTTTAGTAATAAATTACTCCACCTGCAGCTAAGCGCCATTGTTTATCTGTGATCTGGGCAGGAGCCCTGCCTCCTCTTCCCCTCCCGAACGTGGGCGGCTTCTGGGTCAGCGCCCTCTGAACTCTGAACTCGTTCCTGATTGATCCTTGTTCTTTCCTGTCTCGTCACACACCGTCTGCACACAGACTCTGCTGTTGGCCCTGCTCCGTGGGGCTTTGTTCCTCACGGGTCTCTCTCTGACAGAGGGCTGATCTGTGCAGCACAGCTCGTTCTCTGTGCTCAGCCTCTGGCTTCAACCACTGAAGCACAAATACTCTCCAGCTGGGAGTCAGACAAGGGCAGAGATGAAGAACCCAGAAGCCCAACAGGATGTTTCGGTTTCCCAGGGGATTCGCATGATGTTTTATGTGATGAAGCCCAGTGAAACGTCATTCCAAACCCTGGAAGAGGTGCCTGATTATGTACGGAAGGTGAGGCTCTCTGGGAAGAGGCTGCTCTTGCTTTTCTCTTAATAAGAAGTAACTTAAACACAGTGTGGGGTTTCATTCATATCCATTCTTCAAATAATTCTAATAAAAACAGTTTCAAAACAAAGCATGGGGGAAAAGTAGAATTTCCACTTGAATTGAATTTCTCTACAATATCCATAACCATCTCTTTCTGTTAAATTTCTCTTCCCTGAAATGTCACTCCAGAATCTGATAAAACTTTAAAAAGTTTTCCTGGACACAGTGGCATTACAAATTTAGCTGTTAGAAGCTCAATATCCAATGGTTATGTTTTATCAGTAAACTTTGTTAACAATTTTGTTTCTAAAGGAAAACTTGTCTACCTCCTCCCAGGAAATGATTTCCCATTTTGCTGTTGTTGCTTTAAGCAGGGTGGTTCTGCAGAATGGATACACAGCTGAGAATTCAACCCTGATTTCCTAAGTTTGAACTTAAACCAAGTTTTCTTTGAAACTCTTAAATGTTCAGAGGCACTTTTCACTTCTGCTTACTGGCCACGATTGGAAGTGGAAATATCCAGAATTAGAACTTGAATACTGAAGTTCCCCACCCTGTCAGAGTTGTTCCTAAAACACTTACTAGTTCAGACCAGAAATAGAAAAGAAAATGACATCAGAAAATATGTTCTTAGGCTTTGGGTTTAGAAAATTTTAGTACTCATGATCAACTTTCAAATGAGAAAAATGCCATAATTTTTTCAGGATTTTATATTACCCCTTTCTGATTTTTAAGGAAAGAATGTGGTACTCACATCTTTATAAATCATTACTATTTTATATTATGACATCAAACCTAGCATGATATTTGTCATCAATTATAGATGATGTTTTTTTCTATAAGAAAAAACTGAATGAATAAAACTTGATTGATGTCTAAAATGTTTAAAATGATCTCATTCTCTGAAATACTCAGAAGCAAAATTTTTTGTTGCTACAGTTTCAATTTTTTAAAAAATTTTATTAGAGTATAATTGATTTACAATGTTGATTAGTTTCTGCTGTACCACAAAGTGTATCAGTTATACATACATATATCCATTCTTTTAAAGATTCTTTTCCCATATAGATCTTACACAGTACTGAGAAGAATTCTCCATATGCTATTCAGTAGGTCCTTATTAGCTGTATATTTTATATATAGTAGTGTGTAGTCCTACAATTTCAATTTTGTGATTCTTGTCATTCTAATATGAAAAAAATCATGCACATCTTTAAGGAAAGTGATTTAAAGTGGACCTTATCTTTGTGGTGTATTGATAGATTTCTGATTATTGCCCTTATTTTAAAAAGTATTCTTTAGACCTTGAAACATGTCCTGCCTAATCTTTTTTATTTTCTTGGCAGAATTATTGTGGTTACATCTATGGTTATATTTCTTTCTTTTTAAAATATATTTATTTATTTTGGCTGTGCTGGGTTTTCATTGTTGCACAGGCTTTTCTCTCATTGTTGCCAGTAGGGGCTACTCTCTAGCTGTGGTGTGAAGGCTTCTCATTGCAGTGACTTCTTTTGCTGGGGAGTACAGGTTACAGGGCGCACGGGCTTCAGTAGTTGTGGCAACTGGGCTCAATAGTTGAGGCTCCAGGGCTCTTGAACACAGGCTAAATAGTTGTGGCACAAAGGCTTAGCTGCTCTGCACCATGTGGAAACTTCCTGGACCAGGGATCAAACCCATGTCTCCCACATTGGCAGACGGATTCTCCACCACTGAGCTGCCAGGGAAGCCTCTATGGTTATATTTTCTGTCCAAATCGGATGGTAGAATTGGAGCACCTTGTTAGTGTGTGTCTGAAATAAACAGATTTCTTTGCCTGTTGGGAGGAAATAATCCCCGAAAATAGGTTTATACCTTTTCTGCTATGAACTGTCACTCTGGGCCTCCCACATTGGGAATGACTAATCAGGAAACTTGGAAGAATTTCATACCAAGCACAATAGCATCTCTCTTCTGCAATTTCCTTTCCAGGCAACTCCATTTTTCATTTCCTTGATGCTGCTTGAGCTGGTTGTCAGCTGGATTCGCAAAGGGAAGCTCTCAGGCGGTTTGGATGATGCCTTAGCATCTTTGTCAGCCGGCATTATGTCTCGGCTTCCGAGGTGAGTTAGCTAGTTAGCTGCGGTGAGTGAATAAACTTAAAGTCTCCAGGTAAGATGAAGAAGAAACCCATTGTATGGGGAATTGGTCTGTTTTTACACGCATCCCCAAAGAACTCAATTATGGTCATTGTTTAAATGTTCGATGTTTTGTTCATCATGGATGTTTTATATCTGTTACTGAAAATACTGCTCTAAGTATTATTTACTGTGATTAGTGAATTTATTGGTGCCTCCTTAAATTTTGTGCCCAAGGCAATTGCTTGTTTTAGCCTAGTCCCAGGCCTGACTTTTGTCCTGCTTATCTATTGGGAAATTAATTTTGCCTCAGGCAAATTCACCTGCAGTAGCAATCTCTCTAATCAATGTCACACAAAGCTCTAGATTACTACCTTGGTCTCCTAAGTGGTATCTCTGTCTCTAGTCCTATTTCCCACTCCAGTGTTCTTGCCTGGAGAATCCCAGGGATGGGGAAGCCTGGTGGGCTGCCGTCTATGGGGTAGCATAGAGTCGGACACAACCGAAGCGACTTAGCAGCAGCAGCAGCAGTCCTATTTCATTTGCAGCTAAATATTTCCATAATGTGAATCTGGTGGAAACTCCCTCATAGGTTCCTTATGGCCTGAGGATAATTTCTTCCCTAATCTATGGAGGCCTCTGTCCATCCAGCCTGCCTTCTGGTCCTTTGACTCTTCATCCCGCATTGCAGTAGCCATTTGCTCCATATTTGCTGTCACCCAGATGTCTCATGTGGTCATCCAAGTGGCCAGCTCCCATTCATTTCTTCAGTCTAAATATAGACTTCTCATGGAGTCATACTCTTCAGCAAGTCTTGTCGGTTTTCCAACCTTACTTTATGCATCACTTCACTATGGGCTAAAATCACCGTGGAGTATTGTGCCTACGCCATAATAGAATCGTCACATGGTATTAAGCTCACCTGTTTGCACCCCCACCGCCCCCACCGCTGGCCCTTCCTGCTAGGTTGCATGTTCAGTTCAGTTCAGTTCAGTTGCTCAGTTGCGTCCGACTCTTTGCGACCCCATGAATCGTAGCACGCCAGGCCTCCCTGTCCATCACCAACTCCTGGAGTTCACTCAGACTCACGTCCATCGAGTCAGTGATGCCATCCAACTATCTCATCCTCTGTCGTCCCCTTCTCTTCTTGCCCCCAATCCCTCCCAGCATCAGAGTCTTTTCCAATGAGTCAACTCTTTGCATGAGGTGGCCAAAGTACTGGAGTTTCGGCTTTAGCATCATTCCTTCCAAAGAAATCCCAGGGCTGATCTCCTTCAGATAGACTGGTTGGATCTCCTTGCAGTCCAAGGGACTCTCAAGAGTCTTCTCCAACACCACAGTTCAAAAGCATCAATTCTTCGGCACTCAGTCTTCTTCACAGTCCAACTCTCACATCCATACATGACCACTGGAAAGACCATAGCCTTGAATAGACGGACCTTTGTTGGCAAAGTAATGTCTCTGCTTTTCAATATGCTATCTAGGTTGGTCATAACTTTCCTTCCAAGGAGTAAGCGTCTTTTAATTTCATGGCTGCAGTCACCATCTGCAGTAATTTTGGAGCCCCCAAAATAAAGTCTGACACTGTTTCCACTGTTTCCCCATCTATTTCCCATGAAGTAATGGGACTGGATGCCATGATCTTGGTTTTCTGAATGTTGAGCTTTAAGCCAACCTTTTCACTCTCCACTTTCACTTTCATCAAGAGGCTTTTTAGTTCCTCTTCACTTTCTGCCATAAGGGTGGTGTCATCTGCATATCTTAGGTTATTGATATTTCTCCCGGCAATCTTGATTCCAGCTTGTGTTTCTTCCAGTCCAGCGTTTCTCATGATGTACTCTGCATATAAGTTAAATAAGCAGGGTGACAATATACAGCCTTGGCGTACTTCTTTTCCTATTTGGAACCAGTCTGTTGTTCCATGTCCAGTTCTAACTGTTGCTTCCTGACCTGCATACAGATTTCTCAAGAGGCAGGTCAGGTGGTCTGGTATTCCCATCTCTTTCAGAATTTTCCACAGTTTATTGTGATCCACACAGTCAAAGGCTTTGGCATAGTCAATAAAGCAGAAATAGATGTTTTTCTGGAACTCTCTTGCTTTTTCCATGATCCAGCAGATGTTGGCAATTTGATCTCTGGTGCCTCTGCCTTTTCTAAAACCAGCTTGAACATCTGGAAGTTCACGGTTCACGTATTGCTGAAGCCTGGCTTGGGGAATTTTGAATATTACTTTACTAGCATGTGAGACGAGTGCAATTGTGCGGTAGTTTGAGCATTCTTTGGCATTGCCTTTGTTGACAAAAAGAGGTGTTCTTTCTTCATAGTTTTAACTCCTATGCCTATAATGATGTACAAAATAATTGTGCATGTGTTGTAATGGAGTATGGTTTACAATGCTATGTTAATTTCTGCTGTACAATGAAGTGAATCAGCTATATGTATACAGATACCTCCTTGCTCTTGAACCTCCTTGCCCCCATCCCACTGCTCTAGGTCATCACAGAGCACAAAGCTGAGCTCCCTGCGCTGTATACAGTAGGTTCCCACTGGCTATTTTACAGATGTAAAATATGTATGTCAGTCCTAATCTCCCAGTTCATCCCCCCTCCCCTTCCCTTCCAGGTGTACATGTCCATTCTCTCTGTCTGTGTCTCTATGACTGTGCCCTGGGACCAGGTTCATCTGTTCCATTTTTCTAGATTCCATTCATCTGTTAATATATGGTATTTGTTTTTCTCTTTCTGACTTACTTCACTCTGTATGATGGACTCTAGGTATAGGAATGAAATTGGGTCATTTGTAGAGATATGGCAGAATTTTTTTTAAATCTCACCTTCTTATAGTGTTATGTTGATGGTGAAGCCTGAGGATGAAGGGATTAAACAATGCATACTGGAGTGGCTTGGCATGTCCTCATCCTGCAGGAGGTCTTCCCAACCCAGGGATTGAACCCAAGTCTCTTGTGTCTCCTGCATTACTGTGCTTACTCAGTTGTGTCCGACTCTTTGAGCCCTCATGGACTGTAACCCACCAGTCTTCTCTGTTCATGGAATTCTCCCAGCAAAAATGCTGGGGTTGCCATTTCCTTTTCCAGAGGATCTTCCTGGCCCAGGGATTGAACCCTTGTCTCCTGCATCTCCTGCATTGGCAGGCAGATTCTTTACCACTGTACCACCTGGGGACCCCAAAATAATGAATGCTGTGCTACTTTTTAGAAAGAATACATTACAATGTGTTTAGAGGAGGTACCAGTGAATGGAGGGCTCTTCAGTGTATGAGAGTTTTCCCAAGAGGAGAGGGTGAGGGAAGAGTCCCTCAGAAGTCTGTGCCTTGTATTACTGGTGAATGTTCTCATTCCTGCTTCCCACCCATTGCTTCTTTTACTGTTTTAAGAGCTTCACTTCTGACCAGTGCTCACTGCTTTGGAATGTTTGCATGAACCGCCCAGTGGGAAACCAAGGTGGATTTTTTAAAAATAAAATAAGAACTTAAAGATAGCTGAGAAAACGTAAAATCATTTCCTATAATTGCATAATATTATTTAGATAGAAAGTAAACCTAAAGGTAAAATTTATTTCATAAATGTTACTATGAAAAAGAGAGGTTAATAGTTAAAAAATAATAGTAATGATAATCTGAATAGTGATTCTCTGAAAAACTACTCATATGATTGTATGCTGCTGTCAGAATCAGAGAATAATATCTCAAATTATTTTCAATTTCCAGAATATCTAATTGGGAATTTACAGTTATACATAATTTCTTTTATTTCGAGCCTCCCTTAAACAGAAGTGAACAAAAAATATATTCAGCATTCTCAAGGGACAAGTATATTTGACTATTGAAAAATACTTGGTTATAATAGTTTATTCTGAGAAACTTGAGTGTCTAGTTTTATGGAAATGGAACGATTGATGAATTGTCAAAATAACCTGATAACTGAGAAGAGCCCTGCAGGAACAATTATGCATCGCATATTTTGTTGAGCTGGAATGAATTTATATAGAACTCAGGGAGACATCAAGTCGGATGAATGCTTCAGTATTTCTTTTACTGTTTTAAGTTTGACTTTGGTCACAAGTGAGATTAGATTGTTCTCTTATTTTATTGTAACAACTAGAAATATAAACTGTATCCTCAGTACTCTAGTTCTCTTCAACACTGTGATTAAAAGAAAAAGTACAGAATTCTAACAAGATACCCAAGGAGTAATATTTCTGCTAAAAAAGAAACCCCCAAATCTAAGGAAATGGGGAGAGAGAAAGAGAAAATAAAACAAACCAATCCTTCAGGGATAAGTCTGCAGTTCTTTTTCTTCATATCCCACTACTCATAACACTCCTTAATCTAGCACAAGCTGTGAACTCTGGTGCCCTTTGAAAGAAAGGGAAAAGGTTGTGAACTTGAATTTGGAGCCTATTTTTTATAGTTGTATTTTGAATGAGAATAGCACCTTCTTTTTTTGTTCACAGTTTTAAATTATGAAATGTGGATAACTTTGTACATTTTACAAATAATTTTATCTTTCACAGGCTTTTGTCTGAAAGATCTCAGCAAAGCAAATTATCTGGAAATGAAATTTCCCAATGTTTTCATTTATTTTGTTGCTATCACAAAAATTCCCAGACATAAGCAGAGAAGGAAAGCTGATCCTTAGGATCCACTCTTCGCAATCCTCTTTCAGCAGGAGATGAGAAAGGGGATTTGACCGAAACTCTTAGAACGATATTTCAGTTGAAACCACAGCATCAAGGGGAATCCTTGTGCAAATCGTTAACAGTTGAAGGGTAGATTATCACGACATTGATCATACCCTCTCCGAGGGACTAATTTCATTTTCTACACCAGCAACAGGGGCTTGCCATGTCCTTAAAATTCATAATTGCAAGAAAAATGGTAGTATACTATTTGTTAATCCCTTTGTGAGGAATTATAGTTTGGATAGTAATTCCAAATAGGCATGTGGCCTCTGACAAAAATAGTTGGGGAAATCAAAGTGAAACCCTGAACATATTTTTCCACTTTGCCATTCATGTAATGGAAATGCTGTGTGCAGACTTTGAGGAAAAACAGTGTTTATTTGAGGATCTCAGTTTCATTATAACATAAAAGTCAAAGTAGCTTGAAGATCAGTAGCATAGTTACCATATTGATGGAAAAGACCTATGTGTATCTTTCAAATCTTTATGTAAGGAAAATTATTCAACAGACACAGGATTGTATCTTGTTTACAAGCCTGTCAGACCGCAATGCGTAATAAATGTCCATCTGTCCTAAGAACCAGATTCTGGGCAGGCTTGCATCTGTTTTCCTCTTCTAGAATCCAGTAGGCAGACTTCTTAGTAAGAATCTAGTCCTAAAGTTATAGACAAGCATGTGTATTTATTGTAGTTAAATGCAGTATATCATCTGCAGGTAATATGCCTTTCTGTTGGTTAATTGCATATATGACTATACAAAATAAAATGAAATATTGACTAAATCAATTTTTTTAAATCTAGCTAAAACTTGTGAAATATCCTGCTACTGACTGAAATGCTAACGAGTGAAAAATAATCACATCTTTTTTTTTTTTTCTTTGCTTGTTGAAGCAGAACTCAATTTCCAATCCTTCATTAGAAAACTGGGACTTCAATTTGTTACTTCCTTCCAATGTTTCTGCTTCCATAAATTGCATCCTCCCCAGAGAAATTTTATTCCTGATATAAATATCTACAGTATGTTTGTTTTTAATGGGTTCATTTATTCTGTTGAAACAGCAGATTATAAATCAAATTGCAATAGTTGGAGGTATAATTTAAGTAGGTAAATTTTCAAATGAGTTGGGGACACTCCACTTTTAATACATATGAGTCATTTCCAATTTTTACTATGGAACTATGTCTGCGATGTCGCGCCAAATGTATCTACAGTTTCATTGGCCATGGCTGACATGGCATTTTTCCAGTCCTGACAAGAAAGTTTCAATTCATCAAAAAAATTAATAAATAAAAAGCAAAACTTAAAAGGAATTTAAACTTCTTTGAGATTCTTTTGACTCCTTGAGGTAGGACTAGAGAATGAAGGAAAATTGTGTACTGCATTTTTATACTAGACTTTAGTAGCAGAGTTGATACTGTTTTTGGCAACATCAGACTTCTAACAAAAGAGTGTCTGCCATTTGGGGTGATGAAATTTAGTAAATATTTATTCATTGTCCTAAATAAGAGATACATTCATTTATGCAATATTAATAATGGCATTTTATTGTGAATATTAATACAGTCATATTAACTGAGAAAGTTATGAAAAGAACATCCCAGGCAAACAAAATACATTTAAAAAACCTGCTGCTATGTTAGTTATTTTTGCTAGAGAGAATGCCTCATGTCCTCTTAACTTTTACCTTAGAAACCTCATCAGTAGACTTTGTTTTTCTTAATGGTATAACTTCAGAGATTGCTCTTACACTGTCCTTCCTGAATGAATGAAGCTTTCTTGTGCTTATTAAGTCTGTGTTTGTGTGCTTATTCAATAGAGTTATTGAATTACTTGAAGTAATTTACTTCTTGCAAAGTAAAAAATGTAGCACATTTAGTTCTTTCAAATCCACTGCATTGTGTTTACAGAAGTCCCTGGTTTTGTGGTTGTTTAAAAAAGAAATTAAATGATTGATTTGTAAATGTCATTTCACAGTAGGAAACAGCAGTACAAATGTTGTCTGCCTGCAGAAGGTAGAGCTTGTTGTTATATATTTTGTTATTACTAAGCAAAAATCAGTATTCCACTAGATGGAGCAAAAGTGGCAGTAGCTTTACAGACAGTGCAAGTTCCTGGGCCAGGTGTAAGAGATTTTGAAGTAAATAATTTAATTTCTTGGAAAAAATCAATATAAATATATATATGCTTCAAGTATATATGTATTTATTTATTACTTCCTGAAACTTGTAAGGGCATTTTGAGTGATCTCATTTAAATATTGATTTATTTTCTAGTTTATGACAAGATTGTTAGAAATAAAGATGCCTGATTTTTTTTTTTTTTTCAGTTTTGTATCATCTGGCCAAATTAAACAGTACACATTGCCCTAATGATAATTATGAAATAGTACAAAGTTGGCAGATGTCTTTGAACACTGGCTACGTAATTCTACTGACTGAAAGTTGCTTTGAAATGTTTACAGTTTGCAGTGAGAGCATTACATCAAATTTCAGTTGCTTGATTAATGATTAGAGCACGCAAGTATTTGAGAGCTAGATAATTTGAGGATCTGTTCAGCCTAATGCTCTCATATCTGAAATTAGATAGTGAGAAGGTAAACAATCTCTCCAGTGTTACCTTTCTCTACCTTTGATGATGGGAATGTTCAAACTGAGATGATTTTGATAAAAAATTAGCTTTGTAATTCTCAATCCCCAAGTGATATTTATTCTCACTTATTGATTATTGGAAAATCTCAACATAATAAATTATATTTTTAAAAATCCTGCATCAGTACTGGAACAGTACTTTGATATCTTACCAGATTTTATAGTCACTAAACTTTGAAAAGATAGAGATTTTTATTGAGGTATAGTTGATTTATGTTAGTTATTGCTGCACAGCTAGGTGATTCAGTAATATATCTGTATCTATATATATATAAAATAGTTTTAAAAATATTCTCTTCCATTATAATATATCATAGGATATTGAATATAGTTCTCTGTGCTATCCAGTAGGACCTTGTTGTCTTCCATTCTGTATATAAAAGCTTGGGCTTCCCTGGTGGCTCAGTGGTAAAGAATCTGCCTGCTAACGCAGGAGACATAGGTTTGATCCCTGGTCCAGGAAGATTCCCTGGGAAGGAAGTGTCAATCCACTCCAGTATTTTTGCTGGGAAATCTCATGCACAGAGGAACCTAGTGAGCCACAGTCCATGTGATTGCAAAGAGTTGGCCACGACTTAGTGACTGGACAACAACAATATGAAAGCTTCTCTCTGCTAACCCCAGCCTTCCACTCCATCTCTCTCCCAACCCCCTACCCCTTGGCAACCACCAGTCTGACTGGACAAGTTTCTAGTGTGAACAGAAAATGTTAAATAAAACACATTAAAAATTAGCTGTCTTTCATTTGAAAACAGATATGCCTCAGGCCTAAGAAAAATAGCTATTTGGGAAGAATTTATAAAAAATATAGGACAATGGGAGGGGAGCCTCTAGGTATACAGGCTGTTGATGAGCTGTCTAATGCCTCCTATTTAGGTCATGTTCTCGCTCTTGCACTCAAACTTCATGAGAAAGGGATCTCACTCAGTTCAGTTGAATTCAGTTGCTCAGTCGTGTCCGACTCTTTGCAACCCCATGAATCGCAGCACACCAGGCCTACCTGTCCATCACCAACTCCCAGAGTTCACTCAAACTCACGTCCATCGAGTCGGTGATGCCATCCAGCCATCTCATCCTCTGTCATCCTCTTCTCCTCCTGCCCCCAATCCCTCCCAGCATCAGAGTCTTTTCCAATGAGTCAACTCTTCGCATGAGGTGGCCAAAATACTGGAGTTTCAGCTTTAGCATCATTCCTTCCAAAGAAATCCCAGGGCTGATCTCCTTCAGAATGGACTGGTTAGATCTCCTTGCAGTCCAAGGGACTCTCAAGAGTCTTCTCCAACACCACAGTTCAAATGCATCAATTCTTCAGCGCTCAGCTTTCATCACAGTCCAACTTTCACTTCCATACATGACCACTGGAAAAACCATAGCCTTGACTAAACGGACCTTTGTTGGCAAAGTAATGTCTCTGCTTTTCAATATGCTATCTAGGTTGGTCATAGCTTTCCTTCCAAGGAGTAAGTCTCTTTTAATTTCATGGCTGCAGTCACCATCTGCAGTGATTTTGAAGCCCCAAAAAATAGTCTGACACTGTTTCCACTGTTTTCCCCATCTATTTGCCGTGAAGTGATGGGACCAGATGCCATGATCTTGGTTTTCTGAATGTTGAGCTTTAAGCCAAAGTTTTGACTCTCCTCTTTCACTTTCATTAAGAGGCTTTTTAGTTCCTCTTCACTTTCTGCCGTAAGAGTGGTGTCATCTGCATATCTGAGGTTATTGTTATTTCTCCCAGCAATCTTGATTCCAGCTTGTGCTTCTAGCATTTGGTTATTCCAAGCCCCTCTGCTACCTCATTTCCATCTCTGTATGATAAAGTAAGCTCACTACATATGCAAATTGCATATGTCTCTTCCCTCAAAATAGGGGTTAGAGTTGTTTAAATTCCAGCATGCAAAGTCATAAGCAGGGGAAAATGGTGGAATTGAGAAAAAAAGAGGAAAAGGTTTAGCTTTACAATTCTCGGTCTGGTGGGAAAATTTTTGAAAATGTAGGTGCTATTTCCTGCAATCAAGAGCTTTGCAGAGCTTGATAATCATTTCCCAGCTGTATCCCTTACTGAATTGTTTCTAGTTGTGGGTACTCCATTGCTGTTTTTTTCCCATTTATGATGAAAGAGGATCATATCCATCTTGCTGATAGAGAGCTGGGGATTTAATTCCCACAGCTTCTCCTCTCTTCCTCTTCACCTTGAAAAAGTTTAGCTTTGTGCTAAGGTGTGAAAAAAAGAGAAAAAGTCTTGACTGTAGTATGTCAGGCATATTTCAGCTCGATTTGTGTCAACCCTAATAAGTAAGTTGACAGAATAATAAATTGAGTGCCTGCTCAAGACCTGGCACCTGTACAGGAAATAAAGAAACATTTCAATTGCAGGCAGGTTCTTTTTGTTTTACAAATGGAAGTATTCCAGGGATCCCCCATTTCTTTTACTGAAATCTTGGTATCTGAAAGCCTCTTTTAACTGTCACTGGAAAACTTGACAAGAAAGACAGCAACTTTGAAAAGAGATACTGAGCTAGTGGGACATGGATGAGGCAGGTGGCTGTATTTGCCCTCTTCATTGATGTGTCTTCTCTTTTTTGTGCTGTACCTGACACCCAGTAGATTCTTAATGCAAATTCATTGAAAGATTGAATGAATTCATGAGTTGACCTGCTTTGACACTAGGTACTAAAGCAAATGTCAAAAGACTGCAGATTATTTGAACTTTCTGTTACATTTTCTAAGTCTTAATTTTTTTTCTTTCTGGATCAGTCTTTTGTATTTAGGGTTATCAACTGGGACAGTTTTGCTCCCAGGAGACATTTGGACAGTTTTTTGTCACAACAAAAGTGGAGGGCAGTTTTGCTGGTATCCAGTCAGTAGAGACTGGGGATGCTGCTCACCCTCCTACAATGCACAGGACCAACCCCCACAACAAAGAATTATCTGGCCCCAAAGGCAACAGTGTCAAACTTTAGAATCTCTGAGAAAAGTTAGACCCTTTAAAATTCATATTATTCACCATTTTTTACCTAGAACTTGAGTTTTATTTAGTCAGTCCTCTACCACTGAGTCCTAGAGAACAATGTTAAGTTTCATAATTTGGGTAATTGTTTTCACAAGACAGACCCCTACAACTGAGAATTATCTTGTCTGAATGTCAGTAATGAATGACATTGTTCAGAAATCATAGTCTAGATATGAGTTACCAACCAAGCTAACTTACTTTACAATAAAATTTGTTCTACCCACCCCCCACCGTGATCATTGTTCAGACAGTAAAGAGTCTGCCTGCAATGGAGGAGACTGTGGGTTCAATCCCTGGATTAGGAAGATCCCCTGGAGAATGGAATGGTGGCCCACTCCAGTATTCTTGCCTGCAGGATTTCATGGACAGAGGAGCCTGGGGGGCTACAGTCCATGGGGTCACAAAGAGTTGGACACAATGAGCTACTGACACTTTCACCCTGATCAATAACCTGGATGGCAAACTGGAAGACGTATTTCAGATTTCAAGTTCTTGAATTCCTCGGAGTTCCAGAACAGGGTGAGAGCCCCTGGCCCATTGTCTGTCCTGTCCCATGAGGGATCTCACGTACCTATGTGTGGACACCCAGATTGCTCATCCCATCTCTGTCTACATGTCCAAAAAAGCCACTTTTATCTACCTCGTCATGTTGGAGACTTTTCCACACCCACAGATGGGCCCCCTGGAGGCCTGGACCAGGAAAGGGACTCATGCAGGTCCTGAAAGCAGGTTGAAAGCCGCCTGACAGTGGGGTTCTGGAGTGTTCAGGGCTTGGACTGAGTTGTGGCAGGAGTGCTGGGTAGGCAGTCCAACTGGGTCAGGGACTCACGTTTAAGGACAAAATGGCTCTTTCCAATCATATAAGTGTTGGAGGAGGTCATGGAGAGGAGGTGACGCCGGTTGACCTATAAGCTGAGCCTTTCTTACCCTTCCCCTCTCTTCTGCACTCTCCCCTGTCTGTGGAATGTAAGTTCCACCCACAATCCCATGCTATTGGCAGATGTTTCAAGGATGAATCCTTGAGAGAGTAAGGCGTTGTTGAGGCCATCTTGCCTGAATAAATGAATTAACCTAGTGAGGAACTTTCTGGAAACGCTTAAGATTCTGGAGGGAGAGTATGGAGATTAATGTTTCCTATAGCCACCCGACGAACCAGCTCTGTAAGTTCCTTTGTTTATAAAAACTGCCACCTCCCAATCTAGAGTGTTCAATCTTATTCCTTAATCTCTTCTTGCTCTCCCTGTATGACCACCAATTTATAAACTGAGAATAATCTTATATTGAAATTTGAGTTTTAAGATCTGATGATGCATAATCCTTTTTGAAAGTATAGGCATTTGTCATTTACAGATGGTGACTGCAGCCATGAAATTAAAAGACGCTTACTCCTTGGAAGGAAAGTTATGACCAACCTAGATTGCATATTCAAAAGCAGAGACATTACTTTGCCAACTAAGGTTCGCCTAGTCAAGGCTATGGTCTTTCCTGTGGTCATGTATGGATGTAAGAGCTGGACTGTGAAGAAGGCTGAGCGCCGAAGAATTGATGCTTTTGAACTGTGGTGTTGGAGAAGACTCTTGAGAGTCCCTTGGACTGCAAGTAGATCCAACCAGTCCATTCTGAAGGAGATCAGCCCTGGGATTTCTTTGGAGGGAATGATGCTAAAGCTGAAACTCCAGTATTTTGGCCACCTCATGCTAAGAGTTGACTCATTGGAGAAGACTCTGATGCTGGGAGGGATTGAAGGCAAGAGGAGAAGGGGACAACAGAGGATGAGATGGCTGGGTGGGATCACTGACTCGATGGATGTGAGTCTGAGTGACCTCCGGGAGTTGGTGATGGACAGGGAGGCCTGGCGTGCTGCGATTCATGGAGTCGCAAAGAGTCGGACATGACTGAGTGACTGATCTGATCTGATCTCTGATCTGATTGGTTATTTGTATTAGTGCCATTGGGAAGAGGCCTAGTGTTTTGTGTTACTGATTAAATAATAACTTGAAGAATTCAAAATATGGGGCTATTTTAAAGTTCTTATCGATAAATCACAGTTAAAATCATATCATAATTAAAGTCAAAAGTAGGTTAAAAGTAAATACCTGGGTCTCCAGCAAACTCAGTAACATGCTAATTCATAGAGGCTGACTGTGTGAAGGGAAATATTAGTAAAAGAATGAATATAAAGAGAAAACTAAAGATCTGCTTCTTTGACTTTTATTTAAAATTAGTGTATTTAAGAACTTCCTCAGTTCATGGTTTATAAATAAATCTTTATTCAGTAGTATCATTCATTTTTTGGAAAACTCAGCAGTGGCCACAAGATTGGAAAAGGTCAGTTTTCATCCCAATCCCAAAGAAAGGCAATGCCAAGGAGTGCTCAAACTACCGCACAATTGCACTTATCTCACACGCTAGTAAAGTAATGCTCAAAATTCTCCAAGCCAGGCTTCAGCAATATGTGAACCGTGAACTTCCTGATGTTCAAGCTGGTTTTAGAAAAGGCAGAGGACCCAGACATCAAATTGCCAACATCCGCTGGATCATGGAAAAAGCAAGAGAGTTCCAGAAAAACATCTATTTCTGCTTTATTGACTATGCCAAAGCCTTTGACTGTGTAGATCACAATCAACTGTGGAAAATTCTGAAAGAGATGGGAATACCAGACCACCTGATCTGCCTCTTGAGAAATCTGTATGCAGGTCAGGAAGCAACAGTTAGAACTGGTCATGGAACAACAGACTGGTTCCAAATAGGAAAAGGAGTACGTCAAGGCTGCATATTGTCACCATGTTTATTTAACTTATATGCAGAGTACATCATGAGAAATGCTGGACTGGAAGAAACACAAGTTGGAATCAAGATTGCTGGGAGAAATATCAATAACCTCAGATATGCAGATGACACCACTCTTATGGCAGAAAGTGAAGAGGGGCTAAAAAGCCTCCTGATGAAAGTGAAAGTGGAGAGTGAAAAGGTTGGCTTGAAGCTCAACATTCAGAAAACGAAGATCATGGCATCTGGTCCCATCACTGCATGGGAAACAGATGGGGAAACAGTGGAAACAGTGTCAGACTTTGTTTTTCTGGGCTCCAAAATCACTGCAGATGGTGACTGCAGCCATGAAATTAAAAGACGCTTGCTCCTTGGAAGGAAAGTTATGACCAACCTAGATAGCATATTCAAAAGCAGAGACATTACCAACAAAGGTTTGCCTAGTCAAGGCTATGGTCTTTCCTGTGGTCATGTATGGATGTGAGAGCTGGACTGTGAAGAAGGCTGAGCGCCGAAGAATTGATGCTTTTGAACTGTGGTGTTGGAGAAGACTCTTGAGAGTCCCTTGGACTGCAAGGAGATCCAACCAGTCCATTCTGAAGGAGATCAATCCTGGAATTTCTTTGGAAGGAATGATGCTAAAGCTGAAACTCCCGTATTTTGGCCACCTCATGCGAAGTGTTGACTCATTGGAGAAGACTCTGATGCTGGGAGGGGTTGAGGGCAGGAGGAGAAGGGGACGACAGAGGATGAGATGGCTGGATGGCATCACTGACTCGATGGATGCGAGTCTGGGTGACCTCCGGGAGCTGGTGATGGACAGGGAGGCCTGGCGTGCTGCGGTTCATGGGGTCGCAAAGAGTCGGACACGACTGAGCGACTAATCTGATCTGATCTGATCATTCATTTTATATATGAATGATAAATATAAGTGGAAAAGTCAGTTCAATCTTATCTATAAAAGTGATAAAAGCAATGATTAGCTTGAGTCTGATCTTAAATTGGCTCACAGAAAACTTAAAAGTAAAAATACTCCTCTTCATAAAATTGAACTATATTATGTATATTTTTGAAAGTTCTTGAAATAGAATTTGCAGAAGCTTGATTGAATAGGTGGTAAGAGATACTTTATGAGTTTTAAAAACAATTGTTTACTTCTAGGAAAATTATTCTTTTATATTTTGAGATCTATAGTTTTTTACTACAAGGAATACTGGAGTGCTATGAGGATCCTGTTTGAGATGCTAAGAAAAATATCTAAAAAGCTTGAAGCGTGTGTGTGTGTGTGTGTGTGTGATAGGAAGGACAGAATAGAGAAGAAGAGAGGATCGAGTTAGGCAGCAGCAACTTAAACTTTATTGGATTAACACATGTTAACTTAGTAGGCATTTTTCAGTCCTCTTTAAAAACATGCTGTTTATAATTTTCTACTTTTTATATTTCCTTTAAAAAGCACCCTTCTTGTGTTATTTATTAAGATTTAGAAGTGACAATCACAGCAAACAGTCATAGTTTTGTCATATTTATGTTACATGGGTTCTGTGAAAAGTATTTTTAAGAGACACATAAAAAGAATGTCCTGCTAAGTTCCATGAAATAGAGAAATAGTTGGCATCCGTGATGCCTGTGAAACAAAAGGAAACATGGTATGAATCACTTGGATACCAAGGGAACGGAGCCCCTTCAAAAGCAAGATAGAACAGTAAAAAACCAAGAAGAGGGAAAGGATTTTATTTTTACATGTGAACAGATTCACTTTTGTATATAATCTAAAATGTTTTAGCATAAGTTAACCTCTAAAATGTAGTGTAATCATTACTGATAGATTTTATCTTTGCAGGTTGTTTTCCAGGAGCATTGAGCTGACTAGTTATGTTTATATCTGGGAGAACTACAGACTCATTAGTTTGCCTTGGGATTCTCCATGGACTTGGTATTTAACTTTCTTGGGAGTTGACTTTGGTTACTACTGGTTCCATCGTATGGCTCATGGTAAGTTCCAAACCAAGGCTTTATTGCTACTGAACTTACGTTGAAATGTGTTTGCCACATAGTTGGTATTCAGTAAATATTTATTGAATGAATGACTAAATGAATAACTTATTTACAGTATCTAAAGATTAACAACGAAAATTTACTTTGCGTTTTAAATTGAAACAATCTGGTCATTGTTGAAAAAATGTGAAATTACTAGAGGTACATATTTCACACTTCTTGTATAAAGTATATTTTTGTTAAACCCTTTAGAAAGTCCTAGCTATTGGATCACTTCACATCCCAATTATCTAGGGTCATTCAGAAGAGCTTTGTAACAGCATGGACTCCTAGCTAACGTGTTGTCATGTAAACCTGATTCAAGTTCTTGGCTGTGTTGCTATGTTACAAATGAAAATGCAATCAGCTAAGGCCTAGCCATAATGCACTTGAGTGTGACCACAGCTTTGCACAATTTCTCATCTGGTATAAAACCTTCATATTGTACTGGTTCACTGAGTTTGCTTGTGCAGATTCTTGGCTGCACTTTCCAAAGAAATGTTTTGTTATGGAAAGGAAAATGGAGGAGTAAGGAGCTGTCTAAATCTCTATTGGAATAAGCCGGGGTTGAAGAATGATTGTAGAGGTAAGGTGAGCTAGTGGTCTGTAAGGAGGAAGGAGGCATGCAGAAGTATTTCTGCAAGGAAATGGAGCAAAGTGCTAATTTGGGCAATCTACTGAGGAATTGAACTCAGGATTTCAGTGGGTAGTTGGGTTGAGTGGGTGGGGAGGAAGGAAGGAAGAGGAAGAAACCTGGAATAATAATACAAAATAGACGGGAGATGGAAAGAGGAGCCCCGGAGATCAGAGTGAATAACTGAGCTATGTGTGTGGGAGTATGCGTGACTAAATGTCCTTGCCAAGCAAGGATGAAGGAAATAGGGGTAGCGCAGACAGCATCAGGCTAAAGGCAGCTGAAGTTTAAACAAGGTGTTATTTTGTTAAGCACTTTAAATGTGACATTTGATGACACTGTAAAGAGTGTTAATTCAGTAAAACAATTTGGAATGAACAGATAAACTAGAAAAAGTTGTTTGTTTTGTGTGTGATAACCTTTGCCTTTGAAAATAATAGATCATCTCCTGACATCATTTCCTTGTATATAAATGAAAGAGGATACTCCTGAATTGAACATGATTAAGAATAAAATAGGGTCTACGCAGTAAACTTTGTATTTCATTTCAAAACAGTAGTTTTCTCCCTGAAGCAAACCCATTGGCAATTTCCCTCACTTTCTGTTGTAGCAAATGGGTAATGCAGAAAGCATTTACATTGTATTAGTTAATTTCAGGAACTTTCTAATATCACACTGTCCTGTACAAATATGTTTGTTTGGAAAATCTGCAAATTCACTTAATCTTTGAAACTCCACTGTAACAGGAAACAAAGAACCAACAAAATATAACCAAATATAAAATGTTTAAAGATATGTTGATTGTAAGTGCTCTCAGGGAAGAGCAATAAAATAATATGTTAAAACATGGAATCAAAGTTGTTTAAAGTATGCTTCCCATTAGAAAATTTTGAATCAAATCCAGTAAAGGCAGCCATTAAAAAAATCTGAAACCTTCTGGAAAAACACTCACCACTTTCAGGCCACGAAGCTTAATCATAAGTTCAAAGACTTTTGACTTGTGATGGAAAGCTAGTTGGAAAAAAAAAATGTAGTTAAATGTGTCAAATTTCAATGTAACAGTCAATTTTTAAATTTTATATGATAATGCAAAATATTAAAATGGGGTTTTAGAAATCTAAATCTGTAGACATACAGAGTGACACAATAAAGCCAGTAATATCAAATTTTTTGAGTCTATTGGATTACTGAGCAATTAATTGGTTACATTTATTCAGATGAAAAGTTGAACAGTTCTAAAGTCTTAATGTTGTCTTAAAATATTTTTTAAGACTCTGCTTTTTCTAATTAATGTGTTAATTTCCTTTCACTGTTTGCAATAAAATGACATAATAAAAGTATATTCCACATTTGCTAAATGTTAAATGCTGTGACTTTTGAATAAACAGTTTACTATATATTTAAAATTTTGTTTTTGCATGCATTTAAATCACTTCTTTAATAATCTACATTATTGCTAAGGGTTGTTGTTATTGCTGCTTTACTAGTTTGTTTTGTATACATGTAGAATTTTATTACATTAAAGAGACAGTTTCCTTCCCTGGTAGCTCAGCTGATAAAGAATCCACATATAATGCAGATCAGATCAGATCAGTCGCTCAGTGGTGTCTGACTCTTTGCGACCCCATGAACTGCAGCACGCCAGGCCTCCCTGTCCATCACCAGCTCTCAGAGGTCACTCAGACTCACATCCATCGAGTCAGTGATGCCATCCAGCCATCTCAACCTCTGTCATCCCCTTCTCCTCCTGCCCCCAATCCCTCCCAGCATCAGAGTATTTTCCAATGAGTCAACTCTTCACATGAGGTGGCCAAAATACTGGAGTTTCAGCTTTAGCATCATCCCTTCCAAAGAAATCCCAGGGCTGATCTCCTTCAGAATGGACTGGTTGGATCTCCTTGCAGTCCAAGGGACTCTCAAGAGTCTTCTCCAACACCACAGTTCAAAAGCATCAATTCTTCGGCGCTCAGCCTTCTTCACAGTCCAGCTCTCACATCCATACATGACCACAGGAAAGACCATAGCCTTGACTAGGCGAACCTTTGTTGGTAAAGTAATGTCTCTGCTTTTGAATATGCTATCTAGGTTGGTCATAACTTTCCTTCCAAGGAGTAAGCGTCTTTTAATTTCATGGCTGCAGTCACCATCTGCAGTGATTTTGGAGCCCAGAAAAATAGTCTGACACTGTTTCCACTGTTTTCCCCATCTATTTCCCATGTAGTGATGGGACCAGATGCCATGATCTTCGTTTTCTGAATGTTGAGCTTTAAGCCAACCTTTTCACTCTCCACTTTCACTTTCATCAAGAGGCTTTTTAGCCCCTCTTCACTTTCTGCCATAAGGGTGGTGTCATCTGCATATCTGATGTTATTGATATTTCTCCCGGCAATCTTGATTCCAACTTGTGTTTCTTCCAGTCCAGCATTTCTCATGATGTACTCTGCATACAAGTTAAATAAGCAGGGTGACAATATACAGCCTTGACGTACTCCTTTTCCTATTTGGAACCAGTCTGTTGTTCCATGACCAGTTCTAACTGTTGCTTCCTGACCTGCATACAGATTTCTCAAGAGGCAGATCAGGTGGTCTGGTATTCCCATCTCTTTCAGAATTTTCCACAGTTTATTGTGATCTACACAGTCAAAGGCTTTGGCATAGTCAATAAAGCAGAAATAGATGTTTTTCTGGAACTCTCTTGCTTTTTCCATGATCCAGTGGATATTGGCAATTGGATCTCTGGTTCCTCTGCCTTTTCTAAAACCAGCTTGAACATCAGGAAGTTCACGGTTCACATATTGTTGACGCCTGGCTTGGAGAATTTTGAGCATTACTTTACTAGCGTGTGAGATGAGTGCAATTGTGCGGTAGTTTGAGCACTCTTTGGCATTGCCTTTCTTTGGGATTGGGATGAAAACTGACCTTTTCCAATCTTGTGGCCACTGCTGAGTTTTCCAGATTTGCTGGCATATTGAGTGCAGCACTTTCACAGCATCATCTTTCAGGATTTGGAATAGCTCCACTGGAATTCCATCACCTCCACTAGCTTTGTTCCTAGTGATGCTTTCTAAGGTCCACTTGACTTCACATTCCAGGATGTCTGGCTCTAGGTCAGTGATCACACCATCATGATTATCTGGGTTGTGAAGCTCTTTTTTGTACAGTTCTTCTGTGTATTCTTGCCACCTCTTCTTAATATCTTCTGCTTCCGTTAGGTCCATACCATTTCTGTCCTTTATCGAGCCCATCTTTGGATGAAATGTTCCTTTGGTATCTCTGATTTTCTTGAAGAGATCCCTAGTCTTTCCCATTCTGTTGTTTTCCTCTATTTCTTTGCATTGATCGCTGAAGAAGGCTTTCTTATCTCTTCTTGCAATTCTTTGGAACTCTTTGATTCCTGGGTTGGGAAGATCCTCTGGAGAAGGGATAGGCTACCCACTCCAGTATTATTGGGCTTCCCAGGTGGCTGAGATGATAAAGAATGTGCCTGCAACGGGACAGACCTGGGTTTGATCCCTGGGTTGGGAAAATCTCCTGGAGAAGGGACCAGGCTACCCACTGCAATCTTCGTGCCTATAGAATTCCATGGACTGGGGAGCCTGACAGGCTACAGTCCATGTGGTTGCAAAGAATTGGACAATGAGTGAGTGACTTTCACTTTGTGTATTTGTAGAAAAGTTTAGAAAAACCTCGAATTCCATCTCTTTCTCTATGAAAAATGACAGAGGATTATTTGAGGCTGTATGTATTCTTTATATGTCATCCCCTTTTCCCCTGGAAAAAATAAGAAAGAAATTCATAACTTATCAATTTACACAGAAACATGAGTAGTGCAATAATTATCCTACTGTGCTTTGACTACTTTAGAAAGATGGAATGATAACATTAAGTAGGTCTCAAAGTAACTTCTTGCATGCTTAGTCCCCATTACAGAAAGGTACATTATTTTTTCTTTGTACTTCCTATTAGTTGTACTAAACATGTAATAAGGAAAAGAGTAAAGATTTTTAAGGCAACCTTTAAAATATAAATGATTATTTCCTTGAGGGACAGCCAGAATGAGCCTTCCAGGGTGCTGGTAATAGACGTGTCTTGAGTGTGATAATAGACTTGTAGTTATATGAGTGTATATTCTTGTAAAAATTTATCAGTTTGTACGTTTAAAGTTTATGTACTTTATCTCTGGGCTTCCCTGATAGCTCAGTTGGAAAAGCATCTGCTTGCAATGCAGGAGGACCGTTGTTCGATTCCTGGGAAGAATCCCCTGGAGAAGGGAAAGCTACACACTTCAGTGTTCTGGCCTGGAGAATTCCACGAACTGTATAGACAATAGACTTGTAGTTTTATATGCATGTATATACTTGTAAAAATGTATTAATTTGTACATTTAAAGATGTACTTTATCTATACCTCAAAATGTTAAGCTAGTAAATAATGCCACCAGTATACTTTCGGCTGAATAGTCAGAATGGTACAATGAGTAATCAAATTTAAAAATAGGAATCAAGAAGTTATCTTTTGTGACGGTAAGCATAAACATATGACCTTACACAGATTTTACTGCATCAGTTTCCGTAACTAAAGATGGTGCCAGTACCAGCTTGCCAGTCATTCATTGTATTGCCTCTCTTCCCCACATTCTTCTTTGCCATTTCTTATCAGAGGTGGACCTGAGAGATGCTCCTCTTTTGTGAGTGACTTCTTTTTAGGTTCTGCCAATTCAAAGGTCTGGTAGGACACAGCAAAGGAAGAACAAGAGGGAGGGACTCTTTTTCCGTTTTCTGAAGTGCTGTTTTCTATCAGCCCTTAACAGATTAATAGGTGGGGAACCTCGTAGTGGTCATCTCGTGGTTAAGATGTAGCCTTTAGCGTCTGATGGACCCTCCGTCCTCTAGGTGGCCAGTGGACTGTGTGTATCCCACACCTTCTGGGATCTACACACTCTCGCAATCTCTTTGTTCCCAGTAGAGTCCCTTTGGGAGCACAACCTGTACAGAGATGCAGACTCTTAGACTTTGTGGTGGTCATGGTAAAGGGCTCTTTGAAACTTCTAAGTATTTGCCTCATTCACTCTCCTTAAGATCTGTGGGTAATATTTGTGTTATACAGATTCTACTTCTGTGCTACTGACCTATATCTTATTTAACTCTTTTAGTTAACTACCTTTTTACTGGTTAATAATTCACTGTATTAACTTTACTTATTACAATGATTGTATGTTTTTTGTTTCCTGATTGGACCCTGACTGATGCAGAGAGCCTTCTCACATATTATATAGGGTTATAAATTAGAGTTCAGCTGGCTATAACCTTTCCTGTTTCCTATTGAGGCATTGATCATACATTTAGACTGTAACACTTGAGCCCAGTTCTGAAAGACAAGACATTGATATGTAAAATTGTTAGAAAAAGAAACCTATACAGTTTCCTCAAATTCTAGTTCTTTTACTTAACAAGTAAGCTGCTTTTACTTTTACTCAACAAGTAAACTACTTAATTTCATTTTCTATTTATTTATTCCGTTATCTAAATAAGGTGAGTGTTCACAATTTTTGTGTAATTAAACTTTTATTCCCACAAGTTTATTGTCATTCAGTGAGCATTTGTATGTGATTAATTAAGCTTTTCATTCCCAATTGAATTTTAAGGGGGTTAAATTTAGATAATTTTAATTTTCATTATTGTTTAAACAAAGCATAAGCAGATATATTGAACAGAATTTTTTTTTTTTTTTGGTTGGGAGATAGTGGCAGAAATGTAGTATAACCGGTTACTTAAGCATTCTTGTCTTTCTGTCTTTTTTTTTTAGCACCCAGTATTTTTGTAAGTCTTTGCCACATATTATGCCTCACTTAAAAAAATATGTGGCTGTATTTTTATTGAATCACTGAGGTGAAGTCCTCTCTTTATTTGCCCTGTTTGTTGCTATTCCTCTCGCTTTTCCCCTGTGATTTCTAATCTCTCAGCTCTTGGAGGAGTCATCCTTCAGAGTATGTATAAAGGAAGCCTTGGAATTCTCATCACCGTGCCTATGACCTCCAATTTCTCATCATTACTTTCTGATAAGGAGCCTGACACCTGTGCTAACCATTTCCTCTGAGCTTCCCTGGTGTCTCAGGAGTAAATAATCTGCTTGCAGTGTGGAAGACCCAGGTTCAGTCCCTGGGCGGGGAAGATTCCCTGGAGAAGGGAATGTCAGCCCAGTCCAGTATTCTTGCCTGGAGAATTTCATGGACAGAGGAGCTTGGTGAGTTCCATGGGATCACAAAGAGTCTGTCACGACTGGATGACTAACACTTTCACATTTTCATTTCCATGACAAGGGCTATCTTATGACTAATATTAAACATTTATCCACAGGAGCACTTCCAATGTGTATGCACTGAAATATTATCGTTATTTCCCCACAGAGAGCACCATTTGAAGGAAATTTCCCCTAGAAATAACTTATTTTATCACTGACAGCTGCAGTCACCCTTAAAGCTACAGTCTGAATTTCCTTTGTTGTTTTTATATTCTGTATATAGATAATGTATGAAAAGCACACTTGATACAAAGAATCTAGCCGTGATCAGAGGGTTGAAAGTAAAGATCCTTTCAAATAGAGAATTCATACACTTGCTAATAAAGGATAAAACTTTCAGAAATCTTAATTAGCCTATTTCTGAACACTGGTAACTAAAATATAGATATATTTCTGGGAATAGTTGGAAGTATTTGAGGATGACTTTAGTAATATTTTACAGAATTAAAGCTCTGAAATGAATATTCAGAATGAAACTGAAAGACAGATAAAGATTAATTTATCAGCATTATCTGACGTGACTGACTATTTAAGACAGCTGCTGCTGCTACTAAGTCACTTCAGTCGTGTCCAACTCTGTGTAACCCCATAGATGGCAGCCCATCAGGCTCCACCATCCCTGGGATTCTCCAGGCAAGAACACTGGAGCGGGTTGCCATTTCCTTCTCTGATGCATGAAAGTGAAAAGTGAAAGTGAAGTCGCTCAGTCGTGTCTGACTCTTGGCGACCCCATGGACGAGCCTACCAGGCTCCTCCGTCCATGGGATTTGCCAGGCAAGAGTACTGGACTGGGCTGCCATTCCCTTCTCCCGGGGATGTTCCGGGAGATTTAAGACAGAGAATATGCTAATTTTCTTTTCCTGCTGAGCCTAATACTCTTGCATGTTACATAGCAGAGCAATGGAATTTGAGTGAAGTTTAGGTGTGTAACTCTGTATGTGCAACTATGTACTATCTACAAGACCTTGAGATTAACCTCTCTGAGATAGATTTTATTTCCTTCCTATATACCCCAGACTGTACACTTCATACCCATGACTTATTGATTTGAAACTGTAAGTTTGTACCTCGTATTTGTACCTATTTCTTTGGCATCGATTCTTAAATTTCCAAATCTCTGAATATGCTGATTAAGCTTTCTCAAAGTACTTAGATAGAAACCAAATGGAATCCTGTTAAAAATTCATATTCCTGAAATGATGATGCTAGTAATGGTATCAGGATTAATAATTAAAAGTCAAGTATTATTGAAAGCCATTGGAAAAGCAACAAATGTAGTGGTAGAAACATAGCTTCTAGAGCCAAAATATTGGAAGATTCAATATTCTCCAGATATCAATTCTTTCCAACTTGTCCCATAGATTCTATTCATCCCTAATCAAAATCTTGCAAGTTATTTTGTGGATATTGACAAATTATTTCTAAAGTTTACATGGAGAGGCCAAAAGACTAACACAGAATATTGAAGAAGAAAACAATAATCAACAAAATATTGGAGGAGAAGAACAAACTTGGAAGATTGATGCCACCCAACCTCCAAGACTTATGAAGCTATGAAGATACAGTGGTCAAGACCATGTGGTATTGTCAAAAGACAGACAAATAGAGATCAGTGGAACAGATTAGAGACCCTCAAATAGACCCCAATCGTGGTTGGCAAAAAAGAGCAAAGGCAATTCAATTAAACCAAGAGAAGTCTTTTCAACAAATAGTGCTGAAACAACAGGACATTTACATGTAAGAAGTAAACCTGGACATAGACTTTACAACCTTTCACAAAAGTTAACCAGAGTCTTAAACATAGAACAAAACTATAAAACTCTTTGAAGATAACATGGGAGTAAATGTATACATAAGATTTTGGGTGTTGAGATAACCTTTTAGGTACAACATCAAAGGCATGATCCATTAAAAAATTGATAAACTGGACTTCATTAAAATTCAAAACTTTTACTCTATGAGAGACAATGTCAAGAGGATGAGAAGACAAGCCAGATGGGAGAAAGTATTGGCAAAAGACACATCTGATAATAGACTATTACCCAAAATACACAAAAAAACTATTACAGACTCTGTGGAGCTGGACTGCCTGGGTTCAGACATTGGCCCTACAACTTACGGTGTAATATTGAGCAAGTTATGCCTCCTCTTATTTATCCTTATTTGTAAGATGCAAATAACAATAGTGTAACTCACGTAAGATCATTGTGTGGTATAAATGAAGTACAGTTGAGAAACGCTAAGGGTAGAGACTGATACATAATAAATAAAAAACTAAATATAAACTCGGAGAAGGCAATGGCACCCCACTCCAGTACTCTTGCCTGGAAAATCCTATGGATGGAGGAGCCTGGTAGGCTGCAGTCTATGGGGTCTTGAAGAGTCGGACGTGACTGAGCGACTTCACTTTCACTTTTCACTTTCATGCATCAGAGAAGGAAATGGCAACCCACTCCAGTGTTCTTGCCTGGAGAATCCCTATGCTATGACTTAGCATAGCATAGCATAAATATAAACTCTATATGTAATAACATATAATAATACATATTCTTATGTAATATGTTATATGCTAAGTCACTTCAGTCGTGTCCGACTCTGTGTGACCCCATAGACGGTAATCTACCAGGCTCCCCCGTCCCCGGGATTCTTCAGGCAAGAACACTGGAGTGGGTTGCCATTTCCTTCTCTGATGCATGAAAGTGAAAAGTGAAAGTGAAGTCGCTCAGTCACGTCCGACTCTTCAAGACCCCATGGACTGCAGCCTACCAGGCTCCTCCGTCCATGGGATTTTCCAGGCAAGAGTTGGAGTGGGGTGCCACTGCCTTCTCCAGAAAAACATTATGGAAGTTCTTTAATAAACTAAAAGTACAGTTGTCATATGATTCAACAATTTATTATCCCTAAGACACAATGAAGCAATTATATAATAGTCCATTTTCAATTCTCCTAATTATGCCAAGAATGTCTTTTATTAAATTCTTAATTAGATCAAATCAATACACATTGAATAAGTTTCTTTGTCTAACTTGTACCTCTTAAAGTAGAGTTTGGGCTTCCTTGATAGCTCAGTTGGTAAAGAATCCGCCTGCAATGCAGGAGACCCAGGTTCAATTCCTGGGTCAGGAAGATCTGCTGGAGATGGGAAAGGATACCCACTCGAGTCTTCTTGGGCTTCCCTTGTGACTCAGCTGGTAAAGAATCCATCTGCAGTGTGGGAGACCTGGGTTCAATCCCTGGGTTTGGAAGATCCCCTGGAGAAGGGAAAGGCTACCCAGTCCAGTATTCTGGCCTGGAGAATTCCATGGACTCTATAGTCCATGGGGTTACAAAGAGTTGGACACAACTGAGTGACTTTCACTTTCAAAGTAGAGCTGCCACTCCATATCATGCAAGAGTTTATAAAAATTTTTATTGAAAATAGTTGATTTACAATGTTGTGTTAGTGTCAGATATACAGCAAAATGAATCAGTTATACATATTTCCACTTTTTAAAAAAAATTCTGTTCCCATATAGGCCATTATAGAGCATTCAGTAGAGTTTCCTGTGCCATACAGTAGGTCCTTGTTAGTTATTTATTTTAAATATAGTAGTATATATATCTCTGGAGTAAGAAATGGCAACCTACTCCAGTATTCTTGCCTGGAGAAACCCATGGACAGAGGAGCTTGGAAAGCTATATTTCATGGGTTCTCAAAAGAGTTGGACACAACTGAGTGACTAAGCAACAACCGTGTATACATAAATCCCAGTCTCCCAGTTTATCAACCCCTTTGAACCCTTGGTATCCAAAAATTGGTTTTGTACATCTGTGACTCTCTTTCTGTCATTTGTACCCTTTTTTCAGTTTCTACATATAAGTGATATCATATTAAAACTCCATTTTTTAAATGCAATTTTTATCTGAAATATCCAAGTCAGTTGTCTTGTAAAATGGTCCACATTCTAGATATATCTGTTTTCTTTCAGGGTTGCTTAACTTTACCATCTGTCCTGAGTAATCTGATGGATGTTAGCTCTGGACTCTAGATTGATTAGAGCCAGGGTCAATATTTGTGGCAAGAATAGTTCATAATGACATAGGTGCTTCAGATCAGATCAGATCAGTCGCTCAGTCGTGTCCGACTCTTTGCGACCCCATGAATCGCAGCACGCCAGGCCTCCCTGTCCATCACCAACTCCCAGAGGTCACTCAGACTCACATCCATCGAGTCAGTGATGCCATCCAGCCATCTCATCCTCTGTCGTCCCCTTCTCCTCCTGCCCTCAATCCCTCCCAGCATCAGAGTCTTTTCCAGTGAGTCAACTCTTCACATGAGGTGGCCAAAATACTGGAGTTTCAGCTTTAGCATCATTCCTTCAAAGAAATCCCAGGGCTGATATCCTTCAGAATGGACTGGTTGGATCTCCTTGCAGTCCAAGGGACTCTCAAGAGTCTTCTCCAATACCACAATTCAAAAGCATCAATTCTTCGGCGCTCAGCCTTCTTCATCAACATTTATCCACCACGGGTGTACACGTGTTCCCAATCCTGAACCCCCCTCCCACCTCCCTCCCCTTACCATCCCTCTGGGTCATCCCAGTGCACCAGCCCCAAGCTTCCTGTATCCTGCATCGAACCTGGACTGGTGATTCGTTTCTTATATATTATACATGTTTCAATGCCATTCTCCCAAATCATCCCCCTCTCCCTCTCCCACAGAGTCCAAAAGACTGTTCTATATTGTTTTAAAAGAAATTAGCAGTTAGTCTATACTTTGACACATCAGTTCACTTCAGTCACTCCGTCGTGTCTGACTCTTTGTGACCCCATGGAGTGCAACAGGCCACGCTTCCCCATCCATCACCAACTTCAGGAGCTCGCTCAAACTCATGTCCATCAAGTCAGTGATGCCATCCAACCTCTGTCACCCACTTCTTTTCCTGCCTTCAATCTTCCCCAGCATCAGAGTCTTTTCCAATGAGTCAGTTCTTCACATCAGGAGGCCAAATTATTGGATCTTCAGCTTCAACATCAGTCCTTCAGATGAATCTTTAGGACTGATTTCCTTTAGGGTTGACTTGTTTGATCTCTTTATAGTCCAAGGGACTCTTAAGAATCTTCTCTAACATCACAATTCAAAAGCATCAATTCTTCGGCGTTGAGTTCTTTATGGTCCAACTCTCACATCCATATGACTACTGGAAAAACCATAGCTTTGACACATGGATCTGTCCTGTAACCAATAAACCTGTAATATAATGATTTCAGCTTCCACTTTTACAAGTTGTTTGGGTCAGTTATCATTATGAAGTTTTTATTTTGAGGGTTTCATGATGATTTTTTTTAAATCTATGACTTGTCCTACAATTTAGTCTGCAATTGTCTGTCTCTAGTAGTGGAAAGATCTAGAACACACACACACACACACACACACACACACACACACATATATGTACATATGCATGCTGTGCTGTTCTCAGTCACCTGTGTAGACAGTCAGTGTCTGTTCTTTCAGATAAAGACTTTGTCCTTTTACTGTATGGAAGCAAATGGAGCATATGCCCTCATCCTCTTATATTCCTTTCTCCAGAGCCAGATAAGAATTCAGATTGCTTATTTTTATACTTACTGATATCCCGGGGAAAAAGATAAAAGAGAGTTTATAAAACCTGGACAGAAAAAGGATGTAACTCTTTCAGTTGTCCCAAGGGCTGAATCTCGGCTGAAATAACTGACAGTTTTTGGACATACAGAAGGAAATGATGAGTTAGGCTAAATGTCCAGATGTGTGTTCAACAGATGTATAAGGTTACCTCTTAAAAGACAAGAAATGCAATACCTGTATTTTTAGACAGGGAGTTATAAATAGTAAACATGTAGCTTCTGTTAACTGTAGTCCAACCCTTAAAGATCTTAAAGTAGCAAATACTTTTTTCAATCTCTACACTATTTAGCAGTGCATAAAAAAGTCCTTATATAAGTAAAACCAGATCAAAAAAGATCATAGGTTGAATTAAATGAGGAATTAAAATATGATCATTCTTGTTTTATTATCTTTAATATGTGCTTGTACATTTTTGATGAATTTGTTTTTACTATAAAATAAAAGTAGGGGGATTCCTTCGTGGTCAGTTGTAAAGAACCCGCCTGCCAATGCTATTTATGTGGGTTCAATCCCTGGGCCTAGAAGATCTGCTGGAGAAGGAATGGCAACCCATTCCAGTATTCTTGCCTGGGAAATCCCATGGATAGAGGACCCTGCAGTCCATGGTGTCACAAAAGGGTTGGACACAACTTAGTGACTAAACAACAGCCAAGATTAAAGTCGACTCCTTTTTTATTCTTTTCTCATCTATACCTGCAGATTTATTGTGCTTCTTTCTTAGACAATACTAAATATCTTCACAAACACCTGGCAAAATATTGTGAGTTACTTCAGGCTAGGGCAAACTGTTAAAGGCAAATAACAAAATTACTCCATTGCTTCTGTATCCCTACAGAACAATGTCATTCTTTAGTGGTATATTTCTTAATTCTCCTATGAACTTATATGAATAATATCTTAAAATATATGGTATAAAAAATAGAGTATTTTCTACATGAGAAAGCTATTGCTCACATGTACAGTAGGGGCTTCCCAGGTGGCTCAGTGGTAAAGAATCGGCCCGCCAATGCAGCAGACACAAGAGACGCGGGTTCGATCTCTGGGTTAGAAAGAGATCTGCTGGAAGGAGGAAATGGCAACCCATTCCAGTATTCTTGCCTGAAGAAACCCATGGACAGAGGAGCCTGGCAGGCTACATTCCATGGGGTTGCAAAGAGTCAGACACGACTGAGCATGCACACAGTAGGATAGGTACTGCCCTCATTCAAATATTCATTTATACACAACAAAATATTATTTTTGCTCTACATGGTTACTGTGCATCACGTGGTTCTTAGAAGCTGAACAGACATCCATGGGAATGACAACAAAACACATCTGAATTTGAAATTTTAAAGGGCTCTGGGATTTGAAGCTGACACATCTTTGGCTGAGCTGGAACCCACACCTAGGGAGAAGAAAGAATCAATTTGGGTTCTGCGTGTCCCTAAATTGCATGTAGTTTTGAACAGAACAATGAAGTCCAAAGTAAAACTTTGATAACTTGCGTTAGATAGTAGAAAGTTGATTGGAAATGAAATACACAACTTTCAATAAAGTGAAATGTGTCAGTGAAAATTCGCTAGAGACTTGGACTAGGGTGAAACCTTGTAGTCATCTCAGAGCATAAGCAGACAGATAGTGACTCCTCACATCAGAAAAGAAATTTAAAAAGTCACAGCACTTCCTTTTCATCCTTTGTAAGTGCATCCAAGGGAGGAGCTACTTTCTCTGAGGTTTAACCTCCTCCTGTTATGGACAGCTGGTGGGAGGAAGAAGAGAGGGGGAAATTACAGAAAGAGGAGTCAGACTCTGGAGAAGGTGTTCCAGCATCATAGAGTTCATCAGTGCCTTCCCTCTCCCAAAACAGCCTCCCAAACCAAGGGAGATTTCACCTCCCCACTTCCCTTACTTGTGTTTGAGTGCAGAGGTGAGAGCAGGCAGTGAGCAAGCTGCCCAAATGTGGACCTGTCTCTGGGAAAGCATCCACACCTTAATCAATACCTCTAAACACTGTAAGGCAGAGATGCTGGATGGAAGGGTTAATTTAGTTATTCTCATGAAATATACCAATGAAACCATTTCTTTTCTTTCCTCAATGACATTAAGTAACAATGCAAATGACAATTCTTTTATCAAGATGTAAAAGCATTTTCATATGCTTTTATGTTTCATATGCACTTACATTTCATAGGTTTTTCATTCTTAAACGAATGTCTAAGACTTTCATTAATGTGCTTTCTTAGTTTTCAAGTGCCCTTCATTTTCATACAGTTTCATGCAGAGGATAAGAGGAGAGGTTATTTATGTATTTATTTTTTAATTGAAGTATAATTGATTTACAATGTTATGTTAGATTCTGGTATACAGTAAAGTGATTCTGTTAGATTCCGGTATACAGTAAATTGAGTACAGTGAAGATTCTGTTAGATTCTGGTA
Organism: Tragelaphus eurycerus; assembly: GCA_935064755.1. NCBI lineage: Eukaryota > Metazoa > Chordata > Mammalia > Artiodactyla > Bovidae > Tragelaphus > Tragelaphus eurycerus. Next base: position 22,981,404 of record CAKXYN010000025.1, on the reverse strand, counting down.
TACAGTAAAGTGATTCAGTTATATACATGTATGCGTTTATCAGATCAGATCAGATCAGATCAGTCGCTCAGTCGTGTCCGACTCTTTGCGACCCCATGAACCGCAGCACGCCAGGCCTCCCTGTCCATCACCAGCTCCCGGAGGTCACTCAGACTCGCATCCATCGAGTCAGTGATGCCATCCAGCCATCTCATCCTCTGTCGTCCCCTTCTCCTCCTGCCCTCAATCCCTCCCAGCATCAGAGTCTTCTCCAATGAGTCAACTCTTCGCATGAGGTGGCCAAAATACTGGAGTTTCAGCTTTAGCATCATTCCTTCTAAAGAAATTCCAGGATTGATCTCCTTCAGAATGGACTGGTTGGATCTTCTTGCAGTCCAAGGGACTCTCAAGAGTCTTCTCCAACACCACAGTTCAAAAGCATCAATTCTTCGGCGCTCAGCCTTCTTCACAGTCCAGCTCTCACATCCATACATGACCACAGGAAAGACCATAGCCTTGACTAGGCGAACCTTTGTTGGTAAAGTAATGTCTCTGCTTTTGAATATGCTATCTAGGTTGGTCATAACTTTCCTTCCAAGGAGTAAGCGTCTTTTAATTTCATGGCTGCAGTCACCATCTGCAGTGATCTTGGAGCCCAGAAAAACAAAGTCTGACACTGTTTCCACTGTTTCCCCATCTATTTCCCATGTGCCTTTTAATTTGCCTTCTTTCTTGTTTTTTTTTTTTTTAAAAACAAACTTAATTTTAAAAAAGGCGTGGGAGATGAGTGCAATTGTTCGGTAGTTTGAGCACTCCTTGGCATTGCCTTTCTTTGGGATTGGGATGAAAACTGACCTTTTCCAATCTTGTGGCCACTGCTGAGTTTTCCAAATTTGCTGGCATATTGAGTGTAGCACTTTCACAGCATCATCATTCAGGATTTGGAATAGTTCCACTGGAATTCCATCACCTCCACTAGCTTTGTTTGTAGTGATGCTTTCTAAGGCCCATTTGACTTCACATTCCAAGATGTCTGGCTCTAGGTCAGTGATCACATCATCATGATTATCTGGGTCTTGAAGCTCTTTTTTGTACAGTTCTTCTGTGTATTCTTGCCACCTCTTCTTGATATCTTCTGCTTCTGTTAGATCCACACCATCTCTGTCCTTTATTGTGCCCATCTTTGCATGAAATGTTCCTTTGGTATCTCTGATTTTCTTGAAGAGATCCCTAGTCTTTCCCATTCTGTTGTTTTCCTCTATTTCTTTGCATTGATCACTGAAGAAGGCTTTCTTATCTCTTCTTGCTATTCTTTGGAACTCTGCATTCAGATGTTTATATCTTTCCTTTTCTCCTTTGCTTTTCGCTTCTCTTCTTTTCACAGCTATTTGTAAGGCCTCCCCAGACAGCCATTTTGCTTTTTTGCATTTCTTTTCCATGGGGATGGTCTTGATCCCTGTCTCCTGGACAATGTCACGAACCTCATTCCATAGTTCATCAGGCACTCTATCTATCAGATCTAGGCCCTTAAATCTATTTCTCACTTCCACTGTATAATCATAAGGGATTTGATTTAGGTCATACCTGAATGGTCTAGTAGTTTTCTCTACTTTCTTCAATTTCAGTCTGAATTTGGCAATAAGGAGTTCATGGTCTGAGCCACAGTCAGCTCCTGGTCTTGTTTTTGCTGATTGTATAGAGCTTCTCCATCTTTGGCTGCAAAGAATATAATCGATCTGATTTCGGTGTTGACCATCTGGTGATGTCCATGTATAGAGTCTTCTCTTGTGTTGTTGGAAGAGGGTATTTGCTATGACCAGTGCATTTTCTTGGCAAAACTCTATTAGTCTTTGCCCTGCTTCATTCCGTATTCCAAGGCCAAATTTGCCTGTTATTCCAGGTGTTTCTTGACTTCCTACTTTTGCATTCCAGTCCCCTATAATGAAAAGGACATCTTTTTTGGGTGTTAGTTCTAAAAGGTCTTGTAGGTCTTCATAGAACCTTTCAACTTCAGCTTCTTCGGCGTTACTGGTTGGGGCATAGACTTGGATTACTGTGACATTGAATGGTTTGCCTTGGAAACGAACAGAGATCATTCTATCGTTTTTGAGATTGCATCCAAGTACTGCATTTCGGACTCTTTTGTTGACCATGATGGCCACTCCATTTCTTCTGAGGGATTCCTGTCCACAGTAGTAGATATAATGGTCATCCGAGTTAAATTCACCCATTCCAGTCCATTTTAGTTCGCTAATTCCTAGAATGTCGACATTCACTCTTGCCATCTCTTGTTTGACCACTTCCAATTTGCCTTGATTCATGGACCTGACATTCCAGGTTCCTATGCAATATTGCTCTTTACAGCATCGGACTTTGCTTCTATCACCAGACACATCCACAGCTGGGTATTCTTTTTGTTTTGGCTCCATCCTTTCATTCTTTCTGGAGTTATTTCTCCACTGATCTCCAGTAGCATATTGGGCCCCTACTGACCTGGGGAGTTTCTCTTTCAGTATCCTATCATTTTGTCTTTTCATACTGTTCATGGGGTTCTCAAGGCAAGAATACTGAAGTGGTTTGCCATTCCCTTCTCCAGCGGACCACACCCTGTCATATCTCTCCATCATGACCCGCCCATCCCAAGTTGCCCCTCGGGCATGGCTTAATCTCATTGAGTTAGACAAGGGTGTGGTCCTTGTGTGATTAGACTGACTAGTTATCTGTGAGAAAGGTTTTAGTGTATTTGCCCTCTGATGCCCTCTTTCAAGACCTACTGTCTTACTCGGGTTTCTCTTACCTTGGGCGTGGGGTATCTCATCCCGGCTGCTCCTGGCTGCTCCCGGCCAGCAAAGCACAGCCATCGCACCTTACCTTGGACGAGGGGGTCTGGGGGGCGCCGGCCCCTGCGGAGCGGGGTAGGCTATCGGGCGCGGGGGGGTGTTCTTGTGGGAGGGGCGGGGGGGGGGGTGTTAGTGCGCGACGGGGCGGGGGGGGGGGCGGTGAGGGGGGGAGGAGGCGGGGGGGGGGCGAGAAAAGGGCGGGCGGCGGGGGGGGGGGGGAGGTCGCTCAAAAATAGAGCGTTTATAGCTATATTCTTTTTCAGATTCTTTCCTATTATAGTTTTGTATAAGATATTGAATATAGTTCCCTGTGGTATACCGTAGGACCTTGTTTATCTTTCTTGTATGTGGTAGTTTATATCTGCTAATCCCAGTGGTCATGTATGGATGTGAGAGTTGGACTGTGAAGAAAGCTGAGTGCCTAAGAATTGATGTTTTTGAACTGTGGTGTTGGAGAAGACTCTTGAGAGTCCCATGGACTGCAAGGAGATCCAACCAGTCCATTCTAAAGATCAGTCCTGGGTGTTCTTTGGAAGGAATGATGCTAAAGCTGAAACTCCAGTACTTTGGCCACCTCATGGGAAGAGTTGACTCATTGGAAAAGACTCTGATGCTGGGAGAGATTGGGGGCAGAAGGAGAAGGGGAAAACAGAGGATGAGGTGGCTGGATGGCATCTCTGACTCGATGGATGTGAGTCTCAGTGACCTCCGGGAGTTGGTGATGGACAGGGATGCCTGGCATGCTGCGATTCATGGGGTCACAAAGAGTCGGACACGACTGAGTGACTGAACTGAACTGAACTGAATCCTAAGCTCCTAATTAATTCCTTCACCTCCCTTTCCCCTTTAGCAATCATAATTTCTTTTCTATATCTGAGTCTGTTTTGTAAATAAGTTCATTTGTATCATTTTTTAGATTTTTATTTTTTCATGTGAAGAGGCTTTTTAAATCAGATTGACATGATTTCAAATCCTAACTTCATCATCTGTTAATTACTATGAGCTGGTACACAGTACTCAATTTTCTGAGTCTCTGCTGCTGCTGCTGCTGCTGCTAAGTCGCTTCAGTTGTGTCCGACTCTGTGCGACCCCAGAGATGGCAGCCCACCAGGCTCCCCCGTCCCTGGGATTCTCCAGGCAAGAACACAGGAGTGGGTTGCCATTTTCTTCTCCAATGCATGAAAGTGAAAAGTGAAAGTGAAGTCACTCAGTCATGTCCCACTCTTCACGACCCCATGGCCTGCAGCCCACCAGGCTCCTCCATCCATGGGATTTTCCAGGCAAGAATACTGGACTGGGGTACCATTGCCTTCTCCGTCCGAGTCTCTATCGTTTGTAAAATAGGCATTAATATTACATACCTCTCAAAATGCTTTGAGGCTAAATGAAATAATTCTGTGTTTGATGACTGGCACACACAGTGTATGTGTGTGTACCACAGTGTATGTGTGTGTATATATATGTATATACATACTAAGTATGTGATCATTATTCCAGGAATTCCAGACTGTAAGAGATTGTGCTAATTGATTGTTTTGCTTTGTCTCACTCATAGCATACAATCTCAGTATCTTTCTTAGCAGAGTGCTCGAAACAACTAGTTCTAAGGATGAAACTTACATTCCATCGCTTTATGGTAAAGGAATATGAGATGGTCAGAGCAGGGATCTTGTCTTACTTGTTTTAAAAATTTCAACATCAAATACATACAAATGCTTTTTGAATTAGTATTCTAGATGAGTACTATTCTTACTCTGCATTTGCACTTTATCTTTTTTAAAAAAGTTAAAATAATACCTTCCCTTATGTCTTTTAGTCTTGAATTGTTTGGCTTAGGAGATTATTTACACCAAATAATACACACATTTTAAAAATAATTTAAAGGAATGTGATTTTTATGATAATGAAAAAAAATGAATATATTTTTACTTCTGATCCTCTAGTCACAAGAAACAGAGTTAGTAGATTTAGTGAGCCAGAAATTCATGAGTTCCATTTTGGACATGTTGAAGTTCAGATATTTGTTAGATTTTCAAATGGAAATGCCAAGGAGGATGTTTTATATAAGACTAATGTTCAGAGAAGATGTCTAGGCTGGAAATATATATATATGTTCTTCAATTATACCTGTGTGTATTATATATATTTATGTGTATATACACACACACATGCATACACACAGGTCATGATGAACTGAATCAAGTACTGCTGAGAGATTCCTGATTTAGGAAAAGTAGGGCAGGTTGCTGGGACTAACTTCCTCTCTGGGGGCTACTAAAACTCCTAGATGAAGTATAAAAACTGTCTTAACAGATTCAGAGATGTGTCCAAATAGTGAGGAATCACCAGGTCACATATTGAAGATAGCGAGGACACCAAAATTAAGGTAGCTCTCCAGGGACTTCCCCGGTGGTTCAGTGGTTAAGAATTTGCCTTCCAGCATAGGAACACAAGTTTGATCCCTGATCAGGGAACTAAGATCCCACATGCCACGGGACAGCAAAGCCCATGCACCTCAACCACTCAGCCCATGAGCTCTGGAGCCCGTGCTCCACAGTGAAAGATCCAGCATGCTACAAGGAAGATTCTGCCTGCTGCAGTCAAGACCCTGGTGCAGCCAAATACATGAATAAATACCTAAAAAGCACTCCAATCTACTTTTATTGTGTGGGCTTCTGTAAGCTTTCTTTCCCAGAAAACAGCTGTTAAAATGAGTGGTGATGTTTGTTGTCTTTGGGGATAAGGGGATAGAGGCTCCAGAGGTGGGGACTCCATCAGTTAAGCTGAGACCTCAAAAGCTAAGAAGTGAACAGACATAAAGCCACTTCTTCACTTATACTCCCACTAGAATGTGGGGGAAATTGTCTTGTTGCTGGGAAAAGAGGAAATAAAGAAAGATAAAAACAAAACTGGTTCCTGAGAGTTTGTAAATCAAACACCAGTCCAAATGTAATTATAGTCAAAATGTACACTGCCAGACTTACGCAAGACATTTCAGGCCCTTAACTTAAAGTAGTCCTCCAGGTACCTGACAACTAAAGCCAAAAGCAAACTCCTTTGGAAAAATAGTTGTGTTTACTTATGCCTAAATTATTTTTTCAGCCTTTCAATAGCAATGACTGGCACATATCACAGAAACTCAGGCACACAAGGAAACAAGCAATTATATTTGACAACCAGCAAAACAATAGACAAATGAAAGTCACTTGCAGAGATTTTAGATACCTGTTGTATCAGATGCTGTTTCTAGCAAATACATTTGTGTTTAAAGAAATTTTTAAAAAATCTTGCAAATAGATATATTAGGAAAACAATTTTAAATGGGATTGCAAATTTGAAAAAATAAATAGAATTTGTAAAAATGAAGAGTAAAATTTGAAATTAAATACTGTGTACTCAGGTTTAATAGAGAAGGCAATGGCACCCCACCCCAGCACTCTTGCCTGGAAAATCCCATGGACGGAGGAGCCTGATGGGCTGCAGTCCATGGGGTCGCTAAGAGTCGGACACGACTGATCGACTTCCCTTTCACTTTTCACTTTCTTGCATTGGAGAAGGAAATGGCAACCCACTCTGGTGTTCTTGCCTGGAGAATCCCAGGGATGGGGAAGCCTGGTGGGCTGCCGTCTATGGAGCCACACAGAGTCGGACACTACTGAAGCGACTTAGCAGCAGCAGCAACTCAGGTTTAATAATAGATGTATAAAGCAGAAGAGAAGATTTTTCTATAGTAGATCAAAAGAAACTACAATGCATGTAGCCTAGAGAAAAAAAAAGGAGGGGAGGCAAAAACTGGAAGAAAGAGTATAAAAAAGAGAATAGAATGACGTCTTGTATGCTGAAGTGGACTGTTTCTCTAGAACTTCATAGATCATGGAGCTAATCCTAGCATTACTCTAAAAATTGATAATAAATGACAATGTTATTGCAATGGAGAAAGCCTTAGAAAATATTGTCTGAGGACACTGTCTTATAAAAGAGTGACCTCAAATAATCGATCTTATTAAAGGTATAGACAGGACTCTCATTTACATATTTCTCAGTTGAAAAAGAAATATCAAACTTCATTGTATGTGAATTATTACTTTTTAAAAAATATATATATTTTTGGCTATGTTAGGTCTTAGTTGTGGTGCCACAGGCTTCTCTAGTTGGGCTGTGGGGGCTTAGTTGTGGATCTCAGTACCCCCACCACGGATTGAACCTGTGTCCACTGCATTGGAAGGCAGATTCTTAACCACTGGGTCACCAGGGAAGTCCCCATCGTGGGTGAATTATAATAAGATAAATAAGTGTTATCTGTTGAAGTTATTTTAAAAACCAATACAAGAGATTGTTGTTGTTTAGTCACTAAGTTATATCTGCCTTTTTGTGACCCCATGGACTCCATCATGCCAGGCTTTTCTATCCTTCAGCATGTCCCAGAGTCTGCTCAAATAAAAAAGATTGATAATTTCAAAAATCAAATATTATGTGATTCTGAGTGTGCAACATTTAGATGAAACGATGGATATTGCACCAAATGAGTTCTCTGTAGCTTATTTAAATTATTTTGTTCATTTTCTCAATCAGTAATTAACTCTTTGCCCTTAAGTAAACCACTTACCGTTTCAAAATCTCCCTCCCCTTAACAAAAAATTAGAAATAATAAAGCTTTCACCTTTTGATTAGATTGCTATGAGACTTATTTGAGGTGATTTGTGTTAGATTGCTAAGGGCTCCCCAATTCTAAGTAGTGGTCACAAGCAGAACTTCTGTAGCTCCCATAGAAACAAGATTGCTAGGTCAATTTTTAGCACGATTGATTGTTTCTTTATGTTATTCATCCCTATTCCTTAAGAGAAGCTGAATTATCTAGAAGATGTTTCCTACATCTAATTGCATTTACCTGAATGGAATGTATTAAGATATATCACTATATTGAATTTTCATATGTTATTATTTATATGACATAAAAAAACAGAAATATGCCAAAAATATGGCTACATTGCATTTGTTCTCTTATTATAAAAACATGCTTTTCCACACTCGGTCAAGGTTAGCCTGGGTGAGGAGTGAAGAGGGAAGATAATCTGTTGTTGAGCTTGATGTGCACAGCTGTGTCTCGTGTTGGCATTCTTGTTGGGCTTTCCCTGGCGTTCATGTCTCTTCGCTTGTGGAGCCTGTTGAGTTCAGTCTTGTTGTCATGTTCTTTATCTCTTCATCCATATTTAGTTCCCAACATATGTTTATCACTCATTTCCTAGTGGGGTATGTAAGCAAGACAAAAGAGGATTTTTATTGCATGGAGCAGCTGGCCCAAACAAATGCATTTCAATAGTTCCACTGTTTATAAAAATAAACAAATAAATAAACCACTATAGTCTTTAATCTTCCCAAGCAAAGAGGAGGTTGCTCTACAGATGGCAACCTGCATCTTTGATTCATTACAGCTGATTGTAAATTAGTGCTTTTACTACTTCCTGGACAATGCAAGGATCACAGAATCCTTCCATTAATCCTTCTCCTATCCTTGGTTCAATTTTTGTCAGGTATATTAATTTTTACGTATTTCAACTCCACAGAACATCTCTTGTCTCATACAGTGAGTATTCAGTTAGATTTACTCACCTATTTGGCTTTTCCAAGGACTTTATTTCCTTCCTGTATTAGTGTGTGTAACTCATCTGAATAATTTTTCTTCCTGCAAACCCCTTTTATAGTGCTAGTTTTATATAACACCGGGGCTTCCCAGTGGCTCATACAGTGAAGAATCCGCCTGCAATGTGGGAGACCTGGGTTCCATCCCTGAGTTGGGAAGATCCCCTGGAGGAGGGAATGGCAACCCACTCCAGTGTTTTTGCCTGGGGAATTCCATGGACAGAGGAGCCTAGCATGCTATATAGTCCATGGGGTTGCAAAGAGTTGGACACGCCTGAGTGACTTTCACTCACTCACTTTTATATAACACAGATATCTAGGTAATGACTGCTCCTAACTTCTGTGTGTTGGAAAGAGTCTTTATTTCATTTCCATTTTAATTTTTACTATGGTGAATTTTTAACACAGACAAAAATAGTCACCTAGGATACATCATCCGCTCAACAACCGTCACCCCATGACTGATCCTACTGCTTTAACATTCACATCATCAAATTAGGATGGAGCAAGACTTGAACACTGCATTTGTGCATTTATTTGACCTGTTAATGATTTAGTTTACTATCTGGAGAATAAGCCATTTTTCCTTCTTTTATATATTTACCGGACCAACGTCATGTATACAAATGGTTAAAAAAGAATTGCTTCATGTCATGTGCTATCCATTCATTGTTCGAATTTCTCATTGTCTCATGAATGTCAACATTTTGCAGCTTAGTTTTTTCATAAGGAGGGCAATAAACTCCTCTATTGCAATGGTTGCTTAATTTGTTAAATCTCTTTTAATGATAAATTTCACTTCCATTTTCTTTTTTTTTTCCTTGTAATTTATTTGTTGAAGGAGTTGTACCTTTTTTTCCCCATGTGTACATCTATTTGGGTTTTGCAGGTTGTAGTGTCTATGGGGTCGCACAGAGTCGGACACGACTGAAGCGACTTAGCAGCAGCAGCAGCAGCAGCAGTGTAGCCAAACGTACTGTCTTCTGTGATTCCTGTGAATTATTGGTAGGATCTGGGTAAGATTCAAGTTTGATTTGTGAGGAAAAGATCACCTTATATATGGTATTTTCTTTTTTAAAGAGTAGCATACTCTTTTGTTTTCTCTCTTTTCATAAGATTAGTACTGAGATTCTTGCAACTGATCCTTTTATCAATGTCTCTCCATTCATTATGGTTTTCTGAAGTTTGTTCTTCAGTAGATTCCTCTGGGAACCATATTTCTTGACTTTTTGTATGTTGATAACAGCTTGTCCTTGGCTTTCCTACTTGGAAGCCAGTTTAGCTGCATATAAAATCCTTGGCTCCCATTTTCTTTCCTTAAGTATCTTAAATATGTTATTCCTTTCTCATTTCCTTTTTTTAAAATAAAAAAATTATTTTTAATAAACTTGACAGAAATTTGATTTCCTTTCCTTCTTTAGTGACCAAACTTAATCTCTGGTATGTGAGACCAAGATCCTTTTACGCATCTTATGGGAGTTTAGTTTTCCTTAACTTTAGGAGAAAGGGTGTGCTACTATAGGTCTTGAAACCTCATAGCACTAGCACTCTCTCTTTTGTTATTTTTATGAAATTTCAATATATATATTTTATACATATTACATATGTTTTTATTGTATATGTGCTACACATCTATAGACAATAGCGTCTCATGCTTTCTGAGATCTGTCTCTATTTACTCCCCTTTCTTATATGAATTTCCCATTTCTGATACTCTGTAATCATTTCTGTACCTTCAGTAGTATTAAAGTTCATATGCAGACATATTAACATCTTTCACATATAATATTCATGCCAAATATTATTGGAGAAACCTGTCTTTATTTTTTGTTTTTGTTCCACAAGCAACATTGCAGGAAGAAATAGTGAACTAAGGTTCAGAACAAAAGCAGGCAGAAACAGAGCATGCTGGAGTTATCTGTCAATGCCCAGGGAGTAATGCAGACTCTAGAATGCAGACATATGGCCACGGAGCACAGCAGGGTCATAAAAATGCTGTCCTAGAGGGCAAGTGTAGCCCTGGTTCCGAACACAGACTCTGGAATCTGACTCCTGGCGTTTGAATCTCAGCTCTATCATTTCAAATTTCTGCAACATGGGCGAGTTTATTACCTTCTTTTTGTCTGAGTTTCCTCATTTATAAAAAGAAAATAATAGTAATTAACTACCCTTATGTCTTTTATATGTAGTTCCTGGCGTATAGTAAATACTTGGTTACTAGAACTTCACTGGTTCATCTTCAGAGGCTTGGAGAAAAATTCAAGTTACTGAGCTCAAAGTGTGTTTCCATGTAAATTTAGTAATTTGAATTTACTTGAATTTAATTTAAATCAGACAAATCATCATTCAAGTGAAAAATGCGTGTTCCTTCTAGGTAGCTTTGATCTTTATAAGATTAAAATTTTGTTTTCCTGAACTTTTCCAAATTTGCCATTGTGGTAGTTGAGATATTGGCAACTTGGTGGACACTTGATTTTAAAATACTGAATTTTAAATCATGCTGAAGCTTTAAAAATCATCAGACTACCCATCTAATGGTCATTTTTTGTTTTACTTTTCTTCTTTAAAAACAGAAAGTCTATTTGAACTTCTTAGACTTACTGTTATTAATAATTTAAAGAAAGAAAATATCTCCAAAATTCTAAAGAGAGAGGAATTGAACAAAATGTTTTAAAGTTTCAACTGCATGGAGATTTAATATCAATTAATTTTTAAAGAAGTATTAATTTTTATTATGTTCATATCAACTTCTCTTTGTCTTGAAAAATAAAAATTCAAGACTTTTTACAACTCTGTAACACATAGATACCCTGTGCTTGTTTTACTTTATTAACACAAGAAACTAATTAGAAAGAAGAATGCCATAGTCCTTGCTGTCATTTGGATTATATGGAAATATCTACCTCCTTGGTTGAAGTGGCAGAGAGTAGCTGTGGACTTGAGTTAGCACAGATATCTATAAATTCTGTTAAACTATTGACCGTCTTTCAACCAGACAGACACTTGTTAGCTTTATATTATTATCTATGAATACTAGTTCTGTGCCTCTCTCTAGCTTGATTGTACGGTCCATCATCTATACTGCTTTGAAGGAAAAGCAAACACCCTTTACTCCTGTTATTTTAAATAGACACTGTCTCTCTTATTTTAAGTAGAATGAAAATATTCCATTCATTTGTATTTTCATTGTTATGTAGTAAAAGTAGAAATTTAGCAATAGGGAATTTGACTGAAGCATGGATAAACCCAGAGCTATAGGTCTGTACCTACTGGAGATCGTACTTGGCTAACTGTATTAATGCCTCTTTATAAGAAACATGATATTAGTATTGACATTATAAAATTGAAGACTTAGGGCACATAATAATCCTAGAAAAACACATCAGAGATGGAGAAGTGTGTACTAATAACACTAAAAACAATTTTTTAAAAAAGAGATGAATATTGAACTGTTTTACATTTGTTGAGGAATGTTAGAAAATAATTGAATCTCCAGTTCCTGGTTGGGGATATTTTTTCTGGAACCTATGACAGGATGTTTTCTTTTAACCTTTTTAAAATTTTTTTCCCATTTTAGCTAGAAAGGAAAAATCTTTCTTGCCAGATTTTTTTTTTTAACCCTGTATGAGTAATAAGCTTGTATCCAAGAATGTAGTTGTTAGAAAGTACTGTTATCTATTTAAAACTTACGGAAACACTTAATTTCTAAGGCAGCATTAACTCAGGCTGAATTATGGAGCAGTTCCTCCGGAAGTTCATGTCAGAAGAATGTTATTGCCAAATAAATCCACTGTGATCAATTGAGCGACAGTGAATAGGAAAAGCACTTAAAATAATTGGACACTCAGGGGTACCTTTCCAAAGTCTGTTGTGACATGTTAGCTGTGTCACTCCCATTAAAACCAGTGGGGGTTTTGAGGTTGAAATTCATCTTTACAGATTAAAGCCTTCCTTCTTAACACATGGTGCTGTAGAAACCATCAGAGAAGCCCAGGATTGGAACATATCAAATGTTTTTTGGAAAGTAGTGGTACTAATTTTTTCCCCCTCACATTTATCATTATAAACTTTCTAGCTGTAAATTTTGATTCATTCAACTGAAGATAGAAGGAGAAGATAGAATGTTTACAATAGAATCCATGCATTAAAAGCATGTGTTTTGCAATTGATGTGCTGGGTCAGAAAAACATTGTTGCCTTTTAAAATATTTCCTTCAGATCAGATCAGATCAGATCAGTCGCTGAGTCGTATCCGACTCTTTGAGACCCCATGAATCGCAGCAGGCCAGGCCTCCCTGTCCATTACCAACTCCTGGAGTTCACTGAGATTCACATCCATTGAGTCAATGATGCCATCCAGCCATCTCATCCTCTGTCGTCCCCTTCCCCTCCTGCCCCCAATCCCTCCCAGCATCAGAGTCTTTTCCAATGAGTCAACTCTTCGCATGAGGTGGCCAAAGTACTGGAGTTTCAGCTTTAGCCTCCTTCCTTCCAAAGAAATCCCAGGGCTGATCTCCTTCAGAATGGACTGGTTGGATCTTCTTGCAGTCCAAGGGACTCTCAAGAGTCTTCTCCAACACCACAGTTCAAAAGCATCAATTCTTCAGCACTCAGCCTTCTTCACAGTCCAACTCTCACATTCACACATGATCACTGGAAAAACCATAGCCTTGACTAATGTCTCCTTAGAGCTCTCCACTCCCTCTACTGGTATTCAGATAGGTATCTACATTTCTTCTGGAAGAACTGGAGGGCTTTTACGTAAATTGAGTGGGATGGCCCAATTTATGATTGCTTTGGGGATAACTGAAGAGGAAAGAATGAGTTTTAAAACTACACAGAGACATCTTCTGAAAAATAGAAGCTTATTTTACTTATTACATAAATGTAATATTTTTTATTAATTTTTTGAAATGGGGGGCAAGAAATAGGATTTACTTCCTATCATTGCTTTTAGAGAAATGTTTTGTAATATTGTCAGAAAATACTAATCAATGTTTATATTTCTTACATACCATGGTTCATGTTGTACAAGTCAAAAAAGCTTTTATTGTAATTTTAAGTCTATTTCAGTGATACTAAATGCAATATTTGAGTGATACAAAAATGCATTAATTGTTCAATCAATAAATACTAGATAGAAGAGGCAAAATTGGTGCCAACTCACTGCTCTGTCATTTAGCAATTGGATGCAAAAGGATGATTTATTTGACTTTTATAATCCTAGTATATTTATCTGTAAAATTGTGATAATAAAAAAATCTCCTTATCTAGGTGATTGGGAGCAGTAAATGTTTAACACGGGCAATTTGTTTGATGATAACCTCTATCCCAGATTAGCAAACATGCCTCAAAGAACAGAAGGAATAAATAAATTCAGACAATAACTGGATGACTTAGAAGTTATGGGCCAATTTGACTCTGATTTGTCTTTGTTTTCTGAATCACTGGCTCAGTTCCAAAAATGCCACCAATGGTGGTGGCTTAGGGCAATGGCATGGGCAGGTAAAGGCGGGTGTGTGAGGGAAGATGTGTGTGTTATTCTGCATGCCTAAATTTAACCCTCTCTTCCTAGCAGAAATCCAATACCATGACGGAATTATCACACGGACCATCAGTCATCAAATTCCGTATTCTTGTTTCTATCACATTTGCACTGTCTTGCCCACTGGAGACTAAGTGAAATAAGTCTCATCTACTCTCCACTTTTTTGTTTCCACCGACCATATACTTCCTCAGGCATTATTTTTCATCGTAGTAGCCAAACTGAAGTCTTCCTTTCTGCAGTTCATCGTTTATTCCTTAGAATGATTTGTCGTGGCATTTCCTAGGGTGGCCCTTACAGAATCCAGGAGAAGAGATGAGAGGGAGCTACATGAGGAGGCAACACAGGATGCAAACATTAGCCAGGCCCTTGAAACCATCAGTGTCTCTCTGGAGAACTGACCCTGTGAGCTGAGGACCACTGCTTTGATAATTGTAAGAGGTCCATTGTTTATTATAAATCGTCTCCCTGTCTGAGGTGACAGCAGTGGTATATATGATTATAAATTACTTCCTGGCATCCAGTCTCTGACACTCACGAGACTGCCAGGAGGTGTGTGGGTAGGGGGCTGGGCAGGGCTGGGTAGTGAAAGAATGTTTAGAAATGAGAGTGGGGGGTTGGGGGGCAGGCAGGGCTGCATACAGTTGCTGTCCTCTGATCTGAAAAGGTGTGATGGATCAGGGAATTTTGGAAAGTTAGAAAAAAAAAAAATTTGAGTCATCTATGAATAATTACAGAATGTCAGTTCTAGAGCACTCAAGGTATCATTTGACATAAAAGCCTCATTTAGAAGGTGAGAAAATGCATGACCAGAGAGGATAAATGGATTAATCTGTTGTCCAAAATCTGAGATTTGTGCTTAGATTTGTGAACTGGGAGACTGGAAAAACGTTTCTGCCTCCAAGTTGTTCTTTTTATTTATACTTGCTGAGTAGTTTTGGTAAAATTTATTTTAAATGTACAGTGAAGTTGCAATATTAACTAACCATAGAGTTAATTTAACAACCCTAACAGGAAAGCTCCTGGAAATCAGTTAGATTCCTCTGCAGTTCATTTTGGTATTTTCCCTTGAGATTATTTACTCTTGGATTATGGCATTTTAATGGACTCTGCTTTTCACAGAGATTTCCTGTCCTTCTTTTATGTTTCCCACTTTTTTGTTCAATTACACTCACCTCCCTATCAAACTTAACATTACTGTCTTGAGTCTATTCATTTTAAAAGCTTGTATGCCACTGGTACTCTTCCCCTACTGTCATCACAGGTCCATCACTTAATGCTCTTGCCATGGTCTTCCCCTTTATTTCATCTTCCTCTGTTGAATGTAGTAGTGAAGTTCTTGTGTACTGATGTGATTTGACCTAAAACCAGTCATTACAGTGATTGAGTCAGTTAGTCACACGTGTGTGTGTGTGTGTCAATCTCTCAGTGGTGTGATACTCTTTGGGACCCCATGAACTGTATCCCTGCAGTCTCCTCTGTCCATGGGATTTCCCAGATGAGAATACCGGACTGGGTTGCCATTTCCTACTTAACAGCATCTTCCCCACCCATGGATCAAGTTAGAGTATCATGCATCTCCTGCACTGGCAGACAGATTCTTTACCACCGTGATACCTGGGAAGCCTTTAGTCACATACTTTATTATTATTCTTTAAATTTTTATGGAAATGTCAAATGGATGCAAAAGCGGAAAGAATACTACAATAAACACTAAGGTATTCCTTACCCAGTTACAAAGCTATTAACATGCAGCCTTCTTATTTCATCCATCACAAATACATACATTTTTGCCTGAAATATAAAAATAATCCGAAACAATGTATTTAACCTATGAATATTTCAGTTTACCTTATAACAACACTTTTGTTTTAAATAATAACAATGCCGTTTTTATATGGCATAATTTTTCATAATTCTGTAAACAGCATCTAGTGAACAGTTTGTGTTTGTTTTTTAAAATTGATTATTTATATTAGAATCTAAATAAGGTGTCTCAGCTAGTAAAGAATCTGCCTGCCAATGCAGGAGACACAGAGACACAGGAGACTCAGAGAAGGGGAAACAGTGCATTGACATCAAATGTTTACCAACTGAGCCACCAAGGGAAGCCAGCAATTGTTATAGCCATCTACCCTTTTTCTTGCCATTTTTTAAAAATAAAAAGCGTGTGTCATCTTATTTTCCAAGATTTCCCCACATTTAATTCCCTTGATACCATTTAACCTTTATTTTCCTTCACTCTAATATTTCATGAAAGCCCTAATTAGATCTAGAGGATTGATTAGGTTTAAGTTGAAGGTGAAAAGGACAAAGATATTTCCAAGATGGTGATATATACACTTAGGTTAACACATCACCTCTAATTTCCGGTTGATCTATCCATTGTGAAGGTCCGCATCAGCTATCAATCTAGGGATTATAACACTCTGGCAGGACTTTTTTTTCTTTTTTTAGGACTTTCTTAATTCATGATCTCATCAAAACTTGTTAAATGGCAATTTTCTAAGTATATTATTTCTCCTGCAATAGATAATTCCAAAGAAAAGTTCCCCCTTACTATATATTTAGTTAGTTAACCAGCTGGTTACTTAGTTCAGGAAAGGCTGGGTAAACGCTTTTTTTTGTCCTGTTAATTTTCATATTCATGAATTCACAGACTAGCTAAGATGATCCATGAGTGCAGCTACCTTTTGGAATATGATAACAAAATTCTGCCTTTATGAGCTTTAAAAAATGTATCTGCTGTTTTAAATCTTAGAGAGACAGCACTTGTGTTCATACTAGAGTATCTCTATGACCTTTTAATATGAGCTTAATAGTTTTTTGATAACCTTTTGATTTCAGGCACGATAAACTGACCTAGGTTCATTGTGTAGATTTTATGACCCACATCTGGAGGTGGTTATTTTTCCAAACAAATTTCATTTCATTTAAGGTAGATAGTAGTAGAGTTTACAGTCCAGGTGCTGTGATGTTTCAAGGAGATTGTCACTACTTAGAAGCCATTTTAATAAACAGAGCTATGAAATACTTCTCTTTCTTTAAATACAATAAATTAGAAAGAGTTTGCAGAGTTTCTTTACACTACACTTGAAACTTTCCTGTAAGGTTAGTATAATATCAAAATAAAAAGTAACACAGGAACATGTGAATTTATACTAATATTTGCAAATAAAAATAAATATTGTAAGGTTTTGCTTCTTGAATTTAAAAAATCTTTTTCACTTAAAATTTTTGCTTCCTAGTATAAGTAATGTAATACTTATATACTGTATCCTACTCTCTTTAAAAACCAGGTGACTTAATGAAGTTTTCGATTACTTTATAGCTCTTATTATCCTTTGGATATAACTCATTAGGGATAAATGCTTAAACTATTCTGTTTAAAATCACTTGATATAGTGTTTGTTTGGTATTCCATTGACAAGGTATTCAGTTAAGCCCACTTATTAATCATTTTCAACTTCTAAACTTTGTTTTTAAAAAATTTTAATCTCATTTCTTAACTAGATAAAGCATTTGTATCCAAAGTCAAAACTATAGCATATATTCAGAAAGAATTTGCTTTAATAAAAGATGTGTAAAAACACCTAGTTCTGTCCTTTCCTATTTTCTTAAATATTTTTTTTTACTAATTATTATTTCATAATTCAAATGCTTCTTTTTAGAGAGAGAAATTTGTATATGTATGTATATATATATGTATATATGTATGTATGTATATGAATACACACACAGAAAATATATGATGGTGGTAGTTTAGTCACTAAGTCATGTCCAACTCTTGTGACCCCCTGGACTGTAGCTCACCAGGCTTCTCTATCCATGGGATTTCCCAGGAAAGAATACTGGAGTGGGTTGCCATTTCCTTCTCCAGGGGATCTTCCCAGCACACGGATCAAACCCAGGTCTCCTGTATTGCAGGCTGTTTCTTTACTGTTGAGCCACTGGGGAAGTCTATAGGTATATAGTGATAGTGAAGTCACTTTCATGTCCACCTCTTTGCAACCCTATGCACTGTATCCTACCAGGCTCCTCTGTCCATGGAATTTTCCAGACAAGAGTACTGGAGCGGGTTGTCATTTCCTTCTCCATATATATGTGTATATATATGTGTATATATATATATACACACATAATTGTACTCTCTACTCTTGCTTCACAAAAATTGCTTGATTATGGTTAAGTATAACTTTGTATATTGCTTACATTGCTTTTTCACTTAGTAATATATATTGAGATCATTTTGAAAAAGCTCAGAGAAATCTGCCTTGTTCAATTACCGTTGCATAATACATTGCAGGATGTATCATACTTTATTCAGGCTGCTCACTGTTGTTGGTTATTTGGATTATCTCAGTCTTTGGCAGCAATAAATAGCTTTGTCTATATATTCTTTATTATTTCTTGGCAGTGTATATCTAACATAGGTTTTTTTAAGGGAGACCACAAAGTGAAAATGAATATGCAGTAACTATCAAGTTATTGCAAAATTCCCTGCCAGTGGCATTGATCCATTTTGTATACACATCAGTCTTGCCAGTTTCCTCATGGCCTCTCCAAAATGAATATATTGTCTAACTTCTAAATATGGGTCAATCTGATAGGTGTAAATCGCATCTCAGAGTAATTTTAATGGCATTGAAATGCATTTGGGGCACATATGATTAATAGAATAAGTGATCATGAATATTATGAGTTTTCATGCACGTGTACCTCCCAATAAACCCTTTCTGAGGTAAGAATTTGCTTCAAAACTGTTCAGTTATGTGCAAGGCAGAGGGCACACACGAGGGGAGAGTGTGGGGTAAACAATTTTATAGATAGATGGCTGCAGGGGAATGAAAACATCATCAGCATTGTTCTCAAACTTACCACCAGAGAGGATGAAGGGTCCGTGTATACTTCACTGAAGTATTTATTTATTACTTCCTGATGGTCACTTAATAGTGATCTTCTCTGAAAAGATCTGAGAACCATGATTTAAAATTTGAAGTGTTACACTAAGGACAAAAATAGGTGAACACTTAAGAGTCTATGAATCTTCATATTTTCTTCTCTAAACACTCATGATTCATGCAAGTTCAAATGTTCTTTGAGGATGACATGACTTATATATCAGACATAGATTTTCTTTTCATATATAGGTATCAAATAAAATGTTCATACATTTTAGAAACTGCTGCAAAAGAGTTTGAAGTTTATAAACACTGCTGGGAGAATATACAATAAATGTCTTCAGAAAGTACATTTCTCACTGTTTCTCATTTATATTCTAAAATCACAATGAAACAAGAACCAGACACCCTTTATATGTTTGTACCTCTGATTAAGTTAGACACTTGTGGTAAATCAGACCGTATTTTGTAAGTGAAAGAATAAGAAGCCAAATTGCTATTTGGGCTGGAGACTTTCTAGAGAAAAAAAAAATAAGCACATTGTTTTGATTTGGTCAATGCATCAGTAAGTTTAATTTTCCAATTGACTAGAGAGATGCTGTAATACCTTATACAAACATGATTTGTAACCTTCTAACCTCTTTTATTCTGAGCACACAAAATTAAACTATTTTTCATCTGTAACAAACTGTGGAAACATAAGCATGGAAAAGTCATTCTTTGCTTCCTCTATGTGTATAAGTGACTAAAAATTATAAATAAGAACAATATCTCCCAAAAAGGCAGTTTTCAGTTTTCTGATGCAAAAATTGGAATTACCCTCAAAACCATTATAAGTTACCCTTTTGTGTTAATATACAAAGTCAATGATTACTATCACATTTTTCCCCAGGAAAAACTTTTACAAGGTGTTATATCCATTACTTTTTGAGTGCTAAAAAATCTTAAATATTTTTTTTTTCTTAACACCATTTTTCTGGACAGCTTGTATTGTTTTTGTTGTTGTTGTTCTTTAATAGTAGATATATTTAACACTTAGACAGCCAAATTAATGGTCTCTATAAATTTGGGGACAAATTATGTTTAATCTGTGTCTTCTAATTCACTGGGGGGAAATGACCTAACTTTCCACATATACTGAGTATGTGGAGAGACAGCCTACACAGTATAATTTGACTTCTTGCTATTGAATATTTTTCCCATTAAGCATGATGTGATTCCCTCAAAGCATATAATTCCAAGTGTATTTCTTGTGCTTAAGGCATTGCTCTCTAAACAAGCTGCTTATCAAAATCTCTTAGTAAGGTTTCTAAAAATTCCATTTCTCAAGTCCCACTAAACTACTTTAAGAATCTCTTAGCTGCTACTGCTAAGTCGCTTCAGTCGTGTCCGACTCTGTGCGACCCCATAGACGGCAGCCCACCAGGCTCCCCTGTCCCTGAGATTCTCCAGGCAAGAACACTGGAGTGGATTGCCATTTCCTTCTCCAATGCATAAAAGTGAAAAGTGAAAGTGAACTCCCTCAGTCATATCCGACTCTTAGCGACCCCACGGACTGTGGCCCACCAGGGTTCTCTGTCCATGGGATTTTCCAGGCAAGAGTACTGGGGTGGGGTGCCATTGCCTTCCCCGAAGAATCTCTTAGAGATTGACACAAAACTTAATGCTTTTTTTCTTTTTTATTGTTAATGTTTATAGGCTTTCAGTTTTGGGAACCACTGAGTTAAGGAACAGTAATCTTTATCTTCCTCTGTCAAATTGTATTTGCCCTGTGAGTGGAAACAGACTGTTCTGGGATTCACAAATTAGGCAAATCCCGGCAGTGTTAATATCAGCGTGGCAAAGACATTTTTATTGCAATTCTCCTGGCTTCTCTGTATTTCTAGAGGTGTCCTATCTCTTTATGAGTTTTTTTCTCTTATCAAGACATTCTTTTTAAAAAAGAATCTAATGATCATATTCAGAGTTGTGTTTTAGAGTTGATTTCTCTAAATGTATGTGCTCCCCCACTGTTTGGAATTACCAAAGGAGTGGAGGTCTAACGATTAAATAAGGAGATACTTTTTACAGCTTTCCTTTCATGAGATATGATCATTATTTCACTTGTCAAAACCAGGTCAGAGATTCTTACTCCTTGCTAAAATTTATACCTGCAATTATAGAGCGCTTTACAATTTGAAACACTTTCTTGACGGTTTTTCGTTTGATGTTAAAAAACAAACCCATGTTAAATAAGATGCTTTTATTGCAGAAATGAAGACTCAAAGAGGTAATGTTGCCTGGAAACAATACAAACAAGTGATTATGGTCTGAGGCTTTCTGGAGCCTGACGGGTCATGTCCAGATTTTGGCTACATCATGGATCTTTGAGCAAAATATTTTACTACTATGACTCACCTCTTCTCATCTACAAAATAGTAAAAATAGGATTGTTGTGATGATTAAACGTGTTAAAATGATTTTAATGAATACCTTAGAGCTCAACAATCAAAAGCTATTTGCATAAGTAAATGGGGCAACTAGGGTGAACATTCCAGTTCTCTGACTTAGAGTTCATTGTTCTTTCCTCTGAAGCACACCTTAGTTGCTTGTTGTCAGATCTGTTTCAGATGTTACAGCTGGCAGAGAGTTGTGCAAGAATACAGTACACTGTACATTAGTTTTAAGAATAGAGAAATAGGTTCAAGGCTAGGGGCACTGTGAGGAACAGCAGGCCTAAATGAAGTACCACTAAATTTTGGGATAACTGGGAACATGATCTATAATTTAAAAAATAGTTAGTGACTGTGAATAAATGAATACTGCCCAAGGGTTGAGGTAACTCAAATGGGACTTGTAACTTCATTAAGATCCTAAACTACCAGTTTTGAAGTAGGACTTTGAAAACATATATTTAATATTTTATTGTGCATATTTCAATCATGTAGAAAGGTTGAAAGAATTGCCAGTGAACACTCATATAACCATCTACTACCTAAATCGGGAAAGGAGTACATCAAGGTTGTATACTGTCATCCTGCTTATTTAACTTATATGCAGAGGGCATCATGAGAAATGCTGGACTGGATGAATCACAAGCTGGAATCAAGATTGCTGGGAGAAATATCAATAACCTCAGACATGCAGATGACACAACTCTTATGGCAGAAAGCAAAGAACTACAGAGCCACTTGATGAAAGTGAAAGAGGATAGTGCGAAAGTTGGCATAAAACTCAACATTCAGAAAACTAAGATCATGGCTTCTGGTCCCATTACTTTATGTCAAATAGATGGGGAAACAATGGGAACAGTGACAGATTTTATTTTGGGGGAGCTCCAAAATCATGGCAGATGGCTACTGCAGCCATGAAATTAAAAGACACTTGCTCTTTGGAAGAAAAGCTATGACCAACCTAGAAAGCTTATTAAAAAGCAGAGACACTACTTTGCCAACAAAGGTCCATCTAATCAAAGCTTTGGTATTTCCAGAACTCATGTATGGAAGTGAGAGTTGGACTCTAAAGAAAGTTGATTTCTGAAGAATTAATGCTTTTGAACTGTGGTGTTGGAGAAGACTCTTGAGAGTCCCTTTGACACCTAGGAGATCCAACCATCAATCCTAAAGGAAATTAATCCTGAATATTCATTGGAAGGACTGATTGTGAAGCTGAAACTCCAATACTTTGGCCACCTGATATGAAGAACTGACTCATTGGAAAAGACCCTGATGCTGGGAAGCATTGAAGGCAGTAGGAGAAGGGGACGACAGAAGATGAGATGGTTGGATGGCATCGTTGCCTCAATGGACATGAGTTTGAGCAAACTCCAGGACTTGGTGATGGACAGGGAGGCCTGGCATGCTGCAGGCCATGGGGTTGCAAAGAGTCAGATGTGACTGAGCGACTGAACTGACTGTCTGAACTGACCCAGATCCTACAATTGCCTTTTGCTATATTTGCTTTATCGCACATTTTCCTGTTTGTCCAACCATCTCACAGTAGTTGCACTAGGTTCAGATCAGATCAGTCGCTCAGTCGTGTCCGACTCTTTGTGACCCCATGAAGCGCAGCACGCCAGGCCTCCCTGTCCATCACCAGCTCCCGGAGGTCACCCAGACTCATACCCATCGAGTCAGTGATGCCATCCAGCCATCTCATCCTCTGTCGTCCCCTTCTCCTCCTGCCCTCAATCCCCCCCAGCATCAGAGTCTTCTCCAATGAGTCAACTCTTCGCATGAGGTGGCCAAAATACTGGAGTTTCAGCTTTAGCATCATTCCTTCCAAAGAAATTCCAGGATTGATCTCCTTCAGAATGGACTGGTTGGATCTTCTTGCAGTCCAAGGGACTCTCAAGAGTCTTCTCCAACACCACAGTTCAAAAGCATCAATTCTTCGGCGCTCAGCCTTCATCACAGTCCAGCTCTCACATCCATACGTGACCACAGGAAAGACCATAGCCTTGACTAGGCGAACCTTTGTTGGTAAAGTAATGTCTCTGCTTTTGAACATGCTATCTAGGTTGGTCATCACTTTCCTTCCAAGGAGTAAGCGTCTTTTAATTTCATGGCTGCAGTCACCATCTGCAGTGATTTTGGAGCCCAGAAAAACAAAGTCTGACACTGTTTCCACTGTTTCCCCATCTATTTCCCATGTAGTGATGGGACCAGATGCCACGATCTTCGTTTTCTGCACTAGGTTAGGTATTAGCATTTCCAGTGGATCCTCCAGCCCTGATTCCTACAAGCCAGGAAAAGAGTGTCAGGCAACATCAGAATACAGAATGAGTTACACTGCAAGAGAGGGACTTTGATCTTAGGGAACCCAAGTCTTTTATAAGAGGCAGTAAACATACTTTCCCCTTGTGCTAAAGAGATCTCTATCTGAAATGTAGTAGTTTGTTATTCATTGCCTGTGTCATTACCCTCTAAAGATGGGAGTCTGCTCCCATGGGAGTTGGAGTCTTACCACTTACCTTAAGGAGAAGTGTGATGATATTTACATGTAGCCCAGGCTGTGTGACAGTATTCAACGATATTGCTTCTTTAATGGATTTAGGTGTGTTTTGAAGATGTTAAGAACTCAATGTTGGTTTTCTCCCAAAATTCACATGTTGAAGCTCTAACCCATAATGTGCTAGTATTTGGAGGTGGAGCCTCTGGGAGAAAATTAAGTTTATTTTAGGTCATTAGAGTAGGAACTTTATTATGGGACTGGAGCCATATGAAAAGGAAGAGGCCCATCTGCTTGCACCTAGCAAAGGTGGTATGAGCGCACAGTAGTAAGGCAGCTGTCTACCTGCCAGGAGGAGGGCTCTCACCAAGAACCAAATCCACCAACACCTTGACCTGGAACTTTCCCAGACTCTAGAACTCTGAGAAATATCTCATTTATCAAGATGTCCAGTCTATTGTATTTTGTTATAGCAGCCTGAGCAGCCCTAGACAATAGATGTGCTAAAAAAATAGAGGTGTAGGAAGCTCTGGGCTATAGGAATTTAAAATCAAAACCAGTTTCCCCCTTTAGTTACTGTGTAAAACTTACAAAGTCCCTCCTCTGTTAAAGAAAAAAAAAAAGGTGTATGAACTAATTTGGTAAGACTACTTGGGCATCAAGTAATTCTAAGCAAACAGTATTTTGATGACATAAGGGTAAATGAATCAGAAACATATGGATGAAATGATCTTTGAAATACTTTTGAGCATAAACTTGAAGGGGAAAGGGCAGTGTTTGGAAGAATACCAAATCCTATGGGGCACTCAAGTTAGCTTGAGAAGCAGAGGGGGAGTTTTACAGCTTAGAGGAGCAACCAGAGCCTTCTGTGTCCTGGAATTTAAGGTGCCAGAAACCTAAAAATTTGAATCATGGGGCAAAATGCTATAAAAATAAAGTATGTGCTAGCAAAGGGCATCGATGCATCAATAGTGGGGGGTTTTATTTTTGATTTTGAGAGTGTATTTGCCAAAGATTAATTTACTAATGTAAACAAAAGAAAAAGTCATACTTCAGCTTCTACTGCCATGCTAAAATTTCTGAAGTCCTAGAAGCATTGGATGGAAGGCAACATTATTTAGAATTTATTTATAATTAGACACAGCTGCCTCTACATCCAATTTATAATAGAGTCACAAGAGGGAAGTGGCTGTGCATCAGTATTATGATATTTTAAAGACATTGTACTTAGTCTGCTAGGTTGTGACTGTATTTCTAAGCTCCTGTAAAATGGAACTCTCAATTCAACATCTTTTACATCTTATTTGAGGATATTCATGCATTTGGTGGTGATGATAGTGGTAAAGTCTCTGCCTGCCAATTCAGGAGATGCAAGAGACCCTGGTTCTATCCCTGAGTTGGGAAGATCCCCTGGAGTAGGAAAAGGCAATCCGTTCCAATATTCTTGCCTGGAAAATCACATGGGCAGAGGCACCTACTGGGCTCCAGTCCATGGAGTCACAAAGAGTCAGATGCAACTGAGCAAACATTCACTGATGTTTGTGTGCTGGCCTCCTATACTGCTGCTGCGATACTACTATGCCTTTGGTATTTTCTGTAAACTAGCTACTTTCTGCACAGTTGTCAAGACTTTTGAGGAAGAAAGCAACATTTTCTCTGCTCAGACCTCCAGTCACAGTGAGTGTGCTTTGTCCACCTGGAGCTTGGTCCAGAAGCACCTTTGCTAGATGGGCTGTGAACGACTTCACTGGAGCCTGACTTAAAGTGTTCACTACAGCTGTTTCAGCTGATTCGTGATAATTAGTATAAACATACTCCAACATCATTTCATGTATTTATTCTATAATTGCCCGTTTTCATTTCAGTCATTAAACATGTTTAGAGAGCATTAATTTTTAAATGAAGTAATTGTTTTAATTGTAGCATGAATATAATCAACCGTAATGCTCTTGACCTGATATGACGTTCAGCTTTCTCATGTGCTTCAGCCTGTGAATAGCTGTGCTCAAATACCCAGAACTCCTTACATTTTAATTTTGATGAGCCTTTGCTTTCAAAAAACCTGATCGAGCAGTACCTCAGGAAAGCCCTTCTCTCTTTGCTTTAAGAAAGTAATCAGGACACATTTATTTGGTCCCAGCTATGAGTAATAGACTCTGCCAGATTCTGAAGGTATGTGTGCTGTGGGATTCAGTCATTGAACTTAAGAGCCTTAATTTAGTGTTAAGGAGGAAATAAGAAACATGCACTACAAATAAATATCTGTAAAATCACGTCCCGATTTTGGTCTTTGTACAGGGATTATGTAAGTAAATACACTGGTTTAGGAAATATACATGGAAAGATTTAGGGGTAAAGAAACACGAGGCCTTCAAGTTACTAACAAACGGTCAGAAAACAATCTATTGTGTGTGTGTGTACGTGCACAGAAGAGAGAGAAAAGGAGAGGATAATAAATGAGGCAAGTACAAAAAAATTGATGAGTATGGGTAATGATTATATGGGACTTCCTTGTACCTTGTTTGCAATTTTTCACTAAGGTTAAGATTTTATAGAAACAAGAATAAATAAAGCTCTGATAACCTTTGCTAGAGCAACTCAGCATGTCTAACATGTTTATATATGAGGTTTAAAAGAAAATTTCTACTCAGACATCCATACTAAGGAAATAATTGGAATGTTGTTACGCAGCATTGGTTATAGTACCTAACACTTGAGAAACGTCCTAATTATCTCATAATAAGAGAAGAAAGTGATGAAGTCAGAAATGACAGATTTCATTTGTAGAAGGCCAAAGGTCAGGCAGAAAAACAAAACACAAAACCAAACCCAAAGCAGGACTGGACGATAAAGATTTAAAAGGACCAGAATCAAGGGAAGATTTTGGAAGCAGTCTTCCTCCCTTCCTTGCTCCTTCTTCTGTTAATTCAATATGTATGTATTTCATGCCTACTAGGTCCCAAGCACTTTACTGATATTGGGAAAACAATGAACTAGATAAAGAAGTTCCTCCCCTTTATTGAACTAATGATCCAGTAAAATAATAACAAAAGGAGAAGATGATTAAGTGTTTAATGTTATAAAAAATTTATGTAAGAAAAAACATAAAGAACGTCAGAAATATTTGTGTTCAAACCCATTAAGGGAGCATTGGGAGTAATATGGAATGGATATTCTTTATTATAAGTGCATTTGGATTATTTGAATTTTTACTATGTGAATGTATTCCATTTTTGTTAAAAGAAAAATAGCTTAGTTTTTCATAAGATCAACATCACTACTTTGTGAGACAGTTGAATATAACACACTTAATTTCTCCATTTTACAAAGTTATTCCTTTGCCCTAATAGAGGAACCTGAAGAAGCCATTTACTAAGAAATTTAGAGTCATTCTGAACTTCTAAACAGAAGTTCCCAAAGTTCTTGGCGTGAGATGATGTTAGTGTCTCAGTTACTTTCTCATAGCATCCCTAGGCTAGGAGAAAGAGCCAGCCATTCTGTTTATTAGGCAGTTAGGTCAAATCAACTTAAACGTATTTATGTCCTAACAACTTAGTAGCTGTTTGAAAAAGAAAGATATATGAATGGAAGACATTTATTTCATTCTTAAACAACCACAATTACTTCCTAATGGGATATGTGTGTCTATTGGGCACTGCACAGTTTCTCAGATCTGGGAATCAGATTGTACACCAACGCTCTCATTTCCTTTCCTATATTGCATTAGCCCTGGTACTTGTGTTTTATGAAATTCCCACTTCACGAAGACAGGATGTCTTAGAAAGAAATGCAGTGCAATGTAACGTTGGAACTGAGAATGGTTTGAGTTGTTGTAGCCACGCGTTCTAGGAAAGAAACTCACTCAGAAGGACAATGCAGATAGTGGAGTGCAATTTATTACACTGGCGGGCCCAAGGCAGAGTCTCCTCTTAGCCAAGGACCCTGACCAGTTTTTCTGAAAACCTTATATACCCTAAGTGTACTTGCCCAAACCCACCTCCCCAAATTCCCTGAAACTACTCTGAACAAAGGAAAAGAAAGATACAATTAGAGTTAATCCATGAATCATATGCCTTAATCCTAAGTAGTTAACAGTAGACAATTATCAGTAGGCCTGTGGTCATACCCCAATAAGCATAATAGAACGTATGATTCTATTCAGTTACACAGATAATTAGGGTATCCTTTTAGGCAACAGAGAGTCTAGGTATGAGCCCTGGGGCTCTTCCTGCTGGGGTCTGGTTTTCCGGTTGGTACGTCATTTCCATAGATACTGGGCATATAGCTCAAAGTCCATAGTCTGGCCCAAGATGGAGTCTTGCTTTCAAGATGGAGCCTGTTCTGTTGGTTTCCTCCTTCAGAGTTAGTAATTTGTATGGTATCAGACAGACATTAAGTATAGCTGTGAGGGGCCCAGGTTACCTAAGGAATAATTTGGAAACTGTAATTCTGGATGATTCCATTTCTGGCCTCCACAGAACTTTTGTAGCTCTGTAGAAAATCAGAACATTTTCATTGCTAGTGAGTGAATAATGATCATCGTCATCATTATAATTATTATCATTACTTGTATCAGGCCTCAAAAGGACCTTCTACAAGTGTCCATAAGTAGCATTTATCTATCTTGTTAGCTCAATAGCACAGTTTTATCTCTAGAGAGGAGCTAGACTACCCTGGTGTGGAGCAGAGTGTAAAAAAGGACTAGTCTTTAACAGTCGAGTTCTTGCTGAATATTTCACTTCACAGTCACTCGCGTCACAGAGATTCAGTCATTTTAATTCACAGAGATTCAGTTTCCCCAAGTGATAACACATCTAGCTCTATTTACAACCCTGGAATGAATACCAAATAAAATGTTTTCTTTGGAAGCACTTTAGAATGCAGGAAATGCTTCAGAATATGATGTTTTGTTTTTTATGTATTTATTTTTATTAATTTGTATTGGAGTTTAGTTGCTTTACAATGTTGTGTTAGTTTTTATTGTACAGCAAAATGAAGTATGATGTTTTAGGACCATCACTGTTAGGGTTGCCACCATGAAAGGCCTTAGTGACTAGATCATTTGTTCTAGAACTGTAGTGTGAATATTCATAGCTTTGGCTAACTAGAGTAATTGGCATTAAATCAGGACAATATCTCTGCTTCTCCCAACCAGCTGAAAGATAATAGACTTGAAACATCCCTGGCGGTCCAGTGGTTAGGACTGTGCTTTCACTGCCAAGGATCTGGGTTCAATATTTGGTTGAAGAACAAAGATCCCACAAGCTACATGGCATATCCCCTCCCCGCCCCCCCAAAAAAGATGATATATTTTATTTAGTCTTTCTGATTCTAAGATTTGGAAAATGACCATTTAATTCCTCTCTTAAGAGTTACATTTTTTATTCACTCCAAATATAAAAAAAGCACTGAGAGAGGTCTTCTTTTGTTTCCATCTTCTAGATTTCCTGTGGTGTACTCTTCGGTTCTTACAAATACAGAAATGTGACTTTTGCATCAATGAATGAATGCCTTGTCTTTAAAACATGTCATAAGGGAATCCATTTGCCTCTGGGATGTCATCCTAGGCTGTGCTGTTTAAATGTAGCCTTGAGACATGGTACTTCATACTAGTGTGATGAAGTGAAATAAATAAGTTAATATTGTTCAACGCTTTAGAACATTATATATAGTGCTTACTTTGTGATATGACACATAATAAGAATTATATTTAAGTGTTTAATAGCAGACATGGGTGAATTTACTTATTTTCAGTCTCATAACTAATGGAGAGCAAATAGAATAAATACCAGTGAGACCACTTCAGCAAGTGATGTTAAGATCACTGTGGGATTGAGACTGTTCCTAGCACTGTTTATCTCATAATACCCACTTTAGTTTATTTTTCTATTTCACACACATGACATTGAAAAATTATTACTTGCTCATATGTTTGTCTCCTAGCTATACCAAGAGATTCTGGCTGGTAGGGACTTTTTCTCAATTATTTCTGTGTACTCCAGGGCCTGGACATAGAATCGTTGTTTGATTCATCTTTGTTGACTAACAGACTGAGAAATAAAATAAATAGTAAATCCATGTAATCCTACCTAACCATAAGACTGAGCAAGTTAGAGTTCTCAGTTTTCAGATGGGACACTGAATCATCAGGATTCTCCTTTATGCCTCTTCCTGGCATAAAATCCTGTTGGTAGGTGACATTACCAAAGTATTGATTCCTGAACTAAGCTAGCATTAATAACTCCTTTCATCAATATAGGTGTTTACTTAACTGTCTTCAAGCATCTTATAAATTTTGATTTTTAAATTATAAGACTTTTTTTTTTTTTTTAAGTCTTGAGTGTCTGATGAGCTGAAAGTCTGGGGCAGAAAACCGTATTCCATTCCCTTCTCCCTAATTTATTTCGTATAAGAAATGGTGGGATTCTTTTTTTATTTTCTTGTATTGGTTTCCTTCTTTACTTGATTTAAATTCCGTATGCTCCCTGCATTTAGAATTGTCTATTACTAAAATGTTCCTTGCAGATTGTTCAGTTTATGGTGCACAATATTACTTTTTCATTGGTAATTGCACTGCAGATTATTATATGAAAAAAGATCCATTCTTTTCTTGAGGCATAAAACCAAGTTCCTGTCTGTGTTGCGGATGTTAAAAATCCCAAGACACTTAGGGAAGAAGAGTGGGAGTATTAACTCTAGAAAAAAACCTTTGGCCAAATACCCATGAAAAGCCTCTCTCATCATAACACAGGGGATTAAGATTGTTAAGAACGATCTTTCTGAGAGAACTACTTTATGCAATTATAATAAAATATTGAGCATTTCTTTGGATTTTATGCACATTCCTTTCCAAGAGGAAATCCCAAAACATTTTGTAAAATCTCACAAATTTATACTACCAGCAAGTAAAAGGAATGATTTAAATAAATTATCAACATTTCAGAAACAATAATTTAGTTGATCCATAAAATATCCCAAGTACTAAATTGCTAAAAGTGAGTTTTGCTCCTCTAAAAGTATGTAATGTTTACAACTCAGGAGACTATTTTTATATAAATCTAATATTTTAAAATAGCTTATGGAAGCCTTCTAAAGGTAGAACAAAGATTACATTGAAATAAATTGTTGATAAAGACCGTCAAATTAGACATCTTTCAATTCTGAGTGCCACGTGCATGGAATAGCAGCAGTTCTAAAAATGTTTTTTTTTTTTTCTTTTTAAAAAAAGATTTTAGCTTTCTTCCAGTTAGTTTTCTGTAATATTTTAAATTTTCACCATTGTAACTGAGGTCATTTACTCATGATTATACTGAAGTAGGTTTGCTTTCTTTGTTGCAAATTCTTCTTCCTAAAACTCATGATCTTCACCTCAAACTGCAAACCCTATCAACCTTTTGAAGTGGACACACGCTTTGAACTATTCATTACCTTAGATGACATTGGGTTGACAAACCACAGGAGTCAGGGCTACTGTGCCCAGCAGAATTGATGACCGTGCTCATTGCAACCAGGGGCTTTGAGTGTACACTGGTTGTTAAGATAAACACAAAATGTTGGTGCCAAGAGAACCGGCCCAACAGAGCTGTAGATGGATGTTATTATTTTTACGAAGAAGGCCTCTGGTGATAAAACAGGGTTGACCCCGTTAGTGGGAGCTCCATAAATCTTTCCTGGCTGAAGGTTCCTGGCCGTGCAGGTTGGAGGGCGGACAAAAGAACCGAAAGATCCAGGATGTACTGTACATGTGAGGATTGCCTATGGGACTCTGCAATAATATAACAATAGCCAAGACTGCAAGGCACAGCTTCAGTTCCTGCCTGCTTTCAACTGCTTCTAATAACAATTTTAATTTTAGGTTCTTCTTTTTCTTCTGCAGTAAGGAAAATTCTTAAAGTTATACCATTTTTTATTGTCATTTGGAGTTTTCTTTCCCTAATGAAAGGCTTCCTAAAATTCTACACAATCTTATAATAAATACTGATTATTTTGGGTTATTTTATGGCCATTATGAAAATAATGTGTCTCACTTATTTATGTTGAACATGTTCAAGAGCTTTTCCTAAATTCAAAGACAATCATGACAAACTACACACTTCATCTTTTTTATGGTAGTGGTCACAGTTTGAAGACGCAGTATAAAATTTGTTGAAATCTTTATATTTTATCAATTGTTACAAATGAAAGCAAGGATAAACTGATAATGTTACATTGTAACTATTTCCCAAACCCTTCTATTTAATTAGAAATCTTTAGTTTTAATAAACTAACTTACCACACAGTTTATCAAATTCTGTCATTTGTTTCCATCCATTTTTAAATATTATTATTAGCACAAATTATATTTCTGTTATTGTTTACAGATAGTATAAGGGTCACAACAGAAGGTGTTTTTATATACTTGTAGTTGGGCATAAGAAAGTCAAGATGTAATATTTCCTGCTGGCAGTTTCAACTATCCCGGACATAGCTAGTGAGAATCCAAATTCAATAATTTTAAAATATTTATTATGTACCTACTAAGGAGCTTTGCACTTTAGATGAAGTATGTGATGTGATTCTTGATTTTCTAGGGTTAGATCCAAGCCCAGTAATTTCCCATGCTTTGCCAAACAGATGATAAAGCAGAGTTTATGTTATATAATAACGTCAAGGATGGGCTTGTTTAAAATTTGTTGAGTCTGGTTGCTTAAAGTCATTTTCAGATATTACCAAAATATATTATCGTGAAGATGGAGAGCATGACAAATGTCAGGTTCCCTTTTAGTATGTTTCCCTGCAAAACAAATTGAAAACAAAACAAAAGCCCTCCTCTTTTGTAATAGATATCTGGCTATATATACCTGTTGGGAATGATCAACGAGTCAAACTACTAAAAAAAATAATTGCCTGGGAAACTACAGTTCCAAAGAGCATCTTTAATAATCTAGGCTAAATGGATTCACTAAGAGTATGATATTCAAAAACCATTTTCTACCTTTTGTTTAGCTGAAGCTGAAGTTGAATAGCCTTTGGAAGTTGGGATAAATGTGTTCCACATTTCAATAAACTTAGTGGCTTTATGCCTTGTTCCCTGTGTATGGGCCAGCAATAAATGCCTCTTCCTTCCCTTGTTAGAAACAGAGGTTCATTCTAAGCAGATTTTGGGGGAAATTATAAGTATATCATCAAGGGAAGAAACCACTGATGACTTAGCATTTTAATTCTTGCTCTTTACTTTTTTTTTTTAAAGAGTTTTAATTTGTTAGGCCATTATCCTCAGAAGCTAATGTACTATTCTGTGTCTGTTCTAATCAAATTGTAGGTGAAAAATATATTTTAACTGGAATTGACTTCCCAAGAATTTATAAAATGTTTTCAAATATTTTTTAAAGCTCTGAATATAGTTTTAATTACTTTGGAAAGCTATGCCCCATTTTATATACTTTTTCCCTTCAAATATCTGACATTATTTGGCAAAAACAGTTTAAGTATAAAGTTAAAGCTGTGATTAAGAAACATGTTTAAATAGAATAGTAAATTTTCTCATTGTTTTTCATAGCATTTCAGGAGAAAACAGATTCTTGTGTGTTTGGAAAATTTGTATTTTTAAAATACATTTTTAAAAGTAATTGTATATCTAAGTAAATTGCCCAAAGAAGATGCCATATAAACAGAACCTTTGTCCAGTTGATCAAATACCAAACTTATTATGAAAGTAAATATATACTTTTCAGTTCTACAAATTTAAGTACATTATTCAATTTAATATATTCACTTACCCTTGAATTAAATTTGCCAGCCCAGAAGGTCATAAAATGCTCTTGTCAAAAGCTTGTATGATCATATATGGCTTTTGACTAATCTGTGTTCCATTCCATGACTCATCTCTTAACTCCTTTTATAATTTCATTGTCCATGATTCTGTTTTGTTTCATATTTATATTTTTCCATTTTTGTTATTTTTTACAATTATTTTCAGTCTTAACTAAATTGGAGCATAAAATACACTTCATTTAAATTCTTTATTAAAAAACTTTAATCTACTATTATTTTAAATATAATAGATTAGAATAAATTTTAGAGCAATTACTAATAAAGCAATTCCATGTTCTTTTCATTAATTCTTAACTTTTCTTAATGTATTTATGCTGAATGAGATTTGACAGATCTTCCGCAGAGGATGGGAGGGATGAAGGAAGTACCTGGTGGTTGTCAAGAAAACAGGGCAGCAAAGAAAGACACTCTCGTCAGTGGTTCTTTGTTTTTGTCTTGCTTGCATATATTTTTGTAAAGCAGAATGTAGAGCAAGCAGGTTACTTCATGAAAAATGATTTTGTCCATTTTTTTCCCCCAGTGAGTAAGACATTTTCCCCATGAAGGACATGTTTTAATCAAAGTCATCTTGATTTTTTAATATAAGATATAAATTTTAAAATACTGTATTTTTCCCCAAAATCTAAAGTGAGCATGGTTCATTTTATTTGCCATGACAATAAAATCACTATTAACATGCAGGATGTATTTATACTTGGATTCTTATAATGTAGCTACATTTTTCTTAAATTAGTTACAGCACAATTTCTTTTTAACTGCCACATATTGTCAGTCTCTATTTTCCTTTTCACAAACCCAACTTGATTTTTTTTTCTCTTATGTGTTGATTTAGAATGGTTTACAAAAATTCAAGAATCATTTGCATGTTTTGCTCCGTCAAGCAAAATTTCCATGTGTTCATATTTAGTAGATGTTGTCACATTTTCAAACTTTTTTAATTCAATTCCTGAGAAAGTGTTTTTCATAAACCCAGTATCACAGGATAAAACTGTACATAGGCCACATCACTTTCTAGAAACAACATTCTGCCTCCTAAATCCAAATTACATTCCTGAGTGTCTGAAGACCATGTGTTGAGGTGTTCCTAGAGACCATTGAGGTGGGGCAATGGAGTCTAGATACTGAACCGGCAGTTTTACAGTCCAAGCTTGCAAACATTGAATAGCAACACTTCTGTACCTATGAAAGGTGGCTTATGTTCTCTGCAAATGATACAGCAAGTATCAAATGCATGGATTGCATGGTACAGTAGGAAAAACCATTGTGTTGCAGTAATACTATTCTGAATGTTAAATTTATAACCCCTTTCGATAAACATTTTTTAACCCTACAAAATAGAGAAATTGCAAAAATATAGTTAAGTAAAATTGAATACCTCTTAAGAAGACTACCTCAAAAAATGTCTCTGTACCAAACCAATAACCTTGGAATATTTCATTCCATAGAGCCACAAATAAGTCCTACACACACACACACACACACACACACACACACACACACACACACACACACAGAAAGGTTGATACAAGGAGATGAAACATGCTTCACTGAGAATGTAGCCTTGTTTGTAAATTAAAAAAAAAAAAAATTACTCTTCCTTGATTATAAGAACTGTAAAAAGGACTTACACTGTTGGTGGGAATATAAATTGATGTAGCCACTATGGAAAACAGTATGGAGGTGCCTTAAAAAAACTAAAATTAGAGTTGATATGTGATCCAGCAATCTCATTCCTGGGCATATATCCAGAGAAAAACTGTAATTTGAAAAGATACATGCACGCCTTCGCCAAGTCGTGTCCGACTCTTTGCGACCCCATAGACTGTAGCCTACCAGGCTCCTCTGTCCATGGGATTTTCAAAGGCAATAGTACTGGAGTAGATTGCCATTTCCTTCTCCCGGGGATCTTCCCGACCCAAGGCTCAAACCCAGTTCTCCCACATTGTAGATAGACGCTTTACCATATGAGCCACCAGGGAAGTCCCCTAAGTTCATAGGAGCGCTATTTAAAATAGGCAAAGCATGGAAGCAACCTAAATGTCCATTGACAAATGAATGGAGAAGTTGTGGTATCTGTGTGTGGATGAAATTGAAAGTGTTAGTTGCTAAGTCATGTCAGCTCTTTGGAATCCTTTGTATTATAGCCTGCTGGGCTCCTCTGTCTATGGGATTCTCCAGGCAAATATACTGGAGTGGGTCACTATTCACTTCTCCAGGGGATCTCCCTGACCCAGGGATGGAACCCTGGTCTCTTGCATTGCAGACAGATTCTTTACTGTCTGAGCCACCAGGAAAGCCTGTGTGCATGTACATATATGGATTACTACTCAGCCATAAAAAAAGAAGAATGAAATGATGCAACATGGACGGACCTGGAGATTATCATATTAAGTGAAGTAAATCATATAGAGAAAGACAAATATCATGGTATCACTTATACATAGAATTAAGATGTGATACAGATAAGCTTATTTATGAAACAGAAACAGACTCACAGATAGAAAACAAACTTGTGGTTACCAAAGAAGAAAGGGGAGAGGGAAGGGATAAAATAAGAGTTTGGGATTAGCAGATATAAACTACTATATATAAAATAGAGGTCCTACTGAATAATCCAGGAAATTATATTCTCTGTCCTGTAATAAACCATAATGGCAAATAATATGAAAAAGAATATGCATATGTATGAATTTACTGTACACCAGAAACTAAAACGATATTATAATCATTTATACCTCAATAAAAAAAAAAAAAAATAGGAGTAACACAATCCTGGATTGTGATCCAGAGGGTACCTTGTGAGGAGTATGAAGCCAGTAATTTATCATCTCAGTTTTCTTCCAAGGCTGTCATCAATCTCCATCAGACTCCCAATTTTTCCCATACCTCCCATCAAAGTTGGAGAAATATCTGTGTTGTTCTTTAAGACGTGAGCTACAATGTGCAATTGTTAACACTGTGCAGGGTTCCCTGGTCACCACAGCACAAACCACCCCAGAAACCCCAGCTGAACATGAGAAAATTGATGAAGCCTGCTAAAAGCGCCTGGCCACAGATACAGGTCATTGTATACAGACCTATCTCTTACCCTCTTCACCCTTTGGTCGCTGGAATAACTCACTGCTCTGGGGACATCTGATCTGGCTGTCCCTACTGGCACTGAGGAGCAAGAGGAAGACTTGGGATGAGAACAGGAACACTACGCAGATGTGCCAGGGACCTGATCCCCAGCACCCCCAAGCCTCCGCCTGCTCTTTTTTGTGCCACCTTCTGTGGGTCTGATCAGTTTTCACTTAAACACAGTCAAAAGCTTAGGAAACAAAAATGTATGGGTTTCTTGGGTTGGTTTTCATTCTCTGAACTGACATTGTTGGCCATGAGTCTTGTGTCTCTCTCTTTCTCTCTCTTTTAAATCTTCTCACGTGTTCCCATACTTAAAAACAAAGCATCGTCTTCTGATCACCACCTTTCTCGTCTCTCTCTGTACTCATATCACTTTGTCCTATAAATTCTCTCATTTACTTCTGTAGCTTCTGGCGTCTCCACCTCATACACATTTCATTCATGTGTAAACCTAGCTGAATAGAAATCATAAGACTTATTAAACAAGTTGGTCCTCAGTAATGTTTTTAGGTATATGATATTACCTTTTTTCTCTAGCTCTGATACATCTCATATTTTAATGTTTTTTTCATTTATTTTTGTAGAATTTGCCCTGTTATTTTCCTTTTTCACAATTTTACTATTAGAATTTGGCACAGATGAAATGGTACCACAAGATAAAAATGAAAAGTATTCCTGCTTTTTGTAGTATATAGAGTTCTAGTGTTTAAATTGGGCACTGTTTCATCTTTACTGATTGATAGAATGCATTC
The DNA here is from genome assembly GCA_935064755.1 of Tragelaphus eurycerus. Taxonomy (NCBI): domain Eukaryota; kingdom Metazoa; phylum Chordata; class Mammalia; order Artiodactyla; family Bovidae; genus Tragelaphus; species Tragelaphus eurycerus. The sequence continues at coordinate 22,943,883 of CAKXYN010000025.1, read as the reverse complement.
ATGAAAAAATCTGGGCCTGGATATTTAGTTTGAGGCAGTTTCTAACTATAGATTTAATTTCCTTAGGAAATATACAACTATATGCAGGTCAGGAAGCAACAGTTAGAACTGGACATGGAACAACAGACTGGTTCCAAATAGGAAAAGGAGTTCATCAAGGCTGTATATTGTCACCCTGCTTATTTAACTTCTATGCACAGTCCATCATGAGAAACACTGGGCTGGAAGAAGCACAAGCTGGAATCAAGATTGCCGGGAGAAATATCAATAACCTCATTGCAGATAACACCACCCTGATAGCAGAAAGTGAAGAGGAACTAAAGAGCCTCTTGATGAAAGTGAAAGAGGAGAGTGAAGAAGTTGGCTTAAAGCTCAGCCTTCAGAAAACTAAGATCATGGCATCTGGTCCCATCACTTCATGGGAAATAGATGGGGAAACAATGGAAACACTGTCAGACTTTCTTTTTGGGGGCTCCAAAATCACTGCAGATGATGATTGCTGCCATGAAATTAAAAGACGCTTACTCCTTGGGAGGAAAATTATGACCAACCTAGATAGCATATTCAAAAGCAGAGACATTACTTTGCCAGCAAAGGTCCATCTAGTGAAGGCTGTGGTTATTCCAGTCGTCATGTATGGATGGGAGAGTTGGACTGTGAAGAAAGCTGAGTGCCGAAGAATTGATGCTTTTGAACCGTGGTGTTGGAGAAGACTCTTGAGAGTCCCTTGGACTGCAAGGAGATCCAAGCAGTCCATTGTAAAGGAAATCAGTCCTGGATGTTCTTTGGAAGGACTGTTGCTAAAGCTGAAACTCCAATACTTTGGCCACCTCATGGGAAGAGTTGACTCATTGGAAAAGACTCTGATACTGGGAGGGATTGGAGGGCAGGAGGAGAAGGGGACGACAGAGGATGAGATGGCTGGACGGCATCACTGATTCGATGGACGTGAGTTTGAGTGAACTCCGGGAAATGGTGATGGACACGGAGGCCTGCGATTCATGGGGTCGCCGAGAGTCAGATACGACTGAGCGACTGAACTGAACTGAACTGAAAATGTTCTAATTATTGTTTTCTTTCCCATAGATTTTTGCTTCTAGGTATTTGTTCAGTTTATCTAAACTTTCAAAATATGTTGCAGTGAAACTATTTATAGTTTCATCCTATTGACATTGTTTTGAAAACTAGACTTTAGAGTATCTTCTTTTTATTTCCTATGTAGGTAATGTGTGCCTTCCTTATAATTTTCTTGATCAGTCTCACTGCTGGTGTACCACTTCCTCAGTTTTTTCCATAGGAATATCTGTTGCTTTAAACTCTTCTGTATGTTTATGTTTCCTTTATTTCTGCTCTTTTATTATTTTCTTCTTTTTCCTCTTAGCTTAATTTTATTTTTTAACTTTTAATATAAATATTTATATCATTGATTTTTAACCTTTTTTGTGCACTAAAACTATAAATTATGCTCAAAAGACAGCTTTATATTTATCTCACAATGTATGATATATGTTTTTATTGTCATTCAGTGTGTTGTGACTTCTTGCATCATTGTGTTACTTACAAGTGTATTCCTTAATTTCCAGTTGGTAGTTTTCTAGTTAGATTTTTCTTACTGACTTCTAGATTAATCACTGTGTTCAGAGAACATGCTCTGTACTATGTCAGTCTTTTGAAAATTATTTAACTTGGTTATTATGGTCCAGCATTTAGCCCCCAAATTACAAGAGTTAAAAAAAGAACTGAATTCTGTAGTAGTGGATCCTAAACAACAAAGTGCACAAAATTGATTAATTTCTGTATCCTTAGTAAGATTTTGTTTTGTCTACTATCAGTTATTGAAAGGTGTGTTAAATATCCAAGTCTGAATACAGATTGATTTTATCTTTTATTTCTGTCATTTTCTTTCTTTCCTTTTTTTTTTTTTTTGATTGGTCTGGTAAAGTGTTTTTTTTCTAAATTGGAGCATAGTTGCTTTACAATGTCGGGTCAGTTTTATATAGTGAATCCACTATATGTGTGTATATATCCCCTCCGTCTGGAGCCTCCCTCCCACACCACCCTCCCACGGAGTCCCACCCGTCAGGTCACCACGGAGCACTGATCTGAACGCCCTAAGCTGTATAGCAGCTTCCCATTAGCTATCTATTTTACACACGGCAATTTATATATGTCACTGCCACTCTGTCAGTGAAAGCTATACTATTAGGCATATACAATTAAGACAGTTATAGTTTCTTTATGGATCGATCTTCTTTTCATTATGAAATATTCCTCTTTATTATTAGAGATGCTTTACGACTTTCTGGAATCAAGGAAACGATATAGTTCTTCTTCACATTAGGCTTTGATCTCTTTGGCAGCAGTTCAAGGACTTGGTGGTAACTCCCAACACTTAGGTCACTCTCAAAGTGTTCTCAAGGTCCTTTCCTACTGACTCTTCCACAGCACTTTTCCAGACCTTCCCATTATTAGAAACTATGAATAGGATCTCTGCAATAAAATATTTTATACTCAGAACAATCATATTTTCTCCCCTATTTCCTTTTCCTTTTATACGCCAATATTTCCTTTTAAAGCAGTGAAGAGAAACTATTAAAGTCTAGAAGTAGTTTTCCTTCGAGTCCACATATTGTGGACATCACATATTGTGATGATGTCACAATATATATTAGTGCTATCTCTGCTTCCATTTCTCTCTGACACCTGAGAGCCTTTGGCTGGGAGGATTTCTTATTAATTCAGTAATTCTGTCATCATGACCAACACACTTAGTTCTCACTTTAACCTTAGGTGGGACTTGATTGAGGCTTCAAACAATTACCAGTACCTTCTTGTGGCAATAGCAGGTAACTTTTCTACTATATATATATATGTGTATATATATATATATATATATATATATAGTAGTAAAGACTCAGAAAAATATGAATTATAAGATTCAAACTATAAACTTTTCTTATGAAATGGAAAATAAAAAATTTCCATCTAAAAGTGTTTTATAGTGTGATCCTAATGAATCAACTAATTTGAAGGAGTGTTTGAATTAGTATGGGACCAGGAGAGTTCCAGCCAAATAAGGGCAACTAAAATTTTTAATCTGATCTTACCCTGCTTGTAATATCTGGTTATTAATTTGTGACTTAGTGATAGAAAATGGTATGATTCTTTATTCTATGCAATGATATGATTTTCTCCATATCTGTAACTTTCCTTTACCCATCCATGACATTAGCTACATGCTCAAGGCTACCCAATTCCCATTCCTACTTCATCCCCCTCTACAAACTTTAGGAAGTTATCTTCAACTGACTTAGCTATTTTTCTCTCAGAACTTTAAAGGTGCCTTGACCAGAGCTTCTCTGTGCTCATAAACCTATACTTTCTTCCACATAACTGAATCACTCATACTTTAATCTGGAAAAAAGAACTTTCCTTTATAACATGCATGAGCAATTTACAATCACTTTCTAATTATTACAGGAGACTAATGTTTCCATCTCAGAAATAACTACTGATGCAAACGCTTCTGTATCTGTTCTCTTTCGAGCTCACGATCTTCTCAGGCTATGGTAACTGCTTCTGCTTTGGTCACCTTGCTCTCTTCCCTTCTTTTTTCCACTTACTTGTCAAGGAGCCAGAGTAATTTTCCTAAATAAACCTGTTCAAATCACTTTTTGCTTAAAGTCATTCACTGACTCTTGGCTGTTGAAAATTTCTATCAAGGACAACTTCTTCGTAATCTGGGTCCTTCTTACAATTCCAGCCCTTTTACTAACTTCTCATCACCACTCCTACCATCTACTTTTTGCAGCCGTCTATTTATAGTCCTGTCCTCTTTATAGGGAGGAAATGCCCAGGCACAAGGTAAGCCCTCAGTGCAGATGGAATGCCCGAATGCAAGATGCCTGAGAGGAAAGGTCAATTTTCATTTGAATGACTCCCACAAAGTTATGTCTGCCAGTGTTCCAACCTAAACCACCATCCATCGCTTTTTTGTTTTCATCCTATGGTAGTCCATGAAAAAAAAAAAAAAAAGTAACCTTTTTCTGTTTTGAGCCGTGCATATTCTGTGGAGCTACTTAATAATCTAAAACTATAGCTATGGACTGGAGTGGAAAGAACATGGACTCAGGAGTCCAAGGCTCCTGGTTTTAGTCCTGTGAATTTAAGAAAATCACCTAAAGTGCCAGCGACTCATTTTCTCCTAGGTCTTTCTTGGGCCTTTCCAGCTTTAGAATTCTATGGATTCAGGCTGAGCCTAACATCACCCATGTTTATATTAGGGTCATTCTGTTTTTCTGGACTCTGATTGGCTTCTTCCCTTTACTGATCTTGCCTCATTTCACTTTGTCATTTTAAACTCTGGTAGCATTAACATAAAAGGGCCTCCTATTTTGGATCGGCCCCTTGTTTCCATACCAATTAAAGGTTTTTTAGTGGCTGTCATTTCTGCAGAGCAAATGGTTGTGTAAAACAATGCATCTTTGCTTTGTCTCTATAGATACGCATATTGATTCTAATGAAAAGTGGGCATGAGCAATTGTGTGTCTGACTTCCCCAGTCTCAGAGCTGCATTGCTCACAGGCGCAATGTTATTAGCTCATTTGTCTGACATCATAGGATGTAAAGTTACTGCACAAAGCTACATTTCCAGTACTGAGCCCAGATGTTGAACTGCCTGATGGATTAAAGTTCTTGGGCCCTAAATTTCAGATAAAGTTGGTTATCTGGGGTCTATTTTTTTTCAAAAACTGAATAATTAACTCACAAATGAAAGAGGAGGTCTTGATTAAGTCAAAAGAATGACTTGAGATTTGATCTGATCTGAAGAGCCTTGTCTTTAATGTAAGTAACAGACGCGCTGGCTGGCCCTGGAGTGAGAACAGGAACAGGATCAGCGTTGACAACATATGCCATGGCCAGTGTCTGAGGTTCCCATCGTTCTGTGTGGCGTCCCATTCAGTTCAGCAAATTCCAGAGGATTTTGCACCCCATTGACTGTGCTAGTGACAAGATCTGATGTCTGTCAGCAGACAGGAAAGTCACAGCCTATTGTGAGCACGTGTTGGATTCACTCTCCTGGTTTTTGTAGAGAGTATTGGCTGGTTTGCTTCAGTGATCACTTTACAATCTGCTCCACGCTGAGTCTGGAAAGGAGAAAAAAAAACAGTGAAACTGTTTCCTTGTGCTTCAGTGTGTCCTCAAGGATACTTGAGAGAAGTGGTCCCTCCTCTTATAGAAGGACCGTTGGAGACGACCAAACCATACCTTTTCATTTCATAGGGAAGGAATTAAAGGGCTGGAGGGATTAAGAGATGTGTTTAAGGTCATATGTCAAATTAGGGAATGCATTAGGTATATGAATTCAATTTGTCCTAACTTAAAAGTTCAGGGTTTTCCACTTGTCTATGCTTATTTTCCAATTAAGGTTAGAGCTGTATTTAATTCATACATATGATTAAACTATCCCTACAAACAGGCTTTATTTTTCCCATGAGTGGATGGTAGCTGGTAAAAGATGGAACATTTCTCTGGAGGTTTTATGTCTCTTTAATACATATGGGGAAAGGGTTCAAGGGTTCACCATCTTATATTTTGGGATTTCCTCCAAAATATAAAAAAGTGGTTGCGAGGTGACTCACATTCAACAGATGTCCAGCACAGAAGTCATTCTCAAATTTGGCTAGGAATCAGAATCTGTGATTATGTATTTATTCATCTGCCATGTTTTTATTTACTTATATTTTCATATAGATTCTCAAGAGTCATGAAGGAACAGCAGAATGATAACCTCTGTTGTTAGGGAATCTTGAATCTGTACAAGATCAAGGAATCTGTACTGGTTTAATGTTCTGAGGTGATTCTGACTTGCAGTCAGTTTTTGGATTTACAGCCTTTGTGGAAGGAGGACTCAGCTGTTTGTGGTTTTCTGCTATAGCATAAGCTGCTGTAACGCCATGCAGCTATGCGCTACAACTGGAAATGTTTAGGTCATGTAACACCTTTCAATAAAGTTTGGAAAGTTTGCTCCACATTGACAAGTCCATACATTTAGACAATGCCTTCCTGGTCTTTTCATAAGATATTATTTTCTCCATAATATGCAGCTAAATAGCCATCAGGAATGGACATGTGTAATTTTGGACAGAATTATGCCTGAGAAGTATAGAATATCTCTTTTTCTCTACTGATCTCCTTGCCCTAACCTGAAGGGCAGTGACATCACTTGGAACAGTTGTAACATTTTTAAATGGGTGTGTAGAAGGTGATTTCAAACTTTGCATAATACCACACAGAAATTCTGGGGCAACAAAGCTTTAGGTTATCATCTATACAAGTTGTCTTTATGGATTATTCATGATGATTCCTACATTTCGTCAAAGTTTCAAGCATGAACTCCAAGTTAAAATTATAGCTTTCAAAGCAGAGGCAGGGAAGGAGTGAGCTGACGTATGCATTATTTTAAAAATGGAATGACTGTGGGAGAATGTTGACATTTAGGTAAATAACTTAAAATTGATTGCTAAGTATACTGGCCTTTTTATTCTGTTAGACTTTTGACTCAAAAATCTGAAATTGACTCAATCTTTCTACTGCTTTCATGTATGAGAAAACCAAATCCATAGCAGTGATTCTGAAGAAGAGACATAATATTTAAAAAGAAAGGAAATATCACTTTTGAGGGTCTAGTATCAAGGTAATACTATTTCTTGTGATAGTTAATGGTAAGAAATTTGGAATCCAATAAGGAAAAAAAGTTATTTTACTGACTCACTGGGAACTGGTCATACTTCATTGGCATTTTAGATACCAGCCACCTAAAATATTAGGTGGCCTCCAAGAATTGCCTATTTTTTTCCTTTCAAAGTCTATAAATTATGAAACTTTATATTCTACTGGCAAATAGACAATGTTTTCTCATTTCCTTGCCCTAACTTCTTACTCATTTACATTCACCGTTTTACTACTTGGCTGAATTTAGTTATATCATGGTATATGATGGTAGGATTATACAAGAAGATGGAGCGAATGTGTATGTAGCACATTATTTGACACAAACCTATGCTATTTTCATCCGCCTACAATGCAGTATTTGGAAACGGGTGTCAAATGTTTTAAAGTCCAGCAGACACAGCCTTCTCAACAGTTTTCAAAGGCTCTTTGGTTCTTCAGCATTTCATTCTCCTCTCAGAGAGCACAAACCCAGGACCTAGTCAGAAAGAACTCTTTACAAGAAAAGAAAAACAAAAAAGATTAAAACCACTACCACCACAAACCCAGATTCATAATTCTTCTCCGAGTTTTTGAAAAGAATAAAGTTGGAAGGAGAAAGTTGTAGAGAAAATAATATACTTAAAACAAATTTTTTTTTTTTTAATTGGCTGTGTTGGGTCTTCGTGGCTGCACGGATTTTTCTCTAGTTGTGATGTGCGGGCATCTCTTTGTGGTGATTTCTCTTGTTGTGGAGCAGGGGCTTTCAGTGCACAGAGTTCAGTAGTTGTGGCAATGGGCTCAGAAGTTGCAGCATCCAGGCTCTAGAGAACTGGCTCTCTAGTTGTGGCACACAGGTGTTAGTTCCTCCACAGCATTTGGGAATCTTCCTGGATCAGGGAGAGAATCCATGTCTCCTGCAATGATAGGTGGATTCTCTACTACTGAGCCACCAGGAAAGCCCATAAATAATACACTTTATACCCATAGAAAGATGAAACAACGATATCCTTTCTTCATGTCCTGCCCTCCGTGGATCTTCTTAGCATTCCATGGAAAGACTGTCTTCAGAGACTGAATTTTTCATGAGTGTTATAATTTACTACTTTCAGTAAAAAGTCAAGAGTGATACAATTCATGTGTGGATTAATGTACTCTCATAGAAATCTTTGTAATGTGAGACCCTGTTTTGGAAAATTGTTACCTTGGTTTCTACAATTCCTTCTTAATATCCTCTGCTTATTCAAACAGCAGTGATTCTTGGTAATTGAGGTCATCTTCTAGTCCTTTAGGATTAAAAACAAACCAGAAGTGAAATTAGATTTCTACTTTGAAATGCATTCCCACTTTGTACATATTTATATCAATAAGCTTCCTCTTAAAGTGACACTTCTATGGCTTGCCTAGAAATTTTGCCTCAGTCCAATTTGAACCAGACGCAACATCTCACTTGCTTTGATTATTAAACTCCAGTTCATTTCTGATGCTCTACCAAGTGATGATTTGTGAGTATTTCTATCCCAGGGTTTGAAAATCAGGGCTCACAGAAATGAATTTTTGTTTGTTTTATTTTAGATCTCATATGGAAAATATAACCATTTATATTTACAGCTCAGTTAAATCCTCTTTAAGTCCTGCCTCTCAAGTCATTTTCCTTCTTTCTTTTTTAGTCTACAGTTGTGTCTAGCTGAATTACAACATTAGAGATTCTAAATGAGACGGAGAGGCATTATTTGATTAACATTTAATACACTTAAAAGGACTTCCCTGGTGGCTTAGACGGTAAAGTGTCTGCCTGCAATGCAGGAGACCTGGGCTCGATCTCTGGGTGGAGAAGATCCTCTGGAGCAGGAAACGGCACCCCACTCCAGTAGTCTTGTCTGGAAAATCCCATGGACAGAGGAGCGTGGTAGGCTATAGTCCATGGGGTTGCAAAGAGTTGGACACGACTGAGCCACTTCACTTTCGCACCTACATTCCTTCTTAGCAAGTTTATTTGTAGATTTACAGATCTTAATATATTGCACTGAGGAAAGTTAAGTTTGCCTCTGCTAGTGAAATATGTGATAAACGTAGTGAGTTCAGTTAGTAGTTTGGAATGGAACTGTAAAAGTAGGACGCCAGATCTCCTATTGTTTGGTTCCCTGCTCAAGTTTGTTCTAAATGGGCATTCATATATTACTTTCAGGTCTACTCTTAATCACATTACACATGCTCAGTTATCTTATATAAAGAATTCATTCACATAGAAAGATGGACTATTTTAGTTTCATTATGTATATTGACAATGTATGCCAATAGTGATTGGCAGAACCTACACATCAATATCACCATGACAAAATTCCTTTAAATATTCTCAAGATATATGATCATATTAATGCTATTAAAACACAAAACAAATGCATTTTCACAACAAAAATATTTTATAACTGTGACATCACGTTCTTCCTGTGATTCTACCACAGGACTGTGTGACAATTTTCAAGTCAGTACTTCATTTCACTTTCTTATGTGTAAAATTGAAGGTCTGGGTGACATCTAAGGTCTAGTCTTGATTCTGAAACTTTATGATTCTATCATATTTCAGCACACTGAAGATATTCCAGATTTAGTTCTGTATTGTCATTTTATAGAAGGGGAATGGGTTAAAATAATTCTCTACGTGCATACGTCTGAGTGGTCCAGAGCACTGTATACAGGTGCTGTGAAGGTTAGAGGTTTGAATCATCACAGTCCTTAACTTCAAAGACTTGAAAGCATATTGCAAGATGCTAAAATTCAGTAATGTCTTTCAAAAACTTTTCATCAACATCTGTGGGCTCAAGCATTTTGAATAGATAGATCATTCAGAGTCAGGCAGTCAGGCTCATCTTTATTGTTAGAATTCTTTTTTTTGGTACTTTATTTTATTTTTTTATTGAAGTATTGATATACAATACTGTGTTAGTTTCAGGTGTAGAGCAAAGTGATTCAGTTATACAGATTCTTTTTCAGATTATTTTCCTTTATATGTTATTACACATATTGAGTATATGTTCCTTGTGCTTATAGATCATGTTGGTTATCTCTTTTATATATGGTAGTGTGTATATGTTATGGAGAAGGGAATGGCTACCCACTCCAGTATTCTTGCTTGGAAAATCCCATGGACAGTGGAGCCTGGCAGGCTGCAATCCACCTCTCTGCACCTTTCCGCTTTGGTAGCCATAAGTGGATCTATTTCTGTTTTATGTATAAATTCGTTTCTATCATTTTTTTTAATACAAAATTCCTTGTTTGGATGTTCCAGCCTCTGTGCAGCTGAATCACCCCACTAATCAGCCTATACTTACATGACTTCCAAAAGTGCAAACTGAACTGCTGCTTTTCCTCCTCAGAGATTTGCTGTCCCATTTGTTTCTAAGCTTTTTGAAAGAAAAGAAAAAAAAATCTGGCTTTGCATAAGAGCTGTGCCTTGTGGAAGTTTTGGAAATTTAAAATTGCCGTCAAGATCCCCACTTGCAGGTGAAACATTATCTGGTCATCTTGTCATTAGTGCTGACAGTGTTGGCTGGGGTTGAAGTTGAGAAAAATGCTGGAATGAACCTGGAAACAGTCATATGTGCCTCATCCATCACCTCATTAATCACAAAGTTAACGTTGTCTCTGAAACAATGCTGCTATAGTGTAGAGGTAATCCTCATTTATAGTTAAGCTACTAAGCAACATTCAAGAGTGAAGATTCCCCTTCATGCCCTGCCAAGTATGGCTGAGACATGACAATCATGACATTATTCATTGATAATTAAAGCAGAAAGAAGTATCCTGGGCCATGATCTCATTTTTATACAGAATGGAGGCTCATAAGAGGTTCCACGTAGACCCATAATTATTATCTTATTTTGGGGGGTACTATTAGTATCATAGTTTATGACTAGAAATATGATGAAGTCAGAGAATATTAAGTTTAAAGTCCTGTACTTCAGTGTATTACCTCTGTCCACTAATGGTCATGGTATTTAATATCTCATCTCCAGCTTGCAAAGTTGTGAGATCATACCAGTGTGCAATATCAATACGAAGAATTATAGAGGAAATGGGGAAATGATAATGATGACAATTGGGTATGATTCTGATTTATGTGCACACTAGTCTAGAGGTATAAATAAGCCACTTAGGGAAATGTGTTCATCCGAATGTGTTGGAGTTGCAATATATCACGAAATCCAGAGGGCAGATATATCCCCACAAGCACTTAATTTTTACTTAGAGGCAGCTGTTTGTCCCTAAAGGATCTGGTTATTCTTCTAAAATATATACAATTTGGGTCTAAGATTATGAATATATTTAGTTATTCATAAAAATACATGCATGCCATATATAATAAAAAGAAATGTTACCTATTCACTCACTCCCTCAAAAAATAGGGTACATTTGAAATAAATATTTGTATGTGTGAGTATTCTAAAATGCTCTGTATGTATATAAGATTAAATATTTATGTTTTTTTAGTTTCTGTCCTAGGGAATTAAAAATTAAAAAATAATAACAGTGAAAAAATAGCAAAGATTTTTAAGTGATCTGAGGTTACTCAAAGTTTAGTTTTGGTGTTACATAGGTTTGAGAGGAGCAGTTTCACTTAGGTCATATTATAGTCTTTGGAACTATTCCCATCTTTAATATGATAAGACTTCAAATTGATATCTTAATTTGTGAAAGTCAATCTGCTAGCATCCTAATTATGGATACCTGAAGCTGTAAGATTAGAGAAACAGATAGAGACTATTATTTCTTACTGCTGGAAGCTTTATAAGCCCCTGTAATAGGTAAAACTTTTTAACATGTTGAAAAAACTGAAGTCATGCTAATATGACTGTTTTGTCTATTAATGTTATATCTCTTCACTTTCAAATTTCTTGCAATATGCTCCTCAAAGCTGTCCCATCTAGTTTCTCTTTCAAACACTCTACCAGAGTCTTCCTATACAAGTTAAAAGATTAAATTGCACACCATATATCCAGACCTTATTTTATTTGATCTCTTTCCATACTACTCCCTCTTTCTGGCGTGTCTGCCTTCTATTTCATGACACTTCTGAGCCTCCTACATCTTCACTACCCTTTCTAGTCATTCACCATTCCTTTTTTTTTTTTTTCCTTAATAGAAACCTTAAACATTGTTTCCATTGAGTTTTTGTTATTTGGTCCATTTACCATTAAGTCAGCTATTCCTGAAGGAGATCTCCCATTGTATCGATCTTCTCTAGATGCCTTTCCAAGTGTGCTAAACATATAGTCATCCAAATCCTCATGTGACCCCTCTCTCCTGAGATCTAGATTTCTATTATCAACTGTATGTCCAAGACATTATTTCTTTGATATCCTCTAGCCACTTCAAAATTAAGCATGACAAGATGAAACCTTATTCCGTCCAGACTCTCCTTGGGTATTTTATATCTCTATAAACTATCTTGCCATGTGAAAGCCATCTCACATGTTAAGGTATTGCCTCTTTAATTCTCTTTCATATTCAGCCAGTCATAAAATCCTGTCAATTAACTACAAGAACTTCTTGAGCCTGCCCATCTCTTTTCATTCTTATGGTCCTAGTTCAGGCTCTATCCCATAATTCATGAGGAGCTCAGTTGACCATCCAAGGTTACACAGTCAATAACTGCCTCAGCCAGTGGCTGAATGTCAGTGAGTTCTCTGACTCCTTGTTCTTTAGTCAGATCATGAATGGCACAATCCATTCATTTTGTTAAAACTGGTTTTATAGATGTTGCAGTTATTATTGGTTTTACATGACCTTTTACTTGATTAAAAATCTGTGTTGGATGGTTATGGATAAAATATTAACTGACTTTTCTCAGTTGTATACATGAAGATAGTTCAGTTCAGTTCAGTTTAGTTGCTCAGCCGTGTCTGACTCTGTGACCTCAAGTTATTATGTCCTTACTTTATAACATAAAGAGAAAACAACTCATAAATTCCCATTTGAAACATTGACTCCCTAACCATGTTCTGAGTATCAGATCAGATCAGATCAGATCAGTCGCTCAGTCGTGTCCGACTCTTTGCGACCCCATGAACCACAGCACGCCAGGCCTCCCTGTCCATCACCAGCTCCCGGAGGTCACACAGACTCATACCCATCGAGTCAGTGATGCCATCCAGCCATCTCATCCTCTGTCGTCCCCTTCTCCTCCTGCCCTCAATCCCTCCCAGCATCAGAGTCTTCTCCAATGAGTCAACCCTTCGCATGAGGTGGCCAAAATACTGGAGTTTCAGCTTTAGCATCATTCCTTCTAAAGAAATTCCAGGATTGATCTCCTTCAGAATGGACTGGTTGGATCTTCTTGCAGTCCAAGGGACTCTCAAGAGTCTTCTCCAACACCACAGTTCAAAAGCATCAATTCTTCGGCGCTCAGCTTTCTTCACAGTCCAGCTCTCACATCCATACATGACCACAGGAAAGACCATAGCCTTGACTAGGCGAACCTTTGTTGGTAAAGTAATGTCTCTGCTTTTGAATATGCTATCTAGGATGTTCTGAGTATATATTTACACAAATTGAGAAGAAAAGGGAAACAGAAGTTAGCCTTCAAGGCAAATAGAATTTTAGTTTACTCAGTTATTGTTGTGATATTTTTTGATATAAAAATATTGAATTGGCAAGAAAGTCATTATTTTAGCAAAATTTCTCAGTTTGCAGTAATAGTATTGAGTTTTAGAAGAAAAACTGAATATTAAGGTCACTCATCTCTACCTTCTTTATTCCAATCCACAAACTTGTGTAAGCTTCAGGCATTACTTGAAAAGCAAGTCAAATATAAACTCTTGCTGATAAGAATTAATATTAGCAAATACATAAATAAGTACACTCACATATGCATATATTAATAAAAAATATATAAATTTATAGTGTCTGTATATATGCTAAATAAATATATGCTGTGATATTGTGTTTTATAATAAGAAATATATGTATTTGGTCTTTGCTCCTGTTTAGGGGATTTCTAGTCCACCCCCAGAATTTCTAGAAGGGAAGAGACTGGAGATTGAATTCAGCTGCTATTACATACCTACAACATTCATTAAATACCCTTGTAATGAAGCCTATGTTAATAAGATGACATTGATGATACTGTCAAATCAACCAGTATATAATTCTGAAAATGCAGATAAATCACAGTGTTTTATTTGGTGAGATGAGATTTCTTTCCTCATAATATTAAGGAATCCAAAATTATGATATTTGCAAAATATTCTGAATATTTGCAGAATGCTTGCTTGATAATATACATCTAGTATATTTTAATGCATGCAAATCAATTCATAGCATTTTAATTCAAACATGAATTTGGATGTAATATTTTATAGGTTTATGTAAACTTTATAGATTACATGTTTAGCATATATTATATTGTTGGCATTTTGCTGAAGTTAAAATCTTGATAAATATTGTGAATACATGAATCTGATTAAATTGCGTGAGAGGAGTATGTGTATTTAAATGCTGTATAAATACATCATAAGTAAAAATAACTTGTATATGGAAAAAGAAACTAAAAGGAGAAAGTTCAGAGTGCTTCTATGTTGCTGATACTGTGGAGGTTTGGGGAGAAATAGTGAGCTCCAGGAGGGCAAGGAAGTTCTGTGTTCTTTCCCTATGCGTTGCCCTGTGCATCTCTTCCATTTGGCTGTTTCTGAGTTACAACCTTTTATAACATCCTTTTACTGATTCAGTCAGTAAAATGTTTTTCCAAGTTCTTTTGAGCTACTTTAGCAAATTAATTGAACCTGAGGAGAGAGATGTGGGCAACTGATCTACAGCCAGTTTGTCAGGAGTACCGCTAACACCTTGAACTTGAGGCTGGAGTCTGAAGTCCAAGGAGAGGATCGTGAGAACTTCCAGTCTGTAGCTGGTGGGTCGGAAGCACAGGCACCTACCTCAGTTGGCCACTGTAGTCTGAAGTGGGATGGGGCAGTCTTGTGGGGCTGAACTCTGCCTTAACCTGTGGACTCTGGTGCCATCCCTGGATAGATGGTGTTAGAATTGAGTTGGCCTTTCAGACACCCTGCTGGTGACCAAGAATTTCCCAGTGTGTGTGAAAAGCCCCCTCCCCTCACACAGGATGCAATTGAGCCCAGGAAACCAAAATACGTATAAATATATATCTTTGGGAATAATCTGAGTCTATACCTCTGAGACATGATCTTACCAAGTATAGAAAAAATATCACACACATACATACACACATACATATACTTGTATGTAAATTATACACATGTATATATAATTTCTGTACATAAGCACATACACACTTGTATGTATACATAAATATTTAATGCATATATATAATTATTACCTATGTTTAGTACGCACACACATATATATATTATACATGTACATATTATTATACAATTCATAGGACTACACGTTTTTTTCTGCAGTGAAATCATTAAGCAGCATAGGAAATTTCAAACATAATGATCTTGCCTTTGAATATTCAGAAACAATAATTCTTGTACTTGTAGAAAATATATCCTTGGCATAGACGTCTTGGTACCAATGTCTGTTATTGTCATAATTCAGGACAAAGATAAAAACAGAAGTAAAAGCAACCTTTGCATTGTGTGTGTTGCCACACTTGTAAGAATAATGACAGGGCATATAACAGTTGTAATGATATTGTTGCCAGCACCATTTTTTAATTAGCAGTTTAGAGCCAGCATTTAAATTCATTATCTTCTTGATGAGTTATCCCACAAACATATGAGAATTGAATAAATTGCTTACCTATTCAAGTCAGGAGGGGGTAGGAGAGCTGTTTGTGAACAGATCTGTTAGAATAGCTTGTTAAGTGAGGTAGAGGAAGAGTTACAAATGAGAAACAGATTATTAGGTTTGCTGAGGTCAAAGGAGAAGTTGAGTTTGTGTGGGAGGTGGCAGGGGCCTCATAGGGGTCAGGAATGGGACAAATGCCTTACCCGGCATCTCAGGACTGTACTATAGTGAACAATGAGCATCTCCATAAAGCATGAACTTATAAAACCACTCCTCTAAATTAAAGAGATTCATCTCTAATTATATTTCCTTAAAATTAGAGAATTATGAATATGACTTAGTGAATTCAAATATAGATCTATTTAACAAATCCCATAACGGCCTCAGAAATAATATCTAAAACTACAGATACCTGTTATTTAATATGGTGCAAATACCCTGTGTAAAATTCTGGATTTTCTATTTGCCTGCAAGAGCCATTATAGACTCAGTGTTGGGGTGTAAATATTTTCAGGAATCCTGCTATTATTAAATTTCCATGCACTGTTGTGAAGTTTTACTCCTTTTGTAAATATTTAAATGCTTTTGATTCTGTTTTTTTTTTTTTTTTTTTATTGTTTGTTTTTTGGTAAAGGGAGAACACCACAATATCTTCAATTAAAATAAGCTTCCTTAAGAAACACCTATGTCCAAATAAGTAAAAATAGTGTAACCATTTACATTGTCAGGACAAATATTGTAGCCACCATTCCTTTCCCATGAATTAAGCCTGATGTGTCTGGCCAAGTTTTCCTCCAACAACAGAATCCCCTTGCTCTTTGTAGGCCTTTACGTTCCCTCATTGTCCCCTTTTCCTGCTCAATATATTTCATGTGTCTACACGAAATCGGGGGAGCCATAGTAAATTCAAAACATCTATTAGGCAAGTAAGGATACAACATTTCATTGTTGTCTGGAACGTGCTTTCCCTGTAAAATGCCCAGAGACTATTACACTGAAAAAGATTTACATTCTTCCACTCTTTGTTCTATATTTTTAAATTTAACAGGACTGTGGAACTGTATGATCCATATTTGAGAATGTTATTACAAAAGTATTTGAGAATCAACAGGTCCACACTAGCAAATACAGTTTTATACCTCTACTTTATACTTACCATGCTAAGTCATTCCTAAGCATTTTTATCCTTTCCGTTTTTCTGGTTAACCTTATCTATTACTGTTAATATAGTAAAAACCAGTATAGTGCCTATGAAGTATGGGATTTAGACCCAGCATTTACTTGAAATCAACTTGACTACTTATCAGTCTTTAAACTGAGAGTACTTAAAACTGCTTGAAATGCTTTACAAATATTAACTTGTTTAATTCTATCACAATATTATGAGAAAGATATGATTAGATCCTTAAATAGATGAATAAATTGTATTACAGAGAATTCAGAGTCACACAGTTCACAAATAGTAGAGCAGTTATTAAATGCAGATAGTTTAGTTCTAAAGTCTGGACTCTAAAATTGTTCCGCGCTGCCTCTGCATTTACACAACCTTGGGCAATTTCCTTAAACTTTCTCAACCCTTTTTCATCTATAAAATAGGACTGCTAACGATACTTGATTCAGAGATTTGTGAAAATTAGATGTGATAAAGGCCATGGAATGCTTAGAGCAGCACATAGTATGTAGTGCTAAGTTTTGTTATTTTGGATATTGTTTTCCCTACTGACCTTCTTTAATTTCTTTCGAAGCACCGTGTTCCTACCCTCATCAGAGCTTTGCTGCAATTCTCCCTATGTCTACCTCTGACCCCCCTGACCTTCATCTCCAATGAGCCTGTACACTGAGAAGACCTGCACAAATGTGCCTTCCTCAGGGAAGCCTTTCCTAACCCTTATATGGGGTGAGCACTCCCCTCCCCTTAGCTTTGGCTTCCTGGGAAAAAGAGCCCGAGGCAAAGGCGTATGTTTTTTCCATTTGGCTGGACACTTTCTTGGGAAGTACAATCCCAAGGAAGCAGGAGTGAGGAAAATGAAAGCCAGGCATTAAAAGGGAGAGATAGTAAATGCAAGGGAGAACATTTCTCAGATGGCCCAGCTTCTTGACAAGCCGATTGCTCCTTCACCTATTGCATCTTCCAGGAGTCCCGATTAGCCCCCTAAGTGGTCCATCAGGGTTAGGAAGGGACAATAATCATTTCTTCCGGTTTTTGTTTCCATTACTCAAAGGTGGTCCATGAGGTTTTAAGGCTTTTATATATTTCCGTGCATACCTGGGTGCCAAGCAGACCTACCCTGGTTCTTGCTTCAAAGGCAACATCAGATACACAAGGTGAAAGGTTAGAGGTTCTTTGCAAAGCCTAGATTTAAGACACAAGTCCATGTGTACCATCACATGAAGACTGAAAAGGCCACGACTGCAGGTCATCTGGGTGTGTAGTGGGGACTGTAGGTGGCTGCAGCATCAGCAGTTGGCCTCATGATTTCAGAAAGAACACAGGTAGGATATTTCAGGTTATAAAGCAGGTCAAGTACACAAAATGAGTAGAAGACATGCAGAATTCAGACCAGTATGCTCTGTTTTACACATTTATAAGTCCAGGTCTCTTTTCTTTTATAGCATTTTTCATAGTTTGCAATAACATATTTATTTGTAAGTTCATTTATTTAATACTCATTTTCTTTCTAGACTGAAAGAATCCTTAAAGATAGGAAGGCAGCATAAAGTTCGGATTACCTAGATTGAATCCTGGCTCTACTAATTGCTAACTCTGTGTCTTTGGGAAAATTACCTCATTTCTCTGTGCTCCATTTCTGCACTAATCAGGGTAAAGATAGAACCACTATGAATATTAAAGGAGAAAGCGTGTGTTAGTCACTCAGATCAGATCAGATCAGTCGCTCAGTCGTGTCCGACTCTTCGCGACTCCATGAACTGCAACACGCCAGGCCTCCCTGTCCATCACCAACTCCCGGAGGTCACTCAGACTCACATCCATCGAGTCAGTGATGCCATCCAGCCATCTCATCCTCTGTCGTCCCCTTCTCCTCCTGCCCCCAATCCCTCCCAGCATCAGAGTCTTCTCCAGTGAGTCAACTCTTTGCATGAGGTGGCCAAAATACTGGAGTTTCAGCCTTAGCATCATTCCTTCCAAAGAAATCCCAGGGCTGATCTCCTTCAGAATGGACTGGTTGGATCTCCTTGCAGTCCAAGGGACTCTCAAGAGTCTTCTCCAACACCACAGTTCAAAAGCATCAATTCTTCGGTGCTCAGCCTTCTTCACAGTCCAGCCCTCACATCCATACATGACCACATCCATACATGACCATAGCCTTGACTAGGCGAACCTTTGTTGGCAAAGTAATGTCTCTGCTTTTGAATATGCTATCTAGGTTGGTCATAACTTTCCTTCCAAGGAGTAAGCGTCTTTTAATTTCATGGCTGCAGTCACCATCTGCAGTGATTTTGGAGCCCAGAAAAAGAAAGTCTGACACTGTTTCCACTGTTTCTCCATCTATTTCCCATGTAGTGATGGGACCAGATGCCATGATCTTTGTTTTCTGAATGTTGAGCTTTAAGCCAACCTTTTCACTCTCCACTTTCACTTTCATCAAGAGGCCTTTTAATTCCTCTTCACTTTCTGCCATAAGGGTGTTGTCATCTGCATATCTGAGGTTATTGATATTTCTCCCAGCAATCTTGATTCCAACCTGTGTTTCTTCCAGTCCAGCATTTCTCATGATGTACTCTGCATATAAGTTAAATAAACATGGTGACAATATACCACCTTGACGTACTCCTTTTCCTATTGGGAACCAGTCTGTTGTTCCATCAGTCATGTTCAACTCTGTTACCCCCATGGACTGTAGCCCGTCAGGCTTCTCTGTCCATGGATTTCCTAGGCAAGAATACTGGAGTGGATTGCCATTTACTTCTCCAGGGGATCTTCCCAACCCAGGGATAGAACCCAGGTCTCCTGCTTGCAGGTGGATTCTTTACCATCTGAGCCACCAGGGAAGCCCATTAAAGGAGAGGCACTCAGTTAATATTAGCTGTTGTCATTGTCATCACCAACATCATTATCTTTGTTCCTGTAGCAGTTAGCACTTTGCTGCCTGCAGAACAGGCTCTGGAGTAATAAAGCATGGAATCCATGAGGACTGAGGTGTTGGTCTTCTCTGTTCCTTTTTGGAGCTCCAACTTATAAAATAAGAGAGAATTAAAAATGTACTAGGTATTTTAAGAAGAATGTTCAGAATGATTAGATAAATGAGTCAATTAACCCCAGTATGTTTGTTTTATTTGTGGTCTGGAAAGTGAACCTTACATTGATTTCAGTTCAGTTCAGTTCAGTCACTCAGTTGTGTCTGACTCTTTGCGACCTCATGAATTGCAGCATGCCAGGCCTCCCTGTCCATCACCAACTCCTGGAGTTCACTGAGACTCACATCCATCGAGTCAGTGATGCCATCCACGATCTCATCCTCTGTCGTCCCCTTCTCCTCCAGCCCCCAATCCCTCCCAGCATCAGAGTCTTTTCCAATGAGTCAACTCTTCACAAGAGGTGGCCAAAGTACTGGAGTTTCAGCTTCAGCATCAGTCCTTCCAAAGAACATCCAGGGCTGATCTCCTTTGGAATGGATTGGTTGGATCTCCTTGCAGTCCAAGGGACTCTCAAGAGTCTTCTCCAACATCACAGTTCAAAATCATCAATTCTTCAGCACTCAGCTTTCTACACCGATTTAGAGGAGGCTTTACAACAGTGGAGAAGGAAATGGCAACCCACTCCAGTACTCTTGCCTGGAAAATCCCACGAACAGAGGGGCATGGCAGTTTACAGTCCATGGGGTCCCAAAGAGTCAGACATGATTGAGTGACTTCACTTCCATTTACAGTGCAGAGTAGTTTTTACAGTAATAAACTATTTGTTGAACTTGTCTTGGGTAACCTTGAGGCCACAGCTTTAAGTAAAGAAAGGTAGATAATAGTGGTAGCATAGATTAACTCCTAAATATATGAGGCTATTTCCTGTACTAAAATTGATGCTTTAGAGCAAATTGTAAAGTTTAGGGTTATGGAGCTTCCTCCTTTGGATTAATAAAGTGAAAATAACTTCTGTTCTTTCTGAATAGAGGTTCATATAAATTGAAGCATGTATTTTCCAATATATGCAATTATATATATGTATGCCATTATAATGTTCACTTACTGCTGTCTTATTTACCCCTAAGCCACACAGTAAATTTTTGAGATTAACCGTGGTGCCCTTTTTTGATTATGACTTTTCCACAAGCATTTAAATCATGATCAGAGGTTTACATTTAAAAAACAGATTCTATTTTTCTGTCATGCTGTGGCATTGTGGAGCCAGGGACGTGTCAAGGCAACATTGACTTTTGGTCTGTGCTTGCAAATTGTGCTTCTTATCAAAGTTGTCTCAGTTTGTGTTATTAATTACAAAATATCAAGTTGTTATTTTCTGTTCAAGAGTTATTGTCCTGAGGTCAGCAAGTTCTATTACTGCTTCTTTTGTAATTATACTTAGTGCTTCCTTTATAAGAAAACAAAAGCCTTGCTTATTATTACAATATAATGTGTGATGCTTATAACTGCTGTCTTGTGTACAAGTAACAAACACCATCATGTCATATTCTGAAACAACCACAAACCTCACCCTAGATTTTTCTAGGCTTATTTGGCTGAATTCTTTTATATTAGAAGACATTCTTCTTAGGCTAATGAACTGACTACTTTGAGACTTTATTGGCCAGTGTCTTTCAAGAGTTATGAAGACAGTATAATAATAAAGAAACTACCAGAGGAATTAAGTAATTCATGAACATGGGTATGACTTATCTGTTTAAAAAAATCTTATGAGAAATTTTTTATTGTCAGAGGTATCATGTAGCACTGGAAATTAATTTTGCCTAAAATGATAAGCTAAAGTCTGTGTTTTAAGCTGTAGAATTTTTTTTTTAATATCTAAAAGACAGTCAACAGACAAGGGCTTTGTTTGTTTATGTCAAATGATCAAGTAGCTTTGACTAAAATTACATGTTTTTATGGAGGGAGGAGCTAAAAAATCTGGTTAATTTCTGCTGCTGCTGCTGCTATGTCACTTCAGTCATGTCTGACTCTGTGTGACCCCATAGACGGCAGCCCACCAGGCTCCCCATCCCTGGGATTCTCCAGGCAAGAACACTGGAGTGGGTTGCCATTTCCTTCTCCAATGCATGAAAGTGAAAAGGGAAAGTGAAGTCGCTCAGTCGTTTCCGACTCTTAGTGACCCCATGGTCCGCAGCCTACCAGGCTCCTCCATCCATGGGATTTTCCAGGCAAGAGTACTGGAGTGGGGTGCCATTGCTTTCTGGTCCCATCCAATTCCGTCAGTGTTAGTCGCTCAGTTGTGTCTGACTCTTTGCGACCCCATGGACTGTAGCCCACCCGGCTCCTCTGTCCATGGAATTGTCCAGGCAAGAATACTGGAGTGGGTTGCCATTCCCTTCTCCAGGAGATCTTCCCAACCCAGGAGTCAAACCCCGGGTCCCCTGCATTGCAGGCAGGTTCTTTACGATCTGAGCCACCAGGGAAACCCTAATTCCACCAGAACAGCACACAGAAAAGAACTCTAGTGAGTGTGCATTCATCTCAGTTTTGCTTGGGTAATTTATGAAGAAAAGTTTCATTAAATGATCACAGTTCTATCTTATCTTCTTCAAGTCAACAAGTAAGGAATCCAATTGACTATTAATGGAGCATATTATTAAAAGACATTGGTTAAAATATTTCTCATGGCTCAATATACCAAATTATATTCTAAATTTCAGTCAGCCTGATGAAATACTCTGAGGACGTTTTTCCAATTTTGTTTGATAGAGCTTTATCAAGTCGAGATGAAAATAATCAAATATAACTTAGAGGCTGTTATTTTTATAGTCACAAATACTTGAAATGATTATTGTAGTCCTGTATCTGACTGCTCAAATTACCATTTCTCCATTACTGTAACATTTCTTTACACTTGAGACGAACCTAATTATTCTTGTTTGTCTTAAAATTTTCCTTACCTGTTTATTTTACTCTCCATCTGGAATTCCCACCTTCCTTTTCTACCTGATAAAAACTCTAGTAGAAGGTTATTGCATTATCCAGTTTTCACAGATAGAGACATTGGCTTAGGCAGCCCATTGAAAATATACCCATGTACCCTTTTTACGAATGAGAAGGGATCCTATCTAATTTTTTCCTTGGATCTCTAGTATTGAATCTATCACGAATCTATATTGAATTTAACGAATGCTTGTTTTTCTCTTGAAAGTCAACAGAAATAAAGTACTATTATAGAATCTTAAGGACAACCCAATTTATTATTATTATTTGTGTGTGTGTGTTTCAAGTAGAAGTGGGTATAGAAGCTTGTTGGTAGAGGAAACACTGGTCTTTCTCTTCAAGCAACGATTTTAAAATAAATCCAAGAATATACAATGGATTAAAGACAATCTTTTTAACAAGTGGTGCTGGGAAAACTGGCTGAATACTTGTAAAAGAATGAAACTAGAACACTGTCTAACACCATACACAAAAATAAACTCAAAATGGATTAAAGAGCTAAATATAAGACCAGAAACCATAAAACTCCTAGAGGAAAACATAGGCAAAACACTCTCTGACTTACATCACAGCAGGATCCTCTATGACCCACCTCCCAGAATATCGGAAATAAAATCAAAAATGAACAAATGGGACCTAATCAAACTTAAAAGCTTCTGCACAACAAAGGAAACTATAGGCAAGCTGAAAAGACAGCCTTCAGAATGGGAGAAAATAATAGCAAATGAAGCAACAGACAAACAGCTAATCTCAAAAATATACAAGCAACTTCTACAGCTCAATTCCAGAAAAATAAACGAACCAATCAAAAAATGGGCCAAAGAACTTAATAGACATTTCTCCAAAGAAGACATACAGATGGCTAACAAACACATGAAAAGATGCTCAACATCACTCATTATCAGAGAAATGCAAATCAAAACCACTATGAGGTACCATTACACGCCAGTCAGAATGGCTGCGATCCAAAAATCCACAAGCAATAAATGCTGGAGAGGGTGCGGAGAGAAGGGAACCCTCTTACACTGTTGGTGGGAATGCAAACTAGTACAGCCACTATGGAGAACAGTATGGAGATTCCTCAAAAAACTGGGAATAGAACTGCCTTATGACCCAGCAATCCCACTGCTGGGCATACACACTGAGAAAACCAGAATTGAAAGAGGCACGTGTATCCCAATGTTCATAGCAGCACTGTTTACAATAGCCAGGACGTGGAAGCAACCTAGATGTCCATCCACAGATGAATGGATAAGCAAGCTGTGGTACATATACACGATGGAGTATTACTCAGCCATTAAAAAGAATACATTTGAATCAGTTCTAATGAGGTGGATGGAACTGGAGCCTATTATACAGAGTGAAGTAAGCCAGAAAGAAAAACACAAATACAGTATACTAACGCATATATATGGAATTTAGAAAGATGGTAATAATCACCCTGCTTATGAGACAGCAAAAGAGACACTGATGTATAGAACAGACTATTGGACTCTGGGACTGGGAGAGGGTGGGACGATTGGGGAGAATGGCATTGAAATATGTATAATATCATATCTGAAACGAGTCAGTCCAGGTACGATGCCCTATAACAGATGCCTGGGACTGGAGCACTGGGATGACCTGGAGGGATGGTGTGGGAAGTGGGGAGGGAGGAGGGTTCAGGATGGGGAACACGTGTATTCTGGTGGCAGATCCATCTCGATGTATAGTAAAAGTAATACAATATTGTAAAGTTAAGAAAAATTAAAAAAAATAATAATAATAAAATAAAAAAAAATAAAAAATATATAATTTGATTAAAAAGAACTGTCTAAAGATGAAACTGTACTCAGCAGGATTATAATTTTATTTCACTACCTTTCAAAAATAAAGTTAGTTTTTATTAAAAAGTGTAAACAAACAAACAAAAATAAATAAATAAATCCAGTTCAACTTACTGGACTACAGTAGGAAAGGGAGAGAAGAAATGTAAAGTAAGATTATGTACTTTGCCAACAGTGAACAAATTTCTGGGATGTTCTCACTGCTTCCAGTATGCTTCTTTATTGAGGTCTCTGTCCATTGCCTCTGCTTACTAATAGCAACAACAACAAAATGCCTTTACTCATAATTTTTTATACTCTTTTTTTTAGTTTTATCCACTCTGTACTGATGAATTGTTATATACCCTATATGGATATCAATCTTTTTATCCAGTGATTGAGATGTAAAAGAGAGTAGAATACACTTCTTATTTATAATTTATCCCAAGTATCTAATTCATAATAATCTTAATAACCCATGTATTTCCATCCAGTTAATTTATTCACACTTTATAGTAAACTTCTGTTAAAGGAGATCTCTACAGGGAATCTGACAGTCTGTCATCCTGTAACACAATTTATCCTGCCAACTTCCCCAATCCTCTAGGAAATGTGGCTTTATGAACCTTAGGAGACAGCACTGACTATGCTTTGTACAATAATTTGTTTTTCTCTCCCTATTTTGTGTGGATTCATTTATAAATCACTATAGACTAACAGTGTTTTGCCAAGAAAATGCACTGATCATAGCAAATACCCTCTTCCAACAACACAAGAGAAGACTCTATACATGGACATCACCAGATGGTCAACACCGAAATCAGATCGATTATATTCTTTGCAGCCAAAGATGGAGAAGCTCTATACAATCAGCAAAAACAAGACCAGGAGCTGACTGTGGCTCGGACCATGAACTCCTTATTGCCAAATTCAGACTTAAATTGAAGAAAGTAGGGAAAACCACTAGACCATTCACATATGACCTAAATCAAATCCCTTATGATTATACAGTGGAAGTGAGAAATAGATTTAAGGGCCTAGATCTGATAGATAGAGTGCCTGATGAACTATGGAATGAGGTTCGTGACATTGTCCAGGAGACAGGGATCAAGACCATCCCCATGGAAAAGAAATGCAAAAAAGCAAAATGGCTGTCTGGGGAGGCCTTGCAAATAGCTGCGAAAAGAAGAGACGCGAAAAGCAAAGGAGAAAAGGAAAGATATATACATCTGAATGCAGAGTTCCAAAGAATAGCAAGAAGAGATAAGAAAGCCTTCTTCAGCGATCAATGCAAAGAAATAGAGGAAAACAACAGAATGGGAAAGACTAAGGATCTCTTCAAGAAAATCAGAGATACCAAAGGAACATTTCATGCAAAAATGGGCTCGATAAAGGACAGAAATGGTATGGACCTAACAGAAGCAGAAGATATTAAGAAGAGGTGGCAAGAATACACAGAAGAACTGTACAAAAAAGAGCTTCACGACCCAGATAATCATGATGATGTGATCACTGACCTAGAGCCAGACATCCTGGAATGTGAAGTCAAGTGGGCCTTAGAAAGCATCACTACAAACAAAGCTAGTGGAGGTGATGGAATTCCAGTTGAGCTATTCCAAATCCTGAAAGATGATGCTGTGAAAGTGCTGCACTCAATATGCCAGCAAATTTGGAAAACTCAGCAGTGGCCACAAGATTGGAAAAGGTCAGGTTTCATCCCGATCCCAAAGAAAGGCAATGCCAAAGAATGCTCAAACTACCGCACAATTTCACTCATCTCACACGCTAATAAAGTAATGCTCAAAATTCTCCAAGCCAGGCTTCAGCAATATGTGAACCGTGAACTTCCTGATGTTCAAGCTGGATTTAGAAAAGGCAGAGGAACCAGAGATCAAATTGCCAACATCCGCTGGATCATGGAAAAAGCAAGAGAGTTCCAGAAAAACATCTATTTCTGCTTTATTGACTATGCCAAAGCCTTTGACTGTGTAGATCACAATAAACTGTGGAAAATTCTGAGAGAGATGGGAATACCAGACCACCTGATCTGCCTCTTGAGAAATCTGTATGCAGGTCAGGAAGCAACAGTTAGAACTGGTCATGGAACAACAGACTGGTTCCAAATAGGAAAAGGAGTACGTCAAGGCTGCGTATTGTCACCATGTTTATTTAACTTGTATGCAGAGTACATCATGAGAAATGCTGGACTGGAAGAAACACAAGCTGGAATCAAGATTGCCGGGAGAAATATCAATAACCTCAGATACGCAGATGATACCACCCTTATGGCAGAAAGTGAAGAGGAACTAAAAAGCCTCTTGATGAAAGTGAAAGTGGAGAGTGAAAAGGTTGGCTTAAAGCTCAACATTCAGAAAACAAAGATCATGGCATCTGGTCCCATCACTACATGGGAAATAGATGGAGAAACAGTGGAAACAGTGTCAGACTTTATTTTTCTGGGCTCCAAAATCACTGCAGATGGTGACTGCAGCCATGAAATTAAAAGACACTTACTCCTTGGAAGGAAAGTTATGACCAACCTAGATAGCATATTCAAAAGCAGGGACATCACTTTGCCAACAAAGGTTCGCCTAGTCAAGGCTATGGTCTTTCCTGTGGTCATGTATGGATGTGAGAGCTGGACTGTGAAGAAGGCTGAGCATCAAAGAATTGATGCTTTTGAACTGTGGTGTTGGAGAAGACTCTTGAGAGTGCCTTGGACTGCAAGAAGATCCAACCAGTCCATTCTGAAGGAGATCAGCCCTGGGATTTCTTTGGGAGGAATGATGCTAAAGCTGAAACTCCAGTATTTTGGCCACTTCATGTGAAGAGTTGACTCATTGGAGAAGACTCTGATGCTGGGAGGGATTGAGGGCAGGAGGAGAAGGGGACGACAGAGGATGAGATGGCTGGATGGCATCACTGACTCGATGGATGTGAGTCTGAGTGACCTCCGAGAGCTGGTGATGGATAGGGAGGCCTAGCATGCTGCAGTTCATGGGGTTGCAAAGAGTCGGACACGACTGAGTGACTGATCTGATCTGATCTGATCTGATCTGATTATCCTACCATTGTGGATCAGATATGAGACATGTTTATATAGGACATTTTGGCCAATCACATGATAGAGCTTAGCATGTCCTTGGTTCCTGTGATAGTGTTCTGTAAAGAAAAATTTATAACTTTTGCAGTTAGTGAATCAGAAACGTAGACAGTTTTTGAGAGAGTTAATATGGACCTAGTGTTCTGACATGTCTTGCCATTTGAATGACTATGATTTATGCCTGTTAATTTTTAGTACTCCATAATTGCAAAGAGTCAGACACAACTGAGCGACTTCACTTTCACTTTTCCCTTTCATGCATTGGAGAAGGAAATGGCAACCCACTTCAGTATTCTTGCCTGGAGAATCCCAGGGATGAGGGAGCCTAGTGGGCTGCCGTCTATGGGGTCGCACAGAGTCGGACGTGTCTGATGCAACATAGCAGCAGCAGCAGTAGTCAAGGTGCATCAGTTTGCTACAGGAAATGTGCTTTTATTTTTTTATATTTTTTTCTTAGTATATTGTAGCTCATAATTGGGTATTTGAAATAGTAGGATTCTTCCAGTGATTGCACAGTACAGAAAGAAAAACTTCCATGACGTTAGTAGAATTGATTTCCAGCAGATTAATAAGTAATCTCAGTGACTTACATTTGATGGAACAATTACACAAGGACATTTAATTTTTACAGGCTTGAAACCTTCCATCTTTTTTAGAATATCAGATAAATTAGGATAGAATAATTTTACTTTACAAAAATTTTATATTACATCAATTTCAACTGATATTTATCGAGATCATATAGTATGCTAGGCATTATTTGGAGTACTGGGAATATGCACAATGAAATAAGCTTTCTGATATTCTCTAAAACATATCTTAATTTAAAATTCTAGGTTGATGTAGGTGATAAAATGGGCCTATGCTATCCCTCATATTTTGTGTCTTGTGTTTGTTTGAAAAAATTTTTTACCTTCTCAATGTAAAATTTTTCTGGGTCCAACTTAATATCATTCAACCTTAAGTTTGTGGACTGTGGTCATTTGGAGAACTAATATGAATTATTTGAAACATTTGTGCTGCATAAATAGAGAAAAAGGTCTTCTTTCATTTACTTCAGTGTTTGTAATATTTGTCTATCATGACATTGAATCCCTGGTCCCTTTTGCCAAATATAACCACAAAATAGTATTCTTATTTCACTAGGAGTCCTGGGAATTTGCACACACTTCTTCGGGTAAATACATGTGTAAATATGTATGCTTCTCAGCCCCCCAAAGACCCTGGTTTTCCTCTCTTGGCAAGGGAAATGAATTCTACAATCCTGAATCATTTACTGAGTATGCTTGCCTTCTGATCTCCCAGGGGTCTGATCAACAAAGTGCCAAAAGACATGCTCATTCTAGAGAGACCAGCAGCCCAGGTCTCTCTGCAGGAGGATTTGATGAATGTTAATGAAAACCCCTACTGCTCAGAAATAGACAAGTTGAAACTCTGGTAAAATAGGTCCTTGGTGGTTATGCTAATATCTGAGTAGATCACCATGTCCTATAGTTTTCTTACTGAAGCTCTTTATGCATGACCTTAAGTATGACCCATTATGGTTGCTATTATTTAGAAGTGGTGAAGATCAAGTTATAACACTAAGGGGAAATATGAATTATTCTGTTTTTCCACAGCCATTATTTAACATGTGTTTTTTGAAAATAGGGTGATCAAATTATTTTTTATACATGGATTTAATATGGGATATTTATAATTATATGGTTTATATTTATTTACTCATTTATTTATGATTACATGGGATATTCATAATTATTTTAAAGAAATGCTATGCCAATCTCAAAAGCATACAGCTTTGTAATAATGAGACAGTTAACAGGCGGGTAAAAGTTTCTAACTACTTTGAAGCAATGACTTCTTGTTGGATGACCCATGCTTTAGCTAGAGATGCCGCCTCATCTCTGGACCTTATACAACTTTCATTTCCTTTGTTCAATAACAGGCCCCACTGAAGCAGGGACTAACTCTTTCTCCTTCAACATTGGCTGTGTTATACACACTACACCCACAATAAATGTCTGTTGCATGAATTATTAGAACTGCTGCTGCTGCTGCTAAGTTGCTTCAGTCGTGTCCGACTCTGTGCGACCCCATAGACGGAAGCCCACCAGGCTCCCCCCGTCCCTGGGATTCTCCAGGCGAGAATACTGGAGTGGGTTGCCATTTCCTTCTCCAATGCATGAAAAAGAAAAGTGAAAGTGAAGTCGCTCAGTTGTGTCCGACTCTTAGCCACCCCACGGACTGCAGCCTACCAGGCTCCTTCGTCCGTGGGATATTCCAGCCAAGAGTACTGGAGTGGGGTGCCATTGCCTTCTCCAAAACCTGAACTAGATAGATATGTTGAACATTGGCCAAAAGAAGAAAACTGTTCACAGAGAATTATTAGAAGATTATAATTAAAATTCAGTGAAGGAATCACCCACTGATATATCACAGCCTTTATGTTGTTCATAATAAAAAAACTCAGTTTAATTTCCAGTTCAGAAGTTATAAATTATTTCCTTTCATTTCATATTTTACCTTAAATGCTGCTTTAAATAGAAGTTATTTTTGTCCCAGCTTTTTTGTGGTCAGCTGCTTATAAAAATTCCTAATTATGTATGTTTGCTACTTTTTTACTACTGTCATATTTTGAAATCATGTCAGTGTGAGTTGAAAATCTTATTTTCAAATGGCAGATAGCCTAGGCCCAAATTTAATTTCTCAGTTTGTGCTGAAGAGCTTATTAAATTAATATTCTTTTTTTCCAGCTATCATTTAATAGTCATGCATTGGTAATATAGTAAGAATAATTGAACACAACTCTATTTAGATTTGATCCCTGGGTTGTAAAGATCCCCTGAGGAAGCAAATGGTAACCCACCCCAGTATTCTTGCCTGGAGCGTTTTATGGAACAGAGAAGCCTGGTGGACTACATTGCATAGAGTTGCAAACAGTTGGACTCGACCGAGCGACTATCACTTTCACTTTCTTTGTATTTAAATGAGATAATACTTTCCAAAATGATAATGAATGTACTTTCCTGAGGCTCATAATAAAGAATGCATTACTGAAACGTGTGGTTATTGATATTGTATCTATGAAAAATTGAAAAATGGGGACTTGTATCTAAGGTTTGACAAACAGATTTTGTTGGAAAAAAATGTGAAATTGGATAAATAGCCACTTTGAAATCTCATGTATCTGTTGTATCATGTTTACTATTGTACCCCCAGGACTGCAAAGTGCCCTAGTAATCTTGCTATATTCATGTTAAGCACTCATTAGGTATTTGAACAAATAAAATTTAATCAAGGAATGAATGAAACAGTGAATGAAAATTCTAATAAATATTAATCATAGTACAACTTAAAATTCAATATCGATTATGCCCTATAAAACATACTACCCTTCTGATACAATCTATTAACATGAAGGAGAATACCTATATCTGAAGCAATAATTGTTACAGTGTGCCTGGTCAAATAGCTTGATGTATGGATATCTTGCTCTTCTTATTCTTATTTTTCTCTCTCAGTTTAAACTGAGTGAAAATTTAAGCTTCTTAAAATATACGCTTTGTTTAAAACCATCATAAAATACTATGAACACAAGTTATTCATGGTTTGGGCCGTATTTTTTTATTTTAATGACTGAAAATCATGTCTTTTTCAAAGAAAGATCAAACTTAAATTTTATCCATCCTTTAAAAGTTGAAAATGAATTATTTTAAGATTCAGAAGAGTTCATTCCAGGACCTTTCATGATATCTATGCCTCCCTGGGGAGAGGGCAGGAAATGAGAGCATTCTGAACACGACTGCTCTTCCCTCCCTCTCAGCATCCTGAGGCCTTGCACAAGGGCCTCTGTCATCCGAGAACTCCCTCGAACCCCTGCCCACAAGTACCTTCTCACTGCACCACTTACGCTGTTTCTACACATAGGACCCCTGTTAAACTAACTTTATTGATCGATTCATTACAAAACAGAAACGAAAAATTCTAAGTCCAAACAACCCCTTGGATGATTTTATTTGCCTTGGCTTAATGAAATCAATCAAACCGATGAAACAAATGTGTGTCTATGGGCACAGCTTAAAGTGCTAGAGCTGATTTTTTTTTTTTTTTTGAATCATTAAACTTTATGATATAGGTTTAAAATAGGACATTTATGTATGAGTAGTGTTGCAAATGATCAAATACCTTTACAACGGTTCTGTATCTATTAGATTGTACTGTGTAAAATGCTGATATTCACCTGCTTCTTGACCTGGAAAAAATGGTAATTATGTATGCTTAAATCTGACATATAATGGAAAATAACTCCCTAATGTAGCCCAACATTATGTAAAGTCCTGAGTCATGTTAAGCTAATTAAGACAAGGAAGAACGTGTCACGGTGTGGGAGAGGGGATTGTCCTCTTTGGATTTGGGAGCAGAAGTTCAAGGTTCCACACTTGATTCTATTATTTAGTGGTTGTGTAGTCTTAGGCAACTCACTAAACCCTTTTGATCTTCCATTTTTTCTTTGATAAAGAAGATATATTAATAACACCCTCAACAGTTGTTGCAAGGATTAAAAGGGTGCAGTGAATGTGAAAGTACTTTACAAACCACGGACAGTGATAAAATCCAAGATAAGATGCAGTCTTCTGTTTAATACTGTCTAGCAAAAATACAGTGAATAATGAGAAAAGCAAGAAAACTTTTTTCTTGTATAATAACTGATTGCTATCATAAAATGAAAAAAAAAAACTGTAAAATATTATACTTGTTGCTTTATAAGACAGACATCCCGTGTGCATTTTTGAGCTATGATATCTGCCAGTAAAATTCCCAGGCTAGGCCATTCCTTTCCTATGAAAGCAAGTCACACCACTCCCAAGCTTCACGCAAACTGTCAGTACCATCTAAAAATACTCCTGCACATTATGAATTAATGCTTTCCACTTTGACATTACAATATCGTTTTTATATAGTCTCTCAGCACTTCCTTCCAAGCATGATTTAATTAATGCTCATTTTCGGTACAAGACAAAAATCTTTGCAAATATTTTTTCTTGTTTTTTTCTTTTTTTTTTTTGGAACTGTGAGAGGAGACTGCTGGCTGTTGAAGGAGGGACAGGATGTCTTTTCTGGGCTGTAGTTGTGCTTGGCTTGATCCACAGAAGGAGAGACGGTGTTCTTAGGTGCCAATATTTGGTTAAGAGCTAACAGCAGAAAAAAATAGCTACTTGGGTAATTCAAGTGATGCTTTTTGTAGGCAACTGAGAGAATAAATAGAAATAGTCCTACGAGTTATATGACTTTTCTATTTTTTTTTTACTTTCTTGTTCTTAATATTTTAATGTAAATTTACCTCAGTTTACTTCATGATGGGCTTCCAAGGTGGCTCAGTGGTAAAAAATCTGTCAATGCAGGAGACACTGGAGACTCAGAGGGTCACGTTTGATCTGTGGGTCAGGAAGATTCCCCTGGAGAAGGAATGGCAGCCCACTCCAGTATTCTTCCCTGGGAAATCCCATGAGCAGGAGAGTCTGGCAGGCTGTAGTCCATAGGGTTGTAAAGAGTTGGACACGACTGAAGCGACTTACCATGCATGCACAGATAGTAGTTTAAAGTACAAAATCATAGATAATGCTTCCACTTAAACGTGGTTGATTGACTACTTCCATTCATCTCTGCTCCTTTGAAACGCTTCATGAAAAATTACAATAAGAGACAAATGTATAAACCAAGCAACGAGTGGCGTACACTGCAACAAAATCTTGAAAACTGAGTTGATGGACAAGATTAAACCAATTAATGGAATCAAGAAGGCTGAAACCCAAACTTCCTGATTATAAAGCTAAGAATAAAGATGATCTGCACAAGAAAATCCTAGAAAGTCTCAAGTGGATCAGTAGGTGTATCTGAAGAGGATATATAGTTGGAGTTGAAAACTAGAGGATAAGTTGATTTTCCTTATCAACATTAGTGGCCCCCAGTCCCCAGAACAGCTGGGCAAACTTTATTTTTTTATTTAGAAAAAGATGAGAAACTTACTTTTTGATTGAAGTGAAATAGAAGGTCCTTGCACTTCGGAATAGCAGACAGAGCTGAAGGTGCAATAACTAAACTGAACACAGGAAAACTGAGGAAATCTTTCTCTACTGGCTTCAAAAATATCTGGAAACTTCTTCATGTCCACAACAGGGGAATTTCTCCCTGACTCATGGATATTTAGTGTCAGAGAAATATAAATAAAAAACAAAGCAACAGCAATAGCTACAAAAGAAAATTGAGAGAAATAAAGACAGTACAAGGAGCAAAAGCAATAGTTTTTAAATCCTATTATAACTAAATTATAATTATGTCTTTAGAGAAGAGTAAACACTGTATTTATGAAATAAGAATAGAATGCTAAATAAAAGGACATGCAACAACAAAAGTGAATTCTTGCAAATTAGCTATATGAAAACAGAGATAAAATACTCAAAACAAGGACTGAGACATAAATTTGAGAAAGTCTTCTGGAGAGAAAAAAACAAAAAAAAAACCAAAAAAAATAAAAGTAGAATTAATTTTTTTAAAAAATTAGAGGATTAGTACAGGAGGCATAAGTTTTTGTTACAAATCCGCTTTTTAAATCTAAGACTTTATAGAGCATTTTTAAGTTCATAAAAAAATTGATAGAAAGGTTCATACAGAAATTTTCAATATACTCGCCCCCACACATGGTAGCTGCTCCATTATCAATATCACCCACAACATGGTACATTTGTTGTAATTGATGAACCCACACTGATGCATCATAATGAACCAAAGTCCATAGTTAACATTCTAGTTTACTTTAGTGTATCTACTTTAGTGTTTAGTGTATCCTATGGATTTGGACAGATCTATAATGACATGTATTTATCATTATGGTAATGTAGTGTATTTTCATTGTCTTAATAATCTTCTGAGCTCTACCTATTCATCCCTCTCACCACTCCAACCATTGGCACCACTGATCTTTTGAATTTTTTTACTCTCTCCGTGGTTTTCCTTTTCCAGAAAGTCATATAAATGGAATCATATATTATGTGGCTTTTTAGATTGGCTTATTTCACTTACTAATATGCATATTTAAAGTTCCTACAAATGTTTTTGTGGCTTTCTAGGTAATTTCTTTTGTTTGCATGCACTACTGTTTATCCATTCACCTACTGAAAGACATTTTGGTTGTACCAAATTTTCACAAGTATGAATGAAGCTGCCAAGTATGAATGAACATCTGTGTATAGGTTTTTGTGTATATATGTTTTCAACTCCTCTGAGCAAATACCAAATTGTGCAGTTGCTGGATTATATGGTAAGTGTATGTTTTGTAAGAAACCACCTAACTGTCTTCTAAAGTGGTGATACCATTTTGAATTCCCACTAGCAATAATGAAAATTCCTATTGTTCCACATCCTTATCAAGAGTTCGATGTTGGCAGTGTTCCAAATTATGACTGTTCTCATAGGTGTATAGTGATATCTCATCGTTTCAATTTGCATTTCCCTAAGGAAGTATAAAATGAAGAATCTTTTCACACACTAGTTGTCATCTATATTTCTTCTTTGTGAGGAGTCTGTTCAGGCCTTTGGTCAATTTTTTAATCAGAGTGTTTGTTTTCTTATTATGGAGTTTTAAAAGTTCTTTCTAAATTTTGGATAAGAGTGCCTTATTAGTTGTGTCTTTTGGAAGTATTTTCTCTCATTCTGGCTTGTCTTATCATTCTCTCAACATCTTTCAGAGATCAGTTTTTAATTTTAATGAAGCCTATCTCATCAGTTCTTAAAAGTTATTGTAATACCAAAGGTCGTCTAGATTTTCTACTATGTTATCTTCTACGAGTTTTAGAGTTTTGTGTTTTACATTTAGGTCTGTGATGTGTTTTGAGTTAATGTTTGTGAAGGACTGTACATTCTAGTTTTTTTTTTTTTTTTTTTTGGTATGTTCAGTTAAGTTCAGTCACTCAGTCACGTCTGACTCTTTGCAACCCCATGGACCGCAGCACACCAGGCATCCCTGTCCATCAACAACTCTCGGAGTCCACCCATCCCATGTCCATTGAGTTGGTGATGCCATCCAACCATCTCATCCTCTGTCGTCCCCCTTCTCCTCTTGCCTTCAATCTTTCCCAGCATCAGGGTCCTTTCCAGTGAGTCAGCTCTTTGCATCAGGTGGCCAAAGTGTCGGAGTTTCAGCTTCAACATCAGACCTTCCAATGAACACCCAGGGCTGATCTCCTTCAGAATGGACTGGTTGGATCTCCTTGCAGTCCAAGGGACTCTCAAGAGTCTTCTCCAACACCACAGTTCAAAAGCATCAATTCTTTGGTGCTCAGCCTTCTTCACAGTCCAACTCTCACATCCATACATGACCACTGGAAAAACCATAGCCTTGACTAGACGGACCTTTGTTGGCAAAGTAATGTCTCTGCTTTTTAATATGCTGTCTAGGTTGGTTATAACTTTCCTTCCAAGGAGTAAGCATCTTTTCATTTCATGGCTGCAATCACCATCTGCAGTGATTTTGGAGCCCCCAAAAGTAAAGTCTGTCACTGTTTCCACTGTTTTTGGTATATAGATGTCCAGCATTCTAGCACTATTTGTTGAAAACACCATGTTTCTTTCATTGTATTTCCTCTGCTCCTTTGTCAGAGATTAATTGGATATATTTATGTGAGTTTTTTCTGGATTCTCTATTCTGCTCGATTCACTGACCTGTCTATTCTTTCACCAATAGCATGCTGTCTTTAATACTGTAGATTATAGTAAGTCTTGAAATCAGGTAGTGTCAGTTATTCAATACTTTAATAATGTGTCGGCTATTCTGGGTCCTTTGCTTCTCTACAAAACTTTAGAATCAATGTGTCAGTATCCATAGTATAACTTGGTAATAGTTTTTTGGGGATTGCATTTGAATCTATAAATGAATTTGAAAAGGACTGACATCTTGACCATATTGAGTCTTTGTATTCATGAACATGGAATGTCCCGCCATTTATTTAGTTCTTGAATTTTATTCAGTAGAGTTATTTAGTGTTCCTTATATATGTCTTACACATAATTTGTGAGATTTATACATAAGTATTTAACTTCTGAGGGTGCTAATGGAAATGGTATCATGTCTTTATTTTTTGTTTTGTTTTTGTTTAAAGCCACCAAGTTTATTTTATTTTAATTTTTATTGGAATATAGTTGATTTAAAATGTCTTGGTAGTTTCTGCTGTGAAGTAAATCAGTTATACATATATACACACTTCTAGAAATTATTTTCCTATATTGGTCATTACAGGTATTAAGAAGAGTAACCTGTGCTATTCAGTACATCCCTATTAGTTATTTACTTTAAATATAGTAGTGTATATACATCAATCCCATTCTCCCAATTTATCCCTCTCCCCTACTTCCCCCCATCTGATAGTCATAGGTTTGTTTTCTACATCTGTGTGTATCTTTAATTTCAACTTCCCCTTGTTTATTGTTGATATATTTAAAAGCAATTGAGTTTTGTATGTTAACCTTGTTTCTTGTAACTTGCTGTGATCTCTTATTATTTCCAGGAACTTTTAATCAATTATTTGGGATTTTTCACCCATACAATCACGTCTTATCTGAACAAATTTTTTAATATCTTTCTTCCCAATCTGTGTACCATTTATTTCCATTTATAACCATGAATGGGTATTGGATTCTAACAAATGCTTTTTCTGCATCTATTGATATGATTATGTGATTTTTTTCTCTTTTAGCCTATTGATATGATAGGTTACATTATTTTTTGAATATTTAACTGTCGGGGAGTGTTTTACAGGAGGATTCCTATGTGCTGTTTCTCACAAATCCTTTGTTTCTTTTTAAGTGGAACAGCAAGCTGCTCCCAGGAACTGAGGTCATTGTGTGAAACAGGCTTGAATCTCCTTTAGTAAACATTTTCTTTACAACAAACTCAATTAATCAAGACCCCTTTTTACAAATATAATAAATAAGGAGGAATCGTCAGGGAACATTTATGCAGGGAGGATTCCTGCATGCTGTTGTCTATTTCTCAAGGATTCTCTGTTCCTTATCAGTTCCTATTCCAAGAATGAGTAAAGCTGTATGCAGTTCTCAGGACTAAGGTCATGGGATGAGACATGCAGTGACTCTTCAGCATCAGAGACCTTGTATGTATTAGTCTATCCATAATGTGGCTATTGATAAAATTTATCCTGTGTGATAGCTGAGTAATCATCTTACTAAAGATATATAAGCCTGAATTTCTGCTAATAAAGCACCTTTACTTCATCAGAGCTTGGGTCCCCATGTCTTTCTTTCTTGCTTTTTCTCTCTCTCTCCTTAGCTTTCTCTGGAGCACAGAAACCCATCTCACTCACTCTCCTGCCTGGGCTTCTAAGACTCTCTTGAGAGGGTGCCCGGTGCCTTCATGAGAGACGCAAGTCCTGTGTCAAGGACTTTATTGGTTCTCTGCATAAACCAGGGAGTATCAGCCTCTTTCTCTTTTCACTTTCTTATCGTCGCCTCCAGACCACCAGGTCCCGGTCCATTAAAGGACCTCAACATTTAACCACAGTTGCATACCTAGGATAAATCCCACTTGATTGTAATATATTATTTTTTATATGTTGTTGGATTCAATTTGCTAATATTTTGAGGATTTTTCACCTTTGTTAATGACAGACGTCAGTCTATAGTTTTTTTTTCCTTTATTGACTTTGTATGGATTTGGTTAACCAACTTTTTTTTCCTCCAAAAAGAAAGAAGAGAGAAAATGGAAAGAAACTTTATTATCAAAGAAATAAAATTTTTTTGAGGCCTAAGGGATGATAGTTATGAAATTTAGCATGTTCCAATTAATTAAATGAAAATAACAGTCACGCTTAAATACTTCATCATGAAATTTAAAAAATTAGGGACAAAAATATATACTAACATCTTCCAGAAAGGTGAAA
The DNA here is from genome assembly GCA_935064755.1 of Tragelaphus eurycerus. Classification (NCBI taxonomy): domain Eukaryota; kingdom Metazoa; phylum Chordata; class Mammalia; order Artiodactyla; family Bovidae; genus Tragelaphus; species Tragelaphus eurycerus. Next base: position 22,905,442 of record CAKXYN010000025.1, on the reverse strand, counting down.
AATCCAGTCAAATATCTAATGGTGATTGGATAAAAGCAGCCTATTTCTCACCAGCATCTAGATGCTAGGGGCCAGTATATCAAAGTGTTCAAAATTATGAAGGAAAATCATCCGCAACCTGAAATCATATACCTAAGTAAACGGTCAGTCATGTATGTGACTAGAATAAAAGTATATTCAGATATGCCTGATTTCAAAAATCTTACCTCCTGTGGCTTAGAAGAGGTATTTATCAAGAGAAGAGAATAATTAAAGAAAGAGGAAAAAGAAGTGGCATTTAGGAAATAGGAAATCAGATGAAAGAGACATTAAAGAAAACTCCTAATTTATTGTCTTTGGACAAAAACTCTGAAGCCAACCTAAGAATAGTCAATCTAGATTGAGAAGTTGATTACACAAAGTCTCCACAAACTATATACAAAAAGAAAAAGAACAGGGAACTTTCATAATCTGCCAGATACATTGCTATTTGAATATATTATCAGATCTAATCCCTTGAATCTATTTGTCACTTCCACTGTATAATTGTACGGGTTTGATTTAGGTCATACCTGAATGGTCTAGATCAAACCCGTACGATTATACAGTGAGAGTGACAAATAGATCCAAGGGATTAGATCTGATAGATAGAGTGCCTGAAGAACCACGGGTGGGGGTTTGTAACACTGTACAGGAAGCAGTGATCAAAACCATCTCCAAGAGGAAGAAATGCAAAAAGGGAAAATGGCTGTCTGAGGAGGACTTACAAATAGCTGAGAAAAGAAGAGAAACGAAAGGCAAAGGAGCAAAGAAAAGATATACGCATCTGAATGCAGAGATCCAAAGACTAGCAAGGAGAGATAAGAACGCCTTCCTAAATGATCAATGCAAAGAAATAGAGGAAAACAATAGAATGGGAAAGAATGTTAAAACTACCACACGATTGCATTCATTTCATGTGCTAGTAACGTTATGCTCATAATCCTTCAAGCTAGGCTTCAGTAGTACATGAACTGAGAACATCCAAATGAAAAGCTGGATAGCGGCTGTGAGGCACAGGAGTGGCCAACAGGAGATACCTCACATCCAAGGTCAGGAGTGGCGGCTATGAGGAGATACTCCACATCCAAGGTAAGGAATGGTGGCTGCGCTTTGGTAGAGCAGCCGTGAAAAGATACCCCATGTCCAAGGTAAGAGAAACCTAAGTAAGAAGGTAGGTGCTAAGAGAGGGTATCAGAGGGCAGACAGACTGAAACTACAGTCACAGAAAACTAGCCAATCTGATCACACAGATCACAGCCATGTCTAACTCACTGAAACTAAGCCATGACATGTGGGGCCACTCAAGACGGACGGGTCATGGTGGAGAGATCTGACAGAATGTGGTCCACTGGAGAAGGGAAGGACAAACCACTTCAGTATTTTTGCCTTGAGAACCCCATGAACAGTATGAAAAGGCAAAATGATAAGATCTGAAAGATGAACTCCCCAGGTTGGCAGGTGCCCAATATGCTACTGGAGATTAGTGGAGAAATAACTCCAGAAAGAATGAAGGGATGGAGCCAAAGCAAAAACAACACCCAATTGTGGATGTGACTGGTGATAGAAGCAAGGTCCGATGCTGTAAAGAGCAATATTGCATAGGAACCTGGAATGTCAGGTAAATGAATCAAGGCAAATTGTAAGTGGTCAAACGAGATGGCAAGAGTGAATGTCGACATTCTAGGAATCAGCGAACTAAGATGGACTTTACTGGGTGAATTTAACTCAGATGACCATGATATCTACACACTGTGGGCAGGAATCCCTCAGAAGAAATGGAGTGGCCATCATGGTCAACAAAAGAATCCAAAATGTAGTACTTGGATGCAATCTTGGAAACAACAGAATGATCTCTGTTTGTTTCCAAGACAAATCATTCAATATCATGGTAATACAAGTTTATGCCCTGACTACTAATTCTGAAAAAGCTGAAGTTGAATGGTTTTATGAAGACTTACAAGACCTTTCAGAACTAACACCCAAAAAGGATGTCCTTTTCATTATAGGGGACTGGAATGCAAAAGTAGGAAGTCAAGAAACACCTGGAGTAACAGGCAAATTTGGCCATATGAAACAGGACAAAGGCTAATAGTGTTTTGCCAAGATAATGCATTGCTCATAGCAAACACCCTCTTCCAACAACACAAGAAAAGACTCTGCACATGGACATCACCAGATGGCCAAAACCAAAATCAGATTGATTATATTCTTTGCAGCTAATGATGCTGCTGCTGCTGCTAAGTCACTTCAGTCGTGTCCGACTCCGCGTGACCCCATAGACAATGATGGAGAAGCTCTATACAGTCAGCAAAAACAAGACTGGGAGCTGACTGTGGCATGAACTCCTTATTTCCAAATTCAGACTGAAATTGAAGAAAGTGGGGAAAAACACTAGACCATTCAGGTATGCCCTAAATCAAATCCCTTACGATTATACAGTGGAAGTGAGAGATAGATTTAAGGGATTACATCTGATAGAGTGCTGGATGAACTATGGATGAAGGTTCATGACATTGTACATGAGACAGGGATCAAGACCATCCCCAAGAAAAAGAAATGCAAAAAAGCAAAATGGCTGTCTGAGGAGGTCTTACAAATAGCTGAGAAAAGAAGAGAAGCAAAAACAAAGGAGAAAAGGAAAGATATACCCATTTAAATGAAGAGTTCCAAAGCATAGCAAAGAGAGATAAGAAATCTTTCCTCAGTGATCAATGCAAAGAAATAGAGGAAAACAATCGAAGGGAAAGACTAGAGCTCTCTTCAAGAAAATTAGAGATACCAAGGGAACATTTCATTCAAAGATGGGCTCAGTAAAGGACAGAAAATATATGGCCCTAACAGAAGCAGAACATATTAAGAAGAGGTGGCAAGAATACACAGAACTGTACAAAAAAGGTCTTCATGACCCAGATAATCATGGTGGTGTGATCACTCACCTAGAGCCAGACATCCTGGAATGTGAAGTTAAGTGGGCCTTAGAAAGCATCACTACGAACAAAGCTAGTGGAGGTGATGGAATTCCATTGAGCTATTTCAAATCCTGAAAGATGATGCTGTGAAAGTGCTGCACTCAATATGCCAGCAAATTTGGAAAACTCATTAGAAGCTACAGGACGGGTAAATGTCAGTTTTCATTCCAGTCCAAAAAGGCGATGCCAAAGAGTGTTCAAACTACCATACAGTTGTACTCATCTCACACACTAGCAACATAATGCTCAAATTACCCAAGTAAGCTTCAACAGTGCATGAACCATGAACTTCCAGATGTTCAAGCTGAATTTACAAAAAGCAGAGGAACCAGAGATCAAATTGCCAACATCCTCTGAATCATAGAAAAAGCAAGTGAATTCCAGAAAAACATCAGCTTCTGTTTCATTGACTATTCTGCAGCCTTTGTGCAGATCACAGCAAACTATGGAAAATTCTTCAAGAGATGGGAATACCAGATCACTTTACCTGGCTCCAGAGAAACCTCAATGCAGGTCAAGAAGCACCAGTTAGAACCATACATGAACAACAGACTGGTTCCAAATTGGAAAACTAGTACATCAAGCCTGTGTATTATTACTTTGCTTATTTAATGTAAATGCAGAGTATATCATGAGAAATTCTGAATTGGAAAAAGAACAAATTGGAATCAAGATTGGTAGGAAAAATATCAGTAACCTTCGATATGCAGATGACACCACCATTATTGCAGAAAGTGAAGAGGAACTAAAGAATCTCTTGATGAAAGTGTAAGAGGAGAGTGAAAAAAAAAAAAAAAAAACTGGCTTAAAACTCAACATTCAAAAAACTAAGATCATGGCTTCCAGTCCCAAAACTTCATGGCAAATAGATGGGGAAACAGTGTAAACAGTGATAGACTTTATTTTCTTGGGCTCCAAAATCAGTGCGGATGGTGACTGCAGCCATGAAATTAAAAGACACTTGCTCCTTGAAAGAAAAGCTATGACCAACCTAGACAGCATATTAAAAGGCAGAGACATTACTTTACCAACAAAGGTCCATCTAGTCAAAGCTATGGTTTTCCAGTAGTCATGTATAGAAGTGAGGGTTGGACCATAAAGAAAGCTGAATGCTAAAGAATTGATGCTTTTGAACTGTGGTGTTGGAGAAGACTCTTGAGAGTCCTTTGGACTGCAAGGAGATCTAACCAGTCCATCCTAAAGGAAATCAGTCCTGAATACTCATTGGAAGGACTGATGTTGAAGCTGAAACTCCAATACTTTGGCTACCTGATGGGAAGAACTGACTCATTTGAAAGGACCCTGATGCTGGGAAAGATTGAAGGCAAGAGGAGAAGGGGATGACAGGTGGATGTCATCACTGACTCGATGGACGTGAGTTTGTACAAGCTTCAGGAGTACAAAGCTTGGACAGGGGATGTCCCCTGATGGACAGGGGAGTCTGGCATGCTTCAGTCCATGGGGTCACAAAGTGTCAGACACCACTGTGCGACTGAGCTGAAATTGAACATTCTTTGGCATCACCCTTTGGGATTGAAATGAAAATTTAACATTTCCAGTGTGTGGCCACTGCTGAGTTTTCTAAATTTGCTGGCATAATGAATGCAGTACTTTAACAGCATCATCTTTTAGGATTTGAAGTAGCTCATCTGAAATTCCATCACCTTCACTAGCTTTGTTCATAGTAATGCTTTCTAAGGCCCACTTGACTTCACGCTCCAGGATATCTGTCTCTAGATGAGTGACCTCACCATCATGGTTATGTGGGTCATTAAGAGCTTTTTTTCACAGCTATTTGTAAGGCCTCCCCAGACAGCCATTTTGCTTTTTTGCATTTCTTTTCCATGGGGATGGTCTTGATCCCTGTCTCCTGGACAATGTCACGAACCTCATTCCATAGTTCATCAGGCACTCTATCTATCAGATCTAGGCCCTTAAATCTATTTCTCACTTCCACTGTATAATCATAAGGGATTTGATTTAGGTCATACCTGAATGGTCTAGTAGTTTTCCCTACTTTCTTCAATTTCAGTCTGAATTTGGCAATAAGGAGTTCATGGTTTGAGCCACAGTCAGCTCCTGGTCTTGTTTTTGCTGATTGTATAGAGCTTCTCCATCTTTGGCTGCAAAGAATCACTACATGGGAAATAGATGGAGAAATAGTGGAAACAGTGTCAGAATTTATTTTTCTGGGCTCCAAAATCACTGCAGATGGTGACTGCAGCCATGAAATTAAAAGACACTTACTCCTTGGAAGGAAAGTTATGACCAACCTAGATAGCATATTCAAAAGCAGAGACATTACTTTACCAACAAAGGTTCGCCTAGTCAAGGCTATGGTCTTTCCTGTGGTCATGTATGGATGTGAGAGCTGGACTGTGAAGAAGGCTGAGCACTGAAGAATTGATGCTTTTGAACTGTGGTGTTGGAGAAGACTCTTGAGAGTCCCTTGGACTGCAAGGAGATCCAACCAGTCCATTCTGAAGGAGATCAGCCCTGGGATCTCTTTGGAAGGAATGATGCTAAAGCTGAAACTCCAGTATTTTGGCCACCTCATGCGAAGGGTTGACTCATTGGAGAAGACTCTGATGCTGGGAGGGATTGAGGGCAGGAGGAGAAGGGGACGACAGAGGATGAGATGCCTGGATGGCATCACTGACTTGATGGGTGTGAGTCTGAGTGACCTCCGGGAGTTGGTTATGGACAGGGAGGCCTGGCGTGCTGCAGTTCATGGGGTCGCAAAGAGTCGGACACGACTGAGCGACTGATCTGATCTGATCTGAATCTTTCCTATTCTGCTGTTTTCCTCTATTTCTTTGCATTGATCACTTAGGATGGCTTTCTAATCTCTCCTTGCTATTCTCTGGAACTCTTCATTCAGTTGGGAATATCTTGCCCTTTCTCCTTTGCCTTTTACTTCTTTTCTCAACTATTTGTAAGGCCTCCTCAGACAACCACTTTGTCTTCTTGCATTTCTTTTCTTGGGGATGGTTTTAGTCACCACCTCCTATACAATGCTATGAACTTCTGTCCATAGATCTTCAGTCTCTCTGTCTACCAGATCTAGTCCATTGAATCTATTCATTACCTCAACTGTATAATCATAAGGGATTTGATTTAGGTCATCTCTGAATGGCCCAGTGGTTTTTCCTACTTTCTTCAAATTGAACTTGTGTTTTGCAATAAGGAACTGATGATTTTAGTCACAGTCAGCTCCAAGTCTTTTGTTTACATAATAATAAATATTATCTTTTGAAAACTTTTTTATTTTAGTTCAAATTTTATTTTTGCCCCTTCCAAAGTATTGCATAAAACAATTTAATTTTCTTGTCAATATTTCATGTTTTGATTCCTAAATCTATTTCTCCAAGATAAGTTAAAAATATTTCAGATGGGTACATTGTGAATTGGCTAGCAGCACGCCTTTTAGTAAAAGCAAAGAGAGTAGCATATGCTCACGTGCATTTAATTGCTAGGATCACATTTTATTGCTAAAAAGTTATAGAATCCAATAGCTTTATGCATTGATAATATCAGGCACTTTGCCCTTGTGTCTGTGTGCATGTATATAATTGTGAATATACTACCAAAGATGAATAATCTCATTTATGTAAATGTGTCATTGTTTTATCACTTAGTCGTGTCTGGCTCTTGGTGACCCGATGGACTGTGGCCCACCAGGCTCTTCTGTCCTTGGAGATTTCCATGCAAGAATACTGGAATAGGTTGCCATTTCCTTCTCCTGAGGATCTTCTCATCCAGGGATCAAACCATGTATCCTGTAGGTCTCCTGAACTGCAGGCAGATTCTTTACTACTGAGCCACTGAGCAAGCCCTATTTATGTAAATACTCATTCTGAAATCTGTCGGGGGACTTGTTCCGTTCTTTCTTTGAAAAGTAAATACACTTAAGTAGATATTTTTGTTGATGTTTGAAAATATTAGCCCAAAAATTCTGAGGAAAAAAGATATTTTCAGTAAATTTAGGGAACCGAAATAGAAATTTAAAATATGTAGCTGCTCATTTATGATATTTTAGTCAAACTTCACTGAGGCTTTTAAAGAAAATTTAAGCTTCATGATTATGTAAATTAAATTGGAAAAAAAGTTGAGCAGAAATTCATTTAAGTGTCTGTCTTAAAACTTTTATTGTAAAATTTGAAAAAAGGGGCTCTTAAGATGTGATGAAGTGTTAAGTAGTCCTTCTTTATTTAAAACAAGAGATGTTTGAATTCCATTTTTCCTTTCCCTAAATGGAACATTATTAAATTGTTTGTGTTTTGTATTCTTCACTTTGAACATTAGTAATAGTTCCTAAAAGTACACCTAAAGTACTAAACCAAGTAGTACTTTACCTTTGTTAAACCAAGTAATACTTTATAAAAGTAAAAAAAAAAAAACAAAACATAAATAGAGTTAATCTCAATGTCGGTGTTTTGCGTTTGTTTTAAAGAAAGGCATACTATAACAAAAGAACTTCACAGATGAATCAGGGGGTAAAGAATCTGCCTGCAGTGCAGGAGATAGAGGAGATATGGGTTCGATCCCTGGGTTCAGAAGAACCCCTGGAGAATGAAATGGCAAACTACTCCAGTATTTCTTGCCTGAAAAATCCCATGGACAGAAGAGCCTGATGGGCTATAGTCCACGGGGTCACAAAGAGTTGGACAAGACGGAGTGACCAAGTGCATACTATAACAATTATTTTGCATTCTGTATATTTTAAATGAAAGCTACTCTCTTAATATGCTAAACTTCAGTCTTCTAGAAATGATTAACATTCAGGCCAAGCTTTGACTCTAACCTTTTCTGAGGATATAACCTGAGTAATCAAGTCTCAGCTATATCGTCTTTCCCTGATCTCCATTATGTGTAGTGCTTACACAACTAATCTGGCACCAGCGGTTTTGGTTTACACTTTTATAACATTTACTTTTTTGTATGAAAGTCTTTATCTTCTCTTTCTGTCTAAACAGAAAACGTTTAAAAGTAGACACCATGCATCACTCACTGTACGTTTTATCTCCTGCAGAGCTGTGGGCAGGTACCTACAATAGAACTCAGGAAAATGTATGGTCCCTGGGGCCAGATAGGCTTGGATTCAGACTCTGGCTCTGCATCTTTCTAGCTGTGACCTTGAAAAGTTGTTTCCTCAATTTCCTCTTTAAATCAGCAAGAAAATAAGAGTTAACTCACTGTTAAGTATCTGCCTAGAACTCTACATTTTCACTCTTCAGTATGTTTCATTTTTTTTTTTTTTTTGTTTCATTTCTTTTTCAAACTACCTTCACCTTGCCTCACAATTGCTTGTAAGAATCATTTTTTAAGTCTTTACTACCCGCCCCCCTTTTATGATTGCTTTTTGGTGTCTCTAATTCAAAAGCAATATTAAAATATTATTGATATTTATATTTGATATAGTTTTGGCAGTGACCTAGGCAAAAACTAAAAGAAACAAACAGAAACCAATCTAAATCATTAGAGAAATTGCTCATGGCTGTTAAGATTAAGTTGAGTTTTCCTCCTTAATAGTTTTGCTTGCAAACAGCTGGATGTCAATTTCATTGGAGGGTTCAAAGAACTAGGTAATTTGATTAAAGCATGGAAATAGACCAACATGGTAGATGAGGTCCCTGTATAGTTAGCTGTTTTCACTGGATTTGGTAATTTTGACTGAGACAATCAAGTGAATAACTCATTTCTATCAATCAAAATCCAACTCATCTATTCGAAAGAAAAGTTTCTGTTCTATTTCTTCTTGATATTGTAAAGGTAGGCATATTGTTCTTCATGAAAAAAAATACGTCCACTCACTCATTGAGATGAGAACATTGCAGAATTTAAATTAAATGACTTTGCCACCATCACACAGTTTCTCAACATACTGCTTCCAGAATAGCACTTTTTCCTCCCCCTAAGGAGCTCAATGTGTCTCAAACACCTGCTTCATGTCATCTTATATAAATTCTTTTCATTTTACTTAGAGTGCAAGGGGTTCCCTCCTATTGCTTGACTCTCCATAGGGGTGGAGGTATAACTGGAACATGTTATACTGTGGAAATTACTTCTAAAAAGCACTCTGACAATTGCTATTATTAACACAATTGATCACTAAACCCTTATGTCTGGAAGAAAAGGGTCAAGGCATCCTTAAATAGATCCAGATTCTCCCAGGTTACCCTGAGGATGATATTTTGGTGAAAAATTTAATGACAGAGGAAATTTTGAATCTCTTTTAGCATTGGCTAGATAAACAGCATTGGTCCCTTTCAGCTAACATGGTCATTTATTCCCTTCAGTTCCGCTATTTGGTTCCTCAGGCTCCAGTCACTGAGTTTTGAGCACTGGGGTAAAGGTTTCACTGGCATCACTTATTACCATTAAAACACTTCCCTTCTGAATATTGGCTGCAAAAGTATGTGGTATCCTGTGGAGCAAGAGGGTGAGGACATAGGTTGCAGTGAGGCTGAACAGTTTGCACTTCCTAGCAGTGACACCAGACATCAATCTTTCCAAAAGACAACCAAGAACCTATGAAAATAAGAACTCTTTAAAAAGAACAAACGAGGCATTATCCAATCAAAAAAAAAAAAAAAAGTCCACCAAAGCATTTTCCTAATAAGTTTATAAGTTTCCCCAAGATGAAAATGCACTGAAATGACTTAGGTCATCATGATGGATATTTAAAAAAACAAATAAAAAACAATCACTACTTTATAAGGTAGATATTTATGGTTTAAATTATTTATGGCATAGTGTTTGAGAGTCATTTAATTGCCTCTCAATGTATGAGTATGTTTTGTGTTTTACATGTGCATATCAGCTGGCTTTAGAAAGCTAATTCGGTCACAGTCAATCTGTTTTGCATGGTCTGTGGCATCAAACGTGACATAATTATAGGAAATCACATTATGCAACACCAGGGTTTTTTAGTCATTGGACAAGGTTTCACACAGGTTGATCACAAGGAAAGAGGGAATTACTAGGTGAAATGTGTTCAAATCATTGTTTTGACTTACACAAATTTGTTGCATTACTCTTAATAGATTTGTGGCTGCTAAATTCACACTGTACTGCCAAGCTCAAGGATCAAAGGCAAGTTATTGTGGACTCCTGGGTGTTAGACTGTGCAGAGGAATGTTCAGTGTGTGCCTTAAACCTGGATAATATTTTGCTTTGTGACTTTTTTGTTGTTATTTAGTCTCTAAGTTGTGTCTGACTCCTTCTGACCTCCTGGAATGTAGCCCACGAGGCTCCTTTGCCCAAGGGATTTCTCAGGCAAGAATACTGGAGTGAGTTGCCATTTTCTTCTCCAGGTGATCTTCTGGACCCAGGGATAGAACCTGCCTCTCCTGCATTGGCAGGCAGATTCATTACTGCTGAGCCACCACTGGCAGCCTATTTAATTGATCTTCATTGCTTGCAAAATAATTTTAAAAATAACAATTCTGGATACTGATGACATTGTAAAACATTTGCAACAACTCATTTTCAAAATTATATTGAAATATCAATACAGTGGTCCTCCTAGGGAAGAATATTTTTTCAGTAAAAAATCTGGCACTCTGTCTTTGATGGGGTAACTTTAAGTTTAGTTCACAGAATAGCCACCCATATTTGGAATGGCAGAAGAGAGGGATAAGGGGGTGCAGCAAATCCCCAACTTTCTTTGGATGTCATGAGTAAGTGGGGGTTATATAGCAACAGAACTATGGGGATAGCTTTTTGTGTGTTGACAATTTCTTTGTTTTCCATTTGGGAACTTAGGAATTTTTAGGGAACTTTGGGTAGCCTTATTTTTTATTTTTTTTTAATGTTTGAGGCTTGTAAAAAATAATACTAATAGTACTATATACTGTTATAATAGTACTAATATACTATTATATAGTATAATACTATATTATATTATAGTATAATATAGTATGTAATAATAATACTATTATATAGTATAATAATAATACTAAAGTTCTATATCACATTCTATTCTTCCAACCTAAGTGTATCAAAATATATATGTTCAGGTAAAGGTAAGATAAGCTTAATTGTTAGCAGGTGAGATAACTGTAGTCATGACTCCTTGCAAATTGTTAAGAAATTTATAAACAGCATCAGGGGCACAGGCTCCAAGTTTGATGTTCTAACTTGAGGACTAGAGGGAAAGTAACACACAATTTAATAATATTTAAAATACCTTGAGAAATTAGAGGAAATTTTTTTTAGTGTAAAAGCTGTCTAATTATTTCAGTGTGCATGTGGGTGTGCTCAGTCTGACTCTTTGCAACACTGTGAGCTGTAGCCCACCAGGCTCCTCTGTCCATGGGATTCTCTAGGCAAGAATACTGGAGTGGGTTGTTGTCGTGTCCTCCAGGGGATTTTCCTGACCCAGGGATCAAACCTGCATCTCATGTCTACTACCTTGGCAGGGGGGATTCTTTACCACTAGTGCCACCTGGGAAGCTCATTATTTTAGTTTGTGTCAAATAGTTTTTGAGTTTCTTCACATACCGTTCCTTATTGATATTTCCTAAAAACGTCAATTCTTTGAGGAAAAAAATCTTATAATTTATTACTGACTTTCACAAATAATGATGTTTTTCCATATTGCCTTTGCCATTCTACTTTTCTCTTTATATTTTCTCTTATATATTGTTATTCCTGTTAGTAATAAAATCAACTTTTGGGCCTGTTTGCTACAGTGTATTAGAAGACAACATCACAAGCTAATATAAAGCCATTTGTTAAAAAAAAAAACATTTAGCGATTCTTGTTTTTTTTTTCCGGATTATATACTAAGCAGTGCATAAATATCAAAAGAGGGGTCAGATCAGATCAGTCTCTCAGTCGTGTCCGACTCTTTGCGACCCCATGAACTGCAGCACGCCAGGCCTCCCTGTCCATCACCAACTCCCGTAGGTCACCCAGACTCGCATCCATCAAGTCAGTGATGCCATCCAGCCACCTCATCCTCTGTCGTCCCCTTCTCCTCCTGCCCCCAATCCCTCCCAGCATCAGAGTCTTCTCCAATGAGTCAACTCTTGGCATGAGGTGGCCAAAGTACTCGAGTTTCAAGGGTACAGAAAGCACTGAGATCTAGTTCTGCCTTGAGACCGTCCCTGGCTGTCATCTCCTTTGCCTGGGTGGCCAAGATGTTAGTAATCCCAGTGAGAAAGAAGGATGACAGGGGACAGAAAATAAGACCATAACACAAGCTTAGGGCACAATATGTGTTCAGTTCAGTTCAGTTGCTCAGTCATGTCCGACTCTTTGTGACCCCATGAACCACAGCATGCCAGGCCTCCCTGTGCATCACCAACTCCCAGAGTCCACCTAAACCCATGTCCATTGAGTCAGTGATGCCGTCCAATCATCTCATCTTCTGTTGTCCCCTTCTCCTCCTGCCCTCAATCTTTCCCAGCATCAGGGTCTTTTCAAATGAGTCAGCTCTTCGCATCAGGTGGCCAAAGTATTGGAGTTTCAGCTTCATCATCGGTCTGTCCAATGAACACCCAGGACTGATCTCCTTTAGGATGGACTGGTTGGGTTTCCTTGCAGTCCAAGGGACTCTCAAGAGCTTCTCCAACACCACAGTTCAAAAGCATCAAATCTTCTGCTCTGAGCTTGCTTTATAGTCCAACTCTCACATCCATGTGTAGAATTTCCTAAAAGGAATTCAGACCCAGAGTCAATGGAAACCTGTAGACTGAAGTATTTGGGAGCTGTCAACTTTTGGTTAAGTGATTATTGAAGTCATTTCACACCGTGAAAAACAGTGAGAATGAGGAGCAAAGCAAACAATAGTTGGTCCCAAGCAAATCAGGGAAGAAGTCAGGGAATTACCCCTGAATGAATAAAGAGAATACTGAGAGCAAGGGGGTTACTGAAGCCAAAGGAAAAGATTTTCATGACAGAAGCAGTGTTTCAGAAAGTTCAAATAAGATGACATCTAGAATGAGATCTTCAGTTTGGACAAGAAAAAAAAGGACCAATTATGATTTTGGAGAGAACTAAGTGATATTGTGGAGAAGGAAATGGCAACCCACTCCAGTACTATTGCCTTGAAAATCCCATGGACAGAGGAGCTTGGTGCAGGCTACTATCCGTGGAGCCGCAAAGAGTTGGGCACGACTGAGCGACTTCACTTTCACTAAAGTGATATTGACAACGAGTTTAAGAATGAATTTGAGGTAAATAAGTGAATAAACTACTGTTTTAAGATGTTTGAGATAAAAACAAATTAAGGAAAGGAAGGTTAATGGTTTATGTTTTACAAAGTGGAATGTTTAAATATGACTGAAATTTGGGAGATGAAATCAGTAGGAGGGAAAAAGAAAAATTATAAAAGCATTAGTTTCACTAGTGGTAATACATGTATTTCACAGATAAAATCAATAGTTATTTATTTGGACATTGATTATTCAAATGAAACAGTTTTATTTGGTAAGCATAAGTTTAATCAAGACAATATATTAGTGATCTACTATGTAAAGTTAATAGTAGGTGTCGTAAAAAGTACAAAACAGATAAATTAATCCCTCTAATTAAGAAGCTTATGGGACTTCCCTCATAGTCCAGTGGCTAAGACTTGAGCTTCTAATCCCGGGGACCCCGGTTTGATCCCTGGTCAGGGAACTAGATCCCACATGCCACAACTAAGAGTTCTCATGCCTCACTAAAGATCCCGCATGCTACAACTAGACACAGCATGGCCAAATAAATAAATATTTTTTTAAAGAAATTCATAAAATAGGGGAGGAAAATAACCTAGTATTTGTGGTATTAGAGGCCTAGGAGTAATAAGGATTGTGTAATAATTGTAGCTGGAAAGACCAAGTATGATTGCTTAGAGAAAATGACATTCTTTGAAAGATAGAGAATATTTTGACAGGTCACACAGATACAGGTGACCAGGAAAGCGTTAAGGGTGTTCAAGATGCCCAGAAGATGGAGGGTACATGAGAAAAAAATATGAAGATACATATTTCTTTTCCTTTTTTTTTTTTAATATACTATTCATGTGTCGCAAACTGTTACTCTTCTGATTCTACTTCAGTCATTTAAAAATGTGAAAGCTATTTTAGCTTGTTGGCTGTATGGAACAGTTGGGGGGCTGGGCTTTGGCGTGTGATGTCAGTTTGCTAACCTTCACTAGACTGTGAGTGATAGAAGGGCAGTCTCTTACACATAGATAGCGCACAGTGTCATGTGCTGACTGACTGTATTGCACGGAGGCAGTGAGGCCTTCACCTAGCACAGCAGGTATGCTATAGGAAAGGAAGGAATCAGGGAACTCGATGGATTGAAGCCAGTTGTGAAACCTTAGTGGGGGTTGAGGAGAGGAAAAGGAAGTGATCAAAGGCATAATTGTCCTATTACAAGATCAGAAACAGAAAAAGGAAGCATAAGCAGAAAATGATGAATTCATTTAACAAACAATGTTTGGGTTTGAAGGTCATATAGCAATGGAGTCACGCTTAGAGACTTAGAGGGTAGAATATGAGGTTACTTCTATTAGAGTAATGGAAGCTATGTTCCTGCGTAACCACTTCCATCTTTCTATGGTCAAAGAATATTCCATGAGACCTCTTCCTCCAGTAGTAGTGAGACTTATAGTCATTAATAGCCTTCTTTTAAAATCAGATATATGTTCAGATTTCAGACATACATTTACTTTGCAGGTTACAGATGAAAGGGCAAAGTAACTCAACAGAGTAACGAAGAACATTCAGTTCTATGAGGTGTCAACAGGTGATAATAACATAGTGAGGAACAACAGTTCCCAAACATGTAGAACAAAAATCTATCAGATGCAGATTGGTTTCTCAAAGACCAGTGACCATGTTAATTTATGTCAAGATGAAACCAAAGGATACACTGACCTGTTCCAACTGGGACATCCAATCCTGATTCACTCTGGCACCTTCCGTGGACACCATCTCATTTCTTGTAAATTCAGTAATCTTGCAGGCTTCTTACTCATTTGCAATGAAGCAGTAAAAATTAGTTTCAGAACACAAAGGCAAATGGTAAGACCAATAGAAAGCCCTTATTATTGGCAGAGAGAGCCCAGTAGGTTTTTGTTGCTGTTGACAAGGATAATCTCCACCCATTCATAAGACTAAGAGAGGGAGAATAAAGACACTTTGCAGCCACTTTCTAACTGTGGTCTTAGTGCCTTTTTCCCCCTGCTTTCCTGTCTTTTCCTGACAATCCCTGGTTGTTTTGCTTTCCCATTCACTTCCTTAACATTGCTTTCCTTTCAAACTTTGGAGGTTAATATGTTCTTGGATTCTGTGGCTTGGGGAGATAAATTATAGCAGTCATTATTCCAAACATAATACAGCAGAAGTTCATTGTGTCTCACCACAGGCGAGCACGCTGCACAGGAGTGTTGTAGGAGTGCTTGCCAATCGTAGCTAAACCTATTGACATAAAGACAGTTCTTCTCCCATGGTTTCTGTCTTTGGATTGTGCTAGTTTAGGTCATTATGAATGCCAAATGGATGTCATTAAATCCTCTAGACGATTTCTTGATTTTTATTCTATGCAAAGCATGTAGATTCCTTTTTGATCTGGATATATGGTAAGTCCCATGATGAAATGACTAACAGTCCCCAAACCTAAAGCCATGATGCTACTGTTGCTGCTGCTAAACAGCACCCACGTGCACTAGAATTTGGTTTCATTCAATAAATAAATGGCCTTTGTGAGATATAATAACTATCAGCTTCATAATTCTTTTAAAATATAATCCTGATAACTTTGGTTTCAAAGAATTTCTATCTAATTCTGCCAACTTTTGGAGAGAGGGGATAGGTTTTCTGTATGTATGTGTGTATGTGTGTGTGTGTGTGTGTGTTAGTTGCTCAGTTGTGTCCAACTCTTGCAACCTCATGAACTGTATCCCACCAGGCTCCTCTGTCCATGGGCTTCTCCAGGCAAGAATACTGGAGTGAGTTGTCATGCCCTCCTCCAGGGGATCTTCCTGACCCAGGGATCAAACCCAGGTCTCCCACATGGCAGGCAGTTTCTTCAGCAGCTGAGCCACAAGGGAAGCCCTCACTTTTCTATAAACACAGCTAATTTTCAACAGTTGAAAGGTATGGGAATCTCCTTTAACCAAAAATCTCTCTTTGCTCCTCTTTTATATTCCTAGAGATACCAATTTTCAAGCCACTGAGTACTTTAGTACAATAATACTTTTTCCTATGAGTAGGGAAGAGCTCCTTCCATGTATCACCACAGATGGAATCTGGATCTTCTAGCAGATCACTTGGCCCATGGCCTATAGATGAGATAATATCAACAGAAAGAAGAGAAATCTAGGTTAATATTTAGACTTGGCAAATCTCAGCACACAGAATGACTAGGAGCAGAGGGATGTACATGGAGAATGATGACGCTTACAGAAGCTTTTTTTTTTTTTTAAGCACAAACAGATTTATTTGCAAACCAAAGAGATGACCCTACTTACACCAACACTTTGAAATAGTTTAATTGTTTTTGATAAAGATAGTTGAACAAAATAATGAAAAAACCCCAGCAGTATAGAGATTTGCTCATTGAACTGAGCTTGTTCATCCCTGCAACTAATTTCTGTGCAAAATGATGATGGAATTTTTACTCTACTTTTTCATAGACCCGAGTACAGGTCTTGTTATTGTGCTTTCTTTTCCATCTCATTCTTGATGTTGAACCAATGCACCATCTGTAAAGTTGCAGACAGTCTGAGTCTTTCTGCCATTCAGCTGTGGTCTCTTCAAACTTCTCTCCCAGTTTACAGGAAAGCTGTGTTGTTTTCAAAGTGCTCTCAGTTTTTATGCTGAGGAAGTGTGTGCATGACAGGAGATGGCAAGAATGAAGATTGATGTTTTAGGAATAGTGAACTAGAATGGACTGTAAAGGGTGAATTTAACTCAGATGACCATTGATTCTACTACTGGGGGCAAGAATTCCTTAGAAGAAATGGAGTAGCTCTAATAATCAATGAAAGAGTCTGAAATACAGTTCTTAGGTACAGTCTCAAAAAGGACAGAATAATCTCTCTGTTTCCAAGGCAAACCATTCGACAACACAGTAATCCAAGTCTGTGCTCCAACCAGTAATGCTGAAGAAGCTGAAGTTGAACAATTCTCTAAAGACCTACAAGACCTTCTAGAACTAACACCTAAAAAAGATGTCCTTTTCATTATAGGGGACTGGAATGCAAAAGCAGAAATTTAAGAGATACCTGGATAACAGGGAAATTTGGCCTTGGGGTACAAAATGAAGCAGGTCAAAGGCAAACAGAGTTTTGCCAAAAAAACACACCAGTCATAGCAAACACCCTCTTCCAACAACACAAGAGAAGACTCTACACATGGACATCACCAGATGGTCAACACCGAAATCAAATTGATTATATTCTTTGCAGCCAAAGATGGATAAGCTCTATACAGTCAGCAAAAACAAGACCAGGAGCTGACTGTGGCTCAGATCATGAACTCCTTATTGCCAAATTCAGACTTAAATTGAAGAAAGTGGGGAAAACCACTAGACCATTCAGGTATGACCTAAATAAAATCCTTTACGATTATACAGTGGAAGTGACAAATATTTAAGGGGTCAGATCTTATAGACAGAGTGCCTGAAGAACTATGGATAGAGGTTTGTGACATTGTACAGGAGTCTGTGATCAAGACCATCCCCAAGAAAAAGAAATGAAAAAAGGCAAAATGGTTGTCTGAGGAGGCTTTACAAATCACTGAGAAAAGAAGAGAAGTGAAAGGCAAAAGAGAAAAGGAAAGATATATGCATTTGAATGCAGAGTTCCAAAGAATAGCAAGGAGAGATAACAAAGCCTTCCTCAGTGATCAATGCAAAGAAATAGAGGAAAATAATAGAATGGGAAAGACAAGAGATTTCTTCTCTTTTTTTTTTTTTTTTGGAAGGTCAGGGGATTTTTATTTATTTATTTTTTGTTGTTGGCTTGTTATTTTTATTTATTTATTTATTTTTTATTTTACAATATTGTATTGGTTTTGCCATACATCAACATGCATCCACCACGGGTGAGATCTCTTCAAGAAAATTAGTGATACCAAGGGAACATTTCATGCAAAGATGAACATGATAAAGGACAGAAAATGTATGGACCTAACAGGAGAAGACAATATTAAGAAGAGGCGGCAAGAATACACATAAAGTGAAAGTGAAGTCGCTCAGTCATGTCTGACTCTTTGTGACCCCATGGACTGTAGCCCACCAGCTTCCTCTGTCCATGGGATTTCCCAGGCAAGAATACTGGAGTGGGTTGCCATTTCCTCATAAGCACTATACAAAAAAGATCTTCATGACCCAAATAAACACAAGGCTGTGATCACTCACCTAGAGCCAGACATCCTGGAATGTGAAGTCAAGTGGGTCTTAGAAAGCATCACTATGAACAAAGCTAGTGGAGGTGATGGAATTCCAGTTGAGCTACTTCAAATCCTAAAAGATGATGATGTGAAAGTGCTGCACTCAATATGTCAGCAAATTTGGAAAACACAGCAGTGGCTATAGGACTAGAAAAGGTCAGTTTTCATTCTAATCCCAAAGAAAGGCAATGCCAAAGAATGTTCAAACTACCACACATTTGCACTCATCTCATATGCTAGCAAAACGATGCTCAAAATTCTCCTAGCCAGGCTTCAGCAATATGTGAACCATGAACTTCCAGATGTCCAGCTGGTTTTAGAGAAGGCAGAGGAACCACAGATCAAATTGCCAATATCTGTTGGATCATCAAAAAAGCAAGAGAGTTTCCAGAAAAATATCTACTTCTTCTTTATTGGCTATGCCAAAGCCTTTGTTATGTGGATCACAAAGAAAAACTGTGGAAAATTCTTAAAGAGATCAGAATACCAGACCACATTACCTGCCTCCTGAGAAATCTCTATGCAGGTCAGGAAGCACAAGTTAGAACTGCACGTGAAACAACAGACTGGTTCCAAATCGGAAAAGGAGTACGACAAGGCTGTATATTGTCACCCTGCTTATTTAACTTATATGCAGAATACATCAGTGAAATGCTGGGCTAGATGAAGCACAAGCTGGAATCAAGATTGCTGGGAGAAATATCAATAACCTCAGATACGCAGATGACACCATCCTTATGGGAGAAAGCAAAGAAGAACTAAAGAGCTTCTTGATGAAAGTGAAAGAGGAAAAGTCAGCTTAAAACTCAACATTCAGAAAATGAAGATCATGGCATCCAGTCCCATCACTTCATGGCAAATAGTTTGGGAAACAATGGAAATGACAGACTATTTTCGTGGGCTCCAAAATCACTGCAGATGGTGACTGCAGCCATGAAATTAAAAGATGCTTGCTTCTTGGAAGGAAAGTTATGACCAACCTAGACAGCATATTAAAAAGAAGAGACATTACTTTGCCGACAAAGGTCCATCTAGTTAAAGCTGTGATTTTTCTAGTAGTCATGTATGGATGTGAGAGTTGGACTATAAAGAAAGTTTGAGCACTGAAGAATTGATGCTTTTGAACTATGCTATTGGAGAAGATTCTTGAAAGTCTCTTGGAGTGCAGGGAGATCCAACCCGCCCATCCTAAAGGAATTCAGTCCTAAATATTCATTGGAAGGACTGATGCTGAAGCTCAAACTCCAATACTTTGGCCACCTAATGCAAAGAACTGACTAATTGGAAAAGACCCTGATGCTGGGCCAGATTGAGGGCAGGAGGAGAAGGGGATGACAGAGGATAAGGTGGTTTGATGGCATCACCATCTCAATGGACATGAGTTTGAGCATGCTCTAAGAGTTGGTTGTGAACAGGGAAGCCTGCATGCTGCAGTCCATGGGATTGCAAAGAGTCGGACACTACTGAGCAACTGAACTGAATATCAATCTCCTTTCATTGAATCATCAATTTTCTCATCAATTTGATTTGCTGCTATAAGAAGTGAATGAAAGTGTGATAGTAAAATTGATCACATCACCATCAGTTCATTGAGTAAAGAATAGAAAAATAAATGAGGATCTATTTATTGTTATGCATATGCTTACATTTCTCATTTAGACTTAAGTTTGATAGTTTGAGTGTGTTACTATTATTTTGATTACTTAGTTAACTTCATTTTTTGAAATCTCTTATCATGTTTATCTGTTGGGAAGAGATAGAACAAATTTTGAAGGGTTCACTTATACTAAGTATTTCAGATTCAAAGTGACAATTGTTATCATTCAAAAACTGGTAAGTTCAGTGCTTTATAGTATTAGATTTTCTGTAAAAAGCAATAGGCAGTTGTGCTAATTCAAGAAGCTTAGCACCATCATTCAATACTGTGTTTTGAGCTCCTATTATCCTTTACTTCCTAGACATCACCAAATATGTGCCGGGGCCCACAGAACACTTGGTCCCATTCACCTCCATTTCTGAAGGAGAAAGAAAAATCCAAGATGGGGGTGAATGCTCCAGATAAATCACTGTTGAGAGAGAGAGAAAATTTTAAAAGCTTTCTTTTCCTCTAATGTAAGTTTTTCCCTTCTTCATTTCAATTTCATTTTTATGAAGTTATAAAATAAGGAATTGGACTAAGTAACTTCATAAGGCTCCTTGTAGTTCAGTTCTCATGTTCCATGTTCTGCTACACAATATGCTAAATGTTCCATAAAGTATTACTAACATGACTTTCTTGGTGCTAAACATCACTACTGCTGCTGCTAAGTCGCTTTAGTCATGTCCAATTCTGTGCGACCACATAGACGGCAGCCCACCAAGCTTCCCCGTCCTGGGATTCTCCAGGCAAGAACACTGGAGTGGGTTGCCATTTCCTTCTTCAATGCATGAAAGTGAAAAGTGAAAGTGAAGTCGCTCAGTCGTGTCCAACTCTTTGCGACCCCATGGACTACAGCCTACCAGGCTCCTCTGTCCGGTGGGATTTTCCAGGCAAGAGTACTGGAGTGGGTTGCCATTGCCTTCTCTGCTAACATATTACAAATAGGCCTAACATTTTTTCCTTTATAACTTGAAGGTTTTTCACATTATGAGTGAAGGCAACATCATCACCCCCAGGGTGCCCAAGACTTCCTGGCCTGTCACTCCTGAAGATTAAATAGTTATCATATAGCTGTGAATATTCCTTGTAGACTTGTGTTTATGGCTCAGATTAACTTAGAGAATTATTTCTGTCCACTTTATAGGTGACAAGATATGAGATAGGAGACTAATTTAGATATACTTTAGATGTGTAATGCATATAGAATCTATTAGCCTCTAGATTATAAGTTTACTTTGCAAATTTCTCATCATTCTGATAAGTTTTTCAAAGTAATATCTGTTATTACATATACTAAAAGTATCTTTTAATAAAAAACTCAATTATATAAATTGGGTTTCATCAAAATCAAAACACAGTGTCCTTGATAAGACACTTCATAAGGAGAAAATGTTTGTGTACAGTATATATAAAGAAATCTCAAAACTCAATAATAAAAAAGCAAGCCAGTTAAACTGAAGACACTAGTCTTCAGACCAAAAGACATATAGACCAAAAATAGACCAAAAAGTCATATCAATGGCAAAAATGCACATGGAGAAGTAACTATTGTCATTTGCCACCTCAGCAGTGTAGATTAAAATTTCAATGTGATAACAATATATACTTATTAGAATGTTATTAAATATAAATAAAAATAAAATTAATAGTGTCAGGTGCCATAAAAAATACGGAGGACCTTTAACTCTCATTTACTGCTGGTGATAATACAAAAAGGCACGATCACTTTGGAAAATGATTTGAATTTTTTTGACAACCTAATGTAAACATCCCATACCGTTCAGTAATCTCACTCTTGAGTATGTACCAAAGTAAAATGAAACTATGTCCACCTGAAAAAAAAATTCTAGAAAATTTATAGATGCTTCATTTGTGACTGCCAAATACTAGAAACACTTGAAATGTTCAACTGCTAAGTGGCTCAAAAGAAAACAAAAATGGTGGCATATGGTATAAATGGAATACTATTCAGCAAAAAGGAACAAACTACTGATAAACACAGCAAAATGGAGAAATCTGTGGTACATTATGCTAAGTGCAAGAAAGCAAACTCAAAGGCCTAATACACAATAATTCACTGATATGACATCCTTAGAAAAGCAAAAGTAGGAGAAAGAAGGACTTTCCTGGTGGCTCAGTGGTAAAGTATCCTCCTGCCAATACAGGTGTCACAAGTTCGATTCCTGGATTGGGAAGATCTCCTGGAGGGGAAGTAATGGCAACCCACTCCAGTATTCTTGCCTGGAGAATCCCATGGACAGAGGAGCCTGGCAGGCTACAGCCAACAGGGTTGCAGAAGAGTTCAACACGACTTAGCTAAACACCACCAACAAGTGAGAAAAACCATATGAGAAGACTCTAGGGACAGAGTATAAGATCAGGGAGGACTGGTCCTTTGCTTTGTAATATATCCATGGCTTCTCTTGCAACTTCTGTCGGTCAGAAATCAGCAGGCAGCTTAGATGAGTGCTTCTGGTCCCCAGTCTTTCATGAGGTTGCAGTTAAACAGTAAGCTAGTTCCTGGCTGCAGTGTTATCTGAAGACTCAAATTGGAGGAGATCTGCTTCCAAACTCACATACATGGTTTTTGGCAAGATGCAATTTCTTGTGGAATTTGGGTTAAGGAGCTTAGTTTCTTGCTAGCTGGTTAACCCGAGGCCTTCCCTAGTTCCCTGTCGTATGTACTTCTCCAAAAGGCAGCTTGCAACATGGCAGCCGACTTTCCTCGGACAGAGCATGTGACGATGTAAGAGAAAGCATCCAAGATGTCAGCCTCAGTCTTTTTATCACCTGATATCAGAAATGACATCCCGTCACCTTTGCCAGAAGTATATTTAGCAGAAAAGAGTTAGTCCTTCAGTTGTGTCTGACACTTTTGGATCTCTCAGTTGTGTCCAACTCTTTGTGACCCCATGAGCCCACCAGGGTCCTCTGTCCATGGAATTTTCCAAGCGAGAATGCTGGAGTGGGTAGCCATTCCATTCTCCAGGAGGTCTTCCTGACCCAGGGATTGAATCTGGGTCTTCTGCATTGCAGGCAGATTCTTTACCACTGCGCCATCAGGAAAGCCCTACATTTACTGGAAGGAAGCAAATCCAACCACATTCAAGGGAAGAGTTTATACAGGGGGTTTAGTACCAGTAGACTAGAATCACTGGGGACCGCCTAGAGACTGCCGCCCATAGGAAGCCCTCTGGATCCCATGGATTCTTATTGCACACCCAAAACACAGTAAACTCTCCCAAGTTCTCTGGGAATCTCATCATCTGAATCTGGGAGCCATGTTAGAGTTAGCCTGCCATACACAAAATGGAAGAGAGAACTTTGGGGTGATCATAACTATTCTGTGTCGATTGGGATAACAAAAACTATTCCATATCTTGATATTGACAGTAATTTCACAGTTGTATTTGTTTGATAAAAACTCATAGCACTAAATATCAAAGGGATATATTTCATTATAAGTAAGTTGGACTTTAATAAAAAAGAAGCAAGATAGCAAAGTCAAGAATATAACATACATACACACATATATTACATTAAATTTTGGCCAAATTGAATGAATTGTTTATGTATAAATAAAATATATGTGAAGAAATCTATATTTTGGCAATGGAAAATATTAATAGCATTATTATTTCTAATATCATTGAAAAGCCATAATAATATACCATAAGTTTTACAATCAATAATTTTCTTATAGAAAAAGAAAATTATTATTGATGACAACTTATATGAATTTTTCACTGAAAGAAGTTTATTGTGATCATATCAATTTTTCTCTTTAACATTTGTTTTTCTTCCTTAGAACAGACAACTCATCAGTTCAAATATTAGGGAAGATATACATATTTGTAAATGTACTATTAAATGTATCTTATTTACCAAAGTACCGTTGGAACAATTTTCTAAAAATGTATTTTTAAAGCCACCCTTGAAAATAATTTACTTCCTATATTTCTTGTTTTCCCCAATTTTGAAAAGTAACAGCGGTAAGACAGTGGGATCCAGTTACTGTAACCTGTTTATACAGCTGTACTTCATTGAATGAAGGCTTGTGTTACACACAGTTTTTGATAGGAAGTCAATGCTTTTAAAACAACTATAGAGACAGGTCTTTAACCTCCACCCTGGTAGATTCTTTGTTCCACCATTTAGCTTCTGTGGAGGTTATAAGAAGGTAGTTCCAATACATATTATTGCCATCTGATCAAATCATCTACTTAGCTCATCCACTTATGAACTTGAAGCATAGGTATATTATGATGAATTTTTTACACAAATTCTGAATGATCCAATGAAATAATTTTGATTCGTAGTGAAGTTTCTTTGTGAAACATTCTGAAATGTTCAATAATGAGTATCTTCTAAAGAGAAAATGGTGTTTAGATGTCTTCAAATGTTGAATCTATAAGAAGCTTTAAAAGATTTAGTATGTTCATTAGATTTATTTATTATCTCTTAATAGTATCCCATACAACATCTGAAGTTTTTGAGTGTCATTGGATTCTTTGTACCTCTCTTATTCATAGTTACACAGGCTAATCGATAAACCACCGATCTAGGTTATTTCAGGGATTATGCCTGGGAAGTTTGACGTCATTATGGTGAAGTACTTCTTATTTGTGTAGGAATAGTTTCCTTCATTACTTGAGTAGAAATATAGGGTCATTACTGCTGCTGCTGCTGCTGCTAACTCGCTTCAGTCGTGTGCAACTCTGTGCGACCCCATAGACAGCAGCCCACCAGGCTCCACCACCCCTGGGATTCTCCAGGCAAGAACACTGGAGTGGGTTGCCATTTCCTTCTCCAATGCATGAAAGTGAAAAGTGAAAGTGAAGTCACTAAGTCGAGTCTGACTCTTCGCGACCCCATGGACTGCAGCCTACCAGGCTCCTCCATCCATGGAATTTTCCAGGCAAGAGGACTGGAGTGGGTTGCCATTGCCTTCTCCAGGATCATTACTAGGAATGATTAAAAAAGAGTGGACCGATTAGAATCTACATTAGATATAAACTAATGTCTTGTGAAAATACTTGCCTCACTTGAAAATATATAACTTGAATAGAAATGACTTTTTTTTTTTTTTGTAAGTCCTTTTGTATGAACTTCATGTTCATACTCTTTATCCAGTTATTATTTTTTTAATTTTATTTTAATTAACTTTACAGTATTGTAAGAAATGACTTCTGATAAGCCTATCTATTCATAATCCTGTTCATAATTTCATTCTCACAGAATTAAATCTTTCTTATATTTCATTTGTTTTCCAAAACTCTTTGCACATTTTGTTTGGTAACTTGCTATATAGATTGTGTGGATCACAATAAACTGTGGAAAATCCTAAAAGAGATGGGAATACCAGACCACCTGACCTGCCTCTTGGAAAACCTGTATGCAGGTCAGGAAGCAACAGTTAGAACTGGACATGGAACAACAGACTGGTTCCAAATAGGAAAAGGAGTACGTCAAGGCTGTATATTGTCATCCTGCTTATTTAACTTATATCCAGAGTACATCATGAGAAAAGCTGGGCTGGAAGAAGCACAAGCTGGAATCAAGATTGCCGGGAGAAATATCAATAACCTCAGATAGGCAGATGACACCATCCTTATGGCAGAGGGTGAAGAAGAACTAAAGAGTCTCTTGATGAAAGTGAAAGAGTTGGCTTAAAGCTCAACATTCAGAAAATGAAGATCATGGCATCTGGTCCCATCACTTCATGGCAAATAGATGGGGAAACAGTGGAAATGGTAGCTGACTTTATGTTTGGGGGGCTTCAAAATCATGCAGATGGTGATTGCAGCTATGGGTAGACTATAGTCCATGGGACCACAAAGTCAGACACGACTGAGTGACTTCACTTTCACTTTACTCCTTGGAAGGAAAGCTATGGCCAACCTAGACAGCATATTAAAAAGCAGAGACATTGCTTTGTCAACAAAGGTCTGTCTAGTCAAGGCTATGGTTTTTCCTATGGTCATGTTATGGATGTGAGAGTTGGACTATAAAGAAAACTGAGCGATGAAGAATTGATGCTTTTGAACTGTGGTGTTGGAAAAGACTCTTGAGAGTCCCTTGGACTGCAAGGAGATCCAACCAGTCCATCCTAAATGAAATAAGTCCTGATTATTCATTGGAAAGACTGATTTTGAAGCTGAAACTCCAATACTTTGGCCACCTGATGCGAAGAACTGACTCATTTGAAAAGACCCTGATACTGGGAAAGATTGAGGGCAGGAGGAGAAGGGGATGACAGAGGATGAGATGGATGGATGGCATCACTGACTCAATGGACATGAGTCTGAGTACACTCTGGGAGTTGGTGATATACAGGGAGGCCTGACATGCTGCAGTTCATGGGGTCGCAAAAGTCGGACACGACTGAGCGACTGAACTGAACTGAACTATATAGATTGTGGCTTCCCTGATAGCTCAATTGGTAAAAAATCTGCCTGCAATGCAGGACACCGCAGTTCTCTCCCTGGGTTGGGAAGATCCCCTGAGAAGGGAAAGGCTACCCACTCCAGTATTCTGGCCTGGAGAATTCCATGGACTGTATAGTCCATGGGGTCACAAAGAGACAACTGAGCCACTTTCACTTTATATAGATTGCTCACAGAGCTTTCATTTGCTAAATGAAAGCTTTTTCTTGGCTAAGAAAAGTCTACCAGGATTGACTATATTTATGTCTATCTCTCCATGTTTTTCACTAAAAGTCTAACAAATTATTGTCACGTGCCATGTATTTTAACATGTGTGTGTGTCCATGCTAAGTTGCTTCAGTCTTATCCAATTTTTTGTGAACCTATGGACCATAGCCCAGCAGGCTCCTCTGTCCACGGGATTCTCCAGGCAAGAATACTCGGGTGGGTTGCCATGCCCTAACCCAAAGGATATTCCCGACCTAGGGATATAACCCTAGGTCTGTAGAGGTTATAAGAAGGTAGTCCCAATACATTCTATTATGCATCTCCATGTCTTCTGTGTTAGCAGATGAGTTCCTTATAGCTCTGATTATGTGGCAGTTGCAAAGACTCACTCAGTATAACTCAGTATTTCCACTCTTCAGTTCAGTTCAGTAGCTCAGTTGTGTCTGACTCTTTGCAACCCCATGAATTGCAGTACGCCAGGCCTCCCTGTCCATCACCAACTCCTGGAGTCCACCCAAACCCATGTCCATTGAGTCGGTGATGCCATCCAACCATCTCATCTTCTGTCATCCTCTTCTCCTCCTGCCTTCAATCTTTCCCAGCATCTTCAATCTTCCTTCAATTGAAGGCATCTGCCTTCAATCTTTCCCAGGGTCTTTTCAAATGAGTCACTTGTTCACATCAGGTGGCCAAAGTATTGGAGTTTTAGCTTTAGCATCAGTCCTTCCAAAGAACACCCAGGGCTGATCTCCTTTAGGATGGACTGGTTGGATCTCCTTGCAGTCCAAGGAACTCTCAAGAGTCTTCTCCAACACCACAGTTCAAAATCATCAGTTCTTCGGTGCTCAGCTTTCTTCACAGTCCAACTCTCACATCCATACCTGACCACAGGAAAAACCACAGTCTTGACTAGATGAACCTTTGTTGGCACAGTAATGTCTCTGCTTTTGAATATGCTGTCTAGGTTGGTCATAACTTTCCACTCTTAGGTTCACTGTTAAGTTCCCATGCATCCAAACCTATTTTTTAAAATTTTCAATATATACCAGCAGGGATAACTGTCATATCATATGGTTAATTCTATCTTCTATATTTGTAGCAAAGGACAAATTTTAAATTATTTAGCTAAGAACATACTTTCTTCTAATAACATAGAATATACGTAATTCTGATAGAAAATGAAATAATGAGGGCAAAATGAAAAATATGGGCTTGTTTTTTAAATTCTATATATTTAGATGGTCATTAGAGAGGCATATTGCTGCAGAAAAAACAAACAACTATCTCTTGAGTTTATATGAATTTCAAGACAGTATGAGGACAATTTGAATAATGCTTAATGAAAATTAACAGTTTACTTTTTTTTTTTTTTGAGGACAAACAGCAGTTATGTGGGACAGTTTTAGAAATGTTAGTGTTTGGTGAGATATGGGAAGAAATATATGTAACTATTAGTTCCTAATATATGTATCTATAAATGAAACTGAAATATTAAATCTTAGGGCCAAATATTATTCTCCATTGTCTCCTACTCCAATAGACAGATTTTGAAATTTATTAAAAAGCCATTAGGGAAGAATATGGTATAATATTTCATTTTTAAATTTATACACCATTTCTCCCATCAGAGTATTCTTCTTTAATTAGAAATATGTTATCACATGCTGAAAAATCATCGCAGTGCATTGACTGTTTTGTTTGAACATTACAAGTTAGCTTTTATGATCTGTTATATTGCAATATGTTAGCAAAGTGTAAATTTTGGAAGTCATTTTAGTTTGCTGGAGGCATTTAATTATATCATATACACTATACATATTTATTGGCTATGTTTCAGTTTTGTTTATAATTCATTTCCTCTCTGCTTCCAAAAATGATTCAAGGCAGCTTATTTTAATTATATTGGCCTGCTTTTCCAGAGATATTCCAGACTTTTCTTTCTCATTCAATAGAGCAGCATACACAACTGAAAATGGAAATTGCTTTGTTCTTATTCTCGTGGCTCATTTCAAATTATGTGTTTTGCAGAGGTTAACATTATGTGGGCTGGTCACCAAACACACCACAGTTCTGAAGGCTATAACTTATCCACAGCACTGAGACAATCCGTCCTCCAAATTTACACTTCCTGGGTAAGTTTACAAAACTGAATTCATGTGATAATATAATTTCATTCAGTCACAGCTGTTCTTATTTCTTATTCTGAGTACATGAATGGGAGGTGTTTTGCTAAAACACTTCTTTCTCCTCTGTAAGGCCAGAGACTGAAGTGTTTCTTTCTCCTCTGTGAAGCCAGACACATAAGAAGCAAGTGGTATTGTCCAAAGGTACTCTTTTTTTAACAGCCCAAAACTTACTCTGAGGTGAGTTTTGGAAAGGTGAGAAAGTGTCTGCCTAGTCCTTATTTACTTACAACAAAGAAGCTAATAGCAATAGTACTAATTAGTAACAATTAGTAATAGAGTACTAGTAGCTCCAGAAAGAATGAAGCCAAGCTTCTTCAATGGGCCAAAGTGGAAACAACACTCAATTGTAGATGTGTCTGGTGGTGAAAGTAAAATCCGATACTGTAAAGAACAATATTGCATAGGAACCTGGAATGTTAGGTCCATGAATCAAGGTAAATTGGTAGTGGTCAAGAA
This sequence comes from Tragelaphus eurycerus, assembly GCA_935064755.1. Lineage (NCBI taxonomy): Eukaryota > Metazoa > Chordata > Mammalia > Artiodactyla > Bovidae > Tragelaphus > Tragelaphus eurycerus. The sequence goes on along the minus strand of CAKXYN010000025.1, from coordinate 22,876,123 downwards.
GGAGATGAAAAGAGTGAACGTTGACATCTTAGGAATCACTGAACTAAAATGAATGGGAATGGGGAAATTTAATTCAAATGACTGTTATATCCACCAATGTGGGCAAGAATCCCTTAGAAGAAATGGAGTAGCCCTAATAGTAGACAAAAGGGTCCAAAATGCAGTACTTGGGTGCAATCTTGAAAACAACAGAATGATCTTGGTTCATTTCCAATGCAAACCATTTAACAACACAATAATCTATCTATGTCCCAACCACTGATGGTGAAAAAGCTGAAGTTGACTAATTCTATGAAGACCTATAAGACCTTCTAGATCTAACACCAAAAAAGATGTTCTTTTCATCATAGGGGATTGGAATGCAAAAATAGGAAGTCAAGATACTTGAAGTAACAGGCAAGTTTGGCCTTGGAGTACAAAATGAAGCAGGGAAAAAGCTAACAGAGTTTTGCCAAGAGAACCCACTGGTCATAGCAAACACCCTTGTCCAACAACAACAGAGACAACTCTATACATGGACATCATCAGATGGTTAATACTGAAATCAAACTGATTATATTCTTTGCAGCTGAAGCTGGAGAAGCTCTATACAGTCAGCAAAAACAAGACTCGGAGCTGACTATGGCTCAGATCACGAGCTCCTTATTGCAAAATTCAGAATTAAATTGAAGAAAGTAAAACCACTAGACCATTCAGGTATGACCTAAATCAAATCCCTCTTGATTATACAGTGGAGGTGATGAATAGATTCAAGGGTTTAGATCTGGTAGACAGAATGCCTGAAAAACTATGGAAGAGGTTCATAATGTTGTACATGAGTCAGTGACCAAAAAACCATTCCACAGAAAAAGAAACGCAAGAAAACAAAGTGGTTGTTTGAAGAGGCTTTACATATAGCTGAGAAAAGAAGAGAAGCAAAAAGTAAGGGGGAAAAGGAGAGATATATCCAACAGAATACAGAGTTACAGAGAACAGCAAGGGGAGAAAAGAAGGCCTTTTTAAATGAACAATGTAAAGAAATAGAGGAAAACAATAGAATGGGAAAGACTAGAGATTTCTACAAGAAAAATGGAGATATCAAGGAGACATTTCATGCAAGGATGGGCACAATAAGGGACAGAAAAGGTAAGGAACTAACAGAAGCAGAAGAGATTAAGAACAGGTGGCAAGAATACACAGAAGAACTATACCAAAAAGGTCTTAATGACCAGGATAACCATGATGGTGTGGTCACTTATCTAGAGCCAGATACCCTGGAGTGTGAAGTCAAGTGGACTTTAGAAAGCATCATTATGAACAAAGTTAGTGGAGGTGATGGAATTCCAGCAGAGCTATTTCAAATCCTCAAGGATGATGCTGTTAGAGTGCTGCACTCAATATGCCAATATGCCAGCAAATTTGGAAAAATCAGCAGTGGCCACAGGATTGGAATAGGTCAGTTTTCATTCCCATCCCAAAGAAGGGCAATGCCAAAGAATGTTCAAACTATGGTACAATTGTGCTCATTTCACATGCTAGTAAAGTTATGCTCAAAATCCTTCAAGCCTGGCTTTCAGCTGTATGTGAACCAAAAACATCCAAATGTTCAAGCTCAATTTAGAAAAGGCAGAGGAGCCTGAGATCAAATTGCCAACATTCACTGAATCATAGAGAAAACAAGGGAATTCCAGAAAAAAAAAATCTGCTTTTCCTTCACTGATTACGTGAAAGCCTTTGACTTAGTGGATCACAACAATTAGTGGGAAATTCTTAAGGAGAAGGAAATACCAGACCACTCTCCCTGTCTCCTGAGAAACCTGCGTGCAGGTCAAGAAGGAACAGTTAGACCCTTGCATGAAACACCTGACTGGTTTAAACTTTGGAAAGGAATATGACAAGGTAGTATATTGTCTTCCTGTTTATTTAACATGTATACAGAGTACATCTGGCAAAAGGCAGGGCTGGATGAATTACAAGCTGGAATCAAGATTGCTGGGAGAAATATCAACAGCCTCAGATACACAGATGATACCGCTCTAATAGAAAATGAAGAGGAACTAAAGAGCCTCTTGATGAGAGTAAAAGACAAGAGTGAAAAAGCTGGCCTAAAACTCAACATTCAAAAAACTAAGATCATAGTATCCTGTCCCATCACTTCATGAGAAATAGATGGGGCAAAAGTGCAAGTAATGAGAGATTTTCTTTTCTTGGGCTCCAAAATCACTGTGGACAATGACTGAAGCCATGAAATTACAAGATGCTCGCTCCTTGTAAGGAAAGCTATGACAAACCTGCTGCTGCTGTTGCTAAGTCGCTTCAGTCATATCCGACTCTGTGCGATCCCATAGACGGCAGCCCACCAGGTTCCCCCGTCCCTGGGATTCTCCAGGCAAGAATTATGGAGTTGGTTGCCATTTCCTCCTCCAATGCATGAAAGTGAAAAGTGAAAGTGAAGTAGTTCAGTCATGTCTGACTTGTAGCGACCAGCATATTAAAAAGAGAGACATCACTTTACCAACAAAGGTCCATATAGTCAAAGCTGGCCATCATGGTCAACAAAAGAGTCCGAAATGCAGTACTTGGATGCAATCTCAAAAACGACAGAATGATCTCTGTTCGTTTCCAAGGCAAACCATTCAGTGTCACAGTAATCCAAGTCTATGCCCCAACCAGTAACGCTGAAGAAGCTGAAGTTGAACGGTTCTATGAAGACCTACAAGACCTTTTAGAACTAACACCCAAAAAAGATGTCCTTTTCATTGTAGGGGACTGGAATGCAAAAGTAGGAAGTCAAGAAACACCGGGAGTAACAGGCAAATTTGGCCTTGGAATACGGAATGAAGCAGGGCAAAGACTAATAGAGTTTTGCAAAGAAAATGCACTGGTCATAGCAAATACCCTCTTCCAACAACACAAGAGAAGACTCTATACATGGACATCACCAGATGGTCAACACCAAAATCAGATCGATTATATTCTTTGCAGCCAAAGATGGAGAAGCTCTATACAGTCAGCAAAAACAAGACCAGGAGCTGACTGTAGCTCGGACCATGAACTCCTTATTGCCAAATTCAGACTGAAATTGAAGAAAGTAGGGAAAACCACTAGACCATTCAGGTATGACTTAAATCAAATCCCTTATGATTATACAGTGGAAGTGAGAAATAGATTTAAGGGCCTAGATCTGATAGATAGAGTGCCTGATGAACTATGGAATGAGCTTCGTGACATTGTCCAGGAGACAGGGATCAAGACCATCCCCATGGAAAAGAAATGCAAAAAAGCAAAATGGCTGTCTGCGGAGGCCTTGCAAATAGCTGTGAAAAGAAGAGAAGCGAAAAGCAAAGGAGAAAAGGAAAGATATAAACATCTGAATGCAGAGTTCCAAAGAATAGCAAGAAGAGATAAGAAAGCCTTCTTCAGCGATCAATGCAAAGAAATAGAGGAAAACAACAGAATGGGAAAGACTAGGGATCTCTTCAAGAAAATCAGAGATACCAAAGGAACATTTCATGCAAAAACGGGCTTGATAAAGGACAGAAATGGTATGGACCTAACAGAAGCAGAAGATATTAAGAAGAGGTGGCAAGAATACACAGAAGAACTATACAAAAAAGAGCTTCACTACCCAGATAATCATGATGGTGTGATCACTGACCTAGAGCCAGACATCCTGGAATGTGAAGTCAAGTGGGCCTTAGAAAGCATCACTACGAACAAAGCTAGTGGAGGTGATGGAATTCCAGTGGAGCTATTCCTGACCTCCGGGAGTTGGTGATGGACAGGGAGGCCTGGCTTGCTGCAGTTCATGGGGTCGCAAAGAGTCGGACACGACTGAGCGACTGATCTGATCTGATGGTTTTTCCAGCATGTATGGATGTGAGAGTTGTATCATAAAGAAGACTGAGCACCATAGAACTGACTGCTTTGAATTGTGATGCTGGAGAAGACTCTTGAGAGTCCCTTAGACTGCAAGAACATCAAACCAGTTAATCCTAAAAATGAAGTCGCTCAGTCGTGTCCGACTCTTTGCGAACCCATGGACTGTAGCCTACCAGGCTCCTCCATCCATGGGATTTTCCAAGCAAGAATACTGGAGTGGGTTGCCATTTCCTTCTCCAGGAGATCTTCCCAACCCAGGGATTGAACCTCCATCTCCTGCATTGTAGGAATACGCTTTACCGTCTGAGTCACCAGGGAAGTCTAGTTAATCCTAAAGGAAATCAATATCAGAAGGACTCATGCTGAAACTGAAACTCCAATATTTTTGCCACCTGATGTAAATAGCCAGCTCATTGGAAAAGACCCTGATGCTGGGAAAGATTGAGAACAGGAGAAGAAGAGGGCAACAGAGGATGAGATGGTTGGATGGAATCACCAAGTCAATGGACATGAGTTTGAGCAAGCTCCAGGAGTTGGTGATGGATAGGAAAGCCTGGTGTGCTGCAGTCCACAGGGGCACAGGGAGTCTTACATGATTTAGCAACTGAACAACAACAAGAACAAGGAGCATGATATACTGACAGTGTATCTCAATTCAAATATATGCAAAGATTTCATTAGAAACTTAAAAAAACAGTTGTTAAAAAATCAATTCCCAATTCTGCATACTGAAGTAAAATCCAAGTAAATCTTTTGCTTTTTATTTACATATTAAAGCAGTTAGTATAATGCACAACAGAAAATTTGGCTCCAAAATATTTTGAAACAAGGAAATGACAAGACTAATGAATATCAGAAATTGCCTCTAGTTCTAAGGTTCTTTTGAGTCACTGGACAAACCTGTTCTACCTGCTATCAGACATCTGTGATTCTCTCTTTAACTCTTGCATTAATAGCTGTCTAAAATACTGCTACAAATGCACCTTGAGCTATTCATCAATAGCTTTTACCAACTATAAATTATAATGATCTAATATTTATATGGTTCTCGATAGCTTGCATGATAGACACCATTTATTAAATATTTTCCACGTGCCAGGCAATCTTCTAAGACCTCTTTATATATTAATTTGTTTGATCTTTCTGGCATGGGTACTATTATAACTCTCATTTCAAAATTATAGCTGACTCCACAGTTCAGTCTCAGAACCAGTAAAGGGTGGAATAGAATTTGAACTCATTCACCCTGGCTGCAATGATCTTGACCTCTAAGCTGAATCCTGTCTGTGTGCCTGTGTATCGCCTTTCACTTTTGTCATCTCCTTTGATCCTCACAAATAAGCCCCATGCTATAGTAGATCAAGTATTACTATTATCAAGACCTTTAGATCAATGAGGTTAATTACACAGCTAGAAGGCAATGGCACCCCACTCCAGTACTCTTGCCTGGAAAATCCCATGGACAGTGGAGCCTGGTGGGCTGCAGTCCATGAGGTTGCTAAGAGTCAGACATGACTGAGCGACTTCACTTTCTCTTTTCACCGTCATGCATTGGAGAAGGAAATGGCAACCCACTCCAGTGTTCTTGCCTGGAGAATCCCAGGGATGGGAGAGCCTAGTGGGCTGCCGTCTATGGGGTTGCACAGAGTCGGACATGACTGAAGCGACTTAGCAACAGCAGCAGTAAGTGACAAAGCCCCATATTTGTAATCAGATGCCTCACATAATCCGTAGAAAGATATACTGGCATGTGTTCTGACCCAGACAGATGCATAGGCCATACAAATGGATAAACCAATGATGGTACTAATATGTGTCCTGAAATGGATATTGAAAGTAATCAACCCCCTCCTCCCCACAGCAGTGCACCTATGTTATAGCCTATAATTTCTTAAGCCTGTTGTAACCAAGTAGGGTGATTTAGAATAGCAGATTTCTTTTTTTTCCCCTATCGAGGGGGGGGGGGAGGAGAAAGGATGGGGAGGGGGAGGGGGCAGGGGAGAGGGGGTGTGTTTCCTTTTTTTCTCCTCCCCCCCCCCCTGTAGAAAAGAAGGGAAATCCGATTTCAAAGGGGGGCTCTCTCTCTCTTATATAATTTTTTTTTTTTAAAATAAGACTTTAATACCCCACTCACACCAATGGATAGATCAACTAAACAGAAAATTAACAAGGAAACACAAACTTTAAACGATACAATAGACCAGTTAGAACTAATTGATATCTATAGGACATTTCATCCCAAAACAATGAATTTCACCTTTTTCTCAAGTGCACACGGAACCTTCTCCAGGATAGACCACATCCTGGGCCATAAATCCAGCCTTGGTAAGTTCAGAAAAATTGAAATCATTCCAAGCATTTTTTCTGACCACAATGCAGTAAGAGTAAATCTCAATAACAGGAGAAAATCTATTAAAAAGACCAACATATGGAGGCTGAACAACACACTCCTGAATAACCAACAAATCACAGAAGAAATCAAAAAAGAAATCAAATTCTGCATAGAAACGAATGAAAATGAAAACACTACAACCCAAAACCTGTGGGACACTGTAAAAGCAGTCCTAAGGGGAAAGTTCATAGCAATACAGGCATACCTCAAGAAACAAGAAAAAAGCCAAATAAATAACCTAACTCTACACCTAAAGCAACTGGAAAAGGAAGAAATGAAGCACCCCAAGGTTAGTAGAAGGAAAGAAATCCTAAAAATTAGGGCAGAAATAAATGCAAAAGAAACAAAAGAAACCATAGCAAAAATCAACAAAGCCAAAAGCTGGTTCTTTGAAAGGGTAAATAAAATTGACAAACCACTAGCCAGACTCATCAAGAAACAAAGGGAGAAAAATCAAATCAATAAAATTAGAAATGAAAATGGAGAGATCACAACAGACAGCACAGAAATACAAAGGATCATAAGAGACTACTATCAGCAATTATATGGCAATAAAATGGACAATGTGGAAGAAATGGACAAATTCTTAGAAAAGTACAACTTCCCGAAACTGGATCAGGAAGAAATAGAAAATCTTAACAGACCCATCACAAGCACGGAAATTGAAACTGTAATCAGAAATCTTCCAGCAAACAAAAGCCCAGGTCCAGACGGCTTCACAGCTGAATTCTACCAAAAATTTAGAGAAGAGCTAACACCTATCCTACTCAAACTGTTCCAGAAAATTGCAGAAGAAGGCAAACTTCCAAACTCATTCTATGAGGCCACCATCACCCTAATACCAAAACCTGACAAAGATCCCACAAAAAAAGAAAACTACAGGCCAATATCACTGATGAACATAGATGCAAAAATCCTTAACAAAATTCTAGCAATCAGAATCCAACAACACATTAAAAAGATCATACATCATGACCAAGTGGGCTTTATCCCAGGAATGCAAGGATTCTTCAATATCCGCAAATCAATCAACGTAATACACCACATTAACAAACTGAAGAATAAAAACCATATGATTATCTCAATAGATGCAGAGAAAGCCTTTGACAAAGTTCAACATCCATTTATGATAAAAACTCTCCAGAAAGCAGGAATAGAAGGAACATACCTCAACATAATAAAAGCTATATATGACAAGCCCACAGCAAACATTATCCTCAATGGTGAAAAATTGAAAGCATTTCCTCTAAAGTCAGGAACAAGACAAGGATGCCCACTTTCACCATTACTATTCAACATAGTTTTGGAAGTTTTGGCCACAGCAATCAGAGCAGAAAAAGAAATAAAAGGAATCCAAATTGGAAAAGAAGAAGTAAAACTCTCACTATTTGCAGATGACATGATCCTCTACGTAGAAAACCCTAAAGATTCCACCAGAAAATTACTAGAACTGATCAATGAATATGGTAAAGTTGCAGGATATAAAATTAACACACAGAAATCCCTTGCATTCCTGTACACTAATAACGAGAAAATAGAAAGAGAAATTAAGGAAACAATTCCATTCACCATTGCAATGAAAACAATAAAATACTTAGGAATATATCTTCCTAAAGAATCTAAAGACCTATATATAGAAAACTATAAAACACTGGTGAAAGAAATCAAAGAGGACACTAATAGATGGAGAAATATATCATGTTCATGGATTGGTAGAATCAATATAGTGAAAATGAATATACTACCCAAAGCAATTTATAGATTCAATGCAATCCCCATCAAGCTACCAACGGTATTCTTCACAGAGCTAGAACAAATAATTTCTCAATTTGTATGGAAATACAAAAAACCTCGAATAGCCAAAGCTATCCTGAGAAAGAAGAACGGAACTGGAGGAATTAACCTGCCTGACTTCAGGCTCTACTACAAAGCCACAGTCATCAAGACAGTATGGTACTGGCACAAGGACAGAAATATAGATCAATGGAACAAAATAGAAAGCCCAGAGATAAATCCAGGCACATATGGTCACCTTATCTTTGACAAAGGAGGCAAGAATATACAATGGATTAAAGACAATCTCTTTAACAAGTGGTGCTGGGAAAACTGGTCAAACACTTGTAAAAGAATGAAACTAGAACACTTTCTAACACCATACACAAAAATAAACTCAAAATGGATTAAAGAGCTAAATGTAAGACCAGAAACCATAAAACTCCTAGAGGAAAACATAGGCAAAACACTCTCTGACTTACATCACAGCAGGATCCTCTATGACCCACCTCCCAGAATATTGGAAATAAAATCAAAAATGAACAAATGGGACCTAATAAAACTTAAAAAGCTTCTGCACAACAAAGGAAACTATAAGCAAGGTGAAAAGACAGCCTTCAGAATGGGAGAAAATAATAGCAAATGAAGCAACTGACAAACAACTAATCTCAAAAATATACAAGCAACTTCTACAGCTCAATTCCAGAAAAATAAATGACCCAATCAAAAAATGGGCCAAAGAACTCAATAGACATTTCTCCAAAGAAGACATACAGATGGCTAACAAACACATGAAAAGATGCTCAACATCACTCATTATCAGAGAAATGCAAATCAAAACCACTATGAGATACCATTTCACGCCAATCAGAATGGCTGCTATCCAAAAGTCTACAAGCAATAAATGCTGGAGAGGGTGCAGAGAGAAGGGAACCCTCTTGCACTGTTGGTGGGAATGCAAACTAGTACAGCCACTTTGGAGAACAGTATGGAGATTCCTCAAAAAACTGCGAATAGAACTGCCTTATGATCCAGCAATCCCACTGCTGGGCATATACACTGAGAAAACCAGAATTGAAAGAGACACCTGTACCCCAACGTTCATAGCAGCACTGTTTGCAATAGCCAGAACGTGGAAGCAACCTAGATGTCCATCCACAGATGAATGGATAAGCAAGCTGTGGTACATATACACAATGGAGTATTACTCAGCCATTAAAAAGAATACATTTGAATCAGTTCTAAGGAGGTGGATGGAACTGGAGCCTATTATACAGAGTGAAGTAAGCCAGAAACAAAAACACAAATACAGTATACTAACGCATATATATGGAATTTAGAAAGATGGTAAAAAATAACCCTATTTACGAGACAACAAAAGAGACACTGATGTATAGACCAGACTTTTGGACTCTGGGACCGGGAGAGGGTGAGATGATTGGGGAGAATAGCATTGAAATATGTATAATATTATATCTGAAATGTATTAATTGTTCAAACTAAACACTATCATGTTACAATTTGTTCATACTAGATGTTTGTAATGTCTCTGATAATCAATAAAAGAGATTCTTGATCAAAAAAAAAAAAAAAAAAAAAAAAAAAAAAAAAAAAGAGAGAGGCACCCCATCCCATATCAGGAAAACAAAACAAATAAAAACTGCAGCGAGAGTATTACTAAAAAAAAAAAAAGTCTGAGGAGGTGGGGAGGAGGAGTAGAACAAAAAAAAAAGAAAAAAAAAAGAAAAAAAATAAAAAAAAAAACAAAAAAAAAAAAAAAAAAAAAAAAAAAAAAAAAACTTCCTTCTTTTTTTTTTAAAATTTTTTTGGGACACTGTGGATGAAAAAAGAAGAAAAAAAAACTCTCTTAAACAGCTGTATATAGCAAAAAATTTTTTCGGGCTTCGGGGAAAGAGGGGAAGGAGGGCCCTTTGACTAGGGGGGAAAAAGTGTCCACCCTCCCTTCTTAGGGAATAGCTGCATTAATGCAAACTTCTATTAACCTGTAGAAAATAGGCTGAATATATGACTGATTAAAATAATAACCTCAAAGATATTTATGCTCTCCTGATGTATATATTACTCTTTACATAATGATAACTCAAATCGCCAGTATTTGCATTTTGGAGGAGAAAGTCTCCAAGAAATGATGAAGCTGTGTTTGAAGTTGCTCCAGGGAAACATGTTGTTAGTGAGTTAATTACCTGAGCAATTGTCAGAGGAAAATTTTTATCTGAGCATCATAGATTTCAGAAGTAGAAGAAACCTGGGAGATTTATATTTAAATCATCTATTTATTATAGATTATAATATATATTTAATATTATAATATATTATAGATTATAATATATAATAGAATATATAATAGATTATAATATATAATATAATAAATATATTATAACTGTGTTTATTATATATTATATTTAAACATAATACATGTATTTAAATAATCTATTTTTATAGCCTCAAAATGAATCTCAGGGGAGCCCACTGTATCATACAATATTGAACACTGTCATTTGGAATTTGAATTCAGGCATCTGACTCCCATCTTTATCCTGGCTTAGCTTATGTCCTTTCCCCTATTAAACTAAAACATCCAAAAATACAGATTATTGAAAATTTTAAGTGAGATGTAGGTTCACATTTATTTATTGCCAGACTATATTCCCTTTATAACCTCATACACTTTGCTACAGACACAGAAAATATGCTGAATAAATAAACTAGCATTGGGAATGCATCACAAGCTGCTAATCTGGGGTGGAGATGGGGAGGAAGAAAGGATGTGCAGTATGAGACCTGAAAGGAAAGAATTGTAAATCAGCCTGGATTCTTGGTTAATATTTGTACGTGTGTTTGAAGATAACGTAGATGGTCTGTGCTGATTGTCACTCTATGACAGGTCTTTCTACACATTAAAATCAAAAAGAGCTGTCATCTCTCTTCATTTTCTTTGAGTCTTTTGTAGAATTGTCTCCATTGACACAGCTATATAAGGCATATAATTTGGTAATTACTAAGGTAAGGGGCAAGTCATGGTGGAGAGATCTGACAGGATGTGGTCCACTGGAGAAGGGAATGGCAAACCACTTCAGTATTCTTGCCTTGAGAACCCCATGAACAGTATGAAAAGGCAAAAAGATAGGATACTGAAAAAGGAACTCCCCAGGTCAGTAGGTGCCAAATATGCTACTGGAGATCAGTGGAGAAATAACTCCAGAAAGAATGAAGTGATGGAGTCAAAGCAAAAAGAATACCCAGCTGTGGATGTCACTGGTGATAGAAGCAAGGTCCGATGCTATAAAGAGCAATATTGCATAGGAACCTGGAATGTCAGGTCCATGAATCAAGGCATATTGGAAGTGGTCAAACAAGAGATGGCAAGAGTGAATTCTAGGAGTCATTCTAGGAGTCAGCGAACTGAAATGGACTGGAATGGGTGAATTTAACTCAGATGACCATTATATCTACTACTGCAGGCAGGAATCCCTCAGAAGAAATGGAGTGGCCATCATGGTCAACAAAAGAGTCCGAAATGCAGTACTTGGATGCAATCTCAAAAACGACAGAATGATCTCTGTTCGCTTCCAAGGCAAACCATTCAATATCACAATAATCCAAGTCTATGCCCCAACCAGTAATGCTGAAGACGCTGAAGTTGAACGGTTCTATGAAGACCTACAAGACCTTTTAGAACTAACACCCAAAAAAGATGTCCTTTTCATTGTAGGGGACTGGAATGCAAAAGTAGGAAGTCAAGAAACTCCTGGAGTAACAAGCAAATTTAGTCTTGGAATACGGAATGAAGCAGGGCAAAGACTAATAGAGTTTTGCCGAGAAAATGCACTGGTCATAGCAAATACCCTCTTCCAACAACACAAGAGAAGACTCTATACATGGACATCACCAGATGGTCAACACCGAAATCAGATGGATTATATTCTTTGCAGCCAAAGATGGAGAAGCTCTATACAATCAGCAAAAACAAGACCAGGAGCTGACTGTAGCTCGGACCATGAACTCCTTATTGCCAAATTCAGACTGAAATTGAAGAAAGTAGGGAAAACCACTAGATCATTCAGGTATGACCTAAATCAAACCCCTTATGAGTATACAGTGGAAGTGAGAAATAGATTTAAGGGCCTAGATCTGATAGATAGAGTGCCTGATGAACTATGGAATGAGGTTCGTGACATTGTCCAGGAGACAGGGATCAAGACCATCCCCATGGAAAAGAAATGCAAAAAAGCAAAATGGCTGTCTGGGGAGACCTTACAAATAGCTGTGAAAAGAAGAGAAGCGAAAAGCAAAGGAGAAAAGGAAAGATATAAACATCTGAATGCAGAGTTCCAAAGAATAGCAAGAAGAGATAAGAAAGCCTTCTTCAGCGATCAATGCAAAGAAATAGAGGAAAACAACAGAATGGGAAAGATTAGCGATCTCTTCAAGAAAATCAGAGATACCAAAGGAACATTTCATTCAAAGATGGGCTTGATAAAGAACAGAAATGGTATGGACCTAACAGAAGCAGAAGATATTAAGGAGAGGTGCCAAGAATACACAGAACTATACAAAAAAGATCTTCACGACCCAGATAATCATGATGGTGTGATCACTGACATAGAGCCAGACATCCTGGAGTATGAAGTCAAGTGGGCCTTAGAAAGCATCACTACAAACAAAGCTAGTGGAGGTGATGGAATTCCAGTTGGGCTATTTCAAATCCTGAAAGATGATGCTGTGAAAGTGCTGCTCTCAATATGCCAGCAAGTTTGGAAAACTCAGCAGTGGCCACCGGACTGGAAAAGGTCAGTTTTCATTCCAATCCCAAAGAAAGGCAATGCCAAAGAATGCTCAAACTACCGCACAATTGCACTCATCTCACATGCTAGTAAGGTAATGCTCAAAATTCTCCAAGCCAGGCTTCAGCAATATGTGAACCGTGAACTTCCTGATGTTCAAGCTGGTTTTAGAAAAGGCAGAGGAGCCAGAGATCAAATTGCCAACATCCGCTGACTCATGGAAAAAGCAAGAGAGTTACAGAAAAACATCTATTTCTGCTTTATTGACTATGCCAAAGCCTTTGACTGTGTGCATCACAATAAACTGTGGAAAATTCTGAAAGAGATGGGAATACCTGATCTGCCTCTTGAGAAATCTGTATGCAGATTGGGAAGCAACAGTTAGAACTGGACATGGAACAACAGACTGGTTCCAAATAGGAAAAGGAGTACATCAAGGCTGTATATTGTCACCCTGCTTATTTAACTTCTATGCAGAGTACATCATGAGAAACGCTGGACTGGAAGAAACACAAGCTGGAATCAAGATTGTCGGGAGAAATATCAATAATCTCAGATATGCAGATGATACCACCCTTATGGCAGAAAATGAAGAGGAACTAAAAAGCCTCTTGATGAAATGAAAGAAGAGAGTGAAAAAGTTGGCTTAAAGCTCAACATTCAGAAAACTAAGATCATGGCATCTGGTCCCATCACTTCATGAGAAATAGATGGGAAAACAATGGAAACAGTCAAACTTTATTTATTTTTTTTTTTGGACTCCAAAATCACTGCAGATGGTGGCTGAAGCCATGAAATTTAAAGACACTTACTCTTTGGAAGGAAAGTTATGTCAAACCTAGATAGCATATTCAAAAGCAGAGACATTCCTTTGCCAACAAAGGTCCGTCTAGTCAAGGCTATGGTTTTTCTAGTGGTCATGTATGGATGTGAGAGTTGGACTGTGAAGAAGGCTGAGTGCTGAAGAATTGATGCTTTTGAACTGTGGTGTTGGAGAAGACTCTTGAGAGTCCCTTGGACTGCAAGGAGATCCAGCCAGTCCATTCTGAAGGAGATCAGCCCTGGGATTTCTTTGGAAGGAATGATGCTAAAGCTGAAACTCCAGTACTTTGGCCACCTCATGCTAAGAGCTGACTCATTGGAGAAGACTTTGATGCTGGGAGGGATTGGGGGCAGGAGGAGAAGGGGATGACGGAGGATGAGATGGCTGGATGGCATCACTGACTCGATGGATGTGAGTCTGAGTGAACTCTGGGAGTTGGTGATGGACAGGGAGGTCTGGCGTGCTGTGATTCATGGGGTTGCGAAGAGTCGGACATGACTGAGTGACTGAACTGAACTGAAGATAACAAAGTATTTTAGAGCACATAATAAACTGATTTGTGAAATGAAAGGCAAGATTAAGCTCAGAGTATTTTCTTTCATATTATTATGAAAATTAGGGTGGTAGGCCTGTCATTTAAAGTAGTTTAAGATGAGAATTGAAAATTCAAGAATTTATAACATACTTTTTGTATTTTTAAAACCAAGTTTTGGCTAATTTAACATTACTCATCTCCAAAGAGCTACAATTATTGGAGTATCTTTCCTCCCTCAAATTATTGATTCATTTTTATTGAAGTATAAAACAGTATGTTACAAGTATACAAAATAGTGATTCACAATTGTAAAAGTTATAATCAATTTATATTTGCTCTAAAATATTGGCTATATTTCCTCTATTGTAGAATATATCTGTGTAATTTATCTTGTACATTATAGTTTATACCTATTAATTCCCTATCCCTATGTTGCCCCTTATGCAGTTTGAGTGAGGCTTATTTATTATGTAATTAAATATATGGTTTTACTTGCTATTCAGTCTTTTATTATCTATCTTAATATAATGCCTGAAATATGATAGTCTCTTCACTTTGCAAATAGTAAAATGTGTCTAGACTCATGAATATTGTGTAATATATACTAGGGTCAGGATTAACATCTCATTTTTTTCCCACTTTATAAATAAAATAATCTGAAAGCTACAGCTTTATATTGAAAACTTACCTTTAGAAGTGCTCAAAAAATAAAAGAATGGGATCAGTCAGGGGGATACAGGAGCCAACTTGAAGGAGCTCCCAATGGCCATAATGCAAAACAATTTAATATGTAACATAGTGTGAAGTCATAATCTAAAGTATAAAATAAATACATTTGAAATCAGTCTGCACTGACGTGTGAAAGTGAAGGTGACTGTTGCTCAATTGTATCTGACTTTTTGTGACCCCAGGGACTGTAGCCCACCAGGCTCCTCTGTTCATGGGATTTTCCAGGCAAGAATACTGGAGTGGGTTGCCATGCTCTCCTCCAGGGGATCTTCCCGACTCGGGATCAAACCTGTGTCTCCTGCACTGTAGGCAGATTCTTTACCATCTGAGCCACCAGGGAATCCCCTAGATTTCAAATACATTTGAAATCAGTCCACAATGACATAGATCAATGATTGAATACATAAATAAATAGGAGCAAACAAGCAGAAAATGAAATACCCTAAAGAATTTGAAATGATATCTGTATATAATGCCCCCTTCCAGGAAACTGGGATTAATGCTCAATTTACCCCTTTTGCCCTTGGACTTCACTCTATTTATAAATTTATTTTCATGCTGTGGTGTACAGCGTGTGGGATCTTAGTTCCACAACCAGGGATGGAAACTGTCCCCCCTGCAGTGGGAGTGTAGAGTCTTAATCACTGGATCACCCATGAAGTCCCTGGGCTCTACTTTAAAAACCCCTTTACAAAGAATAGAGTATGGAAAGGGGACAAAATTTGGGTTGGGAATTTAATTTTAGAGTGGAGAAACTTAGCAATCAATCAGTCAAAGATCAAAGTTAATAGAAGCAGTGACATCTTAGTAGCAGGTACCATTTGATAAGATGTAATAAGAAATATATGTTGGTGGTAGTATGTACCCTATGACAAGATACATGGGAATGAGTATTTACCCCCATGGTCTCTGTCACCAAAACCCATAATCCCAGTCTAACCATAAGAAAAGACGTGTCAATCCCAAATTGAGTGACATTCTACAAAAGTACCTAACCAATATTTGAAAGTGTAAAGGTTATGAAGCACAAAGAATGTCTGAGAAACAATCACAGATCAGAGGAGGCTATAAGATAAAAATGAAATGTAACGTTTTATCTTAGATGGATCCTAAGGTCGAAAAAGCACGTTAGTGGGGAGAAACAGAACTAGTGAAGCTTAAATAAGGTGTGGAGTTTAGTTAGAAGTAATGAATGGCTGTCAGTTCCTTAATTGTTTTGATGCAATTTAGTAATATATTAACAATAGAGAGACTAGGGTGAGAATATAAGGCAACTTCCTATCTTTGCAACTCTTTTGCAAGTATAAAACTATTATAAAACAGATAGTTTATGAAAAGATAGAACAACATTTCCATACCTAAATTTTCAAACTCAGGGGCATGATAGATCATATACTGACTCAAAAAAAAAAAAAGCAACTTACACCTAGTCATTACCAATAGACATTGATTCCTAGGACCCCCTAGAATATCATGAAGATCACTGATTGAGCCATGCTATTTTATTTTAATTGCAAGGTAATTACTTTCCAATATTGTGGTGGTTTTTGCCATACATTCACATGAATCAGCCATGGGTGTACATGCATTCCCCGTCCTGACTCTCCCCCCCATCTCCCTCCCAATCCCATTCCTCCAGGTCATCTCAGTACACTAGCCCTGAGCACCCTGCCTCATGCATCGAACCTGGACTGGCAATCTATTTCACATATGATAATATTCATGTTTCAATGCTATTCTCTCAAATCATCCCACCCTCGCCTTCTCCCACAGAGTCCAACAGTCTGTTCTTTACATCTATGTCTCTTTTGCTGTCTTGCATATAGGGTTATCATTACCATCTTTGTAAATTCCATATATATATAACGTTAATATACTGTATTGGTGTTTTTCTTTCTGGCTTACTTCATTCTGTATAATAGGCTCTAGCTTCATCCACCTCATTAGAACTCCTTCAAATGCATTCTTTTTAATAGCTGAGTAATACTCCATTGTGTATATGTACCACAGCTTTCTTATGCGTTCATCTGCCGATGGACATCTAGGTTGGTTTCATGTCCTGGCTATTGTAAACAGTGCTGCGATGAACATTGGGGCACACATGTCTCTTTCAATTCTGGTTTCTTCGGTGTATACGCCCAGCAGTGGGACTGCTGGGTCATATGGCAGTTCTATTCCCAGTTTTTTAAGGAATCTCTGCACTGTTCTCTATAGTAGCTGTACTAGTTTGCATTCCCACCAACAGTGTAAGAGGGTTCCTTTTCCTCTGCAGCCTCTCCAGCATTTATTGTTTGTAAACTTTTGGATCGCAGCCATTCTGACCAGTGTGAGATGGTACCTCATTGTGGTTTTGATTTGCATTTCTCTGAAAATGAGTGATGTTGAGCATCTTTTCATGTGTTTTTTTAGCCATCTTTATGTCTTCTTTGGAGAAATGTCTGTCTAGTTCTTTGGCCCATTTTTTGATTGGATCGCATGTTTTTCTGGAATTGAGCTGCAGGAGTTGCTTATATATTTTGGAGATTAATTCTTTGTCTGTTACTTCATTTGCTATTATTTTCTCCCATTCTGAAGGCTGTCTTTTCACCTTGCTTATAGTTTCCTTTGTTGCGCAAAAGCTTTTAAGTTTAATTAGGTCCCATTTGTTTATTTTTTATTTCATTTCCATTACTCTGGGAGGTGGATCATAGAGAATCCTGCTATGATTTATGTTAGAGAGTGTTTTGTCTATGTTTTCCTCTAGTTTTATAGTTTTTTTAATAGTTTCTGGTCTTACATTTAAATCTTTAATCCATTTTGAGTTTATTTTTGTGTATGCTGTTAGAAAGCGTTCTAGTTTCATTCTTTTACAAGTGGTTGACTAGTTTTCCCAGCACCTCTTGTTAAAGAGGTTGTCTTTTCTCCATTGTATATTCTTGCCTCCTTTGTCGAAGATAAGGTGTCCATAGGTGTGTGGATTTATCTCTGGGCTTTCTATTTTGTTCCATTGATTTCTGTTTTCTGTTTTTGTGCCAGTACCATACTATCTTGATGACTGTTGCTTGATGTTGTATAGCCTGAACTCAGGAAAGTTGATTCCTCCAGTTCCATTCTTTTTCCTCCAGATTGCTTTGGCTATTCAAGGTTTTTTGTAATTCCATAAAATTGTGAAATTATTTGTTCTAATTCTCTGAAAAATACCATTGGTAGCGTTATAGGGATTGCATTAAATCTGTAGATTGCTTTGGGTAGTATACTCATTTTCACTATATTGATTCTTCTGATCCATGATCATGCTATATTTCTCCATCTATTTGTGTCGTCTTTGATTTCTTTCAGCAGTGTTTTATAGTTTTCTATATATAGGTCTTTTGTTTATTTAGGTAGATTTATTCCTGTGTATTTTATTCTTTTCATTGCAATGGGAATGGAATTGTTTCCTTAATTTCTTTCTGTTTTCTCATTGTTAGTATACAGGAATGCAAGGGATTTCTCTGTATTAATTTTATATTCTGCAACTTTACTGTATTCATTGATTAGCTCTAGTAATTTTCTGGTGAAGTCTTTTGGGTTTTCTATGTAGAGGATCATGTCATCTGCAAACAGTGAGATTTTTACTTCTTCTTTTCCAATCTGGATTCCCTTTATTTCTTTTACTGCACTGATTGCTGTGGCCAAAACTATGTTAAATAGTAGTGGTGAGAGTGGGCACCTTTGTCTTGTTCCTGACTTTAGGGGAAATGCTTTCAATTTTTCACCACTGAGGATAATGTTTGCTGTGGATTTATCATATATGGCTTTTATTATGTTAACGTATGTTCCTTGCCTGCTTTCTGAAGGGTTTTTTTTTTTTTTTTATCATAAATGGATGTTGAATTTTGTCAAAGACTTTCTCTGCATATATTGTGATAATCATATGGTCTTTATCTTTCAATTTGCTAATGTTTATTATGTTAATTGATTTGTGGATATTAAAGAATCCTTGCATCCCTGGGATAAAGCCCACTTGGTCATGATGTATGATCTTTTTAATATGTTGTTGGATTCTGCTTGCTAGTGATGCTTTCTAAGGCCCATTTGACTTCACATTCCAAGATGTCTGGCTCTAGGTCAGTGATCACATCATCATGATTATCTGGGTCTTGAAGCTCTTTTTTGTACAGTTCTTCTGTGTATTCTTGCCACCTCTTCTTAATATCTTCTGCTTCTGTTAGGTCCACACCATCTCTGTCCTTTATCATGCCCATCTTTGCATGAAATGTTCCTTTGGTATCTCTGATTTTCTTGAAGAGATCCGTAGTCTTTCCCATTCTGTTGTTTTCCTCTATTTCTTTGCACTGATCACTGAAGAAGGCTTTCTTATCTCTTCTTGCTATTCTTTGGAACTCTGCATTTAGATGTTTATATCTTTCCTTTTCTCCTTTGCTTTTCACTTCTCTTCTTTTCACAGCTATTTGTAAGGCCTCCCCAGACAGCCATTTTGCTTTTTTGCATTTCTTTTCCATGGGGATGGTCTTGATCCCTGTCTCCTGTACAATGTCAGGAACCTCATTCCATAGTTCATCAGGCACTCTATCTATCAGATCTAGGCCCTTAAATCTATTTCTCACTTCCACTGTATAATCATAAGGGATTTGATTTAGGTCATACCTGAATGGTCTAGTAGTTTTCCCTACTTTCTTCAATTTCAGTCTGAATTTGGCAATAAGGAGTTCATGGTTTGAGCCACAGTCAGCTCCTGGTCTTGTTTTTACTGATTGTATAGAGCTTCTCCATCTTTGGCTGAAGAAGGCTGAGTGCCGAAGAATTGATGCTTTTGAACTGTGGTGTTGGAGAAGACTCTTGAGAGTCCCTTGGACTGCAAGAAGATCCAACCAGTCCATTCTGAAGGAGATCAATCCTGGAATTTCTTTAGAAGGAATGATGCTAAAGCTGAAACTCCAGTATTTTGGCCACCTCATGCGAAGAGTTGACTCATTGGAGAAGACTCTGATGCTGGGAGGTATTGAGGGCAGGAGGAGAAGGGGACGACAGAGGATGAGATGGCTGGATGGCATCACTGACTTGATGGGTGTGAGTCTGGGTGACCTCCGGGAGCTGGTGATGGATAGGGAGGCCTGGCGTGCTGCGGTTCATGGGGTCACAAAGAGTCGGACACGACTGAGCCTCTGATCTGATCTGATCTGCTTGCTAGAATTTTGTTGAGGATTTTTGCATCTATGTTCATCAGTGATATTGGCCTGTAGTTTTCTCTTTTTTGTGGTATCTTTGTCTGGTTTTGGTATTAGGGTGATGGTGGCCTCATAGAATGAGTTTGGAAGTTTACCTTCCTCTGCAATTTTCTGGAAGAGTTTGAGTAGGATAGGTGTTAGCTCTTCTCTAAATTTTTGATAGAATTCACCTGTGAAGCCATCTGATCCTGGGATTTTGTTTGTTGGAAGATTTCTGATTACAGTTTCAATTTCTGTGCTTGTGATGGGTCTGTTAAGATTTTCTATTTCTTCTTGGTTCAGTTTTGGAAAATTATACTTTTCTAAGAATTCGTCCATTTCTTCCACGTTGTCCATTTTATTGGCATGTAGTTGCTGATAGTAGTCCCTTATGATCCTTTGTATTTCTGTGTTGTCTGTCGTGATTTCTCCATTTTCATTTCTAATTTTGTTGATTTGATTCTTCTCCCATTTTTTCTTGATGAGTCTAGCTGATGGTTTGTCTATTTTATTTATCTTCTCAAAGAACCAGCTTTTCGTTTTGTTGATTTTTACTATGGTCTCTTTTGTTTCCTTTGCATTTATTTCTGCCCTAATTTTTATGATTTCTTTCCTTCTATGAACCCTGGGGTTCTTCGTTTCTTCCTTTTCTAGTTGCTTTAGGTGTAGAGTTAGGTTATTTATTTGATTTCTCTCCTGTTTCTTGAGGTTGGCTTGTATTGCTACAAATCTTCCCCTTAGTGCTGCTTTTACTGAATCCCATAGGTTTTAGGTTGTTGCATTTTCATTTTCATTCGTTTCTATACATATTTTGATTTCTTTTGTGATTTGTTGGTTATTCAGAAGTGTGTTGTTTAGCTTCCATACGTTTGTATTTTTAATAGTTTTTTTTTCCTGTAGTTGACATCTAATCTTACCACATGTGATCAGAAAAGATGCCTGAGATGATTTCAATTTTTTTAATTTACCAAGGATAGATTTATGGCCCAGGGTGTGATCTATCCTGGGGAAGGTTCCGTGTGCACTTGAGAAAGAGGTGAAATTCATTGTTTTAGGGTGAAATATCCTATAGATATTACCAATCCTGGGAGGGATTGAGGGCAAGAAGAGAAGGGGACGACAGAGGATGAGATGGCTGGATGGCATCACTGACTCAATGGATGTGAGTCTCAGTGAACTCGAGGAGTTGGTGATGGACAGGGAAGCCTGGCGTGCTGCGATTCATGGGGTCACAAAGAGTCGGACACGACTGATCTGATCCTATAGATATAAATTATGTCTACCTGGTCCATTGTATCATTTGAAGTTTGTGTTTCCTTGCTAATTTTCTGTTTAGTTGATCTGTCCATAGGTGTGAGTGGGGTATTACCGTCTCCCACTATTATTGTGCTACTGTTAATTTCCCCTTTCATATTTGTTAGCATTTGTCTTACATATAGCGGTGCTCCTATGTTGGGTGCATATATATTTGTAATTGTTATATCTTCTTCTTGGATTGATCCTTTGATCATTATGTAGTGTCCTTCTTTGTCTCTTTTCACGGCCTTTATTTCAAAGTATATTTTATCTGATATGAGTATTGCTGCTCCTACTTTCTTTTGGTTTCCATTTGTGTGAAATATCTTTTTCCAGCCCTTCACGTTCAGTCTGTATATGTCCCTAGGTTTGAGGTACCTCTCTTGTAGACAACATATATAGGGGTCTTGTTTTTGTATCCATTCAGCCAGTCTTCGTCTTTAGGTTGAGTCATTCAACCCATTTACGTTTAAGGTAATTATTGATAAATATGATCCCATTGCTATTTATTTTGTTGTTTTGGGTTCGAGTTTATAAACCTTTTCTGTGTTTCCTGTCTAGAGATGATCCTTTAGCATTTGTTGAAGAGCTGGTTTGGTGGTGTTGAATTCTCTGAGCTTTTGCTTGTCTGTAAAGGTTTTGATTTCTTTTTCATATTTGAATGAGATTCTTGCTGGGTACAGTAATCTGTGTTGTAGGGTTTTCTCTTTCATTACTTTAAGTATGTCCTGCCATTCCCTTCTGGCTTGAAGAATTTCTATTGAAAGATCAGCTGTTATCCTTATGGGGATCCCTTTGTGTGTTATTTGTTGTTTTTCCCTTGCTGCTTTTAATATTTGTTCTTTGTGTTTAATCTTGTTAATTTGATTAATATGTGTCTCGGGGTTTGCTTTGGGTTTATCCTGTTGGGAAGCTCTGGTTTTCTTGGACTTGGGTGGCTATTTCCTTCCCCATTTCAGGCAAGTTTTCAACCATTATCTCCTCAAGTATTTTCTCACGGCCTTTCTTTTTGTCTTCTTCTTCTGGGACTCCTATGATTCCAATGTTGGGGCGTTTAACTTTGTCCCAGAGGCCTCTGAGGTTGCCTTCCATTCTATTTTAAATCAGCTGTTATTCTATAGTAACCAGGCTTCCCAGGTGGCTCAGTGGTAAAGATCCTGCAAGCCAATGCAGGAGACCTAAGAGAAATGGGTTTGATCCCTGGATCAAGACGATCACCCCGAAGAAGGCATGGCAACCCACATTCCAGTATTCCTGCCTAGAGAAATCCCATGGACAGAGGAACCTGGCAGCCTACAGTCCACAGGGTCGGTAAGAGTCAAATACCAATGATGTGACTTCGCATGTGCTGGCACTAAAGTAACCATGTTTCCATTCTTAATTCCTCAAGCCATCACTCACTGTTACTCTTCCAATATGCCTGCTCAGAACAAACTAAACTCCTTTACAATGCAAAGAAATAGAGGAAAACAACAGAATGGGAAAGACTAGGGATCTCTTCAAGAAAATCAGAGATACCAAAGGAACATTTCATGCAAAGATGGGCTCGATAAAGGACAGAAATGGTATGGACCTAACAGAAGCAGAAGATATTAAGAAGAGGTGGCAAGAATACACAGAAGAACTGTACAAAAAAGAGCTTCACGACCCAGATAATCATGATGGTGTGATCACTGACCTGGAGCCAGACATCCTGGAATGTGAAGTCAAGTGGGCCTTAGAAAGCATCACTACGAACAAAGCTAGTGGAGGTGATGGAATTCCAGTTGAGCTATTTCAAATCCTGAAAGATGATGCTGTGAAAGTGCTTCACTCAATATGCCAGCAAATTTGGAAAACTCAGCAGTGGCCACAGGATTGGAAAAGGTCAGTTTTCATTCCAATCCCAAAGAAAGGCAATGACAAAGAATGCTCAAACTACCGCACAATTGCACTCATTTCACACGCTAGTAAAGTAATGCTCAAAAGTCTCCAAGCCAGGCGTCAGCAATATGTGAACCGTGAACTTCCTGATGTTCAAGCTGGTTTTAGAAAAGGCAGAGGAGCCAGAGATCAAATTGCCAACATCTGCTGGATCATGGAAAAAGCAAGAGAGTTCCAGAAAAACATCTATTTCTGCTTTATTGACTATGCCAAAGCCTTTGACTGTGTAGATCACAATCAACTGTGGAAAATTCTGAAAGAGATGGGAATACCAGACCACCTGATCTGCCTCTTGAGAAATCTGTATGCAGGTCAGGAAGCAACAGTTAGAACTGGTCATGGAACAACAGACTGGTTCCAAATAGGAAAAGGAGTACGTCAAGGCTGCATATTGTCACCATGTTTATTTAACTTATATGCAGAGTACATCATGAGAAATGCTGGGCTGGAAGAAACACAAGTTGGAATCAAGATTGCTGGGAGAAATATCAATAATCTCAGATATGCAGATGACACCACTCTTATGGCAGAAAGTGAAGAGTAACTAAAAAGCCTCTTGATGAAAGTGAAAGTGGAGAGTGAAAAGGTTGGCTTAAAGCTCAACATTCAGAAAACAAAGATCATGGCATCTGGTCCCATCACTTCATGGGAAATAGATGGAGAAACAGTGGAAACAGTGACAGACTTTATTTTTCTGGGCTCCAAAATCACTGCAGATGGTGACTGCAGCCATGAAATTAAAAGACGCTTACTCCTTGGAAGGAAAGTTATGACCAACCTAGATAGCATGTTCAAAAGCAGAGACATTACTTTGCCAACAAAGGTCCGTCTAGTCAAGGCTATGGTCTTTCCTGTGGTCTTGTATGGATGTGAAAGCTGGATTGTGAAGAAGGCTGAGCGCCGAAGAATTGATGCTTTTGAACTGTGGTGTTGGAGAAGACTCTTGAGAGTCCCTTGGACTGCAAGGAGATCCAACCGGTCCATTCTGAAGGAGATCAGCCCTGGTATTTCTTTGGAAGGAATGATGCTAAAGCTGAAATTCCAGTACTTTGGCCACCTCATGCGAAGAGTTGACTCATTGGAGAAAACTCTGATGCTGGGAGGGATTGGGGGCAAGAGGAGAAGGGAACGACAGAGGATGAGATGGCTGGATGGCATCACTGACTCGATGGATGTGAGTCTGAGTGACCTCCGGGAGTTGGTGATGGACAGGGAGGCCTGGCATGCTGCAGTTCATGGGGTCGCAAAGAGTCGGACTCGACTGAGCGACTGATCTGATCTGATCTGATCTGATAGTTGTTAGAAAGGAACATCATAGAGTCCTTATCACAGGCAGAGCTGGTCTAAACCTGATCCAACCTGTCTTTCTGAGCTCATCTTCATCCCTCTCCCATTGTCACTTCATATTCAGCTGAACAATTAGTTTTCAATTCTCTAAATCTATTGTGACATAATGCCCTGGTATTTTATTGAACCTGCATGTATCTCTGCCTAGAAAATTATTTCTGCTTTACCTTTGATTATTGTCTCCTTCAAGATTCAATTCCTTTCTACATAGCTTTCCCCAGGTCGTTTTTCTTTTTGTCCTGTATGCTTATGCTTAGTCTTTCAGTCGTGTCCGACTCTTTGCGATCCCATGGACTTTAGCTCGCCAGGCTCCTCTACCCATGGGGTTCTCCAGGCAAGAATGCTGGAGTGGGTTGCCGTGCTCACCTCCAGGGGATCTTCCCAACCCAGGGATCGAACCCAGTTCTGCATTGCAGGCAGATGCTTTACCGTCTCTTTACTACTGGAGGGGGTAACCTATCTCTTCTCCAGGGAAGCTTCCTGACCCAGGAATCTAACCAAGATATCCTGCATTGCAGGCAGATTCTTTACCAACTCTGAGGTCTCCTGCTTTACAGGCAGATTCTTTACCAACTGAGCTACCAGCCTTGTATATCTGTATTGTAAATACTTATCATTTGCATTGTTGATTTTCAAGCCAGGATATATACTTTAAAGGAAATGAGTCTACTTCTATTTTTTCACTTCTATTATGCTAGCATATATAAAGTGCCCAATGCAGTCAGTGCTTAATAAATGCATATAACATGAATGAAGGAAGTGAAAGTTTTAAGTTGTCGAAATGAAAAGGCCATTGTGTGAAATAATTTAAGCCTGTCGTTCATTTAAATGTTTATGTTCTAATAGATAGATTTTCAGAAACATAGTACAGGGTAAGTAAGTTATTTATTTTTTGGAATAACAGATATTTTAACATATTTACATAACATATGAAGCTATTGAATGGGAAGTAGTAAGCTATCCACATTTCAATAAGCTGAGTATTTCTTTTAAAAGCTTAGTAAAAATGATAAACACTTAATTTGAATGACTGGGTTACATAATTTCTTTTTAGGTTCTGTAGTATCTCTCAGAGGTACTTGTTTTTAGATTAATATTACCAATATTATAAGAAATAGTTAAATATGTTTAGAGCACATTAAAAAACTCTAAAAAGAAGTAAATTTTAACTAGCATCAGAGGAAAGACATATAGTTACAACATCAATTTGTGAAAACCATTGTAAGTTAGAGAATATGCTAATGCAAGCAAAGGTCTGTCTAGTGAAGGCTATGGTCTTTCCTGTGGTCATGTATGGATGTGAGAGCTGGACTGTGAAGAAGGCTGAGCGCCGAAGAATTGATATTTTCGAACTGTGGCGTTGGAGAAGACTCTTGAGAGTCCCTTGGACTGCAAGGAGATCCAGCCAGTCCATTCTAAAGGAGATCAGCCCTTTTCTTTGGGATTTCTTTGAAACGACTGATGCTAAAGCTGAAACTCCAATACTTTGGCCACCTCATGCAAAGAGTTGACTCATTGGAAAAGACTCTGATGCTGGGAGAGATTGGGGGCAGGAAGAGAAGGGGACGACAGAGGATGAGACGGCTGGATGGCATCACCAACTCGATGGACAAGAGTTTCGGTGAACTCCGGGAGTTGGTGACGGACAGGGAGGCCTGGCGTGCTGTGATTTATGGGGTGGCAAAGAGTCGGACACAACTGAGCGACTGAAGTGAACTGAACTGATGATATTATTTTTGAGCATGGTAGTTTCAAAATAAATGTTAATTTCATTTAGAAAACAGAAGAGACTACTTCACTAGGAAGAAAGAGGTTTGAGTCCCAGCCTTAGATAAATTACTAGCTAGATTTGCCACCCTGAACCAATTAAGTAATGTTTGAATCTCAGTAATTTTGTACATGAAACTAGGCAATTAATATTTGCTCTGCCTTCTCATATTGTTATTTGAGGATCACCTTAAATAATGAATGTGTAAATTCTTTGAACTATATCAAGTATGATTCACATGTATAATATTGTTTTTATATTACACATAAAACTGCAGAGAAACTTTCGACAAAATCTCAGATCTTTTTATTACAATGTACTCCCTGCCAAACTACATAAGCAAAGACTATTTTTCAATATGAGAGGAGTTGGAATTCTATAAAGATAAATGTGAACAAATAGACACAAGAAACTAACAACTTTGATGTAATGCAGTCAAATTCACTGGGGATAAAATTCTCATAACTCTTATGTCATGGAAGGAAAGCATGCCTTGAGCCCCCCATGAAGTGAAAAAACAAAACCTCTCTCAAGCCCTTGCCTCAGAACTCCACGGTCTTCCTTCACTACCTTCAACCTCCACTCAGAGACAGCTACTAAAGCAAAGTTTGTGTCCAGACATTAAATAAATGAAGCCCTCTGCCAGTTTGTGTCATGACCTGTTTCAGATCCTTGAATCTGCAAATGGAACTAATCTGCAAATGGAACATAATCAGCAAAATGAAGCTATTTTGCTGTTTACTGAGTTGCTTTGAAATTCAGATCAGATCAGATCAGTCGCTCAGTCGTGTCCGACTCTTTGCGACCCCACTGCTTTGAAATTGGGTAAGAATAAAAATTTCCACTGATGTTTGACACTTTTCTTTACAATAGTCATTTGTAGTCCTTATAATGAAGGATAAATAAGGGGGTCAAAGTGAAGCATATGCGTGGGCTTAGTCTTTCAGTTATGTCTGACTCTTTTTAATGCCATGGAGGGTAGCCTGCCAGGCTCCTCTGTCCATGGGATTTCCCAGGCAAGAATATTAGAGTGGGGTGTCAGTTCTTCTCCAGGGGAACTTCCTGGCCAGGTCTCCTGCATTGCACGGGGATTCTTTATAGTTTGAGCTGCCAGGGAAGCCTCTATATAAAACAGCATCAACTTACTGGCACTCTAGAAAAACAAGTACTAGTGGCTAAAATACTCAATTCCCTTTACACGTTGTTGTTTTGAGAAGTGCATCCACTCGTGGTTATTTTTGCATATACACTTTTGACTGGTAGAATTCTTCATGGTGGCAGAGGCTGGGGATATGAAGAGAAGTAAGATATGAACTTCTATTTTTAAGGTGAGTTTTTTTTTTTTCCTTTGAAGGATTGAAGCAACCCTACAACCATGGTAATACAAGTTGTTGAGACTGTAGAAAGTTATATCTGCTCTGAGAACTGTGGAGGGTCAAGGGAAGCATGGCAGAACAGTAGAGGCTTGAGCCCAATCTGAAAGAAAAATAAAAATTTTGCCATGAATATGGTTTTAAGTGAAATGTTACATGGAAGGAGAATGTCCATGAATGTACAAAATTATTGGGGCCTCCCAGGTGGCACTAATGGTAAAAAAATTGCCTGGCAATGCAGGAGACATAAGAGACTGGGTTCAATCCCTGGGTTGGGAAAATCCCCTGGAGGAGGGCATGGCAACCCACTCCAGTATTCTTGCCTAGAGAATCACCATGGACAGAGGAGCCTGGGGGGCTACAGTCTATGGGACTGCAGAGAGTCAAACACAACTGAAGTGACTTAGCACATAAATGATAAATTTAGGGGATGGCAAATTTAGGGGATATGCATACAATATATGGTACACTTATTATTTTCTTAGAACTGCCCTAACAAAGAAGCCAAAGGTCTGTGACTTGGAACAACTGAAATGCATTGTCTCATAGTTCTGGAGGCTAGAAATTAAAAATCAAAATATCAGCAAGGTTGTTTCCTTCTAGTGGTTTGCTGGCAGCTTTTGGTATTCTTTGGATGGTAGATGTTATCACTCTGATCTCTGCCTTCCTCTTCACATGGAATTCTTCCTCTCTTTATGTCCATGTCCAAATCTCCCTTTGTAAGAGACATAATTCAACCCTTTACAGCATGATTATGGTGAAAATATAGGATGTATAAAAAGATGAAATGAAGAAAGGGGAAAATGGCTAAGAGCACAGAACTGAGAAAAGAAAGGTGAGCCTAGATTTCTTAAAGATAAAGAATTTTTTCCTGTTTTATTTTATATTAATTAATTTTAATTGGAGGATAATTACTTTGCACTATTGTAACGGGTTTTACCATATATCAGTATGAATTGGCTATAAGAATACATATGTCATCTCCATCCTGAACTCCCCCCCACTGCCCTCCCCACCCCATCTCCAGGTTGTCACAGAGCTCCGGCTTTGGGTGCCCTGCTTCAGACATCAAACTTGCACGAGTTATCTATTTTACATATGGTAATGTATATGTTTCAATGCTATTCTCTCAAAACATCCCACCTTCTGTTTCTCCTGCTGAGTCCAAAATTCTGTTCTTTACATCTGTGTCTCCTTTGCTGCCCTGCATATGGGATCATTAGCACCATATTTCTAGATTCTATATATACATGTTAATATACGGTATTTGTCTTTCTCTTTCTGACTTACTTCACTTGACTCGTTTCTAATGAGGCAGATGAATCTAGAGCCTATAATACAGAATGAAGTAAGTCAGAAAGATAAAGACTTTCTAAGTAGAAACACTTGGAAAATTGTTAAAGAGACTGTGGAAAAATCTTAAAGAAATGGCAATACCAGACCACCTGACCTGCCTCTTGAGAAATCTGTAGGCAGATCAGGAGGCAACACATGTATACTTGTGGCGGATCCATCTTGATGTATGGCAAAAGCAATGCAATATTGTAAAGTTAAGCAAAATAAAATTTAATTTAAAAAAAATAAATAAAAGCATCAAAAAAAAAAAAAAAAAAAAACTGGACAGGGAACAACAGACTGGTTCCAAATAGGGAAACGAGTATGTCAAGGCTGTGTATTGTCACCCTGCTTATTTAACTTATATGCAGAGTACATCATGAGAAACGCTGGGCCGGGTGAAGCCCAACTGGAGTCAAGATTGCCGGGAGAAATATCAATAACCTCAGATATGCAGATGACACCACCTTTATGGCTGAAAGTGAAGAAGAACTAAAAAGCCTCTTGATGAAAGTGAAGGAGGACAGTGAAAAAGTTGGCTTAAGGCTGAACATTCAGAAAACTAGGATCATGTCATCTGGTCCCATCAGTTCAGTTCAGTCACTCAGTGGTGTCTGACTCTTTGCGACCCCAAGAACCACAGCACACCAGGCTTCCCTGTCCATCACCAACTATCAGAGTTTACCCAACCTCATGTCCATCGAGTCAGTGATACCATCCAGCCATCTTATCCTCTGTTGTCCCTTTCTCCTCTTGCCCCCAATCCCTCTCAGCATCAGGGTCTTCTTTTCCAATGAGTCAACATTTCACATGAGGTGGCCAAAGTATTGGAGTTTCAGCTTCAGCATCAGTCCTTCCAGTGAACATCCAGGACTGATCTCCTTTAGGATGGACTTGTTGCGTCTCCTTGCAGTCCAAGGGACTTTCAAGAGTATTTTCCAACACCACAATTCAAAAGCATCAATTCTTCGGCACTCAGCTCTCTTCACAGTCCAACTTTTACATCCATACATGACCACTGGATCTGGTCCCATCACTTCATGGCAAATAGATGGAAAAACAGTGGAAACAGTGACAGAATTTATTTTTTGGGCTCCAAAATCACTGCAGATGTTGATTGCAGCCATGAAATTAAAAGATGTTTACTCCTTGTAAGGAAAGTTATGACCAATCTAGACAGCATATTGAAAAGCAGAGACATTACTTTACCAACAAAAGTCTGTTTAGTCAAAGCTGTGATTTTTCCAGTAAATATGTATGGATATGAAAGTTGGACTATAAAGAAAGATGAGTGCCAAAGAATTGATGCTTTTGAACTGTGATGTTGGAGAAGACTCTTGAGAGTCCCTTAGACTGCAAGGATATCCAACCAGTCCATTCTGAAGGAAATAAATCCTGAATATTCATTGGAAGGACTGATGCTGAAGCTGAAACTCCAATACTTTGGCCCCCTGATTCAAAGAACTGACTCATTTGAAAAGACCCTGATGCTGGGAAAGATTGAAGGCTGGAGGAGAAGGGGATGACAGAGGATGAGATGGTTGGATGGCATCACTGACTCAATGGACATGAGTTTGAGTAAACTCTGGGAGTGGTGATATACAGGGAGGCCTGACATGCTGCAGTCCATGGGGTTGCAAAGAGTTGGACATGACTGAGTGAATGAACTGAACTGAAGTACAAACACAAGCACATACTCTCAGCATATGTTCCTCTTATGTCTAGTCTAAGATGCTTAATTCCAAGGACCCTGGCAAAGACTTCAAAGGCTTCCCTGGTGGATCAGATGGTAAAGAACCTGTCTGCAATGCAGGAGACTTAGGTTCAATCCCTGTGTCAGGAAGATCCCCTGGAGAAGGGAATGGCAACCCAGTCCAGTATTCTTACCTAGAGAATACCATGGACTGAGGAACCTGGTGGTCTATAGTCCATGGAGTCACAAAGAGTTGGACATGATTGAGTGACTAACACCTACACTCTGACAAGTACAGGCTACCTTGTTCTGTTACATCTGCCTGTAGGTCCCCTAGCCTTGCTTGAATGTGGTCACCCTACATCACCCCTATTCTCGGCTTATCAAGCACCATGAAGTCCTCCAGTCCTAGTTGGAAGCTTGGTTATCCCTCCATGAATGGCTTCCAGATGCAGATGAGCTGTCAGTGATGTTTGCCAAGACATAAACATGAGCCTTTCCCTACCTGGGAGATGCCTTTCTAGAATTCTGCACCCTTCTCAAGATCTTGTCTCTACTGTTGCCTCTTTTTTCTTTTTTTTTTTAAATCAGCCAATATATGAATTTAAAACTTCACAGAATTGAGAGTTTTTCTACTTTTCCCTCTTTTTTCCTCTGCTCAGATGTTTTCATTAAGATTTGTGAATTCACAAGTACATATACATTTTAACCTCCAGTTTTGTAGAAAATGTTCACCCCTCTTCAAGAGATCTAACCCTTAGATTAGAGCTTCTCTGGTGGTTCAGTGGCAAAGAATTCACCTGCCAATACAGGAGATGTGGGTTCAATCTCTGGGTCAGAAAAATCCCCTGGTGAAGGAAGTGGCAACCCACTGCAGTATTCTTCCCTGGGAAATCCCACAGACAGAGGAGCCTGGTGGGCTATAGTCCATGGGGTCACAAAAAAAGTCAGACGCAACTCAGCGACTAAAAGAACAATGAGAACAATCCTTAGGTTGGTGACATTGCTTCTACTTTGTTCCTCTCTTGAACTTTGTCTTATCAACACCTCTTGGCATTTATTCTTCGTCTCAACTGACTTTTTCTGAATACATCATAAAGATACTCACGTTTCTCACATTAAAGCATACACATACTCATACACACACACACACAGCTCTGCATACACACACACCATATATACACACATACATATACACACACACCTCTATACATACACACACCTATACACACACACACCCCTATAAGCACACACCATACATACATGTACACAATCTCCTCCCTCATTCATATCTTATATTGAAGAAATACTTCTAGCTCTTTTCTTCCTTGTTTTCAGAGAAAAAGAGAAGTAAATCAAACCTACCTCTATTTCATCACTCTCTTTGATGAATCTTAAATCCACTGAGGTTTGGATTGTAGACCTATTGCTCCACTGATCCATGGCTGCAAATCCAAGGTAATTT
The DNA here is from genome assembly GCA_935064755.1 of Tragelaphus eurycerus. NCBI lineage: Eukaryota > Metazoa > Chordata > Mammalia > Artiodactyla > Bovidae > Tragelaphus > Tragelaphus eurycerus. The sequence continues at coordinate 22,843,816 of CAKXYN010000025.1, read as the reverse complement.
TTTAGTTTAATTGATATTTGTAGGACATATTTGCTTACTTAGCAGCTTTCTTTGAATATTCCTCAAGCTCTTCAACACAATATCCCCTAGGTTGAAATTTATAAATCTAGTCTTCTTCCTTATACCATCTTGTTGAAATATCATTCTTCACACAAGCCAGAAATCTGGGTGTCTTCAGATTCATAGATCTCTTGTATGTATTCTGCTTCTCCGTCCCTACAGATACTGCTGTGATTAAATGTATATGATTTTTCACTGGGTTATAGAAATAGGATTTCACATCATTTTAAAATTTCTTACAAGCTTAAAAAACCACGTACATTAACTACTCTCTCCTGGTCTAGGATAAATTCGGTCTCCTTGTAATCACATTAAAAGTCTCCCTCTCTGGTTTAACCAGTGTCTGTTGCTGTTGCTGGTTGTTCATTCACTAAGTTGAGTCTGACTGTTTAGACCTCATGGACTACAGCACTCCACACGCCCCTGTCCTTGACTATCCTCCAGAGTTTGGTCAGCTTCATGTCCATTTGGTCTGTGATGCTTTCTAACGATCTCCTTGTCTGCTTCCCCTTTCTCCTCTTGACCTCAATCTTTCCCATCATCAGGTTCTTTTCCAATGAGTTGGCTCATCATACCTGGTGGCCAGAATATTGGAGCTTCAGCTTCAGCATCAGTCCTTCCAGTGAATATTCAGCATTGATATCCTTGTGATTCATCCAGCCTGGCATTCCACACTGTGTACTCTTCATAGAAGTTCATGAACAGGGTGACAATATACAGCCTTATACCACTGCTTTCCCAATTTTGAACCAGTGTGTGGTTCCATGTCTGATTATAACTGTTGCTTCTAGACCTGCATACACGTTTCTCAGAAAACAGGTCAGGTGGCCTGGTATTCCTATTTCTTTTAAGAATTTCCCACAGTTTGTTGTGATGCACAGAGTCAAAGGCTTTAGCATAGTCAGTGAAGCAAAATAGATGTTTTCCTGGAATCTCCTTGCCTTTTCTATGATCCAGCTAATGTTGGTAATTTGATCTCTGGTTCCTCTGACTTTTCTAAACCCACCTTGTACATCTAGAATTTCTCATTTCACATACCACTGAAACCTAGCTTGAAGAATTTTGAGCATAATCTTACTAGCATATGAAATGTGTACAACCATATGGTAGCTTGAACATTCTTTGACATTGCCTTTCTTTGGATTGGAATGAAAACTGACCTTTCACAGCCCTGTGCCCATGCTGAGTTTTCCAAATTTACTGGTATGCTGAGTGCAACACATTAACAGCATCGTCTTTTAGGATTTGAAATAGCACAGCTGGATTTCCATTGTCTCCACTAGCTTTGTTGGTAGTAATTTTTGTAAGATCCACTTGACCTCACACTCCAAGATGTCTGGTTCTAGTTGAGTAACCACACCATTGTGGTTATCCCAATTATTAAGACCTTTCTTGTGTAGTATCTCTATCTATTCTTGCTACTTCTTATTAACCTCTTCTGATTCTTTTAAGTCCTTTCTTTTTTATCCTTTATCATGCCCATCCTTGCTTGAAATGCTCCCTTGAACTAGGCAATTTTCTTGGAGAGATCTCTAGTCGTTTTCATTCTATTGTTTTCCTCTATTTCTTTGCATTGTTCATTTAAGAAGGCCTTCTTATCTCTCCTTGCTCTTCTGTGGAACTCTGCATGCAATTGGGTATATCTTTCCCTTTCTCCCTGTTCTTTTGTTTCTCTTCTTTCCTCAGCTATTGGAAAATCCTCCTCAGACAATCCCACTGCCTTCTTGCATTTCCTTTTTGGGAGGATGGTTTTGATCACTGCCTTCTATATTATGAAACTTCATCCATAGTTCTTCAGGCACTCTGTGTACGAGACCTAAGCCCTTGAATCTATTCATCACCTCCATCGGATAGTCATAAGGGATTTGATTTAGGTCATACCTGAATGGTCTAGTGGTTTTCCATAGTTTCTTTAACTTACGCTTCAATTTTTCAATAAGGAGCTAATGGTCTGAGTCACAGTCAGCTCCAGGTCATTTTTTTTCCTGACTGTATAGAGTTTTTCCTCTTCAATTGCAAAGAATATCAGATCAGATCAGTCGCTCAGTCGTGTCCGACTCTTTGCGACCCCATGAACCGCAGCACGCCAGGCCTCCCTGTCCATCACCAGCTCCCGGAGGTCACTCAGACTCACACCCATCAAGTCAGTGACGCCATCCAGCCATCTCATCCTCCGTCGTCCCCTTCTCCTCCTGCCCTCAATCCCTCCCAGCATCAGAGTCTTCTCCAATGAGTCAACTCTTTGCATGAGGTGGCCAAAGTACTGGAGTTTTAGCCTCAGCATCATTCCTTCCAAAGAAATCCCAGGGCTAATCTCCTTCAGAATGGACTGGTTGGATCTCCTTGCAGTCCAAGGGACTCTCAAGTGTCTTCTCCAACACCACAGTTCAAAAGCATCAATTCTTCGGTGCTCAGCCTTCTTCACAATCCAGCTCTCACTCTGCAAAGAATATAAGCAATCTGATTTTGGTATTGACCATCCGGTGATGTCCATGTGTAGAGTCATCTCCTGTGTTATTGGCAAAGGATGTTTGCTGTGATCAGTGTGTTCTCTTCTCAAAACTCTTTGTTAGCCTTTCAGTTGAGTTTAGTTCAGTTGCTCAGTCATTTCCAGTTTTTGCAACCCCATGGACTGCAGCACACCAGTCTTCCCTGTCCATCACCAACTCCCAGAGCTTGCTCAAACATGTCCATTGAGTAAGTGATGCCATCCAACCATCTCATCTCATATCAGTTGTTTCTTTAGAAATCACACATATCCCCATGCACACAAGCTCACACTTTATTGTAGTTCTATCAAGGGAGTTCACAGAATCCTTGAGACTCCATGGTTCCATCCAGTCTCTTGCCGCATTTTCCTGACAACTTCAGCAATGCCAGAATACTCATAGTCCCCCTCAAGGCCATGTTGTTTCTTCTTTATGATGTTCTTCACATCACCCCTGCCTGCCCCATTTACTTGATGAACAGAATAAAACCCACTCATCTCACCACTGCCGTAAGTTCACCCCAAGACTTATTCTCATTCTCTCCTCACATTTACAGATTTGTGTCATTTCTTTCCTTTATAACCCCATTATATATGGGATTTATAAAACGATAAGAAAAATAACCTAGGCTAGGCTTCCCTGGTGGTTCAGATGGAACAGAATCTGCCTGCAGTGCAGGAAACCTGTGTTCGATCCCTGGATGGGAAGATGCCCTGGAGAAGGGAATGGCTACTCACTGCAGTATTGTTGACTGGAGAATTCCATGGGTAGAGGAGCCTGGCAGGCTACGGGCCATAGGGGTTGCAAAGAGTTGGACATAATTGAGCAACTTTCATTTTCACTTTCAATAGTGTAATTTAAAGCTAAAGAGTCCTGGAGTCTGAATAACATGGTTTTGAACGCATGGCTGAAATGGATATATTTGGAAAACAGTAGCATATCATCTGGCCTAGGTACTGAGAGTTTAAGTTTGAGGAAGAATAAATTTCTTCTGACAAATTAGTACCACTGGAAGCATTATGATGAAAGTGGCATTTAAACTGATTTTAAAAACTGTATAGGATTTGGAAATAGATAAGAAGAATTCTCAGAACGGGATGTCATTTACTAAATTGTTTTCAGTTTTAGAAATTGGAACTTAGATGAATCATTAATGTCTTTTTACAGTATTATATTAATCACAAGAAATTAATTTTAATATAATTCATGTGATTTACTCCCTGACATATATTTTTATTTCTTATTAGAAATTTAATTTTTTGGAATTCAGTTTGAGTTCATTTCTCTAATTGTCAGTTCATCATTATATTTACTGATTTGTAGAATTTGAGACATTGTTTCATCTGTTTTTTAATTGAAGTATAGTTGACTTATAATGGTCTGATATACAGCATAGTGATTCAGTTAAATATATGTTCAATTACATATATTGTTGTTTCACAGTTGCTCAGTCATGTCTGATTCTTTGTGATCCAATAGACTGCAGCATGCCAGGCTTCCCTGTCCTTCACCATCTCCTGGAGCTTGCTCAAACTCATGTCCATAGGGTCCAGCCATCCAACCATCTCGTCCCTTGTCATCCCCTTCTTCTGCCTTCAGTCTTTCACAGCATCAGGGACTTTTCTAATGAGTCAGCTGTTTGCATGAGGTGACCAAAGTATTGGAGCTACCACTTCAAAATCAGTCCTTCTAATGAATATTCAGTGTTGATTTCCTTTAGGATGGACTGGTTTGATCTCCTTGCAGTCCAGGGGACTCTAGAGAGTCTTCTCCAACATCACAGTTCAAATGCATGACTTCTTCAGCACTCAGCCTTCTTTATGGTCCAACTCTCACATCCATACATGACTACTTGAAAAACCATAGCTTTGACTATGTGGACTTCTGTTGGCAAAGTAATATCACTGTTTTTTAATATGCTGTCTAGGTTTGTCATAACTTTTCTTCCAAGGAGCAAGCATCTTTTAATTTGGATAAAATGATTGTTACATATATATATATATGTATAAATATATGAATATATTTATAAAATATATTAATGTGTATAAAATACATTTATAAATATATGAAAAGTTTATTCATTTTCTTTCCCATTATAGGTTATTATAAGATGTAACCTATCTTATAGGAACTAAACTATAAGTTCCTATGCTATAGTAGATCCCTGTTTATCTGGTTTTTACTTCCCTGTGCTTTAGTAGATCCTTGTTGTTTATCTAAAGGGGAGAACAGAAAACAGTTTATGTATAGTAATATGTATCTGTTAATCCCAAATTTCTAATTTATCCCAACCCCCTCCTTTCTTTCCCCTTGTGTGCTTGTGCTAAGTCCCTTCAGTTGTGTCTGACTCTATGTATATGGACCCTATGGACCATAGCCTACCAGGCTCCCCTGTCCGTGGGATTCTCTAGGCAAGAGTATTGGAGTGGGTTGATGCCCTCCTCCAGGTGATCTTCCTGTCCAGGGGTCGAACCTGCCTCTCTTATATCTCCTGCATTGACAGGCAGATTCTTCACCTCCAGCACCACCTGGGAAACCCTCTTTCCCCGTGGATATCCATAAATTTGCTTTCTATGCATGGGAGTCTATTTCTGTTCTATAAATAAATCTATTTTTATTGTAGTTTAATTTCACATATAAGTGATATCATATGATATTTGTCTTTCTCTGACTTCCTTCCCTTAGCATTATAATGTCTAGATCCATGCATATTGAAGCCACTGGCATTATTTCCTTATTTTTGAATGGCTGAGTAATATTCCATTGTATGTATGTACCACAGCTTCTTTATCCATTCATCTGTCATTGGACATTTAGGTTGCTTCTGTATCCTTACTTTTGAAAAGAATGCTGCTATAAACATTGAGGTGCATGTATTTTTTCAAACTAGACTTTTCCTCATATATATTGCCAGGAGTGGGATTGCAGGATTGCATGGTAACTCTATTTTTAGTTTTTTAAGGAACCTCCATACTGTTCTTCATAGTGACTGCACCAATTTAACACCCACCAAGAGTAATTTTCCACATCCTTTCTAGCATGTATTATTTTTAGGTTTTTTTTTTTTTTTGCGTTTATTTATGATGGCCATTCTGACTGGTGTAAGGTAGTATCTCACTGTATTTTTCATTTGTGTTTCTGTAATGATTAGCAATGTTGAGCGTCTTTTCATGTGCCTATTTTCCATCTGTGCATCTTCTTTGGAGAAATCTCTGTTTCTGCTCATTTTTTTTTTTTATTGGATTGTTTGCTTTTTATATTAGAATGTATTAGTTGTTTGTATATTTTTGAAATTCAGCCCTTGTCAGTTGCATTATTTGCAAATATTTTCTCCCATTCCATATGTTGTGTTTTTGATTACGGTTTCCTTTGCTCTGTGAAAGCTTTTTATATTTAAATGGGTCCCATTTGTTTATTTTTACTTTTTTTTCCATTGCTGTAGGAGATGGATTCCAAAAACATGATTGCTACAATTTATGTCAAAGAGTGTTCTATCTGTGTTTTACTCTAGGTATTTTATCATATCCCATCCTGCATTTAGGTTGTTAATCCATTTTGAGATTATTTCTGTATATGGTATTGGAAGATGTTCTGATTTTATTCCTTTACATATAGCTGTCCAATTTTCCCAGAGTCACTTATTGAAGAGACAGTTTTTTTCTTTAGTATATATTCTGTCTTCCTTTGTCATAGATTAATTGACAATGAATGAGTGGGTTTATTTCTGGTATTTTCTATCCTTTTCCATTGATCTATGTGTCTGGCTTTGTGGCAGTACCATACTGTTTTGAGTATTGTGGTTTTGTAGTATAGTCTGAAATCAAGGAAGGTTATCCCTCCAGTTTTATTCTTCTTTCTCAAGCTTGCTTTGGCTATTTTTGGTCTTTTGTGTTTCCATGCAAATTTAATTTTTTTTTTTCTCTTGGTTCCAGTCCTGAGAAAAATACCATTGGTAATTTGATAGAGATTGTAATGAATCTGCATATTGCCTTGAATAATATGTTCATTTTAGAATATTGATTCTTCCAATTCAAGAGCATGGTTCAACAAATACAGGTTTAGGAAATCTAATCTTATAGAAAATTCCTATGTTCTTTGGGTTTACAGACTTGTGGTTTGTACTAGCACAATAAAGACTCTGAGAAGTTCTGTGGTAAAGAACTTCACTTGCCTAACTCATCACTTCATGATTTTTCTGATGACAGAACACCCTTTCCCATAATAACTGTTGTTATCTCGAAGGACTATTTTTTCACACTTTAAGGAATTATAATGAACTTTAAATGTACATCTTGAATACACTGTCTTTCCAAATAGAACTATTTAGTAAGCATGTTCTACATTTTCATTTACATCTCAAACTTTCTAAAATATTCCTTAACTTATTAAACAAAATAGTTAAATTATAGGTCATGCATGTTTTTCAAATATTTATATTAACCTATTGTAAGAGAACTATTTTAATAGATTACTATGATCAAATCAAATCAAAATACTAGAGATCTTTTGGAACTAAATAGATGGCTAGATTTCAAATGATCTTCTCATTCACCATTCATTTGAACTGGAAACTGAGCCTAGAGAAGTTTAAGAAATTTGTAAATATTATAGAGTGGTTCTGTAGTGGAATGAAGGCTTAAAAGGGAATGTCTTGAATAAGAGCCCAGTGTTCTTTTGTTGCTCACTAATCTAATCCAATGCTTAATAATGAATTTATAAATAATGAAACTGATCCTGTTGTGATGACAGTTAAGATTTTTCATGACTTAGAGTTTGAAGCAAAAACTAGGAGAGTTTACATAAATGTCTGATTTCAAATATATCATCATTACTAAACATTGTTGAAATAATATTTGGTCTAATTGAGAACAAAAGCTTTAAAATGATTCAGAAATAAAATTGTAATATGTAAATAAAAATATGTTCTGAAAACATATTTTTTAAAAAAAATATCTCATATTTTGGAAATATTAACTTTATGAATCCCAAGATGTAAGTGGAAGTCAGCTTCTTTTTCTTCCTATTTGGCTGTTTAGTTTTTCATTTAACAAAATGTTTTCTCACAACATGAATCCACTCTTGGGGATCAAAGCCATTGGGAGAACACAGCTGATTGTGCTTGTTAGTTGATTCTAACCAGTTCTGTGGTTTAAGCACAAGTTGTTTTTCCAAAGCAGAGACATTTCCGTCTGTTAGGAAATAGGGACCTTCAAAACTTTTTCCACGATGGCACAATATCGTAGCCCTTTCTTTAATGACTTTGAAAACATCAAGAGATATTGTAAACCACAAAAAAGAAAAAAAAATAATTAAAGGGAAAACATATTCTATCCTCTTCTCATATGAAGTTACTTTTTTAAATTATAATTCCATTTTATTACTCAGAATATCATAATAATACAGTGTTTAGGAGCTGTCAAGATATAAAGGAACGTGCTCCTACATTTTTTTTTTACTTTAAAAAAGTATTTTTGTGTATATTAAAAAGCCTCTTTACTTCTAGGAAATACATGCAACCTTTTCAAAATTAAGGAAATAATCTAATGTGTATGCTATTTTAGCCAGACATTATTAAATGTGAAGCAGAAGTCCAGTGGACTTAGCTTCAACATGTCTATAACTTTATCATCATGTGGAAAATTAATGTTGCAAAGTCAAACGTGACAATAAAATATACAGAATAAGATGTATTTGTTAAAGAATAAGGCATATTCCCTGAAGTATAGACTCAGAATGTTGAACCATTAGTAATAGTATATGTTATGTTGAGAAATCCTGTGCAAATGTACAATGTTTTAATCTTTCAGATATTCTACTCTCCCCTGGCCCTCTTCATACCACCTTCAGTATATGCTGTTCATCTTCAGTTCAATCTCCTCTACCAGTTTTGGATCCATACAGAGGTAATTATTTTTCTGTAAGTTTTCTGCCTAAATAGCCTAAAGCAATGTCCTGGAAATCCACTAGCAACTGATTTATTGTGTAAGAAAAATCTTTGTCTGCCTTCTTTAAGGAGAAACATCTGTTCATTTTTATTCCTTTTTACTGAATATATATTGCAAAGTTTATAAGAACCAATGAGGCCAGTTGGTCTCAATTAAATAAAACAATTTTTTGAACTATTAAGTACCAAAACATTTTAGTACTGTATTCAATACAATATCTTCCTGTGTTACACGTTATTAAACATTGTTCACCAAAGATGTTGAAATTCATTTCAATTTAGAGATATAAACTTATCTCTAAATATATATATAAAGTATATATTTGTGAATACTTTGTTTATATGTTTAATATGTTAGTATAATAATTTATATTTGTAATATAACTTATTGTTATATAATAAGCAATATTTAATTATATAAGATATATAATAGTTATACACTTACATATATATGTATTTATCAGTTGGGAGACACTGCTTGAAAACTCCCTGTGAAGGTCAATGTTTAAGAAATTTATCAAAATATGTTTTGATTGGAATCTTGCTCTAATTGTAGAGTTTAGGTTTTACTTAAAGAGTATTCAGTATATTAAGTTTTTTTTCCTGCAGAAAAAGTGGACAAGTATAATTTCTTGGGTCCTCTGTGGTATTTCAAATTGTCAGACTTGAATGTTTGCAGATAGATCATTAAAAAACTGATTGTTTTATGAACTATCATACTGATCTGGTTGTTAAATACCCAAAATCACAGACCCAGAAAAATTCTTACTTATACACATGAGAACCCTTTTAAGCATTTGGTATTTATCGGAAGCCTTTTGAAGTCCTAGAGGAAGCATGTTGACAGGTGTTGCAACTGGTTGAACAATACCACAAATCACAGCTGCAGTAGATGCCAAAGTTTGATACAACAAAGTACATTATTTAATTAATCTGCAGTATTTCATGCTACTGATTTACTTGGAATAAAGAGACTGTTACCATAACTTTGGACATATGTGGCATTATTTGAAGATCTGTCATGAAATAGTATTGCATTTTATGGTAGTTGACATACATCAAACAGTCAATACTACAACCATCTGAAAGAGTGGTTGAGCCCAATTCTGACTCCAGAGGTCAAAGACCAAATTTGTTTAAATCAGTGAAGGGAAACTTTCCAATGATTTACACAGAGGGGTTAAAGGAGAGTTACATTTTTATAGCAGCTCTGCTCCAGGTCATGCCATGTGTTTGGTCTAGTATTAGTCTGGATACAGAACAATAGTGCCTAAGGAACTTCCGCCTTTTCCTATAGCCATCCGAAAAGTCCATGAGCCAGGGCTTGAGTTCCAACCTAGGAAGAAAGTGGAGAGTGGAGCAGAGTCAGTAGTCAGACATTTAGGCTCAGAAGCCCCACGTAGCTTCACTTCTAACTTGAGAGCAGTGCATTAGAGCCTCTCACTTGGGTTGTACTTTGTCCTTTTGCAAGTACTGTATCATGTACAGTCACTACAGTTGAGCTGCACAGAAGTAAGAACGTACCTTCTGAAATTAAAGTTCCTGGAATTTTAAATTATACATTAGCTGTGAGTACATTTCTAAGATTTTTTGCACCTGTGTACTTAATGACATTGACTATTATAGACATCATAATATAATTTTTACTAATAACAGTACCACTCAGGAAATGGAGTCAAGAGATTCATAGCAGTGGCTGCTTCTAGAGAGTGATAAAGAGAATTCATGCAGAAACTGTATCAAGTGATACAGAGAACTGGAAGGAGAAGACCCTACTTTTTAAAGATGAATATATATTAGATTAAGAAACAAAAGCTGAAAACAATGGGCTTTAGCCTAGAGAAATATACCAACTTCAAGACTTTAAAATATGTTAGCCTGTTTAGGCCACTTTGGCGCTGTTTAACTTCAGACATAATCCTTGGCTCCTTTCGCAGAAGCAGTCTATGAGCCATAGATACGGCCGTGTTGACCAAAGAGCTCTGTCCATACCTGGATGGAGGGTCGATATCTTACAGTTATTTTACTTCTGCTGACAACTATAAAAATCACTTCTTAAATGGAGGGGAATCTGGCCTTAAGGAAGGACTGATTTTCTAAAAGTGAAGAGAAGTTTATTCCTTTTAATCAGATAGGGTAAGAGGAAGGAAAAAAGCAAACTAACATGTTTTTGAAAAACTGTAAATGAGAGATAAAAATAGGTCATATAGAGTTTGTAATGAGTTAAAGAGTTTATAATGCAATTTTTTGCTTAGTTTCGAGTTACTTCAGTGAAAACAATAGCATCTATCTCCTTTTTTTGGGAAAAGTTACAAAACATTCTGCTTCAAAGTATACACTGCTGCTGAATTTTTATGACTGCATTTTTGTTTATTGTTCATTCATCTAGTGTATGCAATAGTTTTGTACTTTTTCTTGTGAGTTTTCTACATGTAATAGGAAAAAAACAATATTTAATACTTGTTTTAAACTTAGAAACTCTGGAATATTGGAATTATTTTTTAAGATATTAAACTCCCTATTGGCTCAAACAGTAAAGAATCTGCTTGTAATATGGGAAACCCGGGTTTGCTCCCTAGGTTGGAAATATCCCCTGGAGAAGGAAATAACAACCTACTCTGGTATTCTTGCTTGGAGAATTCCAAGGACAGAGGAGTCTGGTGGGCTACAGTCCATGGAGTTACAAAAAATCAGACACTGAGCAACTAACTATCATATGATAAGTGTTAACTGATTTAGACAATACAGTAGTAGTAGTAATTTTATCATGCATTTTATTTCACTTAAATTTGGGTTATATTATGCTAAGTCACTTCAGTCGTGTCCAACTCTGTGTGACCCCATAGACAGCAGCCCACCAGGCTCCCCCATCCCTGGGATTCTCCAGGCAAGAACACTGGAGTGAGGTGCCATTTCCTTCTCCAGTGCATGAAAGTGAAAAGTGAAAGTGAAGTCACTCTGTCGTGCCCGACTCTTAGTGACCCCATGGAGTGCAGCCCACCAGGCTCCTCCATCCATGGGATTTTCCAGGCAAAAGTACTAGAGTGGGGTGCCATTGCCTTTAGCGTATTGTTTATATACATATCAGGCATGGTTGAGCAAAGAAATATAGAAAATAATTATTTGACATTGAAGATTTGAACTGTATGATTTGATGATTTTAATAGTGCTGAACTGGAGCTTCTATATGGAACATTATTTTCAGTTATAAATATGAGTGATCTCTTTATGTACTAATATGGAAAGATCTCCAAATATACCAAGTTATACAACAGAGTCTAGTATATACTAATATTTGTATGCTAAAAAACAACTCTGTTTTACATGTTCACATATACCTAAAATATAGGTAATTTTAATAAATATGCCTCTAGAAATATACTTGGGTACTTACTGTTTTCCCAGGAGAGGGATATTTGGGATGGCTGGAAGATAGGATAAAAATGAAATGTTAACCTTAGTTCTACCCATTCTAATGTGGATTAAGGGTTATCATTTTGTGATAATACTCCCCTAGTAACTAATAATCTTTAGCAGTATTATATGTGTTTATTGGGCACTGTTACATTAAAGTAGTATCCACTAAATACATGTATGACTGTTCAGACTCTTTTTGTTTGCCTAATTGATTTCTTGAAATTTGTTATAGATTCTAGATATAAATCATTGTTAAGTATATGTATTTTATATTTGTATTTTAAATACATTCCTTTTTATTCCCTCAGCATACCTTTCAATTTTCGTCTTGATGACTTTTCATGAAAATAAATATTAAATTTTGAAGACTAATTTGTCATTAAAACTTTAGTTATTTAGTCATATTTTCTCTAAGAAATATTTGCTTTCATAAACTCTGAGAAAAATTATACTAGGATTACTTTGAGAAATTTTTGAGTTTGAATTTTACCTTTGGGTATGTAACACTAGAATAAATTTTTGTGAATAGTATTTGGTAAGGGTCAAAATTTATTATTTTTTGAACACATCCACTTACTCCAGGGTTATTTATTGTGGATATTTTATTTTATCCATTGGATTATCTGAGTCCTTTTTTGAAAATAAATTGACCATATAGGTGATTAGACAAATTTTAATCTTCTTTTTCATTGGTTTATTTGTCTCCTCTTATATGAATCCCTTACTTTATCAATTACTATATCTTCATAGGAAGAATTGTTTGTATGAGTTTAAACTAATTTGTTTTAAGAAGCTCTGGGATGTTTTGGGGGCTTCCCAGGTGGCCCAGTATAAAGAATCTGCCTGCCAATGCAGGAGACGTGGGTTCAATCCCTGGGTTGGGAAGATCCCCTGAAGCAGGAAATGGCAAACCGCTCCATTGTTCTTGCTTGGAAAATCTCATGAACAATGGATCCTGGCAGGCTATAGTCCATGGGGCTGCCAGAGTTAGACATGACTTAGCAAATAAACAACAACAACAAGGAATATTTTCTATGTATAACTTATGGCCTTTTATTTCTTTCTTTCCTGTGTTTATGTTGTTTTCCTAACCCTATTGGTTAGAGTTCACAGACAGTATATTTTAAATCACATTTGGGGGGGAATCTGCATGTTATTTCCTTAAATATTATATCTATACCATTCCCACTGTCCTCTCTTGGGACTCCAAATACATGTTTATTAGACTATTTGATATTGACTCATAAATTACTTCCAGTGCCAGTTCAGTCGCTCAGCTGTATTTGACTCTTTGCGACCCCATGAATCGCAGCACGCCAGGCCTCCCTGTTCATCACCAACTCCCGGAGTTCCCTGAGACTCACATCCATCGAGTCAGTGATGCCATCCAGCCATCTCATTCTCTGTCGTCCCCTCCTCCTCCTGCCCTTAATCCCTCCCAGCATCAGGGTCTTCCCCAGTGAGTCAACTCTTCCCATGAGGTGGCCAAAATACTGGAGCTTCAGCTTTAGCATCAGTCCTTCCAAAGAACACCCAGGACTGATCTCCTTCACAATGGACTGGTTGGATCTCCTTGCAGTCCAAGGGACTCTCAAGAGTCTTCTCCAACACCACAGTTCAAAAGCATCAATTCTTCGGTGCTCAGCCTTCTTCACAGTCCAGCTCTCACATCCATACATGACCACAGGAAAGACCATAGCCTTGAATAGACGGACCTTTGTTGGCAAAGTGATGTCTCTGCTTTTGAATATGCTATCTAGGTTGGTCATAACTTTCCTTCCAAGGAGTAAGCGTCTTTTAATTTGGTGGCTGCAGTCACCATCTGCAGTGATTTTGGAGCCCAGAAAAATAAAGTCTGACACTGTTTCCACTGTTTCCCCATTTCCCATGAAGTGATGGGACCAGATGCTATGATCTTCATTTTCTGAATGTTGAGCTTTAAGCCAACTTTTTCACTTCTTTTTCACTTTCATCAAGAGGCTTTTTAGTTCCTCTTCACTTTTTGCCATAAGGGTGGTGTCATATGCATATGTGAGGTTACTGATATTTCACCTGGCAATCTTGATTCCAGCTTGTGTTTTTCTAGCCCAGCGTTTCTCATGATGTACTCTGCATATAGGTTAAATAAGCAGAGTGACAATATACAGCCTTGACATACTCCTTTTCCTATTTGGAACCAGTCTGTTGTTCCATTTCCAGTTCTAACTGTTGCTTCCTGACTTGCATATAGGTTTCTCAAGAAGCAGGTCAGGTGGTCTGGTATTCCCATCTCTTTCAGAATTTTCCACAGTTCTTGTGATCCACACAATCAAATTAGTAGTACTCCATAATTTTTAACATTTCACTTTTCAAAATCTAGATTGTATAATTTGATTAATTTGTTTTCAAGTTCACTTACCCTTTTATTTGCTCTCACCAATCCATTTTTTAAAACCCATTCAGTGGATTTCTCACATCAGATATTATGCTTTAAGCTTTAGAATTATTTCTTTGCTGAAATTGTCACCTATTATGACTATCTTTGCCTAAGTCTTAATTATACTAATTGCATTTAAATGCTGTTTCTGCAATGAAATTATTTTTTTCTTTTTTATGGATAAGTAGCATTCCGTTATATATATGTATCATACCTTCTTTATCCATTCAAGTGTCCATGGACATTTAGGTTGTTTCCGTGTTTTGTTTATTGTGAATCATCACTGCTACTTTGAACTGTTTACCTTTCTGTGCTTCAGTTTCTTCATATGTAAAAAAAAATAATAAAAAACACATAGCATTGTTGTGAGCATTATGAAAGATAGTTTATGTTGCTGTTGCTGCTGCTGCTGCTGCTAAGTCGCTTCAGTCATGTCCGACTCTGTGCGACCCCACAGATGGCAGCCCACCAAGCTTCCCCGTCCCTCGGATTCTCAGGCAAGACACTAGAGTGGGTTGCCATTTCCTTCTCCAGTGCATGAAAGTGAAAAGTAAAAGTGAAGTCGCTCAGTTGTGTCCGACTCTAGGGACCCCATGGACTGCAGCCTACCAGACTCCTCCGTCCATGGGATTTTCCAGGCAAGAGTACTGGAGTGGGTCGCCAGTGCCTTCTCCAATAGTTTATGTTACAATCTGTTTATTAGAACAGGTGGCATAAAAAGTACTAAAATTTTATTTAGTGCATTTATTTTCTTTCTATTTTTGCACTCTAGATATCTATCTATTTTATTGTACATTACTTACTGTTCATACCTAGCCATCAGTATGGTCATTTGTCAATATTTTAGGACACAGTTTTGATATAATATATACTTCATTTAATATGAATTACTAATAAGAATAAATGCAGTTGGATTTTAGACTTGAATAATTAATTAATGCACAAATTACTTTAGAAAAAAATTCATTCTTAACTATAACAGTTTGAGATCATTATTGTGAGTGCATTGTTCAGGTTTACTAAATAAACATTTTTGTGTGACTTAGAAACTAATCAATATACAAAATTATGAAATTTGCCCTGTTTATTGTATCTTTTTAAATATCTTAATTTTTGTATACCACAGACATTCACTGAGTGCCTATAACATTCCTAGCCATTCACATAATAACAAAACACCAACATAGGGTTAAAGACTAGAATAATGAAGTGCAGTATTCTGGATTAAGGAAAATTATCTCAGCTTGAGAGTTTTGAAAAAAAAAAAAGTAAGACAAGTTTAGAAGGATAAACAGTTACAGTCATCCCAGACCAAAAACTTTCCATTACTGATAGCTGTTATTGCTGAGGTACCACAAGGAAAATGTGATTAGATGATGTTTTTGTTTGTTTACTTATTTCATTTTAAGTATCATGTAAATATATAGCACTCCCTTTTTAGCATTTTATTAAACTATTAGATAATTCAATGTTCATTTAAAAATTAATTTTGTTATTTTATTAAATTATAAAAATATTAAACTTTATGCATCTTAACAAATATTATCTCATTAAATCTTCATAACAACTCTATGAATTAGGTAATACTATTTCCTCCAATTAAATATCTAAGTAACTTACTCTGGGTCACATAATTAGCAAATGTCAAAGCTCAGCTTTTACCAAGTCATCAGGATGCAGATTCCTTGTTCTCATTCAACATACTATACAGCTTCTCTATAGATGGTTCATTTCTCATCTTAATGTTGTAATAAAATAGCCACCCTGCATTAAGCATCCAGTATGTGCAGGTCAGGAAGCAACAGTTAGAACTGGACATGGAACAACAGACTGGTTCCAAATAGGAAAAGGAGTACGTCAAGGCTGTATATTGTCACCCTGTTTATTTAACTTATATGCAGAGTACATCATGAGAAATGCTGGACTGGAGGAAACACAAGCTGGAATCAAGATTGCCGGGAGAAATATCAATAACCTCAGATATGCAGATGATACCACCCTTATGGCAGAAAGTGAAGAGGAACTAAAAAGCCTCTTGATGAAAGTGAAAGTGGAGAGTGAAAAGGTTGGCTTAAAGCTCAACATTCAGAAAACGAAGATCATGGCATCTGGTCCCATCACTACATGGGAAATAGATGGAGAAACAGTGGAAACAGTGTCAGACTTTCTTTTTCTGGGCTCCAAAATCACTGCAGATGTTGACTGCAGCCATGAACTTAAAAGACGCTTACTCCTTGAAAGGAAAGTTATGACCAACCTAGATAGCATATTCAAAAGCAGAGACATCACTTTGCCAACAAAGGTTCGCCTAGTCAAGGCTATGGTCTTTCCTGTGGTCATGTATGGATGTGAGAGCTGGACTGTGAAGAAGACTGAGCACCAAAGAATTGATGCTTTTCAACTGTGGTGTTGGAGAAGGCTCTTGAGAGTCCCTTGGACTGCAAGGAAATCCAACCAGTCCATTCTGAAGGAGATCAGCCCTGGGATTTCTTTGGAAGGAATGATGCTAAAGCTGAAGCTCCAGTATTTTGGCCACCTCATGCGAAGAGTTGACTCATTGGAGAAGACTCTGATGCTGGGAGGGATTGGGGGCAGGAGGAGAAGGGGAGGACAGAGGATGAGATGGCTGGATGGCATCACTGACTCGCTGGATGTGGGTCTGAGTGACCTCCGAGAGCTGGTGATGGATAGGGAGGCCTGGCGTGCTGCAGTTCATGGGGTTGCAGAGAGTCGGACACGACTGAGAGACTGATCTGATCTGATGTGCCAAGCAAAAATTTTTCATTTAATTCCCATAAAATAATTTGAGTCACCAAAGGCATATTAAACTTTTACAGTTTGTAAAGAATGGATATTCATTCAAGTAACTTCAGTTAAGGGGACTTTATTTAAGGGGACATGGAGAAGTACATGAAGCAGGAATCCATACCAGAAATTTAATAGATAATTTTAGAAAACTGGAATTTTTATATTCACTAGCTCTGAGCAAACAGCATCGCTTTAAAGCTAGTAATGGTGAGACTCTATGGTTTATATAAGGTTATGTGGCTGGTTCAGAACTAATGGTATGCCAGTACTCACATATCACACTTCTTCTTCAAACAAAATTTGCGTTCAATTATGTCTCAGCAGACCATGGCTGATAACAACAGAGTTCATAAAGAACCAGTATGATACATGGAAAAGATCAAGGCTCATTGATTACTTAGGGGCTTCCCTGGTGAGTCAGTGGTAAAGAATCTGCCTGCGATGCAGGAGACACAGTTTGAATCCTTGAGTTAGGAAGATCCCCTAGAGTAGGGAACAGCAACCCACTCCAGGATTGCCTGGAGAATCCCCATGGACAGGGGAGCCTGGCAGGCTATAGTCTACGGAGTTAGAGTCAGACATACCTTAGCAACTGAAGAACAACAGCCATTGGTTAAGACAGAACTCAGTTGTAATCTTGCCTGTAACAAACAGCTGTGTGACCTTTACACATATCTACTTTTCCCTCCTGAAATTTAATCTATTCTCAAAGGCTACGTCTCCTGGAAGTTCTCTGGTGATGTTCTGTGGCTTGCTGTGCCTGCATGCCAAGTTGCTTCAATTGTGTCTGATTCTTTGCAACCCCATGGACCGTAGCCTGCCAGGCTTCTCTGTAGATGGGCTTCTCCAGGCAAGAATATTGGAGTGGGTTGCCATGCCCTTCTCCAAAGACTCTTCCTGACCCAGTGATCGAACTGTGTCTCCTGCATTCACAAGCGGGTTCTTGACCAGTAGCGCCACCTGGGAAGCCCCACTGCTTGCTGAGTAAAGTCCAATTTCTTGCATTTCCTGTTTCTCTCGCACTACTACTCCTATGTAGCTCACACCATGTGTCAGTTACTTTGTGAAGTATTTCACAAGATGTATTTATTTGATTATACAATGTATTTATTAATGCAACCCTAAAAGGAGTACGTCAAGGCTGTATATTGTCACCATGTTTATTTAACTTATATGCAGAGTACATCATGAGAAATGCTGGACTGTAAGAAACACAAGCTGGAATCAAGATTGCCGGGAGAAATATCAATAACCTCAGATATGCAGATGATACCACCCTTATGGCAGAAAGTGAAGAGGAACTAAAAGCCTCTTGATGAAAGTGAAAGTGGAGAGTGAAAAGGTTGGCTTAAAGCTCAACATTCAGAAAACGAAGATCATGGCATCTGGTCCCATCACTACATGGGAAATAGATGGAGAAACAGTGGAAACAGTGTCAGACTTTATTTTTCTGGGCTCCAAAATCACTGCAGATGGTGACTGCAGCCATGAAATTAAAAGACACTTACTCCTTGGAAGGAAAGTTATGACCAACCTAGATAGCATATTCAAAAGCAGAGACATCACTTTGCCAACAAAGGTTCGCCTATCCAAGGCTATGGTCTTTCCTGTGGTCATGTATGGATGTGAGAGCTGGACAGTGAAGAAGGCTGAGTGCCAAAGAATTGATGCTTTTGAACTGTGGTGTTGGAGAAGACTCTTGAGAGTCCCTTGGACTGCAAGAAGATCCAACCAGTCCATTCTGAAGGAGATCAGCCCTGGGATTTCTTTGGAAGGAATGATGCTAAAGCTGAAGCTCCAGTATTTTGGCCACCTCATGCGAAGAGTTGACTCATTGGAGAAGACTCTGATGCTGGGAGGGGTTGGGGGCAGGAGGAGAAGGGGATGACGGAGGATGAGATGGCTGGATGGCATCACTGACTCGATGAATGTGAGTCTGAGTGACCTCTGAGAGCTGGTGATGGATAGGGAGGCCTGGCGTGCTGCAGTTCATGGGGTCGAGGCGTCGGACACAACTGAGCGACTGATCTGATCTGATCTGATCTGATTGTCTCTATTCAGAAGGAGGATATTGAGCTATATCGAGATGAAGAAACCAGTGTTGTTGCAGCTGTTAGTAGCTGATGTGCAATTCAAATCCTAGTAAACAATTATCTGTTTTTTCCTCCTTTGAAATCTTGTATCAGTGAGTTCACATCTCTCGGTGATATCCTACTTTGTCTGGTCCATCCCCGATATATATCTTTGTTTCTGGCATAACTGTTACTAGCACACCCTCTCACTCTTTGAAGTGTTCATGGTATACTTGTTGAGTTTTCTTCCTAAACAGCACTTTTCTCTCTCTTTTCCTTTTCGTTTCTAACTGCCTCACCTTAGTTTACACCCTTATCACCTGTTACATAGATGGTTACAACAAAATTCTGTTTTTTTTCCTTTATTCATACAGATTCCTTTCTCTCCTATATACTTGCATACAACTGTGATGATCTTTTTAAGGACCCAAATAATATCAGGACACAGCCAACATTAACAACAGACATTTTCATAATAAATGGCTCTCGACTGCCTCCAAGATAGAATCAAACACCTTAAATACATCTACAGGTTTCAGCAACCATGAAATATGACCCTACTTACCTCTCCAATCCCATCCCATTAGTCGGCTGGATCAGCTGAATATGCGGGTTTTTGCTCCCTAACCACATCGAACACATTTTTTTCCTCTGTAGTTGCACAGGCTCTCTCTTTGCCTTTTTCCAAACATTCTCCATGATGTAGCTCAATTACCAGTTACTCTGAAATGTCTCTTTTTCACCTCTTAATGTTAAATGCACTTTTCTTGACAGTACCCCTGTTTTTTTTTTTTAACCCGTTTCTATATTGACAGTTAATGATTAAGAGCATGGGCTCTGTTGGGTGGCATAAATGAGATGACTTAGCAGTTCCTGCACATAGGAAGCATTCAATTAATAATGGTGGTTTAATTCTTATACCACTGTATTGTATTTATTGATTAGCTCTGTTTCTCCAATTATTGTCTGAGTTTTTTGATGGCACCAAATGTCCCTAATCTCTTGTGTGAACATCTATTTAAGTGTATATGTTCATATATTATATACATATAAAACCGAATAAAAATAAGTAACAGTACTTAAATAAACAGCTATTTGTAACATTGATAATAATTATTACTGTTAGATATTAGTAAATATATGGTATGTACATATTTATATTTATAGGTAGAATATACTTATTCCATATCTCCCCTAATAGAATGTAAAGTTTTGAGGGTAGTGATTGCTTATCTTTTGAAATTTTAAGAAATTTTTGAGAAGAAGTAAGTTGTATTTCAAAATGTATCCTTTTGAAAAATGCTTACTTTAACAAAAATCATGCTATTTTTCTACCTAATGCTTATTCCAATAGTACCTAATATAATAAACCTTTTGTTCTTGAAATAAGTTGAGACATTTCTCAGCACTTGTGCTCTCCTTATTCCCTTACTCTGTTTAATTTCTTGATGAACTTCTGGTTCCAAATCTCTTTTCTTCTCTCAGTATTCTTTCTTCTTAGAATTTAATTTACTTCACCATTTTTTAGGTTCCCTGTAAGTAATTGCATATTTTGTCTATAGCTCTAGTACAAATTTTCTTGTGGGTTTCAGATCAATGTTTCTAATGTTTGATATAACTTATTGATAGGAATATTTAATACCACTCTGAGTCAACAGGTCTGAAACATGTTTCATTACAGCTCCTCCCACCTCGGATCATCTGTGCGTCTTTGCTTCCATTGTTCCTTGAAGACAATGTCAAGATGAAATCTTGGTATCACCTTTGACTCCTTGATCTTTCTTGTGGCCAGTCTTTAAGTTCTATGCATGTTCTCTTTAGAAAGAATCTTTTGTTCTGTTGTGGTTACCTTTTAAGATAACTCACCCTCATCCTGCTTATTCATGTATGTATTAATAGTGTTTTTCCACATGTATTGAATATATAAATCTCTTTGAAGTTCATATATTTAAAAACATTTCTTAATTACCTATTCTAGGGGCAAAGAATGATTCCAATTTTCTGACCTGATTTGGTACCCCTTATTATTAATATTTTGAGAATCACAGTCTCCTTCCAGAAACTGTTAGATTCTGGTGAATCTTTCCCAAAGGAAAAACTTGGTGAAATTTTAAGACTTTTATTGACTTTCCTGAAGACTGTCAATAGACTATTTAAAAATTCATATATCATCATTTAAAAAATGTCTGTTTAGGAATGGAATTAATTGGAGGCCTTCAGACACAAGAAATGAGATAGGACTCTATAACCAGAACTGAAGAGGAAGACATTTCAGGTGAAAGGGAGTAATAAAACTTAATGGCTAAGAATATAGGTTTTATAGTCAAAGAGAAGTCTATCCTCTATTAGAGGTTTAAACAACTTCTTCACTAGTGTGATCCCAGAATCTAAAAGTACCTATTTAATAGTAGTTCTATACCTTTTGTTAAAGGGGGTGGGTATAGATATTTAGTAAAGTTATTTAAAATCTCTGACCTTGTTTCCAAATCTGTTAAGTGAAAATAGACTTATTTATCCTATAGGAATGTTATTAGGATTAATGAAATAGCATGTGTTAAGTACATAGTCTGGAAAATAATATGTTTTCAATGAATGGCAATTATGAAAGAACAAAAACATACTAAACTACCTATTGGAATTGGTGAGACAGAGACAGAGCCAATAGAATCTAGTATAACTGTTGTGCATCACCCACAGGCATCAGAATTATTTGTGCTTATTTAAGATGTGGAATCATGGTCCCCTTCTAAGAACTCCAGAGTCTTAAGTCTTTGGAGAGTTAGTGTAGGAAAACTTCATTTTGAACAAGACCTTTAGAGATTAGATTGAACATTGATTTGATGAAATTTGAGCACAAGGACTATAGGAATTGACAGTAAACTTCTTGAAGACAAGGACAATATTTTATTCCTCTTTGTTTTCTCATTGTCTTATGAAAGCATTTAACACTTAAGGCCAGGTACAAGGTTGGTAATCACTGATATTTGTTGATTAATGAATGTCAAAGTGACACTGAAATTGGGAATATGATCACGGCAGTCACAATGTACTGAGTCTTAGAATGAGTGAAACATTTACCTAACCTCTCAGTTTATCAGTTATTTTCTTTTAACATTGGGTTACTACTACTACTGCTACTAATTACATGGTTTCTTTTCTCACTGAGTGCCCAAATTGTAAATATAAAATGATGTTACACGAGAATGAAGTTTTATATAGCTGTGCTTACGAATATATTTGATTTTCCCCATGTCAATTTAATTGGTGTTGTTAAAAAAAAGGGGCACTTGGAACCCACCTCCCTTTGGTGGAACACTTTCAGCAGCTACTTACATTCATTTTTTTTTAAGGAAAAGTTAAAAGTCATAATCAAAATGTAAACTGAGATGAATTAAAATAGAATGCTAACTTATCCATTTCTTGTCCTTTTGTTAGAGAAATAATACAATCGTAAGCGATAAGAATCAGCCTTCAAGCTAATTTATTATAAATGTGGTCCTTTAAAACCATTGTTTATTGTATAAACATAGCCTAGTCTCATTCTTCGTAAAACTAAGCTTTTAACTCTTTAACCCTACAGTATGGATACATCAAAAAATTTACTCCCTATGAAGCTCTTTATGATCCCAACAGTCCTGATTCCTCCAGATTGTTTTATTTCCAAACTATAAATATTTTTTTTTCACTCCTTAGTGTGGAAATTCGGCTACCTCCATATTACATGCTTACTGAAGTAGAAAACTGCCTAATCAGATAGGAAAACATTTGGCTGTGAATAAATCAGCATTTGTCGAGGATTTCAAAGTGTGAAGTTAGGCAGACAAGCATAGATCCTAAGAGCTCTGCTTTCTCTTGTTTCCCTGTAGAGAAATCAGAGGCTAATATGACCTCCACTGCCATCTGTCTAAATACTTGAATGTGTTGTCTTGAATTAACACAACAGATCTAGTGGAGGGTGTAATTAAGATTTTATTTTTACATTTCACCACCAGGTGCTCTACAATATAAATTTATCCATTAATATGCAAATTGATTAAATTTTCCTAAGGAAAACAATGGGTGTTTAAAGATCAACTAATTCAAATCAAGAATTAAAGTTACTTTAACATGTTGACTTGTAGTGTTTATGTATTTCATCCTTTGTTCTATGAGGAGTTGCTACAGATTTTCTTGAAAGTGAAAAACGTATGACTATATATATATATTTATGCAATAATAAAATCTAACATTGTCACTTACACTTCCTCTACATCAATAGTTAATTTACCTGCTACTAAATTGTATTAATTTCTGTTGTTTTTGGTGACCTTTTAAAAGATCTTAACATGGTGCTTTCCATAAAATACACCCTCAGTAAATGTCTATTTAATAAATGAAACCCACATAGGTTATTTTAATTTCCATCTAATCAGATGAAGTTCATGAACAAGGGAGAATTCTCTACAGTGTTTTCCAGCAATAAGCAATGGGACTATTTGCAAAGTTGAACTAAGGGAAACTAAATAAAAGCATAAATCTTTACTAAAGGTGATTTTCAGCTTGAGACCTGGAAAAGGAACTCAGTCTGCTTCTTATTAAATAATTTTTGTGCCAATTATACATTCAAATTGATTATAAGCTCAAATGTAATATCTGTATCGGGCATTGCAATTGAAGACAAACAAAAAGACTGATTTTTCTCATCCTTTCCCCCAAAACTCAAAATTTTTTGAGAAAGATAACTTTTTGAAAAAATTTTATTTCTGAAATAACTGTACATTTCCATTGAAGAAATGGACTGTAAATAAGCTTCCTATGGGAAGTACCTGTAATATGCTTCCTGTGGGAAGTACTTTATTTCTTTTTACTTCTAAAACCTAGCATACTTCATAGAAATGCAATAAAAGTTTACAGAATGAATGGAATTGCTGACAAGAGACTTCTTGCTCTGATTATTTGTAAGTAGCTTTTAATAGTAGACTTCAATAATGACCTATAAATGACTTCGATAATGACCTATAAATGCAGGTTTTAATCTGCTGAAACAGATTATTTCCAACACTAATATAAAAACCCTTATCAGTAGTTTGGTAACTAAAATTGTTGATTGACATTTGACTTTGGATTTAATGTTTAGTGCATATAATAAATATCCTTAATAGGAATAGATCTATGTATATGCATTAATAATTTTGCCCTTCACATGTGTAATCTGTAAGTGGGACTAATATACTGGAATATATTATTGAAATGTCATAGAAATATTTAGAACCAATTGCTTTTCAGTAGGATATGGGTAAGCCTATAGATAATTGTAAAGATCTTTCCAAATAAGAGATTCATCACATTCTTTTATACAAACACCCATGGATAGATAGCTGAAAGAAAAAAGGATAAAGTGAAAAATAGGGGAAGAAAGGAAGAAAGAATGAAAGAAAATTGGATAGAAAAAAGGCAAATAATCATAGTATAACTATTAGTCTCTTTAATTTGGATTTGCACTGAATCTTGCCACTAATTAACCTGAAAAGTTTTGCCATTTTTAGACTGCACTTCACACATGTATTTCTCAGTTAAATATAATATGACAATAATTTTTATATCAGATGATAAATGTATTAGAAGGTGGCTTAGTTTTTCCCTTAAATACTGATGCAGTAAAACCCAGAACCCCTCAGTGGTATGGGTCCCTCTGGAACATCAATCATGTATGATGCTGTAAGGAGAAGTCTTGGCGAGTTAGACTCAATGTCGTCACTATAACTATGCTCATCTGAATGCAGGTATTTTTCTACTGTGGAGATTTTATTTCGCTTCACCCTCAACCCAGTCGCTCCTCAGCATTTATCATATTGTTAACACATTCATTTTTATAATGAGAATACTGTAAAACACATGTTTTTTAGGACACATTTTCCCTATTATAATTTTTTCCTCTCAGACAGGAAGCACGGATATTTGTGCATCTCTTATTTGCAAAGAACTTTACAAATAACTATAAACTCATGCCTTCTTCCTAAAAAGTAAGTTGTTAAAAGTATATCTATTACCTTTTAGTAATATGTTTCAGCATTTTAGTGCCAGTTTGCAGACAGAAAAACTGCAGGGTAGAAATGTAATATGATATTCTCATATTTTAAAATTGGAAAAAAATAGAATTAAGAGTTTTTAAAATTAGACTTAGAAAGTTATCTTCTCTAACCTCAAAAGTCAGAGTGAACTGAGAGGAGGCAATTTTCTAAGCAATATGGACAAATGAAATACTTTACTCTTGAATTAATTACTTTTGTTGAAAGGAAGTCTTGTCATCCAACTTGGGCAACCATTAATTATTTATGTACACTTAATTATAAAAATCTAACCACGATTTAAGAATTAGAAGAGTCAGTGAAATTAATTAAGAAATGTATTAAATGGACTGTTATTTTTATAAGAAATAATTTTAGACAAGACACTAATTTTGAACATTTATTTTAATGCTTTTAGAGTTCAAGTCCGGAAAAGGCAATGGCACCCCTCTCCAGTACTCTTGCCTGGGAAATCCCATGGACGGAGGAGCCTGGTGGGCTGCAATCCATGGGGTCGCTAAGAGTTGGACACGACTGAGCAACTTCACTTTCTCTTTTCACTTTCATGCATTGGAGAAGGAAATGGCAACCCACTCCAGTGTTCTTGCCTGGAGAATCCAAGGGACAGGGGAGCCTGGTGGGCTGCCGTCTGTTGGGTCACACAGAGTCGGATACAACTGAAGCGACTTAGCAGCAGCAGCAGCAGAGTTCAAGTCTAAGTGATTTTTCTATTTCAAAAGGAGTTACGTTTTTCATGTAATGTGTAGTAATGAGAGAAACTTCTGAGAAGTATATCATGGAAAGAATTAATTGCAGCCAGTTCATAGTAAATAGATAGTACTTAGTTTGCCTAGCTTATCAATTTCCAAAGCAAAATTATTTCAGTTTGATAACCCACATACTATGGAAATTTCATCACTTTTTTAGGCCTCTAATCTATTCAGCTTACTCGGAGTGCAACTGGAGGGTGGATGGAACAGCATGGGAGGTATTATGAGAATTCTCAAAAATTTCAAAGCACTTGATGACAAGGAAACAGTATTTTCTGTTTCTGATTCTTTTCATTAAAACTGAAGTCCAAACAAACCTGTTCTAAGAGAGCGTAAAGATAGTTCAGGAAAGTCACCTGCCAATGGTTACCATAATTCAACCATCCCATCATCTATCCTGTGATTTTGTATTTCTTTTTGTTGTTTTTAGCCCCTTTATTTTAGTTATTTATCTTAATTTTTGACCTCACCAGAATGAACATTCTGTTTGGACTCACTTCCCTGGCTTTACTCTCTGAGGACACATTAGACTCATTTTTTGCCTGCACCCTTGGGAGTTACTACCAGGCTCATTCCTTAATGTACCTCTTCCCATCTGATCTCCCAATTAGAAGGCGGAAATTATATAGAGCTTCCCTTCTGAACTACACAAGACTGGAGCTCAGCAAGACACACCCGTGGTGTAGAGGTTCTCAGCCTTAAACTATTGACATTTTGGACCAGATAACGTTTATTTTGGGGGACTGTGCCCTCTGGGATGGTTAGCAGCACTAAAACCCATTGCATGTGTGTGTGTATGTGTGTGTGTATGTGTGTCTGTGTGTGTGCTCAGTCATATCTGACTCTTTGGGACCCCATGGACTGTAGCCTACCAGGCTCCTCTGTCTATGGGATTCTCCAGGCAAGAATCCTGGAGTGTGTTGCCATTTATTCTTGAGTCTCTTGTGTCTCCTGCATTGGCAGATGGGTTCTTTACCACTGCACCACCTGCAAAATCCATAAAGTGCACTAATCATTAGATACAATACTACTTTCCCCATTTGAGACAGCCAAGTGTATCTCCAGACATTGCCACACATCCCTTGGGAGCATAATCACCCCCTTTTAAGAAGAATCACCCCCACCTAAAAGAGACAGTGTGGAGGCAGATTGATCTCCCCAGTGCAATCCTGCTGAGCAATCACGATGTGCAAGGCACTACTGTTATGTACTGTGAAAAACTTTGAGAAGGGAGAGGTCTAGTTTCTGTCTTCACAGAACTTCTGGAATATATAGGAAATGAATACAAATAACTAGAACATAGGACA
Source organism: Tragelaphus eurycerus (assembly GCA_935064755.1). Lineage (NCBI taxonomy): Eukaryota > Metazoa > Chordata > Mammalia > Artiodactyla > Bovidae > Tragelaphus > Tragelaphus eurycerus. The sequence goes on along the minus strand of CAKXYN010000025.1, from coordinate 22,816,486 downwards.
ACCTGACATAAAAAGTAGTGATCTCTTGATGTGTATTCAGAAAGAGGAAAATGAAATTCCCTTTGGAAAAATAAAAAAGAGTGCTTGGAAAATGTAGGTAGATCTTGGAGGTAAAGGTTTTCCTGGTGGCTCAGACAGTAAAGAACCTACCTGCAATGCAGGAGACCTGGATTCAATCCCTTGTTCTCACAGAGATCCCTGGGTCCATGGGGTCTCACAGAGTCGGACATGACTGAGCCACTAACACAATGGAGGTGGAACATGATTCCTGTGGATCAGAATGGAACATGAAGGTGTTGAGGAAGAACTGTGAATGGCTTCGAATTCCAGATGTTTGGAGTTTTGTTCATTATGAAGATACTTTCATTTAAGTTTGTTTTATTTTTGATGAAGGGAAATGACATGATGAAAGTCATGGCCCCTGTTCTCTTACTTTTACATTTAACTTTTTTCTACATCCAGCATAAATTGTGGGTAGAAAAATAAGGAGTTTGTGACCAGTTCAACAAATCCAGTCCAGAGTATTTCTGCTGGGTAAATGTTAATTGATAGAATGCTGCTGCTGCTGCTGCTGCTAAGTCGCTTCAGTTATGTCCGACTCTGTGCGACCCCATAGACGGCAGCCCACCAGGCTCCCCTGTCCCTGGGATTCTCCAGGCAAGAACACTAGAATGGGTTGCCATTTCCTTCTCCAATGCATGAAAGTGAAAAGTGAAAGTGAAGTCTCTCAGTCGTGTCCAACCCTCAGCGACTCCATGGACTACAGCCTTCCAGGCTCCTCCATCCATGGGATTTCCCAGGCAAGAGTACTGGAGTGGGGTGCCATTGCCTTCTCTGATTGATAGAATGAATGGAGCTTATACTTATAAAATCATTACTTTTATTATTTATTCATTTTTAATAGTTTATTATTAAACAAGTAAAACAGCTTAAGAAATAATCTTGTTGGAAAACAATGATTTCAAGAAATAGGCAGAAAAATATTAAAGTAACTATCTCTGAAGATTGGATGGGAAATTAGCACCCAAGTTTTAATAATATCGAAACTAAAAGCACAATATAAATAAGAAAGGCAAAGGATATAATCTAAAGCTGTCTGTTTAAGACATTGATTCTTAACCTCTGGGGACTAAAGGATCCTTTTGAGTATACTATGAAAGTGATAGTTTCCCCAAGAAAAATACCAGTAGTCACATACTCGTAAAATCTGGTAAGATACTTCAGGGTGTTCTTGGCCTTCTGAAGCCCATACATGGCCTTTCTAGGCATCCATGGCCTTGGGTTATAAAAAACCCTGACAGAAAACTACAGCTACAAAACATAGACCATTGTTTCAGAGATCTAAGAAACTCTAGAAGTGCCTAAAATAACCACAAGCACAATTTAGAAGCCGAAATTCCTGGGTTCTTTATAAATACCTGCATTTCATTTTGAAATGTAGTCAGAAAGCATTTAGTTAGCATTTCCCATTAAAGTTCTAAAAATGTAGATTACTTTTATTTGATGGAAAAAGTGCTGTATCTTTTAAAAGCAACATGAGAGAGCAATAGGAGGATTAGAGTTGAAACTGAGAAGACTTTAGGGCTCCTTCCAAGACATTTAAACTTGGCCTAGTATAGTAATTTAGCTTCCCTGAGCTTCAGTTTTATGCTTTGTGATAGTACAGTCTTGTACTATCTTATTTTTAAGTCCTCTATGGAGAAGGCAATGGCACCCCACTCCAGTACTCTTGCCTGGAAAATCCCATGGATGGAGGAGCCTGGTAGGCTGCAGTCCATGGGGTTGCTCAGAGTCAGACACGATTGAGCGACTTCACTTTCACTTTTCCCTTTCATGCATTGGAGAAGGAAATGGCAACCTATTCCTGTGTTCTTGCCTGGAGAATCCCAGGGATGAGGGAGCCTAGTGGGCTGCCGTGTATGGGGTCACACAGAGTCGGACACGACTGAAGCAACTTAGCAACTTAGCATATGGTCTAAAATTTCATAATTTAAATTAACTCATCTAAATCTAAAAAGACAAGATAAATAAATAACTTCTAAAAAAATGAGAAGAACTCCAATTATTTTCACAGTAACATATTATCAGGAAGTGATTCAAAGCTGGACATAGTTGAATTGCTAAACTACTGAATTTGCAAAAGTGGGCGATAATTAAGTTGTTACACTCAGTCCTAATTAATTATTAATGACCTCTCCATGACTTTGAATCAGAAGGGTTTTTTTCAGGAGAGGTTCTGACTGGGCTGTCTGAATGATGAATCATCTCCCACACTGAGGTGGTCTTCCCCAGCTCCAAGGTACTCATAGGAACCACCAGGAATTTGACTGTGGTTGCCTGTGTTGTACTTGGCATTTTACTTAAAAAAAAAAAAAAAAAAAAAACCTCACTTTCAGTATTGATATCACCATGCTTTAGCCTGCAGAAGCAAAAGATTTTCTTTGAGGAAAAGTGCTTGACGTTAAAAAAAACAATGCCCTCAGCCAAGGCTCTCATCATCTGAATTCACTCACCATTTGTGTGGCTTTAAATGTGGCTGCACACACACCAGGACCAGGGATCAGAAATGCATCTGGGTAGCAGAAGCCGGATAGTGTGGCCTCCTCCACCCCCTTTTGTTGTCTGTTTTTGTAACATATGTTAGCCACCAAAGAGACAAACAAGGATAAATGCTTTTCTCCTTTCCCATCTGGTTCTCTGCCAGAGATACAGGGCCTGTGCAAAGCATCAGATTTCAATGTCCCGACTGCTGAGAAATCCCACTTTTTTGTTTTCTATCCATCACCATTCTTCTTCTCAACAAATATTTTTCCATCAAGTACAAAGCAATGGAGTCCAGTAAAATCCAGGGTTGTTTCCACTAACTCCCCTCCCAATTCCTGGTCATTAATAATGCATTTGTCGGATAATATTTTTGCACCTTATTTCATAGAACTGTGGTCTGATATAAGGGCTATATATCCACAATATTTTGAACTCCTGAAACTAAAAATTACAAAGTTTTTCATATATCAATGATTTCTGGTCTATGAACCAACCAAGAAGTCTGTTGTTTGGGCCTCATAATACATTTCTTATGGAAATGACTTTGAAAATGACACTAGAACTATAGATTAGAAAAGAGAGACAAGAAGAGAGAGAGGAGCCTAAATCAACATACACTACATAACATTATACATCCTTTGCATTGCAAACATTTGTATCCTTTGCATGTCTGTTCCGTAATGGAAACCAAGAAGCCCTTAGAAGCTGGCCAGCAGGGTACGGGGCAAGGACTGTTTATTTCAGGTGTGTAAACAGTGAGTCTCATAAGGAGATGCTGGTTGCACCTGCCACATGGAGCGTTGCGGCATTGTTATGAGGCAGTGCTGCCGTTTCTTCTGCATTAGGAACTTTCAGAACCCCACAAGCTGAGGACTGTGTGGCCGCTGCAACTGTCCACATTTGCAATTTTAATTTGTGAATTGGATGTTTAAATATCAGAGGTTGCCAAACTGTGATTAAACTCTGCTACATAAAGAGTTATAATCTAGAATTTTTTGTTTGGAACTGTAGGGATCTATTAATATTTTCAACTGGCTAAATGAGCATGACTATATAATACCAGAGCAGTAATTTCTTTTATTAAAAATTTTCAAGCATTCAGAAAACTAGAGAGAATAATACAGTGAATGTTCATAGCTCTATCACTTCAATTTAAAAATCATTATGATATCTTATAATGACCTTTAGTGGAAAAGAATCTGAAAAAGGATATGTCTACTGAATCACTTTGCTGTACATCTGAAACTAACACAACATTGTGAATCAACTGTATTTCAATAAAAACATAATGATTTTGATTCATTTTCATTAGTTATTTTTTTCCTTCTAATTGCCAAATATAATGCAGCAAAACTTAGATTTCATGTCATGTGTGCTTTAGTTATACAACTCAGAAAGCAACTACATTTTCTTAGGTAGTGATGATGACATCATAACTCCTAATGAAAGTATTTTTATTATGTCATACCATGTTTATAATCAATTATCTTTCCTTGCCTATAAAATATATTTGGTTTGTTATCTGAACAGGATTCCCCACACAATACATTTGGGTGTTATGTATCTCAAATATCTTTGTGTTTGGAGCAGTCCCATTTCCCTATTTTTTTCTTGTACCATTGACTTGTTGCCAAATCTATGCCAGTGTCATTATTGTCAGTGAATTTTTTTCCCCTTGAGCAGTGTTTAACATGTTACTTTATTCCTTATATTAACATATCCTTTAAATGGACATTAACTTTGGAGGTGAGTAACCTCTTAAAATATCATTACAGTGTACTGATTTTGTAATATGTAGATTCTAATGGATCACGTAGATTATGATTAAAGAAAAGTAAAAGATTGTTATCTCCCATCATTGATGGAAGAAAGAATAATGTGATTGAGATTAAAAGAGTTCTCACATTGCTTAATATTAATCATATACCATAACAAATGTTTTATATATGGCCTGCTCTTTTTAATGCTACTTATCTGGTTTCTACATTTCTTGAAGACTCTGGCACAAGGGATGCTTACTGAGAAATGTTGGGAGAGAATTAGAGAATTCTAGACCATTAGAGAATTCTAGACCAAATTTTAAAGGGTCTTTAATTCCAAAAAAAGGCCCCTTTACATATTTGACTTTGAAATATGCCTCAAAAATGGACTGCAAAATGGGGCATCTACAGTTAGAGAATATTTAGGCATCTACTTGAATAAGCAAGGACCACCCTTGCTACTGCAATAGTAAGTTGCTACATGACTGATTATTCGGTGAAACCAGCTCCAGAAAGTGAATGGAATACTTGATTTTCTTTCCCCTAGTTATGCTTTGTTATTATTAATCAACAAAGAATAGTTGATAGGTGAATAGCATGAAAGACATAAAACCCGAAAGCCTGCCTTGGCAATAGTAGCATCTAAACACAGTAGCATTTGTAATCCTCAGAACACTATTATGTGGTTACTAAAGTGGAAGTGTTAGTCCTCGGGGGTGTCCCGCTCTTTGTGACCCCACGGACTGTATCCTGCTAGGCTCCTCTGCCCATGGGATTCAGGCAAGCATATTAGGGTGGGTCGTCATTTCGTTCTCCTAAAGATCTTCCCAACCCAGGGATCAAACCTGGCTCTCCTGCATTGCAGACAGATTCTTTACTGTCTGAGCCACCAGGGAAGCTAGATACTATTATTATTCCCATTTTAAAGGTAAGGAAACTGAGTTACAAAAATTTCAAGTAATTTCCCCAGTACCACATAATAATAAATAGATGATTCAGGAGCTGAACTGAGGCAATCAAGCTCTTAACCTCACTACTATGCTGTATTGTCTCTTTTAATATATGATGAGCTTATTGCTATCTTTCTGTAAAAAACAGAAGATAGAGAAATTTCTTCTGACTCTGAAAATTGCAACATTTTATAACTCATGTTGAATTTTAATGTGAGTACTTAAATATTACATATATTTTAATAATAACTGTGTTCCTTTTATTTTAAAAAGGTCATCAATAACCTTGGTCCTTTGGAACTGATTCTTAATACTCCCAGCCATCATAGAGTTCATCACGGTGAGGAAATTTGATCTTTTCTTCTTCATTTCTTAAAAAAAAATTATATTATTTTGTATCATTTCATCACAATTACCCAACCTAGTCACCACATATTTTATAAATAGGCATTTGCTTCTTCTTTTGTAGCTGGAAAAACCTCATCTTCAAAGCACGGATTGGAGGGAAAAAAGCAAAAAATACCAACCAAAAAACCTTTACATGTCTGGCTTTTAGATTTTCCTTTTTCCTTAGATCTCCTCAGATGTAGTGGGAAAAAGAGTTAACTAGACGATGGAGTACACACTTCACAGAATCTAGTGTTGTCAGTGAAAAGATATTTTTAGGAATATCATTGTTTCAAAAGTATAACTTCCTTTTTTTAACAAAAATTAATATTTTGTCTCACAGGCAGAAACCGTTACTGTATAGACAAAAATTTTGCTGGAACTCTTATTATATGGGATAGAATTTTTGGTAAGTAAAACATACAAGCATTTAAAAAATTAAATTAACTCCTTAATTCACAGAAAGTCAAAGATCATATCATTATTTGTCTTCCAGGGACATTTGAGGCAGAAAATGAAAAAGTTGTATATGGTCTAACACATCCCATTAATACATTTGAACCTTTCAAGGTGCAGGTAATGTTTTATTCTTTCTGAATTGATTACATCTTCTTATAAATTTTATATTTGAAAGAAAATTTAGTTGCTTAAAGGTAAAAGTACATTACATTGACCTGAAAAAAAATTACTTTAGGTGTAGAAGAATTTGAAAATAACTCTGGCACTCCAAGACTTGAGTCAAATTAGGCCAAATAAATTTGAAAACAATTCACTGCCACAATTTTTAAAGATGTCTGTTATCTAGAATTAAAAGAAATAGTTCTTTAGCAACATACCTCTGAGAATAGACTTGAAATATATTCGTGTATTCAGAAGGAGTGGTAGTAAAATGTATAATTAAGGCTGATCCCAGAGTAAGAAAAATATTTGCTTCAAGGCTACATGACTCTGGTTAGAAATTCAAGGTGAGGCCTTTGCCCTCCTCTTTTTGGACTGAGGTGTCAAGAGCTATTATGGGTGGGTTAGGTGCACATTACCTCACTTGCTAAGACTCTTTGCCCTGGACCAGTTTTATGTCAGACATGTGGTATTGGTTGTTCGCTGGTCTCAATGGTTGGCACTAGAGAGATGAGGAATGTCTGTGAAGCTCTGCTCCGTCAGCAGCAGACCACCGCAAACACTCCCTGGGGTCAGGACTAATAAATGAGAAAAAGATAAGAATACTTGAAAACCTGAAGAGGTCAGTCAATGACAGCTCTGTCCAGGGGACTGGATATACAGCATTCAGAAAGGGAGAAAGTGCAGGTTCATATTGGGTCTACTTTACAAACCTACTGCCTCGAAGTTTTTAAAGAAGGTTAAAGTAAGAAAATTGACATTTATTGGGCTTTGACTATATGCAGGGCATTACTAACAGCACAAATATTTAGCCATTGTTAAAACTTACTAAGGTTTATCTTCTGTTCAGATCAGTTCAGTTGCTCAGTCATGTCTGACTCTTTGCGACCCCATGGACTGCAGCATGCCAGGCCTCCCTGTCCATCACCAACTACCAGAGTTTACACATGTCGATTGAGTCAGTGGTGCCATCCAACCATCTCATCTTCTGTCATCCCCTTCTCCTCCCACATTCAATTTTTCCCAGCATCAGGGTCTTTTCAAATGAGTCAGTTCTTCGCATGAGGAGGCCAAAGTATTGGAGTTTGAGCTTCAACATCAGTCCTTCCAATGAATATTCAGGACTGATTTCATTTAGGATGCACTGGTTGGATCTCCTTGCAGTCCAAGGGACTCTCAAGAATGTTCTCCAACACCACAGTTCAAAAGCATCAATACTTCAGCACTTAGCTTAATTTATAGTCTGACTCTCACATCCATACATGACTACTGGAAAAACCATAGCCTTGACTAGACGGATCTTTGTTTGCGCAGTGATGTCTCTGCTTTTTAATATACTGTTTAGGTTGGTCAGAATCTTCCTTCCAAGGAGTGTCTTTTAATTTCATGGCTGCAATGATTTTGGAGCCCTCCCAAAATAAAGTCTGTCATTGTTTCCGTTGTTTCCCATCTATTTGCCATGAAGTGATGGGACCAGATGCCGTGATCTTCGTTGTCTGAATGTTGAGCTTTAAGCCAACTTTTTCACTCTTCTCTTTCACTTTCATCAAGAGGCTCTTTAGTTCTTCACTTTCTGCCATAAGGGTGGTGTCATCTGCATATCTGAGGTTATTGATATTTCTCCCGGCAATCTTGATTCCAGCTTGTGCTTCATCCAGCCCACCGTTTCTCATGATGGACTCTGCATATAAGTTAAATAAGCAGGGTGACAATATACAGCCTTGACGTACTCCTTTTCCTATTTGGAACCAGTCTGTTGTTCCATGTCCAGTTCTAACTGTTGCTTCCTGACCTGCATACAGATTTCTCAAGAGGCACGTCAGATGGTCTGGTATTCCCATCTCTTTCATATCTTCTGTTATCCCTCATATCTTCTGTTAGCCTCAGTTTTTTTGTTGTTGTTTTGGGGGGTTTTTTTTGGTGGATAAAACTGAGATTCCCAGGATTTAAATAATTCCTCCAACTATTCACAGTTTGTCAGATTCAAACCTAAAAGTAGAGTGGGTGGAAGGCCCAGTTCCAAACTTGATCAACTCAATTTTATGGAAAAGGCTGTCATAATTTGACTTCACTTTTCAAATGAAAGGCATTTTTATGTCACCATTCAGAAGAGAAAAGTTGATTATTTCTCTTCTTTCTTCTCAACTAATTGTATTTTTTCTCTCTCTCACTTCCTTACTCTTAGATGCTACTAAGAATGTGATAGATTTTTTTTTTTTTTTAGGAAGACATTAGCAAATATTTCCAGGTAACTTTTTTTTAAAATTTTATTTTACTTAACTTTACAGTATTGTATTGGTTTTGTCATACATCAAAATGCATCCACCACAGGTATACATGTGCTCCCCAGGTAACTTTTAAGAAATATTTCTAGGTACTTTCTTTATAAAACTGAAGTCAAGTTTCAAGATAATAGAGATACTTCTTCTTTCGGTGTGGTCTTCTCTTCATAATGTAGAGATTAAAAAGGAAATACAGTTTAGTCTCTGTCCTCTAAGAGAGAGCCTTTCAAACCTAATGTGCATATGAATCATGGGAGGATCTGATTAAAGGATGGGTTCAGTAGGTCTGAATTCCATCCAAGGCCCTGTGTTTCCCCGGAGATGCAGACACTGCTGGTTGATGGTGATCCTTTAACTAGCAAAACTTGGGGAGTGTACACGTGGAGGAAAAGGGGCTCTTATTCGAGATACAATAAGAGGTTGAAAACTGCATGGCATGAGCTGCACAAGGAATTGGATGATTAGGTTTTGAAGACACAATATTCAGACAATCACAGGTCTTTATGAGCTGCTGCTGAATCTGTGTTCAGTAATCCAGGCTTCTGCCCTGAAATAAAATTTCCTTAGCATAATTGTCAGAACTGTGTCTAAGGCTTAGTCTTCTCATACTGCCTTATATTGTCAGAAATATCAAATCAGGAAATTGTAGTAATTAGGCGTTCCTCAACTTATAAAATTGCATATCTACTTTCACTTGTATTGCTCTGCTACTGCTACTGCTACTGCTACTGCTAGGTCACTTCAGTCGTGTCCGACTCTGTGTGACCCCATAGATGGCAGCCCACCAGGCTTTCCCGTTCCTGGGATTCTCCAGGCAAGAACACTGGAGTGGGTTGCCATTTCCTTCTCCAATGCATGAAAGTGAAAAGTGAAAGTGAAGTCGCTCAGTTGTGTCTGACTCTAGCGACCCCATGGACTGCAGCCTACCAGGCTCCTCCATCCATGGGATTTTCTTGGCAAAAGTACTGGAGTGGGGTGCCATTGCCTTCTCCGATATTTAGCTAATTTTCTCACCTTCCCATCAGAGGATTCAAAAGCAACTTAGAATGGCCCCTGGTAGATCGAGAGGGCTTTTTTTTTTTTTCCTCCTTTATTTTTAAGCGTAGATCATTCATTTTGCTTTCCTTTGGGGTCCAGGTATTTCAGGCCATTGGCAAAGAAATAAGTGAGAAAGTGCTCCTTATTTAAAAGCATTACCATGTATTTCTCATGGCTTGTGTCTAGAATGATAGTAATACAATTGCAGTCAGTTTTTAAAATAGCAAAACAGGTAAGTGTATTAATGTGTGTCATGCCATTAATTTTCTGTATTATTATTATTTTTACTACAAAGCCTCAACTAAATCCTGCATTGTCCCATAATTACTTTAGATTCCTTATTGTAATATTTCAAGTAATTTTAAAAGCCATTTTTATAATGTTAGCAGTTTAAATTCTGTAAGAGATCATGAAAATACACGAGACCACAAAGTCTGATAGAACCAAAACTTCTTTCTGCATTAATTTATTACTATACTTATAACAGAACTCATTTTTAGAGTTTATAGCTGATGCCCAATATCTAGGACTATTTTTAATTCTATGATGCATTATTATAACATGTGTGATATATACATATATATATATCATGAGTACTTGTCATGCATTTGCATACTATAACTTTATACCTATCAAATGTATTTTATTTAAAGAATGTGAATTGCTGCTATAAGGCTCAAGGTAAACTTTTGACTCAGTAAACTTTTTTCTTATTACAGAGTATGAAAAATACTTACAAATCTACCCTCAGAAATGGCACTGAAATTTTTTTCTTAATGTGATATGTTCACCTATAATTCAATATAGTAAATAAAATTCTTTTAAAAATATATAGTGAATACGCATATTTATATGATTCTAGTTCAACTTTAACAATTGTTTAGCAAGTGTAGAAAAGATGTCATTCTACATGGCTTGTTGAGTGTGCAGGCTGCTAGTTAATACCATTGGAAGTAAAGTCTCTGAACTCATTTTTTTATTCTTTGTTGATTTTCTAAGCCTTTGCCATATTTTAAAATTTCAGATTTTGTGGAGTTTCAGAAATATTGATAAGAATACATTTAAGCATAAAGATATACAGAATGCATAGAATAAATTTCAATTTATAACACAATTGCATATTAATCATTAGCAAATTATATATATGCTACGCTAAGTCACTTCAGTCGTGTCCGACTCTGTGTGACCCCATAGACGGCAGCCCACCAGGCTTCCCCATCCCTGGGATTCTCCAGGCAAGAACACTGGAGTGGGTTGCCATTTCCTTCTCCAATGCATGAAAGTGAAAAGAGAAAGTGAAGTCGCTCAGTCATGTCCGACTCTTAGCGACCCCATGGACTGCAGCCTACCAGGCTCCTCCATCCATGGGATTTTCCAGGCAAGAGTACTGGAGTGGGGTGCCATTGCCTAATATTAAAGAATAATTTATAAATTGCATTATACAGTAAAATAAAACACACGACTTAACATATGTAACCTTTTTGTTATAGGTTTTCCTTATTTCAAGTGAATTATATTTTTATTCTTCTAGTTCCATCATTTAGTTAACATATGGACTACATTCTGGGCCACGCCTGGGTTCTTCAATAAGTTTTCTGTCATATTTAAAGGACCAGGATGGAGTCCAGGTAAACCAAGACTTGGACTGATTGAAGAAATCCCAGAGGTAAATACTGTTCATGAATTTAATGATGGCAGATTAATTTCCTATTGTCAGGTCTTCAGCCAGCCTGTAATTCATGCTGACTTCATGCAAATCTGAAAAAAGATGTTTCCTGAGGCAGATGCAGTCACGCAACGTGTAACTTAATGAGTGGACACCACCTAGGGGCAAATAAGAGGGGTGCCATCTCCCAGACTGATGCTGCCTCTTCCTAGGGAGCGTGGTTTGGGGCAGAGCACCAGAGACTGGTTTTCTTGGCTCAAACCCACAGCCAAGAGCCTTTGTGTACTGCAGAAACCACACAGACATTGTGGGTCCATCACAGAACCTAGAATGCGAGAGATGGAGGGAGCCTTTTGGATGATTCTGTCCAGTCTTCATTTGTCCATGAAAAATTGAGATCTCCAGAACTGAAGGTCTAAAGCCGCACCAAAATGATGCGGTTATTGGATTAGGCCACAACTTTATTCATTCCATAGTGGAGTAGTAGCATTAAATGCAGAAATCCATTAAAACTAAAACATTAAGCAAAGTGGAGATGTAAAACATAGAAATCCAAATGAAAAATTCAGTTTCAATATGAAATTCCTCTGATGAAAAAGGAATTTCTTTCCATCATTTAGTGTATATATTGCGATTGCTTATCAAGATAACTGTCATTAATAGTAATACAAAAACAATAAGCTACTCTTGATTTCAGAGATAATTATGAATGTAAAAGTTAGCCAGTATTTCAAGGAAATGAAAATCATATGTTTTATTTGAATATGTTATTTTTCAAAAATCTCAATTTAAATAAAAATGTTTTCTTTTGCAGTTACAAAAGCTGCTGTGTTGGAATTTCCCAGACACATGGTTATGTTCACAGCTAGTTATAGAACAACATTCTAAATTGATATAGGTGAAAATAGTTTGCTTATTTCAGCTCCAGAGAGTCTAGTCAGCTATGGTTCATTTATTATTTTCGTTTTTTTAATAGATAATTCTAAGTGAATATTTTAAAGCTATATTGATGCCTAAATTTGCATTATAAGGATAGGATTATAGTGTTTCTGGGAAACTGTAGTCTGGGAAAGTTGTTTTCAATAAGACAGTGTTTCTGTTTGAAGCAAGATTATCTCCACTACCCCAGATCACCTTCCATTTTCTCTTTTGCTATACTTCAATGTATAATCATGGACGTATTTTAATACTTCATATATGTTCATTTTTTATGTTAATCATCAGTATCAATTCTTACATTGCTCTGTATAAAGCAGACAAGATTAGACTCATAATGTTTCTGAAATGAGAAACAAGTCTCCTAATTTTTACATTTTTTCCTATCTGAAGTAATAAACATGAGTCATTTCAAGGGTCTGAAAAAAAAAGCAAAATCTTTCATTTCTTTTTTCATATCTCCTCTTCACTTAGTGTGAATTTCACTGAGAGAGACAATGGAGCAATATCATGGAAAAGTTTTTTTTGTCTTCCTAGGTCGAGGGGAAAGAAGTTCCTTTTTCATCATTGGCCTCTGGGCTATTGAAGATATATGTAGTGGTACAGTTTGCTCTGATGCTGGCATTTTATGAAGAGACCTTTGCAGATAAAGCTGTAAGTAGTGCTAATTTTAAATAGAGTGTGGAAAAATTATCTGTCACTCTCAAAATGAAAATAAGCTCTCTTTTCTCCCTGTGCTGTGTTCTTTTCTGTAGTTTTTTTGAATTTTTGCAGTATCTCACATTTAAGCAGGTAAAGGAATTCATCTACAATCAATTTAATTAATTGAGCCAATTATAAATTAATTATATCCAAAATATTTCTGTATAAAGTGTCCATCAAATAGTGAATTATTAATCTAAATGGCAAGTAGGAAATGATTTGCCAGAAATAAATTCTTCAACAATTATAAGGAAAATATTTCAGAAGTTAGAATTAAATGTTTTGGGGAAAGTGGACTTTACATCAATTTCAACATGCTTATCTTCAGTTAGAGAATACCCTTATAACTTGAATTTAGGGGATTTGCAATATATGATGAAGTTTATTTATTGTGTCCTTTCTAAATATTCAAAATATTCAGTTTGTCTTACTCAAGCATAAGAGCACTGGACCAGAATTTGGAATCTGGATTCTGATTGAGGCGTTACCACCTGGGGAATCATTTTTTGGCCACATAAGAACACCCTCACTGCCTACATCTTGAAGAAAACAAAAATAGCATAATGTACATAACAATGCCCTGTAAACTATAAAAAGATAAAAACAGAAGTATTTTAAAATATTTGTTTTGTATCATAGATGTATTCACAGGATGTTTTTTTCAAAAAATACTTAAAATATTTCAAAGAAGTACATAAATTATAGTAAAGTAACTAGGTTGGAGACTTCCCCCATGACTCAGAGATAAACAATCTGCCTTTAATGCAGAAGACACAGGAGACACAGTTTCGATCCCTGGGTGGGGAAGATCCCCTGGAGGATGGCATGGCAACCCACTCCAATATTCTTGCTTGGAGAGACCCATGGACAGAGGAGCCTGGTGGGCCACAGTCCATGGGGTCACAAAGAGTCGGATACAACTGAAGCAGCTGAGCACGCATGCACAGCTAGGTTGGAAGTAGGTGAAATTGAAAGTAGAATGACAGAAGAATGGAAAATGGGTGTCTTTGACTTTGTTACCAAGTAAATACATATCTCAGAGAAGAACCTCACTGAGTTAAGAATGTTGAGGACTCAGTGAGGATTCATTCATAGCTCTGTATGAATAACAGTTAGTTAGGCTCTAAAGAAACAAGGAAAAGGGAGTTTCCATTTTCAGCAAAGTGGGTTAGATACACTGACATCTTTTTAAGGTGTATTGAACACCTAAAATTGCTGACAAAATGTAATTTTTAAGAAAGCTCTTTACACTACATAGAAGAGTTGGCAAAAAGATTGAGGTACTCCTTAGAGGCTGAAAATGTTGAGAAAATGCAGATTCAGTGAGGTGCTATTTCTGACCTGACCGCTGTCCCAGGCACTGAAAAGTCACTGTTGGCCAGTTCCTTAAGGGACCCGAAACAAAGGCGAGAGTCTACATGGGTAGAAAATCAGTTACAGAATTTCAAGTAAAACAACTGAAAGCAAAACAAAAAACAAAAACACTCTTAGTGAAGGAATGGAGAGAAGGATGAGGAAAAGAAACATAAGACAGAAACTTGCTCTTACTGGACTTGGCTTTGAGGCTGCAAAAAACAGTCTTCCCTGTGATTGCTTAGCTACAAACCATCTCTCACTCAAATAGGCATTCAGGATTTACACTAATCATTAGTTTATAAACCTAAACTAAATACGTAGTTTGGTGTCAGATGAGGACTCATGTTTAAAAGATTCATGTTCAAATCATGCTTAGAGCAGTCCTCTCAAACACAAGTCTCAGCGTAGTCCCCAAGTAATATCTCAGTAATGATGAACATAGAGATAAAAAGCACAGAAACACACTAGGAGAAAGCCATCGTGACAAAGCACTTAGCAGAAATAACAAAGGGGTTAATAGATTTTGAAAATAAAATCAATTAAAACATGAATTAAGTAAATTTAATATGTTTGAAGATGCAAAGTTGAAATTAAAAAGAAATTAGAAATTATGGAAAATCAAGATACAGTGATGAAGCACATATAGAAATAATCAAATTAAACTTCTAGAACACAAAAATACAGTGGACATGAGGAGGCCAACGACTTCATTGACAGTTTGCTGCGACTTCTAAATTGCTTCAGTTGTGTCTGACTCTGCGACCTGTGGACGATAGCCCACCAGGCTCCTCTGTTCATGGGATCCTCCAGGCAAGAATACTGGATTGTCATGCCCTCCTCCAGGGAATCTTCCGAACCCAGGTCTCCTGCACTGTAGGTGGATTTTTTCCCTTCTGAGCCACCAGGGAAGTCCTCAAATACTGAAGTGAGTAGCCTTCTCCAGAGGATCTTCCTGACCCAGGAGTCAAATCAGGGTCTCCTGCATTGCAGGTGGATTCTTTGCCAACTGACCTACTAGGGAAACCCCACTTTACCATAACGCCACCTGAAGACTACTAAAGAGAGAATTAGTGCATTAAAAGAGCAATATATATATATATATATATATATATATATATATATATACAGTGCTAACAGACAATGATATGAAAATAACTAATAGAAATTACCTCTAGACATAAAAAAATAGTATGAAAAAGTCTGAGAAAATGTAAAAATCAAGAAAATGAATATGAATACAAATGGGATTAGTGGGCAATGAATTCAGGCAAGATTAATCACTTTTTTCAAAGATTATTGACAGATATCAGTCTATCCATGAAAGCTCCATAGTAGAAGTTGATAAATAAGATATGCAGAGAAATTAGTCTAGTATAAGGTTATGTTAAAATAACTTTAATATATAAAGGCTTCCCTGGTGGCTCAGATGGTAAAGAATCTGCCTGCAATGCAGGAGACCTGGGTTTGATCTCTGAGTTGGAAAGATCCCCTGGAGGATGGTATGGAAACCCACTCCAGTATTCTTGCCTGGAGAATTCCATAGACAGAGGAGTCTGGCAAGCTACAGTCCACAGGGTCACAAAGAGTCTGTTCTAAGGAACAGAATATCCAATTAAATGCAGCTTAAATAAAACTGAAAATTCAGAGTCGAGTATTTCGAGGATTGATTAGTTTAGCAGTTCAAACATGCAGAGTTTCCAAAAGGCTTCTCTACAGTTCTCTGGACTTTCATCATCACAATTACAGCAGTTCTGGGCATCCTGTCCTGATAGTGACACCAAAAGCAGCAAGTAGTTTCTTAGAAATTTCTTTTAAGAAAGAGAGGGGAAAAATTCCAGAGTATTTCTCAGCAAATGTCCTTTCATGTCTCTTTGTTCAAGACGAATTCATATGCCCACACTGAAACAATAACTAACACCAGGTCATGAATTAACCATGAATATATCATATGAATAAATCATATTAAATCATGTCATAATTCAAGCCCTGGGGATAAAGGATTCACTTTCTTGCTGAGCATATCCCTTCCTTATACCTGGATAAAGTCAGCATAGTATTAATACAGAAGAAATGGGGGGTATTTTCTGATTGGACAAATAACAGTATGTCACAGTGTATCTTGCTAAATAAAATAGATTTACAGAAAGTTATTACAGAGACTATTGGATAACCTTGAAGAAAGCCATTTTAATTTTAAACATTCTTTAAAGACTTTAATGATCCATGTATGTTTGTGTGTTTTTTGCATTTAAAATTAATAACCCAATATTCCTACACACAGTGACTCCAATTTTGGACAACGGACAAGTTCACTTGCGCTCTCACTCCGTGTATAACTTAAAAAAAAAAAAACTACAGAAAGGACTTCCCTGATTTTAGCAGAAAACAATGATTTCATTTCTAGTTTCCATTGTATGAACAAAAGAAGAAATAGGATACAGTGTGACCAGAAATGCTTTGGACATATCATGATAGGAAATATACTGGTTTACTCTTTGCTGGTTCATATATGTGCTACACTATTGAAACCAGTTCCACATTGTAGCAAGTTCATTTGTCTTTAGCTTCAAAAAAAAAAAAAAGATTTGAAGCCGACTATTTCTTTCAGGAGCAAAGGTTTCTTAAAAACAGCATGAATTGCATTACTCTGAGCAATGCATGTGTTGATGTCAAGCTACCATAATGGTTAGACTTATTAATTGCTTCACCTGGGCCTCATAATCATGTCTTCAAGTATTCCATAATTATCCCATCACTGATTACTTGGTAATTTTAACTTGTTCACCTACATTATTAAAATATATGTGCATTAATGGAGGTTAGATAATTGAATAACACTAGAAAAAAAGCTGCATCATCTATATCTAAATATCTAACTTTTTATATACTGATCAATACTGGGTACAGTTGGCATTATTGAATTTTTAGACTAAATATAATCTCAAAATAAATTAACCTAATTCACAGAAATAAAAATGAAGATTTATCGATTTTGACTTTGCAAGAGAGGCCTTAATATTAAGTTCACCAAGAGAATTTGAATGTCTAGGCATGCATGAGTGCTACTTAGGTTAAAATGTAGTCAGACAGGGTGTATATTACAATATGTAACTCATAGCATGGTATTCGCAAGATTTTTCCACTGTCGTAAAAAACTGTATGAGAAACTGATGTAGATATGTCGACAAATAGAAATACCAAGTGATGAAATCCTTTTCAGATTGAAATTAGGGTTGGAGACAGCTTCATCCTTGACACAAATTAATTTTGAAAAGTGCATTTGCTTATTTCCCACACATGTTTTCCTTTGCTAAAAACATGCTGTGCAACTAGGGGGAAAAAGTTTGCTTATTTGCAAAATTCTATAGTGCCTTTGTAGTCTCAGGGATGTTTAAAAGCATCTGAAGACGTTAAAATCCAACAGAAATATTTTTTTTCCAGATTGACTGTAGCCAATAATCACACAGAAAAGGTTGTGGCTGACTTGTAATTGTGGACCCTGCTGTAGTCTGACAGCCCTTTCTGTTTACGCATATACCAGAGTAGATAAATACTTACTTGTTTAATGTACGCAAGTTCTGCATAAATAAGTCTGAGAGTCAAAAAAGCAATTTGATGGCCGCCAGAGAGATGTAAAAGGCACATTCCTTTCTCACTGAAATTTGCAGTGCATACATTTAAATATATATTGTTTAGTTTAGTGATATGACCCACGATCTTTCATGTTGATTTTCCTTTAGTAATGCTTGGGAAATCAATTCCTAAGCTGCCAGGGTTCACTGCATGGGGTGATGTCATGAATATGGGTTTGAAATGGAAATATGGATGCACTAGCATGTTTCCAAAGTAAAACTTTAAAGGCAATGCTATCGTTTTCAAATAATAGACTCAAAAACAGTTTGATTATTTAATAAGGTTTTATAACAGAATATGGGCTTCCCTGGTGGCTCAGATGGTAAAGAATATGCCTGAGTGCAGGAGACCCAGGTTCCTCCCCTGGATTGGGAAGATCCCTTGGAGAAGGAAATGGCTACTTATTCCACTATTCTTGCCTGGAGAATCCCATGGACAGAGGAGCCTAGTGAGCGACAGTTCATGAGTTGCAAAGAGTTGGACAGGACTGAGCAACTAACACTTTCACATAATAGAATGTATAGTAAAGTTAGTGCAGATATGTCTAACACAGATTATTTAGTGCTACATTTCAAGTTAATGAGGCATTTGAGATTATTCATATAAGTTTGGAAACAGGTTTTTATAGTCTTCTATTCCCCTGACTGCTGTACTCTGTAAAACATTATGGGCACTAAAATTTTGCAACCAGTGCTTTCATATTGACAGGTTTTAACAGATCCTTAGAAAAAAAAATTAATATATCTAGTTGTATTGTCATAACAGAGAGTGTCACTTGCTCAAATTAGATCTAATATAGGACCTATGTGAAACCTCTCAAGTCAATAGTCCACGCATACTGTTTTCTTCCAAGGCAGCCTACTGGGATTTAATTTAATTTCCTAAAGTTTTTAGGTGGTAACTGAAGTAATATGAAAAAAGAAATGTGAGCTAAATTGAGTATCAATTATAATTTAGAGCCATGAAATGAATGTAATAAATGTGTATTAATAAAGGGAGGATATTAAACAAAGCTACTTGTCTAATAAGCATAGATTTCAGGAACTTAGAAAAGTGATTCTTGTGAATGCCAATGAAAAATATAGTTTTGTCCATTGTATTGAAATATGATGAAGTGGAAAATTGAAAGTTTAAAATGCCTTTTGCATCAAATAATGGAATATTAACTGAAATTAAATACATATTCATACTATTAGTACTGTGTTAAAGTTTGGTTAGTATCAGGCAACTCCTTTAAAAGCTTTCATATAATAAACACACCAACCATAAACTGCTTATAATTTGAATTAGTATCTCATTTTGATTTATTAAACCTATCCAGCATTGGAAACTCAAAATCTCAGTGCACAGATTTTGAGGGTCTTATTTAATAAACAGAGAAGGCAATGGCACCCCACTCCAGTACTCTTGCCTGGAAAATCCCATGGATGGGGGAGCCTGGAAGGCTGCAGTCCGTGGAGTCGCTGAGGGTCGGACACGACTGAGCAACTTCCCTTTCACTTTTCACTTTCATGCATTGGAGAAGGAAATGGCAACCCACTCCAGTGTTCTTTCCTGGAGAATCCCAGGGACGGGGGAGCCTGGTGGGCTGCCGTCTATGGGTCGCACAGAGTCGGACATGACTGACATGACTTAGCAGTAGCAGTAGCAGTAGCAGTATTTAATAAAAGTCTGCAAACTAGTACAACCACTATGGAGAACAGTATGGAGATTCCTCAAAAAACTGGGAATAGAACTGCCTTATGATCCAGCAATCCCACTGCTGGGCATACACACTGAGAAAACCAGAATTGAAAGAGACACATGTACCCCAATGTTCATAGCAGCACTGTTTACAGTAGCCAGGACTTGGAAGCAACCTAGATGTCCATCCACAGATGAATGGATAAGAAAGCTGTGGTACATATACACAATGAAGTATTACTCAGCCATTAAAAAGAACACATTTTAATCAGTTCTAATGAGGTGGATGGAACTGGAGCCTATTATACAGAGTGAAGTAAGCCAGAAAGAAAAACACAAATACAGTACACTAACTCATATATATGGAATTTAGAAAGATGGTAACAATAACCCTGTTTACGAGGCAGCAAAAGAGACACTGATGTATAGAACAGACTTTTGGACTCTGGGAACGGGAGAGAGTGGGATGATTTGGGAGAATAGCATTGAAATATGTATAATATCATATCTGAAACGAGTCGCCAGTCCAGGTATGATGCCTGATAACAGACACCTGGGGCTGGTGCACTGGGACGACCCAGAGGGATGGTATGGGAAGGGAGGAAGGAGGAGGATTCAGGATGGGGAACATATGTATACTTGTGGTGGATTTATTTTGATGTATGGCAAAAGCAATACAATATTGTAAAGTTAAGCAAAATAAAATTTAGTAAAAAAATTAAATAAATAAAAAAATAAGAAACAGAGAAAAAAATAAAATAAAATAGCAAGTGAAAAGAATATATACAGTGTGGAAAAAAAAAAAAAAAAAAAAAAGTCATCCTCCTGAAAAGGCGGGCTTCCCAGGTGGTGCAATGGTAAAGAATTTGCCTGGGATGCAGGAGACATGGGTTGATCCCTGGGTCGGGGAGATCCCCTGGAGGATGGTATGGAAATCCACTCCAGTGTTCTTGCCTGGGAAATCCCATGGACTCTGAGGCCTGGCAGGCTACGGTCTATGGGGTTGCAAACAGTTGGACACATTTGAGTGACTGAGCATCCTGAAAGGAAGTTTGCCTCTCTGAAACTGTCTTTTAAAGTCTTGGTTATCTTTTGTATTTGGGGAAAGAACTAAAAGGTGTGTAACTGATAATCTTTCTATTTATTTGTCAGTGAAAAAATAAAAGTATCCTATCAAGAGTATAGAAAAAGTTGGCATAATGAGTTTGCTGCTGCTGCTGCTAAGTCGCTTCAGTCGTGTCCGACTCTGTGCGTCCCCATAGACGGAAGCTCTTAAATACTGATAACTTAGAAAGATTCCAGTGACCCCTGGAATAGTTCTAGTAAACATCCAAAAATGATAGTGATAATATCAATGTGAATGTCTTTCTAAGCAAGTGTCATGGGACCTTTCATTGCAGTTTGCCCAGCCTTGGACTAATTGCTGTTCGATACTGAGGCAAGACCCTTCCATGTTCTCTGCCCACTTCCCCGTGAATCCTGAGGTGGTTCATTCTGCTGGTGGCAACTTGTACTAGAGCTGGCCCTGCTGTGAGCTCTGGGTGTTGTGGACTCTAGTTCTCTTTTAGCCTTTGATAATCTCCTCGTATATGCATGAGCTGATATACGAGACCTGATGGGCACCCTCTGCAGTTGAAGAGAGTTCTGACTATGCAGCTGTCTCCTCTTTGGTCCTGTCTACCAAGCAGTCCCTCATGGCTCAGACGGTGAAGAGTCTGCCTGCAGAGCAGGGGACGCAGTCTCAGCAGGTATCAGGAAGGTTCCCTGGGGAAGAGAATGGCCGCCCATTCAAGTTCTCTTGCCTATGAAGTCCTATAGGTAAAGGAGCCTGCAGGGCTGCAGTCCATGGGGTTGCAGAGTCAGACATGACTGAGCGACTAACTTTTTCTTCCAAACAATAGCCTCCTTGGGCTTCTCCAAAACCCCAGCTCTCTCTCCTCAAATCAGAAAGTCTACCAGACCCCTCTGAATTTCCTCTGGGCTGCAGCCCAGAAGCTCTCTCAAGGTAGTAACCTGGAGCAATAATAGGGGTTCATGTCTTTTGTATCCCATTTCCCTGGAATCGCTGATCTTTGCTGCCTAATATCCAAGGTCTTGAAAACGATTGCTTTGTTGATATATTGTTTATTTTGTTTTCAAGTGGAAGGGAAAATCCATCCTTGTTTCTCTATTTAGTTCAGTGCACATTCACTTTTTCTTAACAGAGTAGAATAATAGCTTAATATATAATTGAAAATAATTATTCAAGTTTTGTTACGTAAAATTTTTTAAATAAAATTTTTGCTTTTACTTCTTACATGTTTTTGTAGAAAGTAACTAACTCCATATAAATTAATTGCTTCTTAAGTGTGCATTTGTTATACATTTTAGGCAATATATTTTCACCTTTGATATATATTTATTTTGCTTGCTTCTAGTTAGACATTATAGAAAATGTTCATTCTAATCAAGTATCTTTATGTATACTTCAGTAGTAACCAAAAGTTCTGAAAATGTAGAAGAAAACAATATGCTCAGTATTGACTTTTTAAAAATAAAACCGAATTTTATTTTGATACAGATTGTTTAGATTCATGTAGAATTACAAATGCTTATGGCATCACCTTGAGTTCTGCTCCTGTGTCTCTGCTGTAATTCTGGGAAGCAGTTTCAGGCCTTCAGGTTTCAGCTCAGGGTATCTAAAAGAATGAGGGTGAGATGGTTGAATGGCATCACCAACTCAGTGGACATGTGTCTGAGCAAACTACGGGAGATCATGAAGGATGGGGAGGGAGGCCAGGCACGTTGCAGCCCATGGGGTTGCAAAGGGTCAGACATGACTTGGTGACAGAACAACAACAACTTCAATCTAAAAGAAGCCATTAGAATCATGGGGATGATGAGGTAAGAGGAGCGGGTATGTCTCCGACCAAATTTTCTTCCTTCACATCAGAGGTTGTGGACATTTAAATATTAGAGAATTTTCTACCTTATTTTTACAGATGTTTGGGAAGATGAGCACTCAGAATCAAAATAATGATTTAAGTAGACTTTTTCAGACACCTTACAGTGAAACTCCTAAAAATATACCACCGTGATATAATAAAATGAAGACATTTTCATCTCTAAATCCATAGGATTATGGAAAATATTATCAAATTATCTTTGACAATAAACTTCTACAAAAAAGAATTTATATAGAAGATTCCTATTCTTTGAGGATGTAGTGTGTGGGTCTGATATCTCCCTTTGTGAGGTTTGTTGTGTGGGAAAATATAAAAGGTCATTGTGTTGATCACCAGAATTTTTCCATGAACAAATAAGACCGTGATATCTCCATTCAAGAAGAAAACGTCTTCCTTATATCCCTATGGGCAAGGAAGGACTCTCACACTATCATTAATTGTTAAAGCAACAAGCATGTAATTTTTGCATTCCTATGTAGTTAATGTTGCCTTATGAGTATTTTTTTTCTCATCTACTTAATGTAGAAGGGAAGTCATGTTCTTCAGGCACAAATGCATGGATGGTGATTCCTATACCAGGAAACCTAAGGAAATAAGAGCTACCAAACTGCTTGGGATTTGAAAGATAACTTTAAAGGAGAAAAATTAATTCCTTGCTTCATAAGCTTTTTATAGTTATGGACTTCCTCATTTTTGTGATAAAGACATATTCAATGCTTAATTTTAGTTCCATTTTAGCACTTGAGAGTGATATTCTACATGAAAGATATACTAGCAGTAAATGGTGTGAAATGGTGGTAAGCCCAATAAAACCAATGAAAAATGAAATTGTACTGTTATAAAAAAAATTAACAAGCTTCATGTCCTTTCACCTCTTGTTTAAAACACAGGAGGCTAAGTATTTACAGTGATCAAAGTCTATAAAGTCTATTCTGTTTTTTTGCTTTAGTGTAGCTGGACTGTTGTCCAACCAGCAGGCATTAAAGCAGTATGTTTCTGGGGCTGGTATGCTGACTTTCCTGCTCACTCTCGTAAACTCCTGTTTACCACAGTGTCTAGCAAAGGCTCAGTACATATTTATACAATGAATTTGTAGAAATCAGAGAATGTCTCCTGCATTTGCAGGTGGGTAGTGCCACCTGGGAAGCCCCAACAAAGGATATTATATGGAAAAATGTAAAAGTTCCATAGAAAAATGGACTCTTTAAGGAAACATGTGCTCTATATTGAATTCCTTTTTTGAGTAATCTGTTTCCTTTAAATTGAGATTCAGGATGGTTTTGTTCTGTATGAATTAAATATAGAAATATTAAAGCAGTCAATCTTTTAAATATTTAACACAAGTATTTAGTATATTAATATTAAATTGTTAATCAAAAACTGAATTTTTTAATTTTAAGGAACTAATATATTTATATTAAGTTAAATATTTAATGTTTAATATTAAACTACTTATTAAGCCAGTTAGAATTATATTAAAGGTATGAATAATAAACACATATGTAAAATATCAATCATTTGGTCAGTCACTCAACAAACATATTATTGATGTTATATGGAAACTACAACAGAATAAAGTTATAGATCAATATGGAGAATTACTATTTTACATAGGGTGAATAAGGATATGTGATAGTTACTTGAATGAAATAAAAGAATAAATCTTAAGGATCACTGGAGGAAGTCATTTTAAGCCTAAGAAACTGTAGAGGAAATAGATTTGAGTGGGAAGTCTGTCATATTTAAGGAAGAGCAGAATTTCTGATATAGGTTAAGAGTGAGAGACAGAAATTATTCAGGGGTGACATAATAATAGTGGGTATGTTGTATAGAGGCCAGAGTAAAGACTGAGCTTTATTCAGAGAGATCTGAAGCTCGTGGGGGATTTAGAATATAAGAATGATATAACATGACTTATGTTTTTGAAGAGATAACTCTGGCTATATACTCAGGGTAGGAAGCCAGGATAGGTGGACATACAATTTAGAATTAGAGAGGCCAATCAGGCGGGTGTTTTAATTGTGTATATGAGCAAATGAAAAACTGGAGGTGCCAGCCCTCAAACGAAGAGAAGCAGGGAGAGTGTGGAATGGAAGAGGAACTCAAATACAGGGTTGTAATCAGGCTAAATTTCAGGTCCTTAGAAGCCAATAGAGGCTTGACAAGGCAGGCAGATGGTCATATAAAGTTGGTTTTCACACCAACACCATTAGCCAGGAGGCAATTTACAGAGAGAGGAGTTCTTTATCATTTTTTTGGCTCAGGGATCATAAATTCTCTTACCAAAGCAAAAAATATATTTTGTCCTGTCTCTTAATTTCCTATGATATTTGGAAGAGCTGATTAACTTTTTATTTGTGCTTCCTTATCATACTGTAATTAATTAAGATTAGCTTGAGTGCTATTTGGAAAATTAGTAAAGCCTAAATATAATAGCATTGATACTTATCATGACCATTAGTTGACTTCTTACTTTATGCCAAGCACTCTTCCAAACTCATATTTTATTTGAAATGTACTGAACACTTAACACAGCTTAGAAATGCTGAAAAATCTGACCATGTTTACATGGCTAATAGGTTCAAATAATTTCAAACCCTGCATTATTTTAGAGCATTTAAAATCATGCTACAGTTGTGAGGCACAAATCATCTCTCCCTTCTATATGAATTTTTTCCTAAAAGATCAAAAAGAAGCAGTAATGATACGCTAAGTCGCTTCAGTCGTGTCCCACTCTTTACGACCCTATGGACGGTAGCCTGCCAGGCTCCTCTGTCCATGGGATTTTCCAAGCAAGAATACTGGAGTGGGTTGCCATTTTCTTCTCCTATATTTATATAGGAGAAAAAATATATATATATATTATGTCCATATATATGTGTGTGTGTGTATTATTGTTTACTCACTAAGTTGTATCCAACTCTTAAGACCCCATGGACTGTAGCCCGCCAGGCTATTCTATCCATGAGTTTTCCCAGAAAGAATACTAGAGTGGATTGCCACTTCCTTCTTCAATAATGGTAATAAGAAGCATGTTTTTAGAAACAAAATATTCCCCTCAAGCCAACATTCCCTGGTTGCTCAGTGGTAAAGAATCTGCCTGCAATGCAGGAGACTCAGGAGACATGGGTTTGATTCCTGGGTCAGGAAGATCCCCCAGAGGACGAAATGGCAACCCACACCAGTATTCTTGTCTGGAAAATCCCATGGACAGAGGAGCCTGGTGAGCTACAGTCCGTGGGGTCGCAAAGTATCAGACATGACTGAGCACACACATACAATCTGTTCTCTGCTCAAGCACACCTCATTACTTCTACCATGGGGAAAATATTTTGTTTTGCTTTATTGTCCCAGAGAAGCCACAGCTGAATTTCACACACCTAAATAGCATTTTCCTGCTCTCCAACTCTCCACTCAAACATTGTGGAATTCACCAAATTCTCCATCCTATATCTGATATCCAGCACTGTCTCCACTTTCATAAGCATCCTGACACGTTTTATTCAGATCTTTGACAACTCAGTAATAGTCTTGTACTGAATTATGGCTCTGGAGGGTTAAATTCCCTTGGCAATCTGGATGCCATCCTAGGCATATGGAAAGTGACTTGGGAAGTGTTAGAAATTGTCCACGAGAGACGGGGCTGATTCAGAAGATGATATGGAACAGAGATACTTGGTGTGAGCAGCATTGGCAATTGGTACCTTTTGTTTATAACTTTGGACAGATGCTGCTTAGTTGTGAAAGTGTATATTAGTTACTAATAACTTGACATTACCTAACTAGGAAAAAGAAAAAAGAGGGAGTGTTTGATCACTCTATTAGCCAGTGTAATACAACCTTTGGTGTTCTTATGAAACATCAATCCCATCAGTGAGTAGGGAAGCCGTCCAGTGGCTGGCTGTGTCTCCCATCTCCTTGATTTTATTCATCTACTCTCAATCTGAAGCAGTAACCACCTGGCCCTTTCACGAGTAACTTCAGTATAGACCTCTGCTTCCAATCCCTTTAAGTGTGTTGTTCATATGGATTCTACCACCGTCACACTTTGGGGTCAGTTAGGTCTATTTGAATTTCAGAGGTATCATTTATTTCTGTGTGATGGAAAAGTTACTTAATCTTTTAAGTTCATTTCATTTGCTTTCTCGTATTCAAAGCTTATATAATACTCCACAAGTTTGCTGAGCATATAAAAAGAATTAATGTATATAAAACACATAGCATGGAAGCTGTAAAACAGTAGATGCTCGATAAACATAATTATTACATTTTTACATGTAAACAAAACTTATATTTAATTTGTAATTATGACAGAGAGATACGTTGTTTTTGTTACTGACTCAAAAAAGGACTTTTGACTTATAGGTAGAAACATACAGGTTTCATCAAAATGTGAGTGGATATGTGTAATCTCTTTCATGTATGTGTTCACACTCATAAACACATTCTTCTTTAAATATTTTCTTTATTAAAGGCAGCTTTGGGTTTGAAACAACAAAGAGTTGGCTGATATTTAAAATAACCATTGAAAGGTGGTATTTATTCATAAAAGGTAAGTGATTTCTCCATACGTGGGGATACAGGTGTTTCAAAGAATTATGAAAGTCAAAACTTAAAAGAATTACTAGCAAGAACACTTTAAGCAAAGTATCATTCAGTTCAGTTCAGTTCAGTTCAGAAGCTCAGTCGTGTCCGACTCTTTGCGACCCCATGAATCGTAGCACGCCAGGCCTCCCTGTCCATCACCAACTCCCAGAGTCCACCCAAACTCATGTCCATCGAGTTGGTGATGCCATCCAGCCATCTAATCCTCTGTCGTCCCCTTCTCCTCCTGCCCCCAATCCCTCTCAGCATCAGGGTCTTTTCCAATGAGTCAACTCTTCACATGAGTTGGCCAAAGTATTGGAATTTCAGCTTTAGCATCATTCCTTCCAAAGAACACCCAGGACTGATCTCCTTTAGGATTGACTTGGTTGTATCTGCTTGCAGTCCAAGGGACTCTCAAGAGTCTTCTCCAACACCACAGTTCAAAAACATCAATTCTTTGGCGCTCAGCTTTCGTCACAGTCCAACTCTCACATCCATACATGACCACAGGAAAACTCATAGCCTTGACTAGACGGATCTTTGTTGTCCAAGTAATGTCTCTGCTTTGGAATATGCTATCTAAGTTAGTCATAACTTTCCTTCCAAGTAGTAAGTGTCTTTTAATTTCATGGCTGCAATCATTAGAATTGTCTAATTCATTCTCCAAGTGCCCAACAAGATAACTAAATGATATTAGGAAAACCAAAATATTCCTTGTATATTCAACCTTCTTGAAAAATGTCAGTAACAAATGATGCAACATAAAATAAAATTGGGGCTGTTATTCCTGTCAGCTTTAAATTCTAATGCTCACTTGGACCCACTTAAAGAATCCACTGGTCTCTGTGTTTGTTTGACAGGTACTATCTCAGGTCACTCTCCTTCTGAGGGTTTGCTTTATTATCCTGACCTTGACCTCCATTGGATTTCTTTTGGATCAAAGGTAAAAAGTGAAATTCTTTCATCTTATGTAACTTTGCAATGTGATTTTTAAAATATTTGTGAAATTTTGAAATTCAGCAAACATTTGTTATCAAAAGAGTATAGCTGAAAATGCAAATTCACACTTTCATTTTAAATGCAACAGACTAGTGGTTTGTCTGATTTAATATCAAGGGTTCATTATAAATCTAAGCCTTTTAGATGAAATTTAGGTTTTTCAAATATATTAAGAAAACCTGTAAAATAAAATGATTAATTTGGCAAAGCATAGAGTATAACTCTGAGTACTTAATAAAATATAAAAAAGATTTGAGTATTTTCCTTTGCTATTGAATAGTTCACAATATATGCCTAAATGTATGTATAGTTGTTTCTCAGTATCCATTGGAGATTGGGTCCAGAACCTAGCCCCTCATACCAATATTTGCAGATGCTCAAGTCCCTTATTGGGGAAGGCAATGGCACCCCACCCCAGTACTTTTGCCTGGAAAATCCCATGGACAGAGGAGCCTGGTAGGCCCCAGTCTATGGGGTCGCTAAGAGTCGGATACGACTGAGCGACTTCACTTTCACTTTTCCCTTTCATGCATTGGAGAAGGAGGTGGCAACCCACTCCAGTGTTCTTGCCTGGAGAATCCCAGGGACGGGGGAGCCTGGTGAGCTTCTGTCTATGGGGTCGCACAGAGTCGGACACGACTGAAGCGACTTAGCAGCAGCAGCAGCAAGTCACTTATATAAAATGACGTATATATGCACAGAACCTATGCACAGGCTGCCATAAATTTAAATCATCTCTAGATCACTTATAATACCTAATACAATGTATACTGTATTATAAATTCAGTATAAATGCTGTGTAAATAGTTGCTGGCAGTGGCAAATCCATGTTTTGTGTTTTGAAACTTTCTGAAATTTTTTAAAAATATTTTTTCATCTTAGATTGGTTGAACCTGAGATGCAAAACCCATGATTATGGAGGGCCACCAGTGTATTTAAAATTTATGTTCTTATAAAATATGTATTTATTTTTATCATTTATTTTGTTTAGCTTTTCATCCCTACTTTTCTATACTAGAAATAAAATACATACTGAGCCACAGAAAAGAAAAATAGAAAAACTGAGTCAGAAGACAATCTGAAATAATAACCCAGATCCAAAGCATCAGGATCACATTTTAAGAATCACAATTCTATTGTTTGCATATACGTACTAAAATGATCAATCAGCAATAGCTACAGTATACTGCTTTTTAATACAGACTTTTTTATTTCCATGGATACAAATAAATAAGCTGAATAGCAGGCTGTAGATTTTATTGCAATGTGTCCTAAGGTATAGTGAAGTGAAAGTGAAGTCGCTCAGTTGTGTCCGACTCTTTGCGACCCCATGGACTGTATCCTACCGGGCTCCTCTGTCCATGGGATTTTCCAGGCAATAGTACTGGAGTGAATTGCCATTTCTTTCTCCAGGGATCTTCCCGACCTAGGGATCAAACCCAGGCCTCCCGCATTGTAGACAGACGCTTTACCATCTGAGCCACCAGGGAAGATAAGGTATAGTAAGTTATGGTATATGTTTATGTAAATGTCTCCACTGCCTTTGGCTTTATTTAGGAATTTATACTGGATATAGGTATGTCATAGTGGAAAGGAAGTGAAACGTTGAAAATTTTCCTTTGAAACTGAGAACCAGTTAGATATGTTTGTTATTTAATGCTGGGCTGAAAACTGTCAGTGGAGAAATGAAAGAGAAATAAAGAAAAGGCATAGAGATTTGAAAGGAATTAATAAACTAATTAGAAAATTAATTTATATTAATTAATCTAGAAATCTGAGTAGTGAATTAATTAGAAAATCCAAGGAATCTATAGGGAATGTATTCAAATTTATGGATGAATTTAGGAAAAATTTTAAATAAATTATCAACTATATTTTTATATACTAGAAAATATAAAAAGTTTATGCAAAAGATCAAACATATCAAATACCAAGAAAAAAAACAGTCCTAAAAAATGAGTAGTATATCTATAAACCATACTATAAAACTACTGAATATTATGAAAACTAAAGAATTAAAAAATGGAGAAATACTATATTCATAGATTGGAGTACTCAATTTTGTGAAGATTACAATCACAGCAGTTGGTTTACATACTCAGTGCAATTTGATTAAAATTATAAAAGGTTTCTTTCCTGTAGAATTTGACAGACTCTTTCTAAAATATATGTATATGGAAATGCAAAGGAATAGCCAACACAGTCTTGAGATTTTTTTTTTTAATGGCAGGAGCTGAGCTATTGGCTATCAAGATATATTATAAATCTATAGTAATTAAACATGTTTTATTGGCATAAAGGTTAGAACAGAGAATCTAGAAACAGATCTACGCGTATATAAAGACTTGATTTCTGACAAAGTCATCCCTGAAGAGCTATGGGAAAAGGAAAATGCTGTCTTTGCAGCACATGGTCTTAGAAAAATTGGATTTCCACATAGGAATAAGAAAAATAAACTTGACAAATAATTCACTCCATAAAAATTAATTCTGGTTTCAAGGGATTGTAGACTTTAAAGTCAGAGGAAAGTCAGTACAGATTCCAGCAGATAGCATAGTAATATATGTCTATTACCTTGGAGTAGGTAAAAATATTGAATCGTCCACAACAATCCATAATATAGATAAAATTGGTGAATTAGGTTATAATAATATTATGAATGTCAGTTCTTCAAAAATTAACCCTTAATAAGGCAGTAAAATAGAGAAGGAAATGGCAACCCACTCCAGTGTTCTTGCCTGGAGAATCCCAGGGGCCGGGGAGCCTGGTGGGCTGCTTTCTATGGGGTTGCAGAGTCAGACACGACTGAAGCAACTTAGCAGCAGCAGCAGCAGCAAGGCAGTAAAAAAAAATAAATTTTTGAGGTAGGAAAAGCTGTTTGCAATTTTTTATAAACTTCAAAGATCTTATGTCAAAAATGTCTAAAATTAAAAGTATTGACAATACAAGCTGTGAAATGCTTATACTCTGCAGAAGGTGGTTCATATTGGGATACTTAACTTGAAGAATGTTTGAGTATTTCATTAAATTTGGCTGTTCAATCCCAGGTGTATACTAACCAATACACCCAAAGGCATATAAAAGAATGTTCAGAAAGCATTGTTCTTAATAAAAAAAATGTGGCCAACAATCTAAATGTCCTTCCCGAGGTGAATGGATGTGTGAATATTGGTCTATTCACACAACAGAATACTATGCACAAGTGAAGAATGAGCTGCTGCTATATGCAGAAATGTAGATGTATCTCACTAACAATACTGATTAAAAGATACTAATACAAAAAAAAGTGCACATGATATAATTCCCTTTACAAAAAATAGAAAAAAAGATTAAAGTAAAAAAATAGTTTTTAGGAATTTATGCTAAATCAATAAAAATGCAAATAAAAAGGTAGGAGATGGTATGAGTACCATAAATGGTAAACAACAGCTAGTGATTCTTTCTGCAACAGAGGGAGGGTGGAACACTGAGGAGGTGAGCTGTGCCTAGGGGTGCTGATACTGAGTGGTGTTTATATGGTTGTTTATTTGTTGAAAGCCATTGAGCTGTATATTTCTGTTTTGTGTGCTCTTCCTATGTATGTTTTAATTCACAATATAAAAGGCCATAGAACACAATTAATAAAAATAAATTGTTTTAAATTAGAAATTTTATTTTCTGTTTTATCATTGAAAATGACCCAAATATCAATTAGAAAATAGTTTACAGTGATGATACAAAATTATTTTACAAACGGAAAAATTTCTTAATTTTTTGCACACACACAAAAATCATACTGCTGCTGCTTCTGCTAAGTCGCTTCAGTCGTGCCCAACTCTGTGTGATCCCATAGACCGCAGCCCACCAGGCTCCCCCGTCCCTGGGATTCTCCGGGCAAGAACACTGGAGTGGGTTGCCATTTCCTTCTCCAGTGCATGAAAGGGAAAGTGAAAGTGAATTCGCTCAGTCGTGTCCGACTCTTGGCGACCCCATGGACTGCAGCCTACCATGCTCCTCTGGCCATGAGTAAGAGTACTCTTCTCCAGGCAAGAGTAGTGGAGTGGGTTGCCAGTGCCTTCTCCAAAAAATCATACTACTATATTCTAATTTACTAAATAAAATATAGCTATATTATAATGATATTAGTTCAATAATATTTTATTAGAAAATGTACGTCATAAAAATACCATTTGCCTTTTATGAAAATATTTAATTATACAATAAGTGTTGGTTGAATTCATTGTGAAGCTTATTTGAATCTGATAAAGCAGCTGTTCACTACTGCTATTTCATGGCAATTTATAAATGCCTATATATGACCCTCTAGAGAAGGCAATGGCACCCCACTCCAGTACTCTTGCCTGGAAAATCCCATCGACGGAGGAGCCTGGTAGGCTGCAGTCTATGGGGTCGCTAAGAGTCGGGCATGACTGAGTGACTTCACTTTCACTTTTCACTTTAATGCACTGGAGAAGGAAATGGCAACCGACTCCAGTGTTCTTGCCTGGAGAATCCCAGGGACGCGGGAGCCTGGTGGGCTGCTGTCTATGGGTTCACACAGTCGGACACGACTGAAGCGACTTAATATATATGACCCTCAACTTTGTTTTAAATACACATACCTATTTTATATATGTCAGAATTTGAGTTTTAAGAATTCTGTGTTATAAATACAACATTAATCACAAAATTATTGACAAAGATCTATATACATGCTACCTATAATATCAAAATTAACAACATATTATCATGTTCCTGATATTTCACTATTCAAACATTCATTATTTTGGAGTAGTTAACTATATCAGCCCTCCTAAGAAGTCATTTATTAAATGAATGAAGTATTAAGATATTGGATGAGTGAGGGGAGTCTAGTCTCTAAACCCTAGAAATTTAGCTGTCTAATATTTTACTTATTAGTTGAAAATGTTTCACCCCAATTCATCAATGCTCAAACTAAGTAATACATTGATCAATAATAGATTTTCTTTAAAAAGATGCATTTTGTGTCTTAGTTTAATGCCTGTTTACAAACAGCTTCAGAGATACAAAGTACTCAAATATATTAAAATACTAGGTGTTTCTTGAAAATGAAAACAAGTCATTAATTATTAAAATAATCAGTGAATTATTAACAGTTTATAACTATGAAAATAAATATATTAATAAACCAATACATTTTATTATATAACAGGAAAATAAAGAACAGTCAAAGGTAATGCATGTAAATGACATTTTATTTCAGACCTAAGGCAGCTGTTCTGGAAACTTTCCGTTGCTTGGTGTTCCTAATGCTCTGTAGATCAGGTCATCTGAAGCCTTGCATCTCTTCTTTGTCATTGGCTTTTGAGGTAAGATGTTTGCTTTAGATAGCTGTAGCAGGATTAAAAATTGGTTGCATATTTAACTCATCTATTCAACAATATTTTTGTCTATTTATTCTGTGACTATTACATGTGGGAGATTTTTACCCGTTCACTTACAGTGCTTACTTGTGTTCCCTTAAGCTAGTTAATATTGTTCAGTCTCAGTTTTTTTGTTCTCTAAATTTGGATTGATATCATTAACCTTCATAAAGTGGTTGGACAAATTACGTCGCATGATGTTTATAAAGAAATTAGGCCATATAGTTTTTTCTCAGCAAGTAGTAAAAGTGATTTTTACAAAAAAGTTCTTGGCAGAGACTGTGCCATTTGAGACTTTTCTTTTTTAGGCTGTTAAGTGAAAATTGTGATTAAAATATTTTGTCCAAAAAAAAAAAAAAGAGAGACATTTTGTCAAGTACCTGCAAATTAAAAATTCTTTAGAAATAAATGTCATTGAGATATTTCTACAACTGAAAATATGTTTAATTTCACCTTGTGTTTTTAGGAATAAAACTTGTCTTCTAAGAACTACATAGAAAGTTTGAATACATATTTATGACTTCAGATCTTAGATATCTATTTAAAATGTTATTTTTATCACTAATGCTTTAATGGACAAGGTTTTAGTCTTTTAAATTTAAGGTTATATCATTTAACTTTGGTGCTAAGAAACCTGCCAACATCCCTGGAATGTGCGTTGTGTAACCTTATTTAAGCATGAAACATAAATGCTAACATTTTCTCCAATGTTAATGGAAAAATTGAAGTAGACACTTTCATAACTGAGTAACAGTTATAAGTTTGGACCAACTGTTTGGAAGAGAATTCAGTGATATGTGTCAAATTGCAAATACTCTTACCCTTTGATCCAACACTTCACTCCTAGGAATTTATGCTACACAAATGATATACGTGTGTGAATTAATGTATATGGAATATTAGTCATTTGTAATGGAATGCTGAAAACAGTCATTAACAATCATTAATGTCCTATTAAGCCATTAATAGGAAACTGCTTAAAAATTATGGTTAACATAATGAAGAATATGCATTTAGCACTGGAAACAGGGAAGTCTTTAATACCAGTATGGAGCATTTATTAAAAATACATATATATTTGAGCTTGCTCCATCGTATATATGGCCTTCCCTATTGGCTCAGCAGTAAAGAATCTGTCTGCAGTTCAGGAGACGCAGATTTGATCCCTGAGTCAGGAAGATCCCATGGAGAAGAAAATGGCAATCCACTCCAGTATTCTTGCCTGGGAAATCCCATGGACAGAGGAGCCTGGAAGGCTACAGTCCATGAGTTTGCAGAGTCGGACATGACTAAGCGACTAAACAGCAATAACAACAGGTGTGTGTGTGTGTGTGTGTGTGTGTGTGTGTAAATATATATATATTTATATATATATATATAATGGAGAGAGAGAAAAGAAAGAGAGAGAATAAAACATGATACAGGAGAGTCTGTGAAGTATGTGAAGTGTGCTGCCATACAAAGCACATTGTATACAAATGAGGAAGGGGAGTACTTTGCATATAAATATTTTTGTATGTTTGCAGATATTTCCAGAAATATAGTCAAGATTCTAATAAATGGTTGCCTATGGGAAAGTGAACTGTGTGGCTCAAAGAAAGGACTAGATATTCATTAAGTTAATATTTGTGGTACCTTAAACTTTCTGAACCATGTAAATATATTTCTATTTCTATAAGTATCTGAATTAAAAATGATGAAGCATTAAATCTTAGAATCGGTATATTGGATATCATCTAATCTATGTATTTAAATAGGTGTTAAATAAAGTTTATACATCTACATATATTTTGTTTCTTGAGGTTACAACCCAAAATTGAAATGAAAAAGCATAAACTGTACATGTTTAATGAAATTTAGAAATATAAATGCCAAAAAACCTTAAAATCTAAAATCATAGCGTTTTCATATTCTGTAGAAGGGAAGATATTCTAATTGTAGGGATGAAACAGAGTAATTGCACTTAATAAACCTACTCTTGGGTATATTGTGATAGTTTATCTTAAATACTCCAAAACAACAAGAGAATATAGGTTCTTAAGTTATCCATACTGTAAATGTGAAAATATACGATTACAGAAACACTGGGGTTTTTGATGATGGGATGGTGAAGGATCCAGCTTTTGACTGGAATGAAATCTAGGGTTGAAATGCTATCTCTTCACTTAAGTTAGTCAGTAGGTGAAAGTGAATGTTAAGACTTGAGCCACATTGTCTAAATTTGATTCCTGGCTCAGGAACTTACTGGCTGTGTGTCCCTGCACACTTACTTCATCACTTAAAGATTCTTAGCCTTAACTTCCTCATCTGTAAAGGGAGAAACTAATAATGTCTATCAAATAGGGTTTTGAGAATTAATTGTGACAATCTATGTAAGAAATTTAGTACAGTGCTTAACACATAGTACGTTTTTAATAAATGTTCAGCTCAGTTCAGTTCAGTCACTCAGTCGTGTCTGACTCTTTGCGATGCCATGGACTGCAGCACACCAGGCCCCCGTGTCCATCACCAACTCCTGGAGTTTACTCAAATTTATGTCCATCGTGTCGGTGATGCCATCCAACCATCTCATCCGCGGTCATCCCCTTCTCCTCCTGCCCTCAATCTTCCGCAGCATCAGGGTCTTTTCCAGTGAGCCAGTTCTTCACATCAGGTGGCCAAAGTATTGGCGTTTCAGCTTCAGCATCAGTCCCTCCAGTGAATATTCAGGACTGATTTTGTTTAGGATGGACTGGTTGGACCTCCTTGAAGTCCAAGGGACTCTCAAGAGTCTTCTCCAGCACCACAGTTCAAAAACATCAATTCTTTAGCACTCAGCTTTCTTTATAGTCCAACTCTCATATGCATACATGACTACTGGAAAAACTGTAGCTTTGACTAGATGGACCTTTGCTGGCAAAGTAATGTCTTTGCTTTTAAACATGCTAATGTTAGGCACTATTATTATTATTTTATATGAACCTAAGGATCCCTTGAAATAATTCTTTTGCTTGTCACAAGATCCAAAATCAAGTTTGGGAACAACTGACATGGAGTTGGGAAGAAGCAACAATGTTGACCATAAATTTATGGTTATGAGTTCTTAGCTTGATACTCACTTTGTTGGGTATTGGATTTTTGTGCCTCAAATCGTTTACCTATAAGATAAGTTTAATGAGAACTAATGTGCATAGAACTTATACTATGTTCTAAACGGCGTATTTGCATTATTCCATTTAGTCCTCATATCAAACTCATGATGTAGTAACTATTATTTATTTTTATAGTGGCAAATGGAGTAACAGGTTGACTCACTGTCTGAATTCACATAGGTAGTACGCAAAGAAGTCAGGATACAAGGCAGGCAATCTGACACCACAGCTCTTGACCACTGAGCAATGCTTTCTTCTGTGTATTGACAGCAGTACTCAGCTACCTAAAGGGGTTTAGATGAAATTTCAGGTGCAATGTAGCAAAAGTATCTTGAAAAATGTGGAGAGCTAAAAGGTCTTATTGATTTAACTGCAAAGTGTTTTGAAAAGACTCATAATGTGGAAAAGTTGCCTCTGAATTATCTTTGGTTTATGATTCAAGGAAGGGAGGACCATGGCAAAATATTTCCAGAAAGGCACACACCTGGCCACTTCTTCAAGAGCAGGTATTGCCTGCGATTTGCCACTAAAACATGTCCGTAAAGTGGTGTAATAATGATATCTACACCATGTGGCTCGGTGGAAAAATTGAATGGCACAGAGAACATAGGAAGCACTTGATACATTTTAGTTATCATTATTAATATTGATATTATTATTGTTATAAAAAGTATTTGCACACTACTGGTATCATCATTAAAATATATATTTAACCACTGAATTTCCAAGATTAAACCTAAATAAGTCTTCTGTGACTAAAGGTCAATAACTAGATGGTAAATACTAGACAAGTATTTTATTATCAACATTTTGTACCTGGGGAGTCTTTTTAAAGTTCAAAAAATTAGAAACAGTTAGCAATTCTTATTTCTTAACTGTAAATTTCAAATTTGTGTTTTCTTCACACTTTTATATCTTAGAAATTTATGTACATCTTTGCCATTTATTAGAGTTTTACTAAACCAGTTCTTTGCACCCACAAGCTGTACAAAAACCTAATGCATGGCCTTAGTGACTCCATTCAGTATAAATTAGGAATGAGTGACAGGAGTGATTATCCTACAAGGACACAGTGTTCTCATCAATTTATCTCATCAATCTATCACTAAAATAACTGACATTGAAGTAATTAATCCTCTCTTTCTTTTATAAATCAATGTTGTATATGTTGGCAACATCAGCTAGTAGCCCTATGACTTCTATATTTGTCTCAATGACTGATGGCAGGTTGTTATATTGCTTTATTATGTAAGCCACATTTCATAGGTGTGCATGACAACAGTTCTATACTAAACAGGCATACTGCCGGTCACACTGACAGCTAAAAACTCATGTACACAAGCATGCACAGACTGGAGAATTGACCTTAAATTATTTTTCACTTAGATTGTAAAAGAGCTCTTAGGTAATTACAAGTCAGAAATACAAAGGAAAATTTGAATCTGATCCTGTGACTTCCTATGGAAGTTTTTGTCCTCTTTAGCTTGGATCCACAGAACATTAAGTAAGGGTGTGGTTCTCTTGGTATTTATAAATGAAGTTTACTGCTATACCAGTACACAGTTGTCTATTTAGTTTGTGCAAAGATGAGTCCGTGCCCTTGTACATTTCTCTTTGGATAGATCAATCAGTATCTTGACCAACTCATATAGTTTTTTCCTCAAAACTTGATGTTTTATGGATACGAAATTTGACATGAAAGCAATCCCTTCATTCTTTTGTTCCCTCATTTCTCACTCACATAAACACACACATTTTTCTTTCTGTTGACTCAGGTATAATTTGTTTTAAAATCACCTGTGGACTTGTGATACATTTTATCAGTAGGCTTAAAGGTGTCTAACCTTATAGACACTTAAAGAGAAGGTAGCAAAGTGAAAGATGAGTAGATATTTTGATAAGTATATAGGTATATAAGTTAATGAGAAATACTTGTTTGCATATATTTTGATACTATGTATATTTTGTTTCATGTAACTTTTTATTTAATTAAGGAGATAGTTTAGAATACTGGAAAAAAAAAACATTGAAGTCACACAAATCTAAGTGCCATCTCTAGCTCTGCCAATTTGTTTTATGACCTTAAGTGATTATCTAAAATAACCACACCATAGTTCCCTCCATGAAAAAGGAGAATAAAAAACATTTGAAAGTTGATTTTTATACTCAAAGGAGTAAGAAGATAGTCTGTAAAACCTACCATAAAATCTGGCATG
This sequence comes from Tragelaphus eurycerus, assembly GCA_935064755.1. NCBI lineage: Eukaryota > Metazoa > Chordata > Mammalia > Artiodactyla > Bovidae > Tragelaphus > Tragelaphus eurycerus. The sequence goes on along the minus strand of CAKXYN010000025.1, from coordinate 22,777,669 downwards.
TAAGTAATAATTGTATCAACTTATCTATATCATATACACATACAAACTACATTTAAAATAAAATATACATTTATTGTATATTAAAATAAAAATAATAAAATAATAATAATAAATAATAATAAATAATAATAATAATAAAAAAAAATTTATTGTAATGTAAAATAAAATATACATTTAAAATAATATTTTGAGGACTAGGTCATTTAAAGCAATGAAAACATGAACCTGAGAATATCTGCTTATTAGTTGATTCCAAAAGAACATGCCATGTCTATAAATTTAGACCTCAAAAAATTTTTAAATCTGCTTTACACTTTTTGTTGAAATCATTAAGATGGAAACATATCACCATAAAAAATGTTACTGGCTCAGTCATGTCCGACTCTTTGCAACCCCATGGACTGTAGCCTTGTTCATGGAATTCTCCAGGCAAGAATATTGGACTGGGTAACAATTCTCTTCTCCAGAGGATATTTATGACACAGGAATGGAACCTGGAGCAGATTCTTTACCATCTGAGCCACCAGGGAAGCCCCATCATTTTTAAATGGTAAACAAACTTTTATCTGCTGAAGATGCACACAAGAGGTGGGTAGGATTTGAACAAGCAGAGGGGAAGGTGAAGAGCACTTGATTGACTGAAGAGAGATTACAGGGAAAGGTCTGGAAGCAGGGGTGACCATGAACGGTCTGAGTGGTGAGATGAACCTAGTAACAAAAGCCCAGATAAATAAATCCTTGCAGAAGACAGAACCAGCTTGCCTAATGCTCTAAGTGACAAAAAAGAAACATTTATTCAGTATTCACTGATTGCCTGGGCTGGGCAAAAGCACAGCAAAAGCCTTGTCTATGTGGATCTTGATTTTAATAAGTGTTGTGTTAATTTTTGATTTCTGGAAAAACTTACCACAAATGTAATCGCTTAATACTAAACACATTCACTGTCTAACAGTTTCCAGAGATTGGGAGGTCAGGCACTGTTTAAACTTCATACTCATCTCTCTGCTCTGGGTCTCAAAAGGCTGCATTGCAGGTGTTGGCTAGATCGTGTTTTCATCTTGAGATTTAACTATGGAAAAATCCACTTCCAGCTCTCTCAGGTTGTTGACAGAATTCATTGCTTTGCACTCGTATGACTTAGGACCTCACTTTCTGGGGCTTTTGACTGCAGGCTGCCCTTGAGGTCCCCGAGGCCGCCTGTGGGTCCTGGCCATGTGGGCTTCTTCCGCATGACGGTCTATTTCATCATGCTCCAAGGAGAAAGTCTCACTTCAGGGAAGGCTCAGACCCTCTTTTAAAGGCTTTCACCTGTTACAGCCAGGCTTATCCAGGATCAGTTCAATTCAGTCGCTCAGTCATGTCCAACTCTTTGCGACCCCATGGACTGTAGGATGCCAGCCTTGCCTGCTGCTGCTGCTTCTAAGTCACTTCAGTCATGTCTGACTCTGTGTGACCCCATAGACGGCAGCCCACCAGGCTCCCCCATCCCTGGGATTCTCCAGGCAAAAACACTGGAGTGGGTTGCCATTTCCTTCTCCAATGCATGAAAGTGAAAAGTGAAAGTGAAGTTGCTCAGTTATGTCAGACTCTTAGCAACCCCATGGACTGCAGTCTACCAGACTCATCTGTCCATGGGGTTTTCCAGGCAAGAGTACTGGAGTGGGGTGCCATTGCCTTCTCCCCAGCCTTCTCTGTCCATCAGCAATTCCCAGAGCTTACTCAAACTCATGTCCATTGTGTTAGTGATACCACACAACCATCTCATCCTCTGTTGTACCCTTTTCCTCCTGTCAATAGTTCTCAGCATCAGAGTCTTTTCCAATGAGTCAGTTCTTCGCATCAGGTGGCCTAAGTATTGGAGTTTCAGCTTCAGCATCAGTCCTTCCAATGAATATTCAGGACTGATTTCCTTTAGGATGGACTGGTTGGATCTCCTTGCAGTCCAAGGGACTCTCAAGAGTCTTCTCCAACACCACAGTTCAAAATCATCAACTCTTTTGAAAGCACTCAGCTTTCTTTATGGTCCAACTCTCACATCAATACGTGACTACTGGAAAAACAATAGCTTTTACTAGATGGAACTTTGTTGGTAATGTCTCTGCTTTTTAATATGCTGTCTGGGTTGGTCATAGCTTTTCTTTTTAAGGAGGAAGCGTGTTTTAATTTTATGGCTGCGGTCACCATCATCAGTGATTTTGGAGCCTCCAAAAATATTTCCACTACTTTCCTTCTTGCTTGCTGAATTCCAGGCATATGCAGTGCTCTAGGAATGTGCTCACTGTACCCTGTCTTGAAACTTTGCTCTTGATTTTGCCTTTACTTGTTCTTTCCCAGGAATCCACCTGTCCTTCCCCTCATATCAGGTGTGAACTGAAATATCATCAGCATTCCTTGGGCACCATTTTTATTGTTATTTTCTAATTTTGCCTCCTCTGCTCCTGACTTGTTTTTCACTTTAGTATTTATCATTATCTTATATATATATATTTTATAAATATATATATTTATAAAATACAGCAAACAAGAAGGAAAGTAGTAGAAATATATATGTATTTAAATATATAAATGTATATAATATTAACATGCACATATACATATATATATATATTTATGTCTGAGTTATTGTCTGTACCTTCTCTAACTGTGACACTCAGAACCTTGAGTGGCCCCATGATTCCTGCCACTGCTCTTTATGACCTGTCAGCTTGTGTACTCCCCTCCCCAGAATGTGGGTGAGACATGGATGCTTCTGGCCAATAGAATATGGTCTAGACAATATAGTCAAGGATCTTTAATACCTATTTATTGATTCAGTAACTATTGCGTGGACACTGACATTCCCTACTTGATAGCTGTTACTCACCAAAATGGAGGAGAGCAAGTTGCTGGAATTTTTACCTGACATAGAATTCTGAATTTTGAGTGACTTCAAATGACCAGTCATAGGTAGTCAGAAGTCCCTTGTTATCCAAATGGTTGATTAAAATACATGCATCAGAAAGTGAAGAGAGGCTTAGCAGTTCTTGGCATCACATTTCATAGGTCTTCCTTTCTTCTTTTTTTTAAAGTAACATTCAACCTTCTTTTGTGTTTAAGTTATCTATTTCTATATAAAAAAGAGCCCCAAACTTAATGGCTTAAAATGATGAATTTACTTCTCACAGTTCTGTGGTATTTCCACTGCTGCTTCAATGTAAACTCATTCATCAGATTATATTCAGCTTAGGGGTCAGCTGTGCTGGACATACACGAGGGTCACATGGGGGGCTCCATTTTGGCTGTTGGTGGGAACACCTTTATTTTCACTCCATGAGACCTCTCAATCTCTAGTAAACCAGACCAGGTTTTGAACGTGGCAGTTTCAGGTTCATGACAGTGAAATCTGCCACACTCCTTGGAGCCCAGGGTCTGAAACTCAAAAAGTGTCATTCCTGCCATGTTCCATTGGTCAAAGAACATCACCAGGCCAGTCACTGTTCAAGGAGTGGAAAATAGACTCCATCTCTTGATTAGAAGAATGCTGCTGCTGCTGCTAAGTCGCTTCAGTCGTGTCCGACTCTGTGCGACCCCATAGATGGAAGCTCACCAGGCTCCCCCATCCCTGGGATTCTCCAGGCAAGAATACTGGAGTGGGCTGCCATTTCCTTCTCCAATGCATGAAAGTGAAAAGTGAAAGTGAAGTCGCTCAGTCGTGTCCGATTCTTAGCGACCCCATGGACAGGAGCCTACCAGGATCCTCCGTCCATGGGATTTTCCAGGCAAAAGTACTGGGGTGGGGTGCCATTGCCTTCCCCGGATTAGAAGAATAGTCAATTATAAAAGAATATGCATGGATTTATGGCCATTGTCCAGTCTACCACACATGGATTTTATATTATTTAAGTTTATCTCACGATGATGATTAGTATATCGCAGGACATAGACATGTTTGTCTGAAGACATCTTAGTTGATTTTTTTTCAGCTGTACACCTGGCTTTATAATGAATATAAAGAATAGACTGCACCCAACTTTTTTTTTAATTAAATTTTATTTTGCTTAACTTTACAATATTGTATTGCTTTTGCCATACATCAAGATGGATCCACCACAAGTATACATGTGTTCCCCATCCTGAACCTAATTAAACTTAAAAGCTTCTGCACAACAAAGGAAACTATAAGAAAGGTGAAAAGACAGCCTTCAGAATGGGAGAAAATAATAACAAATGAAGCAACAGACAAACAACTAATCTCAAAAATATACAAGCAACTCCTACAGCTCAATTCCAGAAAAATAAATGACCCAATCAAAAAATGGGCCAAAGAACTAAATGCACCCAACTTCTAATCATGAAATACATGCTGCTGCTGCTAAGTCACTTCAGTTGTGTCCGACTCTTAGCGACCCCATGGACTGCAGCCCACCAGGCTCCTCCATCCATGGGATTTTCCAGGCAAGAGTACTGGAGTGGGGGTGCCACTGCCTTCTCCGGAAATACATGCTAGTCTACCATAAACGTAACTTATTGATTTAAGGGGGAAAATAACACACATGCATACACACACACACTGACTTATGAACATTCATAGTATACAGTTTGACTAATATATTTTAATATTATTCAAGCCTCAAATATTTTATCAACTATACAGAGTTTGCATTTGTGAATTATAGCTCTGTTTTAAATAATACTTTCTTCATATCAACTCATAAATTTTCCCATTATATAGTATTTATTATACACTAAATCATATAAAGTAGCTTTTAAAAGACAATAAAATTAAAGCCACCCACCTTAAAACTAAATGTTACAATACCAGTGAGGTATTATTAACACCATGACCTGCTACCTGGGTGATCCTGCTCTAGTTCACACTCCCACACCTACTGCCATTGTTCTGTATGGTGCGTTCATGTTGCCATGCTTTTTTCTAAACAAACCCCAATTTTTCCATATATTCTTGAATTTATCACTAAAAAATATTTAATATTTTTAAAAACTTTTTGAGTATAATACTATGATACCATATTATACATAGTTTCCTGCAATTTCCTTTAATTTACTGAATATCTTCTTTCTAAAATGTATCTTTTTAGTTGCACGTGGTTGTAGATTATATACGTGTTATATGACTATATCCAGTATCCGTTCTCCAGTGTTTGCTTCCAGCTTTTACAATGATACAGTGAAAATCCATGCACACATCTAGTGAACGTGAAATATATATAGTTTCCCTAGGGTTATACAGCTGGATATGGAATTGCTGGATTATAGGAAATGTAGCCTGATTAAATTCTTAAGAGAATGCAAATTTGTTTTCCAAAGTGATTCAAAAATTTACCCCTGAAAGAGTTTACGTTTCCTCTCTAAAACCGAAATTGTCAGATATCTTAACTTTTGTTCATTTTGGAGATTAAATGATTTCTCATTATATTCCTAATTACTATTCTCTTATTTATTACTGAGCATGGCCGTTATTCCATCTTTATGGGTTATTTATGTTTTCTTTTCCAGTGATACGCATGTCTATATCATTACCCATTTCCCTATTCAGTTGTTATTTAGTTCTTCTTTTAAGAAATTCTATGTAGGATACCATTCCTTCATCACATTTGTTAAAAAGCTTTCCCTAGCTTGTAGTTTGTCTCACTGCCCCTGTATTGAACTCAGATGGATTTTATGTCCATAGAATGAAAGTGAAGGTGTGTCCAGCTCTTTGTGACCCCACAGACTGTAGTCTGCCAGGCTCCTCCCTCCATGGGATTCCCCAGGCAAGAATACCAGAGTTGGTTGCTACCTCCACACATAAAGATGGTACTACTAAATCATTTATTATTACTAATTCAGATAAATATATACTTTTTTCCCCATCAGTTCAGTTCAGTCGCTCAGTCATGTCCGACTCTTTGCGACCCCATGAATTGCAGCACACCAGGCCTCCCTGTCCATCACCAACTCCCAGAGTTCACCCAGACTCACGTCCATCGAGTCAGTGATGCCATCTAGCCATCTCATCCTCTGTCGTCCCCTTCTCCTCTTGCCCCCAACTCCTCCCAGCATCAGAGTCTTTTCCAATGAGTCAACTTTTCGCATGAGGTGGCCAGAGTACTGGAGTTTCAGCTTTAGCATCATTCCTTCCAAAGAAATCTTAGGGCTGATCTCCTTCAGAATGGACTGGTTGGATCTTCTTGCAGTCCAAGGGACTCTCAAGAGTCTTCTCCAACACCACAGTTCAAAAGCATCAATTCTTCAGCACTCAGCCTTCTTCACAGTCCAACTCTCACATCCATACATGACCGCTGGAAAAATAGTGCTAAATATATCCAGCTACAGTTCTTCTTGTAACTACTAACATAAGTCTATGTGAATCCTATCTATAAATATGAAAAAATATAAAACTAACATATAATGTGAACTTTAATTCCCCAAGCATGACTTATTTATCAATGTTTATTGCCTATTTAAGTTTTAAATACATATATCAAAATTTCTTGTATCCCATTTTAGGAGAGAGTACTCAAACTTAAATTAATTCAAAATCTTTACCTCATAGCAAAACTGCTAAAATGTACTGGAAAGCTTCTGTATCTATGATGCTATGTTACAGAGAATACACGGCTTCTATTAAACACCACAATTATTAGCCATTACTTTCTGTTCAGTCGGGGAAGGCAATGGCACCCCACCCCAGTACTTTTGCCTGGAAAATCCCATGGACGGAGGAGCCTGGTAGGCTCCAGTCCATGGGGTCGCTAAGAGTTGGACACGACTGAGCGGCTTCACTTTCACTTTTCGCTTTCATGCATTGGAGAAGGAAATGGCAGCCCACTCCAGTATTCTTGCCTGGAGAATCCCAGGGACAGGGGAGCCTGGTGAGCTTCCGTCTATGGGGTCGCACAGAGTAGGACACGACTGAAGCGACTTAGCAGCAGCAGCAGCACTTTCTGTTCAGTAGCTATTTATCTTTGAGCTTCCCTGGTAGCTCAGTCAGTAAAGAATCTGCCTGCAGTTCAGGAGACCGGAGTTCTATCCCTGGGTCAGGAAGATACCCTGGAGAAAGAAATGACAATGCACTCAAGTATGCTGCTACTAAGTTGCTTCAGTTGTGTCTGACTCTGTGCGACCCCAGAGACGGCAGCCCACCAGGCTCCCCGTCCCTGGGATTCTCCAGGCAAGAACACTGGAGTGGGTTGCCATTTCCTTCTCCAATGCAGAAAAGTGAAAAGTGAAAGTGAAGACACTCAGTCATGTCCAACTCCTAGCGACCCCATGGACTGCAGCCCACCAGGCTCCTCCGACCATGGGATTTTCCAGGCTAGAGTACTGGAGTGGGGTGCCACTGCCTTCTCCAACACTCAAGTATACTTGCCTGGAAAATCCTATGGACAGAGTAGCCTGGAGGGTTCCAAGAGTTGGACACAACTTAGTGAATAAACCACTACTAGCTATTTATCCAAAAGGTGAATGTAAGCCACTTCACCAACCAGATCACAGTTCCAGAAAGTAAAACCTTGTGTACTCTGTGAATTAAGAAATTTGAAAACTACTTATATGTGACATATAAGAGAATACATTTTATAGGACATAAGAGAGTTTTATTTTGAGGAAAATATGTGATAGCCACAGAATAGAATACAATAAACACACATTGATACTATTAGCAAATTTCCTTTAGATTTTTTTGTGTGTTCATATAATAAACTTTGACTGTGTGGCTCACAACAAACTGTGGAAAATTATTAAAAAGATGGGAATACCAGACCATCTGACCTGCCTCCTGAGAAATCTCTATGCACGCCAGGAAGCAACAGTTAGAACTGGACATGGAACAACAGACTGGTTCCAAATCAGGAAGGGAATACGTCAAGGCTGTATATTGTCACCCTGAATGTTTAACTTCTATGCAGAGTACGTCATCAGGCGTACTGGGCTGCATGAAGCACAAGCTGGAATCAAGATTGCCAGGAGAAATAGCAATAACCTCAGGCATGCAGTTGGATGACACCACCCTTATGGCAGAAAGTGAAGAACTAAAGAGCCTCTTGATGAAAGTGGAAGAAGAGAGTCAAAAAGTTGGCTTAAAACTCAACATTCAGAAAACGAAGATCGTGGCATCCAGTCCCATCACTTCATGGCAAATAAATGGGGAAACAATGGAAACAGTGACAGACATTATTTTGAGGGGATCCAAAATCACTACCAATGGTGACTGCTGCCATGAAGTTAAAAGATGCTTGTTCCTTGGGAAAAAAGCTATAACTAACCTAGACAGCATATTAAAAAGCAGAGAAATCACTTGGCTGACAAAGGTCCGTCTAGTCAAAGCTATGGTTTTTCCAGTAGTCATGTATGGATGTGAGAGTTGGACCATAAAGAAAGCTGAGTGCTGAAGAGTTGATGATTTTGAACTGTGGTGCTGGAGAAGACTCTTGAGAGTCCCTTGGATTGCAAGGATATCCAACCAGTCCATCCTAAAGGAAATCAGTCCTGAATATTCACTGAAAGGACTGATGCTGAAGCTGAAACTCCAATACTTAGGCCACCTGATGCGAAGAACTGACTCTTTTGAAAAGACCCTGATGCTGGGAAAGATTGAAGGTGGGAGGAAAAAGGGACAACAGAGGACAAGATGGTTAGATGGCATCACCAACTCAATGGACATGAGTTTGAGTAAGCTCCTGGAGTTGTTGATGGACAGGGAGGCCTGGCGTGCTGCAGTCCACGAGGTCGCAAAGAGTCAGATACAACTTACCGACTGAACTGAACTGATAATAAACTTTTCCATTCTTCTGTCTACACCTCTAATTCAGATTAAGTATTACTGCCACTTTCTTTTGAGGTGTTGTTATTCTTTCATTTTCCCTTATATTCCTTGTATATTTAGTATCTAAAGATATGCATATTTGAAGGTATATTATGACACACAAATAGCAAATACTCTGCTCCAGGTCCTGTGCAGAGAGCTTTATGTGTTTAAACTCATTCACAGTGCATATATATCTCTCATGTACATTCATTTACAGCTTTATAAGAGTACTTAAAAAATATTTAATGCATTGAATGCAGAGCAGGCTAAGTAGCAAGTGAAAATAAACTGATTAGGATGATTTATATGAGGCCCCTTTGAAGTGAAGTCCCTCAGTCGTGTCCAACTCTTCGCGACCCGTGGACTGTAGCTCACCAGGCTCCTCTGTCCATGGGATTCTCCAGGCAAGAGTACTGGAGTAGAGGTGCCATTGCCTTCTCCAGGGGATCTTCCCGACCCAGGGATCAAACCCGGGTCTCCCGCATTGCAGGCAGATGCTTTTCTGTCTGAGCCACCAGGGAAGCCCCAAAATTAAGAGGTATAAATATATATTTTACCCGCCTGTCCCTTTTCCTTAGGCTTTTATTTAAAAAGTAAAAGCATGGACATCTAACAACTATGGTTGCTTTTGCAAATACTATAGCTTCAAGGACATTTTCACCATCAAGCACTTTTTACCCACCTTTTAATATTATGTATATTATGAAGAACACTATTAATAATTTTATATGTTTCTGTTAACTTATACTCAAATTATTAGAGCATGGGTGTTTTAAGGAGAATTTTATCTAAGAATATATTGTTTTTTAGAAAATATATTTTACAATGCATTTCTCTCTGTATAGCTTTTGTTTCTCTACGTGGTCTTGATTTTCTGCCTGCTTAACTTTTCTTGTTTGAAATTAGGAGTGCCCAGAATAGATTTAACCACAAGAGCAAATATGTTGAATTTTTTTCAGTATCCCAAACTTTGGAATTCCGAGTGACTTCTAAAATTGATACCATCTCTCTTAATTATATTGCTTGGATAAAAACAGAAATATAGGAATGTTAGAAGTCTAGCATTCTGCATCGCCCCTCCCTGGTTCAGTGGAACCAGTTTCCGTCCTGGTGAGTCACACAACTCTACATTTTTCGTGGCTATCCTTTTACCTGCCTTAGTTGTGGGCGTAATCTACCAATGTCAGCATAGTGAATTACGAGCAGCAGCTTAAGGTAAACATCATTTACTCATAAGAAATTATTTCCACATCACCTTGGTTTTTGACTTGGCATTAAGAAAAAAGAAAAAAAAAAAAAATCCCGTCCCTTTTTATAATCACCTGTCATACATTTGAAATAACAAAGAGCCTCGAATTCTGCCTTCTCTAGCCTGAGTGTGCCATGCGCTGTGCTATGATTTATGACCTGAGCATCCGACACCCTCCATGCACTAACAAGATTGCCCGCTGCGTTTGAAATATACCCCCCCGCCAATGAAAGCAAACACAGCCTTGTGTTATAAAGCCTTGTCCGCATTCAAGAAATTAAACACACACGAGTTCTAATTTTTAGTCTTCTTTTGGCATTGCCTTTAAAAATGGCTAAAATAAGATCCATGGGTGAACAGGATTTCATATACTAGATGAGGGCTCTAAGGGGAATCCTGACCTCCAAGAAAAAGGTGCAGGGATATTTGGCAGAATGTCAACATGGTTTCCACTAGAACATGACAGAGACTCATTATGGGCTTGCTGTTGCCTGTGAGCTGGTTTCACTACCATCAACTATGAGGCCAGAATGCCTGGTTCCAGATGCTCTTGCCAATTGACCATAAAATTGCTATGTATTTCTGGCCAAACCTGAGATTTTAAAAACTCCCTTCCCCTCCCCTCAACACTCTAACCCCCAATTCCCTCTAAAAAGCTGCTCATTATTCTTCCTTTGCCCCCTGATCTCAGCAAAAGAAATACTTCTGGAATCAATTAGAAATGTCTGCCCTTGATGAGGCTTGCACGTGAGTTTGGAGTTGTGAGGCTTTGATAGTGGCAGCCAACAGCTGCAGTTTCAGGTGGTAAAATCTAAGAAGGAATTTTCCAGGGTTTATTTACCATCATAAAAATTTTAAAAATAGGCAAGACACGTTAGGAGACTGACTCCTATGCCTTTGAAAGTGAAGTTAAATTTGGATCTTATATTTGTTTTATCCACAGTGAGCAAGCTGGAGCTCCGATAGGGGGTATCTTTTCATTCCTTTAATAGATTGTGCCAAATGATTATAAATTCTGGATATGGGGATCTCCTTTCTGAAGGTAATAGCTAAAGAACATCTGTTATTTCTTCTGTCAAATTGTTTGAAAAGTAAAGATAGTCGAGTTTAACGGAAATCAGAACCCACTTTATGAATATAAGGTGAGTTAGTGTAATACATTTGCCTACTCTTTTTCTCTCTAGCTATATGTGTATAAAAGTTATTTAATAAAAAAATTGCAATAAGAACTTTTCCCTTTATAAATATAGTTATTTGGTAAGTCTTTGTTCTTATTTGATAAGATACTATCAGCTTCTTTTTTAATTTTTGTGATGTGATTCAACTAAATCACATCAGCTATTCAAGCATGAAAATGAAATGATTTTTCTAAAGCCACACTACAGGTTATCCAAATTATCATTTGGCACAAATCCTTTTCCTTCCTTGATATGCTTCCTGGAAGCCTGCTTTTGTTTCTCCCACTGGATAAAAAGCAGAAAAAATTTCAGGCACTACAATTTTCAATCATGCCTTTAAGAAATGCTATCAGACTTTTGTTTTCCTCTATGGTGGTGGTGGTGATTTAGTTACTAGGTTAAGTCCGACTCTTTGCGACCCCATGGACTGTAGCCCTCCAGGCTCCTCTGTTCATGGGATTTCCCAGGCAAGAACAGTGATACAGGGTTGCCATTTCATTTTTCTCAGAGAATTACCATTAAATACAGAACTTTAGTTCCCAGAAAAACCTAGTCTGTAGTTAAATGGAACTGTAAGCACCTGTTACTTCCTCTTAAAGTAATGTGGTTTTTATTTATATAATGATGGTGGGTATGTGGAAGGAATTTTATGTCTACTTCTCTGATAGTATCATCATATTTAAAGGCCATAGAGATAAGTTTAAATTTGAATTTTTATGAGAGCTCTCTCCACATGTGCAGACATCTGCCTACCAATCAGCATGGTTTCTAGGTTGAAATATATTACTTAGTAGAACTAAATGAATAAATGACTGAATTATCAAGTGTACCTAAAATATGATACAATTTTATTATATTCAGAGAATAACTAGTTTTTCAGTAGGCTGAAAGGCAGTTACATAGAATACCTAATGTCACATGTATGACACATGAATTGTAGCACGCCAGGCCTCCCTGTCCATCACCAACTCCCAGAGTTCACACAAACTCATGTTCATTGAGTCGGTGATGCCATCCAGCCATATCATTCTCTGCTGTCCCCTTCTCCTCCTCCCCCAATCCCTCCCAGCATCAGAGTCTTTTCCAGTAGGTCAATTCTTTGCATGAGGTGACCAAAGTATTGTAGTATCAGCTTTAGCATCAGTCCTTCCAAAGAACATCCAGGACTGATCTCCTTCAGAATGGACTAGTTGGATCTCCTTGCAGTCCAAGGGACTCTCAAGAGTCTTCTCCCACACCACAGTTCAAAAGCATCAATTCTTCGGCCCTCAGCTTTCGCCACAGTCCAACTCTCACATCCATACATGACCACTGGAAAAACCATAGCCTTGACTAGACAGACCTTTGTTGGCAAAGTAATCTCTGCTTTTGAATATGCTATCTAGGTTGGTCATAACTTTCATTCCAAGGAGTAAGTGTCTTTTAATTTCATGGCTGCAATCACCATCTGCAGTGATTTTGGAGCCCCCCAAAAATAAAGTCTAACACTGTATCCACTGTTTCCCCATCTATTTCCCATGAAGTGATGGGACCAGATGCCATGATCTTAGTTTTTTTAATGTTGAGTTTTAAGCCAACTTTTTCACTCTCCACTTTCACTTTCATCAAGAGGCTTTTTAGTTCCTCTTCACTTTCTGCCACAAGGGTGGTGTCATCTGCATATCTGAGGTTATTGATATTTCTCCCGGCAATCTTGATTCCAGCTTGTGCTTCTTCTAGCCCAGTGTTTCTCATGATGTACTCTGCATACAAGTTAAATAAGCAGGGTGACGACATACAGCCTTGATGTACTCCTTTTCCTATTTGGAACCAGTCTGTTGTTCCATGTCCAGTTCTAACTGTTGCTTCCTGACATATAGGTTTCTCAAGAGGCAGGTCAGGTGGTCTGGTATTCCCAACTCTTTCAGAATTTTCCACAGTTTATTGTGATCCACACAGTCAAAGGCTTTGGCATAGTCAATAAAGCAGACATAGATGTTTTTCTGGAACTCTCTTGAGTTTCTCAAGAGGCAGGTCAGGTGGTCTGGTATTCCCATCTCTTTCAGAATTTTCCACAGTTTATTGTGATCCACACAGTCAAAGGCTTTGGCATAGTCAATAAAGCAGACATAGATGTTTTTCTGGAACTCTCTTGAGTTTCTCAAGAGGCAGGTCAGGTGGTCTGGTATTCCCATCTCTTTCAGAATTTTCCACAGTTTATTGTGATCCACACAGTCAAAGGCTTTGGCATAGTCAATAAAGCAGAAATAGATGTTTTTCTGGAACTCTCTTGATTTGTCCATGATCCAGCAGATGTTGGCAATTTGATCTCTGGTGCCTCTGCCTTTTCTGAAACCAGCTTGAACATCTGGAAGTTCACGGTTCACGTATTGGTGCACCCTGGCTTGCAGAATTTTGAGCATTACTTTACTAGCCTATGAGTCCTTATCTATCAATAATTACATATATATGTAAGTGGATTAAATTCCCTGACCAAAAGTTATATAGCTCAATGGATAAAAGAACAAATTCAATAATGACATGCCTACAAGAGAATTACTGTAGCCTTAAACACATTTCAATCAATGGTTACCAAAATAAAAGCAGATATAGCCATACTTATATCAGACAAAATATACTTTAAACTAAAAATGATAAAAAGAGACAAAGAATGTCACTATATAATGAGGAGGCCAATCCTTCAAGAAGATATGGCATTGATAAATATATATGTACCCAATGGTAGAGCACCTAAATATGTAAAGCAAAGTCTAACATAATTAAAGGGAGAAGTAAGCAGTAATACAATAATAGTTGAGAACTTTCGTCCCCACTCTAAACAATGAATAGATTATATAGACAGAGAATCAACAAGGAAACAGTGATCTGAACAACACTATAGATTAAAAGAACCTAAGAAAACATACACAAAACAGACAGTAAAGAATTCAATAAAGAATTCAGGAAAATTCCTGGGTACAAAAGTAACATACTAAAATCAGTAGTAGTTCTATACACTAAGAACAAAATTTCTGAAGAAAAAATTTTAAAAAATTGATCTCATTTATAAAGTGTTCAAAAACAAAATGCTTAGGAATAAATTTAACTAAGGGGTGAAATTTTTATGCTGAAAACCAAAGAATATTAAAAGGAATTGAAGACATAAATAAATGGAAACGTATACATGTTCATGAATTGAAATTATTAATATTATTAACTTTGCAATACTACCATAAGTCTTTGACAGATATAATGCAATCCCTATCAAGATTCCAATGGTATATTTTGAAGAAGTAGAAAAAATAGACCTAAAATTTATATCTAACCACAAAACAAAAACCCAAATAGCCAATGAAATTCCAGGAAAGGACAAAGCAGGTGATATCATACTTCCTGATATGCTATAAAGCTATAGTCATCAAAACTATATGGTATGGTATGATATGGCAAGTAGACCACATGAACACTATCAAGAGCCCAGAAATAAACTCCGGTATATACAATCAATTAATATTTGATAAGGGGATAAGAATACTCAATGGAGGGAGAACAATCTCTTCAGTGAATGGTGCTGAAATAATTGGATATTCACATATAAAAGAATGAAACCAGATTAATGCCTTATGCTGCTTACCAAATTTAATTTGAAATAGGTTAAAAACTTAAATGAATGACACCATAAAACTCCTAGAAGAAAACAGGAATAAAGCTCCTTGATATGGGTTTTCGTAATGATTTTTTGCCACTCCAGTACTCTTGCCTGGAAAATCCCATGGACGGAGGAGCCTGGAAGGCTGCAGTCCATGGGGTCGCTGAGAGTCAGACACAACTGAGCGACTTCACTTTCACTTTTCACTTTCATGCCTTGGAAAAGGAAATGGCAACGCACTCCAGTGTTCTTGTCTGGAGAATCCCAGGGATGGGGGAGCCTGGTGGGCTGCCGTCTCTGGGGTCGCACAAAGTTGGACATGACTGAAGCGACTTAACAGCAACAGCAACAGCAATGATTTTTTTGGATATGATAGAAGCAACAAAATCAAAATTAAATAAGTGAGACTACATCAAACTAAAAAGTTTTTACACAGCAAAGGAAATCATCAAAAAAGTAAAAAGACAACTTATGGAATGGGGAAGGTATTTCCAAACTGTATATCTGATAAGGGACTAATAGCTAAAATACATAAACTCATACAACTCAATAGAAACCCTTCCAAATATCCCTATTAATAGACAAAAGATGTGAATAGTTATAAGTTAAATAAGTACTAGGGATTTAATGTATAGGATGATGACTATAGCCAACACTGCTGTATGACATATAGAAAACTTAAGAAAATAAATCCTAAGAGTTCTTGTTATAAGAAGTTATTTTCCTTTTTTTTTTCTTTTCCTTTTTTGTATCTATATGAAAGATATGGCCTTCCCAGGTTACTCAGTGGTACGAATTCTTGCCAATGCAAGAAACATGAGTTTGATCCCTGGGTCAGGATAATCCTGTGAAGAAGAAAATGTCAACCCACTCCAGTATTATTGCCAGGGATATCCCATGGTTAGAGGAGTCTAGTGGGCTACAGTCCATGGAGAGGCAAAAGAGTCTAATGCAACTTAGTGGCTAAATAACAAAAAGGATATGAAAAGATGAATGTTAGCTAAATCTAATGTGGTAATTGTTGTTCAGTTGCTAAGTCATGTCTGACTGTTTGTGACTCCTTGGACTGCAGCATGCCAGGCTTCCCTGTCCTTCACTCTCTCACAGAGTTTGGTCAAATTCATGTCCATTGAGTTGATGATGCCATCCAACCATCTCATCCTCTATTGCCTCCTTCTCCTCCTACCCTTATTCTTTCCCAGCATTGGATCTTTTCCAAGGAGTCAGCTCTTCACTTCGTGTGGCCAAAGTATTGGAGCTTCAGCTTCAGCATCAGTCCTTCCAGTGAAAGTTCACAGTTTATTTCCTTTAGGATTGTCTGGTTTGATACCCTTGCTGTCCAAAGGATTCTCGAGAGTCTTCTCCAGCACCACAACTCAAGAGCATCATTCTTTGACAGTCAGCTTTCTTTATAACTCTCACATCCATACATGACTACTGGAAAAACCATAGCTTTGACTATATGGACCTTTGTGGGCAAAGTGATGTCTCTGCTTTTTAGTATGCTATCTAGGTTTGTCTTGGATTTGCTTCAAAGGAACAAGCGTCTTTTAATTTCATGACTGCAGTCAACATAAGCAGTTACTTGGGAGACCAAGAAAATAAAATTGGTCAGTCCATGTTTCCATTTTTTTCCTCTGCTATTTGCCATGAGTTGATGGGAATGGATGCCATGATCTTCGTTTTCTGAATGTTGATTTTAAGCCTGCTTTTTCACTGTCTTCTTTCACCCTCATGAAGAGGCTGTTTAGTTCCTCTTTGCTTTCTGCCATTAGAGTGGAATCATCTGCATATCTGAGGTTATTGATATTTCTCCCAGCATTATTGATTCCAGCTTGTGATTCATCCAGTCCAGTATTTTACATGATGTTCTCTGCATAGAAGTTAAATGAGCAGGGTGACAATATACAGCTTGATGTACTCCTTTCTCAATTTTAAACAAGTCCATTGTTCCATGTCTGTTTCTAACTGTTGCTTCTTAACCTGCATATAGGTTTCTCAGGAGACAGGTAAGGTGGTCTGGTATTCCCATCTTTTTAAGAATTTTCCACAGTTTCTTGTTGTCCATGTAGTCAAAGGCTTTGGTGAAGTCAATGAAGCAGAAGAAGAGGTTTTTCCAGAATTCTCTTGATTTGTCTTTTTCTTTTTTTTTAATATCTGGAACTCTTATGCTTTTTTAGCATCCAATAGATGTTGGCAACTTGATCGCTGGTTCCTCTGCCTTTCCTAAATCCAGCTTGTGTATCTGGACCTTCTTGGTTCATGTACTGCTGAAGCCTAGCTTGAAGGATTTTTGAGCATTACCTTGCTAGCATGTGTTTGTATAGTAGTTTGAACATTTTGGGGATTGCCAATATTTGAGATTGGAAAAAAAAAAACAAAACAAAAAAAACTGATCTTCCCCAGTCCTATGGCCACTGCTGAGTTTTCCAAATTTGCTGGCATATTGAATGCAGCACTTTAATAGCCTCATCTTTTACAATTTTTAATAGCTCAGCCAGAATTCTACCATCTTCATTAGCCATGTTCTTGGTAATGCTTCCTAAGGCCCACTTGACTTCATACTCTAGGATGTCTGGTTCTAGTTGAATAACAAAACCATCATGATTATCTGTATCATTAAGATTTTTTTGTAGTTTTTCTGTGTATTCTTGCCACCTCTTCATAATCTCTTCTGCTTCTCTTAGGTCTTTGCCATTTCTTTCCTTTATTGTGCCCATCTTTCAATGAAATGTTCCCTTGATATCTTCAATTTTCTTGAAGATATCTCTAGTCTTTCCCATTCTATTGTTTTCCTCTATTTCTTTGCTTTGTTCACTTTAGAAGGTTTTCTTATCTCTCCTTGCTATTTCTGGAGCTCTGCATTCAGTTGTGTATATCTTTCCCTTTCTCTTTGCCTTTTGCTTCTCTTCTTTTCTTAGCTATTTATAAGGCCTCCTCAGCCAACCACTTTGCCTTCTTGCATTTCTTTTTCTTGGGAAGGTTTTGGTCACTGCCTCCTGTACAATGTTATAAACCTCCATTCATAGTTCTTCTGGCACTATATCAGATCTAACCCTTAAATCTATTTGTCATTTCCACTGTATAATCATAAGAGATTTGATTTAGGTCATACTAAATGGCCTAGTGGTTTTCCCTGCTCTCTTCAATTTAAGTCTGAATTGGGCTATAAGGAGCACATGATCTGAGCCACAGCCAGCTCCCAGTCTTGTTTTTGCTGACTGTATAGAGCTTTTCCATATTTAGCTGCAAAGAATATAATCAGTCAGATTTTGGTATTGATCATCTGGTGAAGACCATGGGTAATTACTTCATAATACATGTAAATTAAATTATTGTACTGTATGCCTTAAACCTACTCAGTGATATATGTCACTTATTTTTCAATAAAATTGTAAAGGTTTTTGATATTTTACCAACATTTAAAATCAGGACACTTTTAAGAACCCAGATTAATAATATCTCTTGAAAAATTTGACAGTCTGGCAACACTGAACTGGCATAACATTTGAACATCAATGAGTTAAAGCCAAAGAGTGGTTTTGAGTCCATGAATGCTCCTCTAGGCAAGGTTTTGATTCTTTCAGGTCATAAATGTCAGGAAGGACAGGCAAATAGACGTTACAGACAGCATGTGAGTACTTGTAATTTGTGCCATGGGAGAAAATGAGTAGATTACCTTTTATAGATTAAAGGACAATATTTCAACTTTGAGGCAAAAATAAATGAAGGGATAAACCACTATTGTCAGCTTTCATCATTTGAGGTATTTTAGAATTGGAAGAAACCAAATCATCCTTTTTGGCACTTTAGAGATGTGCTCTACATCTAAGAGATTCAGTGTCTTGTCCAGAGTTACATGGTTAGTGTGGAGCCCAGACAAAGATCTAAGTCTTTTGGTATTTGTATTATTTATGGTTTGTATGCAGATGACACCACCCTTATGGCAGAAAGTGAAGAGGGGCTGCCTCTTGATGAAGTGAAGTGGAGAGTGAAAAGGTTGGCGCTCATCCGCAGTCCCATCACTGCGGGAATGGGGGAAGTGAGTGTCGACTTGTTTTTCTGGGCTCCGATCACTGCAGATGGTGACTGCAGCCATGATTGACGCTTACTCCTTGGAGGGTTGACACCTGTAGCATTTCAGCAGAGCATTACTTCCGGTTCCCTGTCAGGCTTGGTCTTCCTGTGGTCATGTTGGATGTGGGCTGGACTGTGAGAGGCTGAGCGCGGTTGATGCTTTTGCTGTGGTGTTGGGAGACTGGGTCCCTTGACTGCGGTCCACCAGTCCATTTGGGGATCATCCTGGAATTTCTTTAGGGTGATGCTAGCTGACTCAGTTTTGCACCCTCGGGTGACTCTTGGAGAAGACTCTGATGCTGGGAGGATTGAGGGCAGGAGGAGAGGGGACGACAGAGGATGAGATGGCTGGATGGATACTGACTCGATGGATGCGAGTCTGAGTGACTCCGGGAGCTGGTGATGGACAGGGAGGCCTGGCGTGCTGCGGTTCATGGGGTCGCAAGAGTCGGACACGACTGGGCGACTGATCTGATCTGATCTGATCTGATGGTTTGTATGTGCATAAAATTTGTCAGGAGGTACACACACACACACACATACACACATAACAACATTAGAATGCTCTGGGGAGAGGAATTGCATCACAAAAGAATATATGTGAAAGGGACCTTTTCACGGAATCTTTAAAGTTTGATTCATGTGATCAGATCAGATCAGTCGCTCAGTCGTGCCCAACTCTTTGCGACCCCATGAATCGCAGCACACCAGGCCTCCCTGTCCATCACCAACTCCCGGAGGTCACTCAGACTCACATCCATCGAGTCAGTGATGCCATCCAGCCATCTCATCCTCTGTTGTTCCCTTCTCCTCCTGCCCCCAATCCCTCCCGGCATCAGAGTCTTCTCCAATGAGTTAACTCTTTGCATGAGGTGGCCAAAATACTGGAGTTTCAGCTTTAGCATCATTCCTTCCAAAGAAATCCCATGGCTGATCTCCCTCAGAATGGACTGTTTGGATCTCCTTGCAGTCCAAGGGACTCTCAAGAGTCTTCTCCAACACCATAATTCAAAAGCATCAATTCTTCGGCACTCAGCCTTCTTCACAGTCCAGCTCTCACATCCATACATGACCACAGGAAAGACCATACCCTTGACTAGGTGAACCTTTGTTGGCAAAGTAATGTCTCTGCTTTTAACTATGCTATCTAGGTTGGTCATAACTTTCCTTCCAAGGAGTAAGCGTCTTTTAATTTCATGGCTGCAGTCACCATCTGCAGTGATTTTGGAGCCCAGAAAAAGAAAGTCTGACACTGTTTCCACTGTTTCCCCATCTATTTCCCATGGAGTGATGGGACCAGATGCCATGATCTTCGTTTTCTGAATATTAAGCTTTAAGCCAACCTTTTCACTCTCCACTTTCACTTTCATCAAGAGGCTTTTGAGTTCCTCTTCACTTTCTGCCATAAGGGTGGTGTCATCTGCATATCTGAGGTTATTGATATTTCTCCCAGCAATCTTGATTCCAACTTGTGTTTCTTCCAGTCCAGCGTTTCTCATGATGTACTCTGCATATAAGTTAAATAAACAGGGTGACAATATACAGCCTTGATGTACTCCTTTTCCTATTTGGAACCAGTCTGTTGTTCCATGACCAGTTCTAACTGTTGCTTCCTGACCTGCATACAGATTTCTCAAGAGGCAGATCAGGTGGTCTGGTATTCCCATCTCTCTCAGAATTTTCCCCAGTTTATTGTGATCTACACAGTCAAAGGCTTTGGCATAGTCAATAAAGCAGAAATAGATGTTTTTCTGGAACTCTCTTGCTTTTTCCATGGTCCAGCGGATGCTGGCAATTTGATCTCTGGCTCCTCTGCCTTTTTTAAAACCAGCTTGGACATCAGGAAGTTCACGGTTCACATATTGCTGAAGCCTGGCTTGGAGAATGTACTACCAATTTTTATGACCTTATTGATACACCAAAGAGTAATTTTTTCCATGAATGTATAGGAAGTAAATATAATACATTAAAGCATATAAATTTAGATACTTAAAATGGTTACTTATAAATTCAAACAAATAGATCTAATTTAAAAAATAACAAGGTGTACTTAAATTTAGACAGCTTTGCTTTTTTCCTGTAATCGATACTGAAATCACATTTTCTTCGTCATGTTTTGAATATACTCATTGTCTGGTTTTAACCCTTGAATAATTTTTAAAGTTTAACATCTTGACTAAAATCAAATTGTTGAATTTTTTTAGTATAACATTAAAAATTGCTTTATGTTTTACTTCTATATCTGTAATTTAGAAAAATGAGGGAGCTTGAAATATAAGGAAGGTATAACAAAACAATATTCCTCTTATTATTTAGGTGTTATGCAAGAAAGCACAGTTAAAGTAAATTATCCCCATAACTGTCAAATAAAAATTGCTTGATGAGGTAATATTAACAAATGTCATGCTTTACCATTGAATCCTAAGCCCAGAACTCTTGAAACACTTTGTAATGTTTAAATGTGGGAAATAGGTGTTATGAAGAAATGAATATACAAAGCCCAAGTTATTTACTAAATAAAGTACTTGAGACCTAAACCAAATAATGCTGTTACTTCTTTCCCAATGGAATTTGAGTGATTACATCTGTCTTGGCAAAAGTGGGTTGGTTTATCTTAATGTAAAGTCCATGTAATGCTTATATTACATTGTTTACATTGCTGATTGAAAGCTAATATACAATATATGCAGTTTGAGATGCCTGTTTCCAGTTTAAAGGGTGTAGTTTTTATAGGACAAAGAATACTATCAATGGGCTTTGAAATTTACCTGAATATAACACATCTTTTTTTTTATTATACCTACCAAGAAAGAATAGTACTTTTCTTACTATTAACAATAAAATCTATTTAAATGATCCTCTCTTTAATTTATAAGGAAAATGGTAAGTTATATTGAATAATAATGTTAGCACTTTTATTAAAGAATTAGTGTTTTATTATTAAAACGCTGATGTTTCATCCAACTTACTTGGATTTTAATATATCCAAGAATCACATACTCATGAAATATGAAGTACCAACTTTGCACTGGGACTTTTGTCATAGAGTTTAGGAGCAGAGAGTAGGAATGCACAAAGTTTGATTTGGGTTCTGGCTTTGATATTAATATTTACAAACTATATGAACGTTAGGAAGTTTTCAAGCATCCTAGGGATAATGATAGAATTTTTGCAAGAATTAAGTGCAATATTGCATGTAAAGCCGTTAAAGTAGTTTCACTGCATGGTACATAATTACCAAGTCCTAACTTGTCTTGTTATTCATGATGAAAACAACAACGACATCACCAGAATCAGGTACTGAGACTGATACTAAGGGAAATGGCAAATGAGACCTTGTCCCAGTCTTTAAGAATGTGGAGGAGATGATCGAATAAACCAGTACTTCGAGCAGGGTTAGATTAATGCTCTATTAAAGTCATACACAGTGTGCTCTGAGAGAAATAAAGAAGAAAAACAAATAATCCAATGGTGGTGTGTGATAAGATTTCCCAAGGTGATGATATGTATCTTGGGCATGAGTAGAAACTTACCAACTGAAGAGTTATGAGGAGGGACATGTCAAGCATACCAAAAAGCTGGGGCCAAGGCCAGTAGGTGAGAAAATGCCTGTCGTGTTAGAGAATTGACAGTAGTTCTTTATGGCTATAGTGGAGTGAGAGTGGAAGAACCCAAGAAATAGTATTAGAAAAATGAAAAGGACAATCGTAGAAAAAGATATAGAGTCCATAATAGGAGCTAGGGCTTTTGTCCTCAGGGCACTAGTACCTATACCACTGAAGAAGCTTAGATTCATATTTTAATATGATCACTGAAAAGATTCTGGAAAGAAGGTTTTGGTAGGGAACAAGTAAGAGGCAAGAAGTATATCTGGGACTAATTGCAGTAGTTCTGGTGAGATATGACAGCGACTTGAACTAGCATTGGGATTCCCTGATAGCTCAGTTGGTAAAGAATCCTCCTACGATGCAGGAGACCTCTGTTCAATTCTTGGATGAGAAAGATCCCGTGGAGAAGGGATAGGCCACCCACTCCAGTATTCTTGGGCTTCCCTGTGGCTCAACTGGCAAAGAATCCACCTGCAATGCGGGAGACCTGGGTTCGATCCTTGGGTTGGGAGGATCCCCTGGAGAAGGAAATGATTACCCACTCCAGTATTGTTACCTGGAGAATTCCATGGCAGGGGTGCCTGGCAGGCTATAGTCCATGGGATCAAAAAGAATTGGACACACCTGAGCAACTAAACTTTCACAGTTCAGATATATCAGTAATGAAAAATATGTGCCATTTTTAAAATGAGTAACCAAGAGATTCATGATTAACTCTTAAGCTTAGAACTGTATCTTTTTATTCTTATCAGCCCTCAGTTCAGTTCAATTCAGTTGTTCAGTCGTGTCCGACTCTTTGCGACCCCATGAATCGCAGCACACCAGGCCTCCCTGTCCATCACCAACTCCTGGAGTTCACTCAGACTCACATCCATCGAGTCAGTGATGCCCTCCAGCCATCTCATCCTCTGTCGTTCCCTTCTCCTTCTGCCCCCAATCCCTCCCAGCATCATAGTCTTTTCCAATGAGTCAGCTCTTCATATGAGGTGGCCAAAGTACTGGAGTTTCAGCTTTAGCATCATTCCTTCCAAATCTTGAGGTATGGCAAAAGCAATACAATATTGTAAAGTTAAGCAACATAAAATTTAATTAAAAAAAAAAAAAAAAAAAAGCTTTGCTCTTTGGTTGAACCTGGAAAAAAAAAAAAAAAAAAAAAAAAGAAATCTCAGGGCTGATCTCCTTTACAATGGACTGGTTGGATCTCCTTGCAGTCCAAGGGACTCTCAATTGAGAGTCTTCTCCAAATCCACAGTTTAAAAGCATCAATTCTTCAGCACTCAGCCTTCTTCACAGTCCAACTCTCACGTCCATACATGACCACAGGAAAAAACCAAAGCCTTGACTAGACAGACCTTTGTTGGCAAAGTAATGTCTCTGCTTTTGAATATGCTATCTAGGTTGGTCATAACTTTCCTTCCAAGAAGTAAGTGTCTTTTAATTTCATGGCTGCAGTCACCATCTGCAGTGAGTGATTACCAAATTTTTTTCTTTTTTTTTAAATTCCCTAATCTATAAGATGAGAATGATAGCCAGCATCTTCCTGTGATTTTATGGATAGTTAAAGGAGAAATGTTATTTTATAAATCCTGATTCACATGTGTGCAGGAGTGAGTACAAATTTTACGTTTTAAGCCATGTTTAAAGACATACTACCAGAGGGAAAATTCTGTCGACTATTTCAATACTAAGTGGTAAATGGATCTCTCTCCTCCCCTTTCCATGATTCAGAATCATTTTTGGAAGGCGCACACTAATATCATAGACAAGTTTGCAGAGATTTTTGTGGTCAATATTACAACAAAATATAAGTGGAAATTATAAAGCTCATGTCATTTTCAAATATCTATAGATACAAACACAACAGTAGTGAGGTGACGTAAGGGGATTGGTAAGGCATTGTGTATATGATAGTTTTTTGTGTGTGTTCCTTTCATAATTTGATCCTTGAGTTATATTTTTTTCCTTGATAGTAACCAGTCCTGAAAGATTATAAGATATCTTAAATGCCAAAAAGTGAACCTGGACCTGCTAAAAATTCCGTTAGTGCTTTCCTTAACTCCATTTATTCAAAAACCTTATAAACCAAATATTCAGGGTTCTATGCCTTACTTTTCATATCACTGAGAGCACAGTTCCCCAACCTCCAGGATCTAATGCCTAATAATCTCAGGTGGAGCTAATGTAATAATGATAGAAATAAATAACACAATAAGGTAATGGGTTTGAATCATCCCAAATTTATTCCCCAACCCAATCCATAGGGCTTCCCTGGTGGCTCAGCTGGTAAAGAATCCGCTTTCAATGCGGGAGACCTGGGTTTGATCCCTGGGTTGGGAAGATCCCCTGGAGAAGGGAATGGCTACCAACTCCAGTATTCTGGCCTGGAGAATTTCATGGACTGTATATCTATGGGGTCTTAAAGAGTCGGACACTACTGAGCAACTTTCGCTTTACTTTCACCCCAGTTCATGGAAAAACTGTCTTCCATGAAACCCATGCCTGGTGCTGAAAAGATTGGGGACCACTGACTAAGAGGTATGCTGGTGACTTAGAGGTAGGCAACTTAGGAAATGAGTTAAATATTTGATACAACATTGCCTATAGTTATTGTAATTTGAAATTTAAAGTTTATATATGAAATAAAGGTAAGTTAAAGGAGTATGTCAAGGCTGTATATTGTCACCCTGTTGATTTAACTTATATGCAGAGTACATCATGAGAAATGCTGGGCTGGAAGAAGCACAAACTGGAATCAAGATTGCCGGGAGAAATATCAATCACCTCAGATATGGAGATGACACCACCCTATGGCAGAAAGTGAAGAGGAACTAAAAAGCCTCTTGATGAGAGTGAAAGTGGAGAGTGAAAAAGTTGGCTTAAAGCTCAACATTCAGAAAACAAAGATCATGGCATCCAGTCCTATCACTTCATGGGAAATAGATGGGGAAACAGTGGAAACAGTGTCAGACTTT
Organism: Tragelaphus eurycerus; assembly: GCA_935064755.1. NCBI lineage: Eukaryota > Metazoa > Chordata > Mammalia > Artiodactyla > Bovidae > Tragelaphus > Tragelaphus eurycerus. The sequence continues at coordinate 22,752,169 of CAKXYN010000025.1, read as the reverse complement.
CTTTTTCTGGGCTCCAAAATCACTGCAGATGGTGACTGCAGCCATGAAATTAAAAGACACTTACTCCTTGGAAGGAAAGTTATGACCAATCTTGATAGCATATTCAAAAGCAAAGACATTACTTTGCCAACAAAGGTCCGTCTAGTCAAGGCTATGGTTTTTCCAGTGGTCATGTATGGATGTGAGAGCTGGACTATGAAGAAGGCTGAGTGCCGAAGAATTGATGCTTTTGAACTGTGGATTTTGAGAAGACTCTCAATTGAGAGTCCCTTGGACTGCAAGGAGATCCAACCAGTCCATTGTAAAGGAGATCAGCCCTGGGATTTCTTTGGAAGGAATGATGCTAAAGCTGAAACTCCAGTATTTTGGCCACCTCATGCGAAGAGTTAACTCATTGTAAAAGACTCTGATGCCGGGAGGGATTGGGGGCAGGAGGAGAAAGGGACAACAGAGGATGAGATGGCTGGATGGCATCACTGACTCGATGGACTTGAGTCTGGGTGAACTCTGGGAGTTGGTGATGGACAGGGAGGCCTGGTGTGCTGAGATTCATGGGGTCTCAAAGAGTTGGACACGACTGAGTGTCTGAACTGAACTGAACCAGTAGAATCTTCAAGTGCTCATTGACAGGCAATTTTGTATTGAATATATTAAGAGAAGAAGGTATAAAAGATACACAGTAATAAATAGAGTTGATCATTTTACAGCAGAGAGTTGTGAAGTACACCATATACTATTATGTTAATACACTACTACAAGGGGTTCCTCAGAATGTAACAGTATCAAATATAATATAGATTTTGATAAATTGCTATAGGAAAATATAAAATTTCTGAAAGATTTTCATGTGTATAATTATTATTAGGTACCACCTCAGATTCCAGAAAGGCAAAATATGCATTCAAAACATGCAAAACCATGCATGAAAGCCACTGATGTTTACCAAGTTTCTATTCCATTCAAAAATGCATTTTCATTTACTCAAAGCATCATTTAGGCTTCTTCGGTGACTCAGACGGTAAAGAATCCGCCTGCAATGCAGGAGACCTCAGTTCGATCCCTGAGTTGAGAAGATCCCCTGGAGAAGGGAATGGGTACCCACCCCAGTATTTTTGCCTGGAGAATTCCAAGGACAGAGGAGACTGGAGGGTTACAGTCCTTGGGGTTGCAAAGAATCTGACACGACTGAGTGACTAACAGTTTCAACACTTGAACAGCATCATTTAGTATATATTATTATCCACACTTTTCAGATGAGGAATTTGAGACCTAGAAAGTTGGTTAATTTTGTCCAAGGCCATATGATTATAAGTTATAATGGTAGAATTCAAACCTTTTTGCTATCTGTGTGTTTGCTATTGGAGAAGGCAATGGCACCCTACTCCAGTACTCTTGCCTGGAAAATCCCATGGATGGAGGAGCCTGGTAGGCTGCAGTCCATGGGGTCGCTAAGAGTTCGACACGACTGAGCGACTTCACTTTCACTTTTCATGCATCAGAGAAGGAAATGGCAACCCACTCCAGTACTCTTGCCTGGAAAATCCCATGGATGGAGGAGCCTGGTAGGCTGCAGTCCATGGGGTTGCTAAGAGTCAGACATGACTGAGCGACTTCACTTTCACTTTTCATGCATTGGAGAAGGACATGGCAACCCACTCCAATGTTCTTGCCTGGAGAATCCCAGGGACAGGGGAGCCTGGAATAATATCATATTGTTCTGTCTCTCAAAGAATAATAATGACTATGCTGATGAAACTATTTATACATATATGATAATTCCTTTATAAATATATACATTAATGAAATAAGATATTTTTAAAAGTCTTATGAGTACAGTAAGCTCAAATCCCTTGACCTCCTAAAAATATTCCTATTCTGAGAACTTTTATTGATGAATCTGCCTGAAACCTTGGGAGGTCATGATATGAACTCTGGTCTAACTAATGGCAGAAGTGGTGGGGAATGATGGAAGTTGGTAGTGGGAGGTTATCAGTAAAGTCATTAACACTGGATTTTAAAAACAAGTTAACTCTGCTTAGGTGGGAAAGGCTTTGGAAGACATTCATGAGTTTACTTCAGTTTAGTTTTGGAGAAACAACTTTGACCTTTCCCTCTTTCCTTTTGCTCAGATTTCCACAGCAGTGCCCCCTTGTGAGTTTTATTCCTGCCCTACTAGCCCTTCCTTTTCAGCTGCGAGAACTGACTTTTTTCTGACCATCTTTTTTCATAGGGTCTCAGGCTTAGTTTGCTAATTTTTACGGTGTGTTACCTACTGCCAACCCAGGGCAATTTGCCCTAGTTTCATGGATTTCAATGCCTTCTAAAAGCTATTGATGTTAAATTTTATGTATGTTAAATTTATGATGTTAAATTGTATGCTTCCTGGTTTCTCCATTGAATTTCAGATATATATTTAATTGCCTACTCTGTATCTAACTGGAGAAGCATAAGTTTGGAAATAATAGGAGTTGTCTAAGCTGGAGATGCAAATTTAGGAGATAGCTATTTAAAGATCCATGGGAACTGATGAGCTGGAGAGGCAAATTAGGTTTCTTATATTATTCTAACTACAAAAATGCAGACATAAAACGATCTCATATTGCTTTATTTGAATACATGTAAATCTAATTAAGCTATATAATGATTATTCCCAACCGAAACAAATGTTTGGTTTAATTTTTTTAAATTTTATTTTGCTTAACTTTACACTATTGTATTGCTTTTGCCATACATCAAAATGAATCCGCCACAAGTATACATGTGTTCCCCATCCTGAACCCTCCTCCCTCCTCCTTCCCCATACCATCCCTCTGGCGGAGGAATAGGACTGGGGGAACACTTTCTCCTCCACAAATTCATCAAAAGAACATTTAAACACCGAGTAAATTCCACAAAACAACTTCTGAATGCCGGCAGAGGACATCAGGCACCCAGAAAAGCAACTCATTGCCTTCTAAAGGAGATGTTTTATCAATGGTGCTGTATAGAAGGAGAAGTTTTGAGACTACTGTAAAACTAAGACCGATAACTGGAAGCAGGAGGCTTAAGTCCAAACCCTGACTCCAGGGAGCATTAATTGACAGGAGCTCATCAAATGCCTCCATACCTACACTGAAACCAAGCACCACACAAGGGCCAACAAGTTCCACGGCAAGACATACCAAGCAAATTCTCCAGCAACACAGGAACACAGCCCTGAGCTCCAATATACAGGCTACCCAAAGTCACCCCAAAACCATAGACATATCATAACTCATTACTAGACACTCCATTGCACCCCAGAGAGAAGAAATCCAGCTCCATCCACCAGAACACCGACACAAGCTTCCCTAACCAAGAAACTTTGACAAGCCACCTGTACAAACCCACACACAGTGAGGAAACGCCACAATAAAGAGAACTCCACAAACTGCCAGAATACAGTAAGGACACCCCAAACTCAGCAATTTAAACAAGATGAAGAGACAGAAGAATACCCAGCAGGTAAAGGAATAGGATAAATGCCCACCAAACCAAATAAAAGAGGAAGAAATAGCAAATCTACCTGATAAAGAATTCTGAATAATGATAGTGAAATTAATCCAAAATCTGGAAATCAAAATGGAATCACAGATAAATAGCCTGGAGAAAAGCATTGAGAAGATGCAAGAAAGGTTTAACAAGGACCTGCTGCTACTGCTGCTAAGTCGCTTCAGTCGTGTCCGACCCCGTGCGATCCCATAGACGGCAGCCCACCAGGCTCCTCCGTCCCTGGGATTCTCCAGGCAAGAACACTGGAGTGGGTTGCCATTTCCTTCTCCAATGCATGAAAGCGAAAAGTGAAAGTGAAGTCGCTCAGTCATGTCCGACTCTTAGCGACCCCATGGACTGGAGCCTACCAGGCTCCTCCGTCCATGGGATTTTCCAGGCAAGAGTACTGGGGTGGGGTGCCATTGCCTTCCCCTAACAAGGACCTAGAAGAAATAAAAAATAGTCAATATATAATGAATAATGCAATAAATGAGATCCAAAACACTCTTGGTTTGTTTTAGAACCACTTGTTAGCATTCTAACCAATTTGTACATGAAAGAAGAGATAAAATTACAAATTGGTGTTACTGCCAGTTCTTCATTTCTGTATGCAGAGAAGGCAATGGCAACCCCCTCCATTACTCTTGCCTAGAAGATCCCATGGACAGAGGAACCTGGTGTGCTGCAGTCCATGGGGTCGCTAAGAGTCAGACACGACTGAGTGACTTCACTTTCACTTTTCACTTTCATGCATTGGAGAAGGAAATGGCAACCCACTCCAGTGTTCTTACCTGGAGAATCCCAGGGACGGGGGAGCCTGGTAGGCTGCATGCAGTCCATGGGGTTGCACACGGTCGGACACGACTGAAGCGACTTGGCGGCAGCAGCAGCAGCATTTCTGTATGAAGCTGAAATTCAGCCTCTTATGCCAAACACTGATCTGTATTAAGATCTAACAAATGCAAATACTTGCAGGCCATGTGATTTGGTGACGGTAATTCGTTTTGTATACTCCATTTTTATTTTATGTATTTTTCAGTCTTTTAAACTATTTATTTGAGTGCACCAGGTTTTACTTGCAGCATGCAAGATCTGTGATCTTCATTGCAGCATGTGGGATCTTTAGTTGTAGCATACAGTCTCCTGTTTTAGTTGCAGGATTGGAACTCTTAAGTTGTGGCATGTGGGAGCTAGTCCCCAGACTGGGAATTGAACCTGGGTCCTCTGTATTGGGAACTCAGAGTCTTAGCCACCGGGCCACCAGGGAAGTCCCTACACTACATTTTTAATGGAAGATTCAGAGTAGGTACTCATGAAATCTACACTTTTTTGAAATATACTTTCATTCATCCCTTTATATGTTCACTCATTTATAATCCACAAAATACATTTATGTTAGTTTACTTTTTAGGGTGCGTAAAAAGTATGGTTTCTGAGTAGAGACTGCAGGGAGGGAGGGAGGAGGCCTGTGGAGGTACACCCATGGAAGTTTTAAAGGTGCATCTTCATTTGCCTCTTTAGTGCAGTAGGCAGTGCGTCAGTCTCATGAAAGTGAAAGTCTCTCAGTTGTGTCCAACTCTTTGTGACTCCATGGACTATAAAGTCCATGGAATTCTCCAGGCCAGAATACTGGAGTGGATAGCCTTTCCCTTCTCCAGGGGATCGTCCCAATCCAGGGATCGAACCCAGGTCTCCTGCATTGCAGGTGGATTCTTTACCAACCAAGCTATCCATCAGGTGCTGACCTTCAAAGTAGATAAAGATAATCAGAGGTCAAAGCTTCACAGAGTTGTACAGCCAGCAAATATGAAAGCAGAGATACAGCAGCAAAATATTTGGGTAATAATAATTTGAATGATTAAGGTGAAATTATATTGTTTTTATGTACAGTTACCAATAAATTAACTTTTAAATATTGCCTATCAAGTAAATATGTGAAATTTTACCTTTTTGGGGGGTGATTAAAATATTTTGCAACTTGGCAGGGGTGGTGGTTACCCAACTAAAGTTCTCTGAATTGTACACCGTCAAAGTGATTCATTTTACGTTATGTGAATTTGTCCGCAACGACAAAAAAAAAGAAGAAAAGAAAAATAGTGTCATGAAGAGGAAAAAAAGATGAAATCAATGTTTCAAAATGTCTCTAGATTGTAGAAAAGGCAAAAATAAAATCCCCCGATTACGTACAGAAAAGTGTTTGTAAAGTACTTGCGAAACGGTCCTCTTCACCAGAGATAGAATTTTCAGAACATACTCCCTCTAGCATCCTAAGGCTGAAGGCTAAAAGTATTAGTTGCTTCAGTCGTGTACATCTCTTTGTGACCCCATGGCCTGTAGCCCACCAGCCTCTTCTGTCCATGGAATTTTCCAGGCAAGAATACTGAAGTGGGTAGCCATTCCCTTTTCCAGGGAATCTTCTTAATTAAAGCCCCAGATCCTCTATTATGTCTGCCTGGGAGCCTTTAATCGCTTTCTTCAGTTAATTGCTGGAGCTAAGAATTCACTGGAGAGCGGCTTCCTTGTGCTGTTCAAAGTTGGGAAGGTAGAGCCCAGGTGCCTTAATTTATCTGCCCGTGGTCAAAAGGGCCAGCAATCTGGTAAATGTCAAAAACAGCTGACACAACACAGCCAGTCACTGCACTCAGAGACAGGTGGACGAAAGACTGCTAAAGAGATTTCACCCTGGAGTGCTATGGCGGCCAGCGGCTGCAGTGACTGCGTTTTGTGAACATGTTGCTAGCGAGCTTTGAGATGAGCAGGGTGAGCAGGTGGGTTGCACCTGACCCTCCGTATCCCCTGGCAGAATTACAGAGAGCTCTTCTCTGGGGAGAGGCTGCCTGTCTTGCAGGTAAGGGTGGATTTAATCAGCCTTTCCATCTGTCCCCTTTTCCAAAATCCTTTGCTCAGTTTGGAAGATCTCTGACATGTAGAGGTGAGCAGTATGGAGGATGTTATTGTGTCCCCTGTAGCTTGGTCAGTGAGGGGACACGCTCTTGTTTTATGGGTAATGGCTCCTCTCATTGCCTGTCTCCCCCACCTTATATTTATTTTTCTTTAAATATTCGCCTATAGTTTATTTTGGTTTTTCTAAATAGACAATCACACCTGTAAACAGCAAGATTTTTGTTTTAGCCCCAACCCCCAATTCCTTACAACTTTTGCTCTCACATATTGGTTAGAACTGCCATTGTTATTGTTTAGTAGCTCAGTCATGTCTGACTCTGTGCGACCCCACGGACCATAGCCTACCAGGAAGTCCATGGGATTTCCCAGGCAAGAATACTGGAGTGGGCTGCCATTTCCTTCTCCACTGTCTCCCCTTTTTCATTTGTCCTATCCTCCTGCCAGAATGATTGAGAACGTCAATTCTATATAATTAGAAAATATGTTCTGTTACTGGAATGTGACTCTTGGCTTAAGGTCTTCCCTCTTGTATACTTCTGCCTTTAATATTCAGTACTGTGTATGGGTTTCGAATGAAAGAAAACAGAGACAGTGGGTATGCTCGACTCCAACTTTAGAAAGCCCATGGCTGCCCTTTGCTCTTGTCTCCTGAAGAGCGTTTGCTGCTTATCTCACAGACTCAGAGCTGGGACATTTTGCTGCCACGATAAAAGAACCCAGTTACTTTCTCTGAAAGAAACTTGATGGCATATGACATTGTGATATACACGGATACATATGGTTGGTTGCCCCCAGGGAGGGCACTGGAATGTTTGACAATCCTGCACATGTTTTCAGATGTTGAAGTTCATGAACTCCAAAGGACCAGGTGTCAAAATGGTTTTGTTTATGTGGTTTCGGAAAATTACAGTCTAAATGCAAATACAGTCTAGGCCATCCTGATTTGCTGAAGTATGTTTAGGGCTTACTAAGAAATTACTTAATAAATGCCTTTCTAATCATGTAAATACTACAACCTAGAACTTGGTAGATATGTCTAAATTGGAAGTAAGTCATAATTTAGTTTCTCTGTGACTTTCTCAATGTGTATCAAAACACGCAAAGTAGTCAGATAGCAAATACTTGAAGATGAATATAACAGCACAGATCCTAGAATCTAAAGAATGTGATTAATATGGCACACACTGAAATGACAAATTTTCCCCAAATCATTAACTCAGAGCAGATAGCTTCATAAAATATTTTTATTCAACAGCGATCCTTAAACATGAATCAATAAGATTAATTCTGGGATTCAAGATGAAGAATAACAAGAAGGGATACTGAAAGTTAATGGTGGATATTTTTTTCCATATTGAGTCAACCAATTTTATAGTAAAGAACAGTGTCCGCCAAATTTAAAGAAAACAAAAAAACCCCAAAATAGTATGGTTGCTTTGATTCAATTGGCACTGAGGTTTTCTAAATAAAGGAAAGAACTGGGTGGACATATATTTGCAGTGAGAGCATAGTTTTGGGGGGTTTTGTTGTTGTTCTTTTGGTAGGTGTGATGGATTTCTTTTGCTATCATAACTTGTGATGTGAATTGAATGTGGTAGAAGTGATGGCCCATACAAGTTTTTGATGTGTATGTATTTGTGTTTATGTGTGAATAGAGGTTATTTACTTTTCACGTGAATGCAAGGATTTAAATAGTAAGAAGTACAGGAGTAGTTCATTTTGCCTGATAAAGCAATTAGCTTTGGGATTAGTATATATTTTCCCAGGGCCCCAGTTCTCTCATGTATTTTAGAGCAAATCTGCTGATGATAATATATAAATATTTTCTCATGATAGTGATTTAAGATGCTAAAGTCTTTAAGAATTAGTCATATAAGTATATATGAAATTCCTACATTGGGTTTAATGCGACCGATTAAGTAACATGAAGACTACTGTTAAGTTTTGGTGAGAAATCTGAATATTCTAGTGGCTACTGCATGAAAACTGAAGACAGGTAACGTGCAGAGTGTAGACTGCTACTGTATTATCTAAGTTATGGATATGAAAGTTAAAGTATATTTATCTACACATGCTACAATAAATCTTAACAGTAACTGGTATGCAGAGAACATTTGAAAGGTAGTCCTGGCCAGACACAAGTCATTTGGCAGTGGCCTTGCCTAGTATATATTTTCAGGCCTGTCTGCACAAAGATGCTGGCACGTTAACCATGATTTCTATTCCAGGTGATGGATTTCTGTCCAAGTGAGTGAGTGACTAAATATTTTCCGGTGGAATCTAGGCACCATAAAATCGCTGAAGCCAAATAAAAAAGTTGTCGACCTTTCTAAAAAGTAATTATAATAGCTTTGCGTACCACTATGACAGGAGAAATATTTCCACTTAGATCACCAAATGATGATATGAGTTGAACCTAATTAGAAAAAAAAAAGGTTATACAAGTATGCAGCTAATTATTTCTTTTTACCAACACTAATGAATGTCTTACTGAATTTTTATGAATTTCCAAAACCCCCCTACTCATTAGCAACAACTGAATACATTGATTCCACATCCAACCCTATCAAACAAAAGAAATCCAATCTGAACCCACCAAAAACCCATGCCATCATCACTTCATCTGATTTATTCTACACAGCACCCGTTGAGAAAGTGAACACTTTACATTAGTTTATTTGTGTTACCCTAAGCAATTAGAGATGAATATGCCTTCCCAAGTCCAAGCAATACAAATGTGAGGGTCCCTTTGTGGCAGGTTGTTTAAATTTACAACATAAAGCTAGCATTTCCATCTCCAATAAAATCCAAACAGACATTTAATTTTGGTACATGACATTTCTGACTAAAATAGAGCCAGAAAAGGCTAGGACAGCTCTTTATTGTTCATGAATCTGAACAAATTGGGGATCTGTGAATTTATAGCCAGGTTTTTCTCTGCTATTGTTTAAAATAGCACACATGGAAAACACGCCATGGGTGTGTTGTAATTCAGCTTTAATGATTTAACACTTGGTTTCAGTCAATTGTTAGAGGGCTGCAAGTGACATTGGTTTTGTGCTTCAGACGTTGCATGTAACTTAGCAATTATAGTAAGGCTTTCAATAATGGCTGTTGGCGGGATATCTGCAAGTGAAGTCATAGCAATTTTGAAAGAGAAAGCTAATAAAAATACACCTGCTCGTAGTGGAAAGTGAGCCTTTAATATCTCTGCTTTGAAGTTGGGTGAAGCCTTTGGTATTAGCTAACAGATATTATGATGTAGGAATAATCCATTGCCCCAGGGGAGAGCAAAGTTGAAGTTACAACAGATTGCTGTTTTCTAATCACCTGCTTTTCAATCAGTCTCATATCACCAAAGGAGGATAGAACGCAGTGATTTTTTTTTTTCTGAAAAACCCCAAGAGACTACTGTTTGAAAGAAAATAACTGTATTTGTCAATATACAAGCTAGCACATACACATTCCTTAAACTAGTCAATAAGGGTGTAAACACATTTTACTGTGTGTGTTTTTGTTGTCAGAAACTTAATGGGAAATTTTACATTCCCATATATTGCTTCAAGATGATGTTCCAAGTTTCAGATTTGCTTTGTGAGATTTTCTTTCTCCTTCTTTTCCTTGGCCACTTTTAAAATAGTTTATTTATTCATAGCTCTTTACATTAAAAAAAAAAGAGAAAATGAAGGTACTTATGAAACTTCCCTTTATATTTCTTGGAGCGTTACTGTTCCCAGGAATCTTCTTTGTGCTGTGGGAAATTAATTCTCTCTGTTGTTCACTTGCTTATTTCTGTTGCACTCACTTGGGCTTACTTATCATTGATAGCAAAAAACTTTTATGGGACATTTAAAATATTGAGTCCATAGTATATGCTGATTTAATGAGATCACTGGAGGAAGACATATTTAAGGAATAAATAGAGTTGCAATTTGGAATTTCTGCCCCCAAAATAACTATTAAATGACATACTAGAATTATTTTAACCACTTTTCCTGATACTTAACTGCTATATTTTTTAACTATTGATTGTGATGTCTAGATTAGTGTAAAACAATTTGCCCAATCAGTATGCTTTAAATATGGATGGTTTTCTGTAGTTATTATCTTTACAAGTGAATGTTTGAACCATGGCAGTAACTTTGTTTTTTCTTCTCTTTTTTTCAATTCGTAGTGCATCTCAACAGAGAGTATCGAGTAACGCAAAGGGTATACATTAGCACTTGTCAGGGCCACATCAACATGCTAAACACATGGAAACTTACTACCAAGTTCAAAGAGAGAATATGTGCTCTAAACCCCTTGTTAATGTGGTAAAGGAATCATCATCAAGGTGTTTTGTTGAAAAGAAGTTACATTTTATTTCTCATTTATGAAATGGACTTTGATGTTCCTTTAAGCCAGAAGGATCTTTTCCCCAATTCATTCACTGTATCAGCTAAATGCTCTCTCATTAGAGAATATTGCAGAAAAGGTGTTTTTTGAGAGGAAGGAGTAGAGTTGTTTTCTCTATAGAATTTCAGTGTGTAATTTGCATTTAACTTTGAAAGTGGATTGTTGTTGAGTCTCGACACCTGCTGGGATAAGTATCCATTTCAGGCTACAAAGTGGTGCTCTGAAATAAATATCAGCAAGCTTGTTAAATTTTGTCAGCTGTGTCATCACATTAGTACGAGATATTATGGTAAAATATAAATTCAATTTTCTGGTTGTATGTTTGGGCTATAAGTTTTTCCTTCTAGTATGCATCAAGAATTTCTATTGATTCCAGAGATATTGCCACAGAGATTCCAAGGGAAAAAGAATACAGAACTAATCTTTCATATGCCCAGAAAGCATCATGTAATTTAGACCATAATGTGAGACATTGATATTATTCTGTAATATCTGCCAGAGAATCAAGATGTGAAAATATAACTATTTATATTATTATATTATATTATTATATATTATATTATTTATCTATATAAACTATCATTATGCATGAAAAAACTAAAATGTTTTCATTTTGGTAATGAATATAAATATAAGTCATTTGATAAGTTATTTTATTTTGAATAGTAATAATTATTTATTAAGCCTCTACTAAGTACTAGGCACTCTCTTGTGACCTTGGCTTCATTTTGTTCATCTAATTTTGTATTAATTATTCTTGGAGTTGTACAGAATGGCTTTGTTTCATATTTTTACTTGCTCAGAGTCATGCAACTAGTGAGTGGAAAAGGCAAGATACCAGGTTAAAATGAGTCAGAAGCTGGACCTAAAGCAGGCAAGAAAAAAATAAGTTGAAATTTCAGAAAGAGGGTATAATGAGAGATTACATTAGAGAAAAATGTAAATGAAGTACACCAATCCTGTCCCTAAAGATGTGACTTATTGAGAGTTCCTGGTGAACTAGATCTTGACCTCGGCAGTGCTTTTGACAGTCTAAATCCATCCACTTCCTCATATATTGTTGACTTTCTATGACTAAACCACAGCCAGGCACAGAGCCAACTGTTAGTGATAGACAGGGGGGTCCTTATAGGGAGGAAGACACCAGTGTCCAGTGAAGGCACGTTCTAATACCACATTACCTACTGCAACAGACAAGCTCTGAGAACCAGCAGATTACCACAACAGAAGGCCGGGTTTTGCTCCTGAAAAGAAGGCTGGTTTTTGCTCCTGAAAAGACTGATGTCAGTTTTTTGTTTGGTGCATAGTCTTCTTTGTGGTCTTTCAGGACTCCAGGCTCCTTACATCTTATGGTTTCACTTCCCTCTATTCTGAAGGAAGAATGGAAGGAAAGGAGAAGTCCATAAGAGGGCTTTGGGCCATGGTGGAGGCAGCTCATATGACCTGTGCTCCCATTTCATTGATAGGACTTAATCACATGACCATTCTTAACAAGGGGGCTGAAAACACAAGCTTGCCCAACCAGAGACAATATGTTTCAGTAAGCGCTTAGTCTTAACTTTAAGTTGCAGAAATCCGTGTGGTAGCACAGCCTGTCCTGAGACATGACCTCTATCTTTTTTTCTTTTTCTGTTTTTAAGCACCATCCCCTTGAAGCACAAAATTATAATAGCACCTATCACAATCTTTCAAAGTGCCTACTGTGTGCTGGTCAGTATATTAACCTCCTGGTTTATGTTTCTTCATTTTATCCTCAGAAATTCCATATGATATGTCACTCATGTTACAGTTATTTTGGTCACATAACAAGTTATCCTGAACCTTATTGACTTAACGATAATAATCATATGTATTTCACCACTCCTGTTGGTCAGGAATTCAGGAAAGGAATAGCAGGGCAGTGCTCACTTGGACTCTATCTCTCCTGCAGTAGCAGTCATATGTTGAGTGAAGTTGAAGTTATCTAAAGGCCTGATTAGGACCCGAGATCTCACTTCCAAGGCTCAATAGATGAAACTGGTCATGGACTTAGTAATTCAGTTTCTCCTTGTCAAATTCATCTTGTTTGTCTAAAGGTTTTTAAAATGTGACTCCTGGGTTGCCCAGAGTGAACAATCTAAGAGGTTAAAGGAGAAGCTATAATACATTTTATGACCTAATTTAGAAGTTACACAGTATAGAAATTGCAACATAAATGACTGTCAAAATTATTTCTTACATACAGATTCTATTACAGAGTCACCAGTTTCTTTTGAGTATTGAAATTAAAAGAAGAGGAGGGGTTCGGTGAGGTTTATTGTTAGTGTTGAAATTCAATGGGTACCAAAAGTCCCTTTCTGAAACCAGGACGATTGCTCCTATTTTCTTCTCCTTCCTCAAAAGAAAGTTAATTTTTATCAGTGGTTCTAAGTGAAGCACAATTAAGCTGTGAGCCTAAGGTTCTGTTTGATTAGACTATTTGTAAGTAGGTTGGAAGATGGATGTTTTAGTTTTATAACACTGTGAAATAATACAGTTTATCATTGTGATTACAGTAAAAAGAATGTGATGTTTAAAATTAATAGACTAAAAAAAAGTTAAGAAGTTCTATATTTGTCATTAAATTTAATGTAGCAAAAATAAAGGGTGCTATGTAATGCCATGGGGAAGGCAGTGGCACCCCACCCCAGTACTTCTGCCTGGAAAATCCCATGGACGGAGGATCCTGGTAGGCTCCAGTCCATGGGGTCGCTGAGAGTCGGACACGACTGAGCGACTTCACTTTCACTTTTCACTTTCATGCATTGGAGAAGGAAATGGCAACCCACTCCAATGTTCTTGCCTGGAGAATCCCAGGGACGGGGGAGCCTGGTGAGCTTCCGTCTTTGGGGTCGCACAGAGTCGGACACGACTGAAGCGACTTAGCAGCAGCATGTAATGCCATATATTAGTGATATTCCCTCTCCACCAGTTCATAAACCACTTAAGCACAAGATATACTGTTTTATTTTAAGTCTCTGACATTAACTACAAGGTTCATACTCCATTAACTTTAGTAAGCTGCATCTTCACTCTCTACCAAACTCAACTAGGAGAATACATTCATGGAAATGAATCCCCCTTATGCTTCTGCAACAGATAACATCCTAACTCCCAGAGGTGGATTTGAATCCAAAGCTGCCACTTCCTATCCATAATCACTCTTCCCTTTTCTGTAAAATGGGGAGGTGGGGACACTGGATTTGAGAGGATTAATAGGATAATGAAGAGAACATATCTAAAACAGATGAAGTGTGCGCATACATGCTAAGTCGCTTCAGTCATGTATAACTTTTTGTGACCCTATGGACTGTAGCCTTCCAGGCTCCTCTGTCACTGAGATTCTCCAGGCAAGAATACTGGAGTTGGGTTGCCAGGCCCTCCTCCAGGGGGATCTTCCCAACCCAGAGGTTGATCCTGCATCTCCTGTAACTCCTGCATTGTAGGTGGATCTTTACCACTGAGCCACCTGGGAAGACCCCAAAACAGATAATAGTGATGACTCTTAAGCATTGGAGAAGGAAATGGCAACCCACTCCAGTGTTCTTGCCTGGAGAATCCCAGGGACTGGGGAACCTGGTGGGCTGCCCTCAATGGGGTCGCATAGAGTTGGACATGACTGAAGCAACTTAGCAGCAGCAGCAGCAGCAGCATAGTGTCAACAAATGGTAACTATATAAAAGTGGTATCAGCTAGCTGCTAGATTATTCTTCTCTGAAAGTAAACATATATTTGTTCTGTCATATTAATTTCAGAAACAAATATTTTTCCATTAAGCAAGTATTCATTGTTTACCTGGCCCCAGGCTGGTTGATTATAGTCAACGTCTCATCATACCTTTTAGGAACTTCTGGTTAGCTGTGGAAATTTTCTACCTCTGCACTACCAAAATTTAACTGGAAGTCCTCATCACCGCTCTTCTTATATTTCTGAGATTTTTAATAACTTATTCTTATTAGCTGTAATTTAATTCATGGAAAAAAGTCTTAGTGGGAATACTATGTACCAGGAATTTCCTTAGGTTCTAAAGATATGTAAAAAACAATACAAACAAAAAATCCGTGCCCTCAAGGGGCTTCCATTTTAGTAGATAAAGAAAGACTATAGAAATAGGATAATAGAATATATAGTGTATTACATAGTGATATGAGGCATAGCAAAACAAGACAAGTGAAGAGGGAACCTGGGGAAAAAGGATAGCAAGAGACCAAGTGTTCCAGAAAACTCTCAGGAGGTACAGGTACAAACCATACAGTTATTTTAGGAACCAGGAATCCAGGCAGAGAGAATAGGATGATTCTAAGCCCTGTTATAGGAGAATGAGTGGTGTGATCAAAGAAGAGCTAGAAGAGCAATGTGATGGAAAGGGCTGGTGGAAGGAGAGAAGTAGAAGATGCATCAAAGAAGTGATGGAAAGGGCTGGGGGGGGAGAGAAGAAGAAGAAGAATCAAAGAAGTAACGTGGGAACAGAGTTCATCAGGACTTGTTGGCTAGGATAAGGATATGTGGCAAACTATTGGACATTTTTGAGCAGAAGAGCAGTGTGATATATGACTTAACCTCTCAAAGGGAGGATCTGTGTATGCTCTGTTATGTCCAACTCTTTGTGACCCCATGGACTGTAGCCCACCAGCCTCCTCTGTCCATGGGATTCTCCAGGCAAGAATACTGGAGTGGGTTGCCATTTTTTTCTTCAGGGGATCTTCCCAACCCAGGGATCAAACTCGTATCGCTAGTGCCCCCTGGGAAACAAATCACTCTAAAACTTAGTGTTAAAAGGAATATTGATTGTCTGTTTTGAAATAAAAACATAGTAAATTCCCTTTGCCTCTCTAAAGCCCTCTGAGACATAGATATCAGGTGTAGAATAGTAAGATCCTTTTTGATTAGCTTCTCCTACACCTGATTTTTCTTTCAATTGCTATCCTGGTGTCTTCCTCTTAGAAGGAAAGCAGTTTTCATAGTTTACTCTAGCCTGAGTACAGGCTTCTCATGAGGGAATAGGAAATGTCCCCTTCCCTTGCTCTTCAATGACAATTCTCTCTTCTTAATTGGCCTAAATTTTTAATAGCTTAAGAAATACACTTATCATTGTCTTGTGGAAGCCTCTCGTCTCTCACTTTTACTTCCAAACTATTCACTATACATATCCCAAAGGTAGATATCCTTCCTGTAGTCTCCCACTATAATTTATATTTCCTCTATCACTGTACCAGAGTTGTCTCTTTTCCAATCTTTTCTTTTTTTCCCATTGAACTCGTAAGTTCCATAACTGAGGTGCATTAATTGATATGTAGCCTCCTTAACTCAGTGGTTGACACGTTGTAGGTGCTGAACAAATTATCTTTCCTTGTGAGAAAGTGAGGCTCCAAGAAGGAGCCCGGGGCTCAGTCTACTCATCCCCACACTTGCTCCTTTTCTTTCTGGAATCCAGGTTTAGGTCCTCTTCTTAGTGTCTGATATAGTCTCTGTTTCCCATGGTGCTATCTCCTCCAACACTGGTTTCCCTTTCCTCTCTGAACCCTTGCCTCAGGCATTTTTCATTTTTAGTGTCCTTTCTTATAATTGCAGATATAACACAGTAAACATCATTTAGATGATCTTTGTCAGGAAAGTCAAAAAACCTTTTTCCATACATACTCAGTTGAGAACAGAGCTGAGTTGCTATGTGTGTTCTCGGCTGTTAACTAGACCTACTCTTAAACTAAGAGATTCATTCCTGTACAAGGGTTTCATAACACAACAGGAGGTTCAATACATTGCCTAAGCAAAATTACAAATACTAGATAGAAACATTGTGAAGTTTTCTGGATTGAGCAAAAAAAATAGAAATAATTTGCATGGAGACAACAAAAGCCAATTTTATTCTCTGGAAAGTTGCAAACTTTCTGGCAGTTCACAAAATCTTTCCTATGTTAGTCCTGGGACTACAGTTTTTGAATCTATTCCAAAGTAATACCTGGCATTCTGACAAGCTTAATTATTGAAGGCAGGATGCACCCAATCTCTGTTTTGCTTTTTACTTTCTTCTTCACCATACCTTTTGCACATAGAAACCCTTCTGTGATTATTTTACTTCCCAGAGGCCTAAAACACAATCCACAACAAATGGGCAATGTCCCTTTGTCTCAAGTAGGGTATTTGCATTTTTGAAGTTGATATCCATTCTAAAGAGGTGATCCTAGAATTTTGTCATCTCCTCACAAGAGGGAAAGCCACTTCTTTAAGTGAAATCATTGTAACCAAATGTAAGAGATATTAGATGACCATGATCAAGAACAAATGTTTCATGTGATCAACAGGTTCAGAGAAAAAAGAATAAAAATGGAGTTAGAATAACATTTAAAGTATTGTTGATAGCTCTAGAGACGCCTTTGCAGAATAAAGAAAATGTTGAGAGCCAGGCACACAAGAGGTCTGTGGATTTTGTGTGTTGGAGATTCTATATTCAGGAAAAGGGACTCTAAAGAGACAAAGTAATGTCAAATTAGACTTAATTTACATTTTGCCTAGATACTACAGTCTAAAAACACCCATTTCCTCATCCCCCCATTCATATGAAACTGCTCTTTGTCAGGTTCTAAGTGATCAAATACAGCCAAATGCAAACTTGGTGAGAATTTTGCCATATAGATGCCCGGGCTCCATCTAGTGGCAGAAGGTAACTAAGTTTTTACCATTTTCCCAAAGAGCCTTAAAAAAATTATTTAATAGAATTTGCATTTTGAGAACACTATGAATTTTTACATTTTTTCCTAAGAAACAGTAATATCCAAGTTAAACACTTGTTTTCAACATTTTAATTTGTGCAACTTCTGAGACTATTTTATTTCTTCTGCTTTATAAAATTTAACCTACAGTGAATATTCATTCTTTTAAGTTTCTATTCTTTTGGTTTATTTTTTGTCATTACCGAGGACAGACACAAATTGTCATTAAGTTATCTTATGGTTCAGAAATGATAAAGCTTATGAACAAAAAATAATAACTAGTGAAACAGTGAGAGAATCAAAGAATTGGATGAAAATCTAAGCTGACTAGTTAAAACTGAGATGGGAACTGAAGTAAACTTGAGTTGAACTCTATTTTCAATTTAAGCATTTTACTTCTTACATGATATTTGTTGTAGTGTCTTGTTATTTTTTCTATTTTAACAATTTTTTCCTAAATATACTTTAAAGTCCTGATGAATTAAACTGCTGCCATTTGCTTGTGTGTCCGTACATATGATTGTGTGTGTGTGTGTGTGTGTGTGTTTGTGGGATGGTGTACTCTCTATTGTAGCAGTTCAGCTATGAGCTTTGTGGAGGGTTAAACTATTTTATAAGCTTTTTATAGCAAATTTTAATCTGAGATGCCTTTATACCTCACTTATTAAGCTATTACAGATAAAATTACTTATTAAATTTTATATATAAATATCAACTGTATACTTGTTAATATTTATAATTATGTATATCTGAAAGTATACTGATATATTAGATAAAATTGATATAATTTATTTACTTCTAACCTTCACAGTAAGTGTCATTTCTAATTTAAAAAGCATTTTGGTTTGGATGTAAAATTCAAACATCTCTGCACAAGACCAATTATATCAACTATATCCATATTTCTCAAGAGTGATGTTTTAAAAAATTAAGGAACTTCATCTTTTAAGAGCAGTTTTGTGTTCACAGCAAAATTAAGAAGTATAGAGATTTCCCATATGCCTTCTGCCTTCACACATGCATGAGCCTCCCCATTATCAACATTCCCAGCAGAGTGGTCCATTTGTTACAGTGGATGAACCCATGTTGACACATCAAAATCACCTCAAGTTCATGGTTTACATTAGGGCCCAGTCTTCATGTTGGCTTCCCTGGTGGCCCAGACGGTAAAACTCTGCCTGCAATGCAAGAGACCCAGGTTTGATCCTTGAGTCAGGAAAATCCCCAGGAGGAAGAAATGGCAACCCACTCCAGTATTCTTGCCTGGAGAATCTCGTGGACAGAGAAGCCTGGCAGTCTACAGTCCATGGGGTCACAAAGGGTCAGACACAACTGAGCAACTAACACTTTCACTTTTCACTTGATGTTGTACATTCTATAAGTTTGAACACGTGTCATGTATCCATCTTTATAGTACCATCCAGAGTATCTTCACTGCTCAAAATATTCTCTGTGCCAGATTTATCCATCCCTTCCACCCTAATCCTTGGCAACCGCTATACTTTTTTACTGTCTCCATTATTTTTCCTTTTCTAGATGTTTCTTTTGGAAATATTGTTGCCCAGACTGTGGCTTTACTTCTATTCTCATTCCCTTGATATTGACTTTCCCAGAGCAGAAGGCTGACAGTGGTAGCTTAGTGCCAAGTTACTGCTGCAAGGTGATAAGCATAATTATTTGATAGAAGCATTGGCCTAAATTAGTCTTTCCCCCCAAAAAAAGAAAATCCTATACTTTCTCTATGAATTTGGGACATGGGGAGAAAGATGAAAGTAAATATAATTTGAAGTTTTCCCATCAAACTACTCTAAATGCTTGTGCCTAGCACTCAATGTCTTGGTGATATTTTCTCTTATGTAAATAACCACTCTTCCCATTTTTTTTTTCAAAGATCGACTTAATTTTAATCAAGTTTTCTCAAAGTCTAAAAACAATCCATGTTCATTCTTTCTTTATGGCTTTATCAATAAATATTCACTTTCAGGCTGTTTGTGGTTAAATGAACTTAAAGATTAGTAAAAAAAAGTTTTTGAAAACATCTCATATCTGTTTTGAAAATAATTAACATTTTAAAATAAATATAACATCATGAAGCTTCCCTAGTGGCTCACTCAGCAGTAAAGAATCTACCTGCAGTGCGGGAGACACAGGTTCGATCCCTGGATCAGGAAGATCCCCTGGAGAAAAGAAATGGCAACCCACTCCAGCATTCTTGCCTGGAAAATCCCAATCCATGGGGTTACAGAAGAGTCATACGTGACTGGATGACTAAACAAAAACAACAAATAGCATCATAATAGTACATCATAACAGAACATCGTAACAGTTCAGTAGCATAGGCGTTTCCTGAATGATCTGTGAATATCTAAGTTATTTTTTATCTAAATATTATAAAAGATTGGAAGTGTTTCAATATCCTACCAGATATTTCAGTATGTTTCTGTAGCATGAAATCAGAGATATATTGATTGCTTAAAGAAAGAAACCATGAAGAAAAACAAATATTTTAAATTAAAACTGAAAAGATCAGTATAATTTGACAACATCCCTCCTACCATGTCCATATTAAATATTTATATTGTATACACTGTATATTTCCTTTCAGTTTTTCTCTTAACCCCTTAAAAGGAAGATAATGGGATTTTTCTTAAGATGGTTATTTTTTCCCAGTCTGCTTTCCTCTAATTCTTTTATGCTGTTTGTTTAGTCACTCATTCATGTCTGACTCTTGTGACCCCATGGACTGTAGCTCTCCAGGCTCCTCTGTCCATCGGATTTCCCAGGCAAGAATACTGGAGTAGGTAGCCATTTCCTCCTCCAGGGGATCTTCCTGACCTAGGTCTCCTGCATTGCAGGCGGATTCTTTACCACTGAGCCAACAGGGAAGCCCCAAATTCTTTCATATCAAATAATTTTTAAAAAGACAATGCAAATATATAAACAAAAACTTGGTCAGAATTAACGTGCTTCTTTTTTTGAGCCAAAGATTTTTTCCAGCTTTATTGTGATATAGTTTACATATAACATTGGGCAATTTTAAGATGTACAGCATATATATGAAATGATTACCATAATCATTAGGTTGGTTAGCACATCCATTACTTCACAGAGTTATCTTTTTTTATAGTAAGAAATTTTAAGATCTACTCTCTTAATAATGTTTAAGTGTAGAATACAGCACTGTTAACTGTAGTCATCATTACTGGACATTAGATCCCCAGAATTTATTTATCTTTTGTCTGAAAGTGTATATCTTTAACCTCTTTCACTTCTTCTCCCCCACCCCCACTCATGTGGCGATCACCAATCTGCTCTGTTTTTATGAGTTCATTTTTTTACATTCCACATATAAGTGTAATCATACAGTATTTGTCTTTCTCTGACTTATTTCACTTACCTTAATGCTCCCAATATTCAATCAGAAGTAATTTATTTATGACTTGGAACATTTTCTCAAGGTAAATTGCCTGTATCTCTTTGTGGAGATAATTTAATAACTTTGTCCTGCTCTTAACTATACTGTGAAAAGCAAGATTATTCTTTACTAATACATTTGCTTATTGTCTTTTTATATTGGAAATTTAAAAGAATTATTATTCCACAGATTGCAGTGTTCTTGAAGTATGAATTATTTATTTAAGCATTGCTGCTGCTAAGTCACTTCAGTCGTGTCTGACTCTGTGTGACCCCAGAGACGGCAGCCCACCAGGCTCCCCCGTCCCTGGGATTCTCCAGGCAAGAACACTGGAGTGGGTTGCCATTTCCTTCTCCAATGCATGAAAGTGAAAAATGAAAATGAAGTCGCTCAATCGTGTCCGACCCTCAGCGACCCCATGGACTGCAGCCCACCAGGCTCCTCCGTCCATGGGATTTTCCAGGCAAGAGTACTGGAGTAGGGTGCCATTGCCTTCTCCATATTTAAGCATTGCTGCTGCTGCTGCTAGTCGCTTCAGTCGTGTCCGACTCTGTGCGACCCCATAGACGGAAGCTCACAAGGCTGCCCTGCCCCTGGGCTTCTCCAGGCAAGAACACTGGAGTGGGTTGCCATTTCCTTCTCCAATGCAGGAAAGTGAAAAGTGAAAGTGAAGTCGCTCAGTCGTGTCTGACTCTTAGCGACCCCATGGACTGCAGCCCACCAGGCTCCTCCGTCCGTGGGATTTTCCAGGCAAAAGTACTGGGGTGGGGTGCCATTGCCTTCCCCTATTTAAGCATTAGATATTCTCAATTGCTATCTGTTGTTGTTGTTGTTGTTTTAGTATCACAAGTTGATTTTCAAAGTTGTGTATATATAGCCTACTGTTTTCTTTATACAGAAAAAAGTTAATATATTTAACTCAGAACTTACCAGTCTTGATAACTTGTGCTTTTATTCTATTCCTACTTAATTGGTCTATCTTCATTAATATGACAAATATCTGCCAATTTTCCATTAAGATTCATAAAGTGTGTTTGATATTTCAACTGATATTTGATAATGCGTGATTTGGTATCTCATGTTTCTTCCTAATCCTATATTTCTATGTAACAAGGAAATAAAGCTTCCTGTAGTAATTAGATTTTTTTTAAAAAAAGGTCTAAGTTATTTTGTTTAATTTATTTCCATTTTCAATAACTTTTTTACTCTAGAAAACATTGTAGGAAAAAGATACATAGTAATTTTCCATTGTCATAGCCCATGAAGAGAGGGTCTGGTATGAAAGTTTAAAGTAGAGAAAAACAGCCAGCTTAGCACCCTATGGAGAATAATAACCAATCTACCCATATTTTTGGCATTTCCCTGAGTTCAAGTTAAAGAAAAAAAAAAGTGCTGAAGCAAAATCTCAGGTCTTATTTGTCTTTTTTTCTACCGAAGATGGTTTTTATTGAGTAGATATCCTCTAAATATAGCACTGTTAAATGCAAAACTTTAAGCAAGTTGTCTTATCGGCAAATGCAAACTGTAGAGACAAAAGTCCTTTATTTATATCGTGCCCTTGTCTTCTGCCCCTGCACTCTCCAGAGCTCTATTCTTAGAGCTATTCTTAATTTTGGACATACCTGTTCTTGCTTGGAGATGATGATGTTTGCATAAACATTTGTCAACAATGGATCCTCCCCATTGCCACATACCCTTCTTGGAAACTTAAAGCCTTATGTCTTTGGAAATCGGTATATTTCAGAGCCTTTAAAAGGTACATATACCATTTATTACGGAACACCCCAAGGGGGTCTATGGAAGCACCCTTTAGTCCAGCAATCAATCAATATTTTTTGTAGAATGCAATATTTTTTGTAGCAAATTTTTGTCTAAATGGAAAATATAAATAGTCTTCTGTCGATTCTAGTTAAATTATATGGCAAAAGTAAACAGATAAATAAGAAATACACACATATACCAGATACAACAGTTGAATTTCAGAGCTTTTGAATTTCAGGAAAAAGAACTGTATATTGTACAGAGAATCTTCCCTGGAGGAATCTCCATCTTTCTGCCAGAATAGGGGCTTGAATGAAATGCAATGAGTGGATCTGGAGTGAGAATTTCCTAGCAGAGCTATTTTGGACAATTTGCCATAACATTTAGCTTCATGTTAAAAAATGTAAGTCATACAACATTTAAGCTTTGTGTTTTTAAAGACTAACAAAATTTGCTCTACAACTCAAATGTAGCATATATTTGACAATGATGTTAAACAGTCATTTTTCTTAATTTGATTTCTTTGATCAGAAAGGGAAAGCTTGTGCTTTTCTTGCTGTTCTAGTTTGGAGATTGTTTTTTGAAGTTCATTTATATCAATTCACTTAATAGGACACATATAACACTGTGTGACATCTATCATCTCATTTAATAATGGCTGTTAGTTCATTTCCCAGTAAAGACAAGGAAAACAAGAATGTTGAACTACCTAGCAAATCTAATCATTTAGGAAATAAATTCTCTCTAAGTTTATAGTTAATGTTCCTCTTTATTATTTTCAACTTATGAAAATGCAATGTGAACATTTTAATATGTAAATAGAGGGTTGAGTGATTTAAAATCCTTTTTATAAACTTAGCTATAATTCACTTACAATATTTAAAAGCAAAATCTCTAGTCAATTGTAGTCAAATTCTCTAGTTTGAGAAGGCTTGGGAAAGAATCAAGATGTTAGTATTTTCTCCTAGAGAGGTGACACTGTTACAGCTTCTATGGCAACTTTGAAGGTTTTGTCTTTGGTTTCTGCAGTTTCATTAAGGTACATCTGTTTTTAGATTTCTTTTAATTTATTTGCTTAGGATTCTTAGGGTTTCTTCAAGTTATGTATTGATGTTTTTCAGCAATTAGGAAATGTTTACCTTTAATCCCTTTAAATTCTGCTTCTGATACAGTCTGTCTGCCTCCTTATCTTGAAACTTTAGTTAAACATATTTTAAACTTCATTATTGTATCCTTTTACAGTCCCTACTGTCTCATCATCTCACCCCACTCCTGTCCTCTACCTCCTGAATTTTAGTCTGGATTGACTTTTTTAGGTTTATACTCTACTTCATTTGATTTTGCTTCGCACGTGTCTAACTTGCTCCAAAACAAAAACCACTGAATTACTATATTTTTCAGTTCTATATCTAGCTAGTTATTTTTCAATTTTTTAATGCAACTTAACCATTTTCGAGCACAAAACTGAAGCTTGGCATGTGTCTTTTCATGCGTGCTCAGTTGCTAAGTTGTGTCCAATTCTTTGGGACCACGTGGACTGTAGCCTTCCAGGCTCCTCTGTCCATGGAATTTCCTGGGCAAGAATACTGGAGTGGGATGCCATTTCCTCCTCCAGGGGCTTTTTCCCTACCCAGGATCTAACCCACATTTCCTGCATCTCCTGCTTTAACAGGCAGATTCTTTACCACTGAGCCACGTGGGAAGCCCAAGGTTGGCATGTATCTCCTTAAAAACCTTAATGATAGGTATCTATAATCTATGTCAAATAATACCAATATCTTTGAGCACCTAAGATTCTATTCTGTTGCCTTTAATTTCTCTTGCTTCTCACTCATGGTCTTCTCTCTTGTATTTCTGGTGATTTTAAATTTTAGAGTTTAACCTATAGAGATTAATTTGAGTCCTAGGAAAATCCACCAAAGAGGATCTTAAATTACCATTATCGGTCTCTAAAAATCCAGATAGCCTTAATTCAACCTTGAGGCGTGGTATTTTCTGTATACCTTGTCTCAAAACCAAGCTTCAGAGTATGCAAAGCATGGCTTACTTGATTTACACTGTCAGTCTGAGGATGTATCCTTTTCCTCCTCAGTCCAGTTTCAGAGTTAATTTATCAGGGTCACTCCTTTGGGAGACTTTAGACTTTGATTTTCTTCCTCCATGCTCTTCCAGTTGGTAACTTCTATAGGAGCAAGAGAATCCTGAATGTTGGACTTACTTCCCTGGATTTCCATTTACTCCCAAATGGCAACCCACTCCAGTATTCTTGCCTGGAGAATCCCAGGGATGGGGGACCCCGGTGGGCTACCATCTATGGGGTTGCACAGAGTCGGACACAACTGAAGTGACTTGGCAGCAGTAGCAGCAGCATTGCTATTATAATGCTACAAAAGCATTCTTTAATTTCCCCCAACATATTTTTTAAACAATTTTGTCTCACTTTTTAAATTTCTTCAATGGAAAAGTGATTACCAGGATTGCCATTCCTCAAAGAGGAAATTCCATGAAAAGACTTCAACAATCAATTTTGAGTAGAACAGAAATGATTAGTAGGAATTTAGATCAGGGCAAGGCTAGTAGAGGAAGAGGGGGATTAAGAAAAAGACCCATTGAAAGATTTTGGTAATAACAAGTGGTAGAAGTAGGAATAAAAGATCATGGAAGTCAAAGGGATAAAGAGTTTCAAGAAGAGACAATGATTAACACTGTAAGAAGACCACATAGGACAAGTACTGAGAAAAGGGTAATTGAATTTGGTAATTAGGAAGGCATTAGAGAATTTAATGTGAACACCTTCAGGAAGACTAATTTTATAGTTTTCTGAATTACTAGTTAGGTAAAAAGCTATTTATCAATTTCCATTTCTTTAAGAACCTATGTAAAGGCAAGAAAAGAAAAAGTGTTTTGAGGCAATGTAGAACATAATTCTAGTCTATTTTAAAACACTTTATGTTTCATTCAATCAATACCATGATTAAATTGGAATTAAATTTCTTCGTGAACAGATGCTATGGATGATGCTTATCAAACTGATCCTAAAATTAACCTGACAAGGTGTATAAGAGAAATTTCTGTTAAGGCTGGAACAATGATAGTTTTGGATTTTCCATATTTTTCTTAATTTCATGATATTCAATTTCTGTGAACTCGTCTAAGGCAAACATCTCTACCTGTCTGAAAATATGGATTAGGAACTCAAGAGCAGCAGGTATTTTTTATCTTTAAATGGATCCATTTTTAAGTAATAACATTTTGAGAGGTTCAGTATATCCAAAGCTCTGTTGTTAACAGCAAAAACCTGAACTTGATTGTCATGTATTAGAATAAACCTCACATTGTGGACAATTCTGAGACTTTTAAATCTTTTTTTTATTTGTATATAACAAAAGGGAAACCTTGCTGAATCCTTCCCATGGAAATTATTAAATGGTGCCATCCATTGAATAATATCCTTGTCTTCTTGGGTAGCATATTCTCTTCTCCTGCTTGCTATACCAGATGCTTGTATCAAATCCTTCTGACTTTGTATTTGGAAATTCATAAATGAATGAAAGTCTTCTGAGATATTTTGCTTTGCTACTTGTTGTTGTGATTTAGTTGCTCATTTGTGCCTGACACTTTCGCAACCCCGTGGATGGCAGCCCTCCAGGCTCCTCTATTCATGGGATCTCCCAGGCAAGAATACTGGAGTGGGTTACTGTGCCCTCCTCCAGGGGTTCTCACCACCTCTGGGATGGAGCCCACGTCTCCTGCGTTGGCAGGCAAGTTCTTTACCACTGAGCCACCAGGGAAGCCCTTGATTTACTTTTAGTGGCTTTAGTAATAATGTGTTTATGTTCACTCCAATCAAGTTCATCTTTAAGAGGATTTACCAGCTTTTTTAAATGGTGAGGAAGTTTGACCAACCAGTAGGTTGGGAAATTTCTTTTATTAGAAGATGATATTGAACCTAATAATTTGAGTGGAATTTGAACCTTCTGCCTATTCCCACTGCTGATTTAATAAGGAAAACTGGCTTGTGCATATTGATTTATTCTAGTCTGCATTTATTTTATGTCCCAACCCTAAATACAAGCTTCTAGTTTCATCTAGACATCTGCCAGTGGTTGGGTTGCAGTTGGTTAAATAAGCTTTTACAATGTCCTAGGATTACAGAATTGACTGCTTTTCAGGGTCATAAATTTATATCTTACATATGTTAGGTATAGTGTATATCTACAGTTCCAGTCAAAAATAATCTTAAAGGACAAAGATTAAGTTAATATTGATCCTCAATATAATGGAATATTTCTCTGATTTATATTAAATAATGACAGAATTTACTAAAATGAAAGTCAAAGTTACTCTTTTGAGGGTCAGTCACAAGGAAGATTCACTTGACTGGGGGAAAAACAGAGCTGTAAATTGAAAGTCTTTTTAAAGTACTTATAGCTTAATAACAATACCACATGTGAATTTACTTGATGTATTTCTTTTTTCCTATGTCCATCCTGCCAGTTATAGAGAGTAAAAAGCTAAATGTTCCCTTTATGTGAAGGCAATTTGGTTTTACTGCCATGAAATTGGAATGGCATTGGCAGACAGTGAATTATGCTATCTACATACTGCCTACATTTAAAAAATAATAGTTTAAGTGACAGTTAATAAACCATTAAAACAGACTCATTTATTAAGTTACACAAAAATTTGCTTTGAAATTTTTTTCTTGTATTTTTTTTTTGCTGAAAATTATATTGCTAACAAAGTTAAAGAGTAAATATTTAGCCTATTAAGGACTTTAATTTGTCTTACAGCAAAAAATATGTTTACTAAATTGAGATACCCTTTGCCTACGGATCTGACTAATGAAAAAGGTTTTTGGATATTTTTTGGGAAAGGTAGCATTCGCATGGGCAGTCTTTATCCCTGCCCTCCCCTCGCTGCCACCAGGCAGCCACAAAAGAATAGATCTTGGGCCTGAAACAGCTCTGTACCTAGAGATAAAGTGCCCACACAGCCTACGCAGACTTTCTCACCTGAAATAGTAATGTCGTGCTCTATTTGAGGCTCAACTAGCACTCCTTTGTTATGCCTAAGTATATGTGTCAATGTTCGACAGGCTTCAGTATTTTAGACTCCATGGAGGAGGAGAAGAGGTCCTTCTATTTCATCAAAAGAGGGGTGCTAGGTTAATTACTCTGTTTCCACTTCTAAGAGGACCCACCAGCCATGTAGGAATTGATGCCTCTATTGGTGCAGATCTTCCTCTGACTCTTCCTTGTTAAAGCCTTATTTGACTGTGTTGTGCTCTCCTTGGCAACTCCTATACTAACATGCAAAGGGCAGAAATGTTTGGACCTCTTTTCTGGTAGCTGGCATTGTGATATCTTTGCTATCCTCCATTGTGTTGGAGTCTTCCCTGGCATCTGTAACTGGTACATAGTGTACTAATCAACAGTATTGCTTTTAATAATATCTCTCAAAATTAGTGCTTCTTGGAACATGATTTAGAAATTATTTCTCAAAGACAAGTGAAATTTCAGATATTAGAGAAGTCTTGTATTTATTGACATTGTAGCACAGCCGTAAAGAATCTGCCTGCAATGTAGGAGACACAGGTTTGATCCCTGGGTCCGGAAGATCCCCTGGAGAAGAAAATGACAACCAACTTCTCTTCCTGCCTTCAATCTTGCCCAGCATCAGGGTCTTTTCCAGTGAATCAGTTCTTTGCATCAGGTGGCCAAAGTATTGGAGTTTCAGCTTTAGCATCAATCCTTCAATGAATATTCAGGGATGATTTCCTTTAGGATTGACTGGTTTGACCTCCTTGCAGTCCAATGGACTCTCCAGAGTCATCTCCAACACCACAGTTCAAAAGCATCAATTCTTTGGTGCTCAGCTTTCTTTATAGTCCGGTGTTCTTGCTTGGGAAATCTCATGGATAGAGAAGCCTATCAGGCTACAAAATCTCATGGATAGAGAAGCCTATCAGGCTACAGTCCATGGGGTCACAAGAATTGGAAAAAACTTAGCAACTAAACCAGAATCATCCACCACAAACTGCTAAGGTATTGTGAAGTTGCCCTACAATTAAGAAAATTATGAAAAATGCTATGATGGTCTTTTATACTCTATTTATGAATATAGAAAGGACATTGTTTCTTATGGTCCTCTTTAGGAAGTTAACTGGTTTGGTTCATTTCAGTAACTCAGTCATGTCTGACTCTTTGTGACTCCATAAACTGCAGCACACCAGACTTCCTTGTGCATCACAAAGTCCTGAAGCATGCTCAAACTCACGTCTGTCAAGTTACTGTTGCCATCCAACCATATCATCCTCTGTCATCCCTGACTCCTCCTGCCCTCTTCCCAGCATCAGGGTCTTTTCCAGTGAGTCAGTTCTTCACATCAGGTGGTCAAGTATTGGAGTTTCAGCTTCAGCATCACTCCTTCAATGAATATTCAAAACTGATTTCCTTTAGGATGGACTGGTTGGATATCCTTACAGTCCAAGGGACTCCCAAGAGTCTTCTCCAACACCACAGTTCAAAAGCATCAATTATTCAGTGCTCAGCTTTCTTTATAGTCCAACTGTCACATCCATACATGATTACTGGAAAAACCATAGCTTTGACTAGATGGATCATTGTTGGCAAAATAATGTCTCTGCTTTTTAATATGCTGTCTAGGTTGGTCATAGCTTTTCTTTGAAGGAGGAAGTGTCTTTTAATTTTATGGCTGCAGTCACCATTATCAGTGATTTTGGAGCCCTCCAAAATAAAGTTTCTCACTGTTTCCATCATTTCCCCATCTATTTACCATGAAGTGATGGGACCAGGTGCCATGATCTTAGTTTTATGAATATTGAGTTTTAAGCCAACATTTTCACTCTCTTTAACTTTCATCACTTTCATCAAGTGGCTCTTTAGTTCTTTGCTTTCTGCCATAAAGGTGATGTCATCTGCATATCTGAGGTTATTGATATTTCTCCTGGCATTCTTGATTCCAACTTGGGATTCATCCAGCCCAGCATTTCACATGATGGACTCTGCATAGAAGTTAAATAAGCAGGGTGACAATATACAGCCTTCACGTACTCCTTTCCTGATTTGGAACCAGTCTGTTGTTCCATGTCCAGTTCTAACTGTTGCTTCTTGACCTCCATACAGATTTCTCAGGAGGCAGGTAAGGTGGTCTGGTATTACCATCTCTTTCAGAATTTTCCAGTTTGTTGTGGTTAACATAGTCAAAGGCTTTGGCATAGTCAATAAAGCAGAAATAAATGTTTTCATGGAACTCTCTTGCTTTTTTGATGATCCAGCGGATGTTGGCAATTTGATCTTTGGTTCCTCTGCCTTTTCTAAATCCAGCTTGAACATCTGAAATTCACAGTTCATGCACTGTTGAAGCCTGGCTTGGAGAATTTTGAGCATTACTTTACTAGCATGTGAGATGAGTGCAGTTGTGCAGTAATTTGAATATTTTTGGTATTGCCTTTCTTTGGGATTGGAATGAAAACTTATCTTGTCCAGTCCTGTGGCCACTACTGAGTTTTCCAAATTTGCTGGCATATTGAGTGCAGCACTTTCACAGCATCATCTTTCAGGATTTGAAATAGCTCAACTGAAATTCTATCACCTCCACTAGCTTTGTTCGTAGTGATGCTTCCTAAGACGCACTTGACTTTGCATTCCAGGATGTCTGGCTCTACATGGGTGATCACACCATCGTGGTTATCTGTATCATAAAGATCTTGTTTTTTTAGTTCTTCTGTGTATTCTTGCCACCTCTTCTTAATATCTTCTGCTTCTGTTAGGTGCATACCATTTCTGTCCTTTATTGTACCCGTCTTTGCATGAAATATTCCCTTGGTATCTCTAATTTTGTTGAAGGGATCTCTAGTCTTTCCCATTCTATTGTTTTCCTCTATTTCTTTGCACTGATCACTTAAGAAGGCTTTATTATCTCTCCTTGCTATTCTTTGGAACTCTGCATTCAGATGGGTATATCTTTCCTTTTCTCCTTTGCCTTTAGCCTCTCTTCTTTTCTCAACTATTTGTAAGTCCTCCTCAGACAACCATTTTGCCCTTTTGCCTTTCTTTTTGTTGGGGATGGTCTTGATCACTGCCTCCTGTACAATGTCACGAACCTCTGTCCAAAGTTCTTCATGGACTCTATCTATCAGATCTAATCCCTTAAATCTATTTGTCACTCCCACTGTATAATCGTAAGGGATTTGATTTAGGTCATACCTGAATGGTCTAGTGGTTTCCCCTACTTTCTTCAATGTAAGTCTGAATTTGGCAATAAGGAGTTCATGATCTGAGCCACAGTTAGCTCCCAGTCTTGTTTTTGGTGACTGATTAGAGCTTCTCCATCTGTGGCTTCACAGAATGTAATCACTCTGATTTCAGTATTGACCATCTGTGATGTCCATGTGTGGAGTCTTTTTTTGTGTTGTTGGAAGAGGATGTTTGTTATGACCAGTGTGTTCTCTTGGCAAAACTCTGTTTGCCTTTTGACCCGCTTCTTTTTGTACTCCAAGGCAAAATTTGCCTGTTACTCTAGGGATGTCTTGACTTCCTACTTTTGCATTCTAGTCCCTTATAATGAAAAGGACATCTTTTGGGGGTGTTAGTTCTAGAAGGTCTTATAGATCTTCATAGAACTGTTCAGCTTCTTCAGCATTACTGTTCAGGGCAAAGACTTGGATTACTGTGATATTGAATGGGTTGCCTTGGAAGAGAACAGAATTAATTCTGTCATTTTTGAGATTGCACCCAAGTTTACTGGTATAGTTATATAATCTTGACAAACTCATTTATATCTATCTTATGAATTGATGTCTGTGAATTTTGTAACCAGGTTTTATTTTTCTACTTGTGTTGACTGCTAAATAGCTCAGAGTCAAATATGGAGCAAATATCTACATAAGTTTTGCTTTTCTCTTCAGTTGTTCTTCATTTATAGTCTAAGTGTTTTGCTTCTTGTATGTTTTCTTTTGTTGCAGTAACAAATGACCACAATTTAATGGCGTAATACAACTAAGATTTATTATCACAGCTCTGTGTGTCAGAAGTTTGGGCTAGCTCAACTCTTTCCTCTTGGAACTCCAGGTTTCAAACAGAAAAATAAAGGTGTCATTCTGCTGGGTTCATATCAGGAAGCTCGAGGAAAAATTTACTCAAAGTTCATTTAGGTTGTTGGTGGACAGTCCTAGCAGTTGTAGGACTGACATCCCATCTTTTTGCTCTCTATCCACTAGGTTATTTTCTGTCTATCCACTGTCGTTATTGCCTGGAGACCTCCCTCCAACATCTACTTTAAGACCTCTGCCTCTCAGAGATGGCAGTGACATACTAAATCCTTCTCCAGCTTGAAACCTCTGATTTCCTCCTCGGCTACATATTTTTTATCCTCTTTGCCTCTCTCTAACCAGATAAATTTCCGGAGAAGGCAATGGCACCCCACTCTCGTATTTTTGCCTGGAAAATCCCATGGACGGAGGAGGCTGGTAGGCCGCAGTCCATGGGGTCGCTGAGGGTCGGACACGACTGAGCGACTTCACTTTCACTTTTCACTTTCTTGCGTTAGAGAAGAAAATGGCAACCCACTCCAGTATTCTTGCCTGGAGAATCCCAGGGACGGGGGTGCCTGGAGGGCTGCCTGCCGTCTATGGGGTCTCACAGGGTTGGACACGACTGAAGCGACTTAGCAGCAACAGCAGAGAAATTTGACTGGTTTTAAGGACTCAGGTGATTAGATTAGGTCTTTCTGGATAATTCAGGATGATTTTCCTATCTTAAGGTTTATAATTAAATAATATCTGCAGAGTCCCTTTTGCCCTGACAGGCAATGTACTCACAGTCCCAGAGATTAGAGTATGGACATCTTTTTTTTTTTTTGGTGAGGTACAGATCATTACCCAACATACTGCAGTATATTTTTTGAATATTTGGATGGACGTGAGTCTCAGTGAACTCCAGGAGTTGGTGATGGACAGGGAGGCCTGGCGTGCTGCGATTCCTGGGGTCGCAAAGAGTCGGACACGACTGAGCAACTGACCTGATCTGATGCTGTTTTTTTGATATCATAAACAACATCTTAAGTATAACCCAAGGCAAGATAGATACATGTATATGTAGAGCTGAGTCCCTTTTATGTCCACCTGAATGTATCACAACATTGTTAATCAGCTATATTTCAATATAAAAATAAAAGATTAAAAAAAGAATAAACCAATAAAAATAATTAAATTATATTCCATTGAACTGGGTGAAAAGCCCTCAGATTAATCTAAATATGAAAGAAATTTAATTAAATATTTGAAGTATAAATTTTGATTTATAGTACAATGTAGCTATTTTAATTTTAGATTTAGGTATATAAAATCAACATTTACAAACTTTAAGCATGCATATTTTACAAGGATTTTTTTTTTTTGCCTATTTTCCTAAGTTACTGAACAAAATAAATTATTTTGTCTGGGAATTATATCCCTATATTACTATGAAATTACTGTTTTTTATTATTTTTCTTTTTTATGTTTGAGTTCAGGAAACAGTTGCTTTATTGAACTAAATTTTATGTTTATCACAACCTTAAATCCTTTCACTCTCCAAAATATAGGCATAACTGTTAGTAAAAATTTCCCATTCTTTTCAGGAAACTTAGCTGTTAGGATATGAGTTTTTTGAAACTTTTACTGACAAAACTAAGATAAATCTGGATACAGTTACTTAGTAGTTTGGATATTTAAATATTATGGAAACTCCCTATTTTGTTTCCTTATTTATAAATTTGTTTAATAGCAGTTACCTCATAAGACTGAGGTGGTAACTGTGAAATGTTTAGCGATATGTGTGCAATACAATGAACAGAAAGTCAGTGAGGGAGGATTTATTTTTATTAAAACTATTATTATATGGGATCAGTGAGAAACATGCCTTTATTGCCATTAAAAAAGACAAATTCATAAAAGGGCTTTCTCTGTTCACCTGAAACTTGTTTTCTTTTTTAACCCCATAAGAGGTCGATCATAATTTTGTTACATAGTGAATGTTCATATCGACATTCCCACACATTAACTATCTCCTTCTCTGTGTTTTTTCTGCATCTCTGACCTACCTCTATTGCTTTTCTTCTGATAAATTTCAAAAGAATTTCCTACAGGGACCGTTGGCTGGCAGTGGATTCTCCAAGTTTTTATTTGCCTGAAAATATTTTAATTCACAGCTCCATTCTTGAAAGATCTTTCCTACCCTTCCTCACAAGTACAGAATTCTAGGTTGGCAGCTATTTACTTTCAGTATACTCAAAGTATATTTGGACGTCTTAGGACTTCTGTGACTATTCTTGAGAGATCAGTTCTCATTTAAATCGTCAAGTACTTGAAGGCAACATGACTTTATTCTTACCTGCCCTAGAAACTTTGAACAGTTTGCGTTTTACAGTTTTAATATGATATATCATAAAAATATTAAAATACATCTATCTGGGGTTCCCAGGTAGAACAGTGATAAAGAATCTGCCTGCCAAGGCAAGAGATTTAGGAGACTCGGGTTCAACACCTGGGTCAGGAAGATCCCCTGGAGGAGGAAATGGCAACCCACTCCAGTATTCTTGCCAGGAAAATCTCATGGACAGAGTCAGACACGACTGAATATGTGTGGGTGATATGTCTAAGCTTAGCTTTCTTTTTATTTATTGTGCTTTGCATTCATCGACTTCATGAAACTAAGAAATTGTGTTTTATATCGGTGCTAGAAAAGATGGTGCTAGCGATAAAGAATCCCCCTGTCAATGCAAGAGACACAAGAGATGAGGGTTCAGTCCCTGGGTCAGGAAGATCCCCTGGGTCAGTATTCTTACCTAAAAAATCCCATGAACAGAAGGCCTCTCAGGCTAGATCCATGGCGTGTCAAAGAGTTGAATACAACTGAGTAAGTGAGCACATAGAAAATCTCCAGCCTTCATCTCTTCAACTCAAATACTGCCTCTACTCAACTCTCTCTTCCTTTCTTTTTGGAATTCTGATTAAACATGTGTTAGACCTTCTCACAGTTTTCCTCGTCTTTTAAGTTCTCTCTCTCTCAAAAAAAAATTATCTATTTTTTTCTCCCAGTGCTACATTTAAATTGTTCTTAACTGTTTACAAACCCTTTCTCCATGTGTATCTAATTTGATTTTATAATCTGCTATTAAACCCATCTTCTGAGCTTAAAAACTCTAGTTATTGTATTTTTTTATTATCAGGAATTATGTTTTCTTAAAATGTATTATTGTATAGTTTATTTCCTGCAAATATTTCCAAATGTATCTTTTATTTTTTTCAATATGGCAAAAGGAAATATTCTTTTAGAGTATCTGGTAATTTCAACAGGTCTGTTTCAACTTTCTATTATTTGTGTTTATTTCTACTTACAATGCTTTGTTTTCTTGCAAACTTGATTGCTTTTCATATATGTTGGTCACCACCATTAATTATAAATATGTATGTGTGTGTGTATATTTATGTGTATATATATGTGTATGTGTGTGTGTATATATATATATATATATATATATATATATATATATATATAATAAATAGTGATACATTAAGGCCTAAAATGAGTGATTTCCCCCAGAGAGAACTTGTGTCTGCTTTAACTATACAGTGTTTAGTCTGTCTAGGTCTGTAGTTTCAACCAGACAAGTTTTTTGGTCCCCTATTATTATACATACTTTGCTGCCTATCTGAGCACAGGTTGGCTTGTGATTGCACCTTCTTGAAAGAGAAGAAGAAAAAAGCTTTTCCTCTCACCTCTGCTCAGGGCCTAAGCAATTTTCTTTCTGGTGTCTTGGTGTAGAAATGTAGATGGGGTCACTTGGTTTTTTATTAGATTCCTCACCTTGCATGGTTCTTGGATTTTTATTTATTTTCCTTTCACCCAAACGAGGATGTCAAAAAACAGTCATTTTCCATACATGACAGATGTTTCAGCCCCAAATTCTTGAATTTGAGGTTCTTTACTTCTTTTATTCACTCTTCAATACTTAAAAAAATTATTGGGCAAGAATACTGGAGTGGGTTGCCATTCATTTTTCCAGGGGATCTTTTCGACACAGGGATTGAACCCAGGTCTCCTATATTGTGGGCAGATTCTTTACCATCTGAACCACCAAGGAATAAAAAAAAATTACATATGTGTGTATGTATAGAGAGAGAGACAAAGAGAGAGAGAGAGAGAGCACATAATTGCTTTTAGTGGCAGGGTTGTTGAACATTGTGTTGTAGGCAGGATAATAGCTCTCTAAATATGACCATGTCCTAATTTCCAGAACCTATGAATTATTGTTATTGTTGTTTGGTCACTAAGTTGTGTCTGACTCTTTGCTATCCCATGGACCGCAGCATGCCAGGCTCCTCTGTCATCCACTATCTCCTGGAGTTTGCTCATACTCATGTCCATTGAGTCAGTGATGCTATCTAATCATCTCATTCTCTACTACCCTCTTCACCTATTGCCTTCAATCTTTCCCACCGTCAGGGTCCTTTCCAATGAGTTGGCTCTTTGCCTCAGGTGACTAGAGTACTGGTGCTTCAGCTTCAGCATCAGTCCTTCCAATGAAATTCAGGGTTGATTTCCTTTAAGATTGACTGATTTGATCTCCAAGCTGTCCCAAGGGACTCTCAAGAGTCTTCTCCAGCACCACAATTTGAAAGCATCAATTCTTTGGACTCAGCCTTCTTTAGGGTCCAACTCTCACATCCATACTTAACTACTGGAAAAACCATAGTTTTGACTATACGGACCTTAGTTGGAAAAGTGATGTCTCTGCTTTTTAATATACTGTGTAGGTATATCATAGCTTTCCTTCCAAGATAGCAAGTCCTTCAATTTCATGAACCTATGAAAACACTAAGCTATATGCTATGGCAAGGAGAAATTGAGGTTGCACATGGAATTAATGTTGTTAATTATTTGACATTGCAGTGGGGACATTAGTCTGAGTTCTCTGGGTGGGCCCAGTGTAATCACAGGGGCTTTATAAAGTGAAAGGAGGCAGGGGAGTCTGAGTGAGGTGATGTGAGAAGCACTCAACTGGTTGTTACTGGCTTTGAAGATGGAAGAGGGCCTTGAGCCAAAGAATGTGGGCAGCCTCTAGAAGCTGGAAAAAGCAAGGAAATGGATTCTCCCTTAGAGCCTCCAGAGAGGAAAGCAGCCCAGCCAAGATATTTGATTTTAGAACAGCAAGACCCAGTTCAGACCTCTGACCTCCATAACTGTAAGATCATTAATCTGTGTTATTTTAAACAACCAGATTTGTGCTAATTTATAACAACAGTAATAGAAAAATAATATCCTCTATCGTCCCAGAAATAGGAGCTCTCAATTTTTTTTATAAACAGTGTAAATATTAAAAATAACAAGGGTACTATCTCCATATTCCTGGTTACTTTACACATGAATTAATTAAAGCAATATTATAGTGAAATAGCATGATACTAAGGAAAATAAGGGAATTTTGTCCACACCAATTTTTTATAATGTTAGTGATTGATGCTCCCTACCTTAAATCCCTATTGGTTTGAGGCTAAAAGACAAAAATATTTCAAATGGTTACCAAATATGCTTATTTCTGGCAAAGTGATAGAAACTGAAATTTTAACTGGTCCTTTCCTCCAAAATTATAGCTAAGAAAGGAATGGAAATTTTTGCTAAAAATATTATCTTGATCTTTTAGCAAATAAAAACCTAAATAACCACAGCTTTGACCGCTTACTTCCTATGTATTTTTGTGAGAGGTTTTACATTTGTTTAAATAACATTGCTGAATCAAATTATTCTTTAAATTCAAACCAAACTCGATCTATTTAAAGTGTGCCAAGTTACTCAGTGTTCCTGCTATGTGTCTGCTCATAGCAGCTGCTAATCCTAAAAGGACTGGCACCGACCATGTGAGGACCTTGAGGGCAGGATCCTATGACAAGTCATGATGAGCAAAGATTTCCTTCCAGACAGCTTATGATATATGTGTTTCATCATAAAATTTATATGAAGTTGAAGGAATGTAGATTTATTTAGCATTAATTTGGAAACCTGCAAAAGTGGGATTGGGAGAATTAAACCTTGTTACTGATCCTGGAGTCAAGAATACTTTTCAATGTGTGACAATGGCTATTAAATATAGGGAAGGCTGTTTATTAAATAGAATGATGATCATTTACTGAGGGGTCTCAGGCAAGTCAGTGAGTCCTTCTTGGTCTTCTTCATATTATCTCTAAAATGGTAAAGTATAAATGTAATAACTAAGGTCCTTCTCTCTTTAACATTCTATTTTAGAGAGGCTACATACACACAAACCTATATACCCAGGCATATGCTCACAGAATATTATCATAACTTATAGTAATGAAAAGACCCTCCTCTAACATTTTGAATGTGATTTTTTTTAATTCAGGGCGAACAGTACCTGATTTAAACTGGCTAGATGAGATCTTATGCTGGGAAGGAGGAGTGTAAAAAATGGTACCTCTCATTGTGGCTGGGACAATGCCCCTTAAAGTTGTCTTTGTTCTCTGTAATCCACAAAGTTTTTTTTATAGCTCTTTGATATTGTTGAAGATCATCACTATTACAGAGATGTTAAAAGAATATCAAGTATTTCCCCTCTGCTGATCATCTTTTGCTAGTACCTACTCCAAAATTTGGAGATGTTCTCCTATGGAAAAAATGTTGGCTCTTCTCATCTTGCTGAGCTGTAAAACAGCTCAGGGAGGGTAATGATAATTCTTTATAATGTGTGCCTGCAGTTGCAATTAACGTGTTCCCCCTAAGGATTTTTAGCAAGGCTTGCCTTTCTAGAAGAGACTGTGTCTCTTCTATCCTGAGTCTTTGACAAATAACTGCTTGAAGGGAATGCTGCTGATGGACTATTTTGCTGGATGTGGCTGTTTCAGCCCGTGACTCCAGTCCAGTATCTGGGATAATGGAATGCATAATAAAGCTGCTTAATATTAAGAAATGGTAAGCTTTTAAGTTGTGAATTTAAGCCAGTCACTCTCTGTGACCAACTGCAAGACAGTGATTTTTGAAATTGAATGAAAATTGGGTTAAATACAGATTTTACGATACACTGACTGAAGGACTTTGGGAAATTATTAAATAATGTGAAACTTTGTTTCTTTATCTGCAAAATCTGTATAAAAAGAATCTCCTGCTTCCAAGAGTTATGTGAAATCCTCTATAAATGATAAAGGATATCATGTTTATTATATTCTCATTATATGTGATGTAATAATATGATTATCAACAGATACAGGAATATCAAAGAGCTTTGTTTGGCCAAGAAGTACTTTTGTGATTTTGTTTAGCATTTTGAGTTATGATTTATAATATATTGAGTTATAAAAAGCTCTGGTGAAAATGCATTTAAAGATATCAACTTTATCCTTAAGAAGCTTATGGTACATTGATACATGTAAATGAAAAAACAATTATTATGCAGGGTGAAGAACTCTAGGATTTAGGGAGATATTAATAGGATATTGCAGGATTGGAATAGAAGGTATATCCAATCTTGACTGGAGAAGGAAATGGCAACCCACTCCAGTATTCTTGCCTGGAAAATCCCGTGGACAGAGGAGCCTGGAAGGCTACAGTCCATGGGGTTGCAAAGAGTTGGACACGATTGAGCGACTTCACTTCCTTCCTTCCTTCCTTCCTTCAATCTTGACTAGTAGTTCGGAAAAGACTTCTCAAATGAGGCAAACTTGGTCAAAGACTTATAGAAGCAAAATGAGAATCAATTTAGCAGAAGAAGTGAACGAGAACACATTTTTAAATAGGAAGAAAGCATGTGCAAAGTTATGCAATTTTTGTATATTTAGGGAGTAACGCATTTTTTAAATTAATTAATTAATTTTAATTGGGGGATAATTACTTTACAATATTGTGATAGTTTTTGTCATATGTAAGTATGAATCTGCCATTGGCATACATGTGTCTCCCCTCCATCCTGAATCCTTCTCCCACCTCTCTCCCCACTCCATCCCTCCAAGTTGTCAGAGAGCACCGACTTTGGGTGCCCTGTGTCATATATCATACTCACACTGGTTATCTATTTTACATATGCTAATGTATGTGTTTCAGTGCTACTCTCTGAAATCACCCCACCCTCTGCTTCTCCCACTGAGCCCCAAAGTCTGCTCTTTATGTCTATGTCTACCTGCTGCCTTGCATGTAGTTTCCTTGGTACCACCTTTCTAGATCCCTGCTGCTGCTGCTGCTGCTAAGTCGCTTCAGTCGTGTCCAACTCTGTGCAACCCCACAGACAGCAGCCCACCAGGATTCCCTGTCCCTGGGATTCTCCAGGCAAGAACATTGGAGTGGGTTGCCATTTCCTTCTCCAAGGCATGAAAGTGAAAAGTGAAAGTGAAGTTGCTCAGTCGTGTCTGACTGTAGTGACCCCATGGACTGCAGCCTACCAGGTTCCTCCATCCATGGGATTCTCCAGGCAAAAGTACTGGAGTGGGATTGCCTTCTCCGCTAGATCCCATATATATGTGTTAATATACAATATTTCTCTTTCTCTTTCTGACTTACTTCCCTCTGTATAATAGCCTCTTGGTTCATCCATCTCATTAGAACTGAATGTGTTCCTTTTTGTAGCTGAGTAATACTCCATTGTGTATACATACCACAACTTCGTTCTCCATTCATCTGCTGATGGATATCTAGATTGCTTCCATGTCCTAGCTGTTGAAGTGGTGGGTACGTGTGTTAGGAGTGAATGGGATATGATGAGTTGAGGACATACATAACATGAGAAGCAGAATTTAACCTACTCTGTAGTTAACAAGAAGAAATGAAATTTAACTGGAGAAGTGATGTGAGTGAACTTGCTTTTTTGGAAGATTCTTCTGGTATCTTGTGGGTGATGGATGGAGAGCAGGAGGGAAGCAGTGAGAAAAGCGGCAAGCAAGGCTGGAGGCATGGGGTCTTGTGGGGAAATTCTAGATATTTAGAAGGTAGGAATTAAAGTAGGCTGAAGCATTAGGCAATGGGAATAAATAGTATTGACTAGCTGCTGCTGCTAAGTCGCTTCAGTCGTGTCCGACTCTGTGCGACACCATAGACGGCAGCCCACCAGGCTCCCCCGTCCCTGGGATTCTCCAGGCAAGAACACTGGAATGGGTTGCGATTTCTTCTCCAATGCGTGAAAGTGGAAAGTGAAAGTGAAGTCGCTCAGTTGTGTCTGACTCTTAGCGACCCCATGGACTGCAGCCTACCAGGCTCCTCCATCCATGGGATTTTCCAGGCAACAGTTCTGGAGTGGGGTGCCATTGCCTTCTCCCAGTATTGACTAGAGACAGCTTTAAAAGAGAGTCTCTCTGGCTTGTTTACTAACTAGTCAGAAGTGGGGGATATATGAGGAGTCTTGCATAGTCTCTTGAATTTTAGAAGTGATAAGTTCTTACTGTCACTGAGATAGGGACCTGGGAAAAGGCAAAGATTTAAAGGGAAAAATACTGAGTTTACTTGTTGGCATGTTTATACAAAGGTACCTATGACACATCTGAATCGCAGTTTCAAATCTGAAAATCAAGAAAATAGGTCAGACCTGGAGATTTACATTTAGGTGTCAGTTTGAAGGTGGTAATTGCAACCAGCTGCATGGAAGCAATCACCTTGGGAAATGTTTTATTGTCCCTCAGTTTGATGCAATTACATGACTAGATAATTACAGTGTCTCCTTGTAGGCGTCATAAGAAAAAAAAGTCTAATATAAATTAGTGATTTTAAGACATCCACATTAGTTTTCAAAACAAGTAAATTAAAGTCATATCGCGTTAGATTTTAAACTGTTTTGTCCAACTTAGAAAACAGTCTTATATCAGAAACTGTCACTATCACTTTTAGATTTTCAATTATATCTATAAGCAAAATTCATGCATTGGAGAAGAAAATGGCAACCCACTCCAGTGTTCCTGCCTGGAGAATCCCAGGGATGGGGGAGCCTGGTGGGCTGCTGTCTATGGGGTTGCACAAAGTCAGACACGAATGAAGCGACTTAGCAAAAGTGTATACCTGTTTTAGTTTTTTACCATATGATAAAATGGATGATTCAGTTTTCTCCAAATAAATGGGTTCAGTTTGAAGACAAGTCATGTCAGAGACGGAGAAG
The DNA here is from genome assembly GCA_935064755.1 of Tragelaphus eurycerus. Taxonomy (NCBI): domain Eukaryota; kingdom Metazoa; phylum Chordata; class Mammalia; order Artiodactyla; family Bovidae; genus Tragelaphus; species Tragelaphus eurycerus. The sequence goes on along the minus strand of CAKXYN010000025.1, from coordinate 22,710,304 downwards.
GCAATGGCACCCCACTCCAGTACTCTTGCCTGGAAAATCCCATGGACAGAGGAGCCTGGTAGACTGCAGTCCATGGGGTCTCTCAGAGTCAGACATGACTGAGCAACTTCACTTTCTCTTTTCACTTTCATGCATTGGAGAAGAAAATGGCAACCCACTCCAGTGTTCTTGCCTAAGAATCCCAGGGACAGAGGAGCCTGGTGGGCTGCTGTCTATGGGGTCACACAGAGTCAGACACGACTGAAGTGACTTAGCATAGCATAGCATAGCATGTCAGAGAAGAATTCCTGACATGAATTCCAGAGAAGAATTCCTAAATTTTAGGATCCCAAAGCAATCCATTGTGATGGAATATAAATTGTGTCTTTATTCTTCACAAGATTACTGGAGTTAGGGGATAAGACTAGATATTTAGATAGTGTAATATATGTATCTCGTCATCATTACTGGTTGATTTGTCTTATTAGCAATGAATGAGAGAAGTGTGTAATTACAAACTTAAAACTATTATATTTTTCCTTTGAAGTTACTTTATCATTGTTTCATGTTTGAATAAGTTTAAATGTGGACATTTATATAGCTTTTAATGTCAAAACTCCGCCAAATTTGACACGCTTTTTAGTGCCTTTTATTTCTCATAATTGTAACTTATACATTTAGAAATGGTGAACTATTTTATATAAAGAATATTCATTATCTTTGTTATGGTGATTATAACTTATCTTAATAATATTTTACACATCAAATATATGACATGTATTTCCATTAGCCCTTTTCTAATGTGGCACTGTTGTAGTTGGGAACATACTTTTCTGCTTACAAGAATTAATACGATCTAAAATAGTAGGTGAAAATTTAAATTGTGCTAATTCTAAACATTAAGATCTAACCATTTGAAGCATTAACAATCCTTAACAGTGTCATAAATCATTTTAACTTTTTAGCAAGGTAACAAAAATTGCTATATTTTGTAATGCTTTTTTTACACAGTCATATTCTGTTATAAGTAAATTTGGGCTCTTGGCCAAGGAGAATTTTGGAGAACTTGTAAGTTTGAGAGACTGTCTCACAGCTGGAAAGCAACCCAAAGTGGACTGATCGGAACAGAATATGTTTTCCATTATCCAGCTCTCTACCAAACTATTTCTTGTAGCTTGAAAATAATAAAGATTTTGTAAGCCCCAAGAGGTCTTTTTGATCCATGAATGAAGTTACGCTGGATTCCTATAACTAAAATTTGACTTCCTTTCAGCCATTGAAATTCAAAACCCTCCATTTATTAGTATGGAATAAGAAAATCCTTCCCTGTCAAAACTTTGTATTTTAATGAAGTCAATGTCAGTGCATATCTAAAGATTTTTGTTCCATTTAAGATGAGTATAATATGATGTAAAAGAAAATGTAGAATGAGTAATGGAAGTAAGTTAATTAAAGCAATATTAAGGGATGAATTAAGTAGCTTTCTGATTGTTTTTAACAACTTGGTTTTACCAAAAGTTACAGTTTTTTCTTCTACTTTTCACAACGATTATTTTATTATGAATTTCTAAAAACATAAGATATTTGCAGATTTTTGATTGTTGCTGCTTTAAAATTTTGTCACTCTGAATTTTAAGGTGAAAAAACATCTTTTAAAAAAAATGACTTGTTTTTACAGCCCATCCATGTACCCATAGTACCATGATGGGGTATTATACACGTATTAGGCATTTTTAGTATTTTTTATAGAGGAAATCAAGTGTAATTCATAGACTCTTCTATATGATTTCTCTAGAACTACAGTCACTGTTTTACAATAGCACAGTGGAAAAATTAAGTTATTATATATAACTCAGATATGCCAGTAAATTAACATATCTAAAGTAAAATCTGGATCACCATTTCAAATTCTAAATCACACACACACACACACACACACACACACATATATATATATATATATATAATCCAGATCATGTATACAGGAATGTAGCTTTGAAGCAATTTTCCTGAGAATAAAATTGGGAATTATTATTAAGAATTATTTACTCTAACAGTCTAAGTCAAAGGAAATAACTATAAAATCACAAGATTTAAAAAGTGGCATAATCACCCATCGTGCCAGGTGAAAAGAAATTGATGCAACATGTTGAACTTTGATCATTCATGTTTCACTAGTGAACCCAAACACACAGAAAATACTTCAATTTACTTCAATAAATGTCAGTCCAGATTGGGGGACATATCAAAGAGAGTTAGGGCTATGGAAGAATAGAAAAAAAAAAATCTGCAGATAATCCTCAAATCTGGATTTAGACAATATTTTTTACTTCCTGTCCTATCAAGTTGCTTTTTCTAAACCAGAGCTGCTAACAGTTGCCTTCTCCTTGCCCCTGGCTGCCCTCTCGTGGAGAACAGCAGGAGCATAAGGAGAAAAAGGAAAGGGGAGGAAAAGAATGGGGCAGAACATCCATGATGAGATGATGAATAATTACTTAAGATAGGTGTAACCACGTGTCACTGGACAATAACATCTTAGTAAAAATGTGTATGTTTCAAAACCATTCCCTACTTTTAATATTGCATTTCTTTTACACTACTGAATGTCAGCTGGCTCACTCTGCCTCAAGATTTCAGGAGGGAATCCCAGAGGAAAAGGGAAAGAGAGAGGAAATTGTTATCCAGTGTGCTTCCCAGGGTTTAGCTAAATCATTGGCCAGAGTTGACTTTCTTATTAAATGTTGGTGCTTTGTGTAAGTGAAAGAGGAACAGTGCCTTGTATTTCCATAAGAATATTTGGGGGGATGGGGGAAGACATCTCACTTCTCAGTTCTGTTTGAATAACTTGATTAAGAGTTTCATCTCAGTTCCTGCAGGCAGCATCCTAAAAAAAATGAAAATTTCTGTTTCTTTGGATTCACTGGACTATTAAAAATCATGGTCCAGTAAAGTTTCAGTCATGGGCTTTTGAAATAGATAAACAGAATCTTTGACTCATAAGTAGTATCTGAATAAGTAAGATTTTTATTATAAAATAATTGGGAAAAACCCCAATCCTTCTATTGTAAAATCTCCCCTGTATTTACAAACACTGAATCACCACTGTTTAATTGAGAAGTCAAAGTTGTTTTGCTGTCCTTATACCAGTAGATTTAATATTGTACCCAGGGTTTCTGTCCTGGTTTGGCCATATGCCTCAGTCCAGCACTTCGCTTCCACAGCTGTTTGCTGTGTGCATTCTTACTTAAATAAATGGGACTCAGTGGAAAAGTCCTCAAGGGGATTGAGGGAGTAGAGAGGGCCGGAGAGGAGAAAGGGATGAAAGAAACTTTAAAAGATGAAACAAATGTTAGGAGTTTATGTAAGTCAAACCATTTAAATTTCCTTTAGTATATATTGTGGGGATTTTTTAGCTACTTTGAGCGCAGAGCCCACTTGTTTTACAGAATAAAAAAATTCTGAGGATAGTATTGTTAAGCCTTGGATATGGGTGTTGGCTTGGTATTGTTATTTGTGAAAGGACTGAAAGTTGAACGAACCTGTATTTATGTTTTAGACTTGGGACTCTGGAGTTCATAGAAAATAGTGTTAGATATTTTGAGCTATTAGGGACATGCCCGTGACCTTGTTCCCTTCCAGGTAAAAGATCATTATTTTCATGTTAAGCAGAAGACATTATCAGAAAAAGAATAGATTCCCACAATTAAGCAAAGAACAAAAAGAAGCTCTGTGTGTGTCTGTGTGCATATTTCTTTGAGTATTGGGAAGTGCCATATACACATATTTCTTTTATCTTTTCTACCTCATATTTTTAAAAGATGGATCTGACTTCGTATTCCATTTTTTCCATAGCTTGCATCAAGTTCCCCACGCTCCACTTCTTTCTTCTGCTTTTCAGCACCTTCCTACCCCTCACATTCTTTTACGGCAGAGCACAACTCTCGTGCTTTTTTTTTTCCTAACAAGAAACACACATTGAAGTGAGGCAGCCGAGGTCATCCTCTTGCTCGCGTCACAGGTCAGGCAAGATCACTTACATTTTTGAGGGGGTCACTTCTTCTCACTGGGTGGGATATGACCTTGTTCCTTTTCACAGAAAAGAAACCACCCCAGATGTTCACCACCCCTTCCTTTTTTATTTTTTTTTCAGCCTCTTCCTCGTTTGCTGCCAAACACACACTTAGGCATCATTCATCTTGCTACTAATCTAGCGCAATGTTGAGAAAAGACTGATCTTTATTTCTAATGTATTTTAAATACAAAAAGAAAATACAAAACAAACAAAAACCTCAACTGATATTTAGAATATGCTGTAGGTCACATATACTCATTTTTCTTTTTTTTTTTTTAAACTGGAATGTCCAATTCTGAAAGCGCCCATATTATCCAGCCATTTCTCTGCATTGGTGTTGTGGGCTTAATACCATCTGTGGACTGCACTTTTCGCATAACCATCTGCATTGTGAGCTGTCTTCTGAGAAGTAGCTCTAAGAATGTACTTCTGTTCTTCCCGTGAGGTTTATTCTTCCAGTTTCTTCACTGAATATCCCCAATGTCTGTCTTTTAAGGTCCTTCAAATGTTCATTTCTAATACAATCAAGGATGCCAGATGTTTTGCACTGATTAGAAACATGTAGATAATTCTCCTGTTTTAATCTTTCATAAGAATAGTCAAGAAGGAATGTATATGGGCAGAAAAAATTATTGCTGTCAATAACAATTTCATGGCTTGAACCCTGTCTTCTTTATGAAGCTCAACCCTAGTTGACTGATTCATTTGACATATATTAATTGAAAACATAGTATTTACATGGCAGATACTGCTTCGGATTCTGAAGGTACAGCAGTGATCAAAACAAAAAAAAAAAATAGGCTTCTTTTCATGGAGCTTACCATCTATGAAAAATAGACTCTAATTCAAATAAGCCAATATATTGGAAAATACATATCTGTTCTGTTACTACTGCTGAACTGAAAGCCCTACACCAGTCAACTTGATTTATGTGTTTTTTATTCTTATTTCCAGTGATTTTAATTTTAAAATAACTTTTACATTTTCCATCTCTTTTACATTCCTAAGTTTGTTTTTATTAAGTTCTGGAGTTGGAACAAAATAATACATTTTAAAATGAGGAAATCTTGCAAAAATACCCCATACCTTTTGTCACCATACTGATTTTATTAGGGAATATTAATACTCTATAAAAAATCCATAACCAACATGATTTTCAAAAAATTCATTGTTTCATATTTTGGGGGTTTAGAAGAACAATTCTATAATTTAAAATCATATTTCTCTTGAGATGAAATATTTCTTTCCAAAGAAAGTTTTTCATTTGAGAGATTAAAAATATTTATGGAGACAAAACTAACAGCTTGTCTTAAAAGGACATTCTAAAACTTTACCCTTAAAACAATCTAATGATAAGTAGCAAATAATTCATTCAATCAAGAGGATCATTTATTAACATTTTAATTGTGAATTATTTTAAAAAATGATGGAGAAAACAGAGTGTTTAAGTAAACAAAAAGTTTTATCAAATCTCATTGTGCCCCATCTGCTTAATATTTTTAAGTAAATAAAATATTACATGAAATGTTGAGAAGCTCTCTCTGTATCCTCTTCTTTAATATCATTTTCCTCCTTTCAGTACTAGAATTCAGGGAGTACTACATTCTGATTTTCATGGGTTCTTTTGTCTTCTTGTACCACTTTTTCCATAATAAAATTCTTAAAAATTTATATTTTACAATTGTGTTCATAGTAAAATGAATATAATCTAGGATGGATTCATTGTTATATATTAAATGTTATTATATTCATTTTAACTGACTTAAAAACATTAAAATTAAAACATTTGTTTCAGCCCCTAAAAGTAGCCTGGGCCCTTGGCTTTGTGGCTCTTATACCTAGTGGATAAGTCAGTCCTGATTTCATTTCTGTGTTTTGCATATATATTCACCTATAAAGATTAATTCCTTTTCCAAAAATTGAAGTTTAGTTGATCTACAATCTTATGGTAGTTTTTTGCTGGACAGCAAAGCGAATCAGTTATATGCATACATATATTCCCTGTTTGTCACCACAGAGCCTGGAGTAGAGTCCCCTGTGCTATATAAGAGGTTCTCATCAGTTATCTATTTTATACCTAGTAGTGTATATATGTGGAAAAGGCAGTGGCACCCCACTCCAGCATTCTTGCCTGGACAATCCCATGGACGGAGGAGCCTGGTGGGCTGCAGTCCATGGGGTCTTTAGGAGCTGGACATGACTGAGCGACTTCACTTTCACTTTTCACTTTCATGTACTGGAGGAGGAAGTGGCAACCCACTCCAGTGTTCTAGCCTGGAGAATCCCAGGGACGGGGGAGCCTGGCGGGCTGCCATCTATGGGGTCACATAGAGTCGGACACGACTGAAGTGACTTAGCAGCAGCAGCAGTGTATGTATGTCAGTCCCAACTTCCCAGTTCACCTTACCTCCTCTTTTCCCCCTTGGTGTCCATACACTTGTTCTCTACATTTGTGTCCCTATTTCTGCTTTGCAAATAGGCTCATTTGTACAATTTTTCTAGATTCCACACATATGCATTAATATATGGTATTTGTTTTCCTCTTTCTGACTTACTTCACTCTGTATGTGGGCTAGTCAATAAGTTATGTCCAACTCTTGTGACCCCATGGACTGTAGCCTGCCAGGCTCCTCTGTCCATGGGATTCTCCAGTCAAGAATACTGGAGTGGGTTGCTATTTTCTTTTCCAGGGGATCTTCCTGACCCAGGTATCGAACCTGGGTCTCCTGCATTGCAGACAGATTCTTTACCCACTGAGCGACGAGGGAAGTCACTCTGTATAGCAGAATGACTATCTGCTATCTAAATCTATCCACATCTCTGCAAATGACACAATTTTGTTCTTTTTTATGACTGAGTCATAAAATTCCATTATTATATCCACTATATCCTCTTTATCCATTTCTTTGTTGATGGACATTTAGGTTGCTTCAGTGTCCTGGCTATTGTAAATAGTGCTGCTATGAACATTGCGGTACATGTGTCTTTTGGAATTATGGTTTTCTCAGGGTGTATGCCCAATAGTGGGATTACTGGATCATACAGTAGTTGTATTTTAGGTTTCTAAGGAACCTCCATACTTTTCTCCACAATGGTTCTTTTAACTTACATCCCTACAACAGTGTAAAAGTCTTTCCTTTCCCCCATATCCTCTCCAGCAATTATTGTTTGTAGAATTTTGATGATGGCCATTCTGACTGGTATAAAGTGATACCTCATCATAGTTTTGATTTGCATTTCTCTAATAATTAGTGATGTTGAGAGAAAGATAAATTCTTCAATTGCCAGTTATTAGATTGTTTTTAGATCATGTTATGAGAATTACCAATATGCCAGCAAATTTGGAAAACTCAGCAGTGGCCACAAGATTGGAAAAGGTCAGTTTTCATCCCAATCCCAAAGAAAGGCAATGCCAAGGAGTGCTCAAACTACCGAACAATTGCACTCATCTCACACGCTAGTAAAGTAATGCTCAAAATTCTCCAAGCCAGGCTTCAGCAATATGTGAACCGTGAACTTCCTGATGTTCAAGCTGGATTTAGAAAAGGCAGAGGAACCAGAGATCAAATTGCCAACATCCGCTGGATCATGGAAAAAGCAAGAGAGTTCCAGAAAAACATCTATTTCTGCTTTATTGACTATGCCAAAGCCTTTGACTGTGTGGATCACAATAAACTATGGAAAATTTTGAAAGAGATGGGAATACCAGACCACCTGATCTGCCTCTTAAGAAATCTGTATGCAGGTCAGGAAGCAACAGTTAGAACTGGTCATGGAACAACAGACTGGTTCCAAATAGGAAAAGGAGTACGTCAAGGCTGCATATTGTCACCATGTTTATTTAACTTATATGCAGAGTACATCATGAGAAACCCTGGACTGGAAGAAACACAAGTTGGAATCAAGATTGCCGGGAGAAATATCAATAACCTCAGATATGCAGATGACACCACTCTTATGGCAGAAAGTGAAGAGGGGCTAAAAAGCCTCTTGATGAAAGTGAAAGTGGAGAGTGAAAAGGTTGGCTTAAAGCTCAACATTCAGAAAACAAAGATCATGGCATCTGGTCCCATCACTGCATGGGAAATAGATGGGGAAACAGTGGAAACAGTGTCAGACTTTGTTTTTCTGGGCTCCAAAATCACTGCAGATGGTGACTGCAGCCATGAAATTAAAAGACGCTTACTCCTTGGAAGGAAAGTTATGACCAACCTAGATAGCATATTCAAAAGCAGAGACATTACTTTACCAACAAAGGTTCGCCTAGTCAAGGCTATGGTCTTTCCTCTGGTCATGTATGGATGTGAGAGCTGGACTGTGAAGAAGGCTGAGCGCCAAAGAATTGATGCTTTTGAACTGTGGTGTTGGAGAAGACTCTTGAGAGTCCCTTGGACTGCAAGGAGATCCAACCAGTCCATTCTGAAGGAGATCAGCCCTGGGATTTCTTTGGAGGGAATGATGCTAAAGCTGAAACTCCAGTATTTTGGCCACCTCATGCGAAGAGTTGACTCATTGGAGAAGACTCTGATGCTGGGAGGGATTGGGGGCAGGAGGAGAAGGGGACGACAGAGGATGAGATGGCTGGATGGCATCACTGACTCGATGGATGCGAGTCTGAGTGACCTCCGGGAGCTGGTGATGGACAGGGAGGCCTGGCGTGCTGCGGTTCATGGGGTCGCAAAGAGTCGGACACGACTGAGCGACTGATCTGATCTCTGATGAGAATTACTTGATTTTGATTGTCCTACTCTGGCATTAAAAAAAAAAATGATCTGCCTTTATTTTGTGGTTACATTCACTGTCTGCATTCAGATTACCATCAATGACACTTTTAATGTCACCCAAAAATACATAAAATCACTAAAATAATGTAAATATGGGAAAGACTTATTAAATATACAATAGCTTCTGGGAACATAAGAATTTGTTTTCCTGTATTCTCCAGTGGAAAATTTCTCTTTGTGTGTGTTTAAATCAGAGGAGAAAATTCAACTGACTCCTTAGTGTAACTTGGAATATACTACAAACTTACACTTAAACGTTGGCATGTTTAGAAATTAATCTCTGGGAAAAAATGTGCATTTTGCCATGGAGAGAGTAGAGTGTCTGCTGCTGTTTAGCTTTACAGTTCAGCGCCATAATTTGTGTCATTTTTTTTGGACAAACACTACTACAGAATGTCATCCACACCTTTAAGATTTGCTAATTTCCTCCAGGAGTTTTGCTCTTTCTCATGCCAGTTAGTGGTAGAAAAATAGCTTCTTCCATTCATCAGATGAGGTCATGTTCTGTTCCTCTTCAATCTGAAGGCACTGTGAGTGTTATATTTAAATGATACCAGCAATAAAAAAAAAGAAGTTGTTTCTTCTGAAGATGATTTCTGTGCTTTTACTCCCTAAGGATTTTAGGATAACTGTACAAAACTATTTTCTTGACAATTAAAAAATTTTCTTCACCTCCATAAATAATGAACAATGGCTATATCAGCCACTGTTTTATGTCACTGGAAACGTCAATACCACTGTGATAAATTAATCCTGCCATGCAGCTGCTATGCCTGGGAATACACCATGCACTCAGCATATCCAAATCTGGTTAAGCGATTGAACTGTCAATCTAGGTGCCAATCTAGTGTCCACAAAAGACACTCACCAGTTTTACTATCGTGAACTCTAAATAAGTGTACCTATTTGCTAGCAACTAAAAGTACCCAGAATTTCCTCACTGTGCTTTTACTTTTTCCTTTCTATTTGACATTGCTTCTGCCATTACCTCTTGGATTTCTCTATGTTCAAATCCTACCTCTCCAACCAGAAATTCAAATGCTACAAATTTCTTAAAATCTTCCTCATTTCCTACTCAGTTACCTCCACCTCTGTTTTCCGTCATTCCTCTCTATGAGGATGGAGTATTTGACAGTGTTTATCGATGTTTATTTAATAATATTCATGGCTTTCTTACTCATGGAATGGTTTATCCATATTTTCTGGACATGTTCTTATCTGTAAGCAAGGGCAAAGGATATCTTGAATTTATACTTCTAATCCATAAAACTCTGAGTGTAATATTAGCCCTTAGTAGACGCTTACATTAGAAATTGGTGTCAGCAATTATTAGTCCTAGATTAAATATTGAGATACATATTTGAGAAATACACATTTCTTCTCTCAAAAAGTTCCATCTGTTTGAAGACACCAAGAAAAATAATGGACAAGTACTTTTTAAAGTAATATCATGAACAGGGAGCATAGACAAAGAGAAAAAGAAGTGATATTCTCCAAACCATGTGCTTTTCTTTCATCAAAACAATACTACACATATCATGTGGTATGATTTTGTATAAATCTGATAACTAAAGCTTAGTGAGATTAACTTGCTCAACATAAATAACTCATAAGTAAAAGGAACAGGTTTTGAATTTCAGGTCTGGTTAATCTTAAAAAGAAGCACGGGAAGAAGAACCTAACAATTTGGAGAAATGATGAGAAAATAGCTAGAGATCAATTACAAGAGGAGGAGGTAACACTTGACTTGAGCCTTGGCAGATGAATAGAAATAGCAGTGTAGGCAGGCCTGGAGGACAATGACAAAAGCAGACATGAGGTGTGAAATATCATGGGAAGTCAAGGGAAATGAAAATAGTTCAATCTGAGTGAGACAAAAGTGATGAAGTATATAAGTGCACAAGAATAAAGTCATAGTGGATGTGAACCCTAAAGACACTTACATTTCAGCTCAATAGTCATAAAGAGTTTCAAGCCCAAAATTAAAATGTTAATGTTGCTCTACTAGATGGCTGGCAAGTATAACATTTAACAGGCTATAGAGGATAAACTAGTGGTTACCAGTGGGGAGTGGGATTCGGGAAGGGCAGGACAAGGGTAGGGAACTGAGACCAAAAAAAAAAAAACTACTATGTATGAAATAAGCAGAAAGGATATATTTTACAGCACAGAGAAATATAAACATTGTTTTGTAATAACTGTAAATGAAGTATACTTTATAAAATATTGAATCACTATGTTATATGTCTGAAATTAATATAATACTATAAATCAACACTACTTCAACTTAAAAAGTAGTAACATACTTTTATTCTCATTAGCTAAAAGAGGCTATAGCTTGAAATAAGTGGCAATGATAACAGAAAAATGTGAAAGAGACAGGAAATAACTATAAGATAGAATTTATCAGATGTTAAATAACTAGAGTAGTGTGAAGGAAGATCATTACAGGGGAAAATTAAAGCCAATGGGCTAGCTTGTTTAAAAAGCCAGAGACATTACTTTGCCAACAAAGATCCATCTAGTCAAAGCTATGGTTTTTCCAGTAGCCATGTATAGATGTGAGAGTTGGACTATAAAGAAAGCTGAGCACTGAAGAATTGATGCTTTTGAACTGTTTTGTTGGAGAAGACTCTTGAGAGTCCCTTGGACTGCAAGGAGATCCAACCAGTCCCTCCTAAAGGAAATCAGTCCTGAATATTCATTGGAAGGATTGATGCTGAGGGTGAAACTCCAATACTTTGACTATGTGATGCGAATAACTGACTCATTAGAAAAGACCCTGATGCTGGGAAACATTGAAGGTGGGAGAAGGGGGCAACAGAGGATGAGATGGTTGGATGGCCTCACGGACTCAATAGACATGAGTTTGAATAAACTCTGGGAGTTGCTGATGGACAGAGAGGCCTGGTGTGCTGCAGCCCATGGGGTCACAAAGAGTTGGACACGACTGAGCAACTGAACTGAACTGGGCTAGCTTGTTAAAAAGTGTTTGTTGAACTTACTAAATATCCTTAATGTATTTTATTGGAGAAGGAAATAGCAACTCACTTCATTATTCTTACCTGTGAAATCCCATGGACAGAGGAGCCTGGCGGGCTGTGGTCCATAGGGTCGCAAAGTCAGACAAAACTTAGCAACTAAACAAACAAACAACAATGTATATTACATTAATCACATAATATATGGAATATTGATTAGCTTATTGTTTGCCAAAATAATTCTTATATGTAGCAGGTCTCTGTTTCTTAGCTTTAAACAGGTATTCTTCAGAAGCTCACAGGATATGAATCTTTATGCTCTTTTTATGGATTTACCAAATATTCCATATCAAATGTACTTGGCTGTTTTCTTGACTTGTCTTGAGTTAAGCTAGGTCCTTTGGAAAAGAGTCATATTTAAAAATGGGCTAAAATATCTACTTTCAACATTAAATTTAGCACCTCCCCTAAGAATAAATATTTAACCAATGGGAAAAGCCTTCCTGTTCAATTTCATGAATTTCTTGTTAATTCAATGTCTAGCATTTATTCCTGGTGGAAATATTATTCTCTGTGGAAAATTCTTAAAGAGATAGGAATACCAGACCATACTACCTGCCTCCTGAAGAATCTATTTGCAGGTCAAGAAGCAACATTTAGAACCAGACAAGGAACAATAGACTGGTTCCAAATTGGGAAAGGAGTACATCAAGGCTGTATATTGTCACCCTGCATATTTAACTTATATGCAGAGTACTTCATGAGAAATTCCAGGCTGGATGAAGCACAAGCTCAAATCAAGATTTCCAGGAGAAATATCAGTAACCTCAGATACAGAGATGACACCACCCTTATGGCTAAAAGCAAAGAGGAACTGAAAAGTCTCTTGAGGAAGGTGAAAAAGGAGAGTGAAAAAGCTGGCTTAAAATTCAACATTCAAAAAGCTAAAATCATGATATTGGTCCCATCACTCCATGGCAAATAAATGGGGAAACAATGGCAACAGTGACAGATTTTATTTTCTTGGTCTTTCAAATCACTGTGGATGGTGTCTACAGCGATAAAATTAAAAGACGCTTACTCCTTGGAAGAAAAGCTATGACTAACCTAGACAGCATATTAAAAAGCAGAGACATTACTCTGCTGACAAATGTCCATATAGTCAAAGGTATGTTTTCCTACTAGTTGTGTATGGATGTGAGAGTTGGACTATAAAGAAGGCTGAGTATAGAAGAATTGATGCTTTCGAACTGTGGTGTTAGAGAAGACTCTTGAGAGTCCCTTGGACTATAAGGAGATCAAACGAAGTCAATCCTAATCAGTCCTGAATATTCATTGGAAGGACTGATGCTGAGACTGAAACTCCAGTACTTTGGCCACCTGATGTGAAGAACTGACTCATTGGAAAAGACCCTGATGCTGGGAAAGATTGAAGGCAGGAGGAGAAGGGGACAACAGAGGACAAGATGGTTGGATGGCATCATAGACTCAATGGACATGAGTCTAAGCAAGCTCTGGGAGATGGTGGAGGACAGGGAGACCTGGCTTGCTGCAATCCATGGGGTCACAGAGAGTTGGACATGATTGAGTGACTGAACAACAATCATTTATTCTTTACACAAAGCTCACACACTCACGTTTTCCTACTTTCCTGTCAACTCATTAAATGTATATAGTTCTCTCTTCATACTTGAAAAGATTTCATGGAAATATTCCTGCAGTAAATACTTTCATAATTGTCTGAAAATCTTGTACATTCTCACATGATAAGATCAATGTTGCCCAGGGAGGAGAATATGCTGGTTAGATATTTCTCTTTTGCACATTTATATGTCTTAGCCTCAAGTCCTTAGCCAAAAGCAACACTAGCTTGCCTGTGATTCACTCTGTAGTAAATCAGGAAAGAGGTGAACCTTTTCTTTCAAAATCTGCATGTTTTGGCAAGCTTTCATGAGTCATTAGATGCTGAAAATTTACCACACTGTACAATTATAGCTCCATGTCTATTAAGATATTTGACTTGAAAAAAGTCCATTTAAAACTATATTCCATATTGCCAATAACTACAATAGTAAAATGTAGCACTGCCTAGGATTTATATACTCTATTCCTTTAGAAGTATTAAAAGTATTTTCCGTTTTCACTGCTCCACATTCTTCACAGCCCTGCGTCAGTGTGGTTGGTTTTGATGGTATATTCCAGGGATTTCAGGCCCATGTTACCTTGAACACTGGAATTAGAAATGCTAACAAGAAAACCTGTCACACACACTGGACAGTATATTAAAAAGCAGAGACATCATTTTGCCATATAAGTCTGTATAGTCAAAGCTATGGTTTTTCCAGTAGTCATGTATGAATGTGAGAGTTGGGCCATAAAGAAGGCTGAGTGCAGAAGAATTGATGCTTTTGAACTGTGGGGCTGGAGAAGATTCTTGAGAGTCTCTTGGGCTGCAAGGAGATCAAACCAGTTAATCCTAAAGAAAATCAACACTGAATATTCATTGGAAGAACTGATGTTGAAGCTCCAATACTTTGGCCACCTAATGCGAAGAGCTGACTCATTTAAAAAGACCCTGATGCTGAAAAGATTAAGGGCAGGAGGAGAAGAGGGCAACAGAGGATGAGAAGGCTAGGTAGCATCACCGACTCAATGGGCATGAGTTTGAGCAAGCTCCAAGAGATACTGAAGGACAGGGAAGCCTGGTGTGCTAGTTCTTGGGGTTGCAAACAGTTAGACATGACTTAGCAACTGAACAAAAGCAACAACAGCAAAAGCTGACTAGTGTTAGGTTAGAATGAATTTTGCTTTATGTTAGTTTAGTAAGTATTTACTGAGGAAGTCCTTTCCTCTGTGATACATTGTGTACGTGTGTCTGAGAGATAGAGATAGAGAGACATGGCTTGGCAGTACAAGACCATAAGACATAGGTATCTAAAGTATAAGATTGCCTGTAAACTCAATGCTGTATGCAGGATCAAAATATAGTTGAGAAACAGTGAAGGGAGAGGTTTTTTCCATTGAAAAGATCTTAGGAAGTCTATGGTAATGTGGAAAAATGGAGAAAAAACCACAAAACCCTAGTTTTGGCTTCTTTTAGGCCCAAGGACAAATCTCAGTTCAGCTAATTTTGTAGTCATGTTGCTGTGGCAAGTTATTTGGCCTTCCTAACTCTGGTTTCCTAATTTGGAAAAGAGAAATAAAACTACTCTGTGGTTTTGGGTAGAGAAGGACTAATACAGAATTAATATTGTTAAAATACTTTTACTAATAATCTCTCAATTACAGTCCTTTTATGATGTGTTTTCACTGCTGTTGTTACTATGCTTAGTATTACTAATTGCTAATAGTTAATAGTTAATTTTACTATTGAATAAGGGGAATTTAAGACATGAGACATGCGGAACAGTTTAAAAAGAAGGTGAAAATGGCATAGCTGTTTCACTCGGATATGATGGGTACTGTGAGCAGGGTCAAGAGGCTGGGACAGTGTGAGCTATACAAAAGTGTATATTAGTAGGGAGTGATCCTCTGATATTAACTAAATTATCTGGGCATGATATAGAATACTTCCTCTATTAGTTGAGAGATTAAATTTGATCATTGTATGATCTCATTCACTATAAAATTTTTTAATTCTGGGTAAAAATATTATCATCTTAAATCAGTTTATTTCTGTGTATTTTTTCATGAAATATTTTTATTCCATTCATAAATGTTTATAATAAGAAAGACAAATTTAAAAAATTTTATATACACTATAATACTCTGATATTCTTTAATTAACATTGTATTATTTATATTTTCAGTATATTTTCAGAACTCAACACCATACTATTTAATGATCACAAAAATATGCATATAATGATACCAGAAAGTTCTGAGTAAATAGCCCCTATTTATGGAATGTGGACTTACAAAATTTCTTCCAAATTTTGATTGTTATACATTAAAATGTGCTGAGTATGCAGTTCCTAAGAGCTGTTTTTATAGGTTTTACTGTTTCTTCCAAATAACTTTCCAGAATTGGAATTTCTGTATGAAATCTTATGAACATTTTTAAGAATTCTGATAAATATAGCACTGTATTTTATAAAAGCATTATAAGATTATACATTTCTATGAGATGGATACTCGCCTGTGTGTTTTCACATCTGTGCATTATTATTTTATTATATTATTATTGACATACAATATTAGTTTTAGGTGTACAAAATAAAGACGCAATACTTTTTATGCCTTGCAAAATGATTACCATAGTAAGTCTAGTTACCATCTGTCACCATACAGTTATTACAAAATTATTGACAACATACCCTATGTTGTACATTATATCCCCTTGATTTATTTATTTTATACTTGAAAGTTTGTACTTCTTGATCTTCTTCACCTATTTTTCATGTTTCCTCCCCCTCCTCTACTCTAATAGCCACCAGTTTGTTTTCTGAATCTATGAGTCTGTTTTCTGTTTTGTCTATTCATTTGTTTTGTTTTGTGGATCCCACTTAGAAGTTAAATTACATGGCATTTGTCTTTCTCTGACTTACTTTACTTGGCAAAATAAAGGTGCATTCATGTTGTCATAAATGGCAACATTTGATTCATTTTTGTGTTTTAGAGTTGAGAATATATATATATATATATATACCTACATACCATTTTTATTCATCTATCTGTCAAAGGAAACACGTTGTTTCTGTACCTTGGTTATTGTAATACTTCAGTGAACATGGGTGCGTATATATTTTCTAAGTAGTATTTTTGATTCTTTTGGAAAAATCCCAGGCGTAGAATTGCTAGATCATATGGAGTTCTATTTTTAATTTTTGGAGGAACCTCTGACTATTTTCCATACTGACAGCACCATTCCCACCAATAGAGCAAGTTTCCCTTTTCTCCATATTCTCACCAACAGATGTCATTTCTTGTCTTTTTGATAATAGCCATTCTGACAAATGTGAGGTGGTATATCCTATTGTAATTTTGATTCACATTTACCTGATGGTTAATGTTAAGCATCTTGCATGTGCCTCTTTGCCATCTGTACGTCTTTCAAAAAATGTCTATTCAGGTCCTCTGCTCATTTTTTAATTGGGTTGCTTGTTTGTTTGTTTTATTTTATATTGAGTCATATGAGTAATTTTATATATTTTGCATCTCAACCATTTTCAGATAAATCTCTACAAATATCTTCTCCCATTCAGTAAGTTGCCTTTTGTTTTGTCGATGATCTCCTTTGCCATGCAAAACCATTTTAGCTGACTTAGTCCCATTTGTTTATTTTTGCTTTTGTTGCCTTTGTTTGAAGAGATAGATTCCCCCAAAATATTTCTAGGACTAGTGTCAAAGAGCAGAGCATACTGCCTGTGTTTTCTTCTGGAACTTTACAGTTTTAGGTCTGACATTTAAATCTTTAATCCATCTTGAGGGTTTTGTATATTGATATATTTAGTCCAGTTTTATCCTTTTGCATGCAGTTGTCCTATTTTCCCAGCATCTTTTATTGAAGAGATTCTTTTCCTCATTGTATATTTTTGCCTCCTTTATCATATATTACTTGATGGTAGAAATATTGGTTTATTTATGTATTATGTTAATTCAAAGTTATTGCATTGAAAGTGAGGATTAAATTTTACACCATCTTGTCATTCTCTAACCATACTGTTGTGAGTTGGAGGCTCTAGTCTCCTTCCCATTCCCACGTCTCCTATCATTCCTGCCTAAGTTGTTCTCCGTGGCAGTTACTGCCAATAGTGTCACACTTATTCATCTTTTTAGTGTCTCTCCTTCCTGAATAAGGGCAGCATTTTTTGCCTATTTGTATGGTGCTGTTTCTTCAAATTTAAAGCAGTGCTTGTCATATAGCATGTACTTTGTTGTTATTGTTCAGTCACTCAGTTGTGTCCAGCTCTTTGTGACCCTCTTGGACTATTCTAGAATACTAGAGTAGGTCACCATTTTCTTCTCCATGGGATCTTCCCAACCAAGGAATGGAATCCACCTCTTCTATATTGCAGGCACATTCTTTACCGCTGAGACACCAGGGAAGCCTTATAGCAAGTGCTTAGTAAATCTTTAAGTGAATAAGTGGACATTTATAATACTTATATTTTGGTCAGTTTTTTAGTCCATTTATCTTTTAAGTGATGTATGTTTTCTAATATTAATGAGGATTGTATACAAGTCTTTTATCTTTTGTATACAAGATTGTATCAGATCAGATCAGTAGCTTGGTTGTGTCTGACTCTTTGCGACCCCATGAATCGCAGCACACCAGGTCTCCCTGTCCATCACCAACTCCCAGAGTTCACTGAGACGCATATCCACCGAGTCAGTGATGCCATCCAGCCATCTCATCCTCTGTCGTCCCTTTTCCTCTTGCCCCCAATCCCTCCCAGCATCAGAGTGTTCTCCAATGAGTCAACTCTTCTCATCAGGTGGCCAAAGTACTGGAGTTTCAGCTTCAGCATCATTCCTTCCAAAGAAATCCCAGGGCTGATCTCCTTCAGAAAGGACTTGTTGGATCTCCTTGCACTCCAAGGGACTCTTAAGAGTCTTCTCCAACACCACAGTTCAAAAGCATCAATTCTTTGGAGCTCAGCCTTCTTCACAGTCCAACTCTCACATCCATACACGACCACTGGAAAAACCATAGCCTTGACTAGACGAACCTTTGTTGGCAAAGTGATGTCTCTGCTTTTGAATATGCTATCTAGGTTGGTCATAACTTTCCTTCCCAAGGAGTGTCTTTTAATTTCATGGCTGCAGTCACCATCTGCAGTGATTTTGGAGCTCAGAAAAATAAAGTCTGACACTGTTTCCACTGTTTCCCCATCTATTTCCCATGAAGTGATGGGACCAGATGCCATGATCTTCGTTTTCTGAATGTTGAGCATTAAGCCAACTTTTTCACTCTCCACTTTCACTTTCATCAAGAGGCTTTTGAGTTCCTCTTCACTTTCTGCCATAAGGGTGGTGTCATCTGCATATCTGAGGTTATTGATATTTCTCCCAGCAATCTTGATTCCAACTTGTGTTTCTTCCAGTCCAGGGTTTCTCATGATGTACTCTGCATATAAGTTAAATAAACAGGGTGACAGTATACAGCCTTGATGAACTCCTTTTCCTATTTGGAACCAGTCTGTTGTTCCATGTCCAGTTCTAACTGTTCCTTTCTGACCTGCATACAAATTTCGCAAGAGGCAGATCAGGTGGTCTGGTATTCCTATCTCTTGCTTCAAGATTGTATACAAGTCTTTTATTAACATATTATGCTCTGAAAATATTTTGTATACAAAATTGCATACAATATTTGTATACAAATATCATATATGAAACGAGTCGCCAGTCCAGGTTCGATGCACGATTCTGGATGCTTGGGGCTGGTGCACTGGGACGACCCAGAGGGATGGTACGGGGAGGGAGGAGGGAGGAGGGTTCAGGATGGGGAACATGTTTATATCTGTGGCAGATTCATGTTGATATATGGCAAAACCAATACAATATTGTAAAGTTAAAAAATAAAAATAAAATTAAAAAATTATTTGTATACAAGATTGTATACAAGTCTTTTATTAACATATTATGCTCTGAAAATATTTTCCTAGTTTGTAGTTTGACATATATACTGGAAAATATGTCTAATTAATAAATACATACATTTATTTATGACCGTATAGACATAAATATTACCAATATTTCTATCAGTGTATATGTTTCCAGAATATAAAAGAAATAAAGACTGGAATGGTAGTTACCAGAGATTGGAGAGTAGAGGAAATGGGAAATATTGGTCAAAGTTTTCACACTTACAGTTTTAAGATGAGTAAGTTCTGGGGATCTAATACACAGCATGATGATTTTAGGTTAATAATAGTGTACTCTATACCTGAAGGTTGCTGCATGCTTAGTCATTCACTCATGTCCAACTGTTTGCAACCCCATGGACTGTAGCCCTCCTGGCCTCTCTGTCCATGGGATTTTTCAGACAAGAATACTGGAGTGGGTTGTTATTTCCTTCTCCAGGGATCTTCCTGATTCAGGGATTGAACCCACATCTCTTATGCCTCCTGCATTGGTAGGCAGGTTCTTTACCACTAGGGCCACCTGGGAAGACACAATGTTGTACATCAGTTACATCTTAATAAAGATGGGAAAATAGGTATTTTAAACTTGTGAGCATCTGTTCATCTTTTCTCTTGCAGTTATAATTATGTCCATAGCTTTCAAGATCAGATTTTTTTCTATTATTTTTGAGGTTGTAAAAAGTAATTCAGTTCTATTAGATTTTAATTTATGATGGTTTCTTCTATTATTTTTATTATTATTTTATTTAGATATTAAATGAATGATATGGGCTTAAAATTATGATTTAATAATCATTGTTGTACTAGTTTTTGAATGAATAGTTTGACTCTCTATTTTTATGTTTTTTTATCATATATTGAATTAGTCTATGCAGCCTATAAACTATTTTCCATGTTTTGTTGATCATAATTAAACTTTAGATACCCTTTAGTTTAATTTGGTAAAAGTTCAAACAACTTCCAGTGATGTTTTGTGATATTTTAAGCCTCTAAACAAATATGAAACTATTCAACACCTTTAAAATAATTAGCTTTTCCATCCCCTCCATTATATATTTTTAAATTATACACATTTTTAAGGGAATATTTTTAATATTGCCTTATGTATATAGCAGATTATCTTTAGGTATATAGCACTTTTTTATTAGGATTATCCCCATGTAGTTTATACTTTTGTTATTGAAAATGAAATTTTGTTATATTGGACTGCAAGGAGATCCAACCAGTCCATTCTGAAGGAGATCAGCCCTGGGATTTCTTTGGAAGGAATGATGCTAAAGCTGAAACTCCAGTATTTTGGCCACCTCATGCGAAGAGTTGACTCATTGGAGAAGACTCTGATGCTGGGAGGGATTGGGGGCAAGAGGAGAAGGGGACGACAGAGGATGAGATGGCTGGATGGCATCACTGACTCGATGGATGTGAGTCTGAGTGACCTCCGGGAGTTGGTGATGGACAGGGAGGCCCGGTGTGCTGCAGTTCATGGGGTCGCAAAGAGTCGGACACAACTGAGCGACTGATCTGATCTGATCTGATCTGATATTGCAACTGAATATTTATTTTGCAATATTACTAATTCTCATTATTAATGTATTACTTTGGGATTATGGGACTTGATAATTTACTTTTTTGCTTTTCTGTTTTTATTTTTGTTTCATTGTAATTAAAATATTACAGGTATCACAGCATGATGTAATATGCTAGCATGTTATGACCAAGCTGTTGAGTTTATACTATATGCTCTAATAATATAAGAAAAAAGAACTCTTAAATGTTATGTCTGTTCCTCTATGATTAAATGCCAGCTTGGTTACACCGTTAATCTCAGTACAGTATGCTGGTGATTTGCTACATATTTTGAAAATTATGCTTTATTTTCTTGAATCCATTCAAGATTTTAGACTTGAACTATTTGCTTGTCATTAAATATAAATGCTTTAAACTATGATACCTATTCACGAATACATTTTAACCAATATTAAGCAACTAACTCTCCTTTTTAAAACATTTCTATTTAGATTTATGCCATTCTCTTTGCCTGATGTATAGCTAAGCTGCACCATTTCTCCTGTGTACTAACAACTGCTTATCTTTGCAGTACTTGAAAGTTTATTATGTGATATTGCATTTTCGTGCATTCTGAATGTTTTAGTCATTACACAACAGTTTACCACGTAAAAGTTCTAAGAGTCTGGAAATATTTGAAATTGAAGGTAATGAGGGAGACATTATTTTTAAACAAAGAAAATGACTAGACTATTAGTTTAATGCTCACTGGAATAAAAGGCTGAACATGGCTTAAACACGCACACAATGCAGATAATCAGGCATAGTTTATGTGATTTTCACCGGTTAATACCAGTCTTTCTGTGAACAGCTAAGCATGGGATTTAATCATTGGCTCAAGGAGCCAGATTGCAAGCTGTGATGTACCACTCCTTTGTAACGAGTACCTTGGGTTTGTGTGTGTGTTGTTTTTTTTTTAATATAGCTTGGAGAAATCATGGGATAATCCACATTTTATTAGGATTATATAGAAATCATTCAGGGACAACTGTCTCTTTCTCTTACTCTAATTCCTCTACCAACTTTTTAAACTTTACCTAAGCTGCCTGGTTAGCTAGGTATACTCTGAAATCTTTCAGTGTTGTCAGAAAAATGACCTATAGTTATAGGTCTCTCCTTTTTCTTAGCTTTTCATTGTAAAAAACCATCAAGCTTTGAAGTGGGTAAAACTTGCCCAGCCTAAGTGGCATTAACTAAGTCAAGGCCAGAAATACCAGTGGTCAGAGACTGAAAGGAAGATGGATCTTAAATGAAGATGATAATATGTCTCACTTCTCTTTGAGGAACCTTTACTATAAACCTAGTCATAGAATAAATGTCATTATTTGTTAAGTTGGAAGTAAATAGGCTTCCTTGGTGGCTCAGACAGTAAAGAATCTGCTTGCAGTGCAGGAAACCAAGGTTCAATCCCTGGATTGGGAAGATTCCCTGGAGAAGGGAATGGCAACCCACCCCAGTATTATTGCCTGGAGAATTCCATGAACAGAGGAGCCTTGCAGGCTACAGTCCATGGGGTCACAACGAGTCAGATGCAACTGAGCAGCTAAAACACTAGGTCACCATGGAACACTGAGCAGAGTTCCCTGTGCTATATGGTAGGTTCTCATTAGTTATCTATTTTATACATAGTACCAGTAGTATATATTAATTAATCCTTCTCTCCCAATTTCTCTTTGGTATTGATACTTTTGTTCTTTCCATCTGTGTCTCTAATTCTGCTTTGTAAATATGATCATTTATACAATTTTTTTTCAGATTCCACATATATACATTAATAAATGGTATTTGTTTTTCTATTTCTGACTTACTTCAGTCTGTATGACAGTGTCTAGGTCCATCCACAGCTCTACAAATGACCCAATTTCAGCCTTATTATGGCTGAGTGATACTCCATTATATATTTGTATCACAACTTCTTTATCCATTCCCCTGTTGATGGACATTTAGGTTGCTTCTGTGTCTTGGCTATTGTAAATAGTGCTACAGTGAACACTGGGGTGCAAGTGTCTTTTTGAATTATGGTTTTCTCTGGGCATATGCCTAGTAGTGGGATTACTGGGTCACATGAGAGATATTCTATATTCCTGGGTAGGAAGAATCAATATTGTGAAAATGACTGTACTACCAAATGCAATCTACAGATTCAATGTGATCCCTATCAAATTACCAATGGCATTTTTCACAGAACTAAAACAAAAAACTTCACAATTCATGTGGAAACACAAAAGACCCCAAATAGCCAAGGTAGTCTTGAGAAAGAAGAATGGAGCTGGATGAATCAACCTTCCTGACTTCAGATTATACTACAAAGCTATAGTCATCAAGATGGTATGATACTGGCACAAAAACAGAAATATAGACCAATGGAACAAGATAAAAAGCCCAGAAATAAACCCATGCACCTAGAGGTGACCTTATTTTTGACAAAGGAGGCAAGAATATACAATGGGGCAAAGACAGCCTCTTCAATAAGTGGTGCTGGCAAATGGACAGCTACATGTAAAAGAATGAAATTAGAACACTTCCTAACACCATATACAAAGATAAACTCAAAATGGATTAAAGATATACATGTAAGACCAGAAACTATAAAACTCTTAGAGGAAAATATAAGCAGAACACTTGATGACAAATTAAAGCAAGATCCTCTATGACCCGCCTCCTAGAGTAATGGATATATAAACAAAAGTAAGCAAGTGGGACCTGATTAAACTTAAAAGCTTTCGCACAGCAAATGAAACTAAACAAGGTGAAAAGGTAATCCTCAGAATAGGAGAAAGTAATAGTAAATGAAATAACTGACAAAGGATTACTTTCCAAATTGAGCTCATACAACTCAATACCAGAAAAACAAACAACCCAATCAAAAAGTGGGAAAAAGACCTAAACAAACATTTCTTCAAAGAAGACATACAGATGGCAGACAGACACATGGAAAGATGTTTAACATTGCTCATTATTAGAGAAATGCAAATAAAAACTGCAATGAGATATCACCTCACACTGGCAGAATGGCCATCATCCAAAAGTCTACAAACAATAAATGCTGGAGAGGGTGTGGAGAAAAGGGAATGCTCCTGCACTGTTGGTGGGAATATAAATTGATACAGCCCCTATGGAAGACGGTATGGAAATTCCTTAAAAATCTAGGAATAAACCATCATATGACCTAGCAATCCCAGTCCTAGGCATATGCCCTGAGGAAAACAAAAGTGAAAAAGTCATGTGAACCCCATTGTTCATTGCAGCACTATTTACAATAGCTAGAACATGGAAGCAACCTAGATGTCAATCAATAGATGAATGGATAAAGAAGTTGTGGCACATATACATAATGGAATATTACTTAGCCTTAAAAAAGGAATGCATTTGAGTCTGTTCTAATGAGGTGGATGAACCTAGAGCCTATTATACAGAGTGAAATAAGTCAAAAAGAGAAAGATAAATATTGTAAGCTAAGTCGCTTCAGTCGTGTCCGACTCTGTGCAATCACATGGACTGCAGCCTACCAGGCTTCTCCATCCATGGGATTCTCCAGACAAGAACATTGGAGTGGGTTGCCATTTCCTACTCCATAAATATTGTATACTAACAAATATATATGAAATCTAGAAAGATGGTTCTGAAGAATTTATTTACAGGGCAGCAATGGAGAAACAGACATAGAAAACAGACTTGTGGACATGGGGAGAGGGGAGGAGAGGGGGAGACATATGGAAAGAGTAACATGGAAACTTACATTACCATATGTAAAATAGATGGCCAATGGGAATTTGCTGTGTGACTCAAGAAACTCAAATGGGGCTCTGTCAAATCCTGAAAGATGATGCTGTGAAAGTGCTGCACTCAATATGCCAGCAAATCTGGAAAACTCAGCAGTGGCCACAGGATTGGAAAAGGTCAGTTTTCATCCCAATCCCAAAGAAAGGCAATGCCAAAGAATGCTCAAACTACCGCACAATTGCACTCATCTCACACGCTAGTAAAGTAATGATCAAAATTCTCCAAGCCAGGCTTCAGCAATATGTGAACCGTGAACTTCCTGATGTTCATGCTGGTTTTAGAAAAGGCAGAGGAACCAGAGATCAAATTGCCAACATCCACTGGATCATGGAAAAATCAAGAGAGTTCCAGAAAAAACATCTATTTCTGCTTTATTGACTATGCCAAAGCCTTTGACTGTGTAGATCACAATCAACTGTGGAAAATTCTGAAAGAGATGGGAATAGCAGACCACCTGATCTGCCTCTTGAGAGATCTGTATGCAGGTCAGGAAGCAACAGTTAGAACTGGTCATGGAACAACAGACTGGTTCCAAATAGGAAAAGGAGTACGTCAAGGCTGTATATTGTCACCCTGTTTATTTAACTTATATGCAGAGTACATCATGAGAAATGCTGGACTGGAAGAAACACAAGCTGGAATCAAGATTGCTGGGAGAAATATCAATAACCTCAGATATGCAGATGACACCACCCTTATGGCAGAAAGTGAAGAGGAACTAAAAAGCCTCTTGATGAAAATGAAAGTGGAGAGTGAAAAGGTTGGCTTAAAGCTCAACATTCAGAAAACGAAGATCATGGCATCTGGTCCCATCACTACATGGGAAATAGATGGAGAAACAGTGGAAACAGTGTCAGACTTTCTTTTTCTGGGCTCCAAAATCACTGCAGATGGTGACTGCAGCCATGAAATTAAAAGACGCTTACTCCTTGGAAGGAAAGTTATGACCAACCTAGATAGCATATTCAAAAGCAGAGACATCACTTTGCCAACAAAGGTTCGCCTAGTCAAGGCTATAGTCTTTCCTGTGGTCATGTATGGATGTGAGAGCTGGACTGTGAAGAAGGCTGAGCGCCGAAGAATTGATGCTTTTGAACTGTGGTGTTGGAGAAGACTCTTGAGAGTCCCTTGGACTGCAAGGAGATCCAACCAGTCCATTCTGAAGGAGATCAGCCCTGGGATTTCTTTGAAGGGAATGATGCTAAAGCTAAAACTCCAGTATTTTGGCCACCTCATGCGAAGAGTTGACTCATTGGACAACACTCTGATGCTGGGAGGGATTGGGAGCAGGAGGAGAAGGGGACGACAGAGGATGATATGGCTGGATGGCATCACTGACTCGATGGATGTGCGTCTGAGTGACCTCCGGGAGTTGGTGATGGACAGGGAGGCCTGGCGTGCTGCAGTTCATGGGGTCGCAAAGAGTCAGACATGACTGAGGGACTGATCTGATCTGATCTGATCTGATCAACCTAGAATGGTGGGATGGGGAGGGATGGGAGGGCGGTTCAAGAGGGAGGGGACATATGTATACCTAGGGCTGATTAATATTCATGTTTGATAGAAAATAACAAAATTCTGTAAAGTAATTATCCTTCAATTAAAAAATAAACATTTTTAAAAAAGCAAAAAAAAAAAAAAAGTCATTGACTCTTCATTGTCTATGGGAGATGATCCAAATACATCTGAAAGGCATTTAATCAATTATTTACATCTACCTTTATTTATTTATGTAAATAAATTTATTTACATCTACCTTAAAATCTCAACATGTGGCCATGTTCATGCTTCTCACACTGTTGCTGCAATCTACATCCCAAGTCCTTCCCTATTTACAATCCCCATGCTTCCTCCACCACCTCTGTATAATTTTTTTTTTCTTCTTCATTCAGTGAACGCCTGCCTTCCATCTATTGCTCCCCTTTAGGGTCGCATCCATTCTGAGGTTTTCTTAGGTGCTCATAGGCCTATAGCTTCTCTGATACTTTCACATAACGTCTTTATTATGTGTTTATATGGCCGTCTTCTGCTAGACTCTGTCCTTTGGAGGGAGGGACTTTGTTTTAAAATTATTTATATCTACTTTACTGTGTAGCCCTACTATGGTTCTTATTACTTAAGAGCTATTCAATGGATTTTTTTAAAGTCAAAAAGTGAACTTTAAAGGTTATAATATTTTTCATGGTTTATAAAGAGCTCCTTTTTCATTAATATATAGTCAAGCATTGAAATTTTTTGTATATTTTTGAAAAAATTCCATGTTACAGAGATTGAGCCATACTTAAGAGATCTCTAAATGCACAAAATTTGAAAAGTAATAGATCGGACAAAAGCATCTGTATTGTACAGATTTCCATGTTTCTGGAATATATAATTGGTGATGAAAGTATTAAAGATTTACTTTTGGGTGTAATAAATAATAATTGTCAAAAAAAGTTTTTGTTTAGTCTACATTTTTGTATACTTATATATATGCTTCTATACTTGTATATAAGCTTATTTGAAGTTATATTAAACTCCAAATATTTTCATTTTAAGCAAGATAAACTAAAAATTCAAATACCTTAAGAAATATAACATGTACCATCTAAGGACCTGACCAATTTGTAAATATCATCTGACTTGCACATCTTGTGGTATTCTAAGTACTAGAGGAATTTCTGGGATCCAGAAAATTCATAAAGCTTGCTTTTTTGTGGGTGAAAATGAATGAAATTTATCTCAGTAAAAAGAGCTAAATTAGGTTAAACAGCCTCTATTGTCTGTCCTAATAGATGATTTCCTAGCTCTTCTTTCTTAATAAAAAATTGGGGGGAAGTTAAAATGATAGATTCCTAGACCAGTCATCCAGGAGAAGGCAATGGCACCCTACTCCAGTACTGTTCCCCAGAAAATCCCATGGATGGAGGAGCCTGGTGGGCTGCAGTCCATGTGGTAGGACTCGGACACGACTGAGCGACTTCACTTTCACCTTTCACTTTCATGCATTGGAGAAGGAAGTGGCAACCCACTCCAGTGTTCTTGACTGGAGAATCCCAGGGACGGGGGAGCCTGGTGGGCTGCTGTCTATGGGGTCACACAGAGTCAGACATGACTGAAGTGACTTAGCAGCAGCAGCAGACCAGTCATCCAGAAATTATGAATTGAGGTATCTAGTATGGGGCATCAAAAATCTCTTTCTTAACCATCATTCAACCAATTATTTAAATCATCACAGAAGTTTTGGAAATACTTGGATAAGTAAAATTTAAATGGTTTTTGTTTGGTTTTCTTTAAATGGTCTGGTAACAGAATGTGAGTATGCTGATTTTCCTTGGTTCTAGGTAATTTCACAGTCAGCATCTTTGCTGTAGAGATCTTTGCCTCAGGATTTTTGTCCCAAACATTTACTCAAAACGAATTGACCCTCAAGTAGTTTTGCCATAAAGATAAAACAGTGAAAATGTAAGATGAGTCATTAAAGAAGACATAAAGAACACGAGAAATAAATAACAAAATTAATAAGACTTTATTGTGAAAAACAAAATATTTGAATACATTTAAAATATGTATAGACTCATGACAATACTATACAAACAAAAGATTTTATTTAGAGGCTGTGCTAAGCCTTTGTCTTCCAAGTCTTTTGTTTATGGTGTTTCATACATTCTTTTTGGCGTTTTGTTTTTCTGGCTTCTTGTTTCAACTTTTCTTTTAGCACCACACTTTCAATAAAATTTCTTTCTTCATTACAAGATGTATCAGTTTCCAAACATTCATTTTATTTCCGTTCAGTTCAGTTGCTCAGTCGTGTCCAACTCTTTGCAACCCCATGAATCACAGCATGCCAGGCCTCCCTGTCCATCACCAACTCCTGGAGTTCACTCAAACTCATGTCCATCGAGTCAGTGATGCCACTCAGCCATCTCATCCTCTGTCATCCCCTTCTCCTCCTGCCCCCAATCCCTCCCAGCATCAGAGTCTTTTACAATGAGTCAACTCTTCGCATGAGGTGGCCAAAGTATTGGAGTTTCAGGTTTAGCATCAGTCCTTCCAAAGAAATCCCAGGGCTGATCTCCTTCAGAATGGACTGGTTGGATCTCCTTGCAGTCCAAGGGACTCTCAAGAGTCTTCTCGAACACCACAGTTCAAAAGCATCAATTCTTCGGCGCTCAGCCTTCTTCACAGTCCAACTCTCACATCCATACATGACCACAGGAAAAACCATAGCCTTGACTAGACGGACCTTTGCTGGCAAGGTAATATCTCTGTGTTTCAATATGCTATCTAGGTTGGTCATAACTTTCCTTCCAAGGAGTAAGCGTCTTTTAATTTGATGGCTGCAGTCACCATCTGCAGTGATTTTGGAGCTCAGAAAAATAAAGTCTGACACTGTTTCCACTGTTTCCCCATCTATTTCCCAAGAAGTGATGGGACCAGATATCATGGTCTTAGTTTTCTGATGTTGAGCTTTAAGCCAGTTTTTTCACTCTCCGCTTTCACTTTCATCAAGAGGATTTTTGAAGTTCCTCTTCACTTTCTGCCATAAGGGTGGTGTCATCTGCATACCTGAGGTTATTGATATTTCTCCCGGCAATCTTGATTCCAGCTTGTGCTTCTTCCAGCCCAGCATTTCTCATGATGTACTCTGCATATAAGTTAAATAGGCAGGGTGACCATATACAGCTTTGACGTACTCCTTTTCCTATTTGGAACCAGTCTGTTGTTCCATGTCCAGTTCTAACTGTTGCTTCCTGACCTGCATACAAATTTCTGAAGAGGCAGGTCAGGTGGTCTGGTATTCCCATCTCTTTCACATCCGGAGGCATATTTGTAACTGAGCTTCATGTTGCATTGTAAAGACCTTTGCACAATTGTTTGCTCCTGGCATATTGTCTCATATCCTGTAATTAATGTTTCATAATTCTATGGAAAATGTGGGTTCAACTCTGTGCCTTCGGCATCTTTGACCTCTTTCTCCTCAAATACAGCATTTCAAATAAAATTAAAAAACAAAATTCAATGGGCAAACCATTATCATTTGTCCACTCAAAAAAGCCATCAATAATGTCACTAACTGAAAGCAAGGCTAACTCATTTTAACTAGTTGATCCCCTATTCTCAACCAATTCTTTTACCTTTCACTGACGAAATTGCCTTATGGCCAATGAGTTATTTTTTGCTCTTCATCTCTTTCTCCTCCAATGTAGTGTGCTTGAAAATAAGGAACCAACTCTTGGAGCAAGTCATTGTCATCTGTCAGCTTGATAAAGCCATTGATACTGTCACTAACTGTAGGAAGTGCTAATATATTTCAAGCAGTTAAAACCAAATTGTCAAACCAAAAACTGTCAACCAGTTATTTTATCTTTGGTAAGCAAAATTGCCAATTATGCTTACCAATTATGGCCAATTAGTTGAAAATATTTGCAGCAAAGATGCTTGCAGCCAAGATGCTTATTTTGAAAACACTGAACATAATAACCTAATAGAGAGACAGAATTCACCTTCAGATCAGATCAGATCAGATCAGTCACTCAGTTGTGTCCGACTCTTTGCAACCCCATGAATTGCAGCACGCCAGGCCTCCCTGTCCATCACCAATTCCCGGAGTTCACTCAGACTCATGTCCATCGAGTCAGTGATGCCATCCAGCCATCTCATCCTCTGTCGTCCCCTTCTCTTCTTGCCCCCAATCGCTCCCAGCATCAGAGTCTTTTCCAATGAGTCAACTCTTCACATGAGGTGGCCAAAGTACTAGAGTTTCAGCTTTAGCATCATTCCTTCCAAAGAAATCCCAGGGCTGATCTCCTTCAGAATGGACTGTTTGGATCTCCTTGCAGTCCAAGGGGCTCTCAAGAGTCATCTCCAATGCCACAGTTCAAAAGCATCCATTCTTCAGCGCTCAGCCTTCTTCACAGTCCAAATCTCATATCCATACATGACCACAGGAAAATCCATAGCCTTGACTAGGCGGACCTTTGTTGGCAAAGTGATGTCTCTGCTTTTGAATATGCTGTCTAGGTTGGTCATAACTTTCCTTCCAAGGATGCAAATTCATGATATGAACCAGTTTTCTAGTGGCTTGATTCTTCCATATAACCACATGTAAGCCCAACTTCTTCTCCTTATATTCACGTTGCTGCTGCTGCTGCTGCTGAGTCGCTTCAGTCGTGTCCGACCCTGTGCGACCCTGTAGACAGCAGCCCGCCAGGCTCTGCCATTGCGAGATTCTCCAGGCAAGAGTACTGGAGTGGGTTGCCATTGCCTTCTCCATATATTCAGGTTAGGCAACACCTAGAACAACGAAAAACACATGAGGGATGTTGAATTTAGTCTTGTCAGAAGATAATAATGAATGCATTTTATTATTGTCTCTTAGGTTTTGAGCAGTCCAACAGAAAGAAAACTTCATGGATTTTATTTAATCCAGGAGTTCCCTATGTTAATATATTTCAGAAACTTTTTCTGAGCTCCTTCATCCTCAACAGCTATTAATGTTCTATGCAAACAGTGCTTTAGAAAACAAATTTTGGAAAATTCTTGAAAAAATTATACTGTTGCGTGTGATGGCATAACAGACACTTAAGAATAAAAATGTCAAGAAGAGTAGTGTGGATTTTTAATGAAGGAGTACCCATTTATTCACCTTTTACTTTAGTAAAGTTTAGCATAGATCATTTTCTCTATTCTAGCAGATCAGTAAATTGAGGAATAATACTTACTTTCTTTTCTTTGAATTACTTTTTAAGCACACGTATTTCCCAAGCAAGTCAGTAGAAGCTAGTAACAAATTTTTCATAGATACGCTCATGAAGCAATATATATTCTTGAAGAAATGTTATAGGGTCTCAGTAGAGTCTATATATCAAATGGTTTTGTAAATTTCTTTTTCAGAGAGTATGTACTCTTGGTGAACCACGAAGCATTTATTACCCAAATAATGACTAAACCAAAGTTATTATAGTAAAACTCTATACTTATTAGATATATTTTGGATTTTTGTCTATAACTATATATGTTTAAATATTATTCTTAAAATGTGACTACTATGTTTTTAAAAAAATAAGAATCTTAATGGTAGAGACAACTGTAAGTTTTTAAACTGGATAACAAATGATAATTCATCATTTGTTCCTATAAAAGAATACAGCCAACATTCTTAAAAAATCTGCTATATGCAACTGGTTGGAAGTTTAAAAAAAAAAACCTGCAATTCTTTTTTGATATAATGGAAAGCAAGGAACCAGAAACTTTTTAATGATTTGAATTCTGAATTCAAGTACAGTAAATTAGTTTGTGTATGGACATAGAAGTTTAAAAGACAGTTTTGGTTTTTTTGGTAAATAAGAAGGAAGAAGAAGCTCTTCCATTACTCTTAACATTCAACAATAGGAAAAGAAAATATAAAGAATGGATAAAAAATGTTTCAAATTTAGCCAGAAGTGTCAGGTAACAGAGCATCAACACACTTAGCAGACCTCTAACTACCAGAGTTTTGGATAAGCTCCCAGCTTTAGAAGTTGGATGCAGCTGGTATGATATTTGCCAAAACTGATGGAAGCTCCAAGAATGTTTTTAAAAAAAAAAAGCCTTTTGTTTATAAAGATGGAAATGTTCCTTCTTCTCCATACATAGTTCTCCTTTCTCTCCAGGGTGATTTAATTCCTAAAATCTGTTACTATAGCACATTTAATAACTTATTTTGCAGTATTGTAAGCACAGTGATAAAATTAAACTGAAAAACACAACTGTGGACCAGAATCTTTATGAAAGCATAAGAAAATTTCAGATAAAGTTCAAAGTAGAATTTCTGTTCCCCCACATGTCTACTCCAGTATCCTTGCCTGGAAAATCCTATGGACAGAGGAGCCTGGCTGACTACACAGTCCATAGGGTCACACAGAGTTGGACATGACTGAAGCAACTTAGCATGCATGCACGCATGTATGTCTAAATTTCTAGTAAGTAAATGCATATACAGATTTGGGTGCAAAACCTCTTCCTTTTCTAATGTGTATCATTGTTCTTCATCCCTTCTTAAGGGAAATTTTAAAAATAAAATAAGATATAATTTATAGTTTTCATTCAGATTTATTATATTAAAAGCTACTGTTGGGGAAAAATGCCTCGTGATAAGATGAGTCCATCAACACAACTCCAATTTACCATATAAGCTTGACTGAGCAGAATTCTAGCTTAAATTTGTATATTTTTACATGTTTAAATTAGGGAAACATAGTTCAAAGTTTAGAAAGAATTATATTTAAAGACTAATATAATAATATTTCTGGACCTCAAATCATAATAATTTAATCAATATTGATTTTTTTCAAAATTACTATTTGAAATGGCAATAAGCATTCTAGTTGAGAAAAATGTCACTCAAGATTCTCCTAGCATCTAGAAAATATTGTGTATATAACTGTTGATTGAAAATGTGAAATAATTAAAAGCATAGAAATTGTGAGAAATACCTTTTTTAAAGGAAAACTCATCTGGTAATGCATTCCAAAGAATCAGATTTAACATAGATAAAATTATTTTACCTGTGTTCAAATGCACCTAAAACATTCATTGATACCAATATGTTTTGTGAAATACTTTGAAAAGTTCTGATGCCTACATATAAGTATTTTTACTTAACTCTGTATAATAGGCTCCAGTTTCATCCACCTCAATAGAACTGATTCAAATGCATTCTTTTTAATGGCTGAGTAATATTCCATTGCATATATATACCACAGCTTTCTTATCCATTCATCTGCTGATGGACATCTAGGTTGCTTCCATGTCCTGGCTATTATAAACAGTGCTGCAATAAACATTGGTGAAGTAAGCCAGAAAGAAAAACACCAATACAGTATTCAGTTCAGTTCAGCCACTCAGTCCTGTCTGACTCTTTGCAACCCCATGAATTGCAGCACGCCAGGCCTCCCTGTCCATCACCAACTCCCGGAGTTCACCCAGACTCATGTCCATAGAGTCAATGACGCCATCCAGCCATCTCATCCTCTGTCATCCCCTTCTCCTCCTGCCCCCAATCCCTCCCAGCATCAGAGTCTTTTCCAAAGAGTCAACTCTTCACATGAGGTGGCCAAAGTATTGGAGTTTCAGGTTTAGCATCATTCCTTCCAAATAACACCCAGGACTGATCTCCTTTAGAAAGGACTGGTTAGATCGCATTGCAGTCCAAGGGACTCTCAAGAGTCTTCTCCAACACCACAGTTCAAAGGCATCAATTATTCAGTGCTCAGCTTTCTTCATAGTCCAGCTCTCACATCCATACATGACCACTGGAAAGACCATAGCATTGACTAGATGAACCTTTGCTGGCAAGGTAACGTCTCTGCTTTTGAATATGCTACGTAGGTTGGTTATAACAATCCTTCCAAGGAGTAAGCGTCTTTTTTCATGGCTACAGTCACCATCTGCAGTGATTTTGGAGCCCCCCAAAATAAAGTGTGACACTGTTTCCACTGTTTCCCCATCTATTTCCCATGTAGTGATGGGACCAGATGCCATGATCTTAGTTTTCTGAATGTTGAGCTTTAAGCTAACTTTTCACTCTCTACTTTCACTTTCATCAAGAGGGTTTTTAGTTCCTCTTCACTTTCTGCCATAAGGGTGGTGTCATCTGCATATCTGAGGTTATTGATATTTCTCCCAGCAATCTTGATTCCAGCTTGTGCTTCTTCCAGTCCAGCGTTTCTCATGATGGACTCTGCCTATAAGTTAAATAAACAGGGTGACAATATACAGCCTTGATGTACTCCTTTTCCTATTTGGAACCAGTCTGTTGTTCCATGTCCAGTTCTAACTGTTGCTTCCTGACCTGCATACAAATTTCTCAAGAGGGTGGTCAGGTGGTCTGGTATTCCCATCTCTTTCAGAATTTTCCAGTTTTTTGTGAACCACATAGTCAGAGGCTTTGGCATAGTCAATAAAGCAGAAATAGATGTTTTTCTGGAACTCCCTTGCTTTTTCCATGATCCAGCGGATGTTGGCAATTTGATCTCTGGTTCCTCTGCCTTTTCTAAAACCAACTTGAACATGTGGAAGTTCATGGTTCACGTATTGCTGAAGCCTGGCTTGGAGAATTTTGAGCATTACTTTACTAATGTGTGAGATGAGTGCGATTGTGTGGTAGTTTGAGCATTCTTTGGCATTGCCTTTCTTTGGGAATGCAATGATGCATATATATATGGAATTTAGAAAGATGGTAACGATAACCCTATATGTGAGACAGCAAAAGAGACACAGATGTATAGAACAGTCTTTTGGACTTTGTGGGAAAAGGCAACGGTGGAATGATACATACATTCATTGAAATGTATATTCACATATTATCATATGTGAAACAGATCACCAGTCCAGGTTCGATACATGAGACAGGGTGCTCAGGGCTGGTGCACTGGGATGACCCAGAGGGATGGCATGGGGAGGGAGGTGGGAGGGGGGTTCAGGATGGGGAACACATGTATACCCGTGACAGATTCATAACAATGTATGGCAAAACCCCTACAATATTCTAAAGTAATTACCCTCCAATTAAAATAAATAAATTTTTAAAAAAATTTTTAAAGAAAGTATTTTTAGATATGTGCATATTGATAAGTTCTCAGAGTATTTTAGATCAAATTGATATAATTCACTTTTAAAATAGTCTATATGACCTCAGCATTGTACTTATAAATGTTCTCATCTATTCAAAAATTGACTACAATCTGTCATAACACAGGATAGGGAAAATAATCTATCTTGTGTCAGGTATAGGACCAAATCATGAGTTGTCTTGAGAGCCAAGTAGAAGACTTCAGAGTTAACATCGTATATACCTGAACAGGGCAAATGACTTGATGAAAATACAACTCTTTCTGATGAAATTTGGGTGGCAGAGAATATAGTAGAAATATAAAATATGGGACAAATAGTAATAGAAGTCCTAAAAAGAATCTTGAGAGTCCCTTGGACTGCAAGGAGATCCAACCAGTCCATTCTGAAGGAGATCAGCCCTGGGATTTCTTTGGAAGGAATGATGCTAAAGCTGAAACTCCAGTGTTTTGGCCACCTCATGCGAAGAGTTGACTCACTGGAGAAGACTCTGATGCTGGGAGGGATTGGGGGCAAGAGGAGAAGGGGACGACAGAGGATGAGATGTCTGGATGGCATCACTGACTCGATGGACGTGAGTCTGAGTGAACTCCGGGAGTTGGTGATGGACAGGGAGGCCTGGCGTGCTGCGATTCATGGGGTCGCGAAGAGTCGGACACGACTGAGTGACTGAACTGAACTCAACTGAAGATATAGTTGACTGAGTTACATTGTTCCCAATGTTTTGATACTTTATTATCAATTATTGGCCATGGTTCTATATTTTGAAAAGCTTAAACAACTATATTTATCAAGTAATCCATTTATAATTTTTAATCATTTGATAATTACACCCTGAGTTAGTATAATTCCAGGCCCCTTTAAAACCAACAAATGAATAAACAAAAATAACACCTGGTATCTGTATCATTTTATGGAAAAGACGCATAAAATTTCCATTAAGTTTTTGGAGACATTGTTAATTGCCAGTGGATACTCATTCAAATCCTCAAAGACCCTAAAGAGGAATTTTGACTTCATGTTAGTAATTATATGTATAGAGGGGAGGGCAAAAACGACAGTGAGAGATTAAGTAAAGTTTGATTTTGAAACAATTGATTTCAAGAAATAGTGAGAAAAAGATAAAAAGTAGAATGTTCGTTTTCTTTAAAAAATTTAAAAGATAATCTGGAAGCAAATATATGTATAAGCACTATATGTATAAGGCAACTGAGACTTTCTGTGATTATAATGATTTTGTTTTCTCAACATTATATTCATAATGTCTAATAAAAATAGGCAACTTAAAAAAGGAAACTAGTGGGGCTTCTGTTGTCAAACAGTGACCCAGAGATAAGTATTTCTCTAGGTATGACCATATCAATGCTTCTATTAAGAAAAAAATCCTTTTTTATTCTCATGTACCTATGTATGGTACCCATAATAAATGTGCAACAAATATTTGATTATGGTTTTGTGATGAATAATATAGACATTTAATTTAGGGTGAATTTTAACATATTGACTATCTCTAGTGCATATTATTGCCTCTGGCATTATCTCAGAGTTGTTCATTATATTTCTTTCATTATATTTATTGTATCTTGGAATACAATATTACCACTTTTTGTCTGACGTATGATGAAATTATGACCTCCATTGTGATATAAATTTTTGCCTTCAGTTTGTTAATCATGGCTCTTGGATATTGTCAATTTATGTTTCTCAGCATGTGTGCACCCATTTTTTATCCTCCAACTTCTGCCAGTTGAGAGAGGTAAATAGGAAGCTGTCTGGTCTCCTTGGTGAGCCCATAGTACAATAATGAGTCCCTAACAAAGGGTGGATGTGGAAAAATGTGAACTGTTGTACTGAACTGTATAACCCAATTCGTCCCTGAATAGCTGTCTTGACCATAAGTAAAATATTGAATGAAAACAAATATGGATTGGTTTACATGAAATCACTGTTGGGACATCCCAAAATAATAATCCGGATGTCTTTTTAGCTTTAAAAATTATTATGATTTAAGAAATTCACTTTCTTTCATGAAATATTTAAAAATACTTTGAGTTTATTTCCTAAGTCTTTTTCAGTGAACAAGTCCAACTATCTTTAGCTTAATGTATAAAACACATTTTGGTATAGTCAATGTATCTTACTATAATTATCTGTAGTGTATTTTTCCATGAAACAAAAGAGAAATTAGTTTTATAATAATGGTTTTTTCTAAGTAAAATAATGAGGACTGGCTACACAAGAAACACTTGCCAATTATTTGCAAATGTTTTTAAGTAAATCTCAAGAGATTTCTCTTTAATGAGAAACAAACTCCCACCTACGAAAATTCTCCGTAACAAAGTAAGCACCTCTAATGGAATGATTTTATCCAAGAGGTCAAAGAAAGAACATTTTCCATTTTCTCTAAATTTTCTCTTCCATAAATAATAGTTTTAGCAAAAGTGAAAATATTTATTGTCTAGTTATCTCAATGTTTTAGACATCAGATTGTGCCTTTCTTGAACTTTTCAAAATGGTTACAATTTCGACCCATCTCAAATCTTATCTGGTTTGAGATTATCGATTGTAATGAGCCCTTTTTTTGTTTCTCTAGATATTTTAATGCCATTTGTATATATTTTCTTATACTATTAAAGTACATATATTTTCCTAATTTTTAAGACTGTTTATCACAGGTGAGAAAACGTATGAAAGAAGAATATAGAAATCATTTTATTTGTAGTATTTATGTTAGTGAGAAGAATAATTTCATAAAAACTCATGAAGTAAGGCTCCCCATATTGAAAATGGATCTCTCTCTTAGATGTCTCTAAAACATTTTTTATGAAGCTGTGAGCTACTGGGAAAGAATCTGAAAGCAACAGTGAGCAGAGGACAAATAGAATTAGCAATAAGCCACATGGGTAGAGAAATGAATCACAGTCCAAAAGGAAAAGACTTTACACAATAAAAATTTTATATGAGAGAGTACAAGGAAAGAGGCTTCCACAATAATAGTCCCTTTGAAGTTAATTAAAATTACTTTTTAATTGAAGATCGAAAAAATTATCATCTTATTAAAGTATCTATTTGAAGATCTGCTTTATTGCATTAGATACTAATTAATACTATAGAATAGCCTCAGTGATGAATTAAACTAAGATACCTTTTTCTCCCAAATAAAACTTAAGGTAATTTTTGGCTGGGGCTGTCTGGTTTTGTTTTGTTTTTTTTTTTTGGTTTTATTGCAGAATACTTAAAATAGAGTGTATGCCAATTATTTTACTTTGAAGAAATTCTTTTTTTTTTTTTTTTTTTTTTTTTTGCCAGTTTGGACTGAGTTGTGATGTGTGATGAAAGGAGTTAAATATCTATTGAGCTTTTCTAAAATTATCATTTGAAAATATAGTAAGAAAAAGAAAATGGATAATTATCTATCTTTTTAAAAGATTGTGTTTAGCTATTATTATTTA
Organism: Tragelaphus eurycerus; assembly: GCA_935064755.1. NCBI lineage: Eukaryota > Metazoa > Chordata > Mammalia > Artiodactyla > Bovidae > Tragelaphus > Tragelaphus eurycerus. The sequence goes on along the minus strand of CAKXYN010000025.1, from coordinate 22,671,508 downwards.
AAGATGCATAAATATAGTTAACCAATACAACTCTAAAATATATGTTGCTTTCTTCTCTTTTCTGATATTTCAAATCTCCATTTAGTTTATTTTTTAGCCATTGATGTTCTGTTTCACGTTCATTCTTTTCTGAATAGAAATAACCTGCATGGCAATATATCATTTCATTATTTCATTCACAAACAACCTCTGCATTTTCTTGGTGCTTATCAGTGAAGACTACAGGAATTTTCAGAAAGTATTCCTGTTAAATCCATCATGATCTCACTTTTGTTAAAAAAAAAAAAAAAAAGTAAGTAAAAATTGCAGAAGATATACCAAGCTATACATAGGAATTTTGCAACATACCTAAAACATCAGTAAAAATCAGTATTTTTAACTGCAGATGATGAATCAATAGACAGTTCTAGTTAGGTCATTTGATCTTTTAAAAAAAAAGAGAGACAAAAATAGTTTAAAGAAAAGTATTGGGTTGGTCAAAAAATTTTTTTTTGGAACATCTTATGAAAAAACCCAAACGAACTTTTTGGCCAACCCAATAGTATTCACACCCTCTAATGGGGAAAATTACCTTTGGTCTCAGACAATCTATTCCTTCTTCAAAAATTCATTTCAGATTGTGTGCCTCAAAATTAGAAGCCATAAAAATTAGAAACACACCAATTATTAACTGAAGCTAATACATTAACTTTTGTAAAATTGTAACCTAAAATAACACCTTGCTTCCCTAGTAATTCAGAGGTTAAAGCGTCTGTCTGCAATGCTGGAGACCTGGGTTCGATCCCTGGGCTGGGAAGATCCCCTGGAGAAGGAAATGGCAACCCACTCCAGTATTCTTGCCTAGAGAATCCCATGGACAGAGGAGCCTGGTGGGCTACAGTCCATGGGATTGCGAAGAGTCAGACACAACTGAGCGACTTCACTTTCACTAGACATTTACATGGATAGTGTACATCACACTATTATAGGATGGCACTGTGATCAGGAATGTTATATGTTTAATGAGGAATGGAGACTCATGTGCTTTTAGTTTATTATTCTGAGCTTTTTTTTTTTTTTTTTTGGAGGGTTCCCCCCCACTCCTACTGGCGCACTTTTTAGTACTAAATGTTTTTATTGTTCCTATTTAGTCATAATATGATTGAGTTTTCATATTATGCTAAACAGATTACTTAAAATACAGCTTTGGTTAACTGCAAAGAAAAGCTCTATAAAATAAATCGTTTTAGGATATGTGATTGGGTGTGGTGCTGAACAGCAACTTCATGTTTTAGCATAAATTGTTAAATGGCTGGTAATCCCCACTGTGCATACTGGTTTTACACAGAAATTTTAAAAAGTAGGGTGAAAGCATATGATTTCACTTTAGGTGGAGCAGCCATTGAAACTTTTCTCCACTGTCTTTCTCTCTTTCCACCCCTGCTTCAGCCAGGCAGGCTTTTAATTGCCAAATTGCCATTCATATTTCTATAATGTCTCAAATGCACAGTATTTCAAGTGAATTATGTTTATAAGTAAAATGTCACATCCTTTGGATCAATTCTTCTTGTTGTTTTACATTTTCTAAGAAGTTCTGTGCCATAAGAAGATTGTATTTATGTTTAATCAGAGGGAAAATTGTTAAAAAGCATTTTGTGACTTAAGTAGAAAGAGATGTTCTTTATATTTTACAATCAAGAGAATTGAAATTCAGTTAAACTTCTTTTCTGTGGCTTATATGCAATCACAATAATAAATGTTGCTTTGATATAAGATGAGGATAAAGGAATAAATATTTCAATAAAATAATCCCAAATTTTGTTTTATATTGATAACATTAAACAATGATATATTTCCATAACAAATACCCAGCTCATACTTTAATACTTGAATTATGTAGAAATCTGCCTGAGATAGGAGTCCTGTGCATTGTATGACACACATTCCATATTTGTTCATCTGGTTTCTGTAAATAGCGTTTTAATATTGGAAATATTTTCACTTCTTTTAAGTTCATGGATTATCATGCATGTTGTGCTTTAAAGAATTTTTTTTAAGTACGATTCATACTAAAACCAAACCAAAAAACTGCATTAAAAGTTGCAGTAATTGCTTTTATCATTCTTATCTAAAATGTATAGAATCTTGTAGAAATACAAATGTAAGATCCTCATGGAGAACTGTCCCTCTTTATTTAAAGACTTACTAGAAGAACATATGGAGCATCTCTGTGCTGTTTCTCTTGTATCTTGATGCTAATTTCTTGGGTAGTTAATCAGTTTTTACTTTTCCAATATAATCTAAGAATGTATTGAATTACTTGACAGACCTTTTCTGTGAATATAGACATACTTTTGTAACAAATGGAGACCCGTACTCCTCTATATTTGTCCATACTACTTATGTGTTTGTAAATAAGTTGGAAATTTGAAGAATGGCTTTTCTTTTTCTGATATTTCTCTTTGTATTATTTTTTGAAATGTCTTTAATTTCAAGGAATTCCTTCTCTTTTTAAATTAATACTCACGTGTACTTTACCACTCTTTCATGCATTCAACCATTGGTTATTGAGCATCTGTCACTTATAGGCATGGTACTCAAGACTGAATTTAGAAGAATAAACTTGATAGACATGGCCTCTGCCCATGAAATTGAGAGTTTGCTATGAGTGGTAATGTGAATGAAGATGTAAATATTGTTCTGGAAGGGCCTAGGAGGGACACTAGCGTAGACTGGATTGATTACGGGAAAAATTGCTAGAGGAAATTGTATTAAAAACTAAGAAATTAAGGGGGGGTCTTAGCTAATGATATGGATGATAAGGGCTATGCAAGCAGAGAGGTTCAAAGAATATTTTGGGAGAAAGAAAGAACCTGGTATTTGTGAAGATTCTAAGGCAAAAGAAACATGGCTAGAGTTTTCAAAGAACTGAAAGTAGCTCAAGGTGTAGAAGGGGTGCAGGACCGAGGGTTGAGGTATAAGTGAGTGTCAGATTATGCTGGGCTGTTTATACTGTAGGGTTTGGACTTTATTCAGACGAATCTAAAGCCATTAAGTTAAAGAAAAGTTTCCCACAGTCATAGTCACTGTATGAAAATATTGCTGTTTTGTGCCTTGGAAAATGGGCTGGTGGGTTCAAGCAACATTCTTTTCCATCCATTCTCTTTCCTAGTTTTCCAGATGTTTATTATGTATCATCCAGTTTCTGCTTGAACTGTTAGTAGCTATTCTCTGTCATCATTCCTAGCTGATCGTCTTACTTCCTGTTTACCTGACAAAATTGAAGCAGTAATGAAAGAATGTTGGTAAACTTCTACCTACCAGCATTGATATCTCCATCTTATACCACCTCTCCTATTCCAACACATGTACTTTCTTTATTCCTACCCAGGACTTTGCTTTTCAGCCAACCTCATCCTTTCTCATCTACATAAATGACCATTCCAGCAGTTCTTCTTTCTGTTATACATTGTCCATTACCCTGTGCTATTTCTCTCATCTCAAACAACTGTAGTAACAAACTCATCTTTGTTCTATATACCATTAGCTACTACCTATTTATCAAATGTAATCTCGCTGCTCTTCTGAGCCTGTGTTTGTGAAATTTATAAATAACTTCTAATGAATCCAATGGTTCTCAATTTGTTTGATCTCTCAGCATCATGTAACAGAGTCAATTATGTCTTCTTCCTGGAAACCTTCTCTCTCCTTGGCTCTCCAAATGCTGCTGTCCCTTGGTTTGCCTTCTGACTTATTGGTCCCCCTTTTCTCAGTCTCTGTGACTGGTTCCATCTTTTCCTAAACCCACTTGGAGTGCTCCAGCACTCAGTCTGTGACTCTCTCCTCTCTCTACATTCAGCCCCCTAGAAAGCTGATTCAGCCTCACAATTTTAAATATCTAAATCTATCCACAAGGCTGTGGCTCCCCTTGAAACTAATGATACAGCAATACTGCTACAACACTTCCAGACGGATGTTCAGTAGACCTTAACATGTCATGTTCCTTAAGCTTGCATGTCTTGAGCTTCTAATATTCATCATGCTCTTACTGAAAAAGGAAAAAAAAATAAAAAAACAAAAATACAAAATACCTACTCACTGTTAGTTTCCTCTGTCTTATGTATTTCTGCCCAAACCTTTGTAGTCATCCTTGAGTCTTCTTTTTCTTACACCCCACATCCAGTTCATCTGGAATTCCTGTTGACTGTAGCTTCAGAACATAACCAGAATCAACCACTTCTCACCACTTACACTATCACTCACTCTGATCCAAGTCGCCATCATCTCTCACCTATATTATTGTAATACCCTCCTAACTGGTCTCTTTTATTGCTATTTTGATCTCCTTCAGGGACGGGGGAGCCTGGTGGACTGCCGTCTATGGGGTCGCACAGAGTCGGACACGACTGAAATGACTTACCTTACCTTACAGCCTATTCTCAGCACACCAGTCAGTATGAAGCTATTAAAATGTTAACTCATAACATGCTACTTTGTTCAGACCCTCTAATTAATGTGTCTCTATTTCACTCAAAATCTCAATCTCAGAGGCCTTACTATGGCTTATAAATTCTGACATAAATTTCTCCTTTTACTCTCTCCTTTGCTCATTAAATTTCAGATGTACTCACTTTTAAAACATTCTGCCACTTGAGGATTTTTTGCTTTCTATTCCCTCTGCTTCCCAGGTGGCTCACGGGTAAAGAATTCGCCTGCCAGTGCGGGAGACACAGGAGACTCAGGAGACGTGGTTTGATCCCTGAGTCAGGAAGATCCCCTGGAAGAGGGCATGGCAGCACACTCCAGTATCCTTGCCTGGAGAATGCCATGGAAGAGGAGCCTGGCGGGCTGCAGTTCATAGGGGTCAAAGCATCAGACACAGCTGAGGCACTTACGGGCACCAAATGCTCTTCCCCTTGAGAAATACATGACTGTTGGAGCACCTTGTTGATATGAAGTCCAGTGTGGTATTAGTTATTGATTGATAACATAGTACCCCAAATTGAACAGCTTCAAATAGCAGTCATTTATTTTCTCACAGTCTAGTCATGGCTTAGCTGTGTCCTCTGCACAGCTACAATCAAACTCCCAACACTAAAGTCACATCTAAGGCTTCATTATGTATCTTGATTTTCTATTTATGTCCCTGCTCACATGGGTGTTGGCAAAATTCAGTTATTCGTGGGCTGTTGAGTGAGAGATTCAGATTCTTGGCCTGTAGTCTGCCCTCAGCTCCTTTGAGGATGGGCCTTCCCAACATGGCCCCTTTCTTCCTCAGAGCTAACAGTGGAGTGGTGTTATAATCATCTGTAATGTGATCCCCGAATTAATATTCTGCCACTTTTAGCATACTCCAGTTGTTATAAATAAGTCACAGGCTCCATCCACAGTCAAGGAGACAAGATATCACGATTGTAAGACTACCAGAAGGTAGAGATCCTGTGGTCCCTACCTTTAAAGTATGTCCACTGTACTTTTTAAAAATTTTCCATTTTCTCTTACATATAGGTCTTTAAGGGACAAGATGGTTTTCAAGTCTACACTAGAAAACCTAAATCACATGAATATTACAATCATCCTGTCTTAAAAAGACACTTAAGTGAATATTTGAATGGAAAAATGGTATTTAATATTTGGCTTTTAGAATATAAAAACATCTCAGAGAAACTGTGATGCCAGTATATGTGTATTTGAGGTAATATTTGTAAAATTAATAACTCTGACAGTGATGGGAATTACTGCTTCTTTTGACTGTCCATCATACTTTACCAGCATATTCAAAATTGAAACCACCTTGAACTTGTAACTTCTAAAGAACTTCTTATCCTCTCCAAGTATTTTTTTTTTTTTGCTCAATAATACTTAACAGCTTCTAACATACTATATAATTTAGATTTTCACTGTGATTATTGTTGAGTTAACAAAACTCTTTTATCCACATACCTTCCATCAAACTCCTGACTCTGTTTTCCTAAGAAGACTTAAATATGATGTCCATATATTATGAGGCATTATTGCTAATTATTACCCCTGATTGGTAAATTCCATTGGATTGGGAGAATATAGGAATGAACTATAGATCCGTAATAAGGACATTATATTTTAAGCTTTTCTTGTAAGTAGGGTGTCCCTTCAAGGGACATTGAAGCTTACACTCATGGAATTGTTAAAGACACATTAACAGGAGTAAGGCATGGAGAGCTGAGGCAAAGTGGTGTTGGTGGGATGTTCCTGCACCTACCCCATGGTGGTTTAGTCACCAAGTCATGTCTGACTCTTACAACTCTATAGACTGTTGCCTGCCAGGCTCCTCTGTCCATGGGACTTCTCAAGCAAGAATACTGGAGTGGGTTGCCATTTCTTTCTGCAGGGGATCTTCCTGACCCAGCAGTGAAACCCATGTCTCCTGCAGGCTGTCTCCTGCATCGCAGGCAGATTCTTTACCAACTAAGCCACCGGGGAAACCCTCACCTGCCCCACGGGGACCTCATATCCTTATACCTCAGCTGTCTCCTGTGTGGCTGCTGCAAGAACCCCACTGAGAGGAATGCCTGACACTGGCCTTCAGCAAGCAGTATTTCTTGCCCTACGTTGTGCTGCATAGAATGAACAGGCCTTTGATTCTGAATGTTTAGGATAGGATCAGTCGCTCAGTCGTGTCTGACTCTTTGCGACCCCATGAACTGCAGCACACCAGGCCTCCCTGTCCATCACCAACTCCTGGAGGTCACTCAGACTCACATCCATCGAGTCAGTGATGCCATCCAGCCATCTCATCCTCTGTCATCCCCTTCTCCTCCTGTCCCCAATTCCTCCCAGCATCAGAGTCTTCTCCAATGAGTCAACTCTTCGCATGAGGTGGCCAAAATACTGGAGTTTCAGCTTTAGCATCATTCCTTCCAAAGAAATCCCAGGGCTGATCTCCTTCAGAATGGACCGGTTGGATCTCCTTGCAGTCCAAGGGCTCTCAAGAGTCTTCTCCAACACCACAGTTCAAAAGCATCAATTCTTCAGCGCTCAGCCTTCTTCACAGTCCAGCTCTCACATCCATACATGACCACAGGAAAGACCATAGCCTTGACTAGGCGAACCTTTGTTGGCAAAGTGATGTCTCTGCTTTTGAATATGCTATCTAGGTTGGTCATAACTTTCCTTCCAAGGAGTAAGCATCTTTTAATTTCATGGCTGCAGTCACCATCTGCTGTGATTTAGAGACTACAAAGTTCCCCTGATAGGCTTCATAATTATTCTCTCCCTCCCTTTCTAGTGTATTATCTCCTTTAGGGCAAGACCTTTGACTGTTTTCCAGGTACTCTAGTGATACCACATCCTCTCTTAGGTCCCCTTGACCTCATGTTGCTATGACTTCCTTTGTGCATTTACTCATCGCTCCCCCCACCTCATTTGGTTTCACAGCTCTTTCATCACAGATATAGCACATTTCTTGCATGAAATATCCTCTGTTTTAATTACCTCACTTCAGTCCAGTTCAATCGCTCAGTCATGACCGAATCTTTGCGACCACATGAATCGCAGCATGCTAGGTCTCCCTGTCCATCACCAACTCCCAGAGTTTACTCAAACTCATGTGCATTGAGTCGGTGATGCCATCCAGCCACCTCATCCTCTGTCGTCCCCTTCTCCTCTTGCCCCCAATCCCTCCCAGCATCAGAGTCTTTTCCAGTGAGTCAACTCTTTGCATGAGGTGGCCAAAGAAATGGAGTTTCAGCTTTAGCATCAGTCCTTCCAATGAACACCAAGACAGATCTCCTTTAGAATGGACTGGTTGGACCTCCTTGCAGTCCAAGGGACTCTAAAGAGTCTTCTCCAACACCACAGTTGAATAGCTGAGTGCCAATTCTTCGGCGCTCAGCTTTCTTCACAGTCCAACTCTCACATCCATACATGACCACTGGAAAAACCAAAGCCTTGACTGGACGAACCTTTATTGGCAAAGCTTTTGAATATGCTATCTAGCTTGGTCATAACTTCCCTTCCAAGGAGTAAGCTTCTTTTAATTTCATAGCTGTAATCACTATCTGCAGTGATTTTTGAGCCCCCCAAAATAGAGTCTGCCACTATTTCCCCATCTATTTCCCATGAAGTGATGGGACCAGATGCCATGATCTTTATTTTCTGAATGTTGAGCTTTAAGCCAACTTTTTCACTCTCCTCTCTCACTTTCATCAAGAGGCTTTTTAGTTCCTCTTCACTTTCTGCCATAAGGGTGGTGTTATCTGCATATCTGAGGTTATTGATATTTCTCCCGGCAATCTTGATTCCAGCTTGTGTTTCTTCTAGCCCAGCATTTCTCATGATGTACTCTGCATATAAGTTAAATCAGCAGGGTGACAGTATACAGCCTTGATGTACTCCTTTCCCTCTTTGGAACCAGTCTGTTGTTCCAGGTGCAGTTCTAACTGTTGCATCCTGACCTGCATATAGGTTTCTTAAGAGTCAGGTCAGGTGGTCTGGTATTCCCATCTCTTTCAGAATTTCCACAGTTTATTGTTATCCACACAGCCAAAGGCTTTGGCATAGTCAATAAAGCAGAAATAGATGTTTTTCTGGAACTCTCTTGCTTTTTTGATGATCCAGCAGGTATTGGCAATTTGATCTCTGGTTCCTCTGCCTTTTCTAAAGCCAGCTTGAACATCTGGAAGTTCACGGTTCACGTATTGCTGCACCCTGGCTTGCAGAATTTTGAGCATTACTTTACTAGCGTGTGAGATGAGTGCAATTGTGTGGTAGTTTGAGCATTCTTTGGCATTGCCTTTCTTTGGGATTGGAATGAAAACTGACCTTTCCCAGTCCTGTGGCCACTGCTGAGTTTTCCAAATTTGCTGGCATATTGAGTGAAGCACTTTCACAGCATCATCTTTTAGGATTTCGAATAGCTCAACTGGAATTCCATCACCTTTACTAGCTTTGCTCGTAGTGATGCTTTCTAAGGCCCACTTGACTTCACATTCCAGGATGTCTGGCTCTACGTGAGTGATCACACCATTGTAATTATCTGCGTCATGAACATCTTTTTTGTACAGTTCTGTGTATTCTTGCCACCTCTTCTTAATACCCTCTGCTTCTGTTAGGTCCATACCATTTCTGTCCTTTATTGAGCCCATCTTTGCATGAAATGTTCCCTTGGTATCTCTAAATTTCTTGAAGAGATCCCTAGTCTTTCCCATTCTGTTGTTTTCCTCTATTTCTTTGCATTGATCGCTGAGGAAGGCTTTCTTATCTCTCCTTGCTTTTCTTTGGAACTCTGCATTCAGATGCGTATATCTTTCCTTTTCTCCTTTGCTTTTCAGCTTCTCTTCTTTTTACAGCTATTTGTAAGGCCTCCTCAGACAGCCATTTTGCTTTTTTGCATTTCTTTTCCATGGGGATAGTCTTGATCCCTGTGTTCTGTACAATGTCCTGAACTTCTGTCCATAGTTCATCAGGGACTCTGTCGTTCAGATCTAGTACCTTAAATGTATTTCTCACTATTTCTCATTGTATAATCATAAGGGATTTGATTTAGGTCATACCTGAATGGTCTAGTGGTCTCCCTTACTTTCTTCAATTTCAGTCTGAATTTAGCAATAAGGAGTTCATGATCTGGGCCACAGTCAGCTCCTGGTCTTGTTTTTGCTGACTACCTAGAGCTTCTCTATCTTTGGCTGCAAAGAATATAATCAATCTGATTTCAGTGTTGACCATCTGATGATGTCTATGTCTAGAGTCTTCTCTTGTGTTGCTAGAAGAGGGTGTTTGCTACGACCAGTGCGTTCTCTTGGCAAAACCCTGTTAGCCTTTTCCCTGCTTCATTCTATCCTCCAAGGCCAAATTTGCCTGTTACTCCAGGTGTTTCTTGACTTCCTACTTTTGCATTCCAGTCCCCTATAATGAAAAGGACATCTTTTTTGGGTATTAGTTCTAAAAGGTCTTGTAGGTCTTCATAGAACCATTCAACTTCAGCTTCTTCAGCATTACTGTTTGGGGCATAGGCTTGGATTACTGTGATGTTGAATGGTTTGCCTTGGAAACAAACAGAGATCATTCTGTCGTTTTTGAGATTGCATCCAAGTACTGCTTTTGGACTCTTTTGTTGACCATGATGGCTACTCCATTTGTTCTAAGGTATTCCTGTCCACAGTAGTAGATATAATGGTCATCTGAGTTTAATTCACCCATTCCAGTCTATTTTAGTTCACTGATTCCTAGAATGTTGATGTTCACTCTTCCCATCTCCTGTTTGACCACTTCCAATTTGCCTTGATTCATGGACCTGACATTCCAGGTTCCTATGCAATATTGCTCTTTACAGCATCGGACCTTGCTTCTATCACCAGTCACATCCACAGCTGGGTATTGTTTTTGCTTTGGCTCCATCCCTTCATTCTTTCTGGAGTTATTTCCCCACTGGTCTCCAGTAGCATACTGGGTACCTATACTGACCTGGGGAGTTCCTCTTTCAGTATCCTATCATTTTGCCTTTTCATACTGTTCATGGGGTTCTCAAGGCAAGAATACTGAGGTGGTTTGCCATTCCCTTCTCCCATGGACCACATTCTGTCAGACCCCTCCACCATTACCCATCCGTCTTGGTGGCCCCACACAGCATGGCTTAGTTTCATTGAGTTAGACAAGGCTGTGGTCCCTGTGATCAGATTGGCTAGTTTTCTGTGATTATGGTTTCAGTGTGTCTGCCGTCTGATGCCCTTTTGCAACACCTCTTGTCTTACTTGGGTTTCTCTTACCTTGGATGTGGGATATCTTTTCACGGCTGCTCCAGCAAAGTGCAGCCGCTGCTCCTTACCTTGGATGAGGGTTATCTCCTCATGGCTGCCCCTCCTGACCTTGAACCTGTAGTAGCTCCTCTATGCCCTCTTGCGCCAGAACAGCCACTACTCCTTGGACGTGGGGTTGTTCCTCTCAGCCACCGCCCCTGACCTCGGACGTGGGGTAGCTTGTCTCGGCCACTGCCCCATATATAGAAAACCCATTTTTGCCATGAATGAGGTCATCTACCAAGGGATTAGCCACAACATCAAAGAGCTCCTTTTGGGTGGTATGAGTGCCAAATACTTGTTTAAATGAATACTGAGTCTCATAGTCTCCATTTCTGTTGAGTCTGTAACCCTCAGGAGTATGAAGCTGAACTGTTGTATTATTGATTACTTCTATGCAACACTCTTGGTCAGGAAGGCTCAGTGGGTATACCCTACAGCACGCCACAACTGGGTCTTTAAGACTCGTTTGGGATCCTTTGTTACTGGTGGTCTCCTGGGTGCCTTAGTCCTCACTGGCTTCATGGTAGTAAGCTCCAAACTGCCCAGATGTGCGCGTGGGGGATGCCGGACTCCGTCGGGGATTGATGAGAACGGCGGGCTTCAGGGACCTGCCATAGGGACCGCGACTCTGTGGCTCAAGCGCTGCGCTTGAGGAATCTGGGAAACACCACTGAGGGCCCAGGTGAGCTCGTGCCCGGCGCATTTCAAATGCATTTGATTACCTAGAATAGTTTTTATTTTCCTTGATGGTACCTGATTGGCATAAACCCAGTCTCCGATTAAACTCAAAATTCCAACATTCTTTGAGAGAGGATCTAATTGGCTTATATTTGGTCAGGTGTCCACCCTTGAATTTGTCATCTATGGACAAAGAAACAAGGCCATATATTATGGGACTGACTGAATGGGATCATCAAAGGACTGTCTCAAAGAAAGAGACAGGCATACTGAGCTGCACTGGAATGCATAATGTTCTTACTGAGCTGTCAAATAGCATATTCAAGCAAAACATGCTTGGATCAGAAGCACATAGATGTACGTATGAGCAAACTTTGGTTCAGAAACAATTCTTGCTGGCTTAGACATTCACACATAAATTCTTCATTTCCTCATTGGACTGTACTTTGTCTGTTTGACCCTTCAATAAAATTCAGAGGTGAAGCTTTTCAAATGTTTTCAAGTGATACCTCAGGAGTTTCTTCAACATCAGATTTATATACTCAAATCAATTCAGGCACATAAGACTGTAGGTGTGGGATTCAATTTCCTTTTAGATTCATTTCCATCTGAGACTTCCCCTTACTGGAATATATTATCAAAGCATCAGACAGTCTGAATGATGCTTGAACACTACCAGATTATAGTGCTACCTCTTACAGAATAAACACATCATTTTTATATCTAGTAAATGCTTCACACATGCAGAATAACTTTTCTTTAATATTGTGAGCCTTAATTTTTCAGGTGATGCCTTAAGAAAATCTAGCCATTCCTTGAGTGTCTGAGGATTATTTCTATAATACTGGGAAAATCCTACTAAATACTTTTTGACAACTAACATGGTCATTAATACAAATTAGTGGATTTTGATGGTTTAAAATAGATCTTCACAGGCAATGTTTCCCAGATCATCTAGAAAACTCTAGTTCAGCCATAGAATATGAATATTGAATTTTAGTTAATAATAATCATTTTTTAAATGTGATAACTCAGAATGATTATTTTGCATTTTTGAAAACTTGAACCACAGTTACTAAAAGACTGAGCATAAATCTGTGAGTAGAATGCAGCCATCTGTCTCTTAGCCTGCAATGAATACCTAAAGGTGCAAACTTGTGAAAAGGTTGTTAATCAAAAAACATTATAATTCAGAATTTAAAACACTTTTTGGACATTTCCCTAAGAGAAAATATTATATAAGTCTAAAATTTTCAAGCTAAACTTTAGAAATCATTAAACATCATAGTAGGTCATGATTCTTTCCTAATTTCACATCTAGGGAAAGAGTTTTGAGTGAGGATATTTCTAACCCATTACCCAGGTGTGAGTGTGGCTCTAGGGAATTTTGTGAGGTAGACATACCTTAGTTTTTGCATCTTATTACCTGCTTTCTGTTTTCCTTTTCGTATCTCTATAAATAACTCTTCTAAATGTCTATGGCCTTCCTAGTAACCTAACCCTGGGTTTATCACATTTTTGGGGGTGTGCCTTTATCTGACAATGGCTTTTCATGAAAACTGCGTCATGCTTCAAAATTGCTTTTTTAAAAAAATTAACTCTTGTCCTGATTAAAACTATCATTTCTTCCACACAACAGACATGGGGCTGGTAGGAAAACCATGACAAATTAGAATATTGCACACTTGAAATAACTAAATATTTTTGCATCTTTCTCTAGGCAGTCTAATCTTAAGGAGATCTTTATTCACATCCCAACTTTATACATGCTTTGCTGCTGCTGATGCTGCTGCTAAGTCGCATCAGTCATGTCCGACTCCTTGCGACCCCATAGACGGCAGCCCACCAGACTCCCTCATCCCTGGGATTCTCCAGGCAAGAACACTGGAGTGGGTTGCCATTTCCTTCTCCAATGCATGACAGTGAAAAGTAAAAGTGAAGTTGCTCAGTCGTGTCCGACTCTAGCGACCCATGGACTGCAACCTAGCAGGCTCCTCTGTCCATGGGATTTTCTAGGCAAAAGTACTGGAGTGGGGTGCCATTGCCTTATTCCTCTTCTGTACCCTCCCCCTAGAATAGAACATGCTCTCTGTTCTTACTTCTTTACTCCTAAACCCACTGTACTTTGAATTTGTACTTATACTTATTTACTGATATCTATTAAGATCATCAATTGATGAATTCTGTTGCCATTAATTCAGCTCTCTACATGACTATTCTGACTTTTTCTCACAATGAAATAATAACTCTTTTTTTTTTTTTTTAAAAAAATCCCTTTTCTCTTGGTTTCTGTGACACATAATGCTCTTAATTCTCTGGACAATCCTTCATAGTTTTGAAAGGTTCTCAGTGTCTCAAATGTTACTTAAATGCTGGAAGAAAAAAAAAATGCCTCATTGATACTCACTTGCTTAGAGTGTTTCACTGCAAGTACAGAAATTTGTATTCCCTTGTTATCAAAGGGCTTGGAGTCTAGTGAGGAAATCAGACTATAAAACAAAACATTGTAACAAAACCTGGTGATTGTCATTATATGAATGGATTATCAAGATGTCTCCTAGATTATAATTTTGTAAAGCTTCTATACTACACTCAAGACTCCTGAGATAGTAGAACAACAGTCCCACAACAGTTACTTACTCAGTTCAGCATCACTCCTTACTACTGCCCCAAATGCAGTCTGTTTTGTGGACCAGCAATAGCCACAAGATAGTATGTGTCTTATGTGTCACCACTCTCGAATTCAGTGTCCACAATGAGTGTCGTTAGTTGCTTACAGCACTTATCACCACTGAACCTGAATCAGGAGACACTACAAAATCTCTGTATTTAGAGGGAAGAACTAAGGACTTAAACAAGGAACCCATTGTCTGCTCCAACAGTCTAGTGGGAATGGAAATTTTTCTTACCACAGCTATTTCCAATTAGTAGAAGTTCACTTTCAAGATGAAACTCTCTTCCCCATTCTAGCTGCTGCTGCTGCTAAGCCGCTTCAGTTGTGTCCGACTCCGTGCGACCCCATAGACGGCAGCCCACCAGGCTCCCCCGTCCCTGGGATTCTTTAGGCAAGAACATTGGACTGGGTTGCCATTTCCTTCTCCAGTGCATGAAAGTGAAAGGTGAAAGTGAAGTCGCTCAGTCGTGTCTAACTCTTCTCTACCCCATGGACTGCAGCCTACCAGGCTCCTCTGTCTATGGGATTTTGCAGGCAAGAGTACTGGAGTGGGGTGCCACTGCCTTCTCCGCCCCATTCTAGCTAGCCTATTCTAAAATGCTCCCTCGTGTTTTTCCACTCTCCTTGGGACTGTCATTCCCTAAATGCCTTTTCTGTGTTCTGTGTGATTCTCATTCTATCCCAGCTTTTGAAGGCAAGAGAAATTTCATCCATATAATCCTCGGAAGAAAGGATTCCTTTCTTGACTAGAACCTGAACTGAGAATGGAGAAAAAAAAAACAAAACTACATGCTGTGCTAGATCATGAACTTTATGACTCAAATTTTTACATGTTTAAGCTCCCTGTGACAGCTAATGATTTTCCTGTCTACTCTTGCATGGGCTACATTTATACACAGGATTTCTTCTGTTTGGAACATTCTTTTTACTCCCTGCCTTTGCTAATCCCTTCCTTCTTGTTAAGAGTTTGGACTTCTAGTTTCACTAGGAAGCTTTCTTGAGTTCCCTGTTCCCTCAAACCATTTTTTGGTGAAGATGGGAATTCATCCTCTAACTACTTCATGTAGTCTTCTATCAAAACATTTTGAATTGTCATTTATACTTTGACTTCTACCACTGACCTCAATTCTGTATTTGTTATTGCTCGTGTCTAGAGGAACTAAAGATCCTCTTGATGAAAGTGAAAGAGGAGAGTGAGAAAGTTGGCCTTGAGTTCAATATTCAGAAAACTAAGATCGTGGCATCTGGTCCCATCACATCATGGGAAATAGATGGGGAAACAGTGGAAACAGTGTCAGACTTTATTTTGGGGGGCTCCAAAATCACTGCAGATGGTGACTGCAGCCATCAAATTAAAAGACGTTTACTCCTTGGAAGGAAAGTTATGACCAACCTAGATAGCATATTCAAAAGCAGAGACATTACTATGCCAACAAAGGTCTGTCTAGTCAAGGCTATGGTCTTTGCTGTGGTCATGTATGGATGTGAGAGCTGGACTGTGAAGAGAGCTGAGCACCGAAGAATTGATGCTTTTGAACTGTGGTGTTGGAGAAGACTCTTGAGAGTCCCTTGGACTGCAAGCAGATACAACCAGTCCATCCTAAAGAAGATTGGTCCTGGGTGTTCATTGGAAGGACTGATGCTAAAGCTGAAACTCCAGTACTTTGGCCACCTCATGTGAAGAGTTGACTCATTGGAGAAGACTCTGATGCTGGGAGGGATTGGGGGCAGGAGGAGAAGGGGATGACAGAGATGAGATGGCTGGATGGCATCACCGACTTGATGCACATGAGTTTGGGTAAACTGCGGGAGTTCGTGATGGACAGGGAGGCCTGGCATGCTGCGATTTATGGGGTTGCAAAGAGTTGGACATGACTGAGCGACTGAACTGAACTGAGCATGGTTTGGCATGCCTGATTTTTATAAAATGAAATAATGAATAATTAAATATTTAACTGATAGTATATAATGTAATAAAGTAAAAACATTTGGTCATGTTGGGGTAAATATTTTATTTTCCATTACACACAATTTTATTTTACTTATGTATACAGTATATTCCATTATCATTAGAATTCTGGAAATGTGAGGTGTCTGTGTATGTTGAGGGTAAGTAGAAAATGGCTTTGATGGTGAATGGTAATAGTAGAGTAGCTATTCATATGTATAAAAAGTTTTATATATCTATATATATGTACTCAAGTTTGTATGTACATATATGTATGTATGTTTGTCCGTTATTATCCTTTAGTTAATTAATGGATATGGATAGGAAAATATTCTATCTAAACTTTATAATGCTATTTATAAAACTGGATCATATATATATGAGAAATTCTGATAATGGTAATTTCTCTTTTGATATGATAAATATGAGGGCATATCACAAAGTAATGGGACACTCAAACTCTGGAGCTAGATTAGGTTCAAACCCCATCACTCACCCTCATGACCAAAAATAAATTCATTTATCTCCTTTTTATCATCTTTAAAATAGAAATCATAATGGTTCCTGCCTATTCATTTTGCTGTAGTGGCCAACTCAGTTCAGTTCAGTCGTTCATTTGTGTGCAATTCTTTGCGACCCCATGGACTGCAGCACACCAGGCCTCCCGCTCCATCACCAACTCCGGGAGCTTACTCAAACTCATGTCCATCAAGTGGCTGATGCCATCCAACCATCTCGTCCTCTGTTGTCCCCTTCTCTTCCTGCCTTCATTCTTTCCAAGCATCAGGGTCTTTTCAAATGCGGAGTCAGTTCTCCACATCAGGTGGCCAAAGTATTGGAGTTTCAGCTTCAGCATTAGTCCTTCCAATGAATATTCAGGATGGATTTCCTTTAAGATGGACTGGTCCTTGTAGTCCAAGGGACTCTCAAGAGTCTTCTCCAACACCACAGTTCAAAAACATCACTTCTTTGGCACTTAGCTTTCTTTATAGTCCAGCTCTCACATCCATACATGACTACTGGAAAAATCATAGCTTTGTCTAGACAGACTTTTGTTGGCAAAGTAATGTCTCTGCTTTTTAATATGCTGTCTAAGTTGGTCATAGCTTTTCTTCCAAATAGCAAGCATCTTTTAATTTCATGGCTGCAGTCACCATCTGCAGTGATTTTGGAGGCCCACAAAATAAAGTCTGTCACTGTTTCTACTGTTTAACCATCTATTTGCCTTGAAGTGATGGAACCGGATGCCATGATCTTCGTTTTCTGAATGTTGAGTTTTAAGCCAACTTCTTTACTCTTCTCTTTCACTTTCATCAAGAGGCTACTTAGTTCTTCTTCACTTTCTGCCTTAAGGGTGGTGTCATCTGCATATCTGAGGTTATTGATATTTCTCCTGGCAATCTTGATTCCAGTTTATGCTTCATCCAGCCCGGCATTTCACATGATGTAGTGACCTACTAGATGATTCATATTAAGGCTTCAGGATGATGTTTGGACGGAGAAGGCAATGGCACCCCACTCCATACTCTTGCCTGGAAAATCCCATGGATGGAGGAGCTTGGAAGGCTGCAGTCCATGGGGTCGCTAAGAGTTGGGCATGACTGAGCAACTTCATTTTCCCTTTTCACTTTCATGCATTGGAGAAGGAAATGGCAACACACTCCAGTATTCTTGCTGGAGAATCCCAGGGACAGAGGAGCCTAGTGGGCTGCTGTCTATGGGGTCGCATAGAGTCGGACACGACTGAAGCGACTTAGCAGTAGCAGCAGCAGCAGCAGCATGGTTCTTGGACATATTGCTCAGTAAACATTTGTGGCTGGTGTTGGGGAATAAAAATGTAATTCAGAGTGCTCTCCCACATTGCAGGCAGATTCTTTACCATCTGAGCCTCCAGGGAAGCCCTCATATACTTACTACCTTCTCTGATAGCTCAGAAATCATATTGCATTGATTTCTTTCCCCTAACATCTCTTAGACACTACTGTTTTGCAGTGTAAAATTTTCCAAGTTTTTCATGCCAAATCTTTTATTTTTCAATTCTATTCAATATGCAAAATAAGAATAAGGGAACATTTTGAAACAACCTTCACTTATTTTATTAACTCTGAATATCTGTCTTTAGCGGAGAAGGCAATGGCACCCCACTCCAGTACTCTTGCCTGGAAAATCCCATGGATGGAGGAGCCTGGTGGGCTGCAGTCCATGGGGTCGCTAAGAGTCAGACACGACTGAGCGACTTCACTTTCACTTTTTCGCTTTCATGCTTTGGAGAAGGAAATGGCAACCCACTCCAGTTTTCTTGCCTGGAGAATCCCAGGGGCAGGAGAGCCTGGTGGGCTGACGTCTATGGGGTCACGTGGAGTCGGACACGACTGAAGTGACTTAGCAGCAGCAGCAGCATCTGTCTTTAGAGAAAGAAAAACAAACTCATCCAAGTTATAAGCTCAATATTCCATACTAAAAATTCAGTACTGTGTTTAGTTTATTCAAATACAAACACTTTGAAAATATTTTCATTTTTTTCCACTCTGGCAAAAATAATACTTGTTTATTCTATGAATTTTTTAAAAATTGAAAAGTTTAAAAAAAATCACCTGTACTTCCACCAATCACATGAAACAGCAGCAAACAGTTGTATCCAAAATCTTTCACTATTTTATGTATTTGCACATACACATTTGTAAACATACTCTTTTCATAAATAAATACATTTTTATAACCTGTCTTTTCAACTTGAAAATGTAGTGAGAACATAGGTACATATAATTATTTGCATTATTTTAAAAAGGTGCCTAGCATTTATTTTTATTGATAAGCTATAACTTATGTTTCTCCACTATTGAGCATTTTTAGTCGTTTATCAATTTCCTTAGTATAACCAGTGCTGTGAGATCGATGTCCTGACAAACAAAATTCTTCATATAGTCACAATTATTTCCTTAAGCCATATTCATAACAATAGAGTGATTAGGTCAAGGTATATATGCCTTTTTTAGGCTCTTAAAACATTTCGCTAAATGCCTTCTGAAATGGTTATTTCCATTTGTATTTGCAGCTAGCAAATGAATTCTTTTCCTTGTAAATTTCATCAGAAATACATTATAAATCATATTTTAATTTGCATCTCTTTAATTACCAGTGCACTTTCCATGTTTTTTTTTTTTTTTAAATGTATACTTTCTCATGACGAAGAATGAGGTTGAGTCACGACCAAAGAATCTGGAGCAAAACTGAGAATTGTATCACAGAAATTGAAGGGATAGAGTTTGAAGAAAGGTGTTGATAGAAATCGCATAAGATAAGGACTGCAGGATGCCCAGGTGGCATTGGTGGCATGTCCAGGAGAGGGTGAGAGGAGGGGTAGGAAAAAGATTCCTATTTTGGGGTTAAGGCAGGGAATGAGAAGCCAGAAAGGACAACAGTGACTACGGAATACACGTTTCAGATGCTTAGGTTTAGAAGGAGGGCAAAAGTGGGGGAAAGGACCAAGGGGAAAGAGGGCAAAAAACAGAAGCTTGGAGTCTTAAACCTGTTTAAAGGTGGAGTAGAAGATGAAAAACTCTAGATTAAAAAGAAAAACAATGAGGTATTTGATATGCAAGTAGGTATACAATGAAGGAGTTTGGATGTTGAGATCAGAGCATTGGGAACAACCCACCAGCTGGAGATCTCTTTATCATGGAAAGTAAGAAGAGATAAGATAATAAAAATATATAATATGTAAAAATATGTTATTGGTGGAGGAATGATTACAAAAATTTGAGAAATCTTCACTTGATAGCTTCTGTTGGAAAAGAATGCAGCATTAATTTGCAGAGAGTGCATAAACTTCAAAGTCAGCATCTGTTAACTGACACCTTTTTTTAATCTGCTAAGGAATATAAGAAACAAGTTTCTATTAGTGAGCTTTCCTCCAAAAAGTCACCATGTAAAACATATTTTAGGCCATTTTAATTAACAGCAGGTGGCGTTTACTACCACAGGAGCAAATTTATTCATTTGTTCAACAAATTCCTACTGAGTACCAAATGCAGCATATTTGGTTTGGAAATGCTTATCTATTTTAACCACTGGAAGCTATTTTGTAAAACCAGCATCCTTAGAGAGCGATTGCTGGAATATGTAATCATTTTGGCATAAAACTTAATCTCTAAAAATACAGTTTGAATTACTGCATGATTTCTTTATCTTTAGTAAGTGAGGGTTTGTGATGAAACAGATGAGACATTTAATCAGCTTTAAAAAAATGCTTTCAATGATGTATTCTAGGAAAAGGCCTCTATTTTTTATGGTAAGACATCTCTTAATCATACTGGACAGTTTCATTGTATCTGCAATAAAGGAAATGAACAATGGAAACATTTATGTAGTGTCTGATTGTCTAGGGATGATGAGCTATAAGATGCAGACCTATTATTTAATGCTTTGGGGATTCCCTTCTCTTCCTCTATCATTCCTTTGAGCTCTGGTTTCTGTACTAATCCTAGGGAGAAAACACAAGAATTTATGTTATTTCTGGATTGGAAAATTAGACTTGTACTTAACAGTTAAAAAATATTCTTAATTAACTAAAAATAGAGGTGGTTAAATTGTCATGAGTAATCATTGTGGCATTTTCCTCCTTTTCAGTAGAGAAAATGGTCCATAACTCTGGGCACTCTGGACATATCTATGAAACCCTTCCAATTTGTAAGTTTGTGATTCTAGGTTTTGAATATTTATGGTGCGCCATACCTCTATGATGGTGATTTATTTTTACTGAGCCTCATGGGCTGCAAACTGTCTTGCCAAGTTGGGGGAGGATCAGAAGAGAAAAGAAAGGCTGAATGCTATTTTGTTCCCTGTTGAGCTAATTAGGAATCTAGGGCTTATGTAGAAACCTGCAAACCTCAGAGTCACTCTGTCAGTTAGTCTAGCTCAGGTTCTAATTTAGACTGTATTTTGTTTTTCCTCAGGTCTAAGGGAAAAGAGAAGTATATTCTTAAGTCCTAGATATTAAAGAGAAAAAGGAAAAAAAAAAGGTAGGCAGTGATGACATTGGGAATCTGGTAAAGTGGGAGATCAGTAGAGAGGGAAGACATCTTTTACTGCAGTAAAGTAAAAGGAAATGAAGAATTTGTAATGGAATGTGTCATATTATATATGATAACCTGATCAATTAAAGCATTAGGATATTCTGATCTGAACATTAGGATATTCTGATTATCTGCCATTGACATTGTTACCCTCATAATCCACAGACTAACCTTTATTTTACATTATCTAGATTCTCAGATTTCTTTTTTATAGTCTAACAGTGGTATGTATTATTATTTTCAAGATCAGTTCAGTTCAGTCACTCAGTTGTGTCCAACTCTTTTGGACCCCACGGACTGCAGCATGCCAGGCTTCTCTCTCTGTCCATCACCAAACTCCCAGCACTTGCTCAAACTCATGTCCATCAAGTTGGTGATGCCATTCAACCATCTCATTCTCTGTCATCCCCTTTTCCTCCTGCCTTCAATCTTTTCCAGCATCAGGGTCTTTTCCAATGAGTCAGCTCTTCACATCAGGTGGCCAAAGTACTGGACCTTCAGTTTCAGCATCAATCCTTCCAATGAATATTCAGGACTGATTTCCTTTAGGATGGACTGGTTAGATCTCCTTGCAGTTCAAGGGACTCTCAAGAGTCTTCTCCAACACCACAGTTCTAAAGCATCAATTCTTCAGAGCTCAACTATTTTCAGGATAGTCAAAAGTCATTGTATTTTTATCTCTTAAATACTTAGTCAGTACTTTATTGTCTTTGATTAAGATGGGAAAGAAGTTCTGGTCTCATCATCAACACATTAATGATGTAAACTAGCACTTTTATAGATTGGGAAGATTTGCTCTCTTTGTGTTGATTTTCATTAGTTTTATTTCAGAATATAATATAGTTTTATTTCATATAGTTTTATTTCGGGGGCAAATTGAGGAGCATACATTACCCGTAACGTATGCAATCATACACTACACAATCAGGTAAGGGATTTAAAAGATGAACAATGTATGGCCCCTGTTCTAGGAGAATTTAATAAAAACATAAGGGAGAGAATGTTCATAAGTAGTGATGCAAGATGTTCTTGAATACACCTTTGAAGAAATAATCAAAAAAATCAAGTTTTTAGATAGAGGTCCATGTTAAGAATATTTATTCCCTCTCAGTATGGATATCACTTGTAAATCTATATTTCTTTATGCAAACGTGTTTCTATGCATATGTTTCTTTCTTATACACGTAATTTACTATATACACATCATTTTACCCCTTGTGCAAGGTTTGCTAAGAATTGTGAGCAAGACACATAAGGAAAGGACAAAAGATGAAAATAACTTATAGCTAAGAAGAATTGAGGGATGTTTCAAGAATGCATCCCCAGTAGCTCAGATGATAAAGAATCTGTCTGCAATGCAGGAGATCTGGGTTTGATCCCTGGGTCGCGAAGATCCCCTGGAGAAGGGAATGGCAACCCATTCCAATATTCTTGCCTGGAGAATTCCATGGACAGAGGGGCCTGGCAGGCTAGTCTATGGGGTCACAAAGAGTTGGACATGACTGAGTGACTAAGGCTT
The DNA here is from genome assembly GCA_935064755.1 of Tragelaphus eurycerus. NCBI lineage: Eukaryota > Metazoa > Chordata > Mammalia > Artiodactyla > Bovidae > Tragelaphus > Tragelaphus eurycerus. The sequence goes on along the minus strand of CAKXYN010000025.1, from coordinate 22,648,857 downwards.
CACTTCAAGGATGAGTTTTTTTTGTTTGATTTACATCCTTAAATATGGTAATTCAGGAAAAGCCCATTCTATAAGGAAGAATACCAAAAGCCCAGAGGCAGGAAGTAGAAGTTCAGGAAATGATTAGAAAATATGAAATTGAGCTATAAATAAAATAATGAGAGAAATTAGATAAATGGTTTAAGGGGAATTATGGGCATTTTTGTGTATTGTAACCTCAAAATTTTCCATCCTTTGGGAAAAATATACTGATTTTGGATTCCTGGAGTTGGTGGATTTCTGGGTTTAGATGACTCCTGCTGCTGCTGCTGCTGCTAAGTTGCTTCAGTCGTGTCCGACTCTGTGTGACCCCATAGACAGAAGCTCACCAGGCTCCCCCTTCCCTGGGATTCTCCAGGCAAGAACACTGGAGTGGGTTGCCATTTCCTTCTCCAATGCATGAAAGTGAAAAGTGAAAGTGAAGTTGCTCAGTCGTGTCCGACTCTTAGCGACCCCATGGACTGGAACCTACCAGGATCCTCCGTCCATGGGATTTTCCAGGCAAAAGTACTGGGGTGGGGTGCCATTGCCTTTCCCAGATGACTCCTAAAATTGCCTTTGACCAAACAACTCAATGGTTTTTATGTTACTACTTAAAATATTTAAAAATCCAATTGAAGGCTTAATTGGCATATGTTTTGATCACTTTGTAGCTTCTCTCTTTGAAACTCTCTAGCATGATCAGTACAAACTCTTCTCAGCTTAGTGTCAACTGATGTTGACACTATCCATAACTATGGGTCATGGGCCAACAGTGAAAAAACAGAGGTTCTTCCAAGTCCCAGCAGAGAATAAAATGGATCTGGATTGATTTAACTTTTTGCTCTATCTTCTGGGTAAAACTCTGGTTCATAGGATTTCTGTGTAACAAGGGTCCATCAATTTTAGCCAGATGCACTTTTGGGTCTCCAGATGATATCACAGTAATAGGAAAGTCTAGAAAATAATGATGCTGTAGCTTCTTGGGAGAACAAAGAATGTTTACCACCCAACTCTAAAAAAGATACTTTGCTTACATTTGAGGATTACTTTCCTGATGGTTTGGATTTAGTGAGTAGGATGTAAAAGCAGTCCCTTGAGATCTGATCATTCTGTGTGTATTAACACTAAAGAGTTCCTTTTTCATTTAAATTGTTGAAGTATTATAAAATTATAAATATCATGACAGAGTGGGCCTTAAAAGTAATATAAGAAATTCCTTTGAGCTATTCCCATATTCTGTCCCAAACTCTCTGTCCAAACAACAGTGCTTGTTTTCTGACTTAAAATTTTTCTCCGTCTTAGATTAGTGAATCTCGTAAAATACTGTAGTAGCATCTATTATCTACATTTAATGTGACTTACCTTATTTCTATAATTCAATAAATTAAAGCATTTTATTTTTTAAATGTAACTAAGATACTATAATTGTCAGGTAACATAGCTTCTATTCATTTATTTCACATATTTATTTTGTATTGTACATAGCTTATCATGTTTCTTTTCCTAGAGTGTTTTTTTTTTTTTTTCTTAACCATACACTGGGGATGGTGGTAATTATGTAAATACTTAGGTCCTTCTCTAATATAATTTCAGTTTTATTGATTAATCATATAAATTATTTACCCCTTTTATATGATGCAGTTTTTAAATCAATTTTTCATTGATCAATTGAATTCTCTGTCCTGGTCTCTGAAACTAACATGTGTCCATATGAGGGACTGGATTTTCATAATGACAAGTTATCAGCCCAGCTTCATTGGTCTTTGACTTCTTTCCTCCAGCTTCAGTCTTAAGACTGTTGATATTATTTATTACTAAATGATAATTTATTCCAAACATTGTGATTTAAAAATATATTTGACTTGATACCTGATTTCATTCCTATAAACTTCCTATCGTGTAAACTACTGGTATATCAACAGAAAGAGAATTTGAATCTAGTTGTCTCTACCTAAAGAAAAAGGAAATCCAAAATCCCACCTGGTGATGAGATCGTGAATCAACTAAGATAACTTATTTATCAACTTATTCACAAAATCTCAATTCTAATACAAAGCTGAGTTTTCCAACCCAAAACTGTCATTTCACATGACCTTTGTCCAATTCCAAATAGTTGTCTGCCTTTACAGACTTACTTTAAAATCACCTCACCCAGGCCAAACAACATCAAACCTATTCATAACCCCCTCTGATTTCCCTTGCCTGTGTTGTTTCTCTTAGGTAGTGCTACCCCTCCCTGAAAGAAAAAAGAGTATTGCAAGGGAAAATGTTAGTTGCAAAATGCACAGATAAGAAAACACACATTTGGAAAACAGCCTGTACTAACATGTCCTAAACTAAGCTCTAAGGTTTGCTTTTAAGGCTAAAAAGCCATTGAGGTTCATAAACAGTTGTATTAAATTCAGGAAGTTGTTCAAAATATGTTAATTTGCAGACACATCTACATACAATCAAATCACAACAACTTAAATTATTTATAAAACACACTGATTAAGTTATCATTTATCCTGATTGGTTTATTAACATAAATGCTTTAAAAACATATTAAAGCATCAACCTAAAAAAGTTAATTTATTCAACAGGCATACTGCTTTCAACAAAACACCAAATTGCTATAGTAGTCTTTTAAGAGATATAAAGAACCCAAAGTATATACTCCCACACCCAGCTTAGACAGCAAGACCAAATTGCCAGGCCTCCATACAGCCTAGCATGTACATTTGGGTGTCTTTACTATTTCATTGTCTTCTTTAGCATGACTTAAAGCCCATGAAAATTGCTTGATATTTCATAGAGGTCCAGACTGATCTGTCTTTAATGGAAAACATCAACAGACAGTTTGTGCCCTCAATTCTTTAAATCTTTTGCCTCAAATTGCCTCAAATTTTTAGTTTGTTGTTTCCAGCAATTCTAGACTATTTTATCTGGATCTTCCGCCAATCCTAATCAAGTCACTCCTTAACCCTAGCTTTAACCCTAGCCTTAACTCTAGCTTTCGTTTGATGTTCTGACCTTTGATTCTGTCTACAGCTCTGGAAGTGTTTTGCCCTGCAGGGCAATAAGCAGTCCACTCGACCTTGTCTTATCGACAGGTGGTATTGGGGATATTTGGGGAGTTGGTCTTCCACAGGCTAAGGGCACAGACATAGAACCAGATTTCCCAAACTCAGATCTCACTTCTGCTACTCACTATCTGTGTGACCCTGGGGCAGTCAGTTAACCTCTCTGTGCCCCAGTTTCTTTGTCTGTAAAATGGGATATAATAAGACCTATTTCATAAAGTCATTATATTGGTTGATACATATGAAAACAACTTTAAATAGTACCTGACATGTAGTAATAGAGGTATGTGTCATTAAATTATTAATATTACGATTTTGTTCTACTTAAATTAGTATAATTAAAATTCTTAATATTATTAAATACCTTAGGACATTTAAAATATTTTTATTTTCAAAATAATTACACCTGTAATTTTCCATGACCACTAATTGTATTTTATGATATATTTTATTTATAATAATAGAATGAAAAATTGGAAACTTTTAAAAACAAATTGTATAATTTTCATTTTCTCAAATTCTGTAAAATGCATACATTTGAATTTCCTTTATTTTTCAGACATTAATTTTAATCTATAATCTTTTTCCATTATGTTTTAAACTTTAGAATAATTTTATTAACAACATTAAAAATTATGAATAATTTAAAATATAATTTGCTTTAAAAATACATGTGTGTGCCTGCATACATGTGTGTATATGTGTGTGTGTATTGTAGAAGAGGAATAACTTAACACTTGTTAAAAATGGCAAGAAAGTCTTTAAGAATATTGCAGTAGAGCTCGAGACTACTGAGATACTGGAGCAAAACTGAACTCACTTCCCCTAAAACCAAACATGAGAGGGTTTGTAAATGCTGGGGTGAGTTTTAGGAAAAGTACCTGAGGATGTTTGAGGAGAGGTTGGGCAGGGTAATGAGACCATCTGTGTTTGATAATTGTCGCTTACTGAAGTTAGGCTGCTACTTTCCCATAGACACTGGAGATAGGCTCTCGTCTTGTTGATTACATTTCGGAACAATGGCTTCCAGGTCCCTGAGAAAGACATGTCTGTGTGGTAAGACTAGTGAGAGGCTGTGAGACTATCATCTCAAAGGCACAGAGAAATAATTTACAACTCCAAGTTTTCTAAACAAATACTTATAAAAGAAGGCGATCAGGGGCCTGGACTCTGGATGAATACTGTCAAAAGTCTGATGGGCCTGAGGGAATCTTTAGTGGCTCAGCTGGTAAAGAATCCACCTGCAATGCGGGATACCTGGGTTGAGAAGATTCCCTGCAGAAGGGAACGGCTACCAACTCCAGTATTCTTGCCTGGAGAATTCCATGGATTGCATAGTCCATGGGGTCACAAAGAGTTGAACGCAACTGAGTGACTTTCACTTTAGGTTCTCTTGGTCAATCTATATGTATATAACTATTATTTAAAGCACACTGTTGGATATTTTACACCTGCAAGAGGAACTCTTATCTTCACTCAACTCTTACAGAAGGATATCTTTTCGTTTCCTTGACATTTTATATACCACATCCTGAAACAGACTTGAGATTCCATAGTTTTGTGTGGTCAGATTTTAAATATAAATTGTTCTATAGGCAAGGGAAAAAAAATCTCTGTATCTAACTCAAGTATGCTATGTAGACATTGTCACAGAACTGTAGACAAAATCTTAAATACCAAGTATACATATTACTTCTCACAGATGAAAAGAATATAAGGGACACAAAGGATAAGGCTGTCTGCATGAGCTTCTTTTTTTCCTTAATGTTTCTTTCATCTTTTCTGGTGAAAATGTCTGAAAACTCTGACATAAGCATGACCCTCCCAAGAAGAAAAGAACAGACAACATTGGTAGAGTTTCTCCACCCACATGTTCTGGAGCTCAGCTGCTGCTTCTGGAAGCTACTTCCCCTTGTTTTTTCTCCATTGTCTGGTGTGAATTTGTGCAGAGACAGAGCTTCATAGCAAAATAATCTTTCAGGAAGTTCCAAGAGTTATAAGGCAAATTAGAGGTTGGTTACACAATGGTTATAGGAGAAAAGCATTCAGTGGCTCTTTCTTTGCCTTCGTCATGAAGATCTCTTCACTTTTTATACTGGGGTTTGAATATTTTCTGTTTCTTAGATAGCTGTTTCTTGTTTCTTAGTTGTTTAGGTTTTAGATGATGGTTGCACTTGTCATGACCTTCAGTCTGTTTTCATGTAATTACAGTATTTGGAAAGTTTTTAAGAGAATTTTGATTTTGGAATAAAAAGTACTATGAAAATCTAGGGTGTATAAAAAAGACCCAGACCAACTTTTTGCTACTAACCAGCAATTAGACTCTAACTTTTAAATTAGGACAACTTCTAATAGTTGAAAGGAGGGCAGCGTGCCCAAATCTCTTGGTATTAAAGTTATGTATTTATAATTCACATCTTAGTTGATTGTCTTTCACTTTATTGCACTGGCCAATAATATCATCTGTGACTTTAAGCTTTTGAGTTACACACTTTGGTTCTGGAGCCAGTTACTGTTTCTATACATAACCTTTTATGTCTAAGTCAAAGCAGTGGTCTTAACACAGTATTTTCTCATCTAATATCTAATATAAATATTTCAACACAGAAATCCTTATCTTCTTTTGCCATCGTTACCTATCAAAAGCTGTCTCCTGATGTTCTATATTTTGTTAATAAATATGACTTACCTCTAAATGTATGAAAAATACAATAACATCTTGTACAATAACAACCTACCTCACATAGATTTTTCCTTAAAATCCTTCAAAAAAATTGTCTTTAAATAAGGAAATCCTTTCTGAATCTCTACTGGTTATACACTGGTAATGTTAAAATTGTGTAACTTATTTTCCTTATAACTTACTTACCTTTTTACTTGCTCCTCTTACTCAAGACATAGAAAAGAATATCTCATTTCCTTTATTTAATATTTCTTTAGATGTTTGAAACACTGTTTTAAAGTTGTTCCTCAGATTGCCCACCCACTAATGTTTCTAGGAATCCTCTCCTACAAGATATCAAAGTACAGAGAATAAAAAATTACTTTTGGTGTGTAATTTCGTCTCCAGTCTCCCAAATTTTCCTTTAAAAGTCATGTCAATTTTGTGGTCTGGAACACAATATTGCCTTGTTTACCAGCTTGTTTTTAAAAGGCAATGTTTTAAATTACTTCCCCAAATGAATTATTTCCTTCTTCTATCCAAAGAGAATAAAATTGACTAAACATCACCATTATGGTCTCTGCGCATTTAATCTGCATGTTCCTAAGATTCTGTGGCTCTTGGAGGCAATAGTGACCTCAGTCTCTATTTTTCTCCTTTAGGATCTGTTTTCCAAAACAATAATTAATTAATGTCTGGGAACAGCAAAGACAAAATAAAGCCAAAACATGACAACTTATTTCTATACCAACAGGAACCAGCATGCTGGAAGGATTGTAGTAGTTGTCTGTGAGCCGAGTCAGGTTTGAAGGAACTCTTTACTTATGATTGTTGTTGTTTCTTCAGCCACTAAATTATGACCCCATGAACTGAGCACTCCAGGCTTCCCTGTCCTTCACTATCCCCCGGACTTTGTTCAAACACATGTCTGTTGAGTTGGTGCCATCCAATCATCTCATCCTCTGTCACCCTCTTCTTTTCCTGCCCTCAATCTTTCCCAGCATCAGGATCTTTTCTAGTGATAGTTTAATCCCCAGTGCTTAGATGAGGAAATACTGCTAAGCTCAGCCTTCACAGTTCTTACTTGTTATAATGAAAAGAGTGAAATTTTATTTTAGTTAATTGGCACTCCATTCAGAGCACAATTAATCATTAGGAGTATTTGCATACTCTAGGTATTTTACAAAATTCTAGGGGTGAAAATGCAAACAAAACAAAGAAACTCTTTGTCCATATGAAGCTAAAGGGCAATAGGAATGAAAATGCACAGATAGCTTCAGTACAGTAAGAACTTTGTTTGGCCACAGACACTATTATAGGCAGTGAGATGTTATGAGAAATATTGGATAAAGGACTCAGTGGCCTGAGGAGGTCTCAGAGGAGGATCTCTTTGAGCAGCAATTTGCAGAATGTGTAGAAAAAAGAAGAGTCATTCCAAACAGAGGAAACTTGTAGCAAATAGGAGGATATACAATATGCTCAAAGAGTGGTATGTAGCTCAGCGTAACTAAACTACAGGGTAAGAATAGGGGATGGGAAGGTACATGACTAAAAAGAGGGCAGGGGCCAGACCTTAGGAAATGTTACATTGTAAACAGGGGTCTGTAGTCTGCCTTTATTTTAGTGGTGCCCACAAACTAAAGCTCAACATTCAGAAAACAAAGATCATAGCATCCGTTCCCATCACTTCATGGGAAATAGATGGGGAAACAGTGAAAACAGTGTCAGACTTTATTTTTCTGGGCTCCAAAATCACTGCAGATGGTGACTGCAGCCATGAAATTAAAAGATGCTTACTCCTTGGAAGGAAAGTTATGACCAACCTAGATAGCATATTCAAAATCAGAGATATTACTTTGCCAACAAAGGTCTGTCTAGTCAAGGCTATGGTTTTTCCAGTGGTCATGTATGGATGTGAGAGTTGGACTGTGAAGAAGGCTGAGTGCTGAAGAATTGATGCTTTTGAACTGTGGTGTTGGAGAAGACTCTTGAAGAGTCCCTTGGACTGCAAGGAGATCCAACCAGTCCATTCTGAAGGAGATCAGCCCTGGGATTTCTTTGGAAGGAATGGTGCTAAAGCTGAAACTCCAGTACTTTGGCCACTTCATGCGAAGAGTTGACTCATTGGAAAAGACTCTGATACTGGCAGGGATTGGGGGCAGGAGGAGAAGGGGACGACAGAGGATGAGATGGCTGGATGGCATCACTGACTCAATGGACATGAGTCTGAGTGACCTCCGGGAGTTGGTGATGGACAGGGAGGCCTGGCATGCTGCGATTCATGGGGTTGCAAAGAGTCGGGCACGACTGAGCAACTGAACTGAATTGGACTGAACAAGCTATGAATGGTTCATATATGTTTAAATAGTAGAATAAAAGTCAAAAGAAGACTATTTCATGACACATAAATTATGTGGAATTTGGGTGTCAGTGTACATAAATAAAGTTTTATTGGAATATAGCCTCTCCCTTCTGTTTAAAAATTGTCTGAGTCTGCTTTCGCACTAAGATGGTAGAAGTGAATAGTTGTGACAGAGACCCTATGGCCTGCAAAACCTAAAGTATTTACTGTGTGTTCCCTTCCAGAAAAATTTTGCTGACCCTTACTGTAGACCAAAAACTTTAAGAGTTTATGCTGTAAAAAAAATTTTTTTTAAAGGCATGGGCGGGTTTTTTAAGGAAGAAAGTGTCTCACCAAGAGATATTTTGTAAACTCTTTCTTGGGTGGCATATTTTGAAAATAGTTTGAGTGCAAGCAAGAGCAGTGTCCAAGTGAATGAAGGCATCATAAGCAGATATGTGAGTCAAGACATATTTGGTCCTGCTGTGATGGGCAGGTGAAACAGATATTAGTATCACACTAACCTTGGGAGAGAGAGACATTCACAGAGAATAAAGCATCATCTTGCAGAGATGGCTAGATAGCAACTAAGTCTCCTTTGAGATAGGAAATTATGAGCCTCACATTGGAAGAGTCACATTATAATCTATTTGGTAAACATAAATTCATTTGTGGTCCCAAAAGTAAATGGATGGAAAGAACTATTTTTAATCCCTTTCCAAAGTTGTTGTTACTCATTGAGTTTCAGGAGATTTATTTTGATGTCCTTTCCTTAGTGCATTTTATAATTTGGTCAAAATCCTTATTTTTTATGAGATGTTTTTAGGACATGCCAAACCTCACCCCACTAGCTTTGAAGGTTGGCGTGAGGCTTACTTGCTGGTTTCTCCCAGATCCATTCCTTGCCTTTTCCTTGCTCTGCTCTAGATTGAGGGGGCTGAACCCCACCGAGTCCATTGGTGGGCTCCTTATACTCTCTTCCACCTAGTTCTTACTGTTGCCAAAACTTGGCCTCTATTCACCTATGCCGACTAGAAACAGAGGGAGAGTTTTGGGTGAAGTGAAAAGGAGTAGCTTTTATTGCTTTGCCAGGCAAAGCGGGGCCACAGTGGGTTAATGCTCTGAAGACCATGTGACCCACACTGGAGGGGGTAGTGAGGAGTTTTATAATGTTCAAAGAGGGGGTCGCTCATGGAAACTCTTGAGAAATAAGAGCAGGGTGTGATCAGCTCATGGACAACTCTTGGATTGGTTTGCCTCATGCCCAAGCCCTGCTCCTCGTGTGGGTGAAGTTTCAAGCATCACCAGCCTTATGGGTTACAGTATTCTTGTGGTCAGCAGTTTTCATCTGCAGAGGGTGCAGAGGGCTGCTTCCTGTAGAAACAACTTAGGAATGTGCATCAGGCCTGTATCTGTACAGATAAAGTTCAGTGATTCTGCTGTATGGCAGAATGATGGTCTAAATTGTTACCAGTTCTGTAGCCCAACAGCTGTTCTTTGTTTCTGCATCTTCACGTTTCCCAGTCACTAACTCTATAGAGTCAGCATTTTACTTCAAAAGACAAGGGCACAGGGGCTTGTACACAGTTTCATGGCCACTGTAGGACACAGTGGGAAACGGATAGTTGGGAAGACTGCAGAATTCAGAATTCTGATGCTCTGGACACCATCTTCAGCAGTGGTTGTGTCTCTTTGGTGGTCACAGCTTTTCCAGTTGTTGCAGTCTTCTGACCTTGTCTCCCAGACTCTCATAACTCCCTTGGTCCCTCCATCCTAGGCAGCTAAGTCTTCTTGCTGTGGTTAATTTGCCACACAATTTCCTTTGGCTTTTGTTCTCTGCTGCCACGTACTGTCTGCTTCTTTCATTCTTTCATTTTCAACTTTGGTAAAATTTTCACAACAGAAAGTTGATTAATGTGACCATTTCTAATTCTACAATTCAGTGTGTTTTAAGGCAACATTTCAGTTGTATGGTTCAGTGGCATTGGGTATATTCACAATGTTATATATCTCTTCCCACTATTTCCAAACTTTTCCATCATCCAAAACAAAAATGCTGTAACTCTGAAGCAATGATCGCCTGATCCCCTCTCCCCAACCCCTGGTGGTCTGTTCCCTGCCATCACTTTTGTCACTGGTTTTCCATATTTGATTTCCATATCTCCTTCCCTCGTAGCTCAGTTGGTAAAAAATCTGCCTGCAATACAGGAGACCCAGGTTCAATCCCTGGGTCAGGAAGATCCCCTGGATAAGGAAATGGCAATACACTCCAGTATTCTCGCCCGGAGAATCTCATGGACAGAGGAGCCTGGCAGGCTACAGTCCATGGGGTCCCAAGAGTCAGACATGACTGAGAGACTAAATCACCACCACCATCATGCTCCCTGGAGTGAGCTGTGTTTTCTTTTTCTTGTCTGGACTGTGCCTGCTACACATTGTGAGTCCTAGGGTTTCCCTACACCCAGATAGACAAATGCATAGGAGTGGCTAGCATTTTTGATGGACATGTTTTTCCCCATACCTTTTAATACACTTGTCATAAAACTTTTTCATGGAGTTTTAAAACAAAAATAATAATATGCTCATGTAAAAATCTATAGATTTGGAGTTTTTGAATCCCCTTTCTCTTTTTCTGATGTCTTCAATTTTTTGTATTCTTGGGATTTTTTTTGAGAGTTGATAATGAATCAAAAAACAGTAAGTGATAATTATTTTAGAACAACAGTGTGACTTTAGGAGAGAAAGCATGATATTAAGTTCCACCTATGCCACAATTTGATATTTTATAATCTCTGCTTCCTCTTTGAAATGGTTTGTTCATTTCTCTTGGAGCTCTTCTGTCCTTTTCCTTTTCTCTTTTTTTTTATATGAAGATATATTTTTTTTGAACTGTGGTTTGGCACTATTTTTTAAAGCCTTTATTGCATTTGTATAGTTTTAGAACTCTGAGAGCAAATGTTACATTAAAATGTAACAATTTTGATGCTTTGACTTTTTTTTTTTAAGCCTTTTTGCTTACCTGGTTTATGTTTTTAGATCTTTATAGTTTATTTTTTATGTTTTGATTTTTTGGCTGTGAGGCATGTGGGATCTTAGTTCCCTGACCAGGGATGGAACCTGCACCCCCTGTGTTGGAAGGAAAGTCTTAACCACTGGACTGCCAGGGAAGCCCCACCTTCTCCTTCTTAAAAGACAGAATTCAACTGAGTAAATTGGAAGATCTTATTGGTTTAATTTAATTATTCATGAACTGGGTAGTATCCCATCTAACAAATGGAGAAGGAAATGGCAACCCACTCCAGTACTCTTGCCTGGAGAATCCCAGGTACAGAGGAGCCTGGTGGGCTGCCGTGTATGGGGTTGCACAGAGTCAGACACCATGACTGAAGCGACGCAGAAGCAGCAGCAGCCATCCAACAAATAGGAGTTCCCTCTGTGGAGCTGTACGAAATGGAAGGTTTTTGTAGGCAGAAAGTGGCAGGAACAAGGAAGGGGTGGACTTCTTCTTTCTTAGGTGTTGGAAGCGATCTATCAGGCCAATTCCCTCACTGGTGCTGGGCAGGAAACTCCAGACTGACTTATTAACATTATGTTGTGGGGGGTGGGGGTGGGGGGTTGAAACTGTTATTTGATTACTTATTAAGTCTCAGGATTCTTTTGGTGATGTGGACTTAGTGTAAGTGATGCCATTTTGAGCTCTTGTCTCGTTTTGAATGCATCCTGTTTTTTCCTCCTAGTCACTTATCCGGAGAAGACAATGGCACCCTACTCTAGCACTCTTGCCTGGAAAATCCCATGGATGGAGGAGCCTGGTGGGCTGCAGTCCATGGGGTCGCTAAGAGTTGGACACGACTGAGTGACTTCACTTTCACTTTTCACTTTCATGCACTGGAGAAGGAAATGGCAACCCCCTCCAGTGTTCTTGCCTGGAGAATCCTAGGGACGGGGTGCCTGGTGGGCTGCCGTCTATGGATCACACAGAGTTGGACATGACTGAAGTGACTTAGCAGCAGCAGCAGTCACTTATCACTAGTACTACCTACTTAAAATGATAGGTTGAACCAGATGGGATTTTTTTGTTTCTTTTCTTGTGTGTGTGTGGTTTGCACATTTAAAGTTAAATCTTGATGTAATTATTGTGTTTTTATAAGAGTACTGAAGTGTTAGACTTTAATTAGGGCAATTTTGTTAGCCTAAACTTCCTCTGATTCAGGTTCTTTTCTTTTTTTTTTTTAATCTCTGCTGCGTAGTACAGATTCTTCAAATTGTGTAGCACAGACATTTTAAATTCTGAAGGCAGAAATCCTTTCTCCATAAACTATTTTGATGTTAATTAACTGAATACTTTGAGCTCTTCTCCAATCCTGTTGTCAGTCAAGTTAGCAAGAGTCCAAGACTCACATTTTTATGCCTCACATATTCCGGCATGCTGATACATGATTAAGGCTGTTTGGGTTATGAAAAGAAAGGACTGGAACTAGGACAGCCAAGGGGAGAAGGGAAGGATAAGGAGATAGTGGGGGAAAAGAGGGTGGGATAAAATGAGAGAGTAGCCCTGACCTCTGTACACAACCACGTATAAAATAGTTGGGTAGTAGGAAGCGGCTGTATGGCATAGAGAGCTCAGTGGTGCTCTCTGATGACCTAGAGGGGTCGGTGGGGATGGGTGGGAGGGATCTCAAGAGGGAGGGGACATATAGATACATATGTCTGATTCATGTTGTACAGCAGAAACCAACACAACATTGGAAAGCAATTATTCTCCTCTAACAATATTTTTTTTAAAGTGAATGTTACATCTTGCATTTACCAAATTTGTGACCTTATGCAAGTCACTTAGCTTCACAAATCCTATTTCCCCCTGTGCATGTGGATACTCCACATCTCCACGTCCCATGCCTGGTAAGGAGCAGATGTTAGCAGCCAGATTCTTGGACTGCCATTGGACAAAGTCAGCAAAGGAGTAATGGTAGGAGGCAAATGCTTTGCATTGAAGAGGTCAGCTTGATAGTTTAGGAAAAGAGAAGAAAACATTCAACAGATGTGAGCATGAAAAAATTTTAAAAATCACTTTGGAGATTTTTGTGAGAGAGATAGAGAACAGATACACTTATATGACAAATACGCCTTTGGAAGAAAAGATGGTGAAAATGATTTTGAACTTTTTATTTTGTGTGTATAATCCCCCTTTGATATTTTTTGAAGAGTTTGCAATGAATTATAAACTACCTCTCTGCTACTTTTGATTGTCAGATTGGTGTTACAATGGCTGTGACACCATGCTATGTCTGGGCCACAAAGTTGAGCAGCTTTTTAACCAGTTACATATGAAAGGAGGTGCAGAAGAAAGAGAAGAAATAGGTGTTGAATATCACATTATTTCACTTTACCCTCACACAACCCAGCAAGATGGTAATATTATCCCCATAGATAATTCACTAATGCCTAGAAGAGCTAGGAGCCTATCCCAGGTCTGACTGGCTCCACTAGGTTTTGCTTTGCAAAATGAAATATGTATAGCAGTTGATTAAGGTCACATTATGTAGAGCTGTTGAATAAACACAAATATGTAATTTCTTAAAGGGCATGATGTTGAACATGTGAGTTGTCTCTTAAAACATAATCACATCATAAAATACAAGGCACATTTTGCGTTATGTTAAATATAAATTAGAACTTCCAGGAAAGCTCATGAAGGGTGAGAGACGACAATGTGATCTATGCTTTATGATGAGCTGGAGAAAGTGGAAGACCAAGCAGGTCCAGATCGGCTCACAGTGCTGAGGGAGTGAGAGATGATGGCAGAAGCATCCGTCACTGTGTCTAATTGATAGGTTTTGATTGTAAAACAAAAATCACAAAAGTGTCTCAGAAGCTGAGCAAGTTTTTCGGTGTAACAGAAGGTGCATTCCTGCTAAGTTGCTTCAGTCATGTTTGACTCTTTGCAACCCAGTGGACTGTGTAGCCTGCCAGGCTCCGTCTGTCCATGGGATTCTCCAGGCAAGAATACTGGAGTGGGTTGCCATGCCCTCCCCTAGGGGATCTTCCCTACCCAGGGATCAAACCAGTGTCTCTTACATCTCCTGCATTGGCAGGGGGATTCTTTACCACTAGCACCATGTGGGAAGCCCAAACAGAAGGTAGCAATGATCTATTCCTGTTCTCCTGTAACCTCTGTTTGCCCTACTGTAACCATCAAACTAATATATTCAGGAACTAATGAGAAATTTATTTGCATCTTGTGATGCTCTGAAAAGCCTCTTTTGATGATGCTTTAAATGATAAATGAGTGAATTTTGTATATTCTTATTGTCTGGGGCTCAGCTGACCTTCAAGAGAGTGTTGAGCTGCGAGGTGTCAGAATTGCTGATTAAGCCTCTAAAACCACAATGGAAGGAGCAGTCGTCCACAACCAGAGGAGGCGCAGACTCCCCATGCTGAAGTCTCCTTGAACAAATGGAGGGTGAAGTGGATCAGCACAGCCGAGAAAATTACATGCTGGTTCTTAGGTAGAAGCTGAAATCCCCAGTTGTCTTCATTGGTGAACTTTTTTGACCTTTAAAATTTTCAGAGTAGGAAAAACTTGTAACTAACTAACTATAAGGGGGGAAGTGTAAGAAATGGTATAATTTTGCAAGAAAAACAAAACAAAACAAAAAACTCTCTTCTTTAACTGCTGCTGCTTTTCTTTTTTTCCCTCCTTTCCTGAAACACAATTCTCAGTTTCTGCAGTCAGCCCCAGTCAGCCACTGGTTCTACTTCTGTTCTATTTCTTCCCCTCTCTTCCTCCTCCTCCCTCTGCTTCTCTACCTCCATTTTGTTGACTTTTAATGGGGAAAGTAATCATCTGAAAAAATTTGATTTAAATTTTTGTATGTGCCTACTTGTAGACACTTGCTGTATTAAAATAAGAAATTCATGCAAATGGTATGTTATATTAATTTGTCTCATGAACTAAAAATGGGACATAGGGTTTGTTTTTAGTGATTGTTACAGCTTGCAAACCAGTTATTGGGGGCATGATCTTAATGTATCGAGTGACTATTTCAAATCCCCTTTTCAGGATAACATCTACCTTGTTTTGGATGTTACAGTAGTGAATATCTTCACAGAAATGTGGGCTTTGGGGTTTGCTTTGCAAGAGGCTTCCCTGGTGGCTCGGACAGTAAAGAATCTGCCCACAATGTTTGACCTCTGTTTGATCCCTGGGTTGGGAAGACCCCCTGGAGGAGAGCCTGGCAACCCTTTCCAATATTCTTACCTGGAGAATCCCCATAGACAGAGGAGCCTGCCTGGCTACAGTCCATGGGGTCACAAAGAGTTGGACACAACTGAGCGACTTCACTTCACAAGACACAAAATGTCTTGGTTCAAATCATGAATATTTCATATATTCAATTTTTCATTTGTCCATAGCCATCGTCATTTCTGGCATTTTTGTTCTTATTTTAGGATAAATTCCTTTTGATTTGACCTTGACCTGAGTGAAACTTTTGTGAAATTGGAAAAATTCTCATCTTTCTTTTGTGCTACCCCCACCTTTCAGAAGAATGTTTATCTTTCTTTCTTCCCTTCCCTTTATTTTTTGGAAGGAGAGGAGAAATGTGTAGATGAAGAGAAGTTCTAGTACAAAGGAGTAGGTCAGTAGCAAGACTATTAGACTACTCTGTTGAGGCTAGCCTTTCTTTGTTTTTCTAATTCCAACTTCTAAAGTTCACCTCTCATTTTATGTATACCATCTACGCTAGTATGAACACCCACCATGTGAAGGAATTTTCTGGATTGAATGTGTGCCGTGTTTGCATGCAGTATCTCTGGTTGTAAACATGATAAAATTATCAATGGAACGCCCTAATTTGATCCTCAAGCGAAGAGATGTTATCCAATGAATCATATGTGTTTGTAGGAGGCAGCGTTGCAGCTAACAGAGCAGGAATGGGACCCAGATGTTTTCTGAAAAGTTGGTTGCACTGAAGGCAAGGAGCATTACCTAAAGTGGAGGCAGCCATATGGAAGTGAAGGTTGGAAACATCCCATTACAAGTCATATATCACTGAGTTGACAGCAAAGGTTTCAGCTTGTTTTTATTTAAATCATGAAAGCAGCTGCTCAGCTGTCTAGCTGTATTAAATTTAACCCCCTTTCCTGGCAATTGAATTCAGTAATTTATGCAATTTTGATTGGCCCGCTGCATAAATATCATTTGGAGAGCTTTCACTTAGTTTTGTCCCTAAAATTCACATCCAGATTCATGATTGGCTAATTTTTCTCCTGAATGAAAATGCTTGCAGATAATGCACCTGGCTGAATCTATTAAGGCGAATCACAAAGGAATACTGTAATTTCAGCTTTGGCAGATAATTGCTATGGCAAAACATAAAGGAATACCAGATAGTTTTTTTTTTTTTTAGTGATCATTTGTATCTCTTGGTATCTTTTACTTATTTTCCTTTAGTTATTGTCTTTCCTTCTTCTTTGTGTCTTAATGACATGCTCTTTCACTTCGCTGTCCTACATGCATTTCCAATATGTCATTCTGCCTAACTCTTCATATGTTGAGTTGAGTCTCTTGGCTCCTTTAGTTGACTCTTTCACAACCCCCTTCTAGCCTGTATTCCTGTCTTTCTCCCCTCTTCTACAACGTGCCTCTCTTTCCTCAACCTCCCTTTAAACCCCTTTCCAGTTTTACAACCTGCAGAGTTGGTTTTAAATACCATTCCTTGAACTCTGTGGAGCTTTTGAGATATTCCCTGCCTGTCATGAAGTGTTTTTTGTCAACATTGGGTGCACCTTCAACTCATGTTTTGGCCACATGTGCCTCAAGCTACCTGCTAATTTAAGATATATTTTATCACTTGCCCACCAAAGTAGAGACTTGTAGTATTGCTTATTGGAAAAGTATAGACTTTAATTTCCTGTGGGAAGAAACACAATTTTTATTTTAAACAATAGGAAAAATGGGTAAAAAATAGAAGTAAGATGGTTCTAGGAAATAGATGAAGAGAAAGCAGTGTTTTCACATTTCTTTGGATTTTTACTCGGGTAATAATTCAGCGTGCATGCAAGCTAAGTCACTTAAGTCGTGTCCTATTCTTTGCTACCCTATGGACTGTAGCCTGCCAGGCTCCTCTGTCATGAGATTCTCCAGGCAAGAATACTGGAGTGGGTTGCTATGCCCTCCTCCAGGGGATCTTCCCAACCTAGAGATCGAACTGGCTTTTAACATCTTCTGCATTGGCAGGTGGGTTCTTTACCCCTAGCACCACCTGTAAAGTTTTGTAATTAAATATCCTTACCTTTCTTCTGCTAGATAATTTGTTGGAGATAGTATGAAAAAGGCATTTCTTATTTTATTCTTTTTATAATGGTGTCTTCTGCTGCATTATTTTTCATGGATATGAAACTCTTCAGAAGGTGACTCTGATAATGAGTTATATCTGTGAGATGAGGATCCAATGTTTTTGCCCTAAAAATAGTTTGAGAGTAATTTAGTGTGCAGTTAGGTGCCAGAATGATTTGCTGTGGGTCAGTGAGCAAGCTGACATTATACTGGGCTGTTTTCTCCAAGGCTAATAATAAAGTGAATGGCCTATGCAGAGAGAATTTTTCATTTCTCAAAAGCCATCTCTACCTAAAGAGAAAATTTGGCCCTATATTTCCATTCTTTAAAAGTATAGCATGTACATACTGCTATATTTAAAATAAAGAACCAACAAGGACCTACTGTTACAGCACATAAAATTCTACTAATACCTTGTAGTAAAATAGGGCTTCCCTGATGGCTCAGTTGGTAAAGAAACCACCTGCAATGTAGGAGACCCCTGTTTGATTCCTGGGTTGGGAAGATCCACTGGAGAAGGGATAGGCTATCCACTCCAGTATTCTTGGGCTTCCCTGGTGGCTCATTTGGTAAAGGATCTGTCTGCATTGCAGGAGACCTGGGTTCAATCCCTGGGTTGCAAAGATCCCCTGGAGAAGGGAGAGGCGGACCCACTCCAGTATTCTGGCCTGGAGAATTCCATGGACTGTACAGTCCATGGGGTCACAAAGAGGCGGACATGACTGAGCAACTTTCACTTTCTAATAACAAAAAGAATTTGAAACAGGATAGATGTGTTTGTATAACTGAATCACTTTGCTCTGCACTGGAAACTAACACAACATTGTTAATCAACTACACTCTAATGTAAAATAAAATGCTGCTGCTGCTAAGTGGCTCAACTGTCTCTGGTTCTTTGCAACCCCATGGACTGTTGCCTGCCAGGTTCTTCTATCCATGGGATTTCTCAGGCAAGAATACTGGGGTGGGTGGCTATTTCCTTCTCCAGGGGATCTTCCTGACCCAGGGATCGAATCTGGGTCTCTTGTGTGTCCTGCATTGGCAGGTGAATTGTTTACCCATGAGCCACTGGGGGAGTCCCATAAAATTATATATACGTGTGTGTGTGTGTGTGTGTGTGTGTGTGTGTGTAAAAGGGAAAAAAAGTTGTAGTATGGCTCAATGAGCTATGTAAAATGGACTGGAACATCAAGGATGATTTGTTAACAAACTTGTAGAAGACTTACAGAAGATTGCTGTGATTAACTGTTTATCTACTGTTTTCTCATTAGAAATCAACTCAGAATATCCTTTCAGAACTGGTGTCAGAAGATAATAGACATCTCACAGCATAATTGACTTTTCTTAGGTCATATCTGACAATGGACAAACAATATATTATAGAATCCCTATAAACAAAGAGTAGACTGTTTTGGGTATTTTTAGTGCAGGTCACCTCCTTGACTGCCAGTCTGACTTTAAATCTGGATCTAGGCCAGTGATACTTGAAGTAAAGAGTGCATTATCAGATGTTATGAACAGGTAACATTGAGCTCAAAGTTCTGCTTTTTGGATATTGTCCAGACCCAGATTTGATAAGATTTTAGCCCATAAAACCTGATGTGAGAAGGGCTGGTTTTTATTAGGGCAGAAGATGAACAAGGCAGGGGCAAATAAAGCCAGGACAAACTTGGGTCACATTTACACATGTGAAATATGCAATGAGAAAAGGCATATCACACTAGGAACTGACTTTTCATTCATGCATCAAATATTTATTGAGAAAGTACTATGAGTTCAGACAGTAGGCTAGGTGCCTAGATACCCATGCAGGAGGAGAACTGTAGGAAAAAAAACTATCAAGAAAAAGGCAAATTGCTCAGAATGAATGTTATAATCAGTATCAATCAGTTTAATCAGAACTCAAATATTTGAGAAGATGCATTAAAGTATTTACTATGTCTGTGCTAGTCTTCCCTTAACATTTCATAAACCAAGACATATTTATTTACTCATATGAATAATAAATAACCTTAGGAATGAATATGTTGATTTTTTATTGGGAGCAAGTATGAGTAACAATTCTAATAGAAGCTGGAGGGATTGGGGGCAGGAGGAGAAGGGGATAAGATGGCTGGATGGCATCACTGACTCGATGGACATGAGTCTCAGTGAACTCCAGGAGTTGGTGATGGACAGGGAGGCCTGGCGTGCTGCGATTCATGGGGTCGCAAAGAGTCGGACACGACTGAGCGACTGAACTGAATTGAACTGAACTGAACTAAACCTTAGCAACTGTCCTTAAAAAAAAGATTCAACAAAAAACATTATGTTGCCTTTTCCATCATTCAGATTAGCATATATATTTATAATATTCCTATTTTTAATATTTCTATATGTATACTTTTATTAAACAAAATTAAATGTTTATAAACCCCAATATTACTAGATATGTAATATGAAGCAAAATAATTTTTAGGACTTTTGAAGATATAATTGAACCCTGCTTCTAATACCGCCAAATTTGCTGACTACTTTGAGCCTATTCATGACCCAACCACTGTGTAATATTGCCTAGGAACAGTCCTATCTAATCACTTAAAATTAGACTAGGAAAGCAGTGCTCAGACAAACAGTAGAAGAGAAATTTCAAGTATAGATTTCTAGGGGATTGGGTGATGAGGAAGGGATGTAAGATAGAGGGCAAAGATCTGGTGTATAGTTCAAAAGAACAGTGTGGCTCTGTGAAATCCTTTTCTCTTTTACTATACCCCTATTCTAGAACTCCTTGGAAGCCTGGAGATCAGAAGCAACATCATACCTCCTTAAAAACAGTGGCTCTCTGACTTAGATCACTTTCATTCTTATTAACCATATGTAATAATCCTGACACGTGTCTGAAAATAAATGTTATATTTCAAAGGTTCATCAAAAGAATACTTCAAATAGTAGTTATTTTTCAATGAAGGTATGATTTCTTCCACCAGGGTTGCTTAGAGTAGGGGTCCCCAAACACTGAACCATGGGCTTGTACCATGGAAAAATTGTCTTCCATAAAACTAGTTCTTGGAGCCAAAAAAGTTGGGGACTGCTAACTTAGAACACATATTTTTAGCACATTTCCCTATAAAGCTGCTGATAAAAAGTTTGTTTATTTGCATGTTCATAATTTATTTGTCAGGATTCAGTTAATAGTACAGACCTTAATAATTCAATTGCCATAACGTTGCTGTTCCTTTGCAGGTAATTGTAGTCATCATTATAATAAGTTTTAAATAGGGAAGGGCAGGTATTTGAAAAGATATAGAGAAAAAATAAATAAAAACTACACATTGTCTAGACTCTTGGAAAAGACGTTTTTTAGGTATCAGATTGTTATCTAGGGAAGCTATTTTACAACACTATAAATTATAGATAACTCACAGCAAGGTAAAATAGCTCTTTTTGTAGACTTGTAAATTCTGTCCTGTCTAGCTCCCTCTTTCACATGACAAAAATCAATTTTAGATACTATTGCACATTCATTTTAATATTTTGTAAATGTTCCTGTTTTTAATTTTCTTTTTTGATCCAGTTATAAGATCTGCCAGGTTTCCTCAGAGTTCAACCCCTAACAAGTGCTCATTCATATCTCTAGATGACATTCACTTTTTTTTTCCTAAAAATTATCTTTTTAAAAGAAAACAGTCATTTCTATTTGAAAATATGATGGAGAATTTCCATATGATGATATCACTGAAATAACTTCATCAAAATATTTATCTGTGAATTTTGTCTTGGATATCAGACAATAGCATTTCTAGTAACATTTAATATCAGTACTAAATTGAAAAGGATAATGATAAAGAGTCCCACTCCAGTATTCTTGCCTGGAAAATCCCATGGACAGAGGAGCCTGGTGTGTTATACTCTGTGGCATTCTAAGAGTCGGCAACCAAACAACAACAGTGATCAAATTAGAAATACCAATTGCTGTGCCATTTTGATTTTCTTCACATATTTTAGGCTTTAGCATAAACTGAATTTCAATGATTTCTTTAAAATTTGGTCATTCATTTAAAGTTTGCAAAGTTATTAGATGCCAACTGCTATTTTTCTCCTATGCCCATAAGATCTTAAGTTGGTGTTGGTGATTAAAATGAAGTATAAAATTTAAATACAGTGCTTGATTTTCTGAGTATATCTTGGCTGTCTGGGGAGGCCTTACAAATAGCTGTGAAAAGAAGAGAAGAGAAAAGCAAAGGAGAAAAGGAAAGATACTAACATCTGAATGCAGAGTTCCAAGGAATAGCAAGAAGAGATAAGAAAGCCTTCTTCAACGATCAATGCAAAGAAATAGAGGAAAACAACAGAATGGGAAAGACTAGGGATCTCTTCAAGAAAATCAAAGATACCAAAGGAACATTTCATGCAAAGATGGGCTCGATAAAGGACAGAAATGGTATGGACCTAACAGAAGCAGAAGATATTAAGAGATGGCAAGAATACACAGAAGAACTGTACAAAAAAGATCTTCATGACCCCGATAATCACGATGGTGTGATCACTGACCTAGAGCCAGACATCCTGGAATGTGAAGTCAAGTGCTTCTTAGGAAGCATCACTATGAACAAAGCTAGTGGAGGTGATGGAATTCCAGTTGAGCTATTCCAAATCCTGAAAGATGATGCTGTGAAAGTGCTGCACTCAATATGCCAGCAAATTTGGAAGACTCAGCAGTGGCCACAAGATTGGAAAAGGTCAGTTTTCATCCCAATCCCAAAGAAAGGCAATGCCAAAGAATGCTCAAACTATCGCACAGTTGCACTCATCTCACACGCTAGTAAAGTAATGCTCAAAATTCTCCAAGTCAGGCTTTAGCAATACGTGAACTGTGAACTTCCAGATGTTCAAGCTGGTTTTAGAAAAGGCAGAGGAACCAGAGATCAAATTGCCAATATCCACTGGATCATGGAAAAAGCAACAGAGTTCCAGAAGAACATCTATTTCTGCTTTATTGACTATGCCAAAGCCTTTGACTGTGTGGATCACAATCAACTGTGGAACATTCTGAAAGAGATGGGAATACCAGACCACCTGATCCGCCTCTTGAGAAATTTGTATGCAGGTCAGGAACCAACAGTTAGAACTGGACATGGAACAACAGACTGGTTCCAGATAGGAAAAGGAGTTCGTCAAGGCTGTATATTGTCACCTGTTTATTTAACTTATACACAGAGTACATCATGAGAAACACTGGGCTGGAAGAAACACAAGCTGGAATCAAGATTGCCGGGAGAAATATCAATAACCTCAGATATGCAGATAACACCATCCTTATGGCAGAAAGTGAAGAGGAACTAAAAAGCCTCTTGATGAAAGTGAAAGTGGAGAGTGAAAAAGTTGGCTTAAAGCTCAACATTCAGAAAACGAAGATCATGGCATCTGGTCCCATCACTACATGGGAAATAGATGGGGAAACAGTGTCAGACTTTATTTTTCTGGGCTCCAAAATCACTGCAGATGGTGACTGCAGCCATGAAATTAAAAGACGCTTACTCCTTGGAAAGAAAGTTATGACCAACCTGGATAGCATATTCAAAAGCAGAGACATTACTTTGCCAACAAAGGTTCGTCTAGTCAAGGCTATGGTTTTTCCAGTAGTCATGTATGGATGTGAGAGTTGGACTGTGAAGAAGGCTGAGTGCCAAAGAATTGATGCTTTTGAACTGTGGTGTTGGAGAAGACTCTTGAGAGTCCCTTGGACTGCAAAGAGATCCAACCAGTCCATTCTGAAGGAGATCAGCCCTGGGTGTTCTTTGGAAGGATTGATGCTAAAGCTGAAACTCCAGTATTTTGGCCACCTCACGTGAAGAGTTGACTCATTGGAAAAGACTCTGATGCTTGGAGGGATTGGGGGCAAGAGGAGAAGGGGACAACAGGATGAGATGACTGCATGGCATCACTGACTCGATGGACATGTCTCAGTAAACTCCAGGAATTGGTGATGGACAGGAAGGCCTGGCATGCTGTGATTCATGGGCTGCAAAGAGTTGGACACGACTAAGCGACTGATCTGATCTGATCTGGATTTACGCTTACTCCTTGGAAGGAAAGTTATGACCAACCTAGATAGCATATTCAAAAGCAGAGACATTACTTTACCAACAATGGTTCGCCTAGTCAAGGCTATGGTCTTTCCTGTGGTCATGTATGGATGTGAGAGCTGGACTGTGAAGAAGGCTGAGCGCCGAAGAATTGATGCTTTTGAACTGTGGTGTTGGAGAAGACTCTTGAGAGTCCCTTGGACTGCAAGAAGATCCAACCAGTCCATTCTGAAGGAGATCAATCCTGGAATTTCTTGAGAAGGAATGATGCTAAAGCTGAAACTCCAGTATTTTGGCCACCTCATGCGAAGAGTTGACTCATTGGAGAAGACTCTGATGCTGGGAGGGATTGAGGGCAGGAGGAGAAGGGGACGACAGAGGATGAGATGGCTGGATGGCATCACTGACTTGATGGGTGTGAGTCTGGGTGACCTCCGGGAGCTGGTGATGGACAGGGAGGCCTGTTGTGCTGTGGTTCATGGGGTCGCAGAGAGTCGGACACGACTGAGCGACTGATCTGATCTGATCTGATGTATATGCATACATACACACAAGCATATTTGGAGACATTTGATGAACTATGAATGCATATTGTAATTATTTTATCACTTTAAATTCTTTGCATGTGGCAATAGTTTTGTAATTACGTAGAACAAAGTCCTTGTTTCTAGGAAATACATACTAATGTATATAGGTGTAAGATTTCTTGCTATTGCAATTTCAAATGGTAAAAAGTGTTTAGAAAGAGGGAGGAGGATAGACTGGAGAGAAAGCATATATGGCCAAGTTTAAGATATTGAGATGCCTGTGGTATATTGTTTCCATTTTTGTAGGTTTAAATTTTCATTATTAAGAAGATGTGGAGAGTTTATTATTTATTTAAACAAATTAAAGGGTAACTTGGTAGATGTAGCAATTTGCTCTGTAACCAAATATCCAAGTAGGGTTGTTAGTAACTGCTGAACATTTATAATCATTAGTCAAATAAGTTGCAGAAGGGGGCTTACACAGAAAAAGGCTCTGGCTTTAAGGGAATATTTGGGTGAATGTTAAAAATCACCAAATCTCCATTCATTCATACACTATCTGTCTGTTTCTCTCCCACACACACACACACACACATTTTCTTTCTTTTCCTCTGTTTTATTTTTAAAATATTTTAGCCTTTGTCTAAGTTTGCTGTCTGATTTCCAGAATCAAAATTGATGCTACATTTCAGAGATCTGTAAACTAGTTAGTTAAATTGATCACCAAATTGTGAGTAACCTCACCAAAACTACTGTTATCAGATACTGCCCAGAATAATTGTATTCATAACAAAAACACTATTCATTCCAAAATGCTTTAATAAAGTGAATGAAGCATAGCAAAGTAGCCCAATTTGAAGCTTACATTTAGCCTTTTCCTCCAAATATAGCATTTCAGACAAAAATATTTCAAAGAACAATGATGGGGAAGATTAAAGATTTTATTCTCCAAATGGAATATCTAATCAGAAAGTCATTATTTAAGTTTTTTATATCTTCTTTGTAAATTTTGAGATAATTTGAAGGTAAAGAATGTCATGCTATATGAACATTAAGAATTTTTGACTTTTAAATTAATAGAAATTGTTATGAAATTGATAAACTGCATAACATGTGTGTAGCAGTAACAGGGTAATTGATGGATATTGGAAGAGAGATAATACTGTGTTTGTTATGTTGAGTTTTTCTCCAGGAGAGTAAGTGGGTGTTCCTTGAAGGAAGCAAATTTTAAATTTAATTTTATGAATGGCATGTTTAGCATTCAACCGCACAATATATTTTTTCAAAAGCGTTCCCATGTGTTTATTCTCTTTAAAAGGAATTCTACAGTTAATTTCCATTATGTCTGCAAACAAAAGCAAAGTAGTATATCCAGTTCATCAGAAAGATGAAAAAGTATCAGACTTGACTGCTGAGAAATCAAGACTCTGTATCTGATTTTTCAGGGGGAAAGAGAATCATGCATATGGTTGCCACTATTTGCCCTTTGTCTCAGTGAGGGAAATAAAGAATTCAAAGAAAAAAACCAGGAGCAATTTTTTAAAAAATCATGTCATTTTTTCCCCTCTCTTTCTGTGATTATGATGTAGGTAGGGTTAGTTCATGAAAGTCACCTCTGCAGAAGTCAGCATTATCAGCCAGTTTCCAGAGTTTTGATAGATGACTTTAAAAAGCTGAGCTCTGGCTCAAGGAACTGACAGATGGACTTTAATTCCAAAAGGGTTGGAATAGATTCATGGAAATCACCCTGTAACTCTGATCCGACACACATGTCCTCAATATCCAGAAGCCAGATAGGGGCCAAATGATTCTTCTACATTTTCTGTTGGCCCAGTACCAAGGAGGCACACTGATTCAGAAAAATTTAAAATAAGTTTATCCAATTTGCCTCTCTCTCTTTCTAATCTTTGGGCAATGTAAAAGGCAACTGAATTGTGAAAAATTCTAATATCTTGATTTTATTTTTCCTCTTCTACAAAATTCATTGAATACTTTTATGGTTTTTATTGTTTTATAAAATTTATGACTATCATTAACAAACATAGCATCATTATAAGCCTATTGATCACATTGGAAACCTACTTTACTGAAAATTAGATTAATTGTATTTATTTTAAGGGACATGTATTAAGAACCATATATGATGAAGTTAATAATAATAAGCATGCATTGAAATCAATTAATAGTGAGTTCTAGACTTGGTTTTTGCAATCACTTCTAAAACTTAGAGGTTAACTTTCTACAGAAATAAGTAGCAAATACACACTTAATATAACATTTCTAGATCGATGTGCTTAGTCGCTCAGTCATGTCCAAATCTTTGCAACCCCATAGACTGTAGCCGCCAGGCTCCTCTGTTCATGGGGATTCTCCAGGCAAGAATACTAGAGTGAGTTGTCATGCCCTCCTCCACGGGATCTTCCCAGCCCAGGGATGGAATCCCAGGTCTCCTGCATTGCAGGCAGATTGTTTACTGACTGAGCCACCAGGGAAGCCCTTCCAGATGGATACAATGTATTATTTATTACATAAATTGTATTGTATTACATGTAAAGACTAACTTTGGTATGCTTAAGACAGTACATCAAGTGCTTTCAGTTCAGTTCAGTTCAGTCACTCAGTCGTGTCCGACTCTTTTCGACCCCGTGAATCGCAGCACGCCAGGCCTCCCTGTCCATCACCATCTCCTGGAGTTCATTCAGACTCATGTCCATCGAGTCAGTGATTCCATCCAGCCATCTCATCCTCTGTCATCCCCTTTTCCTCCTGCCCCCGATCGCTCCCAGCATCAGAGTCTTCTCCAATGAGTCAACTCTTCGCGTGAGGTGGCCAGAGTACTGGAGTTTCAGCTTTAGCATCATTCCCTCCAAAGAAATCCCAGGGCTGATCTCCTTCAGAATGGACTGGTTGGATCTTCTTGTAGTCCAAGGGACTCTCAGAGTCTTCTCCAACACAAAAGCATCAATTCTTCAGTGCTCAGCTTTCTTCACAGTCCAACTCTCACATCCATATATGACTAGTGGAAAAGCCATAGCCTTGAGTAGACTGACCTTTGTTGGCAAAGTAATGTCTCTGCTTTTGAATATGCTATCTAGATTGGTCACAACTTTTCTTCCAAGGAGTAAGCTTTAGAGGGAAACAGACTGAGTTGGGTATTTTTTCTGGGTAGCTGCATAAGATATTCCATAGCCATCTCTGCAGATGTAGTAAATATGTATTAAAAGCAATAAAGGAAACAAAAGTGGAAAATCTAGAGGTTTAGCAGAGTTACAGATTCTGTATTTTTGAAAACTGAGATTACCGAAGATTCCATGAAGGAAGTAACATTGAAATACACCTTGAAGAATGGGTGAGATTTAGAGAAATGGGATTGGAGGAGAAGAGAATTAGAAGTGAGTATGAGGAGAGCAGTACAACAGGAAAGATCTGGGGTGTATTTAGGAAACAAGTAATAAACTGTCTGGTTTTTCTGAAAGCATGCCAAGGGATTATCAGGAGAGTATAAAAATATTTTCTTATGTATAGATTCCTTGGGGAACTCATTCACTCTCATAGTTAAATCCCATATAATCCTTTAAATCCATGTTTTATCTCTCTATCCCCACAGCCAAAACTATTCTAGTTCTGGCCACTGTCATCATCGACTTATGGCGACAGCATCCTAACAGGTCTTTCCCGCAATGTGCCAGGCACTACCCTCCACACCGCAGCCTGGTGCTGCAAAACAAAGATAATCATATCACTTCATGATGAAAATCCCTCAGTTGCCTTCCCTGTCTTAGGCAAATCTTAACTCTCTCTACACTTTTCATGTGCTTTGGGGGTTAGACCTCCCTGAATGTCTCTTAATTCTTTCAGGGAATGGTCTTTTTTCCTCCCTGGATTCATGTCTCTGAACCCCCAGTTTTCCCTTCTTTTTTCCATTGGCAAACTCCCCTTTATCTCTGATGTTTAAAGAGCATTTTCTTTAATCATGCCATCACTCCTTCATAAAGAGTTAGTTGAGGAAGTAATATGTTCCAGGCACTTCCTTCTTTCAAGACACATCTTGATCTCCCAGACTGTGTTTTGTGGCCCCAATACACACGGCATCTTCTATTGCCATTGTCTGTGCAGAGATCTGGGTTAACTAGTCCAATACAAATCTCGTATGAGTAGAAATAGCCTGATGAAGGTTGATTAATATTGCATTGATAACCCATACATGTCAAACTTGAGCAAAAGTTAATAAACCTACATCAGTCTTTCTTGTACTACACACGATTCTACCAGATTTTCCTGATTTGAATGATCTCCTACTCAATTTATCTCATGTACCTCATACTTCTGTAATGGTATTCTCCTACAAAGTCAACTATTGAGTTATCTATTCTTCAGTCTGGTTTTGAAAAGCCCCTATAGAAGGACTTCTTTTTCAAATTTTCTTTCACTCTCAAATAAATTCAAAGAGAGTGAGGCTAGCTCCCTCCACAGCAAGGGTGACCGTGGACCCCTCGTTTCAATTGTGTTACTTCTCTTTCTCTCCACCGCAAGTCCAGTCCACTGCTCAGGCCCAGGGGAACATCATTTCTACTTTGAACTTATCCTGAACATTCATGGGTCTCATTAGCTCCCTCTTTTTAATTAAAAAATACTTGTAAGCTATAATTTTTCAGAAATATGAAAAAAAAATCCATGAAAAATTTTAGTTTATTTTTTCAGTTATATTGAGGTATATTGACAACACTGTAAGATATTTAAAGGGTACACACAAAGAGTTGCTGTATGTATGCATTGTGAGAGAACTCCCCTATCAGATTCGTTACCACAATCATCACCATGGATAGTTGAGTTCTACTCTATTAACCAATTTCGTTTATACAGTACAGTGTTATTTGGTATATATAGTTACATAGTTATCAACTATAGTCACTATGTTACACATTAGATCCTCAGATCTTATTCATTGTATACCTGTAAGTTTGTACCCTTTCACTAACATCTCCTTGTTCATTCATTCTCTAACCCACCTACTACTGGCAACCACATTTCTATTCTATTTTTCTTTCAGTTCAACTTCCTTTCATTTTTCTTAGGTTCCACATGTAAGTGATATCATGCAAAATTGGTCTTTCTGTGTCTGACATTTCAATTAGCATAATACCTTCAGGATGTATCCATACATGTTTTCACAAGTAGTAGGATTTTCTCAGATTTTTGGCTGAATAATTTATCATATTTTCTTTATCCGTTCTTCTGTCAATGAGCATTTCGATTATTTCCATATCTTGGCTATTGTGAGGCTACGGTGAACAGGGGAGTGCAGATATCTTTCTGAGATAATTATTTCATTTTCTTTGATATGATACATAACTGGAAGTGGGACTGTTGGATCGTGTTGCTTTATCTTACTTCACTGTTACTTTGGTTCTAGTAGCTATAGAGCACGCATCACATCCCTAGATAGGAACTAGGGATGTGATGCGTGCTCTATAGATGTGTATTAGCGTGTTGATCCTGGAACTTCCAACTCTGCCATGCAATAAGTAACTCTTAGTTTTATGTTTTATATAAAAAGAACATAAACAATATTATGGGCTTCTCTGGTAGCTCAGTGGTAAAGTATCTGCCTGCAGTGTAGGAGCTGCAGGAGACATGGGTTCGATCCCTGGGTCAGAAAGATCTCCTGTAGAAGGAAATGGCAACCTGCTCCGTATTCTTGCCTGGATAATCCCATGGACCGGGGAGCATGGTGGGCTACAGTCCATGGGGTCACTAAGAGTCGGACACAACTGAGTAATGGAGCAGCAGAAAACAACAGTATGCTTGATTTCATCTGATGTATTCTTAATCCAGTGTACAATTTGACCAAATTTATATTGTTAGACTAAATTTTTACAATTATAAAAAATTATATTTTATTTCATCTTATTCCTATTTATATGTAATACATATAGAATTTCACTCAGAAGGTTTGGCTTATTCCTTTACCTAAAAAATATAATTGTTATGGTATGAAAATCAAGACTGCTGGAATTTAGTATTCCTGACAAGTAGATCTGTACATTTGTGGCTACACTTGAAAAAAAAGAAATGAGAAGGAAAGGAAAAGGATAAGAGAAAATGAAATCCATTAAAATCATAGGGAGAAAGTTTAGTTTTCTAACTCCCCTTTAAAATTTCCCTATGAGAACAGGCAACCCCTTCATGGACTTGAACGGAGATGAGGTTTGAGCACAAAGCCATGAATTCTCTGATTGCTATTTGGCCTGAAGGTTTGCTGGAAGCATCACTGGCCTAGTTAGACTGTTTTCCAGCTTCTAAATGTACTAGAGCATGATTGTATTATGTGTTGACCCTGATTTATGTTGAAAACCCAGAAACATTTTTTCCAGAAGAACTGCTTTGTGTATGTGTGAGTCTTTGAGGCCTGGCCCCATCTGAGAGTTGACTGGCTCACCTCCGTGTACTGTTCATTTATTCAGATGGTTGGACTCGAAAGGAGGAATCTTTAAATATCCAGTGGTATTTTAGTGAAATAAATACTGTGAAGCAGATATGGGTTGTTTAAAATGTATCACTATGATGTAATATGTCAGTGCTCAATTATACGTTTGCATGCACCTTAAAAAAAATCCCGTCTCCAGAGAAAAACTGATTGTCATAAGACCGTGTTTCAATTAAAGCCACATCCCAAGCATTCTGAGTTCCAAATTCCTGAAACCCTCAAGTTAATGTGTTCCATGTTGTGGGGTTAATTTACATAAAGTTCTGGAGCTCCGGCTGCACTGTTTTCAATCTTGGTAGCTTTGATATTCTCCACAGTTCTATACACAAATATTATAAGCTAGTTTTCACAGAGACAAGTTATGATTATCGGCAGGAATTAGGTTCATACAGTGATCTCTTACCATATTGTACCGGAACATTACCCAGGCCCCCTTATTTCTGAACTTCATTTTGCAGTCCCTATAAAACACATCTGTTCCACTGTGTGTTTTGAAAATTAAATGTACTAATATCATTCTGACTGACCCGGCCACCAAACTCATGTGGGAGAAATGCAGTCCACAACCTAAGCTGTGTTGAGACTTCAGGTCCTGTGGGAGCTTGTAGCTCAACGTCACCACAGCAAAGAGAAAAAAGGAAAAAGAAAGAAAAGTAACATTTCTGAATATACATGTTTTCTACTGATAACAACAGAAAAATTGAGTCAATTATAATGCATTTCCGTCTATATTCATCCTGGTGCAGTTTTCAAGGGTCATGATAAGTCATCTCATCATGAGCTTCTGTAAAGTTTCTCTGTATAATACCAGCTTTATAACAAGGGAAATCCCTATGCTAAATACTCTGTGATAGACTGGTTTAATGTAGAAGATCATAATTAGGTAAAGAAAAAGATAATATTCCATCCTAAAATTAGTTAACTCATAGCAGAGAATGGGTACATGTCACACTGTGACAGAATTTGAATTGGATTTATTCATGTGAACGTTTGAAATAAAGCTTCTGCCTGCATAGGTCTTAAATGATCACTGCTGTCAAAGCTGCAGGTAGAAACAGCAGTGAACGCTAAAAGCTGAGGACAGGTAAAGTGTTAGTTGCTCAGTCATGTACAAATCCTTGTGACTGTAGCCCACCAGGTTCCTCTGTCCATGGGATCATCCAGGAAAGAATACTGGGGTGGGTTTCCATTCCCTTCTCCAGGGGAGCTTCCTGACCCAGGGATCACACCCAGGTCTCTTGCACTGCAGGCAGATTCTTTACTATCTGAGCCACCAGTTAAAACATCATTTTAAAACAAAAATTTTTTATGGCAAAGAAGTCAAGCTAAATATTCCCCTGCATATTAAGGTAAAGATGAGTAACATCATATGTACATGTGTGCTGCTCTCAGAATTTGGAATTCAGTGCTAAATCCTAGATGAACTCCTATGTATTTGACCCTCACAAAAGTAAACACATTCATGTAACATGCATTACTAGAGTAGTAGAGATTCAGTTTTAAAAAGGAATAAACTTTAAGCATAACCAGAAACAATTTTGAGCTTATTATCCATTTCTTTCCTTCCTTTTTCCTTCTGTCCCTCTTGTCCTTTCTTTTCTTTTTTTTCTGGCTAAGTTTTCCACTTAATCAAAAGGCAAGATTGGTTTAAATTATCAGACATCTACATACTTTCCTTTGATTACTCTCTTCAGTAGCACAGGGTTCTCAAACTTGAGTGCGTGAAGGAATTACCATAAAGGGTTTGTGTACATAAAACCATGTGTATTATACTCTATGGGTTATTTAAGGGAATTTCTAGGGTAATTTTAAACTCTGTACAACTTTTGTTGCATGTGCTAACTTCAGAAGCTAACCAAAGAGGTTCCACTTGCCTTTACTTATTTATGAAAATTATTAACACATTTCCCCAGAATCCAGAAAATATACCTTTTGGCATAATTATAAACACATTTATAGCTACAAAGATTCTTTCTGAAAACTCATCTTGTACTGCTGCTGCTGCTGCTGCTGCTAAGTCACTTCAGTCATGTCCGACTCTGCGACCCCATAGACAGCAGCCCACCAGGCTCCCCCGTCCCTGGGATTCTCCAGGCAAGAACACTGGAGTGGGTTGCCATTTCCTTCTCCAATGCATGAAAGTGAAAAGTGAAAGTGAAGTCGCCCAGTCGTGTCTGACTCCTAGCGACCCCATGGATCGCAGCCTATCAGGCTCCTCCATCCATGGGATTTTCCAGGCAAGAGTACTGGAGTGGGGTGTCATTGCCTTCTCCAGTACTAGAGTATATTTATTCCTTTATTCAATATCTTATATTGGTTATAAATTTCCCCCAGAATTTTTATAATATTGGTGTTTTTTTCTTTTCTTTTTTATTGGAGGATAATTGCTTTACAATATTGTGTTGATCTCTGCCATACATGAACATGAATTAGGCACAGGTACACATATGTCCCCTCCCCTTCTGACCCTTCCCACCCCGTCCCACCTCTCTAGATTGTCAGAGCACTGGGTTCAGTTCCCTGTGTCACACAGCAAATTTCCACTTGCTATCTATT
The DNA here is from genome assembly GCA_935064755.1 of Tragelaphus eurycerus. Lineage (NCBI taxonomy): Eukaryota > Metazoa > Chordata > Mammalia > Artiodactyla > Bovidae > Tragelaphus > Tragelaphus eurycerus. The sequence continues at coordinate 22,615,796 of CAKXYN010000025.1, read as the reverse complement.
TCACATATGATAATGTATGTTTCCATGCTACTCTCTCAATTTGTCCCACTCTCTCCTTCTCCTTCCACAAATCTGTTCTCTATGTCTGTTTCTCCATTGCCACCCTGCAGATATGTTCAACAGTACCATCCTTCTCGATTCCATATGCATGTGTTAATATACAATGTTTGTCTTTCTGACTTACTTCACTCTTTATAATAAACTCTAGGTTCATCCACCTCATTAGGACTGACTTAAATATGTTCTTTCTTATAGCTGAGATTCCATTGTATATATGTACCACAATTTCTGTATCCATTCATCCGTTTTAACAAATTCAAGTAATAATGTCTCTTCCCCTATCCCTTCTCATCTTTCTTTCTCACTGGAGAAACAATTGACCCTGAATTATGGACTAGGTAAAAACTAAAAGTTTTGAAAGCTTCATTTAGTAACTTCACCGTTAATGGTGAAACTTTATTTCTTCCCCCACCTCAGATTTCCTGAAATATGATTGTTATTTCTTGGACTATACACACAAACAGGTAAAGTATTTTACCTTTGAAATTACTGTTGTCCTTAAAACTCATCATTTACCAATAGCTTTCAAAGTTGTCCGTTACTCGTTTTTATTTCAGTATATGTCTCTGCAAATTTTTTCTAAGAATCACTGCTGCGGCCACTTCTCTGTACCTTTTTTGATGGTATCCGCTAAGTTATTTTTTCAAAGATGAATATAGCAGGTCTTAACTTTCTAAATTTCAGGCATCAGAGTGCCAGAAAGTCAGCTTATATCCAGGAAGAAGCTTAGGGATCTTGATATTTAGAAATGCACGATTTGGGAATCATGTTTCCCATCCTTTGCCAGTCTCTTCACGTATTCCACATGTGTAAAGAATGATTTTTTTTTAAGTTTTTTTTTTCTCTGTCATCTCTGCTGTTATTTCAATTACCTTACTGCGGCAGTAAATTAGGGCAAGATGAAGAAATATTGTGTTCTTTTTATTACAAATTTAAATATTTGGGGGAACTATTCTGGAAACTTTCTACCATTATAATATTGTCTTGGTCAATTCTATTATTTTTCAGATAATAGAACTAAGAATAGACTTTAGAGATTTTCTATTTTTATTTGGTCATTGAACAGAAAAAGAAACTAAAGAAACAGATCTCCTGAGAAAATAAAATGACTCAACCATTTTATGACAGAAAGGACAAGAACCCAAGTTTCAAGGCTCTCAAAAACCTTTGTTTTTCCCAGGGCATCAAACTTTGCTACTTTGAAGACTCTTTATCCTTATGATAGAGTTTTCTAAGGTGAGTGGATAAGAAGATCCACTGGAATGAAAGAAGTAAAAATTATAATTTATATTTATAGTTTTATCCTTTCTTTGAAAAAAAATTTTGTTTTTATATGTCTTAGAATACACAGATAATGATTTAAGTAAAAAAATATAAAGGTTAATATAATGAGGGGGAATAACTGTTATGCTGTACTTTCAAACAAAGTTTCGAAAACACTAATCCCCCTGCAATGCAGGAAATGCAGGTCAGTCCCTGGGTCAGGAAGACCCCTGGAGAAGGAAACAGTAACTCACTCTAGTAGTCTTGCCTGGAATATTCCATGGACAGAGGAGCCTTGCCCGGGTGTTGCAAACAGTCAGACATGGCTGAGCAGCAGCAGAAACATCAATAGTGACAATAACAAATCAGTAACATCAACTAAACTATTGACATTTGTTGAAGCATTTGCACATATTAAACATTGTAATAATGTTATATTAACTGTGGAAAATTCTGAAAGAGATGGGAGACCAGACCACCTGACCTGCCCTTTGAGAAACCTGTATGCAGGTCAGGAAGCAACAGTTAGAACTGGACATGGACCAACAGACTGGTTCCAAATAGGAAAAGGAGTACATCAAGGCTATATACTGTCACCCTGCTTATTTAACTTTTATGCAGAGTCCATCATGAGAAACGCTGGGCTGAAAGAAGCACAAGCTGGAATCAAGATCGCCAGGAGAAATATCAATAACCTCAGGTATGCAGATGACACCACCCTTATGGCAGAAAGTGAAGAGGAACTAAAAAGCCTCTTGATGAAAGTGAAAGTGGAGAGTGAAAAGTTTGGCTTAAAGCTCAACATTCAGAAAACGAAGATCATGGAATCTGGTCCCATCACTTCATGGCAAATAGATGGGGAAACAGTGTCAGACTTTATTTTGGGGGGCTCCAAAATCACTGCAGATGGTGACTGCAGCCATGAAATTAAAAGACGCTTACTCCTTGGAAGGAAAGTTATGACCAACCTAGACAGCATATTCAAAAGCAGGTATATTACTTTGCCAACAAAGGTCCATCTAGTCAAGGCTACGGTTTTTTCCTGTGGTCATATATGGATGTGAGAGTTGGACTGTGAAGAAAGCTGAGTGCCGAAGAGTTGATGCTTTTGAACTGTGGTGTTGGAGAAGACTCTTGCAAGTCCCTTGGACTGCAAGGAGATCCAACCAGTCCATTCTAAAGGAGATCAGCCCTGGGTGTTCTTTGGAAGAAATGATGCTAAAACTGAAACTCCAGTACTTTGACCACCTTAGGCAAAGAGTTGACTCATTGTAAAAGACTCTGATGCTGGGAGGGATTAGGGGCAGGAGGAAAAGGGGACGACAGAGGATGAGATGGCTGGATGGCATCACCGATTCGATGGACGTGAGTTTGAGTGAACTCCCGGAGTTGGTGACGGACAGGGAGGCCTGCCATGCTGCAATTCATGGGGTCGCAAAGAGTCAGATATGACTGAGCGACTGAACTGAACTGAGCTGAACATTAATTTAATTACTCCCGTAACTCTGAAAGATTATCCAAGCTCTTCAGGTGAAGCTACTTAGGCATACCAGCATTAAATAACTTGTCCAATGAGTGAGTTAACATAATTCTGATTGACCTTGCTTTAGTAAATCATTTTTATTTTATATTTAACTTCAATATTGTGAAGAAAATTTGACCTGAAAATTTATAAATAATATATATATACACACACATATATCATATATATATATATATATATATGCTCAGTCAGTCAGTTGTGTCCAACTCTTTGTGACCCTACAGACTGTAGTCTACCAGGCTCCTCTGTCCATGGGATTTTCCGTGCAAGAACACTGGAGTGGGTTAACATTTTATCCTCCAGGAATATGGATATATATATACACATACATATACCAGTCTTTAATAAGTATGTTCATGAAAAACTACGAAGTTCTAAGTTCTATGAATTCAGGGACTATACTGCTCACCAGTGAGTTCTGTCAGCAGTGATATGCCTGGCATAAAATAAGAGTGTGATAAATATTCATGAACTGTATAGTACCCAATGGGGACAGATTCAATGTAATTTTTTTATATGTACATTCACCTTTGAATTAGGACTCATGCTATTATTTCTCATGGATGTCACACCTAGCACTAAAGAAATAATCTTTTAGTATTTCTCAAAAATATGTATTTTAAGAAATACCACCATTATGGAATTACTTATTTATTGTAGAATTTTCAGAAAAACATTTTCCATTATATTACCCAGGATCCCTCGGGGTAGCATCTGTATAAAAACCCAACTATTTTAACACAGTTTTAGCTATGCAAAGGAAATTTGATGTAATATGAGAGATCAAAACAGTAGTTTGGCAGTAGGTGTGGGATGGAGGATCATTAAAAATTATTATCTTTTCCATACTTTTAAATAAAGAATTAAGGACACTTTAGGACATTTAAAGATATAGTTCAGAAGGTTGGCGTTATGAAAATTCATCAGGAACATAGAACTTCCATGCTCTTACAGGATGAGGAACATAATGGAAATACTCCAGACAGTGATCAATCTATATTGTGCTTACCCACTGAAATCCTACTTTACTTGCAGTTATTATATGCAAGTTTTAACAGCATCATTTTAACTATGACCATCAGTGACACAGAGCTGGCATTTATAAAATCTCTAATGTTCAAAATTCTGCCTATAATTTATATCTCCTTATCTTTCCCACTGTTTTCACTTTTAATTTATTGAATCTTTTTAGCACAAAAGTTAACATACTTTAGTCATCTTTTATCTTTATATAGCTTTAAACTTTAGAGAAAATGAGTCAATATTCACCATAATCTTATGAAAAGTAGGGACACTATTCTTCCCATTTTATAGAGGCAGAAACTGAAATTCTAAGTAATCTCTGGAGTAAAACAATTTGTATTGAGACAACGCAATCTTCTTATTCTTTTTCCAGAGTTCTGGTTTGACTAAGGTCACTTATGTCCCAAATTAATTTCAATGTGTGTGTGGTTTATCACTCTTAGCCTCCACTCATTCATCCCTGATATTCAGATTTCCTGTCAGTAGCTTTGTTTTTGGGTTTGCAGTTGATCACTTTGTCCAAAACTTTTTTCTAGAACAATTTGAAATACATTCCCTCTGTTGTTTTTATTCTGTAGCATTTGTTCTTTGAAAGAGTCCAATTTAAAAGCCATATCAAAGAATACGTAGTGCATCTTGGAGGTAAGAAAATTATGGCTAGAACAATAGATATATTGAAGAGAATTGGCCTAGCTAAACATTCATTTTTGTGAGTTAATGAGGTAAGGATAAATGAGTAATGTGTAAGGTAAAAAAATTTAATGCAATTCTGTTCTTTGGAACAGGGATATCACTTTGTTGTACAGGAAATTGAGCAGTCATGTAGAAATACAGATTGCTGAAACTCCAGTTCACTTCTTACATTGTTCATATAGATTCTTGATCTAATATTTCAAATATAGAAAACAATTAAAAAATAATAAGCCTGTGTATGTGAACTATAGGCATGAGTGAGTTATTTAAACCTTTCAGTTTTCAATTGTCAAATCCAAGAAGTAGATTTATATTTATACTTTTTACGCCAGAAAAATTCATCTTAATTAAAATGTAAATCAACATCTTCTCTTGATCTTTGGACCTGATATTAAAATAAAGAGAACCCTATGTGATAATGCAACATCTGATTGTTTTTTTGCCCAGGGTTGTGGGAAAAACTAAGAAATTAAGTGAATTGAGTGCACGTTTTGACCTTGCTGTTTCATAAAGAAACATTGACCAACCCCGTAATGTGGAAATTTCACATCTTTCCAATTCTCTCTGTATAATTTGAACTGTTTCCCAGCAGCTCATGTTATCATGTTTCCTTTAATAATCCTTGCTTTCATAATTAAAGCCATTATTAGTATTATCCTCATCATCAGCATTGCTGTTGTCATTATCACTTGTTGAAGCAGAGAAGATGTAGGGTTTTTGTACAGGCACACACCATTTTTTATTATAGCTTGAAAGCTAGAAAATATGCTCTTTGAATGCTTGTAGTGTTTATGTAATCAGTTCCTACATTGCCAAGGCTTATTGAAAACAGCTGGGTGCCTGCTGCCTGCCTCACCCTTTGTTGGAACTGTTGCCAGAACAGGTAGTCAGAAATGGAAAGTAAGGAAAAATTCAGGCATCTGGGTGTCTCTCAGGAAAGCAGCTGTGGCTTCCTTAGGAAGCAGTCATTGTTTCCCATCAGCCAAGACTCTGTATCCCCGTGGGTCCAGTTTTGGCATGGCCGCACTAGGAGGATGCGGTTTATGACTTAGGACTTACGCGAGAAAGCATTTGGGCAGTCCCATCTCTGGCAGAACATTGAGAGAAACTCCCCCAAGCTGCAAGCCATATGTGAGCTGTTGGCCTTCTATTTAGCCTACTCTGGGAAGTTCCCATTTACTGGGGCTCTAATCGTTCCTTTGACACAAGCAAAAACAATACAAAAGGATCTTTGCAAAACATATCCTTCCAAGATATACTGTCCTGTTTTTAAAACCAGACATCACTATTATTTCTGTAAACATGGCATTTCCCACCAACCCCCCACACCCCCACAAATGAACTCATTTCTTTAAGAGACTTGTTTGGTTTCCTAGATAGAAGGCAAGTACAAAGAACTTTTTTTTTTAACAGTAGGGTCAAAGTCCTGGATGAGCAGTGTTGAATGATATTCTGCAGGCGTAAATATATTCTCTTCCAGATATAAATTTTTGTACATCAAGTTTTAAAAGTTATTTCTGTGTTGATTTATGTCAGAGACATGCCAGGAGCACTGCTATGTAGGATACACTGAGAATCAATGTGCTATTGTGGTAGGGTTATATGGCAGGGAATTCTCATTTACCAGGAAAATGGCATTTTGATGGATTAGGACTGTATGATTTTCTTGATAATTTTTGTTGAAGCAAAGCTCTGATTTTGACATGTAAGTGCTTTTCATTTTAGTAGTCAGAAAAGGCACTAGAAAGGTGTGGTACTTTGAAATTTAGATTAAATATCATGTTTTTTTAACATTACGGAGAGTCCTGTTAGGACACTTAAGGACCATGATTAATCCAGCAACATTTTATTCAAGAATCTTCAGTTTCAAAACATACTGGGTATGAGGCAAACAAGTTTATGCCAATGTGAGGGATATTTGGGAAAACTAAATAGAAGTTTATTTCTAGTTATAACCAGACTTATTTGTAGAAATATAAAAGTAAAAATTATAATAGTAAGTAATTTTTAAATTCATTGGATTATGCTTTTAAAAAAAGTGAAGTCATAGTGCACAGTACAAGGAGTCAGGTTATTTTTAATGGTTTATCCATTGCTAATTTTAAAACATAAAAATGTCTCAGCACAGAGTTAAACTAGGTAATGTTAATTGAGTTCCTTTATTTTCCCTACTCTTGTTTTATTCTCAACTTTATAAAAACCAAAACAGACTATCCTTAACATTTTTCATTGTCCTGATTTTTTCCCTTCTCACATTCATAAAAAAATTTTTTAAATGTATATTCCATAATAAGTATAAGAGAAAGGCTATGAGTGTAAAAAGACTGTATCCACAAAATATATCTTTCCTAAGATGTTTTCCCAAAAGAATGGTCATCATTCATCTGAATAATCATTCTCACATGTGATATCTGTTCTGTTATTAATTTGAGCTTATTATAACTCTGTCTTCATGTCTCCATATTGTTTACTGTAGTTCAAGAAGATTTTCTAAAATTTCGTCATTATCATTAAGAATTTGGACAATTAGAAAAATATAAAGTGAGGCTTCTGTTTTGACAAGGCAAGCATTCTGATCATACTTTGAGTATGTCATGTCTTATCAACTTTGGTAGTCTAATTTTCCTCTATGTGTTACTTGTGGTAAGTTGGGTATTTCTTTGTACCTCTCCTTTTGATAAACTTCAACAACAAAACTAATCTGGAAAAAACTGAGAAGAAGGAAGCCTGGATATTGAGAGTATATGTATTAAAATATTTAGAAAATTTATAGAAAATATTTAGGAAATCAGTGTAAATCGAAGATGCATCATTGTATATAAGGAAAGATAAGAATGTAGTAAATAATCGAAGAAAGTGAAAGTGTTAGTCACTCAGTCATGTCCAACTCATTGTGACCCCATGGATAAGGCAGCTGGCCAGGCTCCTCTGTCCATGGAATTCTCCAAGCTAGAACACTGGAGTGGGTAGCTATTCACTTCTCTAGGGGATCTTCTTGACCCAGGGATCAAACCTGGATCTCCTGCATTGTAGGCAGATTCTTTACCATCTGAGCCACCAGGGACTTAAAAATCCATGTTACCAGATGGCTGGACTCGTAGTGTAATGGTTGGTAATACTAGAAATATTTAAAATAATATATCTTAAAGACACTTTATTCATAACTTTGAATTCAGAGAGGAAAGAGTCCACAGATGTTTTAGAGAAATGTAGCATCTATTTTCACTTTATGCTAATTATGGTTTATTCAGCTTCCACCAGATGGTTTTGTATACACGGTAGCTAGTTCATGCCAACTGTCTTCCAGTATATTCTTTGAATTGTAGGTAGGTTTTGGAGACCTCTTGATGAAAGTCAAAGAGGAGAGTGAAAAAGTTGGCTTAGAGCTCAAAATTCAGAAAACTAAGATCATGGCATCTGGTCCCAGCACTTCATGGCAAATAGATGGGGAAACAGTGGAAACAGTGTCAGACTTTATTTTTCTGGGCTCCAAAATCACTGCAGATGGTGACTGCAGCCATGAAATTAAAAGATGCTTACTCCTTGGAAGGAAAGTTTTGACCAACCTAGACAGCATATTCAAAAGCAGAGATATTACTTTGCCGACAAAGGTCCACCTAGTCAAGGCTATGGTTTTTCCAGTGGTCATGTATGGATGTGAGAGTTGGATTGTGAAGAAAGGTGAGCGCTGAAGAGTTGATGCTTTTGAACTGTGGTGTTGGAGAAGACTCTTGAGAGTCCCTTGGACTGCAAGGAGATCCAACCAGTCCATTCTAAAGGAGATCAACCCTGGGATTTCTTTGGAAGGAATGATGCTAAAGCTGAAACTCCAGTACTTTGGCCACCTTAGGCAAAGAGTTGACTCATTGTAAAAGACCCTGATGCTGGGAGGGATTGGGGGCAGGAGGAGAAGGGGACGACAGAGGATGAGATGGCTGGATGGCATCACCAACTCAATGAGCATGAGTTTGGGTGAAGTCCAGGAGTTGGTGTTGGACAGGGAGGCCTGGCATGCAGTGATTCATGGGGTCGCAAAGAGTCAGACATGACTGAGTGACTGAACTGAACTGAAGTGATCTCTAATCTTCTTACTAATATTATGGCTTTCAAATGTCACTGTGGTATCTCCAAGGTGGTCTGAGTAAACAATAGGATATTCTATAGGAGTACTGCTGAAAAGGAAAAACATGTTCTTGAGCAATTTAGATTTAAGAAGTGAATAAATTATTGTATGCAATAGGAGTTAGTTATCTCTGGGGAACTGAAGAAATGGTTGTAATAAAGATTCTGCATTTGTTGTCTAAATTAACTTAGTACTTTTTTTGTCATGTATCTTTGCCCCCCACTGAGTAGAAAAATAATAAAATACCTGATTTTTCTGGTTTTGGAGTTCAGCTGAATTATTTTAAAACTTTGTTTATTTTGTGTTTGTTTTATTTTTGAAAACACAATTGTGGTATATTTAGTGGATTCTCTTGTTTAAACATTAATTTCAGAAAATATTTAATGATTGAGGAAAACATATATTCTTTTCAAATAAGCCACTGTTAGTACATAGGCATTTACAAGAACTTTCTTTTCATATTGTTCTACCTTAATTAATAACATTAATATATACTTTTAAGCAAATGTAAAATTATACTGTTTGATTTAGTGTCTAAATAGTAATGAATCTTTGTAAGACTTTATATTAAACATAGCTGTGATTATACTTACTCTTATATAGAGTACAGAAATAAAAACAGAGAACACAAGACTTCCAAGTAAAAGGTGCAGTGTCTAGAAATATTTCTCTTAAGCCTTTTGTTTGTCTACATATGACTCAGTTATTTTGTTCATACATAGGATATACTGGAAGTAAAGTCAATAGTTCTCAACTTCTTTTGAGTTGGAATTTGTCAAATTGTGTTCTTGCAAAATTCTAGGGCAAAAAATTATTGCTATCTAATATATTTTAGGGCTTCACAGATGGCTCAGTAGTAAAGAATATGCCTGCTAAACAGGAGACCAGGGTTCTATCCCTGCGTCAGGAAGATTCCCTGGAGAAGGAAATGGCAACTTACTCCAGTATTCTTGCCTGGGAAATCCCATGGACAGAGGAGCCTGGCAGGCTACGTCCACGGGGTGGCAGAGTCATATACAACTTAGTGACTAACCAACAACAATATATTTGAATGTTTTCATTTCAGAAGGACCTTCAATACATGTGGCTTCACTTTCTATTCTAGTTCTGTTTGTGTTTATTTATTCTGTTGCATTAATAGGAAATAGAGATTTTTTTTTAATCCATTCAGGTGTGATTTTAAATTTCTATCTATATAGTAGACAGTAGTCATCTTTACAAAATATATATTGTTCAAAAATATACTTAACAAAGAATTGGATTTATTTTTCTTCAAATAATTCAGTAAAACTTCTGTATATTTAATGTGTTTCCCTTAAAAGAAATTGCTGCTGTTGTGGTTGTTACCCTTGTGTTAAATAGCCAATTAACTTGTATCTTATGGACTTCATCAATATCAGAGAAAGAATTTTTAAATAAAAATATACTCTTCACTCTATAGGTAGGGTGTGATTTGTTAGTGATACTAAATAGGCACATTCATTGCAGAAGAATTTTAGGAAAGCAACATGGAAGTCTAAATTTGGCTGAAAATGTACACAGTGAAGTACAATCATTCTTTGGAGATATTACAGATTTGGTTCCAGAATACCATAGAAAAGGAATACTGCACTACATGAGTTACACGATTTTTTACACTGCATATAAATTATGTTTACACTATAGTCTCTTAAGTGTATAATTCAATCATGTCTTTAACAATTTTACATACCTTAATTAAAAATGCTTTATTGCTAAAAATGCTAACCATAACCTAAACCTTTAGTAGTTATAGTAGTACCATCAAAGACCACAGATCACTGTAACAAATACAGTAATAATGAGTGTGAAATTTGTGAGAATTACCAAAATGTGATACAGAGATAGGAAGTGAACAATTGTTGTTGGAAAAAAATAACACTTAAAAATAGTATTACCATATGATCCTGCAGTCCCACTCTTTGCATATATCTAGAGAAAACCATAATTCAAAAAGATACATACATGCCAATTTTCAGGAGCACTGTTTACAGTAGCCAAGATACAGAAGCAACCTAAATTTCCATTGACAGCTTAATGGATAAGGAAGATGAGGTACATATATACAATAGAATATTGTTGTTGTTCAGTCGCCCAGTTGCGTCCAACTCTTTGTGACTCCATGGACTACGGCAAGCCAGGCCTCCTTGGCCCTCACCGTCTGCAAAAGTTTGCCCAAGTTCATGTCCATTGCATCGGTGATGGCATCCAGCCATCCCATCCACTGACACCTCTTTTCCTGTGTTCAATATTTCCCAGCATCAGGGACCTTTCCAGTGAGTCAGCTGTTCATATCAGTTGACCAAAGTACTGGAGCTTCAGCTTCATCATCAGTCCTTCCAATGAGTATTCAGGGTTGATTTCCCTTAAGATTGACTCGTTTGATTTCCTTGCTGTCCAAGGGGCTGGGAAGTCTTCTCCAGTACCACAGTTTGAAGGCAATAGAATATTACTCTGCCATAAAAAAGTGAAATCATACTATTTGCTGCAACATAGATGAACCTAAAGATTACCTTATTAAAGGAAGTAAAACAAATATTATTATATGCTATCACTTATATGTGGGATCTAAAAATAAAACACAAATTAACTTATTTATAATACAGAAATAGACTCACAGGCATAGAAAACAAATGTATGGTTACCAAAGAGGATAGAGGGGGAGGGATGAGAGATAAATTAGGAGTTTAAGATGAACATATACACACTGCTGAATATAAAATAGATAACCAGCAATGACCAACTATATAGCACAGGGAACTATACTCAGTATCTTGTAATAACCTGTAATGGAAAAGAATCTGAAAAAGAAGATATATATATGAATGTATAACTGAATCACTTTGCTGTATACCTGAAATTAGCACAACATTTAAATTAACCGTATTTCAATTTTTAAACATTTAAAAAGATTAGATGCCAAATTTGCTCCATTTTTAATAAGGTCTCTATCTAACAGGGAGAAGCAGCTCAATGACATGTCAGTTCCCACTGACATTTTATTATAGATTAATGGCTCAGATTAGCCACCTGCCAGATGATGAACTTTGGGGAAAGGGGTGGAGAAAACATGGAGAGCATCTGTACAGGCCAAAGTTCAAGCATTAGAGTCTAGGGCTCTGGGAAGTCAAGGAAATAGCCTGAAGACAAGGGCCACTAATGATGTGTTACATGGGGAGGGCTTGACACCAAGAGTGAACTTCCTCTGTTTCATATTTTGAATCCAGCTGTTAAAATCATGGGACTTGCCCAGACCTAGAGTAAAATAAGTGTTATTGAGTTTGTTTATGTATCCGGAAACATCATATCTAGAGATTAAGGAAGAATATTGTAAAAAAAAAAAAAAAAAAGCTATGGTTGCCATTTACTCTTGCACTAGCCTAAGTAGTGGTTCTCCTGCCTTCATTGTACAAAGAGTTGATTGAGAAATATTTTAATGAATATTTAATCTTGAATGACACATTTAACCTGATCAAATATGGAGAACTAAAAGGAACAGCCTAATACAAAAACTGAAAGAAAGGTTGGATGAGGGAAAATTTTAAATGAAATGACTGTAGTAATCAAGTGATCATACTGAGTCCATGTTAAGTAATTTTCCATGTTAAAATGATATATGAAATACATGTTTATATCTATTATATATATAAACACACTGAAAAATATAAAAGCAAATCGGTGTTTTCTTAACTATTTTCTAGTAAAACGGGGTGTCTAGTTTAGTCATGAATATTCTGAGAAGGACCTATTCATTGTGTTTACTTTCTATGATCCTGTGCCAATTTTGATTTCATTATATATAAAAAAATCCACTTTATGCTTAAAATATTGATTGTGAAAAGGTCTTAGCAATCTAGTAGCTACTGGCAAAAAATATAGGTGATTACTAAAAGAGAAAATGGATTCATTATTGATGTACACATTCACTGAACTAATTTTCCGGGATGTGTAGTTTGATTTTCTGGAGGTCATTAAGTAAACAAAAAAATCACACCAGTTCTGATATTTAATATTTCATGATTAATATTCTGATATTTAATATTTACTCCTTGGTAAAACACATAAATTATGAGTTTCCATTGCTCACCAACAAACTGTTTGCTAATTCTCCAAGTTTGCCATGAAAATAAAACATTATACTCTAGTAAAGGCACCTAAGACAGTGCCCAGCCTAAGCAAGGGTCTCATTGCCCATTAATCTTGAATGTGAATCTGATCCCTTTTCTTCATTAGCTTTTCTTCTCCATCTATTTGGAGGGGTATCAAGGCTGTATATTGTCACCATGTTTATTTAACTTATATGCAGAGTACATCATGAGAAATGCTGGACTGGAAGAAACACAAGCTGGAATCAAGATTGCCGGGAGAAATATCAATAACCTCAGATATGCAGATGATACCACCCTTATGGCAGAAAGTGAAGAGGAACTAAAAAGCCTCTTGATGAAAGTGAAAGTGGAGAATGAAAAGGTTGGCTTAAAGCTCAACATTCAGAAAACGAAGATCATGGCATCTGGCCCCATCACTACATGGGAAATAGATGGGGAAACAGTGGAAACAGTGTCAGACTTTATTTTTCTGGGCTCCAAAATCAGTGCAGATGGTGACTGCAGCCATGAAATTAAAAGACGCTTACTCCTTGGAAGGAAAGTTATGACCAACCTAGATAGCATATTCAAAAGCAGAGACATTACTTTACCAACAAAGGTTCGCCTAGTCAAGGCTATGGTCTTTCCTGTGGTCATGTATGGATGTGAGAGCTGGACTGTGAAGAAGGCTGAGCGCCGAAGAATTGATGCTTTTGAACTGTGGTGTTGGAGAAGACTCTTGAGAGTCCCTTGGACTGCAAGGATATCCAACCGGTCCATTCTGAAGGAGATCAGCCCTGGGATTTCTTTGGAGGGAATGACGCTAAAGCTGAAACTCCAGTATTTTGGCCACCTCATGCAAAGAGTTGACTCATTGGAGAAGACTCTGATGCTGGGAGGGATTGAGGGCAGGAGGAGAAGGGGACGACAGAGGATGAGATGGCTGGATGGCATCACTGACTCGATGAATGTGAGTCTGAGTGACCTCCGAGAGCTGGTGATGGATAGGGAGGCCTGGCGTGCTGCAGTTCATGGGGTCGCAAGGAGTCGGACACGACTGAGCGACTGATCTGATCTGATCTGATCTGAACACATAGGGGCCTGAAAAAAATAGGAAACCAAAAACAGAAAACAAAACCACAAACTGCAACATTGTATGTTTTGGTAAGAAGCTCAATTGTGTCCAACTCTTTGTGACCACCTGGACTGTAGTCTGCCAAGCTCCTCTGTCCATGGAATTCTCTAGACAAGAATACTGGAGTGGGTTGGCATTCTCTTCTCCAGGAAATCTTCCCAACCCAGGGATCGAACCCAGGTCCCCCTCATTACAAGCAGATTCTTTACCATCTGAGCCACCAGGAAAGCCCTAAAAGCACTTTGGTTAATTGGAAAAGACAAGATCCCTGTGTTTCAGTTAGGAACAGCTCCTTAAGAAAATAGGACTGGAATTACAGTTTCAAAAGTAGAAAGATACAGTTGAGAAGTAGTGAATTAACAGCAAAAGCATGTACTAAATTATAATCTTTATCATTCTCTCGTTAGATCAGAAGTTCTTAATATTTAAGAGACCCAAGATGAAAGTACAGATCATCTAGTAGGTAGAGAGTAGGGACGAGAAGAATTATGACAGACTCACAAAATTGTACATACAGTTTTACAGATTTCACTGAAATCATACTCCCTAGACTTCAACCAATGAAATAATCCATGTGACCCTAGGCATTAGTTTCAAAACCAATAAAAACTTTTACTGTCAAATATATTTCAGATCCCAGTGCCTTGCACAGCACAAGCTGCTCAATTAATATTATGGACCTAAATTAAACTATTTACACTGATATCATAGATTTATCACCTTGGTTCCCCTTGAAAACTGTCTTCTCAGCTATCCTTCAGTCACCACTAACCCATATTCATATATAAATGTAATTCACTGTGCAGTCTACTACCTTTCACAAATACTTCCTTTTCTTGATATTACTTTGCTTGGTACCACCATGAGAAATCCCATGAGGTCATTTTCCTTGACTCACAGTCAAAAGAAACAAAATCAAAACCAGCCTTTAAATAAACTGCACTTGATTTCTGAGGCAACTCCAGAATGTTAATGTTATTCTTAACTCCTGCCTCAATATAACTTTTTATTTTATTCTTGCTACCTTTTTTTATACTGTCGATGTTATAGGCTGGAAGTAATACATGGATTTGAATAAAATTATCACATTAGTTAATATGAAGGATAATGGTTCTGTAGAAAAAGAAGGTTCATATGAAACTGAACAACCTATAATCTAATTATCCATCTAATCTAAATATCCAGGTTTAAGAAGATCTTGTTGTTATTTTCATATCCATGCTTTAATAGCAAAATCACAGTAGTTCAAGGTATTTTCTGTGACTGCATGACTGGCCTCAGCCAACGGCTTTGGCTTCATTTTAGCCTGTCACCCCAAAACATTTTCCATGCCTTCATCTTTTTACTTAAACATGTTTCTTTGTATGCATTTTACTGGATCTTTCAGTAATAGTGATCTTTCAGGAAAGAGGCACATGGTCCTATTTTAATCTTTTGAAGAAGTTTGCACAATAAAAGAAAATACTGAGAAACTTTCACAGCTATCCACATGTCCCCAGCTGTCTGAGCATTTTTCATCATCACTCTAATAACACCTAAAATGGGGATCGTGAAAGTAATCAGATAGCTTAATTTAATGCATAGATAAAGGGAAAGGTTGACTTTGGAAACCTCCTAGGTGTATGACTGTGACTCGTGCCTAGATGTTACCTCAAGAGGAGTCAAAGAGGTGTGTGTTTGTGTCATTATGGCATTTAGATGACACACAGTGAGGAATTCTGCAACCTGTGAACTCTTACTGCGGATGGCTGAATTATTCTTGTTAGAATTATAAGAACTCAACAATTTTATTTGGCTAAATTTTGATGATTTATTGGGAATGTGTGATGTCACTTGAAAGCAAAAGGAATAAACTCAATGAACTCTTATGGCTGCTTATCATGATTCAGCAATTTCTTAAATTTTAAAGAGAATTTTGCTGTTACAGTTTTATATCTGGTAAGATCAAGAGACTAAAAAGTTAAGTCAACAGTCTTTAAAATTTAATTCATGTTGGGTGAAGTTCATGATATGCTAGGTCACATTGCCTCGGGGAGGAATGATTCCTTAATAACATTTTTATTTCTCCTTTTCCAAAGGCTTCTTAAACTATATAAATAATGAGGTTGTTTAGTACAATACAAACATGATGCAGTGTGTTGCATGTTGCAAATGCCAGAAGACATCTTCCAAGTGCCAGAAGGCAGTTCTGTTTCATTCCCTAATTTTATAGCCTCATCCCTAGAAATGACCCAGATCTGTGACGGTATTTTTTTTTAAGCCGCAGAAACAAAACTTTTTAATCCTACTCTTCATATAATGTGTTTTAAGCTGGATTGGCTAAATTCTATTACTGAACAACTGCTAGGTTAAATTTGAATAATTTAATTGCTTAAAATATGTTTATTCACTTTCCCCTAGAAAAGTATTTCTAATTCAGTTGAACTGAAGTGTTGAATCCATTTTAATTGTTCTTCCTCTCTGTGTTTTATTTCTTCAGATTTTTTTTTCCATCTGCATTGCTTTCTGGGGAGTAAGGAGTGTGAAACAACTTGTCTCAGACCCTCGGAGATAACTTACGTTTGTACACAATTCTCTTGTGTTAATCATTTGTCCACAATTGTAATATGTTACTACTCTCTATGGAAATATAATTATCTTATATAATGATTGTATGAACAGTTTTTCTAATGAAAGGTAGATAACATCTATATACTCTCACTTCCTTTTCACATTTATCATTCTCTATTAAAATTAAAGTCGGCTGCAGTTACTTTATTCCTAGGGTGGAAAAAAAATGATGTCAAATAGAATGATATTATGTACACTGGTAACATCTAAGCCGATGAGTATGAGAAGAAGTAATAAAACTTCAAAACAGCTGAAAGAATGAAGATTTTATGTTCATTGGTTTGAAAATTTTTCACGTGCTGTCTGCTAAAATTGTGCTTGGAAATACATTTGTTGTCATAAAAATGTATTACATGAGTTGTCTGCCTAGGGCTAGGTTTACCTTTGAAAGCCATATAACGTAAGGAGTAATGTTACACAAAATGACATCACCAAAATGAAAATGAACAGGATTTGTCAGAATTCATTTATTCAACAGATTATTTGTGATGCATATGTCTAATATGTTTGGTCAGTTTATTCTGTCAAATTGAGGGGTGTGGAGTGTTTCTGCATTATTTTTAATTGTCTCACAATCATGAGACTATAATACTCTCTAATAAATACTCTCACAATAATACTCTCTAAATAAAATTACCCCAGGTATTCTGTGTAAATTTTTCATGGGAATTGTAAAAATCCGCCATGTGTTTCTTTAGGAGGGAACTGACAAACAGGAAATGGTTCAAACTTTCCTACTTCTAGTATTTCTTAGATTTTTTGTTGTTGTTTAATCTTTTTTTATATTGAAGGATAATTTCTTTACAAAGTTGTATTGGTTCTGCTGTGAAGGTGAAGTCACTCAGTCATGTCCGACTCTTTGTGACCCTGTGGACTGTAGCTTACCAGGCTTCTCCATCCATGGGATTCTCCAGGCAAGAGTACTGGAGTTGGGTTACCATTTCGTTCTCTAGGGGATCTTCCTGACCCAGGGATCGAACTCGGGTCTCCCACATTGGAGTCAGATGCTTTAACCTCTGAGCCACCAGGGAAGCCCTGTACAGCAATGCAAATCAGCTGTAAGTATGTGTGTACCGCCTCTCTCTTGAAACTCCCTCCCACATTCCTCATCGCACCCCGTTAGGTCCTTACTGATGGCCAGGCTGGGCCCCCTATGTTATACAGCAGCCTCCCACCAGCTATCTGTTTTACACATGACAGTGTATATATGTAAGTGCTGCTCTTTCTATTCGTCCCACCCTCTCCTTCTCCTGCTGTGTCCACAAGTCTGTTCTCTACGTCTGAGTCTCTATTCCTGCCCTGCAGACATGTTCATCAGTACTGTTTTTCTGATTCCATGTATATGCATTAATATATGATGTTTGTTTTTCTCTTTATGACTTACTTCACTCTGTATAACAGGCTCTATGTTCATCCAACTCAGCTCAACTGACTCACATTCATTCTTTTTTATGGCTGAGTAATATTCCATTGTATAAACATACCACAACTTCTTTATCCATTCATCTGTCAGTGGACATCTACTTTGCTTCCATGTCCTGACTACTGTGAATAGTGCTTCTATGAATATTGGAGTACAAGTGTCTTTTTGAATTATGGTTTTTTTCAGGGTTCATGCACAGTAGTGGAATTGCTGGGTCATATGGTAATTTTATTCCTAGTATTTAAAGGAATTTCATACCACTCTCCGTAGTGGCTGTAACACTTTAAATGCCCACCGACAATGTAAGAGAGTTCCCTTTTCTCTGCATCTTCTCCAGCATTTATTTTTATATATATTTTTTGATGATGATCATTTTGACTGATGTGAGGTGATACCTCATTATAGTCTTGGCTTGCGTTTCTCTGATAATAAGCAGTGTTGAGAATCTTTTCTTGTGTTCGTTGGCTGTTTGTATGTCTTCTCTGGGCTTCCCTGGTGGCTCAGTGGTAAAGAATCTGCCTGCCACTGCAGGAGTTACGGGTTCAATCCCTTGGTCATGAAGATCCCCTGGAGAAGAAAATGGCAACCCACTCCAGTATTCTTGCCTGGGAAATCCCATGTGCGGAACAGCCTGGCAGCTACAGTCCATGAGGTCAGAAAAGAGTTGGACATGACTTAGCGACCAAATAACAGCAATGTCTTCTTTGGAGAAATGTCTATTCAGGTCTTCTGCCCATTCATTTCTTAGATTTAAAGTCACAGTTTAAGTTACCAAACCTATAAGTACTGAAACAGTTAATACTATCCTTCACTGAGCTTTGCCTCTGTTCATTGCTGGTTTAAAGAGACCGATCAGTTGGCCGACTTATTTTTAATATATGGTTTTTAAGTTTTGAATAGAAAGTTGTGGAAGTAGTAAAAAGAGTCGTACTGCAGGTGTCTGTGCATATTCATGAAGCACATTTTTTTTAAACTGGACAAACAGAAGAAGGTTAAATTTTGCATGATGGAAAAATTAACAAATTATATCTCAAGTGTCAGAAGTAGGGACTTGGCTTTGTTTCATTCATCGTTTTTTTACTTCTTAATTTAACACAGAGTTAGAGCAAATACTTGAACCCATAACAAATATTAGGCCCTATCCTTTTCCCTTACCAACAGTTCTTACTGAAATTTGTGTATTTAGAATCCAATTAAAGCAAGGAGTCATCTGCTGGCTTGAAACTGCTAATTTCATAGCACAAAAACTCTGAATACCCATGTTCTACATCCTAAATACCCTTCAGTTTGTAGGTTATAGCCTTCAAGAACAGCAAAGAAAAGAGAGTTTCATGAACTGTTAAGTAGGTTTTTAATGTGGTAGGACAGTTTATTGATTCCCCCATGAATCATGTATAAATATGTATATATACTTGAATATATATGAATTTATAGGAGTGGCCTAGGATATATATATAAAGAGTAGTTAATGGAAATAAAGAATTCAAAATTGATAAAAGTTATTTTTATGGTGCAGTTTAGTTTTCTTTGAGTGAACTCAAATTTATCCATTTTCTTTTCTTAGTTATTCTATGATTAAAAATGATTTTTCTTAAAGATGCAAACAATTTTAAGCGAGGAGTTTTCAGGCCTTTGAAAGTGGAAGCCATTCCCAGACAGGTAGTATTCCCAAGGCCTAAGGCCTGTTAATTTCCACCTTGTTAATTTTCCAGTCTAGTTTTCTCTTGTTGAGCATTAGTACATGATGACAGATCATATAACTATTATTAATATTATAAATTAATCTTGAGTGATGCCATGTAATTTAAGCTTACTCTTGACTAGAAGCACTTCACCTCTCTCTCTTCTTTCTTTCAAGAGAAAAGCACTAAAAATAGGACTCACCAATTACTCAGCACTTGTACTGGAGAAAGGCCAACTGACTTTGAAATAATTATGAGTATTCTCAAGTTTGCTAATCTACTGAAAGGAAGAGGTAGAGAGAGGAAAGATACATTGGTTTATTGAGTAATACTCAAATTTTTTTTTTACTCTCTATTGTCCTGGTAATTAAGTGTGGTTGAAACTATTTTAAAGAAGAGAATTCTAAGGCTGCTGCTACTGCTGCTAAGTCGCTTCGGTCGTGTCCGACTCTATGCAACCACATAGACGGCAGCCCACCAGGCTCCCCCGTCCCTGGGATTCTCCAGGCAAGAACACTAGAATGGATTGCCATTTCCTTCTTCAATGCATGAAAAGTGAAAAGTGAAAGTGAAGTCGCTCAGTCGTGTCCGACTCTTAGCGACTGCAGCCCACCAGGGTCCTCCGTCCATGGGATTTTCCAGGCAAGAGGAAGGTTAAAAAATGTGCTCAGGCCTATCATGCTTAATCAATAGTCAGAAGAAAATTTAAAACCTCTGAATTCTGACATAGAAGGCCATGTTTCACCATTATATGATGTCATATCCCCAAGGTAAACCATTGGAATACAGTATCAGGAGTTTAAGTTCAGAAAATTTCTCATTCAATTTGATGCTCCAAGATACAAAACAAAGTTCAGAAAATAAGCTGTTTAGTTACAGGACAAATTAGTTGACTAGATGAATGAGAACAGAACATATAATCTGAGAGCAATAAGACCCCAGGGTTTTTTTGTAATAGGATTGCCATATGTCTAAAAGAAATTCATTCTTATACTTGATTTGATAAAATTGCCCATTACTCTATTTGTTGTGTCACTTACTTTCCCTTCATCTTGTGCTTTCTAATTATTTTGGTTAATCTTAAGCTAATCACCTCATGACCATGAGATTCAGCCATATGTGGATCTGTCATTGAGTATCCAAAGTTCAGTTAATCACAAAATATGCGAACTTTATTATATTTAACATGATCAGCTTGTATGAAGGTTTATTGGAGGTTCTCACATTTCACTTTACTGGTTATGTATAATTCAATCTTCCCTGGTGGCTCACATGGTAAGGAATCCGCCTGCAATTTGGGAGACCTGGGTTCAATCCTTGGGATGGGAAGATCCCCTGGAGATGAGAATGGCAACGCACTCTAGTACTCTTGCCTGGAGAATCCCAAGAACAGAGGAGCCTAGCGGACTGTACTCCATGGGGTCACAAAGAGTCGAACACAACTGAGCGACTGACACACATATACTTCAGTAATTCAGTATATGCTCTTCAGCAGAAGCACTGAGTGGGATTTCTTAAAATATGGTGTACATTATGAGGCATAGTAATGTGGTTTATTAGGGAGAGCAGCTGTAGTTAGAAAATGAGGTCTCTTTTTATGTTCTTTTTTATATTTTTATGTTTGGACCATCCAGAATCCCAAGGAATGATAGAAAACACAGAGCTAGTTTGGCTTTCAGAATCTTAAAATACTTTTCATGTCATGATTTTCAGCAGCACTCAAGAAGAGGCCAGGCCCCATCTAAGTATATCTCAAGGAAAGTAGATTAACAATGTTCTATCTGTTACTGGGATATTTTTTTCAGATCTTGCTCCAGACTGCTGCCTTTTCTTCTCAACAGCATAACAGATAACTCCTCCTTCACCAAAGGCTCAATTAGAAAAAGTTATTAGCCAAAAAGAAAGCAAATAAGCAAGCATTGATGATTTTCTCTTGTGGGTTGTGTTTTCTTTTTGGAATTCTGCAAGTGTAGTATCTCTTTAGTCAGATTTTCCAATCATTCCAGTCTCGCCAGCATCCATCAATCATATAAGTTCATTCCTTGGGTATGTTCTCCTTTTGTTTTAGCAGCAATATATCCAAAATTCTAACTTACGTAGATTTACATTACAGAAAACAGGAAGAAGCAGTCTTGGTCTTTATGTAACAGAGTTATACATGGATCTTTTTAAAAATTAAAACTCTTGGTAAGAGCATTGGAATTCTGGTTTAGTAACATTCAAGTGGTGCCAGAGAGTCTGTATTCTTCAAAATTCTTTTAATCAAAACGTTACAGAGGAGAAGAAGGGGGCAACAGAGAATGAGATTGTTGGATGGCATCACTGACTCAATGGACATGAGTTTGAGCACACTCAGGGAGATAGTAAAGATAGGGAAACTTGCCTTGCTGCAATCCATGGGGTCGCAAAGAGTCAGACACAACTGAGACTGAAGAACAACAACAGAGGCTATAAGCAATTAGAGTAAAAGAAAACTTCCCTAGACTCTAGCCTTGAGTTTCAGAAATATGCAGGAGAGATACACAATGTAAGGGAATATTGTTTATATAGAAAATTAAAAGACTGGGATGATAATGATTAATTAAGCATGTATATTTCAATATGTCACCCTGAGAAAAATATCACTTTAGTATAAGGTTATTTTGGATATACTTACAAGCCTGTGGGAGTTAAAAAAAAAAAACAACAACTGAAAGTTTAAAACCTAGGTAAGCATCCCTGAGATTGGGGAAAAGAGGGAAGTCTAGTAGGCAAAGAGATGTGATCAAACAAATATGGGCGCCATAGCTCTATGTTTGCTCCTGATATTTCATTTAATAAGATATTATTAATAGCAGAATTAAAATGTGCTGGATTAGGTTTGGTAGACATCAATTTTGTACTTTTGGCTTTAGCCAGGGCTTCTTGCGATAATGTGAAAGATAGATGCACTGTGAAGAGAATTCTCATTTTAATACAAAGTTACATATGAAAGATGTTCACATATCATGGTTTCTGTACCTCCCGGTCTGCCCCATTCAGACAAAATGCAGCTTCACCAGTAAAATGATGTGTGCCAAGTCAATCAGTGTCTAAGGATGGCTCTTCCTTCTAGACAGGATATGTGGGGAATCTGTGCAACAATGGCATCCGGTGGCCACGGGACATCCTAAGAAGCCATGCCTTGTCCTATTCAGTATCCTACAGGAACAAAATCATCAGGCTGCTAATTTGCATTAGTAAGTCAAAGAATACTTAATAAATAAATGCATGTTTAATGATGTGTTGAATTTTTCCAGAAAATTCATCCTAAGTATATAGCTTGTATCAAATCAGATCAGATCAGATCAGTCGCTCAGTCGTGTCCGACTCTTTGCGACCCCATGAACCGCAGCACACCAGGCCTCCCTGTCCATCACCAGCTCCCGGAGGTCACCCAGACTCACACCCATCAAGTCAGTGATGCCATCCAGCCATCTCATCCTCTGTCGTCCCCTTCTCCTCCTGCCCTCAATCCCTCCCAGCATCAGAGTCTTCTCCAATGAGTCAACTCTTCGCATGAGGTGGCCAAAATACTGGAGTTTCAGCTTTAGCATCATTCCTTCTAAAGAAATTCCAGGATTGATCTCCTTCAGAATGGACTGGTTGGATCTTCTTGCAGTCCAAGGGACTCTCAAGAGTCTTCTCCAACACCACAGTTCAAAAGCATCAATTCTTCGGCGCTCAGCCTTCTTCACAGTCCAGCTCTCACATCCATACATGACCACAGGAAAGACCATAGCCTTGACTAGGTGAACCTTTGTTGGTAAAGTAATAATGTCTCTGCTTTTGAATATGCTATCTAGGTTGGTCATAACTTTCCTTCCAAGGAGTAAGTGTCTTTTAATTTCATGGCTGCAGTCACCATCTGCAGTGATTTTGGAGCCCAGAAAAACAAAGTCTGACACTGTTTCCACTGTTTCCCCATCTATTTCCCATGCAGTGATGGGACCAGATGCCATGATCTTCGTTTTCTGAATGTTGAGCTTTAAGCCAACCTTTTCACTCTCCACTTTCACTTTCATCAAGAGGCTTTTTAGCCCCTCTTCACTTTCTGCCATAAGAGTGGTGTCATCTGCATATCTGAGGTTATTGATATTTCTCCCAGCAATCTTCATTCCAACTTGTGTTTCTTCCAGTCCAGCATTTCTCATGATGTACTCTGCATACAAGTTAAATAAACATGGTGACAATATGCAGCCTTGACGTACTCCTTTTCCTATTTGGAACCAGTCTGTTGTTCCATGACCAGTTCTAACTGTTGCTTCCTGACCTGCATACAGATTTCTCAAGAGGCAGATCAGGTGGTCTGGTAGTCCCATCTCTTTCAGAATTTTCCATAGTTTATTGTGATCTACACAGTCAAAGGCTTTGGCATAGTCAATAAAGCAGAAATAGATGTTTTTCTGGAACTCTCTTGCTTTTTCCATGATCCAGCGGATGTTGGCAATTTGATCTCTGGTTCCTCTGCCTTTTCTAAAACCAGCTTGAACATCAGGAAGTTCACGGTTCACATATTGCTGAAGCCTGGCTTGGAGAATTTTGAGCATTACTTTACTAGCGTGTGAGATGAGTGCAATTGTTTGGTAGTTTGAGCATTCTTTGGCATTGCCTTTCTTTGGGATTGGGATGAAAACTGACCTTTTCCAACCTTGTGGCCACTGCTGAGTTTTCCAAATTTGCTGGCATATTGAGTGCAGCACTTTCACAGCATCATCTTTCAGGACTTGGAATAGCTCCACTGGAATTCCATCACCTCCACTAGCTTTGTTCGTAGTGATGCTTTCTAAGGCCCATTTGACTTCGCATTCCAAGATATATATAGCTTGTATAAAATGTTTATCAGTCTGTACTATTCACAGGGTGGAGAGAGGCTTAGTGAGACCACTGGTTGTATGAAAGGTAGAAGAAAACAATTTGCTGATGAAGCAGTAGCATTTATTTCAAAGAACAGTCCTCATTTTAAGAAAACTCTATCTATAATCTAGATAATCAGTATGGAGGTTTTTTTTTTTTAATTTGTTTTGATTATATGGTTAGTTATTTTTATTTTTTGAAAGAATTTTATTTGGGAAAATAGTTTTAAGTATACTCTTCTATAAGTCTGCAATGTAATAGAATGGATTTTTGTTTAATAAGTGTGTGTGTGTGCATGTGTGTCTACATGCATACATTTGTGTGTGTGTAAATGAATGAAAGTGAGATATAAATCTTGTTTGGCACAGTTTAGACAGTTACTCTACCTGTAAGTGCTATGTAATCTGTTCATAATATTTTGAAGACAGGAAATTCTTCCATGTTCTTAAACACTAACATGATGCGTCCTGTGATGAAGTGCTGCAAATGAAGTTAAATTCTAAATATATTAACTTAGTAAATAACAAGAATTAAAGCAGTTGTGCCTTACAAACCCTTACTAAGTAATACAAATTGGTCTAATGTATTGAAATCCCTGAAGGGTAGTTTTTTTTGATCATTGACCAGTTTCAAGAGTCCATTCAATCTAATGAAGACTTATTAAGCAACTCTTAAATTTAATTATTCACTCATGAAAAGTTATCTTACAGGGACTCATGTTGAGTGGTTTGTTGTTCAGTCTCATCTCTGGTGTCTGATAGGGTAGTATTTTTTAATTTTTGGGCTGAGGTTTATCTGCATCAAAACACCTGCTACTCCCAGGACTCCCTATCAGACAAGGAATTCAGACTTCAGGAGATGAATTCTAGCATCTACAAAAATAAATAGCTCCTCAGAGATAGGGGTTGGTTCTTTGCACCCTAAAATGTAAACATTTCTTTTCTATGGGAAAAATAAAGTTAATACAGCCTCTGATATTTAGCAAGAGATTTTGTGCCCCAGCAGTATTTCTTAAGGTTCAAAAGCTTCCTTTTGAGCTTATGATTACTGGTTCCTGAGAAATTTGAAATTTTCTTCCCCACTGTCCATAAAGAAATTATTCATTTTCTGTCCCTTTAAAATATGAATGCTATGTAATATATTCGGCAAAATATCCAGGACAACTTTTATAAAAGTTTAAAAATAAACTTCCCCCAAAGAAATGCCTTAATTTTATAATTTTTAAATTTATTATAATATTGATTTACAATAGTCTGCTAATTTCTGCATATAGCAAAGTGACTAAGTATATATATATATATATAAATGTAACTATGGGCTTCCCTGATGGCTCAGTGGATAAAGAAGCTTCCTTCAATGCAAGAGACACAGGAGACACGAGTTTGATCCCTGAGTCAGGAAGATCCCCTGGAGGAGAAAATGGCAACCCACTCCAGTATTCTTGCCTGGAAAATTCCATGAACAGAGGAACCTGGCAGGTTACAGTCGGTCCTTGAGGTTGCAAAGACACAACTGAGCACACCGGCATACACACACACATGCATGCACACACACACATATTCATATATACATACATTCTTTTTTATATTCTTTTCCATTATGATTTATCCCAGGGAATTTGATAAGGTTCCCTGTGCTATACAGTAGGACCTTGTTATGTATCCATTCTAAGTGTAAGTGTTTGCATCTACTAACTCCAGAATCCCAGTCAATCCCCCACCCTCTCCTCTCCCAGTTGGCAAAAAATCTATTCTCTATGTCCATTAGTCTGTTTTTGTTTCGTGTATAGGTTCATTTGAGTCATATTTTAGATTATACATATTAAGTATATCATATGGTATTTGTCTTTTTATAAAGTTATAACATGAAAAATAAAGCCTCCTTCATCGATGAAAGAATCCTAGAACAATTTACAAATTGTGGTTCTTATTTTTCAGACATGCTTCCCTTTCTAATTCCTATTGTCTTTTCTTTGCTTTGTGTTTTCTTTTCTGTTCCTTCCATTTATTATCCTATTCTCAGCTTTCCTACTGGTTGAGTTAAAGCAGTTTTATATGAAGTATGGTCTACTTTACCTTCTGTAGACTTATGGTCACATGTTGACTTACTAGTTGATAAATTACTTCTCTGCCCTTCTTTTCATTCTTATGGAGAGAAAAATCTCAGGTAGTTCCTCACTGAATGCTTCCTCTGAAATTAAAAATAATTGCCCACTGCATAATAGCACTAGGAAACCTTGAGTACAGGCACTATACAAACAACTCAGGAAATTCAGGTCATACAATACTGATGAGTCTAGTCAGATTCATGGAACAGTAGGGAGAGTCCCAGAACACAGGAGGAAATTCCTTCCTGACTACCAAGAAAACAAGCATATTTTAAATTTATTATTAAATATAAATGGTAAGCAATATTCATTTAAGGAATTGTTATACTTTTTCAGAAATGTAACCTATCAGCTTAAAAATGCAACAAGAAATTGTTTCTCTACTTACCTCTCTGTACTGAAATATATGAGCAAAGGCCATATAAAATTTGTCTTTATTTGGACATCTTGATAATTCAAAATCACTGTCACAATCTCATGAGATCCCAGAGTGTGTGGGAGGAAAGTGATATACATGTTGTATATATGTGATATACGTGTTTTATATATGTGATATCCATGTTGTATATATGTATATATACATACATATACAAGTGATTGACTTCCCTGGTGGCTCAGACGGTAAAGCGTCTGTCTACAGTGTGGGAGACCTAGGTTCCATCCCTGGGTCAGGAAGATCCCTTGGAGAAGGAAATGGCAATCTACTCCAGTACTATTGCCTGGAAAATCCCATGGACAGAGGAGCCTGGTAGGCTTAGAGTCCATGGGGTCACAAAGAGTCGGACATGACTGAGCGACCACTCATTTCACTCATACAAGTGATACATGATACATGTTGTTGATACAAAGAAAAGTTTGCTCCTTAAAATTCTGTTGTTTGACAAATTCAGCAACAGTGATTGCAGCACAAAGACTTTTGCTGGTGGCTCGCCAACTGTTTCACCAGTACTCCTCCTGCTGTGATTCTCAGTAATTCAATCACATAAATGATCTGTTAGTCTAACATCTCAATTCCTTGGTCTCCTTGCCCCAGTGATTTTGTTGTCCACTTTCTATCAGGCCTGTTGTCATTACAATAACTGTAATTCACACATAGTTTGTTCAAACATATCTCTGACTGCTGCTCTCTCTTTTCAGCTCACTGCCTTGGGTACCCCATGGCAAACTTTGCCCCACCAAGGCATCTCTACTGCCGTTCCACCTCCTCTCCCTTTCTCATGTATTTACTTACTTTCTTGTGTGAGTGCATAAAGTCCCTTCAGTCATGTCCAACTTTTTGTGACTCTGTGGGTCACAGGATTAAATAGGATAATAAAGAGAACACATCTAAAACAGATAAAGTGTGTGTGTGCTGAGTCACTTCAGTTGTGTCGACTCTTTGCTACCCTATGGACTGTAGCCCACCAGCCTCTTCTGTCCATGGAATTCTCCAGGCAAGCATGCTGGAGTGAGTTGCCTATTTATTTTCTAGATAGTTGAATTTCATGGTCGATCATTATAACTGCTCTTTTGGTCTTAGTATTGATATATCACCAAAATGGTTAAAAATCCAACTATAGTTCTTCTGCATGTCTGTCCTCTTGTAGCTGAAAATGGATAAATACACAACCATGAAAATGGCCTTACCTATTCATGGCTGCACACCTTAAGTGAGCTTTTAATTCTGTTAAGCTATAATGCTTTCCTCCCCCAGTTCTGTTCACTCCTCCATAATCCTTGATGACTGGTTCCTACTCCTCAAACTTTCAAAATGTCCTCAGTGTTGGTTAATGACCTTGTTCCTTTCTTCACTAAAAACAAAACAAAGAGAACTTCACCTATCTAACCTACCACCCAAACCTGTGTCTAATGAGCTGCTCCTGCTCTTAAATAAAGCTAACCTCTGTGCTCGAGTCACAGTTTCCATCTGCTTTAGCAATTCTCAGTTTTTCTTCTATCTGTATTATTTCTGTCAATGTATAAAATTGCTGTTATTTGTCCCAACTTTAAAAGAGAAAGTTCATTCCTCCTTTCCTTTTAGCTAGACCTATTTATCTCCATGGTGAAGGTGAAGGTGAAGTTGCTCAGTCGTGTCTGAGTCTTTGTGACCCCGTGGACAGTAGCCTACCAGGCTTCTCTGTCCATGGGATTCTCCAGGCAAGAATACTGGAGTGGGTTACCATTTCCTTCTCCAAGGTATCTTCCCAACCCAGGGATCGAACCCGGGTCTCCCACATTGGAGGCAGATGCTTTAACCTCTGAGCCACCAGGGAAGCCCATTTATCTCCATGACTTTACTCAAATTGCCTTCAAGGAGTTATCTATAATCTTTGTTTCTCATTTCTCTCTTCCCATTCTCCCATGGACACACCCTAGTTGAGAATTTCTACCCTTAATGCCTCTCTGAATTTGCTCTTTCCAAAATAGCACAATGCTCAGTTGTTAAGTCCAATCACCAATTCAAGGCCATTCCATTGCTGGACTTCTCAGCAGCACTGAGAGTTACCATACTGTCCACCTTCAAATACTTTCTTCCCTCAGTTTACAGAATAATTCACCATGTTTTTCTCTGAACTCCTGGACCCCTCTTGCTGGGTTTTCTCATCTCTCTTTTCCCACTGGACCCCTCTTGCTGGGTTTTCTCATCTCTCTTTTCCCTAATCCTTTCAGTGCTGAGGGCTTAGAACTCAGTCTTTGAGTTTTCTTGATGTCTGCACTCACTGCCTAGGTGTCATCACCCAATCAGAGTACTAACATCATCTGTAGATTGAAACCCTTTAATATGTCTCTTTAGCCCATAATTACCCTTCTTATTATAGGCTCTTATCCATTGTCTTTGCCTCTTCAAACATAGTAAGAGAAAAAAGAAATCTTGTATAGCACTTACTATGTGCCAGACACTATTGTTAGTTTTTTACATGTTTTAAGTCCTTTGATTCTCACAGCAGCCTTTTGAGGTTGATGGTATCATCCTCACTTTCACCTAAGAGAACTGAATGAAATTAAGCACTTTATACAAGTTCAAACAACCAATAATAGCACTGCTAGGATTTCACCCTAGGCATTCTGTCTGATTCTAGAATATGTGTGTGTGTGTGTGTGTGTGTGTGTTTTTACTGAATTATAGTTGATTTTTAATGCTGTGATAATTTCTACTCTATAGCAGTGACTAAGTTATACACATATACATTCTTTTTGAATTATAGTTGATTTATAATGCTGTGCTAATTTCTACTGTGTAGCAATGATTAAGTTATATACATATACATTCTTTTTCATTATAATTTATCACAAGCCATTGAATAAAGTTGTCTGTGCTGTACAGTAGGACCTTATTTTTTATCCATAGAATCTACACTGTTATCTCCTGTAACTATGCCACTGAACCTCTTAAATTAGAAAGTTAAAAGGTGTCCTTCAGGTATTGAAAACTGTGTTCAGTTTATGCCTCTTATGCCTCTTTTCCAGTCCTTTGCATCTTGGTTGTAAGCACTTCTCACCGCTCAGGCCAGAAACCCTAGAATTGTCATAAAAGTGAAAATGTTAGCTGTTCAGTCATGTCCAACTCTTTGCAACCCCATGGACTGTAGCCCACTAGACTCCTCAATCCATGGAATTCTCCAGGCAAGGACACTGGAATGGCTATTCCCTTCTCCAGGGGATCTTCCCAACCTTGAACCTGGGTCTCTTTCATTGCAGGTGGATTCTTTACCATCTGATCCACCTTCTTTTTTCTCATACCCCATCCACAAACCTCTCGCAAAATGTGTTCAACAAACCTCAAAATATATTCTGAACACCACTCTTCTCACATTCTTTCCACCTGCCACAACTTTGGTTCAAGCCATTACCCTTTCTTCTTAGTGTTAGAGTATTGTTCTAATGTGTCTGCATGTTTCTAACTTTCTTCTCTTTAGTCTCACTAGGCAACCAGAATGATTCTGTTAAAATATGTCAGACAATGTCATTCTTCTTAAAACCCTCCAACAGCTACTTATCTACTCAGGGTAAAAAGCACCAGCAAACTATGACTTATAAGATCCTACATAATCCTGCCAGTTCATACTACTTCTCGGAACCCATCTTCTCTGGCACCCACCCCTGCTTCACTTCTGTCTAGCAATACTGGTCTCCTCATCTTTCAGGTTTCCCTGAACTTGCACTAGGAATTTTTACTCTTGCTTTCATCTGTCTGAAATGTGTTCCTCCGCTTGTAGGCATTATTTGTTGAAGTGTGTCCACTCAAAATTCACATATTTGAGTCTTCACCCCTACTGCAAACCTGAGAATGTGCCCTTATTTGGAAATATCGCAGTTAACAGAAATAATTAGGTTGAGATCAGGTTAATCTGCAGTAGCATGGACCCTGACCCAGTATGACTAGTGTCCTTACAATGTGGAAGTTTTGACAAACATCCACACAGGGAGAATGCCAAGTAAATTGAAGGCAGAGATCAGAGTGATATACCTCCTGGTCAGGAATACAACGATCGCCAGCAAGCTTCCAGAAGCTAGGAAAGAGGCGTGCAGCATATATTCCTTCACAACCCTAGCAAGGAACCAACCCTAGTGACACATTAATTTTGGACTTCTAGCCTCCAGAACTGTGAGATCACAAATTTCTGTTGTTTCAGCCACTCAGTTTGAGGCACATTGTTATGGAAACGCTATGCTAAGTCACTTCAGTCGTGTCCGACTCTGTGTGACCCCAGAGACAGCAGCCCACCAGGCTCCCCCGTCCCTGGGATTCTCCAGGCAAGAACACTGGAATGGGTTGCCATTTCCTTCTCCAATGCATGAAAATGAAAAGTGAAAGGGAAGTCGCTCAGTTGTGTCCGACTCTTAGCAACCCCATGGATTGTAGCCTAACAGGCTCCTCTGTCCATGGGATTTTCCAGGCAAGAGTACTGGAGTGGGGTGCCATTGCCTTCTCCGTGGAAACGCTAGCAAAGTGATATTATTTGTATAATTTGACCTCTCAATTTAATAGGTCTTTAATCAAATGCCTTCCGATTGAGATTTTCTCACACTAATATCTCATACACATCCCAAAAGAGTTTTTCGTTTTATTTTTCTCCATATTACTTGCAAGCCTCAGTTTCCCTAATTTTTCTGGTTTATTTTCTTTAAATCAACAGAGAATACTTAGTACTCTCCACTGTGTCCCCAAGAGCAGGGATTTCTGGTTATTTCATAGTGCTGCTTCCCCAGCTACTGAAATAATGACTAACACACAGGAGGTACATGATAAATACGTGTGCTGAATGAATTAGTGAACTCTTTAGTTATTGAAGACCATGTATTAACCCAAAGTAAAACTGATATTCCTTCAACATCTATTTTGGCTGAATCCCAAGGTAATAGTTGGCTTCACAGGTGACACAGTGCTAAAGAATCTGCCTGCCAATGCAAGAGATGCAGAAGATATGCGTTTCATCCCTAGGTCAGGAAGATCCCCTGGAGGAAAAAATGGCAACCCACTCCAGTATTCTTGCCTGAAGAATCCAATGGACAGATGAGCCTAACAGGCTGCAGTTCATGAGGTCACAAAGAGTAGGTCATGACTAAGCAACTGAGCACACACCACACAAGATAATATTAGTTACCAGCTAATCCTAAATTCCAAAGTGAGATTATTGAAAACTAGAAAAGACCTCCATCATCAAAATTAGTGCTAAGTTTCTTGAGTCCTCACACAAAAGAAGATTTTTAGTTTAGGAAGTGAGCGTACGAGAATTTTTGGAGAGAGCTTGATGGGGTGGATTCCGCCTGTCCCTCCTTTCATGTTGGGAAAGGTGGTGGTGCTTCCTTCCCCTTCCCTCATCTCTGGCACGTGAAGCTTCAGAAAGTCAAGTTACTGTTCATCCCCTGAACTTTGTGGCATGTTTCAGTGGACTCCTGTCTGACCCATCCCTGTCTGGCCAAGCAGCCAGTGACTGCATTTGGGAAGTAACCACATTCATGGCACTGAATCTCATTTGCAAGTTTTCCCATGAACTGGGAACCACAGTGAGTGTGAGAGCTGGCATAGGACAGTTGCGGGGCAGGATGCCGGCTGAGAGATGCTGGGAACGTATAGCCAGATGCTGGCGTGAGGGTGGAGCCAGGAGCAGCAGCTGGGGAGTCATCACTATTGTCAGGAATTGACCTGAGAGATCTTAGTGGACACAATTAGCCTTAAACACGCCAGGGTGTGGGGGAAATGGCAGGAAATCAATGGTGGCCAGAAATGCTCTTTCCTGACTCTTCTACTTCAACCATGACTAAATTCTGGGCTTTAGGAGAAAAGATGTGACAGACTAAAAAGAAGCCAAGATCTAACCCCTAGTATCGCCCCTACACAACACACACATACACACACACTCATCACACACTTCTCACCTGCAGGAAGCCAAATTGGAATGGAAGAGGTCACAGGAGAGGAAGAACCTTGGATAAAGTTCAGAACTGGACACTGACATATTAATTTTTGAACTGAGAATATTTGTATGACTAAAATGACTAAAGAAATTATAGATTCAAAGAGGACTTGGGTCATTTATGGATGCTGCTCAAGATTCATTCAAGGGCAAAGAAATGGCTGGCTTTACAGAGAGAAAGGAGGGGAAATGGAGAAAATTGAAGCAACTGTTTTCTTTTGTTTGCTGTGACTATGCTACATTTTCAGCATACTGGTCTCATACTCTGCTGCGCAAACAAGGAAGAGCATCTCTTTATGAAAATTATTTGAAAAGTACAGGCAGGATGCAATCTATATGCTTTACATAGAGTAAACCCCAGACACTCTCATTTTCCAAATCTGCAGCATTTATAACTCTGATTTTAGAAACAATACAATTTAAACAAAATTATTAAAGTTTTTTTTTTTTTTTTAATGTAGACTAGCTCTCTTGAGACTTCTGAAAGATGGTGTGATCAGATTATTTATCTACTTTTTAAAAGTAAAAAAAAAAAATGACTTTATAAAGCCGTTTCTGTTGCTAGCAGCGTGGGAAAGGTGAATAGGTCTAAAGTAATTTTTTTTTCTGTTTCAGCACTTTTGAAAGGCACAAAAGGAAATAAGACCAATCCAGAAAATTCATTATTTCTCTCCAATTTTTCCTTTTCCCATATGAGCAAAGCCTGGAAGTGTGCAGACACAAGAGGGAATGTTTCCACTGTGTGGGAGTAACATCTGCAGACTAGGCTTTGGACCACCAGAAGTGGAGAGAAAGAAGCATGTGGGTGTAGAGGCAGCAGACACTGAAGAGGAAAACTGGGAGCTGCTTTGGCCCTACGTTCCCCTGACTTGCGTAACCTTCAGTTTACCTTTTCTGTTATATAAGACATCTAAGAGCAGTCACATTCATGTAAAAAACAGCTTTTAAGTAATGGTGGTGAAATAGAGATCAGAGCATGCCCTTCAATTTCTTCCCCCCCCCCCCCATGAGTATGGAAAAGGATACAGGGCTTCCTTGGTGGCTCAACGGTAAAGAATCTGCCTGCCTATGCAGGAGACATGGGTTCAACCCCTGGGTTGGGAAAAATCCCACTCCCCCCATCCCCCCCACCCCCAGCAGAAGGAAATAGCAACTCACTCCAGTCTTCTTGCCTGAGAAATCCCATGGATAGAGGATTCTGGCAGGCTCTGGTCTATAGGGTCACAGAGGGTTGGACATGACTGAGTGACTGAACACACATGCAGTCTATAGAACCTAAACTGGGTGGTTTTCATGGTTTTCTTCCTGTTCGTCCTTTGCAGCCATTTATGAAGATCGCAGGTGGCGCTAGCGGTAAAGAACCCGCCTGCCAATGCGACAGAGGTAAGAGACACAGTTTCGATCCGTGGGTTGGAAAGATCCCCTGGAGGAGGGCATGGAAACCCACTGCAGTATTCTTGCCTGGAGAATCCCATGGACAGAAGAGCCTGGCGGGCTACAGTCCATGGGGTCACAAAGAGCTGGACACGGCTGAAGTAACTTAGCACATTCGCAAATGAAGATGGCTAGGCGGAAGCCCAGAAGCTTTTAGCAGAGGCAGGCACAGTGAAAAGGAAGCTAAACTCTGAGTAAATTCCTCATAAAATACTAGGGACAAAAAGGGCCTTGAAAATGCAAATGATTATAATGATCATTATAATGAAAGTAATATGCGACTACTGCAGAAACATTTGAAAGCATAATGTGGTCTAGGAAAACAACCCTGCAATCTGCATTCAATCACCACTGACCAAACCAAAAATGCTTGCAATGGTCCTTTGTTGTGTTGGGAGCCAAGTGTTTTCTGGAACTCATGAAGCCAGTTTCTCCAAGTGGCAAATTACCAACAAAATATAAGTGAGGAGACAACAAGCCTTAGACTGAACTTTTCCGATAAAGGGGAGACTCTTCAGCTATAATGACCAAGGTATTGAGAGTGAAAAGACTATTGATAGACATACCTGTAAATGCCCACAGATGTGTTTTAGGGGTTGGTTTGGTTATGTCTACAGCATGTGGGGCTTGATAGCTTGCCCACTGAATAGCTTATGCATGAGGACAATTAAAATTCAATATATAAAATTTTGAAAGTTATGTGGGACAGAGCTATATTTAGAAAATTGGACAGGAAAAATACATACCATGAACTTTTGGAACCTATTTAATTAATATTGATTCTAGGCCAATTTAATAAGCCTCTGTTGCAGTGGTATTGAAATTCTGTTAACACTTTTCTCATAGAAAACAAGATACACATTCTTTAGAGATCATGGCATGGGTTTTTACTCTTCACGTTTGGTTCAGAACCTTAGTGAGCAAGGCTCCTGGATTCCAGTTTTCAAGAAGAAAGTTCTAGCCCTGGTGATGATTACGTTTCCTAAAACCACCTGCCTTCACCCCTCACCGTTCACACCTGGCATCCACGAGAAGGGGAGCCTTAATGGGATGTGGACTGGACGTCAGAAGGCAGAAGCCCTGTTGTCTTTCATGAAAGAACTACTTATCCTAGAGTCATATATCATATATAAACCAAAATGTGTGGTTTAGGAGATGTCAAACATACTCAGAAATGCTAGGCCTCATTCACTCAGCTACCAAAAACAGAAATGTATTCATAAGAAGCCTTTTCAACAAAATACCATAAAGTTAGAATGAAGTTGAGACCCAACGTGTTTACTGCCAAAAAATAGGCAAGCAAACTAAAAGACCTTAGATTTTCTGTCTTACATGTATCATGTCTTTTATTTTTCTGAAAAAAAAAAAAAAAAGGACAAAATCAATATTCAACCAAAACATGCATTAATGACTAACAGTAAGTGAGATAATGACCACTTTGAAGGTATTTTTAAAGATGTTACAGTAAATTATAATATGGATATGAAAGAAATGCTGTCATGAATTTTAATCTTATAGAATTTTTTTTTACTTTGTATCCTGGGGAACATTCAGAAGAATAGATTCTTCAAATGTTATTGTTAATGCCATTGTCAGATAATAAAATAATTTATGAGTAGCTCTCATGATTCTTCTTATAAAAATAGCCTTCATTCTCTCTCCATCCTTCCTTCCTTCCTTCTTTCCTTCTCTCCTTACTCCCTCCCTCTCTTTGTTCCTCCCTCACTCCCTCCGATTTCCTTCCTTCCTTCTTTCACTTTCTCCAAAGAGAAATGCCATTTTATTTCTTTTAAAGCTTCAGAAATTCAAATTCAAGTGAGCATTCTGGTATTTGAGATGTAGATTAAATATAGGAAAATGGTCAAAATATTCAGATTGGTGGAGATAGAGATTAAATTAAAAGCTGTTTCTCCAGGAGGTATTACTTTAAGAGCGCTTTTAAAGGAATGATTAGAACATCTTTTTTTTGTCTAATTAACATGGACTTGACTAAGACAATCACGTTTTAGAAAACTCTACTTTCAAAGGAAACATGTCTCTAATTTTATGAGTTTAATAAACTAAAAATCCCTGTGTTGTCTTTGTTGTGCCTCTGTGGCATCAAAGAGGATTGGTTTTATACATGTTTTTACTTGAATTTAATTCCTTGGTGCTAAAAGGCCTAATTCACTCAAACTTCAGTTTGACCCCCAAATATTCACAGATGCTGACAGGTTCTCAATTTCTTGACTTTTGTGCTAACTCCTTGAATCTTAACACTAACAGTATTAAGTAGTTATTTTTATCTATTTGGTAGCTGAGAACACTGAGCCTTTGAGAGAGAGTTAGCAACTTGCTAAAAGTCATATGTATGTGCATACTAAGTCACTTCAGTTGTGTCTTATTATTATTATTCAGTTGTGTCTTATTATTCTTTGTGACCCCATAGACTGTAGTCCACCAAGCTCCTCTGTCCCTGGAATTTTCGGGGCAAGAATACTGGAGTGGGTTGTCATTTCCTACTCCAGGGAAGCCCATGGTCGTGGTTAAATGGAAGCATCTGAAAGAGAACCAGGAGTATTTGAATCTATAATCTGGTATATTGCATCATCTCTCACTGAACTAAAAGTCAAGAACAAAACCTAGACAAATAAAGGTGTTTAAGCCTGTTTTTTTTTTTCCAGGAAAATGAATAATCTAAAACATGAAATTAACATTTTATATGTGGCAAATTGAAACATCAGAATATCATGAGAGGTAAAAAAATTAACACTTGCAAACTTCAGACACCTGGTCTATTGTTCTCTTCCACCCTGTAGGATGGATGGGGACCCTGAGATCCCTTTACTTGGATCTTCTTCCAAATGTGTGGGTTTCGGATATGAGCAATTTTATTTTCTCTGAAGTCAGGAAGGAGAAAGGAAAATATATAAAGAGGATAAAGTAGACATATAAATACAGAATTCTTCTCAACTGCTAATACATGCCATCATGATCAATAATGAAAAGCATATGTGAACCAAAGCAATACATTCTTTAATATGTTTTACTAGTGTTTATTGTGGTAAAATACACATAACATAAAACTGACCATTTTAACCATTTTTAAGTGTACAGTTCATTGGCATTAAGTATATTCATGTTGTTTTGTAACTCTTCCCACCATCCAACTCCAGAACTTTTCACCTTCCAAAACTGAAAGTCTGTGGCCATTAAACACTAACTCTCCTCCTTCCTCCATCCGTGGAAACCACCATGCTACATTCTGTTTCTATGATTTTGAGTATTCTAGGCACCTCATAAAATGGACTCATACCATATTTGTCCTTATGTGACAAGTTTATTTCACTTAGCATAATGTTTTCAAGATTCATCCATGTTGTATTGTGTGTCAGAATCTCCTTCCTTTTGAAGAGTGAATATTCCATTATATGTATATACCACATTTTGTTCATCTTTCATTGATGGGCACTTGGGTTGCTTCCACTTTTGGGCTATTGTGACAATGATGATATGAACATGGTTGTATGATGTATGTTTTTATCTGTAATTATGTGTGTGCTTGCTCAGTGGCTAAGTCATATCCGACTCTTTTGCCCCATGAACTGTAACCCGCCAAGCTTCTCGGTCTATGGGATTTCCCAGGCAAGACTACTGCAGTGGTTGCTATTTCCTTCTCCTGGTGATCTGTCCGACCCAATGCATCTCCTGCCTTGCAGGCAGATTCTTTACCACTGAGCCACCTGGGAAGTCCATCTATAACTAAAAGATTGATCTACAACACCCTCAGAAGCTTTGGAAGTTCTACTTCCAAAAGCTTTGGAGTTCTACTAATTCACTATTAACAGAGTAACAAAATTTCCTCTTAAATAAAACAAAATCAACAGAATCAGAACATAGCTATCCAAAACTCCAGTAATTTTACATTATAATGAATATTAAAATTAAAGAAGAGAGACTACAGAGGGTGGGTTAGTCCGTACCTTCCTGGCACTGGCTTCCTCTCCATCCAGATCCACAAGAACAGCCATACGGGTCTGGGAGGCAGAAGGTGAGGCCTCGGCAGCCTGATGTGCCTTGGCACTGCTCCTGGCAGCTCTGCCCAAAACAGCCTTCTCTGCAGGCTAGAAAGAGGGCATGTGGGTATAGAAGCCTCTGTTGGGTCTCAGCGTTCAAGACCTACTGGAACATGCTCACCCTCCAAGTCTATCTTCGTGGTTTGAAAGTTTTCTCCCAGCCAGGCATCCTCTCCTGCCCAGGTCCTGGTGCCCCCTCCTCCTTACCCTGCTCACAGCGGGTTCTGGTGAATCCAGGGGGGCATACACACTCGCCGTCCTGGTCATGGCAGACACCTCCATGCAGGCAGCCTGGGCATTCCTTGGTACAGTCTTGTCCCCAGGGCCCCGCCTCACAGCCTGCAGGAATGTACTCTCAGCAGCTGACCCTCACCCACTGAACCACTGCCTCTGAGGACTGGGGCACCCCTGGGGGCTCAGGGGGATCCACAGGAGGTATGCACAGGGGTCCCAACCTCCCATATCACCCACCACCTCTGCCCTCTGCTCCTGACCCTGCACGATGAGTCTGAAGAAGGCGCTGCCCAGTGGGCTGGCTTCCAGGTATGTGGCATTGTAGATGCCGCTCGATGATGGCTGCACTTTTGGGAGCTGCAGCAAGAACTGCCCGTCCTGGGCCTCGTGCCAGTCCACGGTGTAGAAATAGGATCCTGGGGGCATAAACGGGATAGGGGTCTCAGCATCACACAAGAGCCGGGGTCCCCTCCCTCTGCCCACCTTAACCTGAGTCACATTAGTGCGGGTCAGGCAGAGTGAACAGACTGGGGGAAGGCACCAGCGAGTGTCTGGACCCGAGCCAGGAATGTGGGAGGCAGCGTCTTTTCCATGCTCCACCAACCACTCAGTAAATCACCAAGCCCTGTTCAGTCCACGTCCTCCTTGTCTCCTAAAGCTGCCCGCTTCTCTCCACGCTCACTGCCACTACCCTGCTCCCAGCCTTCCAAGCCGTCTCTCTGCCTCCAGTCCTCCTGCTTCCTGTCCATCCTCCACTCAGGGTGACCAGTGAGATTTTCCTCCAATAGACCCCACCGTAGCTCCCCTGCTTAAGCTCTTCAATAGTTCTTTACGGCCCAAGGGACAGCATCAGACTCCTCAACACATCATTTTCACCAGTTTGGCTACCGTGCAGCCCATTAGCCCCACACCTCTCCACATCTTGACTTCAACTGCTTTATCTCTTCCAGCAACAACGTGGTATCTCACAGCTTCCTGCCTTTGCTCTTATCAATCCTCCTCGAATGCTTCTCCCCTCTTCTTTGTGCAGTTAATTCCCAGGAGCCTCTCCCTCCAGGGTCTGTGGACTGTAATATTAGGGCTCTCGTCCCTGCACCCCTCCCCACATCCTCTTTGCTCAGGATGGAAGAGAGATTCTAGAGAACACAGGTCTACCTGACTCCACGTCTGTTATTAGTTCAGGGACCCTGGAGCTCAGGAGGCAAAAACTTGGCTCAAGAGTCCAGGGACACAAGAGGCAGCCAAAAGGCTGTGGGTGTGAGAGCTGAGGCAGGAATCTTTGGGGCCATACAGAAAACTGGCTTCCTCCTCTGCGGTGGCCAGAGGAGCTGACAGGGCCAAGTGGGGGCAAAAAAAAAAAAAAAAAAATTAAAAAGGAAGGATTCCAATTTCAGATGATATGTTGAACCAACAAGTCTATCTTCTTCCCTCTAAAAATTTATTCCTTTAGGTGTAATGGAATAAAAAGTATGTATCTACAGATAAAGAAGAGAATAGTAAAGGAGGAATCAGAAAGCTATAAGCTCTGGAGAGGCAAAAAGCTGATTCATGGATGAGTAGTGACTGGCAAAGTAGTCAGGCATAGGATCCAGTGAAGAATATGGGGCTCTCACTCAGAAGAAAAGATTTGTCCCTGAGGAATTTCAATAGATAGAAATGGATAGGGAAGAAGTGTGAGAATTAAAATAAGAATCCATTAAAATTTTATGTGGAAGACATCTCTGCATTTA
The DNA here is from genome assembly GCA_935064755.1 of Tragelaphus eurycerus. Classification (NCBI taxonomy): domain Eukaryota; kingdom Metazoa; phylum Chordata; class Mammalia; order Artiodactyla; family Bovidae; genus Tragelaphus; species Tragelaphus eurycerus. The sequence goes on along the minus strand of CAKXYN010000025.1, from coordinate 22,575,302 downwards.
GCACAAAATGCCAAGCGCCAGGTGATTCTGCCCGAAAAAAGAAAACAAGCATTTTTCTCTAATGAACTTTGAGTAAGTTAGGCATTGGTACTCCAGAACAAAGTCTGCTTCATTTGGGCCTTCAGTTCAGTTCAGTCGCTCAGTCGTGTCCGACTCTTTGAGACCCCATGAACTGCAGCACACCAGGCCTCTCTGTCCATCACCAACTCCTGGAGTCCACCCAAACCCATGTCCATCGAGTTGATGATTCCATCCAACCATCTCATCCTCTGTCATCCCCTTCTCCTCCTGCCCTCAATCTTTCCCAGCATCAGGGTCTTTTCCAGTGAGTCAGCTCTTTGCATCAGGTGGCCAAAGTATTGGAATTTCAGCTTCAACATCAGTCCCTCCAATGAACACCCAGGATTGATCTCCTTTAGGATGGACTGGTTGGATCTCTTGGCAGTCGAAGGGACTCTCAAGAATCTTCTCCAACACCACAGTTCAAAAGCATCAATTCTGTGCTCAGCTTTCTTTATAGTCCAGCTCTCACATCCATACATGACCACTGGAAAAACCATAGCCCTGACTAGATGGACCTTTGTTAATGGTTTCAAAGCTTAACACAGGCTCCTTGACCATTCACCTACAACCTAAGTAAGAGAGACAAAAATCTCTACTTGTGGATGAAGTACACACAGTCATTTTAATTAGAGCCGCATTCTCATTAACAAACACTAGATAGAAGAGGAAAGACAGCCAAAAAAAAAACAAAAACCACATCAAACAAACAAAAAACCACCAACTTATATGTGCAGGAACAACAAAACAACAGAAAAAGATTAATAATCAGACACATCACCATGAAATTTCTGTGAGTTAAGGATCAATCTTAAGTGTTTCCAGAGTGAAAGACCAGGTTATGGGCCAAATGTTTTTCAGATTTCCTTCTCAATAGCAATAGTCTGGGGAAAGATGAGGTAACAATGCCTTCAAAGGGCTGAGGGAAAATGAGGTTTAACTTAGAATTCCAAATCAGGCAATATATCAGTGAAGTAGGTAGATAGAATAAAGACTTTTAAGTCATTCAGAGAAATTTTCCTGGAAAACTCCTTTCTTTGTGAGTTTTTCAAAAAAGTGCTCTGGCAAAACAAGGAATAAACCAAGAAAGAGAAAAATATGATATAGGAAACAATAAATTCAACATTGCCAAGAAGGTAGTAAGAGGATTTCTTAGGATGAAGCTAAGGACAAAGAGATTGGAACAGAAAGGAAGTGTGCAGAGTCAGCAGGTCTGGAAGGAGTGGGATATGTAGACAATATGATCTTGGGCATAATTGGGGATTTCTTGGGATATAAATATAAAATAAATTTTACCCTGAATTTTTGCTATGGAAAGACACAGGAAAGGATATGGGCACAAACAGGAGAAACAAATAAACAATATTCATTCTTAGAATGCTTCTTAGAAATAGTATACAATATAACTGGCTATTGAGAATCTATACATCTTTAAAATCAAAATTATAAAAGAGAATCACACAGAAAGTAAAGAGTGGGAAAGAGAAAAGTGGAGGTATTGGTGGAAGCTCTAATGTCTTCTATTTTACAGAGAAAGGGATCAAAAGATGCTGTTGATGATGGAAAGTGGATGAAAAATGGAGGTTTAAGACAGTTTTCTGATGTAGAGAAGGGAGAGAGATGTAGCAGATGACATATGTGAGCTAATTAATTTCTATTAATAGACATTGTATGTATACATGCTAAATCACTTCCATCATGTCCGAATCAATGCAGCTCTGTGGACTGTAGCCCACCAGGATCCTCTGATTCTCCAGAGAAGAATACTGGAGTGGATTGCCATGCCCTCATCCAGGGGATCTTCCCAACCCAGGGATCGAACCTCCATTTCTTAAGTTTCCTGCATTGGCAGGTGGGTTCTTTACCACTAGCACCACCTGGGAAGCCCAGACATTGTACATCTTTAGTGATTTCAAAAAAAAAGTGTTAAAAAAGAAAATTCAAAGATCAAAATAAATGCTAGTGGAACTGAAACCAAAAAATAGTAGGGGGGTTTGCTTCTGAAGAGATAGAACTTGTAGTTGACTGGGAGGACGCTATTCATTTTCATTATCTTGTATTATAATTTTCATTATAATCCTTATGCTGTTTGAGTTTATTTGTTTTGTTTTACAGCATTGTGTTAATTTCAGGTGTGTTATTATTACAAATATAATTAAATACTCTTTAATAAAATTTCCTGTATACTATATTTGTCCCCTGTCTTCCCGTCTTGTCTGCTCTGTTGTTCCTCGTCTCTTCTAGGTGTGTAGCAAAGTGAATTAGTTATACATATATATATGTCCACTCTTTTGGATTCTTTTCCCATATAGGTCTTTACAGAGTACTGAATAGAGCTCTCTGTGCTATATAGTAGGTCCTTATTCAGTTCAGTTCAGTCGCTGAGTCATATCCGACTCTGCGACTGCATGGAGTGCAGCACGCCAGGCCTCCCTGTCCATCACCAAGTCCTAGAGATTACTCAAACTCATGTCCATTGAGTCAGTGATGCCATTCAACCATCTCATCCTCTGTTATTCCCTTCTCCTCCTGCCCCTAGTCCCTCCCAGCATCAGGGTCTTTTCCAATGAGTCAGTTCTTCGCATCAGGTGGTCAAAGTTTTGGAGTTTCAGCTTCAGCATCAGTCCTTCCAATGAATACTCAGGACTGATTTCCTTTAGGATGGCTGGTTGGATCTCCTTGCAGTCCAGGGGACTTTCAAGAATCTTCTCCAACACCACAGTTCAAAGACATCAAGTCTTCGAAACGCTCAGCTTTCTTTATAGTTGACTCTCACATCCATACATGACTACTGGAAAAACCATAGCTTTGACTAGACGGACCTTTTTTGGCAAAGTAATATCTCTGCTTTTGAATATGCTGTCTAGGTCCGTCATAACTTTCCTTCCAAGGAATACTGCTACTGCTGCTAAGTCGCTTCAGTCGTGTCTGACTCTGTGCGACCCCATAGACGGAAGCTCACCAGGCTCCCCCGTCCCTGGGATTCTCCAGGCAAGAATACCGAAGTGGGTTGCCATCTCCTTCTCCAATGCATGAAAGTGAAAAGTGAAAGTGAAGTCTCTCAGTCGTGTCCGACTCTTAGCGACCCCATGGACTGGAGCCTACCAGGCTCCTCCATCCATGGGATTTTCCAGGCAAAAGTACTGGAGTGGGGTGCCATTGCCTTCCCCGTTCCAAGGAATAAGTGTCTTTTAATTTCATGACTGCAGTCACCATCTGCAGTGATTTTGGAGCCCAAAAATAAAGTCTGCCACTGTTTCCCCATCTATCTGCCATGAAGTGATGAGACTGGATGCCATGATCTTAGTTTTCTGAATGTTGAGGTTTAAGCCAACTTTTTCACTCTCCACTTTAACTTTCATCAAGAGGCCCTTTAGTTCCTCTTCACTTTCTGCCATAAGGGTGGTGTAATCTGCATATATGAGGTTATTGATACTTCTTCTGGCAATCTTGATTCCACAATTTGTAAAGCAATTATCCTTCAATTAAAAAAAAATTTAAAAAGTCTGTTGGGACCTTATTTATACTGATAACATATGATTAAATACAAATTTCAGAGTAAATTCCTTCCCATTTTTGACAAAATTCTAAATCCTTGATTTTCTTCCACCTTGAATTCTATATGTTGTTGATGAATTAATTTGAAAACTCTGGCAACTAATATTTATTCGTTAATATAATGTCTCATTTAAGGTAAATTAAAATTCTATAATAGTAAAAACAGAATGGAGATAAGGATTAGTGTTTTTTTAAAAAAAAAAAACACTGTGTATTTCAAAGGCCGTGTAAAAATATGTCAACTCCTTTTTTGAACAGAAAACCATTCGTGAATTAACATTTGGAAATGGAAACTAACCAGGAGGAAATAGATCTTTCTACAGGGAAGAGGCACACGGAAAGAACTAGGGATTATTTAGAAAACACTCAGATGTTTCCTTCATATTTTCTTTAATTGGAAGTACCATAATTCCTACCTACACTAACTATATGAATTACTACCCCCCCAAAAAAAAAAATAATAACCATTGTGTGTTTTAAAACTACTGCCCCTTGTTGAATAATTTAGACCAACTGTAGCAATTAAAATGGCAACCCACTCCAGTGTTCTTGCCTGGAGAATCCCAGGGACAGTGGAGCCTGGTGGGCTGCCGTCTATGGGGTTGCACAGAGTTGGACATGACTGAAGTGACTTAGCAGCAGCAGCAGTGGTAATTCTGAGTACATGAAACCATAAAGAAGGGAAAAGATTATTTTCCTTTGTACTGCAAGACAGTTACATTCAATGACTACACTAGCTCTTTTCTTTTTTGATACTGACATCTATTGGAAAACAGGAGAATATGTGTATGTTTGTTTCTTTAAGGCAAATAAAAACTGATTCATTAAATTTAAAATCCCAATTAAGTTAAAAATTAAGAATGTAAAATAGATTAATCATTTTAATGACAATATTTTCTAGTTGCCTGAAAACACATTTACATGAGTTTTCAATATTATAGACCTTTTATAAAAGCCAGTAGTTGTTACTGCAAATATAATTACATACTCTTTAAATTCTTGTACTCTAGGTAATATGTTCATGATTCAAACTAACAATTGAACATTACCCAGAGAAAGAAAAGAGGAAAGTTTGACTTAGAATGTACTCTATCAGTCTCTAAAGAAAAGATTTTTTTTTTCTATCATGAATCTATGACATAAAACAGGAAGTGTTTTGAAATAATTTCATTGACTCAACATGTGACTATTCTTTTTAAAATATTTGGGAAATAGTTTAGCTAGGTTTCTCCAATCTATTCATCACTTGAGCAAAAATATGTTTGCCCAATAAAGCATCAGCTTCCTGGTGGCTCAGACAGTAAAGGATCCTTCTGCAATGCAAGAGACTCAGGTTTGATCCCTGGGTCAGGAAGATCCCCTGGAGGAAGGCATGGCAACCCACTCCAGTATTCTTTCCTTGAGAATTCCATGGACAGAGGTGACTGGCAGGCTACAGTTCATGGGGTTGCAAAGAATCAGACATGACTGAGCAACTAATACTTTCAATAAAGTATTCAATAAAGTTATTCTATAACTGCTACTCAACTTCTCTTCAATTAAGTAGGTCTGGTTATACCAATTGTACAAAGGGCATTTTGTGTCTAAAGGAACTAATTCTGACATTTCCATGGAAATACAGAACACAAAACTCTGAGGTTGGACCTCAGAGTTTTGTTCTGTAAAACAACCTATAAGATACACATCTTCTCCACACTGAACTGGGTTGCAGAACTTACCAAATAACTCATCATTTTTCTCTGAGCTTTAATCAATATAAGAAAATCATGCATGTGATGGAGAAAAGTGCTCTTCTTAAAATTTAATTTCTCTCTTTTCTTGACTAAAAATTTGACATTCATAATTATAAAAGTAATATAGGATTGAATGCATATAGTATATAGAGAGTAAAAAGTGATCATTCCTTTTTTCCCTTCCCTAATACCACTCCTCTCCTGCCCAGAAAAACTGTCCTTTATTTTTCTAGACTATATGAATTTACATATATATGGATGTGTATATACAAAAGGATGGCATATGTATCTATTTATTTTATACACATATGCATCTATGTACTTGGGGGCAAATATCAAGTCTAGCTCGATTCCTGGATTGGGAAGATACTGGAGAAGGGATAGGCTACCCACTTTAGTATTCTTGTGTTTCCCTCACAGCTCAGCTGGTAAAGAATCCACCTGCAATGCAGGAGACCTGGGTTTGATCCCTGGGTTGGGAAGATCCTCTGGAGAAGGGAAAGGCTACCCCACTCTCGTATTCTGGCTGGAGAATTCATGGACCGTATAGTACATGTGGTCACAAAGAGTCAGACATGACTGAGTGACTTCCACTTTCACTTTTTTTCATCAAGTCTAGCGATTCAAAAATACATACAAGTATTGTAAATATTCTAAAAAAGAAGTAAGAATCCCCCAATGCTACTGTCAAGAAATATTGGCCCTTGGTTTTTACAAACAGCAGTTCAGACCTCTTGCGTCAATAACAAAGATATAAGTAAGAAAGATAAAATAGGATCATATTCTTCGTGTTATTTTAGATAATATGACATTTACAGAACTAGAAGAAATTTAAATAAAGCCAAAGGAATCACTGAGCTTTAAATCAATGTTTCTTTACACTAAAAAATATTAATTCCTAAAGATAAATCCTTCTAAACATAAGATAAAATATGAAGGTAATATTCAGTTCAGTTCAGTTGCTCAATCATGTCCGACTCTTTGTGACCCCATGAATCTCAGCTCGCCAGGCCTCCCTGTCCATCACCAACTCCTGGAGTTCACTCAAACTCACGTCCATTGAGTTGGTGATGCCATCCAGCCATCTCATCCTCTGCCGTGCCCTTCTCCTCCTGCCCCCAATCCCTCCCAGCATCAGGGTCTTTTCCAATGAGTCAACTCTTCCATGAGGTGGCCAAAGCACTGGAGTTTCAGCTTTAGCATCATTCCTTCCAAAGAACACCTAGGGCTGATCTTCTTTAGAATGGACTGATTGGATCTCCTTGCAGTCCAAGGGACTCTCAAGAGTCTTCTTCAACACCACAGTTGAAAAGTATCAATTCTTCGGCGCTCAGCCTTCTTCACAGTCCAACTCTCGCATCCATACGTGACCACTGGAAAAACCATAGCCTTGACTAGATGGACCTTTGTTGGTAAAGTGATGTCTCTGCTTTTGAATATGCTATCTAGGTTGGTCATAACTTTTCTTCCAGGGAGTAAGCGTCTTTTAATTTCATGGCTGCAGTCACCATCTGCAGTGATTTTGGAGCCCAAAAAAACAAAGTCTGACACTGTTTCCACTCTTTCCCCATCTATTTCCCATGAAGTGATGGGACCGGATGCCATGATCTTCGTTTTCTGAATGTTGAGCTCTAAGCCAACTTTTTCACTCTCCTCTTTCACTTTCATCAAGAGGCTTTTTAGTTCCTCTTCACTTTCTAAAGAAATATAAATAAAAATATATTTTTTCCTTAAGCTACATTTCCAGATTCCTACATTATTTACTGACTCTTTGTTAAATGAAATAAGAAACTTCACAAACTTAAGCTCTCAGCTTCTTTTTTCATTCCTCATTCCTTTTTCTTATAGTCATATTGATTTCACATGATTACAGTTCTATAATAGTAAGTACTACAATTTAGTAGTTTTATATTTCTCTGTTTTATATTTCATTTATAAAATTTAATTATATTAAACTCATCCCTTTACCCATTCCCATCATAGTTTCATGTTGAATCTTGGGGTGATCATCAATGGGCTAGATATATAGCTTAATTTCAATCTGGTTTTCAGAGGACTGATATTATGCATGTTGCTAAAGAAATCAATGTGGATTTTAAAATGTTTGGATCAATACTACATAAAAGTCCAAGAAGTGGAAAATTTATTTCATAAAAATAGATATTTTCTCTCTTTCAATAAAATGTGCCATGGTGTTTCTTGGTTTTTAACTTTTGTTTTTTAGAAATCTTTACAGGGGTGTCCTTTGAATGAGTTCCTTTGCATGCATTTGGCCTTTCTGCTGTGATATAAAGAATTTTACTTAACAGAACTCGGTGCAAAATCAAATTCAGTTTAAAAGTACATATGATAAGAGAAGATATAAAGACATATTTTACCTCTTAAGTAGATGTAACGGGATATAATTTTGATATTTCAGAAGTAGTTATCTTTAAGATTTTCTCACTTATGCTTTTGTGTCTATCAATCGTGCTGGTCAGAGGTTTCAGACATAAAACCTTTACAGGGTGGAGTTTGTATTTGGATGCAAAGGAGAGAAAGGCAAAAGAGCACTCCCCACTTTTCTAGCACCTCACCTGTTTGTTATTTTCCACCTATTTTGGATTCTGGTGAAGTATCATTTTGTCTGCAGCCTGTGGAGGCACTAACAAGCTTGGCTTGCTGAGCCTTCAAGTCCTACTACAATACTAGGACTGGAGTTCAAGGAACTCTCTTGGGTATCTCCCACTCTAACTTTTAAAAGAGAATGTGTTAAACCACCAATGAAAGTCTTAGGGTTGCAGTCTGTCAACAAATGCTGTTCTTCACCACAACCAAGTCAAAGATCAGGTCTTCTTTAGGTCATGATGCTTTCATCAACCCAGACATATCAATGAATCTCCTCCAACTTTGCTGAGGCTTACAGAATAACTACTGCAATCCCACTTGTGGCCATCTCTGTGGACTAGAAGTAACTAAATAAGTACCATCTTCAACCTGAGTCCTGAGATGGCTGTGGGAGAAAGATGAATTGGAATGACTTAACCCATTCAACCCTACACATTGATACTCCCTTATCAGAGTCACTTATTAGTGTTTGGGGGATATCCACTATAGACAGCTTCTTATCTCTATCTGAGATCTTGGCCATTCTGTGCTCAGAGGGTAGTGATGAATACCTCTTTCCTCCTCATTCCTGAGTCTGAGAGTGTGGTATCCTTGAAAGAAATCTGGAACAGAAAAAGGACATTAGGTAAAAACTAATGGAATATGAATTTAATATGTACTTTAGGTAACAAAAATACATCAATATTGGTTTATTAGCTGTGATAGATATTCCACACTAATGTAATAAACTGGGTACAAGTTACAAGGAAAGTCTGTTGTTGTTTAGTCACTAACTCCTGTCCAACTCTTTCACAATCCCATGGACTGCAGCCGGCCAGGCTCCTCTCTCTATGGGATTTTCCAGACAAGAATATTGGAGTGGGTTGCCATTTACTTCTCCAAGAGATCTTCTCAACCCAGGGATCAAAGCCATGTCTCCTGCAGTGGCAGGCAGGTTCTTACCATTGAGCCACTTGGGAAGGCCTCTGGAAGACTGTACTTTTCTGTTTATCTAAACTATTTAAAATTTTTAAGTTGCTGAAAAACAAAAGTAAACATTATGCATGTATTTTATCTTATATCCTTGTTAACATAAAATACATGCATGTCTGACTCTTTGCGACACCATGGAGCACGCCAGGCCTCCCTGTCCATCACCAACTCCTAGAATTTACTCAAACTCATGTCCATTGAGTCAGTGATGCCATCCAACCATCTGTCATCCCCTTCTCCTCCCACCTTCAATCTTTCTCAGCATCAGGGTCTTTTCAAATGAGTCAGTTCTTCACATCAGGTGGTCAAAGTATTGGAGTCTCAGCTTCAGCATCAGTCCTTCCAATGAATATTCAGGACTGATTTCCTTTAGGATTGACTAGTTGGATCTCCTTGCAGTCCAAGGGACTCTCAAGAGTCTCCTTCAACACCACAGTTCAAAAGCATCAATTCTTTGGTGCTCAGTTTTTTTTTATAGTCTCTCGCATCCATACACGACTACTGGAAAAACCATAGCTTTGGCTAGCTGGACCTTTGTTGGAAAAGTAATGTCTCTGCTTTTGAGAATCCCAGGGACAGGGGAGCCTGGTGGGCTGCTGTCTCTGGGGTCGCACAAAGTCGGACACGACTGAAGCGACTTAGCAGCAGCAGCAGCTAAGTTGGTCATAGCTTTTCTTCAAAGAAGCAAGCGTCTCTTTTAATTTCATGGCTGCAGTCACCATCTGCTGTGATTTTAGAACCAACCAAAATAAAGTCTACCATTGTTTCCATTGTTTCCCCACCTATTTGCCATGAAGTAATGGGACAGGATGCCATGATCTTTGTTTTCTGAATGTTGAGCTTTAAGCCAGCTTTTGCATTCTCCTCTCTCACTTTCATCAAGAGGCTCTTTAGTTCTTCTTAGCTCATTATATATATAAGCTACAGAAGTCTTACACAATACATAAATGCATTTGCTTACAAAACAAGACATCCAGCGGTAAGATGGGCTGTCCTCATGAACGAGTCGGAGCTGTAGAAGCTTTCTCTGTCTCTCTCAGCTCTGTGTCCTCGGCCCGCCAGCTTTGTCCTTGGGTTGCTTCCTTTATGGTCACAAGATAAATGCCAGCATTAACTACATGGCAACACACTTCCCTTGTTCATATCCAGTGACAGAGAAGAAAAACAGCTCCTCCACCTCTGAAAAAAGATTTGAGTCAACTCAGGTCTCTGTGCCCATCCCTAAGTAGTAACATTTACCATCACTTGTTACAAATGCTCAATGGCCTTCAGCCAAGTTTCTTGAACCAGCTACCATTGGAAGAGTTGGAAATGAAGGCTTAGGGCTAATCAGGATTCCGTCAATTTCCCCTGATAACATGGGCTGGCTGGAGAGGCCTGAAACAAAGTGTGTTAGACAGCTCCCTGGGACAAAGTCTGCAAATGGGACACACTTGCCTCGGCACTGACTCTCAGAGAAGTAGTGAGAATACACACCAATGATTCACTGTCTACCTGCATTTAGGACCTTCAATAGTTTACTCCTGTACAATTGAGAAATATGAACTAATGCTATGATCCATCAATCTGGTAAATCTACATTCGTAAGAAGGAGTGAAGGGTAGAACAAGAGACCAGAAGTATAGCTTTGACAGATGGCTCAAATCAAAAAAGGAGACATCATGGTGGGTAAAAAGAGCCCCACTTTAACACAGTAGTTAAAAGTTACCTGTCGACTTAGTAAAAGGATCAGCAGACACTAGCAGCCTATGGGCCATTCCAGCCTACTGCCTGTCTTTGTATAGCCTAGGAGATAAGAATAGGCTTCAGGGACTTCCCTGGAGGTCTAGTGGTTAAGAATCTACCTGCAAATGCAGGGAACACAAGTTTGATCCCTGGTCTGAGAGGACCCCACATGCTGCGGAGCAACTCGGCTCATGCACTGTTGAACCTATGCTCTAAAGCCCGGGAGCCACAGGTCCTGAGCCCATATGTTGCAACTACTGAAGCCCTCACCCCAAAGCCTGTGCTCTGCAGCGAGAGAAGTCACCGTAATGAGAAGCCTGCGGACCTCAACAAAGTGTAGTCTCTGCTCACTGCAACTAACTAAAGAAAGCCCGAGCACAGTAGTAAAGACCCAGCACAGCCAAAATAAATAAATAAAATCTAATAAAAAGAAAAAGAATGGGCTTCCGTGTTTTGATGGTTGCTAAGGAGATCAATCCTGGAATTTCTTTGGAAGGAATGATGCTAAAGCTGAAACTCCAGTATTTTGGCCACCTCATGCGAAGAGTTGACTCATTGGAGAAGACTCTGATGCTGGGAGGGGTTGAGGGCAGGAGGAGAAGGGGACGACAGAGGATGAGATGGCTGGATGGCATCACTGACTCGATGGATGCGAGTCTGAGTGACCTCCGGGAGCTGGTGATGGACAGGGAGGCCTGGCGTGCTGCGGTTCATGGGGTCGCAAAGAGTCGGACACGACTGAGCGACTGATCTGATCTGATGTGTGGTAAGTCACTTCAGTCATGTCTGGCTCTTTGCAATCTCATGGACTGTAGTCCGCCAGGCTCCTCTGTCCATGGGATTCTCCAGGCAAGAATGCTGGAGCGGGTTGCCATGCCTTTCTCCAGGGGATCTTCCCAACCAAAGGATCAAACCCAAGGCACTTATGTCTCCTGCGTTGGCAGGCATGTTCTTTGCCACTAGTGCCTGGGAAGCCCTTTAAATGGTTTTTAAAAAATCAAAAAAGGAATAGTTTTTGTAACACATGAAAATAAAGTGGAATTCAAATGTCAGTGTCCATAAATAAAGTTTCGCTGGCCATAGGCACACTTGCTTGTTTACATGTTGCCTATGGCTACATTTGCACTACATGTTGGAACAATTGAGTAGTTGTGACAAAGGCCATCTGGCCTGCAAAACCAAAAATAGTGTCTGGTCTTCACAGGAAAGTTTTGCTGGCCCCTGACCTGGAGTCAATCAGGGGCTTCACTTCCTCTCTCAACAGCGTACATCAGCAGTCTCTTGGCCAAAATGCGTCTACCTTCATGAGGGCTCCTCCAATACCAACCCCTGCTTTTCTGGTTATCCTCCTGAGGGTAATAAGCAGATGGATTTTACCCCTAGAATGACACTCCTAGTTCAGAAGGTTCTGAACTAGGTCAGAGCAGCATATTCATCAATGCAACTCCAAGGCTAAAAATTATCTTTTCCCATGGTCCAGTCCAAATTATTTTCAACTGTGCTACTGCATATAGCCTAGCAGGAATTTCTAAAGTACCCTCTTGCAAAATTTCAACATATGTATAATGCCATCCCCAATCACCGGGTTTAAGTACCTTTCTTTCCCATCTAATATATTTTGTATCTGTGCATCTTCTGGCATGGTCAATCATTTATGACTCTTTGCGATCTCACGGAATGTAGCCCACCAGGCTCCTCTGTCCATGGGATTTGCAAGGTGCATCTTGTCCAAGGATAGGCAAGAATACTGGAGTGGGTTGCCATTTCCTCCTCCAGGGGATCTTCCCAACCCAGTGACTGAACCTGCGTCTCCTGGGTCTCCTTCATTGGCAGGAGGATTTTAAAGGATTCTAATTCTGTTGGTTTGAGTCCTATTTCTAACACCCCAAAACTGAATTGAGTGTGGGCTCCATCTAGTGACTGAGCATGGATACTCTCCTGTGAGTATTTTCAATTCTGTCTTTTAGGAACTGTTTCTACTGCTTCTTTCTATGCAAATGCATAGGCTTTGTGCCAGACTTTATTTTTCTGGGCTCCAAAATCACTGCAGATGGTGACTGCAGCCATGAAATTAAAAGACGCTTACTCCTTGGAAGGAAAGTTATGACCAACCTAGATAGCATATTCAAAAGCAGAGACATTACTTTACCAACAAAGGTTCGCCTAGTCAAGGCTATGGTCTTTCCTGTGGTCATGTATGGATGTGAGAGCTGGACTGTGAAGAAGGCTGAGCGCCGAAGAATTGATGCTTTTGAACTGTGGTGTTGGAGAAGACTCTTGAGAGTCCCTTGGACTGCAAGAAGATCCAACCAGTCCATTCTGAAGGAGATCAATCCTGGAATTTCTTGAGAAGGAATGATGCTAAAGCTGAAACTCCAGTATTTTGGCCACCTCATGCGAAGAGTTGACTCATTGGAGAAGACTCTGATGCTGGGAGGGATTGAGGGCAGGAGGAGAAGGGGACGACAGAGGATGAGATGGCTGGATGGCATCACTGACTCGATGGGTATGAGTCTGGGTGACCTCCGGGAGCTGGTGATGGACAGGGAGGCCTGGTGTGCTGCGGTTCATGGGGTCGCAAAGAGTCAGACACGACTGAGCGACTGATCTGATCTGATCTGATCTGAAAAATAGCCAACTTCCTTGAAAAGAGTCTTGTCTGTGTGTGCTCAGTCCTGTCTGACTCTTTGTGACCTGCCTGAGAAGTGCCCAGAAAGAGTCTTCCTCTCATATAATTAACCACTGAAGAACCAAATGGAGACCACATAGTGGGGGCGATAGTCAAGGCTATGGACAAGCCCTTGAATCCAAAGCTCATCCTCCACTATCCCTTCTTAGTTCTGTGTGAATATTAACATCTCTGACAGCAGACGCTGGCTAACCAGGTAATGTCCTACCAGTTGTTTTTTTTTTTTTTTTTTTTAATTTCTTATTGCAAGATATTTGCTTTACAATATTGTGTGGGTTTCTGTCATATATCAACATGAATCAGCCATAGGTATATAAATGTCTCCTCCCTCCCATCTCCCACCCCATCCCACCCCTCTGGGTTGTCAGAGCACTTGGTTGAGCTCCCTGTCACACAGCAAATTCCCACTGGCTATCTATTTCATGTATCTTAATGTATATGCTTCCATACCACTCTCTTCTTTCGCCCCACCCTGTTCTTCCCACACTGTGTCCACAAGTCTCTTTTCTATGTCTGCATTTCCACTGCTGCCTTGCAAATAGGTTCATCGGTACCATTTTTCCAGATTCCATATATATGTTAATATACAACATTTGTCTTTCTGACTTACTTCACTCTGCACAGTAGGCTCTAGGTTCAGCCACCTCATTAGGGCTGACTCAAATGTATTCTTTTTGTAAAGCTGAGTAACATTACATTGTATATATGTACCACAATTTCTTACACCTAGGATCTTTTAATGCTTTACAGTTTAAAAAAAGGACATGTTGCTCTAACAATCAATATATAAAAGGACTATAAAGACTCCCTTTGTTTTCTCTTTGCTTTTTTTTTTTTGCTGAATCCTTACTTCTGTTGTACCTGCTTAGTAAAGCCCCTGAGACTTGCCAGGGTATGCTATCTCCTCTTCCTGCAGTAGCCATAGGAGGCAAAGTGAGAGCTATCATCAAATGGAGCACATGTACCCTGAGGCTACCGATGCCCACTAATGACCTGTGACTTTACTGAGGTCAGTGCAATTGGCATTGCTTGCTAGACCCTGTGCAACCAGAATCTGCCTTGGATATCTGCATGCCTAACAGGTGTGTATTTGCTGAGATATGTTTGGCCCCTGGACCATTTCTGAGACCCTCTTTGACCCAGTATGCTCCCTGAATTTCACAGAGATAACCAGTTACCTGTAGACAAGGTCACTTTGCATGCATGCATGCTAAGTCACTTGAGTCATGTCTGACTCTTCATGACCCTATGGACTGTAGCCTGTCAGGCTCCTCTGTTCATGGGATTGTCCAAGTAATCCCACAGGAATGGGTTGTCATTGCCTCTCCCCGGGGATCTTCCCAACCCAGGGATTGAAGCCATGTCTCCTGTGTGGCAGGCGGATTCTTTACCCACTGAGCCACCTGGGAAGCCCCAAGGTCACTTTACACAGCAATAAATCATAATGTCTACATCTTATATTTATTAAGGTTTAGAACTGTGCCCCTAGGACACAGCATTTAATAGTCAATTACACTTCCATTTCTAAAACATTTTGCAAAACTCTAGGACTGGGAATTTTATATCCCTGTTGTTACACAGTTACAAGGTAAACAGGTTCATGATGCCATAACACAGATACTGATGGTAGATGGAAATTTCTTGTTGAATTGGCCTTGAAGAAGCTTCTGAAGTGATTGTCAAGCTCTCAGAACAGTGATCTTGGTCAAGTAACTTCAGGTAAATGTGAACTTCAGTTTTCAGTCAGATCTGAGAACCCAGTGAGCTGTTGAAATGTGTTAAAATTGCTTTGCTTTTAAAATGTTCTTTGGTTTTCTTTTTCCTTTCTTAATGTTTGGAGATTCTAATGGCTTTCTAAATACAACAATTATAAAACCCATAGCATGCTTTTAATTGTCTATTTAAGAATGGGGGTTTCCCAGGTGGCTCAGTGGTAAAGAATCTGCCTGCCAAATAGGAGATGTGGGTTCAGTCTCTGAGACTGGAAGATCCCCTGGGGAAAGAAGTGACAACCCACTCCAGTATTCTTGCCCGAGGAAATCCCTGGACAGAGAAGCCTGGCGGGCTACAGTCTCTGGGGTCACAAGAGTCAGACATGAATTAGCAACTAAACAGCAGCAGTAGAATTCAAGAATGGGGACTACTACTATTCAAAGTAGTATAAGACAGATTGTTGATGTTGCTGTTTTTCAGGCGCTCAGTTCATGCTTGACTCTGTGACCCCATGAACTGCAGCAAACCAGTCTTCCCTGTCCTTCACTATCCCAGAGTTTGCTCAAACTCACGTCCATTGAATTGGTGACGCCGTTCAACCGTCTCATCCTCTATTGTCCCCTTCTCCTCCTGCCTTCAACCTTTCCCCAAATCAGGGTCTTTTCCAAGGAGTCAGTTCTTTGCATCAGGTGGCCAAAGTATTAGAGTTTTAGCTTCAGCATCAGTCCTTCAAATGGATATTCAGGACTCATTTCCTTTAGATGGACTGGTTGGATCTCCTAGCAATCCAAGGGACTCTCAAGAGTCTTCTCCAGCACCATAATTGAAAAGCATTAATTCTTTGGCACTCAGCCTTCTTTATAGTACAACTCTCACATCCAAACATGACTACTGGAAAAACCATAGCTTTAACTATTCAGATCTTTGTTGGCAAAGAGATGTTTCTGCTTTTTAATAATGCTATCTAGATTTGTCATAGCTTTCCTTCTAAGGAGCAAGTATCTTTCAATTTCACAGCTGCAGTAACTGTGTACTGTGACTATAGAGCCCAAGAAAAAAAAATTTGGCACTGTTTTCACTTTTTCCTTATGTATTTCTCATGAAGTGATGGGACCTGATGTCCTGATCTTTGTTTTTTGAATACTGAGTTTCAAGCCAACTTTTTCACTCTCCTCTTTCACTTTCATCAAGAGGCTTAGTTCCTCTTCACTTTCTGCCATTTGAGTGGTATCATCTGCATATCTGAGGTTGTTAATATTTCCCCTGGCAATCTTGAATCCAGCTTGTGATTCATCCAGCCTAGGATTTTACATGATGTAGTCTTTATAGATGGGGAAGGAAATGGCAACCCACTCCAGTGTTCTTGCCTAGAGAATCCCATGGACAGAGGAGCCTGGTGGGCTGCTGCCCATGGGGTCACACAGAGTCAGACACAACTAAAGCAACTTAGCCTGTGTGCATGCATTGGAGAAGGAAATGGCAACCCACTCCAGTATTCTTGCCTGGAGAATCCCAAGGATGGAGGAGCCCAGTGGGCTACCGTCTATGGGATTGCACAGAGTTGGGCATGACTGAAGCGACTTAGCACCAGCAACAGCTGTCTTCATAGAAGTTAAATAAGCAGGATGACAGTATACAGCCTTGACATGCTCTTTTCCATTTTGAACCAGTCAGTTGTTCTATGTCTGGTTCTAACTGTTGCTTCTTGACCTGCATACAGTTTTCTCAGGGGACATGTAAGGTGGTCTGGTATTCCCAACTCTTTAAAAACTTTCCAGTTTTTGTGATTCACATACTCGAAGGCTTTAGCTTAGTCAGTAAAGGAGAATGCTGTCCTTGATATCAAAAAATAAAATAAATGACCCATAAAAGGGAAACCTCTGTTTTCAGAGTTTCTCCTGTGTCTGCCATTTCTTAAACATAATCCTTTTACCAAAAAAATATATTTTGTGGTGGCAAATTTGCCCCCCACTTTGCAGGACCAACCTCACATCCAAGGAGCTGTGACTGCCGGGGCGCAGGAGGGCCGAGAGGAGCTATCCCAGGTTGAAGGTCAGGAAGGGCGGCAGTGAGGAGATACCCCTCGTCCAAGGTAAGGAGCAATGGCTGCGCTTTGCTGGAGCAGTTGTGAAGAGATATCCCATGCCTAAGGTAAGAGAAACCCAAGTAAGACGGTAGGTGTTGCAAGAGGGTATCAGAGGGCAAACACACTGAAACCATACTCACAGAAAACTAGTCAATCTAATCACACTAGGACTACAGCCTTGTCTAACTCAATGAAACTAAGCCATGCCCATGGGGCAACCCAGGATGGGCGGGTCATGGTGGAGAGATCTGACAGAATGTGGTCCACTGGAGAAGGGAATGGCAAACCACTTTGGTATTCATGCCTTGAGAACCCCATGAACAGTATGAAAAGGCAAAATGATAGGATACTGAAAGATAAACTCCCCAGGTCAGTAGGTGCCCAATATGCTACTGGAGATCAGTGGAGAAATAACTCCAGAAAGAATGAAGGGATGGAGCCAAAGCATAAAGAATACCCAGCTGTGGATGTGACTGGTGATACAAGCAAGGTCTGATGCTGTAAAGAGCAATATTGCATAGGAACCTGGAATATCAGGTCCATGAATCAAGGCAAATTGGAAGTGGTCAAACAGGAGATGGCCAGAGTCAATGTCGACATTCTAGGAATCAGCGAACTGAAATGGACTGGAATGGGTGAATTTAACTCAGATGACCATTATATCTACTACCATGGGCAGGAATCCCTCAGAAGAAATGGAGTGGCCATCATGGTTAACAAAAGAGTCTGAAATGCAGTACTTGGATGCAATCTCAAAAACGACAGAATGATCTCTGTTCATTTCCAAGGCAAACCATTCAATATCATAGTAATCCAAGTCTATGCCCCAATGAGTAATGCTGAAGAAGATGAAGTTGAACAGTTCTATGAAGACCTACAAGACCTTTTAGAACTAACACCCAAAAAAGATGTCCTTTCATTATAGGGGACTGGAATGCAAAAGTAGGAAGTCAAGAAACACCTGGAGTAACAGGCAAATTTGGCCTTGGAATATGGAATGAAGCAGGGCAAAGACTAATAGAGTTTTGCCAGGAAAATGCACTGGTCATAACAAACACCCTCTTCCAACAACACAAGAGAAGACTCTATACTTGGACATCACCAGATGGTCAACACCGAAATCAGATTGATTATATTCTTTGCAGCCAAAGATGGAGAAGCTCTACACAGTCAGGAAAAACAAGACCAGGAGCTGACTGTGGCTCAGACAATTAACTTCTTTTTGCCAAATTCAGACTGAAATTGAAGAAAGTGGGGAAAACCACTAGACGATTCAGGTATGACCTAAATCAAATCCCTTATGATTATACAGTGGAAGTGAGAAATAGATTTAAGGGCCTAGATCTGATAGATAGAGTGCCTGATGAACTATGGAATGAGGTTCGTGACATTGTACAGGAGACAGGGATCAAGACCATCCCCATGGAAAAGAAATGCAAAAAAGCAAAATGACTGTCTGGGGAGGCCTTCCAAATAGCTGTGAAAAGAAGAAAAGTGAAAAGCAAAGGAGAAAAGGAAAGATATATACATCTGAATGCAGATTTCCAGAGAATAGCAAGAAGAGATAAGAAAGCCTTCTTCAGCAATCAATACAAAGAAATAGAGGAAAACAACAGAGTGGGAAAGACTAGGGATCTCTTCAAGAAAATCAGAGATACCAAAGGAACATTTCATGCAAAGATGGGCTCGATAAAGGACAGAAATGGTATG
Source organism: Tragelaphus eurycerus (assembly GCA_935064755.1). Taxonomy (NCBI): domain Eukaryota; kingdom Metazoa; phylum Chordata; class Mammalia; order Artiodactyla; family Bovidae; genus Tragelaphus; species Tragelaphus eurycerus. Next base: position 22,556,449 of record CAKXYN010000025.1, on the reverse strand, counting down.
GACCTAACAGAAGCAGAAGATATTAAGAAGAGATGCAAGAATACACAGAACTGTACAAAAAAGATCTTCATGACCCAGATGATCACGATGGTGTGATCACTGACCTAGAGCCAGACATCCTGGAATGTGAAGTCAAGTGGGCCTTGGAAAGCATCACTACAGACAAAGCTAGTGGAGGTGATGGAATTCCAGTTGAGCTATTCCAAATCCTGAAAGATGATGCTGTGAAAGTGCTGCACTCAATATGCCAGCAAGTTTGGAAAACTCAGCAGTGGCCACAGGACTGGAAAAGGTCAGTTTTCATTCCAATCCCAAAGAAAGGCAATGCCAAAGAATGCTCAAACTACTGCACAATTGCACTCATCTAACACACTAGTAAAGTAATGCTCAAAATTCTCCAAGCCAGGCTTCAGAAATATGTGAACCATGAACTTCCTGATGTTCAAGCTGGGTTTAGAAAAGGCAGAGGAACCAGAGATCAAATTGCCAGCATCTGCTGGATCATGGAAAAAACAGGAGTTCCAGAAAAGCATCTATTTCTGCTTTATTGACTATGCCAAAGCCTTTGACTGTGTGGATCACAGTAAACTGTGGAAAATTCTGAAAGAGATGGGAATACCAGACCATCTGACCTGCCTCTTGAGAAATTTGTATGCAGGTCAGGAAGCAACAGTTAGAACTTGACATAGAACAACAGACTGGTTCCAAATAGGAAAAGGAGTACGTCAAGGCTGTATATTGTCACCCTGTTTATTTAACTTATATGCAGAGTACATCATGAGAAACGCTGGTCTGGAAGAAGCACAAGCTGGAATCAAGATTGCTGGGAGAAATATCAATAACCTCAGATATGCAGATGATACCACCCTTATGGCAGAAAGTGAAGAGGAACTAAAAAGCCTCTTGATGAAAGTGAAAGAGGAGAGTGAAAAAGTTGGCTTAAAGCTCAACATTCAGAAAACGAAGATCATGGAATCTGGTCCCATCACTTCATGGGAAATAGATGGGGAAACAGTGGAAACTGTGCCAGACTTTATTTTTATGGGCTCCAAAATCACTGCAGATGGTGACTGCAGCCATGAAATTAAAAGACGCTTACTCCTTGGAATTGATGCTTTTGAACTGTGGTGTTGGAGAAGACTCTTGAGAGTCCCTTGGACTGCAAGAAGACCCAACCAGTCCATTCTGAAGGAGATTAATCCTGGAATTTCTTTAGAAGGAATGATGCTAAAGCTGAAACTCCAGTATTTTGGCCACCTCATGCGAAGAGTTGACTCATTGGAGAAGACTCTGATACTGGGAGGGATTGAGGGCAGGAGGAGAAGGGGACGACAGAGGATGAGATGGCTGGATGGCATCACTGACTCGATGGGTATGAGTCTGGGTGACCTCCGGGAGCTGGTGATGGACAGGGAGGCCTGGCGTGCTGTGGTTCATGGGGTCGCAAAGAGTCGGACACGACTGAGCGACTGATCTGATCTGATCTGATCTGACTCCTTGGAAGGAAAGTTATGACCAACCTAGATAGCATGTTCAAAAGCAGAGACATTACTTTGCCAACAAAGGTTAATCTAGTCAAGGCTATGGTTTTTCCTGTGGTCATGTATGGATGTGAGAGCTGGACTGTGAAGAAGGCTGAGCGCCAAAGAATTGATGCTTTTGAACTGTGGTGTTGGAGAAGACTCTTGAGAGTCCCTTGAACTGCAAGGACATCCAACCAGTCCATTCTGAAGGAGATCAGCCCTGGGATTTCTTTGGAAGGAATGATGCTAAAGCTGAAACTCCATTACTTTGGCCACCTCATGTGAAGAGTTGACTCATTGGAGAAGACTCTGATGCTGGGAGGGATTGGGGGCAGGAGGAGAAGGAGATGACAGAGGATGAGATGGCTGGATGGCATCACTGACTCGATGGATGTGAGTCTGAGTGAACTCTGGGAGTTGGTGATGGACAGGGAGGCCTGGCGTGTTGTTATTCATGGGGTCGCAACGAGTCGGACACAACTGAGCGACTGATCTGATCTGATCTGATCTTTGCAGGAAAACATCATTCTTTTTCTAGAATGAAGCAGAAAAGCTGAGATATTTCAGGTGCTTGTTTCACATAGTACATCATGAGCTGAGACATAATCAAGATTAAATCTTTGGTTTCTGGATTTTTTTAAATCACCTAGTGTATTAAGTTACACTCTCTGGCAATATATTTCCTGAGATATCTGGTTATTTTTTATTTTTGTATAAGAAAAAAATGTCAGTAAGAATTAGGAGTAAACCATTTCATAAACCAGTACATAAATCATAATTAACTCATATTCATGGCATCTGTATCTTCATGGCTCTTCTTTTGGTTTAAAGGGCTCTGGCCACTTGGTGTGAACATCTCTGGGAAGGGCTGGAGGAGACAGGTGAATGGAAAGTAGCAAACGGTGATTTCATGACCACACTTCACTTGGCTTGAAACTCCTTCTATCACTAGAGAAAGTGCAACTCCTAAAAAAGTGTCAACTCCACTGGCCCAGAGTTGGTATGGGATTTAGAAAGAGTACTAATGAAAATAGTCAAACTTACCATAATCATGAGTAAGGGATGAGGTAATCCTTTTGTCTGAGAAGCAAGGCTCTCTAGGGTAGCTTATGGGCCATATATTCCTTCACTTCTCGAACTGACCTATTGTTTAATCCTCTCATATGATTATATCCACTTCTGTGCCATTGTACTGATGTCCCCAGATTCCTGGGGGGTAATTTTTTATCTTTCCTTCTTAATGACAAATTATAATCACCATTTCACATTTCAGGTGTTTGTCAGATGCAAGAGTTGTTTCCCATATTCAAATGTGTATATTTGTATGTGCTTAAGATGCTCAGTCCTGTCCGAGCATCTTTAAGACCCCATAGACTGTGGCCCACCAGGCTTCTCTGTCCACGGGATTTTTCCAGGCAGGAACTGGAGTGGGGAGCCATTTCCTCCTCCCAGGGATCTTCCCGACTCAGGGACAGAACCTGCCTCTTATCTCTCCTGCATTGGCCTGTGGGTTCTTTACCACTAGTGCCACCTGGGAAGCCCCTATTGAGGAATTTTTTTTCCACTTTTCTGTTTTTTTTTGTTTGTTTGTTTCCTTAGACATTAAGGAAACCAGAAAATCAGTGCACATGTTTTTCATCTCTTAGAAAGTGGAAGTGGCCTATCCAAAGCTCAAACATTGGCCAAAGAGATTCTGAAAATCCTCACAGTCACTGAATTACACATGTGATCACTTTGAAAAAATGACTTCAGCTACACCTCAGTATTGCCCCATTTTATTTTATCAACTCATATTTTTGTTGTGCTGAAAACCAGTAATACCCATGAAACAAAAATACTTCGAACTTGTGACTTTTATTTGGGATGAGAATTCCTCTGACTACACTTGCCCTAAATCACTGTCATAGAAAGCAACTTGAGATGAGAAAAGTCACTAAGAGCAACACTGAAAAAGGAACAACACTGCCATCAATTGTACCAGCCATTGGCACAGCAGACAGTTCTCACACTTCCTGACTAATCAGGATAGTGACCACCTTTCTATGTTCAGGGAATCCTCTTCTCCTTGGACCTTTGAGTGAGTAGCGCCTACCTGTCCCTTTGAAGTTGAAAATGGCATGCTCATTATTTCCCAGAATCCTTTGCATCCTCTGCTCTGCTAGACTCTGAAATGTGTCCTAATGATGCAAAGAAGCAGGACCTACAGAATTCTCTCCAAAAGAGTGTCAGGTACAGGGAAACCGAGTTCCTGAGGTGGAGTGTGGACTCTGTGGAGAGCCCTATAAAATATCCACGACAGCCAGTTTTGGATTGTGGGACCTCCAGTTAATAGTGCCTGGGGGCAGACACAGTGGCTAGATCAGTTTTCCAGGACGGCTTTAAGCATTATTCACTATACATCACCTACGATCTTAGTTCTTCAGCCCTTCTCATTAGGCTGAATATTATTCAGTATTGGATAAATTCATTTTCTGCTTAGTTCAGTCAGAGCTAATTTATTTTACTTATAAGTAAAACTACTGAGTGCCATACCAAGCAATTATTTCTGCCTTATATGAAGAGAAATTGGAGAAGGCAATGGCACCCCACTCTGGTACTCTTGCCTGGAAAATCCCATGGATGGAGGAGCCTGGTGGGCTGCAGTCCATGGGGTCGCTAAGAGTCGGACAGGACTGAGCAACTTCACTTTCACTTTTTCACTTTCATGCATTGGAGAGGGAAATGGCGACCCACTTCAGTGTTCTTGCCTGGAGAATTCCAGGGGCAGGAGAGCCTGGTGGGCTGACATCTACGGGGTCACACAGAGTGGGACATGGCTGAAGTGACTTAGCAGCAGCAGCAGCATATGAAGAGAAATAATTTTGGAAAGTTCAATCAAACCACTGACTGTAAACTACTTTCAAATCCAAATACTGTATAATGAACTCTCCAAAGGATGATTAAATTATTGTATGATGCGACTCCTTCAGAAAATTAGAGGGAACAAATTTTGTGTGTTTAAACCACCCCTACTCTGAACATTTTCTACACATATACTGAATAGATCACTACTTTTCATATAGTCAAGACAGTCTGTTATTAAAAAACTATGTTTTTTCATGTGAATTGCATTATTTTCTCTTTGCATTCTCCACAGCTCCAATATTTTAAAATAATTATATTCAATTAATGTTTGGTTATTAGTTTATTGTTTGTTTTGGAAATGTGAATAGGCAGCAGACTCAGAAAACCATCATGGTACCTCTGAACATATGGTTTGTTATTCATACCTGTGAATGCAGGTCAATTTGATGTCTTGGATAAATTGCAGAGAGAAAACAAAAACATGTGCAATTGATTGGGCATTAAAATGTTGGAAGAAATTAAAATACTTTTCTGGCCAATATTTGCAAGTGATAATTACAGGATGATGCCTTAGAGATAGTTGGGCTTCATATTATGGAAACATGCTTAGAACAAGCTTGTGCACAAAGGAGGAATTTATTTTGCGAGGAAGGAACTATCTTATGAAAACTTAAAGTAAAAAAGTACACTGGGAATTCATAGTGAAAGTGACGGAACTAGAGAATCCAGGTAGTCATTCTCTGATTTCTTTTCTTTTTTTGCCTTTGAGTCCAAATATCTCATTCTGGATGCTTTTTTACATCTCCGACATTGTTCTTTCTCTTGTGCAACATTTTTGTTTCTCAATAGACAGGTTCTTCATTTCAATACTGACCTGACCACTTTCAGGAACCTGCTGCTGCTAATCGGTCCAGTCGTGTCCGACTCTGTGTGACCCCATAGACGGAAGCTCACCAGGCTCCCCTGTCCCTGGGATTCTCCAGGCAAGAACACTGGAGTGGGTTGCCATTTCCCTCTCCAATGCACGAAAGTGAAAAGTGAAAGCGAAGTCGCTCAGTTGTGTCCATCTCTCAGCGACCCCATGGACTGGAGCCCACCAGGCTCCTCCGTCCATGGGATTCTCCAGGCAAAAGTCCTGGGGTGGGGTGCCATTGCCTTCAGGAACCTAACCTGGTGCAAAATACCTGCTGACCTCAATTTCCATTTTATTAGAGGGAATTTGGTTAAAATTGAATAAAATGTTTACCCCTGGCATAACCAGTGCAAAACAGATGGTAAGTCTCATGTATAAAGAAGGCTCCTAAGGGCCCTTCCTAGTGAGGTCTTTGGTATGGGAGATGGAGATCTCAGGAAACCATTATTTGTGAGGTTGGAACTACATCAAAACTTGCCTTCTACTGATTTTAATAAAAGCAGCCTCCTAAAGAAAAGTTAAAAGTCATTCCATTTTATCACTTTGAGATTTAAAATAATTTCAAAGTCAAAATAACTCTTATAATTCATAATATTTACAAAATAAATGTTTAAGTTACACATAAAATTGTCAGCTTGTGCTCTACCCTGTATATTAATTTAATGAACTTGTTTGTATTCTGATGTTTCGTTACAGGAACACCTAGGGAAGCAGATGTAAGGAAGAAGTAAATTATGCATGTGTGCGTGTATTTGTGTGTGTGTGCGCACACACACACACGCGTGTGCTCAGTCAGTGGTGTTGATCTCTTTGTCACGCCATGGACAACAACCCACCAGGCTCCTCTGTTCATTGGATGTACCAGGCAAGAATACTGGAGTAAATTGCCATTTCCTCCTCCAGGGGATCTTCCTGACCCAGGGATCGAACATATATCTCCTGTGTCTACAGCACTGGCAAGTGGATTCTACACCACTGTGCCACCAGGGAAGCCCAAAGTACGCCTAGTTCAACTATCTGGAAAACTTAACTGCCATTTCCCTGAGGAATCAGGAAAATGTCCAGTAACCTCTGTCTCTTTTCAGGTTTCTATGAAAAATGATATCTGAATATACATAATAGTATTTTTAGTATTTCTACCACCCTTATAAAGAAGCGTGCTGTGGTTCATGGGGTCACAAAGAGTAGGACACGACTGAGCGACTGAACTGAACTGAAGATAATCTTTATGCCAAAAAGACACATGTGGGGGCAGCAAATTTTGCTCCCTCATATCTACCAACTTTGTATGCATGCAAAGTCACTTCAGTCATGTCTGACTCTGCCACGTTATGGCTGTAGCCCACCAGACTCCTGTCCATGGGATTCTCCAGGCATGTGTACTGGAGTGGGTTGCCATGCCCTCCTCCAGGGGATCTTCCTGACATAGAGATTGAACCCGCATCTCTTACATCTCCTAAATTAGCAGGCACGTTCCTTATCACTAGCACCACCTGAAAACTGATTCATCCTAGTTTATACCATTTCCCAGCCCTCACAAACGAATGACTAGAAATATGTTTTTGTAACCTGTCTCAAATTATTTCTTCTTTCATTAAGTACAAAAAGTTATCTTTGAGGGATCTCAACTTTTATGGTAATGTAGAGGTGCTATTGGGAATCAAATACAAAAAAATATATAATCAAGAAAGCATCTAATAATAGAGATTAGATGTATACACATATAAGTGGCTTAAGAGAATATATTGAATAGCTTCACAAAAACAACTTGTAGTACTGAGTGCTATATTTGGTTGTGCTCAGCACTTTTGTATTTATTTTCATGGTTGAATAAAATATTAAATTTACTTGTTTTCTTGGTTTTCATCATTAGCATTTCTTAAGGAGTCCCCATCGATTAAAGAACTGTCCTAAATCCTGGAATATATTATACAGTTTATTTCCCTGCAGGAAGGAGATTAAAATTTAATTCAGAGACAGGAAACGAATAAAAACAAATCAATTTTATGCTGGAGCTTTATAAGCACAACAGTCTGGGAAATTCTTCTTTAGGAATAGAACTAGTTTATAATAACTTTCTTTTGGTTTTGGACTTTAATTCTTAGAGGGGGCTTGTAAGATGAATTCATTGGTCTAGAACTATTTCCTTACAGCAGTAACACTATTGTGATTCTATTGCAAGATCAATCCACGGGAAAGAAACAACACTTGAAAATCAGATGTGTTATAAGCGTAAGACATAAGGTGGGGTGTCTGCTATTTTTCAGAGCTAAATTTTGCTGTGAATATACTTTTTAAATAGAGAAGAAAATGGCAAACCACTCCAGAATTCTTGCCTGGAAAATCCCATGGACAGAGGAGCCTGGCAAGCTATAGTCATGGCGTCACAAAAGAGTTGAACACGAGTAAGTGACGAGATAACAAATACTTTTTAAAAAGTGCTTCCCCACAAATATGTTGCCTTCCATATGAAGGTTGGTTTTGTTGTTTATCCTTCAACATGATCACAGTTTCCTTCAGGTCCTGAGGCACTCAAGTCCTCTAGTAGCACTTCTGGAACTTGTCTAATGAGCAGAATCACCAAGGGAGAGTTACTAAAATGCATATTCCTGGTCCCTAGTCAAACCTAGTAACAAGATTAGCTTCTCCTTTAGCCATGTAGACACAATTCCTAGGGTCCATGGTGTGTTGGTGTATGTGTGTGCTCAGTTGTGTCTGACTGCCTGTGACCCTTCGGACTGTATCCAGCCAGGCTCCTCTGTCCATGGGATTTCCCAGGCAAGAGTACTAGAGTGGGTTGCCATGTCCTCCTCCAGGGGATTTTCCCCACCCAGGAGCCATTCTCTCATCTCCTGTGTCTCCTGCATTGCAGGAGAATTCTTCACCTGCTGAGCCACTGGGGGAGACAGGGTACTTTTAGTATCTTAAGAGTATTCTAATATCTCTCAAAACTGGCAGTTAAAAGAAAAAAAAACAACTTGGATTATATTTGTCTTTATACCAACAGTTGTAAAATATAGTGTTTAATATATTTTTTATGGATGAAAAGGAAGCCCAAAGACAAAAGTGTCTAGGGCCCATAAAAGTCACAAGGTGGCCTCACTTAGCAACCAGAATATCTGCACCTAAGGAGTGCACACAAGAAGGTTTTGGAAACAGGACTTAAGCAGTATTTCAATACTGTATTCCCTCTGGGCTCAGTCAGGGTTCAGTTAGGGATATGCGATTACTTACTGCATAATAGAATAAGGGATATATTGGAGGCGTAGGACCACACACTGTTGTGGGAGGCCTGGAGAAAGAAGGTCGGGAAAGTGGGTTTGGAGGCCAGCTCCCCTCTCAAGACAGGCATGGATGGCAAGGTGGACGCTGGCCGGGGGTTACGGGAGGCAGCCTTTTGCAGCCGAGGAAGCAAGACACGTGAGTCCAGAGAAGCCTTTGCGGGGCTGTGACCTCTGCATCTTATGGGGTAGGAGGCTGGGGACAGGGTTGCCCTTTACCACCACAGCTGGCTGCTTGGCGGAAGAGTAGGACATGGAGCAAGGAACAGCGAGGCAATCTTGAATTCACCGGTAGGCACTGGACTTGGGACACTGACCACAGCTAACTGGATGCCCTATGATGGGTAACGACCGCTTCCCTCACGGTTTCCAAACCTCAGGCAAAACGCGCCTGTGGCCACTCACCTGAGGCCTCTGAGAAAAGGATTCTGGGATATGTAGTTCTGGCTTAGCCCCGCGGGCTGCTAATCGCTGCACCTCCTGACCTTAAGAAGATGAATCAGTTTCACGTGTTGAATTAATTTCACCGGGGCGGGGCTATGTTGTCAAGGTGAATCCAGTCTTTTCCCTGCTCCTGCCTCACTCACTAACTGAGGGATATGGCAGAGATTCTCCAAACTTCGTGAGCCTCACATTTCGAACATGGAACAGAGACAAGAAGAGCACGTGCAGCATAAGGTTTATTGTGAGAACTGAACTAGACAAATAAGGTGAGACGTTTCCACTGCAGCGTTAGGCACATGGTAAGTGCTAAATAAACGTAACTATTATCTGTCTTCATAAAGTAGGCCACAGTTCAAGTGTGTGACTCTAATTGTGAAAACAGTTCTAAATCTACGTCAAATAACAGTGTTACTTCTTAAGAATTAAATCTCAGAGAGAGGGTTCGGACTAAAAGAAAAAGTCATTAGATGGCTGCGTTTATAACAGCAGCCTTGAAAGCCAAAAGAAATCAAGGGAATATTGTCGTAATGTGCTGAGAGAAAATAACTGTCAACATAATACTATCATGAATATAGCAAAATTTCACACAAGAAATTTGCTAGTAGAGAAACTTTTTTTTTAATTTTAAAACTATTTTTAATGAGGCATTAGAGAACCTTTTCATAATGGACATTCCAAAATATGTACTTTAAATGAAAGGAAAACAATTCTGGAAAGAACAACTGAAATGTAAGATGAATGGTAAGCACAGATGTAAAACGTAACTGAAGTTAAATTAGAAACACTGCTAAAAAAAAGTATTACTATAATAGCTTTAGTAACTGATTCCTTCTGGTAGCCTTTACAAGACTCACCTGGGTTTCTGTGACTTGTTTTGAATCTTTGCTGTAGCAAACCGCACCCCGCCCCCTCAAATTTAGCTGTTTTGCTTTAGTTGGGGCATCACTTACAGGGTTGGGAAAGATTCCAAAATTGACACCTGAATTTGATCCTATGACAGGCATCAGATCAGATCAGATCAGTCGCTCAGTCGTGTCCGACTCTTTGCGACCCCATGAACTGCAGCACGCCAGGCCTCCCTGTCCACCACCAACTCCCGGAGGTCACTCAAACTCATATTCATCGAGTCAGTGATGCCATCCAGCCATCTCATCCTCTGTCGTCCCCTTCTCCTCCTGCCCCCAATCCCTCCCAGCATCAGAGTCTTCTCCAATGAGTCAACTCTTCACATAAGGTGGCCAAAATATTGGAGTTTCAGCTTTAGCATCATTCCTTCCAAAGACACCCCAGGGTTGATCTCCTTCAGAATGGACTGGTTGGATCTCCTTGCAGTCCAAGGGACTCTCAAGAGTTTTCTCCAACACCACAGTTCAAAAGCATCAATTCTTCGGTGCTCAGACTTCTTCACAGTCCAGCTCTCACATCCATACGTGACAGGCATATTATTGAATAAAAGTCAAAATAATGATCATCAATCTAGGATGAGTATAATATCTAAATCAAGGAAGGACTCTATGTTTCAGTATTCTTTTAACTATTATAATTTTTCAGGGACTAGACTCATGTCCACTAGATCCCCACACTGCTCTGGCAGCCTCCAAGCTGATCAGTGAATCGTCTATAAGCCTGTTGTTTTTCCTTTCTTCTTTTTCATTTTTTTTAATGACTGGGTAAATTTCTGTTTTTATGTATTCATTATTCATTCATACAGCAATGAACACTCAGGTTACTCCCATATCCTGGCTGTTGTGAATTGTAATACAGTGAACATAGGGGTGCATATGTGTTTTTGAGTTAGTGTTTTCGTTGTCTTCAGCTAAATACTCAATAAGTGGAATTGCTGGGTCATATGATAGTTTTAATTTTTTAAGGACCCTCCATACTGTTTTACACAGATATGCACCAATTTTTATTTCCACCAATAGTGCACAGGGATTACCTTTTCTTCCACATCCTCACCAAAACTTGCTATTTCTTATCTTTTTGATAATAACCAGGTGTAAGGTCATATCTCATTGTGGTTTTGAGGGACGAAATTTCAAAATTTATGCAAATCTGACTACAGCAAGTGCTGCTTCTTTTCTCCTGGTATATATTCTTCTCTTTGATAGAGACAGAGCTCTTTATTGTTAATTGATTACAAAGCCTTGCAGAGTAGAGATTACAATTTCCAGTCTCCCTGGTAGCCAGCTGCAGCTTTGAGATTAAATGATGAGCAATGAGCTACCTTGCTGCTGCTAAGTCACTTCAGTCGTGTCCGACTCTGTGTGACCCCATAGACGGCACCCCACCAGGCTCCCCCATCTCTGGGATTCTCCAGGCAAGAACACTGGAGTGGATTGCCATTTCCTTCTCCAATGCATGAAAGTGAAAAGTGAAAGTGAAGTCGCTCAGTCGTGTCCGACCCTCAGCGACCCCATGGACTGCAGCCTACTAGGCTCCTCTGTCCGTGGGATTTTCCAGGCAGAAGTGCTGGAGTGGGGTGCCATTGCCTTCCTTAAAAGGTAATAAATGCAAGCTCCAAGATGTAAACTTCTAAGAGGAAGGACTGTGCCGTCGTCTGCCTGCCACACAGTTTTTTAATGACTAAATTGTGAATGTGACAGTGAGCAGTTTTGGACCCTGAGGAGAGGAAGCCAACCCTAGAGATAGCAGAGGAACAAGAGGGAAGGAGCCTGGGTCTTTGACACTGCAGAGTGCTCATTAATCTGGACTTTCATGCTTTTAAAGTTTAAGTTATTACTATTTTATATCTGTGATACTTAATTGAACTATAGAATATGAACTAAATAATAGAGTGACTATTAAAAAGAGCACATGTAAATTTACAAGCACACTGAAATTTTACTGCTAACCTAGCTTTTATCTTTATGTTTTATGAAGACATTAACTATTATATGCTGTGAATACTTTAGTAATTTTGAATTCTGTTTTCATGAGAGCACTAGAGAAAACTGTAGGGGATGTTCTGTGGTAATACTTTTATCTGTAAAGCATGCACCCTCCAGAAAAAAAGCTGTGCCTTTAAGACTGAATTTTTATGCCTTGTTCAAATAGGTCATCTTAAGTAGCAATAAAGATAATGTGATATGGTCTTTTTTGGCTTGCTGCTGCTAAGTCACTTCAGTTGTATCTGACTCTGTGTGACCCCATGGACAGCAGCCCACCAGGCTCCCCCATCCCTGGGATTCTCCAGGCAAGAACACTGGATTGGGTTGCCATTCCCTTCTCCAATGCATGAAAGTGAAAAGGAAAGTGAAGTCTCTCAGTCGTGTCTGACTCTTGGCGACTCCATGGACTGCAGCCTACCAGGCTTCTCTGTCCATGGGATTTTCCAGGCAAAAGTACTGGAGTAGGATGCCATTGCCTTCTCCGCTTTTTTGGTTTAATTTTAGTAAAATTGCAATGCATTCTCACAACCAAGACAATTTACATATCTAATCACTTCATTTTAATGAAAAGAACTTTGGCAAAAATTGCTGATTATTTCCTTTGTCTAGACAAAATCACTTTCTAAAACATAAAGCTAACCTTTTTTTAAAAATTAAGAAATTATTAAAAGGCACAGTATGTAAGCCTACCTTTCATGCAATATTAAATAATTCTGTCTTTCTTTCTTTTAGTAATTCATTTGGGATTACAATGTTTGAGCCACATGCTAGGCTTCATTTCATATATAAATTATTTAGATTCTACCTTCTGTTAAGAAACTAGTGACTTAAGTTTTACAATAAGAAAATACTGATCTTGCAGACTTTAAAGAATCAGTTACCAAAGATCTAAAATTTTTATACCATTAACTGAACACAACTTAATGCTTATATTTCAAAGATTATAAAGTTATTAAAATTAACTATATGATTGTATATCAGGATTTTATTATGTTTTGAGCACAGGATTAGATCTATGCTTTAGTTTTCATAAGAAATATGTAATTGTAGATATTTTAATAGGAAAAGTACCTTTCCTTCTTTTCTAATGTAGATTTTCCTTTAAATCATTATTTATGAACAACAGTTTAGATCATGCTATCCTTAAGATTTGAAGGTGAAATCAGAGCTTTCCAATTTCCTCTGGTTTGGAAGAAAGTAGATATAGATAATAGCGTTTGCTCTATGGTGTTATCGTGTAATAATCATTAAATTTCTCTGTTACAGAATATCCTAAAGCGACATCGGATAATAATCCTAGCATCTTCTACTGTGAGAATAATGGAAATTGACATTGTGAAGTACATGGATAATCATGAAAGGTGAGAATAGTTTCATCTAAGATATGGTAAAAAAGATAGCATTTCATTTTTCTTTTAAACACTACAATTTATTTGTTTTAAAAACATGGAAAATACAGAAAAGACAGTTACCCATAATACCACTGTCTTGAGATAACCATCATTAATATCTTGGTGTATTTCTATTCTGTTGTTTGTTCTGAATATATAAGTTTATATAGCTACAACAAACTTACAACTATTATAATAATAAATTTCATTGTATTCATGCTTTCCTAGACTTATTACTTTTACATAATTTTTTTTATTGTGGTATAGTTGCTTTACAATGTTGTGTTAGTTTCTGCCATTCGATAAAGTGATTCAGCTACACACACACACACACACACACACACACACACACACACACATATCCCCTTTCTCTTTTGAGTAGGCTTTTTAATAACTTTATTTAATAAGATTTTTGTAGTCATTTGCATTCAGAAAGCAATTATTTTTCAAATATTATTAATATTAAGCAAGTTGAAGATGGCATTTGAGACATTATTTATTCAATATCTTACTTCATCTTTAAAAATTTTAGTGCAGCAATCATGTGATATTTTGACCCTATTGATGTAAATGAAGTTATTATGCCACCTGTCCTGTTCCCTTGCAAATAAGACATTAAAATTTCTCCAAACACTAATGACTCTTCAGAACATCTTGGCACTTAAATTCTAATGATTCCTAAAACTGTAGCCTGTCGTAAAGAGGCAGGCATAGATAGGTATGTAAATATATAATCATAATTAAGGAAGTGCTTCTATAGGTAAATATAATATATTTTGGAAACATCTACTATTGCTTACTAAAAATATATGTGAACCACTCCCCCCACACTTACACACCACTTGAGAATGTTAGGGTATTTGTAAGAGTCATGTACTTGTTTATTTTTCTTATTTGCATTTTTAATGCTTTTGTGGTTGAAAGATAAATAACCTTTTGAGCTTACTTAATTAAATTTTCAACCTTTAATTTCTATTCTGTGAAACATTTGAATAAAGTACTGTTGCTGCTAAGTCGCTCAGTCGTCCCCGCTCCCTGGGTTCTCCAGGCAGATACTGGAGTGGGTTGCCATTTCCTCTCCGTGCGTTAAAGTGAAAGTCAAAGTGAGTCGCTCAGTCGTGTCCGCTCTTAGCAACACCATGGACTAAAGCCTACCGGCTCCTCCGTCCATGGGATTTCCAGGCAAAAGTACTGGGGTGGGGTGCCATTGCCTTCCCCGAAAGTACTGTACTCTAGTGTTATTTAAGTAACTACAACATAATTATTGCCTATAAATCAAAGATACGGTATAGAAGGTACTGAGAAAGTCAATCAGATGCTAATTTCTTTGGATTGTCCTATAGAAAGTTTGACTGCACTTTTGTGGCATACTCTTCTGCCTAGTGACACGAATTTTAGCCCAAGATTCCAGACCTTAAAAGATCAGTGTTCTTTCTGGGTCTGATAACAGTTTATGCATGTGAAAGAGAAATATTTATAAATATGATATTCAAGTTTGACACAGATACTTGTCTTTTTATACTGGCCAAGTAATAAAAATATAAGATTTTTCAGTTGATCAGTGGTATAGCAAATACACATTTTATCATAGTTTGATTATACTATGAAATTTTCTATTATATAATTTACCATGTGCTATTTATCCATTTTTAAATGTTCTTGCTTTCTAATTTCTGCCTAATCACCATATTTGAACATTTGCAAAATGAGCAGTACTGGGATAGTGTTCGCCAGGACAGTTAAAGTCATTCTCAAAATCTGCCCGTCACTCTTTCCATTCTAAGAAAACATGACATGTCAGTGGGCAAGCTATTTTATAGTGGTGGAAAGTTTTACGGTGTGTGTTTTACATATTTTAACCAGAAGGTTTCCATGCTATTTTCCCCTGGAAGACTTTCTTGACTGAGTACAAGTGTATTTATAAGTTCCTTCTGATTATAAATATGGCACCAGAGACCAAATGTATATAGAGTGTAAATATTTTACTCATTGATCAAAATGACTTTGACTGTTAAAGGACCTCTCAGTTGACTGGAGTCTATGTGCTTCATTCGTTGTACATTGGCATCCAGTGCGTCCTACCAGATGTCTAGTAAAGGGAAAAAAAATGAGAAAAGAGAGAGGCACAAAATATAGCCCTACTGATGGGACAGACAAAGTGAGCAGCCTGTGCTACCACCTCAGTGTGTCACCAAAGGACTTAGGTCAGTAGCAGCAAGTTGTTTCAAAAAATTGCAAAGCGTGACTTTTGGGGACTCTATGGAATGGCTGGCCATGAACAGAAATTGGCATTAGAGAAGTCTGTCAACAGACAAGGAGATTTCCATTCATTAGCCTGAGATTCAATAATAAAAGGACTCCAAATCCTAGGAGAAAACTGTCAGAAGGCAGGCAGACAGCTAAGGCTAATTGAAACTCCTAGATGGGTAACTTTGTTGTTGTTTGGTTGCTAGGTCCTGTCTGATGGATAACTTAGGTAGTTACTGAAAAAGAACTGGGGCTTCCCAAGTGGCTCAGTGGTAAGGAATCTGCCTGCCAATGCAGTTCAATCACTGGGTTGGGAAGATCCCTTGGAGAAGGAAATGACAACCTGCTCCAGTATTCTTGCCTGGGAAATCCCATGGACAGACAAGCCTGGCAGGCTACTGTCCATGGGTTTGAAAAGAGTCAGACATGACTTAATGACCAAACAACAACAAAAGAAGAACTCGGGAACAAGCAAGATTGCAGGAGCATAATCAATAACCAAAGGCAGTATAATTTATAGTCAGATTCAGATTGTTTAGGTTTAAATCCTGGTTATTCAGTTTAGTAACTGTGAGATCAGGGCCTGTGATTTAAACTCTTTTTAGCCTTTTGTGAAATCAAGATAATAATAATACCTATTTCATAAGATTATTTTGAGATGAGATGACAGTAAGTTTCTTGGCTCCATCTCTTACATGTATCAGGTATTCAAGAAATGTTAGCAGTAATTATTGTGACAAGATAATACTTTGGTCTTGTCTCTCTCCCCTTGTCCCTCTCTCTCTCCTTCCTTGAGGTAGTCAGGATCTTTGGTATTACACCGAAGCCTCAGGACAAATAGCCTTGCTGGGCCAAAAGGAAAAGTCATTTAAAAGATACATCTTTCCTTGCCATTTGATGCCTAAAAGCCTTGGGAAGAAGGAATTACAAAGATGTTTATGAATGTAAGTAGAGGAGAAAAGGAAAATTTGAAACATTACGAGAAAAGATGGAAATATTTCCTCTTATCTGACAGTAGGTAAAAGACACCAAAACCAAGGTTGTAAGGAAAGACTATGGATACTGAACAATGAACATGAGAATTCCCAGTTTCTCAGGACAGCATGCATACTACAAGTAAACCATAAAAACAGTTTGCAGATTAGAACCTCTTAACACTTATCCAGTAAGTTTTAGTTGTGACTACTACAGTTCAAATGTTAGTGTGTCAGACTTCCTTTTCCAGGCCATATTTCACTAAGACTTTAAAAAAGAATGGGGCCTTAATAATGGCTTAATTAGAATTTCCCACCTGCCCTGTACCGAGACTTAGAATCCATTCTGATTTGATTATTTTAATACATATTTAAGATGGCTATTTGCTGAGTACTTGGGTTTGTGGATTGTGATTCATATGTTCTACATTATTGTCATTAGCATGCATACGTGAGTAGGGACCAAAGGATTAGGAATGTTATGAGTGTTCTGAAACTTCATATTGAACCTCCTGGTGGCTCGGATGGTAAATGATCTGCCTGTAGTGCAGGAGATTGGGTTCAAATCCTAGCTTGGCAAGATCCCCTGGAGAAAGGAATGGCTACCCACTCCAGTATCCTTGCCTGGAGAATTCCATGGACAGAGGAGCCTGGCAGGCTACCTCCATGGGGTTGCAAACAGAGACAACTGAGCGACCATCACTTTACTTTCCATTTTCACATTATATGCAGCTAGGACTCAATGAATACCTTGTAGACCAGATAATTTTTGACTTTGGAAATTAGCATAAGGCTAAGCCCACAGGCAAAGGCACACTAATCAATCTTTTGAGAGGAGGAGAAATGCCAACTAAAGAAATGCTGACCTCCTAAGATCTTTTTAAAAATTATTTGTTTTTTATTGCCCTAGGTCTTAGGTGCTGTTGGCTGGCTTTGTCAAGCTGTGGAGAGCAGGGGCTACCTTCTAGTGCCCTGTGTGGACTTACTGTAGTGGCTTGTCTTGCTGTGGAGCACAGGCTCTGGGTGTGTGGGCTTCAGGAGTTGCAGCACGCAGGCCCAGTAGTTGCAGCTTGAAGGCCTTAGAGTGAGGGCTCAGTAGTTGTGGCACATAGTCTTTGCTGTTCCACAGCAGGTGAGATCTTCCTGGACCAGGAACCGAATCCATGTTCCCTGTATTGGCAGACAGATTCTTATCCACTGTACCACCAGGGAAGTCCAAGGTCTTTTAACACATGCTTTAAGGGAACTCTGTTAGTTGATGGAGTAAAAGTGCTAGTTTAGTTCTAAAAATTTACCAGAAAATTCAGTATTATTTGACACTAATATCAGTTTAATTTACAAAGATGATTTTGTGCTATAGTTATCAATATGAAAATTAACTCAAATACTGTGGCCACCATGTTTACTTGGAAGTATGGACTAGGTGTACTAACCTCTGAAAATGTCAAACTTGTAAAATTTCATTCCCAGTACTTGCTGTGAATGGCCTTTAGGAATATAAACTAAGTCTTGCCTACCCCATGGTTTTATTATATTATTGGATTAATCAAAAGTTGGGGATATCTCCAAGGAGACCAAACAAAAACAACAAAGATAGAGAAAAGATCAAAATTGGAATTGGAGCCTGTTTAATACCCAAAAGGTGTGGTGGCTCTTAACATAAATACCATCAGTTCAGTTCAGTTCAGTCGCATCCAACTCTTTGTGACCCCGTGGACTGTAGCCTATCAGGTTCCTCTGTCCATAGGATTTTCCAGGCAACAGTCTTGGAGTGGGTTGCCATTTCCTTCTCCAAGGGATCTTCCCAACCCAGGGATCGAACCCGGGTCTCCCACATTGTAGACAGACGCTTTACTGTCTGAGCCACCAGGGAAGTCAAACACCATCAGTGCTGGAGTCAGGTCACTGGACAGCAAGCTGTTGCAAAGATAAGGAGTCCTTAGGCTCTTTAAATGAAGGTCAGGACACTAAAAGGTGAATAAATCAATTCCAGTTGGTAGCTCCCTGTCTGCTGAGAGGAGGAAATAAATATCGACTCTGAAAGATCACTAATTCAACTAAATCACAAGCCTATAATCAGGGAACACCAAACACAAACGAAAATGAAGGACCAGGAGTGAGAGTTAAAAATAAGCATTATTTTTAGGAGCCCCAATTGCCTCAGCTATTAGAATTGTATGAGAGGCAAAAGTTAACCTTTACTGTATTCAGGTTTTCAGATGGGCTGGAGAATTTAATTGACATAAAGTGTATTACCAAGAGACAAACACGCAAATATCAGTTTTATGTGACAGAATGAAAGGAAGATCCAAGGAAGTAATAAAACCTAAATATTTTTATATTAGTTTGAACAAAAAGAGGCAATTATGAAAAAGTAAGATATATCAGATCAGATCAGATCAGTCGCTCAGTCGTGTCCGACTCTTTGCGACCCCATGAACTGCAGAACACCAGGCCTCCCTGTCCATCACCAGCTCCCGGAGGTCACTCAGACTCGCATCCATCGAGTCAGTGATGCCATCCAGCCATCTCATCCTCTGTTGTCCCCTTCTCCTCCTGCCCTCAATCCCTCCCAGCATCAGAGTCTTCTCCAATGAGTCAACTCTTCGCATGAGGTGGCCAAAATACTGGAGTTTCAGCTTTAGCATCATTCCTTCTAAAGAAATCCCAGGATTGATCTCCTTCAGAATGGACTGGTTGGATCTTCTTGCAGTCCAAGGGACTCTCAAGAGTCTTCTCCAACACCACAGTTCAAAAGCATCAATTCTTCGGCGCTCAGCCTTCTTCACAGTCCAGCTCTCACATCCATACATGACCACAGGAAAGACCATAGCCTTGACTAGGCGAACCTTTGTTGGTAAAGTAATGTCTCTGCTTTTGAATATGCTATCTAGGTTGGTCATAACTTTCCTTCCAAGGAGTAAGCGTCTTTTAATTTCATGGCTGCAGTCACCATCTGCAGTGATTTTGGAGCCCAGAAAAACAAAGTCTGACACTGTTTCCACTGTTTCCCCATCTATTTCCCATGCAGTGATGGGACCAGATGCCATGATCTATAGATATATAGGGAGGCTAATTGAAGGTAAGAATTATTTTAGCAAGATCTGTTTGTACAGATTTCTCTAGGTTTTGGTATCCATCAAAGAATGTTTCTTTTCTCCTGGTACAGGGAAGACATTTTTATATGAGGGTTTTATCTCCTGTTCTGGGAAGAAAGGGCTTCCTCAGTGGTTCCTTTGTAAAGAATCCGCCTATCAGTGCAGGAGACATAAGAGACTCGGGTTCAGTCCCAGGGTTGGGACGATCCCCTGGAAAAGGGCATGGCAACCCACTCCAGTATTCTTACCTGGAGAATCCCATGGACAGAGGAGCCTGATGGGCTACAGTCCACAGGGTCACCAAGGGTTGGACATGACTGAACACATACACACACACGCCACCAAGAAGAGAGATTAGAATGCTCTTCTTACATGTGCTGTTTTTCAAGTATCTTTCACTGAGAATAATCCTTGTGCCAAAGTGGCATATTTTGTTATGCATCCTTCAGAATCATCATATATAAAATATAAAATAATTATACATGAAATATTTAGATAAAAACATAAACCATAACATAATAGGAAGGAAGGGCTTTCCAGGTGGCTAAGTGGTAAAGAACCCTCCTGCCAGTGCAGGAGATGCAAGAGACGTGGGTTCAATCCCTGTGTTAGGAAGATCCCCTAGAGAAGCAATTGGCAACCCATTCCAGTATCCTTGCCTGGAAAATTCCATGGACAGAGGAGACTGGCAGGCTATAGTCCATGGGGTCACAAAGAGTTGGACATGACTGAGCATGCATGCAATAGAAAGGAAAAACCAACAAACTTTTTGAAATGATTGGGATATCTAGAAGAACCAAAATAAGCTTTAAGAAAGAAAAATATAATTAGTGAAATAACTTTTTAAAAATCAATGTATAGTTTGAATTGTAGAGTAGACAAAACTAATGAGAGACTGGTGAACTGAAATATAGATCTGAAGAAATTACAGTATGACACAAAGAAGCAAGGGGATTGAAAAAATAAAAGTGAGCTCTAGTGGTTTAGAGAAGTCCTAGTATATATGTAATTTAAATCCCAGAAGGACAGAATAAATGAAAGAAAGGAAATATCTCAGAAAATGACCACTGGACAGTTTCTATTACTGTTGAAAATAGAGTAGAAGGAACTAATGTTTAAAACTATTAGAGGGGAACACAAAATGGAAAAAAAAAATAAAAGATCTTTAAAGATATTAGAGGACAAATTTCCACAATTTGATGGACAGTGTTTGCCAACAGCAATATGGATGTGATAGATCTTAGAATAGTATCTTCAAAATGCAGAGAAAATAAGTATAAACCTAATTTCTTATAGCTAACCAAATTAATTTTTGTTCATTATTGTTTTAATCTCTTCTAGGTCAGTTTCAAGTATTTAATGAATTATTCTCTACATTTCATGGCATATTTTTATTATTTCTGTACTATATTTTTCTACTTGTGTATCTACTTAAACATAATATATGTTATATTACTTTTTTATTATTGTCAAGTGCAACCTCTCTTTTTGTTATTTTAGCTTATTTTTAGCCTGAATCTCTAATTTTAATCGATTCCCTCCTGCTCTCTATCATGACCAGGATCTAATATATTTAATGCATAGCGCATATTTGAATGTATTTTGGCAAAATGTGAACTAATAGCAAAGATGTGAATCAATGCAACTTCTACATATTGTTGGTATACATTGGAAATCAATTTGGCAACTATTCATACACGAAATGATCCAGCAATTCTATTTCTAACCTCCACCCATTTCCTGCCCTCAAAAGATTCTGTATCTCAACACCAGTCCAGAAAATATTTATAGCGATGCTCAGAACAGATCAGATCAGATCAGTCACTCAGTCGTGTCTGACTCTTTGCCACCCCATGAATCGCAGAACGCCAGGCCTCCCTGTCCCTCACCAACTCCCGGCGGTCGCTCAGACTCACATCCATCGAGTCAGTGATGCCATCCAGCCATCTCATCCTCTGTCGTCCCCTTCTCCTCCTGCCCCCAATCCCTCCCAGCATCAGAGTCTTCTCCAATGAGTCAACTCTTCGCATGAGGTGGCCAAAATATTGGACTTTCAGCTTTAGCACCATTCCTTCCAAAGAAATCCCAGGGGTGATCTCCTTCAGAATGGACTGGTTGGATCTTCTTGCAGTCCAAGGGACTCTCAAGAGTCTTCTCCAACACCACAGTTCAAAAGCATCAGTTCTTTGGTGCTCAGTCTTCTTCACAGTCCAGCTCTCACATCCATACATGACCACAGGAAAGATCATAGCCTTGACTAGGTGAACCTTTGTTGGCAAAGTAATGTCTCTACTTTTGAATATGCTATCTAGGTTGGTCATAACTTTCCTTCCAAGGAGTAAGCGTCTTTTAATTTCATGGCTGCAGTCACCATCTGCAGTGATTTTGGAGCCCAGAAAAATAAAGTCTGACACTGTTTCCACTGTTTCCCCATCTATTTCCCATGTAGTGATGTAATCGGATGCCATGATCTTCATTTTCTGAATGTTGAGCTTTAAGCCAACCTTTTCACTGTCCACTTTCACTTTCATCAAGAGGCTTTTTAGTTCCTCTTCACTTTCTGCCATAAGGGTGGTGTCATCTGCATATCTGAGGTTATTGATACTTCTCCCAGAAATCTTGATTCCAACTTGTGTTTCTTCCAGTCCAGCGTTTCTCATGATGTACTCTGCATATAAGTTAAATAAACAGGGTGATAATATACAGCCTTGAAGTACTCCTTTTCCTATTTGGAACCAGTCTGTTGGTCCATGTCCAGTTCTAACTGTTGCTTCCTGACCTGCATACAGATTTCTCAAGAGGCAGATCAGGTGGTCTGGTATTCCCATCTCTTTCAGAATTTTCCACAGTTGATTGTGATCTACACAGTCAAAGGCTTTGGCATAGTCAATAAAGTAGAAATAGATGTTTTTCTGGAACTCTCTTTCTTTTTCCATGATCCAGCGGATGTTGGCAATTTGATTTCTGGTTCCTCTGCCTTTTCTAAAACCAGCTTGAACATCAGGAAGTTCACGGTTCACATATTGCTGAAGCCTGGCTTGGAGAATTTTGAGCATTACTTTACTAGCGTGTGAGATGAGTGCAATTGTGCGGTAGTTTGAGCATTCTTTGGCATTGCCTTTCTTTGGGATTGGAATGAAAATTGACCTTTTCCAATCTTGTGGCCAATCTTGTGACCTTTTCCAATCTTGATAGCGATGCTATCAAGAATAAAAAGCTGGAAGCATTCAAAAAGCCCTTATAGGAGAATGAATATTGTAAGCGGTGAAAAATGAATGAGCAGCAACAGTAACAATTACCAATTTGTGTGAAATTTAGAAACAAGTGTGAAAAGCAAGTCAATGATAGTGACATATACCATAATATTTCAGAGACTTCAAAAGTAAAGTCAAAAGTACGTATTCTAGAGTTGCATATTATATATGATAAAGATAATATATATGAGAAGGGAATGATAAATACAAAATTGCATATAGTGGCTCCTCAGTAGTATGCAGAGGACAGTGTAGGAAGATACAGATCAAAGCAAGAGATGCTAGAAATGCTATAAATCTTGATTTGAGTGTTTAGTTCTGAGAGGGAAGTTTGTTTTGTTATTAAGCTTCATAGATTATACATGTATAATATTTGTATATGTCAAATATTACCTGCTGCTGCTCAGTCATGTCAGTCGTGTCCAACTCTGCGACCCCATAGACAGCAGCCCACCAGGCTCCCGTCCCTGGGATTCTCCAGGCAAGAATACTAGAGTAGGTTGCCATTTCCTTTTCCAGTGCATGAAAGTGAAAAGTGAAAGTGAAGTCACTCAGTCATGTCCCACCCTTCGCGACCCCATGGACCGCAGCCTACCAGGCCCCTCCGTCCATGGGACTTCCCAGGGAACAATACTGGAGTGGGATTGCCTTCTCTGAAAATATTATCTAGTAACATTTTAAAGAACTTGATTTTAAAAGCTGTTTTATAATTTTTAAGAGTTTTATTTATGAAATTAGCCTGTATAGTACATTTCATTTATTTATTCTGCCTTCATGGATGTTTTATCTTTACTAGAAAGGGTTTCATTTTCTGTTGATCAGCTTCATTAAGGTTAATTGAAAATTTACTATCTCGAGCTGTACATTTTTTGTGAATAGATAAGTATTGAAAAGTCAATATTTGCGTAACAGGCTGTTCAGCTCTTCTCTGCTTAACTAAGTCTTGGTTGTATGTGCTGTAATGTATCATCCAGACAACCATGTTGTTTTAAATGCTTTCACATTAATTTATGTCTCTGCAGTTTTGTATAGAATATACTTCTCACATAGATAATTGGAATTTTGTTTTGTATGCCTAAACTTGATAAATACTGATTCAGCAGCTCATTGCCTCAAAGTATTTTCAGTATTTAGGTTGTCATGATTATGATTTATCTCGTGCAGGTGGTACAATGGAATCTAATTATGTGCCGTGTCTGTTACTCTTTGCTTAAATCATCCAGGAGTAAGGAAAATCATCAGACATACAATGTGTACCTTGCCGTTACTATTTAACTCAAATTTCACAAGCAATTTTTCTGAGTTTGTAAGTGACTAAAACAGTTTCCTATCTTCAAGACAGTCTAGATGAACAGGTTTAGAACTAAGTAACAGGCTCAATGGTAAAGAATCCACTTGCCAGTGCAGGAGATACGGTTCAATCCCTGGGTTAGGAAGACTCCCTGGAGAAGAAAATGGCAGCCCACTCCAGTATTCTTGCCTGAGGAATCCCACGGACAGAGAAGCCTGGCGGGCTACAGTCCATGGGGATCAAAAAGTGTCAGACATGACTGAGCGACTAAACAACAACCACAACAATTCAAGATAAAGTAGCAATAATAGATGTATTTTTAAAAAAGAAATGTGATCAAAGGGGAGGGAGTGAGAGAAGGGAGGAGATGGGCCTCTGAGGAGCAAGTGGGCAAATTTAGAACTGATCTAGAATTGCAGAAGGAAATGGCAACCCAGTCCAGTATCCTTGCCTGGAAAGTCTCATGGACAGAGGAGCCTGGTGGGCTGCAGTCCATGGGGTCGCACAGAGTCCGGCATGACTGAAGCGACTTAGCAGCAGCAGCAGCAGCAAAGCCACTAACAGATTTGGAATGGGTGTCAAATTACACTTGGTGAATACAGAGGGTAAGAGCCTGCCAGGGCCAGGCTATACGTTGAACAAAGGGCAGAAGAGTTTTGGGAACTCAGAAATGAGGAGACTATCCTTCTCAGAAAACAGTGAAGCAGAGCGACAGTTTTCCAGCAGAAGTCTTCTGTATCACTTTACTGCCTCTTACCTCATCTCTCTGCTCTCTTTCCCATTCAACACAATCAGATCACTCTTTTAAAAATACTTTCAGTCATGTTACACTCCAGCAAAAATATTCACTGACCTCCCCTTGCCGGTGGTAAAATATTTTCTGGAGCTTGAGCTGAATGACCTCCTCAATGTGAGCATAATAGTTCTTTTGGACTCTCATCCCTATCAATCTCCTGCTGTAAAACTGTTTCATGAAAAGCAGATCTGTCCACTGTCTTGAATCTTTGATTTGTATGCTGAACTGCATTTGATTTGACCTGTCCCCCCCACATTTAGTCCCCACTACATGTCTACAGGATTCTACCCCTAGTAAGACCTCACGCCTTTTACCATCTGTTTTAGGACACATAGCCAGTCCTGTGTCCTACAAAACATTCTCCAAATCCCCGGGGAATTATTTCCTCTTCAAAATTAGAGTACAAAATTAGAATACACTAAACACTTAGCAATTTAACTAATAAAAGAATATGGACAGGGGGGGAAAAAATCATAATTGAAAAACGTAGGTTGTCATATCAAAAGTACTAACTGCTTTCCAAGTAAAATGAATCAAAAATAACTGTTCCAGTATATTCCCTGATGGCTCAGACAGTAAAGAATCTGCCTACATTGTGGGAGATCAGGGCTCAGTCCCTGGGTCAGGAATATCCGCTGGAGAAGGGAATGGCAACCCACTCCAGTATTCTTGCCTGGAGAATCCCATGGTCTGTGGAGTTTGTAAAGCTACAGTCCATGGGGTCGCAAGAGTCAGACGTGACTGAGCGACTAACACTTTCACTTTTCACGCATTTGGGAATTCCTGAACAATGTGGATGAAAAGTTTATTCTAAAAATTTCCAGAGATACAAGTCATTAACAAATGGACAAAAAGTGTTCAGAAATTCTGCATATTTGAAGGCTGTGGAAGAAGCCCTTCATATTCAAAGAGAAAATAATTTTCAATGTAGGAAAAGTATCAACCAATTGGGGAAAGTAATAAAAAATTCTCAGTGATAAATTTATATAACTTAACCTAGTTCTAGCGGGGAAGGCAATGGCACCCCACCCCAGTACTTTTGCCTGGAAAATCCCATGGACGGAGGAGCCTGGTAGGCTGCAGTCCATGGGGTCGCTAAGAGTCGGACACGACTGAGCGACTTCACTTTCACTTTTCACTTCATGCATTGGAGAAGGTAATGGCAACCCACTCCAGTGTTCTTGCCTGGAGAATCCCAGGGACAGGGGAGCCTGGTGAGCTTCCGTCTATGGGGTCGCACAGAGTCGGACACGACTGAAGCGACTTAGCAGCAGCAGCAGCAGCAACCTAGTTCTAGAGCCCAGGGGTTGACTAATATCATATCCTTTTATCCAAAATATTACAGAACTCTTAACTTCATTATGCAAGCAATTAAGCAATAGTCTGCCCTTCCTAGAGCACTGTTTTGTTCACCAGTGATAGAAATTGTTCTACGGATAACCAGTTTTCCATTGGTTGATGGGACCAGTGTTTACACCAAGACTCTCAGGAAGCTATGGAAAGAACCTTCTCCTTCTGGTCTCTTTCTCCACTTACCTCCTCTTTAACAAAGTGGTTAAAAAATTGTAAGGCAGAAAGATTTGAAACAGAATGATGAGACTATTGTCATTGAGAATTTTGAGTTTTTAAGCTCATTAAATTATTTTGATGTTTTAGAATTATTTTTCATAAACCAATGCTCTGTTTTCAAGGAAGTCAATTATTTTTAACAACATGACAGATGTGATACTCAAGATGTGACTGGAAAGCATTGTCACTCATTACTCACTCCTGATAAATCTATGTATTATATGTATTCATAGCACACACATATGCCAGATGTCATATCATTGAAATTTAAGTGATAAGTAATTTTAACACTATTTTTTTTCATTTCTCTGACCTTTAATCAATACTTCAGGCATGCACAGAATTTCCTTCAATATAAAACCAACAGCCAACAATTACACGGATTGCATGACTGAAATACTAGCATCCTAACCTGTTCCCTTGTTTTCAAGTATTCCTTTCCTTGGTCAATCGTTGCACTATAGTTTCCTTGATCACAAGTCACAGCAACTAGAGATTTTTTTTTTTTCATATTGCAGCATTTTTTAAAATGACTTTCAGACTCAGTCGTTTTTTGCAGGGTGAGAAGGAGTAGAGAAACCGTGTTAAAAATATGATACCAACATTCATGAAAATGTTCCATTGTTCTAGAATATTATTTTCAATTGTAAGAGAAAAAAACAAAAGGATAAAAGATCGTATATAAGAGTAGGAAAATATTAGACCACATGCAGAAAGTAAAAAAAGAATAAGATCTCATGTTAAACATGAGAAAAGAAAAAAATTTCTACACTATTATTATAATTATTTTGGGAACAATTGCTCTAAACAAACCCAAATAGTCAGATATCAAAGTAAATTTATTTTAAGCTATTTAAAATAAAAGCATACTTCTAGTTTAATTCATACACCAATGAAATAACACAGAAAATTGCAAAAAGGGGGGAATTGTATGTAGCATTTTACAATTTCCTATTTCTAGAACATATGTCCTAGACCCTTAACTTTTATACAATGCAGGTTTTCCATTTCTCTCTTTAAATTAAACCATTGGGATTACTCAAGCATGACTGATACACTTAGATATTATCAGGTATTCAATACACACGATGTGCCTTTGATTTCCTTGACAAGTGACAACAAGGCCATATTGAGTTAAGTGCAGACACTATCACTAAATGAATATTTGCAGGTCGCCCCTGTGGTTATTATCATACCAGAACAGAACTCTTACTCCATATCCTGTCTGTGAAGCAGCCTCTACCAGATGGTTACAAAAAAGGCAAAACCACCCATAATGCAATTGGATGGATATGTAATTCTATACCCCTGAGGGAAAAACTTCTTCATGCTGGCCCCAGGTGGTGAGCTACTTACACTCTTCACATTCCTATGAGGACTGGTCTCTACAAAGGATACATTTTTACAGAACTTTTTTGATTCCAAATTACTTTCAGTTCAGTCTCTCAGTTGTGTCTGACTATTTGTGACCCCATGGACTGCAGCACAACAGGCTTCCCTGTCCATCACCAACTCCTCAAGCTTGTTCAAACCCATGTCCATTCAGTGGTGGGGCCATCCAACCATCTCATGCTCTGCTGTCCCCTTCTCCTCCTGCCTTCTGTCTTTCCCAAAATCAGGGTTTTTCAAATGAGTCAGTTCTTCACATCAGGTAGCCAAAGTATTGGAGTTTCAGCTTAAGCATCAGTCTTTCCAGTGAATATTCAGGACTGGTTTCCTTTAGAATTGACTGGTTGGATCTCCTTGCAGTCCAAGGGACTTTCAAGAGTCTTCTCCAACACCACAGTTCAAAAGCATCAATTCTTAATCCTGTGGTGGCTCAGACAGTAAAGTGTCTGCCTGCAGTGTGGGAGACCCGGGTTCCATCCCTGGGTTGGGAAGATCCCCTGGAGAAGGTAATGGCAACCCACTCCAGGACTCTTGCCTGGAAAATTCCATGGACTGAGGAGCCTGGTAGGTTAGTCCATGGGGTCGCAAAGAGTCAGACATGACTGAGCGACTTCACCTTCACTTTCTTTCAGCTTTCTTTAAAGTCCCACTCTCACATCCATATGTGACTACTGGAAAAACCAGAGCTCTGACTAGATGGACATTTGTCAGCAAACTAATGCCTGTGCTTTTTAATATGCTGTCTAGGTTGGTCATAGATCTTCTTCTGAGGAGCGTCTTTTAATTTCATGGCCGCAGTCACCATTATCAGTGATTTTGGAACCCAAGAAAATAAAGTCTGTCACTGTTGCCCCATCTATTTGCCATGAAGTGATGGGACTGGATGCCATGATCTTCATTTTTTGAATGTTGAGTTTTAAGCCAGCTTTTTCACTCTCCTCTTTCACTTTGATCAAGAGGCTCTTTAGTTCTTCACTTTCTGCCATAAGGGTGGTGTCTGTAGTTATTGATATTTCTCCCAGCGATCTTGATTCCAGCTGGTGCTTCATCCAGCCTTGCATTTCACATGATGTACTCTGCATATAAGTTAAATAAGCAGGGTAACAATATACAGCCTTGACTTACTCCTTTCCCAATTTGGAACCAGTCTGTTGTTCACTGTCTAGTTCTAACTGTTGCTTCTTGACCTGCATACAGGTTTCTCAGGAGGTAGGTTAGGTGGTCTGGTATTCCCATCTTTTGAAGAATTTTCCACAGTTGTGATCCACACAGTCAAAGGCTTTGGCATAGTTAAAGCAGAAGTAAATGTTTTTCTGGAACTCTCTTCCAGAACTGCCAGAACTTACACAGGACTGGGGAAACAGACTCTTGGATCAGATCAGATCAGTTGCTCAGTCATATCCGACTCTTTGCAACCCCATGAACCATAGCACGCCAGGCCTCCCTGTCCATCACCAACTCCCGGAGGTCACTCAGACTCACATACATCGAGTCAGTGATGCCATCCAGCCATTTCATCCTCTGTCGTCCCCTTCTCCTCCTGCCCCCAATCCCTCCCAGCATCAGAGTCTTTTCCAGTGAGTCAACTCTTTGCATGAGGTGGCCAAAGTACTGGAGTTTCAGCCTCAGCATCATTCCTTCCAAAGAACACCCAGGGCTGATCTCCTTTAGGATGGACTGGTTGGATGTCCTTGCAGTCCAAGGGACTCTCAAGAGTCTTCTCCAACACCACAGTTCAAAAGCATCAATTCTTCGGTGCTCAGCCTTCTTCACAGTCCAACTCTCACATCCATACATGACCACAGGAAAAACCAGAGCCTTGACTAGACGAAACTTGTTGGCAAAGTAATGTCTCTGCTTTTGAATATGCTATCTAGGTTGGTCGTAACTTTCCTTCCAAGGAGTAAGCATCTTTTAATTTCATGGCTGCAGTCACCATCTCTAGTGATTTTGGAGCCCAGAAAAATAAAGTCTGACACTGTTTCCCCATCTATTTCCCATGAAGTGATGGGACCAGATGCCATGATCTTCATTTTCTGAATGTTGAGCTTTAAGGCAACTTTTTCACTCTCCACTTTCACTTTCATCAAGAGGCTTTTTAGTTCCTCTTCACTTTCTGCCATAAGGGTGGTGTCATCTGCATATCTCAGGTTATTGATAT
The DNA here is from genome assembly GCA_935064755.1 of Tragelaphus eurycerus. NCBI lineage: Eukaryota > Metazoa > Chordata > Mammalia > Artiodactyla > Bovidae > Tragelaphus > Tragelaphus eurycerus. Next base: position 22,526,383 of record CAKXYN010000025.1, on the reverse strand, counting down.
TTCTCCCGGCAATCTTGATTCCAGCTTGTTTCTTCCAGTCCAGTGTTTCTCATGATGTAATCTGCATATAAGTTAAATAAACAGGGTGACAATATACAGCCTTGACGAACTCCTTTTCCTATTTGGAACAAGTCTTTTGGTCCATGTTCAGTTCTAACTGTTGCTTCCTGACCTGCATACAGATTTCTCAAGAGGCAGATCAGGTGGTCTGGTATTCCCATCTCTTTCAGAATTTTCCACAGTTGATTGTGATCTACACAGTCAAAGGCTTTGGCATAGTCAATAAAGCAGAAATAGATGTTTTTCTGGAACTCTCTTGCTTTTTCGATGATCCAGCGGATGTTGGCAATTTGATCTCTGGTTCCTCTGCCTTTTCTAAAACCAGCTTGAACATCAGGAAGTTCACGGTTCACATATTGCTGAAGCCTGGCTTGGAGAATTTTGAGCATTACTTTACTAGTGTGTGAGATGAGTGCAATTGTGCGGTAGTTTGAGCATTCTTTGGCATTGCCTTTCTTTGGGATTGGAATGAAAACTGACCTTTTCCAGTCCTGTGTCCACTGCTGAGTTTTCCAAATTTGCTGGCATATTGAGTGCAGCACTTTCACAGCCTCATCTTTCAGGATCTGGAATAGCTCAACTGGAATTCTATCACCTCTACTAGCTTTGTTCGTAGTGATGCTTTCTAAGGCCCACTTGACTTCACATTCCAGGATGTCTGGCTCCAGGTCAGGGATCACACCATCGTGATTATCTGGGTCATGAAGATCCTTCCTGTACAGTTCTTCTGTGTATTCTTGCCACCTCTTCTTAATATCTTCTGCTTCTGTCAGGTCCATACCATTTCTGTCCTTTATTGAGCCCATCTTTGCATGAAATGTTCCTTTGGTATCTCTGATTTTCTTGAAGAGATCTCTAGTCTTTCCCACTCTGTTGTTTTCCTCTATGTCTTTGCACTGATTGCTGAAGAAGCCTTTCTTATCTCTTCTTGCTATTCTTTGGAACTCTGCATTTAGATGTTTATATCTTTCCTTTTCTCCTTTGCTTTTCACTTCTCTTCTTTTCACAGCTATTTGTAAGGCCTCCCTAGACAGCCATTTTGCTTTTTTGCATTTCTTTTCCATGGGGATGGTCTTGATCCCTGTCTCCTGTACAATGTCATGAACCTCACACCATAGTTCATCAGGCACTCTATCTATCAGATCTAGGCCCTTAAATCTATTTCTCACTTCCACTGTATAATCATAAGGGAGTTGATTTAGGTTATACCTGAATTGTCTAGTGGTTTTCCCTACTTTCTTCAATTTCAGTCTGAATTTGGCAATAAGGAATTCATTGTCTGAGCCATAGTCAGCTCCTGGTCTTGTTTGTGCTGATTGTATAGAGCTTCTCCATCTTTGGCTGCAAAGAATATAATCAATCTGATTTCGGTGTTGAGCATCTGGTGATGTCCAAGTATAAAGTCTTCTCTTGTGTTATTGGAAGAGGGTGTTTGTTAGGACCAGTGCATTTTCTTGGCAAAACTCTGTTAGTCTTTGCCCTGCTTCATTCCATATTCCAAGGCCAAATTTGCCTGTTACTCCAGGTGTTTCTTGACTTCCTACTTTTGCATTCCAGTCCCCTATAATGAAAAGGACATCTTTTTTGGGGTATTAGTTCTAAAAGGTCTTGTAGGTCTTCATAGAACCGTTCAACTTCAGCTTCTTCAGCATTACATCTTGGGGCATAGACTTGGATTACTGTGATATTAAGTGGTTTGCCTTGGAAACGAACAGAGATTATTCTGTCGTTTTTGAGATTGCATCCAAGTACTGCATTTCAGACTCTTTTATTGACCATGATGGCTACTCCATTTCTTCTGAGGGATACCTGCCCGAGGTAGTAGATATAATGGTCATTGGAGTTAAATTCACCCATTCCAGTCCATTTCAGTACGCTGATTCCTAGAATGTCGACATTTACTCTGGCCATCTCTTGTTTGACCACTTCCAATTTGCCTTGATTCATGGACCTCACATTCCAGGTTCCTATGCAATATTGCTCTTTACAGCATCGGACCTTGCTTCTATCACCAGTCACATCCACAGCTGGGTATTGTTTTTGCTTTGGCTCCATCCCTTCATTCTTTCTTGAGTTATTTCTCCACTGATCTCCAGTAGCATATTGGGTACCTACTGACCTGGAGAGTTATCAGGGAGTTCCTATCATTTTGCCTTTTCATACTGTTCATGGGGTTCTCGAGACTCTTGGAAGGCACAAACAAAACCTTGTGTGCACCAGGATCCAGAAGAAAGGAGCAGTGATCCCACAAGAGACTGACCCAGACTTGCCCATGAATGTCTAGGAGTCTCTGTCAGAGGCGTGGGCTGGCAGTGGCCTGCTGCAGTGTCAGGGGCACTGAGTGTGGCAGTGTGTGCATACACCTTTTGAAGGTGCTTGCCATTTTCTTTATTACCTCTACCATAGTTTGGTCTCAGGTCAAACAATGGGGAGGGAACACAGCCCTGCCCATAGATAGAAGATTGGATTAAAGATTTATGGAGCATGGCCCTACCCATCAAAACAAGACCCAGTTTCCCCCAGTCAGTCTCTCCCATCAGGAAGCTTCCATAAGCCTCTTATCCTTATCCCTCAGAGGGCAGACAAAATGATATCCACAATCACAGAAAACTAATCAAACTGATCACAGCTTTGTCTAACTCATTGAAACTGTGAACTATGCTGTGTAGGGCCACCCAAAATGGAAGGGTCATGGTGGAGAGTTCTGACAAAATGTGGTCCACTAGAGAAGGCAATGGCTGAAAATTGAATTAAAGATTTACTGAGCATGGCCCTGCCCATCAGAATAAGACCCAGTTTCCCCCACAGTCTGTCTCTCCCATCAGGAAGCTTCCATAAGCCTCTTATCCTTATCTGTCAGAGGGCAGACCGAATGAAAATCACAATCACAGAAAACTAATCAAACTGATACCATGGACCATAGCTTTGTCTAAAATCACTATAAATCATCAGAAATAAGTTTTTTTTTTTTTAATTAGAGAACTAAATTTTATTTTAAAAAGTAAGACAAATCATATGTTCAAAAGAAATATCACAAAGTTCGTTGTAGGCACATAGTTTAACACAAGCTACTTATAACATTATAAAATAAAACTGTAAAAAGGGGGGAAGGGGTTATCTCAAAGAATATTCAAAGGACATTCTCTTTGAAAACTGAGTAATTTCTTCAGCTTCAATCAACCTAAGCTACTTTTTTTTTTTTTTTTCCTTTCCCTTAGAAAACTCCCTCTCCACCCTGATAGCTACATGGAGATATGTCCACAGCTGCTTTTCTTCTGTCTGCCCAGGGCACCAGGCATATCTACTGTCACACATGCTTGAGTAGCTGCCAGCCATCTTCTCCTTTGAAAAGGTCTGGATAAGGAAAAAAGCCCTACCAACCAGAGGCAAATTACTGGCTGGCTAGCCCTGTTGGGATTCAGGGTAAGCAAGACAGGAGTTGTGCTGTAAAACAGAGAGAAGAAAATAATCAAATTCATTTTCAACCCTATGGTTGTGTCTGAAAACTGTAAGCAGTGATTTAAATCAGAACAAGAGGACTTAGATAAGAGTATGAATGGCAAAAACTGAAGGCTGGGCACAGGAGTGTCAGCGAGGGAAGAGGGAGTGAAGAAGAAAATACTCTAAATTTCTAAAGAAACCATTAGAAGAAGAGAAATTAGATGAATTATGATCAACCACTTTAACTTAATTTCCAAGAATGAAAAATTAATTAACAGTAGATTGACAGCCACAGAGTATTAGATTTAAAAGATTCTTCAGGGAATAAAGGGGGAAGGCAATGGCACCCCACTCCAGTACTCTTGCCTGGAAAATCCCATGGACTGAGGGGCTGGTAGGCTCCAGTCCATGGGGTCGCGAAGAGTCGGACACGACTGAGCGACTTCACTTTCACTTTTCACTTTCATGCATTGGAGAAGGAAATGGCAACCCACTCCAGTGTTCTTGCCTGGAGAATCCCGGGGACGGAGGAACCTGGTGGGCTGCCGTCTATGGGATCACACAGAGTTGGACACGACTGAAGTGACTTAGCAGCAGCAGCAGCAGTAGGGAATAAAAGAAGGGTGATTTCATTAAAATATTGACTTTATAAATATTAAAGCAAGTTATGAATATTAAAATACACTATTGTTAGGAATGATTCTAGATTAAAACCTTCAGTTTTACTTTAGGGTTTCATTGTGAAGCATTTGGATTATTGTCTCTAGACCAACAGAACTGGATTATCATCACTCAGTCTTTGAAAGGAGAGGATTTTGTTTCCATTCATCAGTTTGCAACATAATTCTCTCAGTATCTTCCATTAAGCCAAATTAAACTTTTTCTCAATGTGAAAAGATTCTGAAGACCCTTATGGTTTTACTAGAGAATAGATTTGTTGGGAATTTTTTTACATATTACTCATAGTAAGTTCCAAAGTTGAGAAAATGTTGATCATTTCAGTACAAGGGACCATGAGAGTGCTACATTATGAATAGGGTGTCTGGGGAAAGGAAAGTCTTTGAATCATATATTTACATGACGGTCTTTCATTTTTAGATCTGGTCACTTGAGTTTTATTTTTACATGGTACCTAGCAAAAGTACACATCCTTTTATTTCCCATGATTACAAGCAGCAACAGATTACAATAAGGGGCTCTTATAAAATTTTAATTAATTTAATATAATGAACTATAGCCCACTGGGCTCTACTGTCTGTGGGATTTTTTCAGGCAGGAATACTGGAGTAGGTTGCCATTTCCTCCTCCAGGGGATCTTTCCCACCCAGAGATCAAACCTGCATCTTCTGCATCTATTTCTATACTGCTGAGTCACCTGGGAAGCCCTTTATACTTCCATTTAGCCAAAAGACATGCTCTGTGATTGGTTAAATTTAGATATTATTACACTTCTTACACTCTACAGTGTACATTCTTTTTTACAAACATCTCTTTTTTTACAGTGTTACTAAGGTATAGTGGGGCTTCCCTGGTGGCTCAGATGGTAGAGATTCACCTGCAATGCAGGAGACATGGGCTTGATCCCTGGGTCAAAAAGATCCCCTGGAGAAGAGAATGGCAACCCACTCCAGTATTCGTGCCTGGAGGATTCCACGGGCAGAGGATCCTGGCAGGCTACACAGTCAATGGGGTTGCAAAGAGTCAGACACAATTAAGCGACTAACATCTTCACTTTCAGTTCAAGGTACAATGCTACTGGTTTTATATGAAAACAGTTAGATTCAAAGAAATTACATGTTTTTATGGAAATATATAATCAGTAGGTGGTAATTTCTAATTCCAAGCCCAAGTCCTCTAATTTTCAACAGTGTAATTTCTGTTAGGATGTGTGTCTCATCAGAAGGGGGCTTAATTTGTGGCTGGTTCCTAGCTTGCTCTTAGTAGAGAGTATACAACTTCACTGAATGCCTGAGCCTAGTTATCAATACAAGAAATCCTAGCATCCTAGCATTTACATAGCAAATTAATATATATATATAAGAATATCTCTGAAATACCAGGTACAGTTTTGATGACTTATAGATATTGTCTTTAATGCTTACAATAATTTAAAAGATAGTTGATATTATCTCTACTTTTAGATAAGAAAATTGAGAGTCACAGTGAGTAATTAACATGTCTGAGGGTCACAGGTTGACAGAATTCATACTCGTGTCTATTTAGTTTTATGCTTCTTCCAGAATCTCCTGCATATTTAAGAGACAGAACATCTCTTTTTTTTATGTGACTCTTTTGTATTTTTATTTGCACTCCTTCCCTCAAGGACCTACCATTTGGTTTACTTATTTAACTTGCCTAGCCTTTGACTGTGTGGGTCAAAACAAACTAGAAAATTCTTCAAAAGATGGGAATACCAGACCACCTGACCAACATTCTGAGAAATCTGTATGCAGGTCAAGAAGCAACAGTTAGAATTGGACATGAAACAACAGACTGGTTCCAAATAGGAAAAGGAGTACATCAAGGTTGTATATTGTCACCTGCTTATTTAACTTTTATGCAGAGTACATCATGCAAAATGCAAGGCTGGATGAAGCACCAGCTGGAATCAAGATCGCTGGGAGAAATATCAATAACTACAGACACGCAGATGACACCACCCTTATGGCAGAAAGTGAAGAAGAACCAGAAAGCCTCTTGATGAAAGAGGAGAGTGGAAGAGCTGGCTTAAAACTCAACATTCAAAAAACAAAAATCATGGCATCCAGTCCCATCACTTCATGGCAAATAGATGGGGCAACAGTGACAGACTTTATTTTCTTGGGTTCCAAAATCACTGATAATGGTGACTGCAGCCATGGAATTAAAAGACCCTTATTCCTCGGAAGAAAAGCTATGACCAACCTAGATAGCATATTAAAAAGCAGAGACATTACTTTGCTGACAAATGTCCATCTAATCAGAGCTCTGGTTTTTCCAGTAGTCACGTATGGATGTGAGAGTCGGACTTTAAAGAAAGCTGAGAGCCAAAGAATTGATGCTTTTGAACTGTGGTGTTGGAGAAGACTCTTGAGAGTCCTTTGGACTTCAAGGAGACCCAATCAGTCATTTCTAAAGGACATCAGTCCTGGATATTCATTGGAAGGACTGATGCTGGGGCTGGAATTCCAATACTGGCTACCTGATACGAAGGACTGATTCCTTAGAAAAGACCCAGAGGCTGCGAAAGACTGAAGGTGGGAGGAAAAGGGGACGGCAGAGGATGAGATGGTTGGATAGCATCACTGACTTGATGGACGTGAGTTTGGGTAAGCTCTGGGAGTTGGTGATTGACAGGGAAGCCGGGCATGCTGCAGCAGTCCGTGGGGTCTCAAAGAGTCGGACATGACTGAGTGGACTGAATTGAACTGAACTGATCTGACTAATCTGTTGTTTGTATGTATATAGATGCCCCCTGTCTAGAAGACAAACATAAAACCTCTAGCAAACATAAACATTATTATAGTAGGTTGTTTGTTGTTGTTGTTTTGTTTTTAAGCAGAATTGTGCAAAGAAGAGATTAATAATAGCTAAGACATTCTAGAGTTGAGGCTGAGGCAAAAGATAAAACATGGTTGGGAAAGATCTATTAACCTTTTATCTAAGGGCCCACCTTTATGTATAGTTCTTATCAAAATAAATTACTTCTTTGCAATAACATCTGGCTCTCTTGACAATAGTCTGATAATAGAAGCCCACCTCTAGCATGTTTTTGACCCTAACCTGAAACCCCTCAGAGCCCCCCACCCTCACCGAACACTTTGGAAGCAGGGTAGAGGGAAAACACAGTTCTAGCCTCTGTGTTCTGATCACAAACTCATGCATTCTCACTGTATCCCCACCCTCCCTACTAGGGAAGATTCTTACTTGGGAAATCCCATGGACAGAGGAGCCTGGTGGGCTACAGTCCATGAGGTCACCAAAGAGTTGGACATGACTCAGCGTCTAAACAACAAACAGTAACAAAGTTATACATAATGTAGAATGCTGTTCTTATGAACTAGAAGCAAATTTGAGCTTGGACATGAAAGTATATTGGTCTTGATCATAATAAAAATATTCCCACTATGTGGTTCATAGTTCAGTGGTCATTTGTTTCCTGAGGCCATCTATGCCAAAAGTAGTTTTCTTTCTACTTTCTAAATTTCTATAGTACTTCATAACTTTATTATAACATATAGCAAGCCCTACCCTCATGATTGATTTCTGTGTCCTTCTCTGTTCATTCTCAGCCATTTCATTAATGTTCTCTTGGGCAGGAGCTCCCCTGGTACCCTGTGTGGTTTAAGTGGGATGGTGACTTCAGGCTGTATAGGATGCACCACTCTTAGGGACATGCATTTAATATCTGAATCCAGTTACACACAATTCGAGCATTTTAACATCTTGGCAGATGGTTAACTGCTATTACCCCTGAGTCTGCTATACTCCAACTGTTACTGAGTCCAAGCTTGCTCTGCTCACTGCCCAACAGGCCAATAAATCTGAGAGATGTTGAGACAAGGACTACCGAGAAGACGGCAGATTAATGTCTTGAAATAACCATCTTATAGGGGCCTGGATGCCAGTTTCTTTACGGAACAAAGATGGAGGGAGGTGGGGGAACAAAGTAAAAAGCGCATTAATGTTGTGAGTGTTTCCTAGAATGGCAAGCCTAGGGAAGGAGTGTGTTAATTTCTTCCTTCCTGTAGCCATCCACAGGTGGACAGGATCCTGAACAAAGGCACTTTGGTTTAATATTCAGGTAGAGGGGCAGAGTTCCCTGAGGCAGGTCAGTATGTGTGATGATAATAACAAAAGCAACAAAAAGCAAGTCTAAGAAATGGATCCAACATGGACTCAGAACTGATTCTTCCTTGCAACACATTTTTGAAAAATGTCTCTCTTTAGTTCTGTGTAAGAAATTATATGAAAAAGAGATGAAGAGGAGTACAATACCATCTTTTGCTTCCTTCCTAAGAGCAGATGAATATATCAGTGAATTAAACATTTTACAAACAGGAAAAGGTTTTATCTGGTTCAAGTTAATTGACTAAACTCAAACCTAAATTCCTCCAGCTTTTGTCTAGGATTATATCCTGGATTATTTAGGCCAAAGGCAGCAAAAGATGGACTGATGAAAAATTATATTGTCATGATAAACTGACAACCCAAAAGCCTATGTTAAAAGATCTGGGCTGTGCCTTTTGGGTCACACAAGAAGAGTGTTACCAAGGAGACTCCATAGCTACCACAGAGATAAGTGGCTCGGCTAAAAAGGTAGGGAGAAAGCTGATCAGCCACCAGCAAGCAGAGAACAATACTGTTAATGGACTTTGGGTTTGTTGATTTTGATCTTGCTTTGCCTGTCACTTATCACCCATAACTATATGTGTGAAACAATGGTTGTGCAGTTACTGTTCTAATCAGTTATACTATCTCCACTGAAGCCCTTCATCACAAATATAGTGAAACTCTGAGCTTTTTAGTTCAGACTGTGCTATGAGTTACTGATTTGAGACATTTCACAAGAATATTTGAGGTCAGATCAGATACAGATTTAATAGAAAAGCTACAGAAAGTTAGCTGAGTAAGAAAAGTATCTGATCAAAGAGTGTGCATGCATGCTCAGTCCATTAAGTCATGTCTGGTTCTTTACAGCCCCATGGACTATAGCCCACCAGGTTCTTCTGTCCATGGCATTTCCCAGGTAAGAATACTGGAATGGGTTGCCATTTCCTTCTCCAGGGGATCTTTACCTGGAGATCGTTTAACCTGTTCGATTATTATTCATCTATGGAAGAAGATATTAAAGCGGAGAACATAGGAGCAAGATGCTGGGATGTGGTGTTGGTAATGTGTGGAAGTTATTTTTCTGATTGTTTCCATTTTCTCTGTTCAGTTCAGATCAGTCTCTCAGTCGTGTCCAACACTTTTCAACTCCATGGACTGCAGCATGCCAGGCCTACCTGTCCATCAGCAACTCCCAGAATTTACTCAAACTCATGTCCAATGAGTTGGTGATGCCATCCAACCATCTCATCTTCTGTCATACCCTTCTCCTCCCACCTTCAATCTTTCCCAGGATCAGGGTCTTTTCAAATGAGTCAGCCCTTAGCATCAGGTAGCCAAAGTATTGGAGTTTTAGCCTCAACATCAGTCCTTCCAATGAATATTCAGGACTGATTTCCTTTACAATTGACTGGTTGGATCTCCTTGCAGTCCAAGGGACTCTCAAGAGTCTTCTCCAACAGCATAGTTCAAAAGCATCAGTTCTTTGGTGCTCAGCTTTCTTTATAGGCTAACTCTCACATTTGTACATGACTACTTGTTGGCAAAGTAATATCTCTGCTTTTTAATATGCTGTCTAGGTTGGTCATAGCTTTTCTTCCTAGGAGCTAGTGTCATTTAATTTCATGGCTGCAGTCACCATCTGCAGTGATTTTGGAGCCCCCAGGAATAAAGTCTGCCACTGTTTCACCATCTATTTGCTATGAAGTAATGGCATGTTGAAAAGCAGAGACACTGCCAACAAAGGTCCGTCTAGTCAAGGCTATGGTTTTTCCAGTGGTCATGTATGGATGTGAGAGTTGGACTGTGAAGAAAGCTGAGCACTGAAGAATTGATGCTTTGGAACTGTGGTGTTGGAGAAGACTCTTGAGAGTCCCTTGGACTGCAAGGAGATCCAACCAGTCCATTCTAAAGGAGATCAGTCCTGGGTGTTCTTTGGAAGGAATGATGCTAAAGCTGAAACTCCAGTACTTTGGCCACCTCATGCGAAGAGTTGACTCATTGGAAAAGACTCTGATGCTGGGAGGAACTGGGGGCAGGAGGAAAAGGGGTCAATAGAGGATGAGATGGCTGGATGGCATCACTGACTCGATGGACATGAGTTTGAGTGAACTCCAGGAGTTGGTGATGGACAGGGAGGCCTGGTGTGCTGTGATTCATGGGGTCGCAAAGAGTCAGACAAGTGAGCAACTGAACTGAACTGAACTGAACTGAATGGGACTGGATGCCATGATCTTCGTTTTCTGAATGTTGAGTTTAAGCCAACTTTTTCACTCTCTACTTTCACTTTCATCAAGAGGCTTTTTAATTCCTCTTCACTTTCTGCCATAAGGGTGGTGTCATCTGCATATCTCAGGTTATTGATATTTCTTCCTCAGCAATCTTGATTCCAGCTTGTGCTTCTTCCAGCCCAGCGTTTCTCATGATGTACTCTGCACGTAAGTTAAATAAGCAGGGTGACAATATACAACCTTGACGTACTCCTTTTCCTATTTGGAACCAGTCTGTTGTTCCATGTCCAGTTCTAACTGTTGCTTCCTGACCTGTATATAGGTTTCTCAAGAGGCAGGTCAGGTGGTCTGGTATTCCCATCTCTTTCAGAATTTTCCACAGTTTATTTTGGAAAATCATTATATATATATATTGTTAAGTAGCACTATTCCTAGTTTGTCTTAAGTTTAGTAACCATAACAAACCAATATACCAACTATATTCTTATATTTTAATCATTTGTCATCATGTTTTCTATTTTTAAATTTCATTTGTCACCATTTCTAAGGTTTGAAACATGGCCACATTTATATTATTATATATGTATATATGCTATAATATATGAGATAAAATTTTAAAATTATATACATGTAGTGCCCATTATTCATGTATAATCAAAACATCTCTGTAGTTGAATATAGCCATAGAAGTCAGCTGTACCATCTGCCTCATCCACGGGACTGTATTTAAGTTGTAAGGTGTAATTATACCTAAATGTAAATCAATCTATTTATCCATCTATCTCTATATCTACATTTCATCCTTATATCTTAGATGCCCAAGATTTCTTTCATTTCTTATTCATTTATCTTAGAGCAGGTAGAAGGAATCACTCTAGTGACATTCATATCAGCCAATTTTTTCTTCTTATTCAGTTCTTATAAAGGTCAAAGAAAAAAATCAATAGCTTAACTTGGTGTTTTCCATTGTTGGATATATGACAGAATCTCTTGGTAAGTTTTTAAAAATGACTGATAACTGGGCTCTGTCTCAGACCAAATCAAAATATTTGCGTAGATCTGGGCTAGAGTTTTCCACTTATATGAATCAAATCCTGTGTTAATAGGCTGCCCATCTGTTTCACTTGTAGGGATACCATGATCCCCTAGTCAATACAAAGATCTCTGTGGATCAGACTATTGTAATTAATGTCTTAACTCCATGTCAGCCAGTTAACTATGTTCACTGTGTCCTTGACAATTAAGTGCTACCACCTGGCTTCTGAAACTCTCTAGGATTTTAATGGTATTTAGAAATTGATTATAGCCCTTTCCTCTATAAACAGCTTATAAAGAAGAGGCACAATAAAGCTCCTTCAAAATGGAGGTGAGGGGCTCCCTTCGTATTTTTCTCACAAGCTTGGTTAAGACATTGGTTTTTAGACTCTAGGGAGCATAGTTAAGGTTTGGGGTGAGTAAGAATGTCTTACATATTAAGTTCACTTTACCGTTCCAGTCACACTATGCCTTTGTTTAACTGCCTTTACAATTTAATAAGCAAGATACAGAAGCTGAGTTTTATTTGATATAGACTGTCTTTTGTTCATATTTTAGTCAACCAACCAAACAGACCATTCTGAACCATTGAAAGTGATACATTCGATGTGGAATCAGCATGCAATAAATTTACCCTAATCAAGCATTATATTATATTCTACCTTAATCTCATACATATCCCTATGTTTCTATTAAATATAAATGGTAGAATCATACAACTCTTCTTTTTTCATTGCACTATCTCATCAATCAAATTTTGTATCTCATCTTTTGGTGCCTAATAAGATTTGTTGTTGTTCAGTCGCTAAGTTGTGTTTAACTCTTTGCAGCCCCATGGACTACTGCAGGCCAGGCTTCCCTATCCTTTATCATCTCCCAGAGCTTGCTCAAACTCATGTGCATTGAGTCAGTGATGCCCTCCAACCATCTCATCCTCTGTTGTCCCCTTCTCCTCCTGCCTTCAATCTTTCCCATCATCAGGGTCTTTCCAGTCAGTCAGCTCTTCACATCAGGTGGCCAGAATATCAGAGCTTCAGTTTTAGCATCAGCCCTTCCATTGAATATTGAAAGGAATATTGGAATAGGGCTGATTTCCTTTAGGATCGACTGGTTTAATCTTGCTGTCCAATGGACTCTTGAGACTGTTTTCTAGCACCACAATTGAAAAGCATCAGTGAATTTGAAGTTTGATTATAATGTCTAGAAGTAAGAAGTGAGAGTTAGTAGTAGCTGTAAGGAACATAAGCACCTCTGGCAAGACAACTACTTCTGGGATAGACCTTACATATTCTTCAGGTCAGGAAAACTAATCTCTTCTGCAAGGTTCAAAGGGCCATTTCTGCTGATCAAGTGGTCACTATAGAGTTTATGGTTTCAGGGTCCTTAGCTTCAGTGGAATTTGTACATAAGCCACTGTCCCAATTTTCAGTGTCTTATTTCCTGAGCCATGATGATAACTTTAACAAAAGAAGCTTTGAGAGGTTGAGAATTGAATTCATCCATCTATAAAGTGAAACTTTGGGTCTGGAGATCCAACCAGTCCATTCTGAAGGAGATCAGCCCTGGGATTTCTTTGGAAGGAATGATGCTAAAGCTGAAACTCCAGTATTTTGGCCACCTCATGCGAAGAGTTGACTCATTGGAGAAGACTCTGATGCTGGGAGGGATTGAGGGCAAGAGGAGAAGGGGACGACAGAGGATGAGATGGCTGGATGGCATCACTGACTTGATGGATGTGAGTCTGAGTGACCTCCGAGAGCTGGTGATGGACCGGGAGGCCTGGCGTGCTGCAGTTCATGGGGTCTCAAAGAGTCGGACAAGACTCAGTGACTGATCTGATCTGATCTGATTAGAAATCTTGATGGTAACAGAAAATAAAAAGAGTCACAGAAAATCTGAGGTCTCTTATATGTGGTCCTTATGCTAAAAACTTAAATCCTTCAGCTCCTTATTTTCTTTTATCCATGTTCTTCAGTACAGGTAGAAGGAAGCAAACAACCCCATTATTTTCATTTTCACTAACATCTTCTACAGCAGCAAATTCTTGGTCACCTGCAGTTGTGTCTTTAAATATTTGATTAAAGTTTCTATAGATGCAATTTGTTTAATTGTTTTGCAACTGCAGCCATGGATTGCTACTATCCCCCTTTCCCTAGGAAGCAGAGTTATTATTGACTTTAATCATATCAGAAAACCAAAGGCATAAGCCTGAACAAATTCAGAGAAGCCATCTTTAAAATTCTGTGCATTTGGAATCATATTTGGTCCATTCAATTAGAAAGGTAGACTGAATATAGATATAGATAAGCTATTGTAGATCTACAGATTTTTAGAATAAGGAATGTGTTACAGGTATTTGGCCTTATACAGAGACACGCTCTTAGGAAGAGAAGAGGGATATAAAATATAAACATTGAAGGTATAAAATTTCTTACCAGAAAGCAGTAGAGATGCTTGGGTAATCCAAATAAAAGGGGAGCAAAATTTCATCCCCCAGAACTTGCCCTTCTACTCATTCAACAAAACATGAACCTAGTGAAGGACAGCGGGGAAGGCAATGGCACCCCACCCCAGTACTTTTTCCTGGAACATCCCATGGACGGAGGATCCTGGTAGGCTCCAGTCCATGGGGTTGCTAAGAGTCGGACACGACTGAGCGGCTTCACTTTCACTTTTCGCTTTCATGCATTGGAGAAGGAAATGGCAACCCACTCCAGTGTTCTTGCCTGGAGAATCCCAGGGACAGAGGAGCCTGGTGAGCTTCCGTCTATGGGGTCGCACAGAGTTGGACACGACTGAAGCGACTTAGCAGCAGCAGCAGCAGTGAAGGACAGCAGAGTGTACAACCCCAAATACGCTTCTTTGGCATAAGAATTATCCTGAGCCTAGTCTTTAAAAAAAAACAAAAAACAAAACAGGAGACATGAGGGAAGTTCTGAAAACTAGTAGTTTACTCTTTCATAAAAAATATTTATAAGGGAAATCTCCATTTGCAAAGGTTTCTCCCCTGTTCCAGGAAGAGAAGGATGAGTGACTCTTTAGAAATGTATCATGGAAAATACATGGACTTAGACTTGCATGACAAACATACCATAGTTTTCTGTGCTTTGCTTGAAAACCTCCCATAACTGCCCTCTCAAAACGTCCTCTTTTGTTTTTAGCTAAAGATGATATTTCAGGTGGTGGGCTTAGGCCATTACTGAAGGTTGTTCAGTGTTCCTAAGTCTCTCCTGTGCATACAGGAGCTATACATGTTATGAAACATCTGTTTATTTTTCTCCTGTTAATCTGTCTTTAATTACAGCGGTGTGTTAACCAAGAATTCAGAAGAGTAAAGGAAAATCTGTTTTTCCTCTCCAACACTGGCTACTGCTGTGGGGAAATTTTTCAGATGTAATTGAAATTTTAGAAAATTGACAAGGTTATTGAGGACCAGATAAATTGTCTGCAAATGAAGTGCTTTATAATCTGTAGAAGTCTACTGAAGTGTTCTAGGTGTCCTCAGTTACTCGTGGTGGAGTTGGGGTGGGGACTAGAATAAGAATTTTAAGATATGCATCAAAATATCACAGTTTCTAAGCATAATAAGACAATTATCAGGATTCCAAATATTTAATTAGCAAGTAATCAAAGCCTGAAGTAAATTTTTGTGCATCAAGTAGGATGAGGAATAAATTCCAAACAACTTGAAGATTATAAAATGATGATCCAGAATACCATGTTTCCCAGGTCTGTTTTCAAAACATGATAAAATTGAATAGATTTTGTTATATCTAAATGTATCTTGAATTTTACAGCTAGAATTTTTAAACACTCAAATAGTATTCTTTAAAATAGTTTTCCTTTAATAAAACTGAATTACTAAATCCATAATTTTATATTACTCTAATATAGCAAAATTTACAAGATCCAGTGCTCCCCAAACCAATTGCCATCTTTGCACTTAAAGATAAACTACAAAAATTGAATCTGTTAGGCAGTTAGAATAGGAAACAGGAGTCCAGGATGGTGGCGGCTAAAAGACAAGGAAGGGAAAACCCTGCGAAAATAGAACAAAGGAAGGTCAAAGGAAGGTCTGAGGACCAGAGTGAAGGCCTCAGGTAGAACAAACAGCACTCCTGGCTAGCCCAGTGTGCATAGGGCAGGCCCAGGGCGGAGGAAAAAACATAAAAACAGGAGCCAAAGACCAGGCTCTCTCTCTTCTCTGCGTCTTTGGGTCAGCATGCCCTCACACCTCAAGGATGCATTTTCCTGCTATTTTCTAAATAAAACTGAGCTGTAACACGGAGCTGTAACACTCATCTGTCTAAGAGCTATAACATGGTCTCTCTGAGAGCTGTGACACGCTGAGGGCTTTACTGTCCATCGCTTCAAATCTTTGTTGTGACGAGACAGAACTGAGGAGATTACACTCCCCTGACAGATCCATAAACAAAGCAAAACGTGATGGGAAGCCTACTAAAGATATTGAAAGTAGAACAAAAAGGAAAGAAAACAGAATATAAAGGAATTACATAGCGAATATATAAACACATGGGAAAAATATTGAACTGTCTTGTATGAAAGGAATAAAAAGTGAGGGAATCTAATTAAAAGTTGACTCCTGAATTGTTTTGCATTTATCCCCATAGCAATTTTCATGGATATGAAACAGATTGTTTCACTTCTGGCTTAAAGAGAAGTCCAAGTATGTGGATGACAGTTCCTATTTAAATATTTTGTATTTTTGTTAACTGTATTTGCCTTTGATTTGATGAATGTGTTTGAATGAAGGTACACGTTTGTACATTATCCTTAGCCTTAAGGAAACAAAGCTCTTTTATAATGCCCTGCTCAGGAAAGTTAATTGGATTAATTTAGATAATGCAGCTGTAAGAACATTTCTGAGATGTCTATATAAATAAGTTGTTATGCCAAGAACAGATCTAGATAAAATTATGATGTGTAAAAAATGTTCTCAGTTCCTCACTTCCCTACTCTGGTGATAATTCCTCACTAGAGCAGAAACTGTGTTCATCTATCAAAATTTGCCCTGAGGAAATTTCTGGGACATTTTTGTCTTATATGGAGATAGAATCATGTATAAAATACAGCTAGTAATAAGCACATGAGTAAAAAGTAAAAGAAGAAGCATGACTTTATATCTTAGAGCATCTCTTAAGAAATATGTTTTAAACATTATCTTAGTCTTCATTAAGCAAAATGAAAGATTTTTCATTATTGAAAATTCAAACATTACCCAACAGAATTGGGTGGTTCTGTTTGTGTACTTTGTAGTTTGGGGTTTTAGAAAAGCTGTACCAATAGTCCCTGAAGTTTTATTATAGAAATAAAGGATTGTTACAAATACGGTTTGGCTGAGATTAGAGGTTGGTGTTTCCTAAGCTTTCTGTTGGAAAATTCACTTTAGGAAAGATGCACATAAAAGAGTCCTTTTAGATGAAAAGTACAATAGAAGAGTGTACCCTTTAACCGGTGTCTTACTTTATAGTCTCAGTCATTTGAAATAGCATTTAACATATACCTAGTACACAGAAGGCATACAGTTAAAATTATTTGAATAATTTGAATGCATGCTATCTTACAGGGAGTGTGAAAAAAATTGCATTTACCCCAAAGTGTGAAAGCGTTAGTCACTCAGTCATGTCTGACTCTTTGTCAAACTCCTCTGTCCATGGAATTCTGCAGGCAAGAATATTGGAGGGTGTTGTCATTCCTAATACAGGGATTGAACCTGGGTCTCCTGCATTGCAGGAAGATTCTTTTACCCTAAAGAAGACAGTAAAAGGAGTTTTACTAAAAACAAACTTAAAGCAGAGTCATGTTTGCAGGTACGGCTTCAATGTGATCAAGTAACCTCAGAATCCTTTTTGAAAAAAAATAGGTTATTTATAATTTTTAAAAAGCAGAATAATCATTTTTAGTGAAATTATATCTCTGAAAATGTATTTTTTATACCTAGAAAATATTGATGTTCATCCTTTAAGAGAAAATTTTATTCTTCTCCTCCCACTAAAATTCTCAAAACAAATTATTTAAATTCATGTGAATATTCAAGAGATATCCATGACACTGCTCTTGTTGTTTAGCTGCTAATTTGTGTTCAAGTCTTTTGTGATCCCCTGGACTATAGCCTGTAAGGCTCCTCTGTCCGTGGAACTTCCTAGGCAAGAATACTGGAGTGGTAGCCATTACCTCCTTCAGGAGATCTTTCCAACCTAGGGATCAAACCTGAGTCTCCTGCATTGCAGGCAGATTCTTTACCAATGATCCACCAGGGAAGCCCATCCATGACATATAGGACACAATATAGGTAGATTTTTAAAGTAAAAAGGAATTCCATAGCTATCAAATGATTAGAAATCCTTGATAAAGTGAAGTAAATACCAAAAGTAAAACACTTTTCTGCTTCTATGTCCAATATGTTTAAATTGATTAAAGTAGTTGTAGACTCCTCGTTCAGTTCAGTTGCTCAGTTGTGTCTGACTCTTTGGCACCCCATGAATCGCAGCACGCCAGGATTCCCTGTCCATCACCAACTCCCCTGTCCATCACCAACTCCCAGAGTTCACCCAAACCCACGTCCATTGAGTCAGTGATGCCATCCAGCCATCTCATCCTCTGTCGTCCCCTTCTCCTCCTGCCCTCAATCCCTCCAAGCATCAGAGTCTTTTCCAATGAGTCAACTCTTCGCATGAGGAGGCCAAAGTACTGGAGTTTCAGCTTTAGCATCAGTCCTTCCAAAGAAATTCCAGGGCTGATCTCCTTTAGGATGGACTGGTTGGATCTCCTTGCAGTCCAAGGGACTCTCAGGAGTCTTCTCCAACACCACAGTTCAAAAGCATCAATTCTTCGGCGCTCAGCTTTCTTCACAGTCCAACTCTCACATCCATACATGACCACAGGAAAAACCATAGCCTTGACTAGATGGACCTTTGTTGGCAAAGTAATACCTCTGCTTTTGAATATGCTATCTAGGTTGGTTATAATTTTCCTTCCAAGGAGTAAGCGTCTTTTAATTTCATGGCTGCAGTGACCATCTGCAGTGATTTTGGAGCCTCCCAAAATAAAGTCTGACACTGTTTCCCCATCTATTTCCCATGAAGTGATGGGACTGGATGCCATGATCTTAGTTTTCTGATAGTACGTCCTTATTCGTTATCAGTATTTATATAGTAGTGTCTCTATCGGGGAAGGCAGTGGCACCCCACCCCAATACTTTTGCCTGGAAAATCCCATGGACGGAGGAGCCTGGTAGGCTCCAGTCCATGGGGTTGCTAAGAGTCGGACACGACTGAGCGGCTTCACTTTCACTTTTCGCTTTCATGCATTGGAGAAGGAAATGGCAACCCACTCCAGTGTTCTTGCCTGGAGAATCCCAGGGACAGGGGAGCCTGGTGAGCTTCCATCTATGGGGTCGCACAGAGTCGGACACGACTGAAGCGACTTAGCAGCAGCAGCAGCAGTGTCTCTATGTCAATTCCAATCTCCCAATTTATCCTTCTTACCCTTTCCCTCTTGTTAACCAGAAGTTTGTTTTCTACATCTGTTGACTCTGTCTCTTTTTTGTAAATAGGTTCATTTGTACCAATGTACACTTTTAAATGAAATAAAAAATCTAACTTGGAAGAGAGAGATAAGTTTGTCATGATTTATGAGTAGTAAAATGACACCTTGACCACAAAGCAATTACATCCTGATACTAAGGCAATGAAAAATTACCACTAACAACAGAAAAGCAAGATTATAGTATTATTAGAAAAAAAAGTTGACCTCCAAAATGCCAAGAGAAAAGGCATGAAAATATTCTGTTACTCTGAATAGAATCCTGGTAATATCTCAAGTATTTACATCAGCCTTCTAATCATAAGCTAAGTTGCTTATCCATGACTTTCATTAAAATACAAATTTAAAAAACATACAGGGTTTATTTTATTTGATCTAAAGGGCAATAACACTGTTGGCCTTCTTTTTAAGGTGGAGTTAGTTTAAGTAGATATAATTTAGGCTGTAAAGTTCATGTGAGAAGTAGAACATATTAGGTATCTTAGGAGAATAACAAAGTTCTCTGAGGATCCTAAGGAACTTATATAACTGCAATTACATAACTGGAAGAGAAATAGAAAAAAAATTGTTGTTTTTTATTTCAGGAGGGAGCATATAAGTTTAAAGGTTGTGCATCTTATTGGTAATAGTTTGACCAGTTAAGGTTGTGGAGTAAGACCATTGCAACTTAAAGCAACAGTGAAGAATGCCAAAGATTTAAGAGGGAGTCAAATCAGAGAAGAGGCAAGTTTGTGTGTGTGTGTGTGCATGAGTGCATGCAGTGGAAATTCAAACAGAAATATGTTTAAAGAAAATATGAGTGGTCTGATAGGTAAGTCTGAACTTGAGAGTAAATTCATTTCCCCCTCTCCCTTTGGAAGATCAATTCGAAAACAATGTAGAGGTGCACTAGACAAAGGAAAAAATAGAGAACAAATAACTGGAAGCTGATGAATATTAGTTCATGGCATCAGAAGGAATTGGGATTGGCTGTGTAAATTACTGAGAAATTTACTTCTGCAGGTTTTTGTAATAATTTGATGTAGTTTGTTGGAGACAATAAGATCAAGCACAATAAGAAGTCTTTACAAAAGGGAAGGCTGAAAAAAAGTAGCATTCATTTCCCATCCATGTATATTTCAGCCATGCATGAGGCACTGTGCAAGGGCTAAACATACAGAATGTATAGAATGTATAGCCTCTACACTATGAAGCATAGCATCTATGTGGAGAGATAGTTGACCCTAAGACAGTAATGTACATGAGAGAGGTATGAATGACATGCTTTGGAAGCACAGGAGCACACATCTGTACTGGGGAGACATGGAGAGCTTTCCAGAGGAAAAGATGGCATGTTTTTTCCAGGTGAATGTGGGATTGTGACTTGATGGAATTTTATGTTAAGAAGTGCTTGCACTTCTGAAACACCTGGAGTATAGTTTCCTTAATAGATGGATTGTATGAGATGAGTCAGATGGGACACATGATGATCAAAGCATTAAAATTTATATATATTCAGGAGTTGGATTTTGCTGTAGATATATTTTAAGTAGGGGAGAGACATGATCAATTTTCATTCAAAATTAAAAAAAAAACAAACACTACTTTCAAAGACTGATAAATTTGAAAAGAGGTAGAGTAATAAGGAATGTATCATATCAACCTAGGTCAGGAGCTGGAGATCAGATTAAGCCAGAGGAAGTATGAGTAGAGAGGGAGGAATAGATTCAAATGATGATTATGATAATGATGATGGTACTGATGATTGTTTCTGTTGTTCTTGCTGCTGCTACTGATTACAGGTAACATTTCTGAGAACTTACTATTTGACATGTTCTGTGGAAAGTGTATTATATAAATCCTATCACATAATCCTCTGGCATCCCTCGACCTATTTTTATCTTCATTTGAAATAAAAGGAGAGATTAGAACACATATTTGAATAATGATTTTCTCAGTTTAATGACAATGATGCCTACTCATCCTGCAATTCCACTTGAAACAAAAGATTCCTGCCCCTTGTCATCTAATTTGCATACTCATCCATGCTCGTATATGATACACTGTAATATTGGTGCCGTGTCTAATATTTACATCTTTACTGGCTTTTATGTGTGAGGAGCTAGACTGATAATTGTAATTCTATCGCTTCTTTCATGGGCATCATTCTCATGTTAAAAGAGCAAAAAAAAAAACTGAGAACATCCCTGGAAAATTACCGTGAGTACATGTAATTTTTTACTTGTAACAAATTTATACATTAGGGTGGTTTTTAGTATTGAAATTTATGATGATCAGTCTATAAAAGAAGAAAACCAATGCTTTATCAGGTAATCTTTCCATTATGCTAAAACGTTAGACTGATAATGATTCAGAACTGGCACAGTAAAACCAATAATTCTAAGGTTTTACTTGAATGGCTCCTTGCATTATCAGGAACACCTTTTGGACACTGTAGATGAAGACTGTGCATCTAGGCAAGCTTGATAATGACATTCTGTCACCATAGAGCACACAGAGTGAAGCCCCTGGGGGGAAAGAGAATGTCTTAAACTAAATGGACAGCTAATGAGATACTTGAAGGCACAGCCAGTGAAATGTGTTATGGGAACAAGGTCTATACAAATTTGTTTGAGGCCTCTGGTTCATTGATCTGTTTATGGAGATGTCAGAGGTTGATATATCCTTTATTGCTGTTGCCAAGAATGGATTGAAGACATATTGAACACATCTTATTTGGTGAGAGTTCCCAGAGGGAGTATGAGAATGAGCAACCTCCATCAATAACATTGGAGGGTATCCTGCTTGATTAAAAAAAAAAATTAATTGTATAGTAATTGCTTCTCCAGTGTTGTTTATATTGCAGCTAATTCTGAATGTCAGTAATTTGCCCTGAAGAAGCAAGCAAAACCACATGTCCTTAACATTGTCATGACTGTCCATCTCATTTATGTGTAATTTACCTGTGTCTAAACAAGGAAAGTAAATGAAGAATTAAGCAATTAAAGAGGGAATTTATTTCCGCCAGCCACACTAGATCACCATTTAATCAGTTTTCTCAGTAGTGACATGGACTCTCTACTTCTGTTTCCTATGAATATAGGTGAAAACACAAATTAAAACTGAAGCGCATATTTATACAATTTGTGATCATGAGTTTGAGCAGAAAGCTGATGAAAATGGTGGTTCACTGGGAAAGAACCTGCCTGCCAATGCTGGAGACATGAGTTTGATCCCTGGGTTGGGAAGATCCCCTAGAGAAGGAAGTGGCAAGCCACTCCACTATTCTTGCCTGGGAAATCCCATGGACAAGAGGAGCCTGTTGGGCTACAGTTCATGGGGTTGCAGGCACCCCACCGCAGTACTTTTGCCTGGAGGATCCCATGGACGGGGGAATCCTGGTGGGCTCCAGTCCATGGGGTCGCTGGGAGTTGGACACGGCTGAGCGACTTCACTTTCACTTTTCACTTTCATGCATTGGAGAAGGAAATGGCAACCCACTCCAGTGTTCTTGCCTGGAGAATCCCAGGGACGGGAGCCTGGTGAGCTTCCGTCTATGGGGTCGCACAGAGTCGGACACGACTGAAGCGACTTAGCAGCAGCAGCAGCAAAGAGTCAGAAACAATTTAGCAACTAAACAACAACAAGGCAATCATATCAACACTCCTAGAGGAGAATAAGAACAGCTCAATATAAAAACATCTCTTTTAAATGAGAAACTGGAAGAAAACTGATATTTTCAATAGGATTTTTCACATTTAAATATTTGGATGTCTATTTACCAGAATCCCACAGAAACACAGAAAAACCAAGTTAATTATAAAGCCCATAAAAGTGAGTCTAAAATGAAAAAATTTTAAGTCAGTAGGAAGGCTGCAAATACATTTAAATATATTACAATAGTCATATCCTTGACTAGTTAGTAAAAGAGAATACTTACTATATTTACCACATCAGATGTATTTCAATGTAGTAGGAAATTATTAATCATACAACAGATGAAAATTTCAGTGATTCAGATTTTCTTCAATATATCACCTTATAATTTAACCATCACAATGATACACCTTTCGCCAGGTGGCTAAAAATTGTAATGATGTGCAGTTTATAGCTGGAAATTACAGAAAATCATAACATAAAAATTTAGAATTATTTTAAAAATTATAATTTCTACTGCAGATTTCAGTAATATACATTGATGATGAAAATGGACCACTTATTATTACTAAAAGTATGACAGTATGTATACATACACCTGTCATTCGATCTTATTTCACCTTTTGGATCTCTGTTCTCTTTACTGTTGGACTAATTAAACTATTTGAAAAAGAGGCTTTTAAAAATATTTTATCCTTTGAAGTGAAGTGTTGATCAGTCAGTCATGTCTGACTCTTTGAAAACCTATGAACTGTAGCCCACCACGGTCCTCTGTCCATGGAATTCTCCAGGCAATAATACAGGAGTAGGTTGCCATTCCCTTCTCCAGCAGATCTTTTTGACCCAGGGATCAAACCCAGGTCTCCTGCGTTGCAGGCAGCTTCTTTACTGTCTGAGCCACGAAGGCTCCAGATTTTGTCCTTTATCTTTACTATTTGAGCAGAAGAATTGTGATGATTAATTTTCTGTGTCAGCTTAACTGTGCCATGGGGTGCCCAGGTTGAATGTTATTTCTTTGTGTGTCTGTGAGGGTGTTTCAGAAGGAAATTAGCTTTCGAATCAGTAGACTGAGTAAAGATATTGCTCTCCTCAGTATGGGTGAGCATCATCCAGGCATGAGGGCCTGAATAATAGAACAAAAAGTTGGAGGGGAGAATGTATTCTGTCTGCCTGGCTGTAGAGCTGGTACATTGGTCTTCTGTCCTTCAACTAGGACTTATACAATGAGCGATCCTGGTGCATTTGGACGAGATTTTATACCATCAGTTCTAATTATTTTGGTTTTCAGGCCTTTGTACTTGGAGATATACTAGAACTATACAATTAGCTTTCCTGGGTTTTCAGCTTGCAGATGGCAGGTCATGGTATTTCTCAGCCTTAATAATTGCATTAGCCAATTCTTTACAATAAATCACACATACATATGAATCATGCAATTATAATTATGCAATTGCATAATTTTATATATATATATATATATACATATAAAGGAACATGGTCAGCTACAGTCCATGGGTTGTAAAGAGGGTACATCTGAAGCAACTGAGCACACGTGTGCACTCACACACACACACATAATATATACCTATGTATTAGAGAGAGTAAGAGAGAACCATGACTAACGCCAGGATATTTCAAAGGTAGCTAGTCTTTCATGCTCCTGGTAAAGAATTCTCATGTTGTAGGTCACCTGTATGGACGCATAAGAAGTTATTTACAGATTTTCTGTTGATGAGCATTTTAATCCTTTTTTAGCATACTTCCCTGGTGGCTCAGATAATAAAGCATCTACCTGCAAATAGGGAGACCGGGGTTCAATTCCTGGGTCAGGAAGATCCCCTGGAGAAGGATGTGGCAACCTACTCTAGTATTCTTGCCTGGAAAATCACATGGACAGAGGAGCCTGGTAGGCTAAGTCCATGGGGTCGCAAAGAGTTGGACACGACTGAGCGACTTCACTTTCACTTTTTTAGCATATCATTGGATTTATTATCTCACAAATATGACTAGCTTAGTTATATTTGAGATTCAATTTAGTCTACTAAAATTCTATCATTTTTGTCATGCAGAACATAGTGGGGTTATGCTTACTTAACCAAAAATACCAAAATCTCAGTTTACAACCAGGCGGAATATACTTATATCTGAGTCATATTGCTGTACAGCAGAAACAAATGTTGTAACGCAATTATCCTACAATTAAAAAGAAAAAAAGCATGTTTGTTTCTCTTCATGACATTTCTTTGGTGGGTTACTGTAGGTTTTCCTCTAGCTCACCTCACTGCAGGCCCGAGCTAATAGGGAAGTGACCATCTAAGCCACGCTTTGACAAATTACAGCCCACAGGCCAAATACAGCATGCTCCCTGTTTTTGTAAATGCATTTTTACTGAGATTCAGCCATACCCGTCTAGTTACATACTCATTTTTTTCTACTTTTAACTAAGACAGCACAGGAAAACACCTGCAATAGCAACCCTAAAGCCTGCCAAGCCTAAAATACTTGCTATGTGACCCTTTTTGAAAAGTTTATTGACCCCAATCTGGTACATTTATGTTGCTGAATGGGGAAAATGGAAAGAAATTGGGTCTGGTGAGCCATTCTCTGGCTCTTAAAGTTTAATTCCTAAATTGAATTTTATCGCATTTTATCTTTTAAGCAAGGGACCATGTGTTCTATTTACCTTGACTTATTTCAGTTTAGCAATATCTGCCCATAAATTTTATACTGTAAGGACAGATAAACTGGGGGAAAAAAATTAAACCACATTATTTTTTTCCTGGAATATTTCAGTCTTTAATTATCTCATGACACTGGATATTGATGAGAAGTCTGAGAGCAGTCTAATTTTTTCTCCTCCACTCCCATAAACTCTCTCCCCCTTACTTTTGTATTGATTGCCTGAAAAAAAAATTTTTCTTGAAAATACAGCACTTTAAACAGGGTGTGTCTCAGTGTGTCATTTTCCCTGAATAATCCAAACAGTTTTTTTTTTTTTTAATTAAGTAATACAACATGTCTTTTCAGTGTACTTATTTAATTCTTCTTTCAGTGGAAGAAAATATTCTGTTGTATTGGTTCGTTTTCTAGTATTTGGTATTAACTGTGATTTTTAAGTCCTTTATATCATTTTATTTTGGATATTTTTATTCACTTTCTCAAACTCATTACTTTTGTAATATTGTTGCTTGGTTCGTGATTTTGTTCCCCTGAGTCTAAAATCCTCCTATTTGTTTAATTTTTCATGTTAATAATCTCATGTTTAATATATCATTTCATTCAAAGTATGCTGTGTTTAAATTCTTTTATGGAAACACCTATAATACTAGTGGAGTTATTTTGTGTGTCTTGGTTTTGTTTAATGTCAGAATTGAATACTTCATCACTCTGATTTTAATGTCTTTAGTGTATCTTCTTATAGTGTTATGGATAGATGTCATTTTGCCTCATTTCTCCTTTCACTCATGTCTTTTTAAAAAAAATTATTGTAGTAGAGTTGTTTTACATTGTTGTATTAGTTTCTGCTATAGAGCAAAGTGAATCAGCTTTAAGTGTGCATCAGTTCAGTTCAGTTTCTCAGTCCTGTCTGACTCTGTGACCCCATGGACTGCAGCATGCCAGACTTCCCTGTCCATCACCAACTCCTGGAGCTTGCTCAAACTCATGTCCATTGAGTCAGTAATGCCATCCAACCATCTCATCCTCTGTCATCTCCTTCTCCTCCTGCCTTTAATCTTTCCTCAAATCAGGATCTTTTCCAAGGAGTCAGTTCTTCGTATCAGGTGGCCAAAGTACTGGAGTTTCAGCCTCAGCATCATTCCTTCCAAAGAAATCCCAGGGCTGATCTCCTTCAGAATGGACTGGTTGGATCTCCTTGCAGTCCAAGGGACTCTCAAGAGTCTTCTCCAATACCACAGTTCAAAAGCATCAATCCTTCAGCACTCAGCTCTCTTTATTGTCCAACTCTCACACCCATATATGACTATTGGAAAAACCATAGCTTTGACTAGATGGGCCTTTGTTGGCAAAGTAATGTCTCTGCTTTTTAATATGCTGTCTAGGTTGGTCATAGCTTTTCTTCCGAGTAGCAAACGTCTTTTAATTTCATGGCTGCAGTCACCATCTGCAGTGGATTTGGACCCCCCAAAATAAAGTCTCTTACTGTTTCCATTGTTTCCCCATCTCTTTGCCATGAAGTGATGGGACCGAATGCCATGATCTTAGTTTTCTGAATGTTGAGTTTTAAGCCAGTTTTTTCACTCTCCTCTTTCACTGTCATTGAGAGGCTTTTTAGTTCTTCTTTGCTTTCTGCCATGAGGGTGGTGTCATCTGCATATGGGCTTCCCTGGTGGCTCAGATGGTAAAGTGTCTGCAGTGCTGCCTCCCAGGCTGCAGTCCTCGTTTTGCCCCAAATAAAACTTAACTCTCAACTCTCAAGTTGTACATCATTTTTTAGTTGACAGTTATGGCGAGCGATGAAGCGACCTTGAGTGGACTTACTTCCTTCAACCTGACTCCACAAGGAACTGGAGCTTTGGTACCAGCAGTGGCCCCTTGTGCCCATCCACTTCCTCGGTGGGGCGGGGGGTGCAGATGAATTTGGGACATGCTAGGGTTGTGTCTGACACTTATCTCAGTAATCTTTCTTTGGATGAAGATCAGATGCCTCACGCATGACCTGCAACCAAGACTGGAAGAAGACATAATTTAAGGAACTGTCTCCAACTTGGATGGAAGGACCTTTCTATCAGGTACTCTTAACTAGCTCATACCCAGTGAAACTGAAGGGAAATTGACTCCTGGGTTAATTCCCACTTCCAAAGGCCCCTAAGCTGGACTGGTCTGTAGACAAGTCTGCTGACTTCAAACTCACCTTAAAACAATGCTCAAACAGAGGAAACAGAACTACACCAGGACGAGAAGAAGACGACATCAGAAGTAGACAGCTTGCCCAAGATGCTGATCTGGCCTTTATGATCATTTATAACGTTTTCGTGATTCCTTGGACCTATGCCTATCAATTAAATATTTTCTATCATGGATATGATTCTATCCTAGTTTAAAACTCAATCCAATTGTTTGGTTGTGGCCAATTACCTGTGTCTAGTACTTCTGGGTTACCTTGGGGGATTTCTGTTCTCTAGGGCTCTGTTGGATACACCCGAGGAAATTTATTTCAAATGAATGTTCAGTCCTGTTCTATCTATTCATGATATTACTAGATGCGATTCTCTTACCTGGCCAATTAACATACCTGCTCTGCTGCTGGCCATAGATTTAAGTTTTCTCTTAGGGTCATTCAAACTCAATTGGAATGATGAGCTAAGTCTGAATAAAAATTAACCTCTTATCTGTTAATTGTGGGAAAACTCCCACAATTACGGGGTGAATCTACATGGTTAACACCAGGCTATGGTCATTTAAGTTTAAAAGCACCTCTATGTTGCTGCTGCTGCTGCTAAGTCACTTCAGTCGTGTCCAACACTGTGCAACTCTATAGGCAGCAGCCTACCAGGCTCCTCCATCCATGGGATTTTCTAGGCAAGAGTACTGGAGTGGGTTGCCATTGCCTTCTCCCCCTCTATGCTGGGAATGGTTAAATCATACTAAAAATATGATTACAAGATAATTACAAGATAAGGCTGGGTGCTTTATGATATATGCCTGTTATTACCCTTAGAGAGAGTGATTGGTATGGAACTCAGTGGATTTGTGGCACTAATTTATGGCCCTGATATCTACAGGGATGAACATGAAGGTGTAGGATGGGAGTCCCATGAATTTAAGGTTATACATGTTAACAAATTAGAGGTAATCCCAACCAGTCTACCATTGGTATGATCCCATTGGATCAAAGATCTGTATGCTATGCCATTGCCTTCTCCCCCTCTATGCTGGGAATGGTTAAATCATACTAAAAATATGGTCAACCTGATAATTACAAGATAAGGCTGGGTGCTTTATGATATATGCCTGTTATTACCCTTAGAGAGAGTGATTGGTATGGAACTCAGTGGATTTGTGGCACTAATTTATGGCCCTGATATCTACAGGGATGAACATGAAGGTGTAGGATGGGAGTCCCATGAATTTAAGGTTATACATGTTAACAAATTAGAGATAATCCCAACCAGTCTACCATTGGTATGATCCCATTGGATCAAAATGCTTCTCCCCCTCTATGCTGGGAATGGTAAATCATACTAAAAAAGATCCTGTATAAAGATAAGCTGGTATGACCATCTAGCAGCTTTGGTATGGTATGTGTGTGTGACTTCATTGGGGTTAGAGGATGTAATTGGCCATATCGAAGCCTTAAATTTCATAAGCTTTAAATGATAGTAACTGGGCTATTAGCCTATTAAATTCTGACATCTCTCTGTTGAGAAAGGCAGTGCTACACAACTGCAAGGCCCTTGACACCTTAGAGCATCTCAGAGAGATATCTGTGCTATAATTCAAAGTGAATACTATATTTTCATTCCTGAAAATCCTTTAATGTATGTAACACATTTGATGAACCCTATGAAAAATCAGATTTCTGCTTTAAGTGACCCATTCCCTAGTCTTGATCTTTTAAAAAACTGGTTTGATGTGGGAGGTTCATGGCTAAAATTTTTATTTAATTCCACTAATAATATTAACTATACTGTTTATGTTTTGCCCGTTTCACAAGATTATTGCTTCTTGTATTATCAAATGTATGACTGAGCCTTGAACAAAAATAATGATGACTAGACTTACAGCAGTTGATCAAATGTATAGCTCGATATATGATCAATGATTATAATAAAGTAACTCTAGATATAGGAAGATGCAACAAAAGGGAATACTCTCCTGGACCATAACTAGAATACAGGTGTCCAGAGAACTTTGACTTTTAAGACCTAGTCCAGTAATAAATAACACATTGAGTGGCCTATCAACAAAAACCTTCTTCAGAACTGAGAACAAGCCTTCCCAGCAATGTGGGACAAAATGGTCATGAAATGCCCCCCAAAGTATGGTCGGATTTATGACCATAAGGGGGCCATGTCACAAGTGGGCCGAAATTGACACTTACCAAGAGCATTGCCAACAACTGAACAACGAAGGCATTTGCCAACTGCCTCTACAGGACATTGAACCCCATGCTGCTATAGCTGTTTGACCTTCAACAACCCATGAGGGAGTTCAGGGTGGAGTGAGGTGCTCCAGGGAATCTGGTGGGGCAGGTCTTTAGATAGTTGGATGCTTTTAGGAGAACTTTTCAGGAGACATAAGAGACACTGACAGGGTGTGGTCCGCTGGAGAAGGGAATGGCAAACCACTTCAGTATTCTTGCCTTGAGAACCCCATGAACAGTATGAAAAGGCAAAATGATAGGATACTTAAAGAGAAACTCCCCAGGTCAGTAGGGGCCCAATATGCTACTGGAGATCAGTGGAGAAATAACTCCAGAAAGAATGAAGGGATGGCGCCAAAGCAAAAAGAATACCCAGCTGTGGATGTGACTGGTGATAGAAGCAAGGTCCAATGTTGTAAAGAGCAATATTGCATAGGAACCTGGAGTGTCAGGTCCATGAATCAAGGCAAATTGGAAGTGGTCAAACAAGAGATGGTCAGAGTGAATGTCGACATTCTAGGAATCAGCGAACTAAAATGGACTGGAATGGGTGAATTTAACTCAGATGACCATTATATCTACTACTGTGGGCAGGAATCCCTCAGAAGAAATGGAGTGGCCATCATGGTCAACAGAAGAGTCCAAAATGCAGTACTTGGATGCAATCTCAAAAATGACAGAATGATCTCTGTTCGTTCACGTTGAATGTTCTTGACCATTCAGTGTCACAATAATCCAAGTCTATGCCCCAACCAGTAACGCTAAAGAAGCTGAAGTTGAATGGTTCTATGAAGAGCTACAAGACCTTTTATTTATTTATTTTTCCTTTCCTTTTTTTTTTTATTTTTTAAATTTTATTTTTTAAAATTTTATTTTACTTAACTTTACAGTATTGTATTGGTTTTGCCATACATCAAAATGAATCTGCCACACAAGACCTTTTAGAACTAACACGCAAAAAAGATGTCCTTTTCATTATGGGGGACTGGAATGCAAAAGTAGGAAGTCAAGAAACACCTGGAGTAACAGGCAAATTTGGCCTTGGAATACGGAATGAAGCAGGGCAAAGACTAATAGAGTTTTGGCAAGAAAATGCACTGAAAAATCCTCTTCCAACAACATAAGAGAAGAAAATGAAAAAATGCCAAGAAAACATCCTCTTCCAACAACATAAGAGAAGACTCTATACATGGACATCACTAGATGGTCAACACCGAAATCAGATTGATTATATTCTTTGCAGCCAAAGATGGAGAAGCTCTATACAGTCAGCAAAAACAAGACCAGGAGCTGACTGTGGCTTCATACCATGAACTCCTTATTGCCAAATTCAGACTTAAATTGAAGAAAGTAGGGAAAACCACTAGACCATTCAGGTATGACCTAAATCAAATCCCTTATGATTATACAGTGGAAGTGAGAAATAGATTTAAGGGACTAGATCTGATACATAGAGTGCCTGATGAACTATGGAATGAGGTTCGTGACATTGTACAGGAGACAGGGATTAAGACCATCCCCATGGAAAAGAAATGCAAAAAAGCAAAATGGCTGTCTGGGGAGGCCTTACAAATAGCTGTGAAAAGAAGAGAAGCGAAAAGCAAAGGAGAAAAGGAAAGATATAAACATCTAAATGCAGAGTTCCAAAGAATAGCAAGAAGAGATAAGAAAGGCTTCTTCAGTGATCGATGCAAAGAAATAGAGGAAAACAACAGAATGGGAAAGACTAGATATCTGTTCAAGAAAATCAGAGATACCAAAGGAACATTTCATGCAAAGACGGGCTCGATAAAGGACAGAAATGGTATGGACCTAACAGAAGCAGAAGATATTAAGAAGAGGTGGCAAGAATACACAGAAGAACTGTACAAAAAAGATCTTCCTGACCCAGATAATCACGATTGTGTGATCACTGACCTAGAGCCAGACATCCTGGAAAGAGAGGTCAAGTGGGCCTTAGAATAGGCATCACTAAGAACAAAGCTAGTGGAGGTGATGGAATTCCAATTGAGCTATTCCAAATTCTGAAAGATGATGCTGTGAAAGTGCTACACTCCATATGCCAGCAAATTTGGAAAACTCAGCAGTGGCCACAGGACTGGAAAAGGTCAGTTTTCATCCCAATCCCAAAGAAAGGCAATGCTAAAGAATGCTCAAACTACCGCACAATTGCACTCACCTCACATGCTAGTAAAGTAATGCTCAAAATTCTCCAAGCCAGGCTTCAGCAATATGTGAACCATGAACTTCCTGATGTTCAGGCTGGTTTTAGAAAAGGCAGAGGAACCAGAGATCAAATTGCCAACATCCACTGGATCATGGAAAAAGCAAGAGAGTTCCAGAAAAACATCTATTTCTGCTTCTTGACTATGCCAAAGCCTTTAACTGTGTGGATCACAATCAACTGTGGAAAATTCTGAAAGAGATGAGAATACCAAACCACCTGATTTGCCTCTTGAGAAATCTGTATGCAAGTCAGGAAGCAGCAGTTAGAACTGGACATGGAACAACAGACTGGTTCCAAATAGGAAAAGGAGTACGTCAAGGCTGTATACTGTCACCCTGTTTATTTAACTTATGTGCAGAAATGCTGGACTGGAAGAAACACAAGCTGGAATCAAGATTGCTGGAAGAAATATCAATAACCTCAGATATGCAGATGACACCACCCTTATGGCAGAAAGTGAAGAGGAACTAAAAAGCCTCTTGATGAAAGTGAAAGCGGAGAGTGAAAAAGTTGGCTTAAAACTCAACATTCAGAAAACGAAGATCATGGCATCTGTTCCCATCACTTCATGGCAAATAGATGGGGAAACAGTGGAAACAGTGTCAGACTTTATTTTTCTGGGCTCCAAAATCACTAGAGATGGTGACTGCAGCCATGAAATTAATAGACACTTGCTCCTTGGAAGGAAAGTTATGATCAACCTAGATAGCACATTCAAAAGCAGAGACTACTTTACCAACAAAGGTCCGTCTAGTCAAGGCTATGGTTTTTCCTGTGGTCATGTATGGATGTGAGAGCTGGACTGTGAAGAAAACTGAGTGCCGAAGAATTGATGCTTTTGAACTGTGGTGTTGGAGAAGACTCTTGAGAGTCCCTTGGACTGCAAGGAGATCCAACCAGTCCACTCTGAACGAGATCAGCCCTGGGATTTCTTTGGCAGGAATGATGCTAAAGCTTAAACTCCAGTATTTTGGCCACCTCATGTGAAGAGTTGACTCACTGGAGAAAACTCTGATGCTGGGAGGGATTGAGGGCAAGAGGAGAAGGGGATGACAAAGGATGAGATGGCTGGATGGCATCAATGACTCGATGGATGTGAGTCTGAGTGACCTCCGGGAATTGGTGATGGACAGGGAGGCCTGGCGTGCTGCGATTCATGGGGTTGCAAAGAGTCGGACATGACTGAGCGACTGATCTGATCTGATCTGAAGAGACACTGGCTTGATCACTGGATTGGAAAGATCCCCTGAAGGAAGAAATATCAACCCACTCCAGTGTTCTTGCCTAGAAAATCCCATGGACAGAGAAGCATGGTGAGCTAGTCCGTGGGGTCACAAAGAGTTGGACATGGCTAAAGTGACTTAGCACAGCACATCTGCATATCTGAGGTTATTGATATTTCTCATGGCAATCTTGATTCCAGCTTGGGCTTCAACCGGCCTGGAATTTCACATGATGTACTCTGCATATTAGTTAAATAAGCAGGGTGACAACATACAGCCTTGAAGTATTCCTTCCCTGATTTGGAACCAGTCTGTTGTTCCATGTCCGGTTCTAACTGTTGCTTCTTGACCTGCATAGAGGTTTCTCAGGAGGCAGGTAAGGTGATCTGGTATTCCCATCTCTTTAAGAACTTTCCACAGTTTGTTGTGATCTACACAGTCAAAGGCTTTGCAGTAATCAAAAACCCAGAAGTAGATGTTCTTCTGGAACTCTCTTGCTTTTTCAGTGACCCAGCAGATATTTGCAATTTGATCTCTGATTCCTCTGCCTTTTCTAAAACTAGCTTGAACATCTGGAAGTTCACAGAGGTTCATGTACTGTAGAATCCTGGCTTGGAGAATTTTGAGTATTACTTTGCTCAAAGTAATTACTTTGAGATGAGTGCAATTGTGTGGTAGTTTGAACATTCTTTGGCATTGCCTTTCTCTAGGACTGGAATGAAAACTGACCTTTTCTAGTCCTGTGTCCAGTGCTGAGTTGTCCAAATTTGCTGGCATGTTAAATGCAGCACTTTTACAGCATCATCTTTTAGGATTTGAAATAGCTCAGCTGGAATTCCATCACCTCCACTAGCTTTGTTTGTAGTGATGCTTCCTAAGGCCCAGTTGACTTCACATTCCAGGATGTTGGGCTCTAGATGAATGATCACACCATCTCCTCTTTTTTTATTTATCTGTAGATATTTTTATTGTGAAAAGTATAATAATAATAATCCATTTACAAGTCCCAAAGCACCAGAATTAAGGAGAACACATAATTTTTATACACACATTTTTCATGTAAAATGTTGATCTTTATAGGCGTTTAAAATAAATGATCCATACATCAGTAGCACTGATTGCAAAATAAATATCTTGTTCTCTGTCTCAAGATGACCAGACTCCTATGTGGCCAAACATTTCCTTCGTATCTATATCACCACTGTCTTCCCAGGTATCTCAGATGGTAAAGAATCTGCCCATAGTGCAGGAGACCCCAGGTTGATCCCTGGGTCAAGAAGATCCCCTGGAGAAGGGTTTGGCAACCCACTTCAGTATTCTGGCCTGGAGAATTCCATGGACAGAAGAGCCTGGCGTGCTGCAGTCCATGGGGTCACAAAGAGTCAGACACAACTGAGCGACTGACACCCCCACTAGTTCACCCCAGAGCACTGAGTAGGGTTCCCTGTGCTATATAATAGGTTCTCATTGGTTATCTATTTTAGTTAGTTTCATTCATTTCTAATTTGAACAATTGTATTAATATTTTGTTTTTCTCATGTAATTTAGTTAAATTTTCCTTAACTCTTATTACTGTTTTATCTAAGACTTGTTTGTCTCCACCCCTAACATTTTATCTGAGAGGGATAAATTGTATGCTCTCTTTGGTCTTCCAGGAGCCTGAACATATGCCAGTATTTGTGTAGGGGAAGGTGGGAGTTAGGGTCAAAAGTGCTGAGTTAGAACTATGTATTCAGTTTGGGAACTGGCAGTTAGTCAGGAGTTCTGTCGCAGGGCTTACACCACCTGGTTGGAATATGTTCTATCCTTTTTAGAGATATTTTTGAGCTTTGAATTTTTCCCCAGTGCATTTGGATCCTTTGGCTTTTGGAAAACACACAACCCAGATATCCTCATCAATTACTTTTGTTAGTTTTTGAGTTAGGAAATTCCAGGATCAGCCAGTCTTTACTCTGCCACATTATTTAGGATGTTAAAAGCTATTATAAATGTTTTGTCAATTTTAGAAATGCACCAGGTCATTTTTGGAGGAAAGCAATGAATAAGTAATAAATGATAGAAATGTTAGCCCTACATAACTGGTTCTTCTGTATAAAAACCTTTTATCAACAGTTCGAGAGTACGGCTTCAGGTTATGCCAACAAAGTATTTTGAATGAAATTTAAACCAACTCTATTAAACAGGTTTCTAGCCTAATTTTTTTCTTTATAATCCATTGCACTGCTTGATATGCAAGTGACAAGAATATTAGCTGTCAAGGTGACACATAATTGCTATTAAAAGTTCAGTTCAGTTCAATTATGTCCGACTATTTGTGACCCCATGAATCACAGCACGCCAGGCCTCCCTGTCCATCACCAACTCCTGGAGTTCACTCAGACTCACGTTCATTGAGTCAGTGATGCCATCCAGCCATCTCATCCTCTGTCGTCCCCTTCTCCTCCTGCCCCCAATCCCTCCCAGCATCAGAGTTTTCTCCAATGAGTC
Source organism: Tragelaphus eurycerus (assembly GCA_935064755.1). Lineage (NCBI taxonomy): Eukaryota > Metazoa > Chordata > Mammalia > Artiodactyla > Bovidae > Tragelaphus > Tragelaphus eurycerus. The sequence goes on along the minus strand of CAKXYN010000025.1, from coordinate 22,490,563 downwards.
AACTCTTCGCATGAGGTGGCCAAAGTACTGGAGTTTCAGCTTTAGCATCATTCCTTCCAAAGAACACCCAGGACTGATCTTTAGAATGGACTGGTTGGATTTCCTTGCAGTCCAAGGGACTCTCAAGAGTCTTCTCCAACACCACAGTTCAAAAGCATCAATTCTTCGGCACTCAGCTCTCTTCACAGTCCAACTCTCATGTCCATACATAACCACTGGAAAAACCATAGCCTTGACTAGACGGACCTTTGTTGGCAAAGTAATGTCTCTGCTTTTAAATATGGTATCTGAGTTCAAAATGGAATCAAATAGGCATAGGTTCAATCTTTGTTGTTTCTGACCAACTGAGTGACTTTGGGTGAACCACTTCTCCTCTCTGAGCTCTGGTTTCCTCTTATACTATCTGTAGCTTTGGGCTATTTTGACTTCAACTGTGGGTGAAGTATCTGGTTTATTCTGTCATAGAATATCCTCAGCAAATAGTTGTTATTAATGTTAGTTAATAATTGAGGGTTTTATTCAATTTAATAAAAGCATAAGGTGATAACTATCCTATGGTTTTGCCATAAATGTAAAAACACATAGATTGATGTAAATGTTGTGGCTACATATTGCCACAGCAAGATATGAAAAATAATTGTTGAAAATTCTGAAGACCTGAAAACAAGTGTGTAAAAATTGTTCCACATACTGTCTTAGTATAATAGATCTGAAATTTTCAAGTAAATCTCATTTACTCTTGGGAGTAAACAATACTTTAATTCTTTAATTTTTAGTTATTTTAAAATAACTGTTGATTTTCATTTATTGTGTTTCTTTCCCATTTGGAGTAGTAATTTCAGTTAAAAATTTCATAGCAAATTTATACCACCTAAATTATTTAGAAAACTGAAGATTTAACAAATGTCTTCATGAGTCACATAATTTTCAGCTTTTCTTCATTGGTGATCAGTTCTCTCACATCTTATTAAATGAGATACACTTCCAATTGCAAGTTATTGATGCAGAAATGTAGTATATGACTTGATAAATGTAAATTAAATTAACTGAGTTTATTAACTCTTCAAACCCTTAACATCTACTAAAGAAAATAATTAAAAAACCCACAGTTTGGACAGGGCAGTCTTGTGCTAAAACAAAATGGTAATGATTAATGTTATGTTAATGTTACATTTTTCTGAGTGTACTTTTTAAGTTTCCTCCAGGATAATCAGAGAAAAGGCAGTTTTTTATATACCTGTTGTGGGTGGTTCATGTTTTCTTCCTTATATCTATTTATTATGTCTGCATTTTATAAAAAATCAATTGAAAGCAATAAAAAATCTAAAGCAAAATTAACTTAAAACTTTCTATAGGAAAAGTACACGTAAAATCAGAAAATTTTATTTATAGGAACATTTGATTTGACAGAGAATAAGTGTTCAATAAAGCAAACTCCACCTAATTACATTATTTCAGTGTTATAGGCATTATGTTTGTCCATTTATTCATTTGTTGCTTTATTTCAAAATAAAACAACTTTTTTCTTTTTTAAAAGATCTTGATGTACACAGTTATGTACATCAACAAATCCATTTGATTTTCTTACAGTATCTACCTGCTGCTGCTGCTGCTGCTGCTAAGTCGCTTCAGTCGTGTCCGACTCTGTGTGACTCTATAGATGGCAGCCCACCAGGCTCCGCCGTCCCTGGGATTCTCCAGGCAAGAACACTGGAGTGGGTTGCCATTTCCTTCTCCAATGCATGAAAGTAAAAAGTGAAAGTGAAGTCGCTCAGTCGTGTCCGACTCCTAGTGACCCCATGGACTACAGCCTTTCAGGCTCCTCTGTCCATGGGATTTTCCAGGCAAGAGTACTGGAGTGGGGTGCCATTGCCTTCTAGTGACCTGTTAAAGTCAGAAGGACAACCGCTATGAAATCTTTGTAGATTTTGTTGAACTTTAATTGCCTGTTTAGTGTGGCCATGGACCTCTGAACCTGTGACCTTTAATCTCTTACGGAAAACAGAAATATTACTTTACCTCCGTGTTTACAATTTTCTACAAATATTTTTCCTGAAAATAATTTATTTCTGCCTAATTATGCAATCATAAGGCTTTGTTCGTTATAAAGTGTTATTCACTGTTATTGAAGAATTTATTTTCAAGATTCTAATAAATCCTTGTTTACATACAGAAAAGTTTTACAGTCAATTCTTAATCCATAAGTGCAGATTTTATAAGGTGCATAACTTAAATGTGTAAGCAGAGATTTTGCAAAGCAAGACCACCTGACCTTAATATTCTGAGAAATGCTTCCAAGTGAGAATAGCCCACCCTTCAGTATTATTCCACCAACGTGTACCACTTGTCTTTAAGCACTAGGTTCTCATAAGGATGCTGCTGTCTGTGGCAAGCTGACCTTTCACAGGGTGGTTGAGCTACTCAAAAAGTGTGATCACTGTATATTAAGCAGTATAAATAAAGAGATAGTGCATACCTTCTGACCTAGAGGGTCTTCAGACTTCTTCATTACCTCTGCCTTTGTCATTTCCCTCATTTTCAGAAATTATGACATATTAAATGCATTCTGTGAAGGAGAGATTAGAAGCAGCATTCTCATGGCAATTACCCATTGACTTTAGGCTTTGACACAAAGGATAGAGCCCAGCCCAGTGCTTTATGGGACGAAATATGACCTTTCATATTGCATATGTTCAAGAAAAGAAGCCCAAAATACATCATCAGAAGATTGGTACATAATAATCTATTTTTTTAGATCCAAGAGCCATTGCTCTTTGAAGGATCAACTAATCACTATTTTTCCCATTCTTTGTCTCCCTCATAGGACAATTATGATGTCGTACTTGGAAAAACCAGAGCCCTGCTAAAATGGCATATGGCATTTAACAATATAAATCTCCATTTTCAGTGCTCACATAAATCTAATGATTTTTTTCTCTTGAGCAAAGAGTCTTTAATGCCTTCCTGGTGTGTTTTGCAGAGCACTGGATCAACATCACACATGGAATATATTTGTAAAGAGACAGGCAGGATTATGTCATACCCAGAAGGGATAATAATCAGGTAACAAGCCTGCATTTGCTGTATTAATCATATTTTGTGACTGAGAGAATTAAGAATAGAGTTGGTTAATATACTCAAGTTGACCTTGTTCTCAGTCTCTCATTTTGGTGTTTGAAATCTGTTGACCTGTCTGCGCATTGCATCATTGATAAAGTAAGGCTAATCATGCTTAATATCTCCTCATTGGCTTAGGGCTTTGGAAAGTAAAATTTCACATTTTGCATGTTAACTTGAAAACTTTTATACTGTTCAGGTGCTAATGGCTTTCTCTGGCAAAGAAAACTAAAGCATACCATCTTATGATGATTTAAAGATTTTTTTTTTTCTTAAGATTTTGTTTTGACATGTATACGCTGCTTTATTTATTTGTTTTTATTTTTGGCTGCTCTGGGTCTTCACTGCTGTCCGTGGGCTTTCTCTAGTTGCGGAGAGCAGGGCCTGCTCTCTAGTTGCAATGCAGGGACTTTTCATGTTGATGACTTCTCTTGTTGTGGAGCACAGGCTTCCGTAGTTGCAGCGCAGAGCTTCAGTAGCTGTGACTTGCCTGCTCTAGGACGCGTAGGCTTCATAGTTGTGGCACTGGGGCTCATTTGTTGTGGCTGATGGGCCCTAGAGCCTGGGCTCAGTAGTTTTGGTGCACAAGCTCAGGTGCTCCGTGGCATGTGGAATCTTCCCAAACCAGGGACTGAACCTATGACCCCTGCATTGGCAGGCAGATTCTTATCCACCATGCCACTAGGGAAGTCCTGATTTGAAGAAGATTTTTAAGTGAATAATTATATTAATATTTTAAGTCAATTGCACATCATATTTATATCATAATATTTAGGGTTATTAGCATTAAGTAAAAATTAAAATGTAGATATTAAAGGTATTAAGATTGAGGGAAATGATAAAATGCAGTTTTAAGGAGATGATTTGGTTTTAGGTAAGATAATGTTACATTACACCTGGTAAAAGGTAATTTGGTAAAATTTTTTGATACAGTTTAGCATCGAATTGGAAATGAGAATGACTGGAAATGGTCATGCTTTATTAATAAGCTTCTGGGATAAATTTTATGGGATAATTGTATGAAACGAGGTAGTTGTAATACTCGTCAAAAACCTATCAGTTGAACTAGAGTTATTAAGTGCTATACTAATAAGATATTACTATTTGTCAATCTAAAAATCATATAATAGTGATGCTATAATTGATAAAAGTCAAGAGTTTGAAAAGTCATGGATGAAGAGTCTTTCTATTAAGAAATGGTCCATTTCCTAAATGATACCTCATTGCAAAGCAGTTGTACATGTCTGTCAATGTCAGCTTGCATATAGAGAAGAATACAGGATAGGGTAGAATGTGTATTTCTTTTTAAATTAAACAATGTAGACTTTATAGCCATTTCTCATTTTTTCTTTTTAACAGAACGCCACTTTTGTTCAGGCACTGGAGAGCCAAATACTAAAGGTCATATATTTCAGAGTGTACGTACCTGGGGCTAATTTTGTTCAGCTAAGCCTATGATTATAACTCAGTTTTCATGCTGATGGCTGAAACATGTGGTTGACTTCTGGCTCAATAGACATGAGGGAAAATCTGTAAGGAGGGCTCTGGAAAAGACTTATTCTCACTGATAGCAAGAAAAAGTAGAGGCAAAGTAAGTCTTCTCTCTGATGGATTCTTTTGTGACACCTGAAACTTTGGCACTCGTTTGGGAACATGACTTGACCCAACATAAAAGACTTAGTCAACATACATGTAGGCAGAGAAAAATCATAGAAAGAATGACTCATTATGATGTAATGTATCCACTAAATTAGCCAGTCATTCTGACTCTGATCTTTTTAGCTGCAATATGAAATGTCTATACTGCCAAGTTAGCTTGTTTTGGTTCTTCTCTAACTTGCATATAGTTGATGCTTGAAGTGTTAGTCGCTCAGTCATGTCTGACTGTTTGCGACCTCATGGACTGTAGGCCACCATGCTCCTTTGTCCATGGGATTTCCCAGGCAAGAATACTGGAGTAGGTTGCCATTCCCTTCTCCAGGGAAACTTCCTGACCCAGGGAAATGAACCCTGGTCTCTGCTTGGTATTCAATATATTGAAGCACTTATTTGTGATATACATTCTTTCTGATTGGATTTGAAAGCATAGAAAGTTTCTATCAATGGGATGGGCTTATCAATTAGGGTTGCATGCACCCAAATTTGTAGGACAACTTTTAGATAATATTGTTAAAATTTAGAACAGAGAGGACCTAAGATAACATTTTGTACATTTTCTCTCCACCTCACCATTTCATAACAAATACAGTGAACTCCTGAAACATTCATTGGCTTACCAAAGAGTCTGGTTTTCCATATTTAGAGCTATATTTAAATACTTGTCCTTATTCTTGATTCAATTCTCTTTGTGTTATACTATGCTGCTTTATTGACTATGCCAAAGCCTTTGACTGTGTGGATCACAATAAACTATGGAAAATTCTGAAAGAGATGGGAATACCAGACCACCTGATCTGCCTCTTAAGAAATCTGTATGCAGGTCAGGAAGCAACAGTTAGAACTGGTCATGGAACAACAGACTGGTTCCAAATAGGAAAAGGAGTACGTCAAGGCTGCATATTGTCACCATGTTTATTTAACTTATATGCAGAGTACATCATGAGAAATGCTGGACTGGAAGAAACAGAAGTTGGAATCAAGATTGCTGGAAGAAATATCAATAACCTCAGATATGCAGATGACACCACCCTTATGGCAGAAAGTGAAGAGGGGCTAAAAAGCCTCTTGATGAAAGTGAAAGTGGAGAGTGAAAAGGTTGGCTTAAAGCTCAAGATTCAGAAAACGAAGATCATGGCATCTGGTCCCATCACTGCATGGGAAATAGATGGGGAAACAGTGGAAACAGTGTCAGACTTTGTTTTTCTGGGCTCCAAAATCACTGCAGATGGTGACTGCAGCCATGAAATTAAAAGACGCTTACTCCTTGGAAGGAAAGTTATGAGCAACCTAGATAGCATATTCAAAAGCAGAGACATTACTTTGCCAACAAAGGTTCGCCTAGTCAAGGCTATGGTCTTTCCTGTGGTCATGCATGGATGTGAGAGCTGGACTGTGAAGAAGGCTGAGCGCCGAAGAATTGATGCTTTTGAACTGTGGTGTTGGAGAAGACTCTTGAGAGTCCCTTGGACTGCAAGAAGATCCAACCAGTCCATTCTGAAGGAGATCAATCCTGGAATTTCTTTAGAAGGAATGATGCTAAAGCTGAAACTCCAGTATTTTGGCCACCTCATGCGAAGAGTTGACTCATTGGAGAAGACTCTGATGCTGGGAGGGATTGAGGGCAGGAGGAGAAGGGGACGACAGAGGATGAGATGGCTGGATGGCATCACTGACTCGATGGATGCGAATCTGAGTGACCTCCGGGAGCTGGTGATGGACAGGGAGGCCTGGCGTGCTGCGGTTCATGGGGTCGCAAAGAGTCGGACACGACTGAGCGACTGATCTGATCTGATCTGATGCTCTTTCATGAGGCTTGGGAACTAAATCATATATCTGATTTAATTATTACCTTAAAGCCTTGTTATGTAGTTAAGTCTTCTTTTAAAAACTTGATGGTATTTATGAATTTTTGATATTAACCAACAGACTTGGTTTAACTCTTGGTATTGGCTAGTCACTGTCCATGGTGCTATCATAGTGGAAAGAGGAAAAAAGCTTTCCAATGTTGACTCAGTTCTTACTTTTTGATATTAGGCAGTCATATACCTGTGGTGTCATTTAAATTTTATTTCAAATAAAAATGTATTTTAAAATAACTTTTAATGTTATTGCCCACTTTAAAAAAATAGCGTGTTCACTATATTTGTCTTGAAATTAAGATTTTAAAATTGTGTTTATTTCTTTGGGGCATCCTTGGTGGCTCAGATGGTAAAGAATCGGTCCACAATGCTGGAGACCTGGGTTTGATCCCTGGGCCAGGAAGATCCCCTGGAGGAGGGTATGGCAACCCGCTCCTGTATTCTTGCCTGGAGAATCCCATGGATATAGGAGCCTTGGAGGCTATAGTCCAAGGGGTAGCAATGAGTCAGATAATGATTGAGCAATTAACACTTATTTGTTTATTATACTGCTAAGAGTTTAGATGGGAGAAGGCAATGGCACCCCACTCCAGTACTCTTGCCTAGAAAATCTTGTGGACCGAGGAGCCTGGTGGATTGCCGTCTATGGGGTCGCACAGAGTCGGACACGACTGAAGTGACTTAGCAGCAGCAGCAGCAGCAGCAGCAGCAGCAGTTTAGATGAATATCTTTTTAGATTCTATGTGGTCTATAGTAGAACAGTTTAAAATTATAACAGAATAATAAAGTAATTGCATGATTTGAGCTTTAGTTAGAAGTTTTGAGCACTGGTTTAGAAGTGGTAGTTTAATATGTTTAAATTTTTTTACATATATATCAGCATCTCAGACTGCCATAAATCAATTATTCATATTAAATATAAGGAAAGTTACATACTTTCCTCAAAGTACATAATTTCCTTACCAAGGCCAATGAGACTATATGATCTGGCCTCCCTAATCTCTTTCATGTCCTACCAAGCTCCTCTTCTTTTACTTGTGCCGGCAACAATTGCCTTTGGGCTATTCCTGAAATATACCAGCATGCTCTAGTTTACACTTTTAACTCTTTATTGTTCCCCCTTCTAGGCAGCTTTTTTCTTCAGATTCATATGAACTCACTTATCTCCTCCCTTCTGGTGTAATTTAAAATGTCACTTTCTGTAAATAAATGACAAAAACAGCGTAAAATTGATTTAAAATGTTGACAACATAGTAACAAGTCACATGATAAAAAGCCCAGTGAACCATTTTCATAAACCATCTAAATGGTTTTCATGTCACTGATAATAGAGGTATCATCATGAGTGCTTCTTTGAACCTATTGGCACAGAGCAGCTTTCTTTGTAGCATTTATTCAGCTCAACTATGAAGAATTTCACTTTAGCTTTATTTCAACTGATATAAGGACTTATCCTTTACACATGTAGAGATAAAGAAAAAGTCAGATAACTTTCCCAAGGCCATCTGACTTGTAAGTAATATAACTGGGAGGGTACATGTTTTTAAGTAGTACAAGTTTTTTTTTTTTTTTTTTTTAATAATAGAGATCTTTAAATATCTAAAAAGCATAATATTTATTATAAACCTTATAAAAGTGATAATTGAACTTTAGCAACTTTATGCTTTTTGGGGAAGAGCATTTTAGTGTTTCTCAAATACAGGTTGTTATTTTGCTTCAAAATGTTTTTTTGCTTTTTTATTAAACTATTTTCAAGATAGAAGAATCTTTATCCAGTCATGCGCAAAATTCAATAAACTTAATTTTCCATAAAAATGTAGAATTGTATATCATTCCAATCTATAAAACTCTGCAGAATTTAAGCCAACATTGCTAGGTTCCATAAATATTACAGCTCTCACCTTGACCCTGGACTCCAGCTCAGTTTCAAAAGTGGCTCTGTTTTGTAAAGGATATGAGCAAGACAATGATTTAAAAGAGAATAGGCTGTTAGCTCAATTGGTAAAGAATCTGCCTGCAATGCAAAAGCCTTGGGTTTGATTCCTGGGTTGGGAAGATCCCCTGGAGAAGGAAATGGCAACCTACGCCAGTATTCTTGCCTGGAGAACCCCATGGACAGTGACACCTGGGAGTCTATAGTCCATGGGGTTGCAAGAATCAGACACAACTTAGTGACTAAACCACCACAGGCTGCAAGAATCTCTAATAATCTTGAAAGAAGCATTAAGTAAGCCATGAAGATCATATCTAAGTATGAATAACCTAAGTATGATCATATCTAAGTATGGATAATCTAGTGGATCCAAGAAAAGAGTCATGGTAACTTGGGAACTTTTGGGTGTCTATCACATGAGCAAAGGGATAATAGCCCAGATAATTTAGAAACAATGAATTGAATCAACTGAGTTCATTAAAACATGGCAAGTTTATACTGTGATAATTCATCTTTTCCATTAAAAGGACTTATATCGGTCCATGCCCGTGTGTTCTGTTTGCCCACAAATATACAGTTCTTTGAAGCATTGTTATTTACTAATCCTGAAATAAACCTTTTTAAAAATCAAAATTAAGGAGAGAGCTTGAAAGGAAGTTTGAAACAAAAACTTGAAAATTTTCATACTGGGACAATCAGTGAAATAAAAGGAGTTCAGTTCAGATCTGTCGCTCAGTCGTGTCCGACTCTTTGCGACCCCATGAACCGCAGCACGCCAGGCCTCCCTGTCCATCACCAACTCCCGGAGTTCACTCAGACTCGTGTCCATTGAGTCGGTGGTACCATCTAACCATCTCATTCTTTGTCATCCACTTCTCCTCCTGCCTTCAGTCTTTCCCAACATCAGGGTCTTTGCAAATGAGTCAGCTCTTTGCATCAGGTGGCCAGAATATTGGAGTTTCAGCTTTAGCATCAGTCCTTCCAATGAACACCCAGGACTGCTTTCCTTTAGGATGGACTGGTTGGATCTCCTTGCAGTCCAAGGGACTCTCAAGAGTCTTCTCCAACACCACAATTCAAAGCATCAATTCTTCAGCACTCAGCTTTCTTTATAGTCCAACTCTCACATCCATGCATGACTACTGGAAAAAACATAGCTGGGGATTTTATAGGGAAGAATTATTGAGGAGCATATATGGAGATGAAAACAGTGTTGTTTCCCTAAATTCCATCATTATTTGCTCTCAGACACAGTTAACAGTAGTTCTTCCACAGGTCTATCTGCTTTGAAAAATTGCCTATTGAATAAGCAACTACATGCCAGATAAATGGTTTTCTGACCATGACTTTGTTGGCTTAAGTGTAATTGCACTTCCACCATTTGTTTATATATGTCTTCCTACACTTTACTTTTTCTGCTGCCTCTTAACCTTTCTGCTTCAATTTGCAATAGTGGTTGATGTCTAAAATGTATAGCCCCGAGGAGACAATCCCAAAATGAAATTGGGCAGTCAGGGCTTAATACCACCGGTAAATCAGACTCATAATACTTTGGTTATATCAGTCTAAATGTAATGGAGACAGCATTCTGTCCTAAAACAAAATTTAAAAAAAAACCCAAAATCTGTTTTAAAACCTGTGTTAAATTAGATTAAAAAGGAAAATGGCTTGATTATTCTTGTATGATACTGGACAGAAAATGTTGCCCAGGACATGGTCTCTCTGTCCCTTGTCACTGATGATGAAGTGACCTTGTCTTTGACTTAAAAGATTATGTATCTCAATTTGATGCTTCAATAATTTCTGATCTACCAGTACTTAATGTTGTTCCCAGAGTCTACCAACATTACTGCAACAGCGCACTGTATATATATATATAATAGGAGCTGCCATTTAAGTAAAATCTTAAATATCACTCAGCCCTACCTAGCTGTAAAAATATCTTTTTCTTACCCTTCATCTCTTTTCCTTCTCTTTTGCATTGTTATGAGGAAACTTGAGATCTTTAAAGTCTATAATTTCAAATATCATTACTGATTAAAAAAAAAAAAAGTTATAGAACTGAATGACAAGTTGGAATGATTTGAAACCCAAAATTCAGGAAACCAAGTTTAGGCATGGGTTCATAATTCTTGTAGAAGAGTGCATTCTAAGTAGCTGTACTCAAATTCTCTACTCTTTGTGATACAGGTTTTGATCACTTCCGTCATCTTTTTTTCTGATGCCACATATAGTTTGCAAAAAATGCTCTGCACACTCTGGATTACTAAATTAGAACTCTGCTTTTTGTAGGAGCTATAAAGTAAAAAGAAAAATATGACCAGCTCACCAAATAAAGTTTTGTGTCAGCTTTTTTTGTGCAAGAAAGCTATAGAGGTAGTTTAAGTACCATTTCTAATTCAGGTCAAAAACCAAAATTTCTAAGAAAATTTTCAAGATCATCTCCAAGATCACCCCTGCTTTCCATCGCTATAACAAAACACATTATATAATGCACACTTTAAGTCTATAAACTGAAAGACACAATAACATTTTTGATATTTACATTTAAGATTCCCTCTTTCCTTCCTTCATTCCTTTTTTTTTTTTTTTCTTTCTTTCTTTTTTGATATTGTCTGCAACTTCTGCTGTCTCCATTTATCCCAGACTTCTGGATTCTCACATTTTAAATCCACATGTGACCGCTAACCATTTAGTACTACCGTTCTTCACCATCCTCAGTTTATGTAGGCCAAGACACTGGAGCTAATTGGATAATCTACTGGAGACAGAGAAAGTTATCTTTGGTGGATTTCTGTATGTTCCACTATATTTAGTGTTTCAGTCTCCTTATCCTCTCTTATGTCTTCTGTGTTATGTTTCCCAGAGTGGAGAACTGAGTACCACCTCTTCCATGGTGGCTCCATGAAGGTTAATGACTTTCATTAATAGCAACAGATAATCCAGTTGACTGCGTGCACCTTCTTTTTGGAACACTGGCTTCTTCAATTTACAGGACATCACACTTTTCTGATTTTCTTCTTACTTCTCTGACTTTCCTTCTCAGATTTTTTTCTTTTTTGGGGCTGATTTCTGTTCCTCATTTTACTCTTGAACTGGAATATATTGGGCTACATTTGAATCTGTCTTTTTTCTGTGATATATACATAATTATATGTTCATTTCAGTTCAGTCACTCAGTTGTGTCCAACTCTTTGCGACCCCATGAATCGCAGCACGCCATGCCTCCCTGTCCATCACCAACTCCCGGAGTTCACTCAGACTCACGTCCATCCAGTCAGTGGTGCCATCCAGCCATCTCATCCTCTGTCGTCCCCTTCTCCTCCTGCCCCAAATCCCTCCTAGCATCAGAGTCTTCTCCAATGAATCAACTCTGCATGAGGTGACCAAAGTACTGGATTTTCAGCTTTAGCATCATTCCTTCCAAAGAACACCCAGGGCTGATCTCCTTCAGAATGGACTGTTTGGATCTCCTTGCAGTCCAAGGGACTCTCAAGAGTCTTCTCCAACACCACAGTTCAAAAGCACCAATTCTTCAGCCCTCAGCTGTCTTCACAGCCCAACTCTCACATCCATACATGACCACTGGAAAAACCATAGCCTTGACTAGACGGACCTTTGTTGGCAAAGTAATGTCTCTGCTTTTCAATATGCTATCTAGTTTGGTCATAACTTTCCTTCCAAGGAGTAAGCGTCTTTTAATTTCATGGCTGCAGTCACCATCTGCAGTGATTTTGGAGCCCAGAAAAATAAAGTCTGACACTGTTTCCACTGGTTTCCCCATCTATTTCCCATGAAGTGATGGAACCGGATGCCATGATCTTCGTTTTCTTAATATTGAGCTTTAAGCCAACTTTTTCATTACCCTCTTTCACTTTCATCAAGAGGCTGTTTAGTTCCTCTTCACTTTCTATACATGATAATATATTTTCCTCCCCATATGCAAGGTGTCATCTCTGTATAATGCATCTCTTAATAGACAGTATATCTTCTTTACATACAAATGTATGAGTCATTAAAATACTATTGAAAAAATGGAATACTAATAATTACAGCCAAACAGATTCATGACTTATTAGTTTCTAAAAACTTGGAAAACAATTGTGATTGAATAGCATGGTATACAATCGAGAATATGCTTTCTAATATTAAGATTGTTTATCTTTTGAGAGGTAAGATAAGTAATTTTCTTATCTTTATTGTTGTCTTATGCCATTTCTTTCATGTGCTTATATATTTGCACATATATAGTATCTGTGTATCATAATTAACATATATTTGTATATAGTAGAGTAACAAAAACATTATTGTTAAAACATAATAGATCAATGAATAAAATAATTCTTAAATTTTACATATTACTCCATTAATGTTTATTTAGCTTATTTTTAGATACAGATTTTAATAGACTCAATGGATATTATATGGCACTTATAATGGAATAATAAGGGATTAAAGTATTTGCATATATCATGTGGTCATCATATTTGGTGGGTCATATGACCAAAATCACTAAGTTAAAATATTTCTCGTGAAATATGCTCAGTATCTAATTCTATTTTCCATAATTCTCCCATTCTACCTTGGACTTTTCCAAAGAATTGAAATTGGAAATATAAATTGGAATCTAGCTAAAATAATTTATTGCTTAAAATGGTATACTGACTTTCTTTTGAGAGTCTAATGCTGAATTATGAAATACATGAACATTGAATGGCTTAAAATAATAAGCATTTATTAGCCCATGAACATGTAGTTCATTGATTTAACCTGGTCTTATCTGGTTAGTTCTGTTCATTCTGGCTGGGCTTATTCTCAGATCTAGTAATCAACCAGCTATAAACTGATGTAGGTTAGCTATGGGAAAACTGGTGCAACTGACTCTCACCATTTGCCCTTAAATGTCTAGGTTGAGCATATTTTCTCAGTGAGAACAGAGATACAAGGGCACAATTGAAAGCTTCCAAGTACTTTTCAAGGCTCTGCTTTTAAAATACTTGCCAATATTCCATTGATCAAAGCAAGTCTTATGCCCAAATCCATAGTAATAGTGGGAGAGTTCTGTTTGGTTTTAGGTCAAAAAACCTGAACACTAGGTGGGGAGCAGAATAAGGTCAGTAATGGAAATAGTCTACCACATGTGATATGAACACATTGGAAACTACTGTAGGGGTTATAATCATCTGTGGAACATATTAACATAAACATATACCTCTCCCTCAAAATTCTCACTCAAAGTGTATATGTGTTCAAAAGCCATACAGATGATTGGAATGTATATACCTGATTGGGAATCACTAGCTTAATAAAATTAATACCAAGAGATGTGGTGTGGCAATTTGGTTGGTCTAAGAAGAATGTACTTATATTTTTGGAACAGTGAAGCAGTTTATCTGGTTCAGAGCATCCACAGAAACTTTAGAAGTAAGCCATTTATTCAAAGGAAAATTTATTTCTAGAGCTTGTGATTTATCCCTTATGCTTACTTTTTAAAATATAAAAATCAAGAATAATAAATCTCTAACTTCAATAAAATGTTCCTCCTAGATTCCCTGTTTCATGTTTTCACTTGGTTTTTCTACTTATTTCATTTTATAATACAGTTTTTTCCTTTATCCAGACTTCCCAAAGGATCTATCTTCATTCTCAGACTTGCTCTGATTCAGTGGACTTTTCTAATAATAGCTTAGTAGTAAACTCTGACTACAGTCTATGCCACAAAATAACTCTGCCTTTAGTATTTTAGTGCCATTTGAATTACTAATACCAGAATGTTATTTTCCAGTTCCATCATAAAATGTTATTGTAGTAAAATATCAAAGGTCAGGTTAAAAATACTGAAATAAGAAAATATATATGAAAATTGGCTCATGGATACACATAAATATGTACAAGAACTCTACTAGATTTTAACATAGGAAAAAAACCTAGACTATTTTCTCTTTTAATTTTTCCATTTTTTAATCTGCTTTATTGACTGGCTTTAAAATAATCACCGGAGAAGGCAATGGCACCCCACTCCAGTACTCTTGCCTGGAAAATCCCATGGATAGAGGAGCCTGGTGGGCTGCAGTCCATGGGGTCGCTAAGAGTCGGACACGACTGAAGTGACTTAGCAGCAGCAAAATAATCACTCGTCTAGAAACTTCAATTCTTATGAAAAAAATAAGGTTATTTTTGGTGTTCAAGAATTTTATTTGTATACCCCTCTTTTTGTCTATTTTCATTTTGTTGCTCTTGCCTTGGTGTTTTATCTGTGAAACATTGCCAGACCAGTGTCATGAGCTTTTATGTCTGTGTACTCATCTAGAAGCTTCGGAGTCTGGGGAATTGTTTAAGTCTTTAGTCAATTTTAAATTGATTTTTGTTTATGATGTAAGATTAAGGCCCAATTCCACTTTTAAGTATGTGGATATCAATTTTTCTAAACGCCATTTATTAAAGAAGCTAACCTTACCTCATTGTGTGTTTTTAGCACCCTTGTCAAAGATTGATTGGCCATATGATACATGGATTTATTTCTGGGTTTTCTATATGTTGTTCCATTGATGTAAATGCCTTTCCTTATGTTAATACCATACTTCTTTAATTACTGTATCTTTGCAGTACATTTTGTAATAAGTAAATGTGATGCCTTCAACTGTATTCTTCCTTCTCCAAATTTTTTGGTTATTTGGATATTTTGTGTTTCCAAATGTAGTTTAGATTGTTTTTTCTACTATAAAAAAATGCCATTGGGATTTTGATAGGGATTGCTTTGAATCTATAGATCACTTTGGATAGTATGGACATTCAAATTGCCAATATCCGCCGGATCATCAAAAAAGCAAGAAGGTTCCAGAAAAACATCTATTTCTGCTTTATTGACTATGCCAAAGCCTTTGACTGTGTGGATCACAATCAACTGTGGAAAATTCTGAAAGAGATGGGAATACCAGACCACCTGATCTTCCTTTTGAGAAACCTGTATGCAGGTCAGGAAGCAACAATTAGAACTGGACATGGAACAACAGACTGGTTCCAAATAGGAAAAGGAGTATATCAAGGCTGTATATTGTCACCATGTTTATTTAAGTTATATGCAGAGTCCATCATGAAACATGCTGGGCTGGAAGAAACACAAGCTGGAATCAAGATTGCCGGGAGAAATATCAATAACCTCAGATATGCAGATGACACCACCCTTATGGCAGAAAGTGAAGAGGAACTCAAAAGCCTCTTGATGAAAGTGAAAGAGAAGAGTGAAAAAGTTGGCTTAAAGCTCAATATTCAGAAAACAAAGATCATGGCATCCGGTCCCATCACTTCATGGGAAATAGATGGGGAAACAGTGGAAATAGTGTCAGACTTTTATTTTGGGGGGCTCCAAAATCACTGCAGATGGTGATTGCAGCCATGAAATTAAAAGACACTTACTCCTTGGAAGAAAAGTTATGACCAACCTAGATAGCATATTCAAAAGCAGAGACATTACTTTGCCAACAAAGGTCCATCTAGTCAAGGCTATGGTTTTTCCTGTGGTCATGTATGGATGTGAGAGTTGGACTCTGAAGAAAGCTGAGTGCCAAAGAATGGATGCTTTTGAACTGTGGTGTTGGAGAAGACTCTTGAGAGTCCCTTGGACTGCAAGGAGATCCAACCAGTCCATTCTGAAGGAGATCAGCCCTGGGATTTCTTTGGAAGGAAAGATGCTGAAGCTGAAACTCCAGTACTTTGGCCACCTCACGCGAAGAGTTGACTCATTGGAGAAGACTCTGATGCTGGGAGGGATTGGGGGCAGGAGGAGAAGGGGACGACAGAGGATGAGATGGCTGGATGGCATCACTGACTCGATGGACGTGAGTTTGAGTGAACTCCGGGGGATGGTGATGGGCAGGGAGGCCTGGCGTGCTGTGATTCATGGGGTTGCAAAGAGTCAGACACGACTGAGTGACTGAACTGAACTGAACAATATTATGTCTTTCAGTCAAACTAAAACTTTTCAGAGAAAAGGAAACAATTAATAGATTGAAACAACTACTAATAGCATTAAAAATGAACCGCTACTGCTAAGTCACTTCAGTCGTGTCCGACTCTGTGCCACCCCATAAACGGCAGCCCACTAGGCTCCCTCGTCCCTGGGATTCTCCAGGCAAGAACACTGGAGTGGGTTGCCATTTCCTTCTCCAATGCATGAAAGTGAAAAGTGAAAGTGAAGTTGCTCAGTTGTATCGGACTCTGAGGACATGCATAAACATTTCTCCAAAGAAGCCATACATATGGTCAGCAGGTTTTTGAAAAGGCATTAAACATCATTAACCATTAGGGAAATACAAATTATAGCTACAATGAGGTATCACTTCATACCTTTTAGGATGGATATTAAAAGGAAAAGATGAGTATTGTCCAGGATGTGGAGAAATTGCAACCCTTGTAAACTGTTGGATGAAATGCAAAAATGGTGATGCTACATTGGGAAATAGTATGGGGGATCCTCGATAGATGAAAAACAAAACTGCTTTATGATCCAGCAATCCCACTTCTGGGTATTTATTTAAATAATTGAAATTAGGGTCTCGAAGAGATAGTAGCATTTCCATATTGCAATACTAATCACAGTAGCCAGATATGGAAACCATCCTGAATATCCATCAGTGGATGTGTGGTATAAAAATACAATGGACTATCACTCAGCCTTAAAAAATAAGAAAATTGTGCAATACGCGAAAACATGGATGAATTGTAAAAACATTATATTAAGTGAAATAAGCCAGCCATAGGAGGATATATATGGCATGATTCCACTTATATGAGATATCCAGAATAGTCAAACTAATACAAGTAGGGAGCAGAATAGTGGTTGCCAGGGCTAGGAGAGAAGGGGAAATGGGGAGCTTTTAACCAATGGGTGTGAAGTTTCAGTAATGCATGCTGAATACATTCTAGAGATTTGCTGTACGTTATCATGCCTAGAATTAACAGTTCTGCATTATATACTTAAAGATCTGTTAAGAGGGTAGAACTCATAGTAATTTCTATAGTTACTACATGAGTAAAGGACTTCCCTGGTGGCTCAGATGGTAAACAACTTGCCTGCAATGCAGGAGACTGGGTTCTATTCCTGAGTGGGGAAGATCCCCTGGAGGAGGGTATGGCAACCCAGACCAATATTCTTGCCTGGAGAATCCCATGGACAGAGGAGCCTAGAGGGCTGCAGTCCACAGGGTTGCACAAAGTCAGACATGACTGAAGCAACTTAGCACTCATGCCACAGTAAAACACAAATAAAAATAATATTATTGGATAAATTAGAATTAAATGTCATATTTGAAGAAGCTACTTAAATGGATGATATATCTATTGAAAAGCTGAGGCCTGGTTTCAGAAAAATGGACCAAAGAAAGTCTAAAGTCCTTGAGGCATGTTTCCTGGCACCATGTTACATCACCTTTTCTGAGTCTGAAGCCAAAACTCATAACTTAAAGAGTAGGATGTTGATTGTCAATGTGTTACTAATCAAAAAGCTAAGCCCTAAGATTTCGAAACCAGACATATTTGCAAAACCATTGCAATTTCTTATTTTTTTTCCCAGTATCAGCTATTCATCTCACACTCCTGAAAAGCAATGCATGACTTCATTCATTATGATCTGTGCTTTGGTTTGAACAATTCAGGAATATTCATCAAGATTTACCATTAATCAGTTAAAGATGTTCATAAACAAAGCCAATGAATAATTCATGTAAAATTGAGTACATGTGCTCTTATGATGAATAATCATGATCTGATCTGGAATTTGTTAATGACTTATGAATATTTATCTCTCTATGGTACTCCTGTGCAATTCACAATATCATGAAAAAAGCTTGCTTTCAGATTTCACTGTGTACTTCTGCTGAAGATGCCATTGGGACCATTAAGTATCTTTCCTAAGGATTATAAGATAATGAAAATTGTCAATGTGATGTCATCTGCAAGACTTACTAAACACACAAAAAATATTAATTTTTTTCCATAGTCTCAGTCCAGATTTTTCTCAGATAATATTGTCTTTCACCATATGATCTTCTTATATGACAAGAAGATTGCTATGTGAGGCTCCCTTAACTAGTCAGATGTGAAAAATGTGAAAAAATAAGTCAAATTGAAAACCAAATGCTGGAAATAACATTTCCCTGAGGCAGCCACTAATCTCATGCCAGGTGCAGAATGCAATGCTCTTCTGTGACTATCTTCTTAGTGTGCCCTCTGGCTGCTTGCAAATTGGAAATTTGACAACAACTTTGGATTCAGTATTTATATGACATGAGATACTTCAGTCTAGGATTGTCATCAGCTGGCCCTTCTCAGGATGAGGAGAGTTAACAAGCAACGTTTTTGGAATACTTAAGGGGGTTCCAAGTGCTTGGCAATCATTTACCAGTTAATCTTTGTTTGAGGGAGGTCAATTTTCACATGAATTTTCTGCTTGAATTTTCATATGAAGTGTTTCACACAGATGTGAAATAATCTCTAAAAAGGCCACAGGGCAGCAAATCTAGGGTAAAAGAAAGAATCAGATACAGACCAGGAGCAAATTGAGGAATAAGAAAATTATACCTCTGGTCGACCATGTGAATGTTCTCTCTACCAGCTGCTGCTGCTGCTGCTAAGTCGCTTCAGTCGTGTCCGACTCTATGCGACCCCATAGATGGAAGGTCATCAGGCTCCCCCGTCCCTGGGATTCTCCAGGCAAGAACACTGAACTGGGTTGCCATTTCCTTCTCCAATGCATGAAAGTGAAAAGTGAAAGTGAAGTTGCTCAGTCGTGTCCAACTCTTAGCGACCCCATGGACTGGAGCCTACCTGGATCCTCCGTCCATGGGATTTTCCAGGCAAAAGTACTGGGGCTACTCTTACTCTAAACACAGTCAGTGAGTTATTTCAGTCGCTAGTTGTGTCCGACTCTTTGTGACCCATGGACTGCAGCATGCCAGGCCTCCCTGTCCATCACCAACTCCCAGAGTTTACTCAAACTCATGTCCATCAAGTTGGTGATGCCATCCAGCCATCTCATTCTCTATCGTCCTCTTCTCCTCCTGCCTTCAATCTTTCCCATCATCAGGGTCTTTTCAAATGAGTCAGTTCTTCACATCAAGTTGCCAAAGTATTGGAGTTTTGGCTTCAGCATCAGTCCTTCCAATGAATATTCAGGACTGATTTCCTTTAGGATGGACTTGTTGGATCTCCTTGCAGTCCAAGGGACTCTCAAGAGTCTTCTCCAACACCAAAGTTCAAAAGCATCAATTCTTCTGCACGCAGCTTTCTTTATATTCCAACTCTCACATCCATACATGACTACTGGAAAAATGATAGCCTTGACTAGACTGACCTTTGTTGGCATTACTTTAAAGTCGCTGATTTTTAATATGCTGTCTACGTTGGTCATAACATTTCTTCCAAGGAGTAAGTGTCTTTTAATTTCATGGCTGCAGTCAACATCTGCAGTGATTTTGGAGCCCCCAAAATAAAGTCTGACACTGTTTCCACTGTTTTCCCATCTATTTGCCATGAAGTGATGGGATCAGATGCCAGGATCTTAGTTTTCTGAATGTTGAGCTTTAAACCAACTTTTTCACTCTCCTCTTTCACTTTCATCAAGAGGATCTTTAGTTCTTCTTCCCTTTCTGCCATAAAGGTGGTGTCCACTAAAAAAGATATAGAACTTGAGAGTTGCAAGTTAAGTTTTATTTGGGGCAAAATGAGAACTGCAGCCCTGGAGGCAGCATGTCAGATAGCTCTGAGAGACTGCTCCAAAGCGGCAGTGGGGGAAAAGTCAATATATAAGGTTTTAGTGAAGGGGGAGTTCAATACCATGAAGCACTCAATTTACAAAAGGTTTTTTGTTAGTCATGAGGGTCTGATGTCACCATGAAGGGATTTAGAGCTTCTCTAGATATGAGGAGATGCAAGGATTGAGATCATAAAATCTGTTCCTAAAAACATCCAACGATATAAATCCAGTCCCACCACATTCCCTGGAACACAGTGTGCCTCACTGCACCGTGAACTCCCTCAGGGATTGTTGAAGGTCAACAGCTATAGCAGCATGGGGTTCAGTATCCATAGAGACAAATGTCAAATGCATTTGTTGTTCAGTCACTGGCAGTGCTCTTGGTAAGTGCCAATTTGTAGTTGACAGTGGTGTCATCTGCATATCTGAGGTTATTGATGTTTCTCCCAGCAGTCTTATTCCAGCTTGTGCTTCATCCAGCCCAGCATTTCTCATGATGTACTCTGTATATAAGTGAAATAAGCAGGGTGACAATATACAGCCTTGACATACTCCTTTCCCACTTTGGAACCAGTCTGTTGTTCCATGTTCCAAGCAACTAACTGTTGCTTCCTGACCTGCATATACATTTCTCAAGAGTCAGGTCAGGTGGTCTGGTATTCCCATCTCTTTCAGAATTTTTCATAGTTTATTGTGATCCACACAATCAAAGGCTTTGGCATAGTCAATAAAGCAAAAATAGATGTTTTTCTGGAACTCTCTTGTTTTTTGATGATCCAGCAGGTGTTGGCAATTTGATCTCTGGTTCCTCTGCCTTTTCTAAAACCAGCTCGAACATCTGGAAGTTCACAGTTCACATATTTCTAAAGCCTGGCTTGGAGAATTTTGAGCATTATTTTACTAGCGTGTGAGATGAGTGCAATTGTGCAGTAGTTTGAGCATTCTTTGGCATTGCCTTTCTTTGGGATTGGAACTAAAACATCTTTTCCAGTCCTGTGTCCACTGCTGAGTTTTCCAAATTTGCTGGCATATTGAGTGCAGCACTTTCACAGCATCATCTTTCAGGATTTGAAATAGCTCAACTAGAATTCCATCACCTCCACTAGCTTTGTTCATAGTGATGCTTCCTCAGGCCACTTGACTTCACATTCCAGGATGTCTGGCTCTAGGTGAGTGATCACACCATTGTGATTACCTGGGTCGTGAAGATCTTTTTTGTATAGTTCTTCTGTGTATTCCTGCCACCTCTTAATATCTTCTGCTTCTATTAGGTCCATACCATTTCTGTCTTTTATCGAGCCCATCTTTGCGTGAAATGTTCCCTTGATATCTCTAATTTTCTTGAAGAGCTCTCTATTCTTTCCCAGTATATTGTTTTCCTCTATTTCTTTGCATTGATCACTGAGGAAGGCTTTCTTATCTCTCCCTGCTATTCTTTGGAACTCTTCATTCAAATGAGTATATCTTTCCTTTTCTCCTTTGCTTTTTGCTTCTTTTCTTTTCACAGCTATTTGTAAGTCCTCCTCAGATAGCCATTGTGCTTTTTGCATTTCTTTTCCATGAAGATGTTCTTGATCCCTGTCTCCTGTACAATGTTTACAAACCTCCATCCATAGTTCCTCAGGCACTGTGTGTATCAGATCTAGTCCCTTAAATCTATTTCTCACTTCCACTGTATAATCGTAAGGGATTTGATTTAGGTGATACCTGAATAATCTAGTGGTTTTCCCTACTTTCTTCAATTTAAGTCTGAATTTGACAATAAGGTGTTCATGATCTGAGCCACAGCCAGTTCACAGTCTTGTTTTTGCTGACTGTATAGAGCTTCTCCATCTTTGGCTGCAAAGAATCTGATTTCAATGTTGACCATCTGGTGATATCAGTGTGTAGATCCTTCTCTTAGTTCTTTGCTGAGGTCCTAAGAAGTTGGTGTTAGCATTGTGTCTATTATACAGATGATTAAACTAAGGCACACAATGGGTAGATCAGTTGTTCAGTACATGACTAGTAAGTGACAGAGCTGGAATTCAAATCCATTCTGCAGGGCTCCAGGCTGGTCTGGTGTGTGCTTAATTGCTCAGTCGTGTCTGACTCTTTGCGACCCTTTGGACTATAACGTGGCTTCTCTGTCCATGAGAATCTCCAGACAGGAACACTGGAGTGAATTGCCATTTCCTTCCCCAGGGGATCTTCTGGACATAGGGATCAAATCCACGTCTCCTGTGTCTCTTACATTGCAGGCAAATATTTACCCACTGAGCCATCGGCTGGTAATCATTCTGATATGCTATCTCTACCACCTGTGAGATGTCTGCTGCCCCATTTTGTGTCTGGCCAGTCAAGATTGTCCCACTGTATTTTGTTGACCCCAGCAATTAACTGTATCTACATTTCTGCTAAGTTTTATCTAAGAAACTTGTTTTATGTCCAGTTACTCTCTTGTCTGCTGCTGCTGCTGCTAAGTTTCTTCAGTCGTGTCCGACTCTGTGCGACCCCATAGACGGAAGCTCACCAGGCTCCCCTGTCCCTGGGATTCTCCAGGCAAGAACACTGGAGTGGGTTGCCATTTCCTCCTCCAATGCATGAAAGTAAAAAGTGAAAGTGAAGTTGCTCAATTGTGTCCGACTCCTAGCGACCCCATAGAGTGCAGCCTACCAGGCTCCTCTGTCCATGGGATTTTCCAGGCAAGAGTACTGGAGTGGGTTGCCATTGCCTTCTCTGACTCTCTTGTCTCTAGTAGGAAGCTATTCAGTTATCCGTAGTGTGTAACTCTTTTTGTTCTCTGAAACCGTTTTGAAAGAATAAGTTTTGGAAATGCTTCTAAAATGCCATGTAAGTGGGTTGATACTGTCCCTTTTAAAAGATTAGCTAGTCAGGAGAAAGTGTGGAATTTTACATCATTTTTTCTAGAAAATCCTAAAATGTATCTTGGAAAAAGGGGATGCTTTTGCAGTTACACCAGGGAGGGGATCATTACTAAGTGGATGTGCATATAATAGTAATAAGCACAGGATTGAACCAGCAGAGAAGATCGCATGATCTTTGACTCTTCCCATGATGCTAGGACATTTTCTTAAGTGTAGGTGTGCTATTTCTGGGTATATTTAGGCAAACTACTTTGAGACTAGAAATCCTGTTGATGTCACACACTGGGTGGTTAAATTCTTCAGTTTTTAGTGAAAGTTAATGGTTGCTATGAGGTCAGTCTCTATTCAAAATAATTATTCTATTTAGAGAGAGGAAAAATCTTTGAACTATTTTACTTTCCTTTGAGTTCAGGACTATTTCACACAGTTTTAAGTGTTTATCTCTGGACCAAGCTTTTAGATTATGTATATACATTTTTAAAGCAGCTCTCCCCGTCTCATCAGAAGGATAGTAATATTTCTTAATAACCAGAAATTATAGTTATTGGTTAATTTACAAATACTATTGGTACAATGGGAATGATATCTGACATCTATAAAAGAGTTGTGAATATGAAATGGTAAATATCATAACATAATAAATTATGAAATCTGCTGCTGCTGCTAAGTCACTTCAGTCGTGTCTGACTCTGTGCAATCCCATAGACGGCAGCCCACCAGGCTCCTCCATCCCCAGGATTCTCCAGGCAAGAACACTGGAGTGGGTTGCCATTTCCTTCTCCAATGCATGAAAGTGAAAAGTGAAAGCGAAGTCGCTCAGTCGTGTCTGACTCTTAGTGACCCCATGGACTGGAGCTTACCAGGCTCCTCCATCCATGGGATTTTCCAGGCAAGAGTACTGGGGTGGGGTGCCATTGCCTTCCCCCATGAAATCTATAAGAGACGAAATTGAAAAAAACTAGGTTCTTAGGAACATTTCTAAAATTACTTAAATTGTTGATGTTCATAGAACCTATTTCTTTTATGTTTAAGATTTTCTTCCTAGGAAAAAATTTCTAAGGGCCAGTAATCTTCTAAATGTCTATAAAATTTTATGAAAATTATTCTATTCACCTTTTTCATAAATGTTGTATACAGTTGTCTTCAAATAAAATAGTCTGACTCAACAACCAGAAAATATAGCTTTATTATTAGAATTAACAGCAATTTTAAATAGACTGATTTCATATTCAGGATTTTTCAAAAATTTTCTCTCTTTCAGTTTGCTAACACTGTATAGGTCTTAGATATTACTAATACAGATTATTCTTTTGTAGATCTACTGTAAAGATACTGTTTTATCATACCTATTGCTTTAAAATCATAATTTCTATTTTAGCAAAATAAAATCTGTTTTTAAAATAAAAGTCTTACCTGTATTAGCTCCTATACTGTCTATTATGTCTCTTGTGTAGTTACTTTTATTATACCTATATTAAAAAGGGAAAAAATTGAGACAGATTTAGTCACTCAAAGTTGCAGTTAATATTTGGTCAAGTTCAGTTTATACATAGGCCTTTTAAATATAGAGCATGCATTCTTAAGCAATATTTTATTTGTTTTTTTTTTTATTTCATTTTATATTACTTTTCTCCAGCTTTACTGAATCATAATTGACAAATTCTGTTCTGTTTCTAAACTTCTAATAGTAGTACCCAGCTAGTGATAACAATGCCCCCCTTTTTTTCCATCACCCATTATCCCTCCATCTTCCTTTTCAAAAATTGTCTCCACATTTCCAACTAATGTAGTTTACAGAGCCATGTCTATTTTTCACGGTTACACTTTACTTATGGACTTGTATTATAGAAGAGGATTTACCTCGTAGAGTTCTTCCCTTTGGGACTCCACTTCTATAGCCATTCTCCTAAAATACTAATATCCAACTTCCTGGTGAAGTCAGATTTCAGTGTTTGCATTTTTATGGTTTTGCAAATATTGCTCTCAGCTGAGTCATTGTCAGAACTTTCACACTTCATTTCTATACTAAAGACACTAACACTTCATTTCTTGTATGAGTTTTTCTTTATCTTGGACTTACCTCATTTACTTCATTCGCTTTTTGCTGTATACTTAACACTAACTCAGCACCCAAATGCTTTCAAAGAACTGTAAAATTATTTTCAATATGATCTAATACCTAATATACATCTATAAGTTTTACTATTTTTCCCTTGATATGTCCTTCCTGAATCTCTCTGTTTCCCTTGCTCCCATCTGACCTGTTTATTCACAAAACCCACTGCACATATGGCTTTGAATATTACCATTTTTTCATCATCCTGAGAATTTTCTTCCTCTGACTTCTCTATTGGATCTCATGTGTTCCATTTTGGTATTTACTTGCTAATTTAGGTGGAGTATTTTCTAAGAGATCAGGAGTAAAGCATTTAAAGACTTCATATGTGTAATCATGACTTGACTTTAAATTGTAGGCTGGAATTATTTCATTGACTTTTAATTTTCTAGGTTGATCTTCTAGAAATATCCTGAATACCTGTAGGTTGAAATACCCTGCAAATTTTGTATGTAACCTTTTTCCTTCTCTGGAAAAAAGATCTGAATATAGGTCTGAAGTATCATTATGATCTTGCCTGGCTTACTGTGATGTTTTTCTTTCTATGGAGTAATCAAGCAGTTCTTATATATAATCTGAAAACCCATAGGATTCAGGTCCAAGAAATCTCCCTCCCTGTATCTTTCTTTGTTATCTCTTTCTGGAACTATTATTGCTGGTTAAAATTTTTGATTATCAAATATTTATATTCATCAGGGTTATCAAATGTTTCTATAAAGGGCTAAATATTAATATCTTAGACTTTGGAAGGCCATAGAGTCTCTGGCGCAAGTACTCTAACTCTGCCTGTAAAAGCAGTCATAGATGACACCTAAAGGAATGGGCGTGGTTATGTTCTAAGAAAACTTTATTTACAAATACAGTCAGTAGGCTGATTTGGTCTACAGAGAATTGTTTGCCAACCCTGATCTTGATCCACTTTACTGAAATCATCTATTTTAATTTTTATAATTTTCCAAATCATTGTTTGGATTTTCTAGATGAAATCATTCAGGTATAGATTTGCATATACAAAACAATACAAAAACATAGATTCTTTCTTTTCATTGCTACAACCAGTCCATTCTGAAGGAGATCAGCCCTGGGATTTCTTTGGAAGGAATGATGCTAAAGCTGAAACTCCAGTACTTTGGCCACCTCATGCGAAGAGTTGACTCATTAGACAAGACTCTGATGCTGGGAGGGATCGGAGGCAGGAGGAAAAGGGGACGGCAGAGGATGAGATGGCTGGATGGCATCACTGACTCGATGGACGTGAGTCTGAGTGAACTCTGGGAGTTGGTGATGGACAGGGAGGGCTGGTGTGCTGCGATTCATGGGGTTGCAAAGAGTCGGACAAGACTGAGCAACTGAACTGAACTGACAACATTCTTTGAAAAAAAATTTTTTTGACCAGATGTTTAAAATGAAGGACTTAATGCAACTGACAGCAATATTCTAATGTTAATATGAAAGATTCTAGTATCATACTGGCTCTTAGTTATAGAGGATTTCTTGATTTTCCAAGTTATTTTTTTTTAACTTTAAGTACACTTTAATTTAATTGGATTGAATTGCCTATGCCCCAACCAGGAATGCTGAGAAGCTGAAGTTGTTGGTCATAGCAAACACCCTCTTCTAACAACATAAGAGAAGACGCTACACATGGATATCACCAGATGATAAACACTGAAATCAGATTGATTATATTCTTTGCAGCCAAAGATGGAGAAGCTCTATACAGTCAGCAAAAAAAAGACCAGGAGCTGACTGTGGCTCAGACCATGAACTCCTTATTGCCAAATTCAGATTTAAATTGACAAAAGTAGGGAAAACCACTAGACCATTCAAGTATGACCTAAATCAAATCCCTTATGATTATACAGTGGAAGTGAGAAAAGAATAATGGACTAGATCTGATAGATAGAGTGCCTGAGGAACTATGGATGGAGGTTCGTGACATTGTACAGGAGACAGGGATCAAGACCATCCCCATGGAAAAGAAATGCAGAAAAGCAAAATGGCTATCTGGGGAGGCCTTACAAATAGCTGTGAAAAGAAAAGAGAAAAGCAGAGGAGAAAAGGAAAGATATACCCATCTGAATGCAGAGTTCCAAAGAAGAGCAAGAAGAGATAAGAAAGCCTTCCTCAGCAATCAGTGCAAAGAAATAGAGGAAAACAACAGAATGGGAAAAAACTAGAGATCTCTTCAAGAATATTAGAGATACCAAGGGAACATTTCATGCAAAGATGGGCTCGATAAAGGACAGAAATGATATGGACCTAACAGAAGCAGAAGATATTAAGAAGAGGTGGCAAGAATACACAGAAGAACTGTACAAAAAAGATCTTCATGACTCAGATAATCACAATGGTGTGATCGCTCACCTAGAGCCAGACATCCTGGAATGTGAAGTCAAGTGGGCCTTAGAAAGCATCTCTACGAACAAAGCTAGTGGATGTGATGGGATTACAGTTGAGCTATTCCATTTGAACTATTTCAAATCCTAAAAGATGATGCTGTTAAAGTGCTGCACTCAATATGCCAGCAAATTTGGAAAACTCAGCAGTGGCCACAGGACTGGAAAAGGTAAATTTTCATTCCAATCCCAAAGAAAGGCAATGCCAAAGAATGCTAAATCTACCCCACAATTGCACTCATCTCACATGCTAGTTAAGTAATGATCCAAATTCTCCAAGCCAGGCTTCAGCAATACGTGAACCGTGAACTTCCTGATGTTCGAGCTGGTTTTAGAAAAGGCAGAGGAACCAGAGATCAAATTACCAATATCTGCTGGATCATGGAAAAAGCAAGAGAGTTCCAGAAAAACATCTATTTCTACTTTATTGACTATGCCAAAGACTTTGACTGTGTAGATCACAATAAATTGTGGAAAATTCTGAAAGAGATGGGAATACCAGACCATCTGACCTGCCTCTTGAGAAACTTTCTGTCAGGAAGCAACAGTTAGAACTGGACATGGAACAACAGACTGATTCCAAAGAGGAAAAGGAGTACGTCAAGGCTGTATATTGTCACCCTGTTTATATAACTTATATGCAGTGTCCATCATGAGAAACGCTGGACTGGAAGAAACACAAGCTGGAATCAAGACTGCCAGGAGAAATATCAATAACCTGATATATGCAGATGACACCACCCTTATGGCAGAAAGTGAGGAGGAACTAAAAAGCCTCTCAATGAATGTGAAAGTGGAGAATGAAAAAGTTGACTTAAAGCTCAACATTCAGAAAACTAAGATCATGGCATATGGTCCCATCACTTCATGGGAAATAGATGGGGAAACAGTGGAAACAGTGTCAGACTTTATTTTGGGGGGCTCCAAAATCACTGCAGATTTTGAAAAGACGCTTACTCCTTGGAAGGAAAGTTATGACCAACCTAGATAGCATATTCAAAAGCAGAGACATTACTGTACCAACAAAGATCCGTCTAGTCAAGGCTATGGTTTCTCCAGGAATCATGTATGGATGTGAGAGTTGCATTGTGAAGAAAGCTGAGCACCAAAGAATTGATGCTTTTGAACTGTGGTGTTGGAGAAGATTCTTGCAAGTCCCTTGGACTGCAAGGAGATCCAACCAGTCTATCCTAAGGAAGATCAGTCCTGGCTGTTCTTTGGAAGGAATGATGCTAAAGCTGAAACTCCAGTACTTTGGCCACCTCAGATGAAGAGTTGACTCATTGGAAAAGACTCTGATGCTGTGAAGGTTTGGGGGCAGGAGGAGAAGGGGACAACAGAGGATGAGATGGCTGGATGGCATCACCGACTTGATAAATGTGAGTTTGAGTAAACACCAGGAGTTGGCGATGGACAGGGAGGCCTGGCGTGCTGCAATTCATGCAGTTGCAAAGAGTCATACACGACTGAGCAACTGAACTGACTGATAGCTTGTATTAATTTCCTTTTTTTTCTGAAGTGGTAATCAAATTTTTGAGTAATAAAAGAAAAAATATGTCTTTGTAATATTGTCTGTATATTATATGTAGATAATAACTGAATTTTAAAGGTATAAAATATGTTTCATGCAAAATTTTTTAAACTTTGACAATTATATGACATTTTTCCCCCAGGAAGGGAGACTTTTGCACAAAATTTTTAGAATCACTGATTTGCTTTGTGAGACTTTAATAATTTTACCATTGATTAAATATTTTAGCACTTATTTTTCTCTGATCTATATTAGCTAAGGGGTTCCCTCATAGCTTAGTTGGTAAAGAATCTGCCTGCAATTCAGGAGACTCTGGTTCGATTCCTGGGTCTGGAAGATCCTCTGGAGAAGGGAAAGGCTACCCACTCCAGTATTCTGGCCTGGAGAATTTCATGGACTATACAGCAGAAAGTCAGACAGGATTGAACGACTTTCACTCACTTTTAATATTAGCTAACATTTTCAGGTAAATAAAAGCAATCCTGAAAGTGAAAGTGTAGTTGCTCAGCCTTGTCCACCTCTTTGCAATCCCATGGACTGTGGCCCACTAGGTTCCCATGTCCATGGGATTCTCCAGGCATAAATACTAGAGTGGGTTGCCACTTCCTATTTCAGGGGATCTCTCCAACCTGGGGATTGAACCCATGTCTCCTGCACTGGTCGGCAAATTCTTTATCATCTGAGCCAGCAGAATATTAGCTAACATTTTCAGGTAAATGAAAATAGTTATATTGCCTAAGAGTAGTTACTAATATTATAGTATTTTTCAGTTAATAGAAATATCTCTTCTATTTGATATTTTATTAAGAATTTTATTTGTTTTATAATCACAAATGGATGGTGATTTATTTTATAAAGTTTGAGATTTCTTTAATTCATATTTTTTTCCTCCTTTGAACCATTCAGCAGTGAAGCATATTCATAGATTTCCTGATAGGTATTCATGAATTTCTAGATTAAAGAAGCAAAAAATTGTCATAAGGCAAATACAGTAAATTTTTCATTCATAATGAATATATGGTATTAAAACAAACCTACCATTATTAAATTGATGAAGAAAAAACAGAAGTCATATTCAAAATAAGAAATAATAAGGGAGAGATGACTACTAAATATAAGAAATTTAAATTTAAATAAATTTGTATATTTTCAATTCAAATAAATGTGAAGACTTCAATGAAATGGATAATTTCTTAGGGAAATACACATTAACAAAAGTAACCCTAGTCGAGTTATCTTCAACAGGGCAATTCCCTAATCAAGAAAATGATTAACGAACTATCATATAAGTGCCAGGCTCAAATGGTTTCACAAAGGAATTCAACCAGTCCTTCAAACTAGATAATCTCATTGCTCTATAAATCATTTGAAAGAACTAGCAGTAAGGAAAAACTTAAAAATTCCTTTTAGAAACCAATTATAACATGCATAGCCTAGGCTCCTTCTGTCTTAGGCTTCTCATCATCTGCTTTCATTCCCATAAGCCTGTCCACGAGAAGGAAATGACATGATAGTGTGAAAGGTCATATGGTGCTCTGTGGTGAATTACTTTTCTTCTTCGTATTAAAGCCTCCACATTCTCTGTCATCAGACTATATGAGGATGTTATTTGTATTGAATATAATTTTTCATTTTGATTTGTTGCTACTTGATTTTTACTGTTTAGACATATATAGACTGAATTTGGGCTCATTTTCACTAGGTATATAGTATTATTGCTCCATTGCTGGCATATGTTTTTAATCTTTATGCCTTTGCAATATAAATACTTGCTTATATTATAGTGTGACTTCTTTCCACATTTATTGTTTTCTGCTGTGCATGCTACTTTGCTTAAAAATTATAATTAACCTCTTTATTTTTCATGATTTTCTTATGTATGTTCTTTTCTTTTAAGCTTCTAAGTTAATAGTGTCCATGACACAAGGTTTGATGCAGAGTAAATTACTTAATATATGTAAATCACTTAGAAAAGTACTTGACGTAAGTATTTGACAGTAATATTTTGTTTCAAGTAAGCAAAATTTAACTATATATTTAAATTCTGTGTGAGACTGTCAGTTTTTGTAATGTATGTACACTGGGCATATCTCAGTCATGGTGCATGTCAAATTCCTTTATCCTTACCTGCCTCTTGGTCTGTTCCCTTGCTCCATCAGCTGCTACCATGACAACTAACCCATGTGCCCTTGGTCTTTCACCCATTTGATACTTAAGCCCAAAGTCTCATTATCCTCCCACTACTTATAGATGTACTCCAAAGTCAAACTTGCCTGTTACTCCAGGTATCTCTCGACTTCCTACTTTTGCATTCCAATCCTATATGATGAAATGGACATCTTTTTTGGTGTTACTTCTAGAAGGTCTTGAAGGTCTTCGTAGAACAGGTTAACTTGAGCTTCTTCAGCATCAGTGGTTGGGGCATAGACTTGGATTACTGTGATGGTGAATGCTTTACCTTGGAAATGAACCAAAATCATTGTCATTTTTGAGATTGTACTCAAGTACTGCATTTCAGACTCTTTTGTTGACTACAAGGGCTACTGCACTTCATCTAAGGGATTCTTGCCCACAGTAGTAGATATAATGGTCATCTGAATTAAATTTGCCCATTTCCATTCATTTTTGTTCACTGATTTTCTAAGATGTTGATGTTTAATCCTGCCATCTCCTGCTTGACCATGTCCAATTTACCTTGAGTCAGGAACCTAACATTCCAAGTTCCTGTGCAATATTGTTGTTTACAGCTTTGGACTTTAGTTTCACCACCAGACACATCCACAACAGGGTGTTGTTTCCATATTGGCTCAGCCAGCATCTTCATTCTTTCTGGAGCTATTTCTCTGCTCTTCCTCAGTAGCATATTGGACACCTTCTGAACTGGGAGGGTCATCCTCCATCCTCCAATGTCATATCTTTTTGCCTTTCCATACTGTTCTTGGGGTTCTCAAGGCAAGAATACTGGAGTGGTTTGCCAGTCCCTCCTCCAGAAATTGACTTCTGCAATTGCTGCTGAACGGCCAGGGAATACACCTGAAATCAGGGATATTAGCTTCTCTTGTCATGAAGTTTGACTTTGACCAGCATTGGAGGTGGGGGCAGGTGTAGGGGAGTGATATGATAGATATAGTAGTGTTAGTCTTTCAGTTGTGTCTGACTCTTTGCGACCCCATGGACTGTAGCCCACCAGGCTTCTCTGCCCGTGGGCATTTTCCAGGCAAGCATACTGGAGCAGGTTGCCATGCCCTTCTTCAGAATGATAGATATGCAAATAAGATATATTACCCTTTCCATACTTTCCATACCTTTCTGAAAGATAGTATTTGTATCCTGTTTGGCTGAGGTAATGGATGTGTCTGTGTTTGAAACTGCCTGTTCATGTAATTTTCTTGTTTTTTAGAATGTCGTTAGTTCTGTTCTGATTAGACGATCTCCACTGCATGATGATTTTCTGAAATAACCCATGTTTTCATGACTTAGTAGCACAGTAACATGTAGATTATGGATGGCAGTTTTGAACTTGCTTCAGAACCCTTTTCCATTGGGATCCACTCACAGCTAGTAACTATTCACAACTTATAATAAATGAGTGGGGATATTATTCTCAAGTGTAGTGTATGCTACTTCTGAAACCTCAAAAGACCTAAAGCTGTTGTTTTAGTTGTTACTATCAAGAAGTACAATACAATGTAAAATCTTTCTTTTTATCTTAAATATCCAAGAACATCATAGACAGTTGTCATCCAGACCCCTCAATATCTATAGAGTTTCTCCAATAGTGTGTTGGTAAATGTTTAACAGTTAGAACTGGACATGGAACAACAGACTGGTTGCAAATAGGAAAAGGAGTACGTCAAGGCTGTATATTGTCACCCTGCTTATTTAACTTATGTGCAGAGTACATCATGAGAAATGCTGGGCTGGATGAAGCACAAGCTGGGATCAAGATTGTTGGGAGAAATATCAATAACCTCAAATATGCAGATGACACCACCCTTATGGCAGAAAGTGAAGAGGAACTAAAGAGCCTCTTGATGAAAGTGAAAGAGGAGAGTGAAAAAGTTGGCTTAAAACTCAACACTCAGAAAACTAAGACCATGGAATCTGGTCCTACCACTTCATGGCAAATAGATAGGGAAACAGTGACAGACTATTTTGGGGGCTCCAAAATCACTGCAGATGGTGACTGCAGCCATGAAATTAAAAGACACTTACTCCTTGGAATATAAGTTATGACCAACCTAGATAGCATATTAAAAAGCAGAGACATTACCTTGCCAACAAAAGTCTGTCTAGTCAAAGCTCTGGTTTTCCAGTAGTCATGTATGGATGTGAGAGTTGGATTATAAAGAAAGCTGAGCGCCAAAGAATTGATGCCTTTGAACTGTTGTGTTGGAGAAGACTCTTGAGAGTCCCTTGCACTGCAAGGAGATCCACCCAGTCCACCCTAAAGCAAATCAGTCCTGCATTTTCATTGGGAGGACTGAAGCTGAAACTCCAATACTTTGGCCACCTGATGTGAAGAGCTGACTCATTTGAAAAGACCCTGATGCTGGGAAAGATTGAGGGCGGGAGGAGAAAGGGACAACAGAGGATGAGATGGCTGGATGACATCACTGACTCAACAGACATGAGTTTGAGTAAACTCTGGAAGTTGGTGATGAACAGGCAGGCCTGGCGTGCTGTAGTCCTTGGGGTCACAAAGGGTCAGACATGACTGAGTGACTGAACTGAACTGAACTCAAATGTTTAACAGTTAGCTCTCTAGCAAAGAAAAAAAAAAGGTACTTTTTTTTAGATATGTGAATTCTTTCATAGAACTACTTCCACTGTTGCCAAAATTTGGCTCTCTGTGCACCAATGCCAAACTGAAAAACAGAGAGTTATGGAGGAGAAGGAAGGATTGGCTTCATTAATTTGCCAGGCAAAGGATGCTAGCACCTCAAAAACTGTGCCTTCTTCCCTGGGGAATAGGGAGAGGTTAAATAGGGAGGGACCCCTTCAGGGCCTGAGAGTGGGCTCTTATCTAACACTTGGAAATGAATTGTCCAAGGAGCCCTACATGCTGACAAAGGAAGAGGTTTTATTGGTAAGGAGCACCCTGGAGCAGTAGCATAAAGGAACCTGGGAGAATTGCTCTGCCACTAGGACCTCCTGTCAGAAAATAACTCATGCAAATAGTTACTATGGTGCCTGACCAGGGTGGGCGGTTTCGGTCAGTGTGCTTCCCCTAGCTGAGGTATGTGATAAGGATCAAGGCGGTCATAATCTTCATTTCTTTTCTGCAAAATTTTGAAAGGGTGAGGTTGTTGACAAGCTTATGGTGTTTGCAGGATCTTAGGTTGTCTCCTAATCTTGATGTGCTTCTCTGGTCACTTTACCTTGCCTTATTTGGTTTCCTTGCTGCTTCTCCTTTGATTAGTGACTGTTCTGCCCTTTGGAACTCAGAGAAGATCATGGAGGCTAGATGCAAGGATGGGGAACAAATGCCCAGGAGTCCCACAGGGCCCTATTCAGCCTCATCACCGTGGCTTATTTCAAATTATCAAAGTGGCATTTCAGAATCCATACTTGGAAAGAGAAATATGCATTTGGATCTCAAAAGCTGTTGCAGGCCAGCTGCATGAAATCTCTTTTATATTCTGATAATGAATTACTAGGTGATCTAGGATACATGTAGCATTCTGCTCATCAGGATCAATATGGTGTTATTTCTAGTAGTATTAAGCTGTTTTTTTCCGGTAGTCATGAAGAAAGCTGAGCGTTGAAGAATTGATGCTTTCGAACTATGGTGTTGGAAAAGACTCTTGAGAATCCCTTGGACTACAAGAAGATCAAACCAGTCAATCCTAAAGGATATCAACCCTGAATATTCATTAGAAAGACTGGTGCCGAAACTGAAGCTCCAGTACTTTGGCCACTTGATGTGAAGAGCTGACTCACTGGAAAAGATCCTGATGCTGGGAAAGATTGAAGGCAGGAGAAGGGGATAACAGAGGATGAGATGGATGGATGGCATTACTGACTCAATGAACATGAGTTTGAGCAAGCTCTGGGAGATGGTGATGGACAGGGAAGCCTGGCATGCTGCAGTCCATGGGGTCACAAGGAGTCAGACAACAACAACAAAATGTTGAGCAGGGCTCAACTTTTGAAAGAATAGTATAGCCCAGTAACACAACATAAACTGATTAGAATCAAATGAGTCCAAGATGGAAGACAAGTCAACTTGTCTTGATCCTCAATCAACAAGGTCTATGACACACCCAGAAGTACCATGACAGTTTCAGTGAGTGAGAGTCAGTCAGTTGTATCCAACTCTTTGTGATCCCATGGAATATACAATCCATGGAATTCTCCATGCCAGAATACTGGCATGGGTAGCCTTTCCCTTCTCCAGGGGATCTTCCTAACCCAGGGATTGAACCCAGGTCTCTGGCATTACAGGCAGATTCCTTACCAGCTAAGCCACAAGGGAAGCTCATGACAGTTCTAAGACACCATCAAAAGACCAAAAATTGGCAGTGGCCCAACTCTTGGAAATCTCCATCCCTTAGACAAAGTAATTGGAATAATTCTCCCACTCATTAGCCCGAAATTACCCAGCCCATAAAAGCTAACCATGCCACATTTCGAGGTTGCTGGACTGGCCCTCTGCAATGGTCTGCACTCTGTCTGTGGGGTGTCTTTGAATCTGAATAAATCCCCTTTATCTGTCACTGAGTACCTTCTGTGATGAGACATCAAGAACCTAAGGTCCATTAGGTCCTGAAACTAGGTACTGTGGGTCTTGGCTGGGTTCAAGTCCTGGTCATGTGGGTTTGAATCTCAACTTGCATATTTGCTGTGTTTGAGTCTCAGCACATAGGTTCAAGTCTCAGTCTGAGGTCAACGGTTTTGTTAACACAAATCATGTGCCCCACAACACAGTAAGGCCAACCAAACCCAAAACATCGGAGTCTGGAGTGGAGAAAAGTTTATTTCAAGACCATACAAGGAGCTGAGGTGGCTCCTGCACTAAAAAGCCTTGAATTCTCCCAAAGGTTTTGGTAAAGCATTTTTTAATAGCCAGGTGAGGGAGAAAGAGGTCACGGGGTGCATGATCAGATTGTGCACATTTCTTTGGTTGACTGATGATGAGGGAACAGGGTGGTATCACAGAGGTTAAGATTATCAGTCCTTAGGCCCTAGGAGAAGGCAGTGGCACCCCACTCCAGTACTCTTGCCTGGAGGGTCCCACGGATGGAGGAGCCTGATGGGCTGCAGTCCATGGGGTCGCTAAGAGTCAGGCATGACTGAGCGACTTCACTTTCTCTTTTCACTTTCATGCATTGGAGAAGGAAATGGCAACCCATTCCAGTGTTCTTGCCTGGAGAATCCCAGGGATGGTGGAGCCTGGTGGGCTGCCGTCTGTGGGGTCACACAGAGTTGGACATGACTGAGGTGACTTAGCATAGCATAGCATAGGCCCTAGGAAGCCTGGGGCTATGTGCTCACCCATCAGGTAGTTAACATATTCCTTTTGGTAGGGGGTTTTCACACAGCAAAACAGCTCAGGAAATTTGCATCAAATACTGTTAGATGTCTAAGTACTTCAGAGAGGAGCTAAAGCACATTATGGGAGAAGGCCTGTCCCAGGACGGCCCCATAGAGTCCTGCTCCAATACAGTAGATTGTCTATGATGTTCTGTAGATGACATATAAGAACATCATGTGTAATTTTGTATAGCGTATCAAAGAAAATCATAGCCTATGTGTTTATATTATGATAGAAGAAGAGAATTCATCTGAGTTCTACATTGAAGTTGCACTGTTGGCTTTAACATATAAAAGCTGCTTTTGGGCTCCCTATCATGGAGCTCAAGAAAAAGTTCAGTTCAGTCATTCAGTCATGTTCGACTCTTTGCGACCACATAGACTGCAGCACGCCAGGCTTCCCTGTCCATCACCAATACCCAGAAATGTTTCAAACTCATGTACACTGAGTCGTCCATCCACCACCATCTCATCTCTGTCATCCTGTTCTCCTCCTGCCTTCAGTCTTTCCCCAGCTTCAGGGTCTTTTCCAGTGAGTCAGTTCTTAGCATCAGGTGGCCAAAGAATTGGAGCTTCAGCTTCAGCATCAGTCCTTCCGATGACTATTCAGGACTGATTTCCTTTAGGATTGACTGGATCAATCTCCTTGCAGTCCAATGGACTTTCAAGAGTCTCCTCCAACACCACAGTTCAAAAACCTCAAGTCTTGGTGCTCAGCTTTTGCTTTGGTGCAAGTCTGACACCCATAAATTACTACAGGAAAAACCATAGCTTTGACTAGATGGACCTTTGTCAGCAAAGTAATGTCTCTGCTTTTTAATATGCTCTCTAGATTTGTCATAGTTTTTCTTCCAAGGAGCAAGCGTCTTTTTAATTTCATGACTGTAGTCACCATCTACAGTGATTTTGGAGCCCAAGAAAGTAAAGTCTGTCACTATTTCCATTGTTTCCCCATCTATTTGCCATGGAGTGATGGGGCCGGATGCCATGATCTTAGTTTTTTGAATGTTGGGTTTTAAGCCAGCTTTTTCATTCTCCTCTTTCACTTTCATCAAGAGGCTCTTTAGTTCCACTTTGCTTTCTACCATAAGGGTGGTGTCATCTGTATATCTGAGGTTATTGATATTTCTCCTGGCAATCTTGATTCTGGCTAGTGATTCATCCAGTTCAGAATTTTGCATGATATACTCTGCATACAAGTTAAATAAGCAAGGTAACGATATACAGCCTTGTATACTCTTTTCCCAATTTGGAACTAGTCCATTGTTCCATATCCGGTTCTAACTCTTGTTTCTTGACCTGCATACAGATTTCTCAGGAGGCAGGTAAGGTGGTCTGGTATTCCCATTTCTTTAAGAATTTTCCACAGTTTGTTGTGATCCACACAGTCATAGGCTTTACCATAGTCAAAGAAGCAGAAGTAAATGTTTTTCTAGAGTTCTTTTGCTTTTTATATGCTCCAACAGACCTTGGCAATTTAATCTTCAGTTCCTCTACCTTTTCTAAATCCAGTCTGAACATCTGGAAGTTCTCTGTTCATGTTCTGTTGAAGTTTAACTTGGAGAATCTTGAACATTACTTTGCTAGTGTGTGAAAAGAGTGCAATTGTGCTATAGTTTGAACATTCTTTGGCATTGCCTTTCTTTGGGATTGGACTGAAAACAGATCTTTTCCAGTTCTGTGGCCACTGCTGAGTTTTCCAAATTTGCTGGCATATTGAGTACAGCACTTTCACAGCCTCATCTTTTAGGAATAGAAATAGCTCAGCTGAAATTCTGTCATCTCCACTAACTTTGTTCATGGTGATGCTTCATAAGGCCCACTTGACTTTGTACTCCATCTCTGGCCCTAGGTCAGTGATCACACCATTGTGGTTGTCTGGGTCATTAAGATCTTTTTTGTATAGTTCTTCTGTGTATTTTGCCACCTCTTCTTAATATCTTCTGCTGCTGTTAGGTCCATACAGTTTCTGTCCTTTATTGTACCCATCTTTACATGAAATGTTTCCTTGGTATCTCTAATTTTCTTGAAGAGATCTCTAGTCTTTCCCACTGTATTTTTTTCCTCTATTTATTTGCATTGATCGCTTAGGAAGACTTTCTTATCTCTGCTCACTGTTCTTTAGAACTCTGCATTCAAGTGGATATATCTTTTCTTTTCTCCTTTGCCTTTTGCTTCTCTTCTTTTCATAGCTATTTGTAAGCCTTCCTCAGACAACTATTTTGCCTTTTTGCACTTTTTCTTCTTGGTGATGGTTTTGATCACGGACTCCTGTACAATGTTATGAAGTTCCATCCATTGATCTTCAGGCACTCTAGCTATCAGTTCTAATCCCTTGAATCTATTTGTCATTTCCACTGTATAATGTAAGGGATTTGATTTAGGTCATACCTGAATGGTCTAGTGGTTTTCCCTACTTTCTTCAATTTAAGTCTGAATTTGGCAATAAGGAGTTCATGATCTGAACCACAGTCAGCTCCTGGTCTTGTTTTTGCTGACTGTATAGAGCTTCTCCATCTTTGACTGCAATAAATATAATGAATCTGATTTTGTTATTGACCATCTGTTGATGTCCATGTGTAGAGTCATCTCTTGTGTTATTAGACAAGGCTATTTGCTATGACCATTGTGTTCTCTTGGCAAAACTCTATTAGCCTTTGCCCTGCTTCATTTTGTACTACAAGGCCAAACTTTCCTTCTACTCCAGGTATCTCTTGACTTCCTACTTTTGCATTCCAGTTCCATATGATGAAAAGGACATCTTTTATTGGTGTTAGGTCTAGAAGGTCTTGGATAGGTCTAGAAGGTCTTGGTTAGGTCTAGAAGGTCTTCATAGAGCTGTTCAACTTCACCTTTTTCACCATTAGTGGTTGAGTCATAGACTTGGATTACTATGATATTAAATGGTTTGCCTTGGAAATGAACAGAAATAGTTCTGTCATTTTGAGATTGCATTTTGGACCTTTCTGTTAACTATGACGGCTTCTCCCTTTCTTATAAAGGATTCTTGCCCAAAGTTGTAGATATAATGGTCATCTGAATTAAATTTGCCCATTATGGTCCATTTTAGTTCACTTTTTCCTAAAATGTCACTGTTCACTCTTACCATCTCCTATTTGACCACTTCCAACTTACCTTGATTCGTGGACCCAACATTCCAGGTTCCTATGCAATATTGTTCTTCATGGCATTGGACTTTACTTCCATCACCAGTCCCATCCACCACTGAGCTTCATTTTTGCTTTGGCTCACCCGCTTCATTCTTTCTGGAGCTATTTCTCCACTCTTCACCAGTAGCATATTGGGCACCTACTAACCTGGGTAGTTCAACTTTCAATGTCATATCTTTTTATCTTTTCATACTGTTCATGGGGTCCTCAAGGCAAGAGGCAAACCCCACTTAAGTGGTTTGCATTCCTTTCTCCAGTGGACCATGTTTTGTCAGAACTCTCCACCATGTCTCATCTGTCTTGGATGGCCCTACACAGCATGGCTCATAGTTTCATTGAGTTAGACAAGGCTGTGATCCAAGTGATTAGTTTGGTTAGTTTTCTGTAACTGTGGTTTTCATTCTGTCTGCCGTCTGATGGATAAGGATGAGGCTTGTGGAAGCTTTGAAGAGGAAAATTTTTATCAAATCAGTTTCTACAGAATAAGTGCCAAAGGTGTGAAAATGAGTCATTCCATATGAGACATGGCAGTTTGAATTAAGATTACCATATTGATAACACTATAGCCCTTTACATCATCATCTACTGTGATCCATATGGTTCTAACCAGAGGCCATGTAAGTGAACTTCTGAAGGGGATATGTCTGTGTCTGTCTGTGTTAGTTGCTCAGTCCTGTTTAACTCTTTGCAACCCCATGAGCTGTAGCCCACCAGGCTCCTCTGTTTATGGAATTTTCCAGGCAGGAATACTAGAGCAGGTTGCTATTTCCTCCTCCGGGGGATCTTCCTGACCCAGGGATTGGACCCAGGTCTCCCACATTGTAGGCAGATTCTTTAATATCTAAGCCTCCAGGGAAGCCCCAAAGGGGATATAATGGGGCCCAAACATAGTGAATCCTTCACTTTTTTATGTAGATACACTGCTAATTGCTATATTATATATTGGTATATTTTTAAACTAAAATCAAATACAGGTATAATAAAACTCATTTTTGTTTTAATTATGAATGGTAATTATTTGGAAAGAAACTTATGGTTCAGAGAAGCTTGTCATACATATATCTTTAAAACAGTAAGAGTCATAGGTGAATAGTTTCATATATTATTATATATATTATTTTTCATAAATATAATTTCCTCCACAATATTTTATCTTTCTTTCTTCTATTGAAATGTTCAGGAGATAAACTTTCATTTTTGAAATTTTGTCAAGCAAAGACCGTATCTCAAGGGTCAAACTCAATGAGTCTTCACCCAGCTGAACACAGTAATGGAACTGCACCCCTCTCCCCCCCAGCAGATTGAGAGGTAGGGCATTATTAAGATACCAAAAACCTTTCTTGAGTACCCCATTTCACTTAGTAACCCTAACGATAAAGGTCACTGCTGTCCTGACTTCTAAGAGCTTAGATTAGTTCTGCTTTTTTTTGCTATTAATGTAAATGTAATCATATATTATGTGCACTTCTGTTTCTGACTTCTTTGTCTGAACATTTTACTTGTGAAATTTATCCATGCTTTTGCCTTTAGTTGCAAATCATTCATTCCTGTTACTGTGTAGTATCTTTTTGTAAGGCTGTTCCATTTTAGTCAGCCTACAAATTTATAGGTAACAGTAAGGAATGGCAACCCACTCCAAGTGTTCTTGCCTGGAGAATCTTAGGGATGGCGGAGCCTTGTAGGCTGCCGTCTATGGGGTCGCACAGAGTTGGACACGACTGACGCGACTTAGCAGCAAGGAATACCTTTTCAAATATTTATTGGCTTTTAAATATCTAGTATCTTTTGCAAATATCTGATCAAGTCTTTTGTACATTCTTCTGTTAGATTTTTGTC
Source organism: Tragelaphus eurycerus (assembly GCA_935064755.1). Classification (NCBI taxonomy): domain Eukaryota; kingdom Metazoa; phylum Chordata; class Mammalia; order Artiodactyla; family Bovidae; genus Tragelaphus; species Tragelaphus eurycerus. The sequence continues at coordinate 22,448,788 of CAKXYN010000025.1, read as the reverse complement.
TTTCTCCTATAATAAGTTTATTTTAAATATGTTTTTTGTTAGAGTATGTATACTGCAAATATTTTTTCCACTCTGTGGATTGTGATATCTTTTGCCAAATGTAAGATGGTAATAAAAGTTCAACTAAAAGAAGAGTTCTAAAAACTTTATTTGAATGTATTCTGCCTCTGCTGCTGCTAAGTCACATCAGTAGTGTCCACGCTGTGTGACCCCATAGACGGCAACTCACCAGGCTCCTGTCCCTGGGATTCTCCAGGCAAGAATACTGGAGTGAGTTTCCATTTTCTTCTCCAATGCATGAAAGTGAAAAGTAAAAGTGAAGTTGCTCAGTTGTGTCTGACTCTTTGCGACCCCATGGATTGCAGCCCACCAGGCTCCTCTGTCCATGGGACTTCCCAGGCAAGAGTACTGGAGTGGGTTGCCATTGCCTTCTCTGTGAATGTATTCTATCCTTCCTTATTTACTTTCTTTAAAAAGCTGATTTTATCTCTTGATATATTTAAGAACAAACATACTCTTTTTTACCGATATCTGAATAAATAGCTTTTTCAACATTGCCTCTCCATTATCTGAATGAATTATCAGACTCTTTGCCTGAAGGAGGACCATTAGTATACTAAGTAGTTTTTTACCAAATAGTTTAAGGTTGAGATATATTCTTTTTTAGTAAACCAGCATATTGTTGACAGTGGGATCAGTATAGCTACCAACTAATGCCTAAGTATCAACATTTCAAGTAAATCATTTCTTATGTCAAATTCAGTTTATTCAAGGAATAAGCAAATTATTATAATTATCTCCTCTCACCTTGTTTTTAGTAGATTAATTGACAATTCTGTCTTTTTATGGATGAATGCACATATACATATGTGTGTGTGTGTGATGAAATGACACACACACATATAGAATTGAAAATAGTGACTTACTAGAGGATAAGATACAAATAATATTTCAGGCCTGGAGAACATTTAATTACAAGTATAAGTTTGACAGCATTTATTACTTTGATTTGCAACAAGTCTACAAGATTCAAATATAAAGATGTTAAATTTCCTCTAAGCAAAAGCATTGATCTGAAGACTTTTATCTTCTTCCCCTTGACAAAATATATCGGAAAAGTGTGAGAAAGGCCAAATAGAGCTATTTGTTCTTAAATACTTTAGAGCACTGCATTTTTTCAAAGTATGCCTTAAGATTTCCTAAAGAAAATCAGTCTTGAATATTCATTGGAAGGACTGATGTTGAAGTTGAAACTCCAATACTTTGGCCACCTGATGCGAAGAGCTGACTCAGTTGAAAAGACCCTGATGCTGGAAAAGATTGAGGGTGGGGGGAGAAGGGGATGACAGAGGATGAGATGGTTGGATGGCCTCACTGACTCAATGGACATGAGTTTGAGTAAACTATGGGAGTTGGTGATGGACAGGGAGACCTGACATGCTGCAATCCATGGAGTTGCAAAAAGTCACACACGACTGACCGACTGAACTGAACTGACGCCTTAAACATAATCATTAATAAAAGAAATCATTAAATAGTATTGTTGTAGCCACATGTTCTGGAAAACAATCTCACTCAGAAGGACAATGCAGATAGTGGAGAGCAGTTTATTACACTGGCGGGCCCAAGGCAGCGTCTCCTCCTAGCCAAGGACCCCCACCGACTTTTGTGAAAACCTTGTATACCTTAAATGTACTGCTCAAGCCCACACCCCCAGATTCCTTAAACCTAGCCTGCAAAGTGTTAAAGGGAGATACAATCAGGTTACAGCCATGATTCATAATCAGAAGGGTCATCTGGTTATACATTATAGCCTGTAACAATGGGTGCCATAAAGATTAAAAGGTGATTGATTACAAGGGGATTATTACATTCTTTTTGGCAAGGGGAAATCTTGGTATGGAATTTGGTGTTTATCAGTCCAGGAGGCTAGTTCAGCCATAGTTATGTTACCCATGGCTACCAGGCGCATAGTCCAAAGCTCACTGAGAGTGCAAGATGGAGTTTCCTTCTTCTTCAAGATGGAGTCAGCTTGGCCTGTTCCTCTCCTCCCTCAGTATAAGTAGGAGAAAGAATAAAACAGAATGGGGAAGTAGTAATATCAGTATTATCTAGAGTTTGTAACTTTAAAATTTCTAGTTTTTGAAAATAGCCTAATATTTCCTCCAGATTACATTAAAATAATTGTACAGCATTCTTTTCTTCTACAGTAGCTTCTTTTTTTGTGTGACTAAGTGATTTAAGAACAAAAACAAATGTTCCTTTGAATTATTTCTCATTTTCAATCCATTCCTTATGGGCCATTGTTTTTTCTTTCTCTATTGAAAATTTTAAGTCTAAGCCCAAAATGTTCTCTGATGCATTAGAAACATATTTTCCCCCTATGCTCTTGACTTGCCTAGATGGATAAGTCATCAAAGGATGGGGGCATAAGCTGTTTTTAGAATTGTCTAATGTACAACTACTTCTCTAAATTAAAGAAGTACTCCTTCCAAGTAAACTCCTCTTCATATACACACATATGCATATTCATGCATAAAAATAAGCTAAATAAGTCACAGGAGACATATTTTTTCTTGGACTTTTATTTCAGGAAATGTAAAATCCAGCTGAAAGGAAATGGGTTGCAGAGAATACACAGCTTATTTATTGTCAAATTCATTCAAGTTAAATGACTCAGTGGAGCCCCAGTCATCAAGAGGAAGGGGAAGTTGAGTAATAGAAATATCCACAGTGTATTATTTCACCAACAGAGAGCTATAATGGAAGAAAAGTGAGAGTTTTGATTGGGGTGTGGGGCTCTCTCTGGAGTGGGTACTTGTACCTCTGTTTCATAGGCGAAAGCCACTGGGCATCCAGTCACTTCATTTCTGTTTGATCTTTTAGGGGGTAGAATGACTCCTGATGTCTGTGATGTAAAAATACCTGTGGTGGTGTTCTGCTAAGAGCAAATATATAAAATATCCAAATAAATGTACTAATCTTCATGTTTTCACATCTTACATATGTTTTTGGATCTTTTATTCTGGTCATTTTGTTGGACTGAATATAGATTTTTTAAAAATTTATTTACTTAATGAATCAGCACATTGAAGTTAATATTATAGTTTAGTAGCTGCTGCTGCTGCTAAATCACTTCAGTTGTGTCCCACTCTGTGTGACCCCATAGAGGGCAGCCCATCAGGCTCCCCCGTCCCTGGGATTCTCCAGGCAAGAACACTGGAGTGGGTTGCCATTTCCTTCTCCAATGCATGAAAGTGAAAAGTGAAAGTGAAGGTGCTCAGTCGTGTCCAACTCTTAGTGACCCCATGGACTGCAGCCTACCAGACTCCTCCATCCATGGGATTTTCCAGGCAAGAGTACTGGAATGGGGTGCCATTGCCTTCTCTGAGTTTAGTAGCATCCTTCACTAAAGTTCCAAACAAGAATTTCTTCATCTGAGAATTTATTTCAGAAACTTTTAGCCCTGTAGAAATAGCTGAAGCATCTAGATAACACCAATATCTTTGAAACATCAGAACAAATTTACAGTTCCAAAAATAGCATCAACATGTTATCATCTCACTATTCAATACAGCATGCTTTTCTTTTCTAGTCAAGCCTTTGAAGGTAGGGTAGATAATTCACCTTGAATTTTTCTTCAAACTTTTAAATGATCCATAAATATCCTTCCATAAAAGACCTAAAACTACTTTTTTAGAAAGCCTTTAAATTTTTCAAATGGTTGATACAATTTGTGCAAACTGAAAATGTCAGCAGGGAAAAAAGTATCACTAGAAAGAATTACAAACTCTTCAAAAACAAGGAGCAACCTAAGATACAGTCTCTTCATCTAAAAATTGAACCCTAAATGACAAATTTTGTTGCCACAGAGAATTCATTAAAAATTTTTTCTTCAGGCTTAGACTGACAAACCCAACAGGAATGTAGCAAAAGATGACGTTTCTTTTTCCATTTAGTACAATTTTTACTTGAAATAAAATTCTGATAAATCTATTTTTATTCCGAGTTTTATTTTCTTTCCTGCTTCAACCAAAGTAACATAAAAATAAACTGCCAAAATATTTTTAGGACAGTTTTTATTGCCTTTTGGCAACTGGACTCCATTTGTAATAGGATATTTTGTAGGATGATGGTATGTAGCCCTTTCCTTCAAGGGAGTATTTGTTCAGGGTGTGTGTAGGAAAAAGCGGAAAAGTGGTGCTGAGTTTCTATTTTCAGTGAGTTTGGGGTATAACATTGACCTGTCTATTCTCCATCATTCACTTGCAGACTGCCACTGTCTGACAGACCCAGTTCACATTACTAAGTAAGAAGGTATAACCAGTAGTGTCAGGGAAGGTAAGAATACTTTTAATCAATGCAGAACAGTAGTGCCCTTGAGCATATCTGAGAGATCACATACCACCACTGTATTTTGAATTTCTTATATATTTCAGATATATTGAAGGTGAACTGGGTGCTCAACACCAAATAACTGGTATTTTTAGTTATGAAAGAACAAAAAGTTTGACTTTCCATGTATTAAAATATTACAAAAGATAACGTATCCCCCTTAAAACAGCTTTGCTATATCAGATACAAAATACACTGTTTTACTACTTTTTGACTTTTTTCTGATAGCAAAGTAATATAAAATCAATGTAAGCATTAAAAAATACAGAAATTAGCATAGCAAATTTACCTTCTCAAAGCATATTTTTCAGAACTTGACTCATAAATATATAGAATGAACATGTCAAAGAATTTTGAACTCATTAATGAAGGAACCAGTGGGCGTTAAAATGTAGTTATCAGTGGTGTAGATGCGAGACACTGTAGGACTTGAGGGACTTGGGGGAACGACTTGTGGGGGGGGCTTGGGGAGACTTGTGGAAGGGACGGGGCTCGCTGGGCTTGAAGCCTGGGTTGGACTTGGGCAGAGGACAGGTAATTCAGAATCACACCCTGGTGAAAAGGGAGAAGGAAGAAGGTGTTAGTCCCTCAGTCGTGTCCACACTTGGCGATCTCATGGACTGTAGCCCACCAGGCTCCTCTGTCCATGGGATCTCCTAGGCCCGAATACTAGAGTGGGTTGCCATTTCCTTCTCCAGGGGATCTTCCTGACCCAGAGCACAAACCTGGGTCTCCTGCATTGCAGGCAGATTCTTTACCGTCTGAGACACTAGGGAAGCCTAGTAGTTACCAGTACAACTGAGTATTTTTACACATTTGAAAAAAGGGACTGTTAGAAGATTTCTAGTTCAGATATAAAACTTGAGGCAATAAAATTCCATTAAGTGTGTCTTTTCTCCCAGGCAAAAATCTGCAAGTGACCATGTATAGTTTTCCACTTCTAGATTAAAAAAACAACAACAGAAACCTCCATACCTGGTTGAATCTCCTGGTACAGCCTGACCATTGTCTAAATGATGGTAGGTTTAAGCTCCAAAGCCTAACACTGTGAATCTATTCCTATAGGTATCAGTAGTTTAAAAAACAAACAAACAAAAAAAAAACTTTGTTTATTGGTTTCCAGGAAAGTAAGCATACCTTTCTTTGTTGAAGATTAACATTTTGGAAGGAATGATGCTAAGCTGAAACTCAGTATTTGGCCACCTCATGCGAAGAGTTGACTCATTGGAGAAGACTCTGATGCTAGGAGGGATTGGGGGCAGGAGGAGAAGGGGACGACAGAGGATGAGATGGCTGGATGGCATCACTGACTTGATGGATGTGAGTCTGAGTGACCTCTGAGAGCTGGTGATGGACAGGGAGGCCTGGTGTGCTGCAGTTCATGGGGTCGCAAAGAGTCGGACACGACTGAGCGACTGATCTGATCTGATCTGATATCTTATACAGAACCAAGCATGAGATAAATGCAGAGAATATTTGTAGATGCTTGAGATAAATGCAGAGAACATATGTAGATGAGACTGAATAGCTGTGTTTCATTTATTACAGAACCAGTATCAGTGTGGAGAGGAGTAAAGTTCTTTAACAGGGTATCAGGAATAATTCTTTCATAAGAATTGTATCAGCGTTGCCTCTGAGGACATGTTAAGGACAGTGAGGGCATTGACAAATCTTTAGGGCTTTCAAATCCATTTTGAAAACTGTAGAATCTCTGAAATATTTATGTAATTCACAATTTACTTGTATAAAATCATCATTTACTTTGAAATCTCTTTCCATGCATCTCTTATAATAGTGTTAAACTAGGCCAAGACATATGGAGCATTTCAAATAAATCTAATTTTTTCTATTTCCCTTTTGATTAAATGAGGAAAAACAAGCCTTTATTATTCTCCAAATGTCTCTAAGGACTCTAAACTTAGTTTTAGATAGAAAAGACATGCATTTTTTGGACTAAATTTAGGGTTTGATCTAAAGGAAAACAAAAAAGAGTAGCACGGAAAATTTGGTCATCTGATTAAAATAGGCTCCTAGGTGTCTAAGAACAATTAATCAGCATGGCAATATAATACTTTAAGTAAACATGAGAGAAGAAATCTCAGCTCCTTCTGATATGAGCTATATATTTTTCATCGTTTAAATATCAAGGACATGATGAGGACAAAACAAAATCATACATTTATTTGGATACTCTGATGAGGCATGAAAATGTAGCTGTTGGGGCATACCATTTCAATACTCCATGCATGCTGCAGTCCATGGGGTCGCAAAGAGTTAGACACAACTGAGCGACCAAACTGATTGATGTTAAGAAATGATAGCATACTTCAATTATGATATTAATTGATACCAAAATTCCATCTTGCACTAATATGTGGCAGTAAAAAATGCATCAGTTCATTTTTTAAAAACTTGCTTGAGGACAAGACTACACTCTTTCTTTCTCTTAAAACCAAGAACTTATTGCATACATACAGTCATTTTTCCCATGCCATTATAATTCTTAGTCTAATCTCAAACATCAAAATTGATTATAACTTTCAGTCAGCTAAGTTCTGTTGCAACTGAAGGTAGTGAATGATAACTGTCAATGTCAACCATGTTGCTAGAAAACTAAGGATCTGGAGCAAAATAATGGGCTACCTCCTGATCCCCACACTCCTTTTACCCATTCTTAATTGACTAAATGGACGTGTTCATTAACTCCCCCCAGATAGCCCCTCTGTACCATCCTAAATTAACAAAAGTTCGTGTATTTTTGTGTGTGTGTTGTATAGCCACTCTGTAGCATGCTAAATTAACAAAAGTGTGCGTGTATATATATATAGTAGTAAAGAGTCGGACACGACTAAGCGATTGATCAGTTCAGTTGCTTAGTCATGTCCGGACTCTACGCTTTGTGACCCCATGAATCGCAGCACGCCAGGCCTCCCTATCCATCACCAACTCCCAGAGTTCACTCAGACTCACGTCCATCGAGTCAGTGATGCCATCCAGCCATCTCATCCTCTGTCGTCCCCTTCTCCTCCTGCCCCCAATCCCTCCCAGCATCAGAGTCTTCTCCAATGAGTCAACTCTTTGCATGAGGTGGCCAAAGTACTGGAGTTTCAGCTTTAGCATCATTCCTGCCAAAGAAATTCCAGGGCTGATCTCCTTCAGATAGACTGGTTGGATCTCCTTGCAGTCCAAGGGACTCTCAAGAGTGAGTCTTCTCCAACACCACAGTTCAAAAGCATCAATTCTTCAGCACTCAGCCTTCTTCACAGTCCAGCTCTCACATCCATACATGACCACAGGAAAGACTATAGCCTTGACTAGGCGAACCTTTGTTGGCAAAGTAATGTCTCTGCTTTTGAGTATGCTATCTAGGTTGGTACTTCCTTCCAAGGAGTAAGTGTCTTTTAATTTCACGGCTGCAGTCACCATCTGCAGTGATTTTGGAGCCCAGAAAAATAAAGTCCGACACTGTTTCCACTGTTTCCCCATCTATTTGCCATGAAGTGATGGGACTGGATGCCATGATCTTCGTTTTCTGAATGTTGATCTTTAAGCCAACTTTTTCATTCTCCTCTTTCACTTGCATCAAGAGGCTTTTTAGTTCCTCTTCACTTTCTGCCATAAGGGTGATGTCATCTGCATGTCTGAGGTTATTGATATTTCTCCCAGCAATCTTGATTCCAGCTTGTGTTTCTTCCAGCCCAGCGTTTCTCATGATGTACTCTGCATATAAGTTAAATAAACAAGGTGACAATATACAGGGTACATAACCCTTGACGAACTCCTTTTCCTATTTGGAACCAGTCTGTTGTTCCATGTCCAGTTCTAACTGTTGCTTCCTGACCTGCATACAAATTTCTCAAGAGGCAGATCAGGTGGTCTGGTATTCCCATCTCTTTCAGAATTTTCCACAGTTTATTGTGATCCACACAGTCAAAGGTTTTGGCATAGTCAATAAAGCAGAAATAGATGTTTTTCTGGAACTCGCTTGCTTTTTCGATGATCCAGTGGATGTTGGCAATTTGATCTCTGATTCCTCTGCCTTTTCCAAAACCAGCTTGAGCATCAGGAAATTCACAGTTCACGTATTGCTGAAGCCTGGCTGAAGAATTGTGAGCATTACTTTACTAGTGTGTGAAATGAGTACAATTGTGCAGTAGTTTGAGCATTCTTTGGCATTGCCTTTCTTTGGGATTGGAATGAAAACTGACCTTTTCCAGTCCTGTGGCCACTGCTGAGTTTTCCAAATTTGCTGACATATTGAGTGCAGCAGGTCTCTATAATTAACTCTATAATTAAACAGTGCCCCTTAAGAGATTTTATAGTTCAATATATTGGTGTAACATGAAAGAGGAAACAATTTCAAAACTCACATCAAGAGGTATAGATGTTTCCTAATTATAAATACACAGATATGTAGAGCTTGCAGGTTTGTTTTTACATCAGTCACAAAAATAAGCACAAAACAATAACAACAAAAAATCAACGCTGCAAGTCTCAAAGGGCTATTCTTTCTGCTGCTGCTACTGCTGCTAAGTCGCTTCAGTCGTGTCTGACTCTGTGTGACCCCATAGACGGCAGCCCACCAGGCTCCCCTGTCCCTGGGATTCTCCAGGCAAGAACACTGGAGTGGGTTGCCATTTCATTTCCTTCTCCAGTGCGTGAAAGTGAAAAGTGAAAGGGAAGTTCCTCAGTCATGTCTGACCCTTAGCAACCTCATGGACTGCAACCTACCAGACTCCTCCATCCATGGGATTTGCCAGGCAAGAGTATTGGAGGGGGTTGCCATTTCATTAAGTTCATAAAGAATGCAAATGAACAAAATAAAAAACTAAATAGACAGATTTATATCATCTCTTACCTGACTGACAAAGATCTCCATCACCTCAGAAAAGATTATCAAATAAATGTTCAGATTATAGAACTAGAATCCTAATCGTTGCTGCAGCCCAGTAAGAAATAAGTTATTGGTCATACATAAAGTAGAATCAGAACCATAGTTGAACAATGAGTTAGTGAGTGAGTGAAGTCACTCAGTTGTGTCTGACTCTTTGCAACCCCATGGACTGTAGCCTACCAGTCTTCTCCATCCATGGGATTCTCCCAGCAAGAGTACTGGAGTGGGTTACCATTTCCTTCTCCAGGGGATCTTCCTGACCCAGGGATCAAACCCAGGTATCCCGCATTGGAGGCAGATGCTTTAACCTCTGAGCCAGTTGAACAATAACCTGAAGCAAAATGAGAACAAGGGGGTGGGGGGTAGATTAAAGTACTGTCAGCATATTGGCACTTGGAAATAACTCTAAAGATCCATTCTACACCTCAATAAAATGTCAAAGATTTAATACCCATTAATGCGGAAATCCGGAGAAGGCAATGGCACCCCACTCCAGTACTTTTGCCTAGAAAATCCCATGGGTGGAGGAGCCTGGTAGGCTGCAGTCCATGGGGTCGCTAAGAGTCGGACACGACTGAGCGACTTCACTTTCACTCTTCACTTCCATGCATTGGAGAAGGAAATGGCAACCCACTCCAGTGTTCTTGCCTGGAGAATCCCAGGGACGGGGGAGCCTGATGGGCTGCCGTCTGTGTGGTCGCACAGAGTCGGACACGACTGAAGTGACTTAGCAGCAGCAGCAGCAGCAACGCGGAAATCACTCAAATAAAAACAGTAAAGCTTATTTCAAGAACATTCAAGAGGCTGAGAATTTATTGAAGTATATGAAGTAAAGGAAGAGTAGGAGGAAGAGAAAAGAGTGTTGTAAGGATAAGATTGTTAATTATATACAATGCTGTTTATTGTCTTACAAGGCAATAAATTCATACCTTTGGGCTAGCTTTGTTCACCAGACAGAAAGTTACAAGTTAATAGCAACATCACATTTTGTGAACTACAATTACGTAATAAATAGAAATTAAAAAAAAAAACAACAAAAACCAGATACATTCTCTTAGGTCCAAAAAATGAAAAGATTCTTATTAGGAAAGGTACATGATGACATTAAAAGGGCATGCTATATTCCATTTTGTTGTGGTTTTCTTTTCCTGTTTTCAAATTTGTATATTATTTATTGGTACTTTATAATTTCAAGTGCCAGAGATTACTATTTGGTCCATAGATTTTTTTCTCATATATATAATTAAAATTGGGAACTTTGTATGGGATCTTATATAGTTTAAAAGCTTCAGACTTTTCATGGTAGGATATAACTGCCTATTTCATTCTTAATTCATTAATATGGCCAACTGGGGACTTTTATAGTGGTTCAGTTGCTCAGACTCTGTCCTTCTGGTGCAGGGAGCCTGGATTCAATCCTTGGTTGGGGAACTAGATCCCACATGCAGCTAGTAAAAGATCCTGCATGCTGCAAGGAAGATGGAAGAGCTTGTGTGTTGCATCTAAGACCAGGCACAGCCAAATAAGTTAATTAAAAAATATGGCCAAATGATTGTACATATTTTCCATTTTATCCTAATATGCCTCACTTCATTATATTATTACATCATATAAACAGTAAAAATTTAGATCCTCAATACTTTTAGAGAAATAATTTTAGGAAATAAGTATTTCTAAATTTTAAATTAATAGTGTAGTGATATGTTTCTCCATTTTTTGTTATTTTTTAGTTGAAGTGTATGTCTCAGTGGGTCAGTGAGTAAATGATTTGTGAATATGAGTCTTTGAACCACGTTCATTGTGTTCACCATTTTGTATGAAAATGACAAATACTTCTGTTCAGCTGGTTTCTCAGTAATCATGTATATTCACTAGCTTTTTCTTTAGATTGGTTTCTCAACAAAGAGAAGACATGTCCAGAGAGACTGTGTTATTCTCTACAAAGGTTCTGTGCATTTTATTTAGTTTTCCCCTAGGGGAAAGCCTGAAGGCTAGTAGTAATGTTATGATTTAGCTAGAAATTCTTGAGATGAATAAGCAAGTTGTGAGTGGCAGAAAAGGGTCTGCAATAGAGGAGTAGGAGGAGAATAGAAAGGGAAAAGAAAAAAAAATTATATTGTAAAACCTCAGCAGCAAGTAGAACTAAATATATACCTTCATCTCTAAGAAATTCATTATAGGTTTATTGCAGTTTTCTTCTTTTGTAATCTGTAGAAATAACTTTAATCTGTAGGAAAACTATATTGAAAATAATACATTTTTTCTGCCCTTTTAATCTATAAAAGAAAAATATTTCTTAAATAGTTTTAAATTTCCACAATTTATTTATATTTATAGAGTTTATCTCCTAATATTCTTAAAATTTGTAGACTACCAAGTGACTGAAATTTTGAAAAATTCTCCTAAAATATGCACACATTTTTTCATGTTACAGAACTTATTAGGTTGATTCTTTCAATTCAAATGAATAATTTTTCTCAGACATCTTTATACTCACTAAATTGCTGAGTTAGTCTGATTCTGGTTCTTAGTACTGCCAATCCCAATCTAAAAGGTATATCCTGATGCTAAATTGATCTTTCTAAACCAGACATTTTCCATTATGAGGAAATCTGTTATGCATCTCATTGGTTTCCTACAGTTCAATTTCCACTTGTTCTTCCAAATCTACCAAATATATCTGTATATAACCTAATGTCAGTTATGGACTTGATTAGAAGTCATTTCCCTCAAGGGACTCTCCAAAGTTTTCCGTATAAGCTGCTGCTGCTGCTGCTAAGTCGCTTCAGTCGTGTCCGACTCTGTGCGACCCCATAGACGGAAGCCCACCAGGCTCCCCCGTCCCTGGGATTCTCCAGGCAAGAACACTGGAGTGGGTTGCCATTTCCTTCCCCAATGCATGAAAGTGAAAAGTGAAAGTGAAGTCGCTCAGTCGTGTCCGACTCTAGCGACCCCATGGACTGGAGCCTACCAGGATCCTCCGTCCATGGGATTTTCTAGGTAAAAGTACTGGGGTGGGGTGCCATTGCCTTCCCCGCCGTATAAGCTAATAAGTATAAGCTAATAAGCTCTATTCAGTGTTTTTAAGTTTACCTGTCAGATGTATTCCCTCTCTGCTCTCACCCAAAATGGGTACATTGCTACATCTAAATATAATGCCTAACTCGAGCTTTTTTGATATTTAGTATTATTAACTTTACATGATATATTTTAGGATATTATGGCTTAATATTTTATTAGTAAAAATCAAACATATGAAAGTTTCTATATTTTCCCTTGAAATTTAAAACCAACTGTCTCACAGTGCGTTGCATAGAGTAAAACAAATTTATAACTTGATACATTTCACAAAAAAAGACCCTCATCATTTATATCTGGGAGCCTAGAAATTACTACTAAATATTTGATGAGTATCAGTATGCTCATTTACCCCTAAACAAATTAACTACACAGTTTCACACCGACAAATATGTTAAAATAAAATAAAATATTTTTTATTTGAGCAGTGTATTTTGTTGAACTGAAGCTTCATGTTTTCTTTCAATATTTTTTAATATTGCTTTCCATGTTGTCTATTATGATCTAAATATATTTATTATTATTGTATTTTTATGTGTTTTAGGTTCACAAATACCTTATTTTTAAAAGACAAAGCACAACTCTTTTTTATTTTATTTTATTTTTTAACTTTACAATATTGTATTGGTTTTGCCATATATCAACATGAATCCGCCACAGGTATACATGTGTTCCCCATCCTGAATCCTCCTCCCTCCCCATACCATCCCTCTGGGTTGTCCCAGTGCAGAAGCCCCAAGCATCCAGTATCATGCATAGAACCTGGACTGGCGACTCGTTTCATATATGGTATTATACATGTTTCAGTGCCATTCTCCCAAATCATCCCACCTCTCCCTCTCCCACCAAGTCCAAAAGACTGTTCTATACATCAGAGTCTCTTTTGTTGTCTTGTATACAGGGTTATTGTTACCATCTTTCTAAATTCTATATATATATATGTTAGTATACTGTATTGGTATTTTTCTTTCTGGTTTACTTCACTCTGTATAATAGGCTCCAGTTTCATCCACCTCAACTAGAACTGATTCAAATGTATTCTTTTTAATGGCTGAGTAATACTCCATTGTGTATATGTACCACAGCTATCTTACCCATTCATCGGCTGATGGACATCTAGGTTGCTTCCATGTCCTGGCTGTTATAAACAGTGCTGCAATTAACAGTGGGGTACACACAACTCTTAAAGTATAGGTATTTCGGGTTTGGGATGCTATTATGGTATGTACAGATGAATACAAATATACTTTAATATCTTTATGGTGCCTACAGTTATTTCCTTTAGGAGTCTAAATGTGCTCTGTATATTTTTATTTCCTTCTTCATGCATTAATTGTTCCATTTTTCTGTTTAAGAATGATTGTATAAAATAAAACTTAAAGAGTATTTGACTCTATTTGTGTATGAACATATAATTAATATTTTACATAATATAAACAAAATATTTTAGTGAGCCTGCTATGTGCAAGTCCCTGTAAGAGGCTATAAGGAGAGAAAATAAAATCATCTTTAATATATATCAGATCAGATCAGTCGCTCAGTTGTGTCCGACTCTTTGCGACCCCATGAACCGCAGCACGCCAGGCCTCCCTGTCCATCACCAACTCCCGGAGGTCACTCAGACTCACATGTATGAATAAAATATCATTAATAAAATTTTTAATTTATGGATATCTTACATATTGGAAATGGAGATAAATCACTAGGCCTGCTTCTTGGCTCCACAACTTGCCAAATCAGCCGCAAACATTCTTAAGAATGCTTCATACAATTCTTTAGTGCCTTTACTTTTTCAGATCAGATCAATTGCTCAGTCGTGTCCAACTCTTTGCGACCTCATGAATCACAGCACGCCAGGCCTCCCAGTCCATCACCAACTCCCGGCGGTCACTGAGACTCACATCCATCGAGTCAGTGATGCCATCCAGCCATCTCATCCTCTGTCGTCCCCTTCTCCTCCTGCCCCCAATCCCTCCCAGCATCAGAGTCTTCTCCAATGAGTCAACTCTTCGCATGAGGTGGCCAAAGTACTGGAGTTTCAGCTTTAGCATCATTCCTGCCAAAGAAATCCCAGGGCTGATCTCCTTCAGAATGGACTAGTTGGATCTCCTTGCAGTCCAAGGGACTCTCAAGAGTGAGTCTTCTCCAACACCACAGTTCAAAAGCATCAATTCTTCGGCGCTCAGCCTTCTTCACAGTCCAGCTCTCACATCCATACATGACTACAGGAAAGACCATAGCCTTGACTAGGCAAACCTTTGTTGGCAAAGTGATGTCTCTGCTTTTGAATATGCTATCTAGGTTGGTCATAACTTTCCTTCCAAGGAGTAAGCGTCTTTTAATTTCATGGCTGCAGTCACCATCTGCACTGATTTTGGAGCCCAGAAAAAGAAAGTCTGACACTGTTTCCACTGTTTCCCCATCTATTTGCCATGAAGTGATGGGATCGGATGCCACGATCTTCGTTTTCTGAATGTTGAGCTTGAAGCCAACTTTTTCGTTCTCCTCTTTCACTTTCATCAAGAGGCTTTTGAGTTCCTCTTCACTTTCTGCCATAAGGGTGATGTCATCTGCATATCTGAGGTTATTGATATTTCTCCTGGCAATCTTGATTCCAGCTTGTGTTTCTTCCAGTCCAGCATTTCTCATGATGTACTCTGCATATAAGTTAAATAAACAAGGTGACAATATACAGCCTTGACGAACTCCTTTTCCTATTTGGAACCAGTCTGTTGTTCCATGACCAGTTCTCACTGTTGCTTCCTGACCTGCATACAGATTTCTCAAGAGGCAGGTCAGGTGGTCTGGTATTCCTATCACTTTCAGAATTTTCCATAGTTTATTGTGATCCACACAGTCAAAGGCTTTGGCATAATCAATAAAGCAGAAATAGGTGCTTTTCTGGAACTCTCTTGCTTTTTCCATGATCCAGTGGATGCTGACAATTTGATCTCTGGTTCCTCTGCCTTTTCTAAAACCAGCTTGAACGTCAGGAAGATCATAGTTCACATATTGCTGAAGCCTGGCTAGGAGAATTTTGAGCATTACTTTACTAGCGTGTGAGATGAGTGCAATTGTGTGGTAGTTTGAGCATTCTTTGGCATTGCCTTTCTTTGGTATTGGAATGAAAACTGACCTTTTCCAGTCCTGTGGCCACTGCTGAGTTTTCCAAATTTGCTGGCATATTGAGTGTAGCACTTTCACAGCATCATCTTTTAGGATTTGGAATAGCTCAACTGCAATTCCATCACCTCCACTAGCTTTGTTTATAGTGATGCTTTCTAAGGCCCACTTGACTTCACATTCCAGGATGTCTGGCTCTAGGTCAGTGATCACACCATCATGATTATCTGGGTCTTGAAGCTCTTTTTTGTACAGTTCTTCTGTGTATTCTTGCCACCTCTTCTTAATATCTTCTGCTTCTGTTAGGTCCATACCATTTCTGTCCTTTATTGAGCCCATCTTTGGATGAAATGTTCCTTTGCTATCTCTGATTTTCTTGAAGAGATCCCTAGTCTTTTCCATTCTGTTGTTTTCCTCTATTTCTTTGCATTGATCGCTGAAGAAGGCTTTCTTATCTCTCCTTGCTATTCTTTGGAACTCTGCATTCAGATGTTTATATCTTTCCTTTTCTCCTTTGCTTTTCACTTCTCTTCTTTTCACAGCTATTTGTAAGGCCTCCCCAGACAACCATTTTGCTTTTTTGCATTTCTTTTCCATGGGGATGGTCTTGATCCCTGTCTCCTGTACAATGTCATGAACCTCATTCCATAGTTCATCAGGCACTCTGTCTATCAGATCTAGGCCCTTAAATCTATTTCTCACTTCCACTGTATAATCATAAGGGATTGATTTAGGTTATACCTGAATGGTCTAGTGGTTTTCCCTACTTTCTTCAATTTCAGTCTGAATTTGGCAATAATTTACTTTTTAGCACTCTACAGATTTCAAGGAGCTTTCAAATTCAGTGACTCATTTAACTCATACACCCTTATGAAAGAAAGTAGACGGAAACAGAAACAGATTCAGGGTTGTAAAGTGACTTGTTTGGGGCCAAAACAGTAACAAGTGTCTGTGAATTTCCTTTTGACTTTGACTTCAAGCTCAGATATTTTTTCGTGATAACTTAAATTCTTTTTTCAGAAATACATTGATTATACTGGAAATGAAACTGTTGGTGGTTGCCTGGGGGCACTTTTCTTCACTCTCTCTGGCATTTTTGTTCCCCAGTAGAGAGGACATTGACATACTTGATGGGCTGCGTATAGACACATAGGAGTTCAAATTTCAGATTTGATGTTTTCTCACACTGATATGGAGAATTTGCACAAGAGTTGATTTCTCTGGTCCTGTTTCACACACGTTGAAATGAAGAACTGTGCAACTAAATGTTTGTTGAAATCCTCTCCAGGCAGATTACTCTGTTCTAGGAACTGGTTTTTTCTATTCGCTATTACAGAATAGAACGTAGCAACAAAATGATAGATCTTATTTGTCAACAAAGAGCTTCCCAGTCATGCCTAAATCTTTATTTCTGTATGTTCCATTATGCAAATAAATATCTAAAGTGTATGTGATAAAATCATAAACCTTCAGTTTAGAAAGGAGGCCTCAAAGGGAGAAAAAGCATTTATATAATCACAGCACTTATATATACTGGAGGACATCTTTAAACAAATGTAATTATTATAAAAATCAATGCTGACCTTCTCTACAAGCACTACTTCTCAACATTAAATAGGATAAATCATTTATTTAGGAAAAGCTGCTGGGAGGGATTGGGAGCAGGAGGAGAAGGGGACAACAGAGGATGAGATGGCTGGATGCCATCACTGACTCGATGGATGTGAGTCTGAGTGACCTCCGGGAGTTGGTGATTGACAGGGAGTCCTGGCGTGCTGCGATTCATGGAGTCACAAAGAGTCGGACATGACTGAGCAACCGAACTGAAGAATATGGAAGAGTTACTGACTTTTGTAAATTTGAGATTAAAAATTCCCCAGATCTTGCAAAGTATTTTCAGCATCTTGAATTGCTAGTCTTTTGAACAAGAATGCTTCTTTTCAAAATGTCCTCAGCCTGATATATTATTACTATGACATATCAAATTGAGTTATATCATGTAATAAAACATACTGAGAAAGATACATTATTTTGAAGTACAGCAGATTCCCCTTATCTGAAGTTTCATCCATGATTGCAGTTAACCCACGGTCAGCTGAGTCCCAAAAATATGAAATGAAAAATTCCAGAAATAATAATTCATGTATTTTAAATTGCACATCATTCTTAGTAGCATGGGTTTTCCCAGATGGTGCTAGTGGGAAAGAATCTGCCTGCCAATGCAGGAGATTTGGGGAGACCCTTGGGAGAGAAAATGGCACTTCACTCCAATATTCTAGCCTGGAAAATTCAATGGGTAGGGGAATCTGGCAGGCCACAGTCCATGGGGCTGCAAAAAGTCATGTCTATGACTGACTGAGCAGTGAATATCATGATGAAATCTTATGCTGGCCCACCAGATGTGAATCATCCTTTTGTCTAACATATCCTGCTCACTAGTCACTTAGTATCTTCATTATCAGATCTACTGCTTGGTATCAAAGTGCTTGGTTCAAGTCACCCTTATTTTACTTAATGGTCACGGTGCACAAAAGTAGTGATGCTGGCAATTTATGCCAAAGAGAAGACATCAAGTATTTCCCTTAAATGAAAATTCTTGACTTAATGAGATTAAAAAAAAAGTCACATGCTGAGATTGCTAAGATGTTCAATAAGAACAGATCTTCCATCTGTGAAACTGTGATGAAGGAAAAAGAAATCCATGCACCTCAAACTGCAAAGTAATAGCCACAGTACATAAATGCCCAGTTAAGATGGAAAAGGCATTATATTTATGCAATCAGATATTTTGAGAGAGGGGGAGACCACATTCACATAACTTTTATTACAGTGTATTATTATAATTGTGCTATTTTATTGGTAATTTTTGTTGTCAACCTCTTACTGTGCCTAATTTATATACTAAACTTTACCATGGTTATGTACGTATAGGAGAAAACATAATATATATAGGATTTTGTGTTATTTTCACTTTCAGCATCCACTGTGGGTCCTGGAATGTATTTCTATCAGGTAGAGGGGATCTACTATAGTATTCTTTCAAAACTTAGAAGAAAGCATGTCTTAAAAAAGATACAGATGTGCATGTCCAAAATTTCCTCACATTTTTTTGGTAGAAAATAATCAATGTGCCCAAGTATATAAGTAAATCATATGTAAATTTAGGCATTATATTAGCATGTCTTTATCAGGCTTTTTAAAACATTCCTTACTGAGAATTGCCTGCGTAAAACTTTGAAAAATACAGGATTTTGGTAGGGAACATTTAGAAAATTGAGTGTTTAGAAGAAAGTGTCATCACTTCTTCACAACAGATATACCTTGTCAACAAGGATTAGTTTTCATTCCTTGCTTGACAGCAAGTTAATCCTGTCTGCCTTTTCAGTGCAGAGCAGTTCCATCTGAAGCCAATGAGGAAATATATAAGGTTGCAATCACAGGCGATTTAGACATGATGACAATTTATTTGCCTTAATTTCTAATCTGTCTAACTAAGAAGCTTTGTCTCTGATTAGATTTTTTGTTTTAAGTGAGGCTGGTATGTACCAAAAATTATATACCCCCTGTATCAGTTAAAAATTCCTATTGTTTGAATGTACATTTGCAGTGTACATTGCCAGACTTTAGGTTTCTTAGAGACTGTTACCAGCACTAACATTTAAGGACACAAGTGTAGAAATTTTGAAAATTATTTCAAGAAATATTGAAGTAGTTTTGAACTCTTGAGAATATGTTACAGAATAAAGCAAAAATTTAAGTAGGTTTGTTATGTTGTTTAAAAATTCCAAAAATTATACTATCTGAGGGAAAGTAGAAAGGTTCTTACCACTTAAGTATTTCCTCAAGTCCTTACTCGTCTTGATAACTCTCAGTTCAGTTCAGTTCAGTCACTCAGTCGTGTCCAACCCTTTGCAACCCCATGGGCTGCAGCACACCAGGCTTCCCTGTCCATCACCAACTCCCAGAGCTTGCTCAACCTATGTCCATTGAGTTTGTGATGCCATCCAACCGTCTCATCTTCTCTTGTCCCCTTCTCCTCCTGCCTTCAATCTTTTCCAGCATCAGGGCCTTTTCAAATGAGTCAGATCTTCGTATCAGGTGGCCAAAGTATTGGAGTTTCAGCTTCAGCATCAGTCTTTCCAATGAATATTCAGGACTGATTTCCTTTAGGATGGACTGGTTGGATCTCTTTGCAGTCCAAGGGACTCTCAAGAGTCTTCTCCAACACCAAGTTCAAAAGCATCAATTCTTTGGCACTCAAATTTCTTTATAGTCCACCTCTCACATCTATACATGACTACTGAAAAAACCATCAGATCAGATCAGATCAGATCAGTCGCTCAGTCGTGTCCGACTCTTTGCGACCCCTTGAACCGCAGCACGCCAGGCCTCCCTG
Source organism: Tragelaphus eurycerus (assembly GCA_935064755.1). NCBI lineage: Eukaryota > Metazoa > Chordata > Mammalia > Artiodactyla > Bovidae > Tragelaphus > Tragelaphus eurycerus. The sequence goes on along the minus strand of CAKXYN010000025.1, from coordinate 22,428,902 downwards.
TCCATCACCTAGCTTTGACTAAATGGACCTTTGTTAAGTAAGGCCTCTGCTTTTAAATATGCTGTCTAGGTTGGTCATAACTTTTCTTCCAAGAAGCAAGTGTCTTTTATAATTTCATGGCTACAGTCAACATCTGCAGTGATTTTGGAGACCCAAAAAATAAAGTCTGTCACTGTTTCCACTGTTTCCCCATCTATTTCCCATGAAGTGATAGGACTGGATGCCATGATCTTAGTTTTCTGAATGTTGAGTTTTAAGCCAACTTTTTCACTCTCCTCTTTCACTTTCATCAAGAGGCTCTTTAGTTCCTCTTCACTTTCTGCCATAAGGGTGGTGTCATCTGCCTATCTGAGGTTATTGATATTTCTCCCGGCAATCTTGATTCCAGCTTGTGCTTCCTCCAGCCCAGTGTTTCTCATGATGTACTCTGCATATAACTTAAATAAGCAGGGTGACAATATACAGCCTTGACTTACTCCTTCCTGATTTGAACCAACCTGTTGTTGCATGTGAAGGAAAGTTACATGGCAAAACAGCCTGGAGTTAAACTCCGCTCCCTGCGGGTGCTCCCCACCATTCTATGCAAAACAAAGAACTCTCTCACCCGAACAAAAGAATGGACATTAGGGTTGATTTGCCCAGCTCCCAGCCAGTCCAGCCTCTGGCTTATCTCCAGAATTCCTTGCCCCAGCCATTTAAGAGATAAATACTCTGAACAACCTTAGAGAAGAACAGGCCCCCTTAAGACAGTAGATTTCCACACATATGCTGATATATATTTACTCTTTTCTTGAGTTAGTTGAGCAGCTCACTAATCTGATTGCTGCCCCTTCTCGCCTCATTAAAGGTGATCTGTTCCTGTAAAGCCAGTCTCATTCTTTTTCTGAACCTCGCTTTCTCTAACTCTGTACCCTACAACATGTCCAGTTCTAACTGTGGCTTCTTGAACTGCATACAAATTTCTCAAGATGCAGGTCAGGTGGTCTGGTATTTTTATCTCCTTCAGAGTTTTCTACAGTTTATTGTGATCCATACTGTCAAAGGCTTTGGCATAGTCAGTAAAGCAGAAGTAGATATTTTTCTGGAACTCTCTTGCTTTTTTGATGATCCAGAGAATGTTGGCAATTTGATCACTGGTGCCTCTGCCTTTTCTAAATTCAGCTTGAACATCTGGAAGTTCATGGGTAATGTACTGTTCAAGCCTGGCTTGGAGAATTTTGAGCATTACTTTGCTAGTGTATGAGATGAGTGCAATTGTGAGGAACATTGAGCATTCTTTGGCATTGCCTTTCTTTGGGACTGGAATGAAACTGACCTTTTCCAGTCCTGTGGCCACTACTGAGTTTTCCAAATTTGCTGGCATATTGAGTACAGCACTTTCACAGCATCATCTTTTAGGATTTGGAATAGCTCAACTGCAATTCCATCACTTTCATAGCTTTGTTCTTAGTGATGCTTCCTCAGGCCCACTTGACTTCACATTCCAGGATGTCTGGCTATAGGTGAGTGATCCCACCATTGTGATTATCTGGGTTGTGAAGCTCTTTTTTGTACAGTTCTTCTGTGTATTCTTGCTGCCTCTTCTTAATATCTTCTGCTTCTGTTAGGTCCATACCATTTCTCTCCTTTATTGAGCCCATCTTTGCATGAATGATTCCCTTGGTATCTCTAATATTCTTGAAGAGATCTCTAGTCTTTCCCATTGTATTTTTTCCCTCTATTTCTCCTTGCTCTTCTTTGGAACTCTGCATTCAAATGGGTATATCTTTTCTTTTCTCTTTTGCCTTTTGCTTCTCTTCTTTTCATAGCTATTGTAAGGCTTCCTCAGACAACCATTTTGCCTTTTTGCACTTCTTCTTGGTGACGGTTTTGATCACGGCCTTCTGTACAGTGTTATGAAGTTCTGTCAATAGATCTTCAGGCAGTCTATCTATCACTTCTAACCCTTTGAATCTATTTGTCCCTTCCACTGTATAATGTAAGGGATTTGATTTAGGTCATATCTGAATGGTCTAGTGGTTTTCCCTACTTTCTTCAATTTCAGTCTGAATTTCGCAATAAGGAGTTCATGATCTGAGCCACAGTCAGCTCCTGGTCTTGTTTTTGCTGATTGTATAGAGCTTCTCCATCTCTGGCAGCAAAGAATATAATCAGTCTGATTTTGGTGTTGACCATCTGGTGATGTCCATGTGTAGAGTCTTCTTTTGTATTATTGGAAGAGGGTGTTTGCTATGACTGGTGCGTTCTCTTGGCAAAACTCTATTAGCCTTTGCCCTGTTTCATTTTGTACTCCAAGGCAAAATTTGCCTGTTACTCCAGGTATCTCTTGACTTCCTACTTTTGCATTCCAGTCCCCTATAATGAAAAGGACATCTCTTTTGGGTGTTAGTTATAGAAGGTCTTGTAGGTCTTCATGGAACCATTCAACTTCAGCTTCTTCAGCCTTACTGGTCAGGGCATAGACTTGGATTACTGTGATATTGAATGGTTTGCCTTGGAAAACTGGTAACTCTCTGATGCCTTTAAAAATAAGATTTTATTTCTCTTTTATCTGCTTTGTTAATTGTTCTTGACAAGAAAATTGGTTTGATATTAGTAAACTCCCCCACTTAGAATGCACATTTCTCTTTCAAAAATTGAAAGATAAACTGTTAATTATAGAATGACTTGAAAATTTCAGCTATATCAATAAATATGCACAATCAAGACTTCTCATATAATAACAGGCAAAAGTGAAGAATTCATTGCAGATGGCTAAACTGTATTTCAAGCTGCACATGTGGAAAAAAAATTCTCTCTACTTAAAGCCACACCATATTTTCCACTCAAGCCATTTGTAGGTTGTAAGGGGAACACTTTATAATGATAAAGTGAAATTCATGACAATTTTAGATGTGTATGTACATAGAAAAATAGCCACAGAGTACATAAATATTTTCAAATGTTGAGTAAAACTTGAGTACTTAGAATTAAATCCCACTTGGTCATGCTGTGTAATTCTTTGTATATATTGTTGGTTTTGATTTGCTAATGTTTTGCTAAAAATTTTGGTATCTATGATTATAAGACATATTGATTTGCAGTTTCCTTTCTTAAAATGTCTTTGCCTGGTTTGGCTTCATAGGATGAATTAGGAAATATGTTCCTTTTGCTATTTTCTGGAACAGATGGTAGAAAAATGATATCATTTCTTCTTAAATGTTCTGTAGATTTACCAGCGAACCCATCTATGCATGGTACTTTATCTTTGGAGAGGTATTAATTCATCTTCAATTTCTCTAATGCATTTAGGCCTATTGAGATTGTCTGTTTCTCCTTGTGTGACTTTTGGTGGATTGCATCTTTCATGAAATAAGTCTGTTTTCTTCTAAGTTATCAAATTTGTGAACATAATGTTTTTTAATAATGATCCCTTATTATCCACTTAAAAAATATGGTGTTGGTAATGATGACTAATCTTTTCATTTTTTATCTGTAATTTGTATCTTCTTAACACTTGTTTTTAATTCTTAACATTTGAGATGCTTTTATTACCTATCTGGTTTTGCATATTGTCCACTTTTTAAATTATATCCCTTAGCATATTAGTCATAGGTGCTTTAAATTTCCAGTCTTAGAGTTCCAACATCTTTGCCATAACTGAATCTGGTTTTGATACCTGTTCTGTCTCTTTAGACTGTGTTTTTTAACCTTCAGCACATCTTGTTAATTTTTGTAAAAGTTAGACATACTGCATGAAGTTAAAGGAACTGGGGTAGAGAGGGTCTTAGTATGTAGCTTTATGTTTAGCTGGCTAGGAGTCAGACTTTACTCCACAGCTGTAGCTGTGGTATCAGAGGCTAAATTTTCTGAAATATCGTTGTTTTTATCTCCAATGTTGTCTTTGGGTTTAGAGAGTCCTTCAATAGGATCTAAGCCTTGTATGTCTTTTAGTTGTAATCCCTTACTATTGTACAACATCCCTAGGGAGGTGTGGAAAAGGAGAAGCATTCTGTGATTAGGTCTGTCTTCTAGTAAGCCTGAGTTGGGTATTTCTCTTTTCCCACATCAAAGACTGGAGAAGGCTATATTTTCATATTTCCCCTTCTCCTGGTGAGTTTGGGCTTTGGTAAAACCCCAGGCAGTTAGGCTCTGATAAAATAGATTCTATTGAGGCAGTTATCTTGTTCAAAAGCACAGGGAGTGCTTGGTATATTTCAAACACACTTTTCAGTTTGATCACCTTTTGTGTGTATGTGTGTGGACTGGAGTGATGATATATAAGGGCCTTACATATAGAATGGAAAATTTAAAGTCCTCCCCGGAACTTTACGGTAATTTCCCTGTGATGGTGAGCTCAGATGATAGCCTGTTGCTACGGTTGTCAGGCCCAGTGCTTCAACTAGAAAGCCATCTGTGGTTTTGAAAGTCACAGATGAATTTTCTTTACTCTCTTTATTGTACTGTCCCCTTTACTTTGAAAATTCTATTCTCTGGTCTCAACCCTAAAGTTAACTAATTTCCACTTTTCTTTCAAAATTCACTTTATTGTAATTCTTGTTGGTACTGAGCTTTCAGTGCATCTCACTAGGCTTGTACTAGTTTCTCTAATTTTACTTTTCATGGTATATCGCAGCCGTCTGTTAATTGCTTGTCTCCTTGACCAGACTGTTTTGTAACACTAGAACTTGCCACGTAGGAGTTGTTCCATTGGTAGTGGTAGTTTAGTCACTAAGTCTTATCTGACTCTTGTGACCCCATGGACTGCAGCTGCCAGGCTCCTCTGTCCTTGGGATTCTCCAGGCAAGAGTACTGGAGTGGATTGCCATTTCCTTCTCCAGGAGATCTTCCTGACCCAGAGATAGAACCCAGGTTTCCTGCATTACAGGTGGGTTTTTTACCAACTGAGCCACCAGAAGTACAGTTGTTCCATTACTGATCATCAAATAAATGGGAGAATGGTACATGTGATAGACACCACTGTTGAAAGATGAAAAGAGTGATGATGGAATTGGATAATTTTAGAGTTGCATGGCCTATAGGCATTTTTTTTTACCAATCTCTTTAACAGTGTAATGAAATATTGAGACATGCTACAATATTTTTGCATATGTTGAAAATATTATACTAAGTGTAAGACGCGAGTCACAAAAGATCACATTTTTTGTGATTTCATTTATATGAAAAGTCTATATTAGGCAAGTCTATGTAGATGGAAAGTAGTGGTTGCTTAGGTTTGTAGGGGTTGGGAACAAATGGAAAGTGGCTGCTAAAGGATATGGGATTTCTTTTTAGAATAAACTGTATGTTCCAAAATTGATTGTAGTGATTATTGTACCATCCTTGAATATAGGAAAACTGTTTAGAGATGCAGACATAGACAACAGATTTGTGGACAAAGCAGAGGAAATAAAAAGTGGGACAAATTGAGAGAGTATCACTGAAACATGAGCACTGCCATATGTAAAGTAGCTAGCTAATGGGAAGTGCATAGCACAGGGTGCTCAGCTTGGTGCTCTGTGACAACCTAGAGGGGTGGGATGGTTTGGGAATTGGGAAGGAGGTTCAAGGGTCAGGAGGACATATATATACTTTGGCTGATTCACATTGTTGTATGGCAGAAACCAACACAGCAATGTAAAGCAATTAAAAATAAAAAAATAAAAATGTTGAATTGTAAACTTTATATGGCTGAATAGTAAATGAGTTATGCTTTGATGAAGCTACTTTATTTTTTTTTGTAAAGGCATGATGCAAATAAACAGCAGACTAGAGAACTTCATTGGTGACTTTAAGAACTAATTTCTATAAAATTTACACAAGGCAGAAAAGAAAGGAATACTTACCAATTTATTTTATATGGCCAGCATAATTATATCAAAATCTGACAAAGACTTAAAGGAAATTTTCAGGCTAATATTTCTAGTGAACATAGATGTTAAATATAAATAAATCAACAGCAAACTGAGGTGAATTTATTTTAGATATACAAGGCAGGTTTAAAGTAAAAAATTAATGTACTTTATATATTAGTAGGATAAAAAGAGATTTATAAAGTTTTATTAATTGATGTAGAATAAACTCTTGATAAAATTACTTATGGCAGTACTCTACTTCCTCAACCCCAGTGCTCTTTTTTAGAGTTTCCTACATCAAAACATCCACATTTCCAGTTGATATACTTGACTCCACTGGTGAAGCCATGTCTAACACCAGAGGCAGCAGCATTTAGAGAAAGAAAATAATAATATTTGTTTTGCCACCCTTTGGCAGACTACATAAAGCAGTCCTCAGTCACTTCGCATGCTGATTCCAAGATTCTGTTATGAAAACTCACCTTTAAAGCTGGTTTCTGTCTTTGGTGGGAGCTTACCAACTCTTCAGTTATCCTAAGTTTCACAATCACAGTGACACCTTTTAGATCTCAGGCAATTCTGTTAACCCCTCAGTTTTCTTTTTGCTAAGTCCTTGCAGTCTTCTGAGGTCACTGGCATAGGTATTATTTTATTAGTATTTATTTTTGGCATTTCAATATGTTTTCCAAAAGGAATGGAAAAAAACCTGAATATTCAGTCACCCATCTTGACCTAAATATATCATTATGCAGACATTTTCTTCATCTTTAACTATGCTTTAACTAGTTAAAGCTAGTTAAACTAGCTAAATTAGTTTTAAAATAATAAACAAATTTCTGACTCCTAATTGTTTACTAAAAGTCAATGGAAAAACAAAAGAAAGAACAAAGCAGCTTATATCCTTCAAAAACTTTACTGATGTTTTCTGATTATTGAGAATTTTTATAAGCTTCACTCTAAATTTTTTTTCTTTGTTTAATGAAATTGAGCATCTCATACTTTACCAAAAGACTATAAAACAAAGTACTCAGTAAACTACCTCTAATTCATATACCTATTGATTTAAGCTCTGAAATTTATTATGAATACAGCTAAATATAAGTGAGCATACCCTGAACATTATGAAGTACGTTTATGCATTTTTATGAATTGGTTTCTTTCTTAGCTGGTTTCAGGGCCTCCATAAAATTGAATGCCTGAAGGATTTTAATAGCAGATCATTGACTTTCCATTCATTTATTGCTGCTACTCCTCATTTCTATTTTCTTGGCACTAAATAACCTTAACCATAACAGCATATATTGAGTAGTCTTGACATAAGTGGAAAATTGACATATTATTTGCAAAGCAGAGAATTAGCTGGTTATAATGGAAGTATTGGACTGCTTTCAGTTCAGTTCAGTCGCTAAGTTGTGTCTGACTCTGCGACCCCATGAATTGCAGCACGCCAGGCCTCCCTGTCCATCACCAACTCCCGGAGTTCACTCAGACTCACGTCCATCAGACTGCTTTACTATAGGTCAAATACAAACTATTGTATGTCCTCATTCAAGCACCTTTTAATATTCTTGGTTTCCCATCTCCATATCACCACCTCAGTTCAATTTATCTCCTTTCTAGATTCTTCCCTCTGTTGACCTATATCCATCTTGATTTTGTCCAATTATTTCCTGCCTAGGAGTCAGAGAGATTCTATTAATGTGCAAAACAGAGCATGCCGTTTTCTTGCTTAAAATTCTTCAATATTTGCTCATTTCTCTTAGGAAAAAAGACAAAATTCCCTCACAGGAAAAATAAGAACATGCGGAATCATATTTCTTCTAAGTTGTCTACGATCTTCACCCTCTGTGTTTCACTCAATGTAGTTTTGTTTTTCATAGCTCCTTCACTGAGATAAGGGCTTCCATGGTGTCTCAAATGGTAAAGAATCTGCCTGCAATGTGAGAGACCCAGGTTCAACCCCTGAGTTGGGAAGATCCCCTGGAGAAGGGAATGGCAATCCACTCCAGTATTCTTGCCTGGAGAATTCCATTGACACAGGAGCCTGGCAAGCTACAGTTCATGGGGTCGCAAGGGGTCGAACATGATTGAAAGACTAGCACTTCCACTTTTCAATAAGAGATGATCCTAATTATTTCAGAGTCTTTGCATAAGCTGTTACCTCTGCTTGGAAAATACTGGGTCTTTTATTTTATAACCAAATGACTCATATATTTATATTTTATCTTTTTGGTCAAGAAACTGCTCTTATGAGTTACAACAAACCAGGTGCTATGATGACATTGCAGATACATAGGTGAGCCCATAAGACACAATCTTTGGCCCCAAGGAAATAAAAGTCAAACTAGGAAAACAGACTGAGAGCAAATTCTTGCACAAATAACCTGACAGTTATGAAAGTGCTGCAAAAGAAAAGCATGGAGCAGTATGAGAACATAAAATACGAGTGTTATAAAGATATTTCACCTAATCATGGAGGTCAGAGAAAGTTCCCATGAATAAATGATGATTAGCTGAGCTATGGATGAGTAACCATTAAAGGGAGGAGACACAGCATAAAGGCACTGCTATGGGAGAGATCAAGCAAAAGTGAAGAAATGACATTTCACTCCATGATTGCAACGGACTGACTTGTGTCCTTAGAGAATGTAAATGTTGAAGCTGTACAGCCCCGTGTGGTGATGTTTGGAGATGGATCTTTTCGGAGGTAATTATGGTTAAATGAGATCATAAGGGTGAGGTTCTAATCAGATCGACTCGGGTACTTAGAAGAAGAGGAAGAGAAAGGCCAGGAGAAGACATAGCAAGAAGGTGGCTGTCTACAAGCCAGGAAGAGAGCACTCACCGGAAACTGGATCTGCCAGCACTTGACCTTGGGCTTCCAAACTTCTGCAACTGTGAGAAATAAATATCTATAAATATTACTAATGATATGTCATTACGATAGCCCAAGCAAACTAAGGGCTGCCCTGGCGGCTCAGATGGTAAAGAATCGGCCTGTGATCCAGGAGACCTGGGTTCAATCCCTGGGTTGGGAAGATCTCCTGCAAGAGGACATGGCAGCCCATTCCAGTATTGCCTGGAAGATCCATGGACAGAGGAGTCTGATGGGCTATAGTAAGAGTCGGACATGACTGAGCAACTAAACAACATCAAACCATTGCAACTGCCCTTCTCTTGATCTCAGTTCAGCTTTCCTTGGTGTGTTTCTTCCTTCTGTTGACAAACTTTTGTTTCATGGTTTGGGAAAATGCTGCCCCAAATTCCAAGTAGATCAACTTCTAGAGCAGGAATAACTCCCCACTGTTCCTATAAAAGAGGCTTCTCTGTTGGCTCAGACAGTAAAGAATCTGCCTGCAATGTGAGAGACCCAGGTTCAGTCTCTGGGTCAGGAAGATCCTCTGGAGAAGGGAGTGGTTACCCACTCCAGTATTCTTGCCTGGAGAATTCCATGGACAGAGGAGTCCAACGGGCTACAGTCCTTGGGATCACAAAAAATCAGACACAACTGAGCAACTGACATTCACACACATTCATATAAAATTCCAGAGAAGGATACTGATTGGTTCTGCTGGGTCGTGTGCCTAGACATTACTGTGAAGTATGCCAGGCTCACCAAGGTCAGGGTCATGACTAGAAGAAAGATCAGGCGAGAACCATGCCAGGCAATCAAAAGCAACTACCATGACATCCCCTCACTGTCCTCAGGTTTATGCCCTCCACCACTTTTTGACTCTGTACTTTAGTCGTTTGTTTGAGAGCACCTCACTTTGAAAGGTGGTTCCATCCTCTTTAAATATTTAGAAAAACAACATACTTAAAGAAACTCTAAGAATCCACTTACAATGTGGCAAGTGTAACCATTCTTTTACTTGATTTCAAGTATGTTACAGTGGAATACCTGAAATCATTAGAATTCAGAAGTAGTTTGTCGCTGCAAGAAAAACAGAAAATTGGAAGCCAACTTTTCCAGCTTTTAAAAGCGCCAAATCCTTGTCTACACTCACTCTTAGGACAAGAATTGGTTTGTACTAACTTTTCCATTTATATTGAAATTTACAATTTCACCCATGATGTCTCTCAACACCTGGTACATTCCTTTCTAGAGAAAACAGTCTATCAAACATGGATATAATTCATCACCCTTAACAAATTTTAATATGGCCAAAAACACAAATGATGAAAATAAATAGTTTAGAGTAAACTAGATAATTTTACATAAGTTAATATGTTAACTGTTATTTTAAGAGCTGACAGTATATTGGGTTGGCCAAAAGGTTATGGAAAAAGCTGAATAAATTTTTTGGCCAACCCAATATGTTGCTTATTGTAATAAATTCTAGAATAGAGAGTGGTGTTTTGCTCTGTACTTCATGAAATATTAATAAATCCATAATCCCCAATTACTTATAAAAATCTAAATTTATCTAAAACTTATACTAAAAGTATACATAGAAACAATGTTATTTAATGAGAGTGAGTTGTTAACAACAGGTATTAATTGAGTGCTTACTCTATGCTTGGCATTGTTCTAGGCACTCGGGATACATCAGTGAATAAAGCAAAGTTGCTTGCACTCACAGAGCTTAAGTTCTAAAAGATTCTAATAATTATTTATACTCATAATTAGTTGAAAACTTCAAAGATATCTCACAGTAAATGAGGGATCTGGGATCATGTGCCTATTGAAAAGTGTTAATTGCTCAGTCATGTCCGACTCTGCCACCCCATGGACTATAGTCTGCCAGGCTCCTCTGTCCATGGGATTTCCCAGGGAAGAATACTGGACTGGGTAGCCATTCCCTTATCCAGGGGATCTTCCTGAGCCAGGGATTGAAACTGGGTCTCTTGCATTGCAGGTGGATTCTTTACTGTCTAAGCTACCATGGAAGCCTTTTAGACAGGTCCCTGTAAATTGGCTCTTATGTTAGTGAAATCAGTTCACTTCATAGGCCAGCCTTCAACCCATAGCTACAGAAACTCAATATTTTGTATAACAAATGGTGCTTCATAAATCTCTCACAGGTGGAATTCAATTAAACTCACTGACACCAGGATCTATGATAAAATCACTGGTTTACATTAAAAATTGTATAGGGTGCTGTATAGGGACTAAGCTCCTCTATGCATTCTTTCTCTGTGGACAAAAGCTATAACCAGAAGATTGCTTGGCGAGCATAAAATTACAACATGGGAACTGAAGAGAGGTTTCAGAAATTTGCAATATCAGATTTTTCAAAATCTGCTAATAGTAGCTTTCTATGGCTAAAAAGCCTCTTGATGAAAGTGAAAGTGGAGAGTGAAAAGGTTGGCTTAAAGCTCAACATTCAGAAAACAAAGATCATGGCATCTGGTCCCATCACTGCATGGGAAATAGATGGGGAAACAGTGGAAACAGTGTCAGACTTTGTTTTTCTGGGCTCCAAAATCACTGCAGATGGTGACTGCAGCCATGAAATTAAAAGACGCTTGCTCCTTGGAAGGAAAGTTATGACCAACCTAGATAGCATATTCAAAAGCAGAGACATTACTTTACCAACAAAGGTTTGCCTAGTCAAGGCTATGGTCTTTCCTGTGGTCATGTATGGATGTGAGAGCTGGACTGTGAAGAAGGCTGAGCGCCGAAGAATTGATGCTTTTGAACTGTGGTGTTGGAGAAGACTCTTGAGAGTCCCTTGGACTGCAAGAAGATCCAACCAGTCCATTCTGAAGGAGATCAATCCTGGAATTTCTTTGGAAGGTATGATGCTAAAGCTGAAACTCCCGTATTTTGGCCACCTCATGCGAAGAGTTGACTCATTGGAGAAGACTCTGATGCTGGGAGGGATTGAGGGCAGGAGGAGAAGGGGACGACAGAGGATGAGATGGCTGGATGGCATCACTGACTCGATGGATGTGAGTCTGAGTGACCTCCGGGAGTTGGTGATGGACAGGGAGGCCTGGCGTGCTGCGGTTCATGGGGTCGCAAAGAGTCGGACACGACTGAGCGACTGATCTGATCTGATCTGATGAAGTGTGTAGCTCCAAATTTTTGTGCAAATTATTTTGCCTTCCCTAAAGTACAGGCATAGATAAACACAAACATGCTTACTTTTTATGGCTGATTCTATAAAGAGCTTTCCAATTATCTAGTTAAGAACATGATTTCTCAGTCTTTCCATTGCCCTTCCCTCAGATCCATGCCCCTGGGAAAAGAAAATAAAAAGCATGCATAAAATGGGCTTGTCTCTCCTTTAAATAATTGCATGATCTTCATTACTTTGCAGTAGACCTGCCTTAGCAAATGCAATATACGATTTCAATCAGAAACTCCTTGTTTCTCTAAATCTCCAATTAATACCTAATTAATATCCTCTAATACCTAATTGATGTGTTTTTCTAAAAAAATTTTTCCCCCAATCTGTTACACTCTATTTCTGGGTTTAGTATCTGAAAATGGATTTTGTATACTCCGAATAATAGTTATCACTTTTTCTCCACTGATCTCAGTTTTAATATCTTACCAAACTCTCACTAGTCTTCTCACTGTCAGCTCTACTTTAAAACTGTTCTTGTTACATGTTTCTGGTTCATCCTGTCTGGATGAATTTATTATGTTTATTTATATCCCATATTATAGTGTCCTATGACTTTGTGAAGAATTGAAGTGAATTTGGTTTATATACATATAACATAATAAATGCTCCCCACAGAAGACAATGGCATTTGTGCAAAGGCTGGTATTCTGAATAAAGTGCAGCTGGAAAAAGCATTTGTGATATTGAATTACAAATGGGTTATTCATGTCCAAAAAATTCAATGATGTGTTTGTCCTTAATGGATCACTCTGAAACTGGTTTCTGATTCACAGTACAACCCAGGTTCCACAAATTAACATTGGGAGATCTGCTCCAGATCATTGTTCAAAGATCATTGTTCTTCATATCATGACCTGGAAGATAAACCTGAATTGACCTTTGGTTATTGTATGTCATGGACTTACCCAGGACATCCTGCTTTACTAGTGAAATCACTGCTGCCAGAATATTTATTTTATCTGTTCCTTCTTTCATTCAATTAGTTGGTTATTGAGCTACCTGGTGGCTCAGATGGTAAGGAATCTGCCTGCAAGCCAGGAGACCCAAGTTCCATCCCTGGGTCGGGATCCAGTATTCTTGCCTGGAGAATTCTATAGGCAGTTTGGTGGACTATGTTCCATGGGGTAGCAAAGAGTTGGACACAATTGAGCAACTAACACCCTATGGTGGACATGGAAGTGCCTCGAGATCCCCCTTCAGGCAAGGACTCTGGAAAGCTTTACAGCTTAAACTCCATCAAGTCCACTTCAGCTTTGCAACTGAGGACATGCTTTGCACAGAAAGGCCCCAGCCAATGACTGGATCAGGCTGTGGCATCAGGACACAGGCATCTCTGCTCAGAGTGGGACTTCTCACATTCATTACAGGTATTGCAGACTGACCTACAGCATGGTTTGATGACTATCCCTTTCCAATCCGGCTTTTTCCAATTTCCTTTCCCAGATATGTCTCCCAAATGTAATTTTTGTACTCCTAACTCCATATGGGTATCTGATTCTCAGAGGACTCGATGATGCCAGAACTGAAGTTTTAGAATGGGATCACTTCCTGCCTAGCTGGAAATGATAACCACATATCAAGAGGACTGTGGGGCCTGGATATTGCTTAGCTCAAGATGGCAGTCCAGTTACTAAAATTTCACCTTGTCACTGATAGCAAATGCAGAGAAAACTATGCATACAAGGTCAACAGAATCTGTTGACTAAAATTAAATTCCATTCATACCCTAACTGAAAGATGTTGAAAGCCTAAAAGCTTTTAACAAATAATTGAAAACTAAGTGTGAAAGCCAGAGGGTTTTATCTACTGCCGGGGGAGAGAAGAAAACAATAAACTAAAGGATTTAATAGAGTTTTAAAATTTCAATGATATTTTTAATATACAGCTGAGCAGGTGGGAGAACCTGGGACCCTGACACATGGGATCTTGGTGGGCAAATCTGAACATTCCACTCTTCAGATTTCTCTGAAGCCTCAGAGTGCACAGAGATGGCCAGTTTTCCCTATTAAGAGCTTATGGTCTCCCTGTGAGAGTAGACACTGCAAAACGTCTCCCAACCAGGGTAATAGGGGGCCATCATGAGGATCTACCCTTACTTTCTCTCCCGTCTTCAAGCCATTAGCAAGGGAGAAGTAACAGCTTATCTTAGGTCACATATCTTAAGGGAGAAAGACTTTATGTCACAAGAGCGATAGCAATTATCTGCTAGATATTGGCAGGAATTGGGGTAGTACAGGTAGGACTCGATTGTAAGGGTGCTTAATCAAGAGGGTCATATAAGACTGAATTTGTTGTTGTTTAGTCACTAAGTCGTGTTTGCCTCTTTGTGACCCCATGGACTGTAGCCCTCCTCTGCCTGTGGGATTTCCCAGGCAAGAATACTGGAGTGGGTTGCTGTTTCCTTCTCCAGGAGATCTTCCCAACCCATAAGACTAGACAAAAAGGCCTTTATTGACTTGTAACTCCTTTTGATATACAGGATTTAATACCACATAAAAAACCCTAAAATTTACTGTGGGGATGGTACTGGAAACCTGTAGAAAGTGATGACTTTGTTGGACATCACTTTCCAGAATGCCAGAAATCCTTTGGCAGACAGTTGAGAAATAAATTAAAAGGCTCAGGGAAGTGAAAGAGTGGATATTCTGGGTAAAGCCTGATATTCTAGCAGAAGATTACATTTCTGGGAAGACAGCTGTGAAAAGGACTATATTTTATCCACATTAACATCCTCCTTTTTTTTATTTTTTAAAATTTAATTTAATTTTATTTAACTTTACAATATTGTATTGGTTTTGCCAAATATCAAAATGAATCTGCCACAGGTATACATATGTTCCCCATCCTAAACCCTCTTCCCTCCTCCCTTCCCATACCATCCCTCTGGGTTGTCCCAGTACCCCAGCCCCAGGCATCCAGTATCGTGTATCGAACCTGGACTGGCGACTCATTTCATATATGATATTATACATATTTCAATGCCATTCTCCCAAATCATCCCACCCTCTCCCTCTCCCAGAGTCCAAAAGACTGTTCTATACATCAGTGTCTCTTTTGCTGTCTCGTATACAGGGTTATTGTTACCATCTTTCTAAATTCCATATATATGCGTTAGTATACTGTATTGGTGTTTTTCTTTCTGGCTTACTTCACTCTGTATAATAGGCTCCAGTTTCATCCACCTCATTAGAACTGATTCAAATGTATTCTTTTTAATGGCTGAGTAATACTCCATTGTATGTACCACATCCTCCTTCTAAATGTCCCCTCGTTAAAGCAGGGTCACTCAAATTCTGGATGAGGCCTCCCTAAAGGTATATGGGTAAGTGGACTCATGTGACACATAGGGAGGATGGTGGCAGGTTTGAAGATGTGCCACGCAGATCTTCTTCAAGAAAGGACTCATTGACTGGTTGCAAAGATTGTGGTCAGTTGATAGTCTCATTGCTAAGTCCTTCAGGCCAGCCTCCACTTTTGAGCTGAGATCAAGCTGACAAGTTTCTTTAAAATTTGTGATTATTTTTCAGTAACTTAAAGGACTTCATACACAAACTCAAAAGCTCTTTTCACATATATAGTTAATTTGTACAGTCAAAAATGGTATTTTGAAGCTTGATGATTTATTCATACTATTTTCTACACTTGGAGAGATCTTTAAAAATCTCCAGAATATTATCCTGGAAAATAGGAATATATAACATGCACAAATTTTTCAATGACTCCCATATATTGGGAGTAATTTTCACGTTGTTAGATGACCTGCTTTACCATCCATTGGGTAGAAGGCACACACTTTTTCCTACTGGCTGACCCACCCTCCACTTTTGTCCTCACAATAGGATTACTTCGTGGTTTCCTCAGTTACAAGCTTTGCTGTCTGCTCCCTCTTGTGGACTGTTCTTTAGCTGGTTTGTTTTTGCAATCAATTTTAGACAGCACCTGTTGCTGTATTTCTAAAACTGCTTGCAGTGACATGAGACTTATATTTTATCCTTTGAACAATGACTGATCAGTACATACTGATGTATTTTACATAAAAAAACTTTTAAATTAATTTAAAAATAGTCAATGATTTTTTTAAAAGGCAGTCAGAATAATTGTATTGAGTTATTAACTATAGGTAGGTTGTGAGTTTTTAAAATTTCCTCATTTCTCAAATATCCTATAATGTTTGTGTTGTTTTGCACTTATTTTTTAACCAGTTTTTCCTTAGCTAATTGAATTGTCTCTAATGTGCTAGGATAAAGTTTAGAATTGAATGCTTAAATTTAACATTCAATCAGACATAGAAAAATGATTGAGCAGTCTTTTGTAGTATATCTCTTTATTTTTTATACAATTTTGAAAGCTTACTTTACATTTACAGTTATTAAAAAACATTGGTTATATTCCCCATGTTGTACAACCCACCCTTGAGCCTGTCTTACATCCAATAGTTTGTACTTTCTAGTCCCCAACTCCTATACTGCCCCCATACCACTGGTAACCACTAGTTTATTCTTTGTATCTGTGACTCTGCTTCTTTTTTGTTACATTTGCTAGTTTCTTGTATCTTTTACATTCCATATTTCCAGTGGTCAGGTATGAATATGACAGTTTGACTGTGAAGAAAGCTGAGTGCCAAAGAATTGATGCTTTTGAATAGTGGTTTTGGAGAAGACTCTAGAGAGTCCCTTGGACTGCAAGGGGATCCAACCAGTCCATCCTAAAGATCAGTCCTGGGTGTTCATAGGAAGGACTGATGCTGAGGCCAAAACTCCAACACTTTGGCCACCTCATGCCAAGAGTTGACTCATAGGAAATGACCCTGATGCTGGGAGGGATTGAGGGCAGGAGGAGAAGGGGACGACAGAGGATGAGATGTCTGGATGACATCACCGACTCGATGGACGTGAGTTTGAGTGAACTCCGGGAGTTGGTGATGGACAGGGAGGCCTGGCGTGCTGCGTTTCATGGGGTCGCAAAGAGTTGGACACGACTGAGCGACTGAACTGAACTGAACTGAATTAATATTATAGAGTATTTTTCCATCCCTATCTGACTTATTTCACTTAGCATTAATGCCCTCCACGTCTATCCATGTTACTATAGATAACAACATTTCATCTCTTTAATGGCCGAGTAGTATTTCATTGTTTGTATGTTGTTGTTGAGTCATTAAGTCATGTCCAACTCTCTACAACTCCATGGCTGTAGTCTGCCAGGCTCCTCTGTGCATTGGATTTCCCAGGCAAGAATACTGCAGTGGGTTGCCATCTCCTCCTTCAGAGGAGCTTCCTGATCCAGGGATTGAACCTACAATTCCTGCTTGGCAGATGGGTTCTTTACCACTGAGCCACCTTGGAAGCCCATGTATATGTGTATGTGTGTATACATTTTCTTTATCCATTCATCTGTTGATGGGCACTTAGATGACTTGCATATCTTGATATCTTGGCAATTGTAAATAATTCTACATACATTGCGGGGTATGTATCTTTTTAAATTAGTGACTTTTTTTTTCCTGGATACATACCCAGAAGTAGAATTGATGGATCATATGGTAGTTCTATTTTTAGACTTTTTTGTTTGTTTTTTAAGGAAACTCCATATTTTTTTCCACAGTGACTGTACCAATTTACATCCCCATCAACAGTGTACAAGGATTCCATTTTCTCTACATCCATGACAACTATTTTTTAAATATATATATTAGCCAATCTCACAGGTATGAGGTGATATCTCATTACGGTTTTGATTTGCATTCCCTTGATGATTAGTTGTTTCGTGACTTCCTACTTAAAAGTGAAAGTGGAGAATGAAAAAGTTGGCTTAAAACTCAACATTCAGAAAACAAAGATCATGGTATCCGGTCCCATCACTTCATGGGAAATAGATGGGGAAACAGTGGAAACAGTGTCAGACTTTATTTTTGGGGGCTCCAAAATCACTGCAGATGGTGACTGCAGCCATGAAATTAAAACACTCCTTGGAAGGAAAGTTATGACCAACCTAGATCACATATTCAAAAGCAGAGACATTACTTTGCCAACAAAGGTTCACCTGGTCAGGGCTATGGTTTTTCCTGTGGTCATGTATGGATGTGAGAGTCGGACTGTGAAGAAGGCTGAGCACCGAAGAACTGATGCTTTTGAACTGTAGTGTTGTAGAAGACTCTTAAAAGTCCCTTGGACTGCAAGGAGATGCAACCAGTCCATTCTGAAGGAGATCAGCCCTGGGATTTCTTTGGAAGGAATGATGCTAAAGCTGAAACTCCAGTACTTTGGCCACCTCATGCGAAGAGTTGACTCATTGGAGAAGATTCTGATGCTGGGAGGGGTTGGGGGCAGGAGGAGAAGGGGACGACAGAGGATGAGATGGCTGGATGACATCACTGACTCGATGGACGTGAGTCTGAGTGAACTCTGGGAGTTGGTGTTGGACAGGGAGGCCTGGTGTGCTGCGATTCATGGGGTCGCAAAGAGTCGGACACAACTGAGCAACTGAATTGAACTGATGATTAGCTGTATTGAGCATCTTTTCACATGCTTCCATATGAAAATTTCTCTTTGTAAAATGTCTATTCAGTTCTTCTGCCCATTAAAAAATTTTTTGGGGATGTTGAATTGTGCAAACTGTTTGTATATGTTAGATGTTAATCCCTTATGAGTCATATAATTTGCAAATATTTTCTCCCATCCTGTCAGTTATCTTTTCATTTTGTTAATGGTTTCCTTTGCAGTACAAAACTTTTTAAGGTAGCCTTTTAACTAAGTCACATTTGTTTATTTTTGCTTTATTTTCTTTTCTTTAGGAGATGGATCCAAAAAATATTGCTGCAATTTGTGTCAAAGAGTGTTTTGTTTATGTTTCCTTCAAGCACTTTTATAGTATTTGGTCTTACATTTAAGACTTTAATCCATTTTGAGTTTATTTTTCTATATGGTATTAGACAATGTTCTAATTTTATTGTTTTACATGTAGCTATCTAGTTTTCTCAGCACCACTAATTGAAGTGATTTTCTTTTCTCTATGATATATTCTTGCTTCTTTTGTCATAAATTAATTGATCATAGTGCATGGTTTTTTTCTGGGCTCCCTATTCTGTTCTGTTAATCTGTGTGTCTGTTTTTGTGCCAGCACCATACTGTTTTAATTACTATAGTTTTGTAGTACAGTCTGAAGCCAGGAAGCATGATTCCACCAGTTCTGTTCTTCTTTCTCAAGATTATTTTGGCTATTGTGTCTTTTGTGTTTCCATAAAATTTATAGATTTTTTTGTTCTAGTTCTGAGACAAGTACCATTAATATATGATAGGGATCGACTCTGTAGATTGCCGTGGGTAGTGTGGCCATTCTAACAATATTGATTCTTCCAATCCAAGAGCATGCTATATCCTTCCATATGTTTGTGTCATCTTTAGTTTCTTTCATCAATGTCTTCCAGTTTTCAAAGTATGGTCTTTTGCTTCATTGGGTGTTTATTCTTAAGAATTTTATTCTTTTTGATGTGATGGTAAATAGATTAGTTTCCTTTATTTATCTTTCCAGTAGTTTGTTTTTAGTGTATAGTTTATAATTTAATACCTAAATTTAACATGCAGTCATACATAGAAAAAATAACAAAGCAGTCTTTTAAGTGCTATGCTATGCTATGCTATGCTATGCTATGCTAAGTCACTTCAGTCGTGTCCGACTCTTTCGACCCCATAGACAGTAGCCTACCAGGCTCCCTCGCCCCTGGGATTCTCCAAGCAAGAACACTGGAGTGGGTTGCCATTTCCTTCTCCAATGCATGAAAGTGAAAAGTCAAAGTGAAGTTGCTCAGTCGTGTTCGACTCTTAGTGACCCCATGGACTGGAGCCCACCAGGCTCCTCCATCCATGGGATTTTCCAGGCACGAGTACTGGAGTGGGGTGCCATTGCTGGGTAAATGGCAATTTTATCATTTGTTGGTTACAACTACAGTGACTAAGTGGGGAGAATTTCAGAAACTGATGATTAAATTCTGAACATATCATAAAATGTATGAGAAGATTGAAAAAGATGCTATAAAGGAAAGAAGGAAGGGATGTTAAAATATTATATTATTTGGTTTTGATTCTCTTAAAATAAAAATTGGGAAGGGAAAGGGAGGTCTATTGTAATTTTCATATATATTTATCAGTTTTACCTATCAGTTTTATTATAGAATATGCCACTGTAAACTCATTTTATATCTCAAAACTGCCCCTGCATCCTTATATCAAACTCAATTCCTCTTTTAATTTCCTTTTGTTCTTCCTAATAATCCTTCATGTTTTGTCTTTTGGCCATGAATTTTACACCTTCATCTTCATTTATTCTAGTCACTGCGGATTTTCCTCCAAGACTTAATTTAGTTCCCTCATTAACACTTGCAAAGCAGTCCACTACATCACAAAGAATTACTGAAATACATGGTTATGTACATCTTTCTTAACTTTCAGCTGTGGATATCCTGTATTTTCTTAGCTCGTATTGTTGAAATCATATAATACTCTGTAAGACTGAAATTCTTTTGTCATTATGCATTTGTTTATTTTTATGTTTCCTTGGCTAAATCATTCATAAGTCAAAATAATCAGGGGTTAGATTCTTTCCATGTTATATAGAAAATAGCTCTCTGGTATTCACTAGGATTTTTAATTATGAGGATGGCACATACATATCCTAATTCAAGTGTCTTAGTGATACTTACATTCCAGCATCATTTAGGGCTGTATGATGACTGAAATATGAATGGACAGTAAACAGGACATTTCCAAACTCATCACTGAATAATTCATTTCAAAATTAATTGCTTTGGGAACATGCCATTTATTAGAAAAACTTGTGATAGAAACAAACAAAAAAGAATACATTTTTAAAAACAGAGTTATAGAGACCTTTGAAAGTATCTTGAAATTCCATCTCTTTTTTTCTTTTTTTTTTTCTAGAACGGTCAGCAATGGGAGATTTAATATAGATTTCAAAACTTTTTATAAAAATTCTGAGGCCTACTCATGGGAAAAAAATAAAGAGGGTAATGTTTATCTCCTAGTGAGCATTGAAAATGAAAGTGAGAAAATATTTTGTACTTTATCCATTGAATGTTAAGAAAATTGACATTATTTACATATCATTTATGAATAATTTCTTTTTTATAATTTTTGCTTTACAATATTGTGTTAGTTTATGCCATACATCACCATGAATCAGCCATAGGTATACATTTGTCCCCTCCCTCTTCACCTCCCTTCCACCTATGATTAATTTCTTATTTTAAGTAGCTGGTTGTACAATTTACTTCATTCAGATTTAAAGCACACTAAAGAAAATATGAGTTTAGTTGTCCCAAGAGACTTAATCAATTTCCTGAGCATATAGTTTTTAGAATTATTATAATACAATTACATTTTTACAAACTTTTATGTATTTTAATGGACAATATGAACATTAGCCTACTTAGTTGTTATATCATGATTTAGCGCTTCCAGATATGTTGGTACTAAAAGCAAATTTAATAGAGTATATTTTCTCTCTTCTGTGCTTTCTGCTTCATTTCACCCAGATAGCCACCTTTGCTAACAATTACCAAGGTATCTGTCTCCTCCTTGTTCTCCTCCTCTGTCCCTCTTTTCCCTCTCCCTTCTTTTTCACTATTTTCCCAGCTTCTACTGGTACTTAGATTCCCCACTCATTTAAAAATTATCCAATGCAATATTGTAAAGTTAAAAAATAAAATAAAAAAAATAATAATAAATAAAAATTATCCATAATTTTGGAGAAGGAAATGGCAACCCACTCCAGTGTTCTTGCCTGGAGAATCCCAGGGACAGGGGAGCCTGGTGGGCTGCCGTCTATGGGGTCACACAGAGTCGGACACGACTGAAGCGACTTAGCAGCAGTAGCATCCAGAATTTTTACATTGGCAATCACATTGGGCTGGCTAATTATCCCAGTGTTTTTTGTCTGTTAAGTTTTTACTTCAAGTCTTCTATTATCTGTGAAAGGTAAAAGTTCTCCTGGAAGTTCAACTTTTGAACTCTTCAACCTAGGACCTCAAGCACATTGAAAGTTTAGGAAGAAGAAAAAAAAAAAAAAAAAAGCCCTCACAATCCTAGGCATATACCATAGTAGCTGCACATCAGAAATGCCTACTGCAGGACTCGTTGTTCACATTTGCCATCACAAAAGTGAGTGGGCTCACAGTACCCTCCAGCTGTAGCTCCACCTCTTCCTGCCGTTGCCTCATGGGTGCCTGCAATCCTTTGGTCCATCATTGAGAACCTTGCTGAGTCTCTCGTGAAGAAATAGTTCTATTAATTTCAGGTCTTCCATCTTGCAGAAATAGAGTTTAAGAACATATTCCATATCATCTCTGTTTGTCTGCTCTCCTACCCCACAAACAGTTCAAAATGGGACAGTAGTGGAAAAGGGACAAGGAGAGTTTCTCCTTAATGGGGGCAGAAATTGAACTTCATTAAGACTAGATAAAGATTTTAGTTTAATCTGTTTCCCACTGGACTACAAACTCCTGTAACAGACAAAACTGGGAAACATGATATATCACAATGAACCAGAGCTCTGTGCCCCTTGTTAGCCTTTCAAAATGGTTTTGGATATTGTTGAGACAAAAAATTAAATGGACAAGTACATATAAAGAAGTCTTTTGAAAAGTAAATCCAAGTTTTCCCTATGGAGATTAAAGTTTTTGTTATTTTAAATACTTTCAAAGAATAATTCAGTCATATAGTTAATTTTTGGAAATGCTTTCATCTGTATATAAAGTATAACAATCATGATGGATAATTTGTTCTTATCCATCAAAGGAGAAAGAGCAGAATGATTTATATCAAAGATGAGAGTGAGAAGAAAACAAATACAGATGATTTTGGTAAAAGTAATTTTTTCCTTTTAGATTGGCTGGCAGCCAACAGAAAGGATGTTCAGAGCGTTCTGCCCTTGGGTAGCTCAGTGGGTCATGAAAGAAAACCATTTTAATTGTTTACGGTTTTCTTGACAGTCTTTGGGACACATCTAACAGGCTGTCTCTATATAATATCTATCAGAGTGTTCTTTCTTAACACCTCCTTCTCAGAACTATACATGCTTCTTTTACCCAGAATTTTGCAAACTGGATCTGAGAATCACATGACATGGCTATACTTGTTAATGAGAGCTATACCATCTTTAGAAATGACACAACTATAATTTACTTATTCTTGGAACCATATTTTATAAAATCAGGATGAGATTTCCACATCTATCATATACCAATATGGTGCTACTATGAATGAATAGGTAGCCTAAACTTCTGATTGCAAAATCACACTTCTAAATGAAATCCCCATCACTAATGATAATGTTCTCCTCTCTCAGTCTTTTCTATTTATTTTTATTTTTCTAGTTGCCTGAGAAAAGAAACTTGAGAAGTGTTAAATTTCTGAGCCTAGTGCACATGCTTACTGCACAGCCAGAAGGTCAGTGTGGCTGGGCCTAACCTTAGCAGAAAAGCAGCAGACATAGCAACAGATGAAGGCCCATGGCCTTCAGAGGCCCTGCCCATGGAGGGGTTTTACGGCATGATAAGAACTGTTGCTTTTACTTGAGTTGATTTTATTTGGTTTACATTTTAGCAGAATCCCTCTTGTGAGTATTGAGAACAGAATGCAGATTTGAAAAGATGGAGTCAGATCAGATCAGATCAGATTGCTCAGTCACGTCCGACTCTTTGTGACCCCATGAATCGCAGCACGCCAGGCCTCCCTGTCCAACACCAACTCCCGGAGTTAACTAAGACCCATGTCCATCGAGTCAGTGATGCCATCCAGCCATCTCATCCTCTGTCATCCCCTTCTCCTCCTGCCCCCAATCCCTCCCAGCATCAGAGTCTGCTCCAATGAGTCAACTCTTCACATGAGGTGGCCAAAGTACTGGAGTTTCAGCTCCAGCATCATTCCTTCCAAAGAACACCCAGGGCTGATCTCCTTTAGAATGGACTGGTTGGATGTCCTTGCAGTCCAAGGGACTCTCAAGAGTCTTCTCCAACACCACAGTTCAAAAGCATCAATTTTCAGTGCTCAGCCTTCTTCACAGTCCAACTCTCACATCCATACATGACCACAGGAAAGACCATAGCCTTGACTAGATGGACCTTTGTTGTCAATGTCTCTGCTTTTGAATATGCTATCTAGGTTGGTCATAACTTTCCTTCCAAGGAGTAAGTGTCTTTAAATTTCATGGCTGCAGTCACCATCTGCAGAGATTTTGGAGCCCAGAAAAATACGGTCTGACACTGTTTCCACTGTTTCCACATCTATTTCCCATGAAGTGATGGGACCAGATGCCATGATCTTCGTTTTCTGAATGTTGAGCTTTAAGCCAACTTTTGCACTCTCCACTTTCACTTTCATCAAGAGGCTTTTGAGTTCCTTTTCACTTTCTGCCATAAGGGTGGTGTCATCTGCATATCAGAGATTATTGTTATTTCTCCCAGCGATCTTGATTCTAGCTTGTGTTTCTTCCAGTCCAGCGTTTCTCATGATGTACTCTGCATAGAAGTTAAATAAACAGGGTGACAATATACAGCCTTGACGTACTCCTTTTCCTATTTGGAACCAGACTGTTGTTCCATGACCAGTTCTAACTGTTGCTTCCTGACCTGCATACAGATTTCTCAAGAGGCAGATCAGGTGGTCTGGTATTCCCATCTCTTTCAGAATTTTCCACAGTTGATTGTGATCTACACAGTCAAAGGCTTTGGCATAGTCAATAAAGCAGAAATAGATGTTTTTCTGGAACTTTCTTGCTTTTTCCATGATCCAGCGGATGTTGGCAATTTGATCTCTGGTTCCTCTGCCTTTTCTAAAGCCAACTTGAGCATCAGAAAGTTCAAGGTTCACATATTGCTGAAGCCTGGCTTGGAGAATTTTGAGCATTACTTTACTAGTGTGTGATGGGAATGGCAAACCACTTCAGTATTCTTGCCTTGAGAACCCCATGAACAGTATGAAAAGGCAAAATGATAGGATACTGAAAGAGAAACTCCCCAGGTCAGTAGGTACCCAGTATGCTACTGGAGATCAGTGGAGAAATAACTCCAGAAAGAATGAAGGGATGGAGCCAAAGCAAAAACAATACCCAGCTGTGGATGTGACTGGTGATAGAAGCAAGGTCTGATGCTGTAAAGAGCAATATTGCATAGGAACCTGGAATGTCAGGTCCATGAATCAAGGCAAATTGGAAGTGGTCAAACAAGAGATGGCCAGAGTGAATATCGACATTCTGCTGCTGCTGTTGCTGCTACGTCGCTTCAGTCGTGTCCGACTCTGTGCGACCCCAGAGACAGCAGCCCACCAGGCTCTTGCCGTCCCTGGGATTCTCTAGGCAAGAACACTGGAGTGGGTTGCCGGGTGAATTTAACTCAGATAACCATTATATCTACTACTGCAGGCTGGAATCCCTCAGAAGAAATGGAGTGGCCATCATGGTCAACAAAAGAGTCTGAAATGCAGTACTTGGATGCAATCTCAAAAATGACAGAATGATCTCTGTTCGTTTCCAAGGCAAACCATTCAATATCACAGTAATCCAAGTCTATGCCCCAACCAGTAACACTGAAGAAGCTGAACGGTTTTATGAAGACCTACAAGACCTTTTAGAACTAATACCCAAAAAAGATGTCCTTTTCATTGTAGGGGACTGGAATGCAAAAGTAGGAAGTCAAGAAACACCTGGAGTAACAGGCAAATTTGGCCTTGGAATACGGAATGAAGAAGGGCAAAGACTAAGAGAGTTTTGCCAAGAAAATGTGCTGGTCATAACAAACACCCTCATCCAACAACACAAGAGAAGACTCTATACATGGACATCACCACCAGATGGTCAACACCGAAATCAGATCGATTATATTCTTTGCAGCCAAAGATGGAGAAGCTCTATACAGTCAGCAAAAACAAAACCAGGAGCTGACTGTGGCTCAGACCATGAACTACTTATTGCCAAGTTCAGACTGAAATTGAAGAAAGTAGGGAAAACCATTAGGCCATTCAGGTATGACCTAAATCAAATCCCTTATGATTATACAGTGGAAGTGAGAAATAGACTTAAGGGCCTAGGTCTGATAGAGTGCCTGATGAATTATGGAATGAGGTTAGTGACATTGTACAGGAGACAAGGATCAAGACCATCCCCATGGAAAAGAAATGCAAAAAAGCAAAATGGCTGTCTGGGGAGGCCTTACAAATAGCTGTGAAAAGAAGAGAAGCAAAAAGCAAAGGAGAAAAGGAAAGATGTAAGCATCTGAATGCGGAGTTCCAAAGAATAGCAAGAAGTGATAAGAAAGCCTTCTTTAGTGATCAATGCAAAGAAATAGAGGAAAACAACAGAATGGGAAAGACTAGGGATTCTTCAAGAAAATCAGAGATACCAAAGGAATATTTCATGCAAAGATGGGCTCGATAAAGGATAGAAATGGTATGGACCTAACAAAAACAGAAGATATTAAGAGGAGGTGGCAAGAATACACAGAAGAACTGTACAAAAAAGATCTTCACGACGCAGATAATCACTTGGTGTGATCACTGACCTAGAGCCAGACATCCTGGAATGTGAAGTCAAGTGGGCCTTAGAAAGCATCACTACGAACAGAGCTAGTGGAGGTGATAGAATTCCAGTTGAACTATTCCAAATCCTGAAAGATGATGCTGTTGAAGTGCTACACTTAATATGCCAGCAAATTTGGAAAACTCAGCAGTGACCACAGGACTGGAAAAGGTCAGTTTTCATTCCAATCCCAAAGAAAGGCAATGCCAAAGAATGCTCAAACTACCACACAATTGAAAAGATGGAGTTGGTGGGACCTATTAATAGGACAATAATAACCCAGGGAGGAGTTGATTATGGGACTAAAGAATAGCTATGAAGGTGATTAGAAGGGTTCAGATGCTGGATTAAGGATCTGTTGATGGAAAACATGCAGGGTGTGAGAGAAAGAGGGAACTCAAGATTGACTTCATCTTGTCATTTTATGTGTCTTGAACACTGTTGAAGCAGCCTTATTAGGATTGTATGTCTGAACCTGTTGTGGAAATAGCCTAAATAATTAGATCAACTGCATTCATTGGGATTATTTCAGCCATTTAGATATGGGGAATCTAGCCATCTAGATAGTATTCTGAACTATTGAAAAGATGCTTAATCCCAACCACAGTTAAAGAAAGGCAGTTACAACAACGACATATTTTTATCCTATTACTTTGGCAAAATAACATTTTCTTTCTTTTTTTTTTTATGTTTGCAAAATCACATTTTGATAGTAGAGAGATAAGGGCTTGGGAAGGCAGAATTTTTCTTTTCTTTTTTTTTTTTCATGCAGCAGTGTTTTTTAATTATATTAGTCATGTTGCACATTACACCCCAGTACTTACTTATAACTTCTTATAACTGGAAGTTTGTACCTTTTGATTATTTTCTTTTTTTTTTAAATTTTATTTTACTTAACTTTACAGTATTGTATTGGTTTTGTCATACATCAAAATGAATCCGCCACAGGTATACATGTGTTCCCCGTCCTGAACCCTCCTCCCTCCTCCCTCCCCATACCATCCCTCTAGGTCGTCCCAGTGCACCAGCCCCAGGCATCCAGTATCAGGCATTGAACCTGGACTAGAATTTTTCATACACTGTGTAAATGTGGGGAAGTGTAGCTTGGTAGGACCACAAGAAAAGGGTGATATTTTCTATGCATAAAAATTCAAAATTCATATCTAGCTTTTAACTAGAAATTTTGCCGTTCAAAATTTAAGCCAGAGACAGATTTTTCAGGTATGTTTCATGCATATATATCATTGCTTTTTTTTTAAACAATAACAAAATATTGAAACTGACAACTTCCTCTAGGTCATTTGTTGAATAAGTCATTATTCTTTGTTATCCATTTAATACATTACTATGCAATAGCTTTTTAAAAGTATACAATTTATCTCTAAGATATATTCTTAAGTAAAAAGTGAAAGGTGGAAAAATTTTTATAATGTACCCTTTTAGTATTAAAAAGGTTTATATATGTGCTGGTATATAATATGTATGCATCTATATACATGGCAAATTTCTTGAAGAGTACACAGATGGTTAACTGACATAGCCTTTATGAGGAAAACTTATTACCTCAGAAGAGATCCTTATGTTTGACCTCTTTTTCAGTGGTGAATTTATTTTTTTCATGTTCATGTATTATACATTTAATTAATTTAGTTAAAAATACAAAGCAACTGTAATGTAGATGTGGTATGACCTAATATAGAACACAATAATCTATAAATATCCATCTGTTAACTTCTGAATTATTTTAATTTTAGTTTATTCTGAAATATCTGCAGTATCTAAGGTAGTGGTCAAAATTATCTGAGTTACTATTTTATTAAGTATCTCAAGTTCTATTTTGTGTTCAGTATAGGCACTGAGTTCTTCTTCAGTGTCAGAATAGCTAATAGGGGCTGGAAGATTGGAATACCAATGATGTCTTATTTACTAATCTTGTTTGTTTTTCAGACTTGTTTTGATCTCCTTCAGGTATTACATTGCATTGACCACCACATATTGGGAGTTACTGTATTCTACCTTGACTTCAAGATGATCACTCTTCCTTGATTTTTTTGCCCCCCTCTTAACTCCTTTTCCTTCTATTCTTTAGCTGGCAGTTGCTTCTCCTTTGTGTCCCCTTTAAGGATCAGCTCTACCCAGGGTTCTTTCAGTGCAAGTCGGGTAGGTATTCATAACTTGAAGTTCACAGACCTCAAAGTTGTTATAACTCAGCGGGGTGATCTATGAACTTGGATAAGAAAAAGAATTACAATTATATTCATTAACCTTTCATTTAAAATTTTAATGTAGATAAAACCCACAGTAGTTAGTAATAGTACCTGTATCTTTGTGATTGCAATAGACATTGAATTGTTTTATATCACATGACAGTTATTATAGATACCCAATATATCACTTATATTCACCACTACTTTGAAATTATAATAGCTCTTAGTTTTCCACAGGATCTTGTTATTGATTTTTTTAGTGAAGAGGTGGATGTATGATTATTCAAATATGTTTTGTCAACATTTTAGGAGTTGTGTTTTAATAAATGGTTTTCTTTGTGACCCTGTGTATTTAATTCTACACATTTAAAAAGGTTGTTTAAGGCTTTCATAGATTTACCAGGCTGTCAAAGAAGTGAATAACACAGAAAAGGTGAAGAAAGTTGTCTTTTCATGGATGAGCATATCACTTCCAAGACTTCACTAGTCATCTAGAGTCTAGTAATCTTTGAATCTGTATCTGTAATAAAGACTTATTTCATGAACTAGACCATCCAGAAGTCTCATGGACATATTAAATTCAAGTCATCCCAGTCTGGACTCCCTATCTACCATTCCTCCCCCTCCCCACCTTCAAACCTGAATCCTCCTGTTTACTCTCGGTTTAGTTAAATTGTCCATATTCATCTAGCCTTGCAAACCAGATCATTCAGTCAGTCATTCTTTGTTTCAGTGGCTTAACAAAGAGAAAAAAAAAATTATTCCATCTGGCAATTTTTGTGCCAAGAGCTATTTGGGATTTGCATCTCAATTTCATTTTATGTTCACACAATCCTACACAAAAAGAAGGTTACTGGCTGCTTGGTAGGCTGAGAAAATGAGCTTAGAGAAACTCAGTAGTATTATTAAATGAGAAAATCAAGATTCAAGTCCAGGTTTGTCTTATTCAGAAATCATGCTATCTCTATCACATAAGAGGTCAATAGAGTCCATTTTGCTGTTCTTATCCTAGTAGAAATGCAAGAAAGCAGGAGCCATGCTTCTCCCATTCATTCTTCAGAGATTCATTGATCTCCTCCCATGCTTTACAGGGTCTTAGCTCTCTGTTAGGAGAAAAGATAAAGTTGAATGAGACATCATACCCACTCTTAAGTACCTTGTAGTTTAATCTTTTTGCAACTTAAACCTCTTCAGTTCAGTTCAGTTCAGTCCCAAAGAGTTGGACACGACTGAGCTCAGTCGAGTCCGACTCTTTGGGACACCATGGACTGCAGTTCATGGGGTTGCAAAGAGTCGGACATGACTGAGCGACTGATCTGATTTGATCTGATCTGAAAGTAATGAAAAAATAGGTATAGGTTCAAAGCAGCAGTTACAGAATTTGTGCTACTATCTTGAATTTGTTACCCAGTCACGTTCTTATTTGTGAGTATATTTCATTCAAAGTTTCCAGCACTGTCACAGATAATAAATTTGCATACAAATGTGGAGAGGATCATGACAGAGACCATAAATCATTGTCAGTGATAAAATCTGACTTTTTACATTTTTCTCACTGTGATTGAAACAAACAAATCTACCACACATTAGTAGATTCTTGAGAATTTCCTCTATAACTGTTATGCCTATATTTAAATATTTGAATAATGTTTTAAGAAATGAATTTCTTATTTTCTAAAAACAGTGCATGCTTGCTGTTTTTAAAAGTGCATTAAATTCAGAAGAAAGATGTAAAAAATCACCTCAAATGTGCAAGCAAATACTATTAAAAGTTAGATTAACACAGTTCCACGTATCCCTCTTGTATATTTTAAAAGAAGAACACATGAATAGATAGCTAGAAATACATAGATGGAAAAACTTCAAAAAAAATTGGATTAAACATGCCACTTCATACAAAGTATGAATAGTTTTTAAGTAAACAATGTATTTTTCCTCTTAAAGAAGTTTAATTTCTTAGTGTTTTTCAAACCAAGCCTGCCGTTTCTGCTAAGTCATTTCAGTCGTGTCCTACTCTTAGTGACCCCATGGACTGCAGCCTACCAGGCTCTTCTGCCCATGGGATTTTCCAGGCAAGAGTACTGGAGTGGGGTGCCATTGCCTTCTCCGCAAACTAAGCCTGCTGCTGCTGCTGCTGCTGCTGCTAAGTCGCTTCAGTCGTGTCTGACTCTGTGCAACCCCATTGACAGCAGCCCACCAGGCTCCCCCATCCCTGGGATTCTCCAGGCAAGAACACTGGAGTGGATTGCCATTTCCTTCTCCAATGCATGAAAGTGAAAAGTGAAAGGGAAGTCGCTTAGTCATGTCTGACTCTCAGCGACCTCATGGACTGCAGCCTACCAGGCTCCTCCATCCATGGGATTTTCCAGGCAAGAGTCCTGGAGTGGGGTGCCATTGCCTTCTCCGTGTAGTCTAAAAATGTTGTTGGTTTCCCAACTGAGTGAGGACAATCTGTTATAATTGCCAATGTGACTGGATCAAATATTGTTTACAAGCCTTCCAGTAACACTAATTAAAGAAGAAAACATTCACTCAGTAACTGGAAGGAAGGAAAACCTTGTCCCTGAGGAAAATCCCAAGCGCTGACCCGTTTCAATAGCTACCCTCATGCTTTCTACAGAGTCACTTTTGCCGTGAGCCTGACGTTGTGGGTGGGTCTTTCTGATTCTGTCCACCTTCATGTTTACCCTTGGACAACGGGGAGCTTCATCATCATTCCTCCATCTATTTTTCTCTTTGTGAAACCGGACACTACCACTTGACAGCTTTTATATCCTCTCTTCCTC
Source organism: Tragelaphus eurycerus (assembly GCA_935064755.1). Taxonomy (NCBI): domain Eukaryota; kingdom Metazoa; phylum Chordata; class Mammalia; order Artiodactyla; family Bovidae; genus Tragelaphus; species Tragelaphus eurycerus. Next base: position 22,397,412 of record CAKXYN010000025.1, on the reverse strand, counting down.
CTCCCTTCACAGCCATACATTTTGGTTAAGCATGTCTATCTACTCAGAGGTGAATAATTCACAGATGAAGGAATTAATGCATCTTGGTACCCATATAAGTTGCTTTAACAAACTGTATATCCATACTATACCAAAAGTTGCTCAACATAACGTAGTTTTACACATATTTAAGATGCTTTGTGTTCTTTATCTTGTTGAAGTCTACTAGTCTCAGAGAAAGTCTTCAGAAGAAATAAGGTATATTGCTCCCTTTTAAGAGATGGAGAAATTTAGAGTGGTTATTTTATGATTTACTGGAATTCATAGAATATATTAGAGCACAAGCAGAACCAGGATCCAAATGTCCTGGTTTCTAAAGCAGGACATTCTCCAGTACATTAAGACACATCCTTGGCTCACTGCTCCTAATGAGGATACAAGTAGTAAGGAATTTGTAGCAAAGTACACAGAGAAAATTGCTTATTGCATTTTACTATATATTAACTATTCATACTATCACAAATTTATTAAAACTCCAAAAGATTATGCTTAATTTGATTCAAGAAAAGATGTTTTACTTGTTTTCTTTTAATTCACTGCCATCATTTCCTTTGAGAAGGTTCATTTACTGAACCAAAAATAGAAGCATCAGTTGTTCCATGCCATTTAGAACATTTTTAACTATGGCAAAATTTTTCTTCACAATTGATTCTTAATGGAACCAAATATTATTATGCCTGCTAGAAAAAGAATTTTGGAATAGGCAAATTAAGTGTTTTAAGTTTGATTGACTACATTTTTATATAAGGTTATATTTTTCTTTCTGAACTAAGACACTAATTTTAGACACTTATAATTAGGTCAAAAGCTGAACATTTTAAGTATCCATAACCTGACAAATCAGAGATCCTTAATCCTACTTCCGAATGATTAATGATTTTTCTTTCCAGAATATAAAAATAGGCTTAGAAAAAACTGTTAATGTAGGGAAATCATTGTAATGGAACCCCAGTCTCTCTCTTCTGGGTTCCCTTGCCCAGCTCTTTACATATTCCAGGACCTGTATATTTGCAGTCTGGCTGTCCTTCAAAATCTATTCAGGCCACGTCATGATACTCAACTATGATGATGATTTATCTGGAAGTACGATCTATTGATTGAGAGACCTCATTTTCCACTTGAGTTCTGTTCATTGTACTTACTCTGTTGAACCTATATATGAGGTGAGAGCTGTTCCTCAGGGCTGTTTAACCTTTGACATCTTCATACCAGTTTGAAACAGACTAACAGCTGAAATCTGGACATGGGTTTCATTGCTTAAGAATCTTTGCACCATGGTTTTGTTTCAAGTTTATAATCCCTACCAGACTATAGAGCATTCACCATAGCAGCAAATCCTCAGGTTTTATATATTGAATCCAGAGGCCTAGAATGTCAAAGTGTGTGGCCTTGGCAATAATCATTTTTGCTCCCCCCACCTCCAATAATGGAATAAGAATGCTACAGCAGATCTAGCCCTGGGAAGTTTTTTTCACTATACTTAAGGTCAGATCTTGCCACCAGAGTTTCCGATTTAACTTATCTAGGGAGGGCCTCAGTCACCAGTAAATGTTAAAGGATCCTCAGGTGACTCATTTCCAGCCAAGGTTAAAGCCTCAGTGATCATAGGTCTTTATCAGCCGAGGAGGAGACAAGACGCCAACATAACGGTCCATGCTAGAACTCACTTGTTTTCTCTTTCAGACGAGCTCCCGGAAAAGTACACACATGATAAAGTCAATCTCATAGCCATGCACATATTAGAAAAATAACTGACATTCATTATTTGACTTGGAATTACATCCTTTTTGTTATGTTTAACTTCGAAATACAATATACATTCACTTTATTTATATAACTGGGATTTGGCTTGCTTTTTTGTAGGTAAGTAGTAGGTTGGGTTTAATGGCTTTGGTCTCTAGTATTCATTCCACTATGACAAAAATAGGAATAGGAATACAAAAATAATGATTTAAACTATCATTGTCCTCTTTTGTTTTAAGAGTAGTGTTGCTACTAGCTATTGTGAGCATGAGTACTTTGGGTGTAAGAACCTTAGTTTGGGTCATATATATATGTATAACATATATATATATATATATATGTATATATATGTATATAGGATAAGAACCAAAAGGATGCCTTTTTTTCCACATAGGTTATTTTTTAAAGGGGCTACTAAAGAGCCTCTTGATTAAAGTGAAAGAGGAGAGTGAAAAAGTTGGCTTAAAACTCAACACTCAGAAAACTAACATCATGACATCTGGTCCCATCACTTCATGGCAAATAGATGGGGTAACAATGGACACAGTGACAGACTTTATTTTGGGGGCTCCAAAATCACTGCAGATGGTGATTGCAGTGATGAAATGTTTAAAAGATGCTTGCTTCTTGGAAGAAAAGTTATGACCAACCTAGACAGCATACTAAAAAGCAGAGACATTATTTTTCCAACAAAGGTCCATCTAGTCAAAGTTATGGTTTTTCCAGTAGTCATGTATGGATGTGAGAGTTGGACTATAAAGAAAGCTGAGCACTAAAGAATTGATGCTTTTCAACTGTGGTGTTGGGGAAAACTCTTGAAAGTCCCTTGGACAGCAAGAACATCCTACCAGTCCATCCTAAAGAAAATCAGTCCTGAATATTCACTGGAAGGACTGATGTTGAAGCTGAAACTTCTATACTTTGGCCACCCGATGCGAAGAACTGATTCATTTGAAAAGACCCTGATGCTGGGAAAGATTGAAGGCAGGAGGAGAAGGGGATGACAGAGGATGAGATGGTTGGAAGGCATCACTGACTCAATGGACATGAGTTTGAGTAAACTCTGGGAGTTGGTGATGGACAGAGAGGCCTGGCATGCTGCAGTCCATGGGGTCACAAAGAGTCGGACACAACTGAGCAACTGAACTGAACTGATACCTGTGTAGGAATTATAGAGAACAGGCTCACAACTGAGCAAACAAATCTGAGGTTTTGAGATTTAAAGAATATTAGAAACTGGAAGAATGGGGGAAAAAACACCAAAGAAAGGATAGGAAAGCAATTGCAAAGGCAAGCGGTGGTAAAATATCTCAGTTCCCATTTGGGATATGCATGTGTGTGGGCTGGAAAGTGGAGAGGAGGGAGGTGGATTTAAAAAAAAAAAAAAAAGCTCTCCCAGAAAAGGAAAATATTTTGTTAAAAAGGTAATATATTTTTTAAAAGTATTGAGTCAAATGTAATTATTTAGAGGGTGGCATATGAGTTGTATTAGCCCTATTTAATACAGTGAAGTTGTAAAATACATAATCTTGTTTGGTTAAATACAACGATCAAAGTACTATAACTCATGTAGCCTTAGAACAAAGTATTGCAATCTTTTCAAACTGAGATTATTTTTAGAGAGCTCACTGATGTTTAATCACTCCTTTCTCTGTCTCTTTTCCCTAATTGCATCATACTTCATGCCAGGGAGATGTGAAGTTTCCTTTTTATACTTGAAAGGAGTAATACCTATTGCTTTAGTCACATAAAGATGCTTTTAAAAAAAACACTCATGATCATTTATAATACCTGTCCTATCTTGAAATACAATTCAGGGGGGAAATTTGGCTAGTAGGCATTCAGTTTTTATGCATGAACTAGAAAGCTCCCTATATATTTCATAAATGTGTGTGTGTGTGTGTATATATATATGTGTGGTGTGTGTGTGTGTGTGTGTATATATATATATGTGGTGTGTGTGTGTGTGTGTGTGTGTGTGTGTGTGTAAGAGAAGTATATATGTAAGACGTAAGAGATGTGGGTTCAATCCCTGGGTCGGGAAGATCCCCTGGAGGAGGGCATGGCAACCACTCCAGTATTCTTTCCTGGAGAATCCCTGTGGATGGAGGAGCCTGGCAGACTACAGTCAATAGGGTTGCAAAGAGTTGGACAAGACTGAAGCGACTTACTGCTCATGCATGGTCTTTGAATTTCAAATGATGACTAAGCACATTTTTCAAGAGGTTTTAGAATCAAGCTGAAACTAAATAAACGCATAATGAGAAAAAGCATAGTTTGTTCTTGAAAACTTTAAATGAATATAAATATGTTTGTGAATATATATATTTATAAATCCATTTTATCTTACTATAATTTAGTCATGATTGGTCCTAATTAGGAACTTGACTTGGTTTAAATCATACCACAAAATGCTTTACTGCACAGAAGAAATTCTCCTTGATTCACTTTCTATTATGGAAATAAATACTAGTTCAGGGCTTCATGGATTAATCATACAGATGATTCTCAGAAATCCTTTCCCTACAGTGTAAAATCAGATACTGTGCAAAAGGGAAGAGAGATGATTAACTTCTTTCCTCCCAGTGTAAATGGTCCTATAATCAATGCCTTGAAGAGAAAATAATTTTTTTGTAGAAGACAGCTGTGGCTAGGCATCTGGCTTAGAATTAGAGGACCAGGTGTTATTTCTGGCACATCTCTGTGATATCTTGGGGCCATGATTTATTTTCTCTGACTCTAAACTCTCATTGATAAAACAAAAGTGGCAGTTTTTCCTCAAATTTTAAGGATTAAATTTAAATCCTTTATAAACTATAATGAAATATGCAAATAATTGTTTTCTTCTATGGTTATTACAATTTATTAAGCACATGCATGCATGCAAAGTCACTTCAGTCATGTCCGACTCTTTGCGACCCTATGGACTTAGCCCTCAGGCTCCTCTGTCCATGGGATTCTCCAGGCAGGAATACTGGAATAGGTTGACATTTCCTTCTTCAGGGGATCTTCCTTACCCAGTGATTGAACCCACATCTCTTGTATCTCCTGCATTGGCAGGTAAGATTATTTACCACTAGTGCCACCTCTGTGCATGCTAAGTCGCTTCAGTCACGTCCAACTCTCTGTGACCCCATGGACTGTAGCCCCCAGGCTCCTCTGTCCATGGGATTTCCCGGGCAAGGATACTGGAGTGAGTTGCCATTTCATTCTCCAGGGGATCTTCCTGACCCAAGAACTGAACCTGGGTCTCCTGCATTGCAGGCAGATTCTTTACCATCTGAGCCACCAGGGAAGCCCTATTAAGGGCAAATGAGATATCATATTTATAGCACTTCACTTAACTGTGTGCATCAGGAATTTGGAAAGTCTCAGCTGAGAGGTGTGTCTCTGACCCTCTTGGTATCAGATGGATCAGCTGGGACCAGATGACCCACTTCCAGCATGACTTCTTTATTCACGAGTCTGCTCTCTGGGTGCCCTTTGGCTCCCTGTCTCCATCTGGCATCACAGTGAGACTTTGACATCTTGCACCATGGTGATCTCAGGGTACTCACTTTTCTTATGTGGTGGCTGACTTCCATGAAAGAGGAGCTGTCAACCCCAGCTCAGGGTTGTGCCCAGAAGGGACACAGAATCCTCCCCAGTGTGTACTCCTGGTCAAAGCCATCTTAAGGACTGCACAGGTGCAAGGGGGAGGGGGAAGCAGATTCTATCTCTTGATAGAGTGGTGGCCAGGTCAGCTGGGCTTTGAGTCAGATCTGACCCATTATCTTCTACTGCTTGAGTTTATTTTTTTCTGATAGGCATTTAATAAATGAACACTTCTAGCTTCTTACATAATACACAAAGCATGCATGCTCACAAAACAGTATATGCAAAGGCGTCTATTGCCTGCTATCTTACCATCTGGAAATATCCAATCACTGAACATTTGCACATACTTTTGTTACTATGACAATTGATAGTTGTATGATTTTGAAAGTGTGTGAAAGGTCAGTGTAGAATATTTACACTTGATTTTGGCTAGGCTACTTTAAGTCTAAGGAATAATAGACTTTTGATGCCTAAGACAGCCTGGTGATGAAAGTATTTTAAGACATGGATACGATGGAGGCAGCCACCTCCTCTGCATAAGACTAGTCATCATTTTTATAACTTTGCAGTGTGGAAATACATCTGTGGTATGTATATGATGTATCAATGTGGGTGAAATGCCCTTTTTATTCCTTAGGATAGTTGACTAACCAGAACACCACATTCCTTCATTATGTCAGAAAGGAGAAGATTTATTTTTCTAAAGCTGTCATAAATTTTATTAGTACTCACAGCTATAATAGCACGAGCTCTACAATGATCCTAGTAACCATGACAAAGTCACACTGTGGCTCTCCTTCAGTAATCTCAGGTAGACATTGAGGGACTGTTTACTGTGTGTGGGGTGTGTGTGTGAGAGAGAGAGAAAGAGAGAGACTTCATCTTTTTCCATTCATTCTGAGGAAATTCCAATACTGCTCTTCCTCTGCTATTTTTTCCCCTTGCCTTCTTGACATCTGCTTTCTCTGGCATTCTCTTCTCATCTTTCACTGGTTCCCTTCCTGATAAGACTGAAAGGAAGATTCACATCGTTTGCAAGTGGCAGGACCTTGAGCTCTGTGATGGGGCCCTCTTCTTCCCTGTGTCTACATTCCCATTCTCTTGCATGCTGTGGGATCTGATCTATGTGAGGGGATCATAGCCTTCAATACTGTGAACACAGGAACTGTCTCCTGTGAGGTACTTCAGTAAGTGCAGGCTGGATACAAATAAAACAGGGTCTTCGGGATTATCTGTTTTTTCCCTGGGTGATTCAGACATGAGTAAATGGAAATGCTTTTGTATAATATAAATACTTTTCTACTATAAAAATTCTATCAGTGAAAACTGACACTCAGACTCATTGTGTAAGATACAATGGGGAGTGTGGCAAATGGAAGGACAAAAGCCCTATAGGAGAGGCACAGGCATTACTCGGCTCCAGGTCACTGGAGTCTTGTGAGAATGCAGAGCTGTTATTACCAGATCCAATTTTATGTGAATTCCTTTGATTTTTAAATGTTGATGACCATTTTCAAACAAAATAAAATTATATATAGATCAATAAAACATATCCTTGGATCAAATTTTGCCCATGGACCACTGGTCCATAAATTTATTGAATCTTGACTGTCATCTTCTTCCTGAGCTTTAGATTTATATCCAGCTACTCCTAAGACACCTTCAGCAAATGCCTAAAAGTCATCCTGCTTAACATGTCCAATCAGAGCTCTTACTATGTCCCCCTAGATTTTCCTGTCTCTGGAAATGGCATCATTATCAGTTTAGCCATCTATCTTCATCATCTTCTTTCTATTCCTTCCTGTAACCCAATACATCAATAATAATGCCATTTCTAATCTCCAGAATTCAGCTAGAACACATGGGCTTCTCTCCATCTTCACCATCAGTCTTACTTGTTGCTCGATTTGACTTTCCTAGACCAATGTGATAGCCTTTATGTTGTCTTTCTGCTTCTGTTCTTTTCCCTTTTCATCCTTACTCAATTAGCACTGGAGAAGTACTAGATGACCTCAACCAAAACGGCAGCAACATTACTCTTTCACTAGAACCTTTCGGTGACTTCCCACTCCAATTGGAATAAAAGCCATCATCTTTTCCATGGCCTGCCTTTTTATAATCCCACTAGCTCGCTCACTGTTTTTAAGCTACATTAATCTTCCCAGTGTCATCGAAGAGGACAGGCTCTTGTCCTTCTCAAGACTGTGGTGGTTGCTTTTCTCCTGGAGCTTTGAATAGTTGGCTTCTTCTCAGTTTCAGGTCTTGGCCCAAGTATCTTCTCAAAGAGGCATTTCAAGACCATCTTATCTAACGAAGCCCTTTCTACTCAGTTTCTATCACATCACCTGATTTATTGTCCCCATTAATAAACTATTAATTTGATTGCATATTTTTTACTAGTTATAACTTCCCTCCTCAAATATAAACTCTGGTTAAAGGAGAAATCTCATCTTTTTGTTCGCTCAGAAAATTCCTGAAAATTCTCAAATCATAAATTACCCTATATTTGTCTTATTTTAAAATGAGATATAAATTGGCATGTACTATTGTATTAGTTTTAATTAAGTAGTTTATGTTATTTAGTTTTTAAAGCTTTTTTAATTTTTAAAATTTTATTTTGAAGTATAATTGATTTACAGTGTGTTAGTTCGTATATTTTTACAACACTTTATTCTCATATTTTAAAAATAACGTGTGGAGGAGGAAATGGCAACCCACTCCAGTATTCTTGCCAGGAAAATCCCATGGACAGAGGAGCCTGACAGGGTGCAGTCCATGCATAGCGTTCCAAAGAGTCAGACAAGACTTGAACTATTAAACAATACCAACAGTAAATGCTGGGTTGGCTAAAAGGTTCATTAGGTTTTTTTTTCTATAAGATGGCTCTAGTAGCACTTATCTTTAACTTCATTCGAAACAATTTTGTTAGATTGTATGTGACAGCTCTTGTATCAGCATGCATTTGAAAAAAAAAAAAAACTGGTGAATTTTTGTATAGCCATTTTACTATTGAAGATGGAAGAAAAGAAGCAAAATTTTCAGCATATCGTCCTGTATTATTTCAAGAAAGGTAACACAACCAAAATGCGAAAATGTATTTGTGCAATGTATGGAGAAGATGCTGCAACTGATCAAGCTTGTCAAAGTAGTTTGTGAAGTTTTGTGCTGCAGATTTCTTACTGGACGATGCTCCACAGTTGGGTATACCAGTTGAAGTTGATAGTGATCAAATTGAGATATTGAGAACAATCAATGTTATACCACGCGGGAGATAGCTGACATACTCAAAATATCCAAATATAAACTTGAAAACCATTTGCACCATCTCAGTTATGTTAATAACTTTGATGTTTAAGTTCCACATAAGCAAAAAAAAACCACAACCTTGACCATATTTGCACATGCAGTTCTCTACTGAAATGAATGAAAACACTTTGTTTTTAAAAACAGATTTTGACGAACAGTGGATACTATACAATAACATAGAATGGAAGAGATTGTGGGGTGAGCAAAATGAGCCACCACCACCAAAGGCCAGGCTTCATCCAAAGAAGATGTGTGTATGGTGGGATTGGAAAGTAATCCTCTATTATGGGATTCTGGAAAACCGAAAAATCAATTCCAACAAGTACTGCTCTTAATTAGACCAACTGAAAGCAGCACTCAATGAAAAGCATCCAGAATTAGTCAATAGAAAACATATAATCTTCCATCAGGATAACGCAAGACTACATTTCTTTGATGACCCAGCATGGCTGGGAGGTTCTGATTCATCTGCTGTATTCAGACATTGCATCTTTGGATTTCCATTTATTTCAGTCTACAGAATTATCATAATGGAAAAAATTTTCATTCCGTGGAAGATTGTAAAGTGCATCTGGAAAAGTTCTTTGCTCAAAAAGATAAAAAGTTTTGTGAACACAGAATTATGAAGTTGCCTGAAAAATGGCAGAAGGTAGTGACTATGTTGTTCAGTAAAGTTCTTGGTGAAAATGTGTCTTTTATTTTTATTTAAACACCAAAGGCACGTTTTGGCCAACCCAATACTGAATACTTAAAGGAAACTCTTCTGTGTTGTCCTTGGCCTTACAGTGTGCACTGAATAGTTTTGTATAAGAGTCCAGAGTGATATTTGAAATATGCATGTGCTTATATTTTCTATATTTGTAACTTTGCATGTACTTGTTTTGTGTTAAAAGTTTATAAATATTTAATATCTGACTAAAATTAAACAGGAGCTAAAAGGAGTATCTTAAAAAAATAAAATAAATAAAAAATAAAAATAATGTGGTTACATGGTAAACAGTGAGTCATTTTTTTCCATATAGGGTCTAGCCTGGATCTAGCCTGGCACATGGTATTTCAGAATAAATATTTGAGGGAATAAATGGTTTGACTACTTATACATATTTAGTATGAAGGCATCACTATTTTACAAAAAGCCTCAAATTGTTAACATGCTGATGTTCTCTGGATCTGCCTACGTTAATGATTGCAGTCAGCACCAACTTTCCCAATCTCTATGAACTGCGTAATTCCTTCTTTTGGCATCATCACAGGTGTCCTTTCTTCTGCCCAGAGTGATCCTTCAGCTCAGACTCCTTTCAGTTATCCATACTTTTTTCTGTTCTTCCTTCAAATCACAACTGAATATTGCTTCCCAATGAAGTTTCCCCTACCCACCTCACATCCCACCACCTGAGACCTGCATTGTGGGTGTTAGTCACTCAGTCGTGTTTGACTCTTTGCGACCCCTTGAACTGTAGTCAGCCAGGCTCCTCTCTCCATGGAATTCTCCAAGCAAGAGTACTGGAGTGGGTAGCCTTTTCCTTCTCCAGGGGATCTTCCTGACTCAGGAATTGAACCCAGGACTCTGGCATTGCAGGCAGATACTTTACCATCTGAGCCATGAGGGAGGCTCTTGAGACCTGCATTGGATTCCCCCAAATGTATTTTTTTTATGTCCTTTTTATTTATATCCCTTATCCCACTTATAATTAACCTATTTTCTGTTAAAATTTGTTTACCATCTGTAAGGACCAAGTCTGTCTTGTTTATTGCAATATTACAAGCTTCCTAGAACAGAGGTGAAACTACATAAATGTTCATTAACAAACATTTGTTACTTTATATTTGAAAATAGGGAACTCACTTTTCTGCTATTCCAGTTCCCTGGGGAGTACAAATTAATTACCATTAATAGAAATTAGTTAACATGCCATCCTAAATTACTAATATGGGAGCTTCATTCCCTAAAACAGTCTTCCTCCATTATTTTTGGGAGATCTTAAGGGATTTGCACGTGTGCTCATGAACTACTCCTGTCCATTACCATGAGTCTGCTGTTCCCTCTCCTCTATGGATAATTTGCCACTAAAGGACCTGTGTGAAGGGATTCTGACACTGTGCTCCAAGCTCTCAGCAAGTCAAATTCCATTTTTTCCTTTCAGGCACCATTGCTTCCCAGGTGGTAAAGTACCTGGGAAAGAACATGCCAACTAGTGCAGGAGATGTAAGAGATACAGACTCGATCCCTGTGTCAGGAGGATCTCCTGGAGAAGGGATTGGCAACCCACTCCAGTATTCTTGCCTGGGAAATCCCATGGAGTCAAGCACAAATTCATGAAACCCTGAGTGAGATATAGATTTAGTGACTGTTTCTCGTTTTTCTCAAAATCACATTACTTTTCTTTTAACTGAGGCTTTGATGTGGTTGGGAGAACATATCTCATCCATTTCCCAAGCTTGGAATACCATTGAGGTATTCCCCACCCACCAAATTTGTGTCAGTAAGAAAACAAACAAACATCGCATCCAGGCAGATTCAGACCCTGTGTTAAAATCTAATGGAAAATGGCAATTGTAGGGTAGGAAGAATAATTTTCCATCTATGCTTCTAAGTTCATTGTTGAAACACCCCCTCCATAATAAAAGTTCAACAGGAGAAAAACAAAAATTTATAACATATATATCTCCTGTACACGTGGGAAATAACTGGGAAAACTGAGTGTTCAGAATGGCCAAAACCAGCATATTAAATACTTTCTCCAGCTAAAGACAAAGGAAAGATATTGGGAGTGGGGAGGCCAGTTATGGGAGGTAACCGGGAAAAACACAGCAAATAAGGCTAGGAAGGGAATGCTAGTTAAGTAGGTTTGCTGCCAAGTCGCTTCAGTCGTGTCTGACTCTGTGAGACCCCATAGATGGCAGCCCACCAGGCCCCGCCGTCCCTGGGATTCTCCAGGCAAGAACACTGGAGTGGGTTGCCATTTCCTCCCCCAATTCATCAAAGTGAAAAGTGAAAGTGAAGTCGCTTAGTCGTGTCCGACTCCTAGGGATCCCATGGACTGCAGCCTACCAGGCTCCTGCATCCATGGGATTTTCCAGGCAAGAGTACTGGAGTGGGGTGCCTTTGCCTTCTCGCTAAGTAGGTTTAGGTCACTGCCTTTTTCATTGATAAGAATTGCTGCAGATTTAGAGATTTCTCTTGTAAATGTAAAGTTCTCTTAGGAAAGGGTAATTTCCACTCATTTTTCAGAGCTTTTCCTATGTGTGCTGTTTCTTAAAAAGAATCAGGCTAGAATAACCTTTATTTCAAGAAGGCATAGTTTGGGGTGATAAATTCTGCTCCCCTTAACAATTTCAGCATGACAAACCACCTGCTATTGTTATCTATTGTGACACTATACAAAGGCAAACTAATGAACAGGGTCTCAGGATTCACAGCCAGCAACGGGCCTAGGTTTCAGATATAGGTATAGCAAATCCATCAAAACGTTTGATCAGGGATCCCAGCCAAAGTCCCATTCTTTCTCCTTTTCCCCATATCATTGCTGATGATTGCAAGAAATTTCATAGGCTTATAAAAGGGAAAAACACTGGTGTGAGACCAAGGACTCAGAATGGCATGGCATCTGCTCTTCAGCAGGCAGTGTTTTTTCAATGTGTACAGTGACTAAACTTTTCCATAGAAAAAATTTTCCACTCAGATAAATCTGCCATACTTTATGACCAAACGCAAAACAGGATGATAGACACCGAACAGCCTAGAGAAGGCCTGACCTGCCTTTCACATCCTTGCAAGAGCCAATTGAGCTCTGAGCGGTGAAGAGCCTCAGTGCCTGAGAAATACAGAAACACCAGGTGAGAATTCAGAGGAGGTCTGCTGTTAAAATGCAGGAGTTGGAACAAAACAGCAAAATCGTACTCTTAGAAGATTAGCAGAGATGGAACGACCTGGGAGGGCAAATGTTTAAATCAAGGGAGATAAAAATAATTAAGGGAAACAAAAATAGACTGAAGAAAGACCATGCCAATTCTTAGGCTCTGCTTGTAAATAAAGATCAAAGGGAAAAGTGAATATGTCTAGAAACGAAAAACAACTTACTTTAACCTAGATCTTAAATGTGCATGCATGCTAAAATGCGTTGGTAGCATCCGACTGTGTGTAACCCTATGGACTGTAGCCTGCCAGGTTCCTCTGTCCATGGGATCCCCCAGGCAAGAATACTGGAGTGGGTTGCCATGCCTTCCTCCAAGGGATCTTCCCAACCCAGAGAACTGAAACCACATCTCATGTTTCTGCCCTGGCAGGCGGTTCTTTATCACTAGCACAATCTGGGTAGCCACGATCATATATGTATTAGTTTTGAAATATTTAAATATATTGCATGACTTTGACTGTGTTCACATACCATTGAAACTTCATGCTTTGTCATGTCTTGGTGATTTTTACCACCTGCACGAAGTGATGGAAGCTAATACTTCCATTCAGTGATGAGGAGGCATAAGAAAGCATTATTCACAAGTAGCTACTGATGTATTCAGATGTGCTTAACTGGTCAGATTCTTGTTGTAATTAAATGGAACTCCCACAAGGGGGAGCAAGCGAACACGTCTCAAAGCCCTGTCTAGGCAACTTTCCAACTGAAGGTACACTCGATTCCAGAGGGAACTGCTCAGTATTCCCCCCAGCCCCCAACCCCGGAGAATCATTTGCAGTCTGCATTTTACTGTGGGAAGTTTCTTTCAGATTTATTTTCTCTGTTTGTTTTTTTTTTTTTTTTTTTTTTTCAGCTGCTTTTTTTTAGTTATAAATCCATGCTTCGGTTGAGCAGCAAAGCAACTGCTTTGCTGGAGTTCCCAGCACACTCCAGCAGGGAAGTATTTTCCTGCAAGCTTTCTAAAACTTTGCCGAGTCAACAGAACGTTCCCAGCTCCTTGCCAAAGGTAGCACTCTGATTACCCAGCTTGGGGCTGGGGAGAGGGACAACATAGACGGGAAGGAGACACTTTGCTTAGGGAAGCTCTGGGAAAGAGGCTTCATGACTCAGAAAGAAGCACTGGGGAAGTGGGCAGGTCAGCACAATAGATGCAATTAGCAAAAGCAATTAGCATCGGCAGATAAATCCCTGCCTCTTGACTTTCTTCTGTGTATTGCCAAGGCAACCCAGACAGCCTCCTCCTTTCCCACCCCCTCTCCATCCCAACAACCCCGGTTGCCACCCACTCCCCCTACCCCCCACTTCTCACTTACTGCCTCTGCCCTTGGAATTGAGTTTAATCAGGTTGCACCTGGGTTAGCACGTGTCTGGGGGTGGAGGAAGGGAAAAATGGATGCAGAGAGTGAGGACCTAGGGTTTGCAGATGAGGTTTTCAGTGGTGGGTTCACAATCTGGCGTTATTTGACCCCTTTTTGTGATCCTCGGCTGGCATGAAAAACACCTTTCTTTTCATCACGACATGGGAGTTTGCAGCTGCAGAGCAGTGCGCCAGGCACTTCACTGTCTGCTCCAAGTGCATCTTTACACATTTAAATCTGCCACTAGCTAGTTTGTTGTAAGAGGAGCAACGTTTGCAGTTCATTTTCATGGCCACTGATAGCTGGAAATTGTGAAGAGCAAAGTCACAACTCAGTAAAATAAATGGGAATGACTTAAAAAGTTGTATATATTGTGAAAGTGAAGTCGCTCAGTCGTGTCCGACTCTGCAACCCCGTCAACTATAGCCTATCAGGCTTCTCCGACCATGAGTTCTCCAGGCGAGAATACTGGAGTGGGTTGCCATTTCTTTCTCCAGAGGTTCTTCCTGACTCAGGATCGAACCTGGGTCTCCCGCATTGAGGGCAGAGGCTTTAACCTCTGAGCCACCAAGGAAGCCATTATATATGCAGATAAACAGTAATATCTGAGTGAGAAGTGGTATTGAGGAAGAACATAGGCACTTTAATTTTCTGATTTAAACAGCTTTGCCTTTTATTAAGCAAATATGTAATATTTTTAAATACAAAATTACTCCCAAAGTAAAATTCCTTTAAAACTGAAGACATTCTGATCACTTGAAAAAAAAAAAAAAAGCAAGATATAGATTCGAAATGAAGCCAATAACTCCAATAATAGCAAAACCTTCCCTGAATGTTTTCTGCGTGCCAGGCAGTATTCTAAGCCCTCATTTGATTCTAACAACCACCCTGGAATGTAAGTATTTTTATCTCATTTTTGTCAGATGGGGGAACTGAGGAACAGAGACAACTTGCCCAAGATTACTTAGCGCTGTAAGCTACCAGGCCATACTGCCTTTCAATTTCACAGTTGTCTGCTGTGATTTGTTTATAACATTGTATTTGAACATTATTCCTATAGATGAGAAAGAGCAAAGGAAAGGTAGGCAGCGTGACAACATTAAACATAATTAACCCTCAAGTCAACTTTGGTCTAGCGAATCATCATTTAGTTCTGGAGTCAGGTGGCACAGTGATAAAGAATCTGCCTGCTAGTGCAGGAGACACGGGTTCTATCCCTGGGTCAGGAAGATCCCCTGGAGGGAGGGCATGGCAACCCACTCCAGTATTCTTGCTTGGGAAGTCCCATGGACAGAGGAGCCTGGCGGGCTACAGTCATGGGGTCAGGATTTAGCGACTAGACAGCAACAAATAGGTAAGTGCATGTCTAGACTTCCATGTAGCCGACTGGCGGGATAGCTTCTCAGCCTCAGTACACAGATGTGTACTGTAGGTCAAATAATAGCTACCTCCCTTCCAAACTACCCACTCTCCTTTCAGTTCTCATCCCACTCATCTAGTACCTCTCTACCCCCATGTTTTGGATACTTTCTTCTTTCTTGATGAAGAAGAAAGGTCTGGATAAAGACATTCAGATAACATTTTAGTTGTACAGTGCTTTTCTGAGGGAGTATTGACACTAAAATAGAATTCAACTAGAAATAGAAATACTTAAGCTGAAGACACGCATAATTGTTAAATATTGTGGGAATGAGTTCCTCACAGCAACTTTGCCCTGATTTGCACCTCTATTTATCATGTGCATCTTCTACTTTAAGGCTTCACTGTAGTTTTCTCCGTGTTAGTCACATATATAGCACATACAGGTATGTATAAATGACACAAAAGAAGTGAGAGACGTTATAGAATGCTTTGCATCCCTGCCCAGCCTCCCCATAAGTGTGCTAAGTCTTAGCTAACATGAGTGATACAACCTAAATCTGGCCTCACATTTTTCAACTGGTTTTTCCCTCCCTCCAGAGGCTGTTTCATGGGAAAAAAGAAAGACTTCCCATTTAACTTCTCTAGATTTATTGAGATATAATTGAGATAAAAATAATACACTGATGTATTGCGTAATGATCATCACCATCATGGTAGCTAACACCTGCATGATGTCATCTAATATTCTTGCATGGAGAATGCTATGGACAGAGCCTGGAGGGTGACAGTCCATAGGGTCACAAAGAGTCAGACATGACTGAAGTGCCTTAGCACGCACACATGCATGATGAAAATATTTAAGATCTGCTCCCTTAGCAACTTTGAAGTACTTAATTCAGTATTATTAACTATAATCACCATATTGTACTTTAGATCCCTAGAGCCTCCTCATAACTGGATGTTTATACTCTTTGACCAACATCTCTTCTTTCTCATGCCCAGCCCCTGTGAGTTCAGCTGTTTCATATTTCATATATAAATGATATCATATAATATTTGTCTTTCTGTGTGACTTATTTCACTTACTGCCCTAAAGTTCTACTCATTTGTCACAAATGTAAGGATGTCCTTTTCATGGCTGAATAATATTCCATTGTGTGTGTGTGTGTGTGTGTGTGTGTGTGTGTGTGTGTGTGTGTGGACATCATCTTAATTCAACCATTGACAGACACTTAGCACTTAGATAAGAATGCTCAAACTACCGCACAATTGCACTCATCTCACATGCTAGGAAAGTAATGCTCAAAATTCTCCAAGCCAGGCTTCAGCAATATGTGAACCATGAACTTCCTGATGTTCAAGATGGTTTTAAAAAAGGCAGAGGAACCAGAGATCAAATTGCCAACATCCGCTGGATCATGGAAAAAGCAAGAAATTTCCAGAAAAACATCTATTTCTGCTTTATTGACTATGCCAAAGCCTTTGACTGTGTGGATCACAATAAACTGTGGAAAATTCTAAAAGAGATGGGAACACCAGACCACCTGACCTGCCTCTTGAGAAATCTGTATGCAGGTCAGGAAGCAACAGTTATAACTGGACATGAAACAACAGACTGGTTCCAAATAGGAAAAGGAGTACGTCAAGGCTGTATATTGTCACCCTGTTTATTTAACTTATATGCAGAGTACATCATGAGAAATGCTGGACTGGAAGAAACACAAGTTGGAATCAAGATTGCCAGGAGAAATATCAATAACCTCAGATATGCAGATGACACCACCCTTATGGCAGAAAGTGAAGAGGAACTAAAAAGCCTCTTGATGAAAGTGAAAGTGGAGAGTGAAAAAGTTGGCTTCAAGCTCAACATTCAGAAAACAAAGATCATGGCATCTGGTCCCATCACTTCATGGGAAATAGATGGGGAAAGAATGGAAACAGTGTCAGACTTTATTTTTCTGGCTCCAAAATCACTGCAGATGGTGACTGCAGCCATGAAATTAAAAGACGCTTACCCCTTGGAAGGAAAGTTATGACCAACCTAGATCACATATTCAAAAGCAGAGACATTACTTTGCCAACAAAGGTTCGCCTAGTCAAGGCTATGGTCTTTCCTGTGGTCATGTATGGATGTGAGAGCTGGACTGTGAAGAAGGCTGAGCGCTGAAGAATTGAATTGATGCTTTTGAACTGTGGTGTTGGAGAAGACTCTTGAGAGTCCCTTGGACTGCAAGGAGATGCAACCAGTCCATTCTGAAGGAGATCAGCCCTGGGATTTCTTTGAAGAAATGATGCTAAAGCTGAAACTCCAGTACTTTGGCCACCTCATGCGAAGAGTTGACTCATTGGAGAAGACTCTGATGCTGGGAGGGATTGTGGGCAAGAGGAGAAGGGGACGACAGAGGATGAGATGGCTGGATGGCATCACTGACTCGATGGATGTGAGTCTGAGTGACCTCCGGGAGTTTGTGTTGGACAGGGAGGCCTGGCGTGCTGCAATTCATGGGGTCGCAAAGAGTCGGACACGACTGAGCAACTGATCTGATCTGATCTGATCTGATAGCACTTAGATTGTTTTCATATCTTGGCTACTGTAAATACTGCTGCAGTGAACATAGGAATACAGGTAGCGCTTCAAGATTCTGATTATGTTGCCTTAGGCTATATACCCGGAAGTGGGATTGCTGGATTATATGATGATTTTATTTTTAATTTTTGAGATGCCTCCATAATGTTTCCCATAGTGACTGCACGAACTTACATTTCCACCTACAGTGCACAAGTGTTCCGTTTTTTCCACATCTTTGCCAGCACTTGTTATTTCTTGTCTTTTAGATGACAGTTATCCTAACTGTGAAGTGGTATCTCAGTGTGGTTTTAATTTGCATTTTGCTGATGATTAGTGATGTTGAGTACCTTTACATATACCTGTTGGCTGTTTGTGTGTCTTCTTTGGAAAATATCTATTCAGTTCCTCTGCCCAGTTTTGAACTGTTTTTGTTTGTTTGCTATTTTTTTTTTTTTTTTTGCTATTGTACTGTGTGAATTCCTTATATATATTTTGGGTGTTAACCCCTATCAGGTATTTGATTTGCAAATGTTTTCTACCATTTTGTAGGTTGCTTTCACCCTTAATTTTAGATAACATTCTTGAATGGGATATTAAATGATTTAATCTCCTGGAAAAACCTGCTGTGCTTGTTGGAGACACAGGATTGAGAAGTAAATAACAGTTAGTTCAGAATAGACCCATATCAGTTTACTGGCTTGAATACCTATTCCTGGCCACTAAGGATCTGAAACTTTCCTTTATCTGTGTTCAGGCTATGACTCTTAAACACCAGGAAAAAGTACTCCATGGTACTTGCAGGCAATGAATTTGGTCATATGCCCCAGCTGTTCTATTGAAACTGTAGAGCTTGGCAACTCCTGAGCATGTGCACATGCATAAAAACACACAGAGAAAGAGAGATAAAAATGGGTCTCTCTTTGACTTACATTTTCAGAGAATATTAACATGGAGCCCAGAGGTTACAGTAGGGACTTTGGTTTAGATTCAGAGAAAGATGGAAAATCAGAGAAAGGTTTTCAGGCTTGTACAACCCTCCTGACTTCCCTTGTTTTAGATACTAGACATAGGGAGGTAGGATTAGAAGTGGGGAGACCAGCTAGAGGAGCACTAGTGCAATAGACAGATTGGATGCCAACTGCTATTTGGATCAAGGTGGGTGAATCTTGAAAGCAAATGAATTCAGGGTAGACAAAAAAAGTAGCCCCACAGGAGGCGGTGACAGGATGAATGAGTACTTGAAAGAAAGAGGAGCCAGAGAAAACTACAGAGTGTATACTTTGATTAGAGAAAATAGGGTTTCATGCTTTCTTGATTATGGTGAGATGACATTTAGTGGCACAGTGCTACCTGTAAATTGTCAAAAATGGGTTAAATCTAGAGGAAAAACATTCCATGGCTTTCTAAGGACCGTGTTTCTGTAGCAATGGAGTCTCCGGCAGCAAAATGGGCTGGGCTTCTGCCTGTCAATCGTTGCTGATAACATCTAACTTTGTTACCTCAGGAAGATCACATCATCTTTCTGAATCTCCTTCTGTTTCATTTGCAAAAGCAAAATGACTGTACCAGGTTATCTGAGGTCCACCTCAGCTCAACATTCTGTAATTCTTTGTGCCTGTTACCTGATGAGGCAGACAACTCACTCTTCAAATGTAATTGAAGCTAATGGTAAAAATGTCACACAGAAGATTATGGCTTCCTGTCAAAATGAGTTTGGGAAATATTTCAGAAATGAAAGTAAATTATTTTAAAACATTACCAGTCCATAAATTGTAGACATTTCTAAAGGTCAGAATTTTAAGCCTCAGAAATAACTATTTACAAATAAGGTAACATCAATAATATGTTTTTGTTTAAATAAATTGCAATGTTTGCTTCCCCCCAAGAAGGACTTTCCTCTTTAGCCTAATTATAAACCATAAAGAAGAAATCTTGAGTTAAAATCAGAGGCATTAGTTTTGTATTGTTTCTGAGTAAGAGATGAAAAGAAATCATTCCACATTCATTGATAGATTCTCCAGTTTGCACAGTTTATTTAGTTCTATAATATTTATTTATGAAACATCAATCAAAGAGTTAAACTTTCTGAACAAAAGGATGTATTTTATGATCAAATTCACCCTTCAATGAGTAATCTCAAAATAGAGTTGTTTTATCCTCCTGCTCAAGGATCTAATCACATATTTGCTAAGGGACTATTTTTTATAAATCTTTGCATAGGTTGGCTGCTTACAAACTATTAATTCTTTCATTCATTCAGTATACTATGTGCAAGCACTATTTTATGTATGAGGGATAGAACCTCAAACAAAGTCCTTAGGCCTGTGAAACATTGCAATAGTCTATTTCATGTTCACTTTCTCTGTGTCAAGTAAACTATCTTTGAAGAAGCTGGAGTGTGAGATTGTCTGCAGTTGTTTAGAAATGTAATTCTTAAGCAGATCTTGCTGCTCCATGTGTTTAAATCCAATTATTGACTACTACTTACCATTTTTCCTTCTTTAGCTCTCAGGATTGCTATATCAGCTGAAATTTTTAATTAATTTTTCATCAACAAGGATCTTTCATGTTGGCCAGTGGACTGTGTACATTTCAATAAATTGAGGTACTGTGGTTAAGAGTAAAGAAACTGAACTGGAAATCAAAAGTTTAAGCTCCGGCCCTGTGATGTATTATGGACTCAAGCAGTTTACTCACCTTGTCTGAGCTGAAGCCTCCTAAGTAAATTGGATGCCTCTTGAGGTTTTCTTAAGATTCTAGTGACATGATGTATCCTGTTATTCTCAACTCTAAAAGAGCACACTGAGATACTAACGTTTAACACTAATTCTTAGTTTTAATAATAGCAACCAAATTTGTTGTACATTTGTAACATACTACATGCACGTTATAGAGAATGAGAAGATAAATGGCTTTTAATTAACTTGAAAATTTTAATCATCACATCTTTTTATTCATCAAACATATTGAATCAGAGAAGTTCCCAAGACATATCAATTTACTTCTATTATCTTTAACTTCTGACTGACAGATCCGAACAGCACACTCAAAACAGAGCGTGACAGAACAGAAAATGTATTTACCTCTGTTTATCTGAAAGAGGATGAGCAAAGGTAATTCATTTTACAATGAGAGTCTTATGCATTCCAAATAGTGCAAACCACTTATGGGGACATTCTTCTCATTCCTAGTGTGATTTCACCCTTCAGAGATTTACAAAAGGTGACAAAGGTGTTCCACAGGTACTACCGATTACTCATCAGGATGTATTAGGCTCAGTGAGATCATAAAATAAAGTGCTCATTGAGAGATTTTGAGAGTCTCAATAGAGAATGGGAAATGAATAACAGTATCCCCACCAATAAATTAAAGTGGTCTTTGAAATTTCCACAGTAAATTTAAAGACTCTAAGGGACAGAATAAAATAACGGCACTGTCCAGGGCAGAATGAAGCATAGGTTACATGCTAAGAGCATATCAGTCATCTCAAGCAGAACAAGCCATCATTCTTAGCTGAATGTTAGCCTCATATTTTATTCTCTCTGTCTTCAAGTATGTCCCTGTTCTACTGTCTTACCAGGGAAAGCATTTTATTTTAGAAAATCTGCTTTAAATATTTGCAGGGAAGCATTTTATCTTTACCTATTTAGCATTCCTCATAAATATTTGTTTTTGTTCAGTCACCATGTCCGACTCTTTGTGATCTCGTGAACTGCAGCATGCCAGGCTTTCCTGTCCTTCACTTTCTCCCAGAGTTTGCTCAAATTCATGTCCGATTGGAGTTGGTGATGCTATCTAATTATCTCATCCTCTGCTGCCCCTTTCTCATTTTGCCCTCAATCTTTCCCAGCATCAGGGTTTTTTCCAGTGAGTCAACTCTTCTCATCAGGTCTTCAGTATACATTAACTAGTGCCTGAAAGAGGGGGAGGCAATGGCACCCCACCTCAGTACTCTTGCCTGGAAAATCCCATGGATGGAGGAGCCTGGTAGGCTCCAGTCCATGGGGTCGTTAAGAGTCGGACATGACTGAGCGACTTCATTTTCACTTTTCACTTTCATGCATTGGAGAAGGAAATGGCAACCCACTCCAGTATTCTTGCCTGGAGAATCCCGGGGACGGAGGAGCCTGGTGGGCTGCCGTCTATGGGGTCGCACAGAGTCGGACACGACTGAAGCGACTTAGCAGCAGCAGCAGTGCCTGAAAGAAGGGGGAAAAAAAATCTAAATGTGATGGACCACATTATTAACTCATGTTTCTTATTTTAAAATAAGTTGATTCTTGGTCATGTGATCCACACTTGAAAATAATTTATTAACTGTTCTGTTTCCTCGATGAAGTACTAGACATATTATGAATCTGGGAACTGCCATGAGAAATAGATTAGCACAGGTCAGCATTGAGTTGACATTCAGAAACTGAATGAAGGAAAAACAAAACCAGATACAAATATCACAAATGATTGTATTACTTTACATCACTGTGTAAATAAACTAATCAAATGGAAACAGTCTCATACAGAAACTAAGTAAATGTGTTTGGGGAAAGTTTCAGCTCATAAATTGGTATATGATGTATATATCATATACACCAACACTCTGAAGCCACTTCTTTCTCCCAGGAACTAATGATGAAATACTCAGTGGCTGCACTTGGCAAACCATTTGTCTCATGGAGCCCTCCATCAATTTTGTGTAAGAGAAAAAGCAAAATTAGAACTCAACTATTATGCCATTTACAAAATAATAAGTAAAAATGGGATTAAAGAACAAAGGTGTGAGTTACCCAATTCTGAAGACAGTCATCTCCACCACACATAAGCCTAGTTTAATATTTCAAAGAATAAATACAGACAAGAGAATGAAGTAGGAGGTTTCCCTGGTGGTCCCGTGGTTAAAACTTTGCCTTCCAATGTAGGGGATGTGGGTTCGATCCCTTTTTGGGGAGTTAAGATTCCATATGCTGTGTGGCCCAAAAAGCAAAAAATAAAACAGAAGCAATATTGAAACTAATTCAATAAAGACTTTAAAAATGGTCCATGTCAAAAAAATCTTAAAAAAAAAGAATGAGGTGAAAATAATTGTCAGACAGCAGTACAACAATCTATGCACTAAAAGGGCAAAGGGGTGGTTATTTTAAGAATGTCTCATTATTGGATTTGATAATATAGACTTAATCAAACTTGTTTCCTTAATGAATCTTACATTAATATTTCTTTCTTCAAAGGACAAATAGAAGATAATCAGATAACATGTCCTAAAGCACAAAAGTTGATAAATTTGCAGCTTCTTTCTGCCTCTACTGTAGTGGATATTGAGGTATACCAGATAGACCCCCTGTTTAGAAGTAATGCACAAGTTTCTTCTGCAGATGGGGGAGTTCCTGGCTCACAGCCCTCCCCCAAAATTGTCTTCTGCCAAAGGGAACCTTCTCTCCAGAACAGGCGGAAGAGTAAAAGGGAACAAAACCTGAGCCCCTTTGCCTCATTTTGGGAAGTTTCTTAGGTAGAATGCCAACCCCAGAACTCCTCAGGGAATCAGATCAGTCCTCTGTGGTCACCCTTTCATAGTCTGACTTTTCCTTCTGCCCAATCCTGCCTCCTTACCTCTCTTTCTGGTGTTTTTCTGAAGAGTGCTATTCAATATACCACGTGCAAACAAATGTAAGTCTCAGAGTCTACCTTCTAGGGCACTGACCTTGGCATTGGCCTCCTCTCTAATTAATTATAGTTTGAAAATGCATACACTCTAACAGGAAATTGGGAAATCTCTGCATCTTCTCATTACTTTACCATCATTTTATTAAATCACTTTGCTCATTGTCTCAAAAAGTCTTATACCACTTCCCTCTTTCTCCTCTTTAGCAATCTTGATCAAATTTTGATCACATCAAGAGTACAGGACACCTACTTTTTTTTTCTAGATGCATAATTTAATAAGGACAGAAAATTTTGAAAGGTCACTGAATCCAGTTGCAGTTCTAGTTTTCAAAAGCCAATAGACTATGAACATTCTATTCAGTCTTCCAAATTAGCATTAGTCATCCCTGTTCAAAATGTCCCTGTCTGACAGTTCATGCAGATTTATATTCCCAGACATAGGCTACTATGAAAATTAAGTTTAAAAGAAATGAACCAGGAGTTCTATCAGGAGCACTGCCAATTCTATTAGGTGCAATTTGTATTTTTAAAAACAACTTAAATATACCAATAATTACCCACTATCTACTAATGCTTACTATCTAGTATGTATAACACTAAATACTTTTCCCATATTGTCCTTAAACCTCACCACGTGAGCACATGCTCTAAGTCGCTTTAGTCATATCCGACTCTTGAGACTCCGTGGACTGTAGCCCAGAGGTTCCTCTGTCCATGGGAATCTCCAGTGTGGAGACTCCCTACTGAAGTGGGTTGACATGCCCTCCTCCCCGGGATCTTCCCAAACTAGGGATCGAACCCGTTTTTCTTACATCTTCTGCATTGGCAGGTGAGTTCCTTACCGCTAGCGTCACCTGGGAAGCCCAAACCTCACTGCAAATTACAGGTATTATCAGTATTATACAAAGAAAAAGACGTGAGTTTCATGACTTTTGTGTAACTACGCCATAATTACACGTTTTGTTAGTGGTAATTCTGAAGCCCACTGGCTAAAGGCTACCAAGGACACATTTATAGTCATACAATGTCAAGTTTATTTACCTTGGTGTAGCAAGGGAGAACACTCCACAGGCCAGCCTTGGGACTTTCTCAATCTGAGGAAATAGTGAGAAGCTTTTACAGGGTACTGGAGATTGGGTTGAGTGGTTTTAAAATGAATTCTACAAAACAGATTATCAGTTAAGATTGGTAGAGATTGGTTATGGGCTCCCACTTCAGTATTCTTGCCTGGAAAATCCCATGGATTTGTGGGCTACAGTCCACGGGTCGCAAAGAGTTGGACATGACTGAGCAACTTCATTTTCACTTTCACTTTATGGGCTCTTAACCAATGTGTATGTGTTTCGTCATGCAGTCATGTCTGACTCTTTGTGACCCCATGGACTGTAGCCTTCCAGGCTCCTCTGTCCATGGGGATACTCCAGGCAAGAATACTGGAGTGGGCTGCCTTGTCCTCCTCCAAGTGATCTTCCCAACCCAGGGATCGAACCAAGATCTTCCACACTACAGATGGATTCTTTACCATTTGAGCCACCATTAACCACAGGGAAATGTTACCTCTAGTTTTCTTTGATCTAAATCTATTATTGTGACATATGAGTTAATACTCTTAAAGGGCCCATCAGGCAGTTTCTCAGTTGATCTAAACCCAATAGCCACCATCTGAAAGCCGCCAGTGGACATGAGCCCATTTTATCTATTCAGCTCCATCATGCTGCCTTCAATCTGGGCAAAAATTCTAGAACATGGGTGAAGTAAAACATTTTCTTTAACATTTAAAACTTAATTTAAAATAATGTAGAATGTCTATTGATGTGAGCCTCACCTCAGCTTTCTCTTTAGTGAAATAAGAATGTAACTTTTTCCTTCTCAGAATTGAATATTATTTTCTACAGTTAGATATACTGATCAGCAGAGTTTTTTTTTTAAGTAATTTTAGGATTAGACAGAAGAAAATACTCTAGAACTGTGGAAGGACAGGAAAACAAGAAGAGAAGTTGATTTTTAATATCACATATAGTTAGGAAATACTTTGCCAACAAAGCTCCATGTAGTCAAAGCTATGGTTTTTCCAGTACACGTGTATGGATGTGAGAATTGGACCATAAAGAATGCTGAGTGCCGAAAAATTGATGCTTTCAAACTGTAGTATTGGATAAGACTCTTGAGAGTCCCTTGGACTGCAAGGAGATCAAACCAGTCCATCCTAAAGGAAATAAATCCTGAATATTGCTTTCCTAATAGCTCAGTTGGGGAAGGCAATGGCACCCCACCCCAGTACTTTTGCCTGGAGAATCCCATGGACGGAGAATCTCAGTCCATGGGGTCGCTGAGAGTTGGACATGACTGAGCGACTTCACTTTTACTTTTCACTTTCATACATTGGAGAAGGAAATGGCAACCCACTCCAGTGTTCTTGCCTGGAGAATCCCAGGGACAGGGGAGCCTGGTGAGCTTCCGTCTGTGGGGTCGCACAGAGTCAGACACGACTGAAGTGACTTAGCAGCAGCAGCAGCAGCAGCAATAGCTCAGTTGGTAAAGAATCTGCCTGCAATGCGGAAGACTCCGGGTTGATTCCTGGGTTGGGAATATCCCCTGGACAAAGAAAAGGCTACCCACTCCAGTATTCTGGCCTAGAGAGTTCCATGGACTGTCTAGTCCATGGGGTCACAAAGAGTCAGACATGACTGAGCGACTTTCACTTTCATTTCATTTTCATTCATTGGAAGGACTGATGCTGAAGCTGAAGCTCCAGTACTTTGGCCACTTGATGCCAAGAGCTGACTCATTAGAAAGAAACCCTGATGCTAGGAAAGACTGAAGACAGGAAGAGAAGGTGTCAACAGAGGATGAGATAGTTGGATGTCATCACTGACTCAATGGACATGATTTTAAGCAAGCTACCAGAAGTGGTGAAGAATAGGAAGCCTGGCGTGCTGAAGTCTATAGGGTCGCAAAGAGTTGGACATGACTGAGCAACTGAAAAACAGCAAAATAGTTAGGAATTACTGACAGTTTTTAAGGTAGAAAATGAAATCATAAAAATACTAGTGGAATGAATTTGGGAAACTATGAAAAGGAAAAGACCTCAAACCCAGAAATGGGGCTAAGGCCTATATAATGCAATACATTTTTTAAATGTTAGATGTTACAGAGCTCTGATATTAATTTTATTTGAGTAATACAGTAGTGGAAAATGGTTCTGATGTCTTGAATCTGACTGAACAATCAGTGTTTGCTCTTTTGCAAAGAGGAAAGTCGAACTGATCTGCTTTAGAGCCAGTGATCTTAAAGGATGACATTTCTGCCCTTCTCACTTTCTCCTAGACCTTGTCAAGCAGAATATGAGTGATTTTGCATGCTTGTTATAACATTGCATAGTTTTGATTTACTGTGCAAATGAGAGACAGTCCTCTCCTCTATTCATCACTGTGGCCACTGCAGAAGGATAGCATGGGTGATGTAAAGACAGTGTGTCCTGTTCTGGAGCTTAATCTGGTAACATAGCTTGACAAAGACTGTTTTCAAACATATAAGGTTAATTTTGCTAGTCAAGATGACTGACTTATGAGCTGTTATGGTTACCTGTTGCCCTGATAAACTCCCCTACAGCTTAGTGAATTAAAATAGCAACCACTTTAATATATCTCCTGTTTTGAGGGTTAAAAATTCAGGTAGGGCTCATCTGGACAGTCCTGCTCCCCATGGAAGTGGTTTGGATCACTGGTTGGTATCCAGTTGGAGCTGAGCCTAACTGGAGGGTCTGAGATTTTTACAGACCCTTACCTGCCTTATTTCTTGGTGGGGATTGTTGGAGTGCTGGGTTTAGCTGGGTTTCTCTTCCTTTCTTTTGCTTGTAGTTTTAGGGCCTCACCATATGATATCTCTGTATCTCTACCAGGTAGTTAGACTACTTACATGGATTATGCGGCTCCCAAAGACCACAGTGGAAGCTGCCCACAGTCTTAAAAGCTGAGCCCAGAACTAGCATAGTTTGACTTGTGCCAAATTATATTTGTCAGTTGTCATCTGCCAGCCCAAATTAAGGGGCAGGGCCATGAGACCCTGATTCTTAATGGAGAGAGTGCCGAAGCATTTGTGGTCATATTTAGTTTGTGCTGGGAGAGTGAGAAGTTGGGTGAAGCCTCTACTCATTGTTGTCTCAAACCTGGCAGGACTTCTCCCCGCACAAGTAGAATCTATTTGTTTACTACCTTCTGACACATCAACCCCGAGGGAACCAAGGATGTTAAAAAGACCGCACACACTGAGTGGTACCCATCAAGAAGCCACTAGTATTTTTTGCTGAAAATATGTTCTTTGAGCTTATCAAGACATGTAGCTTGTAAGCAATTTTAGAGTGCTCATATTTGCCAACTCTCAAAACAACTAAACTGACTATAATGTAGATGGTTGAAACTAGTGGGAATGTCTAGGATAGCAGTATATATTTAAATGGTATGTGAACTCTGCGTTTAAATTTTGTAGATCACATAACATATATATTTTAATTTTATGAAGATAAGCTTTACCATTTTCAATTCTGAAAAGAAATTGGATTCTCAAATGAGATTTTTTAGACAAGCAACATGTTTCCTTTTGAATATATATATATATATATTTTTTTTACTTAAAAGATGTGTCCAAACCTAGAGTCTTATTATTGAAAATGTACTTATCTACACAAAATTATATTTATGATACATATATGATGATTAGTTGAAATAAGCAGTAAATGCCATGTGTTCTTATTTTTAATCAATAATTCATTAATGAGGACATCAGTATAAATGATGAACATCTTTTTTCAAAACCTTTTTTATTGTGGAAAATTTCAGACATACACAAAAGTGAAAGAAGTAGTATAATAAATCCCCATGAATCCATTAATTAGCTTCAAGAATTATCAACACATGAACAATCTCATCTCATCTATGTGTCTCTTTTCCCTCTCCATATTTTTTAATGCAGTAAGTTTTATTGGTTATTTACTTTTAAATAAAACAATGTGTTTATGTCCATCCCAGACCCTTAACTATCCCTCCCCGCTTGGGTAAGTGCTTTAAATCTGTGAGTCTGTTTCTATTTTGTAAATAAGTTTGTTTGTATCAATTTTTTTAGATTTCACATATAAGCAATATCATACTACATTTCTCTTTCTCTAATATTTCATTTAGTATGGAAGTCTCTAGATCCATCCATGTTGGTATGAATGGCATTATTTTATTCTTTGTAATGACTGAATAACATTCCCTTGTATATATGTACCACAATTTCTTTATTCCTCTGTTGATAGACATTTAGGTTGCTTCCATGTCTTGGTTATTATAAACACTGTTGCAGTGAATATTGGGATTCATTTATCCTCTTGGACCATGTTTTTTTCCAGATATATGCCTGAGTAAGATTGCATGATCATAAACTAATTCTATTTTTATTTTTATAAGGAACCTCCATACTGTTTTCAATAGTGGCTATACGAATTTACATACCCAATAGTGTAAGGGAGTTCCCTTTTTCCAAATTCTCTCCAACATTTATTGTTTGTGGATTTTTTGATGATGGCAATTCTGACTGGAATAAGGTGATATCTCATTGTAGTTTTATTTACATTTCTCTACTAATAATAGAGAAATAGAATGGGAAAGACTAGAGATCTCTTCAAGAAAATTAGAGATACCAAGGGAACATTTCATGCAAAGATAGGCACAATAAAGGCCAGAAATGATATAGACTTAACAAAAACAGAAGATATAGAGAAGAGGTGGCAAGAATATACAGAAGAACTGCACAAAAAAGATCTTAATGACCTGGATAACCATGATGGTGTGATTACTAACTTGCAGTCAGACATCCTGGAGTGTGAACTCAAATGGACCTTAGGAAGCATCATTATGAACAACAATAGTGGAAGTGATGGAATTCCAGCTGAGCTATACCAGATCCTAAAACATGATGCTGTGAAAGTGCTGCACTCAATATGCCAGCAAACTTGGAAAACTCAGCAGTGGCCACAGGTCTAGAAAAGGTCAGTTTCATTCCAATACAAAAGGAGGACAATGCCAAAGACTGATCAAACTGCCAGACAATTGCACTCATTTCATATGCTAGCAAGGTCATGCTCAAAATCCTCCAAGCTAGGCTTCAACAGTACACCAAGCAAGAACTTCCAGATGTTCAAGCTACATTTAGAAAAGGCATAAACAAGAGATCAAATTGCAACACCTGTTGGATTATAGAAAAAGCAAGAGAATTCCAGAAAAACATCTACTTCTGCTTCATTGACTATGCCAAAGCCTTTGTGTGGATCACAACAAACTGTGGAAATTATTTAAAGAGATGGAAGTACCAGACCACCTTATTTGCCTCCTGAGAAACCTATGTGCAGGTCAAGATGCAATAATTAGAACCTAGCATGGAACAACAGACTGGTTCCAAATCGGGAAAGGAGTGTGTCAAGGCTGTATATTGTCACCCTGTTTATTTAACTTCTCTGCAGAGTACATCATATGAAATGCTGAGCTGGATGAATCACAAGATTTCTGGGAGAAATATCAATAACCTCAGATACACAGATGACACCACCCTTTTGGCAGAAAGCAAAGAGGGGTCACCTTGATGAAGGTGAAAGAGGAGAGTGAAAAAGCTGGCTTAAAACTCAGCATTCAAAAACCGATGATCATGGCATCCAGTCCCATCACTTCTTGGCGAATAGATGGGGAAACCATGGAAACAGTGACAGACTTTATTTTCTTGGGCTCCAAAATCACTGAGGACAGTGACTACAAAAGCGATGAAATTAAAAGATGCTTGCCCCTTGAAAGAAAAGCTATGAGAAACCTAGACAGCATATTACAAAGCAGAGACATTACTTTGCTGACAAATGTCTATATGGTCAAAGCTATGGTTTTTCCAGTAGTCTTGTATGGATGTGAGTGTTGGACCATAAAGAAGGGTGAGCACAGAAGAATTGATGCTTTTGAACTCTGGTGCTGAGGAAGACTCTTGAGAGTCCCTTGGACTGGAAGGTCAAACTAGTCAATCCTAAAGGAAATCAAGCTGAATATTCATTAGAAGGACAGATGCTGAAGCTCCAATACTTTGGCCACCTGATTAGAAATGCAGACTTGTTAGATAAGACCCTGATGGTAGGAAATGAAGGCAGGGGGAGAAACTGAATAACAGAGGACAAGATGGTTGGATGACATCACTGACTCAATGGACAAGAGTTTGAGCAAGCTCTGGGAGATGGTGAAGTATAAGGAAGCCTGTCATGCTGCAGTTCATGGGGTCACAAAGAGTTGGACACGACTGAGCAACTGAACAACAGTAATTAGTGATGTTAAACACCTTTCCATGTGTTTCTTGGCCATCTCTATGTCTTCTTTGGATAAATGTCTGTTTAAATCTTCTGCCCATTTTTTGATTGGATTGTTTGTTTTAATGATATACAGCCACATGTGAATGTATTAGTTGCTCAGTTGTGTCTGACTCTGCTACATCCTGGACTGTAGTATTTAATGAGATTTAAACAGCCTCTCAATTCACTTGATGAACTTTAACTGAGCTCCCACTTTGTCAGACTCTTCTATGAGTGTAATGATGAACAAGATGAATGAACCCCCATTGTCCAGAAGCTCACATTGTACTAAAGGGAGAGACATTAAATTAGTAAATAAAATAAGAACATACAATTTGGAATAGTAATTAGTGCCCTAAAATTTAATTCAAGGAAAAGGAGAAAGATAGGTAGAGGGGGCAGGGATACTCTTATAGATCACATGGTCAATCAGGTCCTTTCTAAGGAGGTGACATTTAACAGGGCTAAATAAATATGAAGAGTAGACTCTGTGTGATCCTGCCCTTCCCCCATTATCTTTTATCCCCTGATTAAAGTCTTGTGTGGTGCTAATTAATATCATATAACTATAGATGTTATAATATCATATATAAGATGATTTTATTGCCTGCTCCCTTGAATAGAATGTGAATCTCAAAACTTAAGGGTAGCAGATGCTGTCAGTCTTATCCATCATTACATTTCTAAAGGGTATATTATAAATATATCTATCTATAAATATATCCCGGAGAAGGCAATGGCACCCCACTCCAGTACTCTTGCCTGGAAAATCCCACGGATGGAGGAGCCTGGTAGGCTGCAGTCCGTGGGGTCGCTGAGAGTCGGACATGACTGAGCGACTTCACTTTCACTTTTCACTTTCATGCATTGGAGCAGGAAATGGCAACCCACTCCACTATTCTTGCCTGGAGAATCCCAGGGACAGGGAGGCCTGGTGGGCTGCCGTCTATGGGGTCGCACAGAGTCAGACATGACTGAAGTGACTTAGCATAGCATAAATATATCCAGTTCTCCAGATGAGGTAGCAAGGGCTCTTAAGTTATCAGGTGTCTTGACTCAAATCCTACAACCTAGTATATAGAATGAGGAAGTAGAAGGAAGGAAATGAACACTTACTGAGTGTTAATATGTGCCAGAAAGTATAATAGGTACTTATCTAAGTCTGTGATCTAATATGGACTTCCCTGGTGGCTCAGATGGTAAAGCGTCTGTCTACAGTGTGGAAGACCTGGGTTTGATCCCTGGGTCAGGAAGATTCCCTGGAGAAGAAAATGGCAACCCACTCCATGGCAGCTAGTACTCTTGCCTAGAAAATCCTATGGATGGAGGAGCCTGGTGCAGGAGGATCTTGGTGCAGGCTACTGTCCATGGGGTCGCAAAGAGTCAGACACGACTTCACTTTTCACTTTATGATCTAATATAATCCGTAAAGCAACTGTGATAGGCTGAATGTTAGCCTCCAAAGGATCCACATCCTAATCCCCAGGACTTGTAAAGGATGCCTGATAACAAAAAGAGACCCTATAGATGTGATTTACCTAAGGACCTTGGGAAGAAGAGACCATGTTGGATCATCCAGATGGGCTATAATCACAGGGGTCTGATAAGAAAAAGGCAGGAGATCCGAGAGAAAGCAGATATCTAATTTGGAAACGAGGTTGAGGTGATGTAAGGAAGAGCTATGAGCCAATGAATTCAGGTAGCCTTTAGAAGCTAGAAAACATAAACAAATGGACAATTCCTTGGAGCCTCTAGAAAGAATGACCCATGTCAACACCAAGACTTTAGCCCAATAAAATTGATTTGAAACTTCTAGTCTCCAAAACTTTTTTAAGGTAATAAATTTGCATTGTTTTAAGCTATCAGGTTTGTGGTAGGTTGTTGTAACGCTCACAGGACATTAATACAGCAGCCCAGCTGGGGAACTCAGGTAAAGGTTAGGTACCTTGTTCGGTATCACAACACCTCAGTAAAAGATAGTTAAGTGTTCTGTGTCTGTGCTCTTAGACAGTGCTCCAAAGTTTATCATCAGGCAGAAATCACTCTCATGTGTCATGACTGTAAAGTAGTTACAAGTAACTCACAAAGCACTTACAAAAAGATGGCATAGCAAGTGTCTGGTTTTGTTTTGCTGGGGTTTTTTGATGGGAAAATATTTATTCATTTTAGGTTTTCACAAGCTCAGCATCAAATACAGGGCTTCCATACCAGAGGCCACCTGCTCCAGCAGAACAGCAGCCCTCTATGCATTAGACATTCAACCACATTCTTCAATGCTAAAGTGCCCTGCTTCCATCTCTGCAAAATGAACCTAGCGCTTTCAACAAGGTAATTCTACCATGATTGTGCAGCAGTAACAATGTTTATTGGGGTGTAAGATCATTCCATAGTGCTTTCAGTTTAGAATGATTATCAGTATCAGCGGGGTGAGAGAGCTGAAAAGTCTGTGACAATATTTCTTAAGAAACCCATCAAACCGAGGTACAGCAACCGCTCTTCTATTCTGGAGGTGAGTGAGGATTGTGCTCCATGTGGCTTATATTTGGTATGTCATATCTCCAGTCAGATTCCTTGTCTTCAATGGACTCACCTTCTCTGAGCCATCATTATTGCTTTGATAAAATATAACAGGAGGAGGTGTACCATCTGCTTCTTCATATTCACTTAGTTCAGTTCTCTTGACCCTCACACTCACATATCATTCAGTCTAAATAAAATCTAGAAACAAATAATTCATCTGGGTTGTTGAGCCATGAGCTCAGAAGGAATACTGGGGCATGGAGGCTCTTTCCCTCCAAGATAAGGTGACCCATGCAAAGCATATAGAGGCTGGCAGTGCCTTAAAGAAAGGCAGACCGTGCTACACCATGGTTGAATGCTTAGGAGTCACAGGAACTCACAGGCTTATCTTGTGGGCTTCCTTGGAGGAGAACACAGATCAGATCAGATCAGTCGCTCAGTCATGTCCGACTCTTTGCAACCCCATGAATGGCAGCACGCCAGGCCTCCCTATCCATCACCAACTCCCGGAGTTCACTCAGACTCACGTCCATTGAGTCAGTGATGCCATCCAGCCATCTCATGCTCTGTCATCCCCTTCTCCTCCTGCCCCCAATCCCTCCCAGCATCAGTCTTTTCCAATGAGTCAGCTCTTCGCATGAGGCGGCCAAAGTACTGGAGCTTCAGCTTTAGCATCATTGCTTCCAAAGAAATCCCAGGGCTTATCTCCTTCAGAATGGACTGGTTGGATCTCCTTGCAGTCCAAGGGACTCTCAAGAGTCTTCTCCAACACCACTGCTTAACTGAATCCCTGCAGGGTAGGTGCATGAATATAATGAAAACTTTGGGCTTCCCTGGTAGCTAAATGGTAGAGAATCTGCCTATGAAGCGAGACCCAGGTTTGATCCTTGGGTTGGAAAGATCTCCTGGAGAAGAAAATGGCAACCCACTCCAGTATTCTTGCCTGTTGGAGGAACCTGGTGGGCTGCAGTCCGTGGGGTCGCAAAGAGTCATACCTGTCTGAGCGACTAAGCACAGCACAAGCAGATGAAATAGGAAAGCTGCCAAGAAGAGATCCCCAGAGCCCAGCACCCACAATACAATCCTATGCATTGTGGAGATCCATACCCCGCTCCAAGCCCTCTGAAAAAATTCACACAACGTGCCTGAAGACAGCAAACATACAGGAATGCCGTCATGAAAGAAAACAAAGGCCAGACTACAGAAATAGGAGAAAAGACTTTTGCCCTTCTTCATTCAATTCCTCTCTTCTCACCTCAGTCCAAGAGGAAGCAGGAAAGGAAGGAGGAGAAGGATGAGGGAAAGTGAAAGATAAGTGAAAAATGCCTTTCTCATAGGAAGACTTTGAGCCGTGGGCCAGTCTTGAATTGTGGAGAAGAAAGAAGCTCTGAATTGAATGTGAGATTGGGGCTGTGATTTAGACTAGATTGAACTTTTGAAGAAAGTTGACTGAGAGTGAGTCATAATAAATGAAGAGGAAATAGAAGTCACTTGGAAGTTACGAGATTTGCATAATGTGCTCTCAGGGAGCAGGGAAGGTTGATCAAAAAGGAACGATAAGTGGAATACTTGGTTAAAAATAGACTTCCAGAACACATTTCCGTCAAATTTAGTTCACTCAATAAGCCAGTTAACCTCAAGTGATGTAAGGTGGGATAGTTAGGCCTTGAGAGCAGACCTCCCGTCTTACTTTCAGATTTTCTACATCATAGCATACATAACCTGGTGTCTAATATCCTTAGAAATCACCCTAACATGAGAATTTAGCCTCTCATGTCTTTCCATTGAATGTGCCTCTATAATATATTATAAAATGCAGTGATTCTGGGCTTCCCAGGTGGTATGTGTTAATTGCTCAGTTGTGTCTGACTCTTTGTGACCCCATGGACTGTAGCCTGCAAGGCTCCTCTGTCTGTGGGGATTCTCCGGGCAAGAATACTGGAGTGGGTTGCCATTCCCTTCACCAGGGTATTTTCCCAACCCAGGGATTGAACCATTGCAGGTGGATTCTTTACCAGCTGAACCACAGTTCAGTCCATGGACAGAGGGGCCAGGTGGACTGCAGTCCATAGGGCCACAAAGAGTCAGACATGGCTGAAGAGGCTTAGCACACGGTGATATTAGAGATCATTGTTCAATTCTATTCCTGCCTTACAGAATCAGATTAACTTTAGATTTCCTTGGTGGGTGTTTTTTTCATCTTATTGTTTTAGTTTCTGGTTTGTATAAGTTGCCACACTTTTCTTGCTTGGAAACTTTTCCATTGTTTTATGTAAAGTAGGAGAGAGACATGGCATGATGAGAAATTATAAAATGTATTTCCAGGAGCAAAATTTGGGGTATCTTTGAAAACACAAAGACAATATTTGTGTTTCTTTAGGGTTTATGCTTCTAATCGAAGGAGAGAAGGAATAAAGGAAACATTATTTTCTAAATGGTTTCTTGAAAAATTTAAGGTGTCTTGAATGTCAATCAGTAAAGAGACTGTCAATTTAAAGTAATCATGGTTATATGAAATAGATAGAAAATAATATTGGGAAAGGTAAAGCCTATATTTAGTCATTGAGTGGCCTAAGGACATTTAGAAGATAAATAAAAGCATTCCCTAAATCTGAGACAAATTTAAACACTAAATATTAGTAAAGCTATTATACAAACTGGCTTTTAAGAAGGAAAGCTCTCTTCCTTATCCTGTATTACTTGGAAATTTTAAGAGCCAGCATGTCTCAATTTTTAATTTCTTGCGTTAAATCTTATTCCCCCACCAAAATAGCAAAAAAAAAAAAAAAAAAAAAATCCAAGGCATTTAAATCAAAATATGTCAGATTTAAGGATGGAATTTTCTCTCTATTCTCGTTAAATGTCGTGAAAAGCATATTTGTCCATAAAAATGTTTTGAGCCTACTATATATGTGTCATTACAGAATGATAAAGGTCTATTCTTTTCCCTGTTATAAAATAAGCCATTCCGTAAGAGTCAGGTTGTCACATCTGGTTGGGATCTTAGGGCTCATCTAGATCACTCCCTTCATGGTTGAATTCTATCCAAGATTTCTCATCTGATAAGTTACAGAATTTGAATCAGTGACCATTTCTGCCGACTCTTATCCAGTACACCCATGCTTTCTAGAGAGTGTTTGTCCTTTTTAATTTGGCTTGACATAGCATACACATTCTTCCCCCTACTCTAGACCCCTCACCCCAAACTACAAAATAAACTTTGGAATAATTTTATCTTTATATTTTTCAAAGTTCACAGTTGTGTTGCTTTGTGAAGTACCTTTCCCGTTCCATTTTTTTTGTCTCTGCGTTTCTTCTGCTCTAAGCCTTAACTCCTCAGTTATTCACACATTGGGCATCTATGGACGATACTGTGGCCTAGAAGCTGGGGTCAGTTGCAGGAGAAACAGGACAATCTGTAGAAAGATGGC
Source organism: Tragelaphus eurycerus (assembly GCA_935064755.1). Lineage (NCBI taxonomy): Eukaryota > Metazoa > Chordata > Mammalia > Artiodactyla > Bovidae > Tragelaphus > Tragelaphus eurycerus. Next base: position 22,360,552 of record CAKXYN010000025.1, on the reverse strand, counting down.
AAACTAGAAAACTTAGTTTGAACCACTTCCTAATCACATAGTGTGTTTGACAAGGTTGTTTGTAGTTTGTGTCAGATTAGCTATTTGTACCAGCATGAAAATATGATGATTTTGCCCATGTTTCCGTAATCACTTCTGAGTTAGATAGGGGAGGCTACAGTGCTTTAACAATAGACTCTGAATGTAATGGCTGAAAAAAGAGACATAAAAAAATTAGTTTTTTTCTGCACAATAGTCTAGGACTATTGTGTCTTCTCCAATGCATGAAAGTGAAAAGTGAAAGTGAAGTCGCTCAGTCGTGTCCGACTCCCAGAGACCCCACGGACTGGAGCTATTGTGTCTTCTCCAATGCATGAAAGTGAAAAGTGAAAGTGAAGTCGCTCAGTCGTGTCTGATTCCCAGCGACCCCACGGACTGGAGCCTACCAGGCTCCTCCGTCCATGTGATTTTCCAGGCAAAAGTACTGGGGTGGGATGCCATTGCCTTCCCCGATAGTCTAGGACAGCACTTCTCAAAGTATGAGAACTGTAAGGGAAGTAGATTCTTGATCCTCTCTCTGCATGCTGTCGCTTCAGTTGTGTCCAGTTCTTTGGACCCCATGGACTATAGCCCACTAGGCTCCTTGGTACGTGGAATTCTTCAGGCAGGAATGCTGGAGTTGGGTTGCCATGTCTTCCTCCAGGGGATCTTCCCAACCCAGGGATCAAACCTGTGTCTCTTATGTATCCTGCAATAGCAGGTGGGTTCCTTACCACTGGGAAGCCCCACTCTAAATGTAATGAATCAGAAACTCTTGTCTAGAGGGCCAGCAATGTATGTAAATTTTTCCAGATATTTCTGATGTACATTAAAATCTGTGGGACAGTTTTCCAACCCAGGGAGATATATGTTTATGATAGTGAAAGGAGGTATCTCTGCCTTACTAAGTCATTCAGAGACCCAAGTTGATTATATCTCTGCCATCTTCGCCTTGCCCTCATGAAACAGGTAAGAGTACAATGCAGGGTATGTGGGAAGTTTCTTTATCTCTCTTTTTTTTTTAGGTGTCATCTTTTTAAAATTTTTATTGGAGTATAGTTGCTTTGCCTTCCCAGGTAGCTCAGTGGTAAATCTTTCTGCCAGTTCAGGAGACACAAGAGACGTGGGTAGATCCCTCTGATGGGTAGATCCCTTGGAGTAGGAAATGGCAACTTACTTCTATGTTCTTGCCTGGAAAATTCCATGGACAGAGGAGTCTGGCAGGCTACAATCCATGGGGTCTCAAAAGAGTTGGACATAAGAGTTGGACATGACTGAGTAGCTGAACACACCCACAGACATAGTTACTTTACAGTGTTATGCTAGTTTATACTGTAAAGAAAAGTGAATCAGCTATGTGTATACATGTGTCTCTCTTTTTGGATTTCTTTCTCCCCTAGATCACCACAGAGCACTGAGTAGAGATTCCTGTGCTATGCAGTATACTATCCTTAGTTATTTATTTTATATATTGTATCAATAACATATATATGTCAATCCCAATCTCCCAATTTATCCCCCCTTCTCCTTCCTCACTTGGTATCCATATGTTTCTTCTCTATTTCTGCATTGTAAATACATCTATACTAATTTTTTCAGATTCCACATATATCTGCTGATATATGGTATTTGTTTTTGTCTTTCTGACTTACTGCACTCTTGCATGAGAGTCTCTAGATGCATCCACATCTCTACAAATGACCCAATTTCATTCCTTTTTATGGCTGAGTAGTATTCGATTGTGTATATGTACCACATCTTCTTTATCCATTCTGCTGTTGATATATATTTGGGTTATTTCCATATCCTGGCTATTGTAAATAATGCTGAAATGAACACTGGAGAGCATGTGTCTTTTTGAATTATGGTTTTCTCTAGGTATGTGCCCGGTAGTGAGATTACTGGGTCTCATGGTAGCTCTATTTTTAGTTTTTTAAGGAACCTCTGCACTATTCTCTGGGCTTCCTTGGTGGCTCGGTGGTAAAGAATTGGCCTGCAATGCAGGAGATGCAGGAGACACAGGTTCGATTCCTAGTTCAGCAAGATCCCCTGGAGGAGGTCCTGGAAACCCACTCTAGTATTCTTGCCTGGATAATCCCATGGACAGAGGAGCCTGGCAGACTATAGTCCATAGGGTCCCAAGGAGTCAGACACAACTGAAGCAACTTAGCACCCATGCATACATACTTCTCCATAGTGGCTTTATCCATCTATATTCCCACCATTGCAAGAGGGTTCCATTTTCTCCACACCCACTCCAGCATTTATTGATTGTAAATTTTGTGATGATGGCCATTCTGACGAGAGTAAGGTGATGTGTCATCCCTAGGATGATTGTAGTGCTTCTTACTTACCTTTCGAGGTATTTCAGCAAGTGGTCACAGCCAATTTTAAGAGAGGCTGAAAAATGTAATGTAACTAGGTATCTTATATCCAGTTGCTATTAAAGAACAGAGAAGAGACTTTGGTGGATGGTCTTGGCAACAATCACATACTTATGTTGGGGTTTACTGGTGATGGGTTTTATCTCTCTTTTTTCTTTAATCTTATGCTCCTATTGCTGTTTCTTTCACTCAGGTACTTTAATTCTGGCATCGTTCAGGAGTATTGCATCATGGGAGCATAAGTAAGAGGGTAATTTAAGAAAGAGTAAGCAGTTAGCAGTGCCAGATGCTGCTGAGAAATCAATGAAACGAGCACTAAAAATATCCCCTAGATTTGGCAAAACGGAAGTCCTTGATGACCTTAAGAAGGATTGTTCCATAAATAAATGGTACATAGCTATGTTGGCATAAAGTATGCTAGTAGATGCATAGGACACGAGAAAATGAAGACAGCAAAACAAGTAATTTCTTTTAAAGACCAACTGTGGAGTGGCAGAGAGATAGGAATGTAAGTAAGGATGATAGATGATAGAAGCCTAGGATGACTCCATATTGATGGAAAAGGTCTAGTTGAGAAGGTATGGTTAAATATTAAGGAAAGGGAAGTTAGATAATATTCCTGAGAAATTATAAGGGGGTCTAAACACACAGATGGGAGGAGTTGCCTTAGATAGGAAAAGAAAAACTCCCTCTAATGTAATAGGAAAGATGGAGACATACCGGGAAAGAGAAGAAAGTTTGAATCAATCACTGGGGAAACTGAGAGAGGAAGTGTCTAGAGTAACGCAGATGGACTGCTGAGATATGAAAGACCTGATTGAAGCTACTTTGCACAAATCTACACAAAATCATTGTAATAGGCTGTTAAGGTTATATTGCATTGCCATATTAATTTGGATACTCAGATCAGATCAGATCAGATCAGTCGCTCAGTCGTGTCCGACTCTTTGTGACCCCATGAACTGCAGCACGCCAGGCCTCCCTGTCCATCACCAGCTCCCGGAGGTCACTCAGACTCACATCCATCGAGTCAGTGATGCCATCCAGCCATCTCATCCTCTGTCGTCCCCTTCTCCTCTTGCCCTGAATCCCTCCCAGCATCAGAGTCTTCTCCAATGAGTCAACTCTTTGCATGAGGTGGCCAAAATACTGGAGTTTCAGCTTTAGCATCATTCCTTCCAAAGAAATCCCAGGGCTGATCTCCTTCAGAATGGACCGGTTGGATCTCCTTGTAGTCCAAGGGACTCTCAAGAGTCTTCTCCAACACCACAGTTCAAAAGCATCAATTCTTCGGTGCTCAGCCTTCTTCACAGTCCAGCTCTCACATCCATACATGACCACAGGAAAGACCATAGCCTTGACTAGGCGAACCTTTGTTGGCAAAGTGATGTCTCTGCTTTTGAATATGCTATCTAGGTTGGTCATAACTTTCCTTCCAAGGAGTAAGCATCTTTTAATTTCATGGCTGCAGTCACCATCTGCAGTGATTTTGGAGCCCAGAAAAATAAAGTCTGACACTGTTTCCACTGTTTCTCCATCTATTTCCCATGTAGTGATGGGACCAGATGCCATGATCTTCGTTTTCTGAATGTTGAGCTTTAAGCCAACCTTTTCACTCTCCACTTTCACTCTCATCAAGAGGCTTTTTAGTTCCTCTTCACTTTCTGCCATAAGGGTGGTGTCATCTACATATCTGAGGTTATTGATATTTCTCCCAGCAATCTTGATTCCAACTTGTATTTCTTCCAGTCCAGCATTTCTCATGATGTACTCTGCATATAAGTTAAATAAACATGGTGACAATATACAGCCTTGACGTACTCCTTTTTGCTATTTGGATGCTGCTGCTGCTGCTAAGTCACTTCAGTCGTGTCCAACTCTGCGTGACCCCATAGACATCAGCCCACCAGGCTCTCCTGCCCCTGGGATTCTCCAGGCAAGAAAACTGGAGTGGGTTGCCATTTCCTTCTCCAATGCAGCGAAAAAGTGAAAGTGAAGTTGCTCAGTCGTGTCCGACTCTTAGCTACCCCATGGACTGCAGCCCACCAGGCTCCTCCATCCATGGGATTTTCCAGGCAAGAGTACTTACATTTATTGAAGTGTCTGTTAATTTTTTAAAAACATTAAAGAACTGACCAAGAGTAGGAAAATTATTATTTTTTTTTTCTTTTTTGCCTAACTCTGCTTAATTAATCTATGGTAAGAATTCCTTAGTCAGCAGGCTTCTTAAAAATATAACACTTTGTGAAATTCAGTAACTCTTTCAAGACTTCAAAATGAGCACTCAGATGGAAGGTTTTTAAGAGTTGACATCATTTATCCATATTTTATTGGAATTTTAGAAAATTCTGAAAAGAATCTCGTCAAATGTACCAGTATTTCATGTTTATTAAAAAGTAACTAAGAAAATTGAGTGCCTCATTTAAACATCCCATTTATGTGCCAAGAAGTTGGAAAAAAAAAAAAAGGCCTTTGTCAATAATTAGACATTTTTTTAAAATGGAATCTGCCTATATAAATTGTGAAGGCACTTGGATATTTATCCAAGGTCAGGTTGTTTCAGCCTTGTAATCTGGCTGCTTTCAGCTTCTGGGTGTAGGATTCATTTTGCTGGAGCCCACCATGTTGCCCTGGAGAAAGGCATGGCAACCCACTCTAGTATTCTTGCCTAGAGAATCCCATGGACAGCGGAACCCAATGGGCTACAGTCCATGGGATCGCACAGAGTCAGGCACGACTGAAGTGACTTAGTACCATGTTGCCCTGGAAAGTTAACTTCCCTTTCCAGGATCTTACAGTCTGGGCCATATTGCATCTCCCTAATAATGGCAAGTACCAACTTGCTCCATGGAAGTAAAGCTATGACAAACCTAAACAGTATATTAAAAAGCAGAGGCATTACTTTGCCAATAAAGGTCCATATAGTCAAAGCTATGGTTTTTCCATTAGTCATGTGTGGATGTGAGAGTTGGACCATAAAGAAAGCTGAGTACCAAAGAATTGATGCTTTTGAACTGTGGTATAGGTGAAGACTCTTGAGAGTCCCTTGGACTGCAAGGAGATCCAACCAGTCCATCCTAAAGAAAGTCAACCCTGAATATTCACTAGAAGAACTGATGTTAAAGCTGAAGCTCCAGTTCTTTGGCCACCTGATGCAAAGAGCCGACTCTTTTGAAAAGACCCTGTTGCTGGGAAAGATTGAAGACAGGAGGAGAGGGTGATGATGGAGGATGTGATGGTTGGATGGCCTTACCGCCTCAATGGACATGAGTTTGAGCAGGCTCTGGGAGATGGTAAAGGACAGGGAAGCCTGGGGTGCTGTGGTCCATGGGGTTGCAAAGAGTTGGACATGACTGAGTGAACAATAACAACAATCTGACATCTGGGCTTCCCTCCTGGTCAGGCAGTAAAAAAACTGCCTGCCAATGCAGGAGATGTGAGTTCTATTCCTGGGTCGGGAAGATCCCCTGGAGAAGGAAATGGCAACCCATTCCAGTATTCTTGCCTAGGAAATCCCATGGACAGAGGAGCCTGGTGGGCCACAGTATATGAGGTTGCAAAGGAGTCAGGCACAACTTAACAACTAAACAATAACAACCAGACAACAAAGGATAACCCTTCTGCTCATGATTCAAATCAGCCCATCCTCACGATAAACTCAACTCAACTCTACCTTGCCTGCCAAAGCTACCTGTACGGCTGTCACCCCCTCCCTGGTTGCAGCTCCCTGAGTGGCCCTGCCCAGCGGCCAGCTCTCCTCAATTGCATTAAGTAACAAAATGCTCAGCCTTTCATCTGCATGAATCAGTGTGTTGTATGCCACCATCAAAAGAATTCTTCAAGTCTTATAAAACAATTGGCGCTGTGGTCAAAACCACTGACTTTTGGATAACTTCTTGGAAGATCACTCCTGGCCCACTAATTGGCTCCAGACCATGGAGAGAGCAGTTTGGGAATGGAATTTGAGCTTGAGCTTTAGTCTTGAAGCCCGAGGCCCCTTGAGCTATGCTATCCAGGCCAGAAGATCCTGCAGGTCTGCTTTTAGTCACAGTCTGTGTTTGCCAGAGACCTGTTCCAGGGGATTCTTCCTGTCAGTGGTGGTAGTTTCTTTGTTATTGTTTGGGGCAGAATTCTGGTTGATCTCTGTATGTTTCATGGGGCTCCTGTGCAGGGAGATGTTGATTGGGCTGCCCCATAGGAGAGACCACCCCACAAGAGAGAAATGGCAGCTGGGTCTCATTTTGGTGTTGCTCGAGTAGGGGTAGAAACTACTTGTCTTTGCTGCTGTGTATCTCATTGGAACGTTATGCTCTGTAGATTCTCAGGAATGTCATAGGCTGCATCTTCAGGGACCCGCTGTGTGTGTGTTAGTTGCTCAGTTGTGTCCAACTCTTTGCAACCTCATGGATGGTAGCCTGCCAGGCTCCTCTGTTCATGGGATTCTCCAGGCTAGAGTACTGGAGTGGTTTGCCATTTCCTTCTCCAGGAGATCTTCCCTACCCAGGAATCGAATCGGTGTCTCTTACATCTCCTGCATTGCCTGTGGGTTATTTACCATTGATGCCACCTGGGAAGCCTGTACATATATATAATATACTGTATATATTTTTAAACAAGGTCCACAACTTAAAACAATTGAAAATCCGAAATTTACTAGAATAATTTCTTCAACAAAAGGATTCAAAGGCCGCTGATTGCCTTTTGTGCCTCTACAACATAGGTTCTAAATTTAGTTTAACAAGTTCTAAAGTGCACCAGTTGACAAAGCTTCATGTACTTAATTGTACTGGATCTCGTATTACAGTTTTGTCAGCAGATCCTACTAAATTTAAACATGGAACCTCCTCTAACCTTAGGAAAGTAGCTAACTATAAAAGAGAAAAAATAGTTATTCTTCATTTTAAGTTATAGTCCTGCCTACGTTTCCCATAGTCATAATATCTGTTGCCCTAAAATATTCTATATTGGATATGGGCACTCTGAAACAATGAGTAATAAGTTGAAGCTAAGTAATGACTTGATATAAAAGGACTCCATGTACCCTCCAGTGAAAATAGTTAAGATGGCCCAATGAGTTAAAACAGGGCCTTAAAAAAATTCAAGCTTTATATAAGACCTAATTAATATAGGTGCTATATTAATTAGGTGATTATGTCCATCATCTCTCTATTTAATAGTCAAATTTTACCTATACTTAAACCTCTTATAATTTAAGGAAAAAAAGTACAATGCCTCACAGTGGATCACTACATTAAGGCTACTTTTGTCAGAAGGGATGGCCACTGTGGCAAAAACATGGGAGAGAAACCACAAAGAATGAAATAACACAATGAGGTATGCCAGGAAGCATTCAGAGGCAGCGGTGACGGAAAGCAACATGTGAAAACTCACATCCCTGTGTGTGTCAGTGTCTGAGACAAAACCAGGTAGAAGCCACACAACTGTGCTTGGTCTCAAGAGTCATATTTTCTCCCTGCTTGAGGAAAATCACCCATTTATGTGCAAACATGCTAGCTGGTGCTAAAGGTTTGCAGTAAAACATAGCCTCACAGGGAACACTGTTGTGCATGATACTGATGGGCAGAAAATGAAATTTGAAGTAATAGCATCTCATGAAAAATTGAGCTGGGCCTTTCATCTCACTGGATATATCCCTTCTAAAAGGAAGCGCCAATGAGGCTTATCTCTGCCTTAATACAGAGTCTCTAAGTAGTATTGATCTCAACAGTTATAGTAATTATTCTCAGCTAAAAATCAGATTTTATCATTGGAAGGACTGCAAACCAAGTTTAGTTATTTTCTCTAAGAAACATATTTCTCTTTATTAAAAACACTGATTTGGAAAAAAAAAAAAATTGACAGGCACTCCTGTTAGTGGCTCCTTCACTACAAAGGTTTTATCAACCTCTTCTCACATCTGCAGGAATTTTAGGATGCTTATGGGGCCCATGCTTATGGGGCCCTTGGGTTTTCGGATGTTAGCAACTGAGCTTACTCCTTGGAAAGAAAGTTATGACCAACCTAGATAGCATATTGAAAAGCAGAGACATGACTTTGCCAACAAAGGTCCATCTAGTCAAGGCTATGGTCTTTCCTGTGGTCATGTATGGATGTGAGAGTTGGACTGTGAAGAAAGCTGAGCGCTGAAGAAATGATGTTTTTTAAATGTGGTGTTGGAGAAGACTCTTGAGAGTCCCTTGGACTGCAAGGAGATCCAACCAGTCCATTCTAAAGGAGATCAGTCCTGGGTGTTCTTTGGAAGGAATGATGCTAAAGCTGAAACTCCAGTGTTTTGGCCACCTCATGGGAATAGTTGACTCATTGGAAAAGAGGGAGGGATTGGGAGCATGAGGAAAAGGGGATGACAGAGGATGAGATGGCTGGATGGCATCATTGACTCGATGGACGTAAGTTTGAGTGAACTCTGGGAGTTGGTGATGGACAGGGAGGCCTGGCGTGCTGTGATTCATGGGGTCACAAAGAGTCGGACACGACTGAGCGACTGAACTGAACTGAGCTTGGCTCAGTGCTATACACCACTAGACCAAAAATCACTTGCCACATACTGGCCTTTCCTAGAAATGGTGGCTCTTACAGATCCCTAAGCTTAGGAACTGTAACCTTCTATACCCAGTTGGCAATTATTCCCTGGTTTATAAATGCAGCACACCTCAAACTTAGCACCTCTACTTAGTCCTTCTTCTTAAGGGATGAAACCAAACCTGAGCCTTTTGGGATATTCCACCTGAGGAGCACTTGGTCTTTCCTATCCTCAGTCTCTTGCCAGATGACAGGCTGCTCAATAAGGCTGTCTTTCCCCCAGTTACCTTAGCTATCAACGGAGTCCCGTGGGATCAACTGATGGAATAGAATTGCAGTTTTGTAGACTATTGGGCGGCATTGTCACCATCATAAATGATGAAGCTCAATGGTATAGCTATCAGGGAAAGTGCTCAGATGGTAAAGAATCTGCCTGCAATGCAGGAGATTCGGGTTCAATCCTCAGGTCAGGAAGATCCCCTGGAGAAGGGATTGACTACTCACTCCAGTATTCTTGCTTGGAGAATTCCATGGACAGGCCTGCAGCCCATAGAGTCACAAAGAGTCAGACACAACTGAGCAACTAACATTTTGGGCTTCCCTTATGGCTCAGCTGGTAAAGAATCCGCCTGCAATGCATGAGACCTGGGTTCGATCCCTGTGTTGGGAAGATCCCCTGGAGAAGAGAAAGGCTACCCACTCCAGTATTCTGGCCTAGAGAATTCCATGGACTGTATAGTCCACGGGGTCGCAGAGTTGGACACAACTGAGTGACGTTCACTTCACTTCGCTTCACTTCAGTGGTATAGCATTGCTTCCCATTATAAGTCTGTGATAAAGGACAGGGCCCAAGAGTCAGAAAATTTGCCATACTTCAGACAAGCATTTTAGCACTGGACACCCTCATCAGTGAATCACTCTGTATGCATTTTTCTTTTCTTTTTACGTATACATATTCTTGAGTCATTGCCTAAAAGTTGTTCCCTCTGTTCAGGATAAATAACTCTGTGAACCTCTTTGCTCACAGCCCAGAATAGAAATCAAGGTCACACATATCTCTACATGTATTAAGGTCACATTATAAGGCTCCAGCAGGTCACTCCTTATCCCTTTGGGCATTCCGGACACTGCTGACAGTAATCAAGGCACATATTTCACTTCTCAGAATACACGGTGCTGCGCTGCTGGACTGGCAGCCAATAAAACTCAATTCTCCAGTAGGTCTCAGACAGCTGGTATAATTGAGAGGCCTAATGGGCCCCTCAAAAACTCTATGTTCAGTCAAAAGATGACAAACCACTGGACAGTGTCTATCTTGCCCCCAGGCATTAATCCCTCTTAAGTCAAGGCTTCTTAGTCAACTCATACCACTCACCAGCCTTCAGAAAATCCTTCCTTTGCTTTATTTAAAGGGAAAGATGTCTGGCTACTTGTATATAAAGATGCGTTATATATGAGGTCCTTTAATAATGTCTTTTCCTGCTATTATAGATTTCAGTTCTGTCCCCCTCCCATAGACCCATTCACCATAGACTGTCTCATGGGCTAGGAACTGCCCATCTGACATGGGACTCATTTGAGCCCAAACTTCCACCACTCCAAGAATCTTCATCAATATTCAGGATAATTAATCTTGGCTCTCCAGCTGATTTATTCCAGAAAATTAAAATTATTTCCCTGGGAACATTCCCTTAGACAATGTGGGCTACCAAAAGGGAGAAGACTGGACTTAGTAAATAAAATGAAGATAACATGAGAAGATAATAATAAAACCAACATCATATCCCATAATGATGAACTCAGACAACCCCTTATTGGTAATTATGCATGCCAGAGGAAAATCTACATCAAAAAATAAGTCTTTCAAGTGCAGTCACATACTATTCTGTTGACCTGGCGAAGGAAATGGCAACCCAGTCCAGTATTCTCACCTGTAAAAATCCCAAGGACAGAGAAGCCTAGCAAGCTACGGTCCATGGGGTGCAAAAGAGTCAGACATGACTGAGCGACTGAAGAACTTGATCTTGTTGCTATTGGTCTGGATGCTTTCACTGGATTGCAATTCAGAGGCTCCAATCCTCCAGCTAAGTTACTGTTTCAACCAAATTTGGCAATTTCTGGAACCTACATCCCTACAACCTGATGTCTTCACTGGCTTGCCTATTACCCACCAAACCAACTGAGGAAAAGGGCCCATGGTAATTGGCTAAATTGGAAGGTTTGCCTATGGGGTAATGCTGGAGCTCCACACTCAGCCACAGATATTTTAATTTACAAACATGACATCCCATTAACAAGATGTACCCCAAATAGGTCATGTGATTTAAAACCTGTCTGCAATAGAATCCCATTCATCATCCATCTAGACAATCTCTTGGACAGTGGGAGCTTTTAGATTTGGCCACCCTTCATTAAGAATTTAATTATGTTAGTTGGGTTCTGGTGCTTTGGATCAATTATGGCAATTTCATTGAGGCAAACGTCATCTTTGTTAGCTGTACATCCACAAAGCCTTAATTTAAAAAATGTTTCTAAGTCAAGCTTCCAGGATCAAAATTGTCTTCATATTTTACAAGAGGCTCAGTCTTGTTATAATACTATAGAGCCACAAAAACAAGACCCTTATTAACTTGAGTGGGTATCCATTTATAAAGATACTTCAGTCCCATATCCCAAATTGCTTTGCCCTGGACTAGAAGTTTGTTCTTGGAAAAGATACCACGTTAGATAATACTGCTGCTACTGCTGCTGCTAAGTCGCTTCAGTCATGTCTGACTCTGTGTGACCCCATAGACGGAAGCCCACCAGGCTCCCACCTGGGCCTAAGACTTGGAAATGACTTTGCACCCTGTGACAGAGACAGCTACCCCTGAACACTGAGACCACCATCCCAGCAACACTCTCCGATTGACTCTCCTAAGATGCCAACCAATTGGACATGAACTCTTTATTTTAATTTATTTATTTGTTTTTTGAGATTTGGGATTCTGTGTGTTTCTCGACTTACGCTGTTTACTTATCCTGTGGTATGCTCCTTGCTCTATATCTAAACTTACAGACCTAAAGGGACATCTTATAAAGCTTGCTGCTCTCCTTGCCATTCTAAAAATTAATAGAAATTATTTCTTCCCCAAGTAGGTAACTGCCTCATGTTCGTCCACCTTTTAGTTGGACCTCCCATTCTGCAGAGCCTTCTCCCGCTTCCTTTCTCCCTCCAGCTTCCCACCACAACCACCCACCCTATAGGTATGGCCACCATAACCACCCCTTCCCCTTGGCTATAAACAGATACCACTAACCTTTACATATACCTTACTGAACTAGCAATACATGTGTGTGTGTATGTGTGTGCTCAGTCATGTGTGATTCTTTTACAACCCCATGGACTGTAGCCCACTTTTCAGGCACGAATACTGGAGTGGGTTGCCATTTCTTTCTTTGGGGGATCTTCCCAACCCAGGGATACAGCCTGCATCTCCTGAGTCTCTTGCATTAGCAAGTGATTCTTTCCCACTGTTCCACCTGGGAAGCCCTGAGCAGTTCATACTCTCCAGCTACGAAACTGCTGCGCCTACCACCTTGACTCAGGGAATACAAGATAATATTACCAAAAATATATATTTTGGACATTAACACACCTTACAAGTCCACCATGATATTGTTGCTGCTGCTGCTGCTGCTAAATCGCTTCAGTCGTGTCCGACTCTGTGCGACCCCATAGACGGCAGCCCACCAGGCTCCTCCGTCCCTGGGATTCTCCAGGCAAGAATACTGGAGTGGGTTGCCATTTCCTTCTCCAATGCATGAAAATGAAAAGTGAAGTCGCTCAGTCGTGTCCGACTCTTAGTGACCCCATGGACTGGAGCCTACCAGGCTTCTCTGTCCATGGGATTTTCCAGGCAAGAGTACTGGGGTGGGGTGCCATTGCCTTCCCCAATGATATTGTTAGAGAATCCCAAATTTCAGATCAGTTTTTGCCTTACAAATAGGAAACTTGGTTACAGGTTGACCTACTTATACTTCTACTTGTTTTCCTCCTTCTGACTCTCATAATAAAATATTTTCCTAGGCAATTTAGGGGAACATATATGCTACTCTCTGATATTTCCTCTACTACCTGCTGCTGCTAAGTCGCTTCAGTCGTGTCCAACTCTGTGTGACCCCATAGACAGCAGCCCACCAGGCTCCCCGGTCCCTGGGATTCTCCAGGCAAGAATATTGGAGTGGGTTGCCATTTCTTTCTCCAATGCATGAAAGTGAAAAGTGAAAGTGAAGTCACTCAGTCGTGTCCGACCCCCAGCAACCCCATGGACTGCAGTCCACCAGGTTCCTCTGTCCATGGGATTTTCCAAGCAAGAGTACCAGAGTGGGGTGCCATTGCCTTCTCCCAGGCTACTAGAATTCTTTAGATAATTGAGCTGAGAACTGACTGATGCCAAGACAACAGAAGGTCAACTGTAATATAGTTTTGGTTTTGTGCTATCTAGACTCAGTTTTGAGGACCTAACTAATAGGTGGTCAATCCCCTTCTTCAACCATGTCCCTTATCAGGCTCCCACCTTCAGAACCATTGTGACTCCATGCTAACTGCCTCAAGGTCAGGAAGCAGGCAACTGAGGACTGCCCCTATGACCTGAGCTGGAAAAAGCATCCAAAGTAGCCAGCCCACAGGGATCCCTCTGGACCTAGCTGATCCTCTCTCCTTTACCCTCTATTGCTATAGCTTGCTGGTACCTGATGGGGTGGGGTGGCGGGGGGGGGGGAATTCTTGCATGTCCCTGTCTGGTAGCCATCTCTTCTTTGGAACTCTAAATGACAGGGAGTTCTCCTTTTCATCTATCTAAATGTCAGTGTGTTTTGTTCCTCTACCAAAAAATCTTTAAATCTCATGAAACATGTAGTTTATTTTCTTTGACTATAAAGCAATAACAGGAATGTTTCACCCAAATCTGAAGTTTCTAAATTCTTAGGATTGCCCCAAAGCAAAAATAATTCACCTTAAGTTACCGAAAATTTAGATAATACATTTCCACCTCCAATAAAGCCTTGTGACCTAAATGTCAAAAGAACCTAAATGTCAGAAGACGATTAAACTCTTACAGGCATTGATTCATCATAATCATTGTCCTTTTTTGTCTTCGTATTTCTCCTGTCGTTCTGTTCAAATCAGTTTTATCTGTTTCCTCTGATCTCAGTTTTTTTGAGTCATTGGTATTCTAGAATGGCACTCTTCAATACACTAGCTACTAGTCAAAGTTAAATAAAATACAATAGAATTTTTTATGCCTAAGTTACACTAACCGCATTTCCAGGTCTCAGTAGGCACATGCTACTAGTTGTGACTATACTGGTAGGTGCAAAAAGGCATTTCTTGCATTGCAGAAAGTCCCATTGAACAGCTGTCTTCTGGAATACCAGTGCCTATTAATTCCTTCAACTACTTCCAGTATTATTTGTAGACATAGTCTTATGGAATATATCAGTATTTTAGGTGAATGTTTGCTGACTGAAGGATAAGATAAAACAACCTAGGAGAAAAAGTGATGAAAAGTAAGAAAGAAAGCATGCACTTAGAGGAAAAAAATAATTTTTAACCTAAAAGAAGACAGGTATACCAATTATGATAAAAGATTCTGTGCAATCTTGGTATCCCTAATCCTTTTGGATTAGTCTTTCTTTTTTTTTTTTTTCTACCAGAGATAGTATATTATCTTGGATTTGATCTCTACTCTTCTGGGTGGTAAATGTTTTCCTGGGCACACATGTAATAATACAAAACAAAAACAGCAAGCATTTGCTCTTATGCAACATCCAGAAGACTTTCCTAAATGGATCTGAAAATATGCTCCTGAGAATATGGTTGGCTATCCAGACAAAGTGTGGGCATGATGTGAACAAGTCATCATGAATCCTTTTGGGTTGTACTGTCTATTAAGCCTTGCTGAGTGGAAGCATGGTGACTCCCAATTAGATATGCATTGTAGCAACTTACATTCATCTCAGTTCAGCAAACCACACACTCACTTAGAACATATACGAAACATTGTCCAGCACTGGTACTGGTTTTGAAGCAGCCTGAGCATGTGTCTGAAAACTGGGATGGTTCCCCACATATCATGCTTAAGATTAAACCTTGATAAATTCACATTTTATAAAATGCATATTATTTGACCTGCTTTTTTGAGCAGCAGTATGTGGCCATGAGTATCAGCTCATTTTATATATCCTGTGTGTATGTGTGTGTGTATGTTCACATGTGGTGTGTGTGTATGTTCACGTATGCTGTGTGTGTGTGTGCATGACAGTGTTTGTAAACCTTGGCGCTGTTGACATTTGAGTCATCTGCAACTGTGTCAGTCTCTGTTGTGAAGGAGGGCCTGCTGTATGCATTGCAGAACATTTAGTAGCATCCATGTCCTCTACCTAATAGATGCTGGTAGCGCCCCTTAAACCCAGTTGTGACAAACAAAAATGTTTCCAAATGTTGGCATATGTCTCCTGGGTGGCAAAATAGCCTGTATTTGGGAAGCTCTGTTCTATGATCATTTCTCAGTATTATGAATATGTTCATATGTATGTTTCTATAAATGTAAAAATAACACATGAACATGCTACTGACAGCAAATATTCAATATTGCTTTTGGCCTCCAATCCCTCTGCACTAAACCAGTCTGAGATGCTATGGTATAAGGTAAATACTCAAATCTGCAAATATCAAATCTGTGACTTATGCAAATTGCATATGTGGAAATAAAACCCTTGATTAATAATACCAAATCAAAATCACCTCTATGTAATCTATCTTTATTAATAGAGCCCTGAGTAAACACATCATTTTTTTTTACTCAACTAAAAGATAATCCTTTTAGTGCAGAGAAATTATTATGTTTGGCCATGTCTAAGTCACTGTTTTAGAAGTGAAATTATAAGGCTGGTGAAGATGCAATGCTACTTCTCAGAGTCCAGCCAATGAGAATGATTATAGTTTATCCTCCACAAAATGATAGATCTTACCCTGCTGGCACAGTCAGTGACGAGTCTGCATGCAATACAGTAGACCTGGGTTCGATCCTTAGGTCGAGAAGATCCCCTGGAGAAGGAAGTGGGCAACCCACTCCAGCATTCTTGCCTGGAGAATTCTATGGACAGAGGTGCCTTGCAAGAGTTGGACATGACTTAGCGACTAAACCACCACACAAATCAGAAAATTTTAAATTAAAAAACAACAACAGCAAAAGCTTTTGAGTTTGGAATTTGAGTATGGTGAGGTCTCCTTTGCCCTGAGAGCCTCTTATATCCCTTTATTTTAATTAGGATTGATTGATTACTCATAGATAAGGAATTATGACTGGCCATATTCACATATTCATGAAGGGCATTAAGATCTCAAAATGAGGCTGCACAATCAGTCACAGATACATGTTGCCTGGATTGAAAAAGAAGGCAACATTCTTCCAAATTTAAGCCTGGAATCCTTTACTGGTTAATATCCACGTTTCATTTATCCATATTTCATTCATCCACGTTTCAATTACTATTTTAAAAAATAAATCCTATAATTTTGTGTGAAAGCTTAATTATTGTATCATAGTTTGATGTTAGTTTCTAAAAAGGCATTTTAAATATAGAGAATTATAATCCTTTTTGTGTGTATATATAAATATATATATTTAAATATATGTATATATTTAAATATATTTATATAATGTATATATATATGAAAACTATGTATATATAGTTTTCATTTTTAATATGCTGGTGACCTAAAAATGGAATTTCTCTCCATCTTTGAGAGATTCTGCCAGCGTTCTCCTTGCTTATCGTGACATCCATCTGCAAAGTGTTGGAGTAAGAGGTAATTAAACCACTAAGTGCAACATCTGAAGTTTCAATGACAACCCTTTGGCATGAAAGGTGAGGACTGAAAGTGTTTTGCCAAGATGTGAGGGACGGAATCCAGAATTCAGGACTATCATCACCATATCACTCTTGGAGTCCAAAAATATTAAAAAGGATTTAACAAAATAATTAAACCAGGCTCATGACTAGAGGAGCTTTTGCATTTGGCAAAGGCACTTGAGAGCAGGCTCTTCCTTAGCAACCACTTAGTCATGATGTCATGGCTTGTTCACCCATATCCCCATCATCCATTTAGATGCTTGTTTTTGTGTGTGTATATTTCATATATATGGATATATTTATATATCCATCAGTTAGTCTAGAGTTTCCATCTGCTTTGCTTAAGGAAAACACATTTACCTGTAATATATTAGATAGCCTATTTTTCAACATTTTAAAATATAAAACGCATCAGGAATCAGCACTAATATTTTCTCAGATAAATCTCTGCACTGATTACCATGAAGTACATTGATGTCACTATCACTATGACAACATTATGACAAGAACTAGTCACTCTCAGCTACCTAGTAAAAGGAATTGTCATCTGTATTTGTGAATAAAATGTAACACACATTAGAATTTCTATTTTCCTGCATAAATTACTACCTTAATGGCTAGGGAGTGCCGAATCACAATTGGATGAAGAACCCATTCCCGTTTATGTTTCCCTAAAGGTAAGGTTTGACTATTTGAGGACTCTATCCTTTAATTTTTCAGGAGATTAGAAAGGAATCGATTGTTTTATTGTTATAAGGAACTGTTGGAGGCAATAAGTACTCTTCATCTGCTTTTTTTGTTTTGTTTGTTTTGCATTTAAGGAAGCACAGAGCTGTGATATCAACAGCTTTGGGGTCTATTTGAAGTTTTCTATGTGAAGCAGTATTTGAATCAGTCTTTATGCTTTTAGGATTTTGCATAATTTTTAACTTTGAGCTTCTTGTGATAGAAGTGAGTCACCCTCTTGTACTGTTCCATTTTTAATTAAGCAAGGATTCAAAACCATGTTTTCATTGTTAGCTTTAAAAATAAGTTGACTCTTATGCGCTCTCTGTTCTCCTCCCAATAGGGATGTCCTATAGAAAATAAACAAAGGTATGCTGTACCCTTAGAGAGAAAACATTAGTCCCCATAAACACTGCCTATATTTTTAGATTATTTGCTGCCTATATTTTTAGATTATTTATGCTCAATTTTGTACTTGTTTTGGTTTGTACAGTAGAGTGTCAGCATTCTGACGGTTGTTGCTTAGAGAACTTTATCACCACACAACATGACATGAAACAGTTGACGAATGTCAATCTTCCCAGGAATGTTTGCCTTTTTATTTGATCTGAGCCAAATAGAAACTCTTCAGAGGAATTCCTTCTTTATAAAACTTGGTTGACCTATAAAAAGGAAAACAAAGGTATGACCTATCTTGATTTTGAAATTCTACCTTTCATTTTGAGAGTTAAGATAATACGACAGATATCACATAGAAACAGGAGCTGCAGTCACAGAGTTAGTCAATGTGTTCCCTTAATTACAAAATCCTTAATGAACATGCTTGAAAGACTTTTCTTAATTGTAAATGTATGTTGCATCATTTGGTGCTAGACACACTGAAGGAAAAATAAACATTTTTGACAAAAGATGTGCTACTCCAAGTATATTATTTGATGCAAAAACTCAAGTGTGTTTTTGTGTTACTCGAGTATCCATCTGAAACAGTTGGGGAAAATAATTGCAAAAAATTGAACATGGATAATATTTATCTGTAAACATCCTAAAGTTTCTCTGAGAGGTGATATGATTAACTTGACATTCAATATGTATATATTTTTGTATAAGTCTCTCTGTCTTCGAACACAAATGTACATATTCTGATTATACTATGTTTTTTCTCCCTCCCTGATTATGCTGTTTTTTTAAATTAACAACTTTTGTTTTCCAAATTCTACTTATGATAGCTGTATTAAACACCATCTAGTAGACAAAGAAGAAAATAAATATTTCAATAGAAGGTGTTTTGAAAATACTTCAATGGCGTCTTAAGCAAAAATTAAACACAGATAAGCATAGATATGAAGAGAAGAAAAATAATCAGAAGTCTGTTGGATATGCAGAAACTTAAGAGAAGAAAGAATTTCAGACTTGTATTTTTAGTGGGAAAACAACAACTTCAAATTGATTGCTTTAAGAAATTTGTTTCCACGAGGCGAAATTCCCCTGCAAATTATAGTTCTATTTTAAAGTAAGCCTTTAGCAGAGCATATTGTATATAACTAAAAAAATCTGCTCAGTATCACTCATCTAACCAATTTTTATCATATAATAACACAAGCATTAGATTTCCTGTATCCTCTATAAAGTTAACCTAATTTCGACAGCCTTTTCCCATACATACAGACACAAACATACATTTACATGCTTTTATGTTTCTTCTGCTCTGTAACCCATCTGATATGGTTTATAATAATTTTATTTTTATGTCTGTCCTTTAAAATTCTTACAAAAGTAAACAAACTTAAAACTCAGTTACCTGAGAACAATTTTTTATTTGAAGATTTAAACAGCCACAGATATTATGGTAATCTCTGAGAGAGCTGGGGCATCAGAATCATAAAGGAGTTCAAATCTTAAGGAATATGGTTTAGATCTAACAGGATATTAATCCTACCTTTAACATGATGACTACTACCTCACCTAGTGTTTTAAATTTAAGTCCTGTGATTTTATAGCACGTCAGAAATAGCAGACAGTGAAGTACTCTTCTTTTTCTTCCTTTAGGATTTAAAAAGCAAATGTTTTATTTAATTGCTCTGGAAATAAATAAGATTTACTGCTTATAAATTTAGAGAGAAAGGACAGTGTAATCTCTGTATTATACACAGACTGATCTATTGCAGATTGCCTATTTAAGTTACATCAAATAGCTTTTACCGCACACAAGGAATCCTAACGTTTAAAAAAGTATTCAATTTGGAAACTTTTTTCTAGTATGTATGTTATAGTATATATCGAGCCTTAGTTTCTGTGCAATGTGTGGTAAAAATGGCATTTGTGCCTAGCACGACAAAGATCCCAGACACTGATTTTTACTTTATCCAGTTCCTGAGGCAAAGTAGTCTGTCATTACTTTCCTGAAACAGTATCATCTTGATTTAGCTTAGTTACATTCAGTGTTCTTTTATAAGCAGGTTTAGGTATGATCAGATACTAAAAAAAAATAAAAGGCTTTCATGAGTCAAGGAATTTTTCCACATACAGTATTGTATTTCACAAGCTCAATGTTAATATACCTAAGTATTTTTCCTTTCTCTTTTTTCTTGTATAAACCTAATTGGTTTCACAAAGTTCATTTTAAATTGAGTTGATTTTGTCTTGTAGTTAGGAAATGGAAAATCGGATAGATATTTTTACTCACCTACAAATTTTAAATCAAATAACTGTTTAAAAAATACTGTATTTAGTGTCCACAAATGAGATATCCTGGGGCCAGACTTTTCTGCTATGAATATACTTTGAGTCTTTTGTTAGTATTACGCAAAAGAAGGTAGGAAGCTTTATTTTCTGCAATATAAATGAGATTTTTTTTTCCTCTACCATCTCAGAGCTCAGTGTGCATAGGGATACCATAAAATATATTTATTTATGATATTTATTTTGTGAGCCCAGACATGTTTCAGGCTCTGAAATACATAGGCTCTATTTACTTGCTGTATCACCATCTGTCAGAAAATGTTTTGAATTGAACAGAGGCAGCAAAAGAATGGTCCAATGTGCAGATGTTGTTCAACTGAGAAATCAATTATTCCAACAACTGAAATTGTCGTTTAGGGACGAGAAGAATTTTTTTTTTTTTTCATTGTGATACAATAGTTTACTTGATCTGAATCCCTGGGATGGAAGAAAATGCTAATTATTTTTCATTCAGATTTACATTTGAAATTTCACTTTAGGACTTAGCACAAAAATGGTTCAAGAGCCCTGTGACACCTCCACCCTCTGGCCCTGTGTTCTGTGCCGACCTAGTCTTTACAGCTGATCTGCCCTCAACAGAGAGATCTATAAATGGTTTCCACAGCAGGAGTTCAGGGCCATCTTTTGGAAGAGAGTCTAAGGACTATTGCACAGTATGTTCTCATTAAGCTTTGTTTACCTGTTAAAATAAGGATAGCTTTCCCAGAAGAAAAATCACCAAACAGGCAGCTTTGGGGAATGGGCAGGAAGTTCTGAGGGGCAATATTATTTGCATTCTCTTTGAGATTGATGAGGGAAGCATTTTGAGGTTGATTTCTATCCTCTTTGTCTTTTTCTCCACCAAGTCATTCATTCATTTATTTCCTTTTTCCCTTGTCATTCGTTTTTTAACTTATTCATTCAACTAGCATGTACTAAGCATTTTAGCATTGTAAGCCACTTTATTTGCCGAATTTGCTCCTAATACAAGAGTTTGCATTTTCCTATTACTGTCTAAGATTTCTTCACTACTTGATACCATCCAAACAAATGTTTGCTTCATTGTCAGTTTCCCTCTCACAATTTGCACCTTGTGAGAAAAAGAAAGTCTCCATGTTGTTCAATGCTGACTCTCCCAGATCTATTGGGTGGCTTGGCATTTAGTGAAAGTAGTGTTGATGCTAAATAACAATAATAATAATTAAGCAGCTACCTTTTGTTAAAATTTTTAAATGTTTGTTCAAAAATGAAAGCATGAATGAAGGAAATCTTACTAGAGGAATCACTGGCATTGATAAGGCCCATATCATGTTAATGTACTTAATGACCAAGTGATTCCATACATTTTCACTTTCAGATAACCCAGAGTTCCTATGCTATGCTATGCTAAGTCACTTCAGTTGTGTCTGACTCTATGCAACCCCACAGACGGCAGCCCACCAGGCTCCCCCGTCCCTGGGATTCTCCAGGCAAGAACACTGGAGTGGGTTGCCATTTCCTTCTCCAATGCATGAAAGTGAAAAGCGAAAGTGAAGTTGCTCAGTCGTGTCCGACTCCTAGCGACCCCATGGATTGCAGCCCACCAGGCTCCTCCGTCCATGGGATTTGCCAGGCAAGAGTACTGGAGTGGGGTGCCATTGCCTTCTCTGAGTTTCCTATAATCAGAGGGTTTCTGCAATCTCTCCTTTTCAACATCTTTCCAGCCCATTGGTATTCAACAGGCATTAGAAGTATTTTTGTGTGTGAGAGATTAATAATGTATTAAAGGAACCATCACTTGAGGCCAAGCCACTAATTGTCTTTACATTGTTTATGATTCAAAAATCCTTAAAGAAGACGGATGGTAACAGCAAGAGTGTATCCTTGCTTTGATTCCAACATCCTCTGCTCCTGGCACAGTTGTTGCTATCAGAGTTTTTGTTAACTTTTATTATTGTTTTAACATGTATTTATTTTGACTGTGCTGTGTCTTCATTGCTGCACACAGGCTTTCTCTAGTTGCAGTGAGCGGGGTCTACTCTCTGTTGAAGTGTGTGGGCGTCTCACTGCAGTGGCTTCTCTTGTGGAGCACAGGCTCCAGAATGTGGGCTCAGTAGTTGCAGCAGGTTGGCTCAGTAGGTGTGATGCATGGGCTTGGTTGTTCCAAGGCATGTGGGAGCCTTCCAGACCAGGGATGGAATCTGTGTCATCTGCACTGGCAGACAGATTCTTAACCACTGGACCGCAGGTTCCTTATAAATGGCATAATGCAGGACAGGACAATGAAAGTTGAGGGGTGCCATGAACAATCAAAATAATTTTGACACACGGAAAACATGTCAAAATAAAGAGCTAGTGTTTTACAAAAATTAATGGAAATTCTTGTATTTAAGTTAAAAAAAATAGTCAACAATGCATAATAAGAAAATGCCCAGAATATTAGTGTGAGAAGAAAACATACCACATTCTTTGAATGATTCGAATGTATAGTGAATATGCTAAAAGCATGAAATTTAATGTTCTTTGATAAAAATATATGCTCAAATAAGGGATATCATACATTGCATTTATAAGGTGGATATTAAAATTTTACTTCTGTTTCAACAGGGATGATTTAATTTAGTTCATGCTCTTTTGGAGCAAGAAACCTGACCCTCACCCCAAGGAGATCTTTGGGGAAAGAATGCATAATTGTCTTTCAGTCAAGTTACAGGGAAAATTTCAGTAATGGATAGTAGAAAGGAGTGCATGATATTCAAGTCTCTTACAAGACTGAAATTTGACTATTGGCTAAGGAATTCAAGACTAAAAAGCCAACAAACAAAAAACCCAAACAGTAACAACAACAAAAACCCCAGAAAGAAATGGGAAGAGACAGAATCTGTTGTTTCCAGTCATCAAAAGTAGTGGATATATTGTTTTTCAAGAGAGCTCTCTTGAGAATGTATGATTGTAGTTTCACCTTCTGTATTAAAAACAAGCCACAAATGGGTAATTTATTATCACAAATATTTTAATTTTCACTGTGAAAACAGCACTGTTGTATATATTTTGATTCAGCTAGCCATACATGCAGACTCAACAAATCAAAGATCTTTTAAATAAAATTTTCTAAAGCCTCAAGTTAGCAGCTCATTTTTTTTTTTTTTTTTTTTTTGCTTATTCACATTCTAGTTGCTTATCAACTAGGAGCAGGCTTGTTCTGTTTAGTGTTTCTTGACTAATCTGAGAGAAAGTCAACAGAAGCTTTTTTTTGTTATTGTGATATACATTTTAGTATTTGATGGGGAAGAAGGAAGCAAAAAGATCAAATTTATCTGAGATTTAAAGGTATGAGGATAATAGAAATGTTTTTGAATTTTCTGCTGGCATCACTATTAAGCAGAAGGTAGACACAGATATTTCTGTTCCAAATTTCTCTGATACATAGAATATGGCTTCATGGGCTACCGCATGTTTCTCTCTATTTCTTTGCCAGAAAGATGCCCAGCAACAATTAGAGTAGATTCTTTCTTTTAAACTTAAACCTGTCTGCCTGTCTGTCTTTCTCCCTGTCTCTCAGTTTCTCAAACACTTTGAGCTCTAATTATTTTTCTGGCTAATATTCTCCAGTAGAATTTATTAGTTGTACATACTTTGGTAATTTTTATATTTTAAACAATATTGTTCATCAGCAAAGATAATCCAAGTCTTTTCAACTCTACAATTACATGTTGCCCAAAAATCGAGTCTGAAAGTATGTCACATCAAAGTAGTTTTTCATAGTTTTCTTTAATTATAAAAGCCATCCACCTAAAGTGTCAATCACATTGTTTATTAAAGTTAGCAAGCTCTTCTTATTTAGGGTATGCTGTGTATAAAATAGTTTGTTTCTATTTATTTGGGAGTTTAAAAATCCTCTTAACTTTTCCTTAGCACGTTTGGATTAAAGTTTTCATTTAAAATTGCTTTCATCTTTCATGTAAAAAATAATTCTGTAGATAACCAGCTATGTTTCAGTCTGAAACTTAGTATTAATTCAGTAGTTTAACTGAACCAATAACTATTTTGAGGCATATCATTAAATTTGTTCATTTCAAATAACTGGCTCCTAGAGGACTTGGGTCGCACAGAGTCAGACATGACTGATGAGACTTAGCAGCAGCAGCAGCAACAGCAGAGGACTTCCTTGGTTGACCAGTAGCTAAAACACCAAGCTCTCAATGTCAGGTGCCCGGGTGTGATCCCTAGTCAGGTAACTAGATACCACATGCCACAAGTAAGAGTTCACATGCTTGAACTAAAGATCCTACATGTGCAATGAAGACCCAGTGAGGCCAAATAAATAAATAATAAATAAAATAAATATTAAAAAAGAGAAACCTCAAATAACTGGCTCTTACCAAATTTCCATTACATGTAGAATGAATAAAACATGCCAGGATCTGTTGTAAAAATGTACAGTTTATTCATTATGTCCTTAAGATGGAATTTTAAAGGGCTTTAGCTGTGAAGAATTTTCCATCATCTTATTTTTATATAATGATCTATAATATGGATTTTATATGGTATATTTGAACAAAATTGTGTTAGCAATCCAATGGAAGTATTACCTTCTCTAATTCTCCGTTGTTTGTCTCTACAATATCCCTGTGCTTGCTGCTAAGTCACTTCAGTCGTGTCCGACTCTGTGCAACCCCATAGACGACAGCCCACCAGGCTCCCCTGTCCCTGGGATTCTCCAGGCAAGAACACTGGAGTGGGTTGCCATTTCCTTCTCCAATGCATGAAAGTGAAAGTGAAGTAGCTCAGTCGTGTCCGACTCTTAGTGACCCCATGGACTGCAGCCCACCAGGCTCCTCCATCCATGGGATTTTCCAGGCAAGAGTACTGGAGCGGGGTGCCATCACCTTCTCCATCCCTGTGCTTGAGTTAACCACAAAAGAAAATTAAAAATTAATTAGACCTCCTGAGGTTATCATGGACTGGGGCCAAGGGAAAAATCCAACTTGATCCCTCATCTGGCCAGTCAGTTTAATAGAGGCAGCACAGACTTCGGGAGAATGCAACACAGATTGAACATCCTTTTACAAACTTCTCCCATTGCTGTCTAATTAGGATTTTCCCCTTGAACAAGGAAAATGGTGCCAATCCATTCTGATATCACCAGCATGAATCACTAAAAAGTTATTTAGCAAAATTTTACTATGCTTTTAATGCTGTACTATGTGAGATATAAAAAAGGCTTTTAAGCCTTAGTCCTTCCATCAAGACGCTGTGTCTTAACTAGGGAGACACATTGAAAAGCTAAATTGTATCTCATTCCTTCATTCCTAGGAAATGAGAGAAGGAAATGATTAGCATGGGCTATTATTATAAAATTCGCCACGGAAGAAAAAGTCTCCAGTCAGGCCTTGAGAACTTGGGAGGTTATAGTTTTGTTGACAGAAAGAATGAAAGATAGGCTATGATGGGAAAAAATATAATTAAATATATGAGTCAGGAAGAAAATAGCATATCTAAGAGGGAGAAGGGAGTGGCCATTTTGGAGTGTGCTTGCTATGTATGACTTGGGATTTGTTCTAATTGGAGTGTAATTGCTTTACAATGTCATGTTACTTTCTGCTGTACAACCAAGTGAATCAGCTATACGTGTACATAAACCCCTCCCTCATGTACTTCTCCCCGGCCCTGCCCCATTTCTGCCTCTCTAGATCATCACTGAGCTGGGCTCCCTGTATTAGAGAGCAGCTTCCTGCTAGCTATCTATTTTAGTCAAGGTAATGTATATATGTCAATCTATATATGTCAATCTTACTCTCCCAATTCACCTCACCCTCCCCTTTCTGAAAATGATCTTAAATATATGGGAGTGCTGCCAAATAATGGAGAGCATGGAAAAGTCAAATATATGATTGTAGAACTGATCAGAAAATTTTTTCATAATATTTTATGTTCTTTTGATGGCAGGCCTATCCAGATTTAATAGGGTATGGATGGTGGTGTTAATATGCTATTATTATTCTGTTCTGTTTTATTTTTCTATGTTTTGAATTAAATCTATATTTCCTAAGGATAACTAAGTGGTCTGTGTATGTAATGAACACACATCATCACTAAACCACAATTAAGAGACAAGTGTTTTGGTTTTGTTTTGTTTAATTTAATGTCTTTTCTAAAATGTAGATTGCAATTTTTTTCTTACAAATCTTGCTATAAATGGTGCTCCAATTTCTATCATCACTCTGCCATCTTGAGCGTCACTGATTTGGTTAAAGAAATTATACTTCTTGCCCCCTATCTCATTTAATGGCCAACAGTCAGTTATTCATCCGTCTTTTCTCCTCACTATTGTCAGAAAGATCTCTTTAAAATGAAAATTTAAAAATAATTTTTCACTGCACCCAGATTACCCAACTCCTGTTTAAAAATTTTTAATTATGTTAGAATAAATTCCAGTGTTCTTTTGATAATCTATAAGATTTTTTTTTTCTGGATTTGACTATCCATCTAATTCTTTGTCTACTAAACTAATTTATATTCTTTACTTGCCATTTATCTGAAATATTTACAATTATTCAGAGTGCTATGTTATTCTGTGACTCTATGATGTAGCACTTTATATTCTTATTTATGAAATTCAACTATTAAACACATCAGTTCTTCCAAATTTTTATCGGGCATCACCTCCAATGTAAAGTCTTCCCTTACTCCTAAATTTCAACCCTTTTCCCTAAAGATAATCAAATTTACTAATGTAAAGTTTTATATGTTAAACTCCTTAGGGTAAATATCATATATTTACATTTTCAATTTTATTTATACATTTTTTTTATTGCATTATATACTACCTCAGAGAAAGGTCTATTCTATATTTATCTACATATTTCCATTGCTTAATGCAGTGCCTGCAGTATGATAGATTGTTATTAATATTGGTTGAATTAGAATAAATCTTCCACCTACTGAAAGGAAGAATAAAGAATTTTTGATACATGTTAGCTGTGGAGTGGGTATATAGCTCATGTTTAACACCAGGAATTCTAGAACAAGCTTATTTGCCAATCAAACCTTGCTCCATCACTCCCTAGCACATCAAACAATTGTCTTTGGATTTTAGTAAGGTAATTGATTCTCAAGCGCATATATCCCACTCACCCCTAAACCAATGTGAATTTATGTAAAACAAACAAGCCAACAAGTAGGCCAAGAGAGACAAAGTTGAGCAGTGGAGAGACAGACAGACAGACAGACAGAGGGGCAGAGAACACAAATGGTTCACAAGCTCTCACTTCTGGTGGCCTTCCTTAGGACCTGTGGTCCGTATCTGGACTAAGCTCATTTTACCTGCATTTCTGTCACTTGAAACCAATGGAATCCTAAAAAATAAAATTGAGTATATATACATATATATGTGTATTTATATTAACAGCTTCAGGGTTTTGTATATTTGTTGAAAGTAAGATGGAAAATGAAAATTACCACTTGAAATAATTGTGGAAGCATTTATTAGCTTTGCTACTAGTACTATCTTGTTTTGTATGTACACACACACACACACACACACACACACCTACACCTATATCTATTTACAAAGAATTCCATAAACATTAATGTGCTCTAAAGAGGCAAAGGGAGACGTTTCATTATACTTTGAATGAATTGCATCAAAAATCTTGATTTGCCAGGATTGTGATGAAAAGCTCGTTTGTTTTTTTTTAATGTGAACATGTACTTTCTACCCTAGAATAAATCATTTTATTCAAAACATAAAATGCTAAACTGATTCTGATCTTTGAAAAAGGTGATGCCATGCTTTTGCTGTTGTTGCTGCTGTTATTTTCAAGTAAAAATGTGATGTCCTCTGTACTTCTGCAGCTGAAGTGAAGAATGTCATTTAAAACAACTCTTTTCAAATTGGAAAGTACCTTATTCATTTCTGAAATTGGAGAAATAAGGGCGCTTATATATTTATTTCGCCTTCCCGGGACCAGCGAACAATTAAGAGCGCCTCGCCTTCCCGCAACCGGTGCACAATTAAGAGCGCCTCTCCTTCCCGCGCCGCGCACGAAGAGCGCCCCGCTGGCTGCGCCGCGCACTAAGAGCGCGGCCGAGAGGAGCTACCCCCACGACCGAGGAAGGACAGCGGTGAGGGCCAGTGCACTAAGCACGGCCGAGAAGAGCTACCCTACGACCGAGGTCAGGAATGGCGGCGGTGAGGAGAGACCCCTCGTCCAAGGTAAGGTGCGATGGCTGTGCTTCGCTGGCCGGGAGCAGCCGGGAGCAGCTGGGACGAGATACCCCACGCCCAAGGTAAGAGAAACCCAAGTAAGACAGTAGGTCTTGAAAGAGGGCATCAGAGGGCAAATACACTAAAACCATTCTCACAGAAAACTAGTCAATCTAATCACACCAGGACCACACCCTTGTCTAACTCAATGAAATTAAGCCATGCCCGTGGGGCAACCCAGGATGGGCGGGTCATGGTGGAGAGATATGACAGGGTGTGGTCCGCTGGAGAAGGGAATGGCAAACCACTTCAGAATTCTTGCCTTAAGAACCCCATGAACAGTATGAAAAGACAAAATGATAGGATACTGAAAGAGAAACTCCCAGGTCAGTAGGGGCCCAATATGCTACTGGAGATCAGTGGAGAAATAACTCCAGAAAGAATGAAGGGATGGAGCCAAAGCAAAAAGAATACCCAGCTGTGGATATGTCTGGTGATAGAAGCAAAGTCCGATGCTGTAAAGAGCAATATTGCATAGGAACCTGGAATGTCAGGTCCATGAATCAAGGCAAATTGGAAGTGGTCAAACAAGAGATGGCAAGAGTGAATGTCGACATTCTAGGAATTAGCGAACTAAAAAGGACTGGAATGGATGAATTTAACTCAGATGACCATTATGTCTACTACTACTGTGGGCAGGAATCCCTCAGAAGAAATGGAGTGGCCATCATGGTCAACAAAAGAGTCTGAAATGCAGTACTTGGATGCAATCTCAAAAATGACAGAATGAGCTCTGTTCGTTTCCAAGGCAAACCATTCAATGTCACAGTAATCCAAATCTATGCCCCAAGCAGTAACGCTGAAGAAGCTGAAGTTGAACTATGAAGACCTACAAGACCTTTTAGAACTAACACCCAAAAAAGATGTCCTTTTCATTATAGGGGACTGGAATGCAAAAGTAGGAAGTCAAGAAACACCTGGAGTAACAGGCAAATTTGGCCTTGGAACACGAAATGAAGCAGGGCAAAGACTAACAGAGTTTTGCCAAGAAAATGCACTGGTCATAGCAAATACCCTCTTCCAACAACACAAGAGAAGACTCTATACATGGACATCACCAGATGGTCAACACCGAAAACAGATCAATTATATTCTTTGCAGCCAAAGATGGAGAAGCTCTATACAATCAGCAAAAACAAGACCAGGAGCTGACTGTGTCTCAGACCACGAACTCCTTATTGCCAAATTCAGACGTAAAGTGAAGAAAGTAGGGAAAACTACTAGACCATTCAGGTATGACCTAAATCAAATCCCTTATGATTATACAGTGGACGTGAGAAATAGATTTAAGGGCCTAGATCTGATAGATAGAGTGCCTGATGAACTATGGAATGAGGTTCGTGACATTGTACAGGAGACAGGGATCAAGACCATCCCCATGGAAAAGAAATGCAAAAAAGCAAAATGGCTGTCTGGGGAGGCCTTGCAAATAGCCCTGAAAAGAAGAGAAGCGAAAAGCAAAGGAGAAAAGGAAAGATATAAACATCTGAATGCAGAGTTCCAAAGAATAGCAAGAAGAGATAAGAAAGCCTTCTTCAGTGATCAGTGCAAAGAAATAGAGGAAAACAACAGAATGGGAAAGACTAGGGATCTCTTCAAGAAAATCAGAGATACCAAAGGAACATTTCATGCAAAGATGGGCATGATAAAGGACAGAAATGGTATGGACCTAACAGAAGCAGAAGATATTAAGAAGAGGTGGCAAGACTACACAGAACTGTACAAAAAAGAGCTTCAAGACCCAGATAATCATGATGATGTGATCACTGACCTAGAGCCAGACATCTTGGAATGTAAGTCAAATGGGCCTTAGAAAGCATCACTACGAACAGAGCTAGTGGAGGTGATGGAATTCCAGTGGAGCTATTCCAAATCCTGAAAGATGATGCTGTGAAAGTCGTGCACTCAATATGCCAGCAAATTTGGAAAACTCAGCAGTGGCCACAAGATTGGAAAAGGTCAGTTTTCATCCCAATCCCAAAGAAAGGCAATGCCAAACAATGCTCAAACTACCGCACAATTGCACTCATCTCGCACGCTAGTAAAGTAATGCTCAAAATTCTCCAAGCCAGGCTTCAGCAATATGTGAACCGTGAACTTCCTGATGTTCAAGCTGGTTTTAGAAAAGGCAGAGGAACCAGAGATCAAATTGCCAACATCTGCTCGATCATGGAAAATGCAAGAGAGTTCGAGAAAAACATCTATTTCTGCTTTATTGAATATGCCAAAGCCTTTGACTGTGTAGATCACAATAAACTATGGAAAATTCCAAAAGAGATGGGAATACCAGACCACCTGATCTGCCTCTTAAGAAATCTGTATGCAGGTCAGGAAGCAACAGTTAGAACTGGTCATGGAACAACAGACTGGTTCCAAATAGGAAAAGGAGTACGTCAAGGCTGCATATTGTCACCATGTTTATTTAACTTATATGCAGAGTACATCATCAGAAATGCTGGACTGGAAGAAACACAAGTTGGAATCAAGATTGCTGGGAGAAGTATCAATAACCTCAGATATGCAGATGACACCACACTTATGGCAGAAAGTGAAGAGGGGCTAAAAAGCCTCTTGATGAAAGTGAAAGTGGAGAGTGAAAAGGTTGGCTTCAAGCTCAACATTCAGAGAACGAAGATCATGGCATCTGGTCCCATCACTACATGGGAAATGGAGAAACAGTGGAAACAGTGTCAGAATTTATTTTTCTGGGCTCCAAAATCACTGCAGATGGTGACTGCAGCCATGAAATTAAAAGACGCTTACTCCTTGGAAGGAAAGTTATGACCAACCTAGATAGCATATTCAAAAGCAGAGACATTACTTTACCAACAAAAGTTCTCCTAGTCAAGGCTATGGTCTTTCCTGTGGTCATGTATGGATGTGAGAGCTGGACTGTGAAGAAGACTGAGCGCCGAAGAATTGATGCTTTTGAACTGTGGTGTTGGAGAAGACTCTTGAGAGTCCCTTGGACTGCAAGAAGATCCAACCAGTCCATTCTAAAGGAGATCAGCCCTGGGATTTCTTTGGAAGGAATGATGCTAAAGCTGAAACTCCAGTATTTTGGCCACCTCATGAGAAGAGTTGACTCATTGGAGAAGACTCTGATGCTGGGAGGGATTGAGGGCAGGAGGAGAAGGGGACGACAGAGGATGAGATGGCTGGATGGCATCACTGACTCGATGGATGTGAGTCTGAGTGACCTCCGGGAGTTGGTGATGGACAGGGAGGCCTGGCGTGCTGCGGTTCATGGGGTCGCAAAGAGTCGGACACGACTGAGTGACTGATCTGATCTGATCTGATATATTTATTTCTCAAGTTGGAGAGTCTGAAGTACCTCATAAAAACACGTAAACCATTACATGATCTGTAATAAGTCAAACTGATGATTATTGAGGATTATAAACTTTCTCATACAGTGTTCATACTGACAAGTATTTTTTTCACAATTCTTGACAAATGGCTGTGTGGTTGGTGAGACTATGCTAATAAAGGAATCATAAATATATCATCTCATGTGATATCAAGGCTAAGAGGAGAAGTGTGTCTACCCAGTGGATAGATGTCATAATGAAGCAGCCTGCACTACATGTCTTCATGTTATTCTATTTTTTCTATTATATGCAATGTGGATCCTCTGAGAAGTAGTTGCTGATTATCTGTCTACTCAGAAGGGCTGTGAAAGTTTATTGTGACATAAAACAAAATAAAAAAAAGAAACTTGTTAAAAAAAAAAAAAGAAAAGTAGGTGAAGAGGAATCAGCAGGATTCTGCAAGAGAGACGTTCAGTCTGAGGTTTGAACTTATTAAATTCTGGCAATCCAACAGAGAAGTCTGAAAGAAAGTTTACTCAATAGAAGAGTCCTTTGTTAAGCAGAAATGACCCAACTTGTAGACCACAGTTTACTCAACTATTTGCTGCATCCAAAGAATGGCTTTGGCTCAAAATTTGTGATGAATGAGAAAGACCTTGTAAATGGAAGCCATCATCTGAACCATGCTCTTAAGAGCTGGTCAAGGGTGCTGTCCTTGCATCACCATGGCACATCCCTGTGATGTTCAGTCATGCCTGACTCTGCGTGACTCTACAGACTGTAGCCCACTAGGCTTCTCTGCCCATGGGGATTTTCCAGGCAGGAATACTGAAGGAAATGGGGTGCCATTTCCTCCTCTAGGGGATCTTCCCAACCCAGGGATCAAACCTGAGTCTCCTGTGTTTCCTGCATTGCAGGAGGATCTTTTACAATTGAGCCATCTGGGCACATTGGAGATACATAGACTAATAAGAAAGGTATGTGTTAATCAAGCTAGTAAGCCCAGTTCTTTGTGAAACAGGAGTGTTGTACAAAATTATAAAAAGTGTGTTTTTAAATTAGAAAGGTTTTGCTTAAATGGTATCTAGTGGTTACCAGCAGAAAGTGCTCAAGTGGCAAATGGAAGGAGAGATATGGAAATAAAATCAATATTCTGTTCAATAAAACTTAAAAATAAACAGTTTACCTGCATGCATACAAGTCTTCGAAACAAATGAAACACAAAACCATTTTCAAAATAGAATAAAAATTCAAGGATAAAAGGAAATAGATGTTGAGCATAAGTAGAGTCATGCTAAAGAAAATGGAATAAAGGAAGGACCTAAAAAAGTCTTTTCTAAACTGGAACATATATTAAATAAACCATACAACCCCTAAAATAACTATCACCTCCAAAAATGAGTTTGCCAGATGTGCGAGTGAGTATGTGGAATTAAAACATGTAATAAATCTGTAAGTTCGGATGTGATGTTCTCTGGTGTCTGAGCCCTTCTGCCTGAGATCCTGACTAATGAAAAATTTACCAATGGCTTTTATTTTATTTGACAGAAAAAGAAGTATTTGTTATTAAAACTTTCAAAATCTGGATAGAGAAGATAAGTGGATTCTCAGTACTCAGCATACAGTATTCACATCAACTTTAGAATAACTGAAGAGAGGATCTGCTATGGGACATTGACAGCAGTATCACACTAGTCAGTATCAATATAGGTTTTGGAGGAAAAATCACAGTTGTCACTGTTATTTTCACTCCTTGGCTAGCTTCACTCTATTAAATAAAGTGATATTTATAAATTAAAATTTCTCAAATTATAGTATAAACAAGTTTGTATTTGCATTTTTCTTTTTTACTTTCAGTAATAAAATCTAATGTTTAGAGCTTTTCATTTCTTGACAGCAAGGACTGGAAGAATAGAACTAAAATGTTTAAATTACTGAGATTTCCAGTGACCTCTTTCAGGTTGGCACATTGGAGCAGCTACTTAGTGAGCTAGCACCACAATATGTAATTTAGTAACAAAAATGTTTACTGAGTTACAAATGAGTTATGCCATCCTTAGTGGACTGTAGGACTGTAAATATCTGATTTAGTTTCCTCCCTCAAATTTAAAAATATTAAATTCAAGAAACTGGATCATGATGGCAGATTGAGTGAATAAAGGCATGTAACTCTTGTTTACCTGAAATACCCTAAAAGGATGAAAAATGAGTTTTTAAAAAAGATCTCCCTCCTGTGCTGGCAAACAAGAGAGTCATGCTGCTGCTGCTGCTAAGTCGCTTCAGTCGTGTCCGAGTCTGTGCAACCCCATAGACGGAAGCTCACCAGGCTCCCCTGTCCCTGGGATTCTCCAGGCAAGAACACTGGAGTGGGTTGCCATCTCCTTCTCCAATGCATGGAGGTGAAAAGTGAAAGTGAAGTCACTCAGTCGTGTCCGACTCACAGCGACCCCATGGACTGGAGCCTACCAGGATCCTCCGTCCATGGGATTTTCCAGGCAAAAGTACTGGGGTGGGGCGCCATTGCCTTCCCCGAGAGAGAGTCATGAGCCAGGTATAAAAATCATTCTGTCAGAATCAGCAGTTCTCACATAACCCAACTATAGGCAATTATACAGTGCAACTGAAAAAACCCATAAATACCCAGAAATAGACCTATCAATAAAGGTGCAGTTATTTTGTCAAGAAATGTACAGTATTTTACTAAAAAACTGTGAGAGATCTGAGCAAGTGGAAGCAAGTTCACTAATCCTAAATGTGAATACATATTTGTGAAGATGTCTGGTTTCTTCTAACCTCCCTTCCTATTGACTCATAACTCACTGAAATCCAAAACAAAATACCAAGTAAAATAATCAGCATCAGTGATTTCTCTACAAAAAGAAGTTAATAGCTAGGTTCTTTCTTGGCTTTTGATGTAAGAAGAAAACTATTTATTTAGCTATTAACTGGGAAATTTCCTTATGCCTAGAATTTTAGAACACGTAAAAGTTCCTTCTCAAGAGAAGTTCCCATGGACGACCAAGAGACCATTTCATAGGAATCACTGTGAAAAGATGAGATGTAAGGACATGAAGAGATGATTAAAAAATTGGCTAAGGATCTGCACGGTACCTGTGTGGAGATGATCAACAAAGAGGGTGGAGGTGAAAACCCTGAAGTAATGAAAATATCAGTTACTTTGCTAAGTCACTTCAGTCATGTCCGACTCTGTGTGACCCCATAGACGGCAGCCCACCAGGCTTCCCGTCCCTGGGATTCTCCAGGCAAGAACACTGGAGTGGGTTGCCATTTCCTTCTCCAATGCATGAAAGTGAAAAGTGAAAGTGAAGTCACTCAGTCATGTCCGACTCCTAGCGGCCCCATGGACTGCAGCCCACCAGGATCCTGCATCCATGGGATTTTCCAGGCAAGAGTACTGGAGTGGGGTGCCACTGCCTTCTCCGGGTTTCATCCTACCCCATTCAAATTGATGTATGCTCAAATCAACTCCTAAAAATTTAAATATGCCTCCAGAGTCGGACACGACCGAAGTGACTTAGCAGCAGCAGCAGCTTATCTTTTAACAGGGTTGCTTAACAAGTTAGGAAACTACCCAATTCCTTTTGCGTGTTTACCATCTGCCACCTACTAAAATATCTTCTGTCATGTAAGGGTTCCTCTGCTGAAGATCCCATCCTCATGAGGTCACCAGAACCTCCTGGAGGACTTCTTAGCTACATCTTTGAAAACTTTGCAGATAGAAGGGAAACAAATGCCTATCACAGCAGTTGGGGATGCTGAAAGATACAATGATATGGGTGCCAGGTTGACTGGATGTTCATTTAATTCTTGTAAAAATTGTCTGAATAATATAATGATTTAGAAGCTGTATAAGGGTTTCAAAACAGTGCATTTAAATTGTACATGTACAATATAATAGAGTCTGCAGTATAACAGATTCTGTGCAACTATACAAGTGTGAACTTAATTTTGAAATTTCATTGTATATTTACTCATTCATGCAAAATAAATGAGTCTATTTGCCTTATTGTCAAATTATATTATTTAGGCCTTTATGTACAATATTTTATGACAGGTATAAAATCTGTAGTATATAGAAATAGGCATGGTAAAAATCATCACAGACTCATGTAAAAAGGAAGAGCTTACAAAACACATGTCAAGATGTAATGTGAGGAAAGGGTATCAGGGTTATTGTTAGGTGAAAAATAGCTAGTAGCAGAAAATACATTCATAACTCTTCCCATCCTTGTAGACACATCTGTAATCTTTCTCAGTCTTCCTTGGTTGGAATTAACCTATTTCCTTCTCATGTTGTTTTGCTTCCCAATCCCTACTTTTAACATATTCTATTTTATATTTCAGTTTGTGATATAAGAAAATATCTCTAGCATAGGCAGTATTATTTATTTTATCCATCCCAAAGATATCACAGGGTAAATAACTCTTTAAGTGGGTCAAAGCAGCTTTCACACAGTTCTTCTTGGAACATTTCCAGAAAGCTTCAGAAATAATATTGTAAGAAGAAGA
This sequence comes from Tragelaphus eurycerus, assembly GCA_935064755.1. Lineage (NCBI taxonomy): Eukaryota > Metazoa > Chordata > Mammalia > Artiodactyla > Bovidae > Tragelaphus > Tragelaphus eurycerus. The sequence continues at coordinate 22,324,178 of CAKXYN010000025.1, read as the reverse complement.
AAAAAAAAAAAAGAGAATCAGCAATTTTCAAAGATTGCCTGAGAACTAATTTTTGGAGGCATTGAAACATGCTTAGAGTTTTTAATGGTTTTTCTGCCATCTTTGTTTTTAAAAATGAAGCAAAATATTTAAGAAGATAATACATTTAAAAATACAAAATTTGAACCATGAAACTAAAAAACTAAGAGGTTCACAAATTCAGATCTGGTGTTAACATATGATTGGCCTGCTACAGGTTAGAGAGACCATTCTTTTTGCAATGGAATTGTGAAGGGTGATTTAGAGAAGCCAAGAAGAGAGAAACAAGAAGGAAGGCTACATGAATGTTTTAACGTTGTTCTCTGCTCATTTGCCTTTTGTATTTTTTTTTAATGAAATGCCTTTTCTCTATCTCTCTCTCTCTTTTTTTTTTTAACCAAAGCAAAGTCTCATGCTTCATGTACAACCAAAACTTCATCTTAACATCTGCTGTGCTGCACACATGAGTATATTTATCTTTTTCTTCTCTAAGAGCCCATTTTTTTTATGCAATTAAGTTGGTTGATGATGTTATGACAGTATTTCTTGTACAGACACTGGAATGTTGTTAGGAGCCAAGAGGTTCTAATTAAAAGCTGAGAAGCTGTCATACTCATTCATGTAGCCTCTCTGGGACAGATAGAATGCATATTAACTTTTGGATAAATAGAATTAATTAGCAACACACTTGCACATCCCATAAAAATGTGGGCTCCTGTAGTATGTTACTGGGTTTCCCTGATGGCTCAATGGTGAAGAACCTGCCTGCCAGTGCAGGAGACCCAGGTTTGATCCATGGGTTGGGAAGATCCCCTGGAGAAGGAAATGGCTACCCACTCCAGTATTCTTGTCTGGGAAATGCCTGGTGGGCTACAGTTCATGGGGTTGCAAAAGAGTCAGACATAACGGAGTAACTAAGCAATAACAATGGATATGTTACTACTTGGCAGCAGATGTTGAATTTCAAGAAAGGCTTCATAAAATCTTTACCAGATATTGAATGAAACTAATGAAATAAGAGCACATACGTGATAATCAGCTTTACAGTAACAGTACTCAGCCTTTTAACAAATGTAGAGTTCTTTACTAGGTGGGCATCGTAGTCATTGTGAGGAGGCAAAACTAGTTCTGACTTGGGGAAGATTTGTCTGTGTAAATCATTGTATTCAAAATTCTTGGAAAAGTGTCAAGTAGCCTCACGTGAGCTTTGCCAGTGTTAGTTTTAATCTCTCTCTTAAAATGATCACTTTTTCCATGTTATAGGTATTACTGTCCCCCAGAAGATATATATCTCATACTGGCTTTGTCAATGGAACTTCTGGTCATTCTTTCTAAAAATTACATTCTAAAGGCCTAAAATCAAATGAAGAGATGCCCACCTTCAGATATGCCTTCTGCTTATAGTGCTTGTACAGCAAACACTTACATGGTTATTACCTGTATATTCATGATCCTGTGTGTCACCTGTGACTATCGTCTTAGCATGGTGTCAATCAGACAGTTTATCCTGTTCTCTTTATCACTGCCTTCCATTTTCACTGGGTGTTGAAGTTTTAAGGCATGTCTTTCTGTCCCAGCTCCTGAACTCTTTGTTTCCAGCTGGCATCTTCTTGGACAAGCAGTTCTAGGTTTTCCTGAAGCTACGTGTTCACATGAATATCATTAAATGTCTCCCTCCTCCTTCTGATGCTTTGCAGTCTTCAGAGATGAATTTCAGGTGTTTTTTGAAGTCAGTCAGTTTGAACTGGAGCAATTTTGCTGGTTCTCTGAGCAAACTTGACTGTCCTTCAAGATAAGTCACCGTTAGTCCATGAAGTAAAATTTTATAGGACTGGCTTTTCTGTTCTCAGCCAAGAAGGTTGACTCTATCCCCCAGTGAAAAGTTGGACCTGTTCAATATGAACACTAAATTTTGCCAGATAGAGGGTTTGTGGCCTCCACTGCAGATGGCTCAAGGGCATTGAAGGTGTATGTAATGTTTTTTTCCTCCTATTGACTTTAAGATACTCTACCCTTCAGGCAGCAAATCCTTTGGCTAGGCCATTGCCCCTCAAAGTATATCAACTTTTTACTGTGAAAGTAATCAAAGGAGCATAAAACAAAATTTTCAAGGGAAACTCAGAGATTTGACCCTTGTGTCCATAATTCAGACAGTATCATTGAAGTACAATGCAGCTGATGCAGGAGTAGTTGGAAAGCCATTTTCATAGCCATAAACAGGCCCTCTTTGGTTCCAAAGGACAGTGAAACTGCCTCTAGCCAGTAGCATCAGGGTTACAGCTCCCTGTCCAAAATCCTGTTTGTGTTCTACTTTAAAACCACTCAGAGCCTGACAACCAGGACGGACCATCAGTAAGTATGGGGGAGGTGCACTTGTTTTGTATGCTACTGCTGCTGCTGCTGCTAAGTCGCTTCAGTCCTGTCTGACTCTGTGCGATCCCATAGACGGCAGCCTACCAGGCTCTGCCGTCCCTGGGATTCTCCAGGCAAGAACACTGGAGTGGGTTGCCATTGTACGCTAGTGATATCTAAATTTGATGCAGTCACTGCACAATTACAAAACATTACAATTTGTATAGTACATTGAGAAAATGGAAAGGACCAGTTACAGTCAGAGGGATGAATTGTGGCCACTCTAGGCCTACATGGCCCCACTGGAAGGTTAGGAGATCCAAGCAGTGCTATGCTCAAACCAAACCTATTGAACTAAGAGTAAATAGAGTAGATTTTTGGTCCTTGTTCTGCCTCTTCAATAGCTTCATGAACTGGGTCTTCAAAATTGTAGCCAATATTTGCTAAAAGCAACACAGAACATAAATCATTTTCTTATGCAGTATCTTATTTAAAACCTGGCTATCCTATGATGTTGGTCATTGTCTTAATTCATTCAGGCTTCTATATCAGAATCTCAGAACCTGGGTAGCTTAAACAATAAATATTTCTGACTATTCTAGAGGCTGAAAGGTACATGATCTCAGTGCCTTTTGCCTTGAAGTCAGCCACCTTCTTCTTATATCCTCTAATGGGGAGAAACAGACAGCAAGCTCTGGTCTCTTTCTCTTCTTATAAGTACACTGATCCCATCATGGGACAATACCCACATGACTTCTATGTCTAATAGCCTCCCAAAGGTCCCACCTCCAAATATCACCACACTGAAGGTGGGGGCTTACGGCTTCATGATAGGAATTTAAGGAGGACACATTTAGTCTATAACACTATCCTATAGGGTCATTAAATCTCTTAAGTGACAAACTTAGGTTAAATGGTTCTCCTAGGACATTGACTATTACATTACAGTTGGATTTTGACTCAAAACCATCTGTCTCCAACTATCATTTTTTGTTTTAAACCATTGTATATGGCTTAATAATTTCACCCCACATTGAAAAGAAATAATTTTCCAACAACATTCTTTTTGACTCTTAATACAATAGCAAAGCAACCATTTTTAATACATGTAGTATTTACCCATTTCCTTCCAAGTATTAACAGAATTATTCCTATATGACAAGTACTAGTGCCACAGAAAAAAGGAGCTCACAGTCTGGTCAAGAGGACAAGTTAACACACAGTTACAGTTTGCAAAAGGTGCTGTAATAGAAACAATGTAAGCCTGAGAAAGAGACCCAACAGCAGAGGTTGGGAAGGGGAATGGGCTAAAAACTCAGTTAATGTAGGAAAATATACCTGCTTCCCTGGTGGCTCGGACTGTAAAAAAATCTGCCTGCAATACAGAACACTCGGGTTCAATCATGGCGTCAGGAAGAGCCCCTGGAGAAGGAAATGGCAATATGTTCCAGTATTCTTGCCTGGAGAATTCCGAGGACATAGGAACCTGGTGGATAACCATCCGTGGGGTTGCCAAGAGTCAGACATGACTGAGTGACAAAGAGTCGAAAGGGATACGTAAATTGAGTTTTGAAAGATGAGTAGGAAGTAAATTCTGATCGTGTGCCCAAAAGATAGAGTTTTAAAGATGAAAGAAAGGGTTCATGTGGGACCAAACAGAAACAATACAGTGCTTTGGGAAACTAGATGCTTTATAGTTTAAGAATTGGGCGTGACAGTGAATATGGTAGGATATGATTTCACTAGATTGTCAAATAGTGATATTTTACAAATTGCACATTTTGCTAAAAAACTATAGACTTCTAGTTACAAGGAGGAACCCTAAAATATTTCAAACAAGGTAAATAAAATGATCAAATTTGATTCATGGAATATATTTAATTTGGAGAATAAATTGTGAGAGAAAGAGCACCGTAGACTGGAAAAACAAAATGCAGGTAAGTTGAAAAAATATTTTAAAAAGGATTGAAACAAAGGCTGACATATGAATAGAGTACTTGATAGAGTGGTAAGGGAATTAGAAATCAACAAGATGTATGAATGATTGTACTTAGTCATGGTAAAGACTAGAAAGTCAAAGATAACTCCCAAGACTCTGACTTGAGCAACTTTGTTGAAGTTCATGCCAGTCACAGAAGAAAGGAAAACAGGAGAATGATCAAGAATGCATGTGTTTATTTGGGGTGAAGAGTTGGGGTTGAAGCACCACTGAAAATAGAAATCTATTTCTAGAAAGAACTTAGGCAAATACAAAGAAATAGCTCTGAGGTCAAAGTTTTACTTAATGGAAAAGGTATAGTTCTGATAACTTATGAAAAGTGTGTAGGATGAAAGTCAAAGAGCGGAATCCCAAGATTTAAGAAATTAAAAGAGAATTGAGCTTGCAAAAGAGATTGTGAAGCAGTATTTTAAAAAAAATTATTTTGATCTAGGGTATAGCCAACTAGCAAACAGTATTGTGTGAAGCACTAACTTTGACAAGAATTGTTCACAAGGGTTCTCTCTACTTTTCTTATTCACTCTGCAGTTGAAAAATTTCTGGCTTCTGCCCTAAAGTTTCCGTTGGACTGGCACCTGCAAATTATCTTCATTGTTGAATCAAATGTGTGCTTCCAAGTCCTAATTTTATTTGACGTCTCAACAACTTATCACAGTTGATCTCACATTCCAGACACTTTGTTTTCTTTATACCTGACAGTCTTCTGAGAAAGTGAAAGTTGCTCAGTTGTGTCCAACTCTTTGCAACCCCATGGACTATACAGTCCATGGAATTCTCTAGGCCAGAATGCTTGAGTGGGTAGCCTATCCCTTCTCCAGGGGGATCTTCCTGACCCAGGTATCAATCCTGGGTCTCCTGCATTGTAGGCAGATTCTTTACCAACTGAGCCATGTGGGAAGCCCTACTGAGAATTATTCCTAACTCTTTGACTTAAGTCTCTTTTGTTGGTCACTCTTCCTCTAGTGAACCTTTTAATTTTAGACTTTCTTCAGACTCAACTGTATACCAGCTCCTGTTTATGTGGTTCTCCCTGCAGCTTCTATGTATTTGGAAAAATATTTACATACCAGTGACATCTAAATTTGATCCTGAACCTAAACTTCTCTTCACATCTCTGGACGTATGTAGACAACTATTTACTCATAATCCCCACTTAGATATATAGTAGGCATCTGCTTTACATATTTTATATATTCTATATTTAATATATTTTATTATATATTCTTCTTATCTCCTTTGTCTTTACCTAATTGATGCTTTTGGATTGTGGTGTTGGAGAAGACTCTTGAAAGTCTGTTGGACTGCAAGGAGGTCCATCCAGTCCATCCTAAAGGAAATCAGTCCTGAATATTCATTGGAAGGACTGATGCTGAAGCTGAAACTCCAATACTTTGGACACCTGATGCGAAGAACTGACTCATTTGAAAGACCTTGATGCTGAGAAAGATTGAAGGTGGGAAGAGAAGGGGACAACAGAGGATGAGATAGTTGGATGGCATCACCAAATCAATGGACGTAAGTTTGAGTAAACTCTGGGAGTTAGTGATGGACAGGGAGGCCTGGCATGCTGCAATCCATGGGGTCGCAAAGAGTCGGACACAACTGAGTGACTGAACTGAATTGAATATCTAATATACAAATAATTATTGGATTTGGTTCTTCCTCCAGAATGTGTCTACTAGGTCCACATTTCCTTATCTTGACACCAGCTCTGTAGTCCAAAAGAATCACCATGCTTACCAGAATGACTCTAAGAGCCTCCTGTTAACCTTCTAAGTTTCACTCTCTCTGTTCTTGCAGTTTATGCTCAATTCTGTGGCTGGAGTGATTATTTTAAATGCAAATCTCATCTTTACACTGCTTAAATCAATTAACGGCTTACTGTAATATGATAAAGTTGAAAACCTTGGTGCTTCTTGCAAGGCTTTGCATAACTTTTTATTTTTCAGCCTCATAACTCCCTACCTGATATTTAATGTATTTCTCCAAACTCATCCTCAGTGCTCGTCTCTCCAAAGTGCTCTCTAGCCATGACTAAAAGACTGTTTTCATGGCCATCACCATGGACATCAGTTGTCACTTTATTAGAAGTGCAGCATCTCAGCACATAGAGAGCAATTTAAGGTGAAGGTTGAAGAGTCAGAAATGACGGCCAGGTTTTTTACTTGAACAAGCAGATCTGCATCATTTTCTCTCTTCACGCATACTTAAATCTGAGATTCCCGCATAGATGAAACTTCTTTAGAAAAGCCTTCTTTGATCTCCTGATAGAGTGCTTCTCACATTAGAGCAGCACAGAATCATCTGGAGGGCTTAGTAAATCACAAATGTCTGGGTCCCACCCCTAGAGTCTCTTACTCAGTAAGGCTGGTGTGAAAGGCTGAAGTCCGTATTTCCAGCAAGTCCCCAGGTGCTGTTCATGCTGCAGATCCAGGGACTACACTTTAAGAAGCCTTGCTCTGCTGAGAAGTTTGTAGTCTTAGCTGCATGGTAGGAATACCTGGAGTTTTTTTTAAAAACACTGACTCCTGTACTATATCCTAAGTCAGTTAGATAAGCATTTCTGGGACCTTCCTATGGGTCCTGAACTTAAGGTGGTAAGTGTTAGCTTCTTCAGACACTTGGGGGACCAATAATAACACCCTGATCTCTGATTACTAATATCTAAAGATAAAACACTTAAAGTTTTTCTTGTCTGTTATTTCTGCTGAAAGTTAAACTCCAGGATTGTTGTTGTAAATTTACAATTTGGAAATGTCCTCCACATTCTAATTAACCCAGTAAAGTGTTAAAATTTTTATATGTTGTAGTTAATACAGAGACTTAGCATATTTCAGTGGGATGGAGGGTGGATTTCTAGAGGATTGGTTTGCCAAGTCACTATTTTAAATGCCATGCTGAGAAGTTTGAAGTTAAAAAGTAAAATTTCAGAAGAAACATAAGAGGGAAAAGTTGTTAGGAATTTTCATAATGAGTGAATTTAAAGTAAATAGTCTTTCAGTCCAGATTAAGAAAAAAACCAGTGGAGATAGAAAAGGGTAACATTAGGATGTTTGTAATCTCAGAATTATTCTATTTTGGATAGTCTGATACAGTCTTCATATTGAACCACATTTTCTAGACCTCAAGAATTATTTTTTTTCTGTTGACAAGTTTCTATTCAGATAGGAAAATACAATTGTCAATATGTTAGATTTGTAAACTACCTATTAATAGAAGGGATTGCTCCAGGTGTGTTGGTTGAACAAATGACTTTTTACCCTTTATTATTTTGACCTTGGGAGGAGTATATTTCACTTTGGGTCTTCATAATATGAGGGTTTTATGTGGAAGCCAGTGATTGGGAAAGGTTAAGAATTAATGTGGAAAGTTGTGCAATGAAAGCAGTAGATGAATGGTAATGGACTGATTGGGGTTATTGAACCCAGTGAAATAAAGGAAAAATGAGAGATGCATGGATAGGGCTTGCTTCAGCAGCACATATACTAAAATTGGAATGATGCAGAGAAGATCAGCATGGCCCCTGCTCAAGAATGACAAGCAAATTCGTGAAGTGTTCCATATTAAAAAAAAAAAATGATTGGAAAAAAATATTGGAACTGAGTACATTCAGCTATGTCTAATATATCTCTTTCAGCATTTGCTTTTCATGAACTTCTATTTGAAGATACATGATAAACTATTTATGATACAAATTAAGATAATCACATATATTTTCAGATTTGTTTGATTTTAAAGTGCTTCATGTATATAAACCAAGAAGAGTGTTTTCTTATGTGGATATTATTCAGTACATACTATTATATGATCATATAGTTACATTAACCTGACTCCAGTGTGTCCAGAATAAATCTCATTAATACAAGAATTGCAGTTAAATATACATATATGTATTTCCTGTGTTTCAAAAAGTTAAGGATGTAAAAATAAATTATTAGGTAGAAATTTACATTTGAGCAATAATTCACCTAGAAACAAGTGGAATGACAGAAACATAAATTAAAAGACTCATAAGAGAACAGTTTTGTTTTTGTAAAGGAATTTGTTTTACAAGCAAAGTGACAAATGGCTTAAAACAATATTCTTGTTGCTAGGCTCTTAGATACCTAAACAGACCTTATACTTTTTAGGTTTAAGCATAACAAACTGAAACATTATAAAGATGCTTAGTAAAAATAAAAAGATGACTCACTACAAAAATTAGAATTTTGCTTTTCTACTAGTTCTTGAAACTATACAACAGATAATTCTTTCTTCAGATTTTCTGCCTTTTTTGTTAATCACTTATCTTAACAACAGTTTTTATTTTTAGAAAATACAATATTATTTAAATATTCTCTTAGGTTGTAACTTGTTATTTCTTGCATGTTGCCGCTGCTGCTAAGTCACTTCAGTCGTGTCCGACTCTGTGCGACCCCATAGACGGCAGCCCACCAGGCTCCCCCGTCCCTGGGATTCTCCAGGCAAGAACACTGGAGTGGGTTGCCATTTCCTTCTCCAATGCAGGAAAGTGAAAAGTGAAAGTGAAGTCGCTCAATCGTGTCTGACTCTAGCGACCCCAGGGACTGCAGCCTACCAGGCTCCTCCATCCATGGGATTTCCCAGGCAAGAGTACTGGAGTGGGGTGAAACAAACTATTTTTTTTGGAAACATTTTTCCACTATTTCTGTCTGATGAAAAATATAAAGTAGCTAGTTTTGATGAATCAATCCAGTATAGCAACAATAGATTAAGAAACTTGATTCAAATGTTAGAAGAATCTTGCCAAGTGGTATAGGTACAGTATTGAGAAAGGAATTTCAAAAGACAGAGTAATTTTATTTTTCTTTCTTTTTTTTTTTATTACTCATTGGCTATGTGATTGTGGGCAGGTCATGTCTCCTTCTGAAATTTTTCAACTTGCCCCACTTTCATGATGACATAGATTCCTTGGGTGCAAGACAGTCAGAAACTTTGAGGTCCTGATATTTGTGTTTATGTGTATGCATATAGTTTTGTGGTTTTTTTTTTTAAATTTAAATTTATTATGCATATAGTTTTGAAGTGGGAGTTGAGGATGCTGTCATTGAGCTATATCACATTAAAAAGATACAGAATCAACTACAACCTATGAAGTGTAGATTTAAATTTCTTTTAATTTATATATTTTTAAATTTTATTTATTTATTTTGGCTGTGCTGAGTGTTTGCTGCTGTCAGGGATTTTCTCTAATTGTGGTGAGTGGAGAGCTACTCTCTAGTTGGAATGCACAGGCTTCTCATTTCAGTGGCTTCTTTTGTAGCAGAACATGGGGCTCTAGAGTGTGTGGGCCTCAGTAGTTGTGGTTTCTGGGCTCTAGGGCACAGGCTCAATAGTTGTGGCACACGGGGCTAGTTGTTCCACATACGTGGGATCTTCCCAGACCAGTGATTGAAGCATTGCCAGGTAGGTTCCTTACCACTGAGCCACCAGGGAAGCCCGAATTTTTGTTTTTATGCAGCACGTGTGTGTGTTTTAAGGGGAGGGAAATCAGTTTAAACCAAAGATTACCATGATTAAAATAGAAATATCTTAAGAAACAAGTGTAAAAGCAAATGGAGTCTGGCCTAAAGAAAAATGTGATAGTTAAGAAAACAGACAGTGTCCTGATTTTTCTCTGCAAGAATTGGTGCGTGATTTTTTTTTCCCTGAAAACTTTCTATCAAAGGTCAAGCTTAAATTCTACTGGAAGTGATGAGCAGACCATGAAAATCCAAAAGCACACACAAAAAGAACTTAATAAACAAATACTTTAAATATATATATATGTTAATTTTTTTGGCTGCATCAGGTCTAAGCTGCAGCGTGTGGGATCTTTTGTTGCAGCTCACAGGCTCTTCTGCGTAGGCTTCTCTGGTTATGGTGTACAGGCTCCAGAGCCCATGTGCTCTCCAGCTGTGGAGTGTGGGCTCAATTGTTGTTGTTCAGTGGCTCAGTCCTGTCCTGCTCTTTGCAACCCCATGGACTGCAGCATGCCAGGCTTCCCTGTCCATCACCATCTCTCAGAGCTTGCTCAAACTCATGTCCTTTGAATCAGTGATGCCATCCAATGATCTCATCCTCTGTCATCCCCTTTTCCTCCTGCCTTCAATCTTTCCCAGAATCAAGGTCTTTTCCAATGCGTTGGCTCTTCGCATCAGGTGGCCAAAGTATTGGAGCTTCAGCATCAGTCCTTCCAATGAATATTCAGGACTGATTTCCTTTAGGATGGACTGGTTTGATCTCCTTGCAGTCCAAGGGCCTCTCAAGAGTCTTCTCCAACACCATCAACAGTTCTCCAACTGTTCTTCTCCAACTCCAACTCCAAGAGTCTTCTCCAACTTCTCCAACAGTTCAAAAGCATCAATTCTTAGACACTCAGCCTTCTTTATGGTCCAACACTTACATGCGTACATGACTACTGAAAAACCACAACTTTGACTAAATGGACCTTTGTTGGCAATGTATTGTCTCTGCTTCTTAATATGCTGCTTAGTTTTGTCATAGCTTTTCTTCCAAGCAGTAAGTGTCTTTTAATTTCATGGCTGAAGTCACCATCTGCAGTGATTTTGGAGCCCCCCAAAATAATGCCTGTTACTGTTTTCATTGTTTCCCCATCTATTTGCCATGGAGTGATGGGACTGGATGCCATGATCTTAGTTTTTTGAATGTTGAGTTTTAAGCCAGCTTTTTCACTCTCCTCTTTCTCCTTCATCAAGAGGCTGTTTAGTTCCTCTTTGCTTTCTGCCATAAGGGTGACGTCATCTGCGTATCTGAGATTATTGATATTTCTCCCAGGAGTCTTGATTCCAGCTTGTGCTTCGTGCAGCCTGGCATTTCACATAATGTACTCTGCTTACTCCTTGGAAGAAAAGTTATGACCAACCTAGATAGCATATTGAAAAGCAGAGACATTACTTTGCCAACAAAGGTCCATCTAGTCAAGGCTATGGTTTTTCCAGTGGTCATGTATGGATGTGAGAATTGGACTGTGAATAAAGCTGAGCACCAAAGAATTGATGATTTTGAACTGTGGTGTTGGAGAAGACTCTTGAGAGTCCCTTGGACTGCAAGGAGATCCAACCAGTCCATTTTGAAGGAGATCAGCCCTAGGATTTCTTTGGAAGGAATGATGCTAAAGCTGAAACTCCAGTACTTTGGCCACCTCATGCGAAGAGTTAACTCATTGGAAAAGACTCTGATGCTGGGAGGGATTGGGGGCAGGAGGAGAAGGGGACGGCAGAGGATGAGATGGTTGGATGGCATCACTGACTCGATGGACGTGAGTCTGAGTGAACTCTGACAGTTGGTGTTGGATAGGGAGGCCTGGCGTGCTGCAATTCATGGGGTCGCAAAGAGTCAGACACGACTGAGCAACTGAACTGAACTGAACTGAACTGAACTCTGCGTATATGTTAAATATGCAGGGTGACAATATACAGCCTTGATTTACTCCTTTCCCAATTTGCAATCAGTCTGTTGTTCCATTTCTGGTTCTAACTGTTGCTTCCTGACCTGCATACAGATTTCTCAGGAGGCAGGTCAGGTGGTCTGGTATTCCCATCGCTTGAAGAATTTTCCAGTTTGTTGTGACCCACACAGTCAAAGGCCTTAGCATAGTCAATGAAGCAGAAGTAGATATTTTCTTGGAATTCTCTTGTTTTTTATATGACCCAGTGGATATTGGCAATTTGACCTCTGATTCCTTTGCCTTTCCTAAGTCCAGCTTGCACATCTGGAAGTTCTGAGTTCATGTTCTGTTGAAGCCCTTGGAGAATTGTGAGTATTACTTTGCTAGCATGCGTAATGCGTACAGTTGTGTGGTAGTTTGAACATTCTTTGGCACTGGCTTTCTTTGAGATCGAAGTGAAAACTGACCTTTTCCAGTCCTGTGGCCACTGCTGAATTTTCTAAATTTGCTGACATATTGAGTACAGCACTTTAACAGCATCATCTTTTAGGATTTGAAATAGCTCAGCTGGAATTCCATCACCTCCACTAGCTCAGTAGTTGCCCCAAAGCATGTGGGATCCTAGTTCCCATACCAGGGATTAAACTGGTTTCGCCTGTATTGGAAGGCAGATTCTTAACTACTGAACCACCAGGGAAGTCCCCCCATAACAAATAACTTTAAAATTTTATTCTATATCAAATTGTAGCATGAATATCATATTTAAAACAAAATCCAGAAGAATAACTTTAAACTCCTTATTATAAATTCCCCCCAAATTTTATCATCAGCAGTTATTGCTTAGTGCATCTCTTCACAAGTATCACAGATTTCTTCTTTAATTAGCTAATTGCAGCATCCAAAAAGTTCTAATGCAAGCTGTTGTGGTTAAGTGGGTCCAAATAATGCTGGGTTCCTGAATCTACCACTTACAAGTCTTGTAATAGTAGATAAGCTAGTGAGTCTCAATTTTTCCCAATCCTCCCATGTACAGAATATTGGCATTAGCATGTAGAGTTATTCTGAGGTTTGAATGCAATTCCTCATGTAAAGTATGTGAAACATTGGGATAATAAAGCACAACACTAATCAACTTATTAAGTCATTCAACGAAATCTAATTGTCTAGATGCCATTGACAATGAGACTGAATTTATTTAACAATGACCCCGGAAAAACCCTGCTACAGTGATAAAGTGACCTTTGATGGGCACATATCTTGAGAGAAGGAGGGACAGTCTTTGTAGGGTAATAGCTTAAGAGTAATTCACAGTTAGAGAGAAATCAAATAACACTGTGAAGGAAAGAATTGTGGGGACCAAGAGAGGAGAGAAATGCACTTGATAATAGTAAAATGTAGTAATTAGAAGACATTGATTTGCATATTTATTCACTTTATTTTAATGTACCTTGTCTAACTGTAAGTTAATTTTAGCAATAGCTGTGTTTAACAATTGAATCAGCAGTTTTGAAAACTCAGTAGTACGGTTGACTCTCATGAGTTGGTACAATTGCCTTTTGCAAACCACTGAGGGATACTGATTGTGAAAATGCATGAGTGATACTTGCACATGTGCTTTGTTATCTCAAAACAGGCATTACAATCAAAGTTCTATTCACCAAATATCTGGCCAAAAATATTTGCATATTATCACACGATCTAGAAACCGGAGTCTAAGACTCATCTTCATCATTCCCTAACAATAAAAATGTGGATAATTTCTTCTGGATTATGGGTTCATACATTCCCTGAACAGAAAATGTGTCTATAAAATAACCATCTAGTTATAATCATTGTTATCTATTGTAGGCTACACTTGATTTATTATGATAATCTGAATTGTTTTTGTGGGGTTTTATTTTCCTATGATATATTATGTATAGCATTAGAATTGAGAAAAGAAATTCATTGATGTGTATAAACATGATTTTTTCCATTCTGAAATTAAGACTTCATTAACTTTAATAACATCTGTTTTCATCCTTCTAAAAACAATGTTACAATACAACAGAAAATGACCTTTCATTATATCTCAAGTGAAGGAATCTATACATATTTTTTTTAAACTTCTCTATATTAAATACAAAAATAAAGAAAATAAACTTACACTTTTTCAATAAGTCAGTTGGTTATCCAGTAAATATTTAATGAGCAGTTACAATGTGCTTGTTAAATTATTCCAGGTATGAATAAAATAGAGCACATCTTTGTATTCATTTTGGGGCTTGTCCTTCATTTCATGTTGATTCATTTACATTTGTTTTTTGAAAAGAAGAGGATTGCAAGTGAAATGGAGAAGGTATTTTAAAGTGATGAGGGAAAGACCTTAAGAAAGATAACATTTGAGTTGATGCTGAAGTAAAATAAGAAACTGTGTCATGCACATATCTAGGGGCGAGACTTCCTGGAAGAGAATTCCAGGCAGAGATAATGGAAAGTGCCAAAGCTTTGAAGCAGAAGCTTGTTTGGAGAATTCAGAGGACAGAGGCAAGTGAAGAAATCTGCATGCGTGCCCAAGTCGCTTCAATCATGTCTGACTCTCTGCAACCCCATGGACTACAACTCACCAGGCTTCTCTGACCATGAGATTCTCTAGGCAAAAATACTGGACTGGGTTATCATGCCCTCCTCCAGGAGATCTTCATGACCCAGGGATCGAACCAGAGTTTCATGCATCTCCTTCATTGGCAGACAGGCTCTTTACCACTAGCGCCACCTGGAAAGCAAGCTGGAGCAGAATATATTGAGGAGAACAGTAAATGAAAGAGATAACAGAATCACAAACTGAATCAGTAATTGCTAAGCCCTGTTAGGATATATCACAATATGAAAACAAAAACAGGACAGGGAGGCCTGGCATGCTGTGATTCATGGGGTCGCAAAGAGTCGGACACAACTGAGCGACTGAACTGAACTGAACTGAAAACAAAAACAGGGAAATTATGACCCCCAATTGTCCCTTTATAAAAAATATATATGAGAAATAACTTTCAAATAAAGTTGTTATTAGTAATAATATAATAATACAAGTGAACAGGAATGAACATAGTGTTATTCCTGTTAAATTAACCTGCATTTCCATCTTCTGTGTACATTTTTGTTATAATAACATTTCTTTGGAGAAATCTGCTTCATTAATTCATTTATTTACTGAGTATTTATATGCATTATTTTAGTGTTGGGCTCTTTTTGAGGAGTAAGAAATAAGAAGTGTAATGAAAAATTTCCTTTTCTCAATGTTTTTTACACTCTATATTCAATTTTATACTTGAAAATATTATAAAGACATTTTTATATTCACTCACTATTCTAGCTCTCTAACACACTTTTGATTCATTATTTTATATGCAATTCTTTTAAAATACTATATCTAAAACTTTAGAACTTGCATGATTATAGTAGATATTTCAACATATGTGGTTGAAATTATAATCAGATCAGATCAGATCAGTCGCTCAATCGTGTCCGACTCTTTGTGACCTCATGAACCGCAGCACGCCAGGCCTCCCTGTCCATCACCAGCTCCCGGAGGTCACTCAGACTTACATCCATCAAGTCAGTGATGCCATCCAGCCATCTCATCCTCTGTCGTCCCCTTCTCCTCCTGCCCTCAATCCCTCCCAGCATCAGAGTCTTCTCCAATGAGTCAATTCTTTGCATGAGGTGGCCAAAATACTGGAGTTTCAGCTTTAGCATCATTCCTTCCAAAGAAATTCCAGGATTGATCTCCTTCAGAATGGACTGGTTGGATCTTCTTGCAGTCCAAGGGACTCTCAAGAGTCTTCTCCAACACCACAGTTCAAAAGCATCAATTCTTCGGCGCTCAGCCTTCTTCACAGTCCAGCTCTCACATCCATACATGACCACAGGAAAGACCATAGCCTTGACTAGGCGGACCTTTGTTGGTAAAGTAATGTCTCTGCTTTTGAATATGCTATCTAGGTTGGTCATAACTTTCCTTCCAAGGAGTAAGCGTCTTTTAATTTCATGGCTACAGTCACCATCTGCAGTGATTTTGGAGCCCAGAAAAATAAAGTCTGACACTGTTTCTACTGTTTCTCCATCTATTTCCCATGTAGTGATGGCCATCATGGTCAACAAAAGAGTCCGAAATGCAGTACTTGGATGCAATCTCAAAAATGACAGAATGATCTCTGTTCGTTTCCAAGGCAAACCATTCAATGTCACAGTAATCCAAATCTATGCCCCAACCAGTAACACCGAAGAAGCTGAAGTTGAACGGTTCTATGAAGACCTACAAGACCTTTTAGAACTAACACCCGAAAAGGATGTCCTTTTCATTATAGGGGACTGGAATGCAAAAGTAGGAAGTCAAGAAACACCTGGAGTAACAGGCAAATTTGGCCTTGGAACACGGAATTAAGCAGGGCAAAGACTAACAGAGTTTTTGCCAAGAAAATGCACTGGTCATAGCAAATACCCTCTTCCAACAACACAAGAGAAGACTCTATACATGGACATCACCAGATGGTCAACACCAAAATCAGATCGATTACATTCTTTGCAGCCAAAGATGGAGAAGGTCTATACAATCAGCAAAAACAAGACCAGGAGGTGACTGTGGCTCAGACCATGAACTCCTTATTGCCAAATTCAGACTGAAATTGAAGAAAGTAGGGAAAACTACTAGACCATTCAGGTATGACCTAAATCAAATCCCTTATGATTATATGGTGGAAGTGAGAAATAGATTTAAGGGCCTAGATCTGATAGATAGAGTGCCTGATGAACTATGGAATGAGGTTCGTGACATTGTACAGGAGACAGGGATCAAGACCATCCCCATGGAAAAGAAATGCAAAAAAGCAAAATGGCTGTCTGGGGAGGCCTTACAAATAGCTGTGAAAAGAAGAGAAGCAAAAAGCAAAGGAGAAAAGGAAAGATATAAACGTCTAAATGCAGAGTTCCAAAGAATAGCAAGAAGAGATAAGAAAGCTTTCTTCAGTGATCAATGCAAAGAAATAGAGGAAAACAACAGAATGGGAAAGACTAGGGATCTCTTCAAGAAAATCAGAGATACCAAAGGAACATTTCATGCAAAGATGGGCTTGATAAAGGACAGAAATGGTATGGACCTAACAGAAGCAGAAGATATTAAGAAGAGGTGGCAAGAATACACAGAAGAACTGTACAAAAAAGAGCTTCACGACCCAGATAATCATGATGGTGTGATCACTGACCTAGAGCCAGACATCCTGGAATGTGAAGTCAAGTGGGCCTTAGAAAGCATCACTAGGAACAAAGCTAGTGGAGGTGACGGAATTCCAGTGGAGCTATTCCAAATCCTGAAAGATGATGCTGTGAAAGTGCTTCACTCAATATGCCAGCAAATTTGGAAAACTCAGCAGTGGCCACAAGATTGGAAAAGGTCAGTTTTCATCCCAATCCCAAAGAAAGGCAATGCCAAAGAGTGCTCAAACTACCACACAATTGCACTCATCTCACACACTAGTAAAGTAATGCCCCAAATTCTCCAAGCCAGGCTTCAGCAATATGTGAACCGTGAACTTCCTGATGTTCAAGCTGGTTTTAGAAAAGGCAGAGGAACCAGAGATCAAATTGCCAACATCCGCTGGATCATGGAAAAAGCAAGAGAGTTCCAGAAAAACATCTATTTCTGCTTTATTGACTATGCCAAAGCCTTTGACTGTGTAGATCACAATAAACTATGGAAAATTCTGAAAGAGATGGGAATACCAGACCACCTGATCTGCCTCTTGAGAAATCTGTATGCAGGTCAGGAAGCAACAGTTAGAACTGGTCATGGAACAACAGACTGGTTCCAAATAGGAAAAGGAGTACGTCAAGGCTGTATATTGTCACCATGTTTATTTAACTTCTATGCAGAGTACATCATGAGAAATGCTGGACTGGAAGAAACACAAGCTGGAATCAAGATTGCCGGGAGAAATATCAATAACCTCAGATATGCAGATGACATCACTCTTATGGCAGAAAGTGAAGAGGGGCTAAAAAGCCTCTTGTTGAGAGTGAAAGTGGAGAGTGAAAAGGTTGGCTTAAAGCTCAACATGAAATTATAATAGATTTATTTAAATATTGCTTATCTGTAGTTTAAAACATTATTATGAATAAAACTCGAAGTTCAGCTGTAGGAATATTTCCATGTAAAACAACCTGAAGATAGTATGCCATGCACTCACTTGGGATGCTTTGAGTGGCAAGTAGTATAAATCTCTCCTCAAAGTGTCTTAAACAGTAGGAATATTCATTAATTTATTTTTATCCTGAACTAGAAGCTAGAGGTTAGGCAATTCTAGGCAATTTAAAGGCTCAACAAGTCTTCTACTCTTTTCTCTGATGGCCTAGGGGTTGTTTTTGTTCCTCTATGTATCATGTCTTTGACCAATCTAAGAGAGAAGCAATTCTCAATGCATGTTTCACCTCCTCATGCCTCTTTCTCTTTTGAATTGATATGAAAACCTCCATCAGGTCTCAGCAGAAATTAGTCACTGGCAAAGGAGGACAGAGTTCCTCATGTTGGACATCCTTGATTCAGGATCTAATATGGGGACAAAGGCTCATTTTACCTCAACAAATTATTTGCCTAATGTAATTTTTTAAAAATAAATCTATGATTCTGTTAAGAAGGAAGGTAAGATTGGGGAAAATTGTTATCGAGTGGGCCAACAATATCTGTCACTTTATGTTCCTCAATTTATTTGAACTGATAAATCTTTCATGCAATAGCAAAGATAAATCTGTGAACTAGATTAACATAAATGAGTACAGCTCCAAAGAAACGATTACTAATTGGATTCTAAAATTGACTGTTACTTAAGTTGAGTTGGAAGTAATAATTTAGTAAATTGTGAAATTATATCTTGTTAAATCTATACTGCTTCTAAGCATCCACTTTAATTTTTATCTAAACTGTTTAGTATAATTTTTGTATCTTTCCATTATAACCATTTTCTAAAATCAAGTATTATTTTTTAAATCTTATGTGATCATTATTTTAAGTGATTAGGATTTGACATTTCTAGCTAGTTAGTCACTTCTAGAGGATTTTTCAGAATGAGTGACAAGAAACTTAAGTTAGTACTGGATATTATTCACCAATATTTCAATCATTATTATTAATTACATGAGAACCACCTCAAGAATTTTTATAAACTATCAGCTATCTTCATGAACAACATATATGTGTATAATTATGTACATGTTTTCCTCAGTGAACACTCTATAAAATCCATTTAAGCACCCCTTAATTCTACAAGCCTCAGGGATTTCCCAGGGTGGTGCAGTGGTAAGGAATCTGCAGGAGACGTGTGCTAGATCCCTGAGTCAGGAACATCCTCTATCTGGAGGAGGAAATGACAACCCCCTCTAGTATTCTTACCTGGAAAATTGCACGGACAGAGGAGCCTGACAGTCTACAGCCCATGGGGTTGCAAAGAATTGGACATGACTGAGTGACTGAACACACACACAAGATAGGAATTTTGATTTAAATTACTATTTTAAAAATCATCTTTTATAAAACAATAATCATCCATTAAAATCGCTTTGAATTCTTTTATGGATAAGACAGTCTCTTCATAAATCCTCCCCCATACAATCCCAATTAAGATTCCTATTCATTATATAAGACACTACTGATTTAATAATTTTTATATGTGCTTGAACAGATGCAGTTCTTATGATAATATCAGCTTTTTTTCTAATCATTCCCACTGTCTATGCTCTGTTGAAGTTAGTTGACCTTTGCTCTGAGCAAGAATAAGTAATTCATCTCATAAATTTTCATGAAAAAATATAACTCTGCTTTTCTCACATCTAATATTTAAATCATGATCCTTACCATTCATTACAAGAAGTATGATCTGTAAATCAACTATACTTCAGTGGAAAAAATGCTGAAGATAAAGGTATGATCTGTACACTTTGAGACTTCAAATAATAAATTTATATTCAATCAAAGTTGTATTTTGGACATATGTTACTTGAAAGGAACAGTCTAAGGAATTATTAAAAAATATGTTCCCATGAAATAAAATACCTAGAATCACATCTTACTATGATAAAATATATATATTTGAATTGAAATAGGATTTATCAGTGTCCTTAGTCATTAAAAAAAATAGCAACATAGGAAATGTTAAATTTTGAATAGTGATTTTTGCTGCTTTTGGCAAAATATGGTCCCGGACAAATGTGCCTTACAGAAAAATATTGTTGTAGTTCCAGAAGAAAATATTTAACTTTATATATTTGTTGATATCATCTGCTTTATTGGACAAGAAAAACAATGCAACTGAAAGTTTTATGTATTTCTTCTGAAAAGTATTGTTGCTCAGTCGTGTCTGACTCTTTGCTACCCCATGGACTGTAACCTGCCAGGTTCCTCTGTCCGTGGAATTCTCCAGGCAAGAATACTGGAGTAGGTTGCCATTTCCTACCCTAGAGGATCTTTCCAACCCAGGAATCAAACCTGCATTGCAGGCAGATTTTTTTTTTTTTTAAACTATTTGAGCCACCAGGGAAGCCTATCTATGAGGGAGACTCAAGCCTTATGATCTGCTCATCTAGTCAGTCAGCCCAGCTCCAATGTCTAATGGTCTTTCCTCTAGGGCTCTTCTTACTTGCTGTTTCCCTCTCTTGGATGTCATTTCTAAAACTGCATTTAAAAATCCTTTCAGGGATTTTGGGCATGGACAACATAATCATATTTTTAACCAATTTGAAATTATGTGTGTGTTGAGAAGGTACTCCTTGAAAGGAAAGTTATGACCAACCTAGATAGCATATTCAAAAGCAGAGACATTACTTTGCCAACAAAGGTTCGTCTAGTCAAGGCTATGGTTTTTCCTGTGGTCATGTATGGATGTGAGAGTTGGACTGTGAAGAAGGCTGAGTGCCGAAGAATTGATGCTTTTGAACTGTGGTGTTGGAGAAGACTCTTGAGAGTCCCTTGGACTGCAAGGAGATCCAACCAGTCCATTCTGAAGATCAGCCCTGGGATTTCTTTGGAAGGAATGATGCTGAAGCTGAAGCTCCAGTACTTTGGCCACCTTATGGGAAGAATTGACTCATTGGAAAAGACTCTGATGCTGGGAGGGATTGTGGGCAAGAGGAGAAGGGGACGACAGAGGATGAGATGGCTGGATGGCATCACTGACTCGATGGATGTGAGTCTGAGTGATCTCCGGGAGTTGCTGATGGACAGGGAGGCCTGGCGTGCTGTGATTCATGGGGTCGCAAAGAGTTGAACATGACTGAGCGACTGATCTGATCTGATCTGATCTGAGGGGGTACAGATAACCTGCAGAACCTCCATGGTTTCTGTGTCGCTAATCACATCCATGAGCATTAACACATTTGTCTACTCGGGTCCTTGTGTGTTGTGTGCAGGTTTACATACGCTATAGCTGGGCACAGAGGACGTAAAAACAGTAGAGGAAAGGAAAGGCAAGACACAGATGCTTTGTTCGTGGCTTGTTTGTTTGGGTTTTGTCTAGGCATATCATATGTTTTATTTCATTTAATTTTTGCAACAATGCTATGAAGCTGGTATTAATCATCATCCTAGTTTACAAATGAGATGACACATGTTACATGTATCAGATGTTTTAGAGAACATACATATTATATATATATATTTTTAATGTTATGAAAGAAAGAACACTGCCACTCTTGCCAGTCTCTCTGCCCTGTTAAATTTTTCTCAGAATTTGAGTATTGCATAAAGAAGATTTTAAGTGGAGAAAAACAATTTTACCATCAAGGTTAAGAATATAACACTTAAGGGAGTTTTGGACATTTCACAAATCACTAACTTTATGTTTCCAAAATAAGTGCAAGTGATTATTTTAACATTGAGGCTAACTCTTTGTAACATGCAGGAAAAAGATCTGATTTATTACTATTTCTTTCATACTGTGGAAAATATATATTCATCACCTACTTGATTGGCACAGAATAAAATGCATAGAACAGAAATATTAATGAGGAAGTAGTCTAGCTTTGAAGACTTAAAATTTGATGAGTAAGATGACTTTTTATCATTATGTATGATATAAAGTATGCACACAGAATGCTAGAAAAGCATGCAAGAAGAACATTTGAAGGTTTGAAGTCATCTGGGGCTCCCCTGGTGGCTCAGACAGTAAAGAATCTGCCTGCAGTACAGGAGACTCAGGTTTGATCCCGGGATTAAGAAGACCCCCTGGAGCAGAGCATGACAACCCACTCTAGTATTCTTGCTTGGAGAATTCCATGGACAGTGGATCCTGGTGGGCTTCAGTCCATGGGGGTCGCAAAGAGCTGGACCCAAGTGAGCAACTGAGCACGCTTCTACAAAACCCACAAATAGAATGGTTTTACTTTAATCATTCTGTATCCTGGTGTAATACTACTAGAATATTCCACAAGTTTTATTGGCCTGGAAACTTGGACACCTGAGTAATGATTTGAACAGAATGATACAGAATGATAGAAGGAGAGTTTCCCAAAGGGAAGTCTACATCTGCTGGCAAAAGAGGGTGGAAAGGGTGCTGAGCAGGCAGATGAGCCATGCAACCCTAAATTGTGATCTTTTCCTTCTCGGTTCCTCTTCTCCTTCCTTTCATGTTTTCTTTAGGGGGCAGAAGAATGTTCTATGTAGACAAGTCAAAGTTAAGCAGGACATTTAAGGACTGAGAAAAGGAACAGAAAGTGCCCTCTAGAGATACTTGTCTGCCGTTCCCCAAGTCCCCACTGTTATAACACAGAGAAGCTTCCCAAGATTTTCTTTTTCTTCATCCTCCTCTCCATTCTCCTCCTAAGGTATGTCCGTATTCATTCAGGTGGAGTACTTTCACTTGTGATTTTGATCCAATTTAACCAATTTTTACAGGAACTGTTCTACATCAGTTTCCTTCATTTTCATTTGTACATTCCCAGCTGGTATACTCCGGCTTGCCCTTTGCCAAGAAAGCAAAACTAATTTTTCTTTCAATCTTAATACCCTCTCAATCCGTCTCTCTCTTTTTCTCCTCATTGCTTCCTCTTTCTCTCTTTTTTTACTCTATACCCGCTAGGTTTATTTTCTTGTCCCTATTTTTCACCGACACCTACACATTTTCTTGTCCCTATTTTTCACCTTTCTTATCCAATTTGGTGTCTGATACTGAATACTCCACAGGTTGTTTTTAAAAAGATAACTAGCAAATAAAATTGTTTCGTGTATTTCCTTACTCTTTTTACTCTCATGTTCTCTGTACTTTCAGAAACCACCAGATGGAAACTTTCTTCTCTTTCGTTTTTCAAGCTCTCCGTGTGTGGTTACCCTCCTACCTCTGATAGCTACTTTTCTGTCTCTGCTATGATATTTCTTACCTTCCCCACCTCCAAAACATGTGTGTTTTCTAAGCTGTTTTTCAACCATTTTTTTCATTCCGCTAAACATTTCATGTTTAGACCTCAGCTAAATGTATAGGTGTAAGTGTGACTTCTCCACTAAAAACTTTATTTCTAACTTTTGCTTAGGTCCTTCACTTACTATCCTGCTGTTGCCTCAACCATACCAAAATGGAACTTGCTCCCAGCAAGTCAAATCCATGGAAAATAGTGACACCTCTATTCTTGCTAAGAATATCACCTTTGTTTTCTTATCAATCCTCTTATTAATAATTCATGGAGATGCTCCTCATCACTCAACCTCTGGCTCTGAAAAATCCCTCTTCTTAGTTTTATAGTCAACAGTTCCTGACTGGCTGCCCATTTATCTTTTGCCTAGATTAGCATTTCTCAGGATGAATCCTATAGTCTTTCTACTCAAATTATGGTTGAGAAAACAGCTATATAGGACTCATCAGGTAATTTTTTGCTTGTTTGTTTTTTAAATTTATTTTTATTTGGAGAATAATTGCTTTACAGTGTTGTGTTGGTCTCTGCCGTACTGCAACATGAATTGGCTGTAAGTATACATGTGTCCCCTCCCTCTTGAGGCTCCCTCCCCCCCACCTCCATCCCACCCTCTAGTTTGTCACTGAGCACCAGGTGGAGTTCCCTGTGTTATGCAGCAACATCCCACAACTATCTGTTTTACATATAATAATGTATATGTTTCAATGCTACTCTAGAATTGAAGAGTCCTCAGAGCCTACTGAATTAGAACCTACATTTTTAATAAGATCCTTTTTTTGGTAGCTCAGATGGTAAAGAATCCTCCTGCAATGCAGGAGACCCACGTTCAATCCCTGGGTCAGGAAGATCCCCGGGAGAAAGGAATGGCAGCCCACTCCAGTGTTCTTACCTGGGAATCCCACGGACAGAGAAGCCTGGCGGGCTACAGTCCATGGGGTTGCAAAGAGTCAGACACAACTGAATGACTAATACTTCATTTTCTGTCAAATATGAGTTCCCTGAAATTTTTGGAGAGAGACAGGCACTCAGGAACGGTGAAGGAGGGAGGGAAGGAGGAAAGTAAAGAGGGAAGGAGGGAGGAAGGAAGGAAGGGATGAGTAGGGAAGGGCAGGGGAAGGCAAGGAAGCAGAAGACAGAACAGAGACTACGGATTGTTTTTCCTCTTAAATATTCACAGTGTGATTAGCTGCTTAAAGCCTTACATAAAGAAAGAATATTTTGCATGTAATACAGAGATCCTATAAAAAGCATATTGGACACTGGTCTAATTCACTGACTCTCTCATTTTCTGTTTCATATGGCACTATCGCTCTTATTCATGATTATCAAACCTAACTATAAACATTTATGTGACTGTTTTATGTGAACACTTTTAGTCAAAAATGCATGTAATAGCTTTATTATATTATTTTTACACAAAGATTTTTTTGGTCTGGAATTATATGGTAGGACATTTTTAGAAAAAAAAATTTCTTGATAGACACTATCTTATTTGAGGTGTTACTGAATCTTTGAGACCCTTTCGTGGTTCATTTAAAACCTACAGAGTTCATCCTGCTGTTGATGTAAGAGAAATTCTATTTTTCTCCTTGGTTAAAAAAAAAAAATATCCTCAATGTGATACACTCACCTGTCTTACACATTTTCACAATACAGGCTGGATTCCTATCTGGAGATTTCCTATAAAAACATCATGAATTCACAGACAGATAAGGCTGCCAAAGCCACTTTAAATTGGTATCCTATTTGCAAGCTCATTAAAGCCCACAATGAGATAGGACCTAGTCACCACTGATCTGTCAGTTGATATGTCCAAAGTAAAGATGACACGTGAATGCTTTCTTGTCTAATATCAAAGCAACTTAAGACTTGTCTCAGCATTAGGAAAGTGTTTTTAGAACCACAAGACTCCAAATGTAACATTAGGCTGTAGAGAAAATTATGATGGAAAAGAAATACAATAGTATGGGTTTTCTTTTGTTTGCTTCAGTCACTGATAAAAGTCATTGAATTAAAAAAATTGGGCAGATGTCAAGTATAGATCAATATACCACATGGCATTTTAAATCAAGTTAAGGGGGCTGATTGAAACAGAGATTTCTTATTGTAATTGGCTTTATTTTTCACTTGCTTAAGTGAGTATTCATTCAGAAATATACCCATTTCTGCATATTATTTTTACATGATAAAATTTATTATATTAGACAGATTATATTATAGAGATATAAATGGAAACAAATTGTGGTAGAATATATATATAAATTCACTCTTGATTATTCTTAAAATTAGCATTTAATGATTTCCTATTGTTTATAAATTCTCTACTTTGGGATCTTCAATTAGCACATTCAAAAAGCAATAGCTTAATCTCTCAACAATGACTGAAAATAAATAAATGAAAAGGAAATTTTAATTCAACAAGATCATATTGATAATTTATAGCATGCCAAGCACTCCTGCACTCAAAGAATTGATAATTTTCAGATTATCAGATAACTGCATTTATAAATAGTGTACTTTTAATTCTTATTACAAATGCTTATTTATCATATTAAAATATACTTGTAGCATATTTGCATACAGATAAATAAGATTTGCCATTAAAACTTTTTGAAGTACTATCCCTCTCCTGTGAGTGATTTATTAAATTAGTAATTTTGAGTGTTAGAGATGTCAAAAGGGAAAAATAATTGAAATTATTTTTCTGCTGATCAAACAGAAGTTGAAATTATTCATGAGGTTGAAACACTGAAAGCATACTTATTGAATCTAGAGCTGACAGGTACCTTAAATGCTCGCTTTTTCCCGAGGACATTGATCATCTGCAGATACAAAACAACGAAAGGGTAATCAGATAGGGCGTCATCGTCTGTGATGCCACGAAGAAAAATTACTACTGACAGGGCATCCTTTTCCTACAGAATCAGGGGGCAGATTCTGGAGAGGATATATTGAGATGTAATATTGTTAAGGAGACAGCCTGTCCCAGTTCTTCACTTCTGTGCCATAATTGATAAAAGAGAAAATAACAAAGAAGTGCCTTGTAATTTTCAAACCTCAATTGAATAGAGAAGCTTCTGGAACATTGAAAGTGAGGTATGTTTGTTCTTTTAAATATTAACTATAATTAATGAGCAGAAATGCAGAAAGTAGAAAAACTGGAAAAAAATGGAGTTCTGAAGCTAGTTGAAATTTTGCCTTCCGAAAATTAAGGTTTGTGTGTATCTGAACATTTTTCTTCTCTTTTTATACGTCACTTTTGGAAATTCCATCAATTGATGGGCACTTAACATATGGGGACTGCAGTTATGAGTAAGACATCATTTCTACCCTGAAGGAACTTGTGAAATGATAAAATTAGCACAATAATTACTTAAATAAAAAAGGTGGAATGTAGTAACCTTGAGAGAGGTACAAATATAGCTGGAACTGATTAATGCATACACAGTTCCCGTAGATTATATGCCAACACTGCGAAGAATAAAAATTTAACTCTGGGGATAAGGAAAATCTTTATAAACAAATCAATTTAAGATAGGAACTAAGGGATTGGTGGGTTTCCCTGGTGGCTCAGAGGTTAAAGTGTCTGCCTGCAAGGCGGGAGACCCGGGTTCAATCCCTGGGTCAGGAAGATCCCCTGGAGAAGGAAATGGCAACCCACTCCAGTATTCTTGCCTGGAGAATCCCATGGACTGAGGAGTCTTGCTAAGTTGCTTCAGTCGTGTCCGACTCTGTGCGATGCCACAGACAGAAGCCCACCAGGCTCCCCTGTCCCTGGGATTCTCCAGGCTAGAACACTGGAGCGGGTTGCCATTTCCTTCTCCAATGTATGAAAGTGGAAAGCGAAAGTGAAGTCGCTCAGTCGTGTCCACAGGTTTGCAAAGAGTTGGACGTGACTGAGTGACTTAAGGGATTGGTAGATACAAGTTCCAGTGATAAAGAGAGGACAGGAAGACAACTCCAGAGATACAGAGTTGTCATGATGTAATGTGCATAATAGCAAGTTTAAGTGTCTTCAGGTGGCAGAGAATAATCTATTAGAGAGTAAGTGGTGATGCTTTGTTGTTTTTGTTTAGTTGCTAAGTCAGATCCTTCTCCAGGGGATCTTCCCAACCCGGGATCTAACCCGCGTCTCCTGCATTGGCAGACAGATTCTTTAGCACTGAGCAACCAGTGAAGCCTGGAGATGCATAAGTAGATGATTAATCTGGAAGTTAAAGTATATCCGAAGTGAAATATCCTCTGGAGCTTATTGTTTCTCAGTGCCAGCTTCATGCATTTTATTGTATTCTCTGTGATATTGGGAATGGGAGTCAACAAACTCCATTTATGCAATTTCTTTACTATCTGGGAAGCGATGGTGTGTTATTGGTTAAGGATAGAGAAGAGCAAGGATTGTCTTCCTCCCTACAGCTTCTATCTGCATCTTTTTAGCATCAGCAAACTGTAGCAGCTCTAGTGCTATTGGGTACTTCTAGAGACAACCACTTAGCACTTTCCAAGGTGGCCCAAGAATTACCCATAAAGTTCCCACCATATTCCCTCACCTCTTCTTCTTACACTGTAATCCCCAGCCAGGTTTGTACATGCCACCTAGAAGCCCTCTGGTCATCATTACAGTTGTTGTTGTTGTTCAGTCATTCACCCCTGTACGACTCTTTGTGACCCCATGAACTGCAGCACGCCAGGCTTCCTTGTCCTTCACCATCTCCTGAAGTTTGCTCAAACTCATGTCCATTGGGTCAGTGATGCCATCCAGCCATCTCATCTTCTGTCACTCCCTTCTCCTCCTGCCTTCAATCTTTCCCAGCATCAGGGTCTTTTTTTTAAATGAATCAACTCTTCATATTAGGGCCAAAGTATTGGAGCTTCAGCTTCAGCATCAGTCCTTCCAATGAATATTCAGAGTTTATTTCCTTTAGGATTGACCAGTTTGATGTCCTTGCAGTCCAAGGGGCTCTCAAGAGTCTTCTCCAAAACCACAGTTCAAAAGCATCAGTTCTTTCATTCTCAGCCTTCTGAGAGTTATGGGCCAACTCTCATATCTGTACATGACTACTAAAAACCATAGATTTGACTATGACTTTTGTTGGCACAGTAATGTCTCTGCTTTTTAATATGCCATCTATGTGTCTCATAGCTTTTCTTCCAAGGAGCAAGCACCTTTTAATTTCATGGTGGCAGTCACCATCTGCAGTGATTTTGGAGCCCAAGAAAATAAATTCTATCACTGTTTCCATTATTTCCCCATCTATTTGCCATGAAGTGATGGGACTGGATGCCATGATCTTAATATTTTGAATGTTGAGTTTTAAGCCAGCTTTTTCACTCTCCTCTTTCTCTTTCATCGAGTGGCTTTTTAGTTCCTCTTCACTTTCTGCCATAAGGGTGATGTCATCTGCATATCTAAGGTTATTGCTATTTCTCCCAGAAATCTTGATTCCAGCATGTGCTTAATGCAGCCTGGCATTTCACATGATGTACTCTACATATAAGTTAAATAAGCAGGATGACAATATACAGCCTTGACGTACTCCTTTCCCAATTTGGAACCAGTCCACTGTTCCATGTCCTGTTCTAACCATTGATTCTTGACCTGCAAAGAGGCTTCTAGGAGCCAGTTAAGGTGGTCTGGTATTCCCATCTCTTGAAAAACTTTCCAGTTGTAGTGATCCACACAGTCAAAGGCTTTAGCATAGTCAATGAAGCATAAATGGATGTTTCTTTCTGGAATTATCTTGCTTGATCTCTGGCTCCTCTGCCTTTCCTAAATTTAGCTTAAACATCTGAAAGTTCTGGGTTCACATACTGTTGAAGCCTAGCTTGGAGAATCTTGAGTATTACTTTACTAGCTTGTGAAATGAGTCCAACTGTGTGGTTGTTTGAACATTCTTTGGCATTGCCTTTCTTTGAGATGGGAATGAAAAGTGACCTTTTTTAGTCCTGTGGCCACTGCTGAGTTTTCCAAATTTGCTGGCATATTGAATACAGCACTATAAGAGCATACATCTTTTATGATTTGAAATAGCTTAACTGGAATTCCATCACCTCCACTAGCTTTGTTCATAGTGATGCTTCCTAAGGCCCTCTTGACCTCACATTCCAGGATCTGACTCTAGGTGTGTGATCCACCATCATGGTTATCTGGGTTATTAGACCTTTTTAATATAGTTCATATATTATTGCCACCCCTTCTTAATATTTTCTGCTTCTGTTAGGTACACACCTTTTCTGCCCTTTATTGTGCCCATCTTTGCATGAAATGTTCCCTTGGAATCTCTAATTTTCATGAAAATATCTCTAACTTTTCCCATTCTATTGTTTCCCTCTATTTCTTTGTATTGATCACTTAGGTAGATTTTCTTATCTGTCTTTGCTTTTCTTTGGAACTCTGCATGCAGATGGGTATATCTTTCTTTTTCTCCTTTGCCTTTGCTTCTCTTCTCAGCTACTTGTAAGCCTCCTCAGACAACCATTTTGCCTTTTTGCACATTTTTTCTCTTGGGGATGGTTTTGATCACCACCTCCTGTACAATGTTATGAAATTCTGTCCATAGTTCTTTAGGCACTCTGTCTATCAGATCTAATCCCTTGACTCTATTTCTCATTTCCACTGTATAATAGTAAGAGATTTGATTTAGGCCATACCTGAATGGCCTAGTGGTTTTCCCTACTGTCCTCAATTTAGGTTTGAATTTAGCAATAAGGAGTTCATGATCTGAGCCACAGTCAGTTCCTGGTCTTATTTTTGCTGACTGTATAGAGCTTCTCCTTCTTTGGTTGCAAAGAATATAATCAATCTGATTTCGGTATTGCCCATCTGGTGATGTCTATGTGTAGAGTTCTCTCTTGTGTTGTTGGAAGAGAGTGTTTGCTCTGACCAGTGTGTTCTCTTGGCAAAACTCTGTTAGCTTTTGCTGTACTTTATTTTGTACTCCAACGCCAAACTTGCCTGTTAGTCCAGGTGTTTCTTGACTTCCTACTTTTGCATTCCAGTCCCCTTTGATGAAAAGGATATCATTTTTTTGGTGTTATTTCCAGAAGATCTTGTACATCGTCACAGAACTGTTCGACTTCAGCTTTTTCAGCATCAGTGGTTGGGGCATAGACTTGGGTTATTGTGATATTGAATGGTTTGTCTTGGAAACAAAAGAGATCATTCTGTTGTTTTTAAGATTATACCCAAGTATTGCATTTCAGACTATTTCATTGGTTATGAGGGCTACTCCATTTCTTCTAGTAGGAATTCTTGTCCACAGTATAATGGTTATCTGAATTAAATTCACCCATCATTAAGTAGTTTTGTTCAACTCCCAGTTATGATGATACTTTTGAATCTTTTTATTTTGTTCTTGCCTTAGGGACTGCAACTACTTCTTTTATATCCCATTTTTCCTTTAGCCTTTTGATATCTGAGTAACCAATTATTTACAGTAAGCAATCATGTTTGAAATCATGTTTCCTAATTCTTGAATGTCCCTTAATGAATATAAAGAGCATTGGTAAATTTGACAAATTAGTGAATGTAACAAAGAGAAACTGACTCAGAAATATAGAGAACAAATCAGTTGATGTCAATGGGGAGAGGACAGGTTAGGGGAAATACAGGGGTATGGGATTAGGAGGTACAATAAGCTGTAAGAGTATGTTGTATAACATAGGGAAGGTAGCCAATATTTTTTAATAACTATAAACTGAGTAAAACCTTTAAAAATTGTTAATCACAATATTGTACACCGTAATTTCCATTAGTATTGTGTAGCAACTATCAGTTCAGTTCAGGCGCTCAGTCATGTCCAAGTCTTTGCGACCCCATGGACTGCAGCACGCCAGGCTTTCCTGTCCATCACCAACTCCCGGAACCTACTCAAAGTCATGTCCATCACGTTGGTGATGCCAAGCAACTATACTTCAATTAAAAAAGCATTGGGAGATTTTGCCGTGGATATGGTATAAGAAGTCATGTGCGTTACAAAGTTTGTGTGATTAATAAAATGCATGATAATCTGGAAGTATGGTATGCATTTGGGAAACTGCTAGTAATTCAGATAAAGCCAAAAATGTGAGCTGGTTTTGATAGAAGGGAAGTCCTTGCTGACATCATTGTTGCTGAGTCACTAAGTTGTATCCTACTCTTTTGCAATGCCATGTATGATAGCCTGCCAGACTCTGCCCATGGGATTTCCCAAGCAAGAATTCTGGAGTGAGTTGTTGTTTCCTTCTCCGGGGATCTTCCCCACCCAGGGATCAAACCCATGTCTTCTGCATTGGCAGGTGGATTCTTTACCAATGATCCACAGTCAGTGGAGCAGGGAGGCCCTGCTGACATTGTTAAGAGTAGTTTAAATGACACATAGAACACAGAATACAGAGAAGAGTGTGTTGAAACAATGAAGATATTAATCCAGGCTGTGTATATTTCACTGAAAAAAAGGTTTGCTTTGAAAGAACAGAGAAATTCAGTAACAGACAAAGAAATATGTGTGATCAAAGAGATTTTTATAATCTGGCAGAGAAAAGAACATATTATTTTGAGATGCTAATGGTTTCAGTAAAATTCTAAGAAAAGCTTGATTATAATTAGCATATTTCTAGGATAACTAGGTATTTATATAGTTAGCATTTCTTATGTATATGCTAAATCTTTATGTTGCCATTATTATGTTCATTTATGAATTACTAGTGCTTGACAAATGATATTTGCTCAGTGAATATTTGAAAGACTTATTCTATATTTTAGCATATCTATTTTCATTAACTTTGATTTATAAATCTAATTTTAAATAGATTTTTGCTGCCAAGTTGAAAGGACTTCTGCAATAAAATTTTATTTAATTAGCTATCACAAAATGTCAAGCAACTCCATTACTTGCTCATCTCATCTAGATATAGTACTACACGTGATGTGTTTGTAATAGCAATACAGGAGAGAGAAGGAAAGAGCCTAGGTTCCACTCATTGTGGACGAGACCACCATCCTCCCCATCTGCATAAAATCAGGATACACAAAATCAAAATCATCTTGAAAGAGTTAAGTAGATATATCCATCTCCCAATGACTCCAACAACAAGAAGGAGTTGCCTGTATTGAAAACTTGATGCTTGATAAAGAGAAAAGAATCTCACACACACACATACACACACACTCACAAAAATTTAATGATATCATATTCACACGTTCTAGAGAGACAGAGTCAGATCAGATCTGATCAGATCAGTCGCTCAGTCGTGTCCGACTCTTTGCGACCCCATGAATCGCAGCACACCAGGCCTCCCTGTCCATCACCAACTCCCGGAGGTCACTCAGACTCATATCCATCGAGTCAGTGATGCCATCCAGCCATCTCATCCTCTGTCGTCCCCTTCTCCTCCTGCCCCCAATCCCTCCCAGCATCAGAGTCTTCTCCAATGAGTCAACTCTTCGCATGAGGTGGCCAAAATATTGGAGTTTCAGCTTTAGCATCATTCCTTCCAAAGAAATCCCAGGGCTGATCTTCTTCACAATGGACTGGTTGGATCTCCTTGCAGTCCAAGAGACTCTCAAGAGTCTTCTCCAACACCACAGTTCAAAAGCATCAATTCTTCAGCGCTCAGCCTTCTTCACAGTCCAGCTCTCACATCCATACATGACCACAGGAAAGACCATAGCCTTGACTAGGCGAACCTTTGTTGGCAAAGTAATGTCTCTGATTTTGAATATGCTATCTAGGTTGGTCATAACTTTCCTTCCAAGGAGTAAGCATCTTTTAATTTCATGGCTGCAGTCACCATCTGCAGTGATTTTGGAGCCCAGAAAAACAAAGTCTGACACTGTTTCCACTGTTTCCCCATCTATTTCCCATGAAGTGATGGGACCGGATGCCAGAGAAGCAAGCCATTAGTTGTAGAAGACCCACCAATTTGAATGATAGTAGACCTCTTATCTGAAATATATGGAAGCCAGAAGGAAGGACATGACCATTTTCAAGTTTTGAAAGAAAAATGTCAACTGTAAATTCTTGATGAAAATAAACATCAAGTATGAGAAGAATAAAGACATTCTCAGACAAAAGAAAACTAAAAAAGAATTGTTAGTGAAAATTAACTTAAAATTCCATTTTTAAAATTAAGGTAAAGCATTCTAAAGGGAAGTGACATTTCAAAGTTGCCTTGAAGCACTATATTTTAATACCTAGAACACCCACTGAAAAACATACAATGCAATGTATCAATATTCAAAAGCACTATGAATAAATCAAGATGAAGTCTTAAAAAATAAACTTTTAAAGTCACCTATAGCAATGTAAGAAAAGAGAAAAAGAGGAAACCAACAAATGCAAAACAAATTATCATCACATACTTAAGATCTAAGATGTGAATAATCACTAAAATACAAGTAGTCAAAATACAACAGTTAAAAGACAGATTAAAATAAACCCAATCCAACTATAGCAATGTTATTTTAAACATAACATACACAGGTTGAAAGTAAAAAAAAATGAAATAATATACTTTGTAGATATTAGTAGAAAATTACAGGAATACTTATATTAATATCAAATAAGGTAGACTTCAGAACATACAGAATTACTAGATACTAAGAGAGCCATTACATAATGAAAAAAGTTTCCATCTGCCAAGAATACACAGAACAAAGCCTCAAAATATATGGCTTCTGCCACTGCTAAGCTGGTTACCACTGATTCTCTATATTTGCTGGTCTCTCTAGTTTTGGATGATATTTTGCCTTGTGACCTCAGATCTCTGATAGTTATAAGAAAAGTCATTGATTTCCATTTTTCAGATATGTCTTGATATGAGGATGGGAATGACAAGTTCTAAGCTCTTTATTTATCAAGGGTAACATTTTGAGTCAAGAGACTATCTTTTTTTCTTTCCATTTAGCACTTCATCCTTAAAAATTCTCCTCAAATATCAATCACCTAATGAAAATTTTCATGTCACTTTCTTCCCAATTTTATTTGATTTGATCTACCTCATACCCTTCTTTACTCTCCTCCTCCTACTTTTACTAATGCTATTGCCTTCATCTGTAATCTTTGAATTGCTTGATGAGCTCTCTATGTTAGGAAAGTATGTATCATTCATCTCAGTGTTTATAATGCATAGCACCATATCTAGCATGTAGGGCTTAATTTTAATATGCAAAAATAATGAATATTACGATCAATATGATGCCTAATCTTAAGTTTGGAGAAGGCAATGGCACCCCACTCCAGTACTCTTGCCTGGAAAATCCCATGGATGGAGGAGCCTGGTGGGCTGCAGTCCATGGGGTTGCTAAGGGTTGGACACAATTCAGAGACTGCACTTTGACTTTTCACTTTCATGCATTGGAGAAGGAAATGGCAACCCATTCCAATGTTCTTGCCTGGAACATCCCAGGGGTGGGGGAGCCTGGTGGGCTGCTATCTATGGGGTTACACAGCGTTGGACACGACTGAAGTGACTTAGCAGCAGCAGCAGCAACCTTAAGTTACATGTTTTAGTTGGAGTAACAGGAAAACTAATAAGCATTCTATATACAAGGTAAACGCTGGACTGGAAGAAACACAAGTTGGAATCAAGATTGCTGGGAGAAATATCAATAACCTCAGATATGCAGATGACATCACCTTTATGGAAAAAAGTGAAGAGGAACTAAAAGCCTCTTGATGAAAGTGAAAGTGGAGAGTGAAAAAGTTGACTTAAAGCTCAATATTCAGAAAACGAAGATCATGGCATCCGGTCCCATCACTTCATGGGAAATAGATGGGGAAGCAGTGGAAACAGTGTCAGACTTTATTTTTCTGGGCTCCAAAATCACTACAGATGGTGACTGCAGCCATGAAATTAAAAGACACTTACTCCTTGAAAGGAAAGTTATGACCAACCTAGATAGCATATTCAAAAGCAGAGACATTACTTTGCCAACAAAGGTTCGTCTAGTCAAGGCTACGGTTTTTCCTGTGGTCATGTATGGATGTGAGAGTTGGACTGTGAAGAAGGCTTGAGCACCAAAGAATTGATGCTTTTGAACTGTGGTGTTGGAGAAGACTCTTGAGAGTCCCTTGGACTGCAAGGAGATCCAACCAGTCCATTCTGAGGGAGATCAGCCCTGGGATTTCTTTGGAAGGAATGATTCTAAAGCTGAAACTCCAGTATTTTGGCCACCTCATGCGAAGAGTTGACTCATTGGAAAAGACTCTGATGCTGGGAGGGATTGGGGGTAGGAGGAGAAGGGGACGAAAGAGGATGAGATGGCTGGATGGCATCACTGACTCGATGGACATGAGTCTGAGTGAACTCTGGGAGTTGGTGATGGACAGGGAGGCCTGGAGTGCTGCGATTCATGGGGTCGCAAAGAGTCTGACACGACTGAGCGATTGATCTGATGATCTGATCTGATACAAGGTAAAAAGTATAAAAATGCTGAGTGCACAGGTGCTATGTATGAGAGGATAAGTTTCATGTATTCTAGAGAAGCGGAAACCTGAACTCGATATGAAAGAGTTGTTTGAATCAAACAAAACAAAAAAGGGTCCCAGGGGACCAATCTTGAAAGAACAGAGATGACATCTTGCGTAAGAGTGTGAATGTGACTGACCGCATGGTGGGGTGAAGACTCACTGATCCATATGTTGAAACATTATATGGAAGACTGGCTGAACCTGAGCAGAATGCATGACAGCATCAACTTTCTTGGTGAAGTGAAAGACAAGGTCATTTGCTCTGAGTAAGAGGAGTGTGTCAAGTGGGAGTCTCAAGGAATACCCTAACGCCTGAAATAGTGTATTATTAAGGAAATGAGAGTAGTGACCGTTGAAAGTGGTTCAAAACAAGAAGGAGCAATTCAAGGGAACAGAGAAGAGATTCTGGAACAAGGCAATGTGAGAGAGGGTTTGAAGGTAGGGAAGACATAGAGAAGTGTGGGGCCAACATGTGTGCAGGACACTTAGCACTCTACAAAAGAAACAACCCTGAAATCACCATTGGAATCATGAGAGTGAAAATGGTGAGGAAGCAGACAAGGCAATGTTCAGTCACGTTCAACTCTGCAACCCCATGAACTGTAACCCACCGGGCTTCTCTCTCCAGGGGATTCTCCAGGCAAGAATACTGGAGTGGGTTGCCATTTCTTCTTCCAGAGGATCTTCTTGATCCAGGGGTCAAACCCATGTCTCCTACTGCTCCTTGGATTTTCAGGTGGATTCTTTACTGCTGAACCACTGGAGGAAGCCCCAGATAATTGGTTTCCACTAAAATACTTAGCTTTGGCATTGCTATGCTATGCTATGCTAAGTCACTTCAGTCGTGTCTGACTCTGTGCGACTCCATAGACGGAAGCTCACCAGGCTCCCCTGTCCCTGGGATTCTCCAGGCAAGAATACTGGAGTGGATTGCCATTTCCTTCTCCAATGCATGGAAGTGAAAAGTGAAAGTGAAGTCGCTCAATCATGTCCAGGCATCTATTTATTTCTACTTCCGTATCTAGGTAAAGCGTCTGCCTACAATGTGGGAGACCCAGGTTCCATCCCTGAATCGGGATGATCCTCTGGAGAAGGAAATGGCAACCCACTCCACTACTCTTGCCTGGAAAATCACTTGGATGGAGGAGCATGGTAGGCTAGAGTCTACAGGGTCACAAAGAGTCAGACACGACTGACTTTACTTTCACTTTTGTATCTAGGAGGTAAAACGATGAATTTTGTGGCTGAAACTTGTTCAGTTGCTCAGTCATGTCTGACTCTTTGTGACCCCATAGACTGCAGCATACCAGGCTTCCCTGAATCTACATAACACTAAATATTTTTCGTTTTAGCTTCATTAAAACAGTTCTGGCTTCTCATGTGAAGTTTTCAACAGTTTCCTGTATTATTCTCCTGGTGCTTGTCTCTTTTTATTCTAGTCCATTCTACTCATTATCAGCAAATGAATCATCCTAAGCGTTCTCCCAATGAACTCATTCTTCTGAAGCACATTCTGAGTGTTTCAACATTGGTTGATCAACGGCTAATGTTCCTGTTGCAGACAAGTGAAACAGATCCTGGCTACTTGACCCAAGATAGTATCATTCCACCAATAGAAAATGGTTCATAAATTAAATAAACCACAATAGGACCAGGCTTAAGAAAGTTTAGAAAACAAGCTGACTTGATGATCTAGACAGAAACATGTGAGGATGTTTCTATGGAAGTTTACCAACTGCAATATCTTCATAGAGTTTGGGAAACTTCAATTTCTAGCGAGAGAGTGCCACTGGCTCAAGTTAGTTCCCCTGACATTAGGAACAAGGTATCTTTATTTACCATCCAACAAAATTGTATCTAAAGGAAAATCAGAGTTTGTTACCAGAGGACAGGGAAGTAGAGCTAAGTAGGAGTAAACAGAAACTAAAACAAGTCTGAAAATCAAAACCCAGATATGTTTTGAATATAGTCCAAAGATCTTAGCCTGATAGCCAATCTCTTCTTTTTTTATGGATTCCATATACTATTTTAGTGTCATACAATATTCCAACATGTTGTTATATAAATAACATCACCGACTCAATGGACATGAGTTTGAGCAAGCTCTGGGATATGGTGATGGACAGGGAAGCCTGGCATGCTGCAGTCCATGGGGTCACAAAGAGTAGGACACAACTGAGCAACAACATTCCAACATATTGTTATATAAATCAGATCAGATCAGTCGCTCAGTCGTGTCCGACTCTTTGCGACTCCATGAACAGCAGCATGCCAGGCCTCCCTGTCCATCACCAGCTCCCAGAGGTCACCCAGACTCACACCCATCAAGTCAGTGATGCCATCCAGCCATCTCATCCTCTGTCGTCCCCTTCTCCTCCTGCCCTCAATCCCTCCCAGCATCAGAGTCTTCTCCAATGAGTCAACTCTTCGCATGAGGTGGCCAAACTACTGAAGTTTCAGCTTTAGCATCATTCCTTCTAAAGAAATTCCAGGATTGATCTCCTTCAGAATGGACTGGTTGGATCTTCTTGCAGTCCAAGGGACTCTCAAGAGTCTTCTCCAACACCACAGTTCAAAAGCATCAATTCTTCGGCG
This sequence comes from Tragelaphus eurycerus, assembly GCA_935064755.1. Taxonomy (NCBI): domain Eukaryota; kingdom Metazoa; phylum Chordata; class Mammalia; order Artiodactyla; family Bovidae; genus Tragelaphus; species Tragelaphus eurycerus. The sequence continues at coordinate 22,285,930 of CAKXYN010000025.1, read as the reverse complement.
CTCAGCCTTCTTCACAGTCCAGCTCTCACATCCATACATGACCACAGGAAAGACCATAGCCTTGACTAGGTGAACCTTTGTTGGCAAAGTAATATCTCTGCTTTTGAATATGCTATCTAGGTTGGTCATAACTTTCCTTCCAAGGAGTAAGCGTCTTTTAATTTCATGGCTGCAGTCACCATCTGCAGTGATTTTGGAGCCCAGAAAAACAAAGTCTGACACTGTTTCCACTGTTTCTCCATCTATTTCCCATGTAGTGATGGGACCAGATGCCATGATCTTCGTTTTCTGAATGTTGAGCTTTAAGCCAACCTTTTCACTCTCCACTTTCACTTTCATCAAGAGGCTTTTTAGCCCCTCTTCACTTTCTGCCTTAAGAGTCGTGTCATCTGCATATCTGAGGTTATTGATATTTCTCCCAGCAATCTTGATTCCAACTTGTGTTTCTTCCAGTCCAGCATTTCTGATGATGTACTCTGCATATAAGTTAAATAAACATGGTGACAATATGCAGCCTTGACGTACTCCTTTTCCTATTTGGAACCAGTCTGTTGTTCCATGACCAGTTCTAACTGTTGCTTCCTGACCTGCATACAGATTTCTCAAGAGGCAGATCAGGTGGTCTGGTATTCCCATCTCTTTCAGAATTTTCCATAGTTTATTGTGATCTACACAGTCAAAGGCTTTGGCATAGTCAATAAAGCAGAAATAGATGTTTTTCTGGAACTCTCTTGCTTTTTCCATGATCCAGCGGATGTTGGCAATTTGATCTCTGGTTCCTCTGCCTTTTCTAAAACCAGCTTGAACATCAGGAAGTTCACGGTTCACATATTGCTGAAGCCTGGCTTGGAGAATTTTGAGCATTACTTTACTAGTGTGTGAGATGAGTGCAATTGTTCGGTAGTTTGAGCATTCTTTGGCATTGCCTTTCTTTGGGATTAGAATGAAAACGGACCTTTTCCAATCTTGTGGCCACTGCTGAGTCTTCCAAATTTGCTGGCATATTGAGTGCAGCACTTTCACAGCATATCTTTCAGGACTTGGAATAGCTCCACTGGAATTCCATCACCTCCACTAGCTTTGTTCGTAGTGATGGTTTCTAAGGCCCATTTGATTTCACATTCCAAGATGTCTGGCTCTAGGTCAGTGATCACATCATCATGATTATCTGGGTCTTGAAGCTCTCTTTTGTACAGTTCTTCTGTGTATTCTTGCCACCTCTTCTTAATATATAAATAAAGTCAGAAAATAAGTAATAGAAAAATGGCCCACCAATTGAATCGCTTACTGAGTCGGATATGACTTAACGACTAAACCACCACCAGTACTCTCACTTTTACTTCAACACCCTTAGTCTCCCATCTTAGATTAAATGAAATACAATATTGCTGCAGCTTAACTGCTCTGGTTTTTGGTACACAGGTGCTTACAACGTACTTTAAAGCACTCATGAAAGTCTCAGATAATCATACACATCTTTATCAGATGATTGAAACTTGGAAAAGTCAGTGTGGTTTTTGAAGGAAAACAGACAAACAAAAAGACTTACCACCTCTTCTTGAATTTATTAATTTTATTTAGATGTGAGTAATTAATAAATCATTGAACTTTAGTGACTATCTGACATTGAGCTACATGTTGAAGCTGTAATATTAAAAAAAGAAAAGAAAAATTAGAATCCTCCCTCTCATAGAGCTAACAAGTGACATTGGCAAATATTAAGCAAATAAACAACAAATGCACTATTTAATTAATAATTATCCTAACCCCTCAAAAGGAACACATACTTCTTTTCAGCACCTGGCTATAACATTTACATAATGTAAAATCAACTGCTTAAAGTATTTTCAGCATTTGGACAGATCCTCACACAGACACATTTATTGATACTGTGATAATTATGGCATGTTTCTAGTTTCAGTTTTTTTTCAAAGAACTAAAACTACAAAGGCAAACGAGCGTCTTTTCCTCACTGACTTTATTGTGTAATAAGGGTGAGCCCACAGAGTAACTGTACTATTGTTGCCTGTTCCACTGCATGCATGCATTTAAAGTTAACAAGATTATTAAAACACATAAATTAATGGTTCTGTTAATCTTGAATTTGGTATGATGTATATCAGATAAAAATTATCAGTTACAATAAATATGCATGTGCTTGAAATAAATTATGAGAAATGTAGCTTAATTAAGATTTTAAATTGTCAAGAAATCTACTTCCAAGTAATTTAATGTTAATATAAATTATTGACGTTGCCAAATATTAGTTACATCCTGTACTGATTAAACATAAATTAATCAGTTATCTGTTGTATTGCCTTAGCATTCTAATTTCATATTTTAAATGATACTTCCCTGTTATAAGTAGAGAAATGATAATGCAGAGCTGTTAAGAATATGACATCTGGAGCCACATTATAAACTTCTAGGGCCTTCACCACTCATCACTGAATTTGGTCCTTGGATAAATTACTTAGATACTCAGTGCTTTGTTTCTTCATCTGAAAACTGGATATCACAACAGTATCTGCCTTTTGAGATAGTTTTGATTGTTAAATGAGGTTCCATTGTGTATTACATAACTTTTAGATTAGTGCCTAGAAGAAAATGATTTCTTATTGAACATGAATATATTTTGGTGGATGAAAAGGAAATGAAAAGTTAAAACTTTTTTAAAAAGCTATCAAGCTTTTAAAAAATGTAGTTTTGAATAAATCTTTCCAATAAAAAATTTGCTTACTATAGGTGTTTGTTTCTGTAGCTTTTACAATGATGCATATTTTTTTGTGTGTGTAAAGTATCATGACATCACAGCTTCCCAGGATTATCATAATAGGTGTAAACTTTCCCGTAAGCATTTGACGTCAATTCCCATAGAAGTGCTTATGAGCCAGTACTTCATGGAACTATTCAACCTCAAAAACCATTTTTAGATAAATCATCCAGGACAAATACAGTGCCTGGAATTCAGGTCATGCCAACTGAGGAAAAGTGACTGATTTTTTAAAATATATTTAGTCATTGTCTGTTTTCATTATGCAATTTATTTGTAGGCTGACATGTAGTGAAGCCCATTTGCAAATTTAATTTTTCATATTGGCCAAGAAATTTTAGTTTTAAACAGTGGGTTGGGTATATTTATAACTATTTAGTAAATCTGCAATGAAAAATACTGTTGTGTTTCTCCTCATATTACTCTAAGAAGAACTACAAGGTTGAATCCCAATAGTGCAGTGTATACCTGATATTGGTATACATAAGGATGGCAAGATTATAAAAATTGTTAAAAATGATTAGAAAAAGATAACAGGACACCAAACACCCCCTCTTTCAGGAGATCTTTCTATGTGCTGAGTGTTTTGAGAATCTGACATTTAAAAATAGTTACAATCTGAAGAGAAGAAATTACTCACTGTAGGGAGAAATGAATTTGCCTTAATAGGCATAGCTGCTTGGGACGTACAGGTCACATATGTGATTTTTCCCTCCTTCAAAGAATGCAAAAAATTGCAAAGGGATGCAAAAAAATCATAGAAAGGCATCACAAAGAAATGAATTCAGTTTAAGAAAAAAAAAGTTTACTTAAGGCTTAGAAGGAGCTTCTCTATTTTGTGCATGTGCTTAATGTATTCATATTTATATTTATCTCTTGGTAAATATTTATCTCACTGAGACTGAGAAGTTTCGTTGAAAAGATACATCCTAAGTTTCTCAAACTAACTTCAAATATCATACAGATGGCTGATTTCATAGTAGTGAAGATAAAGATAATGAATCTTGTTAAAATTTTCATGATTGTATAGCATTTGTCTTTTCAACAAAGTGCTTTGTTAAATTCATCTGAAACAATCTGTATACATATACATTGTCAATGATAGTGCAGGTGGGCATAATTACTGTTACAGATTTTAATACAGGCTCTTCCTCCCAGGTTACCTGCCACTCTAGAAGTTATAGAAATGTAAGTTTCAGTTTAATAGAAATTTAAGTTTAAATCACATAAAGGATACAATAGAAAGCTTTTCAACCTCTACCCCTGGTCAGATATCCCTGCATTTCATCTTACAGCCGTCTTTCCTAAACTTAAGTAATGTAAACCATACTTAACCAGTTAAATAGCTTAAAGCTAAAGTATCTATAAATTATCAAGCTAATAAGCTTGAAATTATCCATGGGATTTCCCAGGCAAGAATACTGAAGTGGGTTGCTATTTTCTTCTCCAGAGGGGATCTTCCCAACCCAGGGATCAAAACTGGATCTCCTGCATTGCAGGCAGATTCTTTGCTAACAGAGCTATGAGAGAATCCCACATTTGCTTTTAAATATTCAACTATTAAATGAAGACTTAGGTATTCTCTTTCCAAAATTGCATTTATTTATTATTATTTTTTTATTTTTTTTCCAGAAATATAACAAGTTATATTTGAATCTTTCTAATGACTTTTTATACATTTCAATTGTCTTCTTTTAAAAAAGTACATATATGTATGGGCTTCCCTGGTGGCTCAGACAATAAAGAGTCTGCCTGCATTGCGGGAGACCTGGGTTTAATCCCTGTGTGGAGATGATCCCCTGGAGAAGGGAATGCAACCCGGTCTAGTATTCTTGTCTACAGAATTCCATGGACAGAGGAGACTGGCAGGCTATATATAGTCCATGGGGTTGCAAAAAGTTGGATACAACTGTGCGACTAACATACACATATATGTACAGAAAATATGCCTTTCCCCCATTTTCAAATTTCACTCCCTTACGGTAGCAATTGGGTATTTTATATTGTTCTGTGAAAGTGTTTATTTTTTACTTAGGAATATGTGATGAACACTTTCCAGATCAACATACATAGTTCTACCTCATTCTTAGCAAAGACCATGTGATCATCCACGGTCTATTTAGACCATAATTTATTTAACCATTTTCCAGTTGATGAGCATTTAAAAGGATTATTTATTACAAGTCCTTATCAGTGCAATTGAAAAATCTTTGAGTGTTTTCTCTTTTTAAAATTTTTAACTGAAGGATAATTGTTTTACAGTATTGTGTTGTTTACTGGCATACATTAACATGAATCAGCCATAAGTATATATGAGGGTTTTATGTTTGTAAGCCATGTACAAATACAACAGACATACAATTTGACCTGTAAATCTAGGAAAAGATAAACAAATAGCTCTAGAGTGTTAGGGAGAATGACGAGGATATTGTTCTAGGATTAGAGAATTATTTAAACCCACCTATCTGGTTTCTTAGTAACAAAAAACCAGTCATTGCAGAATAGGTATGCTTTGTCTTCTTTTAAGTCATTGGTCCAACTAATAAAGTGGGACCATACAATATAAAATATGACCATTTTCAGGAATTGTCTTGCAATTCACTTGGTGGATGATCACTGCTAAATCAATTACCGTGTAATCCACATCTGTCATGGAGACAGTCAAATGAATGGCTAGACTGCTAATTTCCCATGTAAAACTTCAATTTCAATACTCCAATTTCTCTGTCATAGGCTTTCTATTTTCTGCTTTAAATCATGTTTTGCTGCATTTTCTGTAATGCTTAACCATGTGTGTAGCTTAGGACTTCACACAGTGTGGATGCTTTAAAAAATTTTGTTGAGCTGTTTCTTCAGTAATTCATATTATCACTTGTTCTGTCAGACCTCTTTACAGCACCATTTACCATCCTTGAAGTAGAGGGGGAGTTCTGTGTGATTTTAAAAAGTGTCTTTTGTCATACTAGCGGCGTGCTTGCTGTCCATAAGTGAATCATGCAGATTCCACATTGTTATTCATTCAAAGTAAATTAAATAACAGGAAAGCCGTTTACTTAAACCTTAACCTCTAGTGAGGAGGAGAGATAATAATCATAAGACTGATAGTTCTTGTGTGTGTGTGTGAATGTGTGTGCATATGAGTGTGAGCATGTGTGTGTGTGTGTGTGTGTGTGTGTATGTATGTATGTGTGAATGCCTGTGTGGATGTGTGGGTGTATACATGCACAGGCATACAGGTGCATAAGTGCATGTTGAACTCTGCCAGGCAGTGAGCTGTATGCTTTCCATGTGCCGAATTCTTTGAGTCTCTAAATCCCTCTATGGTGCTGTTATTATCCGCATTTTGAGAGGGACCAAGATGGCAACACTGGCTCCAGAACGTCTTGTAGGAGCAGCTCATCGCGGCACCACTTGCACAGCTACATATACAGAGCTGATAGAAACCCGGAAACTAGCTGAGCGACTCCTCCACTTCAGATGAATGAGAAAATACCCGCATCAAAGTGGTAGAAAATGCTGAGACATCCTCTCCCCAGAAACCTCACTCCTGGCACAGAGCGATATACTTAGGAGGGAACCCCTAACTCCTAGCTTCTCTCTGAGGAGTGAATGGTTTGAAGCGCACCTCAATGGACCAACTTTTGAGGCTTCCATGTGAGGGACGGTTCTGAAAGTCAAAGGGGCTTATGTCCACAAAACCATCTGGGCTAGAGAAAACAAAGAAGCAGTTCTTAACAGGCACTCAAAAACTAACCAAATTATCACTCCAGGGCTCAACACAGGAGGAGCAGGCGAAAATGCCCATGTTCTCAGTCTTTACTTGGAAGGGATTTTATTACATGCTTCACATGAAGCTTCCTTTCTCAGGTCTAATTTGCCTGTGTCTCAGAGAAGGAAATGGAACCCCACTCCAGTACTCTTGCCTGGAAAATCCCATGGATGGAGGAACCTGGTAGGCTGCAGTCCATGGGGTCACTAGAGTCCTACACGACTGAGCGACTTCACTTTCACTTTTCACTTTCATGCATTGGAGAAGGAAATGGCAACCCACTCCAGTGTTCTTGCCTGGAGAATCCCAGGGACGGGGGAGCCTGGTCGGCTGCCGTCTATGGGGTCGCACAGAGTCGGACACGACTGAAGTGACTTAGCAGCAGCAGCAGCAGCAGCAGGAGCAAGCTGTGATTCTCCATGATGTCAGGAGGAGCAGTGGGCACTTCCACTGCTTCCTTCCTCCAGTGCACTCTAACAATAAAACTAGATCACCAACATCTTTCTGGAAATAGCTCATTTAAAGACCCTGGGTCCCAGTTTTTATGACAACCACCTGAGGGGTGTGACCATCAGATCGCCTGGCTCTGACAGTCAGTAGAGCTTGGCATTCACAACTCCAACAAAACCACAGTAGAGTTGTTTGGTTTTGTTGTTTTGCTTTTTTTTTAAGTTGAAGTACAGTTACAATATTGTGTTAGTTTCAGGTATACAGCAAAGTGACTTGTGTGTGTCTGTATGAGTATTCTTTTTCAGATGCTTTTCCTTTTAAAGTTATTACAGAATTGAGTATATTTCTTTTTGTTACACATTAAGCCCTTGATTGTTTTTTGTTTATGAAGTCACTCAGTCGTGTCTGGCTCTTTGCGACCCCATGGACTGTAATCTACCAGGCTCCTCTGTCCATGGGATTTTCCAGGAAAGAATACTGGAGTGGGTTGCCATTTTCTTCTCCAGGAGATCTTCCCTGACCCAGGGATTGAACCCTGGTCTCCCGCATTGTAGGCAGACGCTTTACCATCTGACTTCCCTGGTGGCACAGACAGTAAAGCATCTGTCTACAATGTGTTTATATATCAGTTCAGTTCAGTAGCTCAGTTGTGTCTGCCTCTTCGCAACCCCACGGACCACAGCACTCCAGGCCTCCCTGTCCGTCACCAACTCCTGGAGTTTACTAAAACTCATCTCCATTGAGTCAGTGATACCATTCAACCATCTCATCCTCTGTCATCCCCTTCTCCTCCTACCTTCAGTCTTTCCCAGCATCAGGGTCTTTTCAAATGAGTCAGTTCTTCCCATCAGGTGGCCAAAGTATTAAAGCTTCAGCTTGAGCATCAGTCCTTCCAATGAATATTCAGGACTGATTTCCTTTAGGATGGACTGGTTGGATCTCCTTGCAGTCCAAGGGACTCTCAAGATTCTTCTACAACACCACAGTTCAAAAGCATCAATTCTTCATCACTCAGCTTCCTTTATAGTCCAACTTTCACATCTATATATGATTACTGGAAAAACCACAGTCTTTATGAGATGGACCTTTGTTGGCAAAGTAATGTCTCTGCTTTTTAATATGCTGTCTGGGTTGGTCATAACTTTACTTCCAAGAAGTAAGTGTCTTTTAATTTCATGGCTGCCGTCACCATCTGCAGTGATTTTGGAGCCCCCCTGCAAATAAGTTGATCACTGTTCCACTGCTTCCTCATCTATTTGCCATGAAATGATGGGACCAGATGCCATGATCTTAGTTTTCTGAACGTTGAGCTTTAAGCCAACTTTTTCACTCTCCACTTTCACTTTCATCAAGAGGCTCTTTAGTTCTTCTTCCCTTTCTGCCATAAGGCTGGTGTCATCTGCATATCTGAGGTTATTGATATTTCTCCCAGCAATCTTGATTCCAGTTTGTGCTTCATCCAGCCCAGTGTTTCTCATGATGTACTCTGCATATAAGTTAAATAAGCACAGTCACAATACACAGCCTTGACGTACTCCTTTTCCTATTTGGAACCAGTCTGTTGGTCCATGGCCAGTTCTAACTGTTGCTTCCTGACCTGCATACAGATTTCTCAAGAGGCAGGTCAAGTGGTCTAGTATTCCCATTTCTTTCAGAATTTTCCACAGTTTATTGTGATCCACACAGCCAAAGGCTTTGGCATAGTCAATAAAGCAGACTATAGTCTGCAGTAAAGCAGAAATAAATGTTTTTCTGGATCTCTCTTGCTCTTTCCATGATCCAGTGGATGCTGGCAATTTGATCTCTGGTTTCCCTGCCTTTTCTAAAACCAGCTTGAACATCTGGAAGTTCATGGTTCACATATTGCTGAAGCCTGGCTTGGAGAATTTTGAGCATTACTTTACTAGCATGTGAGATGAGTGCAAATGTGTTGTAGTTTGAGCATTCTTTGGCATTGCCTTTCTTTGGCCACTTCAGTATTCTTGCCTTGAGAACCACATGAACAGTATGAAAAGGCAAAAAGATAGGACACTGAAAGATGAATTCCCCAGATCGGTAGTGCCTAATTTGCTACTGGAGATCAGTGGAGAAATAACTCTAGAAAGAATGAAGAGATGGAGCTAAAGCAAAAACCATACCCAGTTGTGGATGTGACTGGTAATAGAAGCAAGGTCTGATGCTGTAAAGAGCAATATTGCATAGGAACCTGGAATGTTAGGTCCATGAATCAAGGCAAATTAGAAGTGGTCAAACAGGAGATGGCAAGAATGAACATCAACATTTTAGGAATCTGAACTAAAATGGACTGGAATGGGTGAATTTAACTCAGATAACTATTATATCTACTACTGTGGGCAAGTATCCCTTAGAAGAAATGGAGTAGCCATCATAGTCAACAAAAGAGTCTGAAATGTTTATATATATATACACATATATATATGTGTATATATATATATAAATTAGCGTGTATATGTTAATTTCTAACTCCTAAATTATCACTCCTCTCTTCTCTCCCCTTTGGTAATCAGGTAATCATAAGGTTGATTTTGTGTCTGTGAATCTCTTTCTCTTTTGTATATAAGTTCATAGCTTTTATTTAAATTTTTTAAAGTTTCAGGCTTATTGAGGTGTAATCAGCATGTAAAATTGTAAGGTATTTAAGATGTATATTGTGATGATTTGATACATGTATACAAATCAAAGGATTTCTATGTTGTTGAACATGGCAGTATTATCTTTCTCATCACTGAATAAAATTCCACTGTGTGTATGTATTATAGGTGCATACATATTTCACCTTTAGCCATTCTTTCTTTGGTGGGCACTTAGGTTTCCATATTTTGCCTATTGTGAATAATAATGTCATGAACATGGGAATGCAGATGTCTCTTTGAGATCCTCTTCTCAGTTTTTGGATATATATGAAGTAATGGAAGTTCTGGGTCATATGATAGTTCTATTCTTAATTTTTTAGAAACTTTCATACTATTCTCTGCACTGACTACACCAATTATATTCCTATCCGCAATGCACAAGCATACTCTTTTGTCTATATCTCACCAATACTTGCAATCTCTTGTCTTTTTGATGAGAGACATCCTAACAGGTGAGAGATAATACATCATTGTAGTTTTAATTTGCATGTTCTTAGTGACTGGTGATGTGGAGCACTCTTCCACATATCTGTTACCATTTGTATGTCTACCTTGAAAAAATATCTATCATATCTTTGTCCCATTTTGTAATTGAGTTATTATTTTTTTGGTTATTGAGTAAGGTAAATGTCATTTATATTTTGGATGTTAACCCTTTTGGATATGTGGTTTGCAAATATACTCTCTCATTGCATAGGTTGCCCTTTTATTTTGTTGGTTGCCTTTGCTGTGCAGAAGCTTTTAGATTCTTGCAGTCCACTTTTTATTTTGGTTTCCTGTGTTTTGATACTATATTTAAAAAAATATTTGCCAGAAACAAAGTCAAGGAACTTGGACTTCTCAGGTGACAGAAGTAGTAAAGAACCCACAAGACATATAAGAGACACAGGTTTGATTTCTGCATCAGAAAGGTCCCCTGAAATAGGGCAGGGCAACCCACTCCAGTGTTGTTGCTGGGAGAATCCCATGGACAGAGGAGCCTGGTGGGCTACAGTCCATGGGGTCGCAGAGTCGGACACAACTGTGTCTTAGCAGCTTAGCACAGCACAGTGTGAAATGAGGAAGTGTGCCACCAGCTTTGTTCTTTCTCAGATTGCTTAGGCTGTTTGAAGTGTTTTGTGATTTTACACCAATTTTAGGACTTTTTCTATTTCTGTAACAAGTGTCATTGGATTTTTTGATAGAGATTACATTTAATCAATAGATTGCTTTGGGTAGAATGGTCAGTTTTAAACATTAATTCTTAGAATTTGTGAGCACAGGATATCTTTTCGTATGTCTGTGTCTTCTAAAGAACCAGGTGTTAGCATGTTGATGTTTGGGAGAAATGAACACAATACTGTAAAGCAATCATCCTTCAATTAAAAAGAAATTAATTTAAAAAGAAGCAGTTTTTAAATGGGAACAGGAGTACCTCACCCCCATACCATGATTATACATCCATACTCAACACAGAAGACACAGGCAAAATTGCCCATCTCCCAGTTTGTCCCAGGTGGAGGCTTAACTGCATGCTTTTCCAGCTGATACTTGAGGATCTGGTTTCTAATGCCCCTGCTAGATACCCTGCTAGATGCCGACTGCAAGCACCTAGCAGTACACCTTTGGTGTACTGACAGATCTTGGCACACCTTCAAATACTGGGGGCCACTGAGAACAAAGACTGCAGCTTGGACAATCACAAAGGATTGAGACAAAACCCAGAGCTTGAACCGGACTGACTGATAGACTTCGTCTCCTACAAGAGAGCAGTGTGTCAAGATTAGGAGAGGTGGCTGTCTTACCTAATGTTCAGAAACCAACTTGGAAAGGCAAGGGAAAGGAGGAAATATAGGAATATGTTCCTAACATATTTAATATGTTCCAAACAAAGAACAAGATAAATCTTTAGAAAATGATCTTAGTGAAAAGGGGATAGGTGATTTGCTGAATAGAGGGTTCATGCAGACAAGCCAAAGAAAGCAGAGGTAGCTATGTTTATATCAAAGAAAATAAACTTTAAGCCAAGATGGCAACAAGAGACAAAGAAGGCCATTGTATGATAATAAAGAGGTCAATTCATCATGATTATATAACAATTATAAATATTTATATACCCAATGTAAGAGTACATAATTGTATAAAGCAAATACTAACAGATCTGAAGAGAGATATAGACCACAGTACAGTATTAGGGGACTTCAATACCCCACTTTCAATAATGGTTGGTTATCCAGAGAGAAAATCAATAAGGAAAGAGTGGACTTAGGCTACATGATAGATATAACAAGCATACACAGAACATTCATTCTAACAATAACAGAATACACATTCTTCACAATGCCCATTGAACATTTTCTGGGACAGATTAAATGTTAGGCCACAAAACAAGTCTTAATAAATTTAAAAAAATTGAAATCATATCAGGCATCTTTTTCAAGCACAGCAGTATAAAACTGGAAGCCAACTGCAAGAGGAAAAAGTGAAAATTCACAAATATGTAGAGATTAAGCAGCATGCTCCTTAACAACAAAAGGATCAAAAAAAAAAAAATCTTGAGACAAATGAAGCTGGAGACACAACATACCAAACTTATGAGATGCAGCAGAATCAGTTGGAAGACAGAAGTTGGTAGTGATAAATGCCTACATTTAGAAAAAGGAAAGATCTCAAATAAAAGACCTAGCTTTAGACCTCAAGGAACTAGAAAAAAAAAAAGAACAAATTAAGCTCATTAGTAGAAGGAAGGAAATAACATAGGTCAGAGCAAATCAAAACCACAGTGATATGGTACCTTACACCTGTTAGGATGTCTGTTATAAAAAAGACAAGAGCTAAATGGTGGCAAGGATGTGAAAAATGGGAACTCATGAATTGTAGGTGGGAAAATAAATCAGTGTGACTTCTATATGAAGCAGTATGCAGATTCCTCAGAAAATTAAGAATACTGTATGATCCAACATCCTCACTTCTGTGTGTGTATAATATATGTCCAAAGGAAAGGAAATCATGATCCTGAGGAAGTATTTCTACTCTCATGTTCATGACAGCATTATTCACAATAGCCAAGGTATAGAAACAACCTAAATGCTTGTGAACCAATGAATGAATAAAGAAAATGCTTCTCCTCTGTCCTTGGACTTCTCCAGAGAAGAACACTGGAGTGGGTAGCCATTCCCTTCTCCAGGGGATCTTCCCAACCCAGGGATCAAACTTTGGGTCTCCTGAATTGTGGTTAGATTCTCTACTGTCTGGGCCACTAGGGAAGCCATTATACCCACACCCACACCCACACCCATGCACCTCCACCTCAGCATGTAAATATTCTCTGGCCACTGCAGAGCATCTGCTTCTCCTTGCCCTTCACCCTAAGTTGCATTTTTCATTCTAGACATCCTGTTCTGTGTCCTCTGGTGGGTACCCTCTGGGAACCAGGGAGTAGCTCTCACTCCAGGCAGCAGCATTAGCTGCAAGAGTCAGCAGTGAGGTCACTATGAGTCCCACCCATGACCTGCCAACAGAGTTGGTCCAAAAGGAGCATTCTCCTTTTTGTGGCCTCCACCACTCTGCAACTACCTGGGACACACACACACACACACACACACACACACACACACACACATATATATATAAAAACTCAGCCTTGAAAAGAAGGAAATTTTGTGGTTTTTAATAATATAGGTGATCCTGGAGGGCATTAAACTACATAAAATAAGTAAGAGAAAAAAAAATACTGCATGGTTTTATATATATGGAATTTAAAAAAATAGTTGAACTATCAACAGTAGTGGAAGAATTAGGTAGAGGCTGGTAAAAGGATACACACTTTCAGTTTTAAGATGAATATATTGTGAGGACCTAATATATAACATGGTGACATAGTGAGTAAAACTATATTTTATAATAGAAATTTGCTGAGAGTAGAAGCGTTAAGTGTTTTCACAAAAATAAGAAAAAAATCAAATACGTGAAGTGATGGGTATGTTAATTAAGTTGGTGATGGGAATTCTTTCATAATGTATATGTACCTCAAATTATTACACTGTACACTTTAAATATATCCTAATTTTGTTGATTATACCTCAGTGAAGGGATATTTTCATCCATTATTGCATCAATTGCATTTTCTGCCCATTTCTTTCTTCTCCTTCCGAGATCCTGATAATGTATATGTTGTTGTTGTTCAGTAGCTAAGTTGTGTCTGACTCTGTGACCCCGTAGACTGCAACATGTCAGGCCTCCCTGTGCTTCACGATCGCCCTGAGTTTACTTAAACTCATGTCCTTCGAGACAGTGATGCTGTGCAACCATCTTCTCCTCTGTCGCCCCTTTCTCCTCTTCCCTCAGTCTTTCCCAGCCACCTGGGTCTTTTCCAGCGAGTTTGCTCTTTGCATCAGGTGGCATAGTATTGGAGCTTCAGCTTCAGTATCAGCCTTTCCAGTGAATATTCGGGACTGATTTCCTTTAGGATTGACAGATTTCATCTCCTTGCTGTCCAAGCCACTCTCAAGAATTTTCTCCAACACCACAGTTCAAAAGCATCAATTCTTTGGCACTCAGCCTTCTTTATGGTCCAAATCTCACATCTTTACGTGACTACTGTAAAAACCATAGCTTTGACTATATGGACCTTTGTCAGCAAAGTGATGTCTTTGTTTTTTAATATGCTGCCTAGGATTGTCATAGCTTTTCTTCCATGGAGCAGGCTTCTTTTAATTTCATCATTGTAGTCACCATCCACAATGATTTTGGAGACCAAGCAAATAAAGTCTATCACTGTTTCAATTATTTCCCCATCTATTTGCTGTGAAGTGATGGGACCATTTGGAAGGAATGATGCTAAAGCTGAAACTCCAGTATTTTGGCCACCTCATGCGAAGAGTTGACTCATTGGAGAAGACTCTGATGCTGGGAGGGATTGAGGGCAGGAGGAGAAGGGTTCGACAGAGGATGAGATGGCTAGATGGCATCACTGACTTGATGGGTGTGAGTCTGGGTGACCTCCGGGAGCTGGTGATGGACAGGGAGGCCTGGCGTGCTGCAGTTCTTGGGGTCGCAAAGAGTTGGACATGACTGAGCGACTGATCTGATCTGATCTGATGGGACCATATGCTATGATCTTCATTTTTTTAAAGTTGTGTTTTAAGCCAGCTTTTGCACTCTCCTCTTTCACCTTCATCAAGAGGCTCTTTAGTTCCTCTTCACTTTCTTGCCATTAGGGTGGTGTCATCTGCATATCTGCGGTTACTGATATTTCTCCCTGTAATCTTGATTTCAGCTTGTGCTTCATCCAGCCTGGTACTTTGCATGATGTACTCTGCATAAAAGTTAAATAAACAGGATGACAGCATACAGCCTTGATGTATTCTTTTCCCAATTTTGAACCAGTCTGTTGTTCCATGTCCAGTTCTAACTACTGCTTCTTGTCCTGCATACGGGTTTCTCAGGAGGCAGGTAAGATGGTCTGGTACTCCAGTCTCTAACACTGCTGTTTCTTCACAGTGGAGAAACCGATAAATAACCTTCCCAGCAATAAACCATAATGAAATAAGATGTTAGTTTCTAGCCTATAAAATATGAAAAGTGAACTAGATGAGGTCAAAGGGCCTGCCCATAGCCAGCATGTTGTGATTAGTACTTTTTAAAGTCAGTTCCATAAGATTGTATCTTTTCTGGATCTTCCCCAATCTCCCAGCCTACATCTACTGATTCACGGATGGAAACCAGTGGACTATTCCCCATGTGACAGTCTGCTCAATTTAAGAGGTAGCTCTCCTTTCATCATCTAAGTCAAATTTGGCTAGGTTTTATTTTTTTCTTAAAGAATTTTTATTTATTTTTTAAATTTTATTTAACTTTATTTTATTGGTTTTGCCACTTATCAAAATAAATCTGCCACAGGTATACATGTGTTCCCCATCTTGAACCGTCCTCCTCCTCCCTCCCCATACCATCCCTCTGGGTCATCCCAGTGCACCAGCCCCAAGCATCCAGTATCTTGTATCGAACCTGGACTGGTGACTCGTTTAATATATAATATTATACATATTTCAATAAATCCACGCACATATGGACACCTTATCTTTGACAAAGGAGGCAAGAATATACAATGGATTAAAGACAATCTCTTTAACAAGTGGTGCTGGGAAAACTGGTCAACCACTTGTAAAAGAATGAAACTAGAGCACTTTCTAACACCATACACAAAAACAAACTCAAAATGGCTAAGTTCTAAATCATGTTTGATATAAGTTTGAACTATTTTATTTTTATAAATCATAATATACTTAAATCAAAAAATTTTAATTACAAAGTAGGAATACATTTTTTATGGGGCCATATGTCCTTTAAATGCATTTGGACTGTGTTTGTCTTTCCAATGCTTTGCAGTAAATGGATGTTCAGTAAATGTTTGTTGAATAAAATTAACATGACAAGATGTTTTTAAATGCCAGTTTACATAAAAGTCTGTGATTGAACATGGACTTCTATTTACTGTAAGTAATCTATGGTATTACATTATTTAAGCTCTGCTTCTCATAATTTTTTTGTTTGTATAAGATTTACCTTATTTCTATTTGTAGAAGGTCAACAAAGGTCTTGCTTGTAATCACTGATTTAGGACTATTATTTTAGAAAAACACATTTAAGTGTGTAACATCCTATTTTCTTTAAGCATCTGGCCCAGTATTCACTAGACCATTTGCAGATTTAAGAGTCAAAAGTGGGAGAAAACCATGTGTTTCTTAGAGATTATATGGGTCCTGTTGTTACTGGTTTGTACAATGTTCAGGAAATGAGATTTTAGGGAATTTTATTGATTGAATTTGTATAGTAGAAAAACCATTTTGGAGAAGTACTGGGGACAGGCATTTATTACAGTTTTGTGGGGTCTGAGTGATACGCCTGAAAGGATGCTTGAAACCACAAGAAGTGAGTCACTTCCCTAAAGTGCCACAGTTATTTACCAGCAGAGTAAGGCCTGGGTGAATTTAAACATCTTTATTCCCTGTCCACTTATCTTTCCTATGCCCTGCATTCATCGGCTGATTCATTGACTCATTTTCTCATTTATTAAAAAAACACAACTATTTACTATGCATACACATATTTTAAGCACTTTGATGGATTCCAGAGATACATGACGGAGAAGGCAATGGCACCCCACTCCAATACTCTTGCCTGGAAAATCCCATGGATGGAGGAGCCTGGTGGGCTGCAGTCCATGGGGTTGCTAAGAGTCGGCACGACCGAGCAACTTCACTTTCATTTTCACTTTCATGCATTGGAGAAGGAAATGGCAACCCACTCCAGTGTTCTTGCCTGGAGAATCCCAGGGACAGGGGAGCCTGGCGGGCTGCCGTTTCTGGGGTCGCACAGAGTCGGACATGACTAAAGCAACTTAGCAGCAGCAGCAGAGATACATGAGCGAGCTAAACAAACAGGACTTCTGCCATTGTAGGTTTACTGACCTTTGGCTTTTCTTTGCAGTGAAAGAGTATTATTAAATCACTAAATTTAGTTTGAGAGTACATGTTTCTATGGCAAAAGAGATTTAGTTGAAAGTTAAGAAATTATTTCTTTCTGTATTCCCATAAATTGTAGATTTTTTTGACTAATGGGAATTTATAGGACAAGTTCATTTTTCTATCATTATCTTTTTAGATTAAGTATACAATGATCCTTATGAAGTTGCTGAAAATTTAGAACTAGGGGCCAAGAGGCATCTTAGAGAAATGAGCATGAGTTTATAAAGCAGTTATTTTTAAGTTTTCCTCCAAAATGGAAAATACTGAGTTACAAGGGTCAGAGATAAGGATCAGCCATCAATCCACAACCTAAACTTTTCTTCTTCCATTATCAAACCTTGGGGATTGTGCGGTAGTCTTGTTAAGAAAGTGGTTTCTTCTTTAAATCTCACTAATGTTGTAAGCAATTTTTTAAAAGCCAGCCAAACTAAGTGCTCATGATGAATTATTTCAATTCTTCCTGGTTCTTACTTTTCTATCTAGGCTGGATCTTTAGTTTCCTGTTTGTCTGTAATAAAGATATCTAAGAAATTGTCTCTCTCTCTAGAATGTTTACAATGTAACTACTCTTCCTAAATATATTTGACTTTTAAATGAGAGTAAAAGTAAAGCTGAACCCTGCTTCCTGCTGCTGCTGCTGCTAAGTTGCTTCAGTCGTGTCCGACTCTGTGCGATCCCATAGACGGCTGTCCCTGGGATTCTCCAGGCAAGAATACTGGAGTGGGTTGCCATTTCCTTCTCCAATGCATGAAAGTGAAAAGTGAAAGTGAAGTTGCTCAGTCGTGTGCGACTCTTCGCGACCCCGTGGACTGGAGCTCACCACGCTCCTCCGTCCATGGGACTTTCCAGGCAAGAGTACTGGGGTGGGGTTGCCACCCCCATATTGCTAAACTATGGGATTTGAAGGGCAGGATAACTTTCACATCACATCACTTAGGAATAAAGTTAGCCTCGGTATCAAATGTATCTTTAAGTGATATATACTACTTTTGCCTAGTTCCTTAGGCTCCACTGTATATAAATATGAAATGTGGAGTTATTCTTCACATTTTTTATTATGTTTTTAATTTGTTTATTTTTAATTGAAGGATACTTGCTTTACAATATTGTGTTGGTTTTTGTCATTCATCAACATGAATCAGCCACCAGTATACATGTCTCCCCTCCCTCCTGTGCCTCCACCCCACCTCTCACCCCATTGCACCCCTTAGGTTGTCACAGGGCCCTGATTTGAGTTCCCTGTGTCATATAGCAAATTCCCATTGGCTATCTATTTTACATATGGTAGTGTATATGTTTTCATGCTGCTCTACTTTTCAGATTTTTAATATCAGTTGCATGTTGTATGATATTTATTTAATGAAAGTGAAAGTGAAATTGCTCAGTTGTGTCCAACTCTTTGTGACCCCATGGACTGTAGCTTACCAGGCTCTTCTGTCCATGGGATTTTCCAGGCAAGAATACTGGAGTGGGTTGCCATTGCCTTCTCCAGGGGATCTTCACAACCCAGGGATCGAACCCTGGGTCTCCCGCACTGTGGGTAGACGCTTTGCCATCTGAGGCACCAGGGAAGAAATTGAGGCAAAAATATGATGTTTGGCATCAGTTTTCATTAGAATTTGACATTTGAAAAGTTGTAGATACTTTGAATTTACTGGATTGCATGATTTTTAAAAGAAAACTTTTTTTTTTCTGTTACAATTGTAGTTGGGTTGGTTTAGTAAAATTGATATTTATTGGATAATTGAAAAATGCTTTGAACATTAACTGGCCTTTGTTTTGCTAAAGGCAGTGATTTTTCTAATGTAAACAGATCAGGAAAAGATGTACTATCTAATCCTTTTGGGTTTCTTCCCTCCTTATGGGTTCCCTGTTGTATTTCCAGGGGCTTTTTCTTTTTTTTTCCATTAACATCTGTTCAATTTAATCCTGACTCTACAATCCCTAACAACTGGGAAAATGTATGGCAAATATGAAAATTGCTCAGAGCAAGGTAGAGATAATTAAAGGTGTTCATTACTAATAAAATAAAAAATAATTAAGTTTATTTTTAGTTCAGAAAATTGAATGCTGAAAGAGGATTAAAAGTAATATTCAATTAAGGTGTGTGGGTGCACGCTCGTGCATGTGTGTGTTCATAGTCTCCCATCCTATTACAGAATAAGAACATGAAGACAAACTATAGCAGATAAATTTAGTCATTAAAAAGTATTCTAGTCTTGGGGAGTTTGGAGACCCTCTTTAATTTATAAATTCTGCTGCATATCACCTTATGTGAGAATAGTCTGGAGATATAACAGGGCAGGGAACGAGCAGCCAATAAGGAGAAAGGGAACATTCATAGACAGCGGTAACCAGTAGGTTTCACCAGAATTTGTAGCCGACAGTGTTATTAACACATTGAAATCACAGTAGATGTATCACAGGGGAGCTGAGAGACACCCAGGGGCATGTATGTCAACAGTCTCTGCATTTAAGCTGTTAAACACACTCTTTAATAGCTGTCTGGCTTTGCACACATTTTGTAAAACAGGCATTTTTTTTACTGACTTATATTTTTATTACCCCCCCCAATTCATTATTTTATACACATAGCTCAAAACTTTCATTTTTACCTGTGCCCTAATTGGTTAGACATATGTACAACTCTTTTAATATTCACCTACTCTCTCCCATCCTTTCCTTCTTCATCCTCATCCATCCCCCAATCACCTGTTCCCAGGTTACCAATTCTGAATATAGAAAGAGTGTGCAGCTGCTACAGTTTCTAGAAGTGGGTTAGGCAGGTCATTGATGAACAATGACCCATCAAGGACTTTAGTTGGCTGAAGGGAGAGACAGATGGGTATCATATTTCCTGTTGGAGGGGAATTGTATTCTGAATGGTAGTAATTGCCCGTGAATCAAGCTCAGTGCTTCAACGACAGCCACTCATACCTGTCCAGTCTCCTCCCTTGTCTTATAACTGGTCCAGCAGTTAAATAGCTGTAGAGCACCGTCTCCTGTCTCGTTTTCCCTGAGTTCCAACAGCAGAAGTAGCAACAGCAGCTGTAGAAGCGGCAGCCAGAGATAGGCAAGGCTGTTGCTTGCAGCCGCTGCGTGGATCGCCTCCTCCTCGCTACACACACACACACACACACACACACACACACACACACGCACACACTTCAATATCAGCGCATCTTGCTATAAATCAAGGACTCAAAGACATGAGAGAAGAGCATTAGTCATGGACAACAGGTATTTCATCTCTGACAAATTTCTCCTGATGCTTATTGGTATGGATAATAAAATAATCATTCGTGATACCTAGTGGGAGCCTGGAGGCGGCCGCGGTAGAGGAGGAGGGATGTGGGAGGAGTGAGGGGTGGGGAGGGGGCTGCCAAAGATGACTTTGAGGCTCCGGAAACCTCCAGCTTTCAGCCTCCTCGGTTTTTGAGTTGCAAATTGTCAGGAACCAGGAGGCTGCCGGCAGCCCGTGTTGTTGACTGGAAGTGGATTTCCATCTCTCAGGCACTAGTTAGACTGGGCTGGGTGTTCTGGAAGGGGGGTGGAAGTCGAGAGGAGGAGATGCTGTGAGCAGAGTTCTTGAAGCTCCACTCCTCTGGGGAAGCCGAGCTGTGAGGGAGCCTTCTGACTGAGCGGAGCGTGTGAATTGGAAGGGATCCTGTTAGCTGGCGAGTCCCGGTTCCTCTCCGGAAAAGCAGTCGCTCTGGCTTCAGAGCTGTGCCCAGCCTTCGCCTGCATCACACTGCAGTAAGTTCAGCTCGACACGGTTGGTAATTTGAGTGGCTTCTGGGTATGTGGTGCAGGGGGAAGGGAAGCTGAGCAGAAATGGCGAGGAAAGTTAGAAAAGCAGAGCTTTGGATTCTCCACGAGATATTGAATCGGTTTGTCTCTTTGACTTCTGCCCTAGTTAGGCTGTAATCGAGTTACTCTCAGTTAGGTACCTACGGACACTGCTTGTCGGGTAGGTCTGCAGGAAGCACCCTGTTTATGGTGATTTTCGGCAACAACACTGGTAAATGCGTTTCCTAGATTTACTTACAAGAGTGGGCTTCTGAAAGTTACTAACCGATAACAGCTTGCATTTTCAACAGAAAATTTGTGAGGAGGCTGGCTTAGATTTTCAAATGCCCAGTTAATTAAGTTTCATTCCAGACTTATTCCTAACCTGTAAAGAAGCCATCAAACAAAACAAGAGTCTTTGATTTACTTATTAAGACGTGAAGTAGGTCTTTAAATAATTGCTAGCCGACAACCTGAGGCGACACTGATGATAGGAGAAACATTCAAGTACTCTTCAGTGGGTACAGGATTCCCCCACTTTCTTACTACTGCAATAATCTCTTCTACTTGCTAAATGGTGCCTTCTTTGAAATTTCTAAGTGTTGGTTTATTACATACATGGATTTATACTTAGATCCAAGCAGCATTGTGTTCACTGGCAAAAAAACAACAAAAAAAATTGAGGCTTAAAAAACTTTTTTAAAAAAATGACTTCTACTGGTTGCTCAAATTGCAGATAACCAACTTTTAAAAGGACGCAGAAACAGGTCAGCTCATTGTAAAGCAAATGACCAAATGAATGTGAATACAAGCAGAACATGAAAGGTCTTTTTCAAAAAGGAAACCAGGAATAATCTAAGAACACTGGGGTATTTCTAACCAGGTCCTCTTTTCCACTGACTAGATTTTTATAATGGAGAAAAAAAGGGGACTCTCTCAAGCAGAAAGAATATGTCACAAAAATACTAGATTTAGCTACAGGATCCTTGAAGACAATCCCATGTCACTATAGTTTTCTCTAAGAAATATTAATGGAAAAGCAGAGGTTATCCAAAACAGAATCCAGAATTTTGAGCTGAACACTTTCATGTACTGCCATAAATTCTATAGATGGAAAGAGGTGTCAAAACCTTATGAAGCAACTATTGTGAAATATAAAGTAATCTGAATTCTCTATTATAAGAAAAGAGGAAACAAAAGATCAGTGTTTTCCAATTAGTTTAATAACCTCCAAATATTTTAGTTTTCGGTTTTATCAAAATTTCTTTAACCACCTAATCATGTTTTATTATAAACATATTCTGAATATAATGTAATAACTTTATGCATCTTAGGGATCTCCAGGTATATTTGTTCTTATTGCAATACCCAGCTTGTTGGAGGTAATCCATTCCAGACATGCATAATTTCTCAGTGCAAAAAAACTTATATCACAAAGTCAAATATAATCCAGGGGATATATTTGTTATGATAGTGCATGCATGATGGTGTTTAAAGTTTTTAGCAAAAAAGAAAAAAACAATCTATACAAAGACTAAAATAATATGTTTGTTGTGAGTTTATAAGTAGTTCCCAGATAACTCTAGAATAAATCATTACCCGAACCTCAATAATTTAGCTGAAGAGAATAAAAATCAGCCTGAGAGCCTGGTTGAAATTGACAAGAATTTGGATTGAATAGGAGACCTTCAGGATTTCTTTAAAAGAAAAAACTTAGACAGGTGGTATTGAGTTTGGGGAATACCTTTGCTTGGTATTTTGGTTGTCCTATTGGTAAACAAACCTCGTGTTATATCCAAGGAGAAGATTTTCAAAGCCATTTTTGGAATAAAATAATTATTTTAAAGTTTAAACCATTGGTAAAGTTTCTTGGAACAGAGTCTGAACTAGACAAGTATCCTGTGACTCATGCTTTTCCTTGCACACGTGAAAGAAGGAAGAGTTGTGGCCAGACAAGCCAGACGAAGATCATCTGGTCCCTCAATCTAATTCTGCCTACCAATCATGACTGTGATGTTGATATCTAGGCTTGAAGTGGTATTTTAAGAATATCCTTTCCTGGGTGCTTCTCTTCCTGGCTGGCCTCAGGAATAGAACTGTGCTTATGTACGCTTGGTACTCTAGCATTATTCTCTTTACAAGAGTAACACCTTTAGCTTCGAAGCACCTGCCTGGAGGAAGCTCTAGACAAGATATTGGAGAAGCCTCTTCCTAGTGTTCCTCTTGCATCCATGGCATTTTCTTTCTCTTGCAAAACACCAACACAAAATATGACCTCCAGTAAGAATCCCACCCACCTGTTCATCCTTAAGATATTAACTGTGAAATAGGTTCAACTCCTTTTTGATAGCTCCTTAAGTTATTTGCATGTATGGTGGTTTTCTCACTGTGTAACGCATTAGAAGTTCCTGTGTATGGTGAGTGCAGTAATGGCAGGACTTAGGTTAAGCACTTTGTTTGCTTTATAATTGTAGTCAATTTACAGTGTGCATTTCAAGTGTATAACATAGTGGTCCAGTATTATGATTGCAGTCCATTGAAAAATTATAAAATGTTGGCTGTATAACCCGAGCTGTATATTACATCTTTGTATTTTATTTTAAACCAAGTAGTTTGTACCTTCCCGTGTCATGCCCTTCCCAAGGTTAAGCACTTTGAATATGTTTTCTCACTTATGGGATAAGAGCTACAAGAGAGAGAATTCCCATTTATAAGAGCATTCTTTCCCATTTATAAGAAATTCAGCCCCAGAGGGAATAAGTAAATTACCAAAGGAACATATTTAGTAAATGGCGGGCTTGGATTAGCCCTCAAGTGGGACTAGCTCCAACTCTTCATCACTTTGCCATTTTGTTTTATTACAACAGTCCTCTACCATGGATCAAGTGGAATGAGCTTATTGTTTTGCAGATGGTGTGGGCTCAGAGTGCTTGAAAAATTATATCAGTCAAGAGAGAACTCTCAGCTTTACTGATACCCAAGATTGAATCTGCTTAAATTGGAACCTAAATTGACCCCAAAACCAAATTTTGCGTACTTTACAATTCCAATTTCAGTGTTCTGCTCTGGCTTCATGAATCATGAAAATGAAGCCAAGGGCATCTTTGCTGGGAAGAAAGATGATGGAGTTAATGTGGGAGTAAAATAAGGAGATCACATGCTTGGAGGCTGGGCTGAGACCTTGTCTAGATTCCGTGCTCTGAGGAACTCTTAAAAACAACCTCTTCGGGCTGTGTGTGGGGTGGAGATGTTTAAAGACCCAGATAAAGCAGAGAATCAAAATATCTCCTTAAATAGGTCTGATTATAAAAATTAGATTAGCCTTGTGTTCAGATAATCTCCTTTGCGTGTGTGTGCGTGTATGTGTGTTTAAGAGTAAAAATGATGATTCAAAGAACAGTAGGGAGAAGGACCAGATGATGACTGAAGAGGTAAAAGAGTACTTGGAAATATCACTGGCTCTTGCATAATCACCTTCTGAAAATTTGCCAGGAAATGAAAGGCCATCTTTAACTGGTGAGGATAAGAACAAAATGGTTCATTTAGGTAAAATTTGAAGTGTTAAGGAGAATAACATGATTACTGTCATTTGTCGTCTCATCACAGAAGACAAATACTAGCAAGGAATAAAATGAAAATGTTATGGGCATAATGCCAAACAATATTTTAAGATTGGTCTTTTCTCAGCATGCTAAATTTAAACAGCTGAAATTCTTTTTTTTTTAAGTATTATCTGAGTCAACAATTGGAAATGAAGAATTTGCCTTGTAACAGGGAGTCTGTATTGCATTTTAAATTTGAAACACAATGTCCTTGACTCAGTTATTTCTTATTGGCAATATGCCCGTCACTACAGATTAAGAAGCACAAAAGCTGTCATCTTCAAAATCAGTGTATAAATGTACAAGCTCCATAAGGAAAGGTGATGCTACTGAGCTGTTGTCATAGATCTGTATGGTGATGGGGCTTTGCAAATACATTCATGATGTCAGCCCTGATTCTTTCTCTTTATTTTTTTGTCATTTGTGATACTGCCAGTGGAGGTTAGGAATAGAGTTAGTTTCAAGGGTTGATTTTTGAATGTGGTGCCTTGGCTTTCTTGCCCTCATATTTTAAAAATGGTGACAGTAACTTTTATTGTGTGCTTCCTACATGCTAGTTGCTTGTTTAATCATCTTGAGCATATAATCTTGAAAACACTCATATGGGATAATCTTAGTATCATCATCACTTCCATTTTATAAAGGGAACACTGAGGCACAAGAGAGTTAAATGACTTTCCACCCACAGTTAGAGATTAGGATCCAGCTGGGATGGGAACCCGACAGTCTGGCTCTGGAGCCCATGCTTTTAACCAAAAGCTCCAAGTCTACCCTTATCACTGGTTTGTTATGACCCTCCATGTTACAAGCTACTTGTTCATCTCTTTTGTCTCTGCTTATGGCTATTTTTGGGCTTCCCTGGTTGCTCAGATGGTAAGGAATCTGTGTTGTGCAGGACACCCAGGTTTGATCCCTGGGTCGGGAAGATCCCCTGGAGAAGGCTATCTCTGTCTATAACTTCTTTCTGGATACAGTCAGTCTGTTAGGTTTTACCTGATGATGCATCTGTATCTCTTAAGCTTCTGCTCTAGTATCATGACCTTCTTGAATTCTGTTTGTATTTTACCAGTGGCTCCACTGTCCTTCTCAATGGTTCCACTGAAATGTGTGCTTGACTTTAAAATTGAATATGCCACAGAAGGTTGAAATAATCTTATCTAAGGAAACCAAGCCTTTTTTGTCTCTGGGACTTCAGTGCTGCAGATAGTGTCTAATACATTATTGGAGTTCAATAATAACTTCAATAATAAGTTACACTTTTGGTACACTGAATTCAAAGCTCTAATTCAATCCTATGAAAAAAAAAATAGATAGTCCCTTTCACAGGTTTTGTTGTTGTTCAGTCTCTAAGTCATGTCTGCCTCTTTGCGGCCCTATGAACTATAGCTTGCCAGGCTCCTCTGTATTCTCCAGGCAGGAATACTGGAGTGGGTTGCCATTTCCTTCTCCAGGGGATCTTATTGGCAGGCAGATTCATCAGTGAGCCACAAGGGAGGCCCTTCACTAGCTTTTCCTCTGCAAAAAAAAGGCTAGAGAATAGACTTTCAGTTGTAAACTGCAAGGTCTGAGCCACGTAGTATATTTTAATACATTGAATTCATAATTATTATAAAATTACCCACAAGATATTTCTCACCCTGTCTGGAACTGCATATTTAGAACATAGGAGATAATATTTTATGATATGATAGATGTCATACTTATTTCCAAATCATAATATTGAAATTTTTAATGATATCTAGTTTATGATACTAATGTATTTTTAAGAGAGAAAATAAATATTAGAATAAATTATCCATTAAAAATGCTTTGCTCTGTGGGACAATAAAGTTGTGAAATGGTGCTTTTTATAAATCGTTTGTTGAACTCTTTTTTTCTTTTGAGGAAAAGTCTTGAGGCTTTGATTCAGTCATTGCTAAAAAATATCGAGTCATATCTGTGACCAGACGATAGAAACTTGCCTGCTGCTGCTGCTGCTGCTAAGTCGCTTCAGTCGTGTCCGACTCTGTGCCACCCCATAGACGGCAGCCCACCAGGCTCCCCTGTCCCTGGGATTCTCCAGGCAAGAACACTGGAGTGGGTTGCCATTTCCTTCTCCAATGCATGAGAGTGAAAAGTTAAAGTGAAGTCACTCAGTCATGTCCGACTCTTAGCGACCCCATGGACTGGAGCCTACCAGGCTCCTCTGTCCATGGGATTTTCCAGGCAAAAGTACTGGGGTGGGGTGCCATTCCCTTCCCCGGAAACTTGCCTACCACTAGAGAAAAATGAAGAAATGGATGAAAGTGAAAGTGAAAGTTGCTCTGTTGTGTCCGACTCTTTGTGACCCCATAGATTATATCGTCCATGGAATTATCCAGGTGAGAATACTGGAGTGGGTAGCCTTTCCCTTCTCCAGGGAATGTTCCCAACCCAGGGGTAGAACCCAGTTCTCCTGCATTGTAGGTGGATTCTTTACCAGCTAAGCCACAAGGGAAGCCTGGATAATGGTGGGAAAATCAATCCCCATTTCTCCTCCTCCAAAAGAAGCATTTTCTGTTTATGGGATAATTTGGGGTTTACTTGTTAAATTATTTTCAAAATTTCTTTCAGTAAGTATGTAAATATTATAACAATGTGAACTAGATGGACATCACATAAGGCTTTCCAAAATACAATATTTTTATTAAAAATATCATCTTAGGTCAAATGATTCTATTTCAGTCTCTTTCTAATCCACA
Organism: Tragelaphus eurycerus; assembly: GCA_935064755.1. NCBI lineage: Eukaryota > Metazoa > Chordata > Mammalia > Artiodactyla > Bovidae > Tragelaphus > Tragelaphus eurycerus. The sequence continues at coordinate 22,258,665 of CAKXYN010000025.1, read as the reverse complement.
TGAATTAGTTATGAAATATTAAATTATAACCAGGAAAAGGACAGACAGAATGAGAAGTGCGGTAGCTATTTAAAATCTCTTTGAAATTCTGTCAACAGACTAATCTCTGGATAAGCTTACCCCACTGAGGTGGCTAGGCCTTCTTTTGTAATATAATTACAATTAAGTTGAGAGAATCTTAGCTCATATCATAGTATGATGATTCATTTTGAAGATGTGGAGAAGTTGACTCCATGTATAATTTCTGAACATGCAACAACGCTTATTTGAATTTCATTATTCCCTTCTTAGACACTATGATATAGGGGTTAAAACTTACATTTTATATTCAAATTGCCTAGCTGCAAATCTTTACTACTTGGATGACCTTGAGCAACTTAGTTAAATTCTATGCTTTAGATTTCTCTTTGAAAAGCAGGGATAAATGAAAATAATACCCACTTCATAGAGTTAAATTATTTAATCATGTAAGGGTCTGAGAACAGAAGGTGCATAATAAATATTTAAAAGTATTAGTTATTTATTATTTCCTATTAATTTTGGGGATGTTTTAGGTAAAGAATGAAATATCAATAACAGAGAAAATATTTGAAATAAAATCTAAATATAAAAGTAGTTTTTAATCTTAGTTCTATATTATTAAAAATATGACTCATAAAATCTATTAAATGTTATAATCAACATTCTCTACAGAGAGTCTTACTATTTTTCCCAAAAGGGTTTTATTGAATTATAAAAAATGATAACAGTTAACCCAGATCATTTAAATAACACATGTAAACATTACCCATAGAGTGGCTGGCAAAATTTTAATTCACCTCCTCTTAACTAGAATCATAATAATAGGTCTTTCATTTTCATTCTTAAAAATATAGTCTCAGCTATCCCACTCCAGTATCATGCCTGGAGAATTCCATGGGCAGAGAGGCCTGACAGGCTACAGTCCATGGGGTTGCAAAAAGTTGGATACAACTGAGCGACTAATACACGTACATCATTCATTTAAGGCACAAAATGATATTCTGTTTTCATTGATATTGACTACTCTGCTGTTTATACCCAAGCCTGCTGGGAAATGTGACCTCTTCTGTGAGGAGACTGATTACTCCCTAGATCAGCTCCTTTTGAATTAGATGAACTGGAAAGAGGAAGAAATAGAGGTGCTGTGCAAAAGCATTATAGGATCCTTGACCTGAAAACAGACTTCAAGCACAAAAGATGAGTTTGTAGTTTATTCAGCAAGTTGTTTTGCTGAGACAGAGAATGTGAGGAAAAGTTCTTCCTGGGCTTTTGACCAAGGAATCCCTTTGCTGCTTCCTTAATCAAAAGACATAAGAGCTGGGGAATTCTCACTTGCCTGCTCTTTGTGGTATATGTTGTAGAGATTGTCAGCAACACTCAGCTGTTTCTGGGAAATGTAAGGTTCAGTAGACATAATTATTAAAACCATCTTCTTAAGAAACACAACTCCTAATACCATGACACTGGATTTTGTTTCATCTCTCAGTCATGGAGGGGCTACTGTCCTTTCCAGGCACTGGGCAGTGAAAAATAATAGACAAGTTCCTACAGTATTGAACTCATTTCACTGAGAGAAACAGGAAGCAGATACATTAAACAAAGACACCAGGGCATGATTTATTGTTGTGGTTGTTATTGTTGTAATGCATGCTATGAAAAAAACAAAAAACTAGAGAACAAGGATCCCATTTACTGGAGGACAAACTGGTTTCAAGACCCATAAGAACTACTCCCCCTCAAACTCCCCCCTTTTTTTTTTTTCTTTTTCATTATAGAACAAATTTATGGTGTTCACAGTGAATAGAAGGGGATTATACACCTGAGATAATCCTTAAAACCAAGACAGATGAACTCATGGTGAATCAGAATTTCAGAATTATTGAGCAAAACATTTTCATTCAGGCAAAAACATGACTCCCACATTGCTTTTCCCCTTACCTTTATATTACAGGATTATTCAGCTCGTGGCAGCTTTTAAAGATGAGAAAAATGCAAGTACTTAATGTTGCTTAGTAACTTCTCTTGCCTGTCATTTCGGGCTGCACATAAACAACTTGTAACTTCCCCACACTTGTCCCAAATTACTAGAATCGGGAAAGAGCACACAAGCTGATGAGTCACTTTGCAATCCTGTTGTTCCTAATAAGAGTTCTGATTACCAGGATGGGTCCTTTATTGTTATATAATGTTACTTGCCACGCCATATGTCAGAACTTTCTGTTTGGCAAGTAGAGGTTCCTTCCCTATAACACATGAAAGAAAGCAAAGCATAAAAGCTTTTCATGGGAGGGCTGCTGTTTTGTTTTGGGTCCTTGGTTTTAAATGTGGTCTATCCAAAGTGTTCTAGACAGCATTTTGTGGGAGTAAAGTGGTAAGATTTTTGAGCTTCAAATGGGGATTCTGTTTTGGAGCTACTAATGCTTCTGTCATTCAAGCTACCTGCATAACTGCATGGTGGTCCAGCTGGTGTTGAGGTAACTATATTATCTTTGTGTGCTAAGTCACTTCAGGCATGTCAGACTCTCTGCAACCCTATGGACTGTAGCCTGCCAGGCTCCTCTGTCCATGGGATTCTCCAGGCAAGAATACTGGAGTGGGTTGCCATGCCCTCCTCCAGGGGATTTTCCCGACCCAGGAATTGAACCTGTATCTCTTATATCTCCTCCATTGGCAGCTGAGTTCCTTAGCACTTAGCGCCACCTGGGAAGCCCATATTATCTTTATAAGCGCACTTTCAAAAAAAACCCCAAAAGAATGGTTTCAATGTGGCTGTAATAATTTTCCTATTCTATTGGTTGAATTCTTGAAATTAATAACTTTGCAAAAAAAAAGGAAACACTAAGAATCTGTTAGACTTGATGTATATGTCAGTAGAAAGGTAGTACTTTGTTATCAAAATTTCTTTTCTGCTAAGAAGTGTCAGAGCTCTTTTGAAGGAGTTATACGTTGATGAGTATCGTGGGTGAAGAGGACGTGCCATACCCTTGGGTCTTTGACATCTGTTTTGCTGATCCTAATAAGTTAAAATCCTATCTCAAGAAATAAGGAAAAGTTGTTTGAGAATAACCAATGTGTTTTAAGAGAAGAAAAGGGAAAGGAAGTTGTTCCTGACTCTTTACAATCTCATGGACAGTAGCCCGCCAGGCTTCTCTGTCCATTGGATTTTCCAGGCAAAAATACTGGAGTGCATTGCCATTCCTTTTCCTGGGGATCTTCCTGACCCAGGGATTGATCCTGTATCTCCTGCACTGGCAGGCAGATTCTTAACCACTGTGCCACCTGAGAAGCCCATCTACACATTCAGCAAAGTTAAATAGTTTTCTATATTAAGGATGTCTTACAGTTCTTCAGATTCAGTGTTAGATTCTCTTGGAGTGAGATTTAGTACAAACTCCTCTGACCTTATTTAATCACAGAATCCCTCTTTATGGAAGTATCTATTAATATATACTTGAAAACCCCAGAACACAATGTGTTGTTCTAATTTTCAAGCGTCTACCATACATCATATTAGTAAGTTCTGGGAAGAAAATTATAAATAGGATCTGGCCCTAACATTAAGTAGCTTCTAAATTGGGTGTTTCAGGAAGACACATAGATGTAGAAGTTATAATATCATGGTCTACTTGCAGCAATAAAAGTAGATGCAGAGGATTACCTGATTGCTATAGGAGATGAAGAAATAAGACACTAAGAAATTAATCACAGATCATTTAGAGTTTGAGTTGGGTCTTGAGGGAAATTTGGAATTTATGCAATAAAAGGGCAATGAAAGTATTCACAAGGATATACTCACAAGAGATCATTATTCTTTTACCCTCATGTGGAAACCTGTATTCCTTTCATCCAGCACAACTCTTGGGTGAACAGTTGGCTACATGAATAAAGAGATGAGGGCAGCAAACAGGGAAAGAGATATATGAATTTTGTGGTACAGATGGTAATTCATTCCTTTGAAATAGATAGCAATTCATGAGAAAATAATGTAGAATGAGAAAGAAGATAATTTAGGGAACAAATCTTGATGAATTCTAATATTTTTGAGTGTATTGGAGTAGATGGGATTGTGAAGAGGAAAATTGAATCGTCATGGAGGAGGAAAACTGAGAGATTTGTGGTATTCTAAAGACCAGAGAAAAACCTCCCACAAGAAAGACAAAGTATTCATAGCTGCCAGATGTTGCTGAGAGGTTAAGATGAGGAGTGAAAAAAAAAAAAATCTTTGGATTTGAACACAGGGGGCTCAATGCTGATCTCACTTAGCTAGTGGTGTGATTGGGGTGAAGCCCACATAAAAAATGTGTTAAGGATTGAGTAGGAGCTCAGGAAATGGAGATAGAGTGACTCATTCTACATGTCTGTCTACAAAGCTTTTGAGAAAAGATAGGCTGGTTCTGAAGAATCATAGAAATTTGTGGAAGCTTTTTTTCTTTTCCAATGTGGGAGATTCTTGAGCATGTTTACATAACTATGAGATGTTGAAATAATTAAAATGTAGGATCTAAAGGGACGTTTGATGGATACCACAGAATGTGGAACTGAATTGGTGACTTGGACCACGAGTAACATTCTCTATAAAGAAAAAGGAAAGGAAGGAGGAGAAGAGCAATCTGAGTAGGTGTGCATGTTTTGTAGTGCTAAATTAAGGATATTTCTGGAATTTAAGTTTATTTTGTAGAATTTGTACAAAGTGGAGAACGTTTAGTTTTTTGACAGTGCTGGAGACTTTATGATAAGAGAAATCTAGATTATATTGGGGGGCATTTAAGTAATCAATTTACAATGATAGTCGTAAATTGCTGTTTATCACTCAGTGTGTGGCTCCTTCCAGCAGTTCAGGGTATGGCATAAAAAACAGTTCATCTGAGATATATTGTTTCATTTTGCTTTGCTTTTTATATTATCATCCCCTACTGCCTTTGCTATCATCTGTCATCTTCTTTATTACTCTTTTCAAATTTAGAAATCTGGATGACAGTTTTTTATTGCTCCTATTTTGATAATGATTAATGAAAGTATATAGGTAGATAAGTCAATCAATACCCTACAGAAATTCCTTAGCCACCTTACCTTCATTAACATACCACTCTATTGCAGGTTAACCACTGGACAATGACTCCAGTCTGGATCTTGATATTACCTGAAATTTATCATGTTTGAGATAATGAATCATGAAGCAGTCATCACCTAATTCTCTCTACCTCCCACCAGTCTCTAGTACCTTGACATACCTTCTTTTCTTCCAATGATTTTTTTCTCATTCACCTTTTCTATACTATTCAGGCAAGGCCTAGTATACAACTTAAATACATATCTCTTTGCTCAACCAGATCTTAATTCTTTTGTATTCTTTTCTTTCATTTTATATCTGACAAAATCTACCATTTCTCTATTGAGCACCCTGGTTTTGCTTTTTCACTTGGGGTACTGAATGCTAGTGAAAAAAAAAAAAAAAAAAACATGAAAACTAGTACCATAATGGAGAGGGCAATGGCACCCCACTCCAGTACTCTTGCCTGGAAAATCCCATGGACGGAGGAGCCTGGTAGGCTGCAGTCCATGGGGTTGCTAAGAGTTGGACATGACTAAGTGACTTCACTTTCACTTTTTACTTTCATGCATTGGAGAAGGAAATGGCAACCCACTCCAGTGTTCTTGTCTGGAGAATCCCCGGGATGGGGGATCCTGGTGGGCTGCCGTCTATGGGGTCACACAGAGTTGGACACGACTGAAGCGACTTAGCAGTAGCAGTACCATAATAAATTTGTGATCTCCCATCTTAGTCTCATCTTGGTAATTCTTAAAGTACTCATGTTTTATTTTTCTTACCATTCTTCACAGCAGCCTTCTCATAAAACCCTGCCACACATGTACTGTATATTTCCTTAAGAAAAGAAACACTTGAGTATCTATAACCTTTCCTCTGTGTCATTTACTTTTTTGTACTGGCATTTAAATATTTTAATTAACTTTGGTTTTAATTAAAAAAAAAATATGAATATCCTTCAATTACTTCAACCTTGTTCCCCATTGCCACCCACCTTCTCTATACCCTTGCTCAATGGAGAAGGAAATGGCAACCCACTCCAGTATTCTGGCCTGGAGAATCCCATGGACAGAGGAGCCTGGGGGGCTATGGTCCTAGGGGTCGCAGAGAGTCAGATATGACTGAGTGGCTAAGCATGCATGGAGATAAAACTCCATGACACTGCCCCTCTTTACCTCTTCAAGAATGTCTGTTGCCACTCTGTTCTCTTCCAATCCAGCATTCTTTTGACATTAAGCTGCTTAAAATACCCTTTCTATCAGAGCTCCTTTCTCATCTTACTTGTTCTCCATTGTGTCTCAGGCTCTTTATTTCTCAGAGCTTAGAACAGTAGCTGGTATAAAACAGATACCTAAAAAAATCACTGAATATGTAAGTGAACTTTGAAAATGTCTCTTTCTAGACTAGGGAGGATGAGTTATCTTGTAGAGCATCTCCCTGGGTCAGCAATGTTTTTATTCTTATTCTCTGAAATACATTATTTCTTACGTCCTTCCTGTGCATATTTCAGCATGAATTTTATTACTGATTCTGAACAACTGCCTATGCTTTAGCATATGTTTTCCCCTTGGAACATAATAGTAATAAATCAGATCAGATCAGATCAGATCAGATTTTTGCTCAATTGGATATAAGTCATGTGATTCTGTTTTGAGACAATGAGATTAATCTTTTTTTAATTTTTAAAAATTTGTAAATTTTTAATTGGAAGATAATTGCTTTACAATGTTGTGTTGGTTTCTGCCATACAGGAAGAGATTATTTTTTTATATGAGGGTAGGAATTAGAGCTTTATTTCTCCAGGATTGGCAGCTTACATTAGATTTAGGCAATTGTTTTATTTGTGACACTTATCTGCGGATTGATGATTGGCATTCACTTGTGAACCTATAAGGACAGAAAAGGATCAGGGTTGTTTTCAATATTTGACAAGAACAAGGAGGGAGACTTTGAGGGCTTATAGGAAGTAAATAGAAAGCTAAGAGGTCACCGATGTGGAGAGAATAAAAAATGACCTAGTCTGTTTGCCCCAGCGCTAGGACACTTTCTCAGAGCCTTATTTAAATGATGATGTGCCAATGACAGGAAAAAAAAAAACAGTTTTCTCAGACATATTAGAAAAAATGTGGAAAAATTCTTATAGAAGGCTTTCATTGTGATATCCAGGCACAATTGGTGTGTGGGTGGTCACTTGTTCAGACTCTTGCTTTCCCATAACCCCATCCTCCCTCTAGTCTTCCCATAGAAGCAGATCTCAACTAAGGAGATAACTGAGGGCATTTTCTGGAGGAAATATTATCCCTGTCAACTTTGGCTTCAAGTGAGTTTATTCATAGCTGTACACTAGTCTGCTTTGCAATTTGGACTTTTCACTTACCTGTAGTCTCAGAAATCATAGACTGAGGGTATCCCTGAAAAAGCTTTTGAATTTCTAGTATTTTTTTTTCCCTATGTACTTTTACCTAGGCAATATAAATAAGTAAGGGTAACTGAGATCTATAAAAAACTTGTTGTTTAGTTGCTAAGTCGTGTCTGACTCTTTTGAGACCCCATGGACTGTAGCCCACCAGGCTCCTCTGTCTATGGGATTCTCCAGGCAAGAATACCAGAGTGTCATTTTGCCTAGAAAACAGTATAGTATGTGCCCTCATTAATTTTATTTCTGAGATTTGAAAAAGTATAACTTCACAAGGAAATTAAAACTGTGTGGGTAAAGCAGCCTTTCTTTCTTTTTTTTTTTTTTGAGAAGCCTTTCAAACTGGGAAGCTATTAGATTTTACATTTGGTGAATTCTGGTAAGCTGACACATATCACTGCATATGCTAGATTTTTTCCTTTTTATTGGTTTTCTACATCACTGAGAGAGGTTAATGTATTTCTGTATAACATTTGTTGTAGGCAAAACAGGAATAGCTCAGTTGGTAAAAAGTCTGCCTGCAATGCAGGAGACCCTAGTTTGATTCCTGGGTTGGGAAGATTCCCTGGAGAAGGGAAAGGTTACCCTCTCCAGTGTTCTGGCCTAGAGAATTCTTGGCCAGAGTTCTTGGGTTGCCAAGAATCGGACACAACTGAGTGACTTTCACTTTTTTAAACAGGAAAAAAAATGAAAAACTAGTTTTCGGTTTTGAAAAATGACTCCTTGATTGCTCTGAATTGAAGGTGGTGGAAGTCAAGGTTCCCCCTGTCTTTACTTGTCCAGAGTCTGTTTATTCCACTTTTTTGTTTCTGTCAGTTGGGGGTGAAATTTTATTTTCTTATTTGACATCTTTCCTTTTCATTTTCCACTTTATATTGCCAAGGGATTAATTAAAAACTCTTCGTTGATTCACCTGAAGACTTGTTCTTCCCTATACGATGAGCACCTGGGCTTCCCAGGTGGTTCTGTGGTAGTGAATCCACCTACCAAGCAGGAAACAAGGGTTTGATCCCTGGGTTGGGAAGATCCCCTGGAGAAGGATATGGCAACCCACTCCAGTATTCTTGCCTGAGAAATCCCATGGACAGAGGAGCCTGGCAGGCTACAGTCCATGGGGTACAAGGAGAGGGACAAGACTTAGCCAGTAAACAGCAGCAATAGCATACAATGAGCAGCGTGTTGGTGGCCTGTTACAAACCCGGGAATGTTCATTGTCTGTTAGGTAGTACGCAGTTGTGTTTCTTAAACTGAGCACTGATTTATGAGATGACCTTCCTCTGCCATCTGTTTTGGAGCGGGAGGATTTTCCCAGCGGGCTTTATGGTAGGCTAGAGCTAGGCCCTCTGCAGTTTGGTTGGTTGGCCTGATAAAAGGCAGGAAAGAGAGAAAGAAGTAGCTCTGGTGCAGCAAGAATGCCAGTAACATGACGAGGGCTGGCTCATTAGTACTGATATGGTCCTCCTACCCAGATGGGGATTAAAAGAACCAAATCTCAGATCCTACACTGTGTTGGCAGGGAGGATTCCACCCTCTGCATGGTATTCTGGTACTTTGAACTTTGTGCCCTTGTGTGGGATAAAACAAAGCCTCAGGGAGCATCTACTCACTAACATTCTTAATCCTATGTTTATTCTCTGCAAGGATTATTTGCTAGTGTAATTGTGAATCAAAGTGAAAGCCAAACAGAGCTGAGTCATGGTCCTAATTCTTGCCAATGCTAGAATCTGAACCAGATTTTTTTCTTCTCACCATATTAGAGTCAGTGGTAGAAAAGATCTTTAGTGGGCTAGACATAGATTCCTTGCCATGTCCTCTATAACATCAACAGTACCTGGTTCCATGGTGTTCCTTTTTATCCATATCATACCCCCTGGAGTGCAAGATGTATAGTTGTAATAAATATTACAGAAATCATTAAGTTTAAAAAAAAATTCTGACAGGCCAGTAGATATTACCCTTACCAATGCTTGTTTACTTACACTTCCTAATTTCAGTATTTAAATAAGAGAGCTCAAACAGTCCATACATGTTACAAATTTTGAAACTTCATAGCAATGCTCTACATTCTATGCTCTACAAACTAAGATCATGACATCCAGTTGCATCTCTTCATGGCAAATAGATGGGGAAACAATGGAAACAGTGAAACTTTATTTTCTTGGGCTCCAAAATCACTGCAGATGGTAACTGCAGCCATGAAATTAAAAGATGCTTGCTCCTTGGAAGAAAAGTTATGACCAACCTAGACAGCATATTAAAAAGAAGAGACATTACTTTGCCAACAAAGGTCCATCTAGTCAAAGCTATGGTTTTTCCAATGGTCATGTATGGATGTGAGAGTTGGACTATAAAGAAAGCTGAGTGCTGAAGAATTGATGCTTTTGAACTGTGGTGTTGGAGATGACTCTTGAGAATCCCTTGGACAGCAGGGAGATCCAACCAGTCCATCGTAGAGGAAATCAGTCCTGAATATGCATTGGAAGGACTGATGCTGAAGCTGAAACTGCAATACTTTGGCCACCTGATGTGAAGAGCTGACTTATTTGAAAAGACCCTGATGCTGGGAAAGATTGAAGGTGGGAGGAGAAGGGGACGACAGAGATGAGACGGTTGGATGGCCTCACCAACTCAATGGATATGAGTTTGAGTGAACTCTAGGAGTTGGTGATGGACAGGGAAACCTGATGTGCTGCAGTCCGTGGGGTTTGAAAGAGTTGGACACAACAGAGCGACTGAACTGAACTGAACATTCTAAGCAATGACCTTGCCTTCTAATTTTCAGATATATGGCTCTCTTTTCACACAAAATATGAAAATGAAGAGGGTTGGTCCTTTCAGATTTAAAATAGCAATTGGAAAGAGGACTCATTAAAACACAGGGAAGAGAGGTATTAGAGTCTTAGTTGATTAAATGATTCAAGAAATACCAACACTGGCATGTACAATGAAGGAGACCCAGGTTTTAAGAATAATGTCTACTATAGGATTCTTACTCTGGTGGCCTTTGTGTGTGTGTGTGTTCAATTGCTCAGTTGTGTCTGCCACTTTGTGACTCCAGGGACTGTAGCCCACCAGACTCCTCTGTCCATGAAATTTTCCAAGCAAGAATACTGGAGTGGTTGCTATTTCCTATTCCAAAGGGATCTTCCCAACCCAGGGATTGAGCTTGGCTCTCCTGCATTGGCTGGCAGATTCTTTACCATTTCGCCACCCACTAATTCTTTGAACAATTGCAGTTGCCATCAACATGCACCTAGATTATAATTGACCTTATAATTTATTAATAATTTCTGAATTATCAGGTGCATTTACCTTTTATCATTTCTTGTCATCTTCAGCCTCTTCAGCATTAGCCGTTTTTGATAGCTTCCCTCACTGTTACATCTCTATCCTCTGTCATGTGTTAAAAATGCACTACTATAGCATCATTTCTATTTATTCAAGCAGTCAAAAGCATTTAATGACCGTTATTTGCCAGGCACTCAGAAAACAATGCTATTCAAACACATAAATAGTTTCTGTCCCTACTGACCTTATAGTTTAGGGAGCTGGATTGATATTAATCATTTATTATTTAATTTAATAAATATATATGGCCACCATTGTGGGAGATGTGGGTTCGATCCCTGGGTCAGGAAGATCCCCTGGAGAAGGAAATGACAACCCACTCCAGAACAATTGCCTGGAAAATTCCATGGATGGAGGAGCCTGGTAAGCTGCCGTCCATGGGATGGCAAAGAGTCAGACATGACTGAGTAACTTCATTTCACTTCACTTCCGACCATCTATGTGGTACGAAGTTCTATTCTAGGCATCAGAAATGGAGTGTAAAAAACAGGACATTGAAAAACTTAAATTTTCTTAGAGGAGTTTTCAGTTACGTTGGACTCTTTGTGACCCTGCGGGCTGTCGGCTGCCAGGCTCCTCTGTCCATGTGATTTTCACTGTCTCACCTAGGAATTTCAACAATTAAATATATAATTTTATATATGAGTGTCATTAATAAAACTAAGTCAGGACAAGAAGAAAGTGATGGAGAATGGGTTTTAATTTAAATACTGTACTATTTTATATTTTTTTAAAATTTGTCTCATTCTCTGTATATATATTACATTTGAAATTATTTATTCAAGTATAGGTGATGTACAGTGCTGAGTGAGTTTTAGGTGTATAGCAAAGTGATTCAGTTATATATATATATGCATATATAGGTGTGTGTATGTCTTTTTCATAGTCTTTTCCATTATGATATATTATAGGATATTGAATAAAGTTCCCTGCACTCAACAGTAGAACCTTGTTGTTTTTCTACTTTGTATATAATAGTTTAAAATGTTTTTAATGTATTCAAGAGGTGGTATTAAGTAGACAGTTGGATCAACAAAGTTGAAATTAAGGGAAGTTGTTGGAGACAAAAAATGTGAGCATCAACAGTCAAATGAACAAACCAAGCCAAACAAAAACAGAGACACCGGGAATGGAGTAGTGGTTACCAGAGGAGGAGGGTTGGGAAGGAAGAAGAAGTGGGTAAAGGGGATCAATTATACGGTGATGGGTGGAAACTACACTTTTGGTCATGGTCATTGTGACCACCACTCCATTCTGAAGGAGATCAGCCCTGGGATTTCTTTGGAAGGAATGATGCTAAAGCTGAAACTCCAGTACTTTGGCCACCTCATGTGAAGAGTTGACTCATTGGAAAAGACTCTGATGCTGGGAGGGATTGAGGGCAAGAGGAGAAGGGGAAGACAGAGGATGAGATGGCTGGATGGCATCACTGACTCAATGGACGTGAGTCTGAGTGACCTCCAGGAGTTGGTGATGGACAGGGAGGCCTGGCGTGCTGCGATTCATGGGGTTGCAAAGAGTCGGACATGACTGAGCGACTGATCTGATCTGATTGCGCAGGGTATACAGAAATAGAAATATAGTCTTGTATACATGAAGTTTATATAATGTTATAAATCACTGTTACCTAAATTTAAAAAAGTGAACATGTGTACAGACCTGGAACCAAGGGAGGTCACCTAGAGATTGAATGTAGGTAAAGAAAGTTCAGTGCTGAGCCGTGGGGTAAACCAGCATTTCATGGGATAGAAAAGAGCTGGAAGAATCTACAAAAGCAACTGAGAAGGAGCAGCAGGAGCTAGCCAGGAGAGTGTATCACTACTTCCCAGGATGCCAAATAAGACAGTGTTTCAGTAAGGTTTGCTGAAATGTCAATTGCCACTGAGAAGACCAGCAAGATAGCTACAGGTCGATCACAGGATTGGAAGACAGAGATCTTGGTTGACCTTGCAAAGGGCAGTTTCAGGAGAGTGGTGGGGCAAAAGTCAGACTGAAGCAGATTGAAATGTGAGTGATTGGTATTAATGTAGAAAGAAAACAAATTAAATACCAGTGCAAGTAAGTTGGGAAATCACACACAAAATGAATGGTCCAAATATAACAGTATTACTTGACCTAGTCAAGAGGGCTTGAAATGTTTTATGAAGTGATAATAAACTGAGGTCTGAAAGTATTAGCTAGATAATAAAGCAGAAATAGAAAATGATATAAGAAGACTTAATTGCATGGCATACTTGATGGCTGAAAGAGAAGTCTTTTCAGTTTGGAGTGAGTATGTATGAGCTTAAAGAGGGATCAGATGGTATAAAGCTGCTTTAAAGTCTGATGATTTTAAGGGAGCTGTTGTTAAGGGAACAATATTATCTATTTTGATTAAATTACTCTAGCTGTAGTGTGTATAAAATGAATAACAGTTTGATGGCAGTTGAGTAACCCATTAGCAAGGCATTGTGGTGATAAAGGTTAATGATTTTTTAGTCTAATTTATAGCAGTAATAGTGTAAGTTGTTGTTGTTCAGCTGCTAATTCATGTCCGACTCTTTGCGACCTCGTGAACTGCAGCATGCCAGGCTTCCCTGTCCTTCACTCTATCCCAGAGTTTGCTCATACTTACATCCTTTGAGTCGGTGATACCATCTAACCATTGCATCTTCTGTTGTCCCCTTCTCCTCCCACCCGCTATAATTGCACAGCATCAGGGTCTTTCCCAATGAGTCAGTTCTTTGCATCAGGTGGCCAAAGGAGCTTCAGCATCTGTCCTTCCAGTGCATATTCAGGGTTGATTTTCTTTAGGATTGACTGATTTGATCTCCTTTGCTGTCCAAGGGAGATAAAGATAAATCTGAGTGATATTTATGAACTGTGAATAGTGCTTATAGCAGTCTGGTTATGAGATGATGAGGAAATGAAGTAGAGAAGTTGAAATGACCTTTAAACTTCTAACATTTGGTGTAGAGAGGCAGTACCTTGGTACCAAATGGAGAGAAAATTGGAGCAGGATTCTAGGAGTTTGCTGTTAATTTTGTGGGCCTTAATGAATTCATTTGCATTTGAGGAACTTTTGAGTCTTCACCTGCCTACTAGAATTTTCTATCATCCCATTGACTTCTCAGGAGTATTACTAAAACTGGGTTTATTTTTGTCCTCCCAATTGTCTCCTTTCTATGATCCCAGGCTCAGTCACCTGAAATGTCCCCTCTTCCTGGTACCCTCTCAGCTTCCATATTAGCTGACTCAAGATCAAGCCTCTTGATCTTTCCTGTCTGTTCTCTCTCACATTTTTTCCTTCTTTTCCATTTTTCACACAACCAGGCAATTTCAGACTCTTAAATATTACTCATCTATACTCTTTTTTTTAATTTTTTTAAATTTTATTTTATTTAACTTTACAATATTGTATTGGTTTTGCCATATATCAAAAAGAATCCACCACAGGTATACATGTGCTCCCCATCCTGAACCCCTCTCCCACCTCCCTCCCCATACCATCCCTCTGGATCGTCCCAGTGCGCCAGCCCCAAGCATCCAGTATTGTGCATCAAACCTGGACTGGTGACTCGTTTCATATATGGTATTATACATGTTTTAATGCCATTCTCCCAAATCATCCCACCATCTCCCTCTCCCAGAGTCCAAAAGACTGTTCTATACATCAGTGTCTCTTTTGCTGTCTCGTATACAGGGTTATTGTTACCATCTTTCTAAATTCCATATATATGTGTTAGTATACTGTATTGGTGTTTTTCTTTCTGGCTTACTTCACTTTGTATAATAGGCTCCAGTTTCATCCACCTCATTAGAACTGATTCAAATGTATTCTTTTTAATGGCTGAGTAATACTCCATTGTGTATATGTACCACAGCTTTCTTATCCATTCATCTGCTGATGGACATCTAGGTTGCTTCCGTGTCCTGGCTATTATAAAGAGTGCTGCAATGAACATTGGGGTACATGTGTCTCTTTCAATTCTGGTTTTCTCAGTGTGTATGCCCAGCAGTGGGATTGCTGGATCATAAGGCAGTTCTATTTCCAGTTTTTTAAGGAATCTCCACACTGTTCTCCATAGTGGCTGTACTAGTTTGCATTCCCACCAACAGTGTAAGAGGGTTCCCTTTTCTCCACACCCTCGCCAGCATTTATTGCTTCTAGACTTTTAGATCGAAGCCATTCTGACTGGTGTGAAATGGTACCTCATAGTGGACTTGATTTGCATTTCTCTGATAATGAGTGATGTTGAGCATCTTTTCATGTGTTTGTTAGCCATCTGTATGTCTTCTTTGGAGAAATGTCTATTTAGTTCTTTGGCCCATTTTTAATTGGGTCATTTATTTTTCTGGAATTGAGCTGTAGGAGTTGCTTGTATCATCTGTACTCTTAACCTGCTGTGTAATGTCTTCATTTTCAATCCATTCCTTGCTTTGTCCTTCTTTTTTAATCCTCTGTATCAAAATTTCAGTATAAGATTCTGACTTTCTCATGTCTGTGCTCAAAATAATTCAGTGTCTCCCCATTTCCTTTGAAATAAGCCATAAGTTCCCTTTGGGTTTGCATTCAGCTAAAATAAATAAATAAATAAATAAATAAAATAGTTGATTTTCTTTAACTTGCTACACTGTCTAAGGCAATGCTTAGGTTTAAATCTTGACTTTAGCAATTACCAGTTGTGTGATTTGGGTTGCATTGGTTAGTTGCAATTTTCTGTTTTTCAAATGGGGTTAATAAAAGCAACTCATTTACATGGTTGTTTTAATGTCAAAATACATGCAATTCTCTTTGCACAGCCCCTGGCACAAAGCTGACACTCATTTAATACAAATTCTGGGATAATTCTGTGAGTCTTGCACTATGTGCCTGCTCTGTATGCAGACACAGATTTAACCACATCATGAGCACACCTTTCAGTTCCCTTTGGTGCTATATTAGACTCCTTCCCTGATGGCTCAGTGGGTAACAAATCCACCTGCTAATACAGGAGACAGAGGAGATCCAAATTGTAACTAAACAACACAACCCAAATCACACAACTGGTAAGTGCTAAAGTCAAGATTTGAACCTAAGCATTGCCTTAGACAGGGTAGCAAGTTAAAGAAAATCAACAGTTTTGATTCCCGTGTCAGGAAGATCCCCTGGAGGAGGAAATGGCAACCCACTCCCGTATTCTTGCCTGGAGAATCCCATGGACACATGAGCCTGGGGGAATACCTGGTAGACTACCAAAGAGTTGGACATGATTGAGCACATGGCATATCACACATACTTCCGCCTAGAATGCTTTCTCCTCCTCTTGGCAGATTCTCCCCACAACACAATTTCTTCCTGTTTGAATTATTTCATGTCTTGAAGGAACAAGTCCATTTTCTCTCTCTCACTCTCTCTCCTCTCCCTTCCCCTCCCTCCTTACTTCTCTCTCCCTCTTATAAGCATTCCTTATTCAGCCCTTCTCCTCCCCAGTCTCAGGTTCTGTTCCCCCACATTTTTCTATACCTGTAAGATGTGTAACATCTTACAGAAAAACTCAAGTGAACATTTTGCCCAACCCAGTATCTTATCAGCTCTTTGTCTATAGCCTTGTCTGTTGCTTTCTTGCATTAACCATCCAGTGGTCCTTGAACATAGGAAATTTATTTGTGTAGCATCCATAGTGTTTCCAATATTTGTAAAGAAATGACTATGCATTTTGGAGAATGGCATTGAAACATATATAATATCATATATGAAATGAGTCACCAGTCCAGGTTCAATGCACGATACTGGATGCTTGGGGCTGGTGCACTGGGACGATCCAGAGGGATGGTATGGGGAGGGAGGAGGGAGGAGGGTTCACGGTGGGGAACACATGTATACCTGTGGCGGATTCATTTTGATATATGGCAAAACCAATACAATAATGTAAAGTTAAAAAAGAAAATAAAATTAAAATAAAAAAAAAAAAAAGAAAGAAATGAGTATGGTGTAAGTGGGCAATTCCTTCAATCACCTGTACATATTCTCTCTTTTCCTTCTCACACACTGATTTTGGCTCTACTCCACATCCAGAAACATCAAATTACCTGTCCCAGATCTTTTTCCTTAAGGATAGGAGCTTTTAAGTCAGCAGGCTTCTAAACCAATCATTGCTAATGTGTTTTCCTGTGCTCTCAGGAACTCTGAGTACATTTAACTAAGCCCTTCTGGCAACAATGGGCCTGCCTTTGTGTTCCAAGTCATTAGTTGGGGGATTTTTTGGTGTCTTTTTCTCCCAGTTATACATAATTTGGAGGAAGCAGTCTTAGCAGAGGTAGCCAAACAGCCGGCTTAATGCTGTTCCACTCAGAGATCTCCAATAATTGGCTTCTTAAAAAATAATGTGTCATAAAAGAAGAATATTTAATATCTTTTCTGTTTCCTGCCTAATTTCCTGTGGTCGAAGTTTTGCTTTGCCGAGTCCTGGCCTTTGGAGCATGAGCTGCCGGTTTTTAGGGTGTTCCAAAGGCATGAATCAGGATTGATTCTTATTTTATTCATGGCTATACTTGGTGGTAATTTACACAGCCTGAGATGAGGGTTTATTTTTCCCCTCTGAAGGTTTCAGGGATGTTTTTGTCAGGTTTTGGAAAATGTGCTCCAGGAGCAGTGATAAATTGAGTGCTGCCTTAGAGAAAGTCAGGCTGTCAGGGAACATATTTATCTCCACGTTTGGGAAGCAGGGGCAGGATAAGCACAGACCTTTTAAAAACCTGTGTGAGAACTTTTTAAGGTAAGGGAGAAGGTCAGTCTGACATGGCTTTCTGTCCATTTTGTTTAGAATTTATGGGCTGCACAGGCATAAAGAATAATCTGAAATCTATGACTATTCAAAGATGATTATTTCTTTTTCCTGCAGTAATGCAGAACTGAGGAAGACTGGCAAGTTCTGTTTCAGGAATAAATATCCCGATATGAGGAATAAATAACTATATTAAAAAATACTGTCCCAGGTTTGCTTAAAGCAGAGATTGGCCTGTTTTTGCAAACAGAACATATGGGAATGTGGCTGAAGTCATTTGTTGATATTGTTTGTGGCAGCTTTTGCACTACAACAGTAGAGTTGTGTAGTCACAACAGAGACCTTTCGTCCTGCAAAGTCTAAAGTACTTGCTTGGTAATCCTTTAAGAAAAAGATCGTTAACTTCTGGCCAAGAAGGACATTTTTTCCTATTCTGTTTTCTAGAATGACATGAATAAGAAGCTTGCTCTAATTGTGATAAATGACAGAATTGTGATGGCAGTTTTGTGTATCGTGTGTATATGTGTTCAGTCACTCAGTTGTGTCTGACTCTTTGTGACCCCAGGAACTGTAGCCAGCCAAGCTCCTCTGTCCATGGAATTTCCAAGGCAAGAATACTGGAGCGGATTGCCATTTCCTCCTCCAGGGCATCTTCCTGACTCAGGTTACCTCCTGCATTGGCAGGCAGATTCTTTACCCATTGGACCACCTGGGAAGCTCATCTATTAATTATTGGTATACTATTTTACTGATTGATTCATTTGTCAGATATAATTGAGTTTAAAATAGGGCTAACAGTGAAAAGACAATAAATTTATATCAGTCTCATCCAACTAAAGCATTGATGAGGGGCTAAATCATATATCACAGAGTTCGGTTTTAGTTGTAGAGCTAGACAATCTACTGGTGTGAGCAAATTGCCAATTAAACCTGTAGGCTCAAGATTCTCCAATTTGTTAAAAAGTACAAAAGGTCACAGTGGTTAATGTAAAACCACAAAGCTTTAAGTATAAACTCCTAGCAAAAACCCTATAGACTGTCTCACACTCTACCTCTGTCTCTTTCCATCTCTAACATCTCAATCTGTGTGTGTGTATTCTTCCATCTTTTCACTCAAAGAAACTAGAAAATCTGAATGTATTAATACTTTATATATATATACATATTTTGTGTTCTAATTATGTATTAAATGTTTGCAAACACTCAATGAAGATCGTATAATCAAATATTAGCACTGTGATAGGTACTAAAAGGGAGCAAAAAGGCACAACTCTCAAATTTGTCAAATCTTCATAATTGGAGAGGATAAATACTTAATACATTGTTGGGGTCCTTTAATGGACCAGAATCTGGTGATCCAGAGTCGACGATAAGAAAGTGAAAGAAAGAAAGAGGCTAATATTCCCTGGGTTATGCAGAAAACCAATAAAGCCGTTGGACAAAATATGTACCACTAACGTAGGTGCAGGGTACCCTCCCAAGAAGTCTTGAGGGGTCTTGAAAGCCAAGGCAGAAAAATGAGCTTGGCAGACCTCAGCGCTCCATGGAATCAGCCAGAAAGAGAGATAGAGAGGGAGAAAGAAGGAGACAGGGACCCAAGTCTCTGGTGGAACAAGGGTGCTTTATTGAATTCTGTGTTGATATATATATATACCATATTACAAGGCTGCGTCTTCAGATAAAAATCAGAAGACCAGACTTTACAAGTTACCAAGGAAACAAGAAGTAATAGAGGCCATAAAGCCAAAAGACAATCCATATTAAAAAAGGGTCTTAGACAATCCCTTTCACCATAAGGAAAAGCTAATGAAGGAGATCTCTTCAAGAAAATTAGAGATACAAAGGGAACAGTTCGTGCAAAGATGGACTCGATAAAGGACAGAAATGGCATGGACCTAACAGAAGCAGAAGCTATTAAGAAGAGGTGGCAAGAATACACAGAAGAACTGTACAAAAAAGATCTTCACGACCAAGAAAATTATGATGGTGTGATCACTGACCTAGAGCCAGACATCCTGGAATGTGAAGTCAAGTGGGCCTTAGAAAGCATCACTACGAACAAAGCTAGTGGAGGTGATGGAATTCCAATTGAGCTCTTTTAAATCCTGAATGATGCTGTGAAAGTGCTGCACTGAATATGCCAGCAAATTTGGAAAACTCAGCAGTGGCCACAGGACTGGAAAAGGTCCGTTTTCATTCCAATCCCAAAGAAAGGCAATGCCAAAGAATGCTCAGACTACCACACAATTGTACTCATCTCACACGCTAGTAAAGTAATGCTCAAAATTCTTCAAGCAAGGCTTCAGGCAATATGTGAACCACGAACTTCCAGATGTTCAAGCTGGTTTTAGAAAAGGCAGAGGAACCAGAGATCAAATTGCCAACACCTGCTGGATCATCAAAAAAGCAAGAGAGTTCCAGAAAAACATCAATTTCTGCTTTATTGACTATGCCAAAGCCTTTGCCTATGTGGATCACAAAAAACTGTGGAAAATTCTGAAAGAGATAGAAATACCAGACCACCTAACCTGCCTCTTGAGAAACCTCTATGCAGGTCAGGAAGCAACAGTTAGAACTGGACATGAAACAGACTGGTTCCAAATAGGAAAAGGAGTACATCAAGGCTGTATATTGTCACCCTGCTTATTTAACTTCTATGCAGAGTCCATCATGAGAAACGCTGGACTGGAAGAAGCACAAGCTGGAATCAAGATTGCCGGGAGAAATATCAATAACCTCAGATAGGCAGATGACACCACCCTTATGGCAGAAAGTGAAGAGTAACTACAAAGTGTCTTGATGAAAGTGAAGGAGGAGAGTGAAAAAGTTGTCTTAAAGCTCAACATTCAGAAAACGAAGATAATGGCATCTGGTCCCATCACTTCATGCCAAATAGATGGGGAAACAGTGGAAACAGTGTCAGACTTTATTTTTTTTGGTGGGGGGAGGCTCCAAAATCACTGCAGATGGTGACTGCAGCCATGAAATTAAAAGATGCTTACTCCTTGGAAGGAAGGTTATGACCAACCTAGATAGCATATTGAAAAGCAGAGACATTACTTTGCCAACAAATGTCCATCTAGTCAAGGCTATGGTTTTTCCAGTGGTCATGTATGGATGTGAGAGTTAGACTGTGAAGAAAGCTGAGCCCTGAAGAATTTATGCTTTTGAACTGTGGTGTTGGAGAAGAGTCTTGAGAGTCTCTTGGACTGCAAGGAGATCCAGCCAGTCCATCCTAAAGGAAATCAGTCCTGGGTGTTCATTGGAGAGACTGATGCTGAAGCTGAAACTCCAGAACTTTGGCCACCTCATGAGAAGAGTTGACTCATTGGAGAAGACTCTGATGCTGGGAGGGATTGGGGGCAACAGGAGAAGGGGACGACAGAGGATGAGATGGCTTGATGGCATCACTGGCTCGATGGATGTGAGTCTGAGTGACCTCCAGGAGTTGGTGATGGACAGGGAGGCCTGGTGTGCTGCGATTCATGGGGTTGCTAAAGAGTCGGGCACAGCTGAGTGACTAAACTGAATTGAACTGAACTGAGTGAAGGAAATCCTATGCAAGAATCCCATCTCTTTGATCTCAGTCCTGGGAGTGGCTGGCCACTCTGCTTGCTCCTATCAGGAACTGATAAGGAACAGAGGGCTCAAGAGAGATAGGAAACAGCACACAGGAATCCTATTGTTAAACATTCCCTGAGAATACATCACAAATAAATTTATACATTCACATGCATGTATATTTTTTTCTCCCATTTACCTTTTATCTGAGAGGAAAGGCACAAATCTTAAGTGTATGACTCCATGAAATACAAGCTGCACACATCCATATAGCCAAGCCAGATCAAGAAACAGAAAATTCCCGGTGTTCCCCCAGATGTCCCATCCTGGTCATCCCCATCCTTCGGGGAAAAGCACTGCCTGACTTCTAACCTCAGGGATTCAGACCTGAAATTCTTAAAACACTGAGTTTCTGATACATACAAATCAGGAAATGTGCATGTCTGCCATCCTTTGAGAAACAGATCTTGCCTGTCCTGGGTGTGTGTACTCCCTTCTCCAGGCAACAGGAGCAGATTGCCTCGCCTTGTTTGGCCACCTGCCTGGCCTGCTGATTGCAACACTTGTCTTTTTGCATCTTTTGATGGCAGTTTCAAAGTCTTGGTACATTTGACCACCTTGAGCCTTTTGTCTTTTGTGTAACAAGGTAGTGTTAGAGATAAATAAGTATATCTAAAAGGAAAAAAAAATTATATGTAAAATGACAAATTTATCATCTGCCATATCAGATCAGATCAGTCGCTCAGTCGTGTCCGACTCTTTGCGACCCCATGAACTGCAGCATGCCAGGCCTCCCTATCCATCACCAGCTCTCGGAGGTCACTCAGACTCACATTCATCGAGTCAGTGATGCCATCCAGCCATCTCATCCTCTGTCGTCCCCTTCTCCTCCTGCCCTCAATCCCTCCCAGCATCAGAGTCTTCTCCAATGAGTCAACTCTTCGCATGAGGTGGCCAAAATACTGGAGTTTCAGCTTTAGCATCATTCCTTCCAAAGAAATTCCAGGATTGATCTCCTTCAGAATGGACCGGTTGGATCTCCTTGCAGTCCAAGGGACTCTCAAGAGTCTTCTCCAACACCACAGTTCAAAAGCATCAATTCTTCGGCGCTCAGCCTTCTTCACAGTCCAGCTCTCACATCCATACATGACCACAGGCAAGACCATAGCCTTGACTAGGCGAACCTTTGTTGGTAAAGTAATGTCCATATACAGAAGGTAAAAACAGAGTTTGTTACAGGGCATCATCATTTGGACAGAAGAGTTACAGAACCTTTTTCTAATAAAGTAATTATTTAGCTAAGGCAAAAAGTGAGAAGTAAGGAAAAACAAGATGAGAGGAGAAAATACATCCCAGAGAAGTCGCTTTATACGTTCGTAATTATACTAAGTACTTCACTGTGGGACTTCCCTGCAGTAAAAAATCTGCCTCCATTGCAAGAGACCCCGGTTCAATACCTGGGTTAGGAAGATCCCCTGGAGAAAGGAATGACAACCCACTCCAGTAGTCTTGCCTGAAGAATCCCATGAACAGAGGAGCCTGGTAGTCTACCGGCCATGGGGTCCCAAAGAGTCGGGCATAACTGAGCAACTAACACTTTTACTTCACTTTTTTTTTTTTCACTTCACTCTACTGATCTCATTAATTTTTTCTGTTCGACTCTTGGTGACCACATGGATTGTACCTGCCAGGCTCCTCCAAACATGGGATTTTCAGGCAAGATTACTGGAGTGGGTTGCCATTTCCTTCTCCAGGGGATAGTCCCAACCTAGGGATCGAACCTGGGTCTCCTGCGTTGCAGGCAGACTCTTTATCATCTGAGTCGCGAGGGGGCTTCTAAAAGCTTGTTTTTATATGCTTAAAATGACACTTAACTTTTCCATTCTCCTTAAATTTTCAGCCATTACTTTTCATGCAATTCTCAGACCACTGAGGCTTGTATTTCATATAGAAACATGTAACAGAAATTCAAACATTTGAAACAGGAAATACAGCACTGCCTACCAAATTACAGAATGATTCCATCCCCACCCCCTCCTTCTTTCTACTAGTATGAGAGGACGATTTGGTCCTCCCGTGGAGTCTCATGGTCTCAGTATTTGTGGTTGTTTGGTCACTGTCATGTCCAACTCTGGGACCCCATGGACTGTAGCATGCAAGGCTTCCCTGTCCTTCACTATCTCCCAGAGTTTGCTCAAACTCATATCCATGGATTCAGGGATGGCATCCAACCATCTTATCCTCTGTCTTCCCCTTCTCCTCCTGACTTCTATCTTTCCCAGCATCAGGGTCTCAGTATATATACTCCGCCAGACTCTCTCCCCTTCTGTGGACTGCCTTGTTTCTCTTAATAATTCTCATTCTTTCTTTCTCTGTCTTATCCTTTACTCCTCTTTCTTCCACATTCTCTCAAATATATTTACAGTTTCTGTCTTCTTACTTCCAAACTCCCCTACTGTTTATTTTCATCATTCTATTTGAAACCACCAAATTCTCTTTCTTAGGAAACTTCTGTTAAAGCTGAAATATCTATTACTTCCAAATTCCCCCAAATTTCCTTGTGTTCTTTTGTGGTGTGTGTGTGTGTGTGTGGTTTCTTTGATTGTATTTTTGGGAAGAACGCTTGACGTGAGATCCAACCTCTTAATATTTTAAAGTGCACAATATAGTTTCTATTATGTAAGATAAATAAGTTCTAGAGATCTACTGTGCAACATTAGTATCTATAGTTAACCTCTTGAAATTTAAATCATGTATATGTACTAATTTAAATAATGTGTCTGTTTATGTGTATATATCCATATGTACAATTAAATATATAAAAACAAAAAGTGTGTATACATGTATGTGTATGTATATTAAATGCAGAATATTAATATTAATAGTCAAAAAATATGACTTTCATGGAAATGACTCAATATGAGCTCATTCCAAAGATTTTATTCACTTCATCAGTTACTGAAGGACCTAGTAAAATTCCCAGAATGATTCAAAAGAGAATTAGACAGTGTTGAGATTTACAGAGTTGGTCATGTAGGAGGTATGAAAAATTAACTAAATGAAAGATACAAAACTGGGTTTTATAGTCATACAAGGCAATAAATAATAGCAGTTGAGTTTTGTCATAGAAGTCATTTGTATTTCTCTTAGACAAAAATCATTTAAAATTTTCTCAAAGAAGGGTCATCAGCATTTCAATCAGTTCTACAAGTTAATGTTTACTTTTAGGTAGTTGCAGCATATCCTGCTTCTGTTAGGTCCCTACCATTTCAATCCTTTATCGAGCCCATCTTTGCATGAAATGTTCTCTTGATATCTCTAATTTTCTTGAAGAGATCTTTAGTCTTTCCCATTCTGTTGTTTTCCTCTATTTCTTTGCATTGATCAGTGAGGAAGGCTTTCTTATGTCGTCTTGCTATTCTTTGGAACTCTGCATTCAGATGCTTATATCTTTCCTTTTCTCCTTTGCTTTTCACATGTCTTCTTTTCACAGCTATATGTAAGGCCTCCCCAGATAGCCATTTTGCTTTTTTGCATTTCTTTTCCATGGGGATGGTCTTGATCCCTGTCTCCTGTACAGTGTCATGAACCTCAGTCCACAGTTCATCAGGCACTCTATCTATCAGATCTAGGCCCTTAAATCTATTTCTCACTTCCACTGTATAATCATAAGGGCTTTGATTTAGGTCATACCTGAATGGTCTAGTGCTTTCCCCTACTTTATTCAATTTAAGTCTGAATTTGGCAATAAGGAGCTCATGATCTGAGCCACAGTCAGCTCCCAGTTTTGTTTTTGCTGACTGAATAGAGCTTCTCCATCTTTGGCTGCAAAGAATATATCAGTTTTCATTCCAATACCAAAGAAAGGCAATGCCAAAGAATGCTCAAACTACCGCACAATTGCACTCATCTCACACGCTAGTAAAGTAATGCACAAAACTCTCCAAGCAAGGCTTCAGCAATACGCGAACCATGAACTTCCAGATGTTTAAGCTGGTTTTAGAAAAGGCAGAGGAACCAGAGATCAAATTGACAACAACCGCTGGATCATTGAAAAAGCAAGAGAGTTCCAGTAAAACATCTATTTCTGCTTTACTGACTATGCTAAAGCCTTTGACTGTGTGGATCACAATAAACTGTGGAAAATACTAAAAGAGATGGGAATACCAGACCACCTGACCTGCCTCTTGAGAAACCTATATTCAGGTCAGGAAGCAACAGTTAAAACTGGACATGGAAAAACAGACTGGTTCCAAATAGGAAAAGGAGTACATCAAGGCTGTATATTGTCACCCTGCTTATTTAACTTCTATGCAGTACATCATGAGAAACACTGGGCTGGAAGAAGCACAAGCTGGAATCAAGATTGCTGGGAGAAATATCAATAACCTCAGATATGCAGATGACACCACCCTTATGGCAGAAAGTGAAGAGGAACTACAAAGTGTCTTGATGAAAGTGAAGGAGGAGAGTGAAAATGTTGGCTTAAAGCTTAACATTCAGAAAACGAAGACCATGGCATCTGGTCCCATCACTTCATGGGAAATAGATGGGGAAACAGAAGAAACAGTGTCAGGCTTTTTTGGGGGGGGGGCTCCAAAATCACTGCAGATGGTGACTGCAGCCATGAAATGAAAAGACGCTTACTCCTTGGAAGAAAAGTTATGACCAACCTAGATATCATATTGAAAAGCAGAGACATTACTTTGCCAACAAAAGTTCGTCTAGTCAAGGCTATGGTTTTTCCAGTGGTCATGTATGAATGTGAAAGTTGGACTGTGAAGAAGGCTGAGCGTCGAAGAATTGATGCTTTTGAACTGTGGTGTTGGAGAAGAGTCTTGAGAGTCCCTTGGACTGCAAAGAGATCCAACCAGTCCATTCTGAAGGAGATCAGCCCTGGGATTTCTTTGGAGGGAATGATGCTGAAACTGAAACTCCAGTACTTTTGCTACCTCATGCGAAGAGTTGACTCATTGGAAAAGACTCTGCTGCTGGGAGGGATTGGGGTCAGGAGGAGAAGGGGACGACAGAGGATGGGATGGCTGGATGGCATCACCGACTCGATGGACTTGAGTTTGAGTGAACTCCAGGAGATGGTGATGGACAGGGAGACCTGGCATGCTGCGATTCATGGGGTCGCAAAGAGTCAGACACGACTTCGCGACTGAATTGAACTGAACTGAGCATATCCTGATCAATAGTAAATAGGAAGTTGAACAATAGTACCAGCCCTGGAAAGTCAGAAAATTTTCGCTTTGCGTGTGTCTGGTATATAGTACTCAACCACTATACTGAAATAACACCAGGTAATCCTTGGCTGTTTCCAAATAGAGATAGAAGAGCATGACTTGATTTTTCTGTGTATACTCTTAACTCCTAATATTTTCCGTAGGAAATTGTAAAATGTTATAAATATTTTGACAGTTTTATTAGATATAAATTTAAATCACCTTTATGAAAAATGTATCAATTAAAATTTTAAAATGATTTGTTGAGAGGAACTACATTTTATTCAAATTATATTCAAAGTGCTAAATTCTCTCACATTCAATGATGTGTAAAAAAACAATTTTAGAAAAGGTGACAGAGCTATAGAAAGAACAAATTATAAAAGTGATTCTGATAGCTAAGCCTATGAAATGATGCTGGTCTCAATTGTTGTCATAGAAACAAAATGATGACCATACCACCAGCACCACCAACAATAATATAATTCAGAATTCTCCCATTAGATTGGAAAAATTTAAAAACATTTAAATGCATCCAGTATTGACAAGGATATAAAGAAATTGCTCTTAGAAACTGTCAGCAATTCTGTAAATGCTGTGGAAAATTTGAAAAGCATCTTGCCATAACTTATTAAAATTCAAATTTCCCATCATTTTTTGGCCCAACAGCTCCACTAATTTTTATTCAGTAAAGATATCTGAGCATAAAATATGGCAGTGATTTTTTTTTTATTGTGGCATTATCTATTATAGCATAAACCTGGAAATAAGAGCAAATAAGAATCAATAGATATTATTGAGTAAATTATATTTCCATACATGTAATATTCTGTGGATACAGAGAATGTTAGCAACACCTGTATGTCTTTTCTGTTTTTAAAGCAATAATGGTAAACTATGGAATGGGAAGCTTATGATTAAATATTTTTTTCTTCCAGTTTTATTGAGATTATAATGGACATATGGCATTGTATAAGCTTGAGGTATACAGCATAGTGATTTGACTTACATGAAGATCATATCTTTAAAAACTAAAAAACATCTAATAGAAGAGCGTTAAGTATTTCCTATTTATGATGAGGTTGTATCAGCAGAGAAGAGTTACAAAGTTTTACCAGTGGTCAGATTGCAGTTATGAGACTGATTTGAGGCTCCAAAATACATTTTTAAATTTGATAATTAACATTTTGTTTAAAAGAACATTAATTTTTTGAGTTTACATGTAAATTTATCTTTCAAAGGACTTCTTATGGCATTAAGAATGCAATCTAAACTTCTTTCCCCATCTGTAAGTCTTTTGTGATTCATTTCTGCTCCAACTTGACCTTGAGCAACCCTAGTACTCCATAACAGCCTTGAGGAATAATATCTAATTTTTAGTTTATTTTGAAAAAGAGTAATTCTTTCTTAAACACTTTCTATTCACTACCATACATTCTCACTGGAACCATATTTCCCGAAATTTTTTTGGCTGATTCACTTTGTCACTTGCCTGTAATTGTCACTTTGATCCTTTAGTAGAAATTAGGTCCCTCATTCATGAATTCTCATAAGGATTCTGGAGAATGTAGTTTTTTAATAGAAACCAAATTGACCTCATATGAAGCTCAGAATTGCTAATATGAAGTTTTTGAGCATGCTCTGCAAGATGAACTAGATAAATATTCATTAAATGTAATTTTTAAAAAGTAGAACCCTACTATGAGAGAAACAAGGGTCAGGTGTACAATTCTGGATTGTTTCATTTAGAAAGAATTTTGACTTGTCATGCAGAAGTCTCGTGTGGCAAGATTATTTCAACATAGTATTAATTTGCCTTGGATAAGAATGACTATCCTTGCTTGATCTTTACTCCCAACTATAAGGTGGTTACTGGAAACATTTTCATTGGGTAAAAGAAGGGAGTTTTATAAGTTTGTTTACTACTCTAAATATTTAAGATCATAGGTGTATTTTTTGGACTTTATAGACTTAGGTTGCTTCAGATTTTTTTAAAAAGTTTTGACTATTTGGTTTAGAACCTTCTAAAGACAAATATTTAGATAGAATGAAGCATTATTTTGGATGTTCTGACAAGATGAAGTGTAAACTATCCAACTAACTTGGAAGAAGAGTTAAGTGTTTTATATTTAGGGGGCAAACTCCCACTGAAGTAATAGAAACAGTCTCTTTCAAATGATTTATCTGACCAGAGTCATGTACTGAATGCAAAGAGTGGAAGCTTATCATATTAAATTGTCTCATTAGATAGGCCTGGCTAGCGACTTCACTTTTCACTTTCATGCTCTGGAGAAGGAAAGGGCAACCCACTCCAGTGTTCTTGCCTGGAGAATCCCAGAGACGGAGGAGCCTGGTGGGCTGCCATCTGTGGGGTCGCACAGAGTCAGACACGACTGAAGCGACTTAGCAGCAGCAGCAGCTAACCATAGACAAATCATTTAAGATGATATCCTTTTCCTCAGGTCATGAATATTTTTAAAATAATTTTATTTTTATTTACTTTCTGATTGTGCTGGGTCTCTGTTGCTGCATAGGGTTTTCTCTTATTTGTGGCAAGCAGGGGCTCCCCCCTATTAGTGGTCTGCAGGCTTCTCACTGTGGTGGCTTCTCTTGCTCCGGAGCGTGGGCTCTAGGGTCTGTGGGCTTCAGTAGCCGCAGCACGCAGGCTCAGTAGTTTGGCTCTCAGGCCCCAGAGCACAGGCTCAGTAGCAGTTGCTCTGTGGCATGTGGGATCTTCCAGGATCAGGGATCAAACTCATGTTTCCTGCATTGGCAGGTGGACTCCTCACCACTGAGCCACCAGGGAAACCCAGGTGATGAATATTTTGAAACACATCAGTAATAGATCTTTTTATTTGTTTTGTTTGGAAGGAGTTACATTACCCTGAGCTATGAGCCTTGATACACAATACATCCTTAATAAAACAGATGTATCAGAAATCTGTATGATAGATTATTCTGTCTGGTTACATGAGGCTGTGAGTATACAATTCATTATTAAAGAAAGGCATGGATTTTTGTGTCCTAAAACAGAATGATTTATAGAACTATAGGTTTTATTTTGGTTGTGGTGTTTAAATAGCTGTTGGGTTTTTGATACAAGTTGAATGGCCTGGGGAGATCTTACGACTTACGCTCCTAAGCTAAAATATATGCAAGATATAAAATTAATTAAATAGGAGGGAAGCAAAATTAGTATGTAAGATATTTAAATAGATCACATAATATAAAAATATTTATGTCTGAGTTTTTTATACCCAATAAAAATATAAACTACAACTTCACCAGCTTACAAATTATGTAGTAAAATATGTAGTTGTATAACGACTGTAGTTGCTGACATCACTTAAAGCTTCAATGCAAGAACATTAGTCCAAGTTTTACTCTCCATTATTATTTATGGATGCAGATGAAATAAAGGGAAAGGTGGAAGTGTTAAATTCTGGATTATTATTGGCATAAAGTTTTATAGTTCACTTGATTTATAAATGCATATGTATAATAGACATAAAAAAATTGTTGACAGACTTTATTTGTATATGTACACAGTTCACTGATAAAATATTATCAGCTTCCCCACTAATTGGACAATTTCAAAGGCACTGTAAGTTAAAACGAAAAGTCTATTTCTGCCCCTTCTGTAAAAATTGGCACAAATATGAATTCTTTTTTTGAACACATATAAATTAAGCACTAGAGTTACAAAAAATCGTAAAATGACAATCAGTCCCTCACAGCTAGGGCTTTGGTTTAATTATCCTATATATAATTTTTCCTCATGACAAATCAGCATATTTTCAGAAGCTTCAAGGGACTATTTTTTTGTAGAACTCTGCTCTGTGGAGAGTTATTTCATTATCCCCTAGGAAAAGTTTCTTTAGTAAATAAACAGTGAGCATCGATCACAAGCTTGATATTCTAAAGAACATTCCAAAGCTAAAGAAGGTATATATGTAAGTTATAAGCCACTGACACATGCAAACCAGTACCAGCTGTGCACAAGGGTGATGGAAATGTATTGCCCAAATGATTAACCAAAACAGAATTTTTCAAAAGAATATATAAGTAGGAATGAGACCAAAAAATTTGGTTGAATGTCACCAATAATATTGTAGAGGTTAAATTACATATGTGAATTCTTAGAGACAATCGTAATGATATATAGTAGTTACAAAACTTCCCTTGGCGTCCCCAGCATTGTTTTACAAGGAGAAAAACTCTCTAACTAAAACTGTGGTCGAGACTTCCCTGGTGGTACAGTGGCTAGGAATCCGCCTGCCAATGCAGGGGACACAGACTCAATCCCTGGTCCAGAAAGATTCCATGTGGTACGGGGCAGCTGAGCCCGTGTGCCACAGCCACTGAGCCCGTGCTCTAGAGCCCACGAGCCACAGCTACACAGCCCACGTGCTGCAGCTACTAAAGCTGGTGCGCCTAGAGCCTGTGCTCTGCAATGAGAGCATCCACCCCACTGAGTAGCGCCTGCTTGTCACAGCTAGAGAAACGCCTGCGCAGCACAAATCCCAGCACAGACAAAAATCAATGAATGAATGAATTTAAAAAACTGTGGTCATGTAAGTCTTCTTAATTTTTTCACATGCATGGCTAAAACTATTAATGTCCTTTTATTATCTTCTCAGCACTAAGCACGGTTCTTAGCACTGAAAAAGCTTCTAGATCTTGAAACGGCAAACATTGAGAAATTTTTAATTTCTAAAACAGAATTTGTTGGCTGTTTCTAATCTTCATTAAAGGATACACAGGATATGAGGACAGCAGTTTGAAATAAAAGTTAAAGGTTTTGAATGATTTGATTCTATTGTTGACAATTATTTACATTGAATGTACTATAGATCGGAGAAGGCAATGGCACCCCACTCCAGTACTCTAGCCTGGAAAATCCCATGGATGGAAGAGCCTGGTGGGCTGCAGTCCATGGGGTCGCTAAGAGTCAGACATGACTGAGCGACTTCACTTTCACTTTCCACTTTCATGCATTGGAGAAGGAAATGGCAACCCACTCCAGTGTTCTTGCCTGGAGAATACCAGGGACCAGGGAGCCTGATAGGCTACTGTCCATGGGGTCGCACAGAGTTGGACACGACTGAAGTGACTTAGCATAGCATAGCATAGCATAGACACAGTGGTTTGAAGTACAGAACATTTATGTAGCCTGTTTGTTAAGGAGACATGACCATGTCATCAGATGACACTGTAGAGCATCATGCAATTCAATTTGAACACCAGCTGTACAGGAAAGACAAACCAGAAATGCAGGTGAGTTATGTTGAGTTGAATTTGTTGCAACTTACAACGTAAAAAACAACAGTATAAAGCTGATACAGTAGCACTGATATAAATAAGCATGAAAACCTAACAAATATAAGAAAAACAGCTGAGGAAAATTATTTGGGTTCTAGCTGGATTCTTCTTACTTTTCAAGGCAAAAATGTAGTCACAACAGTTACATTATTTACTTGAATGATGCTTAATAGTGTATTAGGAAAGATCATTTCTTTTCATCTTAATATGAATGATTGTGATTGAAGGATATAGTATGTGTGTACTAAATCTAACATTTAGCATGTATGCACATATTATTTCACATTAATTTCTAAATGGTATTCATAAGACATTACATCAGTAGTTACCAGAAGCATTTTTATTTTACAGAGGGGTGCAAATTGGTATACTTCAAATATAGAACATTCACTTACCTCTGGTTTAATGAGAAAAGGCATGATGACTTCTAAAAGGTGACTATTAAAATATTCTTAGATTTTTAAGCTACAAGCAGATACAGGAAGCAGAATTTCCTTTCCAAAATAAAAGAAGTGGTTTTGGCATTTAGTGAGGATGCCTGAAAAAGAATAGAAAGTCCTAGATGGCAAATAACTTTAGAGGAACAGAATTTATTTTGTCTGCAGCTTGTAGAGACAGCTTCATTTCTTCATCGTCACTTCTGTTGATGTGTTGTTGATCAAACTGTGGTTAAATTCTTATTCTTTGAATGCTGTCCTGGATTTCAGGGAAATTCATTTTAACTCAGGGAAATTCATCACGCTGAAATTGTTAATGACACATCGAACTCCTCTGTAGATAATGAGCATTATTTTCTCACACAGAAGAAAAATCCCTTACCATGCAAAGATGTTCATGGACTTATGCAAAATATCTAGTCGTTTAATTTTCTTCCCATAAGCTAGCAAGATGAAAAAAGAATTTGGGAAGGGAAGATATTGCAAAGCTATTTTTTTCTCCTTCTTATTTTAGAGGAACAACTTGAAAATTTACATTCAGGGGACTGTGTGATCTAAGTTTTTTGTTGTATCTAATAATAAATCCATGTAGGGGGATTGATTTCAAATAATGCCTCAGGATATAATGAATTTTGTTGAAATTGTTACTTTTTTCCAGTTGTTACTGAAAAACCCTATTTCAGATGACTTAAATCTTTTGTAGTGATAATCTCCTTTTTTTATCATATATATATACATACAGTATTTTAACTATGTTAATGTTTAGTATTATCTATTAGTAATATATCATTTACTGTATTTTAAAGTAATATAATATTTTTCCTAATTATAAACTCACGGTGAGATTTTGTAGATAAGAAAATTGAAATTCTCATACATTAATCCATCTGATATATTAGGACAAATGGATGGAAACAGTTTGTATTATTAACCTTAATGGATTGAATCTGAAATATGGAAAGTATATTTTATTTCCAGTGCTAAGCTGTATCAACTAACTTTTCTTCACAAAAATTGCATTATAGTGAATGCATGTCTACTGAAATGATCCATGAGTTCAATTATGATAAAATAAATCCTGATTAAAGGGAAGTAAATGGGTCAACTAAAGAGAGAGAGCAGAGGAACTCAGGTCCTTATTTTATCATCATTTTCAAAACAGATTTCTCAAGGACAAGTGTATGTGTATATGTGTATATCTCTGTGTGTGTGTGTGAGTTTGCATGTGCACACATGCATTCACATGCACACTTACATAGGCAGTACTGCAGGATAAGAGGATAGGTCTCTTCAACTAGAGAAATTCATCCTCTGATACATTGACCGAACTAGTAGAATTTTATTCAGAGGACAAAAAGCTACTACTAAAAATATTTAAAAATCACAACTGTATATTTTTTATTCATCGCTAGTAACTCAGCATTCTAGTTTTTCACATTTTGACTAGTAAAACTTATTGTTCCATATCTGTGTACTCACCACCTATGTAATATTTTATAATTAATTTACTAATGGAATACATAAATACTGCCATTACTGAATCTGCCACTTTTATTTCTTTGAGATACTGAAACAATTTTAAGTAGTTTTCATTCAGTTCAGAGATCTTCAGTAATAATGAATTTGTAAGTTTGCACTTTGGTAACTTTCCCCGGGAATAGTGGAGCTCAAAAGCAACTATATCATTGTACACCTATGTGTCATAAAAAACCATGCATATGTGCAAATGTGTGTATATATAAACGTGTGTGAGAGCTGGACTGTGAAGAAGGCTGAGCGCCGAAGAATTGATGCTTTTGAACTGTGGTGTTGGAGAAGACTCTTGAGAGTCCCTTGGACTGCAAGGAGATCCAACCAGTCCATTCTGAAGGAGATCAGCCCTGGGATTTCTTTGGAAGGAATGATGCTAAAGCTGAAACTCCAGTATTTTGGCCACCTCATGCAAAGAGTTGACTCATTGGAGAAGACTCTGATGCTGGGAGGGATTGGGGGCAGGAGCAGAAGGGGACAACAGAGGATGAGATGGCTGGATGGCATCACTGACTCAATGGACGTGAGTCTGAGTGACCTCCAGGAGTTGGTGATGGACAGGGAGGCCTGGCATGCTGCGATTCATGGAGTCGCAAAGAGTCGGACATGACTGAGCGACTGATCTGATCTGATCTGATCTGATACATAAGCATGTGCATGTGTATATATAAAAACATATAAAAAGTTAGTTGACAGAAAACAGCAGAATTCTGTAAAGCAATTATCCTTCAATTAAAAAGTAAATTAATTAAAAAAAGGTTATTGGGATAGTTAATACTAGGTTGGTGATATTTTTGTTTTGTTACATTTGGAATGTTTCACACCAAAATCATAGGTATAGTCTTCAAAAAATGTAATGTGTTTGGACTTTTACTATTTGCTATTCTTGAGTAACTTTTACTTGAGTAAGTTTCTAAATTTATATACATTTTATTATATTCTTTCGTTATGTTTTTGTTTTGTCATTGTGATCAGAGTTTAGGGTATTAATAAATATTTTCAGGTGTTACTTATGGTACTCCTAAGCAGGCTGTTGTTGTTTAGTCAGTAAGTTGTGACCAGCTCTTTGCGACCCCATTGACTCTATCCCTCCAGGTGCCTCTGTCCATGGGATTTCCCAGGCAAGAACACTGGAATGGGTTGCCATTTCCTTCTCCTGGGGGTCATCATGACCCCAGGGATCAAACCTGCATCTCCTGCTTCGGCAGGAGGTTTTTCTACCACTGAACCACCTAGGAAGCCCACTAACAGGCTACTTTCATGATTAAGAACAAAATGTGAAAATGTTTATTTGTCCTTCATACCAACACAAGTAAAGATGAAGTTGAGTGAGTTTATATTTGAATGGAAGACTGCAGAGGGATAGTAGAAAGGAATGCTGGCTGTGTTGAACTTGTACTTTCTAAAGAAGAAATTAACTGCAGCCATGAAATTAAAACACACTTACTGCTTGGAAGGAAAGTTATGACCAACCTAAACAGCATATTAAAAAGCAGAGACATTACTTTGCCAACAAAGGTCCATCTAGTCAAGGCTATGGTTCATCCAGTGGTCATGTATGGATGTGAGAGTGGACTATAAAGAAGGCTGAGCACCGAAGAATTGATGCTCTTGAACTGTGGTGTTGGAGAAGACTCTTGAGAGTCCCTTGGGCTGCAAGGAGATCCGACCAGTCCATTGTAAGGAGATCAGTCCTTACTATTCATTAGAAGGACTGATACTGAAGCTGCTGAAATTCCAATACTTTGGCCATCTGATGTGAAGAACTGACTCATTTGAAAAGATCATGATGCTGAGAAAGATTGAAGGCAGGAGGAGAAGGGGACGACAGAGGATGAGATAGTTGGATGGCATCAGCGACTCGATGAACATGAGTTAGAGTAGGCTCTGGGAGTTGGTGATGGACAGGGAAGCCTGGTGGGCTGCAGTCCATGGGGTTGCAAAGAGTTGGACACAACTGAGCGACTGAACTGAAAGATAATATATTATTCCTAAGAAGTTTAACAGAGCTTTTGGAAAGTTCTATTTTTGAGCCAGGATACTTTTCTTACTTTTGAAGGTGATTAGAATTTTCCATTACACTGGTCAATTCTTGTAGATGACTCCATTCTTTGATGACTTTTGAACTTACATTTTGGATTCCATTTGAGTATGTTATGATTATCACTAAATAGTTGTATTCCTTCTCTGTTGTTTATAAAATAAAATGTTAAATTCCTTATGCCTTTCACATTGGCTATTTCAGAGTTGAAGAAGCTTCTCAGAGAAATATGTATTATTTACAGCATGCACATATTTTAATAAGCAAGTTTCTTTGCTGGAAGCTAAGCGTGAGGCTGGAAGACTGTCTTAGAGAAAAGGCACTTATAAAGGGCACAATTCTGAAAATAACTAAGGGCAGCAATACAAGCAGAGTTCATTTTCAGAAGTTTTGAAGCCACTTGGGTTCTTGAAACAATGCTGATGATGTCACTACTATAGAAATATTCACTAATAATTATCTTATTCATTCAACAAGCATTTATCTAGTACCTGCCACACATCAGTAACTGTGCTGGGCATTTGGACTATATTAAGACATATGACAGATACTTTGTCTAGATACTTACTGTATATAGAAATAGGTTTCATTACATATACCAGCATTAATCAACTGGTAGTATTTGCCTCCAGTGCTTTGTACAGAGGAAATGTCTGAGCCTGCCTCTTGGCTCAGCAGTAAACCATTTAAATTGTTTATTTATTATTGTGGCTGTTTGAGTGTCTAGTGGTAGCAGGTATGTGATGTATTTGCTATCCCTGTTCTACAATTTTCTTTTTAGAATTGGCATTTCGCTGAAAAAAAGTAGTTGTGCTTTATAGGTAGCATATTTATATAAAGGATGATATGAGCAGGTTAATAAATAATAGTTCTTATATTAAACTGCAGAAATGACTTATGATGCTCAAGTAGTCATCCTTTATAAACTCATATTTATTTTTAGGTCTAATGAATCACCATTTGCCCTTTGCTTCACAATGAACTTAGAGAGGTGAATGTTGTTGCGAATTTTAGTTCTGTCTCAATGATAGCTTGTTTTTGGCCAAGTGCCATAACCATGATGGAAGTTTTAGCAAAAAACATTAGAGAATGTTAACATTTCAAGCTTCTAAAGATCATTTTCGATAAAAGTACAGAAACTAAATGGGTAAACATTACAGTTCATTTTAATAATGATCGGCTATTGTCTGCACGGTGCCATCTGTCTTTATATCTCCCCATATGTAGCAATTAACAGTAAATTTGTTTGTTTTTACAAGATCTAAACAGTGCTGGGTACTTAGTAAAGGCTCACTGAATGCTTGTTATTTGATAGATGGCAGGTCTATGTGTCCTAAGACTTTTTTTCGGCTCTATACTATG
Source organism: Tragelaphus eurycerus (assembly GCA_935064755.1). NCBI lineage: Eukaryota > Metazoa > Chordata > Mammalia > Artiodactyla > Bovidae > Tragelaphus > Tragelaphus eurycerus. The sequence continues at coordinate 22,221,606 of CAKXYN010000025.1, read as the reverse complement.
CATGTTTTATAAGAAACGAAAAACCTAGTCTTTCTGAGTCTGAATTGTAGCAAATATTAGCATGCCAAATGTTTAGGTATATTAACATTATCAAAGGCAGAAACAGTAAGCATGTTATAAATAAATAATAAACTGTATAGGACTGACCTTAAGGATAGTAAATCAGAATAAAGTTAATCTTGGAACCTAGAGACAAATTTTCTCAAGAAGGTCAGGCTTAAGTTAGTCTTTGTCAGGATTTCCATAATTAGAGAAAATGAGAAAAGATTTTTTTCCAAGGCATTAGAGAAAATAGCCTTAGTGGAAGGCCACAATATTTTCTACAGAATTAACTCATTATTTCATGTGTGTATTTATTTCATTTCACTCATTTATTCAATGACCAAAAAATTGCTTGTGTACCTATAATGCAGATTATAGGAAGCTGCAAAATGGAATAAACGGGATTGAAGCAACCACTTAATTTAAGGTATTTGTGGAATACCTAGATGAAAAGCTCTATTTAGTATATGACTCTGTGGGCTTGGATGTCACGTGAGAATTAGGGACTCAGATAAGTTTAGAAGGCTTTTTACATAGGTGTCAGTGTATCCATAGATATGATGAGGTCACTCAGGCAAAAAGTATGTAAAGTCAAGACCCACAAGATACAACTCTGGGCCAAGATGTTGCAGAAATTAAGAAAAGTTGATAATAGAAATTAGAAAATAGAGAGGTGGAAGTATCATCAAAGAGAGCATAATATAAAAAGTAAGTGCCAGATTATAAAACATAATTTAATATTGTCTCCCAGATTATAAACTAGATCTGACATAGCATGAACATTAATGAGTTATCTCTTATTTGTCTACTGCTGTGTCATTGATAGTGACTACTGCTGCTGCCAGGTCACTTCAGTTGTGTCTGACTCTGTGTGACCCCATAGATGGCAGCCCAAGAGGGTCTTCCGTCCCTGGGATCATCTAGGCAAGAAAATCTGGAGTGGGTTGCCATTTCCTTCTCCTTGATAGTGACTAGATATCAGTAATTTATTATAAATGCACAGCATAATTAATTTAAAAATCTGGATATATTTTGTGTATATAATTGTTTAAAAGAAAAATTGGTTATAGAACAGAGAAATGCCCATGTATAGTAAAGGTATATTTACTTTCCTATTAGTGAACTACCTTTATAAAATTTAATGAGAATAAACTTTCAGAAAGTTTTATTGAGATGATTAATTATATATTTTTCAAAGTTAAGTACTTAACTGCTATGAATTGATTGATTTATTTAAGAATGGATATTGATAACCATATGAAACAACATAGCGTAAACATTTTCCTACAAGTGGAATGAATATTTAATTTTTGGAGGAACGTACGCTCAATTACAAAACTGTGATAAACTGCATTAGTAAAAAAGAAAATGTACAGGAAATTATGGACTGAGGTAAAACAGTTGTTGTTAAAACAACTATGTTGTTAAAACATGCTAAAGTCTCAAAGTCTCTAGAGTGGACCATGATGTAAAATAAAAACATAGACTGAATTCTTAATTGCATTTTCCAAGAATTACATAGGATATTTTTGGCTTTTCATTACACATTTTGATGAGCAACGTAATTCTTTTTCTTTGTATGTAATACTCCCTTTGGCAAGATGTCATTGCTCATCTCTGTAGGTTTAAATTTTAGTGATTCCCATCACAAGGATTTATAACATTTAGTTATAAAGAATCCTTACAGTGTTTAGATTATAAAATCTAGAGGGCATGTCCTTGCAGTTGATAAAAACATTGTGTCTTGAAGATGCAGTGGCAGGGATTTCTTTTTTCACTATTTTCTTGGAACTACTTAATATCTTTATCTTCCTTTTGAGGTATCTGAAATTTGCCTTTGTGCCAGGAAGCAAGGAGTACACAGCTTATTAACATTGACTGAGTGCTGAAATATGCAACAGAGACTCTGGTAGATTCTTAGGGTTATGCTTTAATTCCATCAGAACCCCTTGAGGTAGGTACTGTCTTCTCATTTCATATATTAGGGAGGATTTACCCTCTTCTCCACTTCTAAAGAGGGAAACTGGCAAATGGAGCATTAGAAAAGTTGAATGGAAGAGCAACTGTTCATGAAGGTAAGTGGAGAGTTAAAGCGATTGAGGGTAGAACCAGAGTCACCATGCATAGAACTTCTCTAAGTGAGAATCCGTGGAAGAGGACGTGTGAGCATGGGAGCTAGAGAGGAGCAGTGACCAGGGGAGGTTAAAGGAAAATGTGTGTAATAGCTCCTTCTTATGTATTGTATTGTAAAACCTTCCATATAGTCCACACTGTTGTCAGTGAAAAACTGACCTCAGGAGGGTTCTTGGTCAGATTAGAGCCAGAACAAAGTTCACTTAAATGAAGATTACATGTTGATGATGAAATGGAGATGCAGAGATGTTAAAGACAATGCAGTCCAGGTCTATCTGATGCCAAATCTCATATGTTGCTACTCCATTAGCATGCCATTTGAGATCAGCTATAAGTCCAAGAGAAAACACCTCAGAAACACTGCTATATCCTTTGTTGATGATACCTTAGTTGTTATTCTGTTAACGATGTCTGGATAACTGATTTGATTGTTTTGACAGATATCTGAGAATTAGACATCAGTCAGAGAATCAGTGCTAGTGGTTCTTGCATATAATAATGTGTCCTAAGGAAGTGTGCTTCTCAGCTCAGCTGATATTATTAAGGATGATTCTCAAAGGAGTAAATGGAAGCCTAAGTTAGTTTCACATTCCATTAAAAGTAAAGGAGAAAATACGATTCGTTTCAGATATTTATATAGGTTAACTACATTTTCTTTTAATAATTTAAAAAATATTCAGAGCTTTATTACTGTTTTTCATAAACACTGCTAAGCAAGTGAATTTGAAAAATTAGTGTTCCAGTTTCAAAAAACACAAAGTCAGGCTTTAAAGAGTAATTTAGCAGTACCATCTCATAAAATGGAACACAGTTCAAGAATGTATATTTTTTTTAAATGTAAGCAGAAAAATATTGGCTTTAATATATTTTGCCTGCTGCTGGAAATTAGTTCTTGAGTGCTTGAAACTCAGGAGAAATGACATTTTAGAAGAACTATGTAAGTAGAAAATGAGTATTTTCTAGAAGTATTTTATAAATTTATGTGATTGGATTAGGACACAGTACCCACTCTCTTCAAATAATTAAGTGGCCTCTAAAATAGTCACCAGCCTTATAAATATAGTAATTTACCTAAGACTATGCATATCAATATCTTAAAAATACCAATTTACATTACAGTGCTTTATAAGAGAATTTCTCAACTTTGCCACTATTAACATTTGGGGCCAGAGAATTCTTTGGGGCTTGACATGGGCATCACTGGGTGTGTAGCCACATCCCTGACCTTTACCCTCTGGATGCCGAGAGTGTCCTCAAACCCACCCCACAGTCCTAACAATCAAAAGTCTCTCCAGACATTGCCAACTGTCTCCTAGGGAAAAATTGTTACAGCGTAAGAGCTTGTGTCCCATCAAAGTCATCTTTAACTCCATCTGAGCTACCTTCATACATTATTCTAAGGCTTAATACTTGCTTATATTATTCATGGTGGCTCAGGTGATTAAGAATCTGCCTGTAATGTAGAAGATGTTGGTTCAATCCTGGTGTCAGAAGATCCGTTAGAGAAGGGAATGGCAGGCCACTCCAGTATTATTGCCTGGAGAATCCTATGGGTAGAGGAGCTTGGCGGGCTCCTCTGGGGTCACAAGAGTCAGACATGACTTAGTGACTAACACTTTCACACTTTCATATTATTCATAATTATTACAAAATAATTTAGATTCCCTATTTATGCTGACTTTCACAAGCTTTGTATAATACTGTAGCTCAAAAAATTAGTATTATGACCCTCTCCATCTTGGCCAACCAAGATTAGTTGTTACTAATGAATGAATTAATTAAAGTCATTTTATTTGAAGATGCTCTTCAGAAGAGATAAAATGATATTTGTGGAACATTCTGCCTGTGACTAGACTTACTTTGATGGATATCAATTTCTTTGACAACTACTCTCATATTGCTTTTCAGAAATCGACTTCTTATACCTAAGGAAGAGCCCAATAAATTCAAATACAACTAAAAAAAATAGGTGCCATCTGTAATTCTAAACTTAGTTGAAACTTTTAAAAACCAGATTAATTTTTCTGACTCTCCTGTGAGCAGGTTTCTGTATGGGGGTTATGTCAAAGTTTGCTAACCTCAGATAGCAAAGGAGCTGAGGTTATAGTAAGAATAACAGGAACTGTAAATAAGCAGACTGGAACTCATATATCTCAAAAGATCATTAAATTAAAGTCATTTTCCGTGATGATAACAAATCCATTCCTCTTCTGAAAGTGAAGTTGCTCAGTCGTGTCCAACTCTGTGCAATCCTATGGACGGTAGCCCACCAGGCTCCTCTGTCCATGGAATTTCCCAGGCAAGATTACTGGAGTGGATTGCCATTTCCTTCTCCAAGGGATCTTCTTGACCCCGGGGTTGAACCTCGGTTTCCTGCATTCTAGGTAAACTCTTTACCATCTGAGCCACCAGGGAATCCCATTCTAGAGTCCTATTAATGGAATTAATATTTACCTGGGTTGTTTGTGATCATCTTTTAGTTCATCAATGTGTCAGTTCTTTAAAAAATTAGCTCTGGAATATCTCTAGAATTTGCCATTTCCTCTCCATCCCCACCCCTGTGACTTTTGTGTCTGTGAAAGTGAAAGTGTTAGTCACTCAGTTATGTCTGACTCTTTGCAACTACATGGACTGTAGCCTGCCAGGCTCCTCTGTTCATTGGATTTCCCAGGCAAGAAGACTGGATTGGATTGCCATTTCCTTCTCCAGGGGATCTTCCTGACCTATGGATCAAATACAAGCCTCTTATGTTTCCTGCATTGCAAGCAGATTCTTTTACCGTCTGAGCCACCAGGGAAGCCCATTAGAGCTCTATTTGCACCCTTACAGAGCTGCCTCCAAAATCACTGCAGATGGTGACTGCAGCCATGAAATTAAAAGACACTTGCTCCTTGGAAGAAAAGCTATGACAAATCTGCTGAAAAGTCGCTTCAGTTGTGTCCGACTCTGTGCGACCCCATAGACAGCCCACCAGGCTCCCCCATTCCTGGGATTCTCCAGGCAAGAACACTGGAGTGGGTTGCCATTTCCTTCTCCAATGCATGAAAGTGAAAGTGAAGTCACTCAGTAGTGTCCAACTCTTAGTGACCCCACGGACTGCAGCCTACCATGCTCCTCCGCCCATGGGATTTTCCAGGCAAGAGTACTGGAGTGGGGTGCCATTGCCTTCTCCAACGACAAACCTAGACAAACCTAAAAACATTACTTTGCCAATAAAGATCTGTCTAGTGAAAGCTATGGCTTTTCCAGTAGTCATGTATGGATATGAGTTGGACCATAAGAAAAGCTGATCACTGAAGAATTGATGCTTTTGAACTGTGGTGCTGGAGAAGAATCTTGAAAGTCTCTTGGACAGCAAGGAGATCAAACCAATCAATCCTAAAGGAAACCAACCATGAATATTCACTGGAAGGACTGATGCTGAAGCTGAAGCTCCAATATTTTGGCCACCTGATGTGAAGAACTGACTCATTTGAAAAGACTCTAATGCTGGGAAAGATTGAAGGCAGAGAGGAAGGGGATGACAGAGGATGAGATGGTTGGGTGGCATCACTGATTCAATGGACATGAGTTTGAGCAGGCTCCAGGAGTTGTTGATGGACAGTCATGAAGCCTTGTGTGGGCAGTCCCTAGGGTGGCAAAGAGTCAGACATGACTGAGTGCCTGAACTGAATTGAGAGCTGCCTCACAGGAGCCCTGCCTCTAGACTTCACTGCCAGCACAGTTCTTGCTGAAATATGGTTACAACCATGAAATTCTCCTGCTTATATTTTTGCCATAATTACCAATTGTCCAAAGAATAGTCTGGAGGCCTCAGCCTGGTCTCTGATTCCATTTTTTTTCCTCCAGTTATCATCTATCATCCCTTTCTCCATAGCCTCTCTTCAGTGCTTTTAAATGATTTATAATACCCTGTTACCTGTTTATTTTTCTTTCTTTATATGTATTGTTCCTTCAACCTAGCTAGTTCCTAGTGCTTCTATAGGATTCTTCCCAAATGCCTCATTTTTCGCAAAACTTTTTCTCTAATGCCCAGTCATATGTAACTCTATTTGTATTTGTCTCCTTCTCTCTTGCTGTACTATGCTCAGTTGTGTATGACTTTCTGCGGCCCCATGGACTGTAGCCCACCAGGCTTCTCTTTTCATTGGATTTTCCAAGCAAGACTACTGGAGTGGATTGCCATTTCCTTATTCAGCAGATCTTCCTGACCCAGGGATCAAGCCCACATCTCTTGCATCTCCTGCATTGACAGGCAGATTCTTTACCACCGTGCAAGCCCATATTTATCTCCTTGTATTTAATAATTTAATACATACACTGTGTCATTGACTTAAGAACAAGTAGGGATACCTACAGAAGTATATCTATTATGTAAAATAAAGATGATTATAAAGTAGCTTCTATAGGAAAATTAAATTAAGATAAAAGTTCATAATTTTAATTTTGCAGAGTCAGTATCCTACTTTTACTTTGGTATCTTTTAAATTTTAACACATGCTACCTAAAATTTTAAAATTATATTTTAGTGTATCTTAAAATATTCTTAAATCTTTACACAACTAGAGATATGTAGTAAATGTCCATTCCTTTTAGGTTTGAAGTGGTTTTTCCCATTTTTCTCATATTAAATGGTATATTGTGAAGTTTACTTTTCTATTTCATTCTAAAATATGTAACTTTAATCAAGATCTTTTTAGTTTTCGTTTTGCCTTTTAGGTTTGGGCTCTGACTTTGAAGGAGTGGGTTTAGCAGATAACCTTAAAAATCTTCTCTGTGATTCATCCTTCACCTTGACTCCTTTAGCATCCTTTTCGGCCTGGAAGGTGGTCCACTCAGGGTGGGCGTTGGAGGGGAAGACTACACACAGAGGTGCTGTTCCAGCACAGTGGGGGCAGGTAGGAGCTGTCCTTTCAGCACCCATTGCTCAGCTATCTGCCCCCAAACCAATAAAGCCTCCGAAAACCTGTCAGGTATCTCCCTTAGGTCTTTATGTTCCCATACCTTGGAACCCTACCACAGGATGATCTGTTTTGTTTTGTTTTTCTTTTTCTATAATTGCAAATTATACTCAACATTTTTTGAAATTTAAATGAGAAATATTAATGACATATGAGAACCAAATGATTGATACCTAATATAAGATATTAATTACATGTACAAGAAAACAGAGTCCCAGTGGAAAATGGACAAAGTGAAAAAGAAGAGACAGAAAATTACAAATGTCTAATAAATAACAAATGGAGAAGGCAATGGCACCCCACTCCAGTACTCTTGCCTGGAAAATCCCATGGACGGAGGGGCCTGGTAGGCTGCAGTCCATGGAGTCGCGAAGAGTCGGACATGACTGAGCGACTTCACTTTGACTTTTCACTTTCATGTTTGGAGAAGGAAATGGCAACCCACTCCAGTGTTCTTGCCTAGAGAATCCCAGGGACAATGGAGCCTGGTGGGGTTGCACAGAGTCGGACACAACTGAAGCAGCAGTAGCAGCAGCAATAAATATCAAAAGTTGCTCAGACTTTATTTTTTGGGGCTCCAAAATCACTGCAGATGGTGACTGCAGCCATGAAATTAAAAGATGCTTACTCCTTAGAAGGAAAGTTATGACCAACCTAGATAGCATATTGAAAAGCAGAGACATTACTTTGACAACAAAGATCCGTCTAGTCAAGGTTATGGTTTTTCCTGTGGTCATGTATGGATATGAGAGTTGGACTGTGAAGAAGGCTGAGCGCCGAAGAATTGATGCTTTTGAAGTGTGGTGTTGAAGAAGACTCATGAGAGTCCCCTTGGACTGCAAGGAGATCCAACCAGTCCATTCTGAAGGAGATCAATCCTGGGATTTCTTTGGAAGGACTGATGCTAAAGCTGAAACTCCAGTACTTTGGCCACCTCATGCGAAGAGTTGACTCATTGGAAAAGACTCTGATGCTGGGAGGGATTGGGGGCAGGAGGAGAAGGGGATGACAGAGGATGAAATGGCTGGATGGCATCCCTGACTTGATGGACTTGAGTTCGAGTGAACTCCAGGAGTTGGTGATGGACAGGGAGGCCTGGCGTGCTGTGATTCATGGGGTCACAAAGAGTCGGACATGACTGAGTGACTGAACTGAACTGAACTGAATGCTATATGTTAAAAAGAAAAAAAGAAAAGAGAAGTAATGAGGGCCCTTTAACATTTTTAGTCTATAAATAAGGTAGCAGTGGAACTTAGTGGTTCCAATCCACTGAGAGGAGGTTCCTCCACTAGACCCCATGAGTTTGAATTCTGACTCCATCACTATTTAACTGTGTAACTTGAGGCAAATAAATCTTCATCTCAGTTTTCTTATATGAAATATGGAAATAATATTACCTCACTGGAAAGTTGTTATAACCATTAAATAAATATAAAGGGTTAAACATGTATCTAGGTTATAGAGAACACTTAATAAATGCTACCTATCTTTTTATATTTTTCTATTTATTGATCATTTACTATTTTTAACCATTTCACAGTTTACTTAGATGATGCTGAAAGTTAAACATTTAAACACATTTTCTTCTGTTGTAAAATCTATTTAATATACTTATATTTGACAGTACAACTGAGCAGAAATATTTTTGTATATTCTACGGATGTTTTAGAGTCTGAGAAGGGACTTCCCCACTGGCTCAGCAGTAAAGAATCCATCTGTAATGCAGACACGCAGAAGACTCAAGTTTGATCCCTGAGTTGGGAACATCCCCTAGAGGGGAAAATGGCAACCTACTCCAGTATTCTTGCCTGGGAAATCTCATGAACAGAGGAGCCTGGTGGGCTACAGTCTATAGGATCACAGAGTCTGATATGACTGAACAACTGAGCACACACTAGAATGAAAAAGATAACAAATAAAAATACAAATAGTGAAAAAAACCCCATAGATATATATGATTCATAAACTAAATATAGTGGCCAAAGATCTTCAGGGGCCTAGTAGTATATATATATGCCAGCTGTCTTGAAATAAAATGAGACTGTAGGAAAATCATCCTGAGTTTCAATTCTGAGTTAGAGTTTTCCCTACAGTGGTATCTTGTATCACTACTAAGAGTCGTTTTCTTACCCCAATATAGTAATAAAGGGATGTAATGTATCATTCACTGTTTATGAAGGAAGTATTTGGCATCATTCAAAATTCCCAGGGGAAGTCAATATTTAGTATCTTAGAGCCTTTCTAGAATGTCACAAAATCTATGAATTTTCTCTCTTGTTTATACACATAGTCACACAATATTGCACATATTAATAGGGTATTCAAAGATTCCCTGACACAGTCCGTGAATGATTAAATATCCGGAGGGGAGAAACTCAAGGAAGGAGATTGTTATGCATGATCCTCTAAACGTGAATAATATTTAACTATGCCATTTGGAACTATAGTAAATAAATAGAGATTGTTATCACTGTTTAGTTGCTAAGTCGTGTCTGGCTCTTTTGTGACCCCATGGACTGTAGCCCATGAAGCTCATCTGTCCGTGGGATTTTCTAACCCACTGGAGTGGGTTACCATTTCTTTCTCCAGGGGATCTTCCCCACCTAGGAATCAAACCCATGTCTCTTGCATTGCAGGTGAATTCTTTACCAATGAGCTACCAGGAAAACCAGATTAACACTGTCAGTTCAGTCAGTTCAGTCACTCAGTTGTGTCCAACTCTTTGTGACCCCATGAATCGCAGTATGCCAGGCCTCCTTGTCCATCACTAACTCCCAAAGTTCACTCAGACTAATGTCCATTGAGTCAGTGGTGCCATCCAGCCATTTCATCCTCTGTCGTCCCCTTCTCCTCCTGCCCCCAATCCCTCCCAGCATCAGGATCTTTTCCAATGAGTCAACTCTTCGCATAAGGTGGCCAAAGTATTAAAGTTTCAGCTTTAGCATCACTAGATAAATGAAATACCTCTTAGTATTTACATATCATTCAATTTTACAGTGTAATAAATAGAGAATAAAGTATTTAGAAAAATACTTTAGAAAATGATGCCAAAATGCCATTTTAAAATCATTTTCTTTTGCTTCCTGTCTTATCTCAGTTTTTGTCTGCCCTTCACAAAATCATTTCCTGAGTTCCAGTTTATTAAGCACTATGTACACATGTTGGAGAAGGCAATGGCATCCTACTCCAGTACTCTTGCCTGGAAAATCCCATGGATGGAGGAGCCTGGTAGGCTGCAGTCCATGGGGTCGCTGAGCGACTTCACTTTCACTTTTCACTTTCATGCATTGGAGAAGGAAATGGCAACCCACTCCAGTGTTCTTGCCTGGAGAATCCCAGGGATGGGGGAGCCTGGTGGGCTGCCGTCTATGGGGTCACACGGAGTCGGACATGACTGAAGCGACTTAGCAGCAGCAACAGCAACATGTACACATGTAAAAGAAATATATAATGGGAGGTAAATATAGATGTACATGATTGTTGTCATAGCGCAAAGTTTGTTCAAGAAGCACTTATGTTATGAAAGAGGCCAAGAATTTTCAAGAGTGGATGACTTTTGTCATTCAAAAGTGAATTTGCATTTTGTAAGAAAATACTTAGCCCCTTATAGATCTAAAATATAAAGCATTTTAAAACAGGTGCTTGAAGTTAGAATGTTTCAGTTTCTAAAATGACAGAAATGATAGATTATATTTAAAGTATTTATTATGCTGTCATTTATAGTCAAAGAAGTTATTTAACAAAGGAAATACCTGGCACATTGTTGTCAGACTGTATCATTGAAGCATAAAAATATAAAGCTACTTTTCCCCATATATGTATAGTTAATGAAATTTTTTCTTGTCATTTTGTTTGTTATAGTGAAAATAAGTAAATACATGTCATCAAATTGTTTCTTATTTCTTGCTACTATTTTCTGACCATAGGGCTGTTTATTGAAATCACCTTAATTTTTGCTACTAGGCCTTTTGTTACAACTTTGGCTATATGTTGCATCTCTTTGGGTGCCCTTAATGTGTATTGGAAGGCAATGGCACCCCACCCCAGTACTTTTGCCTGGAAAGTCCCATGAACGGAGGATCCTGGTGGGCTCCAGTCCATGGGGTCGCTGGGAGTCGGACACGACTGAGCGACTTCACTTTCACTTTTCACTTTCATGCATTGGAGAAGGAAATGGCAACCCACTCCAGTGTTCTTGCCTGGAGAATCCCAGGGACAGGGGAGCATGGTGAGCTTCCGTCTATGGGGTCGCACAGAGTCGGACACGACTGAAGCGACTTAGTAGTAGTAGTAATGTGTATTGAAAGTGACATTATTACATAAAAGCGTTCTTGGATCTAACATAACTATTGTGAGATATGCATTTAATCTAGTTTCGGTATTAATATTTGCATTTAGCCAAGAAAGGAGGTGAGAAAGGAAGGTATTTATTAAACAACATGGAGACTCCATAATTAAAGCAGCAGTAATCTTCAGTGGTTTGGTAGGAGGAGAGTGGAGAAGAAAATATGTGAGCTCTTGGAACAATAATGAGAAAAAAAAAATGTCTTTCCAACATCCTACACTACTAGTTACCTCCTTCTCTACTCTTGTTTGTCTGAATATAAAACCCAGTAATCTTTGTACTTCAGTTCTCTCTTTTTGGAGTCAAGCTTTCCTATCTTTTGTGGGGCTTACTTATATAGTCTGTTTCTGACTCTGAAAAAATGCATATTTGATAATGACAGTACACACTCGTGCCTGGGTATGCACTGGGGATTGGTTCCAGAACTTATTTCCTCCTTACCCAATATTGTCACATATGACTGAAGAGTCAAATGTCATTACCAAGACTAATAAGGAGACCCAACTCTGATACCACATCTCTTTGCTACCTTCTTTTCTTGATATTCAGGCGTCCCTGGTGGCTCAGATGATAAAGAATCTGCCAGCAATGTGGGAGACACAGGAGACTCAGGTTTGAATCCTGGGTTGGGAAGATCCCCTGGAGAAGGGAATGCACCCCACTCCAGTACTCTTGCCTGGAGAATTCCATGGACAGAGGAGCCTGGCGGGCTACAGTCCTTGGGGGCACAAAGAGTCAGACACTATTGAGCGACTAATACTAACTTTTCATTATATTCAGATCTCTTGTCCAGGTGCCAATCCCCTTTTGCTCAGATTTTGGCTTTCATTCCTGACATACCCTACAACCCGTACTCTCTGCCTGGGTTATCTCTTGACTGCTGACCACAATGTTTTTGCTGCCTGGAAAGCCCTCTGTCCTGTTCTCTATCTCCTGGTTAACATGTTATTCAAGGTCGGACTTGGATTGTACACTTCCTCTTTGTAGCTCACCCTGATCTTTCCAGCCAGAATCACGTTCTCACCTCCGTGCTTCCAAAAGTGCGCTTGTTCACCAAGCTGCCTCATGTGAAGATGAATGTGTTTATGTTTGTCTTTCCAGACAGACTATGAGTTCACTGAGATCCAAAAACACTGTTTAATTATGTTTATTTTCTCTGGAACCCATGACAGTGGCATGCACTTGTCATGTGATGAGTGTGTGATTTGAATATCAGTGCCTTGTCTACTCTGGCTAGTTTTTATCAGCTCCCTTGATGATCTGCTGGTGGCTTTGTTGGTCATAATGGAGGCTACTATTCGTATCTTTTGGCTTCCTCTTTCCTCTCCTTCCTTGATCTTTTGCCATGTGACACCGTGACAACTTAATATCCCTCATGGTGCTCTGCCACCTTATTATAATACACAATTTGCAGGCCAAGTAACTGTGCTCCCTTCAAAGCAAGTGCCACCTCACTAAACAAATTTTGTTTGTGTTCCATGGGGCAGGATCTTAATCTCATGTACAGTTGACTGTGCCCTTTTACATATGCCTTCCATTGCTTTTGCATGCATTTCTATCTCTGTATACACATACTTTCTGTTTTTACTTTCCTCAGGATATATACATTCATATCCTACAAAAACATGAGAAGAATGTAATCATGCTAGTTCTTTCATGTATATTACTGTTGGTCTTCAACATCTTTTAATTGTTGTTATTTTCTAACCTAAAGATCTGCCGTGGACAATCTCTGAAGTATTATCTTATGGAGGCAATTGTAAACAAATAACATAAAGTGTGGTTCTTGCGTTTTCTTCTTTTGATAGTGCTATATGCCAACAAAGGTCCGTCTAGTCAGGGCTATGGTTTTTCCAGTGGTCATGTATGGATGTGAGAGTTGGACTGTGAAGAAGGCTGAGCGCGAAGAATTGGTGCTTTTGAACTGTGGTGTTGGGGAAGACTCTTGAGAGTTCCTTGGACTACAAAGAGATCCAACCAGTCCATTCTAAAGGAGATCAGTCCTGGGTGTTCTTTGGAAGGACTGATGCTGAAGCTGAAACTCCAATACTTTGGCTACCTCATGCAAAGCGTTGACTCATTGGAAAAGACTCTGATGCTGGGAGGGATTGGGGGCAGGAGGAGAAGGGGACGGCAGAGGATGAGATGGCTGGATGCCATCACTGACTCGATGGATGCGAGTTTGAGTGAACTCTGGGAGATGGTGATGGACAGGGAGGCCTGGTGTGCTGCAATTCATGGGGTCGCAAAGAGTCAGACACGACTGAGCGACTGAACTGAACTGAACTGATAGGCCAGTATTGGCTCTCCAGGTGGCTCAGTGGAAAAGAATCACCTGCTAGTGTGGGAGACTCAGGTTCAGTCCTTGGGTTGGGAAGATCCCCTGGAAAAGGAAATGGCAACCCACGTCAGTATTCTTGCCTGGGAAATCCCATGGACAGTCTGATGGGCTGTAGTTCATGGGGTCATAAAAGAGTCGGACAGAGCCTAGTGTCTAAACAATAACAACAGGCCAATATTTGAAAACAGTTTCAGCTCACATTCCAAATTCTTAACACAATCTTGAATATTTATTTGGATTTTGTTGAAAGAATACTCTTAGAGGTCTTATAGGACTTTTACTGTCTACAAACCCCTTGGCATTTAATGAAACTTTATCAGAGTGACTACTGCCATATTCTGTTGGTTAAAAGTAAATCACAGTTGTCATCTACAGTTAAGGGGAGGGGATTATTTAAGGGTGTAACTCACTGGGATTCACCCTCAAATGTGTCTCTCACACTCATCTTATTGGCAAAAACTTAAGCTTGCTAAAAGAAGTTCATTGTGAAGAGAAATTTGGCAGCATAAAGTGTGCTCTAAAAAGCCAGCAATCACATGTATACTTACATGCCTGATATATGAAAAAATGTCCAATTGCATTATTGTTTTTAATAATGAAAAATAAGACATAAAATATAAATTCTATAAATAGAGAAGTAGATGGATAAATTTGACATATTCATAAAAATTTTATTGAAGTATAATGTGATTTATTATGTGTTAGTTTCAGTTGTACTGCAGTGATTCAGTTATATGTAGAGAGATTGTTTGGCACATATATTCTTTTTTAGATTCTTTTCCACTTTTTCACTGTGCCAGACAGTGTGCTCTTGTTGGTTATCCATTGTATATGTAGTAGTGGGTATATGTGCATCCCTCCTACTTTATCACTCCCTACCCCCCTTTCTCCTTTGCTAACCATACATTTGTTTTTTAATGTCTATGAGTCTATTTCTGTCTTGTAAATAAGTTCATTGTATCATTTTTTTTTAAGATTCCACATAAAAGCAGTATTATATGGTATCTCTTTGTCTGACTTACTTCACTTAGTATCATAATCTGTAGGTGCATCCGTGTTGCTGCAAATGGCATATTTTATTCATTTTTATGACAGAATAACATTCCATTGTATATATATACCACAACCTCTTTATCCATTCATCTGTCACTGGATGCTTAGGTTGCTTCCATGTCTTGGCTATTGTTAATATTGCTGTATTAACATTGGGGTTAATATATGTTTTTGAATTATAATTTTCTCTAGATATATGCCCAGGAGTGGAATTGCAGATAACGCTATTCTAGTAGTGCAAGGAACTTCCATACTGTTCTCCACAGTGGCTGTACCAATTTACAGTCCTTCAACAGTAAAAGAGGGTTCATTTTTCTGCACACTCTGTCCAGCACTTATTATTTGTAGATTTTTTGATGATTGGTACTGACCAGAGTGAGACAATACCTCATTGTAGTTTTGACTTATGTTTCTCTACTAATTAGAGATATTGAGCATCTTTTCATGTACCTGTTAGCCATCTGTATGTCTTCTTTGGAGAAAAGTCTTACTTAGATCTTCTGCCTATTTTTTTTACTGCGTTGTTCTGATATTGAGCTATATGAACTGTTTGTGTAATATATTTTGGAAATTAAACTCTTGTTAATTGCGTAGTTTGCAATCTATAGGTTGTCTTTTTGTTTTATCATTTCCTTTGCTGTGCAAAAGTTTGTAAGTTTGATTAGGTCCCATTTATTTATTTTTATTTCCATTATTCTAGGATTCACATTCAAAAAGATATTGCTGCAATTTATGTCATAGTGTTCTGCCTATACTTTCCTCTGAGTATCCAGCCATACAGTTTGGTCTTTAGTTTTGCCTTTATTTTTGTGTATGGTGTTACAGAGAGTTCTCATTTCATACTTTTGCATGTTGTTGTTTAGTCACTAAGTCGTGTCCAAGTCTTTTGTGACCCCATGGACTGTAACCCATTAGGCTTCTCTGTCCATGGGATTTCCCAGCCAAGAATACTGGAGGGGATGCCATTTTCTTCTCCAGGGGATCTTCCTGACCCAGGGGTTAAACTCAAGTCTCCTGCATTGGCAAGCAGAGTCTTTATTGCTGAGCCACCAGTGAAGCGCTCTTTTACGTGTAGCTGTCCAGTTTTCCCAGGACCACTTGTTGAAGAGACTTTCTTTTCTCCACTGTGTTTTCTTACTTCCTTTGTCATAGGTTAATTTACCATAAAGCATGGGGTTTTTTTCAGGGCTTTCTATCCTATTATGTTGATCTATGTGTCTGTTTTTGTAGACACAAAACTGCTGCTAAGTTGCTTCAGTCGTGTCTGACTCTGTGTGACCCCACAGATAGCAGCCAACCAGGCTCCCCCATTCCTGGGCTACTACCATATTCTTTTGGTGACTGTGGTTTTGTAGTATAGGCTGAAGTCAGAAACCCTAATTCCTCTAGGTCTGTAATTCTTTCTCAAGAATGCTTTAGCTATTTAGTGTCTTTTGTGTTTCCACATACAGTTAAACATTTTTTTTTCTAGTTCTATGAAAAATACCATTGGTAATTTGGGATTGCACTGAATCCATAGATTGTCTTGGGTAATATGGTCATTTTAAGTATTAATTCTTTAATCCAAGAACATTATATATCTTTCTATCTGTTTGAGTTTGCTTCAGTTTCTTTCATAGTTTTCAGAGTACTGGTCTTTTCCCTCCTTAGGTAGATTTATTCCAATTTATTTTATTCTTTTTTGATACAGTGTATTGATACAATGAATACTGTTGCTCCACAGAGCAGTAAAAATGAGTGCATCAGAGCTATACATTCACACACACATGTATATATATATAAAATATATGTATGAATGAATGTATGTAGATATTTATTTATAGAAGAATTGAGTGAAAAATGCAAGCTATAGAAAGTGTTATACAAAGTATATAAAGTGACAAAACATATAAAATGATACTATATAGTGTTTACATTATACCTACACACATCTATCTATATGTTACAGACACAATAAAAGAAAAAAAGAAGCTAGAAATGATAAATAGTGATGTTAACATCTGAACTTTAGAAGATGTGCGTGCGTTTTGTATGCATGAAAAAAATGTATGCTTACCAGTTGGAAAAATATCAGTTTTAACCAAGAACTTTCATATTTGTATTTCAATGAGAAACTTTTTTCAAAGGACACCTGGGGATCTATGTGCTATATTCCAAGCAGACAGTTTTTACAATTTAATCTGGAATTTTTCTGTTCTTAGAAATAAGCCTCAGGAGGCTAATAAGTCAAAGCTTATTCCTTGAAAGTTGTTCAGTTATAAGTTCCCTTATAAAAAATATCTTGAATACCATAAGAGTTCATATTTGACTATGGTATTATTTCTATTATTAAAATTGATGGAAATCCAGAAATTCAATTGTACTATCAAATCAGATCAGTCGCTCAGTCATGTCCGACTCTCTGTGACCCCATGAATCACAGCACGCCAGGTTTAGGAAAAATTTAATTACTATTTATTGCATCATCTAAATTGACACTCAATGCCATAGTATAACTATAAAATGATATTTTTTATATATTGTCTTCTGCGTGTTTTACATTATATTTTATGTTTTTATTACTTTTTCCCTATTCTCAGGGTAAACAAATATCTTTTAAAGTACACATGAGTTATTCTTCAAAAGAATAGAGTTTTATCAAAAGTCATTTGCAATCAAAATAGAGTGTTAATATTTAGAAATTAAAATGAGAACAATGAATTGAGTATAGAAAGAATCTAGTCTTTCCAAAAACATGCATTCAGAAACACTTTTGGTAAATATCTGAGACTAAAAGAGTTTAATCACTTTTAACTCAGGAAAGCAACACGCTCAGTCTCTGACAAAATGGGTACATGTGTTTTGTGTGTGTGTGCTTGTGTGAGTGTATGAGAGTCAGCTATGTCTGTTGATTAATGGAGATACACATTTATAGAATCAAATGTTCAGTTCTTCATCCTTGTCCAGTATGTCAAAGAAACGACTGTAACAAACATCTCAAGATTAAAAGTATATGCCTTAAGTGGAAGGGATATGCATCTTGTCTCTGAAAGAACTTTGAAGATAGAATCTGTTAGTTGGAAAGAGTTCTCATGAGTGATTTAGGCTTTCCTTGAATTGACAAGTGCTGCTAAATTTAGGCCATTCTAACCAGGAGAGGCTGAGGTGTGCTATTTCTCTGCTGATCTCCAAACAGCTGCTGCTGTTCCTCAATCTTTTTTGAGATAGACCTGATTTAAAATATTACAACCTTGTTTCACACCTTGCATTCTTCTCAGAAAGAGTAATTTAATTTCAGTACCTTTTTAAAGAAACCTATTGTACATTACAACCTTTGTCATATGGTTCAGCTCGTCACTGTTTCTGGTTTCTGAAGGACTCCTACAGGCTGTCTGGAATGCATTACCCTATAGCACGCTTGTCCTGAGGAATTACTCCAGAATTTTAGAATAATTCCATAATTAGAACAATTTTTTTGTGTATATTTCTTTGGTTATAGAAATGTTCACCTTTTTTTTTCCCCTTCAGAACAATTAACATATGCCTGATTTCATTAGTTGATTTGTTCTTTTGTTAATTACGAGGACAAACTTCTGCAGGCTAAGAGTAAAAGCTTAACTTGTAAAAAAAAAAAAAAAGTCCTTCTTTCCATTCAGTTACTCAGTGTAGTAAATATGGTGCCTTCCACAACATATTTAATACCCCTTGAGATTATTTATATTTTGCCCAAGATAGGATATAAAGAAGTTAAATATTGTTCCAAGTAACAGTTTTAGGGCAAATATGGCTTTGAGGTTACCATGCTCAAATGTGTTCTCTTAGTCAGTTTAGAGTTTATGGCTGACTTCTATATGCTTAATGATACAAATTGGACATTATTCTGTAGGTAATAAAGAACCATTAAACGATGTCAGAGGTCAGATCAGAGGTCAGAGCCACAAATGCTGATGGGTTCGTAGAAAGTTACCTTGATTGCAGTGCTGATAATGGAATAAAGAGGGCTGAGGTCAAATGAATGAGAGAAGATGTCATATAGATATTTTGTAATGCAGTGAGGAGAGGGATGGAGACAATGTATGTTTTGCTTATAGAATGTCATGTGAAATTTAAACTAACCACCATTTTTTTACATAAATTTTAGGGAAAATTGTTACATTCAAAAAATGTCCAAGCTCACTTCTAAAAGTTTCTGTAGTTTATGGTAAAAAAAAAAAAAAAAAAAATCACTAATCTTGAACCCTTGGTAATTTTCAGTTCAGTTTAGTTCATCACTTAGTTGTATCTGACTCTTTGCAACCCCATGAATTGCAGCACGCCAGGCCTCCCTGTCCATCACCAACTCCTGGAGTTTACTCAAACTCATATCCATCCAGTCAGTGATGCCATCCAGCCATCTCATCCTCTGTCGTCCCCTTCTCCTCCTGCCCCCAATCCCTCCCAGCATCAGAGTCTTCTCCAATGAGTCAACTCTTCGCATGAGGTGGCCAAAGTACTGGAGTTTCAGGTTTAGTATCATTCCTTCCAAAGAAATCCCAGGGCTGATCTCCTTCAGAATGGACCGGCTGGTAAAAAATGTTTAATATTGTATTGCTGATATCTACCTGTGTGTCTGTAAATTGAATACAGCTCTGTGTTTTTATACTGTGGATTTACTGCAAGCATTACTTGTTCCTCAGAGCAAACATCAAATTTCATTTAGTAAAAAGGTCCCTGGTGTACTTCAATAATGATTTTCCTTAGGCAGTTGTGTACTGTAACTTGAAGTTGAATAACATCTTTAGAGTTGATTATTTTCAAGGGATTAAAGGTTTGAAAGATACTAGTTCTTCTAGCAATCATCAGTTTACAGGAAGTGCCTGAATTTATTATTTTTTTAATTAATAGAAGAAGATTATAAGCACCTGCATTCTTAATTCAATACAAAATCTGAATGTATTATATTGGAGGCTCTTCAAGAAAGGAGTTAATATTTGAAGAATTACTTTTAGTGAATATCTGTTTTCTTAAGCTAGATGTGGAAAACAGTAAAGAAAGTTTATCACTTTACCATAGTCAGCATTTACCATAGTCAGCATTCTAGGTACTGTTTCTGCTGAAGTCCCAGGTCAAATAGATTGAAAAAGCCATTTAATGGCATTCTTCCTTAATCTGTGTTCCATCCTGGAGGTGGAAGGAAAGGGTTATCCTTTTTCCTTTTTATTTTCTCCTCTTTATTTGGGCTTAAATTTATACTTGGAAAACCTTTATGGAAGACAAACAAGCCTTGTTTCCTGTCAAAATATAACACTAATGAAAAACTGGCATATGAAATGTATCTTTTCTTTTTCTGAGTTCCTGATCTTTGCCTTTGAGTAATATATCCTGCTACGTTTTGATTTTTTGTTCAAAGATTCTCAGTCTTTGTGCAATCCATCACTGTAAAGTCCAAAGTTAGAAGAAAACCCACATTAAATATTTATACTCCACTCCCAAAGGCTCTATTCCTCCCTTCAGAGGGAGATAGAAAATACTTGGCCATATGAACTTGACTGTATAATGTAAGAATAGTAAATTAACAGTTAAACACTCATATACTCACATACATTTTGCATATTTGAATATCTATGAAAATGTAATCACCATCATCATAGTAAAATGATATTTGTTATACTTTTTGTGTGTGTCAAATATTGCTCCAAGTCACTTGTTCTTTTCACTGTCCCATAACAAACCACAAAATACTCTATGCTTTAAAACAATCATTTATTGCACTCATGGACTCAGTGGGTCAGGCTTTTAGAATGGGCTTCATGCGTTCACTTTTTTTTTTCTACTCTCTTTGGTGCCTCTTCTGGAGAAACTGCCAGCTTGGAGAAGGGGACTGCTTGATAACTTGGGGTGGGATTATCCGAAGGCGTCTTCACTCACATCCTTGAGCGTGATCCTCGATGTTGACCCAGACAGCAAGATCCCAGGCTGTTGACTGGTCCACCTACACATGGTCTCTCCAGGTGGTCCCTTCACAGACTACCTCAGGCTTTCTTCTAGAGCATCATAGACCATCACTTCCACTGTCATCTACTGGCTAAAAAAGAGTTGTAAATGTACTCACAATTACACCAGGAGGAAACAGACAGCACCTGTTGGAAAGGTACCATAAATACAGAGTTCTACAAGGGCATTTGTACTCAATATTTTACATTGAGAAAGGTTGTACCCAGTGCGTGATCGTTATTTCCCCTTACCGTCTATTTTCTATCCTAAGAGGTATCCTCTTTGAAACTATGTGTGAAAAGAAAAAGAAAATTCACATCAAGTAATTTTCTCAAGAAGAATAAAATAGTCAGGTTAAAAACCAGGACTACAAAATGCAGGCTATTAATGCAAAGCTTGATTTATTTCCCTGTTTTACATCATCAAAGATTTCCCTTGAAAGTGTTGGCAGAGTTCAAAAATAACACAATTATGAGTCTTATATTAAGCCACCCACACAATCTTCTAAAAGGTTTCTAGACTTCTAATCTGTTTCCCACATATGCATACTGTATATTTGTATAAATTAAATACTATAGATATATCTTGGATCCTTACTTACAAAAGCAAGGAAAAAGGAACCGCTATTGAGAATCTTTTATTTGTTATGCACCCAGCACATGTTATTAATAATACCTGTGGGAGGTGCGTGGTATTATCTACTTTTCATGAAAAAGGAACTAAAGCTCAGATAGATTAATTGAATTGCTTTACCCCAGGAAGACAACTCCAAACTTGAATGGGGATACAGAGCTATCAGATTCAGAAGTGGTAGGTTAAGAATATATTAAGAATTAACCAATTAAAATCAGGCTGTTATAATTTTAAATTAATGAAAAGTAATATCCCATTTGCTTTTAACTCTGCCTGTTGTTTATACTGCATGCCTTTAATGAGCTCAGTTTACCACACTGGTGTATAATTGACTGTTACTTTCCTCTTCCCTAACCCTAGCTAATCTCTCAGCTAATAATAGATATATAGAGATAAAAATTGAGAAAACCAAAATTGTCAATCAGAAGTCTTTCATTTTATCAGCACCAAATCTATAAAACTTGTATCTATACACATTGGTAAGATTAATTTTGGTCCTTATGTAATGCATGGAACTTATCTTCTCCTGCTGTTAAGGACTTTTAAAATCCTTTATAAAAGGGCTTTGAAACCCCAGTCAGTTGCTCTCTTTCCTGAAGTTTGAATCACTCTTACTATAAATTATTCTCTTCAATTTACAAGTTTTTTTTCCCAGGGAGTCCTACAAACAAATGAAATCCATTGCACATTCTTCTGTCTTCTCCATAGCTCCTTTTGGCTCTCCATTCACCCCCACAATCACAGTTCTCAAGGAGTCGAAGATATTCACAGTCTTCCCAAATTCAGTTCTACTGTGCAACCCATTTCAGTCTGGCATAGTCAGCTTCAGAGACCTTGCTTTGTTGAAGTCACCAGAGACTAGCATATTGCCATTGGATATTTCAGTTCTCTTATTGAACTGCTTAGCAACTTTTGAAAAGTGCCTTTCTTCCTTGTCCTTAAAGATTCTTTTCTTTCCCTTCTGTAGTCGTTTTAACACCACAGTCTTTTTCTCCCAGTGTTTTTCCACTTGTAATCGCTAATTTGGAAATGCCCTAAAGCATTGTCTGGGCCCACTTCCTCATACCACACGCTTTGTGCTGATGTGCTTGATATTTCATATTGTCCCTTCAGATTCCCTGCTTATCCTCCTCCCATTTGGGTTGGTGACTCATGGGGCGAGTTCATATAGACTGCACCACTGGCTGTCTTTGCGCTATGGCTTATGATTGGGTTTGGTCAGTGTGAGGCAAGGGGGAATACTGGAGAGCTGGAAGATAACACGGTCGGAGGTTATTGCCCGTCTCCTCCCCAGCTAAGTCATTGAAAGGGAGATACATTCTAGTATCCTACTATGCAAGTCTATGGTTCCTATCAGATGATCTTGTATACTCTGAGGTTTCTTACCTGCAACATCTCTAGTCCCTTTGGGCTTAGGGTCAGTAAGTTCCCAGCTTTTGCTAGAGCAGGATACAGCACTAGCCTTTAGTAGCTGTTCTAATCTCTGTCCACACTTCCTAAATAATCCTTTTATTAAACTCCTACTTATTCATTTTAATGGTATTATCTTCTGTTTCCTATTGGGATCCTGGCACATAGGATCCTTCACCAGGAAACAAAGACTGAGGTGGAATTACAGAAACAATGGCTTATCTGGAAGTTATTCCTGTGAAAGATAAAAAAGAAGAAAAGGAAGATAAGGCAGAAATAGCCTTCAGACAACAATGCAGCTCAAATACCTGAGAAAAGAAGGAAGGTGGAAGATGCAGCATTGGTTACGAATAGCATCAGATTATAATGCAGACAGGCCAGTCTCAGCCAGTCACTGGGGAGTTTTGGAGCAAATATGGATATTTAAGGGATTCCCCCATTGGACAAAGGTGGCATGACCTTCATCCATCCATCATCTTTCATCATCAACCTCTACCTCTGAAGAATGTGACCTTGCTTCAAAAGCTACATATATTCTGACGGAAAAAGAACTCAAACCTGTCAGCTAACTGAACCCTTTGCAGCTGAATGCAAGTTCTTTCTTGAAGGCAGAGCTTAGTAGCAGAGCTGTCTGGTTGCCATATCAGGGGAACTGTATTTCCATATCTTCACATATTGTCTATATCAGACAATTCACAATATCGTGCCTCTGTATTTCTTTTATTAGTTCTAGGCTTATCTCACTACCTTCTAATCCTTTAAATCTCCAGTTCTCTTCACAAATTTACCATATCCCAAAACAAATATACTGATTTTTCTCTTCTTCTTACACTTGATACTGCTCTAGTATTTAGAAACTTTAAACTCCACCCTTAGGTACCCTGTGTTGCTGTTGTTTAGTTGCTAAGTCATGTCTGACTCTTTGTGACCCCATGGACTGTAGCCTGCCAGGCTCCTCTGTCCAAGGGATTTCTCAGGTAAGAATAACTGGAATGGGTTGCTATTTCCTTCTCCGTGTCATCTCCCTGATCCAGGGGTTGAACCCTTGTCTCGTACAGTGCTTGGTGGGTTCTTTACCACTGAGTCACCAGGGAAGCCCTCTGTACACTGTGCTCAAGCCAGAACTACAGGAGTCATTCCTGACCCCCTCATCCTACACACAATGCATCCTGTTCATTATCAGATATGACTCCAGAAATGTATCTTGAATTTGGCTTTTTACTGTCATCTCTACTATGTCTTTCCTACTTAAAGCCACTACCAGCTCTTATCCAGTTCCTGGAATAAGTGGCATGTCCATTGACTAGTAGAGAATGCACTCCAACAGCCAGCAGAGTATATTCTTTCTGACTTTCATTTTATGTGCCCAGAGAAAACCTAATACAGGAAAACAGGAAGTCTGTTGAAAGCATCATAAGAAATCTCAGCTGAATACTGTTATTTTCTTTGTATACATTTATAAAGAGGCAGAGACTATAAGGAAATGTTGCCATGATTCCCAGCTCCTTCTGAGGCATAATTATGCCTCTTGATTTAATATTACACATGCAACATTTTTCTTTGCAGACTTATACATTATGTCAGCTAGTTTAAAATATTTGCTTAGGAAATATGATATGTTAGTTCATCTAGTTTAAAACATTTGATTAGGAAAACCAACTTTATTTTTACCCCACCCTTACTTATTTTCTTATTTGGCTGCATGTCCTATGGTGAGAGTTGGAAATAACCAGAATTGTGAAAATCAAAAGGCTTCCATTAGGAGAAGAGTCAGAAGGAGAAATTCTATTCAAAGCATACTGGTGTTGGAATTAACCAGATCAAAGAACCAGAGAACTTACTTTGAGTCCTTCAGGGATGTCATTACCCTCTAAATACCTCTTGCTGAAATCCAAATGGATTAGATCAATTTAGAAATCCTGTCCTTGATATAAAAAGTGCAGACCTAAGGTGACAAGATAATGCTAAAGAAAAGATATGTAATGTTTTTGTTAAATATCTAGATGTAATTTATATATTGTCCTGGTGCTCATGTGTAACTGTTGTTATTATATATTGCTTAACTGACAACTTGATTATGGCATCCCTTGGAAATGCTCATTTATACAAAGTCAGTTATATTTAACAACCAAACATAGAAGCTATGTGAAGTAAAGCTTTTTTTTTTTTTTTAATTTTAAAAGTTTTCTATCTCTAAGCACAACTTATTTTGTTTACGTCCAGTCAGTTGAAGGGAGGGGAGGTGGCTCTAGGGAAAGTGAAACCTTTGGTGACTTCTGTTCCTGACTCCTTCTTTATGAGCCATTTTGTCTTTATCAACTTCAGAGCCTCCTTCTAACTGCCCTATCCTTGTTTTTCATTATGGAAAAAAGCATTTAAGTGAATTCATTTTATAAATATTTACATATCCCAAGCACCCTTCTAAGCCCTGTGAACCAGCAGTGAACAGATAAAAATCCATGCCTTCATGGAACTTCTATCTTAGAGCACGGGAGAGGATGGCGACTCAAAATCTAATAAATATGGTTCACATGAAAGGCAAGTTCAATAAGTATTTTTAGTTATTTAATTCGTAGCTCAGCTGGTAAAGAATCCACCTGCAATACAGGAGACCCTGGTTTGATTTCTGGGTCAGGAAGATCCCCTGGAGAAGGAATACGCTACTCACTCCAGTATTCTTTGGCTTCCCTGGTGGCTAAGCTGGGAAAGAATCGCCTGCAATGTGGGAGACCTGGGTTTGATTTCTGTTATAGGGAAGATCCCTCTCGAGAAGGGAACAGCTACCCACTCCAGTATTCTGGCCTGGAGAATTCCATGGACTGTGCAGTCCATGGGTTTGCAAAGAGTCTGACATGTCTCTTTTTGATAATAAACAAATTTGATATGAACATTTGATAATAAGCTATTGTATTCCAAACAAATGTGTAATGGAGGGATGGTGTGTATGAATGTGCAAGTGTAAATCGAATGACCAGGTGAGACTTTACTGAGAAAACATAATTTGTGTAAAGATCTGAAGAATGTTAGTTAATCAGTCTTTTTTTAAAATAAATATTTATTGGAGTATAGTTGCTCTACAATTTGTGTTAGTATTTTCTGCTGTTATGGCAAAGTGAATCAGCTATGTATATACATATTTTCCCTATTTTTGGAGTCACTTCCTATTTAGGTCACCACAAGCATTAAATAGAGTTCCCTGTGCTATACAGTAGGTTCTCATTAGTGATCTATTTTATATGTAGGTGATTTATTTTATGCATAGTATCAATAATGTGTATATATATGTCAATCCCAATCTCCCAATTCATCCCACGACCCCACTTCCCCCCTTGGTTTCCATACATTCATTTTCTACACCTGTGTCTCTATTTCTGCTTTGCACATAGATCATCTGTACCATTTCTCTAGATTCCACATATATGTGTTGTGTTAATATACGATATTTGTATTTCTCTTTCTGACTTATTTCACTCTGCATGACAGTCTTAACGCGTCATTTTAAATTTGAGTTTCTTATACCAAATTAAGAGGGATTTTAGTAATTTCAGAGCAGGTATCCAGGTGGAAACCTGTAATTAATTAATAAATTACTATTGTAATTTTAATTAGCTTGTTGGTAATTTATCAGACAGATCTCTGGAATCATGTCAGGTCATGAATACCCAAGGACAGGTCATGTTAAGGAAAGGAAAGAGACCCTGGGAGCAGGTTAAGAAGCTATCACAATATGAGTGAATGAGAAACTAAATGAAGACATCAACATTTCTCCAAAATGACATTTTCCCAATGTGATCAGGATTCTCACCTTTCCTGTATTTCTTTTTGTTCCTTGTTACCTTCAGAATAGTGCCCCAACCTCTCTATTTAGCATTGAAATTCTGTAAAAAATTGGCCTCTTATTGGTTTCTCTAATAAGTTTGTCCGCATTCCAGTAAAACTTTATTTACATAAATAGCTGACGAGCCAATATTTTCTGTGATCAGTGGTTTGCCTAGCCTTGGTCTACTTTATGAGGCTTCCATTCTTAGCTTATGGCTTCCTTTCTAAAAGTTATCTCACTAGTATAAGAAACTGCTGAATTTGGAGCCAATGTGTCAACATTCCAGGTAGGAAGTTGGAGGCAGAGAGAAGAGATTAAAAGAGCACTTTCCAGCTCTTCCTTCAAATAGAACCTTCATATATATCTCCCCAACATCTGCCACATCTCACTGACCACTTCTTCATGCAAAGAACCCAAGGAGTCTGTTTAGGTGGATATATTTTCATTTAATAAAATCAGGTTTCTTGTTACGAAGAAAGCAAGAAAGAATGGGTATTGTGTGGGTTTCTAGCAGTCTCTGTCATGTCAGATTCCTAACAGGTGGGTCAGTTTCTTCATTTGTCAAAATGGGAGACTGTTAGTGCCTCACAGAGTTGTTTGGTCAAGACTGAATAATCCAACTTTCTGCCACAAGGATCGTGTCATCTGCATATCTGAGGTTATTGATATTTCTCCCGGCAATCTTGATTTCAGCTTGTTCCAGCCCAGCGTTTCTCATGATGTACTCTGCATAGAAGTTAAATAAGCAGGGTGACAATATACAGCCTTGATGTACTCCTTTTCCTATTTGGAACCAGTCTGTTGTTCCATGTCCAGTTCTAACTGTTGCTTCCTGACCTGTATACAGGTTTCTCAAGAGGCAGAT
Source organism: Tragelaphus eurycerus (assembly GCA_935064755.1). Lineage (NCBI taxonomy): Eukaryota > Metazoa > Chordata > Mammalia > Artiodactyla > Bovidae > Tragelaphus > Tragelaphus eurycerus. Next base: position 22,194,051 of record CAKXYN010000025.1, on the reverse strand, counting down.
CAGGTGGTCTGGTATTCCATCTCTTTCAGAATTTTCCACAGTTTATTGTGAGCCACATAGGCAAAGGCTTTGGCATAGTCAATAAAACAGAAATAGATGTTTTTCTGGTACTCTTGCTTTTTCCATGGTCCAGCAGATGTTGGCAATTTGATCTCTGGTTTCCCTGCCTTTTCTAAAACCAGCTTGAACATCTGGAAGTTCATGGTTCATGTATTGCTGAAGACTTGCTTGGAGAATTTTGAGCCTTACTTTACAAGCGTGTGAGATGAGTGCAATTGTGGAGTAGTTTGAGCATGAAAGTGAAAGAGGAGAGTGAAAAAGTTGGCTTAAAGCTCAATATTCAGAAAACGAAGATCGTGGCATCCGGTCCCATCACTTCATGGCAAATAGATGGGGAAACAGTGGCTAAGTTTATTTTTATGGGGTCTAAAATCACTGCAGATGGTGATTGCAGCCATGAAATTAAAAGACACTTGCTCCTTGGAAGAAAAGTTATGACCAACCTAGACAGTATATTAAAAAGCAGAGACATTGTCAACAGAGGTCCGTCTAGTTAAGACTATGGTTTTTCCTGTGGTCATGTATGGATGTGAGAGTTAGAATATAAGGAAAACTGAGTGCTGAAAAATTGATGCTTTTGAACTATGGTGTTGGAGAAGACCCTTGAGGGTCCCCTGGACTCCAGTACTTTGGCCACCTAATGAGAAGAGCTGAGTCATTTGAAAAGACCCTGATGCTGGGAAAGATTGAGGGCAGGAGAAGAAGGGGACGACAGAGGATGAGATGGTTGGATGGCATCACTGACTCAATGATCATGGGTTTGGGTGGACTCCGGGAGTTGGTGATGGACAGGGAGGCTTGGCGTGCTGCTGTTCATGGCGTCACAAAGAGTCAGACATGACTGAGCAACTGAACTGAATTGAATAATCCAACACATAAATGCTGTCAGGAGAATGTCCTGCATACTGTAAGCTCTTAGTAAAACTAACACATTGCTGAAATTGCCTTATTTTAATCTTTTATGTGTTTCTTTGTTACATTTCTGGAGTCTGGAATGCTTGCAAGCACATAAAAGATTGGTAAAGATCTTTTGAAGTAAATTAATGAACTGCCATTTTCATCAGTTTAGGTTTTTATATTGTAGGTAACAGAGACTGATTCTGGCTGGCTTATTTGTTATTAAAATAATGATACCTTTAGAAGTGACAGGATACCTAGAACGTCAGGGTCAAACAGGGACAGGTATCCTCATTATTGCTATAAACATTAAGACCAGAGCTATTTTCATGCTGTTCTTGCATAACTCTGTTCAACAGTTAAAGCCCCATGAGATGGAATCTGATCATCAAAATGTTACCGAATCATCTGTCTCCCTCCGGATACAACAGGGCACCTTGTTTTACAGTCCCACCAAAATGGCATTTAACTGGAGAGAAGCAAAGAGTCAGGATGAAATCAATGTGAAGGATGAAATCAGCAGAAAGAAACTGAGTGGAAAGCGCAAAATTATCTATCACATAGTCTCATTCCTTTTAGTTTTCGTTGCTTCCACAATGTTATGGTTGTGATATAAGATAATACCCTGGGAGGAAAAAAAAGATCTAGCAATTTGTCCTTTGTTAATGCATCAGTATCTTCATTTTTTTTTCCATTTAAAAGTAAACTATCACCTTGTTAAACGAATTGCAGGAAACCTAAACATATGAGACCAACACAAAGAGATTGTTGTTGTTGTTTTTACTTTGGGGTAAGATGACAGAATATGCCAGTAAGGTTGTAGGGTTGATAGTGGAGAAGAGTAAAGAGATATTGAAAAAAGATTAAACACTAATGCCAAATACAGGTTCCATGCCTTTAGGTAATGACATCTATGTACTTAAGCCTTCCAGTGGTTTAATTGCATAAATATCTAAGTAATTGTTTCTAAATATTTTAGTTTCGATAATGATTACAGCGCCAGTCTGGTGGGTCACTGAGCAATTGATTACTGTCTCTGATAAAAAGTTAAAGCCAGATGGTTTTTCATTTTGTTTGCTTTTATAGATGTTGCAGTGAATGTAGGGCCATGACAACCTAGGGGTTTATTTTTAAGCATGATTCACAGTAGTTCTATCTACTATCATTATCAAAGTCTGTCAGACATTTGAAATTGCTTTAGTTTGGTAAATTTTATTGGGAGTTTTGCACATGGTAAAATTAATTTTTTCTTTTACTGCTAGAAAAATAGTCAGTTTATATGCCTCCCATACTGATATGCATAATTGTAAATATATATGCTGTGGGCTTCCTCAGTGTGTCAGTGGTAAAGAATCTGCTTGTAGGGCAGGAGAGGCAGGTTCTGTCCCTAAGTTGGGAAGATCCCCTGGAAGAGGAAATGACAACCCACCCTAGTACTCTTGCAAGGAAAATCCCATGGAAAGAGGAGCCTGGCAGGGTACAGTCTATGGGGTCACAAAGGATTAGACATAACAGAGTGACTGAACACACACACACACGCATACACACAAGCACAAGTATCTGTGCTACCATTGATGACCATTCCAAACCATTGTTAGAAAGTTGACAGATCAGCAGATTGTTTGTTTAGGTAACTTAGATCTTACTTAGCTTCATTTAAAAATTTGGTTTTAAACATAACATTCATTTAGATATTTAAAAAACTGATAACTTCAGATTGATAAAAATGGCACCTTTCTCTGCTCTTGGAACATGGAGTTTATAAAGCTGAACAACAAAAAAACTACTTGTATGAAACTAGACTTTATAAAATTTTCTTCACACTTTGTATTTTTAATCATATTTCTTCTACGATTTGGCATTAGAAAATGTATATAAAATGCCATTAAAGAGTGAGCAATGAAATATTATTATGTAAAATAGAATAACTTTGAAATATATTATTTAGGAATTAAAAATCTTTAGCATTCTATAACTTGTCAGTTTTTTTCTTCATTTAATAATGCTAATCTTTCAACCTTTATGTTTTTCTTTCTACAGTGATTTAATATCCTATTGAAACTACAAACTCATATCCACAGTGGTCGCATGTTGACAGATTGCATAGTTTGAAAGCATGACATATTTTATAATGAAACATGCCATGTGGAAATTTTGAAGCCTAAATTCTGCCAAAATCTGAATAAAGAATTCCTCACCTGGGATGTAAGAGATCTCCCGACCACCACCATGACAAACCAGGAAAGGTGGGCCCACCTCAGCCCCTCGGAATTTTCCCAGCTTCAGAAATATGCTGAGTGTAAGTATTCATATTGGTATGATTTTCCTTGATATTTATTTTAAATGACATATTATATACCTACAAAAACAGATTATATGTCCTGTTCAGCATCAGGATAAATGTCTTTTGTGTTTGCAAGTAAGTGGACTTGAAGCTATTTGTTTGGCGTGCGGAAAAAGAAAATCACTAAATCTAGAAGAAGAAGAACTGGATGTTAGATGCAAAACTGAACTTGGAAACCCTCCAGCTGTAATAGGTGTGATGCAAAGGATAAAGCAGTTTGGGAGAATAGAGATTGGTGAGTCTGTAACCAAGAAGAAGGATTAGCAGAAGAGGAAAAGTGAATTTTTTTTTTTAACCTTGTTTGTTAGCATAACATTTCTATAAGACTGGAAATAGGGAGTCTTAGATACATTGTGGCCAATCCCACATGTATAATTTGAGGTTGTAAAATAAAAATAAAGAATAGAATAAGAGATTGTAAAAGAAAGAGAAGGTATTAGGGTGTGTGTATTAATACAAAGATAAGCCATAGTGATTTGCTTTATAGTGTGCAATTTTTAAATATGGTTATCTTTACACATGAACAGCAGGATCGTATTTATTGTTTCTACCATGGATTTTGGAAAATATATATATTTCACAAATTGAGTTTCACCTGTACATATGGGGGGCAGCTGTGTCAAGGTATTAGAGAAAATGAAGCAACTAAGAAATAGAAAGCAGCAAAAGGTTGCTGGGAGCATGATGAGTAGAGAAAAAATAAGCAGAGAATGCCATAAGAATGGTGATTGTGAGTGACAAAAATGCAAGAAATGGGCAGTGAGATAGAACCAATAGCGCACAGTAGTGAAGGGGGCAGAAGGTGGAGCAGCTGGCTGGAGATGCTTATGCCAAGAGTTGGGGTGTGTAGCAGAGAAGTGACAAGAATGGATTGAATGATGTTTTGAAGGAGAGGTGGAGAAAATGATTAAACTCAAATGCGGGATCTTGAATAATCATAAGTAGATAGGTGAGTGATAATAAGACTCACATTTATGGGGTACATATTATAAGACAGGAACTGTCTTAGCATGTCTGTTTATATGAAAAGGCCAATAAATAGGTATTCCAGTCTTTCTAACTGGAGGGCTGAAGTGTTCTGGGTAAGGTTTTGAGAGTGCTGGTGGGTATTTGCAAGGAAAATGCAAATTCCTATAAGAAGCTGTGAGTTTTCTCCATCAATAATGATTAAAAATAAGCAAAACAAAACCAACAGCAACTACCAAATCGGGGGGAGGAGGGCAAATAATTGCTATCAAAATGTGGTCCCAGCTTCAAAAACTGTTTGGAGTCCCTGAAAGCATGGTTCATTTACTTATCTCTCATGAAGACAGTTTAGTCCAGAATGGCTGAATTCTTGTCAGCATGTTTATACTCAGTAGTTCTGAAGTTGACTGGATGGCATCACTGACTTGATGGACATGAGTTTGAGTGAACTCTGGCAGCTGGTGATGGACAGGGAGGCCTGGTGTGCTGCAATTCATGGGGTCGCAAAGAGTTGGACACGACTGAGTGACTGAACTGAAACTGAAAAATTGGTTTACCTATGTTTTCTAATTTTTATACGCTCTTTACTGTAAATATTTCTGAACATCTTTATGGAGAGTATTCTGGTTGGCACGGTGGGAAATGCAGGTATGCATTTTTGGAATTTACAGTTTAATAAAGGCTAGGAACTGATGGATAAATGACTCTAGATCTAGATAAAATATAATCTAAGGGCTACAAGCAAAGTTTAAGTATCTGTAGGGTTACAGTGTGCCACTTGAGATAGGGAGAAAGTGAAATCTTCATGAAAGAGGAATTTGAAATGAATTAAAAAAAAAAGACAAGGTACATGCAGAAAAATGATATATTTTAAAAGAAAAATTTAGCATATATTTGAGAAAGTGAGATGAGCCACATTTAGCTACAACACAAATTAAAGAAGTGAGGGAATTAAGGCTGTAAAACTGAAATGGAATTAAAATATACAATACCCAACTTGAGTTAGACAGTGAAAAGTATTTGTAGGATGCTAAGGGTAGGTTGTTATGAACAGCACTATAGCCCAAGAATCTGAATTTGCAAATATGAAAATAGTATTTGAAACAGACTGAAATTATGGCAGTGAGCTACTGCAATAAACTATAAATTTGAATGGAGAAAGATGATAATAAAAACATAGATTTAATATTATATCATTAAAACTAATGGAAGAGAATTTAGGCAATAATAAAATATGAGAATTGAGAGAGAGAGAAGCAGATTTCAGTTCTAAAAATTTGATTGGAAAGACAGGGGAGTTTGGTGAAATAATTCCCCAAGTAAAATAAACATAATGGTTTTGTTTAGGTTATACTGAACTTAGCTGGACTTTTAAAATATATTTTCCAGTGCTTAGGTATCTACAGGAAATATACCTATGGAGGCACTAATATAAAATAGAAAAATTATTGCCACAGCAGCTAAATTATTATTTAGAATAACTTTTGCTCAAATATTCAAATTGCATTTGAACTGATAAGTAGAATTTAATGCTACAGTATTAAATATATTATTGACCACTACTTTTATTTTGTTGGCTAAGGAATATGGGAGTACATTTAATTACATCATTAAAATACTTCATTTTGTAATAAATTTGCAGAAATACCTAAGACAGGTATAATAAAAATTGTCAAATATAAAAGTTGTAACCTATTGGGACAAAGACTAATGGGCATTCAGTAAAATAGTGAGCAGTGACACAGTGAGTATAAAAACATTATTAAAACAGATTTTTTTAAGCAGACAAGTTAACTGTAAAGGAAATAAATAGTGCTGATTCCATGATCATTAAACTTCTCTTTTTTAAATAACCTCGACAGCAATGAAAAGTGCTAGATTTGATCCTTGAAGTTTCCTGTATAATTAAAACGCAAAGACCATTACAATTAGGATGTATCTTTGTGTAATAAATTGCCATTGTCAAAACATAACTGGAAACAAACTTATTAGCCTGAAGATTATAAAAGGGATATATTTTCCATGCTATTCAGTACATGTCATCAGTTTATTTGCAGGTTTTAAGGATCAGATTTTTCATGTTGCAATGCAATGTTGGCAAAGAGACATTCTTCCATAGTCTATTAGAAAAATGCTATATTAGATTTTAATTTCTTGTTGATTTTAATTGTTTTGTGACTTTCAATAAGAAGTTGTTGGTATATATTTAATGACTCAACTTTTAAAAGTTATTAACTTAAGTCTATATTTGTAGCATGCCAAGGTCATCACTTCATGGGAAATAGATGGGGAAGCAGTGGAAACAGTGTCAGACTTTATTTTTTGGGGCTCCAAAATCACTGCAGATGGTGACTGCAGCCATGAAATAAAAAGACGCTTACTCCTTGGAAGGAAAGTTATGACCAACCTAGATAGCATGTTGAAAAGCAGAGACATTACTTTGCCAACAAAGGTCCATCTAGTCAAGGCTATCGGAGAAGGCAATGGCACCCCACTCCAATACTCTTGCCTAGAAAAACCCATGGACAGAGGAGCCTGGTAGGCTGCAGTCCATGGGGTCGTGAAGAGTCGGACACGACTGAGCGACTTCACTTTCACTTTTCACTTTCGTGCATTGGAGAAGGAAATGGCAACCCACTCCAGTGTTCTTGCCTGGAGAATCCCAGGGACGGGGGGCCTGGTGGGCTGCCATCTACGGGGTCGCACAGAGTCGGACACGACTGAAGTGACTTAGCAGCAGCAGCAGCAGTCAAGGCTATGGTTTTTCCAGTGGTCATGTATGGATGTGAGAGTTGGACTGTGAAGAAAGCCGAAGAATTGATGCTTTTGAACTATGGTGTTGGAGAAGACTCTTGAGAGTCCCTGGGACTGCAAGGAGATCCAACCAGTCCATTCTAAAGGAGATCAGCCCTGGGTGTTCTTTGGAAGGAATGATGCTAAAGCTGAAACTCCAGTACTTTGGCCACCTCATGCAAAGAGTTGACTCATTGGAAAAGACTCTGATGCTGGGAGGGATTGGGGGCAGGAGGAAAAGGGAATGACAGAGATGGCTGGATGGCCTCACCAGCTCGATGGACATGAGTTTGAATGAACTCCGGGAGTTGGTGATAGACAGGGAGGCCTGGCGTGCTGCGATTCATGGGGTCGCAGAGTCCGACACGACTGAGCAACTGAACTTATCTGAACTGAAGTTTATATGTGATATATTTCAAATAAGTGTTTTATATGCTTTTGGGGAATGAAGATGTGGTTGTCAATTTCTTGGTTGAGATGAATGAATTCATGGAACTCTTACCCCCACAAAACCAAATCACTCAGTGGTAGTCCTATAATACCATATAGATCTTCTCCTCAAGTTATCTGATTTTGAGTTCTGTCCACAATTGCCATATCATGTCTTACTTTGTTTAGTCTGCTAAAATGAAATACCACAGACTGAGAAACTTATAAAGAATAGAAAGTTATTTCTCATAGTTCTGGCGGTTGGAATTCTGAGATCAGGGTGCCTGCATGGATTCTGATAAAGGTCTTCTTTTGAGCTGCAAACTGTCTGCTTCTTGTATTCTCACATGGTCAAAAGAGCAAGAGGGGCAGCAAGTTCTCCTGGGATTCTTATAAAGGCTCTAATTAGAGTTCTAGCTTCAGGGCCTCAGGAGAAATTATCATTTCCTCCTCCAGGGGAACTTCCTGACTAAGGGATTGTACAAGGGTTTCCTGCGTCTCCTGCAGAGCAGGCAGATTCTTTATGGCTGAGCCATCAGGGAAGCCCATTTACCTCCTAACCACCCCCGCCCCCAACTCATATTGCAAAATAGGATTCCAACATATGTTATGCATTCGGGGAAACACAAATTTTAGTCCATTATACCCTGCAACTATACATGTTGTTTCAACTTCTAGGCTTTCCTCATAATTAGTTGGGGAAAAATTAAATGATATAGGCATAGCATTCCTGGTTAGGCAGCTAGCACATCAAACAGTTTTGTTCAAGTCCTGGTTCCATCATAGTACAGCAAAGTACATAGAACTTTGTCTGACTTTCAAAAGTTATATAACATCTCTGTGTCCCAATTTTCATACTTCTAAAATGGTAAAAATAATAAATATGTCAAATGTTGTGAGTATTAAATTGAATGAGTTAATATATGTCAAGTAATGAGAACAGTGCCTTGTGAGTTGCAAGTAATGTAGCTGTTTACAATCATTATTTTAATAGAGAAGGAGGGACTGTTTTGTTGGCTGTTTGAACATATTGTTGATGATCGAGTTAAAAAGTGCCACATTTTGGAGCATGAAGAACCAATGTCTTTTTTCTGCTACAGGACCAAATTTTTCTCACAAGGTAGAAGCTTCTGGTGCTGTTGGCAGCCTCAGATCTGTGTTGTCCCCACAAATGCTCAAGGCAGCTAATGCGAAGCCTGCTGTGGCCGCCTACAGCATGCTGAGCGCATGCTCCTGTTTAGGTTTTCAGTCTGAGTCACGCCATAGGAAGCATTTCCATTGATATGTGGGAGAGGAGTATAATTTTCTTTCCCACTCTTTATAAAAAGTCATCCAAACTGTTGTTGGAAGATGAAGAGCTCTCACTCCTGCCGTGTAGAGAATTGAGCTTATCAGATTATTAGTTTGTCAGTGCTTCCTGCTGGGGTTTCAAGACACAGCAAAGGGTTAAGAAATTCCAAATCTTTTCATGGACGAAAATGTTTTCTATGTAAAATCTACACAGTATTTCCAAGTGATTCATTATCTGCCCACATATTGTCACTTAGGATTAGCTTTTTATTTTCTATTTATAAAGAGTGTTATAGAGCATGTAAATTATTTTTGAGAAATACTGTGGTATTATAGTGGGAACACTTCCGAACTTTCATAAGTTTCATATTGTTTATAGCAGCTGGCATTGTAGAGAGTTGCAAAATTATATGATGAACTTGTTCTTTTCAATAAGGAGCAGTGTGCCTAATATTTGGACGTAGTGTACAATTTCTTCCATTGGAGAGAGGCGTGCAGTATGACTTTTGTGGAAAGAACATAGGATTTGCAGGCAAACTAATATTTGACAGCGATGAACCCCTGCTCTATCTTCAACTTATTAGCCCTAGGGCCTCAGGGAGGTTATATATACTATCTGGGGCTCAGCTTACTCACCTGGAAAAGTGGAATTCCACCTCACAGTGTTGTAGGATTTAATGAGACAGAAGCCATCATCATCAATAATAGATATTTAGTACTCAGTTCTAAATACAAGTATTGATTCATTTAATACAGTAAGCCTTAAAGAAGGCAGATGATCCTTAGGAAGATTACTTGGCCCATTGCTGTGGCACAATAAATGATGGCAAAGATCAAAACAGTAATAATTTGTTTAATAGTTCTTACAAATATTACTTTGTTATTAAAAAGGCTGTTAATCATGTTTCACAAGTAGAAGAAGCTGGAATCCAGGATTCATCAGGTCCTCTTATCTCCAACAGCCACAACCATCTCTCAAAGGGCTTTTGTATACAGGACAGAGCTTCTAACTGTGCCTGTGGCTTTTGCCCCCAAATGTACCTTTCTGCTCTCTTGTTCTGCTTCATTGCATTGGATCCTGTGTAGACTTCCATGATGCCCTGTCTTAAGTGGAGTCATTTTTCTTCATCCTGCCCACACATCTTTCTCCTATTTCTGGAACCTCCCTTACTCTTCCTTATGAAAAACATGGGAGGGAAAAGAGAGGAGAATAAAATCAGCACACAATTGTAATAATAATAAAAAAATTGTCAGAGTCCTTTTCCGTCTTATGTAGCTTTCCTCTCCCAAGAAACCCTACCCTAAAGCATGATGATCTGTATCTTTGAGATATATTTTTGGCTTGACCCATACCTGAAGGTTTAAAGAGGTGGAGGGAGAGACTAGACCTCCCCTGTGCATATTCGGCTTATTGGTAAATAAATTTAGATCACATATTAGCCCTCTAATTCATCTCAGTGGAATTAGCTCTCTTACTTTTGTCCTAGACTCTTTGTTACATTGGCTCTATTTTGGGAGGCCAAGCCACTTAATGTTAATTACTCTCTTTGCCCAGACAGAAGAGTAAATGGCTTAGAGTCAGTTAGCCTCAGATCAGATCAAATCAGATCAGTCGCTCAGTCGTGTCCGACTCTTCGAGACCCCATGAATCTCAGCACGCCAGGCCTCCCTGTCTGTCACCAACTCCCAGAGGTCACCCAGACTCACATCTATAGAGTCAGTGATGCCATCCAGCCATCTTATCCTCTGTCGTCCCCTTCTCCTCTTGCCCCCAATCCCTCCCAGCATCACAGTCTTCTCCAATGAGTCAACTCTTCGCATGAGGTGGCCAAAATACTGGAGTTTCAGCTTTAGCATCATTCCTTCCAAAGAAATCCCAGGGCTGATCTCCTTCAGAATGGACTGGTTGGATCTCCTTGCAGTCCAAGGGACTCTCAAGAGTCTTCTCCAGCACCACAGTTCAAAAGCATCAATTCTTTGACGCTCAGCCTTCTTCACAGTCCAGCTCTCACATCCATACATGACCACAGGAAAGACCATAGCCTTGACTAGGTGAACCTTTGTTGGCAAAGTAATGTCTCTGCTTTTGAATATGCTATCTAGGTTGGTCATAACTTTCCTTCCAAGGAGTAAGCGTCTTTTAATTTCATGGCTGCAGTCACCATCTGCAGTGATTTTGGAGCCCAGAAAAATAAAGTCTGACACTGTTTCCACTGTTTCCCCATCTATTTCCCATGCAGTGATGGGACCAGATGCCATGATCTTCAGTTAGCATAGTGGCTGAAAACACGTAACTCCTTGTTAGGTTAAACTGGGTTTGAGTTCAAGTGCTGTGATGCGCCCCTTGTTTTCCTCACCATGCCCTGCTGCTGCTGCTGCTAAGTTGCTAGGATTGCAAAAATGATTCAGTGTGAAGAGGCCTATAACATGCTCAGTACTCAATAAATTATTCTTTTATTGAGAATCCTAATGGTGGTGATTTCCTATGAAAATGAGGACCTTGTTCTTCGATTTATGCCTACTCACTTCTACTACTTGTCTGCTGTTGAAACCTGTGACTCTATTTTAGATAATCCATGTCTTTCATTTCCGACCCTGTTTCTTCTTATTCACGTTGATTAACTCAGCAGTTCCTGGCTCTGACCCAGATTTTATTTCGGGAATGTATGTTGGCTGCATAATCTCTTTCGCCTCATTTCTGGCTTTGATTCTTATTTGTTGTACTGCTTCAGGCCAAATTTCCTGTTGGTGGCTTCTCTGGGTCCATGTAGCTTAAGTTTTTCAATACCTGAATCTTGTAGTAGTAAAAGAAAGTAATAGCTATGAATGTCTGAGTTTCCATTATTTCCGTATCCTGAAAAAACATCGTTTTCAATGACTTTTAACATCTATTTTTTTTCAACTTTTCAAAAATGCCCCAAAGCCATAATTTAAGATTTATGGTCAAACAAACTTTAATATTGAAGTTAGGATTTCTGAGAAATATTTTGATCAGAGTGGACTGAATTGGGCTATGATTGGAAAAATTAACAAAATCTCAGTGGCTTAACAAAACAGAAGCTTATTTCTTGCTCCTATTTACTTTTCCAAATCTGAATCAGCAAATGGTTTAATTTCACATTGTCCTTAATCAAGTCCCAGTCAGATGGAGTAGTCATCAGCTTTAAAAATTGGCACATGCTGTGACAGAGAGAAATAGACTTTGTACGTTGGGGGCTGACTCTTAAGACTTCATCCTGATAACGTCATTGCTTATGTTCCTTTGGCCCAAGCAATCCACATGATCACATCTAACTTGAAGGGAGTACAGAAGTGCATTCCTTCTGTCTGTATAGCATCGGGAAAGATAGAAATATTTGGTGAAAACTACAAATGTGAACAGTAGCTCACAAGTATTTCCTATGGAACATTAAGAAAGTCATTGCAATCCCTTTAAGGTTCTGTTTCTTCACCTTATAAAATGAGGCTAGTACTCCCCACTTATAATAATTAGTCTTGTTGTTATTACTAATATCAGTATGATGAATTGTAACAAATGTTATAACAAAAATTCATGCAGGTTAAATAATGCACTTCATCCTTAACTGAGTTGTAAATTAAAGGTTGTTATTTTCTAGAAATTTCTATAGATGCTGCCATCTACATTTTAGCAAGAAGTGCCCCACACACACATATGCATGAGCGCACACACACACACACACACACACACACACACACACACACATGCACTAATATGAGTATGTATAATTCAGTTCAGTCACTCAGTCGTGTCCGACTCTTAGCGACCCCATGAACCGCAGCATGCCAGGCCTCCCTGTTCATCACCAACTCCCGGAGTCCACCCAAACTCATGTCCATAGAGTCGTTGATACCGTCCAGCCATCTCATCCTGTTGTCCCTTTCACCTCCTGCCCCCAGTCCTTCCCAGCATCAGGGTCATTTCCAATGAGTCAACTCTCCGCATCAGGTGGCCAAAGTATTGGAGTTTCAACTTCAGTATCAGTCCTTCCAATGAACACCCAGGATTGATCTCCTTTAGGATGGACTGGTTGGATCTCCTTGCAGTCCAAGGGACTCTCAAGAGTCTTCTCCAACACCACAGTTCAAAAGCATCAATTCTTCGGCTTTCTTCACAGTCCAACTCTCACATCCATACATGACCACTGGAAAAACCATAGCCCTGACTAGATGGACCTTTGTTGGCAAAGTAATGTCTCTGCTTTTGAATATGCTATCTAGGTTGGTCATAGCTTTCCTTCCAGAGAGTAAGTGTCTTTTAATTTCATGGCTGCAATCACCATCTGTGGTGATTTAATAGCCCCCAAAATAAAGTCTGACACTGTTTCCACTGTTTCCCCATCTATTTAGAGGAACTTAATTTTACTCACTGCTTGTTATTTAGCCAGTATTTAGTACCTTTTACTCTTAGGCAGTATGCTTGGTTTCAGATAATACAGAAATGAATATCATGGTTCTTTTAATCAAAGAGCTTATTCTATTCAGAGAGACTAAATACCATGGCAAATGATGATAAAGCAAGAAAATACTTAACTCCTGCTATTATATATGCAAGGTTCTTATTTTGACATATAACATTGTATTAGGTGTACAACACAGTGATTTGGTTGACATATAACATTGTATTAGGTGTACAACACAATGATTTGATATGTATTGCAAAATGATTACCACAATAAATTTAGTTAGCATCTATCACCACAATTACGATTTTTTCCTTATGATGAGAACTTTTAAGATTCACTCTCTTAGCAACTTACAAATATATAATACAGCATTGTTAACTATTGTCACTATGCTGTTCTTATAAGGGGGAGTTTGTACCTTTTAAACACACTTACCCATTACACTCACCCCCTGCCCCTTGCCTTTGGAGAAGCACAATTTTGTTCCTGTAAGATTCTGAGTTCCACATGTAAGTGAGATTATACAATATTTGTTTCTCTTCTGACTTACTTCACTTAGTATAATGTCCTTAACGACCGCACATGTTGTCACAAATGTCTTTCTTTCTAATGGATAGATAACATATGTATAGCTATATTATAAATTATATATATATATATATATATATATACACACATAATTTTATTTGCCATTTATTTGTCTCTGGACAGTTAGATTGTTTATATATCTTGGCTATTGCAAATAACGCTGCAATGAACATGAAGGTACAGAGATGTCTTTAGGATATTGATTTTATTCCTTTCAGATAAATACTCAGATGTGGAATTGCTGGAAAATATGGGCTTCCCTGGTGGCTCAGAGGTTAAGCCTCTGCCTGCAATGCAGGAGACCTGGGTTCGATCCCTGGGTTGCGAAGATCCCCTGGAGCAAGAAATGGCAACCCACTCCAGTATTCTTGCCTGGAGAATCCCATGGACAGAAGAGCCTGGTGGGCTACAGTCCACGGGGTCGCAGAGTCGGACACGATTGAGCGACTTCACTTTCATTTCGGGGAAGGCGATGACATCCCACCCCAGTACTTTTGCCTGGAAAATCCCGTGGACGGAGGATCCTGGTAGGCTCCAGTCCATGGGGTCGCTAAGAGTCGGACACGACTGAGCGACTTCACTTTCATTTTTCACTTTCATGCATTGGGGAAGGAAATGGCAACCCACTCCACTGTTCTTGCCTGGAGAATCCCAGGGACGGGGGAGCCTGGTGGGCTTCCTTCTATGGGGTCGCACAGAGTCGGATATGACTGAAGCGACTTAGCAGTAGCAGTATGGTAGTTCTATTTTTAAATTTTTGAAGAATCTCCATACTGTTTTCCATAGTGGCTTCACCAGTTTTTATTTCCATCAACAGTGTACAAGGTTCTCGTGCACATCCTTGCTGATACTTGTTACCTCTTTTTGATGATGGCCATTTTAAGAGGTGTGAAATGTTATCTCATTGTGATTTCATTTGGCATTTTATTAATGATAAGTGATGTAGAGCACCCCTGTTGGTACCTGAAATAAGCATCTTTCTCTGAGCAAATGGGTGTTTCAGTCCATAGCTTCTGTACTGTGCCTTGTGGGTCAGACTGATAATTCTGTTATATCTGATATTCTGTTATAGACTTGTTAGACTTTGGAACATAAACCCTGCTGGCCAGGAGAGCCAGATAATTCAGGGGTATATCCTCTGGGCACAGCTGCAAAAGCTGGGGTACCAGACCTGTGTGCAAACTCCTTTCTGGAATATCAGGCCACCTGGAGCAAGGCAGGTAAAGAGAGAGAGAGAGCAAAGATGGTGCCTGCCAGCCTCCTGTCTCTGGAGAGTATTACAGTCAGCCCCTAGATGGGTATTAAATTAGATGCTTGCTCCTCAGGTCACAGCTTTTAAGCTAAGAAAATAGTCCTTTTTAATGAAAAGACTGGACATCTTTCCTACACAAAATGTTGCATATTTTCTCCTGGAAGAAATCATTTTACTCATTTAAAATTCTGCATCACTCCATGATCTCTCAGTGGTATTGATTACATGAATATACCTATATCTTCATCTCTCTATGTACATACAGATGTCTGATAAACAATACATAACATAGTTTCATTTTGAAATCTGAGCATTACATTTTTAATCTGCTGCCTCTGCGCTGGACCTGGGGGCTTAGCCACAGTAAGTCTGCTTGGGTTGTAATGAACATTTTCTCAGTTCCCAAAAGCCTTGTGGGCCTTCTAGACACAAGCCCCATTGGCTTTCACAGATAGATGTTTTGGAGGCTCCTCTTTCAAGTGAAAGGATTCAAAGCTGGCGCACCATATGTGGTGTTCAGACCCCTGGCTCATCAGGGAAAAGCTGGTAGTTATGAGTTCCCTCCTGGTGGTGGATCACCACAGTGGAGCTGGGGCTCATGGCAGAATTGTACCTCCGCCTTTAATACCTATTTTGATGTGGAATTTTTTTCTTGTTTGCCCTATACGTAGGGGTCATTCACATCCTCCTCATTTGCAGAGTTCTTACTTAGGGAATTATTCCATGTAACTGTAGAGGAAGTGAGTTCAGGAGCTTCCTGTGTCGCCATCTTGAACCAAAATCTAGCAAGACTCTTTGAGAGCTTTTAACTCTTCTTCACATGGATAGGTGTTGAAAGGGGAGAGGGATTTTAATTGAAAGTATTGAATAGAGTTTTTCAAAAAGCATAGAAACTCCAAATAGATATCAGAGCATGTGTTGAGGCACGAAAGAAAGTTGGGAAAGTAGGGAAGAGTTGGAAATACGTGTTGGTGTATGTATATATTTGTGTCTCAGCAGGTATGTGTGTACATGGACATGGGTATGAAGACAATACTAAAGAATTCAGCACTAGTCATATAATACAAATCTGTAAGTGGCATTAATAAAACATTGCCTGTCAACATATAATCATTGGGAGAAATCAAAGATACTTGAGTGGAAGAGAGGCAGAATATATACAAGCTCTTTATAGAATCTTAGCCATGAGAAAAAAGATGAAGACTCAAAGTTAATCGAATAAAAAGAGGGATTTTGTTCTTCCACATAGAAAAGAAAGACATGTTTATAGGAAACAAGTTGGGCGGCATATAAAGAGAAAGACTTGGTGATGAAAGGTTTTGAGCTTATGGCCAAATCTAGAATTATGTTTTGTTTTTTTCAGTTTTCTTAAGTCCTTCTCTACTGTTTATTTTCTTAATGTATTAGTTTTGGTCATTATCAAGTTACATAAGCTTTCTAAAGTTTAATTTTCTCTACTGTATAATTAAGAAAATAAAAAGCCCACTCACAAGAATGCTCTAAGTCTCAAATAAAATAACATGTGTGGAAATCCATTGTAAATGGCAAACTACCATATGTAAGTTAATTGTTGTTTTTATTGTTACTATCAATAGAATGTTCTGAGTTATCATTCTGCTATTTCTTTTCTTTTTTGTAGTTCAGTATCTCTGTTTCTCCCAAATACACATTTATAATTTTATTATTTATTGAATTGTACAGTTTGTTTCTGTGAGATTATGTGAGAAATATCATCCTATTTCTTGTGGCCTAATTTTCCACAATTTATCTTCAAACCCTGTTGCCTCTTTCAATGTCTTGCTTAGGCATCATTAGGTACAAGGATTATATTTGCATACTCCCAAAATGTATTTTATAAGGAAGAACATTGGCAAGACTACAGTGGGTCTGAGATCTTACCCTACTTATAGTCTTAGAAGTTAGCTTACTATGGCTTCATGATGCTAGAAGAAGATGCAAGACTCCTGGGTCAGAGAAAGAGGAGTTTATTAATCATGTCATAGAAAACATGATTTTTCTTGTGTTTTTATTGGCTCCCCTACTTTAGTTTTCACAGGGAAACAGGAAAAGGGCCAGGTGACCTTTTTACAAGCAGTGAGTTGAGTAAGGGGAACTCCCAAGTTTAGGGAACCTGAATATTTTATAACAGACAGTAAACAAATATGCCTTTTTTGCTCAAAATGGGGTTACAATCTGTGTCTCTCATGGTTTTCCACTCCAAAAGCATCCTTGAAATGATAGTTTTGGGAAAACATTAGTCTGTGCCTATGCTTGCAAAGGCTGAGCGCAGAATTGATGCTTTTGAACTGTGGTGTTGGAGAAGACTCTTGAGAGTCCCTTGGACTGCAAGGAGATCCAACCAGTCCATTCTGAAGGAGATCAGCCCTGGGATTTCTTTGGAAGGAATGATGCTGAAGCTGAAATGATGCTGAGGTGGCCAGTGCTTTGGCCACCTCATGTGACGAGTTGACTCATTGGAAAAGACTCTGATGCTGGGAGGGACTGGGGGCAGGAGGAGAAGGGGACAACAGAGGATGAGATGGCTGGATGGCATCACTGACTCAATGGACGTAAGTCTGAGTGACCTCCGGGGGCTGGTGATGGACAGGGAGGCCTGGCGTGCTGTGATTCATGGGATCGTAAAGAGTTGGACATGACTGAGCAACTGAACTGAACTGATGCTTGCAAAACCGGCAGAAACATGAAAGAAACACTGAGAATTGTTTCCCACTGAATATAAACTTGTGATAGTCTTTACCACCATAATCAGTAGCCCACAAATTGTTGAAAACTTTCCCATCAGATTGCCTTTCATTTCATTTAAAGACAACTTCAGATTTGTGCCCAGATGTCTCCTTGTCTTGGCCTCTGATTCCTCTTCTTTCCCTGTGCCCTAACACTAGGTTTTCAGGTACATCCTATTTACACCCTACTTTTCAAGACAAGAGAGTCACCTACTTTTCTATGTTCATCCAGAAAGGATGAAGGGAAATACAGTTAGTTAAATCTATTTTGGAGTCTACTGTGAAAAATAGGCATAATTCTTATATTTTATTTTTTAAAAGTTAGTCTTTTAAAATACAGTTACACACAGAGACACACACACCTTTTTCTGGCAAGTAGCAATCATTAATTTATTTTTCATTGCTTCATTATAGAATGAACACAGAAAGGAAGGATCTGGGAGAGGGAGACCAAAAGCTCCACTCCAGGCAAATTCTCCCCTTTTGTTGAACATGTTGCCCCTTCCCTGGTGGCTCAGCTGATAAAGAATCTGCCTGCAATGGGAGAGATCTGGGTTCGATCCCTGGGTTGGGAAGTTCCCCTGGAAAAGGCAACGGCTACCCACTCCAGTATTCTGGCCTTGAGTATTCCATGGACTGAATGGTCCATGGGATCTCAAAGAGTAGGACTGAGCGACTTTGACTTTCAGAAGTTCAAATAGTAACACGTTCTGTTCCAAAGGTACTGATGACATGAGGCAGGACCCTCAACATTCATGCAGTTGCAAGGAGTTCTCAAAGTGAAAGTGAAAGTTGCTCAGTTATGTCCGATTCTTTGCAACTCCATGGACTGTATAGTCCACAGAATTCTCCAGGCCAGAATACTGGAGTAGGTACCCGTTCCCTTCTCCAGGGGATCTTCCCAACCCAGGGATCGAACCCAGGTCTCCCCATTGCAGGCGGGTTCTTTACCAGCTGAGCCACCAGGGAAGCTCATTTGAGCTTCTACAGCTGCCAAATGATAAATGACTTCTAGATCTTTTTAAGACTTAGGATAAATTAGGATAAATTAGATATCCTAATTTATTGATAAATTAGGATAATCCACTGTCCCTTGAAACATGCCCCCAAACTGAAGACAGTGGAAAATCAAAACTCTCACATTAAAAAAAAAAATCAGGAAAAGAGTAAAATGCTGGTAGCCATAACTTCGACTTGGACATGAGCATCCCCCAGATGTTTACAAAACTCTGCCAAATCTTTCTCATTTACAGTTTCCCTATAGATATCAGAGGTTGGTAGTGGTAATTTTTTTAATTCTTTCAAATGAGGATCTTTTTCTAGAAATTTACTCATGAAAGATATGCTTTAGTTATGTATTCAAGGAGGTAGCCTGTAATGAAAGGAATCCCAAGGAAAGCATGGAACAGAGGTTATATTCTGATTATTGGTGGGATATAATTTGATACGATTACTGATATATCCTGTTACCAATATCAAATAAACTGTTTTTGATAGGAAAATATTGTAAACATTTTTAAGCTTATGAGCCAGAATTATTTAAAAATAATAAACCTTTCTGGGAGGGCATATTTTCCTTTCCACTCCCCTCATATATTCACTTCACAAACGGCAGAATTTTAAAGTAAATTAGACATCTTAAACATTTTGGAGTCTTTGGGACCAGAAAACTTGCACCCTCATGATATCCAGCCTCTTTTCTCTTCTAGGGTATCAAATATATCAGGCGTTTCTCTCAGTGTCTCTGGGAAGTATTTCTGAAGCAGCAATAACTACTTTCACGGGCCTTTCACGAGGCACTGTTATATGGTACACGTCCATTTAATGATGATTTCTGCCATTTTGCAAGCTGCTTTCTGGCAAAAGAACCTTGCAGAACTCTTCCTCCTTCTTCCACTATTGGCTGCTATCAGCATTATATTGAATTCTCTTTTCCTTTTCCTTATATTAGTCATTTTCCTTATATTACATTATCTCCAAGTCTAATCTAAAAAACATAGAGTTGAAAAGTGAAAAACAACACCGTTAACTTAAGAGTTACTTAATGTAATCCTTCAAAGGATCCATCTTGGAGAAACAGACATTTGTAAATGGATCACGGATAAAATTCCATGTTTCCTATAATTATATGCTGCTTCAGTATTCCTGAGTCCCTATTCCATATAAAATGAAAGCACTTTTTCTCCTACTTTGTAGTTTCCCTTTCATCTACTTCTTGCAGGTCCTTTGGTATCTGAAAACTTTCGATATCAAAAAAGTTTCTACTTTCTGTTGGCTCCTTTCCACTACAGTCTATAGGCTGAGACATGTGGATTTGTTCTGATGATATTTTGACCTCTAACTGACCATACAAGTTGGCACAAAAGCACACAAGGAGAACATGTGAAGATACCACTCAGTCTTTCCTGTGAGAGGTAAAGAATAGGTCAGTACCTAAAAGAAGTTGAAACTGACCTTAGGTAGCAGCATTAGTTTACTTACACGTGCTGAGTCCACACGTACCATTTTTCTGAAGCCTTTGTTCTCCTCTGGCAACTTCAGAGCCTTCTCAGTGTAGTCAACCCAGGTACACAGATTTTTTACATTTAGACCGTAGAGATATGCCCATATTCTTTCTAGGGAAATGTGAACAATAATGCCCAGAGGTGAACTAAATAATAATAGTCCCCTGAGACTTGTCCAGAATCCTTCCTCTGTTAGTGCAGACACCTTGGAATGGTTACACTTCTCTCAGGGTCTTGCAAGTCAGGAGCTCCAGCAGGACACTATTACAGGAAGTGCAGTCAGATGCAATAGTATGGCATTTTTGTCCAGCTCTAGGAAAGAGTCCACTTGAAACATAGTTACCAGCCTGTACTATGCATTTCTCCAGAATGTCTTCCTCAGTAGTAGGTGGGATGATTTTTTTGAAGTGAATCCTATAGCTTGCCCACTGTGTCACCTCACTTCATAAGGTGAAGATTAGAAGTTCTCATTTCAGCCACCTGAAGTGTCTACTAACATCTCAGCTTTCAATTGTCTGTATCTTATAAGTTGATATGACCCTTGCTTCATCAACTATATTTTTTTTCCTGGTTCTCCATAACCTCTGACTTTTCTTGATTCTTTTGAATTAATAAGAACCACAGAGATACCCAGACATCTATGAGAGATGGCTGGCTGGCAGAGCGTGACACTGGGCCATATAATTGCTCCTACCAGGTCTTGTTTGAATCGTAACTGGCTTTCTTTTTCTTAGCCCTCCTCTCCAGCATATTTTGTAAAAACTTTCTAGTGTATCACAGAATTGCATTTAGTTTATATTTCATTGCCCAGGTGATCAAGAACGTAGCATAGGTATCTGGAAATTTCCTTCTCTAATAAAAATTTGCTTTTGAAACCACTAATAGCAAGAAACACAAGCTGGTATCAAGATTGCCAGGAGAAATATCAATAACCTCAGATATGCAGATGACACCACCCTTATGGCAGAAAGTGAAGAGGAACTCAAAAGCCTCTTGATGAAAGTGAAAGTGAAGAGTGAAAAAGTTGGCTTAAAGCTCAACATTCAGAAAACGAAGATCATGGCATCCGGTCCCATCACTTCACGGGAAATAGATGGGGAAACAATGGAAATAGTGTTGGACTTTATTTTTCTGGGCTCCAAAATCACTACAGATGGTGACTGCAGCCATGAAATTAAAAGACGCTTATTCCTTGGAAGGAAAGTTATGACCAACCTAGATAGCATATTCAAAAGCAGAGATATTACTTTGCCAACAAAGGTTCATCTAGTCAAGGCTATGGTTTTTCCTGTGGTCATGTATGGTTGTGAGAGTTGGACTGTGAAGAAGGCTGAGCGCCAAAGAATTGATGCTTTTGAACTGTGGTGTTGGAGAAGACTCTTGAGAGTCCCTTGGACTGCAAGGAGATCCAACCAGTCCATTCTGAAGGAGATCAGCCCTGGGATTTCTTTGGAAGGAATGATGCTAAAGCTGAAACTCCAGTATTTTGGCCACCTCATGTGAAGAGTTGACTCATTGGAAAAGACTCTGATGCTGGGAGGGATTGCGGGCAAGAGGAGAAGGGGACAACAGAGGATGAGATGGCTGGATGGCATCACTGACTCAATGGACGTGAGTCTGAGTGAACTCCAGGATTTGGTAATGGACAGGGAGGCCTGGCGTGCTGAGATTCATGGGGTCGCAAAGAGTCGGACACGACTGAGTGACTGATCTGATCTGAATAGCATAGAACTCATTATACAGAGATATTGCCACTTTCTCCAGTTTTTCCTCCATACACAAGCGCGCGTGCACACACACACACACACATATAGCTTGTTCCTAACTTTTGAATGCAGATATTATTCTTAAAGCTTATGTTTCTCCTTCAGGTTCACTTCAGAGTCCAAGATATCTCCGTGTTGCCAGTGCCTTTTCTCTTAAAATGCTCTATGACTCTACTGTCAAGTGAAATACCACAATGGAAGTTTCTGAAACTGTCTATTGTGTGCAGTAGCAACCCACTCCAGTACTCTTGCCTGGAAAATCCCATGGACAGAGGGGCCTGGTAGGCTGCAGTCCATGGGGTAGCGAAGAGTTGGACATGACTGAGAGACTTCACTTTCACTTTTAACTTTCATGCATTGGAGAAGGAAATGGCAACCCACTCCAGTGTTCTTGCCTGGAGAATCCCAGGGATGGGGGAGCCTGGTGGGCTGCCATCTATGGGGTCGCACACAGTCGGACATGACTGAAGTGACTTAGCAGCAGCAGCAGTAGCATTGTAGGCTTGGATGTAATTGTAACCATTTCGAAAGTCAAAAATCCTGGGCAATGCCTTCTCCAGCTAGTCCCATGTCATTACTCCATACGAAGTTCAGAGGGTGTTCAGGAACAGTCCATGTTTCAGAAAGAATGTAACACCATGAATATCTGATCAAAAACATAGCCTAGAATACAAAATATGAGACGAAACATTTGTTCATCTCTTCTGCCCTTTCTTCTCCTGTTTTCCTTCTGTCTCTCTCTCTCTCTCTCTGGTTTTTTTTTTTTTTTTTTTTCCATAGCTCTTTGCAATGTCTTGGCTCCCTCCTGCCTGAGTCCCACTGAGTCAAAGCTGGCAAGACCACTATTTTGGTGTCCTGGGTAGTTATGATCAGCCATTATTCATAGCTTCATCCCATGAAGGCAAAAGATAGCTCATTGCAGACCTTGGGTCTATTTTAGAGTATTCAGAGTGGTGTGCTTTTAAAGCAAGCCGAATGTTTGCATGCTGATATTTAGTATTACTCAGAACACATCTTGGATGGCAAATATAATATGCTGTCTAATACTTACAATTTACCATGAGTTCATTTTGGTCACATTCTTCTAAGTACCTATGCTTTAACTATACTGACATATTTAATCCCCATAGCAACTCTATGAGACCAGCAATTATTGTGATTATCTCCATTTTACAGATGAGGAAATTAAAGTCTGGAGAAATTAAATAATTTGCCTATGGCCATAGAGGTGTTAAAGTATAGAGAGACATGGTTCAAATTAGGTGGACTGTGCCTTGGATCCATGTGTTTAATCAACATGCTATACTGTTATCCTTTGGTTGATCATTACTTTAAAACAAAGTATAAACAAACAAAATTGCTCTCCAGCAGAAATGAGAATAGGAAGGGGAAAAATTAATGGAGGTCCTAAGAAGTTCAAGTTATTCATAAAGGACATGCATATTTGCTATGACCAAGAAGACAAAATATAAAGTATGGTATTTTTTGAAGGCTGCTGGGCTGTGAAATGAATCATTTTCCAAGTGTTGGAAAAGGTGTAAAAATACACCTTTTAAGGCAGCCTGAAGATGGTTCCAATGGGCAGGGAGTTGGAGTCACTTTGAAAACAGTAAGAGTTTCATGAAAAAAATGAGCGATTATGGACAGAAGCTTTGATGAAGAAGCTATATTTCCCCCGGGCAGAATCTATTTCTGGACTTTAGTAGGAAGAAGCATGATGGGGTCTGCCAAGTTATTTGAGGAAGCATTTAAAGGCTTGGCTCCTTTTTATTGCAAGTTTAACACTACTGCTCTGTGCAAGCCCCTGAGCAGTGTGGGCAAAATCAAATAGGCTGCCTCAGGCAGCAGCAGTAACAAGAAATGCTGAAGGTATAATCTAGTAAGTGGGCAAAGGGAAGTTTGCAATTGGAGAGTTAATGCAATTGACAAAAATGAAATGAATCGGCCAGGAAGCCCAGGATAGCTCTGTGTTTGTGTTCCTTCTGCACTCCACCTCATAGTCTATCCTTTGTTGCTAGGATGTAGAGGTAAGAATTCAGTTATGTTTTTGTTTTAAATGGGTAGAAATTCAGTTATCCTTTTCTTTTGAATAGAGAGTTGATTTTAGGGAAAGGAGAAATAGCCTGGATCGCTCGTTTAAATTGTGAACGTTTTGAAAAGAAGTTTTGTAGAGTTGGGGCAGTGCCTTGTTAGGCGGTAGTGAATGAACAGCCTAGTACATCTAAAAGATACCTGGCTCTAGAAAGGAGATCTTCAGGTCAAGCCTGTAGGGTGCCATGTATTTCCCCTCACCTAGAAAACTTGCACAACAATAGGTGAATGAATGCTTTGTAATAGTTCTGCTCACCTGGTACATAATTTTCTTAGTTTGGCTCCAATTTATATGTCCATCAAGCAAGCTGTTTCTGTTGGGACTAATCCATATGAAATGGGTCCTTTATCATGAGAATTGAAACATCTAAAATTATTATTTTACAATCAATAAAAATAGACCCTTAAGTGTTGCTTTATATAACTTTGAAATGTGATCTCAAATAACAAAGACTAATCAAACCATCAATTCAGTGATTTAAATAAATGGTAGGTGTAAATAAACTTAATGTGCCTCTGATCTCCGGAATAACCCAACTTGATTGTGATACATCAAACCCTATACACAAACTTCTCCAAATCTAGGATAATGAAGAAACTTTCAAATATGTTAATATATTTTTTTAAGCTATATAATGTAGCATTCTGAATTCTAATCAGTAATGCAAATATTTTGCTACTAATTTTCCTCGCCTAAGTAATTGAATTTGATCCATCTCTAACCCTCTTTTCCTCTCAGGCTGTATTCTATCTTCATTCTATCTCATTCCTATTTAATTCCCTCAAACACCATTTTTTCAAACATAATTCTGAGAGAGAAAGTTATCATCCTAGGAAAAAAGTATCCTCATTGGAAAAAACAAAATTATTTTATTCTCTGACGTGGAATTTTGCATCATTTATTACTTGCTGTTTATTTAGCGAGAACATAAATGAGCTGAAAAAGATAACACATCTAAAAGAAAAGTTAATAGGGTTCAGTTCAGTTCAGTCAGTTCACGCTCTCGGTCATGCCCGATTCTTTGCAACACCATGAATTGCAGCATGCCAGGCCTCCCTGTCCATCACCATCTCCCGGAGTTCATTCAAACTCACGTCCATCGAGTCGGTGATGCCATCCAGCCATCTCATCCTCTGTTGTCCCCTTTTCTCCTGCCTCCAATCCCTCCCAGCATCAGAGTCTTTTCCAATGAGTCAACTCTTCCCATGAGGTGGCCAAAGTACTGGAGTTTCAGCCTTAGCATCATTTCTTCCAAAGAGCACCCAGGGCTGATTTCCTTCAGAATGGACTGGTTGGATCTCCTTGCAGTCCAAGGGACAAGTCATGCTAATATAGACTGGGCAGTGAGAACAATGAAATGAATTAAAATTATTTTTTAAAAGCCATGTATTTCTTTTTAGGTAATTTGTAAAATATAGAGAATGAGGGAAAAAATGGAATACGTTTAGTTTCACTTCTTTCTTGATTGTTTATCTATTTTTCTAAGAGTTGTTTGTTTGGAGGTAATTGATTTTAAACATTGCTTATTTTTCTCTCAGTTAAGAAAATAATCGGAAATTTAAAAATATATCTCAGATATTGTAAAGTACTATCAACTTTTTGCATTCTCTCAGTTGAAATTAACTAAACTATAAAGCTTTTTATGTTCTTGTGATATTTTTACCTTTAATAAGAAGCTATAATAGCTATGTGTTTTCCTCTAAAGACTAATTTCTTTTTTAAGATAATTTTTATTGGAGTATCATTTGTGTTACATCCAAAAACTAATTTCTAATTTGACAAAAATATCCTATATTCAGTATATACAGACATAACGTTTTTAAGAAACCACTTTAAAAATTTGCTGGTTTAGGAATCAAAAGTTGTTATTGAGGATATAAGAAATGTTAATCAATTAAAAATTAAATGTTGCATCTTCTCTACATATTTCAATATTCTATCCATTAATTTAGTCATTTCTTTGTCCTTCCTAATTTAACTTTAGTTTGCACTGAGATCACATTGCTTCCTCAATTATAGTTTTTGAAAAGTTTGTTTTCCTTCTTCCGATCAGATCAGATCAGATCAGTTGCTCAGTCGTGTCCGACTCTTTGAGACCCCACGAACCTCAGCACGCCAGGCCTCCCTGTCCATCTCCAACTCCCGGAGGTCACTCAGACTCACATTCATCGAGTCAGTGATGCCATCCAGCCATCTCATCCTCTGTTGTCCCCTTCTCCTCTTGTCCCCAATCCCTCCCAGCATCAGAGTCTTCTCCAATGAGTCAACTCTTCACATGAGGTGGCCAAAATACTGGAGTTTCAGCTTTAGCATCATTCCTTCCAAAGAAATCCCAGGGTTGATCTCCTTCAGAATGGACTGGTTGGACCTCTTTGCAGTGCAAGGGACTCTCAAGAGTCTTCTCCAACACCACAGTTCAAAAGCATCAATTTTTCGGCACTCAGCCTTCTTCACAGTCCAGCTCTCACATCCATACATGACCACAGGAAAGACCATAGCCTTGACTAGGCGAACCTTTGTTGGCAAAGTGATGTCTCTGCTTTTGAATATGCTATCTAGGTTGGTCATAACTTTCCTTCCAAGGAGTAAGCGTCTTTTAATTTCATGGCTGCAGTAACCATCTGCAGTGATTTTGGAGCCCAGAAAAATAAAGTCTGACACTGTTTCCACTGTTTCTCCATCTATTTCCCATGCAGTGATGGGACCAGATGCCATGATCTTCGTTTTCTGAATGTTGAGCTTTAAGCCAACTTTTTCACTCTCCACTTTCACTTTCATCAGGAGGCTTTTTAGTTCCTCTTCACTTTCTGCCATAAGGGTGGTGTCATCCGCATATCCGAGGTTATTGATATTTCTCCCAGCAATCTTGATTCCAGCTTGTGTTTCTTCCAGTCCAGCATTTCTCATGATGTACTCTGCATATAAGTTAAATAAACATGGTGACAATATACAGCCTTGACGTACTCCTTTTCCTATTTGGAACCAGTCTGTTGTTCCATGACCAGTTCTAACTGTTGCTTCCTGACCTGCATACAGATTTCTCAAGAGGCAGATCAGGTGGTCTAGTATTCCCATCTCTTTCAGAATTTTCCACAGTTGATTGTGATCTACACAGTCAAAGGCTTTGGCATAGTCAATAAAGCAGAAATAGATGTTTTTCTGGAACTCTCTTGCTTTTTCCATGATCCAGCGGATGTTGGCAATTTGATTTCTGGTTCCTCTGCCTTTTCTAAAACCAGCTTGAACATCAGGAAGTTCACGGTTCACATATTGCTGAAGCCTGGCTTGGAGAATTTTGAGCATTACTTTACTAGCGTGTGAGATGAGTGCAATTGTGCGGTAGTTTGAGCACTCTTTGGCATTGCCTTTCTTTGGGATTGGGATGAAAACTGACCTTTTCCAATCTTGTGGCCACTGCTGAGTTTTCCAAATTTGCTGGCATATTGAGTGCAGCACTTTCACAGCATCATCTTTCAGGATTTGGAATAGCTCCACTGGAATTCCATCACCTCCAGTAGCTTTGTTCGTAGTGATGCTTTCTAAGACCCACTTGACTTCACGTTCCAGGATGTCTGGCTCTAGGTCACTGATCACACCATCATGATTAATTAGTTTTCTTTTAATATACAAAGAAATTTTGGGCTCATAACTTGTCTGAAATGACATAGATCAGATCAGATCAGATCAGTCGCTCAGTCGTGTCCGACTCTTTGCGACCCCATGAACCGCAGCACGCCAGGCCTCCCTGTCCATCACCAGCTCCCGGAGGTCACTCAGACTCACACCCATTCAAGTCAGTGATGCCATCCAGCCATCTCATCCTCTGTTGTCCCCTTCTCCTCCTGCCCTCAATCCCTCCCAGCATCAGAGTCTTCTCCAATGAGTCAACTCTTTGCATGAGGTGGCCAAAATACTGGAGTTTCAGCTTTAGCATCATTCCTTCCAAAGAAATCCCAGGGCTGATCTCCTTCAGAATGGACTGGCTGGATCTCCTTGCAGTCCAAGGGACTCTCAAGAGTCTTCTTCAACACCACAGTTCAAAAGCATCAATTTTTCGGCGCTCAGCCTTCTTCTCAGTTCAGCTCTCACATCCATACATGACCACAGGAAAGACCATAGCCTTGACTAGGCGAACCTTTGTTGGCAAAGTAATGTCTCTGCTTTTGAATATGCTATCTAGGTTGGTCATAACTTTCCTTCCAAGGAGTAAGCGTCTTTTAATTTCATGGCTGCAGTCACCATCTGCAGTGATTTTGGAGCCCAGAAAAACAAAGTCTGACACTGTTTCCACTGTTTCCCCATCTATTTCCCATGTAGTGATGGGACCAGATGCCATGATCTTCGTTTTCTGAATGTTGAGCTTTAAGCCAACCTTTTCACTCTCCACTTTCACTTTCATCAAGAGGCTTTTTAGCCCCTCTTCACTTTCTGCCATAAGAGTGGTGTCATCTGCATATCTGAGGTTATTGATATTTCTCCCAGCAATCTTGATTCCAACTTGTGTTTCTTCCAGTCCAGCATTTCTCATGATGTACTCTGCATATAAGTTAAATAAACATGGTGACAATATGCAGCCTTGACGTACTCCTTTTCCTATTTGGAACCAGTCTGTTGTTCCATGACCAGTTCTACCTGTTGCTTCCTGACCTGCATACAGATTTCTTAAGAGGCAGATCAGGTGGTCTGGTATTCCATCTCTTTCAGAATTTTCCATAGTTTATTGTGATCTACACAGTCAAAGGCTTTGGCATAGTCAATAAAGCAGAAATAGATGTTTTTCTGAAATGACATAAGTAGATATAAATTTAATTATCAAATGAATTGCTCACAATTGTCCATGAAAAAAAAAATCAGTCGATCTAAGAAAGAAATGGAAAATTTTGTCTGGCCTAAACTGAGCGTACAACCTGGGAGCCGCAACTCAGAAAGCTCTGAGAACTGTTCTACCCTTTAGAAGTCAAAGCACAGTTATATCAGTTTTTTGAAGCAGAGGGCTGTCCATTCAATGATGTATTATTGAGTTTACACAATGTAGATCTGCAAGTACAAAGTGTTGGGTCATCCTGACCCCTTACAAGATCAAGAAGGAATGTATCTTTTAAGGAGTTGTCTTGTTGATGCTAGGAGAATATTGTACTTTATGGTTGAGCAGGTATTTCTGCTGATTGGGAGGTTTGTTCAATGCATAATGAAGGTATACAATGCACAGTTGGAGAGAGAATGGAAGATAAAGGGCAGAGAAAAGTTTTTTTATGTTTAACTTTTTCATGTTTCACCATAAAATATGAATTTCATCTCACACAATAAAAATATACAGATTAGTTTAAATTTTCAGTGAATTTAGCTGAGAATAGATTACATCATTCAACTATACTTAAAATATTGAGTTGAAAAATATTATAGTTTTAGATATACATGATTTCTGAGATGAACGAAAAATCTACAAATAAGCCATCAAAATCAGAACTTCAAAGTCTTAAATTTGTGATTTTGTGCTTGCAAGAACAGTTGTAGAACGCTCTAGTAGTTCCATCTGTCGTTTAGTAGTTTATGCTGATCCTTTCATAAGCTCCTTTGTCCTTTTATGTCGTCCCTCATTATTCTTTCACTATGAAGAGGAACAGAATTTGCCATCCCCCAATACACCTCTTTGGCATAAGTATTTCATGGACAGAGGAGCCTGGTGGGCTGCAGTCCATGGGGTCACAAAGAGTTGGACACGACAGAGTGACTAACACTTTCACCCAGGTGGTGTGTACACCTGACAGGTGAGACTTCAGAATTGTAGGTTTGAGGGTTCCCACTTATAGTCCCAGACCAAAAATTGATATAGTCATCAGCTTGTGAGCAAATTGCAGGTCTAATGTCACGTTAATCTTTTTTATAATGTTATTTATCTTACTAATTATAGGCTTTTGTTAAGCCCTGCACACGGTTGGCTAGACCTCCTCCAGGGGCTCAAGAATTCCAAGACTTGCTCCCTATTTTATCTATATTGCTGCTCATCTTACTGGTAACAGTCTGTGCACCTACTGGCAGATACCTAGTCAGCACAGTGTCCAGGCAGGTCAGAAGCAAGGTCAGAGGCCTGTTCTGCTTTCTTGTCTCTAAAGCCTGAACAAGACTATTTCCACTTACTTTCCCTATCACCTCCCCTAAATGATCTTTCCTACGTCAACATCTTTCTTTTGTCTTTTGCTTGAAATGGTATTTAAGGTGGTGGCTATGGCCATTTTGGACGCTCAGAATGGGTATGTTGAGTTTTCCTGGGTTTCTCTCACGTATACAGGATATATGCTATGCTCAGTCATGTCCAACTCTTTGCAACGCCATGGACTGTAGCCCACCAGTCTCATCTGTCCCTGGAATTTTCCAGGTAAGAATACTGAAGTGGGTTGCCATTTCCTTCTCCAGGACATCTTCTGGACCCAGGTATCAAACCTGTGTCTCTTGCATCTTCTGAATTGGAGGGCAAATTTTTGCCTTTGTGCCACATGGGAAGCCTATATAGGATGTATACATATTATTAAAATTTAGATTTCTTTGTTGGGAATTCAGTAAATTTCCAACATTTATTTAAGTTAGCAAGACTGAACTTTCAACTTATCAAAAAGATTATGAAGCTATTTTTAAGTACATATACCGTAAAACATGGGGGCTTCCATGGTGGCTCAGAAAAGAATCTGCCTACAGTGCAAGAGACCTGGGTTCTGTCCCTCAGCTGAGAAGATTCCCTGGAGCAGGGAATAGCTACCCACTCCAGTATTCTTGCCCAGAGAATTCCACGAACAGAGGGGCATGGTGGGCTACAGTCCATGGGGTCACAAAGAGTTGGACATGACTGAGAGACTAATGCTTTTGCACTTTCACCCTAAAACATGGGGCTTCCCACTGAACCCAGGTGGTTCAGTGATAAAAAATCTGCCTGCCAATGCAGGAGATGCAAGTGACATGGGTTCAGTTCCTAAGTCTGGAAGATCCACTGGAAGAGGAAATGGCAACCCATTGCAGTATTCTTGCCTGGAAAATTTTATGGAGAGAGGAGCCTGGCATGGGATTGCAAAGAGTCAGACATGACTGAGTGACTGAGCACACACACATACGCACCCACACACACCCACACACACCCTAAAACAATTATTGCAAAAGATTTACCTAAAAACTCTTATCCTACTTACATCTATCTATAGTAAGTCACTTGCTTCTTACAATTTTCTTTGGATTATTCATGAAAACCCATGAGACATTGGACAAACTCAGCCATTATCTCAAGCTAATTTTCTTGCTGACAAATTTTGTAAAAGATATAATATGAATTTATTTGACTAGTAAACTCAGGCAGAATTAAAGTTGTATGTCTGCATTATATGAAATACTTATAACTCTGAATTGTGCTGTGTTCAGTCATGTCTGACTCTTTGCAACCCCGTGGACTGTAGCCAACCAGGCTTCTCTGTCTGTGGGATTATCCTGGCAAGAATACTGAAGTGGGTTGCCATTTCCTCCCCCAGGGGATCTTCTGAGTCAAGGATGGAACCCATGACTTCTACACTTGCAGGCAAATTCTTTACCAGTGAACCACCTGGGAAGTCCTTGTAGCTCTGAAGATATGCTATTTTAATTAAGCCAACAAATTTCAACTAACTTTTAGTTATGGAAGATTACCCCAGATCATATGAACTTGAAAAAAATTTAAGTTAGTTTCTATATTTCTGAGAATTTTAGCATACCCCAACACCACCTTTATGGCAGAAAGTGAAGAACTAAAGAGCCTCTGGATGAAAGTGAAAGAGGAGAGTGAAAAAGTTGGCCCAAAACTCAACATTCAGAAAACTAAGATCAGGACATCTGGTCCCACCACTTCATGCAAATAGATGGGGAAACAATGGAAACAGTGAAAGACTATTTTTGGGGGGCTCCAGAATCACTGCAGATGGTGACTGCAGCCATGAAATTAAAAGACACTTATTCCTTAGGAGGAAAGCTATTGAGAAGGTAACAGGCAGGAAGGCCAGGGGTCTCCAAAGGAGGAAATAGCCTGCAAGTGTCAGACATTTTTATCTCTCTTAAGTGGCAGGAGGAAACAAACTAGTGACATTTTTTTCCTTCTCTATACAAATTTAAAAGGCTGTTTCTCTTAAAATACTGTGCTGCCATAATGACACCTGGTTTCACCTGAAGTTAACTATTCTCAAGCCTTGAGATAACCAATGCATTTTTCTTATGGAAATGTTTGTCTTAAGCTATGCTTACATACTATGCATTTACCCCAAACTCTGGGGGGGGGGGGCGGGCGTGAAGTTTTTTCTGATCTTCTTTAAGTCAGTTCTGCCTAATGGCTCAGAACCTACTTGACAAATCAGCATGTTATACTCAGATACTGTTCCCCTAATCTATGTAAATGAAACTATTTATATGATAATCTGTCCTTCTACAAGATTCAAGTTAATCATTTTATGGCCCAAGATGAACCATTTGGTGCCCAGATTACCCCAAAATGCATCTTATGGGTGAGGGGCCTGGTGCCATTCTGAGTTTTAAGACATTCCTTTCTTTCATTAACAGACTGCTACTGACTGATCTGATCTGATCTGATCTGACTGACTATATAACATCCAGCTGAAGACTAGCAGGGGGTACTCTTTTTTGCCCCCTTCTGATGCCTATGTCAGAAGCTTTCTCTATCTCCTTTATACTTTAATAAAACTTTATTACACAAAAGCTCTGAGCGATCAAGCCTTGTCTCTAGCCCTGGATTGAATTCTTCTCCTCCGGAGGCTAAGAATCCTGGCGTCTTTTCGTTCAACAACGCCCTTTCACTCTGACCAACTTAGACAGCATATTAAAAAATAGAGACATTACTTTGCCAACAAAGGTCTGTCTAGTCAAAGCTATGGTTTTTCCAGTAGTCATGTATAGATGTAAGAGTTGGACTATAAAGAAAGTTGAGCACTGAAGAACTGATGCTTTTGAACTGTGGTGTTGGAGACGACCCTTGAGAGTCCCTTGAACTGCAAGGAGATCCAACCAGTCCATTGTAAAGGAAATCAGTCCTGAATAGTCATTGGAAGGACTGATGCTGAAGCTGAAACTCCAGTACTTTGGCCACCTGATACGAAGAACTGACTCATTTGAAAAGATCCTGATGTTGGGAAAGGTTGAAGGCAGGAGGAGAAGAGGAAGACAGAAGATGAGATGGTTGGATGGCATCACTGACTTGAAGGACATGAATTTGAGTGATTCCAGGAGTTGATGATGGACAGGGAAGCCTGGCGTGCTGCAGTCTATGGGGTCACAAGGAGTCGGACATGACTGAGTGACTGAACTGAATTCTTATATGAGGATTGCTTGCCTTACATACTTGCAGTTCTTATATGCTTGCCTTCCACCTGACTAATTAGCCCTCTTTTACTAATTAATGTTGGCAATATCATCCAGTGGTAGAGAAATACTCTATCTACAGTGTACCTGTGTAGACACAAATAAGTGTAAAAACAGACACAGAGAATTTATATAGTTTTAATAGTTGTGGAGAGGATTTTTCTCTTGCCCAATTTCCAAATACCCTCCTCCTTCTTATTTTTTTCTTCTTGTTGGTTAGAAACATCTCTCTAAAATTTGCATTTCAAAGAATGGCTCTTATGTCCTAGAAAACAGGAGTGGTAGAGAATCCAAATCACAAAAGCACAAAGTATCCAAATTTTTGGATTTTGCTTTTGTTTTTTTCCATGATGGAGTTTCAGGGCACATTTGCTTATTATCACAGGTCTAAAGTACTTAGTATTTAATTTATTTCTCTTCTTATGTGGAGAACAATTCTGTTTGTAATCTTCCAGTACCTACAGGCCTTTGGGGATGAATAGGGGTTGGGGTCTTGGTAGGCCTTAGTCTTGTCTGTGGAACCACACCACTGGCCTTGTGGAGATTTTCTGATAGGATGTGGTCCAGTCACTAAATCATGTCCTACTCTTTGTGACCTCATGGACTACAGCATGCCAGGCTTCCCTGTCCTTCACTATCTCCTGGAGTTTGTTCAGACTCATGTCCATTGAGTGGCTTATGCCACCCAGCCATCTTATCTGCTGCTGCCCCCTTCTCCTCCTGCTTTAGTCTTTCCCAATATCAGGGTCTTTTCCAGTTAGTCAGCTCTTTGCATCAAGTGGCCAAAATATTGTAGCTTCATCTTCAGCATCAGTTCCTCCAGTGAATATTCAGAGTTGATTTCCTTTAGTATTGACTGTTTTGATCTCCCTGCTGTCCAAGTGACTCTAGAGAGTCTTCGAGGGAATGGTTACTTCCAAATTCTCAAAGAATTGAATTGCATATTGAATATCAAGCACTGGCTCACTCATCAACTAAATTATCTTTTATTTCCTTTATTATATCATGTAGAAGATTTCCAGTGAAGATGGAAACCAAAAGATTTACACCTTTGTAAATGCTGGATAAAGTTTTCTAACAAAGGCATTTGGATATTCTTTTTCTAAGTGCATGATTTGATCTTAGACCAATTCACTCAAAGGGGAAAAATCCTCTAATGTGGCTTCTATCAAGACTTAAATATCAGCCTCTAGCTTCTGTGCCACACTGTGTGGTTTCTGCAGTTCTGTTGATCTCTTAACATGTACAAATAATACTTCTTAGCCCTATATGCCTTCTGTTTTTATAGTATTGGATAAAGTATACATTCACCATTGAGCTACAGTGTTCATCCTCAAAATACGAGTAGAAGAGACACAGTCACTCTACATAAAGCTTGATAAAGTATACCATTTTTTCCAACTGTCCATGAAGAATTAATCAGTTGGTATAAGAAAAAAGTGGGAAATTTCTTAGAGCCAAATTGTGGATTATAACCCAGCATAGTTATACGTCAGCATAATTAGAATCCGCCAGTTAGAAGTCAAAGCACAGTTATATGTTTTTGAAACAGAAAGCTCTGCATTAAATGATGTATAATTGACAGTTTTCACACTGTAGATCTGCAGGTACAAGGTGGTAGGTCATCATAACCCCTTACAAGATCAAGAGGAAATGTTATCTTTTAAGGAGTTGTCTGGTTGGTGCTAGGAAAACATTGCTGTTCATGGTTGAGCTGGTTGTACACGGGGAGGTTTGGTCCATGTATAATGCAGTAATGGGGAGAGAGGAGGGGCAGAGAACATTTTTTTTAAATTAAAATTTTTAATGTCTTGCCATAATACATGATTGTTACTTCACACTATAAACTTTGTACTTAATTCCATCAACTCTTACAGCATAACTATAAGAATAGTGTTAAAACTTCTTCAACAAGTTTGGTTTTTATGTAGTGAATAGGAAAAGTGCTCCTGGCCAAACATAATATCTGTTCCCATAAAGTATTCAGGTAAGACTGACACGAGTTCTTTACATAAAGCCTGTTTAAATGTTATAGTCCTTAGAATCCTATAATCCCTTACATTCCTGTAGTCTTTCAGACGAACCGTTGCCCACACCAGGGCTTCATCAGTGGCTTTTGGGCCACAGTGCACGAGTCTCCTGTGTACTCCTGGAAACTTTCTTTGCTTCACCTCATGATGGTTTTGCTGACTCTTGTGTAAAACACTCTGGGTACTCAGTGAGGAGTTGAGCCAAGGGACGTTGGCCCTTTTGTCAGCCAACAGACCTGCCTAAGTACTAACCCAAATGGTTGCTGCTCAGATATTTCGTTGTAATTTCTACCTTCCAGTTTGAAAATTTCTTCAAGCTAGGGTAACTAAAGTGGACTAGTTTGGGACCTTTAATTCTGGGGGACCAACAGAAGGTTCCTTTTGTCACACGAACCTTTGATTGTGTTGTATCAAAGCCTTTGCTTTAAGTCCATCTATTTTATTTTTGTTGTTGTTCAGTCACTAAGTCCTGTCCAGCTTTTTGCAACTCCATGAACTGCAATACACCAGGCTTCTCTGTCCTTCACTGTCTCTCACAGTTTGCTCAAATCCATGTCCACTGAGTCGGGAATGCTATCTAACCATCTTATTCTTTGCTTCTCCCTCCTCTTTTTGCCTTCAGTCTTTCCCAGCATCAGGGTCTTTTCCAATAAGTTGGCTCTTTGCCTCAGGCGACTCAAGTGTTGGAGCTTCAGCTTCAGTTCTTCCACTAAATATTCAGGATTGATTTCCTTTAGGATTAACTTGTTTGATCTCTTTGTAGTCCAAGGGACTCTCAAGAGTCTTCTCCAACACCACAGTTCAAAAGCATCAATTCTTCAGCACTCAGCCTTCTTTATGGTCTAACTGTCACATCATACATGAATACTACGGTAACCGTAACTTTGAACCTTTACTTTGACTCCATCAGTGGTTGATTTAACCAATTCTTAATAAAAATCTAAAGAAGTTTACAATGTTGGGATGAGTCCTCTTACTCTCCCCTTTCTGTTTCCTCTTTGTTTTGACCCAGTCAGTTTCAATTTATTCTTTAATTATCATTTAAAAATTTCCACCTTTTAGGGAAGTTTCTCCTTATTCTTGTCAATTAATTTAATGTTTTTATTAGCATCTGTAAGACCCTTATGGGGAAGCTCAGACAACAAATTTAATAAGCTTTCCCAAACTGCTTTTAGGTTTTACAACAATAAGATTATATGAGGTGCTCCTGTGCAAAGGACCCCTTAATT
This sequence comes from Tragelaphus eurycerus, assembly GCA_935064755.1. Classification (NCBI taxonomy): domain Eukaryota; kingdom Metazoa; phylum Chordata; class Mammalia; order Artiodactyla; family Bovidae; genus Tragelaphus; species Tragelaphus eurycerus. Next base: position 22,157,262 of record CAKXYN010000025.1, on the reverse strand, counting down.
ATAGCATTTACCATGTGACCTGGGTAGTGAGCTCTTGGTTCCATATCAACCGAAACATGCTTTTCTACTCTGGGAGCCATGTCTTCAAAACCGAAGGCATGATTTTCAAACTACTCACCCTTGTTCAGCACGTTTGAATTTAATGGTTCCGCTTACTGCAGGATTTTTTCAATAAATATATACTGTAGTACTACAAGATTTGTTGTAGACTTAAATCATGTATGTAGAACGACAAATACTGAGGGAATTCAGGAAAATTATACATGGATTTTCAACTGTGTGAAGGGTTGGCATCCCTAAATCCTGCAGTGTTCAAGGATCGACAACATTTCAGTAGTTTCCTTAGGAAGCTGATGACACTGATCTACAAAATGAAACAACTCCTTATACCCTCTGATTTCAGTAGTTTTTTGAAAATCTGCTGCTGTCCAGGGGAACTAAATTCTTTGCATTGGGGATCCAGGATACCTCTGCAGAGGACATTGTATAAAAGTGTCTAAAGTTGGTAAAGACTGATTACAGAGGCTGGGAAGTAGCAGTGTTACTGAACTCAGGCTTGGCGTCTTGTAGCTTGTAAGCCAGTACTTTAGAGACAAGTGTTGGTTGAAAGGAAAGATGGCTTTATTTAGGAGGCCAGCAGCCTGGGGAGAAGGCATATTCATATCCAAAACCAATGAAAACATTTAAAGGGAGAATCATTTGGGGAAGAGGTCAGAATGCATGTTATCTACCACTTTCATCAGAATGGTTGGTTTTGAGTTGACAGGGTGTCGCTCCAGGAATCTTGTGTTCAGCTTAAAGTTATCATCCTCCACCTTAGTTCCTACTGAAGAAATCTAAGGTATTGTTCTGTATATTATGTATATTCCTTGAGGAAGAACCAGGACCCTGCCCCAAGGCTGCTCTATTATTTCTTTACTGATCCTCTATTTCTCTCCATCACCTTCCTTCCCTGATTCATCCAGCTCAGTTGCTCAGTTGTGTGCAACTCTTTGCGACCCCATGGATTGCAGCACGCCAGGCCTCCCTGTCCATCACTAACTCCCGGAGTTTACTCAAACTCATTTCCATTGAGTCAGTGATGCCATCCAACCATCTCATCCTCTGTCGTCCCCTTCTCCGCCTGCCTTTGATCTTTCCCAGCATCAGGGTCTTTTCAAATGAGTGAGTTTTTCGCATCAGCTGGCCAAACTATTGGAGTTTCAGCTTCAGCATCAGTCCTTCCAATGAATATTCAGGACTGATTTCCTTAACGATGGACTGGTTGGATCTCCTTGCAGTCCAAAGGTCTCTCAAGATTCTTCTCCAACACCACAGTTTAAAAGCATCAGTTCTTTGGCTCTCAGCTTTCTTTATAGTCCAACTCTCACATCCATACATGACTACTGGAAAAATCATAGCTTTGACTAGACAGACCTTTGTTGGCAAAGTAATGTCTCTACTCTTTAATATGCTGTCTAGGTTGGTCATAACTTTTCTTCCAAGGAGGAAGTGTCTTTTAATTTCATGGCTGCAGTCACCATCTGCAGTGATTTTGGAGCCCCAAAAAATAAAGTTTGTCACTGTTTCCCCATCTGTTTGCCATGAAGTGATGGGACCAGATGCCATGATCTTAGTTTTCTGAATGTTAAGTTTTAAGCCAACTTTTTCACTCTCCACTTTCACTTTCATCAGAGGCTCTTTAGTTTTTCACTTTCTGCCATAAGGGTGGTATGAGCTGCATATCTGAGGTTATTGATATTTCATCTGGCAATCTTAATTCCAGCTTGTGGTTCATCCAATCCAGTGTTTCTCATGATGTACTCTGTATATAAATTAAATAAGTAGGGTGACAATATACAGCCTTGGCGTACTCCTTTTCCTATTTGGAATGAGTCTGTTCCACGTCCAGTTCTAACTACTGCTTCCTGACCTGCATACAGATTTCTCAAGCAGCAGGTCAGGTGGTCTGGTATTCCCATCTTGAAGAATTTTCCGCAGTTTCTTGTGATCCATACAGTCAAAGGCTTTGGCCGAGTCAATAAAGCAGAAGTAAATGTTTTTCTGGAACTCTCTTGCTTTTTCGATGATCCATTGAAAAGCCATTGGAGTGTCAGGTGCGTGGCACTGGAGCGACTTTGAAGAGATACCCCACATCCAAGAGCAAAGAAAAAGCCCCACCAAAATGGTAGGAGGGGCAAAATGGCATTTAAAATCAAACCCCACACCTGCCAGAGAGGCTCAGAGGGCTCAAACAAACCGTGTGTGCACCAGGACCCAAAGACCCCACAGAGACTGAGACATAGCTGTGTTTGAGTGTCTCCTATGGAGTCCGGGCCAGCAGTGGACTGCCACAGGCACAGGGGCTTAGGGTGCAGCAGACTTGGGTACAGCAAAAGCCCTCTTGGAGGAGGTCGCCATTAACCACACCAGAACTTACACAAGACTGAAGAAATAGACACTTGGAGGGCACAGACAGAACCTTGTGTGCACCAGGACCCAGGAAAAAGGAGCAGTGACCCCACAAGAGACTGACCTAGACTTGCCCATGCGTTTCCAGGAGTTTCCCACGGAGTCATAGGTTGGCAGTGGCCTGCTGCAGGGTTGGGGGCAAGGAGTGTAGCAGTATGGGCGTGGGACCTTTTGAAGGGGTCACCATTATCTTCCTTACCTCCATCATAGTTTGGTCCTACGTAACTAACAGGGAAGTTCACGGTACACATATTGCTGAATCCTGGCTTGGAGAATTTTGAGCATTACTTTACTAGCCTGTGAGATGAGTGCAATTGTGCGGTAGTTTGAGCATTCAATATGTGAACCGTGAACTTCCTGATGTTCAAGCTGGTTTTAGAAAAGGCAGAGGAACCAGAGATCAAATTGCCAACATCCGCTGGATCATGGAAAAAACAAGAGAGTTCCAGAAATATATCTATTTCTGCTTTATTGACTATGCCAAAGCCTTTGACTGTGTAGATCACAATAAACTGTAGAAAATTCTGAAAGAGATGGGAATACCAGACCACATGATCTGCCTCTTGAGAAATCTGTATGCAGGTCAGGAAGCAACAGTTAGAACTGGTCATGGAACAACAGACTGGTTCCAAATAGGAAAAGGAGTACGTCAAGGCTGCATATTGTCACCATGTTTATTTAACTTATATGCAGAGTACATCATGAGAAATGCTGGACTGGAAGAAACACAAGTTGGAATCAAGATTGCCGGGAGAAATATCAATAACCTCAGATATGCAGATGATACCACCCTTATGGCAGAAAGTGAAGAGGGGCTAAAAAGCCTCTTGATGAAAGTGAAAGTGGAGAGTGAAAAGGTTGGCTTAAAGCTCAACATTCAGAAAACGAAGATCATGGCATCTGGTCCCATCACTACATGGGAAATAGATGGAGAAACAGTGGAAACAGTGTCAGACTATTTTTCTGGGCTCTAAAATCACTGCAGATGGTGACTGCAGCCATGAAATTAAAAGACCCTTGCTCCTTGGAAGGAAAGTTATGACCAACCTAGATAGCATATTCAAAAGCAGAGACATCACTTTGCCAACAAAGGTTCACCTAGTCAAGGCTATGGTCTTTCCTGTGGTCATGTATGGATGTGAGAGCTGGACTGTGAAGAAGGCTGAACGCCGTAGAATTGATGCTTTTAAACTGTGGTGTGGGAGAAGACTCTTGAGAGTCCCTTGGACTGCAAGGAGATCCAACCAGTCCATTCTGAAGGAGATCTGCCCTGGGATTTCTTTGGAAGGAATGATGCTAAAGCTGAAACTCCAGTATTTTGGCCACCTCATGCGAAGAGTTGACTCATTGGAGAAGACTCTGATGCTGGGAGGGATTGAGGGCAGGAGGAGAAGGGGATGACAGAGGATGAGATGGCTGGATGGCATCACTGACTCGATGGATGTGAGTCTGAGTGACCTCCGGGAGTTGGTGATGGACAGGGAGGCCTGGCGTGCTGCAGTTCATGGGGTCGCAAAGAGTCGGACAGGACTGAGTGACTGATCTGATCTGATCTGAACTAACAGGGAGAGAACATAAAAGTTTATTTTCCCAAGGGAAAATAAAAGTCGGACCTTTTCTATCAGCAGAAAATTGGATTAAAGATTTACTGAGCCTGGCCCCACCCATCAGAACAAGACCCAGTTTCCCCCTCAGTCAGTCTCTCCTATCAGGAAGCTTCCATAAGCCTCTTATCCTTAGGCATCAGAGGGCAGACATCAGATCAGATCAGTCCCTCAGTCTTGTCTGACTCTTTGCGACCCCATGAACCGCAGCACGCCAGGCCTCCCTGTCCATCACCAGCTCCCGGAGGTCACTCAGACTCGCATCCATCGAGTCAGTGATGCCATCCAGCCATCTCATCCTCTGTCATCCCCTTCTCCTCCTGCCCTCAATCCCTCTCAGCATCAGAGTCTTCTCCAATGAGTCAACTCTTCGCATGAGGTGGCCAAAATACTGGAGTTTCAGCTTTAGCATCATTCCTTCCAAAGAAATCCCAGGATTGATCTCCTTCAAAATGGACTGGTTGGATCTTCTTGCAGTCCAAGGGACTCTCAAGAGTCTTCTCCAACACCACAGTTCAAAAGCATCAATTCTTCGGCGCTCAGCCTTCTTCACAGTCCAGCTCTCACATCCATACATGACCACAGGAAAGACCATAGCCTTGACTAGGCGAACCTTTGTTGGTAAAGTGATGTCTCTGCTTTTGAATATGCTATCTAGGTTGGTCATAACTTTCCTTCCAAGGAGCAAGCGTCTTTTAATTTCATGGCTGCAGTCACCATCTGCAGTGATTTTGGAGCCCAGAAAAACAAAGTCTGACACTGTTTCCACTGTTTCCCCATCTATTTCCCATGTAGTGATGGGACCAGATGCCATGATCTTCGTTTTCTGAATGTTGAGCTTTAAGCCAACCTTTTCACTCTCCACTTTCACTTTCATCAAGAGGCTTTTTAGCCCCTCTTCACTTTCTGCCATAAAAGTGGTGTCATCTGCATATCTGAGGTTATTGATATTTCTCCCGGCAATCTTGATTCCAACTTGTGTTTCTTCCAGTCCAGCATTTCTCATGATGTACTCTGCATATAAGTTAAATAAACATGGTGACAATATGCAGCCTTGACGTACTCCTTTTCCTATTTGGAACCAGTCTGTTGTTCCATGTCCAGTTCTAACTGTTGCTTCCTGACCTGCATACAGATTTCTTAAGAGGCATATCAGGTGGTCTGGTATTCCCATCTCTTTCAGAATTTTCCATAGTTTATTGTGATCCACACAGTCAAAGGCTTTGGCATAGTCAATAAAGCAGAAATAGATGTTTTTCTGGAACTCTCTTGCTTTTTCCATACTGAAAACCAAAATCACAGAAAAATAACCAATCTCATCACAGGGACCCCAGCCTTATCTAACTCAATGAAACTGTGAGCCTTCCCTGATTAGCAGCTGTTTGAATCTGCCCTTTGAAACTCAGGGAAAGTCAAGTTTATTTCTTACAAATAAGAAACAGGGGACATGGAAATAATTTGTACCTGGAGAGTCCCACAGAGTCCTGCTCCATTTCAGGAGGAGTGTTGAGAGATAGCAAACTGAGCCCCACTGCCTCTTCTAGATTCTTTCTCTAAATTCACCTCCTGGCTTTCAGTATTTACATGACTAACCTGTATACCAAGGTCCTGGAGATGAGGCTAGAGGGATATTAAATCTTATAAGATACGGGAAGCTAAAACAGGCAGCTGGGGAGAGATTTTGTGAAGAGAATTTACATTGGATGTGAACCTTAATTTTTATTCTAAGTCCAATTTCTGTCACAGCTCTCAGGTCTTGAACAAACCGTGTCATAGCTCTTAGACAAATCAGTGGTATAGTTCTATTTTATTTAGAAAATAGCAGGAGAATCCATCCTCGAAGGAGAGAGGAGAGTGGAGGAGCCCTGCAGGGCAAGGGAGGGTGGGTAGAGAGAGAGGGAGAGATAGAGCGCTTGGCTCCTTCTTTTATATGTTTCTTCTCCCTGGGGCTGCCCTTTGCAAATTGGGCTCGGCTAGGAGTGCTGTCCTACCTGAAGTCCTCACTCCAGTCCTCGGATCTTTCTTTGACCTTCCTTTGTTCTATTTTCGCGGGCTTTTCCCTTCCTTGTCTTTTAGCCACCACCATTTTGGACTCCTTTTCCCTATTCTAAATACCTAACGGATGTGGGCCTTAATTTTTATTTCTAAGTCCAGTTTCTGTTCTTTCATTCTATTAAGGAACTCCTATGGCCAGGTGTTATACTTCTTTGTGTCCTCTTTCATTCTGGAGAAAGAAAGGGCAACCCACTCCAGTATTCTTGCCTGAAAAATCCCATGGGTGGTGGAACCCGGTAGGCTACAGTCCATGGGGTCGTACTTCTTTGTGTCCTCTTTCCTTAGGTATCAATAATACAGTTGTTCAGGATGAGAACAAAAGATCCATTATCTGTCTGTTCATGAGTAGGGTCTATTAATCTCAGTAGTAATTTAAGCTCATATGCCATTTTATGGCTTGACTAAGGGTGTAAGAGGCAAAATGCAAGAAGATTCAGAGAGTTCACTCCCAAAGTTAGCCTAAGAAAGCAAGAACTTTCCTTGTCACAGAACATTCCAGGTTCCAAGACTGTGAGATGCTTCCAGCAATCAGATCAGATCAGATCAGATCGTCGCTCAGTCGTGTCCGCTCGCCCCCATGAACCGCAGCACGCCAGGCCTCCCTGTCCATCACCAGCTCCCGAGGTCACCCACTCGCTCCTCGTCGTGATCCCCCCCTCCCTCTTCTCCCCTTCTCCTCCTCCCTCTCCCTCCCTCTCTTGTCAACTCTTCGCTGGGTGGCCAAATGGTTTCAGCTTTAGCATCTCTTCTGCCTGTCTCCTATACTGGATCTTCTGCAGTCAGACTCTCGGTCTTTCAACACATTCACATCTTCTTCGGCGCTCACCTTCTCTCCCTCCTCATCATACACGAAGACATCCTTGACTAGGCAACCTTTGTTGGTAAAGTAATGTCTCTGCTTTTGTTGCTTCTAGGGTCCTCCCGGCACGTCTTTTATCGCTGGCCTCTCAGTGATTTGGCAAACAAATCTGACACTGTTTCCACTTTTCCCCATCTTCCCTGTAGTGTGGGACGTGCTTCTTCTGTTGGCTTGCACCTTTTCCTTCCTTCATTTCTCGGGCTTTCCCTCTTCACTTTCTCCTGAGTGGTGTCATCTGCATTCTGAGGTTATTGATTTCTCCCGCTCTTGTTCCAACTTGTGTTCTTCCATCCACGTTTCTCTGTTCTCTGCATATATTTAACATGTGACAATATGCAGCCTTGACGTCTCCTTTTCCTATTTGGCCAGTCTGTTGTTCCATGACAGTTCTAACTGTTGCTTCCTGACCTGCATACAGATTTCTTGGGCAGATCTGGTGGTCTGGTTTCCCATCTCTTTCAATTTTCCATAGTTTATTGTGATCCACACAGTCAAGCTTTGGCATAGTCAATAAGCAGAAATAGATGTTTTTCTGGAACTCTCTTGCTTCCAGCAATAGACTCACTAATCTCTGACACTGTACAGGTGCTACCTGAATGGGACTTCCCTAGAACTAACAATTCAATGAAGGTTGTGATGACAAAGACGCTGTATGAATTGCAACCCATTTTGGACAAACTCCTCTGAGACCTATCATGATTGAACAAAGAGAATGCTGCTTATTGGATCAGTAGCCTGTTCAGCTGTCCACCAAATGCATCCTAGTACATACATCCTCCGATTAGTGGAGACCAGAGGGAATATTCTCACTGGTGACAAAGTCAGTCTATCAGGACATAGAACAAGATGAAAGGAAAACCTCATTAAACTGTTATTTTCCTTCTTATACCAATGACACACAGAACAAAACAATAACTACCTCTGAATCATAAAACGAGAGTACTTAAAAGAAATTATGACTGAAGTTGCTTTGAAACCCTTTACCTCAGATAGGGACTTGAATCCATGAGGGCAGAACTCAAATGCAGCCAAAACCTAGTTTGGGACTTGAACCCACGTGGCCAAGACTTGAACCCAGCCAAAATCCACAGTCTTCCAACTGAGATTACGGACCTGGTTTCAGGACCTAAAGAAGCTCAGGTTCTTAATGTCTTATTGCAGAAAGAAATCAGTGAGAGACAAAGTGATACAAAGAAGTAGATTTATTCAGAGGGGAACACAATCCATAGACAGTGTGGGACATTGCAGAAGGTGAGGGCAGTCGCTCCAAAATGTGGTGTCATTAGTTTTTATAGGCTGGGTATTTCATAGGCTAATGAATGGGAGAATTGTTCTAACTATTTTGGGAAAGGGGTGGAGGAACTGGGCCATTGCCCACTTTTTGGTCAATTGACAGTGCTTTGGAACTGTCAAAGGTGCCTCTGGGTGTGTCATTTAGCCTGCTGATTGAGGATCAAGGGCCAGTGGAAGTTGACTCGTCTGCCATCTTGGACCCATTTTATTCTAATCAGTTTATGCTGTGTTCTCTGGCTATGTCATTCTTTCAAAAGTTGTGCCCTGCTGCTTTCCCTCCGGTTTTAGCTATACTCACATAATTATTTTCACAAGTATTTTCCCCTGCTAAGCTAAATTTAGGAAAATGAAAGAATTCCCACTTCCTCAGACCTTATTGGCAGAGATTTGTGAAACTGACATCGTAAGAATTCTTACCTTGGACTTGCCTTGTGGTTTGGTGGTTAAGAATCAGCCTTCCAGTGCAGGGGACATGGGTTTGGTTCTTTATCTGGGAAGATCCCACTTGCCTTAGAGCTACTAAGCACATCTGTGCTCTAGAATCTGGGACCTGCAATTACTGAATGTATTTTTGTTGTTGTTGTCACAAAAATGTAACTTTTACTTAGTTTTCAGAGCTTTACTTTGTATTGACTGTTTTTAAAAAACAGCTAGTTTAAATAATCACTTCGCCAAAGAAGCATGTATTTTATTCCTATTCACTTACCTTCTAAAACTCAGCTTTCATTTCCTTTAAACGAAGTGTATAGGACAATGACTTCCAGATGTATATTTCTAACCCAATCCTCTCCCCCCAACTTCAGCTCTAAATATGTAGCTGTCTAGTTGACATCTTCAGTGGGAAGTCTCCTTGACATTTCACATTTAACAGATCTAAAATTAAATTCTTAATTCCCTTCTGTTCCATCAAAATAAAACAAAAATTAAAATACAATTCTGCTACTCTATTAGGTTGCTGCATTTTGAATTTGTGCTATTATTATTCCATAACTTTGGAATTCACGAGTGTATATCCAACTTTAAACATAGCATTTAACACACAATGGGCATTGAATAAATATGAAACTACTGAATTAATGAAACTTAAGATAGAGAAAATTGTTCTAATCTGTATATATAGAATGGGACATGATAGGATGCTCAAAAATAAACAAAAATAAACTTTTGATACAAATATAAGCTTTTCTGATTTCAAGATTCCCCTTCTTCTAGTCATGGGTATGTTATTGACTTAGATGTGAAGAATATAAATAGACCTTTATTTTTCTTCTGCTTTTTTAATCTCCAAGTAATAATGTGTCTGTAGGACACCGCTTTGGAATCTGGTTGAAGATGTTCACAGAGTATACAGAGAACTTAGCATATTTATTGCAGATATATGAAGTGTTTCTAAAAAGCTTAGTCTGAGATTATAACTATGAAATTTGGGTCAAAAAGTATTCAGTGGACTCACTAAGGTTTTCTGGGTTTGATTTAACAACAGAGCCACACTTTGTTCTATACTTTTCAGAGTTCTAGTTCTGAGATAAATCTCTCTGATAGTTTTAGATTAACTTTGTTAGAGTTTCTGGGCTTTAACCCGATAAAAAAATAGACATATCAAGGTGTATCTCCCCCAAAGCATTTCATACACAGTCCACTCATATTAAACATTTTCCAACTGTCTACCCAATGATCAACTCTAAGTTCATTGAGAGTATTTTGCTTCTTTTGTATTTATCTTTGACTTGAAAAATTTTGAATTTTTCAACAAGATTATTTTTTTGAGCAAGCTAATTTAATACATGACTTTAGCTAATGGAAACCATATACAGAAAATAAACACTATTTCCTGCTTCTATGTGCAGTTAAAATTTTTAAAAAATGTTTTAAAATGCTCAATACAAGGGCATTTCTCCATGTGTTACATCATCAAGCACTACAAAATGCCAGTGTCAAGTTTTTCTGGTTTTTGGGCTTGTTTAAGATTTTAGCAGTTAACGGAACTAGATTATAGAGATAGTCAACGCTATCTTGAAATAGAGTGTGATCTAAGCAATTTGGAAAACAATGAGACACTACTATATATCAATGCTATATAATACAAGATTGCCTGCATATTATTATACTAAAAGAGTAGGATTTTCTGGATGATGTTTTAAAAAAAAGAGGTTATTTAAACTGAGTTTAAAAGTTTTTTTTTTTTTGTAATTGATCTAGAATCTCTGTTTATGTAGAAGGTGACCAAGCATGGTTTAAGACCCAGGGCATCTTTAGATAAATGATGATTGAAGGCTGCTAGGTCTTTGTTCAATGAACTGGCATGAGGCAGTGTATTAAAAGGGTGAAAACATGGGTAACTTCTCCCTCTCTTCTTGCCCCCTTCTCTTTCTTCTTTTTCTGGCTTTTTCTCGTACCCACAGGATCCCCAAACATATGGGGTGAAGGAGGAGGGTTTTCTTTCTGAATATTTCAACCTGTCTTTTCAGAAGTTATTACATTTATTGGATATACCATTCATTTCACTTTTCATTTAATGACTTAACCTAATGTTTATGTACTTTTTAAAAAACTCTAAGTCATATGATATAGTGGTTAAGAATGTAGTCTTAGAATTAAGCTGCTTAGGTTTGAATTTTGCTTTACAAGCTAAGCAACTATGGACAAACGGCTTCATTTCTGTTCTTCAGCTTCCTCATCTACAAAATGTAGATGGTTACAGTGTATATGTCATGGGGACATACTGCCAGTAAGTATAATTTTTACTTCTTATCATTATTGGTCAATACACCAATTAGTTTATCCAAATAGAATACGTATAACTGGACATCAATGTCTCCATGCCCATTTATTCCCCCTTTGTATCATATACACTCTGTATATAATAGAAAAATGATAGATATTGGTCAAAAGAAAGCAAATTTGGAAAGTGAATGTATCCTTTCATCTGGACATAATGGAAAATGGAATAATGGAAGCAAAAATGAAAAGTGGGTAGCATAAAGGCAAGAGCAAATGCCCTAATGATTAAGTGCAATCAGTTCTTTTAATGAATAATTAAATATTTGCTGCTTTATATTTATTTTTAAACTGCATAAGAACTAAACCTGTTTTCGTAGCAGGCACTCATGCCTGACTTTGTGTTTCTGCACATCCTTACAGTCCCATCATCTCTAGTTGTTCTCTATGTCCCTCATTCAGATAGTACCATCCCTAATACATGGAATTTGAGCATACAGTGATCCAAATTTAGTTTCAACAACATAAACACGCCATCGTCCTTATCATTATTCCCTTCCTCTTGCTTGCGAGGTGGAAACTTCACTTAACAGCTGAAAGTTGGATTTAGAATCCTAACTAATATAATAATTGGACTGGAGGCAATTGTGTTTTTTAGTTCTTTTTCTTTACCAAACAGCCATTGCCTCTGCTTCTGTTTCCCTTATGCTGCAGCTATTTTATTGTTCCTCTGTTCAGATCCTCTACTGACAGCTGTACTCAGTTTTCCGGTGCTGTGGCAGGAGGGAGAAGGGAAAGGGCTGCCTGCAGGGGTTTAATGGACTGTTTCTCCTCACTGCTGGGGAGCAGAGGGGGCCACCCCACCTGGCTCTTTACTGCTCTCCTTTGTAGGCCGGTTGGCATTCTCATCTTAGCCTGCTGGGTCAAGATTCTAGAACTGCATGTGTTAGAGGGGGCAGAGTTAAATGATTGAATTAAGAAAGAATAGAATTTGGACCACCCCTGATTTCAGTCACTTTATTTTTATTTCTGGAAAATACTTTTCAACCACTTTCAATAGCCCCTTGTAGGAGGATTGTGACAATATCTCAAATTCTCCTGATATTTTTGAAACAAATGTGCTTAGTTGTTCAGGATTGCCCTTCAGTGAGCCTATAGCAGTTTCAGGCTCTTAAGAATTCATGTTCTAATCTTCTGGAACGTTGATATTATCAAAGTGTCTTAGCAGAAGTCACGATTTGTATACCCAAGGGAAAACCTGGAGTTTTTCCCAGTTAGTATCTGGGTTGCTTTCTCTTGTATTAGCACATAGTAGAGCAATTCAGAATTAGGCTTGGCAGATACATGTGACGCCTACTGGTACTTTACTGTTGTTGTTACAGGAATTGATTCTTGCTGTCAGCATCAGGCCATGAGCTCTGTGCTTCGGCAAGCACGTGTACATTTGTATTATTATATTTCACGGGGAAGTGATTAAAAATAGACTTTTACTTTTACTTTGTACTGTATCATTATTGTCAATATCTGTTAAGGGATGTGGGAATAGACACTAAGTAGACAATTGGAGGGAATGATGCTAAAGCTGAAGCTCCAGTGCTTTGGCCACCTCATGCGAAGAGTTTAATCATTGGAAAAGACTCTGATGCTGGGAGGGATTGGGGGAAGGAGGAGAAGGGGACGACAGAGGATGAGATGGCTGGATAGCATCACTGACTCGATGGACGTGAGTCTGAGTGAAATCTGGGAGTTGGTGATGGACAGAGAGGCCTGGCGTGCTTTGATTCATGGGGTCACAAAGAGTCGGACACGACTGAGCGACTGAACTGAACTGAGACAATTGGTTTTGATGGTATAATCTAGACATTGTGTCAGTTTTGCTTATTTTAGATGGAAACATGTATTTCCCTAGTAAGAAGCAAAAATGTATGTTAATTAACATATCTTCTTCTGATTCAAATTCTAAAATCAGTATATTACTAAAGAAGCATACATGTTAGACATTTAAAAAAGAATATTTTTTAAAACTCTTCAAACTCTTATCTAATATTTACTCAGTTTTATTACTAATCTCTACTTGATCATTTTTGTTGTAGTTAATCCCTAGAAGCTTTTAGGTTTTTACTTATATAGTTGGTTATTTGAGATTTTAAAATTATAGTAATAATGTCTGACTCAGTTCAGTTCAGTCTCTCATTTGTGTCTGACTCTTTGAATGATCCCATGAATCTCAGCACGCCAGGCATCTCTGTCCATCACCAACTTCAAGAGTTCACTCAGACTCACATCCATCAAGTCAGTGATGCCATCCAGCCATCTCATCCTCTGTCGTCCCCTCCTCCTCTTGCCCCCAATCCCTCCCAGCATCAGACTCTTTTCCAATGAGTTAACTCTTCGCATCAGGTGGCCAAAGTACTGGAGTTTCAGCTTTAGCATCATTCCTTCTGAAGAAATCCCAGGGCTGATCTCCTTCAGAATGGACTGGTTGGATCTCCTTGCAGTCCAAGGGACTCTTAAGAGTCTTCTCCAACACCACAGTTCAAAAGTATCAATTCTTCGGTGCTCAGCCTTCTTCACAGTCCAACTCTCATATCCATACATGACCACAGAAAAACCATAGCCTTGACTAGACGGACCTTTGTTAGCAAAGTAATGTCTCTGCTTTTGAATATGCTAGCTAGGTTGGTCATAACCTTCTTCCAAGGAGTAAGCGTCTTTTAATTTCATGGCTGCAGTCACCATCTGCAGTGATTTTCGAGCTCCCAAAAATAAAGTCTGACACTGTTTCCACTGTTTCCCCATCTATTTCCCATGAATGATGGGACCAGATGCCATGATCTTCGTTTTCTGAATGTTGAGCTTTAAGCCAACTTTTCACTCTCCACTTTCACTTGCATCAAGAGGCTTTTAGTTCCTCTTCACTTTCTGCCATAAGAGTGGTGTCATCTGCACATCTGAGGTTATTGATATTTCTCCTGGCAATCTTGATTCCAGCTTGTGCTTCTTCCAGTCCAGCATTTCTCATGATGTACTCTGCATATAAGTTAAACAAGCAGGGTGACAATATACAGCCTTGACGTACTCCTTTTCCTATTTGGAACCAGTCTGTTGTTCCATGTCCAATTCTAACTGTTACTTCCTGACCTGCATACAAATTTCTCAAGAGGCAGGTCAGGTGGTCTGGTATTCCCATCTCTTTCAGAATTTTCCACAGTTGATTGTCATCCACACAGTCAAAGGCTTTGGCATAGTCAATAAAGCAGCAATAGATGTTTTTCTGGAACTCTCTTGCTTTTTCCATGATTCAACGGATGTTGGCAATTTGATCTCTGATTCCTCTGCCTTTTCTAAAACCAGCTTGCACATCTAGAAGTTCATGGTTCATGTATTGGTGAAGCCTGGCTTGGAGAATTTTGAGCATTACTTTACTAGCATGTGAAATGAGTGCAATTGTGCGATAGTTTGAGCATTCTTTGACATTGCCTTTCTTTGGGATTGGAATGAAAACTGACCTTTTCCATTCCTGTGGCCACTGCTGAGTTTTCCAAATTTGCTGGCATATTGAGTGCAGCACTTTCACAGCATCATCTTTCAGGGTTTTAAACAGCTCAACTGGAATTCCATCACCTCCACTAGCTTTATAGTGATGCTTTCTAAGGCCCACTTGACTTTGCATTCCAGGATTTCTGGCTCTATTTCATCTTTTTTTTTTTTTTTTTTTTTTTTAACTAAAGCTAAATATTATACCTTTTTTTTTTTTTTTTTTTTTATAGTTAAATTTTTATTCAAGTGTAACTAGACATTAATATTACGGTTAACAAATTAAAACTTGCAGCATTTACTAGACTATGAGATGGATTCTTAGTGGGACAGATGACTTAAAGTATCTCAATGGCATTTAGTTTTATGTATGTGTGTGTGGTAGTTGCAGTTATAAACCAATATCCTCAAAATAGAATGTCACAATCCCTGAGCGAGATTATGATCAAATTAAAGTAACTTGGAGATGAACTTCATGATACTCTTAGCCCTTAGCTATTTCATGAAATCTCAAACATTGGAAGAAGGTGTGAACTTTAGAAGGGATTTCAAATGAGGAAAATCAAAAGACAAGTATTGATGTGTCATATGAAGTGGAGCATATTACAGACAGAAAGCCGTCAGCAGTCTGTGAGCTTCTGTTTGGTAAGTGTGTCCTAGCAGCAGTGTAGAACATAAAGTCATACTTTGCATCAGGAGTTCATCCCTGAATGATACGTGCATAAATATGTCGGCTTTCCTACACGGCATTTTTCATTCAGGTTTGTTTCTTTTTGTAAACATTATTATTATAAGCAATATTGGTTCAGAAATTTGAGTGTTTGCTATTGCAGTAAAAGCATTCACAGGGAATACAGGTATCATCCTATAATATGATGCGTCCCTATGTAAAACAGTGTGCTATGTCCTTCGTGATTCTTTACTTTGAACTTAAGAGACAGTATTATTTCTACTATTTTTTAGACTAAAAAGTTTAAGAGTTTTTTTGTTTCTTATTTTTATTGTTATTGAAGTTAGTAATTTTTCTGTTTGTACTTGTTCTTTTTCCCCCATTTTTTAATGCATTGATTATATATTATTGTGTCTGATTCATGGCTACACACTTATTCTTCTCGTACTTTTTATTAACCTTTCAACATCATTTTCATAACATTAGAGCATGGGTAGTTACATATTTTTTCTTAGAGAAATCCTTTGAGAAATTCTTTCATCTGAGCTTCCCTTGTTTTCTTTTTTCTTTCATACTTGGAATTCCCTTTACCTTTCTTTTGAGTTTGTTTACCCACTTCACGGATTTTATGCCTTCTTTTACTCTCTTGTTCAAAAGGCTGCATCATTCAGTAATTTAGTCAGGTTGGAAAGGACAAAAGACATGGTGACCGCTGCCCAAATCCTGTCTCCTGAATTGCACTGCTTCAATCTGAATAAGTGCTTTGCAGGTCTTCTCTCTTCACTAGGCCTCCCTTTCCTTTTTGTCTAGTTTTGGGGTTTTTCTCTCTGTTTTTTAATTTCTTGGTTTATTTCCATTATTTTGGTAACAGACATTTTCTACTCTTATTAAGGTAGGCACACTGTTTTTGTGTCCTGGTTTTGTTTTTTGTTTGTTTTGCATCTTGAATATCTAAAAATATCCCTGTTTTACCTTGGCAGCTGATGGAACACTTGGCTGAGTATAGAATTCTATGTTAGAAATAATTCTATTCCAGACTTTTGAAGGCATTACTCCATTGCCTCCAATGTGTATTTAGATCACTGTTCCTTTATATGTTCCCTGTAGTTTTTTAATACATATTGTTTAATCATTAAGTTGTGTCTGACTCTGCAACCACATGGACTATAGCCTGCCAGGCTCCTCTGTCCATGGGATTCTCCAAGCAAGAATACTGGAGTGGGTTGCAATTTCTTCTCCAGGGGATCTTCCCAACCCAGGAATCAAACCCATGTCTCCTACATTGCAGGCAGGTTCTTTACCAACTGAGCTATGAGGGAAGCCCCTTTATATATATATATATGTATATATAATCATCGAAGTATAGTTGATTTACAGTGTTTCAGGTGCATAGCAAGGTGATTCAGTCATGCAGATACACATATTATTTTTGAAATTATTTCCTATCATATCACAAAATATTGACTCTAGTTCCCTATGCTATACAGTAAAGCTTTGTTGCTTGTTGGATATCTATATTTTAATTAGAAATCTAGCATTCTATTCATACGAAGTCAAACAAGTGGAATCAAAATGTCATACATTTTTTAGTAAAGCAAAAATTCATGTTTTCAAAAAATATACATATACACAAAAGTTTTTCTACTACACTTGATAAAGACTTGAGAAAGAACATAAAAAAAAGAGATGGAGAAATTGGAGAACATAAACTAAATGAAATGGGAACACTGGATATGAAATACAAAAAGTGAAACAAACTTGATAAAAGTAAAGATCATCATATCTTCCATTTGTTTTTAAACATGACTGCTCAATAAAGATGTATGTGGAGCTCTGGAGAAAAAAAGGAATACCTGAGCATTTATATTTTTCAAAAAAATTCAAGATAATTCTGATATGCATCTGGATTTTAAAAAGTGATTATAGGTTTTTCTATTAGATCTTAGTTTTGCTGATACAGAGTTCTATTATTTTTCTGTTGACCAATCATGATAACAATGAGTTATAGTTACATAATCACAATAGTAAAAGATATTTATTAGTTTTTACAATTAATAGCCAGGCCAAAAAAATAAATAAATAAAGATAATTACAAGCCAAAATAATTGTATACAATTTGGGTGGGGATGGGGTCATCAAGCAGAGTGATGTGGTAAGTGGAAGCGTGTACATCCACCCAGTCAGTCGATGTACTTTTGCTGCTGCTGCTGCTAGGTCGCTTCAGTTAGTCCATTTATTTAAGGTCATTATTGATATGTATGATCCTATTACCGTTTTCTTAATTGTTTGATTTATTTTCTGTAGGTCTTCTCTTTATGTTGTGTTTCATGCCTAGAGAATTCCCTAGGTCGTTTGTTGGTGCTGAATTCTCTTAACTTTTGCTTGTTTGGAAAGCTTTTGATTTCTCCATCAAATCTGTATGAGAGTTTTGCTGGGTAGAGTATTCTTGGTTGTAGGTTCTTCCCTTCTGGCTTATAGAGTTTCTGTTGAGATAGCCTGATGGGATTCCCTTGTATGTTGTTTGTTGTTTATCCCTTATTGCTTTTACTATTTTATCTCTGTCTTTATTTTTGTCCATTTGATTACTATGTGTCTCAGTGTATTCCTCCTTGGGTTTAACTGGCCTGGGACTCTCTGTGCTTCCTGTACTTGGTCGACTATTTCCTTTCCCATGTTAGGGAAGTTTTCAGCTATTATCTCTTCAAATATTTCCTCAGGTCCTTTCTCTCTCTCTTCTTCTGGGATCCCTATAATGTGAATGTTGGTGTGTTTAACGTTGTCCCAGAGGTCTCTTAGACTATCTTCATTTTTTTTTTTCATTCTTTTTTCTATGTTCTATTATATGGCAATGATTTCCACCATTCTGTCTTCCAGGTCATTTATCCATTCTTCTGCCCCTGTTATTCTGCTTTGCATTCCTTCTAGTGTATTATTCATCTCTGTTTGTTTGTTCTTTAGTTCTTCGGTAAACATTTCTTGCATCTTCCCAAGCTTTGCGTCCATTCTTTTTCCGAGATCCTGAATCATCTTCACTATCATTATTCTGAATTCTTTTTCTGGAATGTTGCCTATCTCCACTTCATTTAGTTGTCTTTCTGGGGTTTTATCTTGTCCTTTTATCTGGAACATAACTTTCTGATTTTTCATTGTGATTAACTTTCTGTAATATGGTTTTTGTTTTAGCCACAAAACAAAATGTGAGATTTTGGTTCTTCTTGCTTCTACTATCTGCCCTCTGATGGATGAGGCCAAGAGGCTTGTGTAAACTTCTTGATGGGAGGGACTGGCAATGGGAAAAACTAGATCTTGCTCTGGTGGGCAGTGCCTTGCTCAGTTCAATTCAGTTCAGGCAACTCAGTCACATTCGACTCTTTGTGACCCCATGGACTGCACCATGCCAGGGTTCCCTCCCTGTCCACTATCAACTCCCAGAGCTCACCCAAACTCAGGTCCATCAAGTTGGTGATGCCATCCAAGCATCTCATCCTCTATTATACCCTTCCCCTCCTGCCTTTAATGAGTTTTAAGCCAACTTTTTCACTCTGCTCTTTCACTTTCATCATCAAGAGACCCTTTAGTTCTTCTTCACGTTCTGCCATAAGGGTGGTGTCATCTGCATATCTGAGGTTATTGATATTTCTCCTAGCAATCTTGATTCTAGCTTGTGCTTCATCCAGCCCAGCATTTCCCATGAGGTACCCTGCATATAAGTTAAATCAGCAAGGTGACAGTATACAGCCTTGGAGTACTGCCTTCCCGATTTGGAACCAGTCTGTTGTTCCACGTACAGTTCTAACTATTGCTTCTTGACCTGCATATAGATTTCTCAAGAGGCAGGTCAGGTGGTCTGGTATTCCTGTCTCTTTAAGAATTTTCCACCGTTTGTTGTGATCCACACAGTCAAAGGCTTTGGCAGAGTCAATAAAGCAGAAGTAGATGTTTTTCTGGAACTCTCTTGCTTTTTTGATGATCCAATCAGATCAGATCAGATCAGTCGCTCAGTCGTGTCTGACTCTTTGCGACCCCATGAACTGCAGCACGCCAGGCCTCCCTGTCCATCACCAGCTCCCGGAGGTCACTCAGACTCGCATCCATCGAGTCAGTGATGCCATCCAGCCATCTCATCCTCTGTCGTCCCCTTCTCCTCCTGCCCTCAATCCCTCCCAGCATCAGAGTCTTCTCCAATGAGTCAACTCTTCGCATGAGGTGGCCAAAATACTGGAGTTTCAGCTTTAGCATCATTCCTTCTAAAGAAATTCCAGGATTGATCTCCTTCAGAATGGACTGGTTGGATCTTCTTGCAGTCCAAGGGACTCTCAAGAGTCTTCTCCAACACCACAGTTCAAAAGCATCAATTCTTCGGTGCTCAGCCTTCTTCACAGTCCAGCTCTCACATGATGATCCAATAGATGTTGGCAATTTGATCTCTGGTTCCTCTGCCTTTTCTAAATCCAGCTTGAACATCTGGAAAGCTTTAATCCAATTATCTGCTGATGGATGGGGTTATGCTCCCTCTCCCATAGTTGTTTGGCCCTGGGGTCTAGGAGCTCTGTGGTAGGGTTAATGGCAAACTCCAAGAGGGTTTATGCCAAAGAGGACCTTGCAGTTCTCCCACCCCTGTGGTGAGCCCCTGCCAACTTAACGCCTCCACAGGAGACCCTCCAACACTAGCAGGCGATTTTGGTTCAGTCTCCTGTGTGGTCATTGCTCCTCTCCTCTGGGTCTTGGTGCGTGCAAAATTTTATTTGTGCCCTACAGGACTGGAGTCTCTGTTTATCCTAGTCCTCTGGAAGACCTATAATCAAATCCTCCTGGGTTTCAAGGCCAGATTCCCTGGGGATTGCCTGTTCCTTTGTCCAGTCCCCAGGCTAGGAAGTCTGACATGGCGTTCTGAATCTTCACAACAGTAAAAGAACTTCTTTGGTATTATTGTTCTCCAGTCTGTGGATCACTCACCTGGCAGGTATGGGATTTAATTCTATCATGATTGATCCCCTCCTACCACCCTGCTGTGGCTTCTTTGTCTTTGGATGTTGGGTATCTTTTTTTGGTGGGTTCCAGCCTCCTCCTTTCGATGGTTGTTCAACAACTAGTTGCAATTGTGATGCTCTCACAGGAGGTGATGGGAGCATGTCCTTCTATTACTCCAACCTGAACCAGAAGCCTCAGGTTAAGGCTTTGAGAGGTGGCACAGCTTTACTATGTAGTCAGAAATGGAATATGTGTGTGTCTGATTACATAGCCTATGTTCTTTTTTTATTTGCTATTCTATTGAATGGTCACAATTCCTTCTGTCCTACAGCAGGTAGAGGCCAAAAACAATGATCAATGATAACTTCCAACCATTAACATGGATAAGAGCTCAGAAAAACTTTGGATAAAATGGCAAGTTGGAAACAAGGAAGCACCAAAGAGACAAACAAACAAAACATAAAAGTAGCCCCTCCTTCCTAATCCCTTCATTTCCTGATTATAACCCTTTGTATTTATTCATAATTCATTGTATTTCATGTATAATTCATAATGTTTCATTTAAAATAATGTAGATCACCAAGAAAACAGAAAATATGAAGACTAGAGAAATGATAAAATACTGTACTTGAAATGCCAGAACAAAAGAGCAGAAGAAATTGATCATAAACAGTAGTTAATTATATATTAGAATATGCCTTTCTGAGCTAAAGGACACAAGTCTACTGACCAAAAGGGTGAATAGAGCTAATAAAAAGAAATGCTTACCTAGAATACTCTCATAATACTTTTAACTTTGAAGGATAAGCAAAACATTTATATGTACTTAAACAGGTGATTTCTAAATAAGAACATTTGATCAGATTTCAGGTTTCCCTTTTCAGAGCCAGTTTGCAGAAGAAAATGAAGTTATTCTAGTTAAAGTTGAGTGGAGGATAGGTTTAAAATTTGAAACCTAACCCATTCATAAATGAACACAATAGAGACAAATACCCAGATATTTATATGAGATTTTGTGATCTTGAAATCAGTTGGTTCTTTAAGCAAAATAGTATTACTTGAAGAATTTCTTACTGTCAACAGTATTTTGGGCCACAGTAGTAGAAACCCTGGCTCACAGTGCTCTAACATTTATATGTATGCCTATATTTTTTCCATGTCATCTCTCTTTCTCTCTCACTGCTTTTCATTTCTGTGATAGCTTGATGTTCCCAAGAGCAATCTTGGCTGGGAAAGCTGGGGAAATATGCCTGATAGGTATACTAAATATGAGAGTAGTTTTTCTGTTGCAATTGAAGCAAAAATTGAATTCTGCATTATTTACATCTGCTCATCTATATCTCTCTTCCTCTCCTACTAAGGTTTGCTAAAGAAAACAGCTGCAAGTTAGGAGCACTGAATGTGTTAGAAATTCAGACAGTCAAGGTCCTTGGAATAGGGCTGGTTATTAATAAAATGATCTTATGCTTCTCACAAGTCTTTGAACACTTTAAATATGGCATTGCAAAAGTAAGAGAACAGGCTGCTTTTGCTTTGCACATCAGTTCTCAAGATTTCATGAGCTTTGTTTTCATATTTTTAGATCATACTTACTACATCGTTTCTTTTATTTTTCTCCTTGGTTTGGATCTTGCGCCCTCAAAGCCGTATTTACTAGAGAAGAAGAAGTTACAATTGAATCCAAGTTGTGGATTGAGGATAAGAGGGAACTGGAGATAGGAGAAACACTTACTGATGCTGCAAAATTGCTAAGGTGCAATTTCACAAGGCTAAGTTTAACCTAACCAAGCACACATGGTATTTTAGTTGTTGAAATTGTATTGCTTTAAAAATGAGTTTTTAATACCAAGAATAGTTCACATGTGGGAGCTGAGAGAACTAATAGAGTGAAGAGGGTTGAGAGATTGAAGCCTGAAAAGTCTGTGACAAGATAAATTCCAACCCAAATGTGAAACTGGGATAATTTATCTGGGACCCAGGGAGCTGTAGGTTAGAATATTCTACAGATATTTTTAATTTTCTGAATTCATTATGCAAATATTTCTACATGGACAATGACTTAAAGAATGATAATCTTAGAAGAATATAGTGAAATTAGAACTAGGGAGCAAGGGGCAGAAAAAACTGAGATGTTTCAAGACAATAAATTTGCCTATTATTTTAGGAAAATGTATTGTATTGCCAGCACTAAGAGGAAAGATTTTATTTTAGAGTGTAAGAAAAATCTGCCACCATTTTAATGAAAGAAGAATAGGAAAGATAAGTGCTCCACAAACTTAGGTAGGTAATAAAAGCAAAAGCCCAGAACTCAGTTATTTGTACGCTCCAAGTTCATAGTGGCATTTTTCACAAAGCTAAAAGGTAGAAGCAACCCATGTCCATCAAATGATGCAAATATGAGCAAAATGCAGTGGAAAGAAATATTACCCTTAAAAAGAAGGAAGTTCTGATACCTTCTCTTACTTAGATGAGCCTTGAGGACATTATGCTAAGTGAGATATTTCAGTCTCAAAAGACAACTATTGTATGATTCCACTTGTATGAAGTACCTAGAGTAATCAAAGTCCTTGGAACAAAGAGCAGAATGTTAATTTCCAGGCACTAGGGGAAGAGGGAAAGGGAGAGTTCAAGTTTGATATGGGTAGAACATGTCATGTCCTTGGGGGAGGGGTAAAAAAGTTCTGGAGATGGATGCTGGTGATAGTTGTAGAACAACCTGAATGTACTTAATGCCACAGAACTATACACTTAAAAATGGTTACAACAGTAAATGTTATGTTATGTGTATTTTACCACAATAAAAAAAATAGTGATGCCTCCTCCTCCCCAATTTTAGAAACTTTAAGTGATGAGTTGAAAATGATTAACTTAGGAAATTGTGATCTTAGGCTGTTTCAAAAAATTACCTACATAATTTTAATATTCTTTCATTCAAAGTAGATAATGTACTCATTTCCACTTTTATAAATATAGAATAAATAAAAAATATTGAAAGGACTTCATTTCTGAATAATAAAAACTTAATGAAAACTATGAATTTTGTTTTGGAAGAGCCAGTGTTTAAAAGTATGTACTCTTCTTCTTGTGTGACTCCTAGTTATAATTCTTTTTTTTTTTTTTTTTTTTACTTTTGTCGGTGCTGGGTCTTCATTGCTGGGCACGGGCTTTCTCTAGATGCGGTGAGTAGGGGTGGTCTTCTGACTGCAGTGGCTCCCCTTGTTGTGGAGCGCAGCCTCCAGGCATGCGGGCTTCCGTAGTTGCAGCACGTGGGCTCAGCAGTTGTGGTGCATGGGCTTAGCTGCTCTGCGGCATGAGAAGTATTCTCAGACTAGAGACTGAACCTGCGTCCCCTGCACGGGCAAGTGAATTCTTACTGCAGTACCCGTGGTGGTGGTTTAGTCGCTTAAGTCATGTCTGCCTCTTGTGATCCTTTGGACTGTAGCCTGCCAGGCTCATCTGTCCATGGGATTCCCCAGGCAAGAATACTGCAGTGGGTTGCCATTTTCTTCTCCAATAATAATTGGAGACTGTTATTAATCTCCCAAGAGCGACCTCGTCTTCCCGCGACCGGCGCACAATTTAAGAGCGACCTCGCCTTCCCGTGACCGGCGCACCCAGATAATCATGATGATGTGATCACTGACCTAGAGCCAGACATCTTGGAATGTGAAGTCAAATGGGCCTTAGAAAGCATCACTACGAACAAAGCTAGTGGAGGTGATGGAATTCCAGTGGAGCTATTCCAAGTCCTGAAAGATGATGCTGTGAAAGTGCTGCACTCAATATGCCAGCAAATTTGGAAAACTCAGCAGTGGCCACAAGATTGGAAAAGGTCAGTTTTCATCCCAATCCCAAAGAAAGGCAATGCCAAAGAATGCTCAAACTACCGAACAATTGCACTCATCTCACACGCTAGTAAAGTAATGCTCAAAATTCTCCAAGCCAGGCTTCAGCAATATGTGAACCGTGAACTTCCTGATGTTCAAGCTGGATTTAGAAAAGGCAGAGGAACCAGAGATCAAATTGCCAACATCCGCTGGATCATGGAAAAAGCAAGAGAGTTCCAGAAAAACATCTATTTCTGCTTTATTGACTATGCCAAAGCCTTTGACTGTGTAGATCACAATAAACTGTGGAAAATTCTGAAAGAGATGGGAATACCAGACCACCTGATCTGCCTCTTAAGAAATCTGTATGCAGGTCAGGAAGCAACAGTTAGAACTGGTCATGGAACAACAGACTGGTTCCAAATAGGAAAAGGAGTATGTCAAGGCTGCATATTGTCACCATGTTTATTTAACTTATATGCAGAGTACATCATGAGAAATGCTGGACTGGAAGAAACACAAGTTGGAATCAAGATTGCCGGGAGAAATATCAATAACCTCAGATATGCAGATGACACGACTCTTATGGCAGAAAGCGAAGAGGGGCTAAAAAGCCTCTTGATGAAAGTGAAAGTGGAGAGTGAAAAGGTTGGCTTAAAGCTCAACATTCAGAAAACGAAGATCATGGCATCTGGTCCCATCACTACATGGGAAATAGATGGAGAAACAGTGGAAACAGTGTCAGACTTTGTTTTTCTGGGCTCCCAAATCACTGCAGATGGTTACTGCAGTCATGAAATTAAGAGACGCTTACTCCTTGGAAGGAAAGTTATGACCAACCTAGATAGCATATTCAAAAGCAGAGACATTACTTCACCAACAAAGGTTCGCCTAGTCAAGGCTATGGTCTTTCCTGTGGTCATGTATGGATGTGAGAGCTGGACTGTGAAGAAGGCTGAGCGCCGAAGAATTGATGCTTTTGAACTGTGGTGTTGGAGAAGACTCTTGAGAGTCCCTTGGACTGCAAGAAGATCCAACCAGTCCATTCTGAAGTAGATCAATCCTGGAATTTCTTCAGAAGGAATGATGCTAAAGCTGAAACTCCAGTATTTTGGCCACCTCATGGGAAGAGTTGACTCATTGGAGAAGACTCTGATGCTGGGAGGGATTGAGGGCAGGAGGAGAAGGGGACGACAGAGGATGAGATGGCTGGATGGCATCACTGACTCGATCGTATGAGTCTGGGTGACCTCCGGGAGCTGGTGATGGACAGGGAGGCCTGGCGTGCTGCGGTTCATGGGGTTGCAAAGAGTTGGACACGACTGAGCGACTGATCTGATCTGATCTCTGATCTGATTAATCTCCAATTAATTATTAATCTCCAGTTAATTATTAACACCAGGGAAGGCCATAATTCTTTATAATGAAACACTGAGAACAATTTAACATTGCCCTTCCTATTTTTTTTTATTGAAGTATAGTTGATTTGGGGAAGGCAATGGCACCCCACCCCAGTACTTTTGCCTGGAAAATTCCATAGACAGAGGAGCCCAGTAGGCTCCAGTCCATGGGGTCGCTAAGAGTCGGACACGACTGAGCGACTTCACTTTCACTTTTCACTTTCATGCATTGGAGAAGGAAACGGCAACCCACTCCAGTGTTCTTGCCTGGAGAATCCCAGGGACAGGGGAGCCTGATGGGCTGCCGTCTATGGGGTCGCACAGAGTCGGACACGACTGAAGTGACTTAGCAGAGCATAGTTGATTTGCAATATTGTATTAGTTGCTGAAGTATAGCAAAGTGATTCAGTTATACATATATATATCTTTTTTTTTTTTCAGATTTTTTTCCCTTATAGGTTGAGACAAAATATTGAGTAGAGTTCCCTGTGCTATATGGTAGGTTCTTATAGATTATATATATATTTAGTAGTGTGTATATGTTATTCTCAAACACCTGATTTATTCCTGATTTTAAAGCAACACAACTTTACAAGTATTATATTAATAGAGATTGACAAGTATGGAATATTTTAAATAGGTCTCTTTCAGTCCTGCAAAGACCCAGCTTTTAGTTATACCATGATAATCAAAGAGCATTTTAATAATCTAGCAGATCATGGCACTCTACTTGGCACTGTTTAAAGCTTTTGAAAACTGAACATTGCAGAACTGCAAGGTCTAATATGGTAGCTACTGCCATGAGTGGCTACTGAGTGTGTGACTTGGTATTACTCCAATTTTTGACAAGCGTGAAATGAACACTACATCTCAAAGACTTAGTAAGATAAAGGTATTCATTCATAATTTAAAGTATCAGTACATATGTTCATTCACATTTTAAAATATCAATACATGTTGAAATGTTAATATTTTAGGTATTGTGAATTAAATTATTTAAATGAATTTTGCCTATTTCTTTTTATCTTTGTTTAATGTGGCAACTACAAAATTTTAACCCGCTTTTGTGGCAAACTACTTTTGTGGCTTGCATTCTATTTAAATAACAGCAAGTGCTGTCCTAGAATGTTATAACCTAAACATAGCTGAACCTCATAATGAGAAAACCACTTCAGGATGAGATACTTTCACTTAGAATAGAGACTAATTGTCAGAGGTTTCAGCTATGTTACCAGAAACAAGACCATAGCTTGAAAGTGACAGTGTTAGTTGTTCAGCTGAGTCTGACTCTTTGTGACCCCATGGACTGAAGCCTGCCAGCCTCCTCTGTCCATGGAATTCTCCAAGAATACTGGAGTGGGTTGCCATTCCCTTCTGCACGGGATCTTCCCAACCCAGGCATCGAACCCTCGTCTCCTGCATTGCAGGAGTATTCTTTACCATCTGAGCCACCAGGGAAGCCCCAAACCATAGTTTCCTTGTTCCCAAACCTCTGCCAATTCTTCAGAGTTGTAACATGGATGCTTCTGCACTGATCTCTGAGTAGAGCCTTTGAGAGTTATTTTTCCTAGTTTCCGGACAATTTCTAAGTTAAGTCATTCAAGTTTGCACTATAGTACATTCTTTCAAGTCTTTGGGAAAAACTTAAACAGGAGACTAAAAAATGTGGAATTCAGTGAGCTGAAAGAGTTAACATAAGATCCTAACAGGAATTTGTTTGTGCACCAGACTTAGTGGAAAAGAGGCAGGTAAGCACAACCCTAGAAGTTTCATATTGGAAATCTACATAGATGCATTTTTTCCTGTTAATGCAGCACACTGATATCATTAAAATGTGTCTCCTGAGTAAAGGATCTGTTGTTCACTTTTATATGTGTAATCTAAAGCAACAAGGTTAAAATTTTCTTGAGGAAAGAACTGCATTTACTGTTTTGAATGATGTTTTTCACTCTATACCCTTTTACTGCCTAAAACTGCAGCATTGTTGGCTCTAAATTATTACATGTTTTTATCTGATATCTGTTGATCAGACATGCATTCAAACTGATTTTGTAAAACATTTCCTAAAACCTAAGAATCTTCATGGAAAAAAAATGTTTCCCACTCTTACACATTGTTTACTAATGAAAATGAACATTTATTAGAGAATCCCAAATGTGTTAGAATATTTATTGTAAAAAAAAAAAAAATTCCCGCTTTTCTTACTTGAGTGGAAGGTAAAATAAGACCTCCATGTTTCTGGAAATGATGACACCTCTTGTATAAAGCACACACTCCTTGACCCTAGCTGCAGTTGAACTTGAAATCTTAAACTTGATGTTTCACTCACTCCTTTTGTTATGACCTTGAAAATATGACCTCTACTAGTAGTTGACCTGAAATATCAGATATTAACCCTTGGCCTACAGCTAGAAACCTGGTGCTTATGGGTGAATAATTAATACTGTTGTAAATTAAGTCACAAATTTCACATGCAAATAAATATTTAAATATAAACACTTATGTTACTTAGAAATAATTTAGTGAGAATCCTTAAATTTATAAACAGATTTTCTTATGAGATGAGCTTGACTTATGAGTTTGAGCAAACTCAGAGAAATAGTGAAAAACAGGGAAGCCTGGCATGCAGCAGTTCACGAGGTTGCAAAGAGTCAGATATGACTGAGCGACTGAACAACAACAATGAGATATTTTGATTTATGTCTTCCTCTTAATTAGTTACACTTTCCCACAAGAGCTAGAAAGAGGATGCTAGGTGAAAACTTGGCCTACATTTAAGTTATCACTTTCTCAACTTTTGTTTCTAGAGTTCTCCTGTTAAAAAATAAGAGCTTTTATATCCGCATCATTTGAAAACTTTAAAGTTTAAGTGCGTATGAAGGGCGTCTAATATGGTCGAGCTACTCCTGAAGTAAGAGACACTTGGAACTGTTACCTTAATTGTTATCTGTTTTGCCCCTCAGATTTCAGGAGGCCTAGGTACGTGAGTTACACAGGGTCACATAGCTAAGTAGTGACACGTCTGGGGTAAAGATCTGGAATATCTGTATCTTGGTATAGCTGTTTCCACTATTTCTGAAGAAGCTCTTGGCCTTTCCTGGCAAAATGTATCTTGTGAATTAAAGGCAACATTCTCCCCTTCTCTGTTTTCACTTGGGTTGCTATAAGGGCCCAAGTCCATTCTTTATTTCCTTTTTGTAATCTCTTGTGCTACATTCAGGCTGTGCTGTGCTTGGTTGCTCAGTCGTGTCCAACCCTTTGCAATCCCATGGACTGTAGCCTGCCAGGCTTCTTTGTCCATGGGGATTCTCCAGGCCAGAATACTGGAGAATTCTTCCCTACTGAGGGGTCGAACCCAGGTCTCCCACATTGCAGGCAGATTCTTTACTGTCTGAGCCACCAGGGAAGCCCAAGAATACTGAAGTGGGCAGCCTATCCCTTCTCCATGGGATCTTCCAGACCCAGGAATCGAACCAGGGTCTCCTTCATTGCAGGCAGATTCTTTACCAGCTGAGCTACCAGGGAAGCTTTTTAGATTTCCTTCCCAATTAGATCATCACAGAGCATTGAGTAGAAGCAACTCTAGGGTTGTATTTTTTATTACTGAATTGCTTTGGCTATCAAGAATTTCATTTTTGAAGTTAAAAATGAAAAATTTTAAATTTTGCTACATTTATGTCTTCCCCCAATTAGTGTCTTCATCAAGTCTTTATCCTGCATAATACTCCTTCGCTGACTACTGGTTCCAGCTCAGTGTCCTTAAACTGTCCTTGGAGTCTTTTTGATTTGCAATCTCTCTCTCTCTCTCTTTTTTTAAATTCAGCCTTACTGCATTTCTTTTGAACTCTTCAGAGTTTTAATGGAGGGTGATGAACATTTAGTGTTTATGCCTGACTTGAATAGTTCAAAATCTTTTGTACAGCTACTCCACTTGTTAACAAATGTGTCCTCTTCATATTGCCAATTATTTATTACTTTTGTATAAAACTCTTCCTTCTGAAGAACTTATCTGCTTCACAATAATATTTTATGTATTGTAAACATTAACATTTTTTGGCAGTAGTATTTTGGGGAGTGTTCAGGTAAGGAAAATCTGATTTATTTGCTCATAGAAACAGTACTCACAGAAACCCTGTTAGTTTAGAATGAAAAGACTGAATGACCACTTGCAGTGCATGAATCTAGTTTAAAAAAGGAGACTAATGTACTTTCTTGTGACAACTGGGAATATTTGAATATGGTTTAAAGACTAGATATGAATTTTTGTCAGTTATTATAGGTGTCATAATGGTGTTTTAACTTTGTCATAATCCTTATTCTTAGGAGTTACATGATGAAGAAAATATAGGTGAGGTGTCATTATGTCTATAATTTACCATAAAGTAACACCAAAACATGTATTTACACAGATAAATGACAGATAAACAATTATGACAAAATACTACAATTACTGAAGCTGGTTTGAGGGCATGTTTTTCATACTGTGAAATTTTTTATAAACAAAACCAAAACCAAGTAAAGGACTATTATACTAAGAAGATGCTCTAAAGCAGTAATACCCAAATATTTCTCTCCTATTTGTTGGGTAATATAATTTTGGAATGTAGGAACTCTATGACAGAGATGAGAAGATGTGTGTTAGGAGGCATTTCTAGGACTTGCAACACTATCCCTTTCAATGCCACATATAATTTCTGATACACATCAATATTAATCTTATCTCATCAGTGTGATTTGATGCCATGTTTTTCTAAACTAATGTTCCAGTTTTTCATGGTAATCCCCCATGGGGCAGTGTAGAAGGAAAATAATATTTATTTGGTGCCAGTTCAAATTATTTAACTCAGACTTATAGACAAAAGTATCAATTATTTTAAATTATTAAGATTTAGTCTTATAGCTATGAAAATTTATGCTTATCCATTTGTTCTTTTTTTAAATTAAGTATTTGGGTTGGATACTATGATAGAAACTTAACATAAAAGGATTAATAAGGCATCATCTCTGTTCTAAAGAGACATAATATAGTGGGTGATACAAAGTAGAGAATGGGAAATTATATGATCTGGGAGGTAAAGCTCCTGCAATTACGGAGAAGCTAAACTTTAATTGTCTATGGAAAAATGAGAGAATGAGAGAGAGAGAGAATTTACCTAATTACCTGAAAAACTCCAGGACTGTTCTAGAGTTAAGCATATCTTCCTGCTTTCAGGAATTTGTCTCCATCTCTCAACTCTGATTTTTCTCTCCCCCAAGCTTCCTTGTCTTTCCTTCTGGCAGCAGGGTGACTTGAGCAGTGATCCATGAATACCTTACTGGTGTGCAAACCTGGCAGAAAGAGCTGTGATTGATTCTGATTGTTCAGGGAAATCCTAGAGCTGATGATGCTAAATAGCATCTCAGCTCACTTGCTCATTGCCACAAGTGCTGTGGCTTTGACTATCTGGGTCTCGATTATGGTGCCATCCAGGGAGGGCCTCTGGAATAACACTGAGAGTATGAGGGAAGTGGATTCTAAAGGAGATTGGTAAGTAGGCAAATATGACAGCTATTCATTACAGAAAATGAGATGTGACAAATAAGATGATACATGGTACTTGGGGAAGCTTAGGAGGGATACTGTACATCAACCAAGGTGATTCCATGTGAATTAAGGGCAAGAGTATGATTTCATATTCAAAATATTTCCTCTTACTAGCTATAGCAGTATACATGCATTCACATGGCTTTTATAAAGCAGAGAATAAGTTGCCTATTTGTGTTTACTTTTTCCTTTACTTGGGGTCATGTATTTACAGAACTAGTTATGAAGAACTAGGTATTGTGTCATGATTATCACTCTATTTTAATTTATACATGTGTAAGATCCATATACTCATTAGGAACTTTATATAAGACCTATAGCCATATGATCAGTAAATACAGTACAATGCTTGGCAGTAATCTCATATGCATATGTGAAAGAATATTGGAATCATTCAAATATAAACCAGTTACAGAACATTTTTTAAATCTTTCTGAACTTCACCTTGAATTAAAGTTAGCTATTCAGGAAATTGTAAATTAAGATAGAGTTATAAGAAAAATGGAAGCTAAACACTAGTGTGTAAAATTATGATGGAAAAATCAGAGAATAACATGACATATAAATTTGCACAAAATATTCAAATATTTTTGGAATAAAATATGAAGAACTATTAACATCCTAGTGTATATGTAAAATAATAGTGGTTATTACCAGAACATTTTAAAACTGCAAATTCAAGTAAGCATAAATGATTTGAATTGATATAAAGATCTTTTAAAACATGATTACAAATATAGGCTATATTTTAATTTAAAAGATATAAGTACACTTGAGATTCAAATTCTATGAATTCTTAGTAAAATTACTTTGGAAGGAAAAGTTATAGGCTTAAATTTTTTGAGAACCAGAAGGAAGCATAAAGATCATTTCCATGGAATACTTACAAGATGGAATTATAAGGTCACCCTTTTGTTTAAAAATCTTACTAGTGTTGATCAATTAGGTATTTCAGTAGTTGAAAACAAAATCATAGTTTATCTTAAAAAAAAAAAAAAAAAAAAAAAAACAACTATACACTTCCATGGACTAGAAACTGAAGAGAAAGGTGAAATAAGATGTGTAACTAAATATGTAGGCATGCTGGAATTTGCTTTTAGACTCATATATAAGAGGCTGAGATTTCAGTGCTTGTGTATCACTGAGAGATAAAAGAACCCCAAGAAAGGCTGAGATGCCAGAACTATGGTCAAAGTTAGGAAACAGGTTCTTTGGTGAGTCTAATCAGTGAGAAGAAGCTTGAAAATGATGTCCTTGTTGCTTAGAATGTCAGAAACAAAAAAGGGGAACAAAGCAGCTAGAATCTTAGAATGACTACCCACTGGCTTATAACTTCTTCTGTGATAGTCCTATTTTCACTTGAGCAGTATTCCACAGGGCAGCAGCTTGCAGTGTTTAGATAGTATACTGCACAGTTCTCAGGGTTATGATTTGCTGTTGCTGCTACGTCACTTCAGTCGTGTCCGACTCTGTGCGACCCCGTAGATGGCAGCCCACCAGGCTTCCCGTCCCTGGGATTCTCCAGGCAAGAACACTGGAGTGGGTTGCCATTTCCTTCTCCAATGCATGAAAGTGAAAAGTGAAAGTGAAGTCGCTCAGTCGTGTCCGACTCTTCACGACCCCATGGACTGCAGCCTACCAGGCTCCTCCGTCCAGGGGATTTTCCAGGCAAGAGTACTGCAGTGGGGTGCCATTGCCTTCTCCGTTATGATTTGCATTGTAGCCCAAATAAATGGATCTACTAGAGTTGCGTGGTCTTAGGATAACAGTTCACCAACCTAAATCTTAAGGTTAGGCAGTGGGCTTTAAGACTGAATGAAGGCAATTAAATAACTTCTATAAAGAAAGAGATGAGAATAAAACAAGGAATAAATCTACTCAAAATAGACCTAAAATGTAAATATGATAACCAATAAGGAAAAAGAAAACAAGCAAACAAAACGCAGCCAATAAAAATCAGTTCTAACAGAATTTTAATAATTTTATGACTGAAAAATGTCACAAAGAACTAGAATTTATAAACAACTGCAGGAACAAGACATAATGAATTATAGTAAATAGAAGTGAAATAATAATAGGTGCATCTGAAAAGAGGTGAAGAAATCTCTGGGAAAGAAAATATTATTACTGAGATGCAATAAACTGAATAGGTAGAAAAATGCCTAAGTTGGAAACAAGTAGATGAGTCAATTGGAAGATAGTAGAGGATGATTCCCCAATGTAGAACAGATGAAGTTAAAATAAGAAAGGAACATTACAGAGACACAAAAAATTAGATTGAAAATATGTGACATGTGACTGTTGGGAGTGCTAGAAAAAGAGAATGGAAGTTGTGAGTTGATGTTTGAAAAATGATTCCCATGAATTATCTAGAATTGAAGGAAGACACAAATCTTCTCTTTGAAAGTGAATGCTTAGTGTTGACCAGGAAAGATAGAAAGGTTGAGGGATGGATAGATCGATGGATGGTTGAGTAGAAATAAAGAGATACATACATGCATATGTAAATAAGCACAGAAACACAAAAAATGTATTGAGACTATAATGTTGAAGATGCAGAATATGTAAGAAGTAAATATTAAAAGAAATTCGATGAAGAAGACAATACCTGATTTATTTTTTAAATGCTTAGGGGTTGACATCTTCAATAAGTGAAATCACCACACAATGAAAAAAGAATTCAAAATGCACAGGGAAATTAACTGGAAAAAATATACTTTTTCAAATTGATGTCAACTGATTTAAGAGTAGAGGCAAGTAAATACTCAGCGTCAAAGCTTAGTCCCCAAACTACCTGAATTTAAAAACTACTGACAAAAACACCAAAAACAGAGAGTGAACTCAATGTAAAGAAACAATACGGGAACCAATGTGGTAAATGTAATGCACTGTTGAGTAAAATAATTAATAATAAGGAATTTTTTAAGTTTCAAAAGAAAGTATTAAAATTCTGGACAATAGTTACAAGGAAAATAAGGGCAGTGTTCACTTGTTATTGGAATATGCTAACACTCTTTTGAAACAGTAATAGAGAAACAGAACTGTTTTAGATATTAGAAATATTGGCTATTGGTATAATACATATAAGCATAATCAACTTAAAACATTGTGTCTAGTTTTCTAGAGATAAAGAAAAAATGGTACAAAAAGCACACATACCCACCTACACAAATACATAGACACTCACATATACCATGTGATAGAGATAAATTCAATTAAAAATCAATCATAATCAAGTCAAACACATTAACTCAGTCATGAAGGGATGGTGCCTAACAGGTTTGAAGAAAAAGAAAGCCATTTGATATTTTTAAATCAACCCAAAATGAAGACATGAGAAACAAACAAGACAGGGTGAAATTAAAATAATGGCAGGAGATATTTAGGTAAGTTGTAATCACTCCTTGCACACAAACACACTCACACAATTAGCTGGTGTAACAATGCTAGATAAAAGAATTAAAAGCAAAAGCGTTAATAAAAATAAGTAAGCTGTCTCCCAGTATTGAGAGATCCAAACCAATGTAATAATAGGGGAGGAAAATAAACCACTCTCTCCTCTTAAAATGTTTGTTCAAATGACACCTTCTCCAAGAAACTTAAAATTAATTCCTCTACTTATATTGAAAACTACCCTCAGCTCAAACACTTCAAACCCTCCTTTCTTGCTTTATTTTTCAGCACTGTCATGTCTGAGATTTTTCATTATATTTATAGTTTGTTTTTTAGTTTATGAATAAAGATAAATTGCTAAAAATTTTATGAAAAAAATTTATTCAAATATTAAATATATATACTCTATTTATGAATTCATAAATATGCAGCAAATGTAAAAAGAAATCAGGATCGTGAAAATCCTCTTCAGTTTTATGATGTGGTTATTTACAGGTATTATTGATAGGAATATGTATACAGGCTTAATGAATCTTTTTAATTTGAATGGATTTTATTTTGAATTGTTATAAGTGAACTGAAGAAAAATATAACACAGCATTTGTTAAATATGTGTGGTGGGTACACTGATGACTATAATTTTATTCTCAGCTTCTCTGCATTTTTGAAATATTACTAATAGAATAATAATTTCATCAATCAGAATTTGATAACACTTCAACCTTGTTTCATAAATTAATTACATTATAAATGTTAACAAATAAGGATTTTAAAAAATATTCAGAGACGATCATAGAAATTAAAAATAATATTTTGTGTGATCTTCACAAAATAGCCTGAGAGAAGCCAAATACATACTACTGGCCTTATTAATATCAGGCTGGCTAGATTTTAATGGATCTACCAACTTAAGTGCTATAACCCCCACATTCCTATTGGTTGTAATGAACATTTGCAGAAAAATAATTGTATTTGTAAAATTAATGACAGCAGAGAAATAAGAGAGGCAAAAAAAGAATTGTAGAAAGGAGAACTCCTTTAAAATTAGATTGCAGTTACAGTAGTGGCAGTGATTTTGTAAACTGGAAATTAAATCAAGTACAAAAATGATTAAATCAACTTAATAGGCTTTAATTTATAATGTAATAGTGAACTCTTGATTTAAAAGGACCATAAATTAGGGACAAAATCCTTGACATTGACAATAGTTGTAACTTTAGATATAAGAATTTCTCAGGGAGATTGCTAATCTTATCACAAGTTTGCTTTTAAAGTCAACTTATACATACATTTTTTTTTGTAAAACCTTAGATGTGTGTGCATCTCTCTGCTTCTGGAAAGCAATATTGTTGTTGTTCAGTCGTTCAGTCCTGTCCAGCTCTTTGCAACCCCATGGACTACAGCACACCAGGTTTCCCTGTCATTCCATCTCCCAGAGCTTGCTCTGACTCATGTCCATTGAGTCAGTGATGCCATCTCATCCTCTGTCATCCCTTTCTCCTCCTGCCTTCAATCTTTCCTGCCATCAGGTTCTTTTCTAATGAATCACCTCTTTGCATCAGGTGGCCAAAGTATACAAGCATTATTGTCTTCCTTAAAATTCTGAGTACAAAGTATACAAAATATTTGAGTGATACTTTAAAATCATACAGTATTCCCTGATTTCTAAAAACTGAGTATCGTGATAAGATTCAGATACCCAGACAGAAAAGGCAGATGCAGGGTCAGTGCTTTCTGGAAGCTTAAAGAGGAAATACAGTATTGGAATATCACAAGTGAAGGATGGATGGAGAAGAGGCAGAAATGCTTTCTTGGGACATTAGTGGTGGATTGACACATCTTGATAAGTCAAGATGAAGAGAGGAATCCCATTCAAACAGTTTTGTCTTTTCTGAATCTGAGAAGCTCCATGGACTATGTCTTATAGTCCATGAGTCTTTTGCCAATAGTCTTTTGCCAGAATGACTGCCATTATTTTTCTTAAAATTCACCCCAATGTTAATGCAGAATAGCAAATGCATCTTTTTCCTTTAGGAATTCTAAGCAGCTTCTCTAGCTGTTGTCTCGGATGTTTTCATTTCCTCTTCCTCTAAGACGTATATTATAATTTATATTATACACAAGTATGGTTAATGCAGTGCAGTCCTTTTTAAGCATCTCAACTGGTAATTTTGCCTTGTCTGATTTTTTTTATATCATGTATATATTTTCATAGACATGTGCTTTCCTTTTCTCCTTAATGAGGGTGTTAGTGTTCTGCTCAAAGAATGTGTTTCTTTAAATTTAATTGTCAGAGTCAAGAAATTTAGTTTAACATGGAGATAATTTCCTATAGAATTTCTTTTTATGAAACTAATATTATGTTTCCATGTGGGGAAATTTTCTAGTGGATTGACTTAAAGGTATTTGAATGGAAAAAGTATGAAGGACTTAATGATAATTCTGGAGATATGCTGCATTTTCTTTAAAGACATTTTGCAAAAAGATGAGGTGTAATTATATTAAACAAATCCAAAATGCTCTAATATTATATTCATAAAGTAAGTTTCAAAGTAGACAGAACAGTTTAGTTCTATCATTGCACAGCTACTTGAGACTGTTCTACTCCTTCTTTGAATGGCTTCTAAGAAGTGCTGTCTATTTTCTTTCCACTTCTATGATGAGAATGATGATTATAATGATGGCAGTTCTTTAAGGTGTATAAGTACCTTGTAATCATTACTTCATTTAATTTTCATTATATCCTATTGATGTCGATACCATTATTACTTGAAGAGATCTCTAGTCTTTCCTATTCTGTTGTTTTCCTCTATTTCTTTGCATTGATCGCTGAGGAAGGCTTTCTTATCTCTTCTTGCTATTCTTTGGAACTCTGCATTCAGATGTTTATATCTTTCCTTTTCTCCTTTGCTTTTCACTTCTCTTCTATGAAGACCTACAAGATCTTTTAGAACTAACACCCAAAAAAGATGTCCTTTTCATTACAGGGGACTGGAAAGCAAAAGTAGGAAGTCAAGAAACACCTTGAGTGACAGGCAAATTTGGCTTTGGAATATGGAATGAAGCAGGGCAAAGGCTAATAGAGTTTTGCCAAGAGAATGCACTGGTCATAGCAAACACCCTCTTCCAAAAACACAAGAGAAGACTCTACACATGGACATCACCAGATGGTCAACAAAATCAGATTGATTATATTCTTTGCAGCCAAAGATGGAGAAGCTCTATGCTGCTGCTGCTGCTAAGTTGCTTCAGTCATGTCCAACTCTGTGCGACCCCATAGACGGCAGCCCACCAGGCTCCCTCGTCCCTGGGATTCTCCAGGCAAGAACACTGGAGTGGGTTGCCATTTCCTTTTCCAATATGTGAAAGTGAAAAGTGAAAGTGAAGTCGCTCAGTCGTGTCTGACTCTTAGCGACCACATGGACTGCAGCCCACTAGGCTCCTCCATCCATGGGATTTTCCAGGCAAGAGTACTGGAGTGGGGTGCCCTTGCCTTCTCCGGGAGAAGCTCTATACAGTCAGCAAAAACAAGACTGGGAGCTGACTGTGGCTCAGATCATGAGCTCCTTAATGCCAAATTGAGACTTAAATTGAAGAAAGTAGGGAAAATCACTAGACCATTCAGGTATGACCTAAATCAAATCCCTCATGATTATACAGTGGAAGTGACAAATAGATTTGTCACTAGATCTGATAGAGTGCCCGATGGGGGGGACTAGATCTGATAGAGTGCCTGATGAACTATGGACTGAGGTTTGTGACATTGTACAGAAGACAGGGATAAAGACCATCCCCATGGAAAAGAAATGCAAAAAATCACAATGGCTGTCTGGGGAGGCCTTACAAATAGCTGTGAAAAGAAGAGAAGCTAAAAGCAAAGGAGAAAAGGAAAGATATAACATCTGAATGCAGAGTTTATTTTGGGGGGCTCCAAAATCACTTCAGATGGTGACTGCAGCCATGAAATTAAAAGACGTTTACTCCTTGGAAGAAAAGTTATGACCAACCTAGATAGCATATTGAAAAGCAGAGACATTACTTTGCCAACAAAGGTCTGTCTAGTGAAGGCTATGGTTTTTCCAGTGGTCATGTATGGATGTGAGAGTTGGACTGTGAAGAAAGCTGAGTGCCGAAGAATTAATGCTTTTGAACTGTGGTGTTGGAGAAGACTCTTGAGAGTCCCTCGGACTCAAGGAGATCTAACCAGTCTATTGTGAAGGAGATCAGCTCTGAGATTTCTTTGGAAGGAATGATGCTAAAGCTGAAACTCCAGTACTTTGGCCACCTCATGCGAAGAGTTGACTCATTGGAAAAGACTCTGATGCTGGGAGGGATTGGGGGCAAGAGGAGAAGGGGACGACAGAGGATGAGATGGCTGGATGGCATCACTGACTTGATGGATGTGAGTTTGGGTGAACTCCAGGAGATGGTGATGGACAGGGAGATCTGGCGTGCTGCAATTCATGGGGTCACAAAGAGTAGGACACGACTGAGCAACTGAACTGACTGACCGACCATTATTTCTATGAATACAGCTGTATTCATATGTGTAACTGCAGGTTACACATAACCTGCAAGTGTCACATAGCTAGGAAACAAGAAAGCTAGAATTTAAACTCATGACTGTTCGTCTCAATGTCCAATCTTGCCCCACTGACATTACAACTAAGTTTCTTGATCCTTTACTTGAATGGAACAGTAAATGATTGTGATCCAGTGCTGCTGCTGCTAAGTTGCTTCAGTTGTGTCAGACTCTGTGTGACCCCATGGACTGCAGCCTACCAGGCTCCTCCGTCTATGGGATTTCCCAGGCAAGAGTACTGGAGTGGGGTGCCATTGCCTTCTCTGAGATCCTGTGCTAGACATCCCTTAAGGTCGTCCTTATCAACTACTGTCCTCACTCTTCTCACTGTCTGAAATGGGTCCTTTGTTTTCTCCTTAAATTATTTTTGAATAGGTTGAATTATGTATGTGGTTTAAAAGTTAGACAATAAAAAAAGAGAATAATCTAAGAAGTCTCAGTCCCATAACAGGGAAGGGCTGTCCGTATTCATTCCTTTCCTCATCTCTGGTTCCCTGTTGGTAACTCATTTTATTGATTTCTTATTTATCTTCCCACTGTCTCTTTTTTGCAAACATAAGCAACATCTAATATACATCATTATCTTTCTTACTTTTTAAGCAAAACTTTTCTGAGATATATATTTTTTCTTGTACTCTGCTTTTTTACTTAACTGGTACTGTTTCCCTAGCTGTATATAACGATCTTTCTCATTTTTTTTTAAAAGCTACATTGCATTCTTTATTATCTAAGGAAACTTTCACTGTAGCAGTCCTTTTTCAGTGATCCCCAAAGCATATATATATATATATATATATATATATATATATATATATATAAATATTGTTTTAAAAATTGGGAAGGATCTTTTTTTCACTCCTGGCAGTTACCAAATTCATCTAATACTTATATGTAATTACAGAGATAAGGTCATTTCAAATTGGTATATCAGAGATGTGGTAGTGTGAATAAAAGACAGTGTAGTTATTGAGATGCCAGGAAGTTAATTGATAAATTAAGAATTGGAATTATATAATGAGAGGTTTTGGAGACCAACCCCCCCACCACCTAAAATATAGTCATTGATCAGAGAGTCGTCTTTGCTACTTACTGAATCCATGAACACAAATAAGTTGGTTAGCATCTCTGATCTTCATTTACCTCCTTTGTAAAATGAGAAAAATAATAGATACCTCAGAAGATCATGATGAGGATAAATGAGGTAATTAATATTAGCATAGAGAGTATGCAGCATATTGTAGCCATATAGTAGGCATATGGTAGAAAATTTTAGCTTCTTTTCTGTATGTTATTATTCAAGTTTATATTGTAAAAAATATGAGTCTGCTTTTCCATCTTCCTCATCTAATCTTGTCAACAAATGGTTTAAGATGAAAATGTCTTTCTTGGTGTACAGAAATGTGGTTTTCTTTTGAATTGTTATATAGTCTCCATCTTTTTATTTGGTCTCTTTCTGCGCTAGGCTTCTGATGATTTTATAAGAAGCATCTTAAGTGATCAAGGCCACCCACTGTTTTTAATCAGAGCTGCAGAACTTCATGGAGCTAAAAAAGCATGAGAAGGGTGGCTACATGACAAGGTTGAATGCTAATTGGATTTGGGGATTAGAGTGGCATGAATAAGCTCTGCACTTCTTCATTCTCATATTTGGTAATGTTAGAACATTTTGCTCTGGGAAGGCAAAGCAGATTATAGCTCTGAAACAAGGCGAATGACCATACAACTCAGTCTGAATTCTGTCAAGGCTTCCTGCCACTTGTAAGCAAATCTATTCCTGGAACAGTAATAACCACCACACCCAGCTAGATGGCTATTTTAAGTAATACAGTATTGAAAATGTCAGAAAATTCTTCATACCGTTTAAACTGGCAAGATGCCCTCTGATCTGTGATTCATCTCATTGTCCACTTTTTATTGCTTTTGAACATTTGACCGAGAACTAGCCAATAAGAAGACACATGTGTTCATATTTAATTCCTGATGGGGACCGTAAGATGCTTTCTGTTTTGGCTGAAAATGACCTCTATGAACCATTTCATAAAAGCAGATTAAAGACAGTTTTTAAGATGCACCAAATAATTTTCCTATTTATTTATAATATTTTTATGAATATTAGCAAAACAAAGCTGATTATTCCAGCTTTCTTGTGCTTCTGTTAGCTCTATTCAAGGATTGGTTTGCATTTTCCTAGATACTTCAATGTTTTCTTTTACCTCTTGCTCTCATAACCATGGGACGGATTATCACCTTACAAGACTGAACGTAATGAAAATGCAAATTTAACATATCAATATTTGTGGAACGTGGTTAAGGAAGACTGAGACAGCACTAAATGCATATATTAGAAAGAGGAACAATTCAAGTCAGTATTTCAATCTTTCACTTCAAGAACCTAGAAGAGTAAGACCAAACTAAATCCTACCAAGAATGGAGGATGAAAATTACAAAGACAGCAGGAGTCGATAAAATTGAAGACAAACAACAACAAACCAACAGAGAAATTACATTAAACAAAGAGTTGGTTCTTTCATAAAAATCAATAAAAATTGACAAATCTCTGGAAACAGTGACAGAGTAAAGAGAGAGAAGACTCAAATCGCTGCTATCAGGAATGAAGCAGGGAGCAGAGCCAGTCTTAGCTCACATACTATGAAGTGGATAATCTGAATAGCCCTGTAACTATCAAATAAATTGAATTTGTGGTTTGATAAAATTCCCTAAAAGAAATCTCTAGGCCTAGATGACTTCACTGAAAAATTCTATCAAACATTTAAAGAAGGAACACCAGTTCTACACATACTGGTCTGTTAAATAGAAACGAAGGAAGTACTGAGTAGTTCATTTATGAAGCTAGCATTACCCTGATACCACAACCAGATGAAGACAGTAGAATATCAAAAAATAATAGCCTGACATCCCTCATAAAAATGGCGTAAAAATTCTTAATAAAATTTTGGCAAATACAATGTGTAAAGCAATGCAGCATAATTAAGTTTGGCTATATTCCAGGGATATCAGAGTGATTCTATATTAGAAATCAAATAATTCAATATACCTTGTTAACAGGCAAAGAATGAAAAATCACAGAATTCTTTCAATCAATGCAGAAAAATCATTTGATAAAATTAAATATATGTCATAAAGAAAAACTGTCAAAAAAAGAGAGAGGGATATCCTCAACTTGATAAAGAGCGTCTATAAAAAAGACACAGCCAACATTCTGCTTAATGGTGAAAGACAAAATGTCTCTCCTGAAGACTGGAATGAGGGAAAGATGTTTATTTTCCCCTTCTAATTCAAAGAGTGTTTGAATTTCTAGGCAACCCAATAAGGAAAGGACAGGAAATGTTGTTTAGTCACTAAGTCATGTCTGACTCTTTGTGATCTTATACATTTCAGCACACCAGGCTCCTCTGTCCTCTACTATCTCCTGGAGTTTGCTCAAATTTATGTCCATTGAGTCAGAGATGCTAGCTAACCATCTCATTCTCTGCCACCCCATTTCCCTTTTGCCTTCAATTTTCCCCAGCTTCAGGGGCTTTTCCATTGAATGGGCTCTTTGCATCAGGTGGCCAAAGTATTGGAAAGGGAAATAAAAATTTAAAAAATAAGAAATAGCTGCAGGGAGGGAGGAGCTAAGATGGTGGACGAGTAAGACGGGGAGAATACTTTCTCCTCCACAAATCCATTAAAAGAACATTTGAATGTTGAATAAACTCGATAAAACAACTTCTGAATGCCGGCAGAGGACATCAGGCACTTAGAAAGACAGCTCATTGTCTTCAAAACGAGAAAACGAGCCCTGCGGTAACTCCTTTTGCGGAGAACTGGCGCGGACACCAGCATTTGCTATTGGCAAGTGGGGGCTGGGCTAGGAGGAGCGGCGAGGCCTGCATGGCTTTGAGAAAGGATTTGGCCTGGCTATCTCGGGCGCTATCTGAGCGAAATAACCAGACTGTTGGTTATCTACTACATCAAAAGCCAGCCCTAACTTAAGACACCACCAGGACTACCTACGGAACAAAGGGCTGCACAGAGTTGGCCGGCTGCAGGCCGTCCCCTCCGGTGACAGGCAGCCAGGGCCAGAGGCGGGCAATTATAGCCCTAGAGAGACACTGTCTAACGGAACTGTGAGTAGGTTTCTGTGCTGACTCACGCTTCTTGGGGCTCTGGATGGTCAACATCTGCCTGAGAAAGTGTGCTGTTTGTATACCCAGAAAACTGAGCGGCGGAGAGGCGATAAGTCGCAGCACCTGCGCTCGCTGAACATTTCATCACCTGCGCTACTCGGATCTGGGAAGGGCATAAAACGCAGACTCAACCAAGTCTGTGCTTCTGAGGATTATCTGAGTGCCTGAACCTGGCCGGTTTAGATTTGGGTGTTCATCTCCGCCCCCTCTGTAACAAGGAGAGATCAGAAACTGAACCGCTCAAAAAAAAAACAAAGAACACAAAACAAAATGAAAGACGAAAAACCAGAGCTAAAAACAGGAAGCTCACAAAACAAAGATAGTCTACCTGCGTGTGCCAAAAAAAGTCTGAGAAAATTAGAGAGAAGAAAGGTTAAAAGACTAGAAGAAAAAAAAGAGCAAAAAAAAAGCAAAAATAGATCCAAAAACCCTGGAGGCAACAAAAGAGAAAAAGAGGAGAAAAGGATAGTGAATAGAAGAAGAACCTAGAAAAAAGAATCAGACGAAAAAAAAAAAGACAAGGAAATTTCAAAACTCCAGGAAAGCTAAATCGATCATAAGTTCCAGAAAAAGAAAAAAAAAATCATGAGAAAACTTGAGAGAAAGTTAATTCCTAAAATAGAAGGAAAACACTCACAAAAACCCAAAGAAACCAAAAAAAAAAAAAAAAAAAAAAGAGCAAGGAAAAAATAAATAAAACCATAAGGCTAAAGCTGATCTATAACCTCAGCAGGGAAGGCAGAGTAATAAGTGATGAAGAAAAAACTAAGCTATTATTGAAGGGATCTCCAATT
Source organism: Tragelaphus eurycerus (assembly GCA_935064755.1). Classification (NCBI taxonomy): domain Eukaryota; kingdom Metazoa; phylum Chordata; class Mammalia; order Artiodactyla; family Bovidae; genus Tragelaphus; species Tragelaphus eurycerus. Next base: position 22,113,334 of record CAKXYN010000025.1, on the reverse strand, counting down.
GAGGGAAATAAAGCTCACAGATAAGAAAGTTGAGAGAATTTTGCATCACTAAATTTCTCAAAAAAATAAAGAATTCTAGCAATAAAAATAGTGGGAGACTTTAAACCCCTATATCTTGATAGAAAAGAAAGAGGAAAAATATATTATGGCCTAAAAATATTCACTCAGAGAGTTAAAAAAAAAAAAAAAAAGACTTATTTGCTCACTCTGTAGAGGTTTATTGATTATTTTGTGGGTTTGGTACACTTTGGGTAGTAGGGAGGAAGAGGTGACAAATGTGATCCTGTCCTAAATAAATATTGTGGTAAAGATAGATTTACCAATACAAAAACCAAGATGTGCCTAAAGAGAGGACACCCAAACTGGACTTTTTGTTTTCTGAACTTTTCTTTTCGAGAACAAACCTCCTAATATAAGATGAACTCACCATGATTTTTTTAAGTGTTCTTGTGATTAAAAACAGAAAGCCATTGGTTAAGAAATTACATATACTCCTCCCCACCATCACTCCCTTCTTTCTTCCCATTTCCCTCCCACCCTCATTGATCCTTTCCTTTGTCCATTTTCCCCTCAAAAATAAAAATAAAAAAATCAATACACAGAAATCACTTGCATTTCTATAACTAACAATGAAAAATCAGAAAGAGAAATTAAGGAATCAATCCCATTCACTATTGCAACAAAAAGAATTAAATATCTAGCAATAAACTTATCTAAGGAGATAAAAGAACTGTACACAGAAAATTATAAGACATAATCTGGTCCCATAAAAAAAAAATAAGAAATAAATCTATCACTATCTGCTGATAAAATAGTTGTCTTTGTTGAAAATCCTCAGAAATCAATTTTTTAAAACAGAATTATTAAGAGAGTTTCTGTTTTCAAGATAAAAGATAAAGACTCCAGTATGTGTTGTTTTTCTATAAATTAGAAAAGAACATATGGACACTGAAGTTCAAAACAATATTATTTATAATTAGTCAAACTATACTTAGATGTACTTCTAACAAAATATGCATAAGACTGGTGTGCTCAAAATTAAAAATTGAGATGAAGGAAATCTACTAAAATCTTAGTAAATGGACAGATATGTTTATGGTTTGGAAGCCTCAACATAGCAAAGATGGAAATTACCCCTAATATACAGTTTTAATGCAATTGCTATCAAAACCTCAGCGAGATCTTTTTAGTAGATACAGGCAGTATTTTTCTAAAATATATATGATTACTCACTTTCAAAACTTTATTGTATAACCACAGTCATCAAGACCGTGTGTTTTTTTTCAGGTTAGAGACATGATTAATGTAGACAGAGGACACTGAAATAAACCCACAAACAATATGCCTAGCTAATTTTTGACAAAAGTGCAAACTTAATGGAGAAAAGAACTTTTAAAACAAGAAGTGCTTAAGAGATTAGGCATGCTTTACCTAAACAAAGCTTCAAATAAATGAGCCTAAATCTTAAACTTTATTAAAAGATTAACTCAAAATGAATCACAACCTTATTTTTAAAGATATAATACCTTTAAGGAAAAACCAAATAGAAGAAAATCTTAGGGATTTAATGCTAGACTTGATACTATAAACACAATCCATAAAAGGGAAACCTGATAAAATGGGCCTCATCAAAATAAAACATTGTGCAATTGACTCTGTTACAAGGAAAAAGAGCAGGCTACTCATTGGGAGAAAGTATTTACAAAGTGTGTGTGAAAAAGGATCACTATCTAAAATATTCCAAGGACTCTCAAAACTCAACAGTAAAAAACAGAACAAACATTCCAATTAGAGCACAGACAGAAGACCTGAACAGTTATATCCCTGAACAGTTATATCCCTGAAAAGTATATGCAGATAGTAAATAAGCATGTGGAAAGCTGTCAATATCATTGATAAAACACAACTACTCACCTATTAGAATAGCTAAATAAAGAAACAGTGGCAACACCACATGCTGGAGAGAATGTGGAGAAACTGCTCATGCTTTGCTGGCAGGAATTTAGAATGTTACAGCTACTCTAGCAAATAGTTTGGCAGTTTCTTAGTAAACTAAAGAAAGGCAATGCCAAAGAATGCTCAAACTACCGCACAACTGCACTCATCTCACATGCTAGTAAAGTAATGCTCAAAATTCTCCAAGCCAGGCTTCAGCAATAAGTTGTTCAAACTGGTTTTAGAAAAGGCAGAGGAACCAGAGACCAAATTGCCAACATCCGCTGGATCATGGAAAAAGCAAGAGAGTTCCAGAAAAACATCTATTTCTGCTTTATTGAATATGCCAAAGCCTTTGACTGTGTGGATCACAATAAACTGTGGAAAATTCTTTGGGATATGGGAATACCAGACCACCTGACCTGCCTCTTGAGAAACCTATATGCAAGTCAGGAAAGAACAGTTAGAACTGGACATAGAACAACAGACTGGTTCCAAGTAGGAAAATGAGTACATTAAGGCTATATATTGTCACCCTGCTTATTTAACTTATATGCAGAGTACATCATGAGAAATGCTGGACTGGAAGAAGCACAAGCTGGAATCAAGATTGCCGGGAGAAATATCAATAACCTCAGATATGCAGATGACACCACTCTTATGGCAGAAAGTGAAGAGGGGCTAAAAAGCCTCTTGATGAAAGTGAAAGTGGAGAGTGAAAAAGTTGGCTTAAAGCTCAACACTCAGAAAATGAAGGTCATGGCATCTGGTCCCATCACTTCTTGGGACATAGATGGGGAAACAGTGGAAACAATGTCAAATTTTATTTTGGGGGGTTCCAAAATCACTACAGATGGTGAGTGCAGCCATGAAATTAAAAGACACTTACTCCTTGGAAGGAAAGTTATGACCAACCTAGATAGCATGTTGAAAAGCAGAGACATTACTTTGCCAACAAAGGTCCATCTAGTCAAGGCTATGGTTTTTCCTGTGGTCATGTATGGATGTGAGAGTTGGACTGTGAAGAAAGCTGAGTGCCAAAGAATTGATGCTTTTGAACTGTGGTGTTGGAGAACACTCTTGAGAGTCCCTTGGACTGCAAGGAGATCCAACCAGTCCATTCTGAAGGAGATCAGCCCTGGAATTTCTTTGGAAGGAATGATGCTAAAGCTGAAACTCCAGTATTTTGGCCACCTCATGTGAAGAGTTGACTCATTGGAAAAGACTCTGATGCTGGGAGGGATTGGGGGCAGGAGGAGAAGGGGACGACAGAGGATGAGGTGGCTGGATGGCATCACTAACTTGATGGACGTGAGTCTGAACTCCAGGAGTTGTTGATGGACAGGGAGGCCTGGCGTGCTGCTATTCATGGGGTCGCAAAGAGTCAGACACGACTGAGTGACTGAACTGAACTGAAACATGCAACTGCCATATAACCCAGCAGTGCAACCTTGGGCATTCATCTGAGGGAATTGAAACTATGTTCACATAAAAATATGTACATAAATCTTTAAAAAAACATTATGATTACCAAAGACTAGAGACAACCTAGTTGCTCTTCACCTCGTGAATGGTTGAACCAATCTTGGGAGCTCCACACAGAAGGATGGTACCCAGAAATACAAATGAACTGACTATTGACACATGCAACAGCCTGGATAAATTAAGGGAGATTATGAAGGCAATGGCACCCCACCCAGTACTTTTGCCTGGAAAATCCCATGGACGAAGGAGCCTGGTAGGCTCCAGTCCACGGGGTCGCTAAGAGTCGGACAGGACTGAGCGACTTCACTTTCACTTTTCACTTTCATGCACTGGAGAAGGAAATGGCAACCCACTCCAGTGTTCTTGCCTGGAGAATCCCAGGGGCGGGGGAGCCTGGTGAGCTTCCGTCTATGGGGTCACACAGAGTCGGACACGACTGAAGTGACTTAGCAGTAGCAGTAGCATGCTGATAGAAAGAAGTCATCCAAAAATATTATGTACTGTGTGATTTCATATATATCATGGTTTCAGAAATACAAAATTATAAAAACAAAGAAGAGAAGAGTGTTTGTCAGACTAAGAAGGAGGTGGCAGCTAGAGGAAACTGGGAAATGGCAAGATATTACTGTTGAGAAAAGCTAGGAAAAGAACACATGAGATCTCTCTGTTTTATTTCTAGAACTGCATATAAATCTACGGTTATCTCAGATATATTTGTTTGACTTAACCCCCACCCCTACCCCCCAGTGGTAAACTGCAGCTGCATATTGCTGAGGTTCAGGGTGGGAGTACTGAGGGATTTTTCTCTGTGACCTTGCTGCATCCATTGCCGTCTTTCAGTAGACCCTCAGTGCCTATGGCGCAGATGAAACTTTGTTGCTGCCTCCCATGCTACAGTAGTAGACTGTGGTCCCCTGTTGCTCTGTGTAATGTGTTTTAAAAATACATTATATTAGAGAGTCTGGGATGGATAGGTACACTGCTATATTTAATAATGGATAACCAACAAGGACCTACTGTGTCGTGTAGAGAACTCTGCTCAGTGTGATGTGGCCGCCTGGATGGGAGGGGAGTTTGGGGAAAATGGATACATGTACACGTTTGACATGTCCCTTTGCTGTCTGCCTGAAACTATCACAACATTGATAATCAGCTACACTCCAATAGAAAATAAAATTTATAAAATAGGTTGTATTATTATTAGGTGTAGCAAGGCTAACAGATCAGGGAATGCTTGCAACTGAGAAGATAGCTTATTGCATTCACAGATCTTAAGAGAAGGGGCACATTCTGTGATGAGGGGCTAAATAAATGTGGAAGCACCAGGATCAATCAGGAGGCAAAGGAAGTGAGGAGAAAACTTGAGTGAGAGCCTTTATTATGATTTCTGTGAGACAGAATAGTTGAGGCAGGGAAAGAATGAGTGAGGCAGGGTAAGTCAGTTTGCTGCTGCTGCTGCTAAGTTGCTTCAGTCGTGTCCGACTCTGTGCGACCCCATAGACAGCAGCCCACCAGGCTCCCCCGTCCCTGGGATTCTCCAGGCAAGAACACTAGAGTGGGTTGCCATTTCCTTCTCCAATGCATGAAAGTGAAAAGTGAAAGTGAAGTCAGTTTAGAATTAGTTAATTTGAATAATTAATTTCAGCAAGCTGTGGGTTATTGGACCTGGCTCTGGTTGCATGGTGCTTGACTTTGGGGTAAACAGAGCAAATAGATAGTGGTCCACAGTAAAAACCTGATAAAGGAGAGGTTGGACTGTAAGTTCTGGATTGAGATGAAAAGATCTGCTCACAGGCAAGAAGTGAAGTCAAACACTCAGTCATGTTTGACTCTGTGACTCCATGGACTATTGCCTGACAGGCTCCTCTGTCCATGCAATTCTCCAGGCAAGAGTACTAGAGTGGGTTGCCATTCCCTTCTCCAAGGGATTTTCGCAACCCAGGGATCCAACCTGGGTCTCCTGCATTCCAGGGAAATTCTTTACCACTGAGCCACCCGGGAAGCCCAACAGGCAAGATTGTAGTGAAAGTCACTCAGTCATGTCCGACTCTTTGTGACCTCATGGACTACACAGTCCATGGAACTCTCCAGGCCAAAATACTGGAGTGGGTAGCCATTCTCTTCTACGGGGGATCTTCCTAACTCAGGGATCAAAGCCAGGTCTCCTGCACTGCAAGCAGATTCTTTTAACAGCTGAGCCACAAGGGAAACCCGAGAATATTGGAGTGGGTAGCCTATCCCTTTTCCAGGGGATCTTCCTGATCCAGGAATCGAACTGGAATCTCCTGCATTGCAGGAGGGCTCTTTACCAACTGAACTATCAGGGAAGCCCACAGGCAAGATTGAGAGTTAGTCCACCCTGCAAGGAACCATCCCTTCAGGTTCAGCAAGGCTCCAGGACATCAAAGTGTGATAGTACAAAAACCAAAAGGCATGGTCAATATACATGCTTTTGGTGGAATAGGAACGACAGTGGAGAATTTCATATCATTTGTTGTGTTCTCAGACTTAGAAAGATTCTGTACACTTACCCTCTCCTCAGGGCTCCTGAGGTTCCAAATTTTCCTGGCCTTCCCTCAGAGGCAACATACCTCTGCTCTGTATCAGGGCCATGTTCCGAAAGGCATTCGAGATTTTTTTGCTCCTCTTTCAATAGCAGCAAGCTTGTGCTTGGTATCAGTTCAGAGGGCTCTCTGTCTCTTCCCCAGCAGTGGCCTAGTGTTGCCTGTTACTCAGTCCAGTCCCCTGGGATCCTGTGGCATGTCTTTGTTCTTCTGCTCCAGCCTAGTCTTAGCCATGAATTTTTTCAGAATCTGTAATACTGTAAATGTATATGTTTGTGTATTCCTGAAAATTTTTCGAACCTTTGCTTCCTATGAAGTTTGTAACAGGAGATATATGTTATTGCTTAGGAACATGAAAAGCAAAAAAAAAAAAAGAGAGATAGGTGATGCTTCCTAATGACTTTCTGCTAAAGAGTTCAAAAACTATTTGTAAACAATTATTTGAACTTATGGGACAGAAAATTATTAATATAGCTTTCTTTTATCCACAGATAAAAACTGTAGTGAAAAAATAAAAATTCTTCCTTTCATATCTGAATATTGCACTTTTCAATACTATTGAGATAAATTGAGTTACCCCAAATGCTGGTATATGAAATAAATATTTATCTTAATCTGGTATTTCAGAAATGATATTATTTATGATTTTTTGAATGTACAGTGTCTGTACAGTTTGCAATTATGATTCAATATTTCATTTTCTATTTTGTGTTTTCAGTTTGGAAAATCAGACATGACTTTCTTTGTGTCACACTCATCCTGTTACATGCTCTTTCTCACAGTTTTTTTTTAATGCCGGAGGCCTTAGATTTCTAGTTCAGTTCTCTATTACGTATATGTATGATTTAGTTCTCTATTACATATATGTATGGTATATGTTTACATATATGTATAATCATACACACATGTATGCTTTTAATGATGTAACAATATTAGAGCCAAAATATTTTACTTAAAAATAAATCAGATGACAAGGCAAGGTTAGAAAAGCATGACCAAAGGCATTTCTTCAGTTCATTTCAGTTCAGTCGCTCAGTCGTGTCTGACTCTTTGCAACCCCATGAATCACAGCACGCCAGGCCTCCATGTCCATCACCAACTCCCGGAGTTTACTCAGATCCATGTTCATCGAGTCGATGATAACATCCAGCCATCTCATCCTCTGTCGTCCCCTTCTCCTCCTGCCCCCAGTCCCTCCCAGCATTAGGGTATTTTCCAATGAGTCAACTCTTCGCATGAGGTGGCCAAAGGCATTTCTTAGAGTTAGTAAATTTGCCAGTCATTTCCTATACTTTTCTTGAGAGACTGAAAATAAGATATCTGAAAATGATTTTAAAAAGCTGATTAGCTGATTCTAAATCTTTGAAGTATTATATTTTTATATCATATTACTTTTTACCATGTATTTTTCTGAGACTTTGATATGAGAAATAATCATATGAGAAAATAAATGTAAACTGTCAAGGGAAAGTGGAAAATAGAGATGAAAGTCATTCAAAATATTTAGATGACTCTTAGTTCCTCTTTATCATAGAAGGCAATCGGTCCCTTCATCTCATGGCACGTAGCGATGTAGGACATGTTACTGTGAAACAGCCAGCATCTTAGTTTATGACAGCTGTGCTCTGGTAAAGGAAGGAGAGAGTCTTTCAGCAGTGTGGCAGCCTAGCCATGTTGAGAATTTTTGCAAAAATAAGCATGCATTAAAATATATTGCTGTTGAACTCACACACACACACAAAAAAAAAACATGAAAAATTTCCAAAGGAAAAAACAAAAACAAACAGAATGGGTAAGAGAACAAAGAAACCTGGTTACCCTGGGGAAAAGAATACTACCAATAATTCAATCACTCTTAAATATATGAATAATCATAATTATTTCTTATGAAGACTACAAAATGCATAGTTAGAACTCTAATCAACTTGCATATAATTTGGAAGGGAGGTGAATATGTCTAAGTGTTCAATGGCTCTTTTGTTGTTCAGATTTTTATTAAAATTAGACTTTATTAATGTAAGTATGTATAATCTTATCTCAAGTGTAACCATTCAAATAATATGTTACAGGATAGGACATACAAAGCAGAAGAATACAAAAAAGAACATGAGCGGAGGGCAGCAAGTCAGTAGATAGTGATAATTGAAAAAATTATTAATATAGTATATCCTAATCTCACTATATTTACTCCAGAAATGATTTTTGACACTAAAAGTAGAATTAATAAAATTTATAATATCACATTACTCTTGAAAAAGGAGCATTAAAAACATTTAATAAAAGTCAATAGATATTTTTGATTAAAATTTATTTACAAACTAGAAAAACAAAAAAAATCTTCAACTTGATTAAAAACATTTAGCAGAAAAGTATAAGTATCATTTGTAGTGGCAGACAGTATAGGTGTTTCCTCTAAAATCTAGAACAAGGATGCCCATTGTCACTAATTCTGTTCAACATTATAATGGAGGTTCTTATCAGTAAAATAAAAAAAGAAACAAAAGATACAGAGTTGGAATAAAAGGAGCAAATGAATATAGTCTATGGTAATGTCTCTTGTACAGTGTCACAAACCTCCATCCATAGTTTTTCAGGCACTCTATCTATCAGATCTGATCCCTTGAATCTATTTGTCACTTCCACTGTATATTCATAAGGAATTTGAGTTAGGTCATACCTGAATGGTCTAGTGGTTTCCCCTACTTTCTTCAATTTAAGTGAATTTGACAATAAGGAGTTCATGATCTGAGCCATAGCCAGCTCCTGGTCTCGTTTTTGCTGGTGGCATAGAGCTTTTCCATCTTTGACTGCAAATAATATAATAAGTCTCATTTCAGTATTGACCATCTGGTGATGTCCATGTGTAGAGTCTTCTCTTGTGTTGTTGGAAGAGGGTGTTTGCTATGACCAGTGCATTCTCTTGGCAAAATTATATTAGCCTTTGCCCTGCTTCATTCTGTACTCCAAGGCCAAATTTGCCTGTTACTACAGGTGTTTCTTGACTTCCTACTTTTGCATTCCAGTCCCCTATAATGAAAAGGACATCTTTTTCGGGTGTTAGTTCTAGAAGGTCTTATAGGTCTTCATCAGATCAGATCAGATCAGATCAGTCGCTCAGTCGTGTCCGACTCTTTGCGACCCCATGAACCGCAGCACGCCAGGCCTCCCTGTCCATCACCAGCTCCCGGAGATCACCCAGACTCATACCCATCGAGTCAGTGATGCCATCCAGCCATCTCATCCTCTGTCGTCCCCTTCTCCTCCTGCCCTCAATCCCTCCCAGCATCAGAGTCTTCTCCAATGAGTCAACTCTTCGCATGAGGTGGCCAAAATACTGGAGTTTCAGCTTTAGCATCATTCCTTCTAAAGAAATTCCAGGATTGATCTCCTTCAGAATGGACTGGTTGGATCTTCTTGCAGTCCAAGGGACTCTCAAGAGTCTTCTCCAACACCACAGTTCAAAAGCATCAATTCTTCGGTGCTCAGCCTTCTTCACAGTCCAGCTCTCACATCCATAAATGACCACAGGAAAGACCATAGCCTTGACTAGGCGAACCTTTGTTGGTAAAGTAATGTCTCTGCTTTTGAATATGCTATCTAGGTTGGTCATAACTTTCCTTCCAAGGAGTAAGAGTCTTTTAATTTCATGACTGCAGTCACCATCTGCAGTGATTTGGGAGCCCAGAAAAACAAAGTCTGACACTGTTTCCACTGTTTCCCCATCTATTTCCCATGTAGTGATGGGACCAGATGCCATGATCTTCGTTTTCTGAATGTTGAGCTTTAAGCCAACCTTTTCACTCTCCACTTTCACTTTCATCAAGAGGCTTTTTAGCCCCTCTTCACTTTCTGCCATAAGAGTCGTGTCATCTGCATATCTGAGGTTATTGATATTTCTCCCAGCAATCTTGATTCCAACTTGTGTTTCTTCCAGTCCAGCATTTCTCATGATGAACTCTGCATATAAGTTAAATAAACATGGTGACAATATGCAGCCTTGACATACTCCTTTTCCTATTTGGAACCAGTCTGTTGTTCCATGACTAGTTCTAACTGTTGCTTCCTGACCTGCATACAGATTTCTCAAGAGGCAGATCAGGTGGTCTGGTATTCCCATCTCTTTCAGAATTTTCCATAGTTTATTGTGATCTACACAGACAAAGGCTTTGGCATAGTCAATAAAGCAGAAATAGATGTTTTTCTGGAACTCTCTTGCTTTTTCCATGATCCAGTGGATGTTGGCAATTTGATCTCTGGTTCCTCTGCCTTTTCTAAAACCAGCTTGAACATCAGGAAGTTCACGGTTCACATATTGCTGAAGCCTGGCTTGGAGAATTTTGAGCATTACTTTACTAGCGTGTGAGATGAGTGCAATTGTTCGGTAGTTTGAGCATTCTTTGGCATTGCCTTTCTTTGGGATTGGGAATGAAAACTGACCTTTTCCAATCTTGTGGCCACTGCTGAGTCTTCCAAATTTGCTGGCATATTGAGTGCAGCACTTTCACAGCATCATCATTCAGGACTTGGAATAGCTCCACTGGAATTCCATCACCTCCACTAGCTTTGTTCGTAGTGATGCTTTCTAAGGCCCATTTGATTTCACATTCCAAGATGTCTGGCTCTAGGTCAGTGATCACATCATCATGATTATCTGGGTCTTGAAACTCTTTTTTGTACAGTTCTTCTGTGTATTCCTGCCACCTCTTCTTAGTATCTTCTGCTTCTGTTAGGTCCACACCATCTCTGTCCTTTATTGTGCCCATCTTGGCATGAAATGTTCCTTTGGTATCTCTGATTTTCTTGAAGAGATTCCTAGTCTTTCCCATTCTGTTGTTTTCCTCTATTTCTTTGCATTGATCACTGAAGAAGGCTTTCTTATCTCTTCTTGCTATTCTTTGGAACTCTGCATTTAGATGTTTATATCTTTCCTTTTCTCCTTTGCTTTTCACTTCTCTTCTTTTCACAGCTATTTGCAAGGCCTCCCCAGACAGCCATTTTGCTTTTTTGCATCTCTTTTCCATGGGGATGGTCTTGATCCCTGTCTCCTGTACAATGTCACGAACCTCATTCCATAGTTCATCAGGCACTCTATCTATCAGATCTAGGCCCTTAAATCTATTTCTCACTTCCACTGTATAATCATAAGGGATTTGATTTAGGTCAAACCTGAATGGTCTAGTAGTTTTCCCTACTTTCTTCAATTTCAGTCTGAATTTGGCAATAAGAAGTTCATGGTCTGAGCCACAGTCAGCTCCTGGTCTTGTTTTTGCTGATTGTATAGAGCTTCTCCATCTTTGGCTGCAAAGAATATAATCGATCTGATTTCGGTGTTGACCATCTGGTGATGTCCATGTATAGAGTCTTCTCTTGTGTTGTTGGAAGAGGGTATTTGCTATGACCAGTGCATTTTCTTGGCAAAACTCTATTAGTCTTTGCCCTGCTTCATTCCGTGTTCCAAGGCCAAATTTGCCTGTTACTCCAGGTGTTTCTTGACTTCCTACTTTTGCATTCCAGTCCCCTATAATGAAAAGGACATCTTTTTTGGGTGTTAGTTCTAAAAGGTCTTGTAGGTCTTCATAGAACCGTTCAACTTCAGCTTCTTCAGTGTTACTGGTTGGGGCATAGACTTGGATTACTGTGACATTGAATGGTTTGCCTTGGAAACGAACAGAGATCATTCTGTCATTTTTGAGATTGCATCTAAGTACTGCATTTCGGACTCTTTTGTTGACCATGATGGCCACTCCATTTCTTCTGAGGGATTCCTGCTCACAGTAGTAGATATAATGGTCATCTGAGTTAAATTCACCCATTCCAGTCCATTTTAGTTCGCTAATTCCTAGAATGTCAACATTCACTCTTGCCATCTCTTGTTTGACCACTTCCAATTTGCCTTGGTTCATGGACCTGACATTCCAGGTTCCTATGCAATATTGCTCTTTACAGCATCGGACTTTGCTTCTATCACCAGACACATCCACAGCTGGGTATTCTTTTTGATTTGGCTCCATCCCTTCATTCTTTCTGGAGTTATTTCTCCACTGATCTCCAGTAGCATATTGGGCCTCTACTGACCTGGGGAGTTTCTCTTTCAGTATCCTATTATTTTGTCTTTTCATACTGTTCATGGGGTTCTCGAGGCAAGAATACTGAAGTGGTTTGCCATTCCCTTCTCCAGCGGACCACACCCTGTCATCTCTCTCCACCATGACCCACCCATCCCAGGTTGCCCCTCGGACATGGCTTAATTTCATTGAGTTAGACAAGGGTGTGGTCCTTGTGTGATTAGATTGACTAGTTTTCTGTGAGAACGGTTTTAGTGTATTTGCCCTCTGATGCCCTCTTTCAAGACCTACTGTCTTACTTGGGTTTCTCTTACCTTGGACGAGGGGTCTCTCCTCACCGCCACCCTTCCTGACCTCGGTCGTAGGGTAGCTCTTCTTGGCCGCGCTTAGTGCGCTGGCCCTCACCGCCGTCCTTCCTCGGTCGTGGGGTAGCTCCTGTCGGCCGCGCTCTTAGTGCGCGACGCAGCTGGCGGGGCGCTCTTAATTGTACGCCGGTCGCGGGAAGGCGGGGTCGGCGCTCTTAAATTGTGCGCCGGTCTTCATAGAACCGTTCAATTCAGCTTCTTCAGCATTATTGGTCAGGGCATAGACTTGGATTATCGTGATATAGAATGGTTTGCCTTAGAAAGGAACAGAGATCATTCTGTCGTTTTTGAGATTGCATATAAGTACTGCATTTTGGACTCTTTTGTTGACTATGATGGCTACTCCTTTTCTTCTAAGGGATCCCTGCCCACGGTAGTAAATATAATGGTCATCTGGGTTAAATTCACCCATTCCAGTCCATTTTAGATTGCTGGTTCCTAAAATGTCAATGTTCACTCTTGCCATCTCCTGTTTGACTGCTTCCAGTTTGCCTTGATTCATGGACCTAACATTCCAGGTTACTATGCAATATTGCTCTTTACAGCATTGGATTTTACTTCCATCACCAATCACATCCACAACTGGGTGTTGTTTTTGCTTTGGTTCCATCTCTTCATTTTTTTCTGAAGTTATTTCTCCACTATCTCCAGTAGCATATTGGGCATCTACTGACGGGGGGAGGACATCTTTCACTGTCCTTTTCATACTGTTCATGGGATTCTCAAGGCAAGAATACTTAAGTGGTTTGCTATTCCCTTCTCTGACCATGTTTTGTCAGAACTCTCCACCATGACCCATCCATGTTGGGTAGCCCTACAGGGCATGGGTCATGGTTTTATTGAGTTAGACAAGGCTGTGGTCCATGTGATCAGATTGGCTAGTTGTCTGTGATTGTGGTTTTCAGTCTGTCTGCCCTCTGATGGAGAAGGATAAGAGGTGTATGGAAGCTTCCTGATGGGAGAGACTGACTGAGGGGGAAACTTGGTCTTGTTCTGATGGGTGGGGTCATGCTCAGTAAATCTTTCATCCAATTTTCTGTTGAAGGGCAGGGTTGTGTTCCCTCCCTGTTATTTGACCTGAGGCCAAATTATGGTGTAGGTAATGAGGATAATGGAGATCTCCTTCAGAAGGTCCCATGCATGCACTGCTGCACTTAGTGCCCCCAACCTTGCAGTAGGCCACCACCCACCCACGCCTCACCAGAGACTCCTGGTTGCTCATGGGCAAGTCTGGGTCAATCTCTGGTGGGGTCACTGCTCCTTTTTCCTGGGTCCTGGTGCACACAAGGTTCTGTTTGTGCCCTCCAAGAGTCTGTTTTCCCGGTGCTGTGTAAGTTCTGGTGGCTCTATGTTGGGGTTAATGGTGACCTCCTCCAAGAGGGATTATGCCATACCCAGGTCTACTGAACCTAAAGCCCCTGCCTCTGCAGCAGTCCACTGCTGATCCGTACCTCCTCAGGAAACCCTCAGACACAGTTCTGTCTCAATCTCTGTGGGCTCTCTGGGTTCTGGTGCGCATAATGTATTTTTGAGCCCTCTGAGAGTCTCTGGTGGATATGGGGTTTGATTCTAAACAAAATTTCACCCCTCCTACCATCTTACTATGGCTTCTCCTTTGCCCTTGGACATGGGATATCTCCTTAAAGTTGCTCCAGCACCACACAACACTCAATATGCCAGCAAATTTGGAAAACTCAGCAGTGGTACAGGACTTGTAAAGGTCAGTTTTCATTCCAATCCCAAAGAACAGCAATGCCAAAGAATGCTAAAACAACAATTGCACTCATCTTACATGCTAGCAAAGAGATTCTCAAAATTCTCCAAGCCAGACTTCAACAGTATGTGAAGCATGAACTTCCAGATGTTCCAGCTGGATTTAGAAAAAGCAGAGGAACCAGAGATCAAATTGCCAACATCGATTGGATCATAGAAAAAGCAACAGAGTTCCAGAAAAACACTTACATCTGCTTTATTGATGATGCCAAAGCCTTGACTGTGTGGATCACCACAAACCTTTGAAAATTTTTAAGAGATGGGAATACCAGACCACCTGACTTGACTACTGAGAAATCTATATGCAGATGAAGAAGCAACAGTTAGAACTGGACATGGAACAACAGACTGGTTCCAAATTGGGAAAAGAATATGTCGAGGCTGTATATTGTCACCTTGCTTATTTAACTTATATGGAGAGTGTGTGTTAGTTGCTCAGTCGTGTCCGACTCTTTGTGACCCCATGGACTGTAGCTCACCAGGCTTCTCTGTCCATGGAATTCTCCAGGCAAGAATACTGGAGTAGATTGCCATTCCCTTCTCCAGAGAGTGTATATGGAGAGTACATCATGCTAAATGCTGGGCTGGATGAAGCACAAACTGAAATCAAGATTAGTGAGAGAAATATCAATAACCTCAGATACATAGATGACATCAACCTTACCGCAGAAAGCAAAGAAAAACTAAAGAGCTTCTTGATGAAAGTGAAAGAGGAGAGTGAAAAAGTTGGTTTAAAAGTCAACATTTAGAAAACTAAGATCATGGTATCCAGTCCCATCACTTCATGCCAAATAGATGGGGAAACAATGTAAACAGTGGCTGACTTTATTTTATTGGGCTCCAAAATCACTGCAGATACTGACTGCAGACATGAAATTAAAAGATGTTTGCTCCTTGGAAGAAAAGCTATGACAAACACAAACAGCATATTAAAAAGCAGAGGCTTTACTTTGTCAACAAAGGTCCCTCCAGTCAAATCTATGGTTTTTCTAGTAGTCATGTATGGGTGTGAGAGTTGGACTCTAAAGAAAGCTGAGTATCAAAGAATTGATGCTTTTGAACTGTGGTGTTGGAGAAGACTCTTGAGAGTCCCTTGGACTGCAAGGAGATCCAACCAGTCCATCATAAAAGAAATCAATTCTGAATATTCATTGGAAGGACTGATGCTGAAGCTGAAACTCCAATACTTTGGCCAGCTGATGTGAAGAATTGACTCATTTGAAAAGACCCTAATGCTAGGAATGATTGAAGGTGGGAGGAGAAGGGGATGACAGAGGATGAAGATAGCTGGATGGCATCACCGACTCTATGGACATGAGTTTGAGTAAGCGCTGGGAATTGGTGATGGACATGGAAACATGGCGGGCTGCAGTCCTTGGGGTAGCAAAGAGTCAAACACGTTGAGTGACTGACTGAAAATTAGTGATTAAGCCAAAAAAAAAAA
The DNA here is from genome assembly GCA_935064755.1 of Tragelaphus eurycerus. NCBI lineage: Eukaryota > Metazoa > Chordata > Mammalia > Artiodactyla > Bovidae > Tragelaphus > Tragelaphus eurycerus. The sequence goes on along the minus strand of CAKXYN010000025.1, from coordinate 22,097,703 downwards.
AAAAAATCAAATGCTTTATAAACACATTTTGAGGATTAATAATTGAATAGGTGCAAGATGTAAGAAAGTGAAGAGGAACTAAAAAGCCTCTTGTTGAAAATGAAAGAGGAGAGTGAAAAAGTTGGCTTAAAGCTCAACATTCAGAAAGCTAAGATCATGGCATCTGGTCCCGTCACTTCATGGCAAATAGATGGGGAAACAGTGGAAACTGTGTCAGACTTTATTTTTGGGGGCTCCCAAGTCGCTGCAGATGGTGACTGCAGCCATGAAATTAAAAGATGCTTACTCCTTGGAAGAAAAATTATGACCAACCTAGATATCATATTGAAAAGCACAGACATAACTTTGCCAACAAAGGTCTGTCTAGTCAAGGCTATGGTTTTTCCACTGGTTATGTATGGATGTGAATGTTGGATTGTGAAGAAAGCTGAGTGCCAAAGAATTGATGTTTTTGAACTGTGGTATTGGAGAAGACTCTTGAGAGTCCCTTGGACTGCAAGGAGATCCAACCAGTCCATTCTAAAGGAGATAAGTCCTGGGTGTTGTTTGGAAGGAATGATGCTAAAGCTGAAACTCCAGTACTTTGGCCACCTCATGTGAAGAGTTGACTCATTAGAAAAGACTTTGATGCTGGGAGGGATTGAGGGCAGGAGAAGGGGACGATAGAGGATGAGGTGGCTGGATGGCATCACTGACTTGATAGATTTGCGTTTGAGTAAACTCCGGGAGACGGTGATGGACAGGGAGGCCTGGCGTGCTGCTATTCATGGGGTCGCAAAGAGTTGGACACGACTTAGTGACTGAACTGAACTGAACTGAAGATATAAGACAAATATAGGAAACATGTCTATATTTCAAAAACAACAGCAAGAAAATGTAATTAAAAAGAAAAAGAAAAAAGATGTTATTCAAAATAGCAGTAAATATATACTGTACTTAAAAATAATTCTGACAAAATATGTACAACAGCCTAATGGAGAAAGTCATAAAGTTTTATGAAAACGTATTGAAGCCGATATAAATATAAGGTGTCACTTTTCATATTCATGGCTAGGAAGCTGTATAAAACATCACCTATTTTCCACTAACTAAGCCATAGATTTTTTTTTGGAGAAGGAAATGGCAACCCATTCCAGTATTCTTGCCTGGAGAATCCCAGGGACAGAGGAGCCTGTTGGGCTGCCGTCTATGCGGTTGCACAGAGTCGGACACAACTGACGCGACTTAGCAGCGGTAGCAGCAAGCCATAGATTTAATTAATATTTTAAAAAAGCATTTGTACATATTCATGGCACCCCACCCCAGTACTTTTGCCTGGTCCCTGGGGGGCCTGGTGGCTCCGTCCTGGGTCGCTGTCGGCCGCTGGCGACTCCTTTCCTCACGTGGGGGGCCCCCCCCCGTTTCTGCCTGGGTCCCAGGGACAGGGGAGCCTGGTGGGCTCTGTCTGTGGGGTCGCACAGAGTCGGACACGACTGAAGCGACTTAGCATAGCATAGCATAGCATAGCATTGTTACTGTTATTTAAGAAATTCTCATGAAATTGTTAGGGAGATTTAAGAAATTTCACTATATAATAAAACAGCAATTTTATGATGAAGTAGGAACAAAGATTAGCAAGACATCTCCAATATTAAAATTATGATGCCAATATTAAAAATATGTTGAGTAATACAAAATAATATATAGGCAAAGAAGACCTTAATGCTGTGAGTGTAAATAATGGATCCATTTTGCACAAAGGCCAAAATAACTATAAAGTCTGATATTCATTTAGTAAAAATCTTAGAAATAATAAAGATGTTAGGGAATTTGGAAAAAAATCTTCATAAAAATATCATGTTCAAAATGCTGTGTAGACTAAAATGTGTGAAATGGTTTGAGCTGTTGACTGTAAGGAAATGGCGCTACTTGATGCATTTCTAATAACATAAAATTAGCTTTACAGCTCCTTTCCTCAGGGAGAAATCACATTATTTGGTTAAGAAGTAAATGTTACTATTAAGTGCTTATTTTCATAAATGCTGAGTGGTTTTGAAATTTTAGAATCAAAGAACAGGGAAAATACTGAAGTGTGTTTGTTACATTGAACTCAGAAGCTCAAACAGAGAGAACTAAACTTTCTTCGATTTATAGAAGCAACAAATTTATACCCTTCCTGCACAAAATGGGTAGTGAATGTTCCAGATCTGTGGGTGGTTCTACATCACAGAGTCATTTCCTTTTATCCTGTGGCCTTACCAGAGCACACTCTAGGCTACGAGTAGGTCCTGTTTATTTTCCAGCTGGCAAAACCAGGAAAGAGAAAGCCTGAAGAAGGTGCATCACTATCAAAGTGTCCCATTTTGGAATTAGCACAAATAACTTTTTGGTAGTCCATGCCCTATTTTTACATCTAAGCTGGCCATATGCCCAGCTACTACATTAGAGGAATCTTCATCACAGAATAAAAATGTAAACATAAAGACATGGTCAAGAAAAATTGGGAAAAGCAGTAGTGAAATAGTGTAGACCAAACAAATTTCCCAGACTGCATAGAGAACAGATGACATATATATTGAGATTGGAGGATCAAGAGATAGAGTTTTAGTGAATTGTTTGCAGTTATAAAATGCTAATCAAGAAAACTAAAACTAGTGATAGAACCAGTAAAATTTTGAGTAGATCTGTGTGTTTGGGGAAAGGTTTATGTACAACACAGTCCTTTTCTTTTATAATAAAAGATATTGTGACAAGAAACAGATCGCTGAGCAGAACAGAGATAGCAAATGGTTAATTCTGGGGTTTGGGTGAGCTTTTTACTTTCATACCCTTTGGTACCGATTGACTATTTTGCTGCCAAGTCACTTCAGTCGTGTCCGACTCTGTGCGACCCCACAGACGGCAGCCCACCAGGCTCCCCCGTCCCTGGGATTCTCCAGGCAAGAACTCGAGTGGGTTGCCATTTCCTTCTCCAATTCATGAAAGAGAAAAGTGAAAGTGAAGTTGCTCAGTCATGTCCGACTCTTAGCGACCCCATGGACTGCAGCCCACCAGGCTCCTCCATCCATGGGGTTTTCCAGGCAAGAGTACTGGAGTGTGGTGCCATTGCCTTCTCCAATCCAGTGTAAAATAAATACTTTAACCATATTACTTTTAAATGCTGTTTACAATAATAGTATTTCTGTAATTAAAAATAGAATAATGTTAAAACATGCTAGCTATGTCTCTTAATTAAGCCTTTCAAGTTCCCTTTGTTAATTTAGGCCTTTGACATAAAGATAAGAACAGATGTTTTCTTCTTTCTACTAAGTAATTCATATTGTATTTAAAAGTTACAAAAATGAAGTAATACATATATTGAAACTGCAGTGCTATCTCTACAAGAATAAAATGTAAAGGTCAATTCCTTCAGTTCTTTCAGCTGGAGGCAAGAAATAAGAAAATAACGCTTTCTTAGTTGACTGGATATTTTGTATCAGAAGTGTTACATGGGACCTCAACCTTTTTCTCTTTACTTTCTAGAAAAAATCAAGCAATTAAGAAAAATGATTCCATCTCCAAAGGGTTATAGAGTAATTAACACTAGATCAATTCTTAGTTTATTTTGATACAATCCTATGAAATGAGATTTGGTTAATAAGCAGCTAGTGTACTCATTTATGAAAAGATTTTAACGTAATCAGTGTACCATAAAGAAAAGACTTTTATGGAAGTACTTTATATATCAGGTGCTGTGGAAAAAACTGGAAATAAGTCATAGTCATTTACTTAATGGAGTTTGCAATATAGCATATACGGAGTGTTTTACAACTGGAAAAGGCTAGGAAATTGCCCAATTTATCATCTCTATTTATAGATAACAAAAATTAGGTCCAAGGAGTATATTTGCCCTAGTGGTACTGCTCTCCTAACTCTGAATCTTGTGCTCAATCCACTTGAGAGCACTTTTATTCTTCAATCCGTTTACCTTGATATTCTTTAAGAGCATGATGTTCAGTAATCACATTGCTACAATGCAAGAAAAAATAATTTATAATACCTATGTCTACTTAAGGCTTTCCAGATGGTCCAAGTGGTAAAGAACCTGCCTGCCAATGCAGGAGATGAAAGAGATGTGGGTTCCACTCCTGGGTTGGGAAGACCCCTTAGAGGAGAGCATGGCAACCCGCTCCAATATTCTTGCCTGGGAAATCCTATGAATAGAGGAGCCTGGTGGACTACAGTCCATGGGGCTGTGAAGAGTCGGACATGACTAAAGCAACTTAATTATTAATATTCATAGCAGTATAGACTCTGAAATTAATGTGGCATTTTTACTTGAGCACATGATCACTGTAGTTAGAGTGTAAGTAGATTTGCACCACATTTGAATCATGTCCATACTCTATACACAGTACCACATATACACTGTGATGACAAATTAAATTGGTTCAAACTTGGCGAAGAGCAAATCAACATGATGTAAAAAAAAGTCTTGAAATACGTTAAACCTTTGACCAGTCTATGTTTCCTTCAGGAATTTATCCAAAAACAGAAGTAAATAGGGTGTAAAGATACATGTATATATATGTCATGCTCATTATGGGCTTCCCAGGTGGAGCAGGGGTAAAGAAACTGCCTGTCAATGCAGGAGACACAAGAGACGTGGGTTCAGTTCCTGGGTCAGGATGATCCCCTGGAGGAGGAAATAGCAACCAACTCCAGTATTCTTGCCTGGAAAACCCCATGGACATAGAAGCCTGATGGGCTACAGTCCATGGGGTCACAAAAGAGTTGGCCGTGACTGAATGACTGAGTGTGCACACATGCATGTTTATGATGCTTTTAATATTAACATATTTAAAAAAAATAGTTCTTAAATATAAGAGATTCATACATGAAACACAGCCACACAAGGACATAATTTTCAGCCAGTTCTAATGATACTAATGGTGTGGATATATGTCTATCAACTTAAAAAAGATTTAAAATACATTAAATATAAAAGCAACTTGAAAATTTCATGTAATCTGTAATCACATTTTTCATAAGTTCTGATGACAGTTTTCTAAATATATATATTTATACATGCATATTGAAAGCATTCCCTAAGGGTATCACAATGATAATAGTAGTCATTTACAGGTAGAGATGATACCACCCTTATGGCAGAAAGTGAAGAGGAACTAAAAAGCCTCTTGATGAAAGTGAAAGTGGAGAGTGAAAAGGTTGGCTTAAAGCTCAACATTCAGAAAACGAAGATCATGGCATCTGGTCCCATCACTACATGGGAAATAGATGGAGAAACAGTGGAAACAGTGTCAGACTTTATTTTTCTGGGCTCCAAAATCACTGCAGATGGTGACTGCAGCCATGAAATTAAAAGACGCTTACTCTTTGGAAGGAAAGTTATGACCAACCTAGATAGCATATTCAAAAGCAGAGACATCACTTTGCCAACAAAGGTTCGCCTAGTCAAGGCTATGGTCTTTCCTGTGGTCATGTATGGATGTGAGAGCTGAACTGTGAAGAAGGCTGAGCGCCAAAGAATTGATGCTTTTGAACTGTGGTGTTGGAGAAGACTCTTGAGAGTCCCTTGGACTGCAAGGAGATCCAACTGGTCCATTCTGAAGGAGATCAGCCCTGGGATTTCTTTGGAAGGAATGATGCTAAAGTTGAAACTCCAGTATTTTGGCCACCTCATGCGAAGAGTTGACTCATTGGAGAAGACTCTGATGCTGGGAGGGATTGGGGGCAGGAGGAGAAGGGGACGACAGAGGATGAGATGGCTGGATGGCATCACTGACTCGATGGATGGGAGTCTGAGTGACCTCCGAGAGCTGGTGATGGATAGGGAGGCCTGGCGTGTTGCAGTTCATGGGGTCGCAAAGAGTCGGACATGACTGAGCAACTGATCTGATGTGATCTGACAGGTAGAGAGATTATAAATGGTTATACCTTTTTATATTTAAGTGCATTCTGTTTTTTTTAATGAGCATTATTAGCTATATATTCATAAAAATACAATGATCTTGCCTTTATATATGAAAATTTTAATGGCAAAGGAACACACGCCACTTAACATGAAGTCATTCTGGGCATTGAGAACTGAGACATGTAAAGAATGTGTGACAGAAGGGAGGAAAGGAATTGGAGAATACTAAAACAATAACAAATTATTGTTTATAATGTCATAAGTTTGGATAAATTGGCTGCCAGTTTCATGCAATTGGCCATCTGTCTTGGTTAACTCAGACTTTCTTAGAAAATCTAGTAATTTGGAAAAGATTGTTGCATATGATACACAGTTTCTTAAACTTAAAAAAAAATGTTTGATATTCCATTGTAATCTGATTCAGCTTTGAACAGCATTGGCAAAGGGACAGTTGTTACAGACTTAATCTGATAACTTCAGAGTAACATTCAACCAAAACCAGTCAGTATGCCACAGCAAAATGACAACGATAATAACAAATGCGTAAGAGAAAACCTTACGCGTTTGTTATTATGGTTGTCATTTTGCTGTGGCATACTGACTGGTTTTGCTTGGAGAAGGCAATGGCAACCCACTCCAGTACTCTTGCCTGGCAAATCCCATGGATGGAGGGGCCTGGTAGGCTGCAGTCCATGGGGTCGCTAGGAGTCAGATATGATTAAGCGACTTCACTTTCACTTTTCACTTTCATGCATTGGAGAAGGAAATGGCAACCCACTCCAGTGTTCTTGCCTGGAGAATCCCAGGGATGGGGAGCCTGGTGGGCTGCCGTCTATGGGGTCGCACAGAGTCGGATACGACTGAAGCGACATAGCAGCAGCAAGAGAAAACCTAAACCTTTTCACCACTTTCCATTTCACACTATTCTCAACTTTTCCATAATTTCAGATTTCAACTGAAACAACTTTCAAAACTATTTAGAATTTCTTTATAGTTGTGTATGTACTTGAATGATGTGCCTGAGTTACATAAAGCTCTCGCTAGATAATAATTAGAGTTTATTTTAATTTCTTGGAATTCTCTTAAACTATGGAGGAGATACTTTCTCAGGTCTCTCACAAAAACAACATCAAGATGATTTCACCATAGCCTGTAAATCTCTCATGCCCACTCATTCAGGCTTGTAACTTGTCTGTCTGTGTGTGTGTATTAGTCTCTCGGTCGTGTCTGATTCTGTGAGACCCCATGGACTGTAGCCCGCCAGGCTCCTCTGTCTATGCGATTCTCCAGGCAAGAATACTGGAGTGGGTTGCCATGCTCTCCTCCAGGGGATCTTCACAAATGAAGGATCAAACCCGGGTTTCCCACATTGCAGACAGACAGTTTACAGTCTGAGCCACCAGGGAAGCCCGACTTGTCCTTATACTCTTCTCAATTCCGTAAATGAGAGCAAATGATTCTGATGCAAGTAAGGGCCAAAAATCCAACAAGGCAGCTGGCTGGTACACATTCTAGTATCTCAAGCCAATTTACAAAAGTCACACTGTCAGGAAAATGAGATTATTGTCATTTTTTTCCCGTTTGCTGCAGACACTGCAAAAAATTTGTGAGGCGGTATGGGTTTATTGAGGATCTCTGTGGTCACTCAGTTGGTAAAGAATATGCTTGCAATGCCGAAGACCTGGGTTCAGTGCTTTAGTTGGGAAGATCCCCTGGAGAAGGGGAACAGCTACCCACTCTAGTATTCAGGCCTGGAGAATTCCATGGACTATAGGTCCATGGGGTCACAAAGAGTCGGACACGACTGAGCGACTTTCACTTTCACGGGTTTATGAAGACATCCTTGTCTAATACAAAGGTGCTTTTATCATGATGTTTGACAGGTTACAACACAAAAGAATTTCCCAAAGATATTGCCCAATATAGTCATTTTTATTTATGGTTCATTTATGTCTCCTGATGATCTCATATTTTGTCCTCTGATACTCATTTCCTGACATTTTCTACAGTATAGATAGTTTAATTATGTATTCTCTGCTCTTCGCTATTGATGACTTCACACTTTTTTTAAATACACCTGAGAATATTCCTCCTTATTTAGAACAACTGATATTGAGGATCATACTGTTCAGGTTTGCCTGGATCCTCTGATAGAATGCATTAAATTCCAGTGCCGTTCTTGGCTTTTCTCTCTCTTGTGGTCTCTTCCTCATTACCTTGGTTATTCTTCAGTTACTTTGAATTTGCTGGGTGTATATATTCTATTTCTACATAGTAATTGGAATGTATGCATCCCTCATTGTCTGTATCAAATCTATTATTGAAAATGTGTTGACTATTGATTTTTTAAATAGAAGTCTTATGCCATTATTTTTAATAGGAAAGTTAAAATGCATTCCCAGTCTATAAAAAACACCCAAATTTTCCCAAGTTGTAATGAATACTGAAGCACTTATATATATTAATAAAATTCCACAGACTTTTGCATAATGTAAAGCACTAAAGCAACAGTTACTTAATCATTTAACACCTAATTATTTAACACTTTGGAGTGTATTACTATATATGTGTGCAGGATATGATGACAATGACATGTAAAGTATTAGAAATACAAATTACCTTTCCTTCTAAGCACAAACTTGAAGAATGATTAATGTGTTAAAGATGCAGTAAATAAAAATAACCTTTAGAAAATAGAAACAATGAAGTGACAATGTAGATTTTAAATTAAACTCAGACTTTTTGATTGAAGTTTAGTGGTGAGAAAGGAGGTGGAATATATAGGCAAAGCTGCTGCTGCTTGCTGAAGTGGAAAGAGGAGCAGGAGGGGGCTGGTCAAAGTGTGAGAGAGGCAGGAATAAATGCCTGAGGTTTGACCATGTCTCAATACAAGGCCATGTCCAAGTACATCCAACCAGTAGACAGCTTTGTCCTTTTGGCCCTTTTGGCTCTAGAAATGGATGATTGTAAAACTATCAACTGATGCTGTATATAACAACAGGAGGCTAAAACTCTTAACTCCACATCCATTTCCATTCCCTTTTGTTTGTGTCAATAAAACGTGATAATATGACAATCTGAGCTATTCATATTCCTGTCATGATAACATGCATTTATTTTAAAATTTATTTAGTTAATTAAGAGTGTCTTTGAATGAGCATTACAAATAATCAGTTTAATTCAATCTTTGCAGTTTGAGTGTGTCTTTTTAATATTCAATGTAATAAAAGCTTAATAAGAAATATGCATTAGTAAGGGGGTTCCCAAGTGGCTTGGTGGCAGAGAATCTACCTGCCAATGCAGGAGAAGTGTGTTCAATCCCTGGGTGGGTTGGGAAGATCCCCTGGAGAAGGAAATGGCACCCCACTCCAATATTCTTGCCTTGAGAATTCCATGGATAGAGAAGCCTGGAGGGCTACAGTCCATGGAGTCTCAAGGCTTAGCGACTAAAACAACAATACCAACATGGCATTATTAATTCCGATGGACAGAGAAATATGTTTTCCCAAGGAAAAGCACTTGCATAATTATTGGAGGTGCTAGGTGAATTAATCTCTTTTCTCATAGGATACCAGTTTTAGTTGAAGGAATAACTGACAGACTATGTTTCTTAACACATTTTGCCAAATTGTTTTTATCTGTATGGTCTAATATTTATTTAAAGCTTTGCATTAAATATTTACATTTTCTCTCAATTTATAATAATACTTTATTTTAATGAATTTCTTGCTGCTATTCTGCAATATTTTCACTGCTCAGAGTAGTAAATGTGACCTCTATACTAGACCCAAGATGTGTGTTTGGTTATTTCTCTTCATAAAAATTTTGAAAGTTTAGCAGCCAAGTATAAAACAAGGTCTTTTTTCATATTTTTTGTTAGGCATGAGATCTGTTTTGTATCCCAGCTGATCGATTTGAGTATCTTTTTGATATCAGCACCATTATAGTTAATCTTCCATCAGAGCAAAGTCATCTGCATCAGCATCCCACCACAGATACTGCATCACTCACATCACGTCATATATCTCCAATATTGTCAGGACCCCTGGCTGTAATAATAACAATGGTAATGGGAGATAGAAAGGTTGCTTGTATGTATATTATCTCATAATCAACAATCCTAGAAGGATGTCCTTGAGCAGGACATGCCCTAGATATAGCAGAAGGGCTGTTTGTAGAGGTTCCTTTCTTCTTGAAACTTCTTTTAAATTAATTTTTAATGCAGTTTAGTTGCTTTGCAATGTTTTGTTAGTTTCTACTGTACAGCAAAGGGAATCAGCTCTATGTATACATACATCCCCTCTTTTTTGGGTTTCCTTTTCATTTAGGTCACCACAGAGTAATGAGTAGAGTTACCTGAATTATACAGTAGGTTCTCATTAGTTATCTATTTTATGCATAGTATCAATAGTATTATGTATCAGTCCTAATCACCCAATTCACCAAACTCCCCCCACCTCCATTTCCCCTTTGCTGTCCATATATTTGTTCTTTAAATCTTTGTCTCTATTTCTGCTGTACAAACAAGATGATCTGTACCATTTTTTTTCTAGATTCCACATATATGGGTTAATATACGATATTTGTTTTTCTGACATACTTTGCCTATGTATGACGGTCTCTAAGCCCATCCTTGTCTCTACAGATGGTCCAATTTCATTCCTTTTTATGGCTGTATTCCATGTGGGTCTTCCCAGGTGGCTCAATAGTAAAGAATCCACCTGCCAATGGAGGAGGTACCAGAAACGTGGATTCAGTCCCTGGGTTGGGAAGATCCCCTGGAGGAGGGCATGGCAACCTATTTCAGTATTCTTGCCCGGAGAATCTCATGGACAGAGGAGCCTGGCAGGCTACAGTCCATGGGGTCCCAAAGAGTCGGACAGAGCTGAGCGCACACACACACACACACACACGTATTCCATTGTATATATGTATTGCATCTTCTTTATCTATTCCTTTGTTAAGGACATCTAGGTTGTTTCCATGTCCTAACTATTGTAAATAGTGCTGCAATGAACACTGAAACTTCTGGTGAATGGTGACAGAAAGCTTTTCAGTGAACTGTGACTACCCCTTCATCATGTACATGTTCCTCTTTGGACTCACCACAGTCTTCTTCCTGGATTGCTCCTTGGCAGTGACCAAGCGTGATAGTGTTGGCAATAGATCCAGTTTTCAACAGGACAGGCTTCCAGTGGGTGATGTTTGCTCAGAAGCTCCTCGCTGCCCTGGTGGAGATTTTCTCAGAGCTGTAGCACGTCATAGGCCTGCCTTCTCTATTCTCTTCTTTCTCATCTCCTTCCTCAAGTGCTAGACCAGCTTTAGACTCTGAAGGTTCTCCCTGACTGCTCCCTCTCCCTTTTATCTTTCACATATGTTCTCCATTTTTTTTTTTACATGAACATCTCAGAGAAGCTGAGGTAACATACCATTTAATGAAAAATTAACCTCACAAGACTCCATTAAGATCCCTGAGTTTTTCAAAGCAATGCTGCCATAAAAGTTTTGGCTGAACATCACCTTTAAAGTTTCTGCCTGAATCTAGTGTGCAGTAGGTAGAACAGTGCCCCTCAAAAAGACATGGCCAAATTCTAACCTCTGAAACTGTTGGAGGAAAATGGTCTTTGCCAATGTCATTAAAAATCTCCATATGACCTCATCCTGGATTTACAGAAAGCTCTAAGTCTAGAGGCCAGTGTCCTTTATAAAAGGCAGGAGAGGAGCAGATACAGTGAAACAGAGAAGGCCGTGTTCCAATAAGGACAGAGATCATTGTGATGGGTCAACAAGGCCAAGATTGCCAAGGATTTCCAGCACCAGAAGCTAAGGAGCAGGCATAAGATGGATTCTCCTTCAGAGTCTGCAGAAGGAACTGTCCTTGATGATACCTTAATATCAAACTACTGGCCTCCAGAACCATAAGAAAATAAATTTCTGTTATTTTAAACCTCCTGGTCTGTGGTATTTTTTTTTTTTTTTTTTTTTTTTTTACAGCAGCTTAAGAAACACCTAAACTGAGTTGGAGAAGGCAATGGCACCCCACTCCAGTACTTTGCCTGGAAAATCCCATGGATGGAGGAGCCTGGTAGGCTGCAGTCCATGGGGTCGCTAAGAATCAGACACGACTGAGCGACTTCACTTTCACTTTTCACTTTCATGCTTTGGAGAAGGAAATGGCAATCTACTCCAGTGTTCTTGCCTGGAGAATCCCAGGGACGGTGGGGCCTGGTGGGCTGCTGTCTATGGGGTCGCACAGAGTCGGACACGAATGAAGTGACTTAGCAGCAGCAAACAGAGTTAGCTTACCTTTGGCAGGTTTTGTATTGGTGGCAGGTTTTTTTTTTCCCCTTCTCAGACATGACTGAGAGTGTTCTCTGTAGTAGATCACATTGATCAATGGATTCCTGCAATTCACTGGGGAGTCTGCTAAAGCCCCATTCCTTCTCTCATTTCTGATTCTTAACTGATGCAGTGGTGCACAGTCCTTAAAGCACTTCTGGCTGCTTTGTAACTCAACTCCTTTACAAAATCATCACTGTTAATCATCCCCTTCTTTTCTATAGATCTTCAAAAATATTTAAATAGTGTGGGGCAAGCTTTTACTCTAATAGGTGAATGGCTGAAACACAGTTAAACTGCATCAGAAATAAATCCTTTCACTCAGAATAGCCACCACATTTATTAGCGTTTTAGCAAGATTTTATTTTTTTTTATTTGATTGCAGATTATGGTAAAGTCACTTTTAAGTTGTTATAGCAAATATTCCAATGTAAGTTGTAGAATGTGAGAGAAACCGTTAAAAAAACACCATAAATTTCTCTTCTGAATACCGATAGTAATATTCAGAACACTAAGTGACAATATCCAAACCCAGTGTTTTATCTCCAGTCTATTTACTGATCAATAATTTGTAAAAATATAAAGATTGATTGTCACAAGGTAGGTAAAATTTTCAGTTTAACATTGTCAATTTAAGGGAATGTAATCAAAGCCAATCACTTTTCAGAGTAGTCGGTATAATTCTAAACACATTTCTCAAATATTGATACCTATACTAATGTTAGAGGTTCTGATGTCCTGAGGAATTTGACATGCCAGAGAAGCATATTCCTTTTTGAACTGGATTTCTTGCTCCTCTCTCCTTTTCTCACTTTATCTGGTAGTGGGGTCAGAAATCTCTAAGTGTCTCAATCTGAACTTTCTATTCAAAAATTGGATAATATTTAAGAGAAGTTTGAGAAGTATTTAAGAGAGATGAGCATATTAAGAAGGGAATGTTTATGGCATGTGGAGCTGAGTGTGCTTCTAGCATATCTGGTAATGTTTTCAATTGTGAGTCATTGACTGTTGTGGCTGGAGGAGTCCTTAAATATTGTTTCTTCTAATTTCCTCAGTGTTAGAGGGAGAAAATGAAGGTCTGTTTTATGAGAGGGCTATAGTATAGATCAGGGGTCCCCAGTCTCTGGGCTGCAGACCAGTCTCTGGGCTTCAGATCAGCAGTAGCATAGATGAGAAATAAAGTGCACAATAATGTAATGTACATGAATCATCCTGAAACCATCCCCTCCACCTCCATCCGTGGAAAAATTGTCTTCTATGAAATCAGTCCCTGGTGCCAAGAAGGTTGGGGACCACTGCTATAGATCATCTGAGATCCGGAGTCTAGAATAATTCCATGTATGGTGACAGCTCTCCTTTTCACATTAAAGCTTTCACTTTCTCCAGAGGCATGGTAAGGATGAGTGGGTGCAGAAAGCCACAAGATAAATATGGCCTATTTCCCTGAGTTCTGTTTTGAATTTAAAACATGCGGACAGCATTTTAGAGTTTTATGTTCTTTAAAATATGTATGTGAGCAAATTATGTTCTTTGAAATCTGTATACCAGCAAAATAAATAAGTTTCCATTTTTCCAGATTACATAATACTGTGTTTGTTAGTAAATGTACAGAGTGCTGGAAATTTTTGTGATCAGAAACTATTTAGAAATTTTGATGATTTTTGTATTGTCTTAAAACAGGGTATTGTTAGCACTGCAACTACATAATATAGTATTGTTTCGAGAATGTCTGGTTCCTCAGTACATGTTTTGCAGTTCACAAAAGAACTTAAACAGTAAAATAAAACTTACATATCTGAGCTTATATGGGTTTCAGAATTTTTAATGATGTATAGATTTAAAATTATAACTCATAGTTGCTGCTAAATCGCGTCAGTCGTGTCTGACTCTGTGTGGCCCCATAGATGGCAGCCCACCAGGCTCCCCTGTCCCTGGGATTCTCCAGGCAAAAATACTGGATTGGGTTGCCATTTCCTTCTCTAAACTCATAGTTGCACTTCATTAAATATTTTGATTGAAGCACATATACATGGCCATTTAATTCTGTTGCCTATAAGAGTGAATTTCCCATAAGATTAAAATTAATAATTTAAATATAACTTTAAAACATTTTATATTATGTCCTGGTTATTGTTGTAAATAATAAGTTTAAAAAAACTAGTGAAAATGCAAAAGAGAATGAAAATTAATAATAATCTGAAATTAAGGTTATGACACACACAAAAAGACAATAACACTCCCAGTTCAGTTCAGTTTAGTCGCTCAGTCGTGTCTGACTCTTTGCGACCCCATGAATTGCAGCACGCCAGGCCTCCCTGTCCATCACCAACTCCCGGAGTTCACTCAAACTCACGTCCATCGAGTCACGTCCATCGAGTCGGTGATGCCATCCAGCCATCTCATCCTCTGTCATCCCCTTCTCCTCCTTCCCCCAATCCCTCCCAGAGTCTTTTCCAATGAGTCAACTCCTCACATGAGGTGGTCAAAGTACTGGAGTTTCAGCCTTAGCATCATTCCTTCCAAAGAAATCCCAGGACTGATCTCCTTCAGAATAGACTGGTTGGATCTCCTTGCAGTCCAAGGGACTCTCAGGCGTCTTCTCCAACACCACAGTTCAAAAGCATCAATTCTTTGGCACTCAGCTTTCTTCACAGTTCAACTCTCACATCCATAAATGACCACTGGAAAAACCATACCCTTGACTAGATGGACCTTTGTTGGCAAAGTAATGTCTCTGCTTTTCAATATGCATTCTAAGTTGGTCATAACTTTTCTTCCAAGGAGTAAGCATCTTTCATTTCATGGCTGTAGTCACCATCTGCAGTGATTTTGGAGCCCCAAAATATAAAGTCTGACACTGTTTCCACTGTTTCCTCATCTATTACCAATGAAGTGATGGGACCAGATGTCATGATTTTCGTTTTCTGGCCGAATGTTGAGCTTTAAGCCAACTTTTTCACTCTCCACTTTCACTTTCATCAAGAGGCTCTTTAGTTCCTCTTCACTTTCTGCCATAAGGGTGGTGTCATCTGCATATCTGAGTTTATTGATATTTTTCCCGGCAATCTTGATTCCAGCTTGTGCTTCATCCAGTCCAGCGTTTCCCATGATGTACTCTGCGTATAAGTTAAATAAGCAGGGTGACAATATACAGCCTTGACAACTCCTTTTCCTATTTGGAACCAGTCTGTTGTTCCATGTCCAGTTCTAACTGTTGCTCCTGACCTGCATACAAATTTCTCAAGAGGCAGATCAGGTGGTCTGGTATTCCCATCTCTTTCAGAATTTTCTACAGTTTATTGTGATCCACACAGTCAAAGGCTTTGGCATAGTCAATAAAGCAGAAATAGATGTTTTTCTGGAACTCTCTTGCTTTTTCCATGGTCCAGCGAATGTTGACAATTTGATCTCTGGTTCCTCTGCCTTTTCTAAAACCAGCTTGAACATCTGGAAGTTAACGGTTCACGTATTGCTGAACCTGGCTTGGAGAATTTTGAGCATTACTTTACTAGCGTGTGCTGCTGCTGCTGCGTCGCTTCAATCGTGTCCGACTCTGTGTGACCCCATAGATGGCAGCCCACCAGGCTCTGCAGTTCCTGGGATTCTCCAGGCAAGAACACTGGAGTGGGTTGCCATTTCCTCCTCCAATGCCTGAAAGTGAAAAATGAAAGGGAACTCGCTCAGTCATGTCCGACCCTTAGCAACCCCATGGACTGCAGCCTACCAGGCTCCTCCGTCCATGGGATTTTCCAGGCAAGAGTACTGGAGTGGGGTGCCATTACCAAGTTTGAGCATTCTTTGGCATTGCCTTTCTTTGGGATTGGAATGAAAACTGACCTTTTTCAGTCCTGTGGCCACTCCTGAGTTTTCCAAATTTGTTGGCATATTGAGTTATATTTTTTGCAACCAAAGATGGAGAAGCTCTACACAGTCAGCAAAAACAAGACCAGAGCTGACTGTGGCTCAGTCCATGAACTCCTTATTGCCAAATTCAGACTTAAATTGAAGAAAGTAGGGAAAAGCACTAGACCATTCAGGTATGACCTAAATCAAATCCCTTATGATTATACAGTGGAAGTGAGAAATAGATTTAAGGGCCTAGATCTGATAGATAGAGAGCGTGATGAACTATAGAATGAGGTTCGTGACATTGTACAGGAGACAGGGATCAAGACCATCCCCATGAAAAAGAAATGCAAAAAAGCAAAATGGCTGTCCGGGGAGGCCTTACAAATAGCTGTGCAAAGAAGAGAAGCAAAAAGCAAAGGAGAAAAGGAAAGATATAAGCATCTGAATGCAGAGTTCCAAAGAATAGCAAGAAAAGATAAGAAAGCCTTCCTCAGAGATCAGTGGATAGAAATAGAGGAAAAGAACAGAACGGGGAAGACTAGAGATCTCTTCAAGAAAATCAGAGATACGAAGGGAATATTTCATGCAAAGATGGGCTTGATAAAGGACAGAAATGGTATGGACCTAACAGAAGCAGAAAATATTAAGAAGAGATGGCAAGAATGCTCAGATGAACTGTACAAAAATATCTTCATGACCAAGATAATCATGATGGAATGAGCACTCACCTAGAGCCAGACATCCTGGAATGTGAAGTCAAGTGGGCCTTAGAAAGCACCACTACGAACGAAGCTAGTGGAGGAGATGGAATTCCAGTTGAGCTATTCCAAATCCTGAAAGATGATGCTGTGAAAGTGCTGCACTCAATATCCCAGCAAATTTGGAAAACACTCCCAGAGCTCAGTGTAAATCTGATAGCACAGATGATGATAAGGGCTCACAGTTAATAATATAATAATAGTTAAAGTGTACCAGGTACTAATCTCAGCAGAAGCACAAGGAAGGTATTATCATGATCCCATTTACAAATAGCAGTTTTGTCGTCACAAATAGTGAATGGTAGTTATTTAACACTGTGCTTAGTCGCTCAGTCATGTCCAACTCTTTGTGATCCATTGGACTGTAGCCCATCAGGCTCATCTGTCCATAGCGATTCTTGAGGGAAGAATGCTGGAGTGGGTTGCCATGTCCTCCTCCAGGGAATTTTCCTAATCCAGTGATCGAACCCAGGCTTTCTTCCTTGCAGGTGGATTCTTTACCATCTGAGTCACAAGGAAAGCCCAAGAATACTGGAATAGGTGGCCTATCCCTTCTCCAGGGTTCTTCCCAACCCAGGATTCCACCTGGGGTCTCCCGCATGGCAGACAGATTCTTTACCAGCTGAGCTCCCAGGGAACCCCCTTAATTAGCACTAGCCAATCTAAAAATCAATATTTAGTTGAAAAGGAGCTCATTAATTTGAAGATGTCACATCATATGTGTGAAGGAGCTGCTTGAACAATACTGCATGAAATGGTTGTTTCTTGCCACTATACATCTGTGTCTATCTACCTATCTGTCTGTCTATATAGTCTCTTTCTGGAAACAATATTAATGCAATGTATTCAGTATGTAAAACCTACCTTCACTGAAGCTGATAAATGACTTAAGATGATGTTTTAAAAGAAAGAACAAGTTATAGAGAATAAATGAGCTTGACTTTAAGTTCAAAGACTGGGGAAAGAATAAGTAACTTCAACCACACACAAGTTAGAAAGTGTCATTAAGGAATGGAGAGTATCAAGAATCATTTCAATGTTATTTTTCACCCTTTCCAAAGTGAATTGAGTGAGTCTGTACTGGCGTGGGTGGAGCATCATCCGACAGGCAGGGAAGAGCAGGGGTGGTAGAAAAGGGGACAAGAGTCTTATCCTGCTTCTCTAGAGAAATAATCCTTTTCATTATGAATAGTGATGACTCCTCATAGAGCTGAACTGCATGGGCTTTCTATTTTGTTATCCTCTGAACAAGGAGGAAGGCTGAAAAGGACCATTATTGAACAGAACATTATGTGTCTAAGTGTAATTGGATGCTTAACAGAATGGAGAGAAAATTGAAAGAACAGGAGCACAAAGAAAGATGAGGACCACTGAAGTACTGTTGGCTCTGGGGAAGCACACACAGAAAGCAAGCCGAGGTGCCAATTTCTTCCACATCCCATTACAGCTGGTACAAAGGAGGTTGGTGTCTAAGTAGAGAGCATAAAGCTCTGAAAAGCATAGCAACTGCTCAAAATTATTCTTTCAAACTCAAGAGGATGACCAGCAACATCACAGTGGAGTCTTCCCAAGTTGAAGTAATGATCTAAAGCCCAAGGACAGCCCCCATGAGAAGTCATTGAAATTGAACCCTTGTTTCCTCTTGCAGCTCTCTTCCCCTGTCTCACTCCGTAGCACTTGGGTGGACAAACCATAACCCTAGGTAACTTGAACTCTTCCCCTACAATATATCTCACTTGTCTAGTGAGATAGTCATGCCCCATTTCTCTTATCTGTTCACTTTTGCTGTCTTCTGCATGACTTTTTAACACCCCAGCATGTATGTGCTAAGTCTCTTCAGTCATGCCCAACTCTTTGCGACTCTATGGACTGTAGCCTCCAGGCTCCTCTGTCCATGGGATTCTCCAAGCAGGAATACTGGAGTGGGTTGCCATGCCCTCCTCCAGGGGATCTTTACACCCAAGGATTGAACCCACATCTCTTACGTCTCCTGCATTGGTAGATGGGTTCTTTACTACTAGTGCCACCTGGGAAGCGCTCAAAACCCCAGACCTTTCTTCAAATCTCGATGAATTCCTCTCTTCTCTTTCTCAGCTGATGTCCTTTCTTTAATTACTCAATTCTTCACTGAGTAAAGTACAGTAAGTCATCTACATACAAACAAGTTCCATCCCAAGAGCTCATTTGTAAGTCCAGTTTGTTCATAAGTCCAACAAAGTTCATGGGATTCTCAAGGCAAGAATCCTGAAGTGCTTTGCCATTCCCTTCTCCAGTGGACCACGCAATGACAGACTTATTGGAAAAGACTCTGATGCTCTGAAAGATTGAGGCCAGGAGGAAAAGGGGCAACAGAGGATAAGATGGGTGGTTGGCATCAGTGACTCAATGGGCATGAGTTTGAGCAAACTCTAAGGAGATAGTGAGGACAGGGAAGTCTGGTGTCCTGCAGTCCATGGAGTCACAAAGAGTTGGACACGACTGAGCAACTGAACATCAACCAACAGAGTTAGCCTAGGTACCTAACTAACACAATTGGCTATATAGTACTGTACTGTAATCGGTTTATAATTCCCTTCACACAAATGATATATAAAAAAGCAAAGAAAATATTTTTAATTTCACAGTTCGGTGCCTTGTAGTGTGCTACAGTACAACTGGCATACAGGGGCACATTCACATTTTTTAAAGTTCACAACTTGAAGGTTTGTAGGTAGAGGACTTACTCTAATCGAAAGAGAGCTTTACATATACCAACTGGACACCTAGTTCCCCCAGCACATGGACTCATATATTCTCCCATCTCCCTTCGGTAAACTGTCCAAACCCCTACCTAACCCAGACCTTCTGACTTCCTGCTGTGAATGAAATTGCATCATTTCTTTTCCACTATTTTAGTGGTTTTTCTTTTTTTTTTTTCTCTTCATTTTCAACAATTCCCCATCTACTAGATCATTTCTATTAGCATGCTGTTTTATTTTTTCTCCTTTTAAAAAATCATCTTGAGTCTACATCCTGCAGTCTAGCTACTGCCCAAATTCTTTGCTTCCAGTTGGAGCAATCTTGTTAATGAGTCGCCTCTGTTTGCTGCACCCTTCCTCATCTTGCTGCTGCTGCTGCTAAGTAGCTTCAGTCGTGTCCGACTCTGTGCGATCCCATAGACAGCAGCCCACCAGGCTCCCCCGTCCCTGGGATTCTCCAGGCAAGAGTACTGGAGTGGGTTGCCATTTCCTTCTCCAATGCATGAAAGTGAAAAGTGAAAGTGAAGTCGCTCAGTCGTATCCGACTCTTAGCGACACCATGGACTGGAGCCTACCAGGCTCCTCTGTCCATGGGATTCTCCAGGCAAGAGTACTGGGGTGGGGTGCCATTGCCTTCCCAGTTCCTCATCTTACTTTCTCTTAATTCACTCTGATTGGGCTTTTTTCTCTAAACTGAAACCATTATTGACAAAACATGAATGACGTTCTTCTTGCTAAATCCAGTCTGCTCTTCATCTTACTTTACATTATATAACACTTTGCTTTCATGCCTCTTTGCTTCTCCTGGTGTTCTTGTTCTTTCACTCAGTTCAGTTCAGTCGCTCAGTTGTGTCTGACTCTTTGCGACCGCATGGACTACAACACGCCAGGCTTCCCTGTCCATTACCAACTCCTGGAGCTTGCTCAAACTCATGTCCATTGAATCAGTGATGCATCCAACCATCTCATCCTCTGTTGTCCCCTTCTCCTCCTGCTCTCAATCCTTCCCAGCATCAGGGTCTTTTCCAATGAGTCAGTTCTTTGCATCACGTGGCCTAAGTATTGGAGTTTCAGCTTCAGTATCAGTCCTTCCAATGTATATTCAGGACTGATTTCCTTTAGGATGGACTGCTTGGCTCTCCTTGCAGTCCAAGGGATTCTCAAGAGTCTTCTCCAACACCACAGTTCAAAAGCATCAATTATTTGGCACTCAGCTTTCTTTATGGTCCAGCTCTCATATCTATACATGACTCCTGGAAAAAACATAGCTTTGACTACATGAACCTTTGTCAGCAAAGTAATGTCTCTGCTTTTTAATATGCTGTCTAGGTTGGTCGTAGATTTTCTTCAAAGGAGCAAGTATCTTTTAATTTCATGGCTGCAGTCACGATCTGCAGTGATTTTGGAGTCCCCCAAAATAAAGTCTCTCACTGTTTCCACTCTTTCCCCATCCATTTGCAATGAAGAGAGGGAATTGGATGCCATGATCTTAGTTTTCTGAATGTTGAGTTTTAAGCCAGAATTTTTACTCTCCTCTCACTTTCATCAAGAGGCTCTTCAGTTCCTTCTCACTTTCTGTCATAAGGGTGGTATCATCTGCCTATCTGAGGTATTTCACTCAGTACTCATTCTTAATCTCCTTGCATGTTCCCCTTTTTTCCTGACATCTGAACCTGGGACTGTTTCTGGTCTCAGTCCTTGGAAACTTTTCTGCATTCACTTTCCATGTGGTATCCTCCCGTTCTGCATTTAAATGTCATTTATACAAATCACACTCAAAGTTAGTTCTTTAGTTCAGACCTTCTTCTGAAGTCCACGCTTAGTAGATATTGCTTCCTTGATGGCTACATTTGGATGTCTAGTAGATTTCTCAAATATGAACTGCCTTAAACTAAACTTGAGAACACTCCGTCTCAGTACTCCTTCTGTGGTGTTCCCCATACCTCTTTATGGCAACGTCATCCTTTTAATTCTTCAAACATATCAACAAAATTTGGGGATCCTTGTTGACTCTTCACCTTCACAGTCCATATCCAATCCATCAGAAAATCCTTTTGACTCTGCTTTCAAAATAACTACTCCAACACTAACCAGATCAGATCAGATCGGATCAGTCGCTCAGGCGTGTCCAACTCTTTGCGACCCCATAAATTGCAGCACGCCAGGCTTCCCTGTCCATAACCAACTCCCGGAGTTCACTCAGACTCACGTCCATCGAGTCAGTGATGCCATCCAGTCATCTCATCCTCTGTCATCCCCTTCTCCTCTTGCCCCCAATCCCTCCCAGCATCAGAGTCTTCTCCATTGAGTCAACTCTTTGCATGAGGTGGTCAAAGTACTGGAGCTTCAGCTTTAGCATCATTCCTTCCAAAGAAATCCCAGGGCTGATCTCCTTCAGAATGGACTGGGTGGATCTCCTTGAAGTCCAAGGGACTCTCAGGCATCTTCTCCAACATCACAGTTCAAAAGCATCAATTCTTTGGAGCTCAGACTTCTTCACAGTCCAACTCTCACATCCATACATGACCACAGGAAAAACCATAGCCTTGACTAGGCGAACTTTTGTTGACAAAGTAACGTCTCTGCTTTTCAATATTCTATCTAGGTTGGTTCTAACTTTCCTTCCAAGGAGTAAGCGTCTTTTAATTTCATGGCTGCAGTCACCGTCTACAGTGATTTTGCAGCCCAGAAAAATAAAGTCTGGCACTGTTTCCACTGTTTTCCCATCTATTTCCCGTGAAGTGATGGGACCAGATGCCATGATCTTCGTTTTCTGAATGTTGAGCTTTAAGCCAACTTTTTCACTCTCCACTTTCACTTTCATCAAGAGGCTTTTTAGTTCCTCTTCACTTTCTGCCATAAGGGTGATGTCATCTGCATATCTGAGGTTATTGATATTTCTCCTGGCAATCTTGATTCCAACTTGTGTTTCTTCCAGTCCAGCGTTTCTCACGATGGACTCTGCATATAAGTTAAATAAACAGGGTGACAATATACAGCCTTGATGAACTCCTTTTCCTATTTGGAACTAGTCTGTTGTTCCATGACCAGTTCTAACTGTTGCTTCCTTACCTGCATACAAATTTCTCAAGAGGCAGATCAGGTCTGGTATTCCCATCTCTTTCAGAATTGTCCATAGTTTATTGTGACCCACATAGTCAAAGGCTTTGGCATAGTCAATAAAGCAGAAATAGACATTTTTCTGGAACTCTCTTGCTTTTTCCATGATCCAGCAGATGTTGGCCATTTGATCTCTGGTTCCTCTGCCTTTTCTAAAACCAGCTTGAATATCAGGAAGTTCACGGTTTACATATTGCTAAAGCCTGGCTTGGAGAATTTTGAGCATTACTTTACTAATGTGTGAGATGAGTGCAATTGTGCGATAGTTTGAGCATTCTTTGGCACTTCCTTTCTTTGGGATTGGAATGAAAACTGACCTTTTCCAGTCCTGTGGCCACTGCTGAGTTTTCCAAATTTGCTGGCATATTGAGTGCAGCACTTTCACAGCATCATCTTTTAGGATTTAGAATAGCTCAACTGGAATTCCATCACCTCCACTAGCTTTGTTTGTAGTGATGCTTTCTAAGGCCCACTTGACTTCACATTCCAGAATGTCTGGCTCTAGGTGAGTGATCACACCATCATGATTATCTGGGTCGTGAAGGTCTTTTATGTATAGTTCTTCTGTGTATTCTTGCCACCTCTTCTTAATATCTTCTGCTTCTGTTAGGTCCATATCATTTCTGTTCTTTATTGTGGCCATCTTTGCATGAAATGTTCCTTTGGTATCTCTGATTTTCTTGAAGAGATCCCTAGTCTTTCCCATTCTATTGTTTTCCTCTATTTCTTTGCATTGATCGCTGAAGAAGGCTTTTTTATCTCTTCTTGCTATTCTTTGGAACTCTGCATTCAGATGTTTATATCTTTCCTTTTCTCCTTTGCTTTTCACTTCTCTTCTTTTCACAGCTATTTGTAAGGCCTCCCCAGACAGCCGTTTTGCTTTTTTGCATTTCTTTTCCATGGGGATGGTCTTGATCCCTGTCTCCTGTACAATGTCACGGACCTCATTCCATAGTTCATCAGGCACTCTATCAGATCTAGGCCCTTAAATCTATTTCTCACTTCCTTTTATGCAAATTCATCATATCTCTTGACTGAATTGATATAATACTTCCATAATTATTTCCCTGCTTTTATCCTTCTTTTCTCCAGTCTGTTTTTAATACAATATAGTGCTCTTTAAAAAAGTATTTTGAAATAGTGATAGACTCACAGAAACTTACCAAAATATATGTACAGGAGGCTCCATATACCAGTTGCAGATGGTTACTTCTTATGTAACTACAGTTTATAAAATTCTCTCAAAACCAGAAAATAAATGTTGGTATTATCCACAAAACTTATTCATCAGTTTTACATGAACAGAGTGCTTCTTTTAAAATATAAATTAGATAGGGTTTTGCCCTTATCTTGCTTTTTCACAATAGTCTGCTCTAATCTTGTTATTTTAAACCATAAACTTTCTGCAAGCTGGTAATCCTTCTTACCTTATAATATTTCTCCATAGTAGTTGAAATCTCTTAACATACTATATTTGTGTATTATGTTTATCTTCTATCTTCTTGTACTAGACTATAAACCCGATGAGCTGGAATATTGTTGGTTTTGTGCAATGATATATTCCAGGGACTTAGAATAATACCTGTTCTAGACAAAAATATTTGGAAGAATAATTGCACACTTAAAACTGGGGCTCTTCTTTTTGTCTTCATCTCTGTTATGAAAGACCTGTTCTTTCTCCCTGAAGTATATTTTATATAAACACTTTGTGTTTATTAGTTCATTAAATACTGCCCATATGAGTCCAGTGTTATTATCTCTTCCCAACTCCACATTCATGATGTCTCGTCGAAAGCTTGAAGTGGCCATGATGGGAATATTTATAAGAGCTAAATCAGCAAACACATCAAGTCAGCGCCCTGTATGCTCAGTAATTGTTAAACATTTGCAAGCACAACACTGAATCTGGCCAGTCAATTCAGCCACCAATTAAAATTCTTAATTAAAATTGTTTTCCTTATCAATTTTGTGACATTGTATAGATGAGTGGCTCAAATAAAAGTATATGTTTTCCTAATGAATTTTCTATTCAATACAGTATGTATACAATAAACATTATTTCACAGGCTTTTAGGACAGTATCCAGATGCCTTCAGTTTGTCAACAAAATTCTCAGATACTTGATTTATCCAAGATTCACTCCTACAAATATCCTGCCCATCGCGGCAGAGTCAGACATCAAGAAGTTGAGTATAGGTAGATTAAGAAGGAAAGAAATAAGAGCAAATGCATAAAAGTGTTTTCAGAATTGGTTGTTTGGGAGCATTATCAGCAAATAATGAATATTAAAAGGAGAAAGCAAATTTTCTTCATAGTCTCAAACCAACAGTTATTCTGGAATTAAATATTTGTCTTTCTGGAAAAATGGACATAGCTACTGCAGTGCCTGTAGCCATTTTCTCTATGATACTATGGCCTTCGCCTTATAAGTTAATATTAATCCCTAGAAGTTTGCAAGAATATGTGGAGAGGAAACATACACTGAGAAGAGGTCAAGAGTTTATTTTATATCTCTTCTCTATGTAGTTGTATCATTAGAACAGTCTTCTTAGGATATTCGTTTAAAATATAAGTGTATAGGTTTCCAGTAGTGCGACACTGTGACGCTTTACTTTTAACAAGTTACCCTTTTTTCTCAGTCTCTTGGTGCTTTTGCTGTAATTTTCATACAAGGAGATGTGAAATTCTGTCTCTTGATGACTAGTTCTCCAAATATCTTATTTTATATTGCCGTAGGTGTTTCTTTTCTGCTACTGAATAGAGTGTAAATAGAGCATCTTCTATATTACCTGAGGAATTGCTTTAATAGCAATATCAATATCTGGGTTTTCAAAATACCATTTTTTGGCCATTGTGACTGGCATGAGAGTTCATAACTTTTTAAATAAAAAGTTCTAGTATGATTTTATTTCATGGATTGAAGCTAACTGAGCAATAACCAGTCTACATACACACACACCACACACACACACACACACACATGCATAGGAAAATGCAGCAGGGACTAACTGCTGATTAACTCTCAATTTATTTGTATATCTTTTAGAGAATCAGATCTATGGTTAATTCAACCTTACCTGAATATGAGAATCATCTGAGAATCTTTTTAAAAAATCCTGGTCTTTGAGATCTATCCCAGACCAGTGTACTGTTTATCACAATGTTTTGGGCCCAGACATCAGTATATTTTAAATCACAGGTGATTGTAAGATAGATCTAAGTTTGAGTACCACTGGATTAGACACAAAACTGTTTGGGTTGGACAAAGATAAAGCTTTTTGTTGGTGTTCAGTCACTAAATTGTGTCCTACTCTTTGAGACCCCATGGACTGCAGCACACCAGGATTCTCTGTCTCCCAAAGTTGGCTCAAACTCATATCCATTGAGTTGGTGGTACCATCCAACCATCTTATCCTCTGTTGCCCCCTTTTCCTCCTGCCTTCAATCTTTCCCAGCATCAGAGTCTTTTCTAGTGATCTGGCTCTTTACATCGAGTAGCCAAATGATTGGCGCTTCAGCTTCAGCATCAGTTCTTTCAATGAATATTCAGTGTTGGTTTCCTTCAGGATTGACTGGTTTAATCTTGCTTTTCCAGCACCACAGCTTAAAAGCATCAATTCTTGCTGAACCTTCTTTATGGTCCAACTCTCAAATCTGTATATGACTACTGGAAAAACCATCGCTTGGACTATATGGACCTTTGTCAGCAAAGTGATGTCTCTGCTTTTTAATGATCTATCTAGATTTGCCATAACTTTTCTTTCAAGGAGCAAGTGTCTTTCAATTTCATGGTTGTAGTCACTGTCTGCAGTGATTTCAGAGACCCCAAAAATAAAATCTGCCACTCTTTCCATTTTTTTCTCTGTTTATTTGGCATGAAGTGATGGACTGAATGCCATGATCTTAGTTTTTTGAATGTTGAATTTTAAGCCAGCTTTTTCACTCTCCTTTTTCACCGTCAACAAGAGGTTTTTTAGTTCCACTTGACTTTCTGCCATAAGAGTGGTGTCATCTGCACATGTGAGGTTATTGATATTTCTCCTGGCTATCTTGATTCCAGCTTGTGCTTCATCTAGCCTGGCATTTTGCATGATGTACTCTGCATATAAGTTAAATAAGCAGAGGGACAATATACAGCACTGATGTACTCCTTTCCCAGTTTTGAACCAGTCTGTTGTTCTATGTTGGGTTGTAACTTTTACTTCTTGACCTGCATATATTTTTCTTAGGAGGTAGGTAAAGTAGTCTGGTATTCTCATCTCTTTAAGAATTTTCCAGTTTGTCATGATCCACACAATCAAAGGGTTAGCGTAGTTAATGAGGTTGAAGTAGATGTTTCTGAAATTCTCCTGCTTTTACTCTGATCCAACAGATATTGGCAATTTGATTTCTGGTTCCTCTGCCTTTTCTAAATCCAGCTGGTACATCTGGAAGTTCTTGGTTCATGTACTGTTGAAGGCTAGTTTGAAGAATTTTGAGCATTACTTTGCTAGCATGTGAAAAGACCACAATTGTATGGTAGTTTGAACATTCTTTGGCATTGCGTTTCTTTGTGAGTGGAATGAAAACTGACCTTTTCCAGTCCTGTGGCCATGGCTGAATTTTCTAAATTTGTTGGCATATTGAATGCAGCACTTTAACAGCATCATCTTTGACAATTTGAAATAGTTCAGCTGGAATTCCATCACCTCCACTAGGTTTATTCATAGTAATGCTTCATAGGGCCACTTGACTTCACACTCCAGGATGTCTGACTCTTTTGCTAATTTAAAATACCATATGTTGCTAAGGGAAATGTTAATTATCACATATAATTTTGTATCATTTACAGATAGTCCTCAATTTATGGTGGATTAGCTTATTGCTTTTTTTATTTTTTTGGTTTGGTTTGGAATATATATAAAAGAAATATATATTCAATAGAAATTCTACTTTGAATTTTGGATTTTGATCTTTTCCCAGACTGCTGCTGCTGCTAAGTTGCTTCAGTTGTGTCACACTCTGTGCGACCTCATAGATGGCAGCCCACCTGGCTCCACTGTCCCTGGGATTCTCCAGGCAAGAACACTGGAGTGGGTTCCCAGGCTAGTCACATGCAATACATTACTCACTCATGATGCTGGGCAGTAATAGTGAGCTGCAACTCCCGGTCAGCCACAGGATTGCAAGGGTTAACAACCCACATACTTACCACCATTGTCTACCCATACAATCATTTGTTTTTTCACTTTCAGTACAGTATTCATGGGAAAGACTGATGCTGAAGGTTAAACTCCAATGCTTTGGCCACTTGGTGTGAAGAGCCTGTTCACTGGAAAAGATCCTGTTACTGGGAAAGATGGAGGGCAGGAGGAGAAGGGGGTGACAGAGGATGAGATGATTGGATGGCATCATGGACTCAATGTTTACGAGTTTGAGCAAACTCTGGGAGACAGTGAAGGACAGGGAAGCCTGGTGTGCTGTAGTCCATGGGGTTGCAGAGTCAGACATGACTGAGCAACTGAATCACAACAACAGTATTCAACAAATTGCTTGAGATATTCCACATGACATCCACCTAGCTTCCCAGGTGGCACTATTGGCATTGGTAAAAATCTGCCTGCCTGTGCTGGAGACACATGAGATGCAGGTTTCATCCCTGGGTCATGAAGATTTCTTGGAGAAGGAAATGGCAACCCACTCCTGTATTCTTGTCTGGGAAATCCTATGGACAGAGGAGCCTGGAGGGCTGCAGTTCATGGGGCCTCAAAGAGTTGGACATGACTAGCACCTGAATGCACATTCCACACTTTATTGTAAAATTGGCTTTGTGTTGGATGATTTTGCTGAATCATAAAAACATTAATGTACATGTTCTGAACACATTTCCATGAGGCTAGGCTATGCTGTGGTATTTGCTGAGATATTAGGTGTCTTAAATGTGTTTTCAAGTTATGGTATTTGTAGCTTATGTTGGGCTTAGAACATTACCCCATCAAAATTGCGAATATCTGTGCTAGTATGTTATGCACATGAATGCTAACTCAGTACCTATGTTAGAAAAGTATGTCTAAAGTGTGTCTCTCTTTACACTGTTGCAACTATGCAACCTTACTATTACAGGGTTAAAACAGCCACCGCCAAGATGCTTCTGACTGGGCACAGGAAAGATTTCTAAGCCACAAATCTTTGTGCTAAGGGGGAAAACCTCTGCTGATAAGTCTAGATTTTGAAGGAAACTTGAAAACACTGAGTTGATAGAAGTAAAAGATGGTTTTTCCATAGTCCCATGTAACATGAAGATTAAAAGCATTGGTATCCTCCTTCAGGTTATTTTTCCCTGAAAACCCCATGTCGTCACTGAAGTAGAGACCCATGGCATTATCTAGTTTGGCAAATAAAGGACAAGATTATTAATTTATTATGAGATCTTTAAAACTTGTTTTTAAAAAATGGCAAATGAATTTGACAAGTTGAATAGTCATGTTGTTAATCTGTGGAATATGATTGTCTTCTCTTATTAGCTATGACTGTTATTTGGACGGTAAAACTATTGGCTGTCCTGTGTCCCCAGGTGAGACACTGGGGACTTGCCTTTCCAAAAGGCAAGTAGAGGTTGCCTTTAGGTTGTAGATCCAAGATCAGTAGATGGGTCCAACCCAGGCTCCTTTCAAATTACTCCTTTGCTCTGAGTCTCAGATCATGTGAGGACTTTGCGTGTACAGTTTAAGGGGGAGAGTGTATGTTTCCCACCATCTTTCCTTTCTCTTGAATACCAGTCCCACTCTTCTTCAACACCAGATGTTCTGGGGACTTGTCTTTCTAGTGCAAGGCTTCCAGGGTGTGCCTTCCAGTTTGTGGGTCTTGACCATACCACATTTCTATCCCTTCTATAGTTTTGTGGCTTCTTTGTATCTGTGGTTTTATAAGACCTTTTCTGCTAGTCTTTAGATTGTTGTCATTGCTGTTTGCTCTGTAAAGAGTTGTAATTTTGCTGTGCCATGGGAGGAGATAAACTTCTACTCTACTATTTTGGCCCCTCCTGTTTTGTTTGTTGTATACATAGATGACATATTCTTCATCTGTTAATTTAAGTCAGTAAAAAAATATAGACTATTTTCTTGTACTAGAAAAATAAGTAATGTAATTGTCTGAACTCACAAAAGTCATGGACTCCAAAGGAGAAGACCTGGCTGTAATGGAAAATTCTATTACTTCTTTTTCTATCATAAAGAGACCAGATTGATGTTATATAAAAGAGTTTGGATCACTATGTTACTCTCTTTTATCTGTGAGACATTGAATAATAATGGCTTCTTTAACCTTGATTTTGTATGTGTTAAGTGGGGAGAAAGTTTGATTAAGTAATAAGGCAATTTTGAGTTTTAAATAATTTAAGATAAAGAACTTTGCAATCTGCAAAGCACTCTACACATACAAACTTTAATTCATAGTGTTCATAGTATTCAGGGCATAAAGCAGGTATAGATATTTAAGAGAATTATGATGAGGAGCTCCACACAGGGCAAATTGTTGTCTGCTACAGTTCAAGGTGCCCCTGAGAGATTTGTGGACAAGGTGTCAGATAAATATGGGATACACTATCCTGGAACTTGATATTGAAGGGGATGCTGGGTAAAAAGAATGTCAAAAAGAAAGGAGGGGCTCTGAAATCATGAGTGAACCATGAACTTCCTGATGTTCAAGCAGGTTTTAGAAAAGGCAGAGGAACCAGAGATCAAATTGCCAACATCTGCTGGATCATGGAAAACAGCAAGAGAGTTCCAGAAAAACATCTATTTCTGCTTTATTGACTATGCCAAAGCTTTTGACTGTGTGCATCATGATAAACTGTGGAAAATTCTGAAAGAGATGGGAATACCAGACCACCTGATCTGCCTCTTGAGAAATTTGTATGCAGGTCAGGAAGCAACAGTTAGAACTGGACATGGAACAGCAGACTGGTTCCAAATAGGAAAAGGAGTATGTCAAGGCTGTATATTGTCACCCTGCTTATTTAACTTATATGCAGAGTACATCATGAGAAACGCTGGACTGGAAGAAACACAAGTTGAAATTAAGATTGCCAGGAGAAATATCAGTAACCTCAGATATGCAGATGACTCCATCTTTATGGAAGAAAGTGAAGAGGAACTCAAAAGCCTCTTGATGAAAGTGAAAGTGGAGAGTGAAAAAGTTGGCTTAAAGCTCAACATTCAGAAAACGAAGATCATGGCATCCGGTCCCATCACTTCATGTGAAATAGATGGGAAAACAGTGGAAACAATGCCAGACTTTATTTTTCTGGGCTCCAAAATCACTGTAGATGGTGACTGCAGCCATGAAATTAAAAGACGCTTACTCCTTGGAAGGAAAGTTATGACCAACCTAGATAGCATATTCAAAAGCAGAGACATTACTTTGCTAACAAAGGTTCATCTAGTCAAGGCTATGGTTTTTCCTGTGGTCATGTATGGATGTGAGAGTTGGACTGTGAAGAAGGCTGAGCACCAAAGAATTGATGCTTTTGAACTGTGGTGTTGGAAAAGACTCTTGAGAGTCCCTTGGACTGCAAGGAGATCCAACCAGTCCATTCTGAAGATCAGCCCTGGAATTTCTTTGGAAGGAATGATGCTAAAGCTGAAACTCCAGTATTTTGGCCACCTCATGCGAAGAGTTGACTCATTGGAGAAGACTCTGATGCTGGGAGGGACTAGGGGCAAGAGGAGAAGGGGACGACAGAGGATGAGATGGCTGGATGGCATCACTGACTTGATGCACATGAGTTTGGGTGAACTCCAGGAGTTGGAGATGGATAGGGAGGCCTGGCGTGCTGCAATTCATGGGGTCGCAAAGAGTCGGACACGACTGAGCAACTGATCTGATCTGATCTGATCTGATATTGTTGACAGGGAAGGTACAGAAAATGATTATTTGTAGGTAGCTGTAGATCATATTTTGACACATCTGTGATGCCAACAGGAGGAGCTTATACTTCAGTTCAAAGGCAAAAGGAAACATTGAAATATGGTGATATGTTTGAAGTCTGTTTAGGATCGAACACGAAAGGAAGAGGAATTTATTGGATAC
This sequence comes from Tragelaphus eurycerus, assembly GCA_935064755.1. Lineage (NCBI taxonomy): Eukaryota > Metazoa > Chordata > Mammalia > Artiodactyla > Bovidae > Tragelaphus > Tragelaphus eurycerus. Next base: position 22,065,937 of record CAKXYN010000025.1, on the reverse strand, counting down.
TTGACCCTTTGCTATACACAGTGTTTCCAGGTCTGTGTCATTATTACAATTTTAAGTATTAGAAAACTGAGCCACGGAGAGGTTAAATATATACCCAGGGACATTCAGACAAGAGTTTTGGAGCCAAGACTCAAATCCAAATTTATCTGCCTTTAAATCTTTCCAAGACTCCATGGGACCTTTGCAATTAATCTGACAAATGCACGTTGAGTTTTTTGGAATAAGGAAGCAAAGAGGCAGTGAAATCACAAAGGAAGCTCATTTGAGAGACAGCAAACACCTAAAGAGATATGAAATGTTCTATTTTCCAGCTGTGTTTTATAGGACCTTTTAGTTTGATTCTTTTATTTTCTTAACATTGCCAAATATACTGATCACTTTATTTTTATGTTAGAATTATGTAAAAGGATTTAAATTTTCCTTGAAAATCATGTACAACATTCAGAATGTTACTAGCTGTACACTTCTAAAATGTAACTAGTTTAGCTCTCATGGCATTAGATATTCTGTGACTCAGCCAAACTTGAAAGGATTCAGAGAATGAGCCCTTTAAAAGACTTCTGGAACAACTCATGCAGTAGAGCAGGTGTTAGAAAGACAAGCCAAAATCTCCTCTATCAATTCCCAGGTAGATTTCCTCCACTCAAGCCTACATCAAAGGTATTTGCTGAACAAAATTACCCCTGCTCTTAGACTCGGTACCACCTTGCTTTTTAGATCACGCTAAGAGTGATGGAAAAGACCAGCTAAAATGAATCCATTCTCTTTGTTGTGGTTATTAACATTAAACTACTTCCTCGTAGAATGGATATGCTAGTCAAAAGGCAGCAGTTGGTATCCAGTGTTCTTCTCCAAGTTTCCTTTCCTAGTAGCCAGGGCCAGCTTTGAGGACTCTGGAATTAGCCCTGTACTTCAGAGTTGCCTCAAGTCACAATCCTCCTTGGCTTTGTAGGAGGCTCGGTATTTTGTGCTGAGCATCTATGCTCATTCCTTATTTCAAGGGTTAAACCAGCTGTTTGAATCTGGCTGCCCAGTATTTCAGTTGTTAATCTTTTGGAAGCTGGACCTTTGTCCCATTACAAATACATATTAACTGTGAATTGATCTCCCAGTTCACAGCTGCCTGCCTGTTTGGCTTCCTGCCTGGATTTCTCAGCCCAGAATCTGTCACTGTGCTCTTTTACTTGAAGCTCTAATATTAGCTGAACTATGACTGAAATTATATCTTTCACTCAGCTACTATCTGTTCATCTAGGCGTCACTTCCTTGGTATGTCTTTCTTCTCTTTGCTGCTCCATTTTTTTGTTTATTTGTTTTTGTTTTCTGGAGGTGCCACGTGGCTTGTGGGATCTTAGCTCCCTGGCCAGGTATGGAACTGATGCCCCCTGCAGTTTAAGCTAGTGTTCAAACCACTGGACCACCAGGGAATTCCTGCCCAGTATTGTTGTAGACACTCTATCTATCAGATCTAGGCCCTTAAATCTATTTCTCACTTCCACTGTATAATCATAAGGGATTTGATTTAGGTCATACCTGAATGGTCTAGTGGTTTTCCCTACTTTCTTCAATTTCAGTCTGAATTTGGCAATAAGGAGTTCATGGTCCGAGCCACAGTCAGCTCCTGGACTTGTTTTTGCTGATTGTATAGAGCTTCTCCATCTTTGGCTGCAAAGAATATAATCGATCTGATTTCGGTGTTGACCATCTGGTGATGTCCATGTATAGAGTCTTCTCTTGTGTTGTTGGAAGAGGGTATTTGCTATGACCAGTGCATTTTCTTGGCAAAACTCTATTAGTCTTTGCCCTGCTTCATTCCGTGTTCCAAGGCCAAATTTGCCTGTTACTCCAGGTGTTTCTTGACTTCCTACTTTTGCATTCCAGTCCCCTATAATGAAAAGGACATCTTTTTTGGGTGTTAGTTCTAAAAGGTCTTGTAGGTCTTCATAGAACCTTTCAACTTCAGCTTCTTCGGCGTTACTGGTTGGGGCATAGATTTGGATTACTGTGACATTGAATGGTTTGCCTTGGAAACGAACAGAGATCATTCTGTCATTTTTGAGATTGCATCCAAGTACTGCATTTCGGACTCTTTTGTTGACCATGGTGGCCACTCCATTTCTTCTGAGGGATTCCTGCCCACAGTAGTAGATATAATGGTCATCCGAGTTAAATTCACCCATTCCAGTCCATTTTAGTTCACTAATTCCTAGAATGTCGACATTCACTCTTGCGATCTCTTGTTTGACCACTTCCAATTTGCCTTGATTCATGGACCTGACATTCCAGGTTCCTATGCAATATTGCTCTTTACAGCATCGGACTTTGCTTCTATCACCAGACACATCCACAGCTATGCACATGACACCACTCTTATGGCAGAAAGTGAAGAGGGGCTAAAAAGCCTCTTGATGAAAGTGAAAGTGGAGAGTGAAAAGGTTGGCTTAAAGCTCAACATTCAGAAAACAAAGATCATGGCATCTGGTCCCCATCACTGCATGGGAAATAGATGGGGAAACAGTGGAAACAGTGTCAGACTTTGTTTTTCTGGGCTCCAAAATCACTGCAGATGGTGACTGCAGCCATGAAATTAAAAGACGCTTACTCCTTGGAAGGAAAGTTATGACCAACCTAGATAGCATATTCAAAAGCAGAGACATTACTTTGCCAACAAAGGTTCGCCTAGTCAAGGCTATCGTCTTTCCTGTGGTCATGTATGGATGTGAGAGCTGGACTGTGAAGAAGGCTGAGCGCCGAAGAATTGATGCTTTTGAACTGTGGTGTTGGAGAAGACTCTTGAGAGTCCCTTGGACTGCAAGAAGATCCAACCAGTGCATTCTGAAGGAGATCAATCCTGGAATTTCTTTAGAAGGAATGATGCTAAAGCTGAAACTCCAGTATTTTGGCCACCTCATGCAAGGAGTTGACTCATTGGAGAAGACTCTGATGCTGGGAGGGATTGAGGGCAGGAGGAGAAGGGGACGACAGAGGATGAGATGGCTGGATGGCATCACTGACTTGATGGGTGTGAGTCTGGGTGACCTCCGGGAGCTGGTGATGGACAGGGAGGCCTGGCGTGCTGCGGTTCATGGGGTCGCAAAGAGTCGGACACGACTGAGCGACTGATCTGATCTGATCTGATTGTTGTAGACAGACATGATTCAGAGTTGACATAAGCAAAAAGTTAGCAATATTTATGATTATAGGTAATAGGGTGAAATCCAGAAAAGCAATTGATATACAAAATAAGTTAGTATGTAATTCTCCTATAAAGGCACATAGCACACAGCAGTAGGCATTTCACAGTCTAGCACAATTTGGGAATCCAAGCAGATGTGTAGACAATTTACATAAGGGGATTCTGTTTAAAAAGCATGAGGCTAAGACAAGATATCTGGAATGCTTTGATGTTCTGTACCAAAATCTCTATCTATAGAAGTTTGGCTAGAAAAGTCAAGACTTCAGTCTTTGAAAGATTAGACCCAAGAGGAGTTCCTGGGACATGAATAAGAGTAAGATAAGGTTCCAGGTTCTAAACTAGATTATGGAGTGGAGATTGGATTGTGGGTAAACTTCAGATGTCAAGATGTTAAAAATGGAACTTGAGAATTGGAAGAGGAGTGCAAGTTGAGTTGATGGTGATTCATCTGAATATGAATCAGAGCTTCTTAAATTGTCCCAGACCTTGATCGTCACTGAGCCTCAGATCATGGAAAATGCAGTCATTGAAATAGAGATTTTGGCTTTTAATTCATTAGTTTATTCTTAGTGGTCTCTCTCTAAAACTATTCCAGTGTGAACTATGAGCAGAAAACTCTTAAAAAGTGACAAGAATAAATTTGAAGACTGTTGCCTTCTCTTGGGGCATTTATAAATGATTACTGAATGTGTTTTTCATTCCTGTGCATGCTTAAAATGAAAAGCCCATCTTCAGGTGGTATCTCTAAAGTTCTCTGTAAGGCCTGTGTATCAGAAATCAACTTTTTGTTTTTTTCCTTCAGTTTTATTATGGAGCCAAGCTGTGGTTAAAATAGTCCACTGAGATATATTCTATTAGGATTATTCTAGTTTTTATACATATGGATATATGTATGTCTACATATGTGTATGTCTCTGTAGGTACGTACAGAAGGTTATACACCTAAGTCTATAAGCAAGAGGAAGTAAAAGGTTTTTGTCCTAACTTAGACTAGTGCCTTTATTATCTACAGAGAAGGATTTGAGAATAAAGAATCAGCTTTTTATTCTTTTTAATATAGCATCTTGTCTTTGAAATAGTATAAGTTTCTGCCAAGGTGCATGTCAGAGCAATTACTGTAATTTGTTGTATTTTAGGAATAGCTCTGATCATTTCAATCCAAATATTTATTGCAATTCTATTATTTCAGCTTTGTAATAAATTGAATGTTGTTCAAAAATAGAAATGTTAATTTTCTTCTCTAGGGTCACCTACAATCTAGCAAGGGACACAATAAAGCAATTTAACTTGGAGCACAGTATGGAAATTGCTAGCAAAATATATAATGAAAAAAATTATTTACAGAAAGCTGCACAGGCTTTAAGCATGTTATAGTGCATGCACACACAAACACTAACACCAAAGTATCTCAGCCAAAAGACAAAACGATCCACTTAAAAATGGCCAAAAGTCTTGAAGAGACATTTCTTCAAAGAAGATATTCAGATGGCCAATCAGCACTTGAAAAGATGTTGAAGATCATTAGTCTTTAGAAAATGACTACTCCAGTACAAATCGTAATCATTTTATCCATCAGTTCAATTTTATCATTCAGTTCAGTTCAGTCGCTAGGTTGTGTCCGACTCTTTGCGACCCCATGAATCGCAGCATGCCGGGCCTCCCTGTCCATCACCAACTCTCGGAGTTCACTCAAACTCACGTCCATCAAGTCGATGATGCCATCCAGCCATCTCATCCTCTGTCGTCCCCTTTTCCTCCTGCCCCCAATCCCTTCCAGCATCAGAGTCTTTTCCCATGAGTCAACTCTTCACATGAGGTGGCCAAAGTATTGGAGTTTCAGCTTTAGCATCAGTCCTTCCAATGAATAGCCAGGACTGATCTCCTTTAGGATGGACTGGTTGGGTCACCTTGCAGTCCAAGGGACAAAAACTAAAAAATAGCAAGTATTGACAAAGATACAGAAAAATTGGAACCCTCATACATTGCTGGTAGGTGTGTAAAATAGTACAGCCCTGTGAAAATCTGTTTTGGAATTCCTCAAAATTTTAAACATAGAATTACCATATGACCCAGCAATTCTCCTCTTAGGCATACACCCAAAGAACTGAAGCATATATTTGAATAAAAACATGTATACATGAATGTTTGTAGCATTTTTATTCATGGAAAAAACTCAATTATGTATGAGCTGATGAATAAAAAATAAAATGTGGTATATTCATAAAATGTCATATTTTTAGCTGTAAACAGAAATGAAGTACTGACATGTGCTACAACATACATTAACCTTAAAGACTTTATGCTAAATGAAAGAACTCAAACACAAAGACAATGCCTTATATGATCCCTTTTGTATGAAATGTCTAGAATATGGGTTTCTTTTTTGATGTGAAGAAAATATTCTGGAAGTAGACGGTGGTGATGGGTACACAGTGTTGTGAATATACTAATAAACCAATGACTTGTATGCTTTAAAATGGTTAAAGTGGGAGGTTTATGTTCTGTGAATTTTATCACAGTAAAAAACTACAGTCACAAACACTTACAACTAAACACAATTTGCAGTATAAAGAAAATTATAAATTCCAAATAAAATTTGTAAAATATAGGCATGATACACTTAATGGGCATCTAAGAGTGAATTTTTGAGTTTTTCAAAAGCTCATTTGTAAATTAGTTGTTTTGGGAACTGGAAAATGTTTTATGGTGATTCAAGTATAACTGAGTTTTGAGGGTGGGCAGGAAGGATTATATTCAAGTGCTGGGAAATAGTATCCACTCCGTATCCCCTAATAGAAAACTAAAAATCTGCTGATTTCCCACATTTTAGTTTCAAGCTCATTTTATTATTGTTATTTAAACTTGATTGAATATTTAAAAGACAATGATACTTGTGTAATTTTCTTCTTTAAATATATTTTAATTCTTAGATTTTTTGGTCAAAATTATATTTTGATATGATAACATTATGTTAGCAGATTGAGACCATACATTTTTATTACATTTATATATAATTTTTAAGCTCATAATTGTGATCTTTCATGACATGATTTCCTGTGTTAATTCAGTTCTTTTTTTACCATCTTAATATGATGAAACTCCTGAAAAGCAGAAAAATTTTGGAAAATCATAATTTAAAATACTTTTGGTAACATATCTAAACTTTTTTCTTATTAACATAAGGTAAATTGAGCCTTATGGATATTTAGAAAATTGTCTCCTGCAAAATACTAAGATGAATATTCTGCCTCTGAATGGATCCTATTTTTCTTATTTATCCAGCAGGGCTATTTTTAGTTAATGGAGTGCTATATGGAAAATGCACTGTGTATGGTAAAGTTCAACAAAGAATAGCTAGGTTTTCTGTTTTTTTTTTTTTTTTTTTTTTTTCTGTCATTTACTTAAATGTTATAAAGAAAAGAAAGGGGAAAAACATGCTACTGATTCATTATTTGCATATTAATTCATATAGTAATAGACAGTGGCCCCATTCTTGGACAGAACATGTTTTCTTCTGTTTCTTTTTTCTTTCCTTTTTTTTCTTTTTTGCCACCCACACAACTTACTGGATCTTAGTTCCCTGACCGGGGATTGAACTTGGGCCCAACAGTGAAAGTGCTGAGCCCAAACTTCTGGACCAACAGAAAATTCCCATTTCTTTCTTTTTGTGTGTGTGTGATGGCCTTTTCCAATTATATATCCCCTCAGAAATGATAAAGAATGTTTTGCATATTTATCTTAAAATTTAGTATCTGGTGGTATTTATTTATATTTTAAGGAGTCTTTGTTTCTGAACTGGGTTATGCCAGCGTACTAGCAGACATAAACAATGTGTTTTCTATTTCTTATAGATTCTACAAAGAAATTAAAAGATGTTCTTGAAGAATTCCATGGTAATGGTGTGCTTGCAAAGTATAATCCTGAAGGGGTAAAGCCTTTTTTTTTTTTCTTTATTTAAGTTTCATATAGATGTTTGGAGAAGGGATTTCTTAACGAAGAGTTCTTGGAAATATATATTCATATCCAAAATGAAATTCATTATTAGATGCTATTCTGGAAGACACATTAAATGGTGTACTGCTTATTTTCATCCAAAAATGTTTTGCTAATGAAAACAGCATTTCAATATTGTATGCTTGGAAGTATATAGATTATCTATAATATATGCTAGGTTCTTTTCCTAAAAGTCAGGAAACACTTTTAGATAGAAAAAGAGAGAAAGTGTGTCTGATTCTAAGACCTACTTAATGTTAACTCAGCATCGGGGCAGCAAGTGGTACCTTGACTGAAGAAAAATTCTATGATGGATATAAGTGATCTATTACTTTAAAGAGCAAGCTTTGATACAAAGAGAAGAATTTATTCTCCTTATCTTGTTTTTGTCTGGTAACAGTAAGCTTTTGAGTCCCTGAAATTCTTTCCATATAAAAACTATGTACTGTCCAATTTCTTTGAAATCCTTTTCTTGAATGAATGCCTTTCCCTTCCTAAGTATTTGTTAATAACCTTGTCTTTTATGTTAGCTGAGAAATGCTACATGTTAAATGTTTGATCATCATTGCTCTAAGTTCTTTTGCAGCTTTACCAAGTGATAGTTGGGTTTTATGGGAGTTAAACTGCCCAAAGAGTTGGGTTGTATGGGAGTTAAGACAAACTGCCCAGAACTCTTTTACCTGGATATATTATCTAGGTATTTAGACAGATTTGTTTGCTGATTAAAATGTGATTTGGTTTTTGTTATCATTGTTATTGTGGTTTTGAATGTTTACAAAATGACAGTTCTTGGCTATCCTTAATATTTTGCTTCTCTGGGATTTATAGAACTAATGTTTTAGTCAAAACCCAATCTTTAAATTCTGACCTCCTTTTAGTATTTTCAATACTTACTATTTTTATTACAATAATTACTCTTTTTCCTGTTATATTTTTATTCTGTCTGCATTCCAATACATAACTATACTTTTTAAAACTTTTTAACCTGAGATTCATTGTGTTTTCTTAAAAAATAAAGTTAATGTTTAGTGCCTACAAATGATGCAGAAAATAGACAACTTAAAGCCACTTCCATTTGCCAATATCATGGGGGAAAAATCACATATTTGCCCTCATTCTGCTCAGATTTTATTTTCCTAGATTCTTTGGAGAGATATAAAATAATGTTGGCAGGTAAATTTGTAGAACTGAAAGTCTCAAAGACCAAGAGAACAGGATTGAAAAGATAAAAATGACAGATTTACTGAGTTGTTATAAGACCTCCAAGATTCAGTAATTATTTACATTCTCAAACATAGTTGAAAACCTGCATGTACCTATTTATTACAGTGAGAAAACCAGTTTTTTTCTCCCTAAAGATAGTTGTCATCTATAAATTCATTGGAAATGTGGTCTTGTTTGCAAATAGACTTTTTGCCTCAATTATTTCTTATTTAAAGGACTCTCAGGACTTAATCTGACTGATAACTGGGTTTATTGAGGTAATTACTAGATTCGTTATTAGACTCATATGATGTCAGCCTTCTCAATAATGTAATACTTCTCCATAAATGCACAGACTTGCTCTTGTAATGCATTATTAAAATAATGAACAGTTGAAAACAAAAAGTTAGATCTTTTTAAGACTCAAAAGTATCTCTAATTTGAGTAAAACCTCTCTCAAATTTTAAAGTTGATAGGTATTTTCCCTTCAGGAGAAAAATTTAAAGTTTTTATGAGTCTTTTAAACACTAGTTTGTATTTTATAAAAATCAATAGGAAATATTTAGAAATATTCAATGTTTAGAATTAAAACTTCAAGGTCTAAAGATTCTGTTTGGTGCATACCTTCATCACGTTTATAAAAGTTTAATAGTAGGAAATAATTCATATTGTCAACTCACATGTGTGAAAATATCACTCTCTATTGACTGGTCAAGTTGAGCTCAGAGTAGATATAGTTGAGTACCTAATTAATGTTCAGCTATACAAGTAAAACTAGAAAGTGATTAATCTAGTCATGCTTTATAGTAAACGACTAATACTTTGTTTTCTAAAATAGATAGTCTGTATCATCCATGGAAAATGTAGTCTTCAAAGAGACTACAACCTAAATATCTCTCAAATCATTTTCTCCTTTACTAAGTAAAGCTCCTTAAAGGGTAGATACATTATTTTTGTTATCACTTACTTGAACTACTGAATTATAAAAGCTGTGTACACAAACTTAATCCAATGAAACTGTGGCCTGTTTTAGTCTATGTGAACAGAGAATATTAAGTGTAATATATGGATGAATCATTTATTTTTAGTTCCTATGAGGAAATAAATGACAGAATCATAAAATATACATTTAAACAATGGCTTTAAAGATGTTTTAAGCATAAAAGCTTGAGGAAGGTCTTGAGATAACCAAATATGATGGTAAATAAACTCATTTTAAGAAAAGTAAAATGCTTTTCCCAAGATGTGCCATCTAGGTTTGTGACAATAACTATAATTAAAATCTAGATGTGTGTAATCCCAGTTTAAGATATTTCCTGTTTGCTTAATTGATGAGGCCATTAGAATGAGAGGGAAAACCAGGGGATATGAGAAGGATGAGGGGAAGGAAAACGTATTTCATATGCATTGAATAGCATTAGTTATGTATGAGCATGGCCTGTTCCATTGCACCCAATTATTACTAAATCATACCCAGCAAGGTGAGAGATGCCTATTAGTTTCACCTAATCTTATGTGAGCAATGTAAAGCCTGTCATTATAGATAGATTGTAATGGCCATCCATTCTTAGTGAGAAGGTTCATAGTAAACCAGTCAGAACATCGCAGATATAATAGATTCATGAGAGTAGTAGAATTTTATAATATGAACATCGGTTTGTTATTAAAAATATAAATATTTTCCCCTGGATTTCAAATTCCATATCAAACTGTTTTGTTGGCATCTAAAACAATGGGAAGAAATTAAGTACTGGCATATATAGAGAGAAATTAAATATTTACCTTTAAAGAGATGGAGAGAAGCTAGGCATGTTATTCTAACAGGAGAAATCATTAGAAGTGGGGAATAAGTATAATCAAATATACCTTTATATATTCTATTATATTTTCATAATCTTATCTGGAAGGTTTCCATTATACTGTATGTGTTATTCACTATATTTGCCTGTGTCAATTAGAACTGTTTGCTTATTACATTCTAAGATTGATCTATTCAATGAGTCTCAAATTTTAGCTGGCATCAGAATCACCTGGGGTCTTCTTAAAATAGTTTGCTGGCTGACTCCCACTTTAGTTTCTGGAATGGAGTTCAAAAATTCCTCTTTATCAGTTTCCCAGTTAATGCTGAAGCTATTTCAGAACCACATTTTGAGACCCATGCATCTAAAGTGTGTTTTCAAATCAATCTGTAAATTTGACTTTGTAGTTACATTATCAGCAATATGAGATGATGAGTATAAATTATTTTACATTAACACATGTATTCTTTCTTTCCTTGCATGCACAGAAACAAGACATTCTTAATCAAGTAAGACATTTTCTTTTCTATTAAAATCTGTCTTTTCTTTCTTTATTCTGATGTGAGCTATGAATTTCTCATGTATATCACTGAGCTATACTTCTGTACCAGTGAGATGCATATATAAGATTAACTGTAATGCTTATAAAGATAAAAGTGACTGATATTTGTTCAAATTTCTCAAACAGAGAAACTATACCTCAATAGAATCAAAAAGGGTCCAGAGTGCAGGCTTCAGTTTTGTAGACTCTTGAGCTTAATTTTTCTAATTTCCCCAAAATATCATCAGGCTCTGGTGAAAAGATTTATTTAACGAAAGCCTTAAATTATTAATTTATGATGAGAGATTTAACAATAGGATCTAAATGCAATTGATAAGAACTTTTGATTGGTCTACAGTGCTATTAGCATATGTGAGGAAATTATGAGTGAAAAGCTCTTGATTTTCACCCTCCTGGGAAAAAGAGTAAACCCATCTGTGGTTTCAAACACTCTCTCCTAGTCATGTCCATTTCGTAAAGGAGGTTTTAGGTTCATAGTTCAGTTGGATGCACAGAATTACAATACATTGTCGAGTTCTCTGAATAGATGTTTATATCCCAGTAGGAATGTGTGCATGCAATTTTACTATTAATAAAATGCACGAGCTGTCTAAAACCATATTGTCTCCCTTGGACCATACTAGGTATGTATTAGCTGCCTATTTTTTTTATTAAAGTATATATTTTATTGAAGTATAGTTGAATTATAATGTGTCAGATACACAATTCAGTTATACATATGCACATATATTCCATTTCAGATGATTTCCACTATAGATTATTACAAGATATTGACTATAGTTCCCTGTGCTATACATATAACCTTTTTTGCTTGTTGTGTATCTATTGTTTTGAATTAGAAATCTAGCATTCTATTCATATTAAGTCAAACAAATGGAATCAAAATGTAATAAAAATTTTAGCTAGGAAAAAATTCATGTTTTCTAAAATATATATATTATACATAATTCACAAAAGCAAAGGCTTTTTTCTATGCTTGATAAAGGCTTAGAAAGAAAATCAAAAAAAGAGAAATTGGAAAACACAAACTAAATGAAATGGAAGCATTGAGTATGAAATAGAAAAAGTGAAACAAGCTGGATAAAAGGTCATCATGTAGTCCAGTTGCTTTTAAATATGGCTACTCATTAGAAATGCTATCTAGAGTTTTGGAGAAAAATGTACGAGCTGCTTCTTACTCTCTAGTTTCCATGTTGTTTCAATGACAGGATGCACTGTAGTTTTGTCCCTGACAGGTCCCAGTATGATTGATTACATCAGAATGAACTTGACTGACTTAGATGCTGATCCTATGTATTACATTCGCCTAGGTTGCAACACAGCTGCAATGGAAAGTCATTGGTGGTGATAATTGTTACTAGCCCCTTTCAGACTTGACCTCTCAGCAAACCTACTAGCTCCCCCAAAGGCAGTTTCCATGAGGTTTATGTTATTAGGTGGCAACTCCCATGGACAGAGGAACCTGGTGGGCAACATTTCATGGGGTTGCAAAAGGGTCTGACATGATTTAGCGACTAAACAACAACTACCACTTCAGAATAAGCAGTTGTTTTTATGAAGCAGGCTCTAGCTCCTGAAGGGCATTTGTTGTGTACTTTGGTTCACAAACACCGTCCCACACAACCTGCCTTCCCGCTCCAGGCTGTCTGAAAACTGGGGGCAGATGAGCCTGTCTCTGTGTGGAGTCAGCATAGTGAGCTGTCTCCTTCCTCTTCCTGGTTCAGTCTTTGTTCTGGATGCAGTTAGCAGGGAAGCCATTTCAGTTGCAGAGTATAAACAACGTGGAAAGCTGAGGGTAGCCCAAGGGAAAAGGTAGTATGAGCCGTGCATACTTATTGCTCTCCATGTGTTTTTTGTCTGTCGTGTCCTGTGAGTGTAAGATTTTCTTTTTATATTTCCTGTCAGTAGATGATTCTTGGCCCAAGGCTGAGTTAACTTTTTATAGCTCCCTGGGTATACCTTATCTTTGTACTCAGTACTCTGTACTGGGTTTATGCTAATGTGCATACCCTTTATATTCAGAGAAGTGAGTTGCCTCAGTCCCTTAAGAAGAAGCCTGGGAATTCAGAACCTGCATATTGTAGTGTTGCTGCCTAATGTATATTTTAAATGTCTTTAAAAAGGATATTGATGCTATTGTAATTAGCAGCAAAGATAAACCCCCTTCTATTTTAAGCTATAATTGTCCTTCCAGAATCAAATTCAACCTTTGCCATTAAAGAAACCACCTTGAATGTGTAATAGAGAAAATACAGTCTTAGTAATCCAACTGAACTGAGTTCAAATTCCACGTCTGCCACATACAAGCAGATGAAGACTATTTGCTTCATCTCTCCTGGGCTCAGTTTGTTCACCTATCAAATGAAGAGAGTATTGCCTCTGCTTAGTTGTTGAAAGGGTAACATTCTAAAGTAGATGTAAAATATTTAACCCTTGTGTCTGACAGGTGTTCCACTGATGTTCTGAGGCAGTGGTTGTTGGTCACACTGTAGGAATCAACAGGCTTTCAGTGAAAGTTCTGGAGAATATATAAACGATAAAACCAGGAATATCTGAGATATCCCAACCAATCCTAGAACCTCAGTTTTCTCATCCAAAAAGTTAGGAGGTATAACATGGTGACTCTGATATCTTTTTCCATCGCTCAATTGATTCCTTCTAAGGTATGAGTGGAGGACAAGTCATGTGATTTGCTTCTCCCATCAAGCCTTGTTGAGATCTAGAATGCATGCTGTCCTGGTGGTAGAGTTAGGGTATCTGTTGTCCCCCACCCCTCACAACTGCATAAATGCCAGGACAATTAGTTAGCAAGGAATGGATGTAATCTGTTTACCAGTATTTCTGCTTCACTTCCACCCTATTGCTATCAACACACTTTCAGTCATCTTTGTCCTCTTATCAAACTTATAGCCAGAACACAGTTTTGAAAACATACCATGAAATGGAAGAATAAAATGCCTATCATTCTGTCATCAACCTGATTTTGATTATGCATTACTTATTGTTGAAATACTTTGTAACTTTTATTTCAACACAAGGCCTCAGTTTTTATGCCCTTCAAGAATTGCTCTCACATGGAATGGACCATGTCCAAAAATTTGAGAAAATATTTGCATAGCTCCTTGTGAGATTAATTAGTTATGTCATAATTAAACAAATCAATTTGAATAACTCCTTGCAGGTTTCTAGTAATTGCACTGAGGAGCAAATCTCATCATTTCCCAAAAAACACACTGTTTTATATCTGTGAAAATATTTAGAATTTGAGAATGGACCATCTGCCACATCTTAGCCTAAATTGCAAGCTTAATGATTTAACTGCTTAAAGTGACTAGGTGATATCTGTCACAGTCAACATGTCACAAATGATCCATTTCTCCCTTAATGTTCTGTAATAAATATACAGAAATTTGAAAATAGGTAAATATTTAGAATATATAAAATGTAATTATACTAATTGCTTCCAATTGCTTTTTCTACAGATGAGCTGCTAAAACAAGCTTAAATAATTTGAAAAATAGGCTGGTAACTCTCTTTAATTTGATGATAAGTGCTAACTTTGACATGTAGTAAACATTCTGTATAGGTTACTCTTTCATTTATTTTTTTTTTTTTTCTAACACCATACACAAAGATAAACTCAGAATGGATGAAAGACATAAATGGAAGACCGGAAACTATAAAACTCTAAGAGGAGAATATAGGCAGAACACTCTATGACATAAATCACAGCAAGATCCTCTATGACCCACCTCCTAAGGTAATGGAAATAAAACCAAAAATAGACAAGTGAGACCTAATTAAACTGAAAAGCTTTTGCATAGCAAAGGAAACTAACAGGTTGAAAAGACAGGATGAGAGAAAATAATAGTAAATGGAACAACTGAGAAAGGATTAATCTCCAAAATATACAAGCAGCTAATGCAATACAATACCAGAAAACAAACAACCCAATCGAAATGTGAGCAGAAGACCTAAGCAGACATTTCTCCAAAGAAGACTTGTAGATGGTCTTTCATTTTTTTAATAACATTTTTTAAATAATTCATATGAGTTAAAAATCAGAGAAAAAGTGATGTTGGGAACTTCAGGTGATCTTTTTTACTTGTTTAAGGAAAAATAGGGGCTTTGCTGGTAGCTCAGCTGGTAAAAAATCCACTTGCAATGCAGGAGACCCCCGTTTGATTCCTGAGTTGGGAAGATCCACTGGAGAGGGATAGGCTACACATTCCAGTATTCTTGGGCTTCCCTGGTGGCTCAGACAGTAAAGAATCTACCTGCAATGTGGGAGACCTGGGTTTGAACCCTGGGTTGGGAAGATTCCCTGGAGGAGGGCATGACAGCTCACTCCAGTATTCTTGCCTGGAGAATCCCTGTGGACAGAGGAGCCTGATGGGCTACAGTCATGGGTTTGCAAAGAGTCAGGCACAACTGAGTGACAAAGCACAAAGACAAATAGAGAAAATTCTTTAAGTGCTTGCTACACCTAAAACTTATCTGAAGGTTTGTCTGTTGTGTTTGTTTGTATGCTTGCATCAATAGGAATAGATTTTTTCAGCAGGAATACATTTAAGGATATTAGTGGAAAATCTGGACATTTGTGTATAAGGATTTAGAGTGTCTAAGGATTTTAAGTTTTTTTTTTAATAGCTAGAGGAAATGATAAATGATGTTCTTAAGATCAATAACCAGTAATGCTGAAGAAGCTGAAGTTGAATGGTTCTATGAAGACCTACAAGATCTTCTATAACTAACACTGCCAAAAGATGTCCTTTTCGTTATAGGGGACTGGAATGCAAAAGTAGGAAGTCAAGAAACACCTGGAGCAACAGGCAAATTTGACCTTGGAGTACAGAATGACGCAGGGCAAAGGCTAACAGAGTTTTGCCAAGAGAACACATAGGTCATAGCAAACACCATCTTTCAACAACACAAGAGAAGACTCTACACATGGACATCACCAGATGGCCAACACTGAAATCAGACTGATTATATTATTTGCAGCCAAAGATGGAGAAGCTCTACACAGTCAGCAAAGACAAAACTGGGAGATGGCAAGAATACACAACAGAACTGTACAAAAAAAGATCTTCTTGACCCAGATATGATGGTGTTATCACTCACCTAGACCAGACATCCTGGAATGTGAAGTCAAGTGGGCATTAGGAAGCATCACTACGAACA